>JARZZO010000003.1:37470378-42270378 GCA_030544215.1 Zantedeschia hybrid cultivar | reverse complement strand
CCCGCCGGCGACGTGCTCGGCGCCGGTGGGCTCGCCGGAGATGCCCATTGCAAGCAGCCGAGCCCTATTAAAACTTCTTAAAATCTGGTTTTCAAGGGTAAGGTAGTGAAGGAAAAATCCGGCCACTTCCAGCGGCTCTCCGGCGTCGGTCACTGGTGTCGTTGGTGACCGGAGGGATCCCTGGTCATATCAGGATCTCCGGCCACCTCCCCATCCCATGTGGACACCGGATTAAATCTTCAAAATCCCGTCGTTCTTCGTCCCACGAAGAACACGAAGAACCTTAAAATAATTTTTTTTAATTTTATGCAAAATTAAGCGATCAAATCGCAGCAATCATCATATGATTATTAACTTTGCATAAAATCAAAACGATGCATGGAATAATATTATGGAAAAATTAATTCGGAGATAGAAATGGGACGAGAAACAGTGGAACATGGTTTTGATACCACTGTTGGGTTTTCTCGGGTTTCTCCGGATCGCTCACGCAGCGGAAAATAAAATAAAACAGCGATCCGTTTTCCCTTTTCGAAAAACTAAAATCGATTATCAGATAATCGAAGTTCTCACCGTGTGCGGATTTGAATCCGCAACCGTTCGGTTCCATCGGTGCGACACCGCAAGCCGCGCAAGCGCCCGGCCTCTAGCGAAGTCCACGCGATCCTCCTCGCGACGGATATCCTCACGTTCCTCGTTCTTCGCAGCCCACGAATCCTCCGCGGGTCGCCGCAACGATCGGCGCAACGCGCGGACTATTTCCCGTCGAATGGGATTCGGAGAAGCGGCGGAGTAGATCTGGATCTGTCTGGATGCCAGAGAGAGAGAGAAATAGAGGAGGGGCGGCTGGGGTTAGCAACAGCTTGGCCTGCTCAGCCCGTTCGCTAGGTTTTATACTAACCGCGTGATTTTTTCATAAAAACCCTCGATTTGTATAAAACCCACTTATTTATCCATCGCCTTGAGAATCATTTGCGTGTGACCCTCTAGGCCCAAGTACCCGTCCAGTTAATGATCCAACAAGCCCAGTGACTCCTCACTGGCTTTATTAATCAATTAATAATCCTTTATTAATTAATTAATCAATCGAATTGATGTCGCACATAGAATTCGACCGGGCCTCTGATCACGTTGGGTGCCAAGCAACACCGCGTGAACCCGGAAGGTATTGGAGGTAACTAACCCACTCTTGGAACCTTTCCACCGACAATTACCGTGTGGATATAATCGTTCATTCGTACAATGCTTGTAAGGAACTGACAAGAACGCAGCGGAGAATAAAAACGATTCCTATGTATCGGCTGCTGGGATCGTAAAACGGACATTAAAATAAACACGGGAAGAACAGTTCTTCACCTTTGCGGGGTTTCGAATCTCCCGTGGATGATTCCGACTCGGTAATCGCGCACGCGCACGATCTCTAGAGGTATCCACACGAGTTCCCGCTGCAGACGCGATTTCTTCCTCGACTTGAGTGCTCCGACCAGATCTCAAATCCACCATGCGCGGAGAGAGACAGATCTACTCCAAGAGAGAGAGAAGGAGAGAGAGAGAGGAGAAAGAGAATCTGGGGTGTAAAATTCGTACAACCAACCTTTTTACCCCTCCCCCTTGGCCTCCTTATATAGAAATAATGATAAGCACAAGGATTAATCCTCATGATTATCCAAGAGTTTGGCCTTGGATAATTCTCCATTAAATCTTCATGTTTATCCTGCGGCTTTTCATAAAAATCCAGATAAGCATGAAATTTAACGTCTCTCACCGTCTGACGAGAACTCTTATGTGTGTGACCCTCTAGGCCCATATATCAGTCCGGTTTCAGGCCCATTAAACTTAGAACTAATTCTAGAGTTTAATATTTATTAATTAACATTTAAACATCATATGTTAAATGATTAATTTAATAAACAAGTGGATTATCATCTGATGATTAATTCACTTGGCCTTCTGATCATGAACAGTACCAAACACTACCTCATGATCCCAGAAAATATAAGGGATACTGTTCCCTTAATTGAACCTTTTCGTATGCAGATACCGCATAGATATAATCCTTCACTCATACAATGTCCCAATAACGCAAGGGTATGGTTTTACAGTCAAACCCTCTATCGCATTATTTAGATGGATTCCAGTACTCAGTTAATATCTAGAAAGACATCTCTTTCATTTGACCATGGCCAGGGATTTCTGTGTACACATCCATAGGACATTCTCTCTCCAGTCTTATACCAAGAGTGAGTGATCCCTTGTTGTTCACTCAATTACCTTCGCAAGCTTTCCACTGTATCTGAAAGACCGACTATCGTGGACTTAATGGTTAAAGTCCACAAGTCAGAGAATCAAGATACAATGGTCCACAAACAAGGTATCATTGGTGACTCAGGTCAAAGGACCAACTATGCTACTGCAACGATTGAATTCCCTGGTTGACTAATAGGTATAATTACCATCCTGGAATTCTTATTTGGGTCTGTTCAGTGAACTCATTCTCTAATGAGCACCCACATGTTTGTCTTAGTGTCACCACACGAGTAAATGTGAGATCATTCACCCTCATCACATGAGCAGACATAACTTGTGTCGATCTTATCGGATATTTAATGTTCATCTCAAATATCCTATGATCGAGAACTGTTTAAGACAAGTGACTGAGGATATTGATCTCACTATTATGATCTCATCATGATTCAATATCCCATACATTTGTCTACGGACCTTCATTACGATAATTAATTTGCGAGAAATATAAATGAAGAAATAATTGCCTTTATTAATAATTTGAACTAGAATGTACAATGATTGGCTTTGAGGCCACCCAATTATAACATTCTCCCACTTGGACTATAGCCAATCACCCATGTGTCTAAGTCCCATAGACTTAAGGTGACGTTCTAAATTGTTTTGAGACAATGGCTTAGTCAAGGGATCTGCTACATTATCTTCAGATGAGACTTTCTCAACTACTATATCTCCTCGGGCGATGATCTCACGAATCAGATGAAATCGTCTCAGAATGTGCTTTGACTTCTGATGTGATCTTGGCTCCTTCGCTTGAGCTATTGCCCCATTGTTGTCACACAATAATGGAACAGGATCTGAAATGCTTGGAACTACTCCAAGTGCCGAGATGAACTTCTTCATCCAAACCGCCTCCTTGGCCACTTCAGCTGCAGAAATGTATTCTGCTTCGGTCGTCGAATCTGCAGTTGTTTCTTGTTTGGAACTTTTCCAACTTACTGCACCTCCATTTAACATGAACACGAATCCAGACATGGATTTGCTATCATCCATATCTGACTGGAAACTCGAGTCAGTAAATCCTCGAAGTTCCAAGTCGTTTCCTCCATAGACGAGAAATAGATCCTTAGTCCTTCTCAAGTATCTAAGGATGCATTTCACCACCTTCCAGTATTCCTCACCTGGATCAGCCTGATATCTACTAGTGACACTTAGTGGGTGTGCCACATCAAGCCTAGTACATAGCATTGCATACATGATAGATCCTATTGCCAAGGCATAAGGAACTCTATCCATGTATGCTATCTCTTCAGGTGTCTTGGGAGACATTTCTTTAGAGAGATAAATTCCATGCCTTATTGGAACGAGCCCTCTCTTGGAATTTTCCATGCCAAACCTTTTGACTATGGTATCTATGTACATAGATTGGGATAAGCCAAGCATCCTTTTGGACCTATCTCTATAGATCCTTATTCCCAGAATATAAGATGCTTCTCCCAAATCTTTCATGGAAAAGTTTTTGGATAACCAAGTCTTTACATATGACAACATTCCTACATCATTCCCAATAAGTAGAATGTCATCAACGTAAAATATCAAAAAGGTAACTGCGCTCCCACTAGTCTTTTTGTATACACAAGGTTCATCTTCATTCTTAATGAAGTTATAAGATTTGATTGCTTCATCAAATCTTAAGTTCCAAGTTCGGGATGCCTGCTTTAATCCATAAATGGATCTTTGCAGCTTACATACCTTGCTTGAATGCTCTTTGGAAGTGAATCCTTCAGGTTGTATCATATACACCTCTTCTTGTAGGTTCCCGTTAAGGAATGATGTTTTCACATCCATTTACCATATTTCATAATCATAGAATGCGGCGATAGCAAGAAGTATTCTGATTGACTTAATCATGTCAACTGAAGAAAAGGTTTTGTCATAGTCAATGCCTTGCCTTTGACGATATCTTTTCGCTACCAGCCTTGCCTTGTATGTGTCAATCTGTCCATCTGCCCCGATCTTTCTTTTAAAGATCCATTTACTGCCAATAGGTACTATACCTTCCGACAGATCAACCAAGTTCCAAACTTGGTTGGCATACATTGACTGAATTTTAGAATTCATTGGCTCTTGCCATTTTTCTGATTCTTGACTATTTATGGCTTCTAGGTAGGTTTGAGGATCATCATCCTCATTTAAGTACACTTTTGGTTTGCCATCATCGATATGTCCAACATATCTTTCAGGCTGCTTAGGCACTCTACCTGATTTGCGAACCTTTTGTGTATCATCTTGAACAAGTTCTTGAGTCAATGGTTCATTAGATGAGCTAGTGTTGATTTGTGAGTCTAGAATTTCTTCCAGTTCTATCTTGCTCCCACTGTCTTCTTTTGAAAGATATTCTTTCTCTAAGAAGACAGCTCTTTTTGCGACAAACACCCTTTGATCGCTAGGCTGATAGAAATAATATCCAAAAGTCTCTTTTGGATATCCCACAAATCTACATTTCTCTGTCCTGGAATCCAGTTTGTCTGGATCATGTCTTTTGACATGTGCAGGACAACCCCAGACTCTAACATGCTTAAAGTCTGGTTTCTTTCCTTTCCATATCTCATATAGAGTGGAAGATACTGACTTACTGGGAACTTTGTTCAACAGATATGCAGCAGTCAACAGTGCATATTCCCATAAAGAGATTGGAAGTTTGGCATAACTCATCATTGATCGTACCATATCTAATAGAGTACGATTTCTCCTTTCCGATACACCATTTAATTGTGGTGTATAGGGAGGTATCCACTGAGACAAAATGCCATTATTCTTAAGATATTCTGTGAATTCTGTACTTAAGTATTCACCCCCTCGATCTGATCGAAGAGTTTTGATACTCTTTCCAGTCTGGTTCTCAACTTCATTTTTAAACTCTTTAAATTTCTCAAAGACTTCTGACTTATATTTCATTAAATATATGTAGCCATATCTTGAGAAATCATCTATAAATGAAACAAAGTATGAGTAACCACCCATAGCATGAGTGGACATTGGACCACATACATCACTATGTATTAGTTCCAATAAGTCCTTAGCTCTGTCTCCTTGTCCTGAAAATGGAGCTTTGGTCATCTTTCCCATGAGACAAGCTTCACAGGTTGCAAATGATTCATAATCAAATGGATCAAGATATCCATTCTTTTGCAATTTAATGATTCTGTTCTCATTTATATGACCTAGCCTACAATGCCATAGGTAGGATTTATTCACATCCTTATCTTTTTGTGCAGGAGATTTATTTACCAGACAAACATCATATGAAATATCAAGTAAATATAATCCATTCAATAAATATCCGGAAGCAAACAATTTGTCTCTTTGATAAATGGAACAACCTTTATTCTCTAGTTTCATAGAATATCCTTGTTTATCTAAACATGAAATAGATATGATATTCCTAATAATGGTCGGAACATAATAACAATCTATTAGTTCCAATGAGTCTCCTGACGGCATCTGAAGTCTTGCTGTCCCCACAGCGAACTCAACAACTTTTGCTCCATTCCCGAGCCTCAGATCCACGTCTCCGCGGTTCAATCTTCTTTTACTTGTTAGCACCTGCAAGTTATTGCAGATATGAGAAACACATCCAGTATCTAATACCCAAGATGTTGATTCTCTATAAGACAAGTTAAGATCGATCATGAGTATACCTGAAGCTTCACCAAGCTTCTCATTTGCTTTTTCTGCTAGATAGATCTTGCAGTTTCTCTTCCAGTGACCTTCTATATGGCAGTGGAAACACTGACCTTTGTCATTTACTTTAGCTTTGTCCTTTTGAACCGCCGGTTTGCTTTGCACTAGCTTCTTAGGCTTACCTTTCTTAAAGGTCTGTCCAACTTTTCTTTTCTTGTTGGTCTTACCAACAAGCATTACATTTGTCTTATCTTTCTGGATAGTGCCTTCTGCTGTCTTCAACATGTTGAGCAGCTCAGCCAGTGTAACTTCAATTTTGTTCATATTGAAGTTGATAATGAATTGTGAAAATGAATCTGGAAGGGACTGTAGGATTAAGTCGATGCTCAGGTCATTGTTCATAACAAAGCCGAGCACTGCAAGCCTATCAATCCACTCTATCATCTTGAGCACATGAGTTTGCACAGATGTGCCCTCACTCATTCTGGTCCTGAACAATTTCTTAGATATCTCATATCTTTCTGTTCTGGATTGTTCACCAAACAACTCTTGTAGGTGATTCAGAAAGGTATTAGGTTCCATGTTATCATGCTGTCGTTCCAGTTCATTGTTCATTGAACCAAGCATGTAACACTGGACTTTGACAGAGTCCTCCTTCCAGTTTTCAGACATCATTAATTCATCTTCGTTAGAATTATCACCGGGTTGTACTGGATCTGGTTGATCCAAGACATAGGCTAGCTTTTCACACATGAGGACAATCTTTAGGTTGCATAACCAATCAATGTAATTAGGTCCCGTGAGTTTGTTTGCATCAAGTATGCAACGAAGGGGGTTAGGTGACGACATAGCGACCTACAAGGAAATATATATAAAAATGAGCAGATAGTTCTTAAAATCTGATTTAGGACTTTTAATCTAGATTTAGGCCCCCACTATTTTTCGGCGATCTGTATGACCCCCTAATATAGAGAACGGGAGATTCTAGTGATCTCCTAGTGGGGATCAGAATCCTTCGGACATTATGCATGTGACCTTATGGTAGCACAACAAATCACATCAAGTCCCTTAGGCAGTCAACTCTTGACAATTGCAACGTTTTGCAATATCCGATCGATTTAACCCTTGAATCAGAATGACCTTGTGGTAGCACAACAAATCAAATGATTCAATTAAATTTATCCATCATTACTTAGATAACATGAATTCATAGTGCAATCATTGTGGTAGCACAACAAAACTACATTATTTGTCCATTTATCTTAATGACATCACATGTCGTAGACCTTGTGGTAGCACAACAAATCCATTTGAGATAAGAATTATCCTAAGATCTATAATGATGGTGGGTTACGTGGATTATTCTGAATATCTCACGTTTACAACTTAAATTTTAAAAGAGGGTTTTTGAGTTGATTTATAAAAATCGTGCTATCAATAGTATTTCGATTTGAAGTATCATTATACTTAATAGAAATATATATATGATAGCATAGTCTACAAATATCACATATATGCAGAAAAATTAAATAGGGATGATCATGGACTGCTAAAGCTACTATGGAATCATCGGAGCCAAACGATGATCCATAATAGGATCCTAATGTGAAAACAGCAACACTGGTTCCATTTGATGCGAGTCCTTCCTCCACAAGTGTCTTCAGAAGATCCCGTCCTCTAAGCTTAATCCGAAACATTTAAATATGAAATTCAGGACTCGCAGGTCCATAAATGTAGATTTAAACACAATAAGAAACCTTGATCTTATCAAGCGGAATGCAATCTTATAGGAAGGTAGAGAGTACATTTGGATTAAGAGAGAGGAGGACACGCAGGTCCTATTTAAGATACCAAATGAAATAAGCATCGCATTCATTCACATCAATCATCACATGATAATACTAAGTCCATGATCATCCCACCATAAAACACATCACATGCATCACAATCAACATATAATTGCAGTTTGGTATTAAATTTTATAAATATAAAATTATAATACCAATAAGTTTTCGAAATAACATTTATTTCAACATTATCAATAATATTCAAAGCATTATTGACAAATTAAATAACTAAACCATTCAGTTGATCTAAATCTTAATTCAAACAATTTGAACAGAAAAATATAATCAAGTCATGCATAAATCAGTTTAAAACATTTTAAACTAATTGATTTAATAGGAAAATTAATTATCCAAAACAATTTTAAATAATTAACTAACACCCTATTAACAATAAAGCCCTTTAATTGAATAACAGTTATTAAACAGTTTAATAAGCTGTTAATAATCATAAAAAATAATTAATATAAATTATTAATTATTCCTATAATTTTTTTGTTTTAAAACAATTTTAAAACTGGCTTAAATGGGCTTAAAATGGGCTAATAAAGGGTTATAGAGGGCTAAACTGTTATTAAAACAATTTTACTAAACATAAAAATGGGCCTAGCCCATTAGTGCCAATTGGCCTGGACCCTGGCTCGGCCAGGGTCGAACCCTAGCTCGGCCAGGGGCTCTGGCTCAGCCAGACCCGAGCCCTGGCTCGGCCAGGGGGTCCGGCCCGGCCCCCGCCCGATCCGACCGGGTCGGGACCGGCGGCCCAGCCGCTTCTTCTCCAGCCGAACCCGACGCCTAAACCTGCAAATCCTAATTTGCTGCAGGCCGGCGGCGGTTGCAGGGCAGGGGCGCCGACGGCCAGCCCCCCGGCGGCGGCGCCGGCCACGCCGGCGGTGCCCCCGGCGCCGGCGACGAGCCCGGCACCGGCAAGGCCACCGTCGGCCTCCAATCGGAAGAAAATCAAACCCAAAAACCCCCTAATAATCTGATTTTTGCTCGATTTTCAGGACCTCCAAGGGCACTCCGGCGCCGATCTTGGTGACCGGTGGATAGAGGTGACTATCCTCTATGGATCCGGAGTCTCGGCCGGCCATCCCAACGCTTGGGAAGCCGATTGAAGCCGCCGAAAACACCCCGTTCATCGTCCCACGAAGAACTCCAAAAATCTCAAATAAAATCCGAAAAATCACAGAAAAATAATCAAATCATTTGTGTTCATCGTATGAACACTATTCCGTCAATTTAATCGGATTAAACACAAGAACACGTACAACACGGGTTCTTCACGCATAACGAGAAAAACACGCAAAACGATGCCGTTTTACGACCGAACCAGCAACCTGGCTCTGATACCACTGTAAGGAACCACCAAGAACGCAGCGGAGAATAAAATCAATTCCTATGTATCGGCTGCTGGGATCGTAAAACGGACATTAAAATAAACGCGGGAAGAACGGTTCTTCACCTTTGCGGGGTTTCGAATCTCCCGTGGATGATTCCGACTCGGTAATCGCGCACGCGCACGATCTCTAGAGGTATCCACACGAGTTCCCGCTGCAGACGCGATTTCCTCCTCGACTTGAGTGCTCCGACCAGATCTCAAATCCACCATGCGCGGAGAGAGACAGATCTACTCCAAGAGAGAGAGAAGGAGAGAGAGAGAGAGGAGAAAGAGAATCTGGGGTGTAAAATTCGTCCAACCAACCTTTTTACCCCTCCCCTTGGACTCCTTATATAAAAAATAAGGATAAGCACAAGGATTAATTCTCATGATTATCCAAGAGCGTGGCCTTGGATAATTCTCCATTAAATATTCATGTTTATTGTGTAGCTTTTCACAAAAACCCAGATAACCATAATATTTAACATCTCTCACTGTCTCATGAGAACACTTATGTGTGTGACCCTCTAGGCCTATATATCAGTCCGGTTTCAGGCCCATTAAACTTAGAACTAATTCTAAAGTTTAATATTTATTAATTAATATTTAAACATCATATGTTAAATAATTAATTTAATAAATAAGTGGTTATCATCTTATGATTAATCCACTTGGCCTTCTGACCATGAATGGCACCAAACACTACCTCATGATCCCATAAGATATAAGGGATATTGTTCCCATTATTTGAACCTTTCCATCTGCAGATACCGTACAGATAAAATCCTTCACTCATCCAATGTCCCAATAACGCAAGGGTATGGTTTTACAGTCAAACCCTCTATCGCATTATTTAGATGGATTCCAGTACTCAGTTAATTTCTAGAAAGACATCTCTTTCATTTGACCCTGGCAAGGGATTTCTGTGTACACATCCATACGACATTCTCTCTCCAGTCTTATACTAAGAGTGAGTGATCTCTTGTTGTTCACTCAATTACCTTCGCAAACTTTCCACTGTATCCGAGAGACTAACTATCGTAGACTTAATGGTTAAAGTCCACAAGTTAGAGAATCAAGACACAATGGTCTACAAGGAAGGTATCATTGGTGACTCAGGTCAAAGGACCAACTGTTCTACTACAACGATTGAATTCCCTGGTTGACTAATAGGTATAATTACCATCCAGGAATTCTTATTCGAATATGTTCAGTGAACTCATTCTCTAATGAACACCCACAAGTTTGTCTTAGTGTCACTACACGAGTGAATGTGAGATCATTCACCCTCATCGTATGAGCAGAAATAACTTGTGTCGATCTTAACGGATATTTAATGTCCATCTCAAATATCCTATGATCGAGAACTGTTTAAGACAAGTGACTAAGAATATTGATCTCACTATCATGATCTCATCATGATTCAGTATCCCATACATTTGTCTATGGACCTTCATTACGATAGTTAATTTGCGATAACTATAAATGAAGAAATAATTGCCTTTATTAATAATCTGAACTAGAATGTATAATGATTGGCTTTGAGGCCACCCAATTCTATCATTCTCCCACTTGGACTATAGCCAATCACCTATGTGTCTAAGTCCCATAGACTTAAGGTGACATTCTCAATTGTTTTGAGACAATCGGTTAGTCAAGGGATCTGCTACATTATCTTCGGATGAGACTTTCTCAACAACTATATCTCCTTTTAACATAAACACAAATCCAGACATGGATTTGTTGTCATCCATATCTGACTGGAAGCTCGAGTCAGTAAACCCTTGAAGTTCCAAGTCATTTCCTCCTTAGACGAGGAATAGATCCTTAGTCTTTTTCAAGTATCTAAGGATACATTTCACTGCCTTCCAGTGTTCCTCACCTGGATCAACCTGATATCTACTAGTGACACTTAGTGGGTGTGCCACATTAGGTTTAGTACATAACATTGCATATATGATAGATCCTATTGCCAAGGCATAAGGAACTCTATCCATGTATGCTTTCTCTTCAGGTGTCTTTGGAGACATTCCTTTAGAAAGATAAATTACATGTCTCATCGGAACGAGACCTCTCTTGGAATTTTCCATGCCAAACCTTTTCACTATGGTGTCTATGTACATAGATTGGGATAAGCCAAGCATCTTTTTGGATCTATCTATATAGATCCTTATTCCCAGAATATAGGATGCTTCTCCCAAATCTTTCATGGAGAAGTTTTTGGATAACCAAATCTTTACTGATGACAACATTCCTACATCATTCCCAATAAGTAGAATGTCATCAACGTAAAGTACCAAAAAGGTAACTGCTCTCCCACTAGTCCTTTTGTATACACAAGGTTCATATTCATTCTTAATGAAGTCATAAGATTTGATTGCTTCATCAAATCTTATGTTCCAACTTCGGGATGCCTACTTTAATCCATAAATGGATCTTTACAGCTTGCATACCTTACTTGAATGCTCTTTGGAAGTGAATCCTTCAGGTTGTAGCATATACACTTCTTCTTGAAGGTTCCCGTTAAGGAATGTTGTTTTCACATCTATTTGCCATATTTCATAATCATAGAATGATGCGATAGCAAAAAGTATTCTGATTGACTTAATCATGGCGACTAGAGAAAAAGTTTCGTCATAGTCAATACCTTGCCTTTGACTATATCCTTTTGCTACCAGCCTTGCCTTGTATGTGTCAATCTGTCTATCTACCCCGATCTTTCTTTTAAAAATCTATTTACTGCCAATAGGTACTATACCTTCTGGCAGATTAACCAAGTTCCAAACTTGGTTGGCATACATGTACTGAATTTCTGAATTCAACGCCTCTTGCCATTTCTCTGAATCTTAACTATTTATGGCTTCTTGGTAGGTTTGAGGTTCATCATCCTCATTTAAGTGCACTTTTGGTTTGCCATCATCAATATGTCCAACATATCTTTCAGGCTGCTTAGGCATTCTACCCGATCTGTGAACCTTTTGTGTATTATCTTGAACAAGTTCTTGAATCAATGGCTCAGTAGATGAGCCAGTATTGATTTGTGAGTCTGGAATTTCTTCCAATTCTATCTTGCTCCCACCGTCTTCTTTTGAAAGATATTCTTTTTCTAAGAAGACAGCTTTTTTTATGACAAACACCCTTTGATCGCTGGGCTGAATCTTGACTATTTATGGCTTCTTGGTAGGTTTGAGGTTCATCATCCTCATTTAAGTGTACTTTTGGTTTGTCATCATCAATATGTCCAACATATCTTTCAGGCTGCTTAGGCACTCTACCTGATCTGTGAACCTTTTGTGTATTATCTTGAACAAGTTCTTAAGTCAATGGCTCAGTAGATGAGCCAGTATTGATTTGTGAGTCTTGAATTTCTTCCAGTTCTATCTTGCTCCCACTGTCTTCTTTTGAAAGATATTCTTTTTCTAGGAAGACAGCTTTTTTTATGACAAACACCCTTTGATCGCTGGGCTGATAGAAATAATATCCAAAAGTCTCTTTTGAATATCCCATAAATCTACACTTTTCTGTCCTGGAATCCAGTTTATCTGGATCATGTCTTTTGACATATGCAGGACAACTCCAAACTCTAACATGCTTAAAGTCCAGTTTCTTCCCTTTCCATATCTTATATGGAGTGGAAGATACTGACTTACTAGGAACTTTGTTCAATAGATATGCAGCAGTCAATAGTGCATATCTCCATAAAGAAATTGGAAGATTAGCATAACTCATCATTGATCGTACCATATCTAATAGAGAACGATTTCTCCTTTCCGATACACCATTTAACTGTGGTGTATAGGGAGGAGTCTACTGAGACAGAATACCATTATTCTTAAGATATTGTATGAATTATGTACTTAAGTATTCACCCCATCGATCTGATCGAAGAGTTTTGATACTCTTTCCAGTTTGGTTCTCAACTTTATTTTTAAATTCTTTAAATTTCTCAAAGACTTCTGACTTATATTTCATTAAATATATGCACCCATATCTTGAGAAATCATCTGTAAATGAAACGAAGTATGAGTAACCACCCATAGCATGAGTGGACATTGGACCACATACATCACTATGTATTAGTTCCAATAAGTCCTTAGCTCTGTCTCCTTGTCCTGAAAACGGAGCTTTGGTCATCTTTCCCATGAGACAAGCTTCACAGGTTGCAAATGATTCATAATCAAATGGATCAAGATATCCATTCTTTTGCAATTTAATGATTCTGTTCTCATTTATATGACCTAGCCTACAATGCCATAGGTAGGATTTATTCACATCCTTATCTTTTTGTGCAGGAGATTTATTTACCAGACAAACATCATATGAAATATCAAGTAAATATAATCCATTCAATAAATATCCGGAAGCAAACAATTTGTCTCCTTGATAAATGGAACAACCTTTATTCTCTAGTTTCATAGAATATCCTTGTTTATCTAAACATGAAATAGATATGATATTCCTAATAATGGTTGGAACATAATAACAATATATTAGTTCCAATGAGTCTCTTGACGGCATCTGAAGTCTTGCTGTCCCCACAGCTAATCCAGCAACTTTTGCTCTATTCCCAAGTCTCAGATCCACGTCTCCGCGATTCAATCTTCTTTTACTTGTTAGCACCTGCAAGTTATTGCAGATATGAGAAACACATCTAATATCTAATACCCAAGATGTTGATTCTCTATAAGACAAGTTAAGATCATTCATGAGTATACCTGAAGCTTCACCAAACCTCTCATTTGCTTTTTCTGCCAGATAAATCTTGCAGTTTCTCTTCCAGTGACCTTCTTTATGGCAGTGGAAACACTGACCTTTATCATTGACTTTAGCTTTGTCCTTTTTAACCGCTGGTTTGCTATTCATTGGCTTCTTTGGCTTACCTTTCTTAAAGGTTTGTCCAGCTTTTCGTTTCTTATTGGTCGTACCAACAAGCATAACATGTGGCTTATCTTTCTGGATAGTGTCTTCAGCTGTCTTCAACATGTTGAGCAGCTCAGCCAGTGTGACCTCAATCTTGTTCATATTGAAGTTGATAATGAATTGTGAAAATGAATCTGGAAGGGACTGTAGGATTAAGTTGATGCTTAGGTCATTGTTCATAACAAAGCCAAGCACTGCAAGCCTCTCAATCCATTCTATCATCTTGAGCACATGAGTTTGCACAGATGTGCCCTCGCTCATTGTGGTCCTGAACAGTTTCTTAGATATCTCATATCTTTCTGTTCTGGATTGTTCACCAAACAACTCTTGTAGGTGATTCAGAATGGACTTAGGTTCCATGTTATCATGCTGTCGTTGTAGTTCATTGTTCATTGAACCAAGCATATAACACTGGACTTTAATAGAGTCCTCCTTCCAGTTTTCAAATATCATTAATTCATCCTCGTTAGCATTTTCACCAGGTTGTTCTAGATCTGGTTGATCTAGGACATAGGCTAGTTTTTCACACTTGAGAACAATCTTCAGGTTGCGTAACCAGTCAATGTAATTTGTTCCCGTAAGTTTGCTTGCATCAAGTATGCAATGAAGGAGGTTAGGTGACGACATAACAACCTACAAGAAAATATAATGAAAAATAAGCAGATAGTTCTAAAATCATATTTAAGACTTTTAATCTAGATTTTTACTCCCACATTTTTCGGCGATCTGTATGACCCTCTAATATACAGAACGGGAGATTCCGGTGATCTCCTAGTGAGGATCAGAATCCTTCGGGCATCATATATGTGATCTTGTGGTAACACAACAAATCACATCAAGTCCCTTAGGCAGTCAACTCTTGACAATTGCAACATTTGCAATATCCGATCAAATTTAACCCCTGAATCAGAATGACCTTATGGTAGCACAACAAATCAAATGATTCAGTTAAGTTTATCCATCATTACTTAGATAACATGAATTCATAGTGTAGTTGTAAGGATTGAGCTTTCGGATCAGGTTATCGGGTCAGTTTCGGGGTCGGATCTCTTAGTTTGGGTCCTGGTGGAGCTGTGACTTAGTGGGCTGTGTTTAAGCTGTGCCACGTGGGCTGGCCTTGGGGCGCGAGAGTACGGCCCCGGTCATATCGTCTGAATGGCGTGTTGTATGGACGACGCCTTTTAGAGTACGACCATGGTTTGTCAGTGTACGGCCCGGTCTTGTCGTCTGAATGACGTCGGGCTTGCACGACGCGTTTCACCCAGCTTCTGTTTGACCCTGCGAACCCTCCTTCCTTTCCCTCATTCTCTCCTTTCTCTTCTCTCTCCTCTCTTCCCTCCGATCTCCGGCGACCCCTTCCCCCTCTCCTTGCTTTTCTCCCTCCATTCCTTCTCTCCCTCCACTCCATCAACCTCCTAACTCCCACCACTACCACTACATCTCCTCCCCGGCGTTTTTCTCTCCGGACGGCGGCCGACGTCCCGGTGGAGTAATGGCGTCCGCGGCGGTACCGGCGGCGGCATGTGGCGAGGCGGGTTGGCGGCTTGGAGCTAGGAGGAGTTCGAGTAACAGGTAGGGTGACGATCCCCATTGTATTGTGTTTAAAACCATGTTTTTCCCGCTTTGAAGCATGCTTAGGGGGTTCTTGGGGTGAAAACACTAATTGCATGAAATGAGAAATTAAGGGTTTTAATGGGTATTTAGGTTCTTCTCCTCTTTCTCCACTTTTTTTAGTGTTTTTACATGATTTGGGGGAGGAAATCCCACCCCGTGGATCAGGAGATGGCGGAGGAAGAATCTCTTTGTGAGGGTTAAATGGCGTCGGGGGACAGCGACGCCTTTTAGAATGGCGGCTTCCACCCGCGACGCGATTTAGCCCAGATAACAGACTTTGTATCTGGACTGATGAGCGTCCAGGGACAGCGACGCCTTTTGAACGGCGACTTGCATGCGCGACGCATTTTAAGTGAAATTACCTCGAGGCCTATCTCTGTTTTTGTCACTATCAGGCGACTAGGGACAACGACGCCTTTCAAAAGACGGCTACATATGACGACGTGTTTTAGGCCATCTTCTGAGGCCAGTTTTCTATGAACTAGTTTAGGAAGCTTGAATGACGTCGTCATTGGGCAACACGATTCAAGTCAGAATTCCATTAATTCCTACAATTAACATGTGTTTACATTGTTAGATAGTTTAGTTAATCGCATGCTTAGAACTGTACTCGATGACGATGGATTCTATGTGATCGGATCGCCCCATGTTGTGTTTTGTGCTATCGTGGGCATAGAGTGACAGTTGTTAGCGCTTAGGCACCCTATGTCGGTGTGGGAGTGACACGGCGCCGGTGTGGGAGGGGCGGGGTGACGCTTAGAGAGAGGGTCATCTGGTGTACCCTGGGGTATAGCTAGTACCGGTGTGGGAGTGGTACATTCAGAGTGTCATTCATGCTGGGGGAAGCAGAACCACCTAGAGCCTGTCAGGTCGGAGTAGCCAGCGCGCTATCCGAAGGGTTGTTGTTTGGTCTCAGCGGGTCAGAGTTTCTCGTGTTCGGCCGTGTGGTTGACGTGTTTTGCCGAGACGCTGGTTGTGGGCTCCATGGTAGAACGGTTTCAGAATTGTGCATGTTATAGTTCGAATGCATGTGTTTTATATCGAAATCTAAGAGTTATGTTTACTACTTTACTTGCTTAAATTTCCTATATTTGTGTTGCTGCTCTTGTGGGTGCGTGAGTGGGCGGTGGGGATTGAAGGATCCCTACTGAGTCTTTCCGATGAGACTCACCCCTGCGGTTTTCAGGTGAGAGTTCCAGGTAGGCGTAGCAAGAGAGTGCTGCCTTGGGTTGCGCACCAGCAGCCGTTGTTCCGGGGTATGCCCCGATGTAGTTGTTATTTTATTTTCTGGCCTATACGTTTAATTATTTCATTTTCAGTTGGAGTATGTAATTACTTGCTGTGTCGAGTCGCATTGTAATAATTTTTAATTCTTGTACTTCCTTTTCAATTCAATGCGATATGAATGTTTAGCTTAGTTTATTATTTATTTTCCAAACTTATCAAGATCCTAGTTTAGCTCCAAATTAATGATTCGGTACCCATTTAGTAATCGGATCCCCGATTATATGGTGACGGATCGTTATAGCAGTCCTTGCGGTAGCACAACAAAACTATACTATTTGTCCATTTATCTTAATGACATCACATGTCGTAGACCTAGATTAATTCCTAAATCAAATAGACCTTGTGGTAGCACAACAAATCCATTTGAAATAAGAATTATCTTTAGATCTATAATGATAGTGGGTTACGTGGATTATTTTGAATATCTCACGTTTACAACTTAAATTTGGAAAAGATGGACTTTTAAGTTGATTTATAAAAATCGTGCTATCAATAATATTTCGATTTGAAGTATCATAATACTTAATAGAAATATATATATAATAGCATATTCCACAGATATCACATAGATGTAGAAAAATAAATAGGGTTGATCATGGACTACTTAAGCTACTATGGAATCATTAGAGCCAAACGATGATCCATAATAAAATCCTAGTGTGAGAACAACAACACCGGTTCCAATTGATGCGAGTCCTTCCTCCAGAGGTATCTTCAAAAGATCCCATCCTCTAAACTTAATCCGTAACATTTAAATATGAAATTTAGGACTCGCAGGTCCATAAATGTACATTTTAAAAATATTAAGAAACCTTGATCTTATCAAGGGGAGTACAAACTTAGAGTAAGATAGAATGTACATTTGGATTAAGAGAGAGGAGGACACACAGGTCTTATTTTAAATACCGAATGAAATATGCATCGCATTTATTCACATCAATCATGACATGATAAAACTAAGTCCATGATCATCCCATGATTAATGACATACATCACATGCATCACAATAATTATCACATAATTACTGTTGGTATTAATTTTTATAAAATTTAAATTATAATACCAATAGTTTTTGAAATAACAATTATTTCATCATACACAATATAATTAACTAAACTATTTAGTTAACTAAAAGGATGCTCAACCAATTTGAACAACAGAATGAAATCAAGTTATGCATATAAATAAGTTTAAAAACAATTTTTAAACTTAATTAATTAATAGGGAAGTTAATAATCTAAAACAATTTTAAATGATTAACTAATACCCTATAATCAATAAAAACCTTTAAAATTAATTAACAATAATTAAACTATTTAATAAACTGTCAATTAAAATTTTACAATTTAAATAGAATTTTAAAATTGCAAAATTGGTCTTTGAAACAATTTCCATAGATTAATTAAAACCCTTCAATTATTAATAGATTAATAAACAGTTTAATAATTTGTTAAAAATTAATTAATAACAGTTATTAATTAACCCCCAAAAATTAATATTTTAAAACAGTTTTAAATTGGTCTTGAAGGGGTTTTAAAAGGGGTTTAAAATGGGGTTAAAGGGGTTTTGGGCAAGGGACTGGGTCGGCCGGGTCCGGCCCAGTTTGGATCCAGCGCGGGTTGCGTGGGTCCGGGCGGGCGGCCCGGTCGCCCACGCAGCCTTCACCCCCCGTCGCCCGTTAGGGTTTCTAGGGGGGAGGCGCACCAGGTTCGCGAACCAGGTGGTGCCGGGATTTCGCCGCCGGTCGGGGCGGTGTGCGAGGGAGCTCCGTTCGGCGTCGTCGGCGCCGATGGACGTCGTCGGTGACCCTGGTGAGCGTCGCCGGACGTGCTCCTTGACCCATGCATTCAGATGAAAACTTTTGCATGGCCGGTTCTAAAAGGCCGCCAAGATCGTGCATATCGCCGCGGGAAGGGGAGGTCTTACCGGTCAACAAGCCGGCCTGGACAGCGTCTGTGACGCCGACAAACGTCCCGAACGACAATGCTCGCGGTATTCTCCAAGCATGGAGGATACCCTTATGCAACAACCATGTTCATCCTCGGGAAGGAATCCCCATCCACCGCACGAGAGGGGCAGCACCAGACGATACCTGAGACTGTCTCAGGTTTTACAGATCTTAGAACTGTCGATTAAGCTTGCAGCCTCCCTAACAACATAAAGAAAACAACTCTTTATGCAGTGAAAAACCCTCCCCAAAGTCAAGATGAATCCCATGTTAATCCATATATTAACCAGATAACTACATCAAGATGTCCAAAGAAAAGGAAATCTACCCCGTTCATCTCATGAACATAGGGTTGCAGTATTGAAATCCCCATAACCGAATAAAAAAAAAATGATTGTTTAATATTCGGTTAATGGCGTTGGCAGAATTATTTTAAAACTAGGAATAATTCACATTAAACATCAAATGATAATTTTAAAATAATTATTCGCCCAAGAACGTATACAATACACGTTAATCATGCATAACGAGAAATTAACACGCAAATCGATGCCTTTTTACGATCGAACCAACAACTTGGCTCTGATACCACTGTAAGGAATCGTCTAGAACGCAGCGAAAAAATAAATTGATTCCTATGTATCAGTTGCTGGGATCGTAAAACGGACAATTAAATAAATGCGGGAAGAACGGTTCTTCACCTTTGCGGGGTTTCGAATCTCCCGTGGATGATTCCGACTCGATAATCACGCACGCGCACGATCTCCAGAGGTATCCACACGAGCTCCCGACGCAGACGCGATTTCCTCCTCGACTTGAGTACTTCGACCCGATCTCAAATCCACCATGCGCGGAGAGAGAGAGATCTACTTCAAGAGAGAGAAGGAGAGAGAGAGAGAGGAGAGAGAAACTACAAGAAGTGGTTGTGTACATCCAACTCCTTCCACTCCTCCCCTTGGCCTCCTTATATAAGAAATAAGGATAAGCACAAGGATTAATTCTCATGATTATCCAAGAGCTTGGCCTTGGATAATTCTCCATTAAATATTCATGTTTATCCTGTAGTTTTTCACAAAAACCCAGGTAACCATAATATTTAACATCTCTCACCGTCAAACGAGAACTCTTATGTGTGTGACCCTCTAGGCCCATATATCAGTCCGGTTTCAGGACAATTAAATTTAGAACTAATTCTAAAGTTTCATATTTATTAATTAATATTTAAACATCATATGTTAAATAATTAATTTAATAAATAAGTGGTTTATCATCTGAGGATTAATCCACTTGACCTTCTGACCATGAATGGCACCAAACACTACCTCATGATCCCAGAAGATATAAGGGATATTGTTCCTATTATTTGAACCTTTCCATCTGCAGATACCGCACAGATAAAATCTTTCACTCATCCAATGTCCCAATAATGCAAGGGTATGGTTTTACAGTCAAACCCTCTATCGCATTATTTAGATAGATTCCAGTACTAAGTTAATTTCTAGAAAGACATCTCTTTCATTTGACCCTGGCCAGGGATTTCTGTGTACACATCCATAGGACATTCTCTCTCCAGTCTTATACCAAGAGTGAGTGATCTCTTGTTGTTCACTCAATTACCTTCGCAAGCTTTCCACTGTATTTGAGAGACTAACTATCGTGGACTTAATGGTTAAAGTCCACAAGTTAGAGAATCAAGACACAATGGTCTACAAGGAAGGTATCATTGGTGACTCAGGTCAAAGGACCAACTGTGCTACTGCAACGATTGAATTCCCTGGTTGACTAATAGGTATAATTACCATCCAGGAATTCTTATTTAGGTATGTTCAGTGAACTCATTCTCTAATAAGCAACCACAAGTTTGTCTTAGTGTCACTATACGAGTGAATGTGAGATCATTCTCCCTCATAGTATGAGCAGAAATAACTTGTGTCGATCTTAACGGATATTTAATATCCATCTCAAATATCCTATGATTGAAAACTGTTTAAGACAAGTGACTAGGAATATTGATCTCACTATCATGATCTCATCATGATTCAATATCCCATACATTTGTCTATGCACCTTCATTACGATAGTTAATTTGCGAGAACTATAAATGAAGAAATAATTGCCTTTATTAATAATTTGAACTAGAATGTACAATGATTGACTTTGAGGCAACCCAATTCTATCACGATTGACTCTGCTGGCTTTGCCTGGGTCTACTACTACCACTGCTGCCACTACCGCCTCGAAAGAATCTCCTGAATCTGGAACCAAGTGAAGAAGATCCTGATCCGGACGAAGGAACTACTGCTGCTGTCTTTCCCTTGCCATAAGTCGGCCCTTGAATAGCCAGTCCCCTCTCCCAAGCAGACTGATCTTGCTGTGCCTCTACTGCTGCGGCACACTTAACTACTGACGCCAAGTCCGTACAACAGTGGGATGCCACAAAATTTCTCAAGTTGGACCTCAGTCCGTCCACGAACCTCTCAGTCCGACGCTCTTCATTCCACGAAATGAAGGGCACAAATCTCCCAAGCAAAACAAATTTCATCTGGTACTCGAGCACTGTCATCCTCCCTTAGGTCAACTCCATAAACTCCCTCTCCTTGGCCTTCTAGACATGCCTAGGGAAGTACTGTGCATTGAATTCCTTCACAAATGTCTCCCATGGAATCTCCCTAAGATTCCTATCTACATAAGACAAGCTCTTCAAAGTCATTCACCAGTCATAGGCATCATCCTTCAACATGAAGGTAGCCAACGAAGTCCTCTCAACTGCCGCACAGTCCATGGTATCAAAAGTCTTCTCTAACTCCTTCAGCCAATGAGCGGTCTCATCAGGGTTGGGACGACCGGTAAAATGAGGCGCCTTCAGCTTCAAGAATCTCTACAGGGCAGCTGAAGGCCCTCCCCGAGTACTAGAACTCTCATTAGGGCCCCGAGTCTGATGTCTTGTCATCGTATCCACCATAGCCTCCGTGAAACGCTCCATATTCGGCCTACCGGCCTCAGACACACTAGGAACATCTCCCTACTCCCTAATAACTGGCACTCTCTTTCTAGGAGCCATCTAATTGCCTACAGTCACAAGAATTGAAAATTTCTAATTAGAACTCAAAACCTACACTACTGCCGTGCCTATACGGGATAATGTAATTATTTGCCAAAATTCACGATATTTAACCTAGTTATTCATCTATTTGTCAGACCGAATGCTCTGATACCAACTATAACGACCCGCCACCCTATAATCGGTGATCCGATTACTAAATAGGTATCGAATCATTAAAATTTGTAACCAAACCAGGATCTCGATAAGTTTGAGAAATAAATGATAAACTAAGCTAAATATTCACATCACATCGAATTGTAAGGAAAGTGCAGGAATTAGAAATTATTACAATTCGATTTGACTCAACAAATAATTACACATTCCAACTGAAAAGAAATAATTAAGCGTACAAGCCTGAAAGGAAAAATAACAACTACATTGGGGCATACCCCGAAACAGTGGCTGCTAGCGCGTAACCCTAGGCGAAACCAGCCACGCTACACCTGTCTGGAACCCTCACCTGAAAATCGCAGGGGTGAGTCTCATTGAAATGGACTCAGTAGGGATCCTTCCATCCCCACCACCCACTCACGCACCCACAAGTGCAACAACACAAATCTAAGCAATTTAAATATTAAAGCAGTAAACACATCTCCCAAAGATTCCTAAATTCCGATATAAAATGCATGCATTCGTAAATGTAACATGCACAACTTTAAAACCACTCCCCCACGGAGTCCACAACCAGCGTCTCGACTAAACACACAAACCACGTGGCCGAACGCAGAAAACAACGACCCGCTGAGATCAAACAGCAATCCCTCGGATAGCATGCTGGCTACTCCGGCCTAACCAGCTCTAGGTGGTTCTACTTCCCCCAGCGCGAGTGTAACGACCCGCCACCCTATAATCGTGGATCCGATTATAAATGGGTCCGAATCATTAATTTGGAACCAAACCAGGATCTAAGTAAGTCTGGAAAATAAACAATAAACTAAGCTAAACATTCACATCGCATTGAATTGAAAGGAAAATGCAGGAATTAAAAGTTATTACAATGCGACTCTATACAACAAATATTTACATACTCCAACAGATAGGAAATAATTAAGCATACAGGCCAGAAATAAAGATAACAACTACGTCGGAGCATACTCCGGAACAACAACTGACGGTGCGCGACTCACAACAGCACACTCCTTGCTAAGTCTGCCTGGAACTCTCACCTAAAAACCGCAGGGGTGAGTCTCAACAAAAAGACTCAATAGGGATCCTTCGATCCCCACCGCCCACTCACACACCCACAAGTGTAAAACACAGCTGAAGGTACAGTAAACAATTAAAGCAGTAATTACTACTCCTAAATCTCGATAAAAATCACATGCATTCGAAATATATTTAACATGCATAATTCTAAAACCAGTCTACCAGGGAACCCACAACCAACGTCTCGGTAGAACACGCCAACCACACAAACGAAGGTGGGGAAAAACACCGACCCGCTGAGACCAAACAGTAACCCCTCGGATAACACTCTAGCTACTCCGGCCCAACTGGCTCAGGTGGCTACTCATTCCCTCAGCACGAGTGACACACCAAAGGTACCACACCCACACCGGTACTAGCTAACCCCGGGGTTCACCAGGTGACCCTCTCTCACTGGCCGTCACCCCGCCACACCCACACCGGCGCTGTGCTCCACCCACACCAGCACAGGGTGATAAAGCGCTACAACTGTCACTCTAGGTCCATAATAACACAAAACCCGGCACAGTGCGATCTGGTCACGTAAGAAGTCCGCGGTCGCACGACACACAACACAATGCCATCCGATTACGAAGAATCCATCATCATCAAGTGTATTTAAAGCATGCATTTAGCCAACTATCTAATAGTATAAACACATTTTAATAGCATGAATTAGTGTGATTCTGTCTTGAATCGCGTCGCCCAAGGCCGACGCCATTCAAGTCTCCTAAACTGGTTCACAGAAACTCGGCCACAGAACCTGGCGTAAAACGCGTCGCCACAAGTAGCCGCCTTTTGAAAGGCGTCGCTGTCCCTCGTCGCCTTTTAGCGACCGAAAACAGGGACAGGCCATGGGGTGATTTTCACTAACACGCGTCGTCGACTCAAGTCGCCTATTGAAAAGGCATCGCTGTCCCTGGACGCTTATCAGTTCGGGACATGGTCTGTCATTGGGTTAAATCGTGTCGTGGGTGGGCGCCGCCTTTTTAAAAGGCGTCGCTTAACCTCGATGCCATTTAACCCCGACAGACAGGTTCTCCCCTCCACTTCCCCCAATCCTCGAGGTGGGATTTCTCCACCAAAACGCATAGAAAAAGGCACAAAACATAAAGGGGAAGGAGGAGAATCCAACTACCCATTAGAACACTCAATTTCTCATACATGTACTTAGCGTTTTCACCCCAAAAAGCACCCCAAAACATGCTTCAAACGCGGGAAAACATAGATTCAAATGAGAATGCACTGGGAATCGTCACCCTACCGGTTACTTGAACTCCTCCAAGCTCCGAGCCGTCCACCCGTCTCGCCCCACGTCGCCGCCGGTACCGCCGAGGTCGTCGTTACTCCACCGGGACGTCGGCCGCCGTCCGGAGAGAAAACGCCGCGGAGGAGGTGGTGGTGGTAGTGGTGGGAGTTAGGAGGTCGATGGAGTGGAGGGAGAGATGAAATGGTGGGAGGAAAAGAGGGAGGGGAAGGAGGCGTCCCCGGAATCGCCGGAGGAAGGGAGGAGAGAGGGAGAGGGAAGGTAGAAATGAGGGAGAGGAAGGAGGGTTGGCGGGGTAACCAGAGACTGGGTAAAACGCGTCGTGCTGTACGGACCCTTATCAGTTGACATGACGGGCCGTACTGACAGAACTCTGAAACGCGTCGTCTACCCAAGACGCCGTTCAAACGACAAGACTGGGACCGTACACTGACAACCCAGGGTCGCAGTCTGAATGGCATCGTCCATCGCGGACGCCGTTCAGACGACACGACAGGGCCGTACTCTCGCAGCCCAAAGTCCACCCACATGGCACCCACGTGGCACAATCTAAAAAGCGTCTGCAATGCTGGATGCCGTTTAAACCGCGTCGAGCAGGCTCGACACGAAACATAACAGAGTCTCAGCCCCATCAGGGCCTGAACTACAGGGTCCGACCCCGAAAACCGGATCCGAAAACCTCAGTCCTTACATTCTCCCCCCCTTAAAAGAATTTCGTCCCCGAAATTGCCTGCTAGAATTAACGAGGTCAAAACATAGAGATACAAGCTCACAAGGGAACTTACAAGAAAAGGTAGGGAAACTGTTCCCGCATCTCGTCCTCACGCTCCCAGGTTGCCTCGCCCCCGGAGCGGTACTGCCAAATCACCTTAACCAAAGGCACAACCTTGTTCCGAAGGACCTGTTCCCTGCGATCCTCAATACGAACTTGAAACTCTGGAAAGGACAAGTCCTCAGCGATCTCCAACTCTGAAAAATCTAAAATATGGGATGGATCCTGAACATATCTTCTCAGCAGAGAAACATGAAACACATCGTGCACCCTTGCAAGACTGGGCGGCAAGGCCAGTTGATACGCGGTTTCCCCAATTCGAGCAAGAATGGGAAAAGGCCCAATATATCGCGGACTCAGCTTGCCTCGCTTCCCGAATCTCATCACACCCTTGGAGGGTGAGACTCGGAGAAACGCGTGGTCCCCAACCTCAAACTCAAGCGGTCTCCTCCAGATATCATCATAACTCTTCTGCCTGCTCTGAGCTGCGATCAATCTCTGCCGTACCATCCTGGCAACCTCAGCACATTGTTGTACTAACTCAGGCCCTGCTATCTGCCTCTCACCAATCTCAGACCAACACACAGGAGATCGACACGGTCGCTCGTACAAAGCCTCGTAAGGCGCCATGCCGATACTAGAATGATAACTGTTGTTGTAGGCAAACTCCACAGTAGGCAAATGCTGCTCCCAAGAACCTCCCCAGTCTAAGCAACATGCCCTGAGCATATCCTCCAGAGTCTGAATGGTCCTTTCCGACTGCCCATCAGTCTCAGGATGATAGGCCGAGCTGAAGGCCAACTGCGTGCCCAAGGCCTTCTGAAAACTTTTCCAGAATCTAGAAGTAAACCTCGGATCCCAGTCTGATACGATGGATAAAGGCACCCCGTGCAGAGAGATGATCCGATCTACAAACAACTTAGCCAACTTACCGACTGACCAGTCCTTCCTAATAGCCAGGAAGTGTGCTGACTTGGTCAGCCGATCAACAATAACCCAGATTGAGTCCCTTCTGCTAGGGGATACAGGTAATCCCATCACAAAGTCCATAGTCACATGCTCCCATTTCCATTCCGGGATCGGCAAGGGCTGTACCAACCCTCCTGGTCTCTGATGTTCGGCTTTAACCTGCTGACAAGTCATGCACCTAGCCACATACTCAGCCACATCCTTCTTCATACCAGGCCACCAAAAGTGCCTCCTCAAACAATGATACATCTTAGTTGTCCCGGGATGCACTGCATGTCTAGAACGGTGTGCCTCATTAAGGACACTCCTGCGCACGTCCTCTTCGGCTGGAACATAGAGTCTGCCTCTAAATCTGACTGTACCATCATCCCACAACTCCACCTCCGGTCTCTGAAGAATCTACGATAACTCCACATCTGCCCTCTGAGCCTCAATCACGGCATGGTACACTGCTGGCCTTACAGTCAAGCTGGCCAACACGGCTCTATCATCCTCCCGTGGAACCCGAAAGGAAGATTCCACAACTTGCTCAAATAATTTCCATTCTCGAATCATAAGGTATGACACGACCATCTTCCGACTCAAGGCGTCTGCCACCACATTTGCCTTGCCCGGATGATAAGAAAGGTCGAGGTCATAATCCTTGATGAATTCCATCCACCTGCGCTGCCTCAAATTCAGATCCCTCTATGTGAAAACATACGTCAGGCTCTTGTGATCAGTTAAAACCTGAAACTTCTCTCCATACAAATAATGTCTCTAGATCTTCAGTGCAAATACCACAGCTGCCAATTCCAAATCATGGGTGGGATAGTTCTCCTCATGCTTCTTCAGCTGTCTAGAAGCATAGGCCACGACCCTACCATGCTGCATTAGAACTGCACCCAAACTTCGATGTGATGCATCTGAATAAACTACAAACCCACCTGAACCAGATGGAAGTACCAATACTAGAGCCGAAGTGAGGCGAGTCTTTAGCTCAATGAAACTCTGCTCACACTCCTCGGTCCACACAAAACGAACTCCCTTTCGAGTCAACCTCGACAAGGGGGCCGCTATCGAAGAAAACCCCTAAACAAACTGCCTGTAATAACCTGCTAGTCCCAAGAAGCTCCTGATCTCAGTTATTGTTGTTGGCCTACTCCAATCCATCACTGCCTCAATCTTGGCTGGATCCACTGCGATGCCCTCGCCAGAAATGACATGCCCCAGGAAGTGCACCTTGTCTAACCAGAATTCACATTTGCTAAACTTGGCATAGAGTTGGTGTTCTCTCAGAACCTGCAATACTACTCGAAGATGAGTGGCATGCTCTTCCTCAGAAGAAGAGTATATCAAAATATCATCTACAAATACGACCACAAACTGATCCAGATAGGCCCTGAAGACCCGGTTCATCAGATCCATAAAAGCTGCCGGAGCATTGGTCAAGCCAAAAGGCATGACCAAAAACTCATAATGTCCATACCGAGTCCTAAAGGCCGTCTTACTGATATCCACCTCACGGATCCTCATCTGGTAATACCCTGATCTCAAGTCAATCTTTGAGAATACCCTTGCAGACTGCAGCTGATCCATCAAATCATCGATCCTCGGAAGTGGGTACTTGTTCTTTATTGTCACCTGGTTCAGCTGTCTATAATCAATGCACAACCTCAAGGAACCATCCTTCTTCCTGACAAATAGAACTGGAGCACCCCACGGAGAGGTATTGGGATGAATGAAACCCTTATCCAGCAACTCCTGCAACTGCGCCTTCAACTCAGCGAGTTCGGCTGGCGCCATTCGATACGGGGCCTTAGATAGGGGCGCCGTACCCGGTGCAAGCTCAATAGTAAACTCAACCTCTCGCTGAGGGGGAAGACCAGGCAATTCCTCAGGAAACACATCTACAAAGTCACACACCACAGGCACTTCCCAAGGACTGGGACTACCACCAACATCAGATACAACAACAGAGGCAAGGAAGGCCTCACAACTACCAACAAGCAACCTCTGAGCCTTAAAGGCAGAAATAAGAATACCTCGAGAAGAGAACCTAATACCTTGGAAGTAGAAGGTCGGGATGTCCGGAATAGAGAAACGCACTCTCTTCCTGTGGCAGTCCACCTCAGCATAATGAGCCTCCAACCAGTCCATGCCCAAGATGATATCAAAATCACGAATGGCAAGCACAACCAACTGGGCAGGTAACTCATGGCCCTCAATGGTCAAGGGAACATCCCTCAAACAATTATAAGATAACATGAAATCCCCAGAAGGAACCTCTACCATCATTCCATCAAATAGCTCATCAACGGGTGTAGAAAGAACATCTATGAACTGTTCAGAAATGAAAGAATGCGAAGCACCCGAATCAATCAACACATGAGCAGAGTTCCCAAGGACAGAAAGTGTACCTTCCACCAAGTTGGATGCACGAGCCTCCTTCCTGGTGATAGCTAAAAGTCTCCCCTGGGTCCTCGGCTTCTTCTGATCACCTGAACCCTGCCCCTGACCATGCCCCTGCGGGCAATGCCTCGCCAAATGACCCTGCTGGCCACAAGTGAAACACCTCCTAGGAAAAGCAGGACACTGAGTCCCACCATGAGTACCACCGCAATGCTGACAAACTGTTGGAAGTCTCTGAGCTGACTCCTGTTGGGCACTGGACACCGACTGGCTTTGCTGACCCTGCCTGGGTCTGCTGCTACCGCTGCTACCACTACTGCTGCCACCGCCTCGAAAGAATCTCCTGAATCTGGAGCCGAGTGAAGACGATCCTGATCCGGACGAAGGAGCTGCTGCTGTTGCCTTTCCCCTGCCACGAGCTAGTCCCTGAGTAGTCAGTCCTCTCTCCCGGGTTGACTAATTCTGTTGTGCCTCCACTGCCGCTGCACACCTAACTGCCGATGCCAAATCTGAGCAGCAGTGAGATGCCACAAAACTCCTCAGACTGGACCTCAGTCCATCCACAAACCTCTCAGTCCGACGCTCCTTGTCTCCTGAGATAAAAGGCACAAACCTCCCTAGCGAAACGAACTTCGCCTGGTACTCAAGCACTGTCATACTCCCTTGAGTCAGCTCCATAAATTCCCTCTCCTTAGCCCTCTGAACATGCCTAGGGAAGTATTGTGCATTGAATTCCTTCACAAAAGTCTCCCATGGAATCTCTCTGAGACTCCTATCCGCATAAGACAAACTCTTCAGAGTGGTCCACCAATCATAGGCACCATCCTTCAACATGAAGGTAACTAAAGGAGTCCTCTCAACTGCCGCACAATCTATAGTATCAAAGGTCTTCTCCATCTCCCTCAACCAGTGAACAGCCTCATCAGGGTCGGGACGACCGGTGAAATGAGGCGGCCTCAGCTTCAGAAATCTCTCTAGTGTAGCTGAAGACCCTCCCCAAGCACTGGAACTCTCACTAGGGTCTCGAGTCTGATATCTAGCCATCGTGTCCATCATAGCCTCCATGAAATGCTCTACACTTGGCCTACCAGCCTCAGATCCACTAGGGACATCTCCCCGCTCTCTAATAACCAGCATCCTCTTCCTAGGAGCCATCTAATCGCCTACATTCACAAAATCAAAAAGTTCTAATTAGAACCCTAAAACCCATACTACCGCCGTGCCTGTACGGGATAATGTAATTATTTGCCGGACTTACGACATTTAACCTAGTTATTCATTTATTTGCCAGACCGAATGCTCTGATTCCTGTTGGGTTTTCTCGGTTTCTCCGGATCGCTCACGCAGCGGAAAATAAAATTTTTACAGCGATCCGTTCCCGTTTCGAAATCTAAAATACGATAATCGGATTATCGAAGTTCTCACCGTGTGCGGATTCGAATCCGCAGCCGTTCGGTTCCGTCGGTGTGACACCGCAAGCCGCGCAAGCGCCCGGCCTCTAGCGAAGTCCACGCGATCCTCCCCGCGACGGATATCCTCGAGTTCCTCGTTCTTCACAGCCCGCGAAGCCTCCGCTGGTCGCCGCAATGATCGCTGCAGCGCGCGGACGATTTCCCGTCGAACGGGATTCAGAGAAGCGGCGGAGCAGATCTGGATCTGCCTGGACTCCAGAGGAAGATAGAAACTGAGGAAGGGCGGCTAGGGTTAGCAACAGCTTGGCCTGCTCAGCCCGTTCGCTATGTTTTATACTAACCGTGCGGTTTTTCACAAAAACCCCCGGTTTGTATAAAACCCACTTATTTATCCATCGCCTTGAGAATCATTTGCGTGTGACCCTCTAGGCCCAAGTACCAGTCCAGTTAATGGCCCAGTAAGCCCAGTGACTCCTCACTGGCTTTATTAATTAATTAGTAACCCTTTATTAATCAATTAATCAATTGAATTGATGTCGCATATCGAATTCGACCGGGCCTCCGATCACGTTGGGTGCCAAGAAACACCTCGTGAACCCGGAAGGTATTTGGGTTAAGCAACCCACTCTTGGAACCTTTCCGTAGACAGTTACCGCGTGGATATAATCATTCATTCGTACAATGCTCTCGAGTCAACTCAGGGTATGGCGAGCTGTCAAACCCTAACCGGTCGACTCACTTGGATTGGATGCCGCTAATGAATATCGAAAAACTCCTTTTCCGATATTATCGTCCGACCTGGCCAGGGACTTCCGCGCATCCTTCCCAGAGCATTCTCTCTCTAAGTACCGAGAGCGAATGATTCCTTATTGACATACAATTCCCTTCGACGGTATTCCGCTGTACCCAATCCTTGGCGTATTAGAATCCCGTGGCTAGAGATTCGTAGACCAAGGTCAAAGTACAGAAGTCCACCGCCAAGGTGTCCTTGGTGTCTCAAGTCCGAGGACCATCCACGCAACTGCGACAATTGAATAAAGCTGGTTGACAGTGAGGTACAATACCATCCAGCGATTCAGTCGAATCAGTTCAGTGAACTCATTCTCCAATGAGCACCTACAGATTCACCTTAGTGTCTCCACACAAGTGACTTATGAGACCAGTCACCCTCATCATATGAGTAGGAGTAATCTGTACTAGTTTAACCGGATATCCGATGTCCTTCTCGGATATCCTCCGACTAGGAACGATTAAGAATATGTGTGTTTAAGTGATCAGTCTCATTAGTATGATCTCATCATAATCTGATCACCATAGCACATATTCACGGACTTCATTATGAAACGATAATTAACGCGATTTACACATAATGAATATTATGCCATTTTATTAATAATGAACGAGATTTACATTGTTAGATTGGCTTGTAGGCCACCTAAACTAACAATCTCCCACTTGGACTAAAGCCAATCACCTTTATACAATAAGCCCATAGACTCTAGGTGACGCTCAAACACAATTTGAGCCAACGGCTTTGTCAGTGGATCTGCTACATTGTCGACTGATGGAACTCTTTCCACTACTACATCTCCTCTGGATATGATCTCTCTGATAAGGTGAAAGCGCCTCAGAATATGCTTCGATTTCTGATGAGAGCGTGGCTCTTTCGCTTGCGCAATCGCTCCATTGTTGTCGCACAACAGTGGAACAGGCTCAGAGATGCTGGGAACTATGCCGAGGTCGGTGATGAATTTCTTCAACCACACTGCTTCCTTGGCGGCTTCAGCTGCAGCGATGTACTCAGCTTCAGTCGTCGAATCTGCAGTGGTTACTTGCTTGGAACTCTTCCAGCACACTGCCCCACCGTTCAAAGTAAACACGAATCCAGATGTTGACTTGCTATCATCTGGATATGACTGGAAACTCGAGTCAGTAAAGCCTCGCAGTTTCAAGTCACCTCCTCCATAGACAAGAAACATATCCTTAGTTCTTCTCAAGTACTTAAGGATGCATTTCACTGCCTTCCAGTGCTCTTCGCCTGGATCAGCCTGAAATCTGCACGTAACACTTAGAGCAAACACAACATCAGGCCGTGTACATAGCATGGCATACATGATAGGTCCTATGGCAGAGGCATAGGGTATTCTATCCATGAATGCCCTCTCATCAGGAGTCTTAGGAGACTGCTCCTTTGAGAGATTGATTCCATGTCTCATCAGTATGAAACCTCTCTTGGAATTTTTCATGCCAAACCTTTTAACTATGGTATCTATGTACAAGGATTGGGTCATTCCAAGCATCCTCTTTAATCTATCTCTATAGATCCGTATTCCCAATACGTAGGATGCTTCTCCCAAATCCTTCATGGAGAAATGTTTCGATAGCCAGATCTTTACTGATGACATCATGGCTACATCATTCCCAATGAGTAGTATGTCATCTACGTAAAGAACTAGAAAAGTGACTGCACTCCCACTGGTCTTCTTGTACACACAAGGCTCATCTTCATTCTTAATGAAGTCATACGACTTGACAGCCTCGTCAAATCTTATGTTCCAGCTCCGGAAAGCTTGCTTTAGTCCATAAATGGACCTCTGAAGCTTGCACACTTTATCTTGAGATTCTTTGGATGTGAAACCTTCTGGTTGTATCATATACACTTCCTCCTCAAGGTTACCGTTGAGGAAGGCAGTCTTCACATCCATCTGCCAGATTTCATAATCAAAATGTGCAGCAATGGCGAGCAGAACTCTGATCGACTTTATCATGGCAACTGGTGAGAAAGTCTCGTCATTGTCAATTCCTTGCCTTTGACGATATCTCTTAGCCACTAACCTTGCCTTATAAGTGTCGATCCATCCATCAGCACCGATCTTTCTCTTAAAGATCCACTTGCAACCGATGGGTACAATACCCTCGGGCAAGTCCTCCAAGTTCCAAACTTGGTTGGTGTACATGGACTGGATTTCTGAGTTCATGGCTTCTCGCCATTTCCCGGCTTCTGGGCCTTCTTTGGCCTCCTGGTAGGTTTTAGGATCATCATCCTCATTATATTGTACCTTAGACTCACCTTCAGCGATATGTCCCACATATCGTTCGGGTAGTCTAGGTACTCTACCAGATCTACGAGGCTCATCTGTGTGTACCTGAACAGATTCAGGAACTGATATCTCATCTGATGATAATGCAGCTGTTTGGGGATCTGGAACTTCTTCCAGTACTATTTTACTCCCACTGTCCTCCTAGATAAGGTATTCCTCTTCCAGGAATACAGCTTTCCTGGCGACAAACACCTTTTGTTCACCAGGATGGTAAAAGTAGTATCCAAAGGTTTCCTTTGGATATCTCACAAACCTGCATTTATCAGTTCGTGATTCCAGCTTGTCTGGATCATGCCTCTTTACATGAGCAGGACAACCCCAGACTTTAACATGTTTAAATTCTGGTTTCCTGCCTTTCCATATCTCATATGGAGTAGAGGCCACAGACTTGCTGGGTACTTTGTTCAGTAGGTATGCTGCTGACTCTAGAGCATACCCCCAGAGGGACACTGGTAATCCCGAAAAGCTCATCATGGATCGCACCATGTCCAACAAGGTGCGGTTCCTCCTTTCTGATACACCATTCATCTGTGGTGTATATGGAGGGGTCAGCTGAGAAAGGATACCATTATCCTTTAAGAATTGTGTGAAGTTAGTACTCAAGTATTCTCCTCATCGATCTGATCGAAGAGCTTTAATACTCTTTCCTAACTGCTTCTCCACCTCATTCTTGAACTCCTTAAACTTCTCAAATGCTTCCGACTTGTACTTCATTAAGTACACATAGCCGAATCTTGAGAAGTCATCGGTGAACGTGATGAAGTAAGAAAAGCTACCTTTGGCTTGGGTGGACATGGGTCCACATACATCCGAATGTATTAGTTCCAAAATGTCCTTGGCACGTTCTCCATGTCCAATAAATGGAGATTTTGACATCTTTCCCATAAGGCAGGATTCGCATGTTGCAAACGATTCATAATTGAATGTTGTTAAATAACCATGCTTGTGCAGCTTTTGCAACCTGCTTTCGCCAATGTGCCCAAGTCTACAATGCCACATGTAGGCCTGGTTCACACAATTCTTGCTCTTCTTAAGAGCATTATCAATCTGAAGATTGTAATGAGAAACATCTAATAGATATAGACCGTTGACTAAAGATGCTGAAGCTATTGATTTATTACCATAATAAATCGAACAACTTCTATTCTCAATAGTCAACCTATATCCTATCTTGTCCAAACAAGATATTGATATGATGTTCTTTATTATGCTAGGAACATAATAACAATCTTCCAATAATAAGGTGTCTCCCGATGGAAGCCTGAGGTTTGCTGTCCCAACAGCAATCGCCGCAACTTTTGCGCCGTTTCCTAGCCTCAATTCCACCTCACCTTGTCTCAGCTTGCGCTTACTTGTCAGCATCTGCACATCATGGCAAATATGAGAAGCACATCCGGTATCTAATACCCAAGATGTGGAATCTCTAACCAACAAGTTGATATCTATCACATAGATATCTGAAGTTTCAGACAGCTTCACTCTTCCATGAGCTTTATCATGAAGGAACTCCTTGCAGTTCCTCTTCCAGTGACCATACTGCTTATAGTAGAAGCAGTCACCCTTCACTACTCTTTTACCTTTGTCCTTCGATCCTTTATCGTTAGCTGTCATCTCTGCTTCAGGGGCATCTAATGCCGATTCAGCAAGAGGATCAGCTCAAGGGACAAAGTTATTGCGTTTAGATCTGAAGACATTCTTCAGGCTTCTGAACCAATCTGAGTAGATCAGGTAAGTCAAAACGGCATCAAGTATGCCATGGAGTGAGTTATTCGACGACATAATTCCCTATAAGAGATAAGTAAAATCTATTTAGCAGATGTTCAATTATTAAAATTTAAAACAAGACATGGTCTTTTGTTCAAGATTAACTCCCACTAATTTTCGACGGACTGTATAACCCTCAGTTATACAGAATGGGAGACGTCGACAGTCTCCTAGTGGGGATCAGAATCTCAATGACTTGCACTACAGCCTTGTGGATAGCACAACAAACTGTAATACAATCAGAGCGCACCCAACTCATGGGACTTGCAACTCCTTGCAATATCTGATCATAGCTTTGGTCCCCAGAGATTTAATGGCCTTGTGGATAGCACAACAAACCATTAATCCTGGTCTAAGCTAACCATCATTACGCGACGAGTATAGATTTGCATGCAGCCCTTGTGGATAGCACAACAAAGCTGCATGGTTCCTCTACCCCGATCTATAGGCATCTAATGCCATAGCCACAGTTTCTCCTCCCAATTAAGCAGGCCTTATGGATAGCACAACAAACCTGCCTAAAGTGATTCGAATCCTATGACTATAACGATGGTGGACCACGCGGTAAGTTCTTAACTACTCGCGTTACGGCTTAGAGTTAATCTGAGGGTATTTGGATAACTTTTATCTTGGTCTCTCCTAGGTGATAGTATATAAATATATCGTATATATTTACTAAATACTATAACCTGCTTTGATTCATAATCAAAAGAAAAACAATGCATCACATACATGTCTTTAGTGTGGTCATGGATAGCACAATGGGTTTGACTGGAGCCAACAGTCAAACGCACACACAATCTAATTATAACAATTACATTAGATACCCTGCAATCACATAGGTAAGAGATCTCCATCTGTACGCCTTTATGGTTGCAGTTGTGGATCGTCCTCGCTCCTTCCTCGGTTGCCTCGATCATATTACATTAATTCTAGAATTAACAGGTAAATTGAAGAAGGCCTTATGGCGAGTACAAGAGAGAGAGGGAGGTAGAAATACATCGGAGTATGAGAGAGAGAGGTGCGCAGACCTCTATTTATTAACAATTAATAATCAAACATACATCTACGATCCACACAATCCATTTATCACATGAATAATAAATTAAGTGCATATCCATGACCACGGTGTGTTTTAAACATCCCACACATGATTCAGCGCATCACATGGCTAAAACAATTGAGTTTTCAAAATAAATAATTTTGGCTTTCAAAAAGCTGGGATCCAATCAAAATTGGTGCTTGAATTTTGAAAAAACTCATTTATTATCTTAACATGCAATTAAATCAAATTTAAAAGCAATAAACACACATCACATGCGCACACACTCCGAATTAATAATTCCAGATTATTCCATGCAAATTAGAACAATTCTAATAATCTAACACTTAGATTAAACCCCATTAATAATCTAACAATTAGACAATTTAAAGACTAATCTAACTCTTAGATTAATCCAACTAAGTTAATTAATAATTTAACACTTAAATTATTAATTAACTCTAATTATTAATTAACTACTAATCTAACTCTTAGATTAGTTAATTTAAAATCAATTATTAACTTAACACTTAAATTATTAATTAACTTTAATTAATTAATAATTACTAATCTAACAATTAGATTATAAGATTAATGTTAATTGTTAATTTAACCCTTAAATCAATAACTAACAATAATAATTAAAGACTACTAATTTAACACTTAAATTAGTCATTTAAGTTAATTATTAATTTAACAATAAAATTAATAACTAACTCAAATATTAATTAACAATTAGTTGAAATAACAATTAATAAACTAACTATTAGATTAATAATTGTTAATTACTAATTTAACTATTAAATTAGTATTATTAAGATTAATCATTAGTTTAACTATTAAACTAACAATTAACATTAATCAATTAACAACTAATAGTTAATTCATAATGATTCAATAATCATTATTTAAAAGCCCAATTAAATAAATTTGAACAATTAAATTTCAAAACAATTTTAAAATTTAAAATTTAGTTCAAATTTTATTTATGGGCTCATTGGGGTTAATATGGGATTTTAAGTGGGGTTAAACAGGTTTAACTAAATAAAACCAAAGGGCTCAGCCCACAATGAACCCTGGCTCGAGCCCTGTTGGGCCAGGGTCCGAACCAGGTGCGCCTGGGCCCGAGCCAAGCGCACCTGGCTCGTGCCTGCCACAGGCCCGATCCAACCGGGACCCGACCGGCCGGCTCAGCCGTTTCGAGCAGCCCGGCCCAAGCCCTGAACCGCCCGTCTTCAACCCAACGGCCAGCAAGGCTGAGTTGCAGAAACCCTAGGGGATTCCCCCCCCCCCCCGGCGGCGCCGCCCTGCGGCGGCCGGCAAGGCCCCCTTCAAGCGGCGGTTTAAGCCCCTAAAGGACCCTAAATCTGGTGGTGTCCCCGATTACATTAGGACCCCAGTTATCTTCCCATCACATGGGAAAAACCCGAACAAAGCCGTATAAACCCCCATTGTTCTTCGTCTCACGAAGAACACGAAATACAAAAAAAAAATTCGAAAAAATTGCAGAATCATAATATAATAATTGTTGTTCATCTCATGAACACGAATCCTGCAAAGAGATTGAAATTTCGCATGGAATAACACACGGAAATATTAAATCGGAGACCGAAACGGGACGAGAAACAGTGGAACCTGGCTCTGATACCACTGTTTGGTTTTCTCGGTTTCTCCGGATCGCTCACGCAGCAGAAAATAAAATTTTTACAGCAATCCGTTCCCGTTTCGTAATCGAAAATACGATAATCGGATTATCGAAGTTCTCACCGTGTGCGGATTCGAATCCGCAGCCGTTCGGTTCCGTCGGTGTGACACCGCAAGCCGCGCAAGCGCCCGGCCTCTAGTGAAGTCCACGCGATCCTCCCCGCGACGGATATCCTCGAGTTCCTCGTTCTTCGCAGCCCGCGAAGCCTCCGCTGGTCGCCGCAATGATCGCCGCAGCGCGCGGACGATTTCCCGTCGAACGGGATTCGGAGAAGCGGCGGAGCAGATCTGGATCTGCCTGGACTCCAGAGGAAGGTAGAAACTGAGGAAGGGCGGCTAGGGTTAGCAACAGCTTGGCCTGCTCAGCCCGTTCGCTATGTTTTATACTAACCGCGCGGTTTTTCACAAAAACCCCCGGTTTGTATAAAACCCACTTATTTATCCATCGCCTTGAGAATCATTTGCGTGTGACCCTCTAGGCCCAAGTACCAGTCCAGTTAATGGCCCAGTAAGCCCAGTGACTCCTCACTGGCTTTATTAATTAATTAATAACCCTTTATTAATCAATTAATCAATCGAATTGATGTCGCATATCGAATTCGACCGGGCCTCCGATCATGTTGGGTGCCAAGCAACACCGCGTGAGCCCGGAAGGTATTTGGGGTTAAGCAACCCACTCTTGGAACCTTTCCGTCGACAGTTACCGCGTGGATATAATCCTTCATTCGTACAATGCTCTCGAGTCAACTCAGGGTATGGCGAGCTGTCAAACCCTAACCGGTTGACTCACTTGGATTGGATGCCGCTGATGAATATCGAAAAACTCCTTTTCCGATATTATCGTCCGCCCTGGCCAGGGACTTCCGCGCATCCTTCCCAGAGCATTCTCTCTCTAAGTACCGAGAGCGAATGATTCCTTATTGACACACAATTCCCTTCGACGGTATTCTGCTGTATCCAATCCTTGGCGTATTAGAATCCCGTGGCTAGAGATTCGTAGACCAAGGTCAAAGTACAGAAGTCCACCGCCAAGGTGTCCTTGGTGTCTCAAGCCCGAGGACCATCCACGCAACTGCGACAATTGAATCAAGCTGGTTGACAGTGAGGTACAATACCATCCAGCGATTCAGTCGGATCAGTTCAGTGAAATCATTCTCCAATGAGCACCTACAGATTCGCCTTAGTGTCTCCACACAAGTGACTTATGAGACCAGTCACCCTCATCATATGAGCAGGAGTAATCTGTACTAGTCTAACCGGATATCCGATGTCCTTCTCGGATATCCTCCGACTAGGAACGATTAAGAATATGTGTGTTTAAGTGATCAGTCTCATTAGTATGATCTCATCATAATCTGATCACCATAGCACATATTCACGGACTTCATTATGAAACGATAATTAACGCGATTTACACATAATGAATATTATGCCATTTTATTAATAATGAATGAGATTTACATTGTTAGATTGGCTTGTAGGCCACCTAAACTAACAATACCAACTGTAACGACCCGCCACCCTATAATAGGGGATCCGATTATAAATGGGTACCGAATCATTAATTTGGAACCAAACCAGGATCTAAGTAAGTCTGGGAAATAAACAATAAACTAAGCTAAACATTCACATCGCATTGAATTGAAAGGAAAGTGCAGGAATTAATAGTTATTACAATGTGACTCTATACAGCAAATAATTACATACTCCAACAGAAAGGAAATAATTAGGTATACAGGCCAGAAATAAAGATAACAACTACGTCGGGGCATACCCCGGAACAACAGCCAACGGCGCGCGAGTCACAGCAGCACACTCCTCGCTAAGTCTGCCTGGAACCCTCACCTGAAAACCGCAGGGGTGAGTCTCAACAAAAAGACTCAGTAGGGATCCTTCGATCCCCACCGCCCACTCACACACCCACAAGTGTAAAACACAGCTGAAGGTACAGTAAACAATTAAAGCAGTAATTACTACTCCTAAATCTTGATATGAATCACATGCATTCGAAATATATTTAACATGCATAATTCTAAAACCAGTCTACCAGGGAACCCACAACCAACGTCTCGGTAGAACACGCTAACCACACAAACAAAGGTGGGGAAAAACACCGACCCGCTGAGACCAAACAGTAACCCCTCGGATAGCACTCTAGCTACTCCGGCCCAACTGGCTCAGGTGGCTACTCCTTCCCTCAGCACGAGTGACACTCCAAAGGTACCACACCCACATCGGTACTAGCTAACCCCGGGGTCCACCAGGTGACCCTCTCTCACTAGGCGTCACCCCGCCACACCCACACCGGCGCTGTGCTCCACCCACACCAGCACAGGGTGATAAAGCGCTACAACTGTCACTCTAGGTCCACAGTAACACAGAACCCGGCACAGTGCGATCCGGTCACGTAAGAAGTCCGCGGTCGCACGACACACAACACAGTTCCATCCGGTTACGAAGAATCCATCATCATCGAGTGTATTTAAAGCATACATTTAGCCAACTATCTAATAGTGTAAACACATTTTAATAGCATGAATTAGTGTGATTCTGTCTTGAATCGCGCCGCCCAAGGCCAACGCCATTCAAGTCTCCTAAACTGGTTCACAGAAACTCGGCCACAGAACCTGGCGTAAAACGCGTCGCCTCAAGTAGCCGCCTTTTGAAAGGCGTCGTTGTTCCTCGTCGCCTTTTAGCGACCGAAAACAGGGACAGGCCATGCGGTGATTTTCACTAACACGCGTTGTAACGACCCGCCATCCTATGACCGGAGACCCGGTCACTAAATGGATGTCGGCCCATTAACTGTAGGTTCACACCCGGATCTTATACACACATCTGGAGGAGTAAGCGTTAAACAAGATTAAATATAACATTCACACGGACTACAAGGGTACAGTGCGCAGGAAGTAAAATAATAATGTCCGTATACAGTCCAACAATAATTACATGTCCAAATAACAAATTAAGTACAGGCAGAAATAAAGTACAACAACATCGGGGCATACCCCGGGAACTGAGATAGCTGCTGGTCCGTACACCAAGGAGAGCACCACGCGCCACAAGGTCTACACCTGAAAACGCAGGGAGTGAGCCACACCAAGATTGGGCTCAGTAGGGATCATCCGATCCCTCGCCTCCCTCACACACACCCACAAGTGCAGCAACAATGATACAGGTAATAGGGTAAGTAAAGCTATAACACACTACTCCTAAAATCTCGATACGAATCATGTGCATTCGAAATGTAACATGCATAACTCTGAAATTATTCTATCAAGGAGCCTACAACTCTCGTCTCGGCAAAACACGCCAACCACGCCTCCGAAAGTGGGAAACACCAACCACACAGCCGTAAGTGGGAAACACCGTCCACGCAAGCACAAGTAGGAAACACCGACTCGCTGAGACCAAACAGTAACCCCTCGGGTAGCGCGCTAGCTACTTCGGCCCAACTGGCTCAAGTGGTCACTCCTTCCCTCAGCATGAGTGACTCTCCGAATGTACCACTCCGACACCGGTACTAGCTGACCCCGGGGTTCACCAGGTGACCCTCTCTCACTAGGCGTCACCCCGCCCACGCCCCCACCGGCGTTGTGCTCACGCCCCCACCAGCACAGGGTGATAAAGCGCTACAATGTCACTCCAGGTCCACAGTAACTCAAAACACCAAAACCCGGCACAGTACGATCCGGTCACGTGAAAAGTCCGCGATCGCACTACACACAACGCAGTGCCATCCGATCATAAAGAAACCAAGTATACTAGAGCATGCACTAACCAACTATCTAGCAGTATGTACATTTTACTGGCATGAATTAGTGTTGTTCTGTCTTGAATCGCGTCGCCCAAGGCCGACGCCATTCAAGTTTCCTAAACGGGTTCATAAAACAGAGGCCACGGGAATCTGGCCTAAAAAGCGTCGACACCAGCGGTCGCCTTTTGAAACGCGTCGACATCCTCCGACGCCATTCAGTTGATAAATCCAGAATTTCAGGAAAACATTACCCAGGGGATTTCTACCTTAAAAGGCGTCATGGTTACCCGACGCCATTCAAATCGCATCGTCCACCCATGACGTCTTTTAGTCCTAGAATCCCGAGTTGACGGACCCTCAGTCGGGGTGATTTCCTGCCTAAATGGCGTCATGATGGCCCGACGTCTTTTTGAAAGGCGTCGTCCATCCATGACGTCATTTAGCGCCAGAACCCCTAACTCGTGAAACCTCGAACGGGGAGGTTTCTGTCCAAAAACACGTCGTACTGCCCTGACGTCCTTTTGAAAGGCGTCGACCAGGCACGACGCCGTTTAGCGCCAGAAACCTGGTTCCCTGGTTCGAACAGAGGGTTCCTCCCTTAATCCCCAAATGCCCCGAAAAGCCCCAAAACGGAAAGGGGGAGGAAGATAAGTTGATTCACCACAAACATACTACGAAACCCCATTCACGAACGCGGCCATATCCACGAGAACACCCCCTAGACATGCTTAATCTAGCCCAAAACACATCACGTAATGCTTAAGAAAACACGAGCAACGCATACAAGGTTCGTCCCCCTACCGGATACTTGAACTCCTCCAGGCTCCGTGTCGCCCAACCGCCGCACCGCAGACCGCCGCCGGTACCCCGAGAACGTCGCCACTCCTCCGGGACGTCGACCGCCGTCCGGAGGATGGAACGCCGCGAAGGAAGTGGTGGTGGCAGAGGTGAGAAGTAGGGAGGCGTTGGAGTGGTGGAAGAGGAAGAAGAGGAAGGAAAAGGGGAAAAGTGGGATCGGAGGAGGCGGAGAAGGAGAGGAGAGAGAGTGAAGGGTGAGAAATGAGGGAAAGAAAGGAGAGCTCGCGGGGTCAATCAAGAATTGCCTAAAATGCGTCGAGCGAGAAGGACGCCTATCAGATGACAGGACGGGCCGTACTGACAGCTGTCTGAAACGCGTCGACCACCACGGACGCCGTTCAGCTGACATGTCAGGCACCGTACACTGACACCGCAGGGTGGCAGTCTGAATCGCGTCGTCCATCATGGACGCTGTTCAGACGACGAGACAGGGGCCGTACTCTCGCGGCCCGAAACCCGCCCACATGGCGCCCACGTGGCACAACAGCAATACGTCTAAATGGTGTCCACCTATCAAGACGCCGTTTAAAAGGCGTCGTGTAGTGTAGACGTCATTCAGAAGAAACTCTCTAGACCCCTCAAGGTCCGACTCAGGGGATCCGGTCCGAAACCGACCTGAAAACTTAACCCGAAACCTCAGTCCTTACATTCTCCCCCCCTTAAAAGAATTTCGTCCTCGAAATTGCAACCGCTCACACGATAATCACGGCTAACCAATAAATGCCGGCAACACAGATCACAACAATCATTCTCACCAATTACACACACAGGGCTTCACATAACTAGCTTGCTATAAGTAACGAGGGCGAAATGCCTCTACTGCCTATTCGTATGGGAACTTACCAGAAAAGGTAAGGAACTGCTTCCCAGCATCTCAATCACGCGCCCCCAGGTCGCCTCGCTCCCGGAGCGATGCTGTCAAAGTACTCAGTCCACAGATGCAACCTTGTTCCGAAGGACCTGTCACTAGTGATTCTCAAAACGCACTAGACACTCTGGAAAGGACAAGTCCTCAGCGACCTCAAGTCCTGAAAGTTCTAACACCTGGGGCGGATCCAGAACACTCCTCTGCAACGAAACACGAAACGCATCGTGCACTCCCGCAAGATAGAACGGCAAGGCTGGCTGGTAATTTTCCCCAATTCGAGCAAGAACGGGAAGAGGCCCAGCACGACACGGACCCAGCTTACCTTGCTTCTCAAATCTCCTCACACCCATGGAGGGCGAGACTTGGAAAGACACGAAGTCCCCAACTTCAAACTCATTCGGTCTCTTACCGATGATAGCACAACTCTGGCAACCTAAGCACCCTGTTATACCAACCCTGATCCTGCTAACTGCCTCTGGCCATTCTCAGACTAGATTACAAAGGATCGACACCACCATCTAAACAATGCCTCAAAAGGCGCCATGCCAATGCCAGAGTGGTAACTGCTATGGTACACAAAATCCCACTGTGAACCAACACTGCTCTCAAGAACCTCCTCAGTGTTGGCAACATGCCACGAGCCATAATCCTCCAAAATCCAAATGGCCCTCTCAGACCGCCCATCAACCTCGGGATGATAGGCCGGGCTGAAGGCTAACTGCGTACTCAAAGTCTTCCAAAGACTCTTCCCACAATTAAGAAGTAAATCTCAAAGCCCAGTCCGACATGATGGATAAGGGCACATAGAGCAGAAAGAGATGATCCGACTCATAAACAATTCAGCCAACTTACCGACTGACCAGTCCTCCCTGACAGCCAGGAAGTGTACTGACGTAGTCAGTTGTTCAATGGTAATCCAGATCACGCTCCCTCCACCAGGGGATAAAACAATCCTAACACACACCTCAAGTCGCAAGCTCCCGTCTCCATACCGGGATCAGCAAGGACTGCAACCACGCTACCGCTGCGCCACTCTGATATTCCACCGTAACCTGCCGACAATTCAAGCATTCAATTTACAAAATCACCCCTGTCCTTCTTCTTACTAGACCACCTCAACAATGATACGCCTTATTCGATCCGGGAAGCATCATTTATCTAGAACAGTGCGCCTCCAAAAGGGACACCTGCGCACGTCCTTCTCGGTCAAATCACAAAGTCTACCTCTAACCTGACTGTACTACGGCCCTTAATTCCACCTCTGAACTCTGGAGAATCTGCGGTAACTCTGCATCTGTCCTCTAAGTCTTAATTACGGTACGGTACATTGCTGGCCAACCTGGATCCATCAGCCTCTCGTGGAATCCAAAAGGGAGATTCCACATTCTGCTCAAATAATCCCCATACAAACAAAGCCTCTAGATCTATAGTGCAAACACCACAGCTGCCAACTCTGAGTCATAGATGGATAGTTCTCTTCAAGCTTCTTCAACTGCCTATAGGCCACAATCTTACCCAGTTGCGTCAGAAACGCACCCAAACCTCGGTGTGATGTAACTGAATACCCCACAAATCCACCGGAACCTAATAGAAGTACCAACACTGGAGCCCAAGTGAGGCGAGTCTTCAACTTAATGAAACTCCGCTCACACTCCTCGGTCCACGTGAGACGAACTCCCCTACGAGTCAACCTCAACAAGGGGGGGTTGCTATCAAAGAAAAACCCCTGGACCAACCAACGGCAAAATCCTGCTAATGCCCTCACCGTTCACACTCTCATACGGGGCTCCCCACACACAATTGGTCAAACAGCTCAATAGCAAATTAAACACGTTCCATGATTCCACCAACATTGATAGACCAACATCATTATATAATAACCTTACAAAGTACACATTACAATACCAAATCACCACCACAACCCAAAATGCATAAAGAGTGTCATAAGAGTTCACAATTACTACCTCATAAGACAAGATAAGAGTGTCCATCTACCTCCGCATCTCGAATCTCCACAGAAAGAACACACAACACTATATAAGGTAACGGCTCCTACTGACCACTCGGCCCCTGACTTGCCTTATTCTTCTGGGGACAGTTCCTCGCGAGATATCCCCTCCTGCCACAACTAAAACAGCTACCCGCGACCAATGGACACACCCGGTTGCCGTGATACCTACCACAACGGGGACAATAATCTGCCGCATCATGTCCCTTTCCCTGCTGCCTGCTAGCCTCAGTCTGCATCTGTTGGGCTGAACCGTCCTCATCTTCATCACGTGATGTCCCTTGGGACCTGAACTCAAAGGAACTCGAACTGCCTGACGAAGCGACCGTTGATTTGCTCTTGCATTGCTGCTTCCCTCGTACCGATCGCTCCAATTCTTTCGCCATTTGCTGAAATTGAGTCTCCACCGCTGCCGCGCATCGAACTGCTGACGCCAGGTCTCTACAACCCTGAGGTGTCACCATTGTCCTTAGATCATATCGGAGTCCATCTACAAATCTCTCTGTTCTATATCTCTCCTGCTCAGATAAGTGCGGAACGAATCTTCCAAGAGCCACAAACTTCGCATGATAATCTAGAACTGACATGTCATTTTGCACCAACTCCATAAATTCTCTTTCCTTAGTCTCCTGGACGTGCCTCGGAAAGTACTGTCCACTAAACTTTCTTACAAATGCCTCCCAAGGGATCTCTCTCAAAGATCTATTTGCAAACATCCTTGTCTTGATGGTAACCCACCATTCATATGCATTATCCTTCAACAAATAGGTTGCCAACAAGGTCTTGTCATTCTCAGCACATTCAAGAACGTCAAATGCCTTTTCCACTTCCTTAATCCAACGAGCTGCCTGGTCTGAGACTGGTCGACCTGTGAAAGAAGGGGTCTCCAACCTCAAAAACCGCTCTAATACGGTGAACTGGTCACCTCGGGAGTTGGATCCCTCACTACCGTCTCCCTGCTGGTATCTACCCATAGCTCCAATCATAGCCTCCATGAAACGATCCACATTATGCCCTTCTGCCCCCGAACTACCATCGTCTGATCTCGTACCACGAGCCAATGAAACTCTCTTCCTCGGCGCCATCACTACCTCACGAATGCAAAAATCAACACAAACCCGTCAAAACCTATCACTCTACACCAGCAGCCATCGCCTGTACAGACTCGTACTTATTGTTGGACTACGATATCTAACCCAGTTTACCACTTACTCGACAAGACTATGCTCTGATACCAACTGTAACGACCCGCCATCCTATGACCGGAGACCCGGTCACTAAATAGATGTCGGCCCATTAACTGTAGGTTCACACCCGGATCTTATACACACATCTGGAGGAGTAAGCGTTAAACAAGATTAAATATAACATTCACACGGACTACAAGGGTACAGTGCGCAGGAAGTAAAATAATAATGTCCGTATACAGTCCAACAATAATTACATGTCCAAATAACAAATTAAGTACAGGCATAAATAAAGTACAACAACATCGGGGCATACCCCGAGAACTGAGATAGCTGCTGGTCCGTACACCAAGGAGAGCACCACGCGCCGCCACGCGCCACAAGGTCTACACCTGAAAACGCAGGGAGTGAGCCACACCAAGATTGGGCTCAGTAGGGATCATCCGATCCCTCGCCTCCCTCACACACACCCACAAGTGCAGCAACAATGATACAGGTAATAGGGTAAGTAAAGCTATAACACACTACTCCTAAAATCTCGATACGAATCATGTGCATTCGAAATGTAACATGCATAACTCTGAAATTATTCTATCAAGGAGCCTACAACTCTCGTCTCGGCAAAACACGCCAACCACGCCTCCGAAAGTGGGAAACACCAACCACACAGCCGTAAGTGGGAAACGCCGTCCACGCAAGCACAAGTAGGAAACACCGACCCGCTGAGACCAAACAGTAACCCCTAGGGTAGCGCGCTAGCTACTCCGGCCCAACTGGCTCAGGTGGTTACTCATTCCCTCAGCATGAGTGACTCTCCGAATGTACCACTCCGACACCGGTACTAGCTGACCCCGGGGTTCACCAGGTGACCCTCTCTCACTAGGCGTCACCCCGCCCACGCCCCCACCGGCGCTGTGCTCACGCCCCCACCAGCACAGGGTGATAAAGCGCTACAATGTCACTCCAGGTCCACAGTAACTCAAAACACCAAAACCCGGCACAGTACGATCCGGTCACGTGAAAAGTCCGCGATCGCACTACACACAACGCAGTGCCATCCGATCATAAAGAAACCAACTATACTAGAGCATGCACTAACCAACTATCTAGCAGTATGTACATTTTACTGGCATGAATTAGTGTTGTTCTGTCTTGAATCGCGTCGCCCAAGGCCGACGCCATTCAAGTTCCCTAAACGGGTTCATAAAACAGAGGCCACGGGAATCTGGCCTAAAAAGCGTCGACACCAGCGGTCGCCTTTTGAAAGGCGTCGACATCCTCCGACGCCATTCAGCTGATAAATCCAGAATTTCAGGAAAACATTACCCAGGGGATTTCTGCCTTAAAAGGCGTCATGGTTACCCGACGCCATTCAAATCGCGTCGTCCACCCATGACGTCTTTTAGTCCCAGAATCCCGAGTTGACGGACCCTCAGTCGGGGTGATTTCCTGCCTAAATAGCGTCATGATGGCCCGACGTCTTTTTGAAAGGCGTCGTCCATCCATGACGTCATTTAGCGCCAGAACCCCTAACTCGTAAAACCTCGAACGGGGAGGTTTCTGTCCTAAAACGCGTCGTACTGCCCTGACGTCCTTTTGAAAGGCGTCGACCATGCACGACGCCGTTTAGCGCCAGAAACCTGGTTCCCTGGTTCGAACCGAGGGTTCCTCCCTTAATCCCCAAATGCCCCGAAAAGCCCCAAAATGGAAAGGGGGAGGAAGAGAAGTTGATTCACCACAAACATACTACGAAACCCCATTCACGAACGCGGCCATATCCACGAGAACACCCCCTAGACATGCTTAATCTAGCCCAAAACACATCATGTAATGCTTAAGAAAACACGAGCAACGCATACAAGGTTCGTCCCCCTACCGGATACTTGAACTCCTCCAGGCTCCGTGTCGCCCAACCGCCGCACCGCAGACCGCCGCCGGTACCCCGAGAACGTCGCCACTCCGCCGGGACGTCGGCCGCCGTCCGGAGGATGGAACACCGCGAAGGAAGTGGTGGTAGCAGAGGTGAGAAGTAGGGAGGCGTTGGAGTGGTGGAAGAGGAAGAAGAGGAAGGGAAAGGGGAAAAGTGGGATCGGAGGAGGCGGAGAAGGAGAGGAGAGAGAGTGAAGGGTGAGAAATGAGGGAAAGAAAGGAGAGCTCGCGGGGTCAATCAAGAATTGCCTAAAATGCGTCGAGCGAGAAGGACGCCTATCAGATGACAGGACGGGCCGTACTGACAGCTGTCTGAAACGCGTCGACCACCACGGACGCCGTTCAGCTGACATGTCAGGCACCGTACACTGACACCGCAGGGTGGCAGTCTGAATCGCGTCGTCCATCATGGACGCCGTTCAGACGACGAGACAGGGGCCGTACTCTCGCGGCCCGAAACCCGCCCACGTGGCGCCCACGTGGCACAACAGCAATACGTCTAAATGGCGTCCACCTATCAAGACGCCGTTTAAAAGGCGTCGTGTAGTGTAGACGTCATTCAGAAGAAACTCTCTAGACCCCTCAAGGTCCGACTCAGGGGATCCGGTCCGAAACCGACCTGAAAACTTAACCCGAAACCTCAGTCCTTACACGCGTCGTCGACTCAAGTCGCCTATTGAAAAGGCGTCGCTGTCCCTGGACGCTTATCAGTTCGGGACATGGTCTGTCATTGGGTTAAATCGTGTCGTGGGTGGGCGCCGCCTTTTTAAAAGGCGTCGCTTAACCTCGACGCCATTTAACCCCGACAGACAGGTTCTCCCCTTCGCTTCCCCCAATCCTCGAGGTGGGATTTCTCCACCAAAACGCATAGAAAAAGGCACAAAACATAAAGGGGAAGGAGGAGAACCCAACTACCCATTAGAACACCCAATTTCTCATACATGTACTTAGCGTTTTCACCCTAAAAAGCACCCCAAAACATGCTTCAAACGCGGGAAAATATAGATTCAAATGAGAATGCACTGGGAATCGTCCCCCTACAGGTTACTTGAACTCCTCCAAGCTCCGAGCCACCCACCCGTCTCGCCCCACGCCGCTGCCGGTACCGCCGAGGTCGTCGTTACTCCACCAGGACGTCGGCTGCCGTCCGGAGAGAAAACGCCGCGGAGGAGGTGGTGGTGGTAGTGGTGGGAGTTAGGAGGTCGATGGAGTGGAGGGAGAGATGAAATGGTGGGAGGAAAAGAGGGAGGGGAAGGAGGCGTCGTCGGAATTGCCGGAGGAAGGGAGGAGAGAGAGAGAGGGAAGGAAGAAATGAGGGAAAGGAAGGAGGGTTCGTGGGGTAAGCAGAGACTGGGTAAAACGCGTCGTGCTGTACGGACGCTTATCATTTGACATGACGGGCCGTACTGACGGAACTCTGAAACGCGTCGTCTACCCAAGACGCCGTTCAGACGACAAGACTGGCACCGTACACTGACAACCCAGGGTCGCAGTCTGAATGGCGTCGTCCATCGCGGATGCCGTTCAGACGACACGACAGGGCCGTACTCTCGCGGCCCAAAGTCCGCCCACGTGGCACCCACGTGGCACAATCTAAAACGCGTCTGCAATGCTGGACGCCGTTTAAACCGCGTCGAGCAGGCTCGACGCGAAAAAGAACAGAGTCTCAGCCCCATCAAGGCCTGAACTACAGGGTCCGACCCCGAAAACCGGATCTGAAAACCTCAGTCCTTACAGCGAGTGACACTCTAAATGTACCACTCCTACACTGGTACGAGCTATACCCCGGGGTACACCAGGTGACCCTCTCTTTAGGCGTCACCCCACCACTTCCACACCGGCGCCGTGTCACTCCTACACCGACACAAGGTCCCTAAGCACTAACAACTGTCACTCTAGGCCCACGATCACACAAAACACAACACAGTGCGATCCGTTCACGTAAAAATCCTCATCCTCGAGTACATTTTCAAGTATGCTTTTAACCAAACTATCTAACAATGTAAACACGTGTTAATTACATGGATTAATGAGTTTCTGTCTTGAATCGCGTCCCCTGTGGCCGACGTCATTCAAGTCTTCTAAACTGATTTCACATAAAAATTGGCCTCAGAAGATGGCCTGAAACACGTCAGGCACGGTAGTCACCATTTAAAAGGCATCGCTGTCCCTCATCACCTATTAACGACAGAAACATGTTAGGAATCGATGGATCGCAGCGGAAAAATAAAACGATTCCTATGTATGGGTTGTTGGGATCGTAAAACGGACATTTAAATAACGCGGGAAGAACGCTTCTTCACCTTTGCGGGGTTACAAATCTCCTGTAGATAATTCTGATTCGGTAATCGCGCACGCGCACGATCTCCAGAGGTATCCACATGAGCTCCCGACGGAGACGCGATTTCCTCCTGGACTTGAGTACTCTGACCCGATCTCAAATCCACCATGAGCGAAGAGAGAGAGATCTACTTCAAGAGAGAGAAGGGGAGAGAGAGCGGAGAGAGAAACTCCAAGATGGTGTAGTGTACGTCCAACTCTATCTACCCCTCCCCTTGGCCTCCTTATATAAGAAATAAGGATAAGCACAAGGATTAATTATCATTATTATCCATTGAGACAGAATACCATTATTCTTAAGATATTGTATGAATTATGTACTTAATTATTCACCCCCTCGATCTGATCGAAGAGTTTTGATACTCTTTCTAGTTTGGTTCTCAACTTCATTTTTAAATTCTTTAAATTTCTCAAAGACTTTTGACTTATATTTCATTAAATATATGCAGCCATATCTTGAAAAATCATCTGTAAATGAAACGAAGTATGAGTAACCACCCAAAGCATGAGTTGACACTGGACCACATAGATCACCATGCATTAGTTCCAATAATTCCTTTGTTCTTTCTCCATATCCAGAAAATAGAGCTTTGGTCATTTTTCCCATGAGACAAGCTTCACAAGTTGCAAATGATTCATAATCAAATAGATCAAGATATCCATTCTTTTGCAACTTAATGATCCTATTCTCATTTATATGACCGAGCCTACAATGCCATAGGTATGATTTATTCACATCTTTATTTATTCGTTCAAGAGACTTATTTACTAGACAAACATCATATGAAATATCAAGTAAATATAAACCATTCAATAAATATCCAGAAGCAAATAATTTGTCTCCTTGATAAATGGAACAACCTTTATTTTCAAGTTTCATAGAATATCCTTGTTTATCTAAATATGAAATAGATATGATATTCCTAATAATGGTTGGAACATAATAACAATCTATTAGTTCCAATGAGTCTCCTGACGGCATCTGAAGTCTTGCTATCCCCACAGCTAACGCAACAACTTTTGCTCCATTCCCAAGTCTCAGATCCACGTCTCCGCGATTCAATCTTCTTTTACTTGTTAGCACCTGCAAGTTATTGTAAATATGAGAAATGTTGGGATCCGGGCGGGATGCAAAGAACACAGCGGAAACGATGAACAAAAAATATCCCGCCCGATGCCCGCTGATCCGATTCAAAACGAAAAACTAATACCGAAAACTGGGTTGTAATCTGATTACCGTGCGCGGATTCGAATTTGCTTCTGTCTCGGTTCCGTCGAGGCGATGCCGTGAGCCGCACAAGCGTTCGACCTCCAGCGGTATCTATGCGATCCTCCGCGATGGTTCGTCCTCGCTCCCTCGTCCGTATCAGCTTGCTCGCTGAAGATCCGTCGCCGCAACGATTGCTGAAAACCCGCCGACGGGAATTCCCGACTTTCGGGAATCACGCGCGGCAGAGACGAAGACAGTCCTGGCGCCTCGAACGGGGCGCCCAGAGGATGAGAGAGAAAGGAGGGACGACGGCCGGTATGGGGAAACTCTGGAGCTTGGCCCAGGGTTTCTCAACAGCGCGTATATATATTAAGTCAGCACGACTTTTCACAAAAGTCCCCGAGTTAATATAAATCCCACTTATGTACCACCAACTGAGAATCTTATTGCGTGTGACCCTCTAGGCCCATTTATCAGTCCAATTTTTAGCCCGTTAAGTCCAATAACTAGTTATTGACTTATTGTAATTAATTAATATTTATATATTAACTGATTACTTAACCGAATTAACATCGCATGTAAATTCGGTCGGACTTCCGATCAAGTTGGGTGCCAAGCAACACCGCATGATCCCGGAAAGTAATGGGGTTCAGCAACCCACTCATGGAACCTGTCCGTCCACAGTTACCGCGTGACTATAATCCTTCATTCGCACAATGCTCTCGAGTTAACCTAAGGTATGGTCAACTGTCAAACCCTAAATGGTCAACTCACTTGAATCAGACTCTGTTGTACAATATCCGAAAACTACTTTTCTGATATTGTTTCTGCTCTGGCTAGAGACTCCTGCAGATCTATTCTAGAGCATTCTCTCTCCAGTTACCTGAGAGCGATACGCCGGCCACCGTTCGAAGAGAGATACGCCGCGGAGGAAATGGTGGTGGTAGTGATGGAAGTTAGGGGGGTTAATAGAGTGGGGGGAGAGGAAGAATGGGGAGAGGAAAGGAAGGAGAAGGGGGGAAGGGGGTCGTGTCGCATCGCTGTTCAACGACGCCTTTTCAGTCGTAGAAATAGGTTTTGGCTAACTTCGACCCGGATTCCAACTCTCTTCGTGTACATCCCTTCTCCAATCCAGAATAGCCTTCCTAGGATTGCAATCCTCTCTATATAAACTCCATAAACTTGTATCAAGGCATCCCAAACACAATCTAGAGATCAAAGCTAGAGATTTTCTTCAAAGTTCAAGGATTTTCAAAGTTTCAAGGCTTCAAGAAGGAAAAGCTTTAAGAACAAGATGGATTCTTCAAGCAAGCAGGTGAAGAAGACGCTAGAGAGGCTCTCCGATGTGGAGAATCATTTAAGTGGAAGTGATCCTAACCTCCAAGTAAGTTAAATCCTCTTTCCCTTCAATCCTTTTTTTTATAATTCCATGTTCTTCATATTCTTCAAGTTATTCTCCCTTGTATTTTCTAGGCATATCCTTTGTTTCCTGGCCTAAGGAAATTCACATCTCTCCCTTGGATTCGAAAGCTTGCTAAAAGTACTACTATTTTCATGCAATCTTTTGTTTCCAAGTGGAACATCCAAGGTCTAGTAGTCCATGCAAAGCATTATAAGAGTCCAAACGTGGACTGGGCGGCTATGGGTGCTTTGATTGAGTTGTGGCATCCTCAAACTCATACCTTCCTTTTCCCTGAATTTGAATGCACTATTCTTCTAGAAGAGGTTAAACTCCTATTGGGCCTTCCCAAAATCAAGTTGTACGGTGACAATGAAGTGATCCAGAATAAGATGGCTTTGATGAGAGAAAAGATCACAGGTCAACAATTGTTGATGAAAATCATGAAGGACCTAACAGAAGTTAGCGGATGTCACACCAAGAAAGGAATCAATCTTGCAAAACTTGCAGAGTGGACTTTGTACGAGATTGAAGATCTTAGAGAGGATGACACTGAGAACGTGATGAAAGCATTCACCACGTGCCTAGCTAGAGCTCTGTTCTTTCCTGCCCAAGATAACATATTCGAAGACGATCAAGTTAGTGCAATGTGCGAGATCTTTGAGGGAAAACAGATCGGTACAGCGATTCTAGCCTATCTTTACAGTGGGCTCTCTATAGCGTCTATAGGTCAGCCTCCTTATGGTTGCATGCTACTCTTCGCTCTATGGGTTTGAGTTGCACTTCAAGTTTGAATATCACACTAGAAATTCTACAAGACCGTCTCAAATCTATCAGAATAGCCCAATCTTCTATATCTCCAACATAGTGAAATTCAATGAGAAGATGACCAACCGAGTGCCAAAACTCAAAACTCGAGCTGACTGGAGAGATTATCTGAGAAGAATGCCAACATATGGATTTGATTTCTCCACTTGCACTTGTAGGAAAGCCAATTCGGATACGTCGTGTAGCGGGTGCAGAACTTAAACTAATCGGGGCTACTAAGTTCGTACTGTACAATCTTCATCGCTGCTATACTCAACTCAACCTGCCTCGTTATGAATTCCTGAGTTTTCCCATACATCTCCAATCAAGAAGCGTACCTTGGAATCCGATGAAGACTATGAAGCCACTGAACTTATCGTCACACTGTGGAATATTAGCTTCAATCATCGTGTAAAATCCTCTCAAGAAATAGATAGAGGATTATCTGTTCCATATATACTGGGACTTCGGAAATTTCTCCCTTGAATATTCTCTTTTCTTTTCCTTTTATGATGTAATAAAGAATTTATTTCAATAAAGAATTGTTCCTTTATATCATGAAATCCATCCTCAATCTCCTGTGACTTGTCTATGATTTTTCCTTAAATAAAAACTTGATTTTCCATAAAATATGACAATTCGGATTTACTTAATGCAAAACGCGTCCACTCAGAAAGTCGCCTTTCAATTGTAATTCATTTTCCAAAATCAGAGATTAATCCTTAAAATCCTGAATTATCCTTGAAACGCGTCCAAATGTGTAGACGCCTTTCAATCCTCTCTCTTACTTTTCTCCAGAATTCCGCCATTAATTCGGTGATTAATCCACTGAAATGTGTCGTGAGATATAGACGCGTTTAATCATCATGCCTTGTACTATTCTAACTAGAATTAGTTGTTTAAACTGAAACGCGTCATTCTGTCAAGACGCTTTTTGATCAATTTCAAACACCTATCTTGCCGCCTCAGTTTATGCGCCCTGAATGGCGTCGTTGTACCCCAATGTGTTTTAACTTCTCCAAATAGAAGCCGCGAAGGACCCCCTTTCTTCCTCATTCCCCAAAACTCTTCTCCCTCCACCGTCTCCGGCGACCTCTTTGCTCTTGCGGCGATCCCCCGGCCATCTATCTTCTCCTGCGATCACCGGCCACCTTCTTCCTCCATCTTCTCTCTCAAGCTCTCTTTTTCTCTAGATCCTTCTCGAGCTTTCTCTCTTCCACCCGAGTGCCATCATCCTTATCCTCCAAACTTTTGAAGCAATGGAGAAGGGCGAAGGATCACGCAAGGCCATAGCAAAGAGGCGGCGGACGGCTTCCCTCGCGGTGGTCCCAGCGGAAGAGGTCCACGAAGAGGTACCGGTCGAACATGCGGCGGTAGCGGCCTTTTTGGAGGAGGAAGAAGCTCCCCCGGCGCCCATGGCCAAAGAGGAAGGCGGTGAAGAGGCTCTACACCTGGTAAGTTCCCTATGGATGTGAATGAAATGGAGGAAAGGGGAGAAAGGGGTTCTTTTGGAAGAACCCGAAATCGGTCTTGAATGGCGTCCAGACCAAGTGATGCCTTTTAAAGGGCGTCGCCATGGTCCGACACCATTTAGGACAAAATTGGATTTTTAAATAAATTAGAAAATGGAGTCAATTGGCATCAAGGGTTGTGGATGCCTTTCAATTGGCGTCCATGTGACTCGACGCCTTTCAATTCTTATTGATTTTATATGTTTATTAACTGATGGACTTCTTGTTTTATTTGCAGGGGACAATGAAAGCCAGAATCTCGTGGGACTTGGTCATAGGAGCCTATAGGGGATTACCTAACTTCCAGAAGGCGCGGCTACGCCGAATGGGGTTTGGGGAGATCTTAGACATCGAGCCCTTCTGGTTCGACTTAGTTCTTCTTCAGGCGCTCAGGGAGCGCTGGCATGCAGAAAGCAGGGCTTTCCTAATGCCCTGGGGCCACATGGTCCCAACCTTGGAGGATGTGGCCAAAATTACTGGCTTGAGGGTAGCGGGCTTACCGGTGAGCGGGGTGACTTACCCCGATTACCGTGGGATGGCGGAGGCCCAATTAGCTATAGAGGTGTCCACCCTAGATAGAGAGTCTAGGACAGTCCCTAGAGTAGAGGTAGAGGCCGCTCTAAGTTTAGTAGAGCCCCGGCGTCGGTCTGATGAGACCCGGGAGGAGTTTAAGACTAGACTAGCTGAGTCCTCCTCAGCCGTCTACTGCAGTGACCCTAGCCAAGTAGAGGAGATAGATAGGCAGCTTAGAGTCTTTCTTGTTTTCTTCTTTGGTCGGTTGCTCTTCAATACGAAGGGCAACCATATCCACTGTAGGTTTCTTTATTTGTTAGACGACTTAGAGAGTCTTCATGAGTATGCGTAGGGTGCGGCCCTCTTGACCCACCTCTTTGTAGATCTCTCCGCGGTCACGCCGGACCACGAGACCACCGTCAGCGGCTTCTCGCCGTTTCTCCAGGTAAATTTCATTTTATTATTTGTTAATGATGTGAAAATGCAATGAAATGATGTTTTTTTTCTAACTTATATGTTTATGCATGTAGGTGTAGAGCTATCTTTACTTCCCGCTCGGCTGAGTGAGGATTGTTCGACCAGGTGCCGTCCTGTTGGCTCGCCGTTGGCAGCCAATAGTAGACATGGCTCTGCAGCACCATCAATTGACGGTCCTTCGTCGTCAATTCCTTGACTATCTAGAGCTTCTGGTAAGTCTTTAATTTATCCAGTTTTATTAAATGCAGTGTTTCATTTGTTAAATACAATTTTATTCATATGAATGCATCTAACTTGTATGCAGGTGATCTGGCGCCCATATATGGGCATGGGCGAGGAGGGTCAGCCGTGGGTGATGAGGATGCTGGGCCTCCATCAAGAATGGATCGACGAGGAGGTCCCGGAGGGCGTCGGGATGAGTATGAGGGGCACGCAGGCCCTCACAGACTGGCGTGCCAAGTTCCCTGAGCAATACGAGGACTGGCACTGCCGCGGCATACGGGTAGAGTCCCACACGGAGGATAGTACCGCCTACCTCCAGCAATACTGGACCTATTAGGCCGATCAGCTACGACTCCTCCGACTATTCGATGTAAGTATGATTCATGCATCTTTCATTTTATTATTATCTTTAACTTATATTTGTGAATGAATGTATGTTTGTGTGGTATGTAGGATGCACGAGATGCCGTAATCATCGACCTCCGGGCCCGCCTACATAATGTGGAGGCCCAGATGGAGCAGGTCCAGAATGAGCTCTTTGATTTGGTATGTATGCATGCTTATGAATGTTTTAATTAATTAATTTGTTTTGACAATTTAGCCACTGACGGTTGTCTTTTGGTGCAGCGAGCCATCTAGACCCAGGCAGCTCCCCCTACACATGGGGCCTCATCCTCTGCTCTGTCTGCTGCCTATGAGGCCACCCTCACTGACCTCTAGAGTCAGCTTGCCTCCGCCATCCATCGAGCTTCTCTTGCGTAGGAGGATCGTGCTGCTCGAGTAAGTTCTAATCTTTGACTTTCGTTCCTGAATTTGACTTCAATTGCCCAATTGCCTTGGACTGATGATGTCTTCTGTAACAACCCGCCATCCTATGACCGAAGAGCCGGTCACTAAATGGATGTCGGCCCATTAACCGCGGGTTCACACCCGGATCTCACACAAACACATCTGGAGGAGTAAGTGCTAAACAAGGCTAAATATGACAATCACACGGACTACAAAGGGAAACGAGTGCGCAGAAAGGAAGATAACAATGTCCGTATACAGTCCAACAATAATTACATGGTCCAACAAATTAAATAACTACAGGCAGAAGGAAAGTACAACAACATCGGGGCATACCCCGGAACAGAGACAGCTACTGGTCCGCACACCAAGAAGGCACCACACGCCTCCACACGCCGCGAAGTCCACACCTGAAACCGCAGGGAGTGAGCCACACCAGAATTGGGCTCAGTAGGGATCATCCGATCCCATGCCTCCCACTCACACACCTACAAGTGTAACAACAAGGATATATGGCAATAAGTTAAGCAGTAAACATAGCACCCAACTCTGATATGAAACGTACGATAAGCAGTGTAGCAAGAACCATTCTAAGCAACCCGAAGAACCCAACACAGAGTCACGTCTCATAGCCAAAGTCCACGAAGCGACTGAACCACACTGTCGACCAAAGTCAAACGTCGCCTCCCAACGCTACCACCACTGCTCACGCCCGTCCACCCCTACAGTGTTCCGGGGCACTGTAGGGTGAGGCAGTGAGTCAAACTAGGACTAGCTGGAACCAGTGTACTGCCACTGCCAGCTACGTGTGCACACAAGAAGTCTAGACTACTGTCCTACCGTCCGGATTGCCTCCACACTAGGCCTCAGCGCTTCAGGAGGGCCCTGGGGACCGGCGAACCCCCGTCAAGCCGAAGCTACAGGAACTACCCACAACCCTAACCTCCCGGGCTGCGTCAGGCCAAAGGGTACCACTCGTAACCTTGATCAAAGGTCACATCAGGCCCAGTGGCTACAGGGGTAAAACAACTCCAACAGTACCACAACCAGCTCCACAGCAAGAAACGCGCCGGAAGCTGCCACGACAAAAAGGGAAACCCCGACCCGCTGAGGCCAAGCAGCAACCCCTCGGATAGCGCACCAGCTACTCCGGCCCGACGGGCTCAAGGTGGTTCTGCTTTCCTCGCTAAAGGTAAAACACAACATGTACCACTCCTCCCACCGGTACGGCACAATGCCTCACAGACACCATGACCCTGTCCCCATCGGTCCATGGTGACAAACGTAAACGACAGTTATTCCAATCCACAATCGCATAAGCACACACACACATATAACATGATGTAATTCCATTCACGCAGAAGTCCTCAGTCTCAGTGTACAACGTAAAGCATGCATTTGAATCGTCCCACAGTGAAACACATGATAAAACCAGGATTATACAGTTCTGTCTTGAATCGCGTCGACCGAGGTCGACGCCATTCAAGCCCCTCAGACAGGTCCATTAAAAGCTAGATTATTCCTTGAAACGCGTCGTCATAGGGAGTCGCCCTTTAAAACGCGTCCAAGTCTACAGACGCCATTCACATCGAAATTCCAGATTTACAGACCCTCACTCGGGGTGATTTCCTGTCTAAATGGCGTCATGATGGCCCGACGTCCTTCCGAAAGGCGTCGTCCATCCATGACGTCATTTAGCGCCAGGTAAGGAGGCTATGGAGTGATGGAAGAGGAAGAAGAGGAAGGGAAGGGAGGAAGGAGAGCGGAGGGAGCGGAGAGGGCGAAGAGAGAGAGGGTGGAGGCGAAAATGAGGGAAAGAAGGGGAGGCTTGCAGGGTCAATCTGATTCTAAGTGAAACGCGTCGATCGAGGCAGACGCCAATCAGTCTGACAGGACGGCCGTACTTACAGCGGTCTAAAACGCGTCGCCCACCGCGGACACCGTTCAGACGACAGGACAGGCCGTACTGACAACGCTCTGGCGCCGTACCCTGACATCGCAGAGGTCACAGTCTGAATCGCGTCGACCAACCTGGACGCCGTTCAGAAAATGTGACAGGGGCTGTACTCTCGCGGCCCGAAACCCGCCCACGTGGCGCACACGTGGCACAACAGAAAATGGACCTTAATGGCGTCTACATAGACAGACGTCTTTTGAAAGACGTCGAGCAGTGCAGACGTCATTCAGTCAGAAATTTCAAGACCCTTCAGGGTCCAAACCAGGGGATCCGGCCCGAACCCGACCCGAATACTGAACCTGAAATCTCAGTCCTTACATTCTCCCCCCCTTAAAAGAATTTCGTCCTCGAAATTTGCAACTGCTCAATGCTCAACTCGGCTAGCCATCACACGCCGACACACACCAAATACAACAATCATTCTCACCAATCACACACACAGGGCTCCAAACAAATTCACGCCCAGCTAACCAAGATTCTCAATTCTGACAAAAGCTGATAGATCAAAATAACCATACACAAGTAAGGCACATATTACAAAAAAACAATTCTCCATCAAACCCAAGTACATACGTGTGCTACCAGAGTTCACAACCACCTCTGAACGAGATAAGATAAAAGTGCTCTTCTAGCACAACCTATCGGATCTTCACAAAGAGACGCGACTCCATCACGCCTCGAACACCTACTAACCGCTCGGCTCCTGACCTGCCTGGTTCTTCTGGGGACAGTTCCTCGCGAGATGTCCCTTCCTGCCACAGGCGAAACAGCTACCAGTGATCAAGGGACATATCCGGTTGCCATGAAACCTGCTACATCGGGGACAACGATCTGCAGCGCCCCGCCTCGCCTCCTGCTGCCAGCTGACGTCTGTCTGCATCTGTTGAACCGAACCATCCTCATCCTCGTCACAACGTACCTCCTGGAACTCGACCTCAAAGGAACTCGAACCACCTGACGAAAAGACCACTGATCTATCTCTGCTATGCTGCTTCCCTTGCGCTGAATGATCCGATTCCCTCGCCGTGTGTTGGAACTGCATCTCCACTGCTGCCGCGCATCGAACTGCTGACGCCAAATCCTTACAACAATGGGCTGCCACAAACTCCCTCAGGTCATGCCGAAGTCCATCCACAAATTTCTCCGTCCTAAGATCCTCACACTCAGATATGTGTAGAGCGAATCTTCCCAGAGCTACAAATCTCATCTGATACTCTAGAACTGACATACCATCCTGGACCAATTCCATAAACTCCCTTTCCTTGGCCCTACGAACGTGCCTCGGAAAGTACTGTCCACTAAACTCCCTCACAAAGTCTTCCCAAGGAATCTCTCTCAATGACCTATATGGAAACATCAACCCCTTGATGGTAACCCACCAATCATCAACATCGCCCTTCAGCAAGTAGGTTGCCAACAAGGTCTTGTCACTCTCAGCACATTCTAGAACATCAAACACCTTCTCCACTTACTTAATCCACTGAGCTGCCGCATCTGGAACAGGTTGACCCGTGAAAGAAGGGGGCTTCAACTTCAAGAACCGCTCCACCATCGTAGATTGGCTACCTCGGGAACTGGACCCCTCACTTCCATCTCCCTGCTGGTATCTAGACATAGCCCCAATCATAGCTTCCATGAAACGGTCCACATTATGTCCTTCTGCCCTCGAACCACCACCATCTGCTCTCGAACCACGAGCCAACGGAACTCTCCTCTTCGGCGCCATCACTACCCCACAACACGCAAATCGAACCAAAACACATCAAAATCTATCAATCTATACCAGCAGCCATCGCCTGTACAGACTCGTACATATTGTTGGACTATAATATCTAACCTAGTTTATCACATACTCAACCAGACTGGGCTTTGATACCATCTGTAATGACCCGCCATCCTATGACCGAAGACCCGGTCACTAAATGGATGTCGGCCCATTAACCGCGGGTTCACACCCGGATCTCACACAAACACATCTGCAGGAGTAAGTGCTAAACAAGGCTAAATATGACAATCACACGGACTACAAAGGGAAACGACTGCGCAGAAAGGAAGATAACAATGTCCGTATACAGTCCAACAATAATTACATGGTCCAAGGAATTAAATAACTACAGGCAGAAGGAAAGTACAACAACATCGGGGCATACCCCGGAACAGAGACAGCTGCTGGTCCGCACACCAAGAAGGCACCACACGCCGCGAAGTCCACACCTGAAACCGCAGGGAGTGAGCCACACCAGAATTGGGCTCAATAGGGATCATCCGATCCCCTGCCTCCCACTCACACACCCACAAGTGTAACAACAGGGATATATGGCAATAAGTAAAGCAGTAAACATAGCACCCAACTCTGATATGAAACGTACAATAAGCAGTGTAGCAAGAACCATTCTAAGCAATCCGAAGAACCCAACACAGAGTCACGTCTCATAGCCAAAGTCCACGAAGCGACTGAACCACACTGTCGACCGAAGTCAAACGTCGCCTCCCAACGCTACCACCACTGCTCACGCCCGTCCACCCCTACAGTGTTCCGGGGCACTGTAGGGTGAGGCAGTGAGTCAAACTAGGACTAGCTGGAACCAGTGTACTGCCATTTCCAGCTACGTGTGCACACAAGAAGTCTAGACTTCTGTCCTACCGTCCGGATTGCCTCCACGCTAGGCCTCAGCGCTTCAGGAAGGCCCTGGGGACCGGCGAACCCCCGTCAAGCCGAAGCTACAGGAACTACCCACAACCCTAACCTCCCGGGCTGCGTCAGGCCAAAGGGCTAAGGGTACCACTCGTAACCTTGATCAAAGGTCACATCAGGCCCAGTGGCTACCGGGGTAAAACAACTCCAACAGTACCACAACCAGCTCCACAGCAAGAAACGCGCCGGAAGCTGCCACGATAAAAAGGGAAACCCCGACCCAAGCAGCAACCCCTCGGATAGCGCACCAGCTACTCCGGCCCGACGGGCTCAAGGTGGTTCTGCTTTCCTCAGCTAAAGGTAAAACACAACATGTACCACTCCTCCCACCGGTACGGCACAATGCCTCACAGACACCATGACCCTGTCCCCATCGGTCCATGGTGACAAACGTAAACCACAGTTATTCCAATCCACAATCGCATAAGCACACACACACATATAACATGATGTAATTCCATTCACACAGAAGTCCTCAGTCTCAGTGTACAACGTAAAGCATGCATTTGAATCGTCCCACAGTGAAACACATGATAAAACCAGGATTATACAGTTCTGTCTTGAATCGCGTCGACCGAGGTCGACGCCATTCAAGCCCCTCAGACAGGTCCATTAAAAGCTAGATTATTCCTTGAAACGCGTCGTCATTGGGAGTCGCCCTTTAAAACGCGTCCAAGTCTACAGACGCCATTCACACCGAAATTCCAGATTTACAGACCCTCACTCGGGGTGATTTCTTGTCTAAATGGCGTCATGATGGCCCGACGTCCTTCCGAAAGGCGTCGTCCATCCATGACGTCATTTAGCGCCAGAACCCCTAACTCGCGAAACCTCGAACAGGGAGGTTTCTGCCCTAAAAGGCGTCGTACTGCCCTGACGTCCTTCTAAAAGGCGTCGACCAGGCACGACGCCGTTTAGCGCCAGAAACCTGGTTCCCTGGTTCGATCCGAGGGTTTCTCCTCTAACCCCAAATACCCCGAAAAAGGCCTAAAACAGAAGGAGGAGGAAAAGAACTTCATCCACCACAAGCATGCTACAAATGCACATTCACGAGTACGGTCATACCCACAAGAACACCCCCCTAAACATGCTCAATCTAGCACAAAACACGTCATATCACGCCTAGGAAAACACGAGCAACACATGCAAGGTTCGTCCCCCTACCGGTTCTTGAACTCCTCCAAACTTTGTGCAGCCGACCCGCCGCACCGCAGACCGCCGCCGGTACGCTCGAGGACGCTGCCACTCCGCCGGGACGTCGGCCGCCGTCCGGAGAATGGAACGCCGCGAAGGAGGTGGTGGAGGTAGAGGCGAGAGGTAAGGAGGCTATGGAGTGATGGAAGAGGAAGAAGTGGAAGGGAAGGGAGGAAGGAGAGCGGAGGGAGCGGAGAGGGCGAAGAGAGAGAGGGTGGAGGCGAAAATGAGGGAAAGAAGGGGAGGCTCGCAGGGTCAATCTGATTCTAAGTGAAACGCGTCGATCGATGCAGACGCCAATCAGTCTGACAGGACGGCCGTACTGACAGCGGTCTGAAATGCGTCGCCCACCGCGGACGCCGTTCATACGACAGGACAGGCCGTACTGACAACGCTTTGGCGCCGTACCCTGACATCGCAGAGGTCACAGACTGAATCGCGTCGACCAACCTGGACGCCGTTCAGAAAATGTGACAGGGGCCATACTCTCGCGGCCCGAAACCCGCCCACGTGGCGCACACGTGGCACAACAGAAAACGGACCTAAATGGCGTCTACATAGACAGACGTCTTTTGAAAGACGTCGAGCAGTGCAGACGTCATTTAGTCAGAAATTTCAAGATCCTTCAGGGTCCAAACCAGGGGATCCGGTCCGAACCCGACCCGAATACTTTTTTTTGGATTTTGAAATATGTATGTACATTTTTTTTTTTTTTATTTTGAAATATGTATGTACTTTTTTTTGGATTTTGAAATATGTATTTTTTTGGATTTTGGAATATTGTGCAAGCTAAAAGACCAGCATGGTACACAGATCAAAAGATCATATTCATTTATTAACTTAATTTCCAAATTGTTCTTTAATAATCTAACTTAGACCCATCGTGTTTGAACTTGTGTTTCCATTCGTGATCCCATTTTATGATTTGATCCTTAGTCAATCTAGGCCGTTCCTTAAGCTTGGAGTACGCCTCTTCAGAAAGAAATGAAGAATTTGTTTAAAAGCCTACGAGAAGGTTCCGGAGACCCAAAAAGATGTTCCTTTCTTACCCTAATATCTGTTGGGGTTCGGTCATTTTGTTTCTGGGGTATTTATCGACTTTGCATTTCCTTTTCATTTTAGTTTATGGCCTTGATGTAACATTTGTAGTGTACTGGCCTTTTGATTTGACATTTGGCTTTTGCCTTTTGATTTGACAATTTCTTTTCGTGGGATGAATCTCCCCCTTTTTTTTTATGATGGCCTCCTACTAAGATGACAGGTATTCTTGGTAGTCTATTCTAAGTCTCGTTCCGACATCATGGGCCGAGTGTAAAAACAGAATTTTGTTTGAAAAGAATGATTTGCACTTTACACCCTCGGTCAAGCTTTTGGTATTCTTTTGGACTTCACATCTTTTGTTACTCACGAATCAAACGTATCAGTGTGTCTAGTAATGTGTTTGAATTAAATTATCCAGACTGATAAGGGAATTTGAGTTTCTAAATTTTCTGATTCCACTGGTCTTCGCACCATGCTGATCGACTCTTTAACCTAAGGGTAGTATTTCTTGAGATACAGACTGTTCCAGGGGTGAGTTAATTCTTGCCCTTCTGCATTAACTAGACGGTAAGTGTTACCAGGAAAAGCATGTGATACAACATATGGTCCTTCCCAATTGGGTTGGAGCTTACAACGCGGACCGCCAAGTTTTACAAAGATTCTTTTGACAACCATTTAACCAACTTTGAACTTACGTTCAATGACTTTCTTTTGAAAAAAACGAGTTAATCTATTTTGATAAACTCTTGCATGATTAGTAGCTGACCATCTTTTCTCGTCTAAGAGTTCCAATTGAGCAAGGAGTGTTGAACGGTGTTCATCAATGGAGAATTCCTTATTCAATTGTACTCTTAATGACGGTATAAGGATCTCTCATGGAACTACTGCCTCCATTCCAAATGTTAGGAGATAAGGAGTATGTCCGGTGGGCGTGCGGATTGAAGTTCGGTAGGCCCATAGAGCCTCAATTAATTTTTCTGGCTAGTCTGTGAATTTATTAGACTTGCACGTCTTTTTGATGATTTTTATCAAAGTCTTGTTAGTTGCCTCTGCTTGGCCATTACCTTGCGGATAATAAGGAGACGAATGATGCAATGCAATTTTGTACCTGTTGCAGAGGTCTTTCAGCTCTTGTGACACGAACTGCGGTCCATTGTCGGTGACGATGGTGCTTGGAATTCCAAATCTGGTGATGATGTTCTTCATGATGAACTTACAGACGGTTGATGCTTTGACTTCCGTGTACGCTTCAGCTTCCGCCCACTTGGTGAAGTATTCCGTTGTCGTGAGGATGAAGGACTTCTTCTTAATGCCGGAATCAAGATTGCAAAGGGGTCCAATAATATCGAAAGCCCACATGGAGAAAGGCCATGGGGAGGAAACATGATGGAGTGAAGATGGAGAAGAGTGAATCTTATCGGCGTGAAGTTGGCACTTGGCACCCCTACGGACATATCCGACACAATCTTCTTCCATGATTGGCCAATAGAATCATTGTCTAAAGATTTTCTTTGCTAGCATCTGTTCATTAACATGGCCACCACAAACTCCAGCATGAGCTCCTTCCATAACCTTCCAAAGCTCATCTTTGTCTAAACATCTTAGAAGAACTCCATGAAAACCTCTTTTGTATAGTGCTTCCCCAACTAGGGTGTATCTTTGAGCAACTCTCCTGATAGCCTTTTTCTCCTCAGCTGTGGCTTCTTCATGATACGATTGATCTTCACAATATTTAGCAATTTCATAGTACCATGGTTTCTACTCATCATCCATCTCTTTTAATAGCTCCATTAACATAATCTCTCTTTTTTCCACAATATTTCCATCTTTGACCTTCTTCAGCAGCTTCTCCTTAGTTCTAAGGAATAAAGGGTCTTTCACGGCGGGTGAAAGACGCCTATGAACGATGATTGATTCAGATTGTCTGCTAATTGAAAAATCGAAGGAAGATGCAAGTGAAGCTAGAGCATCAGCTAAGATGTTTTGATTCCAAGGACATAGACGAAGATCAATTTTGTGAAAAGCTTAGCATAAGTAAAAGTAAGTTCTTGATAAGGGTTGAGCTTGGGATCAAGAGTTTGATATTTGCTTAACACCTGGCGAAGAATCAATTAGCTATCACCTACAATTTTGAGTTTAGTGGCACTATGGAGATGAGCAGCCTCGAGGCCAATAAGGAGTGCCTGATATTCAGCTATATTGTTAGTGACTAGGAAGTCAAGCTGAAAGTCTTGTGGAATGGTGACACCTTCAAGTGATAACAGAACAATGCCGATACCCTTTCCATGAGAATTCAGAGCTCTGTCAAAATGCAGAGTCCACATATCATCTTTGATTTGGTCTCTGGACATCAGTTCCTCATCCGGAAACTCCGATCGAACTGGATCAAAACGAGGAAGGGGATGGTGAGCGAGATGTTTTGCTATGGCATAACCTTTGATCGCTTTCTGCTGAATGTAAGTGATATTGAATTGAGATAGAAAGCTTTGCCATCGTGCTAACCTATCAGTAATGTAACGACCCGCCATCCTATGACCGGAGACCCGGTCACTAAATGGATGTCGGCGTATTAACTACGGGTTCACACCCGGATCTGACACAACACATCTGGAGGAGTAAGCGCTAAACAAGGCTAAATATAACAATCACACGGACTACAAAGATAATACAAGTGCGCAGGAAGGAAGATAACAATGTCTGTATACAGTCCAACAATAATTACATGGTCCAACAAATTAAATAAGTACAGGCAGAAGTAAAGTACAACAACATCGGGGCATACCCCGGAACTAAGACAGCTGCTGGCTCGCACACCAAGAAGACACCACACGCTGCCACACGCCACGAGGTCCACACCTAAAACCGCAGGGAGTGAGCCACACCAGAATTGGGCTTAGTAGAGATCATCCGATCCCCCGCCTCCCACTCACACACCCACAAGAGCAATAATACAGATATACGGCAATTAAACAAAGCAGTAAACACAGCTCCCAAACCTGATATGAAACACGCGCATAAGCAACGTAGCAAGTATAGTCGAAGTAATCCGGAGAACCCAACACAAGGTCACGACTCAGAACCAAGGTCCACGAAGCGACCAAACCACACTGTCGACTGTCAACAAACGTCGCCTCACAACACTACCACCACTACTCACGCCTGTCCGCCCCTGCAGTGTTCCGGGGCACTATAGGGTGAGGCAGTGAGTCAAACTAGGACTAACTGGGACCAGTGAACCACCACTGCCCAGCTACGTGTGCACACAAGCAGTCTAGACTACTGTCCTACCGATCAGATTTCCTCCACGCCAGGCCTCGGCGCTTCAGGAGGGCCCTGGGGACCGGCGAACCCCCGTCAAGCCGAAGCTACAGGAACTACCCACAACCCTAACCTCCCGGGCTGCGTCAGGCCAAAGGGCGAAGGGTACCACTCGTAACCTTGATCAATGGTCACATCAGGCCCAGTGGCTACAGGGGTAAAACAACTCCAACAGTACCACAACCAGCTCCCCAGCAAGAAACGCGCCGGAAGCTGCCACGACAAATAGGGAAACCCCGACCCGCTGAGACCAAACAGCAACCCCTCGGATAGCGCACCGGCTACTCCTGCCCGACGGGCTCAAGGTGGTTCTGCTTCCCTCAGCCAAAGGTAAAACACAACATGTACCACTCCCCCACCGGTACGGCAACAATGCCTCACAGACACCATAGCCCTTCCCCATCGGCCCAAGGTGACAAACGTAAACCACAGTTATTCCGATTCCATACTCGCAGAAGCACACACACACGCACACACAGCTGATGTAATTCCATTCACGCATAAGTCCTCAGTCTCAGTGTACAACTTAAAGCATGCATTTGAACTATCCAACCGTGAAACATGTGTTAATAACCAGAGTTAAAGCAGTTCTGTCTTGAATCGCGTCGACCGAGGTCGACGCCATTCAAGCCCCTTAAACAGGTTCATTTAAACCAGATTATGCCTTAAAATATGTCGACCTGGGTAGCCGCCCTTTAAAACGCGTCAGAGTCCACAGACACCATTCACACCAGAATTCCAGAGTTGCAGAAGCCTCAATCGGGGGATTCCCTGCCTAAAAGGCGTCATGATATCCTGACGTCCTTCTAAAAGACGTCGTCCATACATGACGTCTTTTAGCGCCAGAACCCCGTACTCACGAAACCTCGAACAGGGAGGTTTCTGCCTAAAAAGGCGTCATACTGACCCGACGTCCTTATAAAGGGCGTCGACCAGGCACGACGCCGTTTAGCGCCAGAAACCTGGTTCCCTGGTTCAACCCGAGGGTTCCCATTTTCACCCCAAAACAGAAGAGGAGAGGGGAAACCAAACTACCATGAGAAACCCACAATTCCATAATCATAGAAATCCTCATTCCCATCAAGAAAAGCCCCTAACATGCTCGTTCTATCCAAAGAAACCCCCACACGCATCATGATCAACACGGGAAACACGGGTGAAACAACAACCATCCATTCAAGGTTCGTCCGCCTACCGGTTCTTGAACTCCTCCAAGCTCCGTGCCGCCGACCCGCCGCACCGCAGACCGCCGCCGGTACCCCCGAGGACGCCGCCACTCCGCCGGGACGTCGGCCGCCGTCCGGAGAATGGAACGCTGCGAAGGAAGTGGTGGTGGTAGAGGTGAGAGGTAGGGAGGTGTTGGAGTAATGGAGGAGAAAGAAGAGGAAGGGAAGGGGGGAAAGCGGGCGGAGGGGGTGGAGAGGGCGAAGAGAGAGAGGGTAGAGGCGAGAATGAGGGAAAGAAGGGGAGGCTCGCGGGGTCAATATGAATCTGACTAAAACGCGTCGATCTAGACAGACGCCTATCAGCTGACAGGACGGGCTGTACTGACAGCGCTCTGAAATGCGTCGCTCACCACAGACCCCGTTCAGACGACAAGATGGGCCGTACTGACAACGCTCTGGCGCCGTACACTGACATCGCAGGGTCGCAGTTTGAATCGTGTCGTCCTTCATGGACGCCGTTCAGACGACGAGACAGGGGCCGTACTCTCGCGGCCCGAAACCCGCCCACGTGGCGCACACGTGGCACAACAGCAATCAGACTTAAATAGCGTCCACCCAGCCAGACGCCGTTTGAAAGGCGTCGAGCAGTGCATACGTCATTCAGTCAGAATTCTCAAGACCCCACAGGGCCCAAACCAGAGGATCCGGCCCGAACCCGACCCGAATACTGAACCCGAAACCTCAGTCCTTACAAGTAAAGGCAGATTTCTCAAGGAGAAACTTGATCGATTCACCCTAGCGAAGATGGACTTCATGGGCTAGAAAGTAATGCTTTATTTTTGAACCACCCATACAAGTGCTGCACATGTTTTCTCCATCGCTGTGTATCTTTGTTTAGCGGGGTTGAGAAGTTTAGAGAGATAGTAGGCTGCCCTCTCCTTTCCTTCTTCATCCTCTTGTGCTAAGACAGTCCCTACCGCATCATCCAGGACAGAAATGTAAAGAATCAATGGTTTGTCCGGACATGGTGGTCTCAAAACAGGAGGACTTGCCAAATAATTCTTTAATCCATCAAATGCCTTCTGACACTTATCGTCCCAATTGAATTTGACTCCCAGCTTGGTAAGCTCGTAGAACGGCTTACACCTTTGTGAGTGTTGGGAGACAAAACACAGAATAAATTGCAACCTCCCGATTAATCCTCTCAACTCTTTCAAATTTTTGGGAGGTGGCATTTCTCTGATAGCTTTTGCCTTGTTAGGATCGATCTCAATTCCCCGTTTACTGACAATGAATCCAAGTAATTTTTCTGAGGACACCCTGAATACACATTTCTTAGGGTTCATCTTTAACTGATATTCTCTTGATCTCTCTAACACTTTTGCCAGAACTTTGACATGCTCAGCCTTAGTCTTAGATTTCACCAACAAGTCATCCACATACACTTTTAGATCGATGTGCATCATGTCGTGAAATATTGCCATCATAGACCTCTGATAAGTGGCTCCAACATTCTTTAATCCAAACGGCATGACGACATAGCAATATGTTCCCCAACGTATAGTGAATGATGTCTTTTCCTGATCTTCTTCTGCTAATTTGATCTGATTGTATCCTGAAAATCCATCCATAAATGATAAAGTTTCATCGCCAGCAGTATTATCGATGAGTACATCAATGTGAGGTAATGGAAAATCATCTTTAGGACACGCCTGGTTCAAATCTCGGAAGTCAATACAAATTCTTACTTTCCCATCTTTCTTCATAACTGGGACTATGTTGGCCACCCATTGTAGATAGAGGACAACTCTAATAAATTTGGCTAGGAAGAAATGAAGAAGTACATATCCGCCCTGAAGGCGAGAAGACCACCACAACAACAGCAACAACCAAGAGCACCGGCGTAGGTAGCGGCATCGCCAAATATGGGTATAGTGCAAAACCCACTCCCGGAGCACTAGAATCAGAACCAAGTCGCCCCTATTTTGACAAATAGCTGGTCTGAGGCTAAACGAGGGAAACAGTGGAAGATAGAGGACTCTTCCTCTATTTATTCAACAGGCCACGCTCCGAGCACCGCAGAACAACCACCACGCCACACCATCCACATACCCAGACCACAACCCATTACCATCACACCTATACCAACACCCGCATATCACTCACCTGCACCCACTAACCCATTACCACCACCCACTTTCCTCAAACCCATTATCCCCTACGCTACTACGCCTACATCAAACAACCCCCCACAAGCTAATTAGGCACCCCTCATGCCATCCAAACCCCTACTCCGCATACCATTCCCCACATCACCCACTACCACCACCACTTACCCAGACACCATACAACCATCTAAACCCCTACTTCGCATGCCGTTCCCCACTTTCATCCGCACCAACCACTTACCCTTCCACCATCCAACCATCTAAGCCCCTCATCTGTACCATGCCACCACCAACTAACCCCACGCCATCACTAGCATACCAACCCTCCACACCATCTACAACATCCACTAACCCTACGGTGCTCAAGTTATCACCTGGCCCTTCCACAACTGAAGAACATGCACTTCGGAGTGGGAGGATCTTCAATAAGGTCTTTCCTCAGTCAACAGTCAGAGACGGCCCATCACAATCGTCGGAGGAAGCGCATAATGATCAGAGTGCACCAGGCACTCAATACGACTTACTGAAGCATCTTGACAAAACACCGGCACGAATCTCTGTGCTTGAACTGATAAAGAGATCAAAGACCCATCAAAAGGCTCTGATGGAGTATTTACAGAAAGTGATGGTCAACGAAAACGTGCCGGTAGAGAAGATCACCGCACTACTAGTTCCTCAGGGGGATCAGCCCTCTATCTCATTTCATGCCTCGGAACTAGCACTGCCAGCATCTAGAAGCATGGCTCTAAGTATTACGGTCAATATTTGCAAAAAGGCCGTAGATGCATGTCTGTTTGATACATGGGCTTCAATCAATGTCTTGCCCCCGAAGACCCTTGAATTGTGCGGTGTGCCCAAAGAAAAATAACTGCCTAGCCCTATCTATGTAACAGCATATGATAATTCCACCCGTTCCCCTCTGAGAATGGTCTATTTGAAAGTGGAGCTAGGCCCTGTATGTCATGCCGAGGTCAAATTTCACATTTTGGAAATTGATCCTTCCTTGAATGCTATTTTGGGCCGTCCTTATATGAAAACCCTCAAGGCGATTCCCTCTACGAATCATCAGTGCCTCAAATTTCCCTACAAAGGACCAATCATTAAAGTTACGAGCATGCCGATCCTTGCTGCTGCTCGCTCTTTGAATATCAAGCCCACTTCTTCACCTGGCCGACAACCTTTTCTGTCGGTATTACAGGTCTACCGCCCGGTGGCTGATCCTTTAAAGGCCGCCACTCTTACTTCTTATCCACTGAACGCCATAAAGTGGGGGAAGTGCATGAGTACCCCTGGATGGAAAATAATGATGAAGAGTGGTTATCAGCCTGGAAAAGGCCTGGGCACACAATTACAAGGCAGAACCACTCCCGTCAAGGACAGCCGAGGGACACCTGGAAATGGCCTGGGCTATAGGCCAAGAAAAGTGAAGCACGACATTACTCAACAAGAAGAAAATGAAGGCGGCTAGAAAGTCTGGGAGACAATGTCTACACCATGCAAAGAAGGTCGGGACCCCTTAACATGGACTCTATACACACATTTTGTAAAGGGGTCCGTAATCAGTCATAACAACACGGTGGTCATTACTTCCTGTTTTGACCTCCATGACATATATGGAAGAGACATGGCCAGACACTGTTCAGAATTGCTCACGTACCAGTCCTTGGAGGCTCTGCGGCCAATGAAAAGGAGGAAATTTCAAGACCCTAGTGTGAATGGTGCAGATGGTTTGATTTAAAGGATCTATATATCGCATTGAATAGACTGTTTCTTGATCCCTTAAAACCTAAGTGGCCGCCACAAATAGATGAATTGATTGAAGGGCCTGGTGCCATTTTCGATAAAAGAATACTGTTGTTTGAGGAAACATATGAAGGGGAGCCAGATGACCCCTATGAAGCTGGCTATACCACGGATCTTCTCTAGAGGGAGACTTATCCTTCTTGCATTTTTACTCTTCATACCTTGTTCCGCACTCTGCTCTTGACCCGACTTGGTCGCGGGTCATTACTGAAGATATTCCACGGGCTCCGCCCATCATGATCATCCTGTCCCCACGGGACTTCATTCCCCAACCTCCTCTCGATTTAGAGAGGCTTTATGATTTAATCTAGGACATACTACTGTATGATCCCCCAAATCCTTTGGCCTTGGTGCCGCTTCCTCCATCCCATTCTTCTCTTATTCACCTTCATTCTTGTTTTATGATTAATTCATCTTTTCTAAAAAAAAAAAAACACCAATTTGGCAACAAATTTCTCTCAGATCCTCATTGAGGAAACCTCCTACTTGTCCGATCGTACCCCATCGCGCGGGTCTTTCGGTCAAGATTCTCTTCTAGATCTAATCTGCCCCTCCCCTCGGGAGGATTCTCCTGTATTTCCGCCTGTATCTCAAAATTGTCATTCTGCTTCGTCCTCATTAGGTCAGAATAGGGAGTCTAGTTCTAGGCAGGTTAGTCAGGTTAGGAAGTCTAGAAAATTTAAGGGTAAACAAATTCCAGATAGATACCTCCAGGATTTAGCTGATAAATGCCTTTCTTGCTCTATGATCCCTCAGTTGTTAGAGAATCCTATTCAAATGCCAGAAGATTGTATAGATGATGAGTTAATTAATGATGGATATGGGGTGTATGAGTTGATACATGAAAAAGACCCTATTGTTGAAGATGAAGAAGATGACGAGGACGCGGCTGAGGCATATGCCAATGGAGTAAAAAGATTCGATGAACCTTCAGCTGCTGTAGAAGAGCCCACCAAAGCGATCAATCTAGGGACTAAATACGAACCTAAGGTTGTCCTCGTTAGCAAGAATCTTTCTGAAGAAGATAAGAAGGCAATGGTACAAGTTCTTAAGGATTATAAGGACACTTTCGCCTGGAGTTATGAGGATATGCCGGGGTTAGACTCATCTCTAGTGGAACACAGGTTGACACTAAAGGATGGAGCTAGCCCGGTCAAACATAAGTTAAGGTGATTCCACCCACAAATGGCTTTGAAGATGAAGGAAGAGGTCGATAAATTACATAAAGCCAAATGCATTAGAGTTGTTCTTTATCCACAATGGGTGACCAATATAGTCCCGGTTATGAAGGGAGACAGAAAGGTCAAGATTTGTATTGACTTCCGAGATTTGAACCGGGCGTGTCCTAAGGATGATTTTCCATTGCCTCACATTGATGTACTCATCGATAATACTCCTGGCTATGAAACTTTATCATTTATGGATGGATTCTCAGGATATAATCAGATCAAATTAGCATAAGAAGATCAGGAAAAGACATCATTCACTCTACCTTGGGGAACATATTGCTATGTCGTCATGCCATTTGGATTAAAGAATGTTGGAGCCACTTATCAATGGGCTATGATGGCAATATTTCACGACATGATGCATATTGGTTTAGAAGTGTATGTAGATGACTTGTTGGTGAAATCTAAAACTAAGGCTGAGCATGCCAAAGCTTTGGCAAGAGTATTAGAAAGATCAAGAGAATACCAGTTAAAGATGAACCCCAAGAAATGTGTATTCGGGGTATCCTCAGGGAAATTACTTGGATTCATTGTCAGTAAACGGGGAATTGAGATCGATCCTAACAAGACGAAAGCTATCAGAGAGATGTCACCTCCCAAGAACTTGAAAGAGTTAAGGGGATTAAGCGGAAGGTTGTAATTTATTCGCCGTTTTGTCTCCCAACACTCACAAAGGTGTAAGCCGTTTTACGAGCTTACCAAATCGGGAGTCAAATTCAATTGGGACGATAAGTGTCAGGAGGCATTCGATGTATTAAAGAATTATTTGGCAAGTTCTCCTGTTTTCAGACCACCATCTCCAGGCAAACCATTGATACTTTACATTTTTGTCCTGAATGATGCGATGGGGGCTGTCCTAGTACAAGAGGATGAAGAAGGAAAGGAGAGGGCAGCCTACTATCTCTCTAAACTTCTCAACCCCGCTGAACAGAGATATACAGCGATGGAGAAAACATGTGCAGCATTGGTCTGGGTGGTTCAGAAATTGAAGCATTACTTTCTAGCCCATGAAGTCCATCTCATCGCTAGGATGAATCTAATTAAGTTTCTTCTAGAGAAATCTGTCCTTACTGATAGGTTAGCACGATGGCAAAGCTTTCTATCTCAATTCGATATCACTTACATTCAGCAGAAAGTGATCAAAGGCTATGCCATAGCAGAACATCTTGCTCATCACCCCCTTCCTCGTTTTGATCCAGTCTGATCGGAGTTTCCGGATGAGGGACTGATGTCCATAGACCAAATCAGAGATGATATGTGGACTCTGCATTTTGACGGAGCTCTGAATGCCCATGGAAAGGGTATTGGTATTGTCCTGTTATCACCTGAAGGTGTCACCATTCCATAAGCCTTTCAGCTTGACTTCCCAGGCACTAACAATATAGCTGAATACGAGGCACTCCTTGCTGGCCTCGAGGCTGCTCATCTCCATGGTGTCACCAAACTCAGGATTGTGGGTGATAGCCAATTGATTCTTCTCCAAGTGTTAACTAAGTATCGAACCCTTGATCCCAAACTCAAGCCTTATCAAGAACTTACTTCTGCTTATGCAAAGCTTTTCACAAAATTGATCTTTGTCCATGCTCCTAGGAATCAGAACATCTTAGCTGACGCTCTAGCCTCACTTGCATCTTCTCTTAATTTTCCAATCAGCAGACAATCCGAATCAATCATCGTTCATAGGCATCTTTCACCCGCCGTGAAAGACCCATAAAGTGATTCATGAGGGACCACTTCTTTGTTCCTTTTGGTGGTTCAGTAAACTTATAACCCAGGCCACATCCCCCACTGACAGGGTTCTCTGAGATGGGGTCACGAATGCCTTGTTCGTCTCTCCCTAACCCAGAGCCTGAGCTATACCGATCTTACTCATGAGCTGCCAACCTATGCCAGGCCTAGGCCTAAGGTGAGAATTTACTGATGAAAGAACGGGCTCTTTGCCTTTCCTGGAAGTTATCATGGACGGAATTTGGTCTGCTGTTACTGAGTCCAATGACTCAATGTAGGGAGTGCTTTTGACCTTCACAATCTTCCCGTTATACGGGAATTTATAGCACTGGTGGTTAGTGGATGGGACTCCCAGGGTTTGGTCCATCCAAGGTCTCCCTAGAATAGCATTGTAGATTGGCTTAACATCTAGGATGTAGAATTCCGAAATCATAGATACCGGGCCAATTTCCAGTTGCAGGAAGATCTTTCCATCTGCTGGTCTCTGGGAATTATCATAAGCTGAGACCATCATAGAGGTGGACTCAACCTTCTCTGGGTCTATCCCTATCCTTTTGAGGGTCTTAAGGGGACAGACATTGATAGAGGCTCCGGTATCCAGTAAAATGGAGTCTACTGAATGACCATTGAGAATGGCGGTTAGGCACAGAGGAAGGGATCGGCACTCAAGGGGAGCTAGGTCCTTTTCCGGGAAGGAGATCATGGGGGTCTGAGTGACTGAGAGGATGGCATTAGTGACTCCACCACTAGGAAGATCCTCATTAACCGTGATTTGTTGTAGGAAATTAAATAGTGTCTCCCTGTGTGTGGGAGATTTCCGGATAAGCTCAAGAATAGAAATCTTAGCAGGGGTCTTCTCTAAATGCTGGAGGATGTCGTACTCAGACTAGGCATTCCCCATGGTAGGGATTGAGTTACCTTAAGAGTCCAAGGGTTGGCTCGGAGGAATGATGCGATTCCTGAGCGTTACCCCCACCGATATTGGATCCGCTTCCATTGGTGACCTTATGAGATTGAAGCCGGTTATCGCTCCCGTGTTCTTGGTTGGACAGAAGATAGATAGGGTGGGCCCCTCGGCTGTGATCGAAGGGATCTGAATGAGAGTGACCGGCTTGAGGGTTGCCGGTTGCTCTTTGGGTCGGATTAGGACCAAAGGCTCGTTAGAGGAAAGCGTGGAGACTTCTGGAGTAACTCCTTTAGTCTCACGCGACCAAGTGGGATCTTGATGTTTTATCCTAGACCCTTCATACTCCCAGTATTATTCTCTGCAAACTATTACGGGCTCCAAGTCTTTGATCAAACTGTTGACCTGTAAGGACTGAGGTTTCGGGTTCAGTGTTCGGGTCGGTTTCGGGTCGGAATCCCCTGGTTTGGACCTTGAGGGGTCTTGAGAATTTCCCTTTAATGACGTCAACCCTGCACGACGCTTTTCAAACGGCGTCTTGCTAGGTGGACGCCATTTAGGTCTTTAGCTGTTGTGCCACATGGGCGCCACGTGGGCGGGTTTCGGGCCGCGAGAGTACGGCCCCTGACTTGTCGTCTGATAGGCGTCTGTGATGGACGATGCAATTCAGACTGCGACCCTGAGATGTCAGTGTACGGTGCCGGTCTTGTCGTCTGAACGGCGTCGGTAGTGGTGGACGCGTTTCAGAACTTCTGTCAGTACGGCCCGTCTTGTCATCTGATAGGCGTCTGGATAGGTCGACGTGTTTTACCATTGTTCGGATTGACCCCGCGAGCCTTCATTTCTTTCCCTCATTTCTCACCCTCTCACTCTCTCTCCTCCCCCTCTCCGCCTCCTCCGACCCCTTTCTTCCCCTTTCCCTTCCTCTTCTTCCTCTTCCACCACTCCAACGCCTCTCACCACTACCACCACCACTTCCTTCGTGGCGTTCCATTCTCCGGACGGCGGCCGACGTCCCGGCGGAGTGGCGACGTCCTCGGGGGTACCGGCCGCGGCTTGCGGTGCGGCGGTTCGGCGGCACGGAGCCAGGAGGAGTTCAAGAACCGATAGGGGGACGAACCTTGCGTAGATTGCACTCATTTCATCCGTAGTTTCCATGTGTTGCATGATGCGTTTGGGGGTAGAACAAGCATGTTAGGGGCTCATCTTGATGGGAATGAGGGTTTCTATGAATGTGGGTTTATGATGGTTTGGCTTGCCCCTCTTTCTCCTCTGTTTTTGGGCGATTTTGGGGTTTTTGGGGGTGAAAAGGGAGTCTTCGGGCAGGAGACAGGACCTGGTTTCTGGCGCTAAAAGACGTCGTGCATGGACGACGCCTTTTAGAAGGGCGTCGGGCCATCATGACGCCTTTTAGGCAGAAATCGTTCCACTCAGGCTCTGTCAGTTCGGGGATTCTGGCGCTAAAAGACGTCATGCTTGGACGACGCGATTTGGAATAGTGTCGGGCCACCATGACGCCTTTTAGGTAGAAATCCCTCGATTAAGGTTTTCTGCTAAATTTCGGATTTCTGTGTGAGTGGCGTCTGAGGATGTCGACGCCTTTTAAAAGGCGGCTTCCCAGGACGACGCGTTTTAAAGAGAATCAACCGTAGCCTATCCCTGCTTCTGTCACTAATATGCGACGAGGGATGGCGACGCGTTTTAAAAGGCGGCTACCGGTAGCGACACCTTTTAGGCCATGTTTTGAGGCCGGGATTTCATGAACCAGTTTAGGAGACTTGAATGGCGTCGTCCTTGGTTGACGCGATTCAAGGCAGAACCACATTAATCCATGCCAGTAAAATGTGTTTACACTGCTAGATAGTTAGTTAAATGCATGCTTTTAGTATGTCCTCCTTCTTACTGGACCACCTCAACAATGATACGCCTTACTCGATCCGGAAAGCATCATTTATTCTAGATCAGTGTGCCTTCAAAAGGGACACCTGCGCACGTCCTTCACGGTCAAATCACAAAGTCTACCTCTAACCTAACTGTACTACGGCCCTTAATTCCACCTCTGAACTCTGGAGAATCGGTGGTAACTCTGCATCGGTCCTCTAAGTCTTAATTACGGTATGGTACACTGCTGGCCAATCTGGCTCCATCAGCCTCACGTGGAACCCAAAAGGGAGATTCCACAGTCTGCTCAAATAATCCCCATACAAACAACGCATCTAGATCTATAGTGCAACCACCACAGCCGCCAACTCTGAGTCATAGATGGATAGATCTCCTCAAGCTCCTTCAACTGCCAATAGGCCACAATCTTACCAAGTTGCATCAGAAACGCACCCAACCTCGATGTGATGTGACTGAATACCCCACAAATCCACCGGAATCCAATAGAAGCACCAACACTGGAGCCCAAGTGAGGCGAGTCTTCAACTTAATGAAACTCTGTTCACACTCTTCGGTCCACGTGAGACGAACTCCCCTACGAGTCAATCTCAACCGGGGGGGGTTGCTATCAAAGAAAAACCCCTGGACCAACCATCGGCAAAATCCTGCTAATGCCCTCACCGATCACACTCTTACACGGGGCTCCCCACACACAAACGGTCAAACAGCACAATACCAAATTAAACATGTTCCATGATTCCACCAACATTGATAGACCAACACCATTATATAATAACCTTACAAAGTACACATTACAATACCAAATCACCACCACGACCCAAACTACATAAAGAGTACCACAAAAGTTCACAACCACTACCTCATAAGACAAAATAAGAGTGTTCATCTATCCCCGCACCTCGGATCTCCACAAGAAGGGCACACAACACTACATAAGGTACCAGGCTCCTACTGACCACTCGGCCCCTGACTCGTCTTATTCTTCTGGGGACAGTTCCTCGCGAGATGTCCCCTCCTGCCACAGCCAAAACAGCTACCAGCGACCAATGGACACACCCGGTTGCCGTGATACCTACCACAACGGGGACAATAATCTGCCGCATCATGACTCTTTCCCTGCTGCCTGCTAGCCTCAATCTGCATCTGTTGGGCCGAACCGTCCTCATCTTCATCACGTGACGTCCCTTGGGACCCGAACTCAAAGGAACTCGAACCGCCTGACGAAAGGACCGTTGATTTGCTCTTGCCTTGCTGCTTCCCTCGAACCGATCGCTCCAACTCTTTCGCCATTTGCTGAAATTGAGTCTCCACCGCTACCGCGCATCGAACCGCTGACGCCAGATCTCTACAACCCTGAGGTGCCACCATTGTCCTTAGATCATATCGGAGTCCATCTACAAATCTCTCGGTTCTATATCTCTCATGCTCAGATAAGTGTGGAACGAATCCTCCAAGAGCCACAAACTTTGCATGATAATCTAGAACTGACATGTAATTTTGCACAAATTCCAAAAACTCTCTTTCCTTGGTCTCCCGGACGTGCCTCGGAAAGTACTGTCCACTAAACTCTCTCACAAATGCCTCCCAAGGGATCTCTCTCAAAGATCTATTTGCAAACATCCTTGTCTTGATGGTAACCCACCATTCGTATGCATTATCCTTCAACAAATAGGTTGCCAACAAGGTCTTGTCATTCTCAGCACATTCAAGAACGTCAAACGCCTTCTCCATCTCCTTAATCCAACGGGCTGCCTCGTCTGGGACTGGTCGACCTGTGAAAGAAGGGGTCTCCAACCTCAAAAGCCGCTCTAACACCGTGAACTGGTCACCTCGGGAATTGGATCCCTCACTACCGTCTCCCTGCTGGTATCTACCCATAGCTCCAATCATAGCCTCTACGAAACGATCCACATTATAGCCTTCTGCCCCCGAACTCCATCATCTGGTCTCGTACCACGAGCCAACGAAACTCTCTTCCTCGGCGCCATCACTTCCTCACGAACACGAAAATCAACACAAACACGTCAAAACCTATCATTCTACACCAGTAGCCATCGCCTGTACAGACCAGACTATGCTCTGATACCAACTGTAACGACCCGCCATCCTATGACCGGAGACCCGGTCACTAAATGGATGTCGGCCCATTAACTGTAGGTTCATACCAGGATCTTATTCGCACATCTGGAGGAGTAAGCGTTAAACAAGATTAAATATAACATTCACACGGACTACAAGGGGTACAGTGCGCAGGAAGTAAAATAATAATGTCCGTACACAGTCCAACAATAATTACATGTCCAACAGATTAATTAAGTACAGGCAGAAATAAAGTACAACAACGTCGGGGCATACCCCGAAAACTAAGATAGCTGCTGGTCCGCACACCAAGGAGAACGCCACGCGCCGCCACACGCCACAAGGACCACACCTGAAACGCAGGGAGTGAGCCACACCAGAATTGGGCTCAGTAGGGATCATCCGATCCCCTGCCTCCCACACACACACCCACAAGAGCAGTAACAGAGGTACAGGTAATAAGGCAAGTAAAGCTGTAGCACACTACTCCTAAAATCTCAATATGAACCATATGCATTCGAAATGTAACGTGCATATTTCTAAAATCATTCTATCAAGAAGCCTACAACTTGCGTCTCGGCAAAACACGCCAACCACGCCTCCGGAAGTGGGAAACACACCAACCACACAGCCGTAAGTAGGAAACGCCGTCCACACAAGCGAAAGTGGGAAACACCGACCCGCTGAGACCAAACAGTAACCCCTCGGATAGCACGCTGGCTACTCCGGCCCAACTGGCTCAGGTGGTTACTCCTTCCCTCAGTATGAGTGACTCTCCGAATGTACCACTCCGACACCGGTACTAGCTGACCCCGGGGTTCACCAGGTGACCCTCTCTCACTAGGCGTCACCCCGCCCACGCCCCCACCGGCGCTGTGCTCACGCCCCCACCAGCACAGGGTGATAAAGCGCTACAATGTCACTCCAGGTCCACAGTAACACAAAACCACCAAAACCCGGCACAGTACGATCCGGTCACGTGAAAAGCCCGCGATCGCATGGCACACAACGCAGTGCCATCCGGTCATGAAGAATCCGAGTACACTAAGGCATGCACTAACTAACTATCTAGCAGTATGAAAACGTTTTACTGGCATGAATTAGTGTTGTTCTGCCCTGAATCGCGTCGCCCAAGGCCGACGCCATTCAGTCTCCCTAAACTGGTTCATAAAACAGAGGCCACGGAAATCTGGCCTAAAAGGCGTCGACCCAAGTGGTCGCCTTTTGAAACGCGTCGACATCCTACGACGTCAATCAGTTGATAAATCCAGAATTTCAGGAAAACAGTACCCAAGGGATTTCTGCCTTAAAAGGCGTCATGGTCTCCCGATGCCATTTAAATCGCGTCGCCCGCCCATGACGTCTTTTAGTCCCAGAATCCCGAACTGACGGACCCTCAGTCGGGGTGATTTCCTGCCTAAATGGCGTCATGGTGGCTCGACGTCCTTCTGAAAGGCGTCGACCACCCATGACGTCATTTAGCGCCAGAACCCCTAGCCTGTTAAACCTCGAATAGGGGAGGTTTCTGCCCTAAAACACGTCGTACTGCCCCGACGTCCTTCTAAAAGGCGTCGACCAGGCACGACGCCGTTTAGCGCCAGAAACCTGGTTCTCTGGTTCGAACCGAGGGTTTCTCCCTTAACCCCAAATGCCCCGAAAAGCCCCAAAACGGAAAGGGGGAGGAAGAGCAGTTGATCCACCACAAATATACTACGAAACCCCATTCACAAACGCGGCCATACCCACAAGAACACCCCCTAAACATGCTCAATCTAGCCCAAAACACATCAAAACACGCCTAGGAAAGCACGAGCAACACATACAAGGTTCGTCCCCCTACCGGATACTTGAACTCCTCCTGGCTCCGTGTCGCCCAACCGCCGCGCCGCAGACCGCCGCCGGTACCCCCGAGAACGTCGCCACTCCGCCGGGACGTCGGCCGCCGTCCGGAGAATGGAACGCCGCGAAGGAAGTGGTGGTGGCAGAGGTGAGAGGTAGGGAGGCGTTGGAGTGGTGGGAGAGGAAGAAGAGAAAGGGAATGGCGGAGAGTGGGATCGGAGGAGGCGGAGAGGGAGAGGAGAGAGAGTGAGAGGCGAGAAATGAGGGAAAGAAAGGAGGGCTCGCGGGGGTCATCAGAAACTACCTAAAACGCGTCGAGCGAGAAGGACGCCTATTAGATGACAGGACGGGCCGTACTGACAGCTGTCTGAAACGCGTCGACCACCATGGACGCCGTTCAGCTGACATGACAGGCACCGTACACTGACATCGCAGGGTGGCAGTCTGAATCGCGTCGTCCATCATGGACGCCGTTCAGACGACAAGACAGAGGCCATACTCTCGCAGCCCGAAATCCGCCCACGTGGCACCCACGCGGCACAACAGCAATTCGCCTAAATGGCGTCCACCTATCAAGACGCCGTTTGAAAGGCGTCGTGATCCTCCGACGCCATTCAGAGGAAATTCTCCAGACCCCGCAAGGTCCGACCCAGGGGATCCGGCCCGAAACCGACCCGAAAACCGAACCCGAAACCTCAGTCCTTACAAAACAAGATATTGATAAGATGTTCTTTATTATGCTAGGAACATAATAACAATCTTCCAATAGTAAGGTGTCTCCCGATGGAAGCCTGAGGTTTGCTGTAAGGACTGAGATTTCGGGTTCAGTATTCGGGTCGGGTTCGGGTCGGATCCCCTGGTTTGGACCCTGTAGGGGGTCTTGAGATTCCTGGCTGAATGGCGTCAGCACTGCTCGACGCCTTTCAAAAGGCGTCAGGTTGTGTGGACGCCATTTAGGTCTGCTGGTGGTTGTGCCACGTTTGCGCCACGTGGGCGGGTTTCGGGCCACGAGAGTACGGCCCCGGTCACATCGTCTGAACGGCGTCCAGGTTGGCCGACGCGATTCAGACTGTGACCTCTGAGATGTCAGGGTGCGGCGCCAGAGCATTGTCAGTACGGCCTGTCCTGTCGTCTGAACGGCGTCCACGATGGGCGACGCGTTTCAGACCGCTGTCAGTACGGCCCGTCCTGTCAGACTGATAGGCGTCTACCTCGATCGACGCATTTTAGCAGGATTCAGATTGACTTCGTGAGCCTCTCCTTCTTTCCCTCATTTTCGCCTTCACTCTCTCTCTCTTCGCCCTCTCCGCCCTCTCCGACTCTCTTCTTCCCCTTCCCTTCCTCTTCTTCCTCTTCCAATCACTCCATAGCCTCCTTACCACTCACCTCTACCTCCACCACCTCCTTCGCGGCGTTCCCTTCTCCGGACGGCGGCCGACGTCCCGGCGGAGTGGCGGCGTCCTCGAGGGTACCGGCGGCGGTCTGCGGTGCGGCGGGTCGGCGGCGAGGATCTTGGAGGAGTTCAAGAACCGGTAGGGGGACGAACCTTGCATGTGTTTGCTCGTGTGTTCCTTGGCGTGACATGATGTGTTTGGGCTAGATCGAGCATGTTTAGGGGGTTTCCTTGTGGGAATGGCCGTACTTGTGATCGCGGTTTCGTAGTATGCCTGTGATAGATGAATTCTTCTTCCTCCCCTTCTTGTTTTGGGGCTTTTCGGGGTGTTTGGGGTTTAAGGAGGAACCCTCGGGTTGAACCAGGAAACCTGGTTTCTGGCACTAAACGGCGTCGTGCCTGGTCGACGCCTTTTCAAAGGACGTCAGGGCAGTACGACGCCTTTTAGGGCAGAAACCTCCCTGTTTGAGGTTTCCTGTGTTAGGGGTTCTGGCGCTAAATGACGTCATGGATGGACGACGCCTTTCAGAAGAGCGTCGGGACATCATGACGCCATTTAGACAGGAAAATCACCCCGAGTGAGGGTCTGTAAATCCGGAATTTAAGTGTGAATGGCGTCTGTGGACCTAGACGCGTTTTAGATAGGCGACTCCCTATGACGACGCGTTTCAGGGAATATTCTGACTGTTAAATGAACCTGTCTGAGGGACTTGAATGGCGTCGACCTCGGTCGACGCGATTCAAGACAGAGATGTGTAATCCTGATTTTCACCATGTGCTTCACCGTGGGATGATTTCAATTGCATGCTTCACGTTGTACGCTGAGACTGAGGACTCCTGTGTGAATGGAATCATGTTGTGTGTGTGTATGCTTATGTGAATATGGAATCGGAATGACTGTGGTTTACGTTTGTCACCATGGACCGATGGGGACAGGGTCATGGTGTCTGTGAGCCGTATCGGTGGGAGAAGGGGTACATGTTGTGTTTTACCTTTGGCTGAGGAAAGCAGGATCGCCTTGAGCCCGACGGGCCGGAGTAGCCGGTGTGCTATCCGAGGGGTCGTTGTTTGTCCTCAGCGGGTCGGAGTTTCCCTGTTTGTCGTGACAGCTTCCGGCGCGTTTCTTGCTGTGGAGCTGGTTGTGGTACTGTTGGAGTTGGCTTACCCTTTAGCCACTGGGTCTGATGTGACCTTTGATCAAGGTTACGAGTGGTACCCTTAGCCCTTTGGCCTGACGCAGCCCGGGAGATTTGGGTTTGTGGGTAGTTCCTGTAGCTTCGGCTTGACGGGGGTTCGCCGGTCCCCAGGGCCCTCCTGAAGCGCTGAGGTCTAGCGTGGAGGCAATCCGGATGGTAAGACAGTAGTCTAGACTGCTTGTGTGCACACATAGCTGGCAGTGGCGGTACACTGGTTCCAGCTAGTCCTAGTTTGACTCACTGCCTCACCCTACAGTGCCCCGGAACACTGTATGGGTGGACAGGCGTGAGCTGTGGTGGTAGTGTTGGGAGGCGACGTTTGACTTCGGTCGACAGTGTGGTTCAGTCGCTTCGTGGACTTTGGTTGTGAGACGTTACTCTGTGTTGGGTTCTTCGGGTTGCTTAGAATGATTCTTGCTACACTGCTTATCGTGCATTTCATATCAGAGTTGGGTGCTATGTTTACTGCTTTACTTAATTGCCATATATTCCTGTTGTTACACTTGTGGGTGTGTGAGTGGGCGGCAGGGGATCGGATGATCCCTACTGAGCCCTTTTCTGGTGTGGCTCACTCCCTGCGGTTTCAGGTGTGGACCTCGAGGCGAGCGGAAGCGTGGTGTCTTCTTGGTGTGCGGACCAGCAGCTGTCTTAGTTCCGGGGTATGCCCCGATGTTGTTGTACTTCCTTCTGCCTGTACTTATTTAATTGTTGGACATGTAATTATTGTTGGACTGTATACGGACATTGTTATTTTCCTTCCTGCGCACTCGCTTACCTTGTAGTCCGTGTGATTGTTATATTTAGCCTTGTTTAGCACTTACTCCTCCAGACGTGTTGTGTGAGATCCGGGTGTGAACCCGCAATTAATGGGCCAACATCCATTTAGTGACCGGGTCTCCGGTCATAGGATGGCGGGTCGTTACAGTTGGTATCAGAGCTCAGTCTGGTCGAGTATGTGATAAACTGGGTTAGATATTATAGTCCAACAATAAGTGCGAGTCTGTACAGGCGATGGCTGCTGGTGTAGATTGATAGGATTTGACGTGTTTTGGTTCGATTTGCGTGTTGTGGGGCAGCGATGGCGCCGAAGCGGAGAGCAGATGGCGCCGAAGCGGAGAGCTCCGGTGCTCGGGATGCGAGAGCAGATGGTGGTGGTTCGAGGGCAGAAGGTCATAATGTGGATCGTTTTATGGAAGCTATGATTGGGGCTATGTCTAGATATCAGCAGGGAGATGGAAGTGAGGGGTCCAGTTCCCGAGGTGGCCAATCCATGGTGGTGGAGCGGTTCTTGAAGCTGAAGCCCCCTTCTTTCACGGGTCAACCAGTTCCAGATGCGGCAGCTCAGTGGGTTAAGGAGGTGGAGAAGGTGTTTGATGTCATAGAATGTGCTGAGAGTGACAAGACCTTGTTGGCAACCTACTTGCTGAAGGGCGATGCTTATGATTGGTGGGTTACCATCAAGGGGTTGATGTTTCCAGATAGGCCTTTGAGAGAGATTCCCTGGGAAGGCTTCGTGAGAGAGTTTAGTGGACAGTACTTTCCGAGGCACATTCGTAGGGCCAAGGAAAGGGAGTTTATGGAATTGGTGCAGGATGATATGTCCGTTCTAGAGTACCAGATGAAATTTGTAGCTCTGGGAAGATTTGCTCCACACATATCTGAGCGTGAGGACCTTAGGATAGAGAAATTTGTGGATGGACTTCGGCATGATCTAAGAGAGTTTGTGGCGGCCCATTGTTGTAAGGATTTGGCATCAGCGGTTCAGTGCGCGGCAGCAGTGGAGATGCAGTTCCAATACACGGCGAGGGAATTGGAGCATTCGGCACAAGGGAAGCAGCAGAGCAGGGATAGATTGACAGCCTTTTTGTCAGGTGATCCGAGTTCCTTTGAGGTCGAGTTTCAGGGGGTACCTTATGAAGAGGATGAGGATGGTTCGGTTCAGCAGATGGAGACAGAGGTCGGCTGGCAGCAGGAGGCGAGGCGGGCCGCTGCAGATCGTTGTCCCCGATGTAGCAGGTTTCATGGCAACCGGATATGTCCCTTGATCACTGGTAGCTGTTTCGTCTGTGGTCGGAAGGGACATCTCGCGAGGAACTGTCCCCAGAAGAACCAGGCAGGTCAGGGGCCGAGCGGTTAGTGAGTGTTCGAGGAGTGATTGGAGTCGCGTCTCCTTGTGGAGGTCCGAGAGGTTGTGCTAGGAGAGCACTTTTATCTTGTCTTTTTCTGAAGTGGTTGTGAACTTGTGTGGCACTTGTATGTATTTGGATTGGTAGAGAAATCGGTTTTGTAATTTGTGCCTTGCTAGTGTGTGGATATTTTGATCTATCAGCTCTTGTCAGAATTGAGAATCTTAGTTAGCTTGACGTGGATGTGTTGGAACCCTGTGTGGGTGATTGGTGAGAATGATTGTTGTTATTGATGTGTGTCGGCGTATGTTGGCTAGCCGAGTTCAGCATTGAGCGGTTGCAATTTCGAGGACGAAATTCTTTTAAGGGGGGGAGAATGTAAGGACTGAGATTTCGGGTTCAGTATTCGGGTCGGGTTCGGGTCGGATCCCCTGGTTTGGACCCTGTAGGGGGTCTTGAGATTCCTGGCTGAATGGCGTCAGCACTGCTCGACGCCTTTCAAAAGGCGTCAGGTTGTGTGGACGCCATTTAGGTCTGCTGGTGGTTGTGCCACGTTTGCGCCATGTGGGCGGGTTTCGGGCCACGAGAGTACGGCCCCGGTCACATCGTCTGAACGGCGTCCAGGTTGGCCGACGCGATTCAGACTATGACCTCTGAGATGTCAGGGTGCGGCGCCAGAGCGTTATCAGTACGGCCTGTCCTGTCGTCTGAACGGCGTCCACGATGGGCGACGCATTTCAGACCGCTGTCAGTACGGCCCGTCCTATCAGACTGATAGGCGTCTACCTCGATCGACGTGTTTTAGCAGTATTCAGATTGACTTCGCGAGCCTCTCCTTCTTTCCCTCATTTTCGCCTTCACTCTCTCTCTCTTCGCCCTCTCCGCCCTCTCCGACTCTCTTCTTCCCCTTCCCTTCCTCTTCTTCCTCTTCCAATCACTCCATAGCCTCCTTACCACTCACCTCTACCTCCACCACCTCCTTCGCGGCGTTCCCTTCTCCGGACGGCGGCCGACGTCCCGGCGGAGTGGCGGCGTCCTCGAGGGTACCGGCGGCGGTCTGCGGTGCGGCAGGTCGGCGGCGAGGAGCTTGGAGGAGTTCAAGAACCGGTAGGCGGAAGAACCTTGCATGTGTTTGCTCGTGTGTTCCTTGGCGTGACATGATGTGTTTGGGCTAGATTGAGCATGTTTAGGGGGTTTCCTTGTGGGAATGGCCGTACTTGTGATCGCGGTTTCGTAGTATGCCTGTGATAGATGAATTCTTCTTGCTCCCCTTCTTGTTTTGGGGCTTTTCGGGGTGTTTGGGGTTTAAGGAGGAACCCTCGGGTTGAACCAGGAAACCTGGTTTCTGGCGCTAAACGGCGTCGTGCCTGGTCGACACCTTTTCAAAGGACGTCAGGGCAGTACGACGCCTTTTAGGGCAGAAACCTCCCTGTTTGAGGGTTCCTGTGTTAGGGGTTCTGGCGCTAAATGACGTCATGGATGGACGACGCCTTTCAGAAGAGCGTCGGGACATCATGACGCCATTTAGACAGGAAAATCACCCCGAGTGAGGGTCTGTAAATCTGGAATTTAAGTGTGAATGGCGTCCGTGGACCTGGACGCGTTTTAGATAGGCGACTCCCTATGACGACGCGTTTCAGGGAATATTCTGACTGTTAACTGAACCTGTCTGAGGGACTTGAATGGCATCGACCTCGGTCGACGCGATTCAAGACAGAGATGTGTAATCCTGATTTTCACCATGTGCTTCACCGTGGGATGATTTCAATTGCATGCTTCACGTTGTATGCTGAGACTGAGGACTTCTGTGTGAATGGAATCATGTTGTGTGTGTGTATGCTTATGCGAATATGGAATCGGAATGACTGTGGTTTACGTTTGTCATCATGAACCGATGGGGACAGGGTCATGGTGTCTGTGAGCCGTACCGGTGGGAGAAGGGGTACATGTTGTGTTTTACCTTTGGCTGAGGAAAGCAGGATCGCCTTGAGCCCGATGGGCCGGAGTAGCCGATGTGCTATCCGAGAGGTCGCTGTTTGTCCTCAGCGGGTCGGGGTTTCCCTGTTTGTCGTGACAGCTTCCGGCGCGTTTCTTGCTGTGGAGCTGGTTGTGGTACTATTGGAGTTGGCTTACCCTTTAGCCACTGGGCCTGATGTGACCTTTGATCAAGGTTACGAGTGGTACCCTTAGCCCTTTGGCCTGACGCAGCCCGGGAGATTTGGGTTTGTGGGTAGTTCCTGTAGCTTCGGCTTGACGGGGGTTCGCCGGTCCCCAGGGCCCTCCTGAAGCGCTGAGGCCTAGCGTTGAGGCAATCCGGACGGTAGGACAGTAGTCTAGACTGCTTGTGTGCACACGTAGCTGGCAGTGGCGGTACACTGGTTCCAGCTAGTCCTAGTTTGACTCACTGCCTCACCCTACAGTGTCCCGGAACACTGTAGGGGTGGACAGGCGTGAGCTGTGGTGGTAGTGTTGGGAGGCGACGTTTGACTTCGGTCGACAGTGTGGTTCAGGCGCTTCGTGGACTTTGGCTGTGAGACGTTACTCTGTGTTGGGTTCTTCGGGTTGCTTAGAATGGTTCTTGCTACTCTGCTTATCGTGCGTTTCATATCAGAGTTGGGTGCTATGTTTACTGCTTTACTTAATTGCCATATATTCCTGTTGTTACACTTGTGGGTGTGTGAGTGGGAGGCAGGGGATCGGATGATCCCTACTGAGCCCATTTCTGGTGTGGCTCACTCCCTGCGGTTTCAGGTGTGGACCTCGAGGCGAGCGGAAGCGTGGTGTCTTCTTGGTGTGCGGACTAGCAGCTGTCTTAGTTCCGGGGTATGCCCCGATGTTGTTGTACTTCCTTTTGCCTGTACTTATTTAATTGTTGGACATGTAATTATTGTTGGACTATATACGGACATTGTTATTTTCCTTCCTGCGCACTCGCTTACCTTGTAGTCCGTGTGATTGTTATATTTAGCCTTGTTTAGCACTTACTCCTCCAGACGTGTTGTGTGAGATCCGGGTGTGAACCCGCAGTTAATGGGCCGACATCCATTTAGTGACCGGGTCTCCGGTCATAGGATGGCGGGTCGTTACATTTGCTGTCCCAACAACAATCGCTGCAACTTTTGCGCCGTTTCTTAGCCTCAATTCCACCTCACCTTGTCTCAGCTTGCGCTTACTTGTCAACATCTGCACATCATGGCAGATATGAGAGGCACATCCGGTATCCAATACCCAAGATGTGGAATATCTAACTGACAAGTTGATATCTATCATATAGATATCTGAAGCTTCACACAGCTTCACTCTTCCATGAGATTTATCATCAAGTAAAATCTACTTAGCAGATGTTCAATTATTAAGGTTTAAAACAGGACATGGTCTTTTGTTCAAGTTTATCTCCCACTAATTTTCGACGGACTGTATAACCCTCAGTTATACAGAACGGGAGACGCCGACAGTCTCCTGGTGGGGATCAGAATCTCAATGACTTGCACTACAGCCTTGTGGATAGCACAACAAACTGTAATACAATCAGAGAGCACCCAACTCATGGGACTTGCAACACCTTGCAATATCTGATCATGGCTTCGGTCCCCAGAGATTTAATGGCCTTGTGGATAGCACAACAAACCATTAATCCTGGTCTAAGCTAACCATCATTACGCGACGAGCATAGATTTGCATGCAGCCCTTGTGGATAGCACAACAAAGCTACATGGTTCCTCTACCCCGATCTATAGGCATCTAATGCCATAGCCACAGTTTCTCCTCCCAATTAAGCAGGCCTTGTGGATAGCACAACAAACCTGCCTAAAGTGATTCGAATTCTATGACTATAATGATGGTGGACCACGCGGTAAGTTCTTAACTACTCGCGTTACGGCTTAGAGTTTATCAGAGGGTATTTAGATAACTTTTTATCTTGGTCTCTCCTAGGTGATAGTATATAAATATATCGTATATATTTACTAAATAATATAACCTGCTTTGATTCATAATCAAAAGATAAACAATGCATCACATACATGTCATTTAGTGTGGTCATGGATAGCACAGTGGGTTTGACTGGAGCCAACAGTCAAACGCACACACAATCTAATCATAACATTTATATTAGATACCCTGCAATCACATAGGCAAGAGATCTCCATCTTTTCGCCTTCCTGGTTGCAGCTGTGGATCGTCCTCGCTCCTTCCTCGGTTGCCTCGATCATATTACATTAATTCTAGAATTAAGAAGTAAATTGAAGAAGGCCTTATGGCGAGTATAAGAGAGAGAGGGAGGTAGAAATACATCGGAGTATGAGAGAGAGAGGTGCGCAGACCTCTACTTATTAACAATTAATAAACATCATACATCCACGATCCACACAAACCATTCATCACATGAATAATAAATTAAGTGCATATCCATGACCACGGTGTGTTTTAAACATCCCACACATGATTCAGCGCATCACATGGCTAAAACAAATGAGTTTTCAAAATAAATAATTTTGGCTTTCAAAAAGCTGGGATCCAATCAAAATTGGCATTTGAATTTCGAAAACTCATTTAATTAACTTAACATGCAATTAAATCAAATTTAAAAGCAATAAACACACATCACATGCGCATACACTCCGAATTAATAATTCCAGATTATTCCATGCCAATTAGAACAATTCTAATAATCTAACACTTAGATTAAACCCCATTAATAATCTAACAATTAAACTATTAAAGATTAATTTAACTCTTAGATTAATCCATCAAAATTAATTAACAATTTAACACTTAAATTATTAATTAACTCTAATTATTAATTAACTACTAATCTAACTCTTAGATTAGTTAATTAATATTAATTAGTAATTTAACATTTAAATTATTAATCAACACTAATTAATTAATAATTTTCATCTAACACTTAGATTAGTTAACTTGAAATTAATCATTAATCTTAACACTTAAAATCAACAATTAACTCTAATTAACTGATAATTACTAATTTAACATTTGAATTAGCTATCAGAATTAATTATTAATTTAACTCATAAATTAATAACTAATTCTAAATTATTAACAATTAGATGATTAAATAATTAAAAATCTAACATTTAGATTATAACTATTAACCACTAACTATAATTTCTTAAATTAGTCATATAAAGGTTAATAATTAATTCAACAATTAAATTAATATTAACCTTAATTAATTAACAACTGATTGCTAATTAATTAGCCCTTAAATGACTTAATGATTCAAAATCATTAAAGCACCAATTAAGTAAGATAGAAAAATGATTTAAATTTCAAAACACTTTTGAATTTTAAAATTAAAATTCTACTCTAATTTAATTGGGTCATTAAGGGTTTAAACATGGGGTAATAACAGAATGAGTTCAGGGGGCTTATTAAAAGAAATGGGCCCAGCCCTAAAACTGAGCCAGGGCTCGGCCAAAAGGCTGAGCCAAGGCCAAACCAGGCCCCTGGGCTCGAGCCAGGGCTCGGGTCCCTGGCTCAGCCAGCCCAGGCCCGGTCCAACCGAAACCGGCCCGGTCCAACCGGTTTCTTCCACCTCTAACCAGCATCATCCCGACGCCCTAACAGCAAGAACCCAAGCCGGGTTGCAGGCCGCCGCCGGCAGGCCCCCCGGCCGGCGATGCCCCCGGCGCCGGCGACGTGCCCGGCGCCGGCAGGGCCGCCGGCGGTGGTCAACGAGCAGCCAGCCGACCCCTTTAAAAACCCCCAAAATCTGATTTTTGCACGGTTTAAATCCGATTTGGGGCTAGATTTAGTAGCTCTTCAGGGCCACCATGGCGCCGGCCATCATGCCCGGTGTGTAGTGGTGACTATCACCAAGAGATCCGGGCATGCGGGCCGCCATCCCAACGATTGGAAAGCGAGAACGAAGTCGCCGAAAAGCCCCGGTTCATCATCACATGAAGAACTCCGAAAACCCCCAAATAAAATCCGAAAAATCACAGAAAAATAATCAAATTATTTGTATTCATCTTATGAACACGATTCCGTCATTTTAATCGGATTAAACGCATGGAATAACTCAAGAAAAATCAATTTCGGAAACCGAAACGGGACGAGAAACAGTGGAACCTGGCTCTGATACCACTGTTGGGTTTTCTCGGTTTCTCCGGATCGCTCACGCAGCGGAAAATAAAAATTTTACAGCGATCCGTTTCCCGTTTCGAAGAACTAAAATACGATAATCGGATTATCGAAGTTCTCACCATGTGCGGATTCGAATCCGCAGCCGTTCGGTTCCGTCGGTGTGACACCGCAAGCCGCGCAAGTGCCCGGCCTCTAGCGAAGTCCACGCGATCCTCCCCGCGACGGATATCCTCGAGTTCGTCGTTCTTCGCAGCCCGCGAAGCCTCCGCTGGTCGCCGCAATGATCGCCGCAGTGCGCGGACTATTTCCCGTCGAACGGGATTCGGAGAAGCGGCGGAGCAGATCTGGATCTGCCTGGACTCCAGAGGAAGACAGAAACTGAGGAGGGGCAGCTAGGATTGGCAGCAGCTTAGCCTGCTCAGCCCGTTCGCTATGTTTTATACTAACCGCGCGGTTTTTCATAAAAACCCCCGGTTTGTATAAAACCCACTTATTTATCCATCGCCTTGAGAATCATTTGCGTGTGACCCTCTAGGCCCAAGTACCAGTCCAGTTAATGGCCCAGTAAGCCCAGTGACTCCTCAGAAGGCCAAGTGATTTGATCATCAGATGATAATTCACTTGTTTATTAAATTAATCATTTAACATATGATGTTTAAATGTTAATTAATAAATATTAAACTTAAGAAACAGTTCTAAGTTTAATGGGCCTGCAACCGGACTAATATATGGGCCTAGAGGGTCACACACATAAGAGTTCTCGTCAGACGATGAGAGATGTTAAATTTCATGCTTATCTGGGTTTTTGTGAAAAGCTGCAGGATAAACATGAAGATTTAATGGAGAATTATCCAAGGCCAAACTCTTGGATAATCATGAGGATTAACTCTTGTGCTTATCCTTATTTCTATATAAGGAGGGCCAAGGGGGAGTGGTAAAAAGTTAGTTGGACGAATTTTACTCCCCAGATTCTCTCTCCTCTCTCTCTCTCCTTCTGGTAGTGGATCTGTCTCTCTCCGCGCATGGTGGATCTGAGATCTGGTCGGAGCACTCAAGTCGAGGAGGAAATCGCGTCTGCTGCGGGAACTCGTGTGGATACCTCTAGAGATCGTGCGCGTGCGCGATTACCGAGTCGGCATCATCCACGGGAGATTCGAAACCCCGCAAAGGTGAAGAACTGTTCTTCCCGCTTAGATTTTAATGTCCGTTTTACAACCCCATCAACCGATACAATGGAATCAATTTTTATTTCCGTTGCGTTAATGGCGATTCTTTACAGTGGTATCAGAGCCAGGTTTGCTGGTTCGGTTGTAAAACGGCACCGTTTTGTGTGTTTTCTCGTTATGCGTGAAGAACCCGTATTGTACGTGTTCTTGAGTATAATCCGATTAAAAATGACAGATTAGTGTTCATATGATGATCACGATCGATTTGATTTTTTTTCTGTATTTTTCGTATTTTTATTTGGGTTTTTCGGAGTTCGTCATGTGATGATGAACCGGGGTACTTCGGCGGCTTCGTACGGGCATTCTAAGTGTTGGGATGGCGGCCCGGATGTCTGGATCTCTTGGTGATAGTCACCACTTCTCATTAGGCATGGAGATCGGCACCGGAGTGCCCTTGGAGATGCTTTAAATCGAGCCCGAACTCGGGTTTTTAAACCTGGAAAATCAGATTTTCAAGGGGAGTTTAGGGCACGATTCAAGGGCCATTTGGCCACCGCCGGCTCCCCCACCGGTGCCGGGCTGACCGCCGGAGGTGGGGGCATCGCCGGCGGTGCCTGGCGTCGCTGCCATCGCTTCTTCCACCGCCGGCCTGCATTTTTCGGTTTCTGCAGGAAATGAAGGAGAGACGAGCCGGTCGAACCCTGGCTGGACGGGCCGGACTGCCCGGTCCCGACCCGGTCGGACCGGGCCGGGGGCCGAGCGGCGCCCTGGCCGAGCCAGGGGGCCTAGGTCCGGGCCATTGGGCCCTAATGGGCTGGGCCCATTATTATTTTTATTAAAAATTGTTTTTAATTACTGTTTAGCCCCTTATAAACCCAATTTTAGCCCGTTTTAGCCTGTTTTAAAATTGTTTTAAAACAGAAAATTTATAGAAATAATTAATAATTGTTATTAATTATTTTTATGATTATTAACAGGTTATTAAAGTGTTTAATAACTGTTAGTCTATTAAAGGGTTTTATAATTAATGGGTGTTAATTAATTATTTAAAATTGTTTTAGATAATTAATTTCCCTGTTAATTTTATTAGTTTAAAACTGTTTTAACTGATTTCATGCATAACTTGATTACTCTTAATGTTCAAATTGTTTGAATTAGTATTTAGATTAACTGAATGGTTTAGTTAGTTTATTTTTCAATAATGTTTTGAATATTATTGATTATGCTGAAATAAATGTTATTTCGAAAACTAATTGGTATTATAATTTTATATTTATAAAATTTAATACCAAACAACAATTATGTGATGATTGTGATGCATGTGATGTGTTTCATGGTGGGATGATCATGGACTTAGAATTTTCATGTGATGAATGATGTGAATGGATGCGATGCTTATTTCATTTGGTATTTTAAAATAGGACCTGCGTGTCCTCCTCTCTCTTAATCCAAGTGTACTTTCTATCTTCCTATAAGATTGTACTCCCCTTGATAAGATCAAGATTTCTAATTGTTTAAATGTACATTTGTGGACCTGCGAGTCTTGAATTTTGTATTTAAATGTATCGGATTAAGTTTAGAGGACGGGATCTTCAGAAGATACCTCTGGAGGGAGGACTCGCATCAAATGGAACCAGTGTTGCTGTTTTCACATTAGGATCCTATTATGGATCATCGTTTGGCTCCGATGATTCCATAGTAGCTTTAGCGGCCCATGATCATCCCCATTTAATTTTTCTGCATATATGTGATGTTTGCGGACCATGCTATCATATATATATATTTCTATTAAGTATATTGATACTTCAAATTGAAATACTATTGATAGCACGATTTTTACAAATCAAAATCAAAACCCTCTTTTAAAACTTAAGTTGTAAACGTGAGATATTAAGAATAATCCACATAACCCACCATCATTATAGATCTTAGGATAATTCTTATCTGAAACGGATTTGTTGTGCTACCACAAGGTCTGTTTGATTTAGAAATTAAACTAGGTCTACGACATGTGATCTCATTAAGATGAGTGGACAAATAGTGTAGTTTTGTTGTGCTACCACAAGGATTGCACTATGAATTCATGTCATCTAAGTAATGATGGATATACTTAACTGAATCAAATTGATTTGTTGTGCTACCACAAGGTCATTTTGATTCAGGGGTTAAATCGATCGGATATTGCAAACGTTGCAACTGTCAAGAGTTGACTGCCTAAGAGACTTGATGTGATTTGTTGTGCTACCACAAGGTCACATGCATGTTGTCCGAAGGATTCTGATCCCCACTAGGAGATCACCGGAATCTCCCGTTCTGTATCTTAGAGGGTCATACAGATCGCCGAAAAATAGTGGGAGCATAAATCTAGATTAAAAGTCATAAATCTGATTTTAAGAACTATTTGCTCATTTTATATATTTCTATGTAGGTCGCTATGTCGTCACCTAACCCCCTCCGTTGCATACTCGATGCAAACAAACTCACGGGACCAAATTACATTGACTGGTTACGCAACCTGAAGATTGTCCTCAGGTGCGAAAAACTAGCCTATGTCCTGGATCAACTAGATCCAGTGCAACCCGGTGATAATGCTAACGAAGATGAATTAATGATGTACGAAAGTTGGAAGGAGGACTCTGTCAAGGTCCAGTGTTATATGCTCGGTTCAATGAATAATGAACTACAACGACAGCATGATAACATGGAACCTAAGACCATTCTGAATCACCTACAAGAGTTGTTTGGTGAACAATCCAGAACAGAAAGATATGAGATATCTAAGAAATTGTTCAGGACCAGAATGAGCGAGGGCACATCTGTGCAAACTCATGTGCTCAAGATGATAGAGTGGATTGAGAGGCTTGCTGTGCTGGGCTTTGTTATGAACAATGACCTGAGCATTGACTTAATCCTACAGTCCCTTCCAGATTCATTTTCACAATTCATTATCAACTTCAATATGAACAAAATTGAAGTTTCACTAGCTGAGCTGCCCAACATGTTGAAGACAGCAGAAGGCACTATCCAGAAAGATAAGCCAAATGTAATGCTTGTTGGTAAGACCAACAAGAAAAGAAAAGCTGGACAGACCTTTAAGAAAGGTAAGCCTAAGAAGCTAGTGAAAAGCAAACCGGCAGCACAAAAGGATAAAGATAAAGTCAATGATAAAGGTCAGTGTTTCCACTGCTATAAAGAAGGTCATTGGAAGAGAAACTGCAAGATTTATCTTGCAGAAAAAGCAAAGGAGAAGCTTGGTGAAGCTTCAGGTATTCTCATGATCGATCTTAACTTGTCTTATAGAGAATCAACATCCTGGGTATTAGATACTGGATGTGTTTCTCATATCCGCAATAACTTGCAGGTGTTAACAAGTAAAAGAAGATTGAACCGCGGAGACGTGGATCTGAGGCTCGGGAATGGAGCAAAAGTTGCTGCGTTAGCTGTGGGGACAGCAAGACTTCAGATGCCGTCAGGAGACTCTTTGGAACTGATAGATTGTTATTATGTTCCAACCATTATTAGGAATATCATATCTATTTCATGTTTAGATAGACAAGGATATTCTATGAAGCTAGAGAATAAAGGTTGTTCAATTTATCAAGGAGACAAACTGTTTGCTTCCGGATATTTATTGAATGGATTATATTTACTTGATATTTCATATGATGTTTGTCTAGTAAATAATTCTCTTGAACGCTTAAATAAGGATGTGAATAAATCATACCTATGGCATTGTAGGCTAGGTCATATAAATGAGAACAGGATCATAAGGTTGCAAAAGAATGGATATCTTGATCCATTTGATTATGAATCATTTGCAACCTGTGAAGCTTGTCTCATGGGAAAGATGACCAAAGCTCCATTCTCAGGACATGGAGAAAGAGCTAAGGACCTATTGGAACTAATACATAGTGATGTATGTGGTCCAATGTCCACTCATACTATGGGTGGTTACTCATACTTTGTTTCATTTACAGATGATTTCTCAAGATATGGCTACATATATTTAATGAAATATAAGTCAGAAGTCTTTGAGAAATTTAAAGAGTTTAAAAACGAAGTTGAGAACCAGACTGGAAAGAGTATTAAAACTCTTTGATCAGATCGAGGGGGTGAATACTTAAGTACAGAATTCACAGAATATCTTAAGGATAATGGTATTTTGTCTCAGTGGACTCCTCCCTATACACCTCAGTTAAATGGTGTATCGGAAAGGAGAAATCGTACTCTATTAGATATGGTACGATCCATGATGAGTTATGCCAAACTTCCAACCTCTTTATGGGGATATGCACTATTGACTGCTGCATATCTGTTGAACAAAGTTCCGAGTAAGTCAGTACCTTCCACTCCATATGAGATATGGAAAGGAAAGAAACCAGACTTTAAGCATGTTAGAGTCTGGGGTTGTCCTGCACATGTCAAAAGACATGATCCAGACAAACTGGATTCCAGGACAGAGAAATGTAGATTTGTGGGATATCCAAAAGAGAGTTTTGGATATTACTTCTATCATCCCAGCGATCAAAGGGTGTTTGTCGCAAAAAGAGTTGTCTTCTTAGAGAAAGAATATCTTTCAAAAGAAGACAGTGGGAGCAAGATAGAATTGGAAGAAATTCTAGACTCACAAATCAACACTGGTTCATCCACTGAACCATTGACTCAAGAACTTGTTCAAGATGATACACAAAAGGTTCGCAGATCGGGTAGAGTGCCTAAGCAGCCTGAAAGATATGTTGGACATATCGATGAAGGCAAACCAAAAGTGCACTTAAATGAGGATGATGATCCTCAAACCTACCTTGAAGCCATAAATAGTCATGAATCAGAAAAATGGCAAGAGGCAATGGATTCTGAAATTCAGTCCATGTATGCCAACCAAGTTTGGAACTTGGTTGATCTGCCAGAAGGTATGGTACCTATTGGCAGTAAATGGATCTTTAAAAGAAAGATCGGGGCAGATGGACAAATTGACACGTACAAGGCAAGGCTTGTAGCAAAAGGATATCGTCAAAGGCAAGGTGTTGACTATGACGAAACTTTTTCTCCAGTTGCCTTGATTAAGTCAATCAGAATACTTCTTGCTATCGCTGCATTCTATGATTATGAAATATGGCAAATGGATGTGAAAACAGCATTCCTTAACGGGAACCTTCAAGAAGAGGTGTATATGATACAACCTGAAGGGTTCACTTCCAAAGAGCATTCAAGCAAGGTATGCAAGCTGCAAAGATCCATCTATGGATTAAAGCAGGCATCCCGAACTTGGAACTTAAGATTTGATGAAGCAATCAAATCTTATGACTTCATTAAGAATGAAGATGAACCTTGTGTATACAAAAAGGTTAGTGGGAGCGCAGTTACCTTTTTGGTACTTTACGTTGATGACATTCTACTAATTGGGAATGATGTAGTAATGTTATCATCGATAAAGGCTTGGTTATCCAAAAACTTCTCTATGAAAGATTTGGGAGAAGCATCCTATATTCTGAGAATAAGGATCTATCGAGATAGGTCCAAAAGGATGCTTGGCTTGTCCCAATCCATGTACATAGATACCATAGTCAAAAGGTTTGGCATGGAAAATTCCAAGAGAAGCCTCGTTCCTATGAGGCATGGAATTTATCTCTCTAAAGAAATGTCTCCCAAGACACCTGAAGAGAGGGCATACATGGATAGAGTTCCTTATGCCTCGGCAATAGGATCTATCATGTATGCAATGCTATGTACTAGGCTTGATGTGGCACATCCATTAAGTGTCACTAGTAGATATCAGGCTGATCCAGGTGAGGAACACTGGAAAGCGGTGAAATGTATCCTTAGATACTTGAGAAGGACTAAGGATCTATTTCTCGTTTATGGAGGAAACGACTTGGAACTTCGAGGATTTACTGACTCGAGTTTCCAGTCGGATATGGATGATAGCAAATCCATATCTGGATTTGTGTTCATGTTAAATGGAGGTGCAGTAAGTTGGAAGATTTCCAAACAGGAAACTACTGCAGATTCGACGACCGAAGCAGAATACATTGCTGCAGCTGAAGCGGCCAAGGAGGCGGTTTGGATGAAGAAGTTCATCTCGGCGCTTGGAGTCGTTCCAAGCATTTCAGATCTTGTTCCATTATTGTGTGACAACAATGGAGCAATAGCTCAAGCAAAGGAGCCAAGATCACATCAGAAGTCAAAGCACATTCTGAGACGATTTCATCTGATTCGTGAGATCATCGCCCGAGGAGATATAGTAGTTGAGAAAGTCTCATCTGAAGATAATGTAGCAGATCCCTTGACTAAGCCATTGTCTCAAAACAATTTAGAACGTCACCTTAAGTCTATTGGACTTAGACACATGGGTGATTGGCTATAGTCCAAGTGGGAGAATGTTAGAATTGGGTGGCCTCATAGCCAATCTTTGTATATTCTAGTTCAGATTATTAATAAAGGCAATCATTTCTTCATTTAATAGTTCTTGCAATTAACTATCGTAATGAAGGTCCATAGACAAATGTATGGGATATTGAATCATGATGAGATCATGATAGTGAGATCAATATCCTAAGGCAATTGTCTTAAACAGTTCTCGATCATAGGATATTTGAGATGGACATTAAATATCCGATAAGAACGACACAAGTTATGTCTGCTCATATGATGAGGGTGAATGATCTCACATTCACTCGTGTGGTGACACTAAGACAAACAAGTGGGTGCTCATTAGAGAATGAGTTTACTGAACAGACCCAAATAAGAATTCCTGGATGGTAATTATACCTATTAGTCAACCAGGGAATTCAATCGTTGCAGTAGCACAGTTGGTCCTTAGACCTGAGTCACCAATGATACCTTGTTTGTGGACCATTGTATCTTGATTCTCTGACTCGTGGGCTTTAACCATTAAGTCCACCATAATCGGTCTTTCAGATACAGTGGAAAGCTTGCGAAGGTAATTGAGTGAACAACAAGGGATCACTCACTCTTGGTATAAGACTGGAGAGAGAATGCCCCATGGATGTGTACACAGAAATCCCTGGCTAGGGTCAAATGAAAGAGATGTCTTTCTAGATATTAAGTGTGTACTGGAATCCATCTGGATAATGCGATAGAGGGTTTGACTATAAAACCATACCCTTGCGTTATCGGGACATTGCATGAGTGAAGGATTATATCTGTGCGGTATCGGCAGACGGAAAGGTTCAATTGAAGGGAAAAGTATCCCTTATATCTTCTGGGATCATGAGGTAGAGTTTGGTGCTGTTCAAGATCAGAAGGCCAAGTGATTTGATCATCAGATGATAATTCACTTGTTTATTAAATTAATCATTTAACATATGATGTTTAAATGTTAATTAATAAATATTAAACTTAAGAAACAGTTCTAAGTTTAATGGGCCTGTAACCGGACTGATATATGGGCCTAGAGGGTCACACACATAAGAGTTCTCGTCAGACGGTGAGAGATGTTAAATTTCATGCTTATCTGGGTTTTTGTGAAAAGCTGCAGGAGAAACATGAAGATTTAATGGAGAATTATCCAAGGCCAAACTCTTGGATAATCATGAGGATTAACTCTTGTGCTTATCCTTATTTCTATATAAGGAGGGCCAAGGGGGAGTGGTAAAAAGTTAGTTGGACGAATTTTACTCCCCAGATTCTCTCTCTCCTCTCTCTCTCTCCTTCTCGTAGTGGATCTGTCTCTCTCCGCGTATGGTGGATCTGAGATCTGGTCGGAGCACTCAAGTCGAGGAGGAAATCGCGTCTGCTGCGGGAACTCGTGTGGATACCTCTAGAGATCGTGCGCGTGCGCGATTTCCGAGTCGGCATCATCCACGGGAGATTCGAAACCCCGCAAAGGTGAAGAACTGTTCTTCCCGCTTAGATTTTAATGTCCGTTTTACAACCCCAGCAACCAATACAATGGAATCAATTTTTATTTCCGCTGCGTTAATGGAGATTCCTTACAAGTTGGTGGTGGTTGTACTTCGCTCTCGTTACTCGTCGCAGGCAATTTCGGGGACGAAATTCTTTTAAGGGGGGGAGAATGTAAGGACTGAGGTTTCGGGTTCAGTGTTCGGGTCAGTTTCGGGTCGGAATCCCCTGGTTTGGACCTTGAGGGGTCTTGAGAATTTCCCTTTAATGACGTTGACCCTGCACGACGCCTTTCAAACGGCGTCTTGCTAGGTGGACGCCATTTAGGTCTTCAGCTGTTGTGCCACGTGGGCGGGTTTCGGGCCGCAAGAGTACGGCCCCTGACTTGTCGTCTGATAGGCGTCTGTGATGGACGACGCGATTCAGACTGCGACCCTGAGATGTCAGTGTACGGTGCCGGTCTTGTCATCTGAACGACGTCGGTAGTGGTGGACGCGTTTCATAGCTTCTTTCAGTACGGCCCGTCTTGTCATCTGATAGGCGTCTGGATAGGTCGACGCGTTTTACCATTGTTCGGATTAACCCCGCGATCCTTCCTTTCTTACCCTCATTTCTCACCCTCTCACTCTGTCTCCTCCCCCTCTCCCCCTCCTCCGACCCCTTTCTTCCCCTTTCCCTTCCTTTTCTTCCTCTTCCACCACTCCAACGCCTCTCTACCTCTCACCACTACCACCACCACTTCCTTCGCGGTGTTCCATTCTCCGGACGGCGGCCGACGTCCCGGCGGAGTGGCGACGTCCTCGGGGGTACCGGCGGCGGCTTGCGGTGCGGCGGTTCGGCGGCACGGAGCCAGGAGGAGTTCAAGAACCGGTAGGGGGACGAACCTTGCGTAGATTGCACTCGTTTCATCCATAGTTTCCATGTGTTGCATGATGCGTTTGGGGGTAGAACAAGCATGTTAGGGGCTCATCTTGATGGGAATGAGGGTTTCTATGAATGTGGGTTTATGATGGTTTGGCTTGCCCCTCTTTCTCCTCTATTTTTGGACGATTTTGGGGTTTTTGTGGGTGAAAAGGGAGCCTTCGAGCAGGAGACAGGACCTGGTTTCTGGCGCTAAAAGACGTCGTGCATGGACGACGCCTTTTAGAAGGGCGTCGGGCCATTATGACGCCTTTTAGGTAGAAATCGTTCCACTCAGGCTCTGTCAGTTCGGGGATTCTGGCGCTAAAAGACGTCATGCTTGGACGACGCGATTTGGAATAGCGTCGGGCCACCCTGACGCCTTTTAGGCAGAAATCCCCCGATTAAGGTTTTTTGCTAAATTCCAGATTTCTGTATGAGTGGACGTCTGAGGATGTCGACGCCTTTTAAAAGGCAGCTTCCCAGGACGACGCGTTTTAAAGAGAATCAACCGTAGCCTATCCCTGCTTCTGTCACTAATATGCGACGAGGGATGGCGACGCGTTTTAAAAGGTGGCTACCGGTAGCGACGCCTTTTAGGCCATGTTCTGAGGCCGAGATTTCATGAACCAGTTTAGGAGACTTGAATGGCGTCGTCCTTGGTTGACGCGATTCAAGGCAGAACCACACTAATCCATGCCAGTAAAATGTGTTTACACTGCTAGATAGTTAGTTAAATGCCTGCTTTTAGTACACTCGATGATGATGTACTCTTCATGATCGGATGGCACTACGTTGTGTGTCATGCGACCGCGGACTTCTCACGTGACCGGATCGCACCGTGCCGTGTTTTGTGTTACTGTGGACCTAGAGTGACAGTTGTAGCGTTTGACACCCTGTGTCGGCGCGGAGGGATACATCGCTGACGGGAGCAGTGGCGGGGTGACGCCTAGTGAGAGAGGGTCACCTGGTGAACCCCGGGGTTAGCTAGCTTGTACCGGTGTCGAAGTGGTACCTTTGGAGTGTCACTCGTGCTGGGGGAAGGAGTAACCACCTGAGCCAGTTTGGCCGGAGTAGCCAGCGTGCTATCCGAGGGGTTACTATTTGGTCTCAGCGGGTCGGTGTTTGCTGGGGGAAGGAGTAACCGCCGAGGTAGCCAGCGTGCTATCCGAGTGGTTACTGTTTGGTCTCAGCGGGTCGGTGTTTCGCACTTTCGGAGACGTGGTTGACGCGTTTTGCGGAGACGCGAGTTGTAGGTTCCTTGGTAGAATGATTTCTGAGATATGCATGTTATATTCCGAATGCATGTGGTTTATAGAGAGAATTAGGAGTAATGTGTTACAACTTTACTTATCTTGTTCACTTGTATCTTGGTAATTGCACTTGTGGGTGTATGAGTGGGAGACAAGGGATCGGATGATCCCTACTGAGCCCAATTCTGGTGTGGCTCACTCCCTGCGGTTTTCAGGTGTGGACTTCGTGGCGTGTGGCGGCGTGTGGTGCTCTCCTTGGTGTACGGACCAGCAGCTATCTCAGTTCCGGGGTATGCCCCGATGTTGTTGTACTTTACTTCTGCCTGTACTTAATTAATTCGTTGGACCATGTAATTATTGTTGGACTGTGTACGGACATTATTAATTTACTTCATGCGCATTGTAATTCCTTGTAGTCCGTCTGAATGTTATATTTAATCTTGTTTAACGCTTACTCCTCCAGATGTGTGTATAAGATCCGGGTGTGAAACCGTTGGATAATGATTCGATACCCATTTAGTGATCGGGTCTCCGATCATAGGGTGGCGGGTCGTTACATGACCTTTCCTTGAGAACTGGAGGAATCTTGAACCACTTGATGAAAAGGTACCGGGTCTTTCACAATTCCTAGCTCATTCTTAGCCTTCAAAGCATCAATAGCTTTTCTCATGTCCTCCCAGTTTATCCGCCCTTCATCATTCAAGTCATACACCCAATCCCTGAAGGTGAAGCAATTGTAGGTTGTCTGTCCCGTGATCCTATGGTAGGGGTAATACCTGGACGTGTCCGTATTGCACGGAACACCTTCTCTTTGGGGTGGGAGTTGAATGGCGTTACAAGCTAGCAAGGCATAAAAAATGTCCGCCAATGATTCCAGCAGAGGTGGATATGATGCTTGCTTAGCCATAGGACGACTGTAATTAGTCGGGGGAGGAACAGCTGAATATTGCTTCTGATTGGGCTGAGTGTCAGACTTAGGATGGGGATTGGGAACCCTGGTTGGCTGTGCTAGCATGCTGACCTGTTCATTGATGGTGACTCCTTCCATGGTAGGAGTTGGTGTGGCTTTCTTGTTCCTGTTTCTTTTCTCAAAGAACGAAGGCAGAGTGGAGTCTCGGATTTGGGACTGAACTACCCTAGCTCGGTTATACAGCTGAGCGAATGTTTGAAGTTTCCTAAGCATGAGAATAGCTCAGAGCTGGGGGGTAGCGTTGTTAACAAGCATAGTGACTGCTTGTGCTTCAGGGATGACAACCTCTGCTCTAGAGGCCATAGCTCTCCACCTATTAGCAAAGTGAGTGAAGTCTTCATCGGACTTCATTTGTTCCATTACAAGATCAAACAAGGTAGGGGGCAAGGCTGCCATGTGGTTGAAGTGGGTAATAAATCTCTCAGAGACCATATCAAAGTTGATTAGGTCAGTGGCTGGTAGAGAAGAGAACCATCTCAAGGCCTCTCCCTCGAGAGACTTCTGAAGAAGGTGGACAAGGAGGACTCTATCGAAGTGCCACTGGTGGGAATCCATGAAAAACCCGGATAAGTGATGATGTGGGTCAGTAGTACCATCGTACTTCCTGTACTTAGGTACTTTGAATCCTGGTGGAAAGTAGGCCGGAGGGAGCTTACAGTAGCTCTGAAGAGAATAAGGTTGCCTAAGGCTAAGATTTTCGGCCATGAGTTGCCACACACAGGTCTCAACCTCATTCTTATAGATGAACTCCTCCTGCTTGGGAGGTGTGACCTGGTTGATGGGATTAAATGGGATTGTGTGAGTGGGCATAGCTTGACTTGCCTGGGGTCGGCTGGAAGATCCTTGGAATTGGGTTTTCTGAGGAGTGGCATCCTGAATTTTGCCACGAGAAATCAACTGGATGAGTTGATTCGGAGTATAGCGTGATAACACAGCAATGAGTTCCGGATCTTCTCCAGGATTTTGGAATGTTCTACTTGAAATTACTGGCTCATCTTCTCCCTGCGAGGTAGAAGATTCATCAAAATCTTTCCTCGGAAGTCCTTCTCTAGATGCTTGGAGCATTCCTATGAAGGTTTGTTGTGGATCTTCTTCAATTTTGAACAGAGGGTGGTGTATAACATTGTTACCAAGCTCATCCATGTCATCATACACAGCGTTAACATACATTCGGTTCATCATGAAACATAGATCCTAAATGATTTTATATTTCACTTGAAATGTTAACAGTGTATATGAGAGTTTGTTTCTAACAAATCAAGTTCAAACCCTTAACGACCCTGGACTTTTCAAAACTTGTTCCACCAAGGTTTAGTTAGGTGTCTTTAAATTTTGAAATAACTCCCTCAGTGACACCTATAGGTGGATGATTGTGAATGGGAAAGTTTAATTAATGCTTCACACAAACCCGGGGTTCCTATGGGGTGGTTTCAGGTACAACCTGCTCGGCGGCCAAGTGGGAATCCCTGGCTCGCAGAGACTCACGGAGGTTCCCAACATAATAAGACTAGTCGCACCCGAGTGGGAATCCTCAGGTGGAGAGTCAAATACTGTGGGAGGGGTGACTAGAGATGTGATGCCGTGTAACGACCCGCCATCCTATGACCGGGGACCCGGTCACTAAATGGATGTCGGCCCATTAACTACGGTTTCACACCCGGATCTCGCACAACACGTCTGGAGGAGTAAGTGCTAAACAGGACTAAATATAACAAACACACGGACCACAAGGTAAGCAAGTGCGCAGGAAGGAAAATAACAATGTCCGTATACAGTCCAACAATAATTACATGTCCAACAATTAAATAAGTACAGGCAGAAGGAAGAACAACAACATCGGGGCATACCCCGGAACTAAGACAGCTGCTGGTCCGCACGCCGAGAAGACACCACGCTTCCGCTCGCCTCGAGGTCCACACCTGAAACCGCAGGGAGTGAGCCACACCAGAAATGGGCTCAGTAGGGACCATCCGATCCCTTGCCTCCCACTCACACACCCACAAGTGTAACAACAGGAATATATGGCAATTAAAGTAAAGCAGTAAACACAACACCCAACTCTGATGTGAAACGCACAGTAAGCAGTGTAACAAGAACCACTCCAAGTAACCCGAAGAACTCAACACAGAGTCACGACTCACAGTCAGAGTCCACGAAGCGACTAAACCACACTGTCGACCGAAGTCGAACGTCGCCTCCCAACACTACCACCACTGCTCACGCCTGTCCACCCCTACAGCGTTCCGGGGCACTGTAGGGTGAGGCAGCGAGCTAAACTAGGACTAGCTGGACTCAGTGTACCGCGACTGCCAGCTACGTGTGCACACAAGCAGTCTAGACTACTGTCCTACCGTCCGGATTGCCTCCACGTTAGGCCTCAGCGCTTCAGGAGGGCCCTGGGGACCGGCGAACCCCCGTCAAGCCGAAGCTACAGGAACTACCCACAAACCCAACTCTCCCGGGCTGCGTCAGGCCAAGGGCTATAGGTACCACTCGTAACCTTGATCAAATCACATCAGGCCCACTGGCTAATGGGTAAACCAACTCCCACCAGAAACACCACCAGCTCCACAGCAAGAAACACGCCAGAAGCTGTCACGACAACCAAGGGAAACCCCGACCCGCTGAGACCAAACAGCGACCCCTCGGATAGCACACAGCTACTCCGGCCCGGCGGGCTCAAGGTGGTTCTGCTTGTCTCAGCCAAGGGTAAAACACAACAAGTACCCCTCCTCACAGACACCATGGCCCTTCTCCCATCAGCCCATGGTGACAAACGGAAACCACAGTCATCCCGAATCCATATTCGTACAGGTACACACACATATACATTTAAGATGCTGTAATTCCACTCACACATAAGTCATCGATCACAGTGTACAACATAAAACATGCCTTAGAACTTTCACAGTGAAACACATGCTAAAAACCAGCCATATAGCACTTCTGGCTTGAATCGCGTCGACCGAGGTCGACGCCACTCAAGTCCCTCAGACAGGTTCAGTTAAACGTCAGATTATTGCTTAAAACGCGTCCACCGATGAAGTCGCCATTTAAAACGCGTCTGGGTGTCCTGACGCCTTTCAACCCAGAAAACCAGATTTACAGAACCCTTAAACGGAGGCATTTCTTGCCTAAATGGCGTCATGATGGCCCGACGTCTTTCTGAAAGGCGTCGTCCATCCATGACGTCATTTAGCACAGAACCCCTAACTCAGGAAACCTCACACAGGAAGGTTTCTGCGCTAAAACGCGTCGTGCTGACCGGACGTCTTTCGGAAAGGCGTCGACCCAGCCCGACGCCATTTAGCGCCAGAAACCAGGTTTCCTGGTTCGACCCGAGGGCTTCACCCTTGAACCCCGGGCACCCCGAAAACCCCAAAACCAAAAGGGAAGGAAGAGGAGCTCAACCACGTAATCATGCTACGAAAACACGATCACAAACATCGTCATACCCACATGGAATCCCCCCCTAAGCATGCTCAATCTATCCCCCAAGCACCACGTCACGCCGAGAATCACACGAACGTCACATGCAAGGTTCGTCCCCCTACCGGTTCTTGAACTCCTCCAAGCTCCTCGCCGCCGACCCGTCTCGCCCCACGCAGCCGCCGGTATCCTCGAGAACGCCGCCACTCCGCCGGAACGTCGGCCGCCGTCCGGAGAAGGGAACGCCGCGAGGAAGGTGGTGGAGGTAGAGGTGAGAGGTAGGGAAGCTATGGAGTAGTTGGAAGAGGAAGAAGAGGAAGGGAAGGGAGGAAGGAGGGCGGAGGGAGCGGAGGGGGTGAAGAGAGAGAGTGGAGAGGCGAAAATGAGGGAAAGAAGGGGAGGCTCGCGGGGTCAACCAGAACTCCTCTAAAACGCGTCGATCGAGGCAGACGCCAATCAGTCTGACAGGACGGCCGTACCGACACCGGTCTGAAACGCGTCGCCCACCGTGGACGCCGTTCAGACGACAAGACAGGCCGTACTGACAACGCTCTGGCGCCGTACCCTGACACCGCAGGTGTCGCAGTCTGAAACGTGTCGACCGAGGTGGACGCCGTTCAGACAAATCTGACAGGGGCCGTACTCTCGCGGCCCGAAACCCGCACACGTGGCGCAACAACCAGCAGACCTAAATGGCGTCCACACAACCTGACGCCTTTTGAAAGGCGTCGAGCAGTGCTGACGCCATTCAGTCAGCAGTCACAAGACCCCCCACAGGGTCCAAACCAAGGGTTCCGACTCGACCCCGACCCGAAAACCGAACCCGAAATCTCAGTCATTACAATCTCCCCCCCTTAAAAGGATTTCGCCCTCGAAATTTGCAACCGCTCAAAGCTCAACTCGGCTAATCCACACACGCCGACACACACCGATCACGACAATCGATCTCACCAATCATACACACAAGGTTCCACATAATTAGCCAATCACATCACATCACATCAAGCTAACCAAGATTCTCAATTCTGACAAAAGCTGATAGATCAGAATATCCACACATTAGCAAGGCCCAAATCACTAAACCGATTCCTCTGCCAACCCCAAAGACATACAAGTGCCACAACAGTTCACAACCACCTCAGAAGAGATAAGACAAGAGTGCTCTCCTAGCACAACCTCTCGGGCCACCACAAGGAGACGCGACTCCAAACATACCTCGAACACTCACTAACCACTCGGTCCTTGACCTGCCTGGTTCTTCTGGGGACAATTCCTCGCGAGATGTCCCTTCCGACCACAAGCGAAACAGCTACCAGTGATCAAGGGACATATCCTGTTGCCATGAAACCTGCCACAACGGGGACAACGATCTGTAGTGTCCTGCCTCGCCTCCTGCTGCCAGCCGTCCTCTGTCTCCATCTGCTGAACCGAACCATCCTCTTCCTCGCCATAAAGTACCTCCTGGAACTCGACCTCGAAAGAACTCGGATCACCTGACGAAAAGGCTGTCGATCTATCCCTGCTCTGTTGCTTCCTCTGTGTTGAATGCTCCGATTCCCTCGCCGTGTGTTGGAATTGCATCTCCACTGCTGCCGCGCGCTGAACTGCTGACGCCAAATCTTCACAACAATGGGCCGCCACAAACTCCCTCAAACCGTGCCGAAGTCCATCCACGAATTTCTCCGTCCTCAGATTCTCACGCTCAGATATGTGTGGAGCAAACCTTCCCAGGGCCACAAATTTCATCTGATAGTCTAGAACTGACATATCACCCTGCACCAATTCCATAAACTCCCTTTCCTTGGCCCTGCGAACATGCCTCGGAAGGTACTGCCCACTAAACTCTCTTACAAAGCCTTCCCAAGGAATCTCTCTCAAAGATCTATCTGGAAACAACAACCCCTTGGTGGTAACCCATCAATCATAAGCATCGCCTTTCAGCAAGTAGGTTGCCAACAAGGTCTTGTCACTCTCCGCACACTCTAGGACATCGAACACCTTCTCCACCTCCTTAACCCACTGCGCTGCTGCATCTGGAACAGGCTGACCCGTGAAAGAAGGGGGCTTCAGCTTCAAGAACCGCTCCACTACCGTAGAATGGCCACCTAGGGAACTGGACCCCTCAGTTCCATCTCTCTGCTGATATCTAGCCATAGTCCCAATCATGACTTCCATGAAATGATCCACATCATGCCCCTCTGCTCCTGAACCACCACCATCCGCTCTCGCATCCCGAGCCACCGGAGCTCTCCGCTTCGGCGCCATCGCTGCCCCACAACGCATAAATCGAACCAAAACACGTCAAAACCTATCATTCTACACCAGCAGCCATCGCCTGTACCGACTTGTTCTTATTGTTGGACTATAATATCTAACCCAGTTTATCACATACTCGACCAGACTGAGCTCTGATACCATCTGTAACGACCCGCCATCCTATGACCGGGGACCCGGTCACTAAATGGATGTCGGCCCATTAACTACGGTTTCACACCCGGATCTCGCACAACACGTCTGGAGGAGTAAGTGCTAAACAGGACTAAATATAACAAACACACGGACCACAAGGTAAGCAAGTGCGCAGGAAGGAAAATAACAATGTCCGTATACAGTCCAACAATAATTACATGTCCAACAATTAAATAAGTACAGGCAGAAGGAAGAACAACAACATCGGGGCATACCCCGGAACTAAGACAGCTGCTGGTCCGCACGCCGAGAAGACACCACGCTTCCGCTCGCCTCGAGGTCCACACCTGAAACCGCAGGGAGTGAGCCACACCAGAAATGGGCTCAGTAGGGACCATCCGATCCCCTGCCTCCCACTCACACACCCACAAGTGTAACAACAGGAATATATGGCAATTAAAGTAAAGCAGTAAACACAACACCCAACTCTGATGTGAAACGCACAGTAAGCAGTGTAACAAGAACCACTCCAAGTAACCCGAAGAACTCAACACAGAGTCACGACTCACAGTCAGAGTCCACGAAGCGACTAAACCACACTGTCGACCGAAGTCGAACGTCGCCTCCCAACACTACCACCACTGCTCACGCCTGTCCACCCCTACAGCGTTCCGGGGCACTGTAGGGTGAGGCAGCGAGCTAAACTAGGACTAGCTGGACTCAGTGTACCGCCACTGCCAGCTACGTGTGCACACAAGCAGTCTAGACTACTGTCCTACCGTCCGGATTGCCTCCACGATAGGCCTCAGCGCTTCAGGAGGGCCCTGGGGACCGGCGAACCCCCGTCAAGCCGAAGCTACAGGAACTACCCACAAACCCAACTCTCCCGGGCTGCGTCAGGCCAAGGGCTATAGGTACCACTCGTAACCTTGATCAAAGGTCACATCAGGCCCACTGGCTAATGGGTAAACCAACTCCCACCAGAAACACCACCAGCTCCACAGCAAGAAACACGCCAGAAGCTGTCACGACAACCAAGGGAAACCCCGACCAGCTGAGACCAAACAGCGACCCCTCGGATAGCACACAGCTACTCCGGCCCGGCGAGCTCAAGGTGGTTCTGCTTGTCTCAGCCAAGGGTAAAACACAACAAGTACCCCTCCTCACAGACACCATGGCCCTTCTCCCATCAGCCCATGGTGACAAACGGAAACCACAGTCATCCCGAATCCATATTCGTACAGGTACACACACATATACATTTAAGATGCTGTAATTCCACTCACACATAAGTCCTCGATCACAGTGTACAACATAAAACATGCCTTAGAACTTTCACAGTGAAACACATGCTAAAAACCAGCCATATAGCACTTCTGGCTTGAATCGCGTCGACCGAGGTCGACGCCATTCAAGTCCCTCAGACAGGTTCAGTTAAACGTCAGATTATTACTTAAAACGCGTCCACCGATGAAGTCGCCATTTAAAACGCGTCTGGGTGTCCTGACGCCTTTCAACCCAGAAAACCAGATTTGCAGAACCCTTAAACGGGGGCATTTCTTGCCTAAATGGCGTCATGATGGCCCGACGTCTTTCTGAAAGGCGTCGTCCATCCATGACGTCATTTAGCACAGAACCCCTAACTCAGGAAACCTCACACAGGAAGGTTTCTGCGCTAAAACGCGTCGTGCTGACCGGACGTCTTTCGGAAAGGCGTCGACCCAGCCCGACGCCATTTAGCGCCAGAAACCAGGTTTCCTGGTTCGACCCGAGGGCTTCACCCTTGAACCCCGGGCACCCCGAAAACCCCAAAACCAAAAGGGAAGGAAGAGGAGCTCAACCACGTAATCATGCTACGAAAACACGATCACAAACATCGTCATACCCACATGGAATCCCCCCCTAAGCATGCTCAATCTATCCCCCAAGCACCACGTCACGCCGAGAATCACACGAACGTCACATGCAAGGTTCGTCCCCCTACCGGTTCTTGAACTCCTCCAAGCTCCTCGCCGCCGACTCGTCTCGCCCCACGCCGCCGCCGGTATCCTCGAGAACGCCGCCACTCCGCCGGGACGTCGGCCGCCGTCCGGAGAAGGGAACGCCGCGAGGAAGGTGGTGGAGGTAGAGGTGAGAGGTAGGGAAGCTATGGAGTAGTTGGAAGAGGAAGAAGAGGAAGGGAAGGGAGGAAGGAGGGCGGAGGGAGCGGAGGGGGTGAAGAGAGAGAGTGGAGAGGCGAAAATGAGGGAAAGAAGGGGAGGCTCGCGGGGTCAACCAGAACTCCTCTAAAACGCGTCGATCGAGGTGGACGCCATTCAGACAAATCTGACAGGGGCCGTACTCTCGCGGCCCGAAACCCGCCCACGTGGCGCAACAACCAGCAGACCTAAATGGCGTCCACACACCCTGACGCCTTTTGAAAGGCGTCGAGCAGTGCTGACGCCATTCAGTCAGCAGTCACAAGACCCCCCACAGGGTCCAAACCAAGGTTTCCGACCCGAACCCGACCCGAAAACCGAACCCGAAATCTCAGTCATTACATGCCGGCTCTTCCTTAAAACCCCCCACGGAGAATACCCCAAAAAACCCAAAAATTTAACAACCAGTAGGCCAGAACATATAACAAATCAACAAGACAGGCAGTAGAATAGCATTCATGAACAACAACAACAAGTATAAAGGACAGCCAGGGACTTCGTCGTCAAAGGCAGTGGACGGCTAGGGTCTTGGCCGTCAAAGGCAGAGGACAGCCAAGGGGTTGGCCGTCAAGTACAGGAGGACGGCCTAGGGCCCACCGTCCAATAAAGTGAACGGCCTGTATGCTGGCCGTCCAATGGAGAGGACGGCCAGGGTACTGGCCGTCCAGAGGAGTAGACGGCCAGGTAAGCGGCCGTCCAATATGTTGGACGGCCAACTGTTTGGCCGTTTGACGGCTTTGACGGCCTAGCGATAGGCCGTCCGGATCAAAATAAGATATATCAGGGCCTTACCTTCTTACCTTTGATCGCGATGCATGCAGCGAGCTATAGGGGTCCCACCGTGATCGCCAGAGGGCTGTAGGCGCCTGGAACGTCCCCCGCCACTGCTGCGGGGTTCGGGCGAGGGCTTCTTCATTCGTCTTAGCACTGCGGCCATTTAGGAGGGTTAGAAATTAAGGTGTGATCGCCAGGAGCATTACTTTACGGTCCCTGTGCTCCGCAGGATTGTAAGAGTGATCGCGTTCTAAGGGAGCGGGAGATGGTGGTTTCCCCTTCTCTTCCTCCGGCCGGCCAGAGGAGGAGAGCTCGGCAGTCTGCACGCGGAAATACAGCAAGGATCCCTGAAAAGAAAAGACAAAACAAGAGAGGAAAATAATCCGGTTAGAACTGTGATATGTAGAATCTATCCATGAAAATATAAAAAAAATTAACTAGAATTGGAGGGAGACGCACCGGATGGGTATTTGGGGAGGGAAGGTGACCATATGTTATGGCCACCCACCTCCCGTTCTTTGTTTAAAACCTCTGGGGGAGTAAGGGTTTCTAAGTTATCCTAACATGCATGCATGCAGATGGGGGTGCTCGTATGTGAAAAGTGAAGTGATATGTTGAAAGTGTAAAGAAGAGTGAGAGAAGGAAATGTTACGGAATAGATGGAGAGTGGGAATGCAATGAAGTGAAAAGGAGAAAAGTAAAGAGAAGGTTAGGAAGACAAGCCCATTTGGAGTGTGAAGGATTCCTCTTGAAGTTCCTCCTGAAGTTCTCTGACTCCTTGCCCGCTCTACTCCTCAAAGCCGACCCACTTGCCAACCTCCTCCAAGCCTCTCCCTCCAAAAAAAACTCCAACCCCCCTTGCTCGAGAGGACGTAGGGGGTTTAAATAGGTGAAGGGAAAAATAGGAGAAAATAGGGATCTAAATCCCCGTAAATCATCATAGAGCCAATGGGAAGTGGTCAAGGATCGGAGGTGGTGCGCACGGCAGCCGCCAGAGTGGGGAGTGATCGTAGTAGTGGAGGTGAGGGCGCCGAGTAGAGGAGATCGTGGGGAAGACGAGGTCAAGGTGGTAGTTAGGGGAGTGGACAGCCAGCCGACTTGCCTTCCAATCCCGTGGAAGGCTAGGTAGCTGGCCTTCCACGGAGAGGTGGAAGGCGGCCCGGTTGGCCTTCGAAGGGTGGTGGAAAGCAAGGGGTGGCCTTCGAAGGGTGGTGGAAGGCAGACTGGCTGGCCTTCGAAGGGTGGTGGAAGGCGGATTGGCTGGCCTTCGAAGGATGGTGGAAGGCGGACTGGTTGGCCTTCAAGGGGTGGTGGAAGGTGGGCTGGCTGGCCTTCGAAGGATGGCGGAAGGCAGGCTGGCTGGCCTTCGAAAGATGGTGGAAGGCGGGCTGGCTGGCCTTCGAAGGATGGTGGAAGGCGGACTGGCTGGCCTTACACGAAAAGGTGACTAGAGTCGGGATTGGTTAATGGGCCTAGTTATTAGTGGGCTGAGATGGCTAAGATGAGGGGTTTGGTGACGATGGGCTAATGATGGATGGGGTTCATGACCAAAAGGGTGGTCCAAAATCGGTGTCTACAGATATGACCGGGGCCGTACTCTCGCACCCCAAGTCCAGCCCACGTGGCACAGCCTAAAACACATCCATACTGCTGGACGCCATTTATACTGCGTCGAGCAAGCTAGACGCGAAAAAGGAACTAAGTCACAGCCCCACCAGGACCCAAACTAAGGGATCCGACCCCGAAACTGACCCGATAACCGGATCTGAAACCTCAATCCTTACATTCTCTCCCCCTTAAAAGAATTTCGTCCCCGAAATTTCCTGCTATAACTAACGAGATTGAAAAGGTAATGATACAAGCTTACAAGAGAACTTACGAGAAAAGGTAGGGAAACTACTCCCGCATCTCATCCTCGCGCTCCCAAGTTGCCTCGCCCCCGAAGCGATACTGCCAAATTACCTTAACCAGAGGAACAACCTTGTTCCGAAGGACCTATTCCCTGCGATCCTCAATACGTACTGGAAATTCTGGAAAGGACAAGTCCTCAGCGACCTCCAACTCTGAAAAGTCCAAAACATGAGATGGATCCTGAACATATTTCCTCAGTAAAGAAACATGGAACACATCGTGCACCAGACTGGGTGGCAAGGCTAGCTGGTATGCCATTTCCCCAATTCGAGCAAGAATGGGAAAATGCCCAACATATCGCGGACTTAGCTTACCTCGCTTCCTGAATCTCATCACACCCTTGGAGGGTAAGACTCGGAGAAACACGTGGTCCCCAATCTCAAACTCAAGTGATCGCCTACGGATGTCTGCATAACTCTTCTGTCTACTCTGAGCTGTAGTCAACCTCTGCTGCACCACTCTGACAACCTCAGCACACTGCTGTACCAACTCTGGCCTTGTTATCTGCCTCTCACAAATCTCAGACCAATTCACAGGAGATTGACACGGCCGCCCGTACAATGCCTCATAAGGCGCCATACTGATACTAGAATGATAATTGTTGTTGTAGGCAAACTCCACTGTAGACAAGTGCTGCTCCCAAGAACCTCCCCAGTCTAGGCAACATGCCCTGAGCATATCCTCCAGTGTCTGAATGATCCTCTCTAACTGCCCTCAGTCTCGGGATGATAAGTCGAGCTAAAGGCTAACTGCATGCCCAAGGCCTTCTGAAAACTTTTCCAGAATGTAGAAGTAAATCTCGGATCCCGGTCTGACACGATGGATAAGGGCACCCTGTGCAGAGAGATGATCCGGTCCACAAACAACTTAGCCAACTTACCGATTGACCAGTCCTTACTAATCACTAGAAAGTGTGCCGACTTGGTCAATCGATCAACAATGACCCAGATCGCATCTCTTCTACCAGGGGACACCGATAATCCCATCACAAAGTCCATAGTCACGTGTTCCCATTTCCATTCCAGGATCGACAAGGGCTGCAACAATCCTCTTGGTCTCTGGTGTTCTGCCTTAACCTGCTGACAAGTCAGGCACCTTACTACATAATCAGCCACGTCCTTCTTCATACCAGGCCACCAAAAGTGCCTCCTCAAACAATGACACATCTTAGTCGTTCCGGGATGCACTGTATATCTAGAATGGTGCGCCTCATCCAAGACACTCCTGCGCACGTCTTCCTCAGCTGGGACATAGAGTCTGCCTCTAAATCTGACTGTACCATCATCCTACAACTCCACCTCTGGTGTCTGGAGAACCTGCGGTAACTCTGCATCTGCCCTCTAGGCCTCGATTACGGCACGGTACACTGTTGGTTACAGTTAAGCTGGCCAACACAGCTCTATCAGCCTCTCACGGAACCCTAAAGGAAGATTCCACGACCTGCTCAAACAACCTCCATTCTTGAACTATAAGGTATGATACGACCGTCTTCCGACTCATGGCGTCTGCCACCACATTTGCCTTGCCTGGATAATACAAAAGGTCGAGATCATAATCTTTGATGAACTCCATCCACCTGCACTGCCTCAAGTTCAGATCCTTCTACATGAATACATACTTCATGCTCTTATGATTGGTAAAAACTTGAAATTTCTCTCCATACAAATAGTGCCGCCAGATCTTTAATGCAAACACTACAGCTGCCAACTCTAAGTCATGAGTAGGATAGTTCTCCTCATGCTTCTTCAGCTGCCTAGAAGCATAGGCCACGACCTTACCACGCTGCATCAGAACTGCATCCAAACCTTGACGAGATGCATCTGAATAAACCACAAATCCATCGGAACATGATGGAAGCACCAGCACTGGAGCCGAAGTGAGGCGAGTCTTCAACTCGATGAAACTCCACTCACATTGCTCGGTCCACACGAAACGAACTCCCTTACGAGTCAACCTCGACAAGGGGGTCGCTATCGAAGAAAAACTCTGGACAAACCGTTTGTAATATCCTGCTAATCCCAAGAAGCTCCTGATCTCGATTACTGTGGTCGGTCTGTTCCAGTCCATCACTGCCTCAATCTTGGCTGGATCTACTGCAATGCCATCTCCAGAAATGACATGCCCCAGGAAGTGCACCTTATCTAGTCAGAATTCACACTTACCAAACTTGGCATAGAGTTGGTGCTCTCTCAGAACCTGCAATACCATCTGAAGATGTGCGGCATGCTCTTTCTCAGAAGAAGAGTATACCAAAATATCATCTACAAATACCACTACAAACTGATCCAGGTAGGCCCTGAAGACCCGGTTCATCAAATCCATAAAAGCCGCCGGAGCATTGGTTAAGTCAAAAGGCATAACCAAAAACTCATAATGTCCATACTGAGTCCTAAAGGCCGTCTTACTAATATCAACCTTACGGATCCTCATCTGATAATATCCTGATCTCAAGTCAATCTTTGAAAACACCTTCGCAGACTGCAACTGATCCATCAGATCATCGATCCTCGGAAGTGGATACTTGTTCTTTATCGTCACCTGGTTCAGCTGTCTATAATCAATGCACAACCTCAGAGAACCATCCTTCTTCCTGACAAATAGAACTGGAGCACCCCACGGAGAAGTACTGGGACGAATAAAACCCTTATCCAGTAATTCCTGCAACTGCGCCTTCAACTCAGCGAGTTCAGCCGGAGCCATCCGATAAGGGGCCTTAAACAGTGGCACCTCTCACTGAGGAGGAAGGCCAGGAAACTCCTCAAGAAACACATCAACAAAATCACAAACCACAGGCATCTCCCAAAGACTGGAACTACTACTAACATCAGCTAAAACAACAGAGGCAAGGAAAGCCTCACAGCCACCAACAAGCAATCCTTGGGCCTTAAAGGCAGAAATAAGAATACCACGAGAAGAGAGCCTAATACCTTGGAAGTAGAAAGTCGGGATGTCCGGAATAGAGAAACGCACCCTCTTCCTGTGGCAGTCCACCTCGGCATAATAAGTCTCCAACCAGTCCATGCCCAAGATGACATCAAAGTCACGAATAGCAAGCACAACTAACTAGGAAGGTAACTCATGGCCCTCAATGGTCAAGGGAACCTCACTCAAGCAGTTATAAGACAACATGAAATCCCCAGAAGGAACCTCTACCATCAGTCCATCAGACATCTCATCAACGGGTGCAGAAAGAATATCTACGAACTGCTCAGAAATAACAAAATACGAAGCACCCGAATCAATTAACACATGCGCAGAGTTCCCAAGGACAGAAAGTATACCTTCCACCAAGTTGGATGCACGAGCCTCCTTCCTGGTGATAGCTAGAACTCTCCCCTGGGTCCTTGGCTTCTTCTGATCACCTGGTCCCTGCCCCTGACCATGTCCCTGCTGGCAATACCTCGCCAAATGGCCTTGCTGGCCACAAGTGTAGCATCTCCCAGAAAATGCAGGACACTGACCGCAATGTCGACAAGCTGCCGGAAGCCTCTCAGCTGCCTCCTGCTGAGCACTGGACACCGACTAACTCTGCTGGGTCTGATGCTACTGCTGCTGCCGCTGCTACTGCCACCGCCTCGAAAGAACCTCCTGAATTTGGAGCCGAGTGAAGACAATCCTGATCCGGACGAAGGAGCTGCTACTGCTACTGTCTTTCCTCTGCCATGAGCTGGCCCCTGAGTAGTCAGTCCCCTCTATCGAGCTGACTGCTCATATTGTGCCTCTACTGCCGCGGCACACCTAACCGCCGATGCCAAATCTGTACAACAGTGGGAAACCACAAAACTCCTCAAATTGGCCCTCAGTCCATCTACAAACCTCACAGTCTGACGCTCCTTGTCCCCTGAGATAAATGGCACGAACCTCCCAAGTGAAACAAACTTCATCTGGTACTCAAGCATTGTCATGCTTCCTTGGGTCAATTCCATAAATTCCCTCTCCTTGGCCCTCTGGACATGCCTAGGGAAGTAGTGCGCATTGAATTCCTTCACAAATGTCTCCCATGGAATCTCCCTGAGACTCCTATCCGCATATGACAAACTCTTCAAAGTGGTCCACCAATCGTTGGCATCATCCTTCAACATGAAGGTGGCCAAAGGAGTCCTCTCAACCGCCGCACGATCCATAGTATCAAAAGTCTTCTCCATCTCCCTCAACCAATGAATAGCCTCATCAGGGTCGGGACGACTAGTAAAATGAGGCGGCTTCTGCTTCAGAAATTTCTCCAATACTGTAACGACCCGCCATCCTATGACCGGAGACCCGGTCACTAAATGGATGTCGGCCCATTAACTGTAGGTTCATACCAGGATCTTATTCGCACATCTGGAGGAGTAAGCGTTAAACAAGATTAAATATAACATTCACACGGACTACAAGGGGTACAGTGCGCAGGAAATAAAATAATAATGTCCGTACACAGTCCAACAATAATTACATGTCCAACAGATTAATTAAGTACAGGCAGAAATAAAGTATAACAACGTCGGGGCATACCCCGGAAACTAACATAGCTGCTGGTCCGCACACCAAGGAGAACGCCACGCGCCGCCACACGCCACAAGGACCACACCTGAAAACGCAGGGAGTGAGCCACACCAGAATTGGGCTCAGTAGGGATCATCTGATCCCCTGCCTCCCACACACACACCCACAAGTGTAGTGACAAAGGTACAGGTAATAAGCCAAGTAAAGCTGTAGCACACTACTCCTAAAATCTCAATATGAACCATATGCATTCGAAATGTAACGTGCATATTTCTAAAATCATTCTATCAAGAAGCCTACAACTTGCGTCTCGACAAAACACGCCAACCACGCCTCCGAAAGTGGGAAACACACCAACCACACAGCCGTAAGTAGGAAACACCGTCCACACAAGCGAAAGTGGGAAACACCGACCCGCTGAGACCAAACAGTAACCCCTCGGATAGCACGCTGGCTACTCCGGCCCAACTGGCTCAGGTGGTTACTCCTTCCCTCAGCATGAGTGACTCTCCGAATGTACCACTCCGACACCGGTACTAGCTGACCCCGGGGTTCACCAGGTGACCCTCTCTCACTAGGCGTCACCCCGCCCACGCCCCCACCGGCGCTGTGCTCACGCCCCCACCAGCACAGGGTGATAAAGCACTACAATGTCACTCCAGGTCCACAGTAACACAAAACCACCAAAACCCGGCACAGTACGATCCGGTCACGTGAAAAGCCCGCGATCGCATGGCACACAACACAGTGCCATCCGGTCATGAAGAATCCGAGTACACTAAGGCATGCACTAACTAACTATCTAGCAGTATGAACACGTTTTACTGGCATGAATTAGTGTTGTTCTGCCCTGAATCGCGTCGCCCAAGGCCGACGCCATTCAGTCTCCCTAAACTGGTTCATAAAACAGAGGCCACGGAAATCTGGCCTAAAAGGCGTCGACCCAAGTGGTCGCCTTTTGAAACGCGTCGACATCCTACGACGCCAATCAGTTGATAAATCCATAATTTCAAGAAAACAGTACCCAAGGGATTTCTGCCTTAAAAGGCGTCATGGTCTCCCGACGCCATTTAAATCGCGTCGCCCTCCCATGACGTCTTTTAGTCCCAGAATCCCGACCTGACGGACCCTCAGTCGGGGTGATTTCCAGCCTAAATGGCGTCATGGTGGCTCGACGTCCTTCTGAAAGGCGTCGACCACCCATGACGTCATTTAGCGCCAGAACCCCTAGCCTGTTAAACCTCGAACAGGGGAGGTTTCTACCCTAAAAAGCGTCGTACTGCCCCGACGTCCTTCTAAAAGGCGTCGACCAGGCACGACGCCGTTTAGCGCCAGAAACCTGGTTCTCTGGTTCGAACCGAGGGTTTCTCCCTTAACCCCAAATGCCCCGAAAAGCCCCAAAACGGAAAGGGGGAGGAAGAGCAGTTGATCCACCACAAATATACTACGAAACCCCATTCACAAACGCGGCCATACCCACAAGAACCCCCCCTAAACATGCTCAATCTAGCCCAAAACACATCAAAACACGCCTAGGAAAGCACGAGCAACACATACAAGGTTCGTCCCCCTACCGGATACTTGAATTCCTCCCGGCTCCGTGTCGCCCAACCGCCGCGCCGCAGACCGCCGCCGGTACCCCCGAGAACGTCGCCACTCCGCCGGGACGTCGGCCGCCGTCCGGAGAATGGAACGCCGCGAAGGAAGTGGTGGTGGCAGAGGTGAGAGGTAGGGAGGCGTTGGAGTGGTGGGAGAGGAAGAAGAGAAAGGGAATGGTGGAGAGTGGGATCGGAGGAGGCGGAGAGGGAGAGGAGAGAGAGTGAGAGGTGAGAAAATGAGGGAAAGAAAGGAGGGCTCGCGGGGGTCATCAGAAACTACCTAAAACGCGTCGAGCGAGAAGGACGCCTATCAGATGACAGGACGGGCCGTACTGACAGCTGTCTGAAACGCGTCGACCACTATGGACGCCATTTAACTGACATGACAGGCACCGTACACTGACATCGCAGGGTGGCAGTCTGAATCGCGTCGTCCATCATGGACGCCGTTCAGACGACAAGACAGGGGCCGTACTCTCGCGGCCCGAAATCCGCCCACGTTGCACCCACGTGGCACAACAGCAATTCGCCTAAATGGCGTCCACCTATCAAGACGCCGTTTGAAAGGCGTCGTGATCCTCCGACGCCATTCAGAGGAAATTCTCCAGACCCCGCAAGGTCCGACCCAGGGGATCCGGCCCGAAACCGACCCAAAAACTGAACCCGAAACCTCAGTCCTTACATTCTCCCCCCCTTAAAAGAATTTCGTCCCCGAAATTGCCTACTACAAGTAACGAGGGTGAAAACACTTCCACTGCCAACTCGCATGGGAACTTACCAAAAAGGATAGGGAACTGCTTCCCAACATCTCAATCACACGCCCCCAGGTCACCTCGCTCCCGGAGCGATACTGTCAAAATACGCAGTCCACATATGCAACCTTGTTCCGAAGGACCTGTCACTAGTGATTCTCAAAACTCACTAGACACTCAGTAAAAGACAAATCCTCAGCGACCTCAAGTCCTGAAAGTTCTAACACCTAGGGTGGATCCAGAACATTCCTCTGCAACGAGACACGAATCGCATCGTGCACTCCCGCAAGACTGAACAGCAAGGCTGGCTTGCAATCTTCCTCAATTCGAGCAAGAACGGGAGGAGGCCCAGCACGGCACGGACCCATCTTACCTTGCTTCTCAAATCTCTTCATACCCATGGTGGGTGAGACTTGGGAAAACACGAGGTCCCCGACTTCAAACTCAATCGGTCTCTTACCGATGATAGCACATCTATGGCAACCTAAGCACCCTGCTATACTAACCCTGATCCTGCTAACTGCCTCTTGCCAATCTCAGACTAGATCACAAGGGATCGACACAGCCATCTGACCAATGCCTCATAAGGCGCCAAGCCAATGCTAGAGTGGTAACTGCTATGGTGCACAAAACCCCACTGAAACCCAATGCTGCTCTCAATAACCTCCTCTGTCTAGGCAACATGCCACGAGCAAAACCTCTAAAATTCGAATGGCCCCCCTCTGACCGCCCATCAGGCTCGGGATGATAGGCCGGGCTGAAGGCTAACCGCGTACTCAAAGTCTTCCAAAGACTCTTCCCACAATTAAGAAGTAAATCACAAAGCCCGATCCGACATGATGGACAAGGGCACATCGAGCAGAAAGAGATGATCCGACTCACAAACAACTCAGCCAACTTACCGACTGACCAGTCCTTCCTGATTGTCAGGAAGTGTGCTGACGTAGTCAGTTGCTCAATGGTAATCCAGATCCCGCTCCCTCCACCGGGGAATAAAACAATCCTGATGCATGCCTCAAGTCGCAAGCTCCCGTCTCCACACCGGGATCGGCAAGGACTGCAACCACGCTACCGCTGCGCCACTCTGACATTCCTCCCTAACCTACCGACAATTCAAGCATTCAATCACAGAATCACCCATGTCCTCCTTCTTACTGGACCACCTCAACAATGATACGCCTTACTCGATCTGGAAAGCATCATTTATTCTAGAACAGTGTGCCTTCAAAAGGGACACCTGCGCACGTCCTTCACGGTCAAATCACAAAGTCTACCTCCAACCTAACTGTACTACGGCCCTTAATTCCACCTCTGAACTCTGGAAAATCTGCGGTAACTCTGCATCTGTCCTCTAAGTCTTAATTACGGTATGGTACACTGCTGGCCAACCTGGCTCCATCAGCCTCACGTGGAATCCAAAAGGGAGATTCCACAGTCTGCTCAAATAATCCCCATACAAACAAGGCCTCTAGATCTATAGTGCAAACACCACAGCCGCCAACTCTGAGTCATAAATGGATAGTTCTCCTCAAGCTCCTTCAACTGCCAATAGGCCACAATCTTACCAAGTTGCATCAGAAACGCACCCAACCTCGATGTGATGTAACTGAATACCCCACAAATCCACCGGAATCTAATAGAAGCACTAACACTGGAGCCCAAGTGAGGCGAGTCTTCAACTTAATGAAACTCTGCTCACACTCTTCGGTCCACGTGAGACGAACTCCCTTACGAGTCAATCTCAACCAGGGGGAGTTGCTATCAAAGAAAAACCCCTGGACCAACCATCGGCAAAATCCTGCTAATGCCCTCACCGATCACACTCTTACACGGGGCTCCCCACACACAAACGGTCAAACAGCACAATACCAAATTAAACATGTTCCATGATTCCACCAACATTGACAGACCAACACCATTATATAATAACCTTACAAAGTACACATTACAATACCAAATCACCACCACGACCCAAGCTACATAAAGAGTATCACAAAAGTTCACAACCACTACTTCATAAGACAAAATAAGAGTGTTCATCTATCCCCGCGCCTCGGATCTCCACAAGAAGGGCACACAACACTACATAAGGTACCGGGCTCCTACTGACCACTCGGCCCCTGACTCGTCTTATTCTTCTGGGGACAGTTCCTCGCGAGATGTCCCCTCCTGCCACAGCCAAAACAGCTACCAGCGACCAATGGACACACCCGGTTGCCGTGACACCTACCACAACGGGGACAATAATCTGCCGCATCATGACTCTTTCCCTGCTGCCTGCTAGCCTCAATCTGCATCTGTTGGGCCGAACCGTCCTCATCTTCATCACGTGACGTCCCTTGGGACCCGAACTCAAAGGAACTCGAACCGCCTGACGAAAGGACCGTTGATTTGCTCTTGCCTTGCTGCTTCCCTCGTACCGATCGCTCCAACTCTTTCGCCATTTGCTGAAATTGAGTCTCCACCGCTGCCGCGCATCGAACCGCTGACGCCAGATCTCTACAACCCTGAGGTGCCACCATTGTCCTTAGATCATATCGGAGTCCATCTACAAATCTCTCGGTTCTATATCTCTCATGCTCAGATAAGTGTGGAACGAATCCTCCAAGAGCCACAAACTTTGCATGATAATCTAGAACTGACATATTATTTTGCACAAATTCCAAAAACTCTCTTTCCTTGGTCTCCTGGACGTGCCTCGGAAAGTACTGTCCACTAAACTCTCTCACAAACGCCTCCCAAGGGATCTCTCTCAAAGATCTATTTGCAAACATCCTTGTCTTGATGGTAACCCACCATTCGTATGCATTATCCTTCAACAAATAGGTTGCCAACAAGGTCTTGTCATTCTCAGCACATTCAAGAACGTCAAACGCCTTCTCCATCTCCTTAATCCAACGGGCTGCCTCGTCTGGGACTGGTCGACCTGTGAAAGAAGGGGTCTCCAACCTCAAAAGCCGCTCTAACACCGTGAACTGGTCACCTCGGGAATTGGATCCCTCACTACCGTCTCCCTGCTGGTATCTACCCATAGCTCCAATCATAGCCTCTACGAAACGATCCACATTATAGCCTTCTGCCCCCGAACTACCATCATCTGGTCTCGTACCACGAGCCAACGAAACTCTCTTCCTCGGCGCCATCACTACCTCACGAACACGAAAGTCAACACAAACACGTCAAAACCTATCATTCTACACCAGCAGCCATCGCCTGTACAGACTCGTACTTATTGTTGGACTACGATATCTAACCCATTTTACCACTTACTCGACCAGACTATGCTCTGATACCAACTGTAACGACCCGCCATCCTATGACCGGAGACCCGGTCACTAAATGGATGTCGGCCCATTAACTGTAGGTTCATACCAGGATCTTATTCGCACATCTGGAGGAGTAAGCGTTAAACAAGATTAAATATAACATTCACACGGACTACAAGGGGTACAGTGCGCAGGAAATAAAATAATAATGTCCGTACACAGTCCAACAATAATTACATGTCCAACAGATTAATTAAGTACAGGCAGAAATAAAGTATAACAACGTCGGGGCATACCCCGGAAACTAACATAGCTGCTGGTCCGCACACCAAGGAGAACGCAACGCGCCGCCACACGCCACAAGGACCACACCTGAAAACGCAGGGAGTGAGCCACACCAGAATTGGGCTCAGTAGGGATCATCCGATCCCCTGCCTCCCACACACACACCCACAAGTGTAGTGACAAAGGTACAGGTAATAAGCCAAGTAAAGCTGTAGCACACTACTCCTAAAATCTCAATATGAACCATATGCATTCGAAATGTAACGTGCATATTTCTAAAATCATTCTATCAAGAAGCCTACAACTTGCGTCTCGACAAAACACGCCAACCACGCCTCCGAAAGTGGGAAACACACCAACCACACAGCCGTAAGTAGGAAACACCGTCCACACAAGCGAAAGTGGGAAACACCGACCCGCTGAGACCAAACAGTAACCCCTCGGATAGCACGCTGGCTACTCCGGCCCAACTGGCTCAGGTGGTTACTCCTTCCCTCATCATGAGTGACTCTCCGAATGTACCACTCCGACACCGGTACTAGCTGACCCCGGGGTTCACCAGGTGACCTTCTCTCACTAGGCGTCAGCCCGCCCACGCCCCCACCGGCGCTGTGCTCACGCCCCCACCAGCACAGGGTGATAAAGCACTACAATGTCACTCCAGGTCCACAGTAACACAAAACCACCAAAACCCGGCACAGTACGATCCGGTCACGTGAAAAGCCCGCGATCGCATGGCACACAACACAGTGCCATCCGGTCATGAAGAATCCGAGTACACTAAGGCATGCACTAACTAACTATCTAGCAGTATGAACACGTTTTACTGGCATGAATTAGTGTTGTTCTGCCCTGAATCGCGTCGCCCAAGGCCGACGCCATTCAGTCTCCCTAAACTGGTTCATAAAACAGAGGCCACGGAAATCTGGCCTAAAAGGCGTCGACCCAAGTGGTCGCCTTTTGAAACGCGTCGACATCCTACGACGCCAATCAGTTGATAAATCCATAATTTCAGGAAAACAGTACCCAAGGGATTTCTGCCTTAAAAGGCGTCATGGTCTCCCGACGCCATTTAAATCGCGTCGCCCGCCCATGACGTCTTTTAGTCCCAGAATCCCGACCTGACGGACCCTCAGTCGGGGTGATTTCCTGCCTAAATGGCGTCATGGTGGCTCGACGTCCTTCTGAAAGGCGTCGACCACCCATGACGTCATTTAGCGCCAGAACCCCTAGCCTGTTAAACCTCGAACAGGGGAGGTTTCTGCCCTAAAAAGCGTCGTACTTGTAGTGACCCAGGTTTCGGGTTCTGTATTCGGGTCGGGTTTGGACCCTGGAGGGGTCTGGAGATTGCTGACTGAATGGCGTCAACAGTGCTCGACGCCTTTCAAAAGGCGTCAGGGTGTGTAGACGCCATTCAGGGTCCGTTGGTTGTTCGCCGCGTGGGCGGGTTTCGGGCCGCGAGAGTACGGCCCCTGTCAGATTTGTCTGAACGGCGTCTACCTCGGTCGACGCGTTTCAGACTGCGACACCTGCGGTGTCAGGGTGTGGCGCCAGAGCGCTGTCAGTACGGCCGGTCACATCGTCTGAACGGCGTCCACGGTGGGTGACGCGTTTCAGAGCAGTGTCAGTACGGCCGTCCTGCCAGACTGAATGGCGTCTGCCTCGATCGACGCGTTTTACCTGATATCGGATAGACCCTGCGAGCCTCCCCTTCTTTCCCTCATTTCTCACCCTCACACTCTCTCTCCTCACTCCCCTCCGCCTCTCCGGCGATCTTCCTCCCCTCCTTTCCTCTTCTTCCTCTTCCAACTACTCCATAGCTTCCCTACCTCTCACCTCTACCTCCACCACTTCTTTCGCGGTGTTCCACTCTCCGGACGGCGGCCGACGTCCCGGCGGAGTGGCGGCGTCCCCGAAGGTACCGGCGGCGGCGTGGGGCGAGCGGGTCGGCGGCGAGGAGCTTGGCGGAGTTCGAGAACCGGTAGGGGGACGAACCTTGCTTGTGATATTCGTATGATTCTCGGCGTGACGTGATATGTGTGGGGCTAGATCGAGCATGTTTAGGGGATTTTCTTGTGGGAGTTGGCGTGCTTGAGATCGTGGATTCGTCGTATGCATATGGTGGTTGTGTTCCTCCTTATCTTCTCCTTGTTTTTGGGTTTTGGGGTGTTTGGGGTTCAAGGGAGTAGCCCTCGGTTCGAACCAGGGAACCTGGTTCCTGGCTCTGAAAAGCGTCGTACCTGCTCGACGCCTTTTAGAAGGACGTCGGGTCAGTACGACGCGTTTCAGGACAGAAACTCCCCACTGTTCGAGGGGTTCTGAGGCTAAATGACGTCATGGGTGGTCGACGCCTTTCAGAAGGACGTCGAGCCACCATGACGCCATTTAGGCGGGATTTGCCCCGTTTAAGGGTTCTGAAATCTGGTTTTCTGGGTTGAATGGCGTCAGGCCATCCAGACGCGTTTTTAATAGGCGGCTTCAGCGGTGGACGCGTTTTAAGGGATATTCTGGTCTTTTAATAAACCTATCTGTGGAGCTTGAATGGCGTCGACCTCGGTTGACGCGATTCAAGACAGAGCTGTATATTGCTGGTTTTTAGTCTGTGTTTCACTGCGGGACGGTTCAAGGCATCTTTTACGTTGTGTACTGATACTGAGGACTTCTGCATGACTGGGATTTCATCATCTGTGAGTGTGTATGCTTTAACTGTACGTTGAGACTGGGGTTTACTGTGTGACTGGAGTGACGGCATATGATTTTTGTGTGTGTGTGCTTATACGACTGTGGATCGACGTGACAATGGTTTCCTATGTCACCATGGACCGGTGGGGACAGGGTCATGGTGTCTGTGAGGAGGGGTGCTTGTGGCGTTTCACCTTTAGCTGAGGGAAGCAGAACCACCTTGAGCCGGCGGGCCGGAGTAGCTAGTGTGCTATCCGAGGGGTTGCTGTTTGGTCTCAGCGGGTCGGGGTTTCCCTTGTTTGTTGTGACAGCTTCCAGCGTGTTTCTTGCTGTGGAGCTGGTGGGTTTTACTGGTGGGAGTTGGTTTACCCTTTAGCCATTGGGCCTGATGTGACCTTTGATCAAGGTTACGAGTGGTACCTGTAGCCCTTGGCCTGATGCAGCCCGGGAGAGTTGGGTTTGCGGGTAGTTTCCTATAGCTGCGGCTTGACGGGGGTTCCCGGTCCCTAGGACCCTCCAGGAAAACGCTGAGGCCTAGCGCGGAGGCAAACCGGTGGTAGGACAGTAGTCTAGACTGCTTGTGTGCACACGTAGCTGGCAGTGGCGGTACACTGAGTCCAGCTAGTCCTAGTTTAGCTCACTGCCTCACCCTACAGTGCCCCGGAACGCTGTAGGGGTGGACAGGCGTGAGCGCTGGTGGTAGTGTTGGGAGGCGACGTTTGACTTCGGTCGACTGTGTGGTTTAGTCGCCTTGTGGACTTTGGTCGTGAGACGTGGCTCTGTGTTGGGTCCTTCGTGTTACTCAGAGTTGTTCCTGCTTCACTGTTGTCGTACGTTTCGTACTGGAGTTGGCTGTTGTGTTTACTGCCTTGCTTAATTGTCTATATATTACTGTTGCTTCACTTGTGGGTGTGTGAGTGGGAGACAGGGGATCGGATGATCCCTACTGAGCCCAATTCTGGTGTGGCTCACTCCCTGCGGTTTCAGGTGCGGATCAGAGTGGCGCGGCGGTAGCGTGGTGTCTTCTTGGTGTGCGGACCAGCAGCTGTCTCTGTTCCGGGGTATGCCCCGATGTTGTTGTACTTTCCTTCTGCCTGTACTTATTTAACTGTTGGACATGTAATTATTGTTGGACTGTATACGGACATTGCTATCCTTCTTCCCTGCGCACTTGTTTTCCTTTGTTGTCCGTGTGATTGTTATATTTAGCCTTGTTTAGCGCTTACTCCTCCAGATGTGTTGTGTGAGATCCGGGTGTGAACCCGTAGTTAATGGGCCGACATCCATTTAGTGACCGGGTCCCCGGTCATAGGATGGCGGGTCGTTACAGATGGTATCAGAGCCCAGTCTGGTCGAGTATGTGATAAACTAGGTTAGATATTATAGTCCAACAATAAGTGCGAGTCTGTACAGGCGATGGCTGCTGGTGTAGATTGGTAGGTTTTGACGTGTTTTGATTCGATTTGCGTGTTTGTGGGGTAGCGATGGCGCCGAAGAGGAGAGCTCCGTTGGCTCGTGGTTCGAGAGCAGGTGGCGGTGATTCGAGGGCAGAAGGTCAGGATGTGGATCGTTTCATGGAGGCTATGATTGGAGCTATGGCTAGGTATCAGCAGAGAGATGGAACTGAGGGGTCCAGTTCCCGAGGTGGCCAATCCGGGGTGATGGAGCGGTTCTTGAAGCTGAAGCCCCCTTCTTTCACGGGTCAACCTGTTCCAGATACGGCAGCTCAGTGGATTAAGGAAGTGGAGAAGGTGTTTGATGTTCTAGAGTGTGCTGAGAGTGACAAGACCTTGTTGGCAACCTACTTATTGAAGGGCGATGCGTACGATTGGTGGGTTACCACCAAAGGATTGTTGTTTCCAGACAGATCTTTGAGAGAGATTCCTTGGGAAGGCTTTGTGAGAGAGTTTAGTGGGCAGTACCTTCCGAGGCATGTCCGCAGGGCCAAGGAAAGGGAGTTTATGGAATTGGTGCAGGGGGATATGTCAGTTCTAGACTATCAGATGAAATTTGTGGCCCTAGGAAGATTTGCTCCACACATATCCGAGCGTGAGGATCTCAGGACGGAGAAATTCGTGGATGGACTTCGGCATAATTTGAGGGAGTTTGTGGCAGCCCATTGTTGTAGGGATTTGGCATCAGTAGTTCAGCGCGCGGCAGCAGTGGAGATGCAGTTCCAACACACGGCAAGGGAATCGGAGCATTCAGCACAGGAGGAGCAACATAGCAGGGATCAGTCAGCGGCTTTTTCGGCAGGTGGTTCGAGTTCGTTCGAGGTCGAGTTTCAGGAGGTTCCTTGTGACGAGGATGAGGATGGTTCAGCTCAGCAGATGCAGTCACAGGTCGGCTGGCAGCAGGAGGCGAGGCGGGACGCTGCAGGTCGTTGTCCCCGTTGTAGTAGGTTTCATGGCGACAGGATATGTCCCATGATCACTGGTAGCTGTTTTGATTGTGGCAGGAAGGGACATTTCGCGAGGAACTTTCCCCGGAAGAAGAAGGCAGGTCAGGAGCCGAGTGGTCAGTAGGTGGTTGAGGCGTGATTGGAGTCGCGTCTCTTTGTGGTGGTTCGAGTGGCTGTGCTAGATGGGCACTTTTATCTTGTCTTGTGTAAGGGTGGTTGTGGACTCTGGTGGCAATTGTGTGTATTTGGGTTTGGTGGAGAATTGATTTTGTAATATGTGCCTTGCTAGTGTGTGGTTATCGTTGACCTTTCAGCTTTGTGTGGATTTGAGAATCTTGGTTAGATTGATGGGAATTGTTTGGCTATTTCTGTGGAGCCTCGTGTGTGTGTCTGGTGAGGTTGTTGGTTGTGATCGGTGTGTCGGTTTGTGGTGGCTAGCCGATTTGAGCGTTGAGCGGTTGCTAATTTCGAGGACGAAATTCTTTTAAGGGGGGGAGATTGTAGTGACCCAGGTTTCGGGTTCTGTATTCGGGTCGGGTTTGGACCCTGGAGGGGTCTTGAGATTGCTGACTGAATGGCGTCAACAGTGCTCGATGCCTTTCAAAAGGCGTCAGGGTGTGTAGACGCCATTCAGGGTCCGTTGGTTGTTCGCCGCGTGGGCGGGTTTCGGGCCGCGAGAGTACGGCCCCTGTCAGATTTGTCTGAACGGCGTCTACCTCGGTCGACGCGTTTCAGACTGCGACACCTGCGGTGTCAGGGTGTGGCGCCAGAGCGCTGTCAGTACGGCCGGTCACATCGTCTGAACGGCGTCCACGGTGGGTGACGCGTTTCAGAGCAGTGTCAGTACGGCCGTCCTGCCAGACTGAATGGCGTCTGCCTCGATCGACGCGTTTTACCTGATATCGGATAGACCCTGCGAGCCTCCCCTTCTTTCCCTCATTTCTCAGCCTCACACTCTCTCTCCTCACTCCCCTCACTCCCCTCCGCCTCTCCGGCGATCTTCCTCCCCTCCTTTCCTCTTCTTCCTCTTCCAACTACTCCATAGCTTCCCTACCTCTCACCTCTACCTCCACCACTTCCTTCGCGGTGTTCCACTCTCCGGACGGCGGCCGACGTCCCGGCGGAGTGGCGGCGTCCCCGAAGGTACCGGCGGCGGCGTGGGGCGAGCGGGTCGGCGGCGAGGAGCTTGGCGGAGTTCGAGAACCGGTAGGGGGACGAACCTTGCTTGTGATATTCGTATGATTCTCGGCGTGACGTGATATGTGTGGGGCTAGATCGAGCATGTTTAGGGGATTTTCTTGTGGGAGTTGGCGTGCTTGAGATCGTGGATTCGTCGTATGCATATGGTGGTTGTGTTCCTCCTTATCTTCTCCTTGTTTTTGGGTTTTGGGGTGTTTGGGGTTCAAGGGAGTAGCCTTCGGTTCGAACCAGGGAACCTGGTTCCTGGCTCTGAAAAGCGTCGTACCTGCTCGACGCCTTTTAGAAGGACGTCGGGTCAGTACGACGCGTTTCAGGACAGAAACTCCCCACTGTTCGAGGGGTTCTGAGGCTAAATGACGTCATGGGTGGTCGACGCCTTTCAGAAGGACGTCGAGCCACCATGACGCCATTTAGGCGGGATTTGCCCCGTTTAAGGGTTCTGAAATCTGGTTTTCTGGGTTGAATGGCGTCAGGCCATCCAGACGCGTTTTTAATAGGCGGCTTCAGCGGTGGACGCGTTTTAAGGGATATTCTGGTCTTTTAATAAACCTATCTGTGGAGCTTGAATGGCGTCGACCTCGGTCGACGCGATTCAAGACAGAGCTGTATATTGCTGGTTTTTAGTCCGTGTTTCACTGCGGGACGGTTCAAGGCATCTTTTACGTTGTGTACTGATACTGAGGACTTCTGCATGACTGGGATTTCATCATCTGTGAGTGTGTATGCTTTAACTGTACGTTGAGACTGGGGTTTACTGTGTGACTGGAGTGACGGCATATGATTTTTGTGTGTGTGTGCTTATACGACTGTGGATCGACGTGACAATGGTTTCCTATGTCACCATGGACCGGTGGGGACAGGGTCATGGTGTCTGTAAGGAGGGGTGCTTGTGGCGTTTCACCTTTAGCTGAGGGAAGCAGAACCACCTTGAGCCGGCGGGCCGGAGTAGCTAGTGTGCTATCCGAGGGGTTGCTGTTTGGTCTCAGCGGGTCGGGGTTTCCCTTGTTTGTTGTGACAGCTTCCAGCGTGTTTCTTGCTGTGGAGCTGGTGGGTTTTACTGGTGGGAGTTGGTTTACCCTTTAGCCATTGGGCCTGATGTGACCTTTGATCAAGGTTACGAGTGGTACCTGTAGCCCTTGGCCTGATGCAGCCCGGGAGAGTTGGGTTTGCGGGTAGTTTCCTATAGCTGCGGCTTGACGGGGGTTCCCGGTCCCTAGGACCCTCCAGGAAAACGCTGAGGCCTAGCGCGGAGGCAAACCGGTGGTAGGACAGTAGTCTAGACTGCTTGTGTGCACACGTAGCTGGCAGTGGCGGTACACTGAGTCCAGCTAGTCCTAGTTTAGCTCACTGCCTCACCCTACAGTGCCCCGGAACGCTGTAGGGGTGGACAGGCGTGAGCGCTGGTGGTAGTGTTGGGAGGCGACGTTTGACTTCGGTCGACTGTGTGGTTTAGTCGCCTTGTGGACTTTGGTCGTGAGACGTGGCTCTGTGTTGGGTCCTTCGTGTTACTCAGAGTTGTTCCTGCTTCACTGTTGTCGTACGTTTCGTACTGGAGTTGGCTGTTGTGTTTACTGCCTTGCTTAATTGTCTATATATTACTGTTGCTTCACTTGTGGGTGTGTGAGTGGGAGACAGGGGATCGGATGATCCCTACTGAGCCCAATTCTGGTGTGGCTCACTCCCTGCGGTTTCAGGTGCGGATCAGAGTGGCGCGGCGGTAGCGTGGTGTCTTCTTGGTGTGCGGACCAGCAGCTGTCTCTGTTCCGGGGTATGCCCCGATGTTGTTGTACTTTCCTTCTGCCTGTACTTATTTAACTGTTGGACATGTAATTATTGTTGGACTGTATACGGACATTGCTATCCTTCTTCCCTGCGCACTTGTTTTCCTTTGTTGTCCGTGTGATTGTTATATTTAGCCTTGTTTAGCGCTTACTCCTCCAGATGTGTTGTGTGAGATCCGGGTGTGAACCCGTAGTTAATGGGCCGACATCCATTTAGTGACCGGGTCCCCGGTCATAGGATGGCGGGTCGTTACAGTACTGCCCCGACGTCCTTCTAAAAGGCGTCGACCTGGCACGACGCCGTTTAGCGCCAGAAACCTGGTTCTCTGATTCGAACCGAGGGTTTCTCCCTTAACCCCAAATGCCCCGAAAAGCCCCAAAACGGAAAGGGGGAGGAAGAGCAGTTGATCCACCACAAATATACTACGAAACCCCATTCACAAACGCGGCCATACCCACAAGAACCCCCCCTAAACATGCTCAATCTAGCCCAAAACACATCAAAACACGCCTAGGAAAGCACGAGCAACACATACAAGGTTCGTCCCCCTACCGGATACTTGAACTCCTCCCGGCTCCGTGTCGCCCAACCGCCGCGCCGCAGACCGCCGCCGGTACCCCCGAGAACGTCGCCACTCCGCCGGGACGTCGGCCGCCGTCCGGAGAATGGAACGCCGCGAAGGAAGTGGTGGTGGCAGAGGTGAGAGGTAGGGAGGCGTTGGAGTGGTGGGAGAGGAAGAAGAGAAAGGGAATGGTGGAGAGTGGGATCGGAGGAGGCGGAGAGGGAGAGGAGAGAGAGTGAGAGGTGAGAAAATGAGGGAAAGAAAGGAGGGCTCGCGGGGGTCATCAGAAACTACCTAAAACGCGTCGAGCGAGAAGGACGCCTATCAGATGACAGGACGGGCCGTACTGACAGCTGTCTGAAACGCGTCGACCACCATGGACGCCATTTAACTGACATGACAGGCACCGTACACTGACATCGCAGGGTGGCAGTCTGAATCGCGTCGTCTATCATGGACGCCGTTCAGACGACAAGACAGGGGCCGTACTCTCGCGGCCCGAAATCCGCCCACGTGGCACCCACGTGGCACAACAGCAATTCGCCTAAATGGCGTCCACCTATCAAGACGCCGTTTGAAAGTCGTCGTGATCCTCCGACGCCATTCAGAGGAAATTCTCCAGACCCCGCAAGGTCCGACCCAGGGGATCCGGCCCGAAACCGACCCAAAAACCGAACCCGAAACCTCAGTCCTTACAAATACAGTCGAAGACCCTCCCTGAGCACTACAACTCTTACTAGGGTCTCGGGTCTGGTATCTAGCCACGGTGTCCATCATAGCGTCCACGAAACGCTCCATACTCGGCCTACTGGCCTCAGATCCACTAGGGACATCTCCCCGCTCTCTAATAACTGACATCCTCTTCCTAGGAGCCATCTAATCGCCTACAATCACCAAACAGCAACCCCTCGGATAGCGCACTGGCTACTCCGGCCTGACAGGCTCCAAGTGGTTCTGCTTCACCCAGCACGAGTGACACTCCGAATGTACCACTCCCACACCGGTACTAGCTATACCCCGGGGTACACCAGGTGACCCTCTCTCTAGGCGTCACCTTGCCACTCCCACACCGGCGCCGTGTCACTCCCACACCGACACAGGGTGCCTAAGCGCTAACAACTGTCACTCTAGGCCTATGATCGCACAAAACACAACACGGTGTGATCCAATCACATAGAATCCATTGTCATCGAGTACATTTCTAAGCATGCGATTAACTAAACTATCTAACAATGTAAACACGTGTTAACTGTAGGAATTAATAGAATTCTGGCTTGAATCGCATCGCCCAATGCCGACGTCATTCAAGCTTCCAAAACTGGTCTATAGAAAACTAGCCTCAGAAGATGGCCTAAAACACGTCGTCATATGTAGCCGTCTTTTGAAAGGCGTCGCTGTCCCTAGTCGCCTGATAGCGACAGAAACAGAGATAGGCCTTAGGGTAATTTCACTTAAAACGTGTTGCGCATGCAAGTCGCCGTTCAAAAGGCGTCGCTGTCCCTGGACGCTCATCAGTCCAGAGACAGTCTATTATCTGGGCTAAATCACGTCGCGGGTGGAAGCCGCCTTTCTAAAAGGCATTGCTGTCCCCCGACGCCATTCAACCCTCACAGAGAGGTTCTTCCTCCGCCATCTCCCGATCCATGAGATGGGATTTCCTCCCCCAAATCGTGTAAGAACACTAAAAAAAGTGGAGAAAGAGGAGAAGAACCCAAATACCCATTAAAACCCCCAATTTCTCATTTCATGCAATTAGTGTTTTCACCCTAAGAACCCCCTAAACATGCTTCAAAGCGGGAAAAACATGGTTTTAAACACAATACAACGGGGATCGTCACCCTACCAGTTACTCGAACTCCTCCTAGCTCTAAGCCGCCAACCCGCCTCGCCACACGCCACCACCGGTACCGCCGTGGACGCTGTTACTCCACCGGGACGTAGGCCGCCGTCCGGAGAGAAAAACGTCGCGGAGGAGATGGTGGTGGTAGTGGTGGGAGTTAGGAGGTTGATGGAGTAGAGGGAGAGAAGGAATGGAGGGAGGAAAGCAAGGAGACGGGGAAGGGGTCGCCGGAGATCGGAGAGAAGAGAGGAGAGAGAAGAGAAAGGAGAGAATGAGGGAAAGGAAAGAGGGTTCGCGGGGTCAAACAGAAGCTGGGTGAAACGCGTCGTGCAAGCCCGACGTCATTCAAACGACAAGACCGGGCCGTATACTGACAAACCATGGTCGTACTCTAAATGGCGTCGTCCATACAAGACGCCATTCAGACGATATGACCGGGGCCGTACTCTAGCGCCCCTAGGCCAGCCCACGTGGCACAGCCTGAACACAGCCCACTAAGTCACAGCCCCACCAGGACCCAAACTAAGGGATCTGACCCCGAAACTGACCCGATAATCGGATCCGAAAGCTCAATCCTTACAACTGCACTATGAATTCATATTATCTAAGTAATGATGGATAAACTTAACTAAATTATTTGATTTGTTGTGCTACTATAAGGCCATTCTGATTCAGGGGTTAAATTTGATCGGATATTGCAAATGTTGCAATTGTCAAGAGTTGACTGCCTAAGGGACTTGATGTGATTTGTTGTGCTACGACAAGATCACATGCATGATGCCTGAAGGATTCTGATCCTCACTAGGAGATCACCGGAATCTCCCGTTCTGTATATTAGACGGTCATACAGATCGTCGAAAAATAGTAGGAGTAAAAATCTATATTAAAAGTCCGAAATATGATTTTAGAACTATCTGCTTATTTTTCATTATATTTTCTTGTAGGTCATTATGTCGTCACCTAACTTCCTTTGTTGCATACTTGATGCAAACAAACTCACGGGACCAAATTACATTGACTGGTTACGCAACCTGAAAATTGTCCTAAAGTGTGAAAAACTAGCCTATGTCCTGGATCAACCAGATCCAGAACAACCCAGTGAAAATGCTAACGAGGATGAATTAATGATGTTTGAAAATTAGAAGGAGGATTCTATTAAAGTCTAGTGTTATATGCTTAGTTCAATGAACAATGAACTACAACGACAGCATGATAACATGGAACCTAAGTCTATTCTAAATCACCTACAAGAGTTGTTTGGTGAACAATCCAGAACAAAAAGATATGGGATATCTAAGAAACTGTTTAGGACCACAATGAGCGAGGGCACATCTGTGCAAACTCATGTGCTCAAGATGATAGAATGGATTGAGAGGCTTGCAGTGCTTGCCTTTGTTGTGAACAATGACCTAAGCATCGACTTAATCTTACAGTCCCTTCCAGATTCATTTTCACAATTCATTATCAACTTCAATATGAACAAGATTGAGGTTACACTAGCTGAGCTGCTCAACATGTTGAAGACAGCTGAAGGCTGTAAGGAATCGCCAAGAACGCAGCGGAAATAAAAAAAATGATTCCATTGTATCGGTTGCTGGGGTTGTAAAACGGACATTAAAACTAATGCGGGAAGAACATTTCTTCACCTTTGTGGGGTTTCGAATCTCCCGTGGATGATGCCGACTCGTTAATCGCGCACGCGCACGATCTCTAGAGGTATCCACACGAGTTCCTGCAGCAGACGCGATTTCCTCCTCGACTTGAGTGCTCCAACCAGATCTCAGATCCACCATGCGTGGTGTAACGACCCGCCATCCTTTGACCGGAGACCCGGTCACTAAATGGATGTCGGCCCATTAACTGCGGGTTCACACCCGGATCTCACACAACACGTCTGGAGGAGTAAGTGCTAAACAAGGCTAAATATAACAAACACACGGACCACAAGGTAAACAAGTGCGCAGGAAGGAGAATAACAATGTCCGTATACAGTCCAACAATAATTACATGTCCAACAATTAAATAAGTACAGGCAGAAGGAAGTACAACAACATCGGGGCATACCCCGGAACTAAGACAGCTGCTGGTCCGCACACCAAGAAGACTCCACGCTTCCGCTCGCCTCGAGGTCCACACCTGAAACCGCAGGGAGTGAGCCACACCAGAAATGGGCTCAGTAGGGATCATCCGATCCCCTGCCTCCCACTCACACACCCACAAGTATAACAACAGGAATATATGGCAATTAAGTAAAGCAGTAAACACAGCACCCAACTCTGATATGAAACGCACGGTAAGCAGTGTAACAAGAACCATTCTAAGTAACCCGTAAAACCCAACACAGAGCCACGACTCACAGTCAAAGTCCACGAAGCGACTAAACCATACTGTCGACCGAAGTCGAACGTCGCCTCCCAACACTACCACCACTGCTCACGCCTGTCCACCCCTACAGTGTTCCGGGGCACTGTAGGGTGAGGCAGTGAGCCAAGCTAGGACTAGCTGGACTCAGTGTACCGCCACTGCCAGCTACGTGTTCACACAAGCAGTCTAGACTACTATCCTACCACCGGATTGCCTCCACGCTAGGCCTCAGCGCTTCAGGAGGGCCCTGGGGACCGGCGAACCCCCGTCAAGCCGAAGCTACAGGAACTACCCACAAACCCAACTCTCCCGGGCTGCGTCAGGCCAAGGGCTAAAGGTACCACTCGTAACCTTGATCAAAGGTCACATCAGGCCCAATGGCTAAAGGATAAACCAACTCCCACCAGAAACACCACCAGCTCCACAGCAAGAAGCACGCCAGAAGCTGTCACGACAACCGAGGGAAACCCCGACCCGCTGAGACCAAACAGCAACCCCTCGGATAGCACACCAACAACTCCGGCCCGACGGGCTCAAGGTGGTTCTGCTTCTCTCAGCCAAGGGTAAAACACCACACGCACCACTGCACAGACACCATGACCCTGTCCCCATCGGTCCATGGTGACAACGTAAACCACAGTTAACACGATCCACATTCGCATAACACAAGCACACATATAACATGATTCCATTCGCACAGCAAACCTCAGTCTCAGTATATAGTTAAAGCACACACACACACACAGGTGATGTAATTCCACTCACGCAGAAGTCCCCGTCTCAGTATACAACCCGAAACATGCATTAGAATCATCCCACCGTGAAACATGCACGAAATCACAGCATTAAGCATTCCTGTCTTGAATCGCGTCGACCGAGGTCGACGCCATTCAAGACCCTTAGACAGGTTTATTAAAAGCCTGATTTATCCTTAAAACGCGTCCACCGTTGAAGTCGCCGTTTAAAACGCGTCTGGGTGTCTCGACGCCATTCAACCCAGAAATCCAGATTGCAGGACCCTTAAACGGGGGCATTTCCTGCCTAAATGGCGTCATGATGGCCTGACGTCCTTCTAAAAGGCGTCGTCCATCCATGACGTCATTTAGCGCAGAACCCCTAACTCAGGAAACCTCGCACAGGGAGGTTTCTGCCCTAAAACGCGTCGTACTGACCCGACGTCTTTCGGAAAGGCGTCGACCAGGTACGACGCTATTTAGCGCCAGAAACCAGGTCTCCTGGTTCAACCCGAGGGCTTCACCCTTGAACCCCGGGCACCCCGAAAAGCCCCAAAACCAAAAGGGGAAGAAGAGAAGCTCAACCACATAATCATGCTACGAATCCACGACCACAAACACCGCTATTCCCACAAGGAAACCCCTCTAAGCATGCTCAATCTAGCCCCACACACGCCACATCATGCCAAGAAGCAAACGAGTAACACAAGCAAGGTTTCGTCCCCCTACCGGTTCTTGAACTCCGCCAAGCTCCGTGCCGCCGTCCCGCCGCACCGCACACCGCCGCCGGTACCCTCGAGGACGCCGCCACTCCGCCGGGACGTCGGCCGCCGTCCGGAGAAGGGAACGCCGCGAAGGAGGTGGTGGAGGTAGAGGTGAGAGGTAAGGTGGTGTTGGAGTGGTGGAAGAGGAAGAAGAGGAAGGGGAGGGAAAGAAGAGCGTCGGAGAGGGCGGAGGGGGGTGAGGAGAGAGAGTGTGAAGGTGAGAATGAGGGAAAAAAGGGGAGGCTCGCGGGGTCAACTAGAATCCCGTTAAAATGCGTCGATCGAGGCAGACGCCTATCAGTCTGACAGGACGGCCGTACTGGCAGCGCTCTGAAACGCGTCGCCCACCGCGGACGCCGTTCAGACAACAAGACAGGCCGAACTGACAACGCTCTGGCGCCATACCCTGACACCGCAGGTGTCGCAGTCTGAAACGCGTCGACCGAGCTGGACGCCGTTCAGACAAATCTGACAGGGGCCGTACTCTCGCGGCCCGAAACCCGCCCACGTGGCGAACACGTGGCACAACAACCAGCAGACCTAAATGGCGTCCACACAACCTGACGCCTATTGAAAGGCGTCGAGCACTGTTGACGCCATTCAGCCAGAAATCTCAAGACCCCTCCAGGGTCCAAACCAGGGGATCCGGCCCGAACCCGACCCGAATATAGAACCCGAAATCTCAGTCATTACACGTGGAGAGAGACAGATCCACTCCAAGAGAGAGAGAAGGAGAGAGAGAGAGGAGAGAGAGAATCTGGGGAGTAAAATTCCTCCAACTAACTTTTTTACCACTCCCCCCTTGGCCCTCCTTATATAGAAATAAAGATAAGCACAACAGTTAATCCTCATGATTATCCAAGAGTTTGGCCTTGGATAATTCTCCATTAAATCTTCATGTTTATCCTGCAGCTTTTCACAAAAACCCAGATAAGCATGAAATTTAACATCTCTCACCGTCTGACGAGAACTCTTATGTGTGTGACCCTCTAGGCTCGTATATCAGTCCGGTTGCAGGCCCATTAAACTTAGAACTGTTTCTTAAGTTTAATATTTATTAATTAACATTTAAACATCACATGTTAAATGATTAATTTAATAAACAAGTGAATTATCATCTGATGATCAAATCACTTGGCCTTCTGATCATGAACAACACCAAACACTACCTCATGATCCCAGAAGATATAAGGGATATTGTTCCCTTCAATTAAACCTTTTCGTCTGCAGATACCGCACATATATAATCCTTCACTCATGCAATGTCCCGATAACTCAAGGGTATGGTTTTATAGTCAAACCCTCTATCGCATTATCCAGATGGATTCCAGTACACAGTTAATATCTAGAAAGACATCTCTTTCATTTGACCCTGGCCAGGGATTTCTGTGTACACATCCATGGGACATTCTCTCTCCAGTCTTATACCAAGAGTGAGTGATCCCTTGTTGTTCACTCAATTACCTTCGCAAGCTTTCCACTGTATCTGAAAGACCGATTATGGTGGACTTAATGGTTAAAGCCCACGAGTCAGAGAATCAAGACACAATGGTCCACAAACAAGGTATCATTGGTGACTCAGGTCAAAGGACCAACTGTGCTACTGCAACAAATGAATTCCCTAGTTGACTAATAGGTATAATTACCATCCAGGAATTCTTATTTGGGTCTGTTCAGTGAACTCATTCTCTAATGAGCACCCACTTGTTTGTCTTAGTGTCACCACACGAGTGAATGTGAGATCATTCACCCTCATCATATGAGCATACATAACTTGTGTCGATCTTATCGGATATTTAATGTCCTTCTCAAATATCCTACGATCGAGAACTATTTAAGACAATTGCCTTAGGATATTGATCTCACTATCACGATCTCATCATGATTCAATATCCCATACAATTGTCTATGGACCTTCATTACGATAGTTAATTGCGAGAACTATTAAATGAAGAAATTATTGCCTTATTAATAATCTTGAACTAGAATGTACAATGATTGGCTTTGAGGCTACCCAATTCTAACATTCTCCCACTTGGACTATAGCCAATCACCCATGTGTCTAAGTCCCATAGACTTAAGGTGACGTTCTAAATTGTTTTGAGACAATGGCTTAGTCTAGGGATCTGCTACATTATCTTCAGATGAGACTTTCTCAACTACTATATCTCCTCGGGCGATGATCTCACGAATCAGATGAAATCGTCTCAGAATGTGCTTTGACTTCTGATGTGATCTGGGCTCCTTCGCTTGAGCTATTGCCCCATTGTTGTCACACAATAATGGAACAGGATCTGAAATGCTTGGAACGACTCCAAGTGCCGAGATGAACTTCTTCATCCAAACCGCCTCCTTGGCCGCTTCAGCTGCAGCAATGTATTCTGCTTCGGTCGTCGAATCTGGAGTAGTTTCCTGTTTGGAACTCTTCCAACTTACTGCATCTCCATTTAACATGAACACAAATCCAGACATGGATTTGCTGTCATCCATATCCGACTGGAAACTCGAGTCAGTAAATCCTCGAAGTTCCAAGTCGTTTCCTCCATAAACGAGAAATAGATCCTTAGTCCTTCTCAAGTATCTAAGGATACATTTCACCGCCTTCCAGTGTTCCTCACCTGGATCAGCCTGATATCTACTTGTGACACTTAGTGGGTGTGCCACATCAAGCCTAGTACATAGCATTGCATACATGATAGATCCTATTGCCGACGCATAAGGAACTCTATCCATGTATGCTCTCTCTTCAGGTGTCTTGGGAGACATTTCTTTAGAGAGATAAATTCCATGCCTCATAGGAACGAGGCCTCTCTTGGAATTTTCCATGCCAAACCTTTTGACTATGGTATCTATGTACATAGATTGGGATAATCCAAGCATCCTTTTGGACCTATCTCTATAGATCCTTATTCCCAGAATATAGGATGCTTCTCCCAAATCTTTCATGGAGAAGTTTTTGGATAACCAGGCCTTTACTGATGACAGCGTTCCTACATCATTCCCAATGAGTAGAATGTCGTCAACGTAAAGTACCAAAAAGGTAACTGCGCTCCCACTAACCTTTTTGTATACACAAGGTTCGTCTTCATTCTTAATGAAGTCATAAGATTTGATTGCTTCATCAAATCTTAAGTTCCAAGTTCGGGATGCCTGCTTTAATCCATAGATGGATCTTTGCAGCTTGCATACCTTACTTGAATGCTCTTTGGAAGTGAATCCTTCAGGTTGTATCATATACACCTCTTCTTGAAGGTTCCCGTTAAGGAATGTTGTTTTCACATCCATTTGTCATATTTCATAATCATAGAATGCAGCGATAGCAAGAAGTATTCTGATTGACTTAATCATGGCAACTGGAGAAAAGGTTTCGTCATAGTCAACACCTTGCCTTTGACGATATCCTTTTTCTACAAGCCTTGCCTTGTATGTGTCAATTTGTCCATCTGCCCCGATCTTTCTTTTAAAGATCTATTTACTGCCAATAGGTACTATACCTTCTGGCAGATCAACCAAGTTCCAAACTTGGTTGGCATACATGGACTGAATTTCAGAATCCATTGCCTCTTGCCATTTTTCTGATTCATGACTATTTATGGCTTCAAGGTAGGTTTGAGGATCATCATCCTCATTTAAGTGCACCTTTGGTTTGCCTTCATCGATATGTCCAACATATCTTTCAGGCTGCTTAGGCACTCTACCTGATCTGCGAACCTTTTGTGTATCATCTTGAATAAGTTCTTGAGTAGATGGTTCAGTAGATGAACCAGTGTTGATTTGTGAGTCTAGAATTTCTTCCAGTTCTATCTTGCTCCCACTGTCTTCTTTTGAAAGATATTCTTTCTCTAAGAAGACAGCTCTTTTTGCGACAAACACCCTTTGATCGCTGGGCTGATAGAAGTAATATCCAAAACTTTCTTTTGGATATCCCACAAATCTACATTTCTCTGTCCTGGAATCCAGTTTGTCTGGATCATGTCTTTTGACATGTGCAAGACAACCCCAGACTCTAACATGCTTAAAGTCTGGTTTCTTTCCTTTCCATATCTCATATGGAGTGGAAGGTACTGACTTACTCGGAACTTTGTTCAACAGATATGCAGCAGTCAATAGTTCATATCCCCATAAAGAGGTTGGAAGGTTAGCATTACTCATCATTGATCGTACCATATCTAATAGAGTACGATTTCTCCTTTCCGATACACCATTTAACTGAGGTGTATAGGGAGGAGTCCACTGAGACAAAATACTATTATCCTTAAGATATTCTGTGAATTATGTACTTAAGTATTCTCCCCTTCGATCTGATCGAAGAGTTTTAATACTCTTTCCAGTCTGGTTCTCAACTTCGTTTTTAAACTCTTTAAATTTCTCAAAGACTACTGACTTATATTTCATTAAATATATGTGGCCATATCTTGAGAAATCATCTGTAAATGAAACAAAGTATGAGTAACCACCCATAGCATGAGTGGACATTGGACCACATACATCACTATGTATTAGTTCCAATAAGTCCTTAGCTCTTTCTCCATGTCCTGAGAATGGAGCTTTGGTCATCTTTCCCATGAGACAAGCTTCACAGGTTGCAAATGATTCATAATCAAATGGATCAAGATATCCATTCTTTTGCAACCTTATGATCCTGTTCTCATTTATATGACCTAGCCTACAATGCCATAGGTACGATTTATTCACATCCTTATCTAAGCGTTCAAGAGAATTATTTACCAGACAAACATCATATGAAATATCAAGTAAATATAATCCATTCAATAAATATCCGGAAGCAAACAATTTGTCTCCTTGATAAATTGAACAACCTTTATTCTCTAGCTTCATAGAATATCCTTGTCTATCTAAACATGAAATAGATATGATATTCCTAATAATGGTTGGAACATAATAACAATCTATCAGTTCCAAAGAGTCTCCTGACGGCATCTGAAGTCTTCTTGTCCCCACAGCTAACGCAGCAACTTTTGCTCCATTCCCGAGCCTCAGATCCACGTCTCCGCGGTTCAATCTTCTTTTATTTGTTAACACCTGCAAGTTATTGCAGATATGAGAAACACATCCAGTATCTAATACCCAGGATGTTGATTCTCTATAAGACAAGTTAAGATTGATCATGAGAATACCTGAAGCTTCACCAAGCTTCTCCTTTTCTTTTTCTGCAAGATAAATCTTGCAGTTTCTCTTCCAATGACCTTCTTTATGGCAGTGGAAACACTGACCATTATCATTGACTTTAGCTTTGTCCTTTTGTGCCGCCGGTTTGCTTTTCACTTGCTTCTTAGGCTTACCTGTAGGTACTGAAAATGCTCGTGTGATTAACATGAAAAAGCTATGTTGTTTAGTGTAAACTAACCTATTAAAAACAGCAACTAAAGTGCAGTGATCGTCAGAAACTTTTAACTAAAAAGTTTCAAAAGAGATATGATCGCCTACCTGTTTGAACGCGGAAGAATGAGTCCTTGGTTCCCCTCCTTCAGCCGGCTGAAGAAAGAGAGCCCTTTCTTTGTTCTTTTGTTCTTGCTGTTGAATTTGAGGTTGAGGATCGTCCAGAAGTCCTTCTGACTTTATGCTTGATTTCTCCCTTTTGTTCTCTTGTTGTTGAGTGCAGCAGAGACAGAGACAGAAAAATGTAATGAAGAATGATGATGAGAATTTAAGTGGAAGTAATATCAAAGCTGATCATGATTATAAACATGTTTAAACAGCAACTCACTTGTTTAAATGGCTTTGAAACCCCTTAAAACAGATAGGTTTTGGAAAATTAATGCTGTGGTGTGTGTTGCATGAAGTGAATATGAGAATGAAATGAATGAAGATGTAAAATGAAATTGCAGAAATGAAACACTTATGCCCAGTTGGAGCCTTGAAGGGATGAAGATCTTGAAAGGGACGCCGACTTCTGGAAATGGCAGCGCTCCGGCGTTCCGACGTTGTTGCTTCGATCTTCAAATCGCTATAACGCTATGGCTCAACTCAATTTAATTCTTTCTTTTTTTTCTTTAACTCTTTGAGATGCAAGGTATTTATAGGCATTTTCTGCGTTCGCGATTAACATAGAAAAATCTAGGATTTATCCATCTTAACCGACAGATAATTACTGATTAATTCATCTTTATCTGTAATTATCTAAAACGCGTCCACATAGGATGACGCCTTTCAGATTAATTAAGATAAGGATAAATATCCGGGAAAACTTATCTTTATCTTTATGAGCTAAAACGCGTCCACATGTGTAGACGTCTTTTACACTAATTAAGATAAGGATAAACATCCGGAAGAGAAGTTAAAATAACTTAGGAAACCTAAAACGCGTCTATCTTCACAGACGCCTTTTAGCCAATAAATCAATTGATTAAAATTCAAATTTAAACGTTAAAATAAGAATAAAAGTCTAAATAGCGTCCACATGGATCGATGCCTTTTTGACTTCTTCATATTTTAACTGAAATTTGAGCTAAAATCAATTTAATTGATTAACTTAAACATGTCTGTTAAACCCGACACTCAAAAATATCAATAAAAATTAATCAATGGTTAATTATCAGACCATTATGAGGCATTATTATATGATATGAAATTTACTCAAAATGACGTCAAAATTAGCGTGTCTACAGCTGCCTCACCTTGGCATCGTCTTTGCAAGGGAGTGAAATGGAATGGAATGTACTGAAAAGGTGATGCCAAGGTGTGATGAGACACGCTCTTAACATCACATGATTGAAATTTTTCTCAAAATCATCAATGAAGATAGCTCAAAGAAATCAATGTAATTAATCCTATCTGGATGAGGTAGATAAGGAAATAAAATAAAGTCGATCAACCTCCTCGGAGTGAGAAGTACCCCAAGTCGTAGACACTGTAGGTTTCATCATGGGGAGCGTTTGCCAGCCAATGTGGACGTGCTGCAGCCATGATGGATCTTAAAAGAAAACAAGGATATTGGATAAAGAATCCAATCAAGGATAGAATTTCCAAGGATATCTTCAAACGAACCTCAAAGATAATCAAGATACTCAATTCAGAATGGAATATTTCATATCATGTTTTGATTACTTGATTAATGGTCTGAAACTTAATCAATAATTAATTCTTATCACAATGATTTCAAAGTCCTATATGATGCATGCTGGGCTAAAAGAAAAATATAAAGTCAAATAAAATATAAAATAATCAAGGATAATATTGTTAAATTGTCATTAATGAGTCAAGATACCAATTCTTGTAATCCAGTGCTAAGCCGAAGCTCGTTTATCCACGCACCATTTCACAAAAGTGGAACCATCGTCCTCACTAATTAACAATCCAACGGCCTATCCGTGCGATTAAGAATCCTCTGGAATTATCACTGTTTTTGTTGTAGGGGAACTCAAATTCCAGTTTCATCAAAACCACAAGGTCCTTGATATACTCTAGTAAATATTTAACATATAGTAATGCGAATGCAAAAATAATTACATGAAATAATACAAGGGTAGAAATAACCGTCTTTTTAGTCACGGTCAAGACTTCTTGAATTACACAGTGGGATCTTCTTGATATTCTCAGGTTTTCTTCAGGCTTTTCTTGAATTTCTGAAACGCGTTTCTGGTTGTTCTTCTATTCGGATTCCAACTCAATCAATGCCTTGTGTCCTGTATACAACTTGAATAAACATGTTAAGTATCTGTTTAGGCTTAGCCCCTTGCCTGGTTAAGTAACCGACTACTTGATCCTATCCTTGATAGAAGGGTCAAGGGGCATAGCCTTTATTAACAAAGGTAATGAGAATAATCAAACTTAAGCAAAATGCAACATACAAGCAAACAGATGCTCACTGAAAATAAAAGGAATGAAACATACTAAATGCAACAAGCAGATGCTAATTGAAATATTTTCGTTGTTTTGAAATATTCATTTTTGTTTGTTTTGAAATATGTGCTTTTTTTTTGAATTTTGACATATATATTTTTTTTGAATTTTTGATGTATGTATTTTTTTTATTTTTGACATATGTATTTTTTTTTTATTTTTGACTAAAAGATCAGCATGGTACTTAGATCAAAAGATCATATTCATTTATTAACTTAATTTCCAAATCACTCTTGAACAATTTAACTTAAACCCATCGTGTTTGAATTTGTGTTTCCATTCGTGATCCCATTTGATGATTTGACCCTTAGTCAATGTAAGCCATTCCTTAAGTTTGGAGTACAGCTCTTTAGAAAGAAAAGATGAATAAGTTTAGAAAACCCATGAGAAGGTTCCGGAGACTTAAAAAGATGTTCCTTTCCTACCCTAATATCCGTTGGGGTTCGGTCATTTCTTTCCGGGGTATTTATCGACCTTGCATTCCCTTTTTGTTTCATTTCATGGCCTTGATGTAACGTTTGTAATGTAATGACCTTTTGATTTGACATTTGGCTTTTGCCTTTTGCTTTTTTCTTTTCTTTTCCTTTTCTTTTCGGGACGGATCTCCCCCTTTTTTTTTATGACGGCCTCCTACTAAGATGGCGGGTATTCTTGGTAGTCTATTCTAAGTCTCGTTCCGACATCATGGGCCGAATTTAAAACAGAATTTTTACTTTAAAACGAATGATTTGTACTTTACACTTTCGGTCAAGCTTTCGGTATTCCTTAGGACTTGTCATCTCTTGTTACTCACGAATCAAACGTGTCAGTGTGTGCAATAATGGGCTTAAAATTAAATTATCCAGACTGATAAGGAAATTTGAGTTTATAAACTTTCTGATTCCACTGGTCTTTGTACCATACTGATCGACTCTTTAACTTAAGGGTAGTATTTCTTAAGATGTAAACCATTCCAGGGATGTTTTAGCTCTTCTCCTTCTGCATTAACAAGACGATAAGCATTACCAGGAAAAGCGTGCGATACAACATAAGGTCCTTCCCAGTTGGGTTGGAGCTTAGAACGGGGACCACCAGGTTTTACAAAAATTCTTTTGACAACCATTTCACCGACTTTGAACTTACGTTCAATGACTTTCTTTTGATAAAAACATGCTAGTCTATTTTGATAAACTTTTGCATGATTAGCAGCTGACCATCTTTTCTCGTCTAAAAGTTCCAATTGAGCAAGGAGTGTTGAACGATGTTCATCAATGGAAAATTCCTTATTCAATTGTACTCTTAATGACGGTATGAGGATCTCATATGGAACTACCGCCTCCATTCCAAATGTTAAGGAATAAGGAGTTTGCCCAGTAGGTGTGCGGATTGAAGTTCGGTAGGCCCATAGAGCCTCAACCAATTTTTCTGGCCAATCTGCGAATTTGTTAGATTTGCACGTCTTTTTGATGATTTTTATCAAAGTCTTATTTGTTGCCTCTGCTTGGCCATTGCCTTGCGGATAATAAGGAGACGAATGATGCAATGCAATTTTATACCTGTTACAGAGGTCCTTCAATTCTTGTGACACGAACTGCGGTCCGTTGTCGGTGACGATGGTGCTTGGAAATTCCAAATCGAGTGATGATGTTCTTCATGATGAACTTGCAGACGGTTGATGCTTTGATCTCCACGTACGCTTCAGCTTCTGCCCACTTGGTGAAGTATTCCGTTGCCGTGAGAATGAAAGATTTTTGCTTGATGCCGGAATCTGGATTGCCAAGGGGTCCGATGATGTCGAAAGCCCACATGGAGAAAGGCCATGGGGAGGAAACAGGATGGAGTGAAGATGCAGGAGAATGAATTTTGTCAGCGTGAAGTTGACACTTAGCACACCTACGAACATATCCTACGCAGTCTTCTTCCATGGTTGGCCAATAAAATCCTTGTCTAAGGATCTTCTTTGCTAACATATGTCCATTGACATGGCCACCACAAACTCCACTATGAGCTCCTTCCATAACCTTCCAAAGCTCATCTTCGTCTAGACATCTCAGAAGAACTCCATCAAAACCTCTCTTGTACAGTGCTCCTCCAACTAGGGTGTATCGTTGAGCAACTCTCCTGATAGCTCTCTTCTCCTCAGTTGTAGCTTCCTCAGGATACGATTGATCTTCACAATATTTTGCGATTTCATAATACCATGGCTTCTGTTCATCATCCATCTCTTCTAACAGCTCCATCAACATAATTTCTCTTTTCTCAATGATATCTCCGTCTCTGACTTTCTTCAGCAATTTCTCCTTAGTTCTAAGGAATGAAGGATCTTTCACGGCGGGTGAAAGACGCCTCTGAACTATGATTGATTCGGATTGTTTGCTGATCGGAAAATCAAGAGAAGATCCAAGTGAAGCTAGAGCGTCAGCTAAGATGTTCTGATTCCTAGGGACATGGACAAAGATCAATTTCGTGAAAAGCTTTGAATAAGCAGAAGTAAGTTCTTGATAAGGCTTGAGCTTGGGATCGAGAGTTCGATACTTGGTCAGTACTTGGCGAAGAATCAGTTGGCTATCACCTACAATCCTGAGTTTGGTGGCACCATGGAAATGAGCAGCCTCGAGACCAGCAAGAAGTGCCTCATATTCAGCTATATTGTTGGTAACTGGAAAATCAAGCTGAAAGGCTTGTGGAATGGTGACACCTTCAGGTGATAACATAACGATACCGATCCCTTTTCCATGAGAATTCAGAGCTCCGTCAAAATGCAGAGTCCACATATCATCTCTGATTTGATTTACGGACATCAGTTCCTCATCCGGAAACTCTGATCGGACTGGATCAAATCGAGGAAGGGGATGATGAGCGAGATGTTCTGCTATGGCATAGCCCTTGATTGCTTTCTGCTGAATATAAATGATGTCAAATTGAGATATAAAGCTTTGCCATCGCGCTAACCTATCAGTAAGGACAGATTTCTCCAGAAGGAATTTGATCGGATTCATCCTAGCGATGAGATGGACCTCATGGGCCAGAAAATAATGTTTCAATTTCTGAACAACCCAGACCAATGCTGCACATGTTTTCTCCATCGCTGTATATCTCTGTTCAGCGGGGTTGAGAAGTTTAGAGAGATAATAGGCTGCCCTCTCTTTTCCTTCTTCATCTTCTTGTGCTAGGACAGCCCCCACTGCATCATCCAGGACTGAAATGTAAAGTATCAATGGTTTGCCTGGAGATGGTGGTCTCAAAACAGGAGGACTTGCTAAATAGTTCTTTAATCCATCAAATGCCTCCTGACACTTATCGTCCCAATCAAATTTGACTCCCGGCTTGGTAAGCTCGTAAAACGGCTTACACCTTTGTGAGTGCTGGGAGACAAAACGGCGAATAAATTGCAACCTCCCGATTAATCCTCTCAACTCTTTCAAGTTTTTGGGAGGTGGCATTTCTCTAATAGCCTTCGCCTTGTTGGGATCGATCTCAATTCCCCGTTTGCTGACGATAAATCCAAGCAATTTCCCTGAAGATACCCCGAATACACATTTCTTGGGGTTCATCTTTAACTGATATTCTCTCGATCTCTCTAATACTCTTGCCAAAACTTTGGCGTGCTCAGCCTTTGTTTTCGATTTAACTAATAAGTCATCCACGTACACTTCCAAATCTATGTGCATCATGTCATGAAATATTGCCATCATGGCCCTCTGATAAGTGGCTCCAGCATTCTTCAATCCAAATGGCATGACGACATAACAGTATGTTCCCCAAGGTGTAGTGAATGATGTTTTCTCTTGATCCTCTTCTGCTAGCTTAATCTGATTATATCCAGAAAATCCGTCCATAAATGATAAAGTTTCATAGCCAGCGGTATTATCGATGAGTACATCAATATGAGGCAATGGAAAATCGTCTTTAGGACACGCCCGGTTCAGATCGCGGAAGTCAATGCAAATTCTGACCTTCTCGTCCTTCTTCATAACCGGGACTATATTAGCCATCCATTGTGGATAGAGGACAACTCTAATAAATTTGGCTTTATGTAATTTGTCGACCTCTTCCTTCATCTTTAGAGCCATTTGTGGGTGAAATCGCCTTAATTTCTGTTTGACAGGGCTAGCTCCATCCTTTAATGTTAATATGTGTTCAACTAAAGATGAGTCTAACCCCGGCATATCCTCATAACTCCAGGCGAAAGTGTCCTTATAGTCTTTAAGTACTTATACCATTACCTTTTCATCCTCTGTAGAAAGATTTTTACTGACGAGGACAACCTTAGGTTCGTCTTCAGTCCCTAAATTGATTTCTTTGGTGGGCTCTTCTACGGCAACTGAGGGTTCATCGAATCTTTTCACTCCACTGGCATATGCCTCAGCCGCGTCCTCGTCATCTTCCTCATTTTCAATGGGGTCCTTTTCATGTACTAATTCATATACCCCATACCCATCATTGACTGACTCATCGTCCATGCAATCTTCTGGCATATGAATTGGATTTTCTAAAAACTGAGGGATTAGAGAGGAAGAAGAGCACTTATCAGCTAAGTCCTGGAGGTATCTATATGGAATTTGCCTACCCTTAGGCTTCCTAGACTTCCTAACTTGACTAATCTGACTAAAATTAGACTGCCTAACTTCACTATCATAACCTAACGAAGATGAAGCAGGATGAAAATCCTGAGATACAAGTGGAAATACAAGAGAATCCTCCTGAGGGGAGGGGCAGAGTATATCTAGAAGAGAATCTTGACCGAAGGACCCGCGCGACGGGGTGCAATCGGACAAGTAAGATGTTTCCTCGATGAGGATTTGGGAAGAATTTGTTGCCAAATTAGCATTTTTTTTTGGACAATGAAAGAATTAAACATAAAGCAGGAATGAATACAAATGGGAGGAGAATCAGACGGAGGAAGTGGCACCAAGGCCAAAGGATTAGGGGGATCATATAGTAATATGTCCCAGATCAAATTATACAACCCCTCTAGATCGAGAGGAGGTTGTGGTATAATGTCCCGAGGGGACAAAGTAATCATGACGGGCGGAGCCCGTGGAATATCTTCAATTATGACCCGCGACCAAGTCGGGGTCAAGAGTAGTGTACGAAAAAGAGTATGGAGCATGAAGACATGTGAAGGATATGTCCCCCTCCAGAGCAGATCTGTTGTGTAACCAGCTTCATAGGGGTCATCTGGCTCCCCTTCGTCAGTCTCTTCAGACAGCAGTATCCGCTTGTCAAATATGGCACCAGGGCTTTCAATCAGTTCATCAATCTGCGGCGGCCACTTAGGTTCTGCAGGATCTAGGAATAGTCTGTTCAGTGCAATATACAGGTCCCTCAGATCGAACCACCTGTACCATTCACATTCGGGATCATGAAATTTCCTCCTTTTCATAGGCCGCAGAGCCTCCAAGGATTGGTACGTAAGTAGTTCAGAGCAATGTCTGGCCAAATCCCTCCCATATATATCATGGAAGTCAAAACAGGAAGTAATGACTACCGTGTTGTCGTGGCTAAGTATGGGCCCTTTCACAAAGTGCGTACACAGGGTCCATGTTAGGGGATCTCGGCCTTCTTTGGATGGTGTAGACATTGCCTCCCAGATTTTCGGGCCTTCTTCGATTTCTGCTTTCTGAACCGGATCTCGCTTTAGTTTTATTGGCCTATAGCCCAGACCACTTCCAGGTGCTGCTCGATGATTTTTAACAGGAGTGGTCCTGCCTTGCAACTGTGTGCCCAGACCTTTCCCAGGCTCGTAGCCGTTCTTCATCATGATCCTCCATCCTGGGGTACTCATGCACTTCCCCCTCTTGATAGCATCTAACGGATATGGAGAAATAGTAGCGGCTTTCAGAGGATCAACCACTGGACGGTAGACCTGTAATACCGACAGAAAAGGTTGTCGGCCAGGTAAGACAACAGATTTAATGTTCAGGGTATGATCAGCAGCAAGGATCGGCATGCTCGTTACTTTAATTACTCGTCCTTTATAAGGGAATTTGAGGCATTGATGATTCGTAGAGGGAATCGCCTCAAGAGTTTTGATATAAGGACGACCCAAAATGGCATTTATGGAAGGGTCGATTTCTAGGATGTGAAATTCGACCTCTGCATGGCTTACAGGGCCCAGCTCCACCTTTAAATAAACCATTCCCAGAGGGGATTGGGTAGAATTGTCATATGATGTCACTGAGATGGGGCTGGGCAGCCATTTCTCTTTGGGCACACCGCACAGCTCTAGGGTCTTCGGAGGTAAAACATTGATCGAAGCCCCTGTGTCGACAACGCATGCATCCACGGCCTTCTTACAGATATTGACCGTGATACTCAGAGCCATGCTTTTGGCTGCCGGCGGTGCTAGTTCCGATGTATGAAATGTTATGGAGGGCTGATCCCCCTGAGGAACTAGTAGTGCTGCAATCTTCTCAACCGGCACGTCTTCATTGACCATCACCTTTTGCAGATATTCCATTAAAGCTTCTTGGTGACTCTTGGATCTTTTGATTAATTCAAGTATAGTGATCCGTGCCGGTGTCCGATCCAGGTGTTTCAACAGGTCATATTGAGTGCCTGGTGCACTCTCTTCATTATGGGCTTCCTCAGTCGGCTGTGATGGGCCGTCTTTGACTGTGGACTGAGGAAAGACCTTGTTGAAAATCCTTCCACTCCGGAGCGCGTGTTCCTCAACCGTGGAGGATCCGGGTGACACTTTAAGTACCGCAGGGTTGGATGGTGCGGATGGCGTAGAAGGTTGGTATGTAGGTGATGGCGTAGGGCTGGGTGGTGATGGCGTGGTGCGGATTAAAGGCCTAGAGGGTTGGATGGTGGATGAGTAAGTGGTTGGCGAAGTGGGGAATGGTACGCGTAATAGCGGTCTAGATGGTAAGGGCATATCTGGATAGGCGGTGGTGGTAGCGGGTGAAGTAGGAAACGGTATGCGTAGTAATGGCCTGGATGGTAGGAGGGGTGCGTTATTGGTTTGCGGGGGGTTATATGATGGAGGCGTAGGAGTGCGGGGCGTAATGGGTCTAAGGAAGGCGGGTAGTGGTAATGGGTTATTGGGTGTGGGCGAGTGATATGTGGGTGTGGGTAAAGGGGTGATGGTAACGGGTTGTGGCCTTGGTATGTGGATGGTGCGGCGTGGTGGTCGCTCTGCGGTACTTTGAACGTGACCCGTTGAACAAAGAGAGGAAGAGTCCTCTACTCTCTACTGTTGCCCACGACCAGCCTCAGACTGGCTGTTCGTCAAAATGGGAGCAACCTGGTTTTGGCTCTGGTGCTCCGGGAGTGGATTCTGCACTATGCCCATGTTGGGTGGTGCTGCTGCTTGTGCCGGTGGTCTTGCTTGCTGCTGCTGCTGCTGCGATCTCCTTGCCTTCAGGGCTGTTATGTACTTTTTCATCTCCTCCCAGTCTATGCCGCCCTGCTCATTGAGATCATGAATATAATCTCTGAACTGGAAGCAGGTGTCAATGGTATGCCCAGGTTGCCTATGGAAGTAGCAATACCTGGACGTATCGGCATTTTGAGGCCAGACGGCCTTTTCCCTTGGCAAAACTAAGGCATTGGCTGCCATTAAAGCACTGAAGATATCTGCTAAGGATTCTGGGAGGGCCGGGTATTCTGCCCTCTTCGGGCCTGGAGGTCTTCTCTGCTGGCTATAGTCACCAGGAGGAGGGACATTGTGGTACGCCGGCGGTGCGCGCGGCTGGTACTGTGGCTGTTGCTGCTGTTGATACTGCTGTTGAGGGGGCTGCTGATACTGCTGTTGCCGTTGCGGCTGTTGCTGTTGCTGGTTCTGATTCGGCTGCTGGGGCCGCTGGTACTGCTGTTGGTAATGGGGGTTCTGCTGCTGCCTATACCCTTGTTAGTTCGGCTGTGGTGGCCTCTGGTACTGCTGCTGGTTCCTCACGAACTGGGGCGAATTGTTGTTCATGATACTGACTTGCTCATGAGAGAGCGTGCCCTCAGTAGTTGGACCTGTGCTGGGAGAATTCGGCACTGCAGGCTTCCGAGGTGGAGGCCTGCTAGGTCTGTGAGGATCAAAGACGCTAGAGAACGTAGCGTCCTTGAAGGCATTCTGACAGTACCGTGCTCTTTCATAGAGCTCTGCCATGTTAGTCAAATTGTTCAAGGAGAGGACTAGCTTGAACTGGGGCGTGGCGTTAGAAATTAACATTTTCACTTGTTCAGATTCGGACAAGTGATCTTTCACCTTTTCAGCCAGGCCCCGCCACCTGTCAGCAAAACTGACAAACTCCTCATCCGGTTTCATCTTTTCTGCAATGAGGTCCGTGATAGACAAGGAGGGTGCAACTCTGTCCTGGTATCGTTGGATAAATTTGCGTGAAACGATACCGTAATCCTCCACTTCGGAGGGTTCCAGAGAAAAGAACCACTCGAGGGCTGGTCCCTCTAGAGATCTCCTGAACAAGAAAGCTAACGACCTCTTGTCATTCTGCTAGAAAGAGGATTCGTACATGAACTCCTTCAGGTGCGTGAAGGGGTTACCAGTACCGTTATACTTTCGATACACTGGCATTTCAGAGGGTGGCAGATGGAATACTGGCAGGCTCGGTAAATTGATTTCTGGCACAGCTTTAACCCCCATCATCTTCTGGAGGTTGTTGAACTGCTCATCCATGCGCTCCATCTTGGCCAACAACACTTGCGTGGTCAGATCTGCCTGGGGAGGAGGAGGAGGTGGAAGTACTTGATAGGCCTGCTGCCTAGAGTACGTTGGACAGGGAGGATAATAAGGAGGAGGTCCGGCAGAGCTTCCGCCATGCCCGAGGGCATTTTGATAAATAGGCGTTTGCGGTCTAGCCGGCTGCCTAGATGATGAAAGCTGTGGCCCAGTTGGCCGAGAAGCAATATGAAGGCCTTCCATGGCCTGATGGATATAAGGAGGAGGAGGAGGAGGTTGTTGAGTAACAACAGGGGGAGCCATAGGGTTCGGCTCAGCAGGCTGCATGGGTGCCTTCCCCTTCAAAATAGACTGGATCGCCTCGAACTGCTGAGGGTCCAGTCGGGAGGCAAGAACTCCTAGGGCGTTGACAAGATCCATAGGATCGGAGGATGAGGGATCATGCTGATTCATGTCCCCCTCTAGATCAGGATTAGGGATCGCATATTCATGCGGAGGAAGATCATGATATTGATCATGTGGATGAAAGAGAGGAGTCCGGACATTCCCGTCATGTCGAACTGGAATGGGGATAGAATTACGGGAGGCATCAGCATCTCTCCCGTTCTCATAGTTGAAGTCTGAATCGCGAGGGGCATTAGCATCTCCCTCGTAGTTGATGATGGCGTCTTGGGCCATACTCAAGTCTCTGCCTGATCGCAGCAACATGATATTAGATTCCCTTTTCAAAGATTTAATCAAACAAGTTGTACAAAGATTAATCGAACAAGTGGATGCTTAACATGATTTTAGGGTTCCTTGTTGAGTTATTTGAATTGGATTAAACCACAATTTCGCTCAGGGAAGGATCCTAGTTTCAGTTCAGTTTCCACCGTTATTTTCTAGGGTTCTCTCTCACAACGCTTTCGGAATCTAGCCGGGACTTCAATTGGTACAACCAGCCCGATGATCAAGGAGGAATACCTTGATTTTGGGGACTAATGGAGGTCTCAACGCCAACTTCTCTAGTCTGATCAAGGGAACAACCCAATCAGAGAGAGTTGCTAACGTCGAGTAATGTGTTCCTAAGAAGAGGGTTTTCGCCTCAATGCGTATGCCCTGCGACCTGGATGGCCTCTAATGCTTAATAAAATAATGGGTAGCTAGCACTCAAAACACAGAAATATGGAAACTGAAAAATAATTAAGAAACTGTCTGAATAGCGTCGATGATAGTCGACGCTATTCAAAACAGAGCTTAATTCTTTCGCAGAAACAAATCTGAAAAATAACTAAAAACTGTCTGAAACGCGTCGATGGTGGACGACGCTATTCAACACAGAACTTAATTATTTCGCAGAAACATATGCAAATAGCAGAGAAAGTCTGGAAACTAAAAGGCGTCTGGGTGTGCTGACGCGGTTTTGAAAGGCGTCAGTGCTCCTGGACGCTTTTTAGTTCGCAGAAACAGATTTGCAGGAGGATTTTCTGGGTCGAATCATCCTCAAACAGGGTAAAAGGCAGTAAACAATCGACTCATGCAAAGATTTTTAGTTTCAGATTTTAAACAGGATGATTTACTAACTAAACAACTAGGAAATCACTCAATCACACATCATTTTTATCACAAAATCAGCTTTTTTGAACTAATCAAGGGGAGGGCAAGATCTTGCCACTGGGGTGTGCACGTGGTGCACGAGGGAAATTAATTAAACTAAACACTCACCAATTGGTGAGGACATGTCGAAAGACACAAATGGTGCACCGTGGGTGCCCGATATGATGATAGCAAGAACAAAAAGAAACTAAAAGACGGCGAGACCAAGTCCCACCGTGATCGCCAAAAGAGCTGTAGGTGCTGAAAATGCTCGTGTGATTAACATGAAAAAGCTATGTTGTTTAGTGTAAACTAACCTATTAAAAACAGCAACTAAAGTGCAGTGATCGCCAGAAACTTTTAACTAAAAAGTTTCAAAAGAGATATGATCGCCTACCTATTTGAACGTGGAAGAATGAGTCCTTGGTTCCCCTCCTTCAGCCGGCTGAAGAAAGAGAGCCCTTTCTTTGTTCTTTTGTTCTTGCTGTTGAATTTGAGGTTGAGGATCGTCCAGAAGTCCTTCTGGCTTTATGCTTGATTTCTCCCTTTTGTTCTCTTGTTGTTGTTGAGTGCAGCAGAGACAGAGACAGAAAAATGCAATGAAGAATGATGATGAGAATTTAAGTGGAAGTAATATCAAAGCTGATCATAATTATAAACATGTTTAAACAGCAACTCACTTGTTTAAATGGCTTTGAAACCCCTTAAAACAGATAGGTTTTGGAAAATTAATGCTGTGGTGTGTGTTGCATGAAGTGAATATGAGAATGAAATGAATGAAGATGTAAAATGAAATTGCAGAAATGAAACACTTATGCCCAATTGGAGCCTTGAAGGGATGAAGATCTTGAAAGGGACGCCGACTTCTGGAAATGGCAGCGCTCCGGCGTTCCGACGTTGTTGCTTCGATCTTCAAATCGCTATAACGCTATGGCTCAACTCAATTTAATTCTTTCTTTTTTTTCTTTAACTCTTTGAGATGCAAGGTATTTATAGGCATTTTCTGCATTCGCGATTAACATAGAAAAATCTAGGATTTATCCATCTTAACCGACAGATAATTACTGATTAATTCATCTTTATTTGTAATTATCTAAAACGCGTCTACATAGGATGACGCCTTTCAGATTAATTAAGATAAGGATAAATATCCGGGAAAACTTATCTTTATCTTTATCAGCTAAAACGCGTCCACATGTGTAGACGTCTTTTACACTAATTAAGATAAGGATAAACATCCGGAAGAGAAGTTAAAATAGCTTAGGAAACCTAAAACGCGTCTATCTTCACAGACGCCTTTTAGCCAATAAATCAATTGATTAAAATTCAAATTTAAACGTTAAAATAAGAATAAAAGTCTAAATAGCGTCCACATGGATCGACGCCTTTTTGACTTCTTCATATTTTAACTGAAATTTGAGCTAAAATCAATTTAATTGATTAACTTAAACATGTCTGTTAAACCCGACACTCAAAAATATCAATAAAAATTAATCAATGGTTAATTATCAGACCATTATGAGGCATTATTATATAATATGAAATTTACTCAAATTGACGTCAAAATTAGCGTGTCTACATTACCTTTCCTAAAGGTCTGTCCAGCTTTTCTTTTCTTGTTGGTCTTACCAAAAAGCATTACATTTGGCTTATCTTTCTGGATAGTGCCTTCAGCTGTCTTCAACATGTTGAGCAGCTCAGCTAGTGAAACTTCAATTTTGTTCATATTGAAGTTGATAATGAATTGTGAAAATGAATCTGGAAGGGACTGTAGGATTAAGTCAATGCTCAGGTCATTGTTCATAACAAAGCCCAGCACAGCAAGCCTCTCAATCCACTCTATCTTCTTGAGCACATGAGTTTGCACAGATGTGCCCTCGCTCATTCTGGTCCTGAACAATTTCTTAGATATCTCATATCTTTCTGTTCTGGATTGTTCACCAAACAACTCTTGTAGGTGGTTCAGAATGGTCTTAGGTTCCATGTTATCATGTTGTCGCTGCAGTTCATTGTTCATTGAACCGAGCATATAACACTGGACTTTGACAGAGTCCTCCTTCCAATTTTCATACATCATTAATTCATCTTCGTTAGCATTATCACCGGGTTGCACTGGATCTGGTTGATCCAGGACATAGGCTAGCTTTTCTCACCTGAGGACAATCTTCAGATTGCGTAACCAGTCAATGTAATTTGATCCCGTGACTTTATTTGCATCAAGTATGCAACGGAGGGGGTTAGGTGACGACATAGCGACCTACATGGAAATATATAAAATGAGCAGATAGTTCTTAAAATCAGATTTAGGACTTTTAATCTAGATTTATGCTCCCACTATTTTTCGGCGATCTGTATGACCCTCTAAGATACAGAATGGGAGATTCCGGTGATCTCCTAGTGGGGATCAGAATCCTTCGGGCAACATGCATGTGACCTTGTGGTAGCACAACAAATCACATCAAGTCCGTTAGGCAGTCAACTCTTGACAGTTCCAACGATTGCAATATCCGATCGATTTAACCCCTGAATCAGAATGACCTTGTGGTAGCACAACAAATCAATTTGATTCAATTAAGTTTATCCATCATTACTTAGATGACATGAATTCATAGTGCAATCCTTGTGGTAGCACAACAAAACTACACTATTTGTCCATTCATCTTAATGACATCACATGTCGTAGACCTAGTTTAATTTCTAAATCAAACAGACCTTGTGGTAGCACAACAAATCTGTTTGAGATAAGAATTATCCTAAGATCTATAATGATGGTGGGTTACGTGGATTATTCTTAATATCTCACGTTTACAACTTAAGTTTTAAAAGAGGGTTTTTGATTTTATTTGTAAAAAAAAAAAGTCGTGCTATCAATAGTATTTCAATTTGAAGTATCAATATACTTAATAGAAATATATATATGATAGCATAGTCCACAAATATCACATATGTGCAAAAAAATTAAATGGGGATGATCATGGACTGCTTAAACTACTATGGAATCATCGGAGCCAAACGATGATCCCTAATAGGATCCTAATGTGAAAACAGCAACACTGGTTCCATTTGATGCGAGTCCTCCCACCAGAGGTGTCTTCAGAAGATTCCGTCTTCTTAGCTTAATCCGATACATTTAAATATGAAATTCAGGACTCGCAGGTCCACAAATGTACATTTAAACAATTAGAAACCTTGATCTTATCAAGGGGAGTACAATCTTATAGGAAGGTAGAAAGTACACTTGGATTAACAGAGAGGAGGACACGCAGGTCCTATTTAAAATACCAAATGAAATAAGCATCGCATCCATTCACATCATTCATCACATGAAAATTCTAAGTCTATGATCATCCCGCCATAAAACACATCACATGCATCACAATCATCACATAATTGCTGTTTGGTATTAAATTTTATAAATATAAAATTATAATACCAATTAGTTTTCGAAATAACATTTATTTCAGCATTATCAATAATATTCAAAATATTATTGACAATTAAATAACTAAACCATTCAGTTAATCTAAATACAAATTCAAACAATTTGAACAGTTAAGTGTAATCAAGTTATGCATGAAATTAGTTTAAAACAATTTTAAACTAATTAATATAACAGGGAAATTAATTATCTAAAACAATTTTAAATAATTAACTAACACCATATTAATAACAAAGCCCTCTAAGTAAATAACAGTTATTAAACACATTAATAAACTGTTAACAATCATAAAAATAATTAATAACAATTATTAATTATTTCTATAATTTTTATGTTTTAAAACAATTTTAAAACGGGCTTAAATGGGCTAAAAATGGGTTTAATGGGGTTAAACAGGCATTAAAAAATTAATTTTTAATTAAACAAAAATGGGCCCAGCCGGGCCCAGCACCCTGGCTCGGCCAGGGGCCCTGGCTCGTCCAGGGGCGCACCCTGGCTCGGCCAGGGCGCCGCCCGGCCCCGCCCGGTCCGACCGGATCGGGACCGGGCGGTTTGGCCCTCTCCTCCAAGCTCGACCGGCCCGGCCCAACCCTAGTTTTGTTAACCGGCAGCGGTTGCAGGCGATGGGGCGCCGGCGGCCCGCCCCCCCGGCGGCGGCGGCCCCGGCCGGCGGTGCCCCCGGCGCCGGCGTCGTGCTCGGCGCCGGCAGGGCCGCCGGCGGCCTCCGGTGAGGTGTGAAATAAAGCCCAAAAACCCCTCCAAAATCTGATTTTGCAGGGTTTTAAATCCGACTTTGGGCTCGATTTTGAGGACCTCCAAGGGCACTCCGGTGCCGATCATCATGCCCAATCCTTAGAGGTGACTATCACCAAGAAATCTGGACATTCGGGCCGCCATCCCAACACTTGGAATGCACGTACAAAGCCGCCGAAGTACCCCGGTTCATCATCACATGACGAACTCCGAAAAACCCAAATAAAAATTCAAAAAATATAGAAAAATAATCAAATTGATCGTGATCATCATATGAACACTAATCTGTCATTTTTAATCGGATTAAACACAAGAACACGTACAATACGGGTTCTTCACGCATAACGAGAAAACACACAAAACGGTGCCGTTTTACAACCGAACCAGCGAACCTAGCTCTGATACCACTGTAAGGAATCGCCAAGAACGCAGTGGAAATAAAAAAAATGATTCCATTGTATCGGTTGCTGGGGTTGTAAAACGGACATTAAAACTAATGTGGGAAGAACAGTTCTTCACCTTTGCGGGGTTTCGAATCTCCCGTGGATGATGCCGACTCGTTAATCGCGCACGCGCACGATCTCTAGAGGTATCCACACGAGTTCCCGCAGCAGACGCGATTTCCTCCTCGACTTGAGTGCTCCGACCAGATCTCAGATCCACCATGCGCGGAGAGAGACAGATCCACTCCAAGAGAGAGAGAAGGAGAGAGAGAGAGGAGAGAGAATCTGGAGAGTAAAATTCGTCCAACTAACTTTTTTACCACTCCCCCTTGGCCCTCCTTATATAGAAATAAAGATAAGCACAACAGTTAATCCTCATGATTATCCAAGAGTTTGGCCTTGGATAATTCTCCATTAAATCTTCATGTTTATCCTGCAGCTTTTCACAAAAACCCAGATAAGCATGAAATTTAACATCTATCACCGTCTGACGAGAACTCTTATGTGTGTGACCCTCTAGGCCCATATATCAGTCCGGTTGCAGGCCCATTAAACTTAGAACTGTTTATTAAGTTTAATATTTATTAATTAACATTTAAACATCACATGTTAAATGATTAATTTAATAAACAAGTGAATTATCATCTGATGATCAAATCACTTGGCCTTCTGATCATGAACAGCACCAAACACTACCTCATGATCCCAGAAGATATAAGGGATATTGTTCCCTTCAATTGAACCTTTTCGTCTGCAGATACCGCATAGATATAATCCTTCACTCATACAATGTCCCGATAACACAAGGGTATGGTTTTATAGTCAAACCCTCTATCGCATTATCCAGATGGATTCCAGTACACAGTTAATATCTAGAAAGACATCTCTTTCAGTTGACCCTGGCCAGGGATTTCTGTGTACACATCCATGGGACATTCTCTCTCCAGTCTTATACCAAGAGTGAGTGATCCCTTGTTGTTCACTCAATTACCTTCGCAAGCTTTCCACTGTATCTGAAAGACCGATTATGGTGGACTTAATGGTTAAAGCCCACGAGTCAGAGAATCAAGACACAATGGTCCACAAACAAGATATCATTGGTGACTCAGGTCAAAGGACCAACTATGCTACTGCAACAAATGAATTCCCTGGTTGACTAATAGGTATATTTACCATCCAGGAATTCTTATTTGGGTATGTTCAGTGAACCCATTCTCTAATGAGCACCCACTTGTTTGTCTTAGTGTCACCACACGAGTGAATGTGAGATCATTCACCCTTATCATATGAGCAGACATAACTTGTGTCGATCTTATCGGATATTTAATGTCCTTCTCAAATATCCTACGATCGAGAACTATTTAAGACAATTGCCTTAGGATATTGATCTCACTATCACGATCTCATCATGATTCAATATCCCATACATTTGTCTATGGACTTTCATTACGATAGTTAATTGCGAGAACTATTAAATGAAGAAATTATTGCCTTTATTAATAATCTTGAACTAGAATGTACAATGATTGGCTTTGAGGCCACCCAATTCTAACAAAGGCACTATCCAGAAAGATAAGCCACATGTTATGCTTGTTGGTACGACCAATAAGAAAAGAAAAGTTGGACAGACCTTTAAGAAAGGTAAGCCAATGAATAGCAAACCAGCGGTTCAAAAGGACAAAGCTAAGTGTTTCCACTGCCATAAAGAAGGTCTCTGGAAGAGAAATTGCAAGATTTATTTAGTAGAAAAAGCAAATGAGAAGTTTGGTGAAGCTTCAGGTATACTCATGAATGATCTTAACTTGTCTTATAGAGAATCAACATCTTGGGTATTAGGAACTGGATGTGTTTCTCATATCTGCATTAACTTGCAGGTGCTAACAAGTAAAAGAAGATTGAATCGCGGAGACGTGGATCTGAGACTTGGGAATAGAGCAAAAGTTGCTGGATTAGCTGTGGGGACAGCAAGACTTCAGATGCCGTCAGGAGACTCATTGGAACTAATATATTGTTATTATGTTCCAACCATTATTAGGAATATCATATCTATTTCATGTTTAGATAAACAAGGATATTCTATGAGACTTGATAATAAAGGTTGTTCCATTTATCAAGGAGACAAATTGTTTGCTTCTGGATATTTATTGAATGGATTATATTTATTTGATATTTTATATGATGTTTGTCTAGTAAATAGGTCTCTTGAACGAATAGATAAGGATGTGAATAAATCATACATATGGCATTGTAAGCTCGATCATATAAATGAGAATAGGATCATTAAGTTGCAAAAGAATGGATATCTTGATCCATTTGATTATGAATCATTTGCAACTTGTGAAGCTTGTCTCATGGAAAAAATGACCAAAGCTCCATTTTCAGGACATGGAGAAAGAGTTAAGGACTTTTCGGAACTAATACATAGTGATGTATGTGGTCCAATGTCCCCTCATGCTATGGGTGGTTACTCATACTTCGTTTCATTTACATATGATTTCTCAAGATATGGGTGCATATATTTAATGAAATATAAGTCAGAAGTCTTTGAGAAATTTAAAGAATTTAAAATTGAAGTTGAGAACCAAACTGGAAAGAGTATCAAAACTCTTCGATTAGATCAAGGGGGTAAATACTTTAGTACATAATTCATACAATATCTTAAGAATAATGGTATTCTGTCTCAGTGGACTCCTCCCTATACACCACAGTTAAATGGTGTATCGAAAACGAGAAATCGTTCTCTATTAGATATGGTACGATCAATGATGAGTTATGCTAAACTTCCAATTTCTTTATGGGGATATGCACCATTGACTGCTGCATATCTATTGAATAAAGTTCCTAGTAAGTCAGTATCTTCCACTCCATATGAGATACGGAAAGGGAAGAAACTGGACTTTAAGCATGTTAGAGTCTGGGGTTGTCATGCATATGTCAAAAGACATGATCTAGATAAACTGGATTCCAGGACAAAAAAGTGTAGATTTGTGGGATATTCAAAAGAGACTTTTGGATATTATTTCTATCAGTCCAGCGATCAAAGGGTGTTTGTCGTAAAAAAAGTTATCTTCTTAGAAAAAGAATATCTTTCAAAAGAAGACAGTAGGAGCAAGATAGAACTGGAAGAAATTCCAGACTCACAAATCAACACTGGCTCATCTACTGAGCCATTGACTCAAGAACTTGTTCAAGGTAATACACAAAAGGTTCGCAGATCAGGTAGAGTGCCTAAGTAGCCTGAAAGATATGTTGGACATATTGATGATGGCAAACCAAAAGTGCACTTAAATGAGGATGATGATCTTCAAACCTACCAAGAAGCCATGAATAGTCAAGATTTAGAGAAATGGCAAGAGGTATTGAATTCAGAAATTCAGTCCATGTATGCCAACCAAGTTTGGAACTTGGTTAATCTGCCAGAAGGTATAGTACCTATTGGCAGTAAATGGATCTTTAAAAGAAAGATCGGGGTAGATGGACAGATTGACACATACAAGGTAAGGCTAGTAGCAAAAGGATATCGTCAAAGGCAAGGCATTGACTATGACGAAACTTTTTCTCCAGTTGCCATAATTAAGTCAATCAGAATACTTCTTGCTATCGCATCATTCTATGATTATGAAATATGGCAAATAGATGTGAAAACAGCATTCCTTAACGGGAACCTTCAAAAAGAGGTGTATATGATACAACCTGAAGGATTCACTTCCAAAGAGCATTCAAGTAAGGTATGCAAGCTGCAAAGATCCATTTATGGATTAAAGCAGGCATCCCGAACTTAAAACTTAAGATTTGATGAAGCAATCAAATCTTATGACTTTATTAAGAATGAAGATGAACCTTGTGTATACAAAAAGACTAGTGGGAGCGCAGTTACCTTTTTGGTACTTTATGTTGATGACATTCTATTAATTGGGAATGATGTAGGAATGTTGTCATCAGTAAAGATTTGACTATCCAAAAACTTCTCCATGAAAGATTTGGGAGAAGCATCCTATATTATGGGAATAAAGATCTATAGAGATAGATCCAAAAAGATGCTTGGCTTATCCCAATCTATGTACATAGACACCATAGTGAAAAGGTTTGGCATGGAAAATTCCAAGAGAGGTCTCGTTCCGATGAGACATAGAATTTATCTTTCTAAAGGAATGTCTCCAAAGACACCTGAAGAGAAAGCATACATGGATAGAGTTCCTTATACCTTGGCAATAGGATCTATCATGTATGCAATGTTATGTACTAAACCTGATGTGGCACACCCACTAAGTGTCACTAGTAGATATTAGGCTGATCCAGGTGAGGAACACTGGAAGGCAGTGAAATGTATCCTTAGATACTTGAGAAGGACTAAGGATCTATTTCTCGTCTATAGAGGAAATGACTTGAAACTTCGAGGGTTTACTAACTCGAGCTTCCAGTCAGATATGGATGACAGCAAATCCATGTCTGGATTTGTGTTTATGTTAAAAGGAGATATAGTAGTTTAGAAAGTCTCATCCGAAGATAATGTAACAGATCCCTTGACTAAGCCATTGTCTCAAAACAATTTATAATGTCACCTTAAGTCTATGGGACTTAGACACATAGGTGATTGGCTATAGTCCAAGTGGGAGAATGATAGAATTGGGTGGCCTCAAAGCCAATCATTGTACATTCTAGTTCATATTATTAATAAAGGCAATTATTTCTTCATTTATAGTTCTCGCAAATTAACTATCGTAATGAAGGTCCACAGACAAATGTATGGGATATTGAAGCATGATGAGATCATGATAGTGAGATCAATATTCTTAGTCACTTATCTTAAACAGTTCTCGATCATAGGATATTTGAGATGGACATTAAATATCCGTTAAGATCGGCACAAGTTATTTCTGCTCATACGATGAGGGTGAATGATCTCACATTCACTCGTGTAGTGACACTAAGACAAACTTGTGGGTACTCATTAGAGAATGAATTCACTAAACAGACCCAAATAAGAATTCCTGGTTGGTAATTATACATATTAGTCAACCAGGGAATTCGATCATTGCAATAGCACAATTGATCTTTTGACCTGAGTCACCAATGATACCTTACTTGTAGACCATTGTGTCTTGATTCTTTGACTTGTGGACTTTAACCATTAAGTCCACGATAGTCAGTCTCTCAGATACAGTGGAAAGCTTGCGAAGGTAATTGAGTGAATAACAAGGGATCACTCACTCTTGGTATAAGACTGGAGAGAGAATTCCTATGGATGTGTACACAGAAATCCCTTGCCTAGGGTCAAATGAAAGAGATGTCTTTCTAGAAATTAACTGAGTACTGGAATCCATCTAAATAATGCGATAGAGGGTTTGACTGTAAAACCATACCCTTGCGTTATTGGGACATTAAATGAGTGAAAGATTTTATCTGTGCAGTATCTGCAGATGGAAAGGTTCAAATAATGGAAACAATATCCCTTATATCTTTTGGGATCATGAGGTAGTGTTTGGTGCCATTCAAGGTCAGAAGGCCAAGTGGATTAATCATCAGATGATAAACCACTTATTTATCAAATTAATTATTTAACATATGATGTTTAAATATTAATTAATAAATATTAAACTTTAGAATTTGTTCTAAGTTTAATGGGCCTGAAACCGGACTGATATATGGGCCCAGAGGGTCACACACATAAGAGTTCTCGTCAGACTGTGAGAGATGTTAAATAGTATGGTTATCTGGGTTTTTGTTAAAAGCTACAGGATAAACATGAATATTTAATGGAGAATTATCCAAGGCCAAGCTCTTGGATAATCATGAGAATTAATCCTTGCGCTTATCCTTATTTCTTATATAAGGAGTCCAAGGGGAGGAGTGGAAGGAGTTGGATGTACACAACCACTTCTTGGAGTTTCTCTCTCCTCTCTCTCTCTCCTTCTCTCTCTTGAAGTAGATCTCTCTCTCTCTCCGCGTATGGTAGATTTGATATCGGGTCGAAGTACTCAAGTCGAGGAGGAAATCTCATCTGTGTCGGGAGCTCGTGTGTATACCTCTAGAGATCGTACGCGTGTGCGAGTATCGAGTCGGAATCATTCACGGTAGATTCGAAACCCCGCAAAGGTCCGTTCTTCCCGCGTTTATTTAATTGTCCGTTTTACAATCCCAGCAACCGATACATAGGAATCGATTTATTTTTCCGCTGTATTCTAGACGATTCGTTACAAGTCGGTGTCCAGTGCTCAGCAGGAGGTAGCTCAAAGACTTTCGGCAGCTTGTTGTCATTATGGTGGTGCTCACAGCGGGACTCTGTGTCCTAAATTTTCTGGGAGATGTTATACTTGTGGCCAGCATGGCCATTTGGCGAGGTATTGCCCGTAGGGGCATGATCAGGGGTAGGGACTAGGTGATCATAAGAAGCCAAGGACCCAGGGGAGGGTTCTTGCTATCACCAGGAAGGAGGTTCGTGCGTCCAACTTGGTGGAAGGTACACTTTCTATCCTTGGGAACTCCACGCATGTGTTGATTGATTCGGGTGCTTCGCATACCTTCATTTCTGAGCAGTTCGTATATATTCTTTCCACACCCGTTCTTGAGTTAGCTGATGGACTGATGGTTGAGGTTCGTTCTGGGAATTTCATGTTGACTTATAACTGTTTGAGTGAGGTTCCCTTGACCATTGAGGGTCATCAGTTGCCTACCCAGTTAGTTGTGCTTGTCATTCGTGACTTTGATGCCATCTTAGGCATGGACTGGTTGGAGGCTTATTATGCCGAGGTGGACTGCCACAGGAAGAGGGTGCGTTTCTCCATCCTGGGTATCCCGGCCTTCTACTTCCAAGGTATTGGGCTCTCTTCTCGTGGTATTCTTATTTCTGCTTTTAAGGCCGAGAGGTTACTTGTTGGTGGCTGTGAGGCTTTCCTTGCCTCGGTAATGGTAGCTAGTGTTAGTAGTGACTCCAGTCCTTGGGAGGTGCCAGTAGTCTGTGACTTTGTCGATGTGTGATAAAGTGTTAAATTGATCATTTAAGGGCAATCATATATATCATACTCATGTTTTTATCTGCAAAATAGCATGAAATGATAGATAATTGTGTAACAAGTCCAACGGTACCAATTACATGTGAAATTGATCATTCTTACTTAAAAACATCGTCATTTCATGTGACGAAACCGAGACGAAATGAATAAATATGATGACATTTTTATGATAATGCGCTAATTTATATTTATTTTATGTGAACAGGACATGCCGATGATGCAGTGCAGCTGGTGGAGTTTCTGAAAATTTGGGAGAGGTCTAATGTTCGGATTTCAACTAAAGCAGGGGTAAAAATGCAATTTGATGTCCTAATATTGCTCGGATTCCTTCTTTCTCTGGAGTTTCCCAAAACCCTCTATTTCCTTCTTTCTCTCCAATTTTCCAAGCACATCCCTTCCTTTATTTTAAAAATCCTCTCTCTCTCGTTTTAGAAATTTGAATCCTCTTTCTTCTCCAGTTTCCTCTTCCTCTCTAAATCCGAATCATGTCCCTTCTGCAAGCCTCTCACGTTCCTTCTCCTCTTCCAATTTCTCCTATAAATTCCCTCTCTCTCTCCCAGATTCGGGCCTCTTCTTTACCGAACTCTCAACCCGGCAGCACCTCTCTTTCTCTCTTGGTTTCTCTCCTCCTCCGTCTCTTTCTCTCCCTCTGTTCTCTCTCTCCGTTTTCCTCCAGCTGCAGCAACCTCCCCTTCGTCCTCCCTCTCTGTTTCTCTCCTTCCCCCTCTTGGTTTCCCAGCATCTCTCTGTTTCTCCCACGCACTCTCCTCCTCCCTCTCGGTTTCCCAGCATCCCACTCTTTCTCTCTCCCGCAGATTCCCTCTCCCTCTCTCGGTTTTCCACGGTTCTCTCCTCCTCTCCTCTCTCCCAGCATCTCTTTCAACCGCAATCTTCCCTCTCTCTCCCTGTTTTCTCAGCCTCTCAGCCGCACTCTTCCTCCCTCTCCGGTTTCTCTTCCTTCTCTCTCTCCGGTTTATCTTCCTCCCTCTCAGCCGCTCCCACGTCTTTCTCTACCTCCCTCTCGCTCTATCTCTCTCTTCTCTCTCCCACGCGGCAACACTCGAGTTCACCGCACCGCCCATGCACGTTCCCCCTTCCGGTATACCACCAGCGCACAAACGCACGCAAGCACGTCTCTGCCGGCCCCCACGCGTTGCCCAACGCCCAGCCAGCGAGCACCTGCGCACGCCAACCTCTCCACGCACCGCAGCACATGCATGCACGCTTGAACCTCCAAGTGCACCTCCACGAAGCCAGCTTCTCCACCCGGCTGCCAAGCTTCTCCACGCTGCCCAGCAAGCACCTGCACGAGCCATGCATGCCCGGTAAAGCCAGCATCCCTCCACGTAGTTGCACGTGCCAGGTTCTCTACGCCATGCACCCTCTACACGCAGCTCCAGCCGCCAACCTGCAGCAGCTCCTCCAGCCGTCCACCTTCTCCATGTGCATGTAAACACACCAGCAAGCAACAACATCAGTTACACCTGCGGTGAAGCCGCCGGCTTCCTCCTTCCTCCAGCATCCCTCCACAACCAGCAGCTTCCTCAAGCACCAGCTCCACGCACCTGCCTCTCCACCAAGCCAGCACTCCACGCGGCAGCATTCCAGCAATAGCTTCACAGCTCCTCTCGCATGCAGCCACATCCCAAGCAAGCTCCAGAATCTCTTCCTCTTGCCCAACACCTGTCCCGTGAACCAGCAGCAAGCTTGCAGTCGATCTGCTCTTCCAGCGCATGCAGCAGCAGCTTCTCGCCTCAGTGGTCCACTGCACCAACCAGCAAACCCAACGAAGCTGCTACTGTTGCTGTGTTCTTTCTTTATTCCCCCCATTAGCATAGTATTTGTTATTTAATTAGGGGTAGTTGTTAGTTATTTGATGTTTAGGTATTGTTTAATTACTTATTGGTTATTTGATTAGGGTTAGTTCTTGATTAATTGTTGTTTAATTAGTTATTAGTTGTTTAATTAAGTTATTTGATTCATGATGATTAATAGTTTACATAATTAAACAATAGTTTATTTTTGTTGTTATAATTTTTAGTTGTGCTTATTATTTTTTATATATGTGTTTGTGTTTAATTTCTGAAAAAGAAAATAAAAAAAAAGATTTGTCTAATTTAAGCAATTATATTTTTAGGTAACATTAGTTAATTTAGTTCTAGCTTAAATAAGTAATTAGTTTACTTAAAATCTCACTTATTTTTAGATTAACTAAAGTCCAAAGTTTTCAAAATTAAAATTCCATCTCCCTGTGGATCGACTCGGACTCACCACTATTTTCAAAATCTGATTTGAGTGAGCTGGATAAATTTAGATTGAACGTTTTCATGAGTGTTTAACGACGCACAATTTGGAACGATCAATTTTTGGCGCCGTTGCCGGGGAGTTAGATTTTTAATTTTGATTATCTTAGATTTAGTGTAATTATTCTTTAGCTAACCTTATTTTTCTTATTTTTGCAGGTAAATTGAAAAAAAAAAAAAAAAAAGGAAAGCGAAATCATGGTAAGTGTGTTCCAACTTTCTATGTTTCAATTTCCTTATTCTAGTTAGTTTCCTTTTTTGTAGTTTCTAGTTTAGATAGGTTTCCATTAACTAAAAAAAGAAACAAAAAGAAGAACATCCAAAGTTAAAAATTTTCATCTCCAAGATTAGAAACCTTCCATGCTAGGCATTCATCATTTTAGGAAAGCATGAGCTAGTTTCCTTGCACAGTTATTTCCATAAATTATTGAAGATTGCGGGGGAAAGGTACGTGTTTCAATTTTAGCAAGTCATTTATGATTGCATCAACACACCTTGCATTGATTTGTTGCCTTGTATTGCATTCAAAAAGACTTTAAAGGCAGCGACTTTAACCACATAAGGTAGGGATTTGATCACCCTTCCTTAGCCCACAAATCACCTTCCTTGCATTGGCATTTCCTAATCCAATTAAAAGCAAGTCGAAAGAGAATCTAGGGTTTACACCGTGAGTAGTTTAAATCTCGGGTTGCCTCCATTTTTGGCAACGGTGTCTAGGCTAGAGGTAAAAAGGCAAACGTCTAAGCGGGAAAGTGGTTCTCTAATTAGGTCCCTACGAAAGTAGGGGGAGCCTCCCACTACCCCACCTCTTACCTGGCCGTTGACTGATTGTGGTTGTGACTCGAGGTGGAGTCCATTCACCTTGTAAGAAAATTCACATAGAGAGTCTAGGTTAACATTAGATCATTAGGATAATTTGTTTGACAAAATTGTTTGCATTTAAAAAAAAAAAAAAACAAGAAATAGAAAACAAAAAAAAAATCAAATCCATCTTCTCTCTATCAGTCCTAGTGTATGCAAGGTAGGAGATCTCAAAACCCTAACCTTCTCGGACCACTTGCTGAAATAGAAAGAATCCTACATCAAAGAAATCCACCACAAGATCCAATGGCTGATAATCAGGACCCACCAAAGCAAATGAAGGACTATTTCATTCCAAATCGATATCAACCTTCATCATGTATTCATCTTCCTCAGAATCCAGCCAATCAATATGAAATCAAATCTAGCACCATTCAGATGCTCCTATCCTTTTATGGGAATACTAAAGAAGATCCTTATAAGCATCTGGATGAATTTCTAGAAATCTATTTCACGGTGAAGATCCAGAATTTCACCGATGATGGCCTTAAATTGACCTTATTTCCCTTTTCATTAAAAGACAAGGCTAAATATTGGTTGGGAACTATAGGAAGGCCCATTAGGATATGGGAAGAGATGCAGAAAGAATTTCTCAAGAAGTTCTATCCCATCAGGCGGACCAATACCATGAGAAGGGCCATCACGAGTTTTACCCAAACTCCCGGGGAATTGATCCATGAATCTTGGGAAAGACTGAAAGAATTGCTTAGAAAATGCCCTCATCATGGGCTTTCAAAATGGCAAATTGTCTAAGCATTCCATGAAGGATTGTCTGAACAGTTCAGACAGATGGTGGATGCCTCATGTAGAGGGGCATTTATAATGAAAAATGAAGATGAGGCCTATGATCTGTTCGAGATGTTAAGTGAAAATTCCATCAATCATGCCTCATTATCATCTTATGAAAGGTCTGTTGGGCCAGCTAAACGGACTAGAATGTATGAACTCAAGGCCCGTGGAGAGCCCGAATCCAGAATGGACATAAATCTGATTAATCAGAAATTGGATAAGGTAGACATCTTGACCGAGAAATTGTTAGAATTGAGTGGCCTCATAGCCAATCATTGTACATTCTAGTTCAGATTATTAATAAAGGCAATTATTTCTTCATTTAATAGTTCTCGCAAACGACTATCGTAATGAAGGTCCATAGACAAATGTATGGGATATTGAATCATGATGAGATCGTGATAGTGAGATCAATATCCTAAGGCAATTGTCTTAAATAGTTCTCGATCATAGGATATTTGAGTTGGACATTAAATATCCGATAAGATCGACACAAGTTAAGTCTGCTCATATGATGAGGGTGAATGATCTCACATTCACTCGTGTGGTGACACTAAGACAAACAAGTGGGTGCTCATTAGAGAATGAGTTCACTGAACAGACCCAAATAAGAATTCCTGGATGGTAATTATACCTATTAGTCAACCAGGGAATTCAATCGTTGCAGTAGTACAGTTGGTCCTTAGACCTGAGTCACCAATGATACCTTGTTTGTGGACCATTGTATCTTGATTCTCTGACTCGTGGGCTTTAACCATTAAGTCCACCATAATCGGTCTTTCAGATACAGTGGAAAGCTTGCGAAGGTAATTGAGTGAACAACAAGGGATCACTCACTCTTGGTATAAGACTGGAGAGAGAATGCCCCATGGATGTGTACACAGAAATCCCTGGCCAGGGTCAAATGAAAGAGATGTCTTTCTAGATATTAACTGTGTACTGGAATCCATCTGGATAATGCGATAGAGGGTTTGACTATAAAACCATATCCTTGCGTTATCAGGACATTGCATGAGTGAAGGATTATACTTGTACGGTATCTGCAGACGGAAAGGTTCAAATGAAGGGAACAGTATCCCTTATATCTTCTGGGATCATGAGGTAGTGTTTGGTGCTGTTCATGATCAAAAGGCCGAGTGCTTTGATCATCAAATGATAATTCACTTGTTTATTAAATGAATCATTTAACATGCGATGTTTAAATGTTAATTAATAAATATTAAACTCAAGAAACAGTTCTAAGTTTAATGGGCCTGCAACCGGACTGATATATGGGCCTGGAGGGTCACACACATAAGAGTTCTCGTCAGACGGTGAGAGATGTTAAATTTCATGCTTATCTGGGTTTTTGTGAAAAGCTACAGGATAAACATGAAAATTTAATGGAGAATTATCCAAGGCCAAACTCTTGGATTATCATGAGGATTAACTCTTGTACTTATCCTTATTCCTATATAAGGAGGGCCAAGGGGGAGTGGTAAAAAGTTGGTTGGACGAACTTTACTCCCCAGATTCTCTCTCTCCTCTCTCTCTCCTTCTCTCTCTTGGAGTGGATCTGTCTCTCTCTGCGCATGGTGGATCTGAGATCTGGTCGCAGCACTCAAGTCGAGGAGGAAATCGTGTCTGCTGCGGGAACTCGTGTGGATACCTCCAGAGATCGTGCGCGTGCGCGATTACCGAGTCGGCATCATCCACGGGAGATTCGAAACCCCGCAAAGGTGAAGAACTGTTCTTCCTGCTTAGATTTTAATGTCCGTTTTACGACCCCAGCAACCGATACAATGGAATCATTTTTATTTCCGCTGCGTTCATGGCGATTCCTTACAGTGGTATCAGAGCCAGGTTCGCTGGTTCGGTTGTAAAACGGCACCGTTTTGTGTGTTTTCTCGTTATGCGTGAAGAACCCGTATTGTACGTGTTCTTGAGTATAATCCGATTAAAAATGACAGATTAGTGTTCATATGATGATCACGATCGATTTGATTATTTTTTCTGTATTTTCGGATTTTTATTTGGGTTTTTCGGAGTTCTTCATGTGATGATGAACCGGGGTACTTCGGCGGCTTCGCACGGGCATTCCAAGTGTTGGGATGGCGGGCCGGATGTCTGGATCTATTGGTGATAGTCACCACTTCGCATTGGGCATGAAGATCAAGGCCGAAGTGCCCTTGGAGGTCCTCGAAATCGAGCCCAAAGACGGATTTAAAACCCTGCAAAATCAGATTTTGGAGGGGTTTTGGGGTTAATTTCTCACCTCATCGGAGGCCGGCGGCGGCCCTGCCGGCGCCGGGCACGTCGCCGGCGCCGGGGCAACGCCGGCAGGACCCTGGCGGCGCCGGTCACCGGCCGGCGGCGGCGCTGCCGCCCCTTCTTCCCGCCGGTTAGGGTTTCTGCGTTTACAGGTTTAAAGGAAGAAGAAACGGGCCGGTCGAGCTTGGAGGAGAGGGCCGGACCGCCCGGTCCCAATCCGATCGGACCGGGCGGGGCCGTGCGGCGCCCTGGCCGAGCCAGGGTGCGCCCTGGCCATCCCGATCCGGTCGGACCGGGCGGGGCCGGGCGGCGCCCTGGCCGAGCCAGGGTGCGCCCTGGCCGAGCCAGGGCTCGCCCCTGGCCGAGCCAGGGTCCTGGGCCCGGACCGCTTGGGCCCTAATGGGCTGGGCCCATTTTTGGTTAATTAAAATTAATTTTTTAATGCCTGTTTAACCCCATTAAACCCAATTTTAGCCCATTTAAGCCTGTTTTAAAATTGTTTTAAAACAGAATAATTATAAGAATAATTAATAAGTGTTATTAATTAATTTTTATGATTATTAACAGTTTATTAAAGTGTTTAATAACTGTTAGTCTGTTAAAGGGCTTTATAATTAATGGGTCTTAGTTAATTATTTAAAATTGTTTTAGATAATTAATTTCCCTGTTAATTTGATTAGTTTAAAATTGTTTTAAACTGATTTCATGCATAACTTGATTATTCTTAATGTTCAAATTGTTTGAATTTGTATTTAGATTAACTGAATGGTTTAGTTAATTAATTTGTCAATAATGTTTTGAATATTATTGATTATGCTGAAATAAATGTTATTTCGAAAACTAATTGGTATTATAATTTTATATTTATAAAATTTAATACCAAACAGCAATTATGTGATGATTGTGATGCATGTGATGTGTTTTATGGTGGGATGATCATGGACTTAGAATTTTCATGTGATGAATGATGTGAATGGATGCGATGCTTATTTCATTTGGTATTTTAAAATAGGACCTGCGTGTCCTCCTCTCTCTTAATCCAAGTGTACTTTCTACCTTCCTATAAGATTGTACTCCCCTTGATAAGATCAAGGTTTCTAATTGTTTAAATGTACATTTGAGGACCTGTGAGTCCTAAATTTCATATTTAAATGTATCGGATTAAGTTTAGAGAACGGGATCTTCTGAAGACACCTCTGGAGGGAGGACTCGCATCAAATGGAACCAGTGTTGCTGTTTTCATATTAGGATCCTATTATGGATCATCGTTTGGCTCCGATGATTCCATAGTAGCTTTAGCAGTCCATGATCATCCCCATTTAATTTTTCTGCATATATGTGATGTTTGCGGACCATGCTATCTTTTATATATATTTCTATTAAGTATATTGATACTTCAAATTGAAATACTATTGATAGCATGATTTTTACAAATCAAAATCAAAAACCCTCTTTTAAAATTTAAGTTGTAAAACGTGAGATATTCAGAATAATCCACGTAACCCACCATCAATATAGATCTTAGGATAATTCTTATCTCAAACGGATTTGTTGTGCTACCACAAGGTCTGTTTGATTTAGAAATTAAACTAGGTCTACGACATGTGATGTCATTAAGATGAATGGACAAATAGTGTAGTTTTGTTGTTCTACCACAAGGATTGCACTATGAATTCATGTCATCTAAGTAATGATGGATAAACTTAACTGAATCAAATTGATTTGTTGTGCTACCACAAGGTCATTTTGATTCAGGGGTTAAATCGATCGGATATTGCAATCGTTGCAACTGTCAAGAGTTGACTGCCTAAGGGACTTGATGTGATTTGTTGTGCTACCACAAGGTCACATGCATGTTGCCCGAAGGATTCTGATCCCCACTAGGAGATCACTGGAATCTCCCGTTCTGTACCTTAGAGGGTCATACAGATCGCCGAAAAATAGTGGGAGCATAAATCTAGATTAAAAGTCCTAAATCTGATTTTAAGAACTTTCTGCTCATTTTATATATTTCCATGTAGGTCGCTATGTCGTCACCTAACCCCCTCCGTTGCATACTTGATGCAAATAAACTCACGGGACCAAATTACATTGACTGGTTACGCAACCTGAAGATTGTCCTCAGGTGCGAAAAGCTAGCCTATGTCCTGGATCAACCAGATCCAGTGCAACCCGGTGATAATGCTAACGAAGATGAATTAATGATGTATGAAAATTGGAAGGAGGACTCTGTCAAGGTCCAGTGTTATATGCTCGGTTCAATGAATAATGAACTGCAGCGACAGCATGATAACATGGAACCTAAGACCATTCTGAATCACCTACAAGAGTTGTTTGGTGAACAATCCAGAACAGAAAGATATGAGATATCTAAGAAATTGTTCAGGACCAGAATGAGCGAGGGCACATCTGTGCAAACTAATGTGCTCAAGATGATAGAGTGGATTGAGAGGCTTGCTGTGCTGGGCTTTGTTATGAACAATGACCTGAGCAGTGACTTAATCCTACAGTCCCTTCCAGATTCATTTTCACAATTCATTATCAACTTCAATATGTACAAAATTGAAGTTTCACTAGCTGAGCTGCTCAACATGTTGAAGACAGCAGAAGGCACTATCCAGAAAGATAAGCCAAATGTAATGCTTGTTGGTAAGACCAACAAGAAAAGAAAAGTTGGACAGACCTTTAAGAAAGGTAAGCCTAAGAAGCTAGTGAAAAGCAAACCGGCAGCACAAAAGGACAAAGCTAAAGTCAATGATAAAGGTCAGTGTTTCCACTGCCATAAAGAAGGTCATTGGAAGAGAAACTGCAAGATTTATCTTGCAGAAAAAGCAAAGGAGAAGCTTGGTGAAGCTTCAGGTATTCTCATGATCGATGTTAACTTGTCTTATAGAGAATCAACATCCTGGGTATTAGATACTGGATGTGTTTCTCATAACTGCAATAACTTGCAGGTGTTAACAAGTAAAAGAAGATTGAACCGCGGAGACGTGGATCTGAGGCTCGGGAATGGAGCAAAAGTTGCTGCGTTAGCTGTGGGGACAACAAGACTTCAGATGCCGTCAGGAGACTCTTTGGAACTGATAGATTGTTATTATGTTCCAACCATTATTAGGAATATCATATCTATTTCATGTTTAGATAGACAAGGATATTCTATGAAGCTAGAGAATAAAGGTTGTTCAATTTATCAAGAAGACAAATTGTTTGCTTCCGGATATTTATTGAATGGATTATATTTACTTGATATTTCATATGATGTTTGTCTGGTAAATAATTCTCTTGAACGTTTAGATAAGGATGTGAATAAATCGTACCTATGGCATTGTAGGCTAGGTCATATAAACGAGAACAGAATCATAAGGTTGCAAAAGAATGGATATCTTGATCCATTTGATTATGAATCATTTGCAACCTGTGAAGCTTGTCTCATGGGAAAGATGACCAAAGCTCCATTCTCAGGACATGGAGAAAGAGCTAAGGACTTATTGGAACTAATACATAGTGATGTATGTGGTCCAATGTCCACTCATGCTATGGGTGGTTACTCATACTTTGTTTCATTTATACATGATTTCTCAAGATATGGCTACATATATTTAATGAAATATAAGTAAGAAGTCTTTGAGAAATTTAAAGAGTTTAAAAACGAAGTTGAGAACCAGATTGGAAAGAGTATTAAAACTCTTCGATCAGATCGAGGGAATGAATACTTAAGTACAGAATTCACAGAATATCTTAAGGATAATGGTATTTTGTCTCAGTGGACTCCTCCCTATACACCTTAGTTAAATGGTGTATCGGAAAGGAGAAATCGTACTCTATTAGATATGGTACGATCCATGATGAGTTATGCCAAACTTCCAATCTCTTTATGGGGATATGCACTGTTGACTGCTGCATATCTGTTGAACAAAGTTCCCAGTAAGTCAGTACCTTCCACTCCATGTGAGATATGGAAAGGAAAGAAACCAGACTTTAAGCATGTTAGAGTCTGGGGTTGTCCTGCACATGTCAAAAGACATGATCCAGATAAACTGAATTCCAGGACAGAGAAATGTAGATTTGTAGGATATCCAAAAGAGAGTTTTGGATATTACTTCTATCAACCCAGCGATCAAAGGGTGTTTGTCGCAAAAAGAGTTGTCTTCCTAGAGAAAGAATATCTTTCAAAAGAAGACAGTGGGAGCAAGATAGAACTGGAAGAAATTCTAGACTCACAAATCAACACTGGTTCATCTACTGAACCATTGACTCAAGAACTTGTTCAAGATGATACACAAAAGGTTCGCAGATCAGGTAGAGTGCCTAAGCAGCCTGAAAGATATGTTGGACATATCGATGAAGGCAAACCAAAAGTGCACTTAAATGAGGATGATGATCCTCAAACCTACCTTGAAGCCATAAATAGTCATGAATCAGAAAAATGGCAAGAGGCAATGGATTCTGAAATTCAGTCCATGTATGCCAACCAAGTTTGGAACTTGGTTGATCTGCCAGAAGGTATGGTACCTATTGGCAGTAAATGGATTTTTAAAAGAAAGATCGGGGCAGATGGACAAATTGACACATACAAGGCAAGGCTTGTAGTAAAAGGATATCGTCAAAGGCAAGGTGTTGACTATGACGAAACCTTTTCTCCAATTGCCATGATTAAGTCAATCAGAATACTTCTTGCTATCGCTGCATTCTATGATTATGAAATATGGCAAATGGATGTGAAAACAGCATTCCTTAACGGGAACCTTCAAGAAGAGGTGTATATGATACAACCTGAAGGATTCACTTCTAAAGAGCATTCAAGCAAGGTATGCAAGCTGCAAAGATCCATCTCTGGATTAAAGCAGGCATCCCGAACTTGGAACTTAAGATTTGATTTAGCAAGCAAATCTTATGACTTCATTAAGAATGAAGATGAACCTTGTGTATACAAAAAGGTTAGTGGGAGCGCAATTACCTTTTTGGTACTTTACGTTGATGACATTCTACACATTGGGAATGATGTAGGAATGCTGTCATCAGTAACGGCCTGGTTATCCAAAAACTTCTACATGAAAGATTTGGGAGAAGCATCCTATATTCTGAGAATAAGGATCTATAGAGATAGGTCCAAAAGGATGCTTGGCTTGTCCCAATCTATGTACATAGATACCATAGTCAAAAGGTTTGGCATGAAAAATTCCAAGAGAGGCCTCGTTCCTATGAGGCATGGAATTTATCTCTCTAAAGAAATGTCTCCCAAGACACCTGAAGAGAGAGCATACATGGATAGAGTTCCTTATGCCTCGGCAATAGGATCTATCATGTATGCAATGTTATGTACTAGGCTTGATGTGGCACACCCACTAAGTGTCACCAGTAGATATCAGGCTGATCCAGGTGAGGAACACTGGAAGGCAGTGAAATGTATCCTTAGATACTTGAGAAGGACAAAGGATCTATTTCTCGTTTATGGAGGAAACGACTTGGAACTTCGAGGATTTACTGACTCGAGTTTCCAGTCGGATATGGATGACAGCAAATCCATGTCTGGATTTGTGTTCATGTTAAATGGAGGTGCAGTAAGTTGGAAGAGTTCCAAACAGGAAACTACTGCAGATTGGACGACCGAAGCAGAATACATTGCTGCAGCTGAAGCGGCCAAGGAGGCAGTTTGGATGAAGAAGTTCATCTCGGCGCTTGGAGTCGTTCCAAGCATTTCAGATCCTGTTCCATTATTGTGTGACAACAATGGGGCAATAGCTCAAGCGAAGGAGCCCAGATCACATCAGAAGTCAAAGCACATTCTGAGACGATTTCATCTGATTCGTGAGATCATCGCCCGAGGAGATATAGTAGTTGAGAAAGTCTCATTTGAAGATAATGTAGCAGATCCCTTGACTAAGCCATTGTCTCAAAACAATTTAGAACGTCACCTTAAGTCTATGGAACTTAGACACATGGGTGATTGGCTATACTCCAAGTGGGAGAATGTTAGAATTGGGTGGCCTCATAGCCAATCATTGTACATTCTAGTTCTGATTATTAATAAAGGCAATTATTTCTTCATTTAATAGTTCTCGCAAACGACTATCGTAAAGAAGGTCCATAGACAAATGTATGGGATATTGAATCATGATGAGATCGTGATAGTGAGATCAATATCCTAAGGCAATTGTCTTAAATAGTTCTCGATCATAGGATATTTGAGTTGGACATTAAATATCCGATAAGATCGACACAAGTTAAGTCTGCTCATATGATGAGGGTGAATGATCTCATATTCACTCGTGTGGTGACACTAAGACAAACAAGTGGGTGCTCATTAGAGAATGAGTTCACTGAACAGACCCAAATAAGAATTCCTGGATGGTAATTATACCTATTAGTCAACCAGGGAATTCAATCGTTGCAGTAGTACAGTTGGTCCTTAGACCTGAGTCACCAATGATACCTTGTTTGTGGACCATTGTATCTTGATTCTCTGACTCGTGGGCTTTAACCATTAAGTCCACCATAATCGGTCTTTCAGATACAGTGGAAAGCTTGCGAAGGTAATTGAGTGAACAACAAGGGATCACTCACTCTTGGTATAAGACTGGAGAGAGAATGCCCCATAGATGTGTACACAGAAATCCCTGGCCAGGGTCAAATGAAAGAGATGTCTTTCTAGATATTAACTGTGTACTGGAATCTATCTGGATAATGCGATAGAGGGTTTGACTATAAAACCATATCCTTGCGTTATCAGGACATTGCATGAGTGAAGGATTATATCTGTACGGTATCTGCAGACGGAAAGGTTCAAATGAAGGGAACAGTATCCCTTATATCTTCTGGGATCATGAGGTAGTGTTTGGTGTTGTTCATGATCAAAAGGCCGAGTGATTTGATCATCAGATGATAATTCACTTGTTTATTAAATTAATCATTTAACATGCGATGTTTAAATGTTAATTAATAAATATTAAACTCAAGAAACAGTTCTAAGTTTAATGGGCCTGCAACCGGACTGATATATGGGCCTGGAGGGTCACACACATAAGAGTTCTCGTCAGACGGTGAGAGATGTTAAATTTCATGCTTATCTGGGTTTTTGTGAAAAGCTGCAGGATAAACATGAAGATTTAATGGAGAATTATCCAAGGCCAAACTCTTGGATAATCATGAGGATTAACTCTTGTGCTTATCCTTATTTCTATATAAGGAGGGCCAATGGGGAGTGGTAAAAAGTTGGTTGGACGAATTTTACTCCCCAGATTCTCTCTCTCCTCTCTCTCTCTCCTTCTCTCTCTTAGAGTGGATCTGTCTCTCTCCGCGCATGGTGGATCTGAGATCTGGTCGCAGCACTCAAGTCGAGGAGGAAATCGCGTCTGCTGCGGGAACTCATGTGGATACCTCCAGAGATCGTGCGCGTGCGCGATTACCGAGTTAGCATCATCCACGGGAGATTCGAAACCTCGCAAAGGTGAAGAACTGTTCTTCCCGCTTAAATTTTAATGTCCGTTTTACGACCCCAGCAACCGATACAATGGAATCATTGTTATTTCCGCTGCGTTCATGGCGATTCCTTACAGAAACTAGACCAACTCCTGGCCTTAAACAAGTAAGAGCCTACTTACCCAACACAATCTAGTCCATATGAAGGCCCATCCTCTGCTAATCATGACATTTGTGCCTTATGCGCAAGTCCAACCCATCAAGTGAATGAATGCCCAACTGCAGCCCAACTTCCACCATTCATTCAGGAACAAGTTCAGGCTGCCCAGGGATTCTCCAAGCCCAATAATGATCCATTCTCAAATACTTACAATCCTGGCTAGAGAAACAACCCTAATTTCTCTTGGAAGAATCAGCAGGTCCCATTACCAATGTCCAATCCTCCCATGCATCAAGCCCAAAAGCCACAGAATTCATTTCAACAGCAATCTAATTTCTATGGAAATGTTCAGGCTAGGGGAGCTCAAGCTCAATTTTCTCAACCGGCCCAGTACCAATCAGGTCAACCGGTCCCTTATCAATCATTTCAATCAGGTCAACTGGCCCACTATCATTCATTCCAATCTAGACAGCCAACCCAATACCATCCTCCACCCACTTATCAGCAACCTCCTCAGCCCAACTTTGATGAGAAATTCACTCAACTCCAACAACTGATTTTGACCCAGCAACAATCCATTGCTAAGTTGAAAAGTGAAATGGGCCAACTAGCTGAGGCTACGATGAGAAGAGAAGTGGGTCAACTTCCTAGTCAACCCATTGTCAATCCAAGGAATCAACCTCCGGGTTTTCCACAGCAATCAGGCCTTGTACCTCAGCCTGGCCCATTACCACAACCTAAAGGGCCACAATTGGAGAATGCTAAAGCCATTTCAGCCCTTAGGAGTGGGAGAAGTTTAGAAAAACCACATGCAGATGGAGAGTTAGCCAAAGGTTCCGCTGATGGGCCTCAGGAAATTGAAAGTGAGAGTGAAGATGAACCCATCATGGAGAAGTTGGAGGAGGATCTGAAAGGAAAAGGGAAGATAGATGAAGGCCCAAGTTCTTATAAACCTAGGGTGCCATTTCCTAATGCCTTGTTAGCTAAGCCCAATACCAGGAAGAAACTGGCCCAGAATGAGGAGTTGTTGGATTTGTTCAAACAAGTCCAAATTAATATTCCACTCCTCGATGCCATCAAGCATGTGCCAGCTTATACTAAGTTTCTCAAGGAATTATGTACTCCACGAAGAGAATCTAGAATGGCACCCGAAAAGGTTCGGCTTTCTGTGGATGTTAGTGCAATTGTGATGAATCATTTACCCAAGAAGTTAAAGGATCCTGGAGCACCTCTAATTTCATGTGACTTAGCTGGAGTTACATTTGATAGAGCTTTATTGGATCTAGGTGCGAGTGTAAATCTATTGCGAACAACCATTTATGAGAAATTTGATATTGGAGAATTAAAGCCCACACCCATCATCTTGCAGTTGGCTGATAGGTCTGTGAAAACTCCACGGGGATTAATTGAGGATGTTATTGTGAAGGTTCATGAGTGTTATTTTCCCGTGAATTTTCTTATTCTGGATATGGCATTACCTGAGGAACTCATTCACACCCCGATCATCTTAGGTCGTCCATTCTTAGCCACTGCCAAAGCTAATATAAATTGTGAAACTGGCATAATGGACATTTCATTTAGGGGTCAAAAGGTCCAGATTAATGTCTTCAAAGCATCTCAATACCCAGATCATGAAAAAGAATGCCATACTATTGATGTCTTGGATAATCTGGTTGAAGAAAATGAGATATCCACATATAACCTTTTGGAAGAAGCCAACACTTTAAAGGACTCTCCTGGCCCATTAACATCTTGGCCCAAGGTTGAACCTTTACCAGCCTTGCAGTCTGAACCCGCTTTGCCATCTTTAGAGGACCCTCCTGAGCTTGAGAACTCAAACCATTACTTGAGTCTCTCAAGTATATCTTTTTGGTCCCGGACCAAACTCTCCCGGTCATCATTGCGGCAAATCTCACGTCGCCGCAGGAGGCCCAATTAACCGAGGTCCTCAAAGACCATAAGGGTGCCATTGGATGGTCGGTGGCAAATTTAAAGGGAATTAGCCCGTCCATTTGCATGCATCACATCTATATGGAAGAGAATTCTAAACCCAGTCGGGAGATGCAAAGGCGGCTTAATCCCAATATGAAAGAAGTGGTGAAGAAGGAAGTTGTGAAATGGCTGGATGCGGGTATTATTTACCCCATATCAGACAGTAAATGGGTCAGCCCAACTCAAGTGGTACCCAAGTAATCTGGATTAACAGTTATCAAGAATGATCATAGAGAAGAGGTACCCACTAGGCTCACCACGGGATGGAGAGTGTGCATTGATTACCGAAAGCTGAATCTAATGACTAAGAAGGATCACTTTCCACTCCCATTCATAGATCAGATTCTAGAAAAGTTATCGGGTCAGAAGTACTTTTGCTTCTTAGATGGGTACTCCGGGTACAATCAAGTGGCTATTTGTTAGTTTAGGTGGACTACAAGCCAATCTGACTATGTCAATCTCGTTCATTTTATTAATATAATGTCATACTATTCATTATGTGTAAATCGCATTAATTATCGTTTCATAATGAAGTCCGTGAATATGTGCTATAGTGATCAGATTATGATGAGATCATACTAATGAGACTGATCACTTAAACACACATATTCTTAATCGTTCATAGTCGAAGGATATCCGAGAAGGACATCGGATATCCGGTTAGACTAGTACAGATTACTCCTGCTCATATGATGAGGGTGACTGGTCTCATAAGCCACTTGTGTGGAGACACTAAGGCGAATCTGTAGGTGCTCATTGGAGAATGAGTTCACTGAATTGATCCGACTGAATCGCTAGATGGTATTGTACCTCAATGTCAACCAGCTTGATTCTATTGTCGCAGTTGCGTGGATGGTCCTAGGACCTGAGACACCAAGGACACCTTGGCGGTGGACTTCTGTGTTTTGACCTTGGTTTACGAATCTCTAGCCATATGATTCTAATACGCCAAGGATTGGGTACAGTGGAATACCGTCGAAGGGAATTGTGTGTCAACAAGGAATCATTCGCTCTCGGTACTTAGAGAGAGAATGCTCTAGGAAGGATGCGCGAAAGTCCCTGGCCAGGGCGGACGATAATATCGGGAAAAGAGTTTTCCGATATTCATCAGCGGCATCCAATCCAAGTGAGTCGACCGGTTAGGGTTTGACAGCTCGCCATACCCTGAGTTGACTCGAGAGCATTGTACGAATGAAGGATTATATCCACGCGGTAACTGTTGGCGGAAAGGTTCCAAGAGTGGGTTACTTAACCCCAAATACCTTCCGGGTTCACGCGGTGTTGCTTGGCACCCAACGTGATCGGAGGCCCGGTCGAATTCGATGTGCGACATCAATTCGATTGATTAATTGATTAATAAAGGGTTATTAATTAATTAATAAAGCCAGTGAGGAGTCACTGGGCTTGTTGGGCCATTAACTGGACTGGTACTTGGGCCTAGAGGGTCACACGCAAATGATTCTCAAGGCGATGGATAAATAAGTGGATTTTATACAAACCGGGGGTTTTTATGAAAAATCGCGCGGTTAGTATAAAACATAGCGAACGGGCTGAGCAGGCCAAGCTGCTGCTAACCCTAGCCGCCCCTCCTCAGTTTCTATCTTCCTCTGGCGTCCAGGCAGATCCAGATCTACTCCGTTGCTTCTCCGAATCCCGTTCGACGGGAAATCGTCCGCGCGTTGCGGCGATCATTGCGGCGAGCAGCGGAGGCTTCGTGGGCTGCGAAGAACGAGGAACTCGAGGATATCCATCACGGGGAGGATCGTGTGGACTTCGCTAGAGGTCGGGCGCTTGCGCGGCTTACGGTGTCGCACCAACGGAATCGAACGGTTGCGGATTCGAATCCGCACACGGTGAGAACTTCGATAATCCGATTATCGTATTTTAGATTTCGAAACGGGAACGGATTGCTGTAAATAATTTTTGTTTTCCGCTGCGTGAGCGATCCGGAGAAACCGAGAAAACCCAACAGTGGTATCAGAGCCAGGTTCCATTGTTTCTCGTCCCGTTTCGGTTTCCGAAATTAATTTTTCTTGAGTTATTCCATGCGTTTAATCCGATTAAAATGACGGAATCGTGTTCATGAGATGAACACAAATAATTTGATTATTTTTCTGTGATTTTTTGGATTTTATTTTGGGGTTTTCGGAGTTCTTCATGAGATGATGAACCGGGGTACTTTCGCGGCTTCGTACACTATTCCCAAGCGTTGGGATGGCGGCCCGGATGCACGGATCTCTTGGTGATAGTCACCACTACACATCCGACATATTTGCCGGCGCCAGGGTGGCCTCGAAGAGCTGCAAAATCGAGCCTAAAGATGGTCTTAAACGCTGCAAAATCAGATTTTGGGGGTCTTGAAAGGGCTCGGCCGGCTGTTGTTTTGGCCACCGCCGGCGGCCCTACCGGCGCCGGGCACGTCGCCGGCGCCGGGGTCATCGCCGGCCGGGGCCGGCGGTGCAGGGGGCCCAGCCAGCGGCGGCCTACAACAAACCCCACCGCCGATTCTGCTTCCTGCATCATTATGGTTGCTGGAAGGAAGGGGAGTGGGTGGACCGGCCGGTCCCGAGCCGGTCTAACCGGCTGGGCCGGCCAGGCTCCTGGCCTGGCCGGGCTAGGCCAGGTTGGCCCTAGCCAGGAGCCAGGGTTCGACCCTGGTTCGAACCAGGCCGAGCCACTGGCTCGAACCTCGTCCCATAAATCGGCTGGGCCCATTTTTTTTATTTTACCCTATTTAAATCCCTAAACCCCAAGCCCATTTGAATATAAAATGAACTGTTTTTAATTTTAATATTCAAAATTGTTTTGAAAATTGAAATTATTTTTCAAATTATATTTAATTGGGCTTAATTAATGATTTTGAATCATTATGTTAATTAAGTATTTTTATTAACTAGCAATTAGTTGTTAATTAATTAGGGTTAATATTAATTTAAATGTTAAATTAATTATTAACCTTAATGTGACTAATTTAAGGGTTAAATTGGTCATTAAATTTTATTTCAACTAATTGTTAATTAATATTTAAGTTAGTTATTAATTTAATAGTTAAATTAATAATTAACTTAAATGACTAATTTAAATGTTAAATTAGTAGTCTTTAATGATTAATTGTTAGTTATTAATTGAAGGGTTAAATTAATAATTAACATTAATCCTATAATCTAATTGTTAGATTAGTAATTATTAATTAATTAAAGTTGATTATTAATTTAAATGTTAAGTTAATAATTAATTTTAAATTAACTAATCTAAGAGTTAGATTAGTAGTTAATTAATAATTAGAGTTAATTAATAATTTAAGTGTTAAATTGTTAATTAACTTTGTTAAATTAATCTAAGAGTTAGATTAGTTTTTAATAGTCTAATTATTAGATTATTAATGGGGTTTAATCTAAGTGTTAGATTATTAGAAATGTTCTAATTTGCATGGAATAATCTGGAATTATTAATTCGGAGTGTGTGCGCATGTGATGTGTGTTTATTGCTTTTAAATTGGATTTAATTGCATGTTAAGATAATAAATGAGTTTTTCGAAATTCAAATATCAATTTTGAATGGATCCCAGCTTTTTGAAAGCCAAAACTTATCTAATTTTGAAAACTCATTTGTTTTAGCCATATGATGCGCTGAATCATGTGTGGAATATTTAAAACACACCATGGTCATGGATATGCACTTATTTAATTATTCATGTGATGAATGGATTGTGTGGATCGTGGATGTATGTTTGATTATTAATTGTTAATAAATAGAGGTCTGCGCACCTCTCTCTCTCATACTCCGATGTATTTCTACCTCCCTCTCTCTCTTGTACTCGCCATAAGGCCTTCTTCAATTTACTTATAAATTCTAGAATTTAAATGTAATATGATCGAGGCTACCGAGGAAGGAGTGAGGACGATCCACAGCTGCAACTAGGAAGGCGAAAAGATGGAGATCTCTTGCCTATGTGATTGCAGGATATCTAATGTAAATGTTATGATTAGATTGTGTGTGCGTTTGACTGTTGGCTCCAGTCAAACCCACTGTGCTATCCATGACCACACTAATGACATCCCTCTGCAATTTCTGGCCACCCTCACGGCCGGCGGCGGCGGCGGCTCCGCCCAAAACAGGCTTCAAATAGGGCCAAAAACCCTAAAAAAACCAAACTGGTCGAACTTGCTGCAGGTGGGCCTCGACCGGCCGGCCCCGAGCCGGTTCGGCCGGGCGGCCTGGGCCTGGCCCCGGCACACCAGGCGCCCGACCTGGCTCGGCCAGGTCGCCCGAGCCAGGGCCCTGCCTGGCTCGAGCCAGACCGGACCAGGGGCCGGGCCTGGCCTCCCCAGCCCACCTAGCTGAGCCCAGGGCCATCTGACCCGAGCCAGGTGCCCCCTGGCTCGAGCCAAACGAGCCAGGTTCGGCCCTGGCTGCATTGGCTCGAGCCAAGGGGGCCCATTAAGTCCTGATTAGGCCCATTTAAGCCAATTTTGGCCCAATTAACCCCAAAAACCCCTTATTTAATTAAAAATCCCATCCTATTTAACTTGAAATTGAAATTAATAATGTTTAAAATTGTTTTAAATATTAAATTAACTATTTTGAGTTAAAAAGGGAGGAGATAATTAAGATATGATCTTAATTATGAATTATTAATTTAATCAAACCTTTTGTGGGGTTTAATTAAGATGTGATCTTAATAGTTAATTGTTTTTAACTAAATAAGATAGGATCTTATTATTATTTGATTTTAATTAATTAATTAAATGAGTTATAATTAAGATATGATCTTAATTATAAATAACTTTTAATTAGTTAATTAAAGGGGTTTATATTTAAGATATGATCTTAAATATATATAACAAATGTTGTTATTAATTTAAAATGGGATCATAATTATTAATTGACAATTGTTGTCATTAATAATTAAGATAATGGTTTTTAATCTTAATTAACAATTGTTGTTAATTTATATTTAAGATTTGATCTTAAAACTTATATTAACAACATTTGTTATTTGATTATTAAGTAGTGAGTTAAATTTTAATTATCAAATGTTGCTAATTAATCTTGGTCTTGTGATTAGATTGTTTTAATTTCTTAGCAATTGTTGTTATAAAATTAAGTATTTGATTAAGGGACATTTAATAAAAGTTATTAAGTGTTTTATTAACTTTTAATAATTGTTATTAAAGGGTAAATTGTTTCTTGAGAATTAACCTTAATAAAAGTTATTAAGGATTAATTATTGCTTACTAATAGTTATTAAGCTAATTAATATTCTCAAGGCTCCCTTAATTAAATATTGAAGATCTAATATACTTAATAATTAATCTTTTAATAAATGTTATTAAGAGATTACTTAAGTCTAAGATGTTAGACTATTTTAAATTAGAAATGTTCTAATTATTATTTCTTAATAATTGTTATTGAGAAATGTGATTTAAAGAAAGGAGTTTATTAATAAGGAGTTGTTAAGGGGTTAATAATTTGAGTTGAAAATTCTTTTATAAATGTTATTTATGAATTTTTAATTCTATCTAAATGTTATATTGTTTCGCATTAATAATTGTTATTAATGTGATTTAATATTAATCTAAATGTTAGATTAATTAATTTAGAATTGTTCTAAATACTGCATGGAATATTTTAGAATTTTAATTTTATCATTGTGTGCACATGTTGATGTATTTAATGCTTTAAATTAGATTTAATTGCATGCTAGAAAATAAGATTTTCGAAAATTCAAATTATCCAGTTTTGATTGGTACCTAGGTTTTAAGAAAGCCAAAATTATTATATTTTCAAAAATTTTAGCCTTCATATGATGTGTTTTATCATGTGTGGATGGTTAAAATTTGTGGTGGTCATGGACATGTACTTAGTTAAATTTCATATCATGTGATGGTGTGTGATTTTGTGGATTGTTATGGAATGTGAATGTTCATTAATTAAGTGTTAATTAATGAGGCTTGTGTGCCTTCCTCTCTCCATTCCAATGTAATTCTATCTCCCTCTGTTATTGTACTCGGCCATAAGGCTCTCTCTTACAATTAATCTGTATTTGAAAATGTTTCAAATTATGTTTTATATTTGTAATTGATCGAGCCGGCCGAGGAGAGGCGAGGATGATCGACAAATGCAACCAGGAAGGCGACAAGAGATGAGATCACCAGTGGCTATGTTTTTGCATGTTTAAATTATATAAATGTTATATAGTTTTGGTGATTAATTGTTTGGCTCCGGTTAATCACCATGCTGTCCATGACCACATAATGAACATGTATGGATGATGCATACTTTTAGTTATTGATTATGAATCGATTACTAATATCTAGGTATAGTTAAATATATACGATATATTTATAAACTATCACCTAGGATGAGACCAACTTAATATAAACAAAACCTTCAACATAAAGTCTAAGTCGGAGCGCGAGTCATTGAGAATGTACCACATAGCTCTCCATCAATATAGTTTTTAGAACTTGATTCAGTGATGACAGATACTACGTGTTTACCCGAGATTTGCCACCATCTGATGAAAGGACTATTAACTATGGCATTATGATGCCTTGAGATTGGAATAGAGGAACGGTGTAGCTATCCTCGCGTTTACCCGGGAGATGCATTCTTACTCTACTCTGTCGCGTATTGATGGTAAAGCTTAGACCAGGTATAATGGTCTACTGTGTTTACCCGGGACCATTAAAGACCTGGGAGCTGAAATAAGATCGGATATTGCAAGGAGTTGCAATTACCATGAGATGGTTGCTCTAAGATAATGGTATGATACTATGTGTTTACCCGAGGTCATACTGTGATTCTTGGAGATTCTGATCCTCACTAGAAGACCGTCGGAGTCTTCCGTTCTGTATACCTGAAGGTTATACAGTCCGTCGAAAAATAGTAGAAAATAATTCAAGATAAAAGACCATAATTGAATTATCAGAATTATCTGCTTAAATCACGTTATTTTCTTCGATTCACTAAAATGTCGTCTATTCGAGAAGTTGGCATATTGGATGCCAATACTTTTCATACTCAGACTGACTAGAAAACTCTGAAGAATGTCTTCAGGACCAAGTGAAAGTCACTATCCTATTCAGATATCATGAATCCTCTTACTTGGATAGACCAAGGTGAATAGGTACTCATGATATGCCTATTTGAAAGGCAATGATTGTCATGAAATCTCTTATTTGGATAGACCAAGATGAAGAGATATTTATGATGTGACTTTGAGAAAGGCAAGTGGTAAGATTTTAAACAATCGAATCCACACCTGAAAGGATAAAAAAAAGTCAGCTGAGATAGAGAAGTAGCAGTTCTCCCACTGCAACCAATATAAGGATACTGGTAAAGGCAAAACGAATGTGGAACTTGAAAGAAGTTTCATACATTCTTATTATCGTCTTTTGCATGTCTATTAGAGAATTAGCATATCCAATATGAGATATTGGAAATGATTCTCAGAGCTGTAATAGTGTGCAGACTTAGACAAGCAAAAGGAAATCGAGAAAATGCAAGTATTGAGTTAGACTCAACTATTGTTCATGATATTCATAGATTACTGTCAGACAGTAAATCTTTGTATATCTATAGGAGTCTAAAATGAAACTGAATAATGGTTATTTAGTTACATAAGATATCAAGAATTATACAGCTGAATAACGTTGACTGAGAATGAATAATAGTTATTCAAATCAGTCAATGCACTATAGATTCTTGAAGTGACATTTCATGAATGTTCACAAGTGTCCTATAGAAATGAACTGTGTGAATCTTGATTATCTATGGTATTGTACATAGGGTTGTACAATAAGGAATTTTTGATGCTGATGCATATTGATGTAAACAGCTCAAAGGCCAAAAGATAATCACTACTATTGATTTACCTTATAGTTTACTTTTGGAATGATTCGACTGTATGTACTTACTGAAGTACAAGTCGAATGCATCTGAGAGATTAAGGTATAAGATCAATATGAAGTATTAGAATTTTTGATTTGATCAAGAAAACTGATACTTTGGTATAAGATTCACATAAATCATTAAGAGGATAATTGTATCATCGCTCGATTGATCCTCATTGTGCATTATAGCAATATGATAGAATGAGGAATTGCACCTTATTAAGATATGGTGCAATACATAATAAGATTTGTCTAATTCTTGTCCTTTTGAACATGAGTATGATCATTAGATGTCCATACTTTAAAGATGGTTTCAAATAAGTCAGTGTGTGTCCATATAAGATATGGAAACCAAATAATTCATATGAGATGTGAATTACGAACAAACCTGATTTAAAAGTCAGGTATTACTGTGATGTGAATTTGTAAATGTCTAAAGAGTTTGGACATTACATTTATTGGCCAGGCGATAATGAAATAATTATCGTCCTGAAAGCTGTCTTATGTGAAGAAGAATATGTCATCAAAGAAGACAGTGGGAGCTGATAAAACTAGAAGATGTTCTAGATTCACAAGCTAACATAAGATTATTAGATAATCTTTAGTTGTTTGGAATCACTCATAACACACATCAGAGAACTTCATAGATTTTTTGAGATTCTCTTAGTGACTAAAAGGATATGTTTGACATATCTAATTTAGCAAGATGAGAGGAGCTCAAAATAGATTATGATCTAAAATCTATGATAATGATGCTCTCTGTCATTATAACTTTGAGATTGATAAGTTTATTAGAATACGACTTGTCAATACTGCCTATCATGAGATGATGACAGTTGGATATTAAAAGCGTCCACTCAATGTGATTGAGGTAAAGATGTATATGATACACCTTTAAAACTTTCAGAATGTCCATGAAGCAAGTTATGCTTTCAAAATTATTTTGAATCAGACTAAAACTTTCCGAAGTTGTAATAAAAGTTTTGACTTAATGGTCAAATATTATGTGATCATTAAGAATGATCACGGATTGTGTGTGTTCAGAAAGGACAGTGGGAGCACGGTCACTTTAGTAATGCTTTATGATAATAACATCAAAGTCATTGAGAATGACTTCAGGATGTTACTATTAGTGAAAGCATTGTTAACCATGTTTTCCTCTATAATGGATTTAGTTATAATATCACACGTATTGGAAATACGAATCTATTAAGATAGATTGGTGTGGATATTATATTGACCTGTATGTCAAGATGTTTGACATAAATTTCATAACAAATCTCAATTGTTGAGATATGAAATTTATTCCTTTAAAGAAAAGGTTCCTTAAAGGATACATGAGTGAAATGCATTATTAAGCACTTGAGAAGTGCTAAGGGTGCATTCACGTATATGGAGAGGATGATTTGAAACTATGAGGTCACACTGACTCAAATTTCAAGTCAAATAATGGATTCAACCTTCTAGTAGAAAGGAATGGATTGGAATGATTCCAATCCAGAACTCGATATTAAGGTGACGACATAAACAACTGATACTGTTATTGGAACAGTATGGATGAAAAAGGTTCATCCCTGAACTAGATGTAGTTCTAAAAGGTCTCTGATACCATCCTATCGTTGTAGGACAACAGTGGGAGCAATCAGTTGTATGATAGTGCCATGGTCTCTTCAGAAGTTGCAGAACATTCTGAGGCTCTTTCACAGGTTCAGAGACAAAGGATTAAGAGGAAATAACGTAATGGAAATATTCGATCTGTAGATAATTTAGCAGATCCCTGACCAAGTCTTAGTCACAGACTTTCTGTGAGCATCACCTAGATTTGATGGAGATCAAATGCGAAAGTGATTGGCTTGAGTCCAAGTGGGAGATTGATGGATATAGGTGTCCTCTAAGCCAATCATAAGGCACCTATTTCAATCTGGTTCACTAATAAATGGCATTAAATTCATTATGTAGATTGGCATATTTATATTTACGCATAATGAAGTCCATGAATATGTGCAATAGTCATCAGATTATGATGAGATCATAATAATGAGACGGATGACTTATAAACACATATTCTTAATTGTTCCTAGTCGTAGGATGTTTGAGAAGGACATCAAACATCCGGTTAGACTAGTACAGGTTATTCCAGCTCATATGATGAGGGTGACTGATCTCGTTAGTTACTAGTGTGGAGACACAATGGTAAACCTGTAGGTGCTCATTGGAGAATGAGTTCACTAAACTGATTTGACATGAATCGCCGAATGGTAATTTACCTGACTGTCAATCGGCTTGATTCATCGTCACAGTAGCGTGGTTGATCCTTGGACTTGAGACACCAAAGACACCTTGTCGGTGGACTTCTGGACTTTGACATTGACCTACTGTAACGACCCGCCATCCTATGACCGGAGACCCTGTCACTAAATGGATGTCGGCCCATTAACTGCGGGTTCACACCCGGATCTTACACAACACATCTGGAGGAGTAAGTGCTAAACAAGGCTAAATATAACAATCACACGGACTACAAAGGTATAACAAGTGCGCAGAAAGGAAGATAATAATGTCCGTATACAGTCCAACAATAATTACATGGTACAACAAATTAAATAAGTACAGGCAGAAGAAAAGTACAACAACATCGGGGCATACCCCGGAACTGAGACAGCTACTGGTCCGCACACCAAGAAAACACCACAAGCCACCACACGCCGCGAGGTCCACACCTGAAACCGCAGGGAGTGAGCCACACCAGAATTGGGCTCAGTAGGGATCATCTGATCCCCTGCCTCCCACTCACACACCCACAAGTGCAACAACACGGATATATGGCAATTAAGTAAAGCAGTAAACATAGCACCCAAATCTGATATGAAACGTACGATAAGTAGTGTAGCAGGAACAGTTCTAAGTAACCCGAAGAACCCAACACAGAGTCACGTCTCACAGCCAAAGTCCACAAGCGACTGAACCACACTGTCGACCGAAGTCAAACGTCGCCTCCCAACACTACCACCACTACTCACGCCTGTCCACCCCTACAGTGTTCCGGGGCACTGTAGGATGAGGCAGTGAGTCAAACTAGGACTAGCTGGAACCAGTGTACCGCCACTGCCAGCTACGTGTGCACACAAGCAGTCTAGACTACTGTCCTACCGTCCGGATTGCCTCCACGCTAGGCCTCAGCGCTTCAGGAGGGCCCTGGGGACCGGCGAACCCCCGTCAAGCCGAAGCTACAGGAACTACCCACAACCCTAACCTCCCGGGCTGCCTCAGGCCAAAGGGCTAAGGGTACCACTCGTAACCTTGATCAAAGGTCACATCAGGCCCAGTGGCTACAGGGGTAAAACAACTCCAACAGTACCACAACCAGCTCCACAGCAAGAAACGCGCCGGAAGCTGCCACGACAAACAGGGAAACCCCGACCCGCTGAGAACAAACAGGGACCCCTCGGATAGCACACCGGCTACTCCGGCCCGTCGGGCTCAAGGCGATCCTGCTTCCCTCAGCCAAAGGTAAAACACAACATGTACGACTTCCCCACCGGTACGGCACAATGCCTCACAGACACCATGACCCTGTCCCCATCGGTCCATGGTGACAAACGTAAACCACAGTTATTCCAATCCACAATCGCATAGGCACACACACACACAAGATGTAGTTCCATTACACATAAATCCTCAGCCTCAATGTACAATGTAAAGCATGCATTAGAACCATCCAACCGGGAAACATATGCTAAAAACCAGGGTTTAGGCAGTTTTGTCTTGAATCGCGTCGACCAAGGTCGACGCCATTCAAGCTCCTCAAACAGGTTCATTAAAAGCCAGATTATTCCTTAAAACGCGTCCACCTGGGAAGCCGCCGTTTGAAACATGTCAGAGATCTCAGACGCCATTCACACCGAAATTCCAGATTTGCAGACCCTCAGCCGGGGTGATTTCCTGCCTAAATGGCATCATGATGGCCCGACGTCCTTCTGAAAGGCGTCGTCCGTCCATGACGTCATTTAGCGCCAGAACCCCTAACTCGTGAAACCTCGAACAGGGAGGTTTCTGCCCTAAAAGGCGTCGTACTGCCCTGACGTCCTTCTGAAAGGCGTCGACCAGGTACGACGCCGTTTAGCGCAAGAAACCTGGTTTCTTGGTTCAACTCGAGGGTTTCTCCCTTAACCCCAAATACCCCGAAAATGCCCCAAAACAGAGGGGGGAAGATAGGGAAATCAACTACTTCCAGCATGCTACAAATCCACGTTCACGAGCACGGCCATTCCCACAAGAAAACCCCCTAAACATGCTCATTCTAACCCAAAGTATAACATGCCACGCCAAGGAGATTACGAGCAACACATTCACAGTCCATGCAAGGTTCGTCCCCCTACAGGTTCTTGAACTCCTCCAAGCTCCGTGCCGCTGACCCGCCGCACCGCAGACCGCCGCCGATACCCTCGAGGACGCCGCCACTCCGCCGGGACGTCGGCCGCCGTCCGGAGAATGGAACTCAGTGAAGGAGGTGGTGGAGGTAGAGGTGAGAGGTAAGGAGGCTATGGAGTGAAGGAAGAGGAAGAAGAGGAAGGGAAGGGAGGAAGGAGGGTGGAGGGAGCGGAGAGGGCGAAGAGAGAGAGGGTGGAGGCAAAAGTGAGGGAAAGAAGGGGAGGCTCGCGGGGTCAATCTAAATCAGGCTAAAACGCGTCGATCGAGGCAGACGACAATCAGTCTGATAGGACGGCTGATAAAGTGTTAAATTGATCATTTAAGGGCAACCATATGCATCATACTCATGTTTATATATGCAAAATAGCATGAAATGATAGATAATTTTGTAACAAGTCCAACGGTACCAATTTCATCAAATTCTGACTTAAAAACATCGTCATTTCATGTGATCAAAGGAGTGTAGCGTATTTGCTATTTTTCGACAAAACCGAGACGAAATGAATAAATATGATGATATTTTTATGATAATGCGCTAAATTATATTTATTTGATGTGAACAGGACACGTCGATGATGCAGTGCAACTGGAGGAGTTTCCGGAAATTTGGGGGAGGTCTAGTGTGCGGATTTCAACTAAAATAGGGGTAAAAATACAATTTGATTCATTCCTTCGCTGGAGTTTCTCAAAACCCACACTTTCCTTCCGTCTCTCCAATTTCCTAAACACATCCCTTCCTTTATTTTAAAAATCTTCTCTCTCTCTTGTTTTAGAAATTTGAATCCTAATTCTTCTCCAGTTTCCTTTTCCTCTCATTTAACCTCTTTCCTTCCCCAATTCAGACTCTCTCTTCCTCTTTCCGTTTTGTTTTCCAACTTCTCCCTTTCCAAAAAAAAACTCTCCCACACACTCTCTCTCTCTCTTCTTCCCTCCCATATATTCCGAACCTCTATCCCTCAAACCCACGACTCTCTCTTCCTCTATATATTCCTCCCACGTTTTTTTCCAGCACGGTATTATTCCGGGTTCTCCTCTCTCTCCAATTTCCCTTCACGCACCCTCCTTCTCCTTCTGCAACCCCGCTAATTCCGAGCCCTTCTTTCTCTCCAGTTTTCCTCTTTCTCTCCCTTATTCCAGCAGACTTCCTCTCTCTCTGTTTTCTCCTTCCTCTTTCTCTCGGTCTCTCTCTCTCTCTCTCGATTATTTTTCCAGCAACGTCTCGGCCTCCTCCTCTCTTCCTCTCCCTCTCTCCGTTTCCCCGCAGCCCTCTCTTCCTCTCTCCGTCTCTGTTCTCTCCGGTTTCCCCCTCATCATCCCCAGTTTCTTTTCTCTCCCCCACGTCTCTCTTCTTCCCGTTTTCCTGGTTCCATCCACCTGCTCCACCGGCGCAACAGCAGCAAACGCAGCAGCCTCCTCCACGACCTGCAGCACCCGGCTGCCTCCTCTACAACCTGCATGAAGCTACGTGAAACCAGTACCTCCTCCAGCACCTGCACGTCCAGCTCCAGCAAGCCACGTGCATGCATGCCGTCCACCAAGCACCCTGCTGCAAGCACCGCGCCAGCAGCAGCCTTTCTCCACCAGCTGGGTCTTCTCCACGTAGCCAGCAGCTGCATCAACAACCCTTCTACACGCAGCAACCAGCACCCTGCTGCAACCAGCCGCCAGCAACAACTCCACCATCCAGCAGCAACCTGCCAGCGTTCACGGCAGCTCCTCCCAGCAGCAACGTGCAGCATCAACCGTCCACTCCATGCATGCATGCCGCCATGCACCCACACGTAGCCTGCAAGCTTGTCAAGCATCCCTGCATCTCCACGTAGCCAACCAACGCACCAACTTGCAGCAGTGGTCCAGGGCACCAGCCGGAAATCCCATAGCTGCTGTGCTTTGTTTCCTCTTTTCCCATTAGAATAATAGTAGTTTGTTTAATTAAGATTAATTATTGATTAGTTGTTGTTTTAATTAGTTATTAGGTTATTTGATTCATGATGTTTTATGATTTATACAATCAAACAAGAGGTTGTTTTTTGTTATTATAATTTTTAGTTGTGTTTATTTTTATATGTGTTTGTGTTTAATTTCTGAAAAAGAAAAGAAAAAAAAAAGAATTTGTTTAATTCAAGCAATTATGTTTTTAGGTTACATTGGTAATTGTGTTTTAGTTTAATTAAGTAATTAGTTTATTTTAAATCTCACTTATTTTTAGATTAACTAAAGTCCAAAGTTTTTAAAATTAAAATTCTACCTCCCTGTGGATCGACTCGGACTCACCGCTATTAAATTTTCAAATTTTGATTTGAGTGAGCCGGATAAATTTAGATGGAACGTTTTCATGTGTTTAACGACGCACAATTCGAAACGATCAATTTTTGGCGCCGTTGCCGGGGAGTTAGATTTTTAATTTTGATTATCTTGGATTTAGTGTAATTAGTCTCTAACTAACCTTATTTTTCTTATTTTTGCAGGTAAATTGAAAAAAAAGAAAAAAAAGAAAAGGAATGCGAAATTATGGTCAGTGTGTTCCAACTTTCTATATTTCAATTTCCTTACTTTAGTTAGTTTCCTTTTTTTGTAGTTTCTAGTTTAGATAGGTTTCCATTAACTAAAAAAAGAAACAAAAAGAGGAACATCCAAATTTAAAAACCTTCATTGCCAAGATTAGAAACTTTCCATGCTAGGCATTCATCATCCTAGGAAAGCATGAGTTAGTTTCCTTTCACAGTTATTTCCATAAATTGTTGAAGATTGCGGGGGAAAGGTACGTGTTTCAATTTTAGCAAGTCATTCATGATTGCATCAACACACCTTGCATTGATTTGTTGCCTTGTATTGCATTCAAAAAGACTCTAAGGGCAGCAACTTTAACCACATAAGGTAGGGATTTGATCACCCTTCCTTAGCCCACAAATCACCTTCCTTGCATTGGCATTTCCTAATCCAACTAAAAGCAAGTCGAAAGAGAATCTAGGGTTTACACCGTGAGTGGTTTAAATCTCGAGTTACCTCCATTTTTGGAAACGGTGTCTAGGCTAGAGGTAAAAAGGCAAACGTCTAAGTGGGAAAGTGGTTCTCTAATTAGGTCCCTACGAAAGTAGGGGGAGCCTCCCACTACCTCACCTTTTACCTGGCCGTTGACTGATTGTGGTTGTGACTCGAGGTGGACTCCATTCACCTTGTAAGAAAATTCACATAGAGAGTCTAGGTTAACATTAGATCATAAGGATAATTTGTTTGTCAACATTGATTGCATTTAAAAAAAAAGAAAAGAAATCGAAAACAAAATCCTCTCTCCATCAGTCCTAGTGCATGCAAGGTAGGAGATCTCAAAATCCTAACCTTCTAGGACCACTTGCTGAAATAGAAAGAATTCTACATCAAAGAAATCCACCACAAGATCCAATGGCTGATAATCAGGACCCACTAAAGCAAATGAAGGACTATTTCATTCCAAATCGATATCAACCGTCATCATGTATTCATCTTCCTCAAAATCCAGCCAATCAATATGAAATCAAATCTAGCACCATTCAGATGCTCCCATCTTTTTATGGGAATACTAATGAAGATCCTTATAAGCATCTAGATGAATTCCTAGAAATCTGTTCCACGGTGAAGATCCAGAATTTCACCGATGATGGCCTTAAATTGACCTTATTTCCCTTTTCATTAAAGGACAAGGCTAAATATTGGTTGGGAACCATAGGAAGGCCCATTAGGACATGGGAAGAAATGCAGAAAGAATTTCTCAAGAGGTTCTATCCCATCGGGCGGACCAATACCATGAGACGGGCCATCACGAGTTTTACCCAAACTCCCGGGGAATTGATCCATGAATCTTGGGAAAGACTGAAAGAATTTCTTAGAAAATGCCCTCATCATGGGCTTTCAAAATGGCAAATTGTCCAAGCATTCTATGAAGGATTGTCTGAACAGTTCAGACAGATGGTGGATGCTTCATGTGGAGGGGCGTTTATGATGAAAAATGAAGATGAGGCCTATGATCTGTTTGAGTTGTTAAGTGATAATTCCATCAATCATGCCTCATTATCATCTTATGAAAGGTCTGTTGGGCCATCTAAATGGACTGGAATGTATGAACTTAAGGCCCGCGGAGAGCCCGAATCCAGAATGGACATAAATCTGATTAATCAGAAATTGGATAAGGTAGACATCTTGGCCTAGAAACTAGACCAACACTTGGCCTTAAACAAGCAAGAGCCTACTTACCCAACATAATCTAGTCCATATGAAGGTCCATCCTCTGCTAATCATGACATTTGTGCCTCATGCGCAAGTCCAACCCATCAAGTGAATGAATGCCCAACTGTGGCCCAACTTCCACCATTCATTCAAGAACAAGTTCAGGCTGCCCAGGGATTCTCCAGGCCCAATAATGATCCATTCTCAAATACTTACAATCCTGGCTGGAGAAATCACCCTAATTTCTCTTGGAAGAATCAGCAAGCCCCATTACCAATGTCCCATCCTTCCATGCATCAAGCCCAAAAGCCACAGAATTCATTCCAACAACAATCTAATTTCTATGGAAATGTTCAGGCTAGGGGATCTCAAGCCCAGTTCTCTCAACCGGCCCCGTATCAATCAGGTCAATCGACCCAATATCAATCAGGTCAACCGGCCCACTACCACTCATTCCAATCAGGACAGCCAACCCAATACCATCCTCCACCTACTTACCAACAACCTCCTCAGCCCAACTTTGATGATAAATTCACTCAACTCCAACAACTGATTTTGACCCAGCAACAATCCATTGCTAAGTTGGAAAGTCAAATGGGCCAACTAGTTGAGGCCGCGATGAGAAGTGAAGTAGGCCAACTTCCTAGTCAACCCGTTGCCAATCCAAGGAATCAACCTCCAGGTTTTCCACAGCAATCGGGCCTTTTACCTCAGCCTGGCCCGGTACCACAGCCTAAAGGGCCACAATTTGAGAATGCTAAAGTCATTTCAGCCCTTAGGAGTGGGAGAAGTTTAGAAAAACCACATGCAGATGGAGAGTTAGCTAAAGGTTCCACTGATGGGCTTCAGGAAATTGAAAGTGAGAGTGAAGATGAACCTATCATAGAGAAGTTGGAGGAGGATCTGAAAGGAAAAGGGAAAATTGATGAAGGCCCAAGTTCTTATAAACCTAGGATGCCATTTCCTAATGCCTTGTTAGCTAAGCCCAATACCAGGAAGAAAACTGGCCCAGAATGAGGAGTTGTTGGATTTATTCAAACAAGTCCAAATTAATATTCCACTCCTTGATGCCATCAAGCATGTGCCAGCTTATGCGAAGTTTCTCAAGGAATTATGTACTCCACGAAGAGAATCTAGAATGGCACCCGAAAAGGTTCGGCTTTCTGAGGATGTTAGTGCAATTGTGATGAATCATTTACCCAAGAAGTTAAAGGATCCTGGAGCACCTCTAATTTCATGTGACTTAGCTGGAGTTACATTTGATAGAGTTTTATTGGATCTAGGTGCGAGTGTAAATCTATTGCTAACAGCTATTTATGAAAAAATTGATATTGGAGAATTAAAGCCCACATCCATCATCTTGCAGTTAGCTGATAGGTCTGCGAAAACTCCACGGGGATTAATTGAGGATGTTATTGTAAAGGTTCATGATTGCTACTTTCCCGTGGATTTTCTTATTCTGGATATGGCATTACCTGAGGAACTCATTCACACGCCGATCATCCTAGGTCGTCCATTCTTAGCCACTGCCAAAGCTAATATAAATTGTGAAACCGGCATAATGGACATTTCATTCCGGGGTCAAAAGGTCCAGATTAATGTCTTCAAAGCATCTCAATACCCAGATCATGAAAAAGAATGCCACACTATTGATATATTGGATAATCTGGTTGAAGAAAATGAGATGTCCACATATGACCTTTTGGAGGAAGCCAACACTCTAAAGGACTCTCCTGGCCCATCAACATCTTGGCCCAAGGTTGAACCTTTACCAGCGTTACAATCTGAGCCCGCTTTGCCATCTTTAGAGGACCCTCCTGAGCTTGAACTCAAACTATTACCTGAGTCTCTCAAGTATATCTTTTTGGGCCCGGACCAAACTCTCCCGGTCATCATTGCGGCAAATCTCACATCGCCGCAGGAGGCCCAATTAACCGAGGTCCTCAAAGACCACAAGGGTGCTATTGGATGGTCGGTGGCAGATTTGAAAGGAATAAGTCCGTCCATTTGCATGCATCACATCTATATGGAAGAGAATTCTAAGCCCAGTCGGGAGATGCAAAGGCGGCTTAACCCCAATATGAAAGAAGTGGTGAAGAAGGAAGTTGTGAAATGGCTGGATGCGGGTATTATTTACCCAATATCAGACAGTAAATGGGTCAGTCCAACTCAAGTGGTACCCAAGAGATCTGGATTAACAGTTATTAAGAATGATCATGGAGAAGAGGTACCCACTAGGCTCACCACGGGATGGAGAGTGTGCATTGATTACCGAAAGTTGAATCTTATGACTAAAAAGGACCACTTTCCACTCCCATTCATGGACCAGATTCTGGAAAAGTTATCGGGCCAGAAGTACTTTTGCTTCTTAGATGGGTACTCCGGGTACAATCAAGTGGCTATTTACCCGGAAGATCAAGAAAAGACCACCTTCACGTGCCCTTATGGCACGTTTGCTTTTAGGAGAATGCCATTCGGATTATGCAACGCACCGGCCACATTTCAACGGTGCATGATGGCTATCTTCTCCGATATGGTGGGAGAATTCCTCGAAGTTTTCATGGATGATTTCTCAATCTTCGGGGACTCTTTTGAAAATTGCCTGGAAAATCTTAAACAGGTGCTAGCACGATGCATAGACACCAATCTGATTCTTAGCTGGGAAAAGAGCCATTTCATGGTTCGAGAGGGCATTGTTCTAGGCCATATTGTGTCTGAAAGGGGGATAGAAGTAGATAAAGCTAAAATCGACCTCATATCCAATCTTCCTCCTCCTACCTTAGTCAGACAGATCCGTTCATTCCTTGGCCATGCCGGTTTCTATCGCCGGTTTATCCATAATTTTTCTCAAATTGCCCGGCCCCTAACTCTTCTCTTAGCTTAGGATGTCCCGTTCCAAATGGATGAATCTTGCATCAAGGCATTTAATTCTCTGAAGAAATCTTTGACCAAAGCCCCGATTCTTCAATCTCCAGATTGGTCTTTACCCTTCGAAATCATGTGTGATGCCTCTGATTATGCTATCGGTGCAGTGTTGGGACAAAGAATCAACAAATGTCCCGTGGTGATATATTATGCAAGTCGCACCCTTGCAGATGCTCAAATGAATTATACCACCATAGAAAAGGAATTGTTGGCTGTAGTTTTTGCCCTAGAAAAATTTAGATCTTATCTTTTAGGGGCAAAAGTCATAATCTATTCTGATCACTCAGCTCTGAAATACCTGTTGACCAAGAAGGATGCAAAGCCTAGGCTTATTAGATGGATCTTACTCCTTCAGGAATTCGATTTGAAAATTCGGGATAAGAAGGGTTCTGAGAATGTGGTAGCTGACCACCTATCCCGAATTCCGATATCTGAAAGTACACCAATCACTGATTCCTTTCCTGATGAGCATCTACTGACCATTTCTCACAATGTTGCACCTTGGTATGCTCATATTGTCAATTACAAGGTGACTAATCAGCTTCCGGAAGGATGGACTAAAAGTGAAAATGACAAATTCTTCTCTCAGGAAAAATATTATTTCTGGGAGGATCCTGAATTATTCAAATTTTGTCCAGATCAAATCATTAGGCGATGTGTTCCCGAAGAAGAACAATAGAGTGTTCTTAACTTCTGCCATAATCTGGCCTGTGGGGGCCACTTCTCAGGAAAGAAAACTGCAGCCAAAGTCCTACAAAGTGGTTTTTACTGGCCCACACTTTTCAAAGATGCCCATGAATTTAGCAAAACTTGCCTCCGATGTCAGGCTGTAGGGAATATGGCGAAAAGGGATATGATGCCACTCAACCCAATCTTGGTGGTTGAAGTCTTTGATGTTTGGGGAATTGACTTTATGGGACCTTTTCCACCCTCTTTTGGACATACATATATTCTGGTAGCGGTGGATTATGTCTCAAAATGGATTGAAGCAGTAGCCACCCGAACCAATGATCATAAAGTGGTCATTAAATTCGTTCAGAAGAATATCTTTTCTCGGTTCGGGTGGCCTAAAGCTATCATAAGTGATGGGGGTACGCATTTCACGAATTACCAATTTCGGACTTTGCTTAAGAAATATAGGATTAATCACAAAGTAGCTACCCCTTATCACCCCCAAACCAGTGGCCAAGTGGAAGTTTCTAATTGGGAGATCAAGAATATTCTGCAAAAGTCCGTTAGGCCCGATAGAAAAGATTGGTCTGAAAGATTGGATGATGCTTTATGGGCCTATCGGACCGCTTACAAAACTCCTATTGGCATGTCTCCTTATCGCCTGGTTTTTGGAAAAGTGTGCCACCTTCAAGTGGAATTGGAACATAGGGCTTATTGGGCCATCAAACAAGTCAATCTGGACCTAGCCCAAGCTGGTTCCCACCGAACCTTACAACTGAGTGAGCTGGAAGAGTTGCGCAACGAGGCCTATGAAAATTCAAAGATTTATAAAGCCAAAACTAAAGCTTTTCATGATAAACATATTGTGAGAAAATCCTTTCTTCCAAATCAGAAAGTTTGGCTATTTAACTCTAGGCTCCGCTTATTTCCAGGAAAACTGAAATCCAGATGGGATGGACCATTCGTGGTCGTTAAAGCCTTTGATCATGGAGCCGTTAAAATTCTGAATCCTAAGAGTGGGAACACTTTTACTGTTAATGGTCAACGGTTAAAACCATTCATTGAAAATCTTCAAAATGCACCACCTGAGTCCATAGAACTGAGTGATCCACATTAACTGAACTTCCGTCTGGCTGAAGACAATAAACTTAGCGCTTGTTGGGAGGCAACCCAATATTTTACTTCAGTTTTTGTATTTCTCTTCCCTTTTAGGTCCCTGAGCAGCAGTCGCCGTGGGTATGTCGCATCCTCGTCATTACAGGTTGTTTCGCTCCTTCACAAATTCTCTTTTGGCTGCATGTTTTTTCATATCTTTTATGCCATTGAGGACAAAGTCAATCAAGTTGGGGGGTGGGACAATCATATGCATTTATTGAAAATCTTTTGAAGAAAACTGATATCTTTTACTGAAAAATGGTCAAATTTTTCAAAAACTTCTTTTCGCATCCTAGAAAACAAATTGCATGAAAATCATGTTTCATTAAGTAAATCTTAAACAAATCAGTTTTATGTTAGTCACATTGGTTAAAGAGCCTGTAAAGTTTAAATATCCCACTCTACAAAAATCCACGGCAAGATGATTTTCACACACACACGGCAACTTAGAATAAATGAAAGATCTTAAAAAGTATAGAATTGCTGGACTTATCCTCAAGGATAAGACTACTTATTCTAATTTTTCTTTTGGGTTGAACGAAAGGAATGTGTAAGATCCGTAATAGGGGACTGTCCCACTCAGCACTCTAAAAGAGGCAGTCAGTTAAAATGGACAGCTGTAAACACTAAAGGCAAAAGAAGGCGATAAAAGAACTAAAGGAAGGTAGGTGGCAAAAAGTACGCACCTCCCCTCAGGCAATTCAAAGAAAATGGCAAAAAGTACACACTCTCAAAAGCAAAAGTACAATAAAATGAAGAAACGCCACGCTAAAAAGTCCATCGTACCAAAAATATGACCAAGTCGTGAAAAGTGCTGAGTTGGGACGGGAATTGAAAAACGGTCCTCACTGACTGATCGGGAAATCTTTTATTCTCTTCCCCTCCCCAAGTAGTCTTATCTAAAGGGTAGTAAAGGCAAGAATATACCAGAAAGGTCGGAAACGAGTTCTAAGTGTGTCAAATTTCATGCACAATCACCTGTCTTAATCAAAATATTGTGGGATATGAAAACTTTTTAGCTCAACCAAACGGCTACCACTTAAATTGATTGTGAAAGATACTACAAATGAAGCATGATAATTCATTAATTGTCCTAACATTTCCTTATTTGCATTGCTAAGGGACTAGCAATGGGTAAGTTGGGGGGTGTGATAAAGTGTTAAATTGATCATTTAGGGGCAACCATATGCATCATACTCATGTTTATATCTGCAAAATAGCATGAAATGATAGATAATTGTGTAACAAGTCCAACGGTACCAATTTCATCAAATTCTGACTTAAAAACATCGTCATTTCATGTGATCAAAGGAGTGTAGCGCATTTGCGGTTTTTCGACAAAACCGAGACGAAATGAATAAATATGATGATATTTTTATGATAATGCGCTAAATTATATTTATTTGATGTGAATAGGACACGTCGATGATGCAGTGTAGTTGGAGGAGTTTCTGGAAATTTGGGAGAGGTCTAGTGTGCGGATTTCAACTAAAATAGGGGTAAAAATACAATTTGATTCCTTCCTTCGCTTGAGTTTCCCAAAACCCACACTTTCCTTCCGTCTCTCCAATTTCCTAAACACATCCCTTCCTTTATTTTAAAAATCTTCTCTCTCTCTCGTTTTAGAAATTTGAATCCTAATTCTTCTCCAGTTTCCTTTTCCTCTCCTTTAACCTCTTTCCTTCCCCAATTCAGACTCTCTCTTCCTCTTTCCGTTTTGTTTTCCAACTTCTCCCTTTCCAAAAAAAAACTCTCCCACACACTCTCTCTCTCTCTTCTTCCCTCCCATATATTCCGAACCTCTATCCCTCAAACCCACGACGCTCTCTTCCTCTATATATTCCTCCCACGTTTTTTTCCAGCACGGTATTATTCCGGGTTCTCCTCTCTCTCCAATTTCCCTTCACGCACCCTCCTTCTCCTTCTGCAACCCTGCTAATTCCGAGCCCTTCTTTCTCTCCAGTTTTCCTCTTTCTCTCCCTTATTCCAGCAGACTTCCTCTCTCTCCGTTTTCTCCTTCCTCTTTCTCTCGGTCTCTCTCTCTCTCTCTCGATTATTTTTCCAGCAACGTCTCGGCCTCCTCCTCTCTTCCTCTCCCTCTCTCCATTTCCCCGCAGCCCTCTCTTCCTCTCACCGTCTCTGTTCTCTCCGGTTTTCCCCTCATCATCCCCAATTTCTTTTCTCTCCCCCACGTCTCTCTTTCTTCCCGTTTTCCTGGTTCCATCCACCTGCTCCACCGGCGCAACAGCAGCAAACGCAGCAGCCTCCTCCACGACCTGCAGCACCCGGCTGCCTCCTCCACAACCTGCATGCAGCTACGTGAAACCAGTACCTCCTCCAGCACCTGCACGTCCAGCTCCAGCAAGCCACGTGCATGCATGCCGTCCACCAAGCACCCTGCTGCAAGCACCGCCCCAGCAGCAGCCTTTCTCCACCAGCTGGGTCTTCTCCACATAGCCAGCAGCTGCATCAACAACCCTTCTACACGCAGCAACCAGCACCCTGCTGCAACCAGCCGCCAGCAACAACTCCACCATCCAGCAGCAACCTGCCAGCGTTCACGGCAGCTCCTCCCAGCAGCAACGTGCAGCATCAACCGTCCACTCCATGCATGCATGCCGCCATGCACCCACACGTAGCCGGCAAGCTTGTCAAGCATCCCTGCATCTCCACGTAGCCAACCAACGTACCAACTTGCAGCAGCGGTCCAGGGCACCAGCCGGAAATCCAATAGCTGCTGTGCTTTGTTTCCTCTTTTCCCATTAGAATAATAGTAGTTTGTTTAATTAAGATTAATTATTGATTAGTTGTTGTTTTAATTAGTTATTAGGTTATTTGATTCATGATGTTTTATGATTTATACAATCAAACAAGAGGTTGTTTTTTGTTATTATAATTTTTAGTTGTGTTTATTTTTATATGTGTTTGTGTTTAATTTCTGAAAAAGAAAAGAAAAAAAAAAGAATTTGTTTAATTCAAGCAATTATGTTTTTAGGTTACATTGGTAATTGTGTTTTAGTTTAATTAAGTAATTAGTTTATTTTAAATCTCACTTATTTTTAGATTAACTAAAGTCCAAAGTTTTTAAAATTAAAATTCTACCTCCCTGTGGATCGACTCGGACTCACCGCTATTAAATTTTCAAATTTTGATTTGAGTGAGCCGGATAAATTTAGATTGAACGTTTTCATGTGTTTAACGACGCCCAATTCGAAACGATCAACGGCCGTACTGACAGCGCTCTGAAACGCGTCGCTCACCGCGGACGCCGTTCAGACGACAGGACAGGCCGTACTGACAACGCTCTGGTGCCGTACACTGACATCGCAGGTGTTGCAGTCTGAATCGCGTCGACCAACATGGACGCCGTTCAGACGATGTGACAGGGGCCGTACTCTCGCGGCCCGAAACCCGCCCACGTGGCACAACAGAAAACGGACCCAAATGGCGTCTACATAGTCAGACGTCCTTTGAAAGACGTTGAGCAGTGTAGACGTCATTCAGTCGGAAATCTCAAGACCCCCCTCAGGGTCCAAACCAGGGGATCCGGCCCGAACCCGACCCGAAAACTGAACCCGAAACCTCAGTCCTTACACCTACGAATCCCTATCCACGGGATCTCTAATAGTCAAGGATCGAGTCTAGCGGAATACCTTCAAAGGTGATTGTGTGTTTAATAAAGGAACGTTCGCTCTCAAGTAACTGGAGAGAGAATGCTCTAGAGTAGATCCACAGGAGTCTCTAGCCAGAGCAGAAACAATATCAAAAAAGTGGTTTTCGGATATTGTATAGCGGAGTCTGATTCAAGTGAGTTAACAATCTAGGGTTTGACAGTTGACCATATCCTAGGTTAACTCGAGAGCATTGTGCGAACGAAGGATTATAGCCACGTGGTAACTGTGGACGGATAGGTTCCATGAGTGGGTTGCTGAACCCCATTACCTTCCGGGATCATGCGGTGTTGCTTGGCACCCAACTTGATCAGAAGTCCGACCAAATTCACATGCGATGTCAATTCGGTTAAGTAATTAGTTAATATATAGATATTAATTAATTAAAATAAGTCAATAACTAGTTATTGGACTTAACGGGCTGAAAACCAGACTGGTAAATGGGCCTAGAGGGTCACACGCAATAAGATTCTCAGTCGGTGGTACATAAGTGGGATTTATATTAACTCGGGGACTTTTGTGAAAAGTCGCGCTGACTTAATATATATACACGCTGTTGAGAAACCCTGGGCCAAGCTCCAAGATTTCCCTTGCTGGCCGTCATCCCCCCTTTCTCTCTCCTCCTCTGGGCGTCCCGTTCGACGCGCCAGAACAGCTTCCGTCTCCGCTGCGTGTGATTCCCGAAAGTCGCAAATTCCCGTCGGCGGGATTTCTGCAACCGTTGCCGCGACGGATCTTCAGCGAGCGAGCTGTAACGGACGAGGGATCGAGGACGAACCACCGCGGAGGATCGCATGGATACCGCTGGAGGCCGGACGCTTGTGCGGCTTGCGGCATCGCCTCGACGGAACCAAAACGGAAGCAGATTCGAATCCGCACACCGTAATAAGATTCCAACCCGGTTTTTCGGTTTGCGTTTTCGTTCCGAATCGGATCAGCGGGCATCGGGCGGGTTTAATTTTTGTTCTTCGTTTCCGCTGCGTTCTTCGCGTCCCGCCCGGATCCCAACATCTTGCATCAAGTCATTTAATTCTCTGAAGGAATATTTAACCAAAGCCCCGATTCTTCAATCTCCAGATTGGTCTTTATCCTTCGAAATCATGTGAGATGCCTCTGATTATGCTATCGGTGCAGTTTTGGGACAAAGAATCAACAAATGTCCCGTGGTGATATATTATGCAAGTCGCACCCTTGCAGATGCTCAAATGAATTATACCACCACAGAAAAGGAATTATTGGCTGTGGTTTTTGCCCTAGAAAAATTCAGATCCTATCTTTTAGGGGCAAAAGTCATAATCTATTCTGATTACTCAGCTCTGAAATACCTGTTGACCAAGAAAGATGCAAAGCCTAGGCTTATTAGATGGATCTTACTCCTTCAGGAATTTGATTTGGAAATTCGGGATAAGAAGGGTTCTGAGAATGTGGTAGCTGACCACCTATCCCGAATTCCGATCTCTGAAAGTACACCAATCACTGATTCCTTTCCTGATGAGCATCTACTGACCATTTCTCACACTGCTGCACCTTGGTATGTTCATATTGTCAATTACAAGGTGACTAATCAGCTTCCGGAAGGATGGACTAAAAGTGAAAAAGACAAATTCTTTTCTCAGGAAAAATATTATTTATGGGAGGATCCTGAATTATTCAAATTTTTTCCTGATCAAATCTTTAGACGATGTGTTCCTGAAGAAGAACAACAGAGTGTTCTTAACTTCTGCCATAATCTGGCCTGTGGGGGCCATTTCTCAGGAAAGAAAACTGCAGCCAAGGTCCTGCAAAGTGGTTTTTACTGGCCTACACTTTTCAAAGATGCCCATCAATTTAGCAAAACTTGCCTCCGATGTCAGGCTGTAGGAAATATGGCGAAAAGGGATATGATGCCACTCAATCCAATCTTGGTCGTTGAAGTCTTTGATGTTTGGGGAATTGACTTTATGGGACCTTTTCCACCCTCTTTTGGACATACATATATTCTGGTAGCGGTGGATTATGTCTCAAAATGGATTGAAGCAGTAGCCACGCGAACCAATGATCATAAAGTGGTCATTAAATTCGTTCAGAAGAATATCTTCTCTCGGTTAGGGTGGCCTAAAGCTATCATTAGTGATGGGGGAACGCATTTCACGAATTACCAATTTCGGGCTTTGCTTAAGAAATATGAGATTAATCACAAAATAGCTACCCCTTACCACCCCCAAACCAGTGGCCAAGTAGAAGTTTCCAATAGGGAGATCAAGAATATTCTGCAAAAGTCCGTTAGGCCCGATAGAAAAGATTGGTCTGAAAGATTGGATGATGCTTTTTGGGCCTATCGGACGGCTTACAAAACTCCTATTGGCATGTCTCCTTATCGCTTGATTTTTGGAAAAGCATGCCACCTTCCGGTGGAATTGGAACATAGGGCTTATTGGGCCATCAAACAAGTCAATCTGGACCTAGCCCAAGCTGGCTCCCACCGAACCTTACAACTGAGTGAGCTGGAAGAGTTGCGCAATGAGGCCTATGAAAATTCAAAGATCTATAAAGCCAAAACTAAAGCTTTTCATGATAAACATATTACGAGAAAATCCTTTCTTCCAAATCAGAAAGTTTGGCTATTTAATTCTAGGCTTCGCCTATTTCCTGGAAAACTGAAATCCAGATGGGATGGACCCTTCGTGGTCGTTAAAGCCTTCAATCATGGAGCCGTTAAAATTCTGAATCCTAAGAGCGGGAACACTTTCACTGTTAATGGTCAACAGTTGAAACCATTCATTGAAAATCTTCAAAATACATCATCTGAATCCATAGAACTGAGTGATCCACAATAACTGAACTGCCGTCTGGCTGAAGACGATAAACTTAGCACTTATTGGGAGGCAACCCAATATTTTACTTCAATTTTTGGTATTTCTTTTCCTTTTAGGTCCCTGAGCAGCAATCGCCGTGGGTATGTCGCATCCTCGTCATTATAGGTTGTTTCGCTCCTTCACAAATTCTCTTATGGCTGACATGTTTTCCATATCTTTTATGCCATTGAGGACAATGTCAATCAAGTTGGGGGGTGGGACAATCAATGTGATATGCATTTATTGAAAATCTTTTGAAGAAAACTGATATCTTTCACTGAAAAATGGTCAAATTTTTCAAGAAAACTTCTTTTCAAATCCTAGGAAAATTGCATGAAAATCATGTTTTATTAAGTAAATCTTAAACAAATCAGTTTTTTTGGTTGTCACATTGGTTAAAGAACCTTCAAAGTTTAAATATCCCACTTTACAAAAGTCCACGGCAGGATGATTTTCACACACACACGGCAACTTAAAATAAATGAAAGATCTTAAAAGTATAGAATTGCTGGACTTATCCTCAAGGATAAGACTACTTATTCTAATTTTTCTTTTGGGTTGAACGAAAGGAATGTGTAGGATCCGTAATAGGGGATTGTCCCACTCAGCTCTCTAAAAGAGGCGGTCATTTAAAATGGACAGCTGTAAACACTAAAGGCAATAGAAGGCGTTAAAAGAGCTAAAGGAAGGTAGGTGGCAAAAAGTACGCACCTCCCCTCAGGCAATTCAAAGAGAGTAGCAAAAAGTACGCACTCTCAAAAGCAAAAGTACAATAAAATGAAAAAACGCCACGCTAAAAAGTCCATCGTACCAAAAATATGACCAAGTCGTGAAAAGTGCTGAGTTGGGATGGGAACTGAAAAACGGTCCTCACTGACTGATCGGGAAATCTTTTATTCTCTTCTCCTCCCCAGGTAGTCTTATCTAAAGGGTAGTAAAGGCAAGAATATACCAGAAAGGTCGGAAACGAGTTCTAAGTGTGTCAAAATTCATGCACAATCACCTGTCTGAATCAAAATATTGTGGGATATGAAAAACTTTTAGCTTAACCAATCGGCTACCACTTAAATTGATTGTGAAAGATACTACAAATGAAGCATGATAATTCATTGTTTGTCCTAACTTTTCCTTATTTGCATTGCTAAGGGACTAGCAATGAGTAAGTTGGAGGGTGTGATAAAGTGTTAAATTGATCATTTAAAGGCAATCATATGCATCATACTCATATTTTTATCTGCAAAATAACATGAAATGATAGATAATTGTGTAACAAGTCCAACGGTACCAACTTCATCAAATTCTGACTTAAAAACATCGTCATTTCATGTGATTAAAGGAGTATAGCGCATTTGCGGTTTTTCGACAAAACCGAGACGAAATGAATAAATATGATGATATTTTTATGATAATGTGCTAATTTATATTTATTTTATGTGAATAGGACATGCCGATGATGCAGTGCAGCTGGTGGAGTTTCTGAAAATTTGGGGGAGGTCTAATGTTCGGATTTCAACTAAAGTAGGGGTAAAAATGCAATTTGATGTCCGAATATTGCTCGGATTCCTTCTTTCTCTGGAGTTTCCCAAAACCCTCTATTTCCTTCTTTCTCTCCAATTTCCCAACCACATCCCTTCCTTTATTTTAAAAATCCTCTCTCTCTCGTTTTAAAAATTTGAATCCTCTTTCTTCTCCAGTTTCCTCTTCCTCTCCAAATCCGAATCCTGTCCCTTCTCCAAGCCTCCCACGTTCCTTCTCCTCTTCCAATTTCTCCTATAAATTCCCTCTCTCTCTCCCAGATTCGGGCCTCTTCTTTTCCGAACTCTCAACCCGGCAGCATCTCTCTTTCTCTCTCGGTTTCTCTCCTCCTCCGTCTCTTTCTCTCCCTCTGTTCTCTCTCTCCGTTTTCCTCCAGCTGCAGCAACCTCCCCTTCGTCCTCCCTCTCTGTTTCTCTCAGTTTCTCTCCTTCCCCCTCTCGGTTTCCCAGCATCTCTCTGTTTCTCCCACACACTCTCCTCCTCCCTCTCGGTTTCCCAGCATCCCACTCTTTCTCTCTCCCGCAGATTCCCTCTCCCTCTCTCGGTTTTCCACGGTTCTCTCCTCCTCTCCTCTCTCCCAGCATCTCTTTCAACCGCAATCTTCCCTCTCTCTCCCTGTTTTCTCAGCCTCTCAGCCGCACTCTTCCTCCCTCTCCGGTTTCTCTTCCTTCTCTCTCTCCGGTTTATCTTCCTCCCTCTCAGCCGCTCCCACGTCTTTCTCTACCTCCCTCTCGCTCTGTCTCTCTCTTCTCTCTCCCACGCGGCAACACTTGACTTCACCGCACCGCCCATGCACGTTCCCCCCTCTGGTATACCACCAGCGCACAAACGCATGCAAGCACGTCTCTGCCGGCCCCCACGCATTGCCCAACGCCCAGCCAGCGAGCACCTACGCACGCCAACCTCTCCACGCGCCGCAGCACATGCATGCACGCTTGAACCTCCAAGTGCACCTCCACGAAGCCAGCTTCTCCACCCGGCTGCCAAGCTTCTCCACGCTGCCCAGCAAGCACCTGCACGAGCCATGCATGCCCGGTAAAGCCAGCATCCCTCCACGCAGCTGCACGTGCCAGGTTCTCCATGCCATGCACCCTCTACACGCAGCTCCAGCCGCCAACCTGCAGCAGCAGCTCCTCCAGCCGTCCACCTTCTCTACGTGCATGTGAACACACCAGCAAGCAACAACATCAGTTACACCTGCGGTGAAGCCGCCGGCTTCCTCCTTCCTCCAGCATCCCTCCACAACCAGCAGCTTCCTCAAGGACCAGCTCCACGCACCTGCCTCTCCACCAAGCCAGCACTCTACGTGGCAGCATTCCAGCAGCAGCTTCACAGCTCCTCTCGCATGCAGCCACGTCCCAAGCAAGCTCCAGAATCTCTTCCTCCTGCCCAGCACCTGTCCCGTGAACCAGCAGCAGGCTTGCAGCCGGTCTGCTCTTCCAGCGCATGCAGCAGCAGCTTCTCGCCTCAATGGTCCACTGCACCAACCAGCAAACCCAACGAAGCTGCTACTGTTGCTGTGTTCTTTCTTTATTCCCCCCATTAGCATAGTATTTGTTATTTAATTAGGGGTAGTTGTTAGTTATTTGATGTTTAGGTATTGTTTAATTAGTTATTGGTTATTTGATTAGGGTTAGTTCTTGATTAGTTGTTGTTTAATTAGTTATTAGTTGTTTAATTAAGTTATTTGATTCATGATGATTAATAGTTTACATAATTAAACAATAGTTTATTTTTGTTGTTTTAATTTTTAGTTGTGCTTATTATTTTTTATATATGTGTTTGTGTTTAATTTCTGAAAAAGAAAAGAAAAAAAAAGATTTGTCTAATTTAAGCAATTATATTTTTAGGTAACATTAGTTAATTTAGTTCTAGCTTAAATAAGTAATTAGTTTACTTAAAATCTCACTTATTTTTAGATTAACTAAAGTCCAAAGTTTTCAAAGTTAAAATTCCATCTCCCTGTGGATTGACTCGGACTCACCACTATTTTCAAAATCTGATTTGAGTGAGCCGGATAAATTTACGACGCACAATTTGGAACGTGGCGTCCACGTGGCACAGTCTAAAACACGTCCACACTGCTGGATGTCGTTTGAACGCGAAAAATAAACTAAGTCTCAGCCCCACCAGGGCCCAAACTACGGGATCTGACTCCGAAACTGACCCGATAACCGGATTCGAAACCTCAATCCTTACACCGGCGACTTTTATGGATTTGATGAGCCGTGTCTTCAGGGCCTACCTGGATCAGTTTGTGGTGGTGTTTGTAGATGATATTTTGGTGTATTCTTCTTCTGATGAAGAGCATGCCACGTATCTTCAGGTGGTGTTGCAGGTTCTGAGAAAGCACCAACTCTATACGAAGTTTAGCAAGTGTGATTTCTGGCTAGATAAGGTGCACTTCTTAGGGCATGTCATTTCTGGAGATGGCATTACAGTGGACCCAGCCAAGATTGAGGCAGTGGTGGACTGGGGCAGACCGACGACAGTAACTGAGATGAGGAGCTTCCTGGGGTTAGCAGGGTATTACAGACGGTTTGTCCAAGATTTTTCTTCGATAGCGACTGTAGACACGCTAATTTTGACATCATTTTGATTAATTTCATATCATATAATAATGCCTCAAAATGATCTGATATTTAATCATTGGTTAATTTTTATTAATCTTTCTGAATTAATTATCTAAATAGTATCAGGTCAGACAAACATAATTTAAGTTAATTGATTAAATTGATTTTAACTCAAATTTTGATCAAAAATGAAAAAGTATAAAAGTCGTTGACATGTGTAGACGCCGTTTACAGTTTATTCATATTTTGATATTTAAATTTAAATTTTAATTAATTGATTAATTAGCTAAAAGACATCTTTCATGCACAACGCCATTTAGGTTTCCTAAGCTGATTCTATCTCTTCTTCCCTCCTTATATTAATTAAGCTAAAAGATGTCTCCCAAGGGCGACGCGTTTTAGTTAATTACAAATTGATGTAGCTGAAGCTATCACGGTTGGATTCCGAGACTGGAACCCGAAACTGGATCAGATCGAAGAAGAGGACCGACGGGGATCCGGAACGAGACGAGGGCGGATACGGGGCCGAGGATCCGAAGCCGAGAGGTACTCGGGCGAAGGCTTGCCGGGAGCGAAGCCGAGACTCCTTCGGCCGAGGCGGACCGGCCGGCGAAGGGCGTCGAGACCGGAGGGAGAAAACCCAAGGTCAGTGGTCGAGACCGACTCGGAGAGGTCGGAGAAGATTCAAACTGAAGCCCCTGCAGGAGGAAGAAGAAGGAGAACCGGTCAGTAGGAGTCCCGGGCTTCGGCCCAAGAGAACCCCCTCCGACGGCTAAGTTAGCTTCTGAAGAAGATTCGATTCAGAAGGAAGGAAGAAGAGGAAACTTTAATGCTTTTGGACTATTGTCTTTGGTCAAGAAGACATACCTTTGATAATAAATAGCCTTGTATTTATAGTGGAGGATAGAGGTTGCTTAGTGGTGGCAGCCGATATAGGATTATGTTTTGGTTTACTAATAAATCGCCATAGCGCCTAACCCTCCCAGCGGAGTGGGCCGGATACGGCAACTGGGCCGAAGGTGGGGGCCGTTGTTGGGCCGGATGCCGCTTAGTGTGCTGAAGCAAACTGGGCCGTAGGCCGCTAACTGGGTCGAGGCCAATTGGGCTGAGGGCCGCTGATGGGCTGGATACTGCTGGGTCGCTGATGGGCCGAGGGCCACTGGGCTGCTGATAGGCTGAGGGCCACTGGGCCGCTAATGGGCCGAAGGCTGCCAGTGGGCCTCTTACCGCTACTGCTGTTGGGTTGATGCTGGTGTTGGGCTATTTAATGGGCCGAATTCGATTCTGCCCCATCACATGGCCCCTTACTCTTGTCGTTCTCGATTTCATGAAACGCCGAGAGTAAAATTCGAAGATTTTTTGGGAGAGTAATATGACACGAGCCTTGTTCGAAACCTTCGCTCCGTTTTGAAAGCCGTCTTTGCCTTAGGTCGGCCGAAGGCTGGTGACAAATAGCCTCGTCTCAAGTCATGACCCTGTCGTAGCCACCTTCGTCTCAGGCCGAGACTTGGTGATGGATGCCTTCGTCCCCAGTCGCGAAGGGGCGAGTCCATAGAGTATCGGGACATCAGGCAAGGGTGGGAAAGACCTCGGGCTTCCTGCCTTCACGGTCGCGTCATAAAAAACACAGGACACGTGTTGCGCATCCGGCCGGTTCGCCGAAAGCACAAAATGATCTCAGCCGTTAACAGTGACGCAGATCGTGAGTCACTTCGGCTCTCTGCCCAAGACTTCACCTGTATCGTCGCCTCTCCTACTTTCGGCACGAGGATCGGGACACGTGGCGAGCATCCGGATGAACAACCGAAGGGTCAGGCCGCACCCGGCCGTTGATTGCCTCCTCTCGATCCAACAGCCCACTTGTCATTATAGCGAAGGACGGGACATGTGTCGCGCATCCGAGCAGAGCAGTGCCGAGGAGAGGGAAGATCTCGGCCGTCGGTCCAGCACCGGACCCCCTCTAGTTTTCCTATAAATACCAACCCCTCTCCCCTGGCTATTGTTCCACTTTCTTCTTCCCATGGCGCCTGTACATCCCTGCGAGTGGCTTCCCCAAGTGTCCTTGCTTCATTGGCGGAGAGCGTGCCATTGTGGGTGTTTGAGGGCGCCTTGTCCATCGCTGGGGAGCTCTTTGTCGCCGGGAATCGTCACCGAGGAATCCTCTGTCGCCGGGGAGATTGTTAGTCGTCAGGGAGATCTTATTCTGAGGGTAAGCCTCAGTTCTTCGCCTTCTCCGCTTTGTGATTCATGTCCAGCTGCTCCCCTTCGGCCGAAAGTAGCTCTTCGGCCGAAGGCGGTTCATCTTGCTCTTCGGCCAGACCTCCCCAGTCTTCTCTGTCGTCTCCTTTTCTTCAAACTCTTTTGCTTCTGTTATGGCGGACGAAGGCGAGACGCTTCCGGCTGCAGAAGCCGAGCCGGTTCCAGCGGACGCCGAGCCTTCTACTTCCGGCCGTCGCCCGGCCGAGATGGTTTCAGATGTAGCTAGTATCCTTGACACCGATACCATCAAGGTTATCACTAACTACTACCAGATTCTGTCTTGGATGGTTCCCGTTCGGCCCGGGAAACTCACTAGGGCTAACTCCGTTCGGCCGGGTAGCTTTTCAATTTATGAGCATAGCTTTCGGGCGGGCTTCCACCTTCCTCTGCATTCCTTTGTTATCAATCTTCTGAGTTTTTACGGACTGGACCCGTCCCAACTCTATCCGAACTCCTGGCGGACAGTCTATGCTTTCTTGGCCTTGAATTCTTATCTCGAAGTCAACCCTTCGGTAAATATTTTCCGTCATCTGTTCAAGATAAAACCTCAGGGGAAGTCTTCCTGGTACTGCTTTGTCCCTCGCTTTGGCGGGGGTATCTTCTCTGGGAAGCTGTCGTCTATTCACCATTGGAAGAAGGGCTTCTTTTTCATCTCTCTTCCGGAGGAGGAGAAGAGCGTGTGGCCCTTCCCCACCGAATAGGCACCTTTGGCCGAGGGCCTCTCCGATCCACCCTCTCTCCGCCCCGAGCAGCTCGCCGTCGTGCACCTCCTTGAGGACGAGGCTCCGTACGAGATTGCGGAGCTCTTTGCGGATGAGGACAGGTTTATAGAAATGGGAGCCTGGCCGGACCCGACGTTCTCTCCTCCTCGGGTCTCCCCTTATCTTCCTCTCGAAGATACCCCGGGAGAGGCTGAGGAGAGAACCGCAGTGACCGGGTCTCCGGCCGAAGCCCGTCCATTCGAAGAGGGTGCCGAAGCCGCGGCCGGGGGTAAGTCGGTCTTGAGTCGAAAAGTTATATTCTGAATTGTTGCTAACTCTTTTTTCTGCTTGTAGAAATGTCCGGTCTTCGGGGATTGATCAGCTGGATCTCGAAGTAGTTCGGTCAGTCTAGACCGTCCCAGCCGCGGGCGGCGGGAGAGAGGACGGCTGGAGGGGATCCGGCCCCCGGCGCCTGGACCACAAGGTAGACGGCGGCTTCCGCCGAAGGTCGCGCTGCCGCTGCTGCTCTTGAGAGGGAGCGGCAGAAGGGAAAGTCGGTCGCCGGAGGAAGTGGCCGGCCAGAGAAGAGGAGCCGGGCGGATGATCATGGCGAGAGGGAATCCATCCAGGCGACTAAGAGGCCGGTGGCGGCACGAGGCGCCCCGCTCTCGTCACCTCCCGAACCGCAGAGGGGCGACTCTCCTTCGGCCACCGGAGCCGGCACGGAGACTCTTTCGTTCCCCTTTGGGGCGGCTGGGACGCACATGTCCCGGGAGTACGGGCATGAGCCCTGGTGCCCTGATGCGGGGGTCTTCGCAGATGAGAGTCTGGAGGACTCCCAGACGTGTCTGCGTCTGGTCCACGGCTGGACCCTCCCGATGGCCGGGGACGAAATTAAGGAGCTTTCTTCGGAAGGCTTATCCTTGCAGTGCGTTCGGCACGCCGTCCAGGTGAGAGCCCTTTCGTCTTTGTCTTTGCTCGTTGTTTCCCTTAGCTTCTTTGAACTTATTTTCCCTTTCTTGCTTTCGGCTGCAGGCCGCGGTCATGTGCGGGGCCCTCGCTCGCAGCTAGGCCGCCATCCAGCAAAAGCTCCTGGACATCGACCAGGCTTCGGACCAGCTGGCCTCGGGCAAAGTGGCCTCGGTGCAGCGCGATCTCGAGGCTAGCATCGATCTCCTCCTTGGGGCCAATGCACGGATGCAGGCCGATCTGGAAGAGCAGAAGGAGGTGATCCATGTCGCCTCTGAGGTGAAGAAGAAGGCCGAGAAGGAGCTGGAGAGGTCCCGGGCCGAGGTCGCGTCCCTAAAGGCCAACATCCAGGACAAGGCCAAGGATCGGGAAGAGGAGCGCCGCCTTCACGCCGAAGAGGTTTCGGCTCTGAAAGCTGACCTGGAGGCCAGGGCCAAGGAAGCCGACGACGTCGCTCACACAGCCGTAGCGAGCTACAAGGAAGGCCCTGAGTTCGCCGAGGAGATAATGGAGGCCAGAGTCCAGGCGGCGTCGGCCATGTTTGATCTAGGGATAGCTATCGCCCAAAAGGCGTGCCTGGCCACAGATCTGACTGGCATCGGCTACCCAACAGATGAAGAAGGCGACGAGATCTTGTCCTGGTGGCGAGGGCTCAAGGCCCAAAGAACTCCGGCTTCTCCGGAGGGTGCCGCGGCCGAACCAGTCCAAGCTTCTCCTCCGGCGTCTCCCGGCCAGATTCCTGTCGACGTGGACGGCGATGACGCCGAAAGCTAGTCCGGGGGCTTGTCCCGGTTTTTATTTTTGCTTCTTAAGATGCCGAGGCCAAGTGTATGGCCTGCTTTTGTACTTTTGTCCATATATAGAAGGCATTTTGCTTATGCTTGCTTCATGGTATGTCTGAGTAGATAGCCGAGTTTGGTTCTGTATCTGGCCGAAGCCATGCCGCTCCCGATATGCATTGTACGAACTTAGAGAATATTGCCGCTCCCGATACGGTTTGCATGACCGAAGCCACTCCCGGTACGGTTTACACGGACTTAGAGAATATTGCCTCTCCCGATACGGTTTGCATGGCCGAAGCCACTCCCGGTACGGTTTACACGGACTTAGAGAACATTGCCGCTCTCAATACGGTTTGCATGGCCGAAGCCACCCCCGATACGGTTTACACGGACTTAGAGAATATTGCCGATCCCGATACGGTTTGCATGGCCGAAGCCACTCCCGGTACGGTTTACACGGACTTAGAGAATATTGCCGCTCCCGATACAGTTTGCATGGCCGATGCCACTCCCGGTACGGTTTACACAAACTTAGAGAATATTACTGCTCCCGATACAGTTTGCATGGCCGAAGCCACTCCCGGTACAGTTTACACGGACTTAGAGAATATTGCCGCTCCCGATACGGTTCGCTTGGCCGAAGCCACTCCCAGTACGGTTTACAAGGACTTAGAGAATATTGCCAGATATAACACTTCAGATAAAAAATAATGTATTCATAACTTTCAGCTAAACTCCGAGGGAAATGACTTACATGAAGTAGCGCCGAAGGCGCTCTACATTCCATGTACGAGGGAGAGGCTGGCCCGAAAGGGTCTTTAGCCGATAGGCCCCTCGTCGGATTACTTCCCTTACGCGATAAGGTCCTTCCCAGTTTGGTGAAAGCTTTCCTGCGGTTTCAGCTGGCTTGGATGCGTGAGCATTCCTCAACACGAGGTTCCCTGCTTCAAAGCTTCGGGGCTTCACTCGAGTGTTGTGGTATCTCGCCATGCGCTGCTGATAAGCCGCCAGCCGAATGCGGGCTTTATCCCTTGTTTCTTCTATAAGATCAAGGTGATCTTTTAGGGCTTCCTTATTAGCCTTCGGATCATGAGTAAGAACCCTCGGCGATGGAAGGCTGACTTCCATAGGAATAACGGCCTCTACCTCGTAAGCCATTCGGAATGGGGTTTCGCCAGTAGGGGTTCGGCTTGCTGTCCGATAAGCCCATAGAACTATCGGCAGCTCTTCGACCCATCGGCCCTTGGCCTTGCCGAGGCGAGTCTTCAGTCCTCGCAACAGACTTCGGTTCGTGACCTCGACTTGGCCATTCGTCCGAGGGTGTGCTACCGAAGCGAACTTATGGAGAATGCCGAAGCTAGCGCAGTTGTCTTTAAACCGATGGCTATCAAATTGTTTGCCATTGTTTGAGATAATTGCCCGAGGGATGCCGTATCGGCAAATGATGGATTTCCATACGAAGTTCCATGCATTGCTATCGGTTATAGACGCGAGAGGTTCGGCTTCTACCCACTTGGTGAAGTAGTCCACTGCCACAATAAGGAATTTTCTCTGGCCGGTAGCCATGAGAAAGGGTCCCAAGAGATCAATCCCCCACTGGGCGAAAGGCCAAGGATCTGACAGAGGAGTCAGAAGGGTCGCCGACTGGTGAATAAGGGAACTGAATCTCTGGCACTGGTCACAGCAGCGGACGAGAGCGGCTGCGTCCTATCGGAGCGTTGGCCACCAGTACCCTTGCCTCAAGATTTTATGTGTCAAGGCCCTTCCTCCTGCGTGTGCTCCGCAGATTCCTTCATGTACCTCCCGTAGTGCATAATCTGCTTCAGCCGGGCCGAGACATCGTAGGAGCGGCCGGCCGAAGGACTTATTATATAGTATTCCCTCCAGAATAAGGAAGTGGGAAGAGCGCTGCTGGACGTGCCTTGCTTCCTTTGGATCGGACGGGACCTCCTCTCGGAGGAGGAAAGCGACTAGGGGAGTCATCCAGGTCTCTGCTTCGGATTCATTCACTTGCATGACCTCGGATTCGTCGAGACTTGGTTTAGACAGTTCTTCTACCAAGACCATTCGGCCTCCTCCCCCGTCCTGAGTTGATGCTTGATAGAATTGGACGGCCTCAAAGCCAATCATTGTACATTCTAGTTCAGATTATTTATAAAGGTAATTATTTCTTCATTTATAGTTCTTGCAAATTAACTATCGTAATGAAGGTCCGTAGACAAATGTATGGGATATTGAATCATGTTGAGATCATGATAGTGAGATCAATATCCTCAGTCACTTGCCTTAAACAGTTCTCGATCATAGGATATCTGAGATGGACATTGAATATCTGATAAGATCGACACAGGTTATGTCTGCTCATGTGATAAGGATGAATGATCTCACATTCACTCGTGTGGTGACACTAAGACAAACTTGTGGGTGTTCATTAGATAATGAGTTCACTGAACAGACCCAAACAAGAATTTCTGGATGGTAATTATGCCTATTAGTCAACCAGAGAATTCAATCGTTGCAGTAGCACAGTTGGTCCTTTGACCTGAGTCACCAATGATACCTTGTTTGTAGACCATTGTGTCTTGATTCTCTGACTTGTGGACTTTAACCATTAAGCCCATGATACTCAGTTTCTCAGATACGGTGGAAAGCTTGCGAAGGTAATTGAGTGAGCAACAAGGGATCACTCACTCTTGGTATAAGACTGGAGAGAGAATGTCCTATGGATGTGTACACAGAAATCCCTGGCCAGGGTCAAATGAAAGAAATGTCTTTCTAGAAATTAACTGAGTACTGGAATCCATCTAAATAATGCGATAGAGGGTTTGACTATAAAACCATACCCTTGCGTTATTGGGACATTGAATGAGTGAAGGATTTTATCTGTGCGGTATCTACAGACGGAAAGGTTCAAATGAAGGGAACAGTATCCCTTATATCTTCTGGGATGATGAGGTAGTGTTTGGTACCGTTCATGATCAGAAGGCCAAGTGAATTAATCATCAGATGATAAACCACTTGTTTATTAAATTAATCATTTAACATATGATGTTTAAATGTTAATTAATAAATATTAAACTCTAGAATTAGTTCTAAGTTTAATGGGCCTGAAACCGGACTGATATATGGGCCTAGAGGGTCACACACATAAGAGTTCTCGTCAGACGGTGAGAGACGTTAAATTTCATGCTTATCTGGGTTTTTATGAAAAGCCGCAGGATAAACATGAATACTTAATGGAGATTTATCCAAGGCCAAACTCTTGGATAATCATGAGGATTAATCCTTGTGCTTATCCTTATTTCTTATATAAGGAGGCCAAGGGGAGGGGTAAAAATAGTTGGACGAATTTCACACCCCAAGATTCTCTATCTCCTGTCTCTCTCTCCTCTCTCTCTTGGAGTAGATCTTTCTCTTTCCGCGCATGGTGGATTTGAGATCTGGTCGGAGCACTCAAGTCGAGGAGGAAAACGCGTCTACAGCGGGAGCTCGTGTGGATACCTCTAGAGATCGTGCGCGTGCGCGATTGCCGAGTTGGAATCATCCACGGGAGATTCGAAACCCCACAAAGGTGAAGAACCATTCTTCCCGCGTTTAATTTAATTGTCCGTTTTACGATCCCAGCAACCGATACATAGGAATCGAACTTATTTTCCGTTGTGTTCTAGGCGATTCATTACAGTGGTATCAGAGCCAGGTTGCTGGTTCGATCGTAAAACGGCTTCGTTTTGCGTGATATTTCTCATTATGTGAGAAGAACTTGTATTGTACATGTTCTTCGGCTAAAATTTATTTTACAATCTGGGAATCGTTCCCGTGTTTTTAGAATGTCTAAAACTTATTGGGATATGATCCCGGAATTAAATAGGGCAATTTTGGGTTCTTCTGTAAGATTAGGACTGGTTATTATTTTTATCTCTTGATAAGAACCCTCCATCCGCACGTCAAAACTAAATCTGGGATTGTCCTAGTTTTCTCTTTTGTTTTTGATGATGCATGAAGGTTTGGAGAGGCGAATACGATTCGCTGGTGCTTGTTTTATTAGCCTGAACTTTTATTTTTAGTTTAGAACTGTAATAGGGCAGATTAGCATGAGCTTTGCAGATGGCAGCATCTTCAACGGATGCTCCAGGGAATGTCCCTGGCCTCCTATCATCGGTTTGGAGCACCAGCGTCGTCTGGTGATGCCCGGCAGTCACAGCGGCTCAACTCCAGGATCGATCGGCCATGTATGCAAGGATAATTGGATTATCGGACCATCATGGAACGATCGGGACGTTCGGTGACGTCTGGAATGCCTCCAGCGACCACCGTTGACGTCCACGGCGCCGTCCGACGCCGCCTCGGCTCCGCCATGGCCGGCTGTGGCCTTCCCCGCACTGGCTTGCCCACGAAAAACCAGGGCATGCGATGAGATCGCATGCATGCTTAACAGGGGAAGTCCGGGGCACCGCCGGTGACGTTCGACGCCGTCGACGACGTCCACCGGCGCCGTGGGAGCCGGCCGGAGCCCCGCCGCCCTTCGGCCGGGCCGGCGGCGACCTGCCCCACCGGTTGGGGGGGGCGAACCAGGCGCGCCACTTCACCCAAACCCTAACGGGCGGTGGGGGTGAAGCGGCGTGTGGGCCAACGGGCCGGCCCGCCCGGACCCGCTGACCCGCGCCTGATCCGGACCGGGTCCGGACCCGGCCGGCCCAGCAGGCTACCCGAACCCCTTTAAAACCCCCCTTTAACCCCTTCTTAGCCCATTTTAAACCCTTTTTAGCTCATTTTAAAATTGTTTTAAAATAGAAATTTTATAGGGATAATTAATAACTGTTATTAATTATTCTTATTATTATTAACATATTATTAAACTGTTTAATGACTGTTAATTCATTTAAAGGGTTTTATTGATAATAGGGTATTGGTTAATTATTTAAAATTGTTTTAGATAATTAACTTCCCCATTAAATCAATTAAGTTTAAAATTGTTTTAAACTGATTTTATGCATAACTAGATTTTATTTATCTGTTCAAAATGTTTAAATAAGTATTTAGATTAACTGAATGGTTTAGTTATTTCATTAGTCAATAATGTTTTGAATATTATTGATAGTATTGAAATAAATGTTATTTCGAAAAGTTATTGGTATTATAATTTTATATTTATAAAATTTAATACCAACAGTAATTATGTGATAATTATGATGCATGTGATGTGTTTTATGGTGGGATGATCATGGACTTAGTATTATCATGTGATGATTGATGTGAATGAATGCGATGCATATTTCATTTGGTATTTTAAATAGGACCTGCGTGTCCTCCTCTCTCTTAATCCAAATGTACTCTCTATCTTCCTATAAGATTGTACTCCCCATGATAAGATCAATGTTTCTTATTATTTAAATGTACATTTAACGATTCCTAAATCTCATATTTAAATGTTACGGATTAAGTTTAGAGGACGGGATCTTCTGAAGACACCTCTGGAGGAAGGACTCGCATCAAATGGAATCGGTGTTGCTGTTTTTACATTAGGATTCTATTATGGATCATCGTTTGGCTCCGATGATTCCATAGTAGCTTAAGCAGTACATGATCATCCATATTTATTTTTCTGCATATATGTGATATTTGTGGACTATGCTATCATATATATATTTCTATTAGGTATTATGATACTTCAAATCGAAATACTATTCATAGCATGATTTTTATAAATCAACTCAAAAACCCCTCTTTTAAAATTTAAGTTGTAAACGTGAGATATTCAGAATAATCCACGTAACCCACCATCATTATAGATCTAAGGATAATTCTTATCTCAAATGGATTTGTTGTGCTACTACAAGGTCTATTTGATTTAGAAATTAACCTAAGTCTACGACATGTGATGTCATTAAGATAAATGGACAAATAGTGTAGTTTTGTTGTGCTACCACAAGGATTGCACTATGAATTCATGTTATATGAGTAATGATGGATAAACTTAACTGAATCATTTGATTTGTTATGCTACCACAAGGTCATTCTGATTCAGGGGTTAAATTGGTCAGATATTGCAAATGTTGCAATTGTCAAGAGTTGACTGCCTAAGGGACTTGATGTGATTTGTTGTGCTACCACAAGATCACATGCATGATGCCCGAAGGATTCTGATCCCCACTAGGAGATCACCGGAATCTCCTGTTATGTATATTAGAGGGTCATACAGATCGCCAAAAAATAGTGGGAGCCTAAATCTAGATTAAAAGTCCTAAATCTGATTTTAAGAACTATCTGCTTATTTTTATATTTCCTTGTAGGTCGCTATGTCGTCACCTAACCCTCTTCATTGCATACTTGATGCAAACAAACTCACGGGACCTAATTACATTGACTGGTTACGCAACCTGAAGATTTTCCTCAGGTGTGAAAAGCTAGCCTATGTCCTGGATCAACCAGATCCAGTACAACCCGGTGAAAATGCTAACGAGGATGAATTAATGATGTTTGAAAATTGGAAGGAGGACTCTGTCAAAGTTCAGTGTTATATGCTTGGTTCAATGAACAATAAACTACAACGACAGCATGATAACATAGAACCTAAGTCCATTATGAATCATCTACAAGAGTTGTTTGGTGAACAATTCAGAACAGAAAGATATGAGATATCTAAGAAATTGTTCAGGACCAGAATGAGCGAGGGTACATCTGTGCAAACTCATGTGCTCAAGATGATAGAATGGATTGAGAGGCTTGTAGTGCTTGGCTTTGTTATGAACAATGACCTAAGCATCGACTTAATCTTACAGTCCCTTCCAGATTCATTTTCACAATTCATTATCAACTTCAATATGAACAAAATTGAAGTTACACTGGCTGAGCTGCTCAACATGTTGAAGACAGTAGAAGGCACTATCCAGAAAGATAAGCCACATGTAATGCTTGTTGGTAAGACCAATAAGAAAAGAAAAGCTGGACAGACCTTTAAGAAAGGTAAGCCTAAGAAGCTAGTAAAAAGCAAACCGGCAGTTCAAAAGGACAAAGCTAAAGTCAATGATAAAGGTCAGTGTTTCCACTGCCATAAAGAAGGTCACTGGAAGAGAAACTGCAAGATTTATCTAGCAGAAAAAGCAAAGGAGAAGCTTAGTGAAGCTTCAGGTATACTCATGATCGATCTTAACTTGTCTTATAGAGAATCAACATCTTGGGTATTAGATACTGGATGTGTTTCTCATATCTGTAATAACTTGCAGGTGTTAACAAGTAAAAGAAGATTGAACCGCGGAGACATGGATCTGAAACTCGGGAATAGAGCAAAAGTTGCTGCGTTAGCTGTGAGGACAGCAAGACTTCAGATGCCGTCAGGAGACTCATTGGAAGTAATAGATTGTTATTATGTTCCGACCATTATTAGGAATATCATATCTATTTCATGTTTAGATAAACAAGGATATTCTATGAAACTTGAGAATAAAGGTTGTTCCATTTATCAAGGAGACAAATTGTTTGCTTCTGGATATTTATTGAATGGATTATATTTACTTGATATTTCATATGATGTTTGTCTAGTAAATAAGTCTCTTGAACAAGTAGATATGGATGTGAATAAATCATACCTATGGCATTGTAGGCTCGGTCATATAAATGAGAACATGATCATTAGGTTGCAAAAGAAAGGATATCTTGATCCATTTGATTATGAATCATTTGCAACTTGTGAAGCTTGTCTCATAGGAAAAATGACCAAAGCTCCATTTTCAGGACATGGAGAAAGAGCTAAGGACTTATTGGAACTAATACATAGTGATGTATGTAGTCCAATGTCCACTCATGCTATGGGTGGTTACTCATACTTTGTTTCATTTACAGATGATTTCTCAAGATATGGCTACATATATGTAATGAAATATAAGTCAGAAGTCTTTGATAAATTTAAAGAGTTTAAAAATAAAGTTGAGAACCAGACTGGAAAGAGTATCAAAACTCTACGATCAGATCGAGGGGGTGAATACTTAAGTACAGAATTCATACAATATCTTAAAAATAATGGTATTTTGTCTCAGTGGACTCCTCCCTATACATCACAATTAAATGGTGTATTGGAAAGGAGAACTCGTACTCTATTAGATATGGTACGATCAATGATGAGTTATGCTAAACTTCCAATCTCTTTATGGGGATATGCACTGTTGACTGCTGCATATATGTTGAACAAAGTTCCCAGTAAGTCAGTATCTTCCACTCCATATGAGATATGGAAAGGAAAAAAACTAGACTTTAAGCATGTTAGAGTCTAGGGTTGTCCTGCACATGTCAAAAGACATGATCCAGACAAACTGGATTCCAGGACAGAAAAATGTAGATTTGTGGGATATCCAAAAGAGACTTTTGGATATTATTTCTATCAGCCTAGCGATCAAAGGGTGTTTGTCGCAAAAAGAGCTGTCTTCTTAGAGAAAGAATATCTTTCAAAAGAAGACAGTGGGAGCAAGATAGAACTGGAAGAAATTCTAGACTCACAAATCAACACTAGTTCATCTACTGAACCATTGACTCAAGAACTTGTTCAAGATGATACACAAAAGGTTCGCAGATCAGGTAGAGTGCCTAAGTTGCCTGAAAGATATGTTAGACATATCGATGATGGCAAACCAAAAGTGCACTTAAATGAGTATGATGATCTTCAAACCTACCTAGAAGCCATGAATAGTCAAGAATTAGAGAAATGGCAAGAAGCAATGAATTCTGAAATTCAGTCCATGTATGCCAACCAAGTTTGGAACTTGATTAATCTGCCAGAAGGTATAGTACCTATTGGCAGTAAATGGATCTTTAAAAGAAAGATCGGGGCAGACGGACAGATTGACACATACAAGGCAAGGCTGGTAGCAAAAGGATATCGCTGCATTATAAGATTATGAAATATGGCAAATGGATGTGAAAACAGCATTCCTTAACGGAAACCTTCAAGAAGAGGTGTATATGATACAACATGAATGATTCACTTCCAAAGAGCATTCAAGCAAGGTATGCAAGCTATAAAGATCCATTTATGGATTAAAACAGACATCCCGAACTTGGAACTTAAGATTTGATGAAGCAATCAAATCTTATGACTTCATTAAGAATGAAGATGAACCTTGTGTATACAAAAAGACTAGTGGGAGCGTAGTTACCTTTTTAGTACTTTACGTTGATGACATTGTACTCATTGGGAATGATGTAGGAATGTTGTCATCAGTAAAGACTTGGTTATCTAAAAACTTCTCCATGAAAGATTTGGGAGAAGCATCCTATATTCTGAGAATAAGGATCTATAGAGATAGGTCCAAAAGGATGCTTGGCTTATCCCAATCTATGTACATAGATACCATAGTCAAAAGGTTTGGCATGGAAAATTCTAAGAGAGGTCTCATTCCAATGAGGCATGGAATTTATCTCTCTAAATGAATGTCTCCCAAGACACCTGATGAGAAAGCATACATGGATAGAGTTCCTTATGCCTCGGCAATAGGATCTATCATGTATGCAATGCTATGTACTAGGCTTGATGTGGCACACCCACTAAGTGTCACTAGTAGATATCAGGCTGATCCAGGTGAGGAACACTGGAAGGTGGTGAAATGTATCCTTAGATACTTAAGAAGGACTAATGATCTATTTCTCGTCTATGGAGGAAACGACTTGGAACTTCGAGGGTTTACTGACTCGAGTTTCCAGTCGGATATGGATGATAGCAAATCCATGTCTGGATTTGTGTTCATGTTAAATGGAGGTACAGTAAGTTGGAAAAGTTCCAAACAAGAAACAACTGCGGATTCGACGACCGAAGCAGAATACATTGCTGCAGCTGAAGCGACCAAGGAGGCGGTTTGGATGAAGAAGTTCATCTCTGCACTTGGAGTAGTTCTAAGCATTTCAGATCCTGTTCCATTATTGTGTGACAACAATGGGGCAATAGCTCAAGCGAAGGAGCCAAGATCACATCAGAAGTCAAAGCACATTCTGAGACGATTTCATCTTATTCGTGAGATTATCGCCCGAGGAGATATAGTAGTTGAGAAAGTCTCATCTGAAGATAATGTAGCACATCCCTTGACTAAGCCATTGTCTCAAAACAATTTAGAATGTCACCTTAAGTCTATGGGACTTAGACATATGGGTGATTGGCTATAGTCCAAGTGGGAGAATGATAGAATTGGGTGGCCTCAAAGCCAATCATTGTACATTCTAGTTCAGATTATTTATAAAGGCAATTATTTCTTCATTTATAGTTCTTGCAAATTAACTATCGTAATGAAGGTCCGTAGACAAATGTATGGGATATTGAATCATGATGAGATCATGATAGTGAGATCAATATCCTCAGTCACTTGTCTTAAACAGTTCTCGATCATAAGATATTTTAGATGGACATTGAATATCTGATAAGATCGACACAAGTTATGTCTGCTCATGTGATGAGGATGAATGATCTCACATTCACTCGTGTGGTGACACTAAGACAAACTTGTGAGTGCTCATTACAGAATGAGTTCACTGAACAGACCAAAACAAGAATTTCTGGATGGTAATTATACCTATTAATCAACCAGGGAATTCAATCGTTGTAGTAGCACAGTTGGTCCTTTGACCTGAGTCACCAATGATACCTTGTTTGTAGACCATTGTGTCTTGATTCTCTGACTTGTGGATTTTAACCATTAAGCCCACGATACTCAGTTTCTCAGATACGGTGGAAAGCTTGCGAAGGTAATTGAGTGAGCAACAAGGGATCACTCACTCTTGGTATAAGACTGGAGAGAGAATGTCCTATGGATGTGTACACAGAAATCCCTGGCCAGGGTCAAATGAAAGAAATGTCTTTCTAGAAATTAACTGAGTACTGGAATCCATCTAAATAATGCGATAGATGTTGGGTTTTACTCGGTTTCTCCGGATCGCTCACGCAGCGGAAAAACAAAATTTTACAGCGATCCGTTTCCCGTTTCGAAGAATTAAAATACTATAATCGGATTATCGAAGTTCTCACCGTGTGCGGATTCGAATCCGCAGCCGTTCGGTTCCGTCGGTGTGACACCGCAAGCGCCTGGCCTCTAGCGAAGTCCACGTGATCCTCCCCGCGACGGATATCCTCGAGTTCGTCGTTCTTCGCAGCCCGCGAAGCCTCCGCTGGTCGCCGCAATGATCGCCGCAGTGCGCGGACGATTTCCCGTCGAACGGGATTCGGAGAAGCGGCGGAGCAGATCTTGATCTGCCTGGACTCCAGAGGAAGACAGAAACTGAGGAGGGGCGGCCAGGGTTAGCAGCAGCTTGGCCTGCTCAGACCGTTCGCTATGTTTTATACTAACCGCGCGGTTTTTAACAAAAACCCCCGGTTTGTATAAAACCCACTTATTTATCCATCGCCTTGAGAATCATTTGCGTGTGACCCTCTAGGCCCAAGTACCAGTCCAGTTAATGGCCCAGTAAGCCCAGTGACTCCTCACTGGCTTTATTAATTAATTAATAACCCTTTATTAATCAATTAATCAATCGAATTGATGTCGCACATCGAATTCGACCGGGCCTCCGATCACGTTGGGTGCCAAGCAACACCGCGTGAACCCGGAAGGTATTTGGGGTTAAGTAACCCACTCTTGGAACCTTTCCATCGACAGTTACTGCGTGGATATAATCCTTCATTCGTACAATGCTCTCGAGTCAACTCAGGGTATGGCGAGCTGTCAAACCCTAGCCGGTTGACTCACTTGGATTGGATGCCGCTGATGAATATCAGAAAACTCCTTTCCCGATATTATCGTCCGCCCTGGCCAGGGACTTTCGCGCATCCTTCCTAGAGCATTCTCTCTCTAACTACCGAGAGCGAATGATTCATATTGACACACAATTCCCTTCGACGGTATTCCGCTGCACCCAATCATTGGCGTATTAGAATCCCGTGGCTAGAGATTCCTAGACCAAGGTCAAAGTACAGAAGTCCACCGCCAAGGTGTCCTTGGTGTCTCAGGTCCAAGGACCATCCACGCAACTGCGACAATAGAATCAAGCTGGTTGACAGTGAGGTACAATACCATCCAGCGATTCAGTCGGATCAGTTCAGTGAACTCATTCTCCAATGAGCACCTACAGATTCGCCTTAGTGTCTCCACACAAATGACTTATGAGACCAGTCATCCTCATCATATGAGCAGGAGCAATCTGTACTAGTCTAACCGGATATCCGATGTCCTTCTCGGATATCCTCCGACTACGAACGATTAAGAATATGTGTGTTTAAGTGATCAGTCTCATTAGTATGATCTCATCATAATCTGATCACCATAGCACATATTCACGGACTTCATTATGAAACGATAATTAACGCGATTTACACATAATGAATATTATGCCATTTTATTAATAATGAACGAGATTTACATTGTTAGATTGGCTTGTAGGCCACCTAAACTAACAATCTCCCACTTGGACTAAAGCCAATCACCTTTATACAATATGCCCATAGACTCTAGGTGACGCTCAAACACAATTTGAGCCAACGGCTTTGTCAGTGGATCTGCTACATTGTCGACGGATGGAACTCTTTCCACTACTACATCTCCTCTGGATATGATCTCTCTGATAAGGTGAAAGCGCCTCAGAATATGCTTCGATTTCTGATGAGACCGTGGCTCTTTCGCTTGCGCAATCGCTCCATTGTTGTCGCACAACAGTGGAACAGGCTTAGAGATGCTGGGAACTACGCCGAGGTCGGTGATGAATTTCTTCAACCACACTGCTTCCTTGGCGGCTTCAGCTGCAGCGATGTACTCAGCTTCAGTCGTCGAATCTGCAGTGGTTACTTGCTTGGAACTCTTCCAGCACACTGCCCCTCCGTTCATTGTAAACACGAATCCAGATGTTGACTTGCTATCATCTGGATCTGACTGGAAACTCGAGTCAGTAAAGCCTCGCAGTTTCAAGTCACCTCCTCCATAGACAAGAAACATATCCTTAGTTCTTCTCAAGTACTTAAGGATGCATTTCACTGCCTTCCAGTGCTCTTCGCCTGGATCAGCCTGAAATCTGCTCGTAACACTTAGAGCAAATGCAACATCAGGCCGTGTACATAGCATGGCATACATGATAGATCCTATGACAGAGGCATAAGGTATTCTATCCATGAATGCCCTCTCATCAGGAGTCTTAGGAGACTGCACCTTTGAGAGATTAATTCCATGTCTCATCGGTATGAAACCTCTCTTGGAATTTTTCATGCCAAACCTTTTGACTATGGTATCTATGTACAAGGATTGGGTCATTCCAAGCATCCTCTTTGATCTATCTCTATAGATCCGTATTCCCAATACGTAGGATGCTTCTCCCAAATCCTTCATGGAGAAGTTTTTCGACAGCCAGACCTTTACTGATGACATCATAGCTACATCATTCCCAATGAGTAGTATGTCATCTACGTAAAGAACTAGAAAAGTGACTGCACTCCCACTGGTCTTCTTGTACAAACAAGGCTCATCTTCATTCTTAATGAAGTCATAAGACTTGACAGCCTCGTCAAATCTTATGTTCCAGCTCCGGGAAGCTTGCTTCAGTCCATAAATGGACCTCTGAAGCTTGCACACTTTATCTGGAGATTCTTTGGATGTGAAACCTTCTGGTTGTATCATATACACCTCTTCCTGAAGATTACCATTGAGGAAGGCAGTCTTCACATCCATCTGCCAGATTTCGTAATCAAAATGTGCAGCAATGGCGAGCAGAACTCTGATCGACTTTATCATGGCAACTGGTGAGAAAGTCTCGTCATAGTCAATTCCTTGCCTTTGACGATATCCCTTTGCCACCAACCTTGCCTTATAAGTGTCGATCCGTCCATCAGCACCGATCTTTCTCTTAAAGATCCACTTGAAACCGATGGGTACAATACCCTCGGGCAAGTCCTCCAAGTTCCAAACTTGGTTGGTGTACATGGACTGGATTTCTGAGTTCATGGCTTCTCGCCATTTCCCGGCTTCTGGGCCTTCTATGGCCTCCTGGTAAGTTTTAGGATCATCATCCTCATTATATTGTACCTTAGACTCACCTTCAGCGATATGTCCCACATATCGTTCGGGTAGTCTAGGTACTCTACCAGATCTACGAGGCTCATCTGTATGTACCTGAACAGATTCAGGAATTGATATCTCATCTGATGATAATGCAGCTGTTTGGGGATCTGGAACCTCTTCCAGTACTATTTTACTCCCACTGTCCTCCTGGACAAGGTATTCCTCTTCCAGGAATACAGCTTTCTTGGCGACAAACACCTTTTGTTCACCAAGATGGTAAAAGTAGTATCCAAAGGTTTCCTTTGGATATCCCACAAACCTGCGTTTATCAGTTCGTGATTCCAGCTTGTCTGGATCATGCCTCTTTACGTGAGCAGGACAACCCCAGACTTTAACATGTTTAAATTCTGGTTTCCTGCCTTTCCATATCTCATATGGAGTAGAGGCCACAGACTTGCTGGGTACTCTGTTCAGTAGGTATGCTGCTGACTCTAGAGCATACCCCCAGAGGGACACTGGTAATCCTGAAAAACTCATCATGGATCGCACCATGTCCAACAAGGTGCGATTCCTCCTTTCTGATACACCATTCATTTGTGGTGTATAAGGAGGGGTCAGCTGAGAAAGGATACCATTATCCTTTAAGAATTGTGTGAAGTTGGTACTCAAGTATTCTCCTCCTCGATCTAATCGAAGAGCTTTAATACTCTTTCCTAACTGCTTCTCCACCTCATTCTTGAACTCCTTGAACTTCTTAAATGCTTCTGACTTGTACTTCATTAAGTACACATAGCCGAATATTGAGAAGTCATCGGTGAACGTAATGAAGTAAGAAAAGCCACCTTTGGCTTGGGTAGACATTGGACCACATACATCTGAATGTATTAGTTCCAAAATGACTTTGGCACGTTCTCCATGTCCACTAAATGGAGATTTTGCCATCTTTCCCATAAGGCAGGATTCACATGTTGCAAACGATTCATAATCGAATGCTGTTAAGTAACCAAGCTTGTGCAACTTTTGCAACCTGCTTTCGCCAATGTGCCCAAGTCTACAATGCCACATGTAGGCCTGGTTCATGCAATTCTTGCTCTTCTTAAGAGCATTATCAATCTGAAGATTGTAATGAAAAACATCTAATAGATATAGACCGTTGACTAAAGATGCTGAAGCTATTGATTTATTACCATAATAAATCGAACAACTTCTATTCTCAATTGTCAACCTATATCCTATCTTGTCCAAACAAGATATTGATATGATGTTCTTTATTATGCTAGGAACATAATAACAATATTCCAATAGTAAGGTGTCTCCCGATGGAAGCCTGAGGTTTGCTGTCCCAACAGTAATCGCCGCAACTTCTGCGCCGTTTCCTAGCCTCAATTCCACCTCACCTTGTCTCAGCTTGCGCTTACTTGTCAGCATCTGCACATCATGGCAGATATGAGAAGCACATCCGGTATCCAATACCCAAGATGTGGAATCTCTAACTGATAAGTTGATATCTATCATATAGATATCTGAAGCTTCAGACAGCTTCACTCTTCCATGAACTTTATCGTTAAGGAACTCCTTGCAGTTCCTCTTCCAGTGACCATACTGCTTATAGTAGAAGCAGTCACCCTTCACTACTCTTTTACCTTTGTCCTTCGATCCTTTATCGTTAGCTGTCATCTCTGCTTTAGGGGCATCTAATGCCGATTCAGCAGGAGGATCAGCTCCAGGGACAAAGTTATTGCGTTCATATCTGAAGACATTCTTCAGGCTTCTGAACCAATCTGAGTAGATCAGGTAAGTCAAAATGGCATCAAGTATGCTACGGAGTGGGTTATTCGACGACATAATTCCCTACAGGAGATTAGTGAAATCTATTTAGCAGATGTTCAATTATTAAAATTTAAAACAAGACATGGTCTTTTGTTCAAGTTTAACTCCCACTAATTTTCGACGGACTGTATAACCCCCAGTTATACAGAACGGGAGACACCGACAGTCTCCCAGTGGGGATCAGAATCTCAATGACTTGCACTACAGCCTTGTGGATAGTACAACAAACTGTAATAGAATCAGAGAGCACCCAACTCATGGGACTTGCAACTCCTTGCAATATCTGATCATAGTTTCGGTCCCCAGAGATTTAATGGCCTTGCGGATAGCACAACAAACCACTAATTCTAGTCTAAGCTAACCATCATTACGCGACGAGCATAGATTTGCATGCAGCCCTTGTGGATAGCACAACAAAGCTACATGGTTCCTCTACCCCGATCTATAGGCATCTAATGCCATAGCCACAGTTTCTCCTCCCAATTAAGCAGGCCTTGTGGATAGCACAACAAACCTGCCTAAAGTGATTCGAATCCTATGACTATAATGATGGTGGACCACGCGGTAAGTTCTTAACTACTCGCGTTACGGCTTAGAGTTTATTTGAGGGTATTTAGATAACTTTTATCTTGGTCTCTTCCTAGGTGATAGTATATAAATATATCGTATATATTTACTAAATACTATAACCTACTTTGATTCATAATCAAAAGATAAACAATACATCACATACATGTCATTTAGTGTGGTCACGGATAGCACAGTGGGTTTGACTGGAGCCAACAGTCAAACGCACACACAATCAAACACAACAATTACATTAGATATCCTGCAAACACATAGGCAAGAGATCTCCATCTTTTCGCCTTCCTGGTTGCAGCTGTGGATCGTCCTCGCTCCTTCCTCGGTTGCCTCGATCAGATTACAATAAATTCCAGAATTTACAAGCAAATTGACGAAGGCCTTATGGCGAGTACAAGAGAGAGAGGGAGGTAGAAATACATCGGAGTATGAGAGAGAGAGGTGCGCAGACCTCTATTTATTAACAATTAATAATCAAACATACATCCACGATCCATACAATCCATTCAGCACATGAATAATAAATTAAGTGCATATCCATGACCACGGTGTGTTTTAAACATTCCACATATGATTCAGCGCATCACATGGCTAAAACAAATGAGTTCTCAAAAATAGATAAATTTTGGCTTTCAAAAAGCTGGGTTCCAATCAAAATTGGCATTTGAATTTCGAAAACTCATTTAATTAACTTAACATGCAATTAAATCTAAATTTAAAAGCATTAAACACACATCACATGCGCACACACTCCGAATTAATAATTCCAGATTATTCCATGCAAATTAGAACAATTCTAATAATCTAACACTTAGAGTAAACCCCTTTTAATAATCTAACAATTAGACTATTAATAACTAATCTAACTCTTAGACTAGTCCATCTAAGTTAATTAACAATTTAACACTTAAATTATTAATTAACTCTAATTATTAATTAACTGCTAATCTAACTCTTAGATTAGTTGTTTAAAATCAATTATTAACTTAACACTTAAATTAATAATTAAATTTAATTAATTAATAATTAATAATCTAACTATTAGATTAGAAGATTAACATTAATCATTAATTTAACCCTTAAATTAATAACTAACATTAATAATTAAAGATTACTAATTTAACACTTAAATTAATAATTTAAGTCAATTATTAATTTAACAATTAAATTAACAACTAACTCAAATAATTAATTAACAATTAGATGTATTAATAATTAATAATCTAACAATTAGATTAACAATTATTGACTATTAATTTTAACTCTTAAAATTAAATAAATTAAGGTCAATAATTAATTTAACATTTAAATTAATATTAACCTCAATTAATCCACAACTAATTGCTAATTAATAAATCCTTAATTAAGTTAATGATTCAAAAATCATTAATTAAAGCCCAATTAAATAAAATTTGAACAGTAATTTAAATTATTAAAAACAAATTTTTGAATTTTAAATTAAATTCATGTTTTATTCACATTTTAAATAGGCATTAGGGGTTTGAAAATGGGAAAATAGGGTGGGGCTGATCCAGCCGAATGGGCTGAGCCCTGGGCTCGGGCCCTGGCCGAGCCAGGGCTCGGACCAGGGGCTCCAGGCCCAGGCCTGGCTCAGCTAGCCCCTGGACCCAGCCTGGCCGGTCCAACCGGCACGGGACTGGGCTCCCAGCGCCGGTTCAACCGGCTCCTCTTCTTCACCTGCAAACCCTAATATCTATGGGGTTTAGCAGCGGCGGCCGGCGGCCCTTTGGCGGCGATGCCCTTCCGGCGACCGGCCACCCGGCCTCGCCGGCGCCGGCCGGCGATGCTCCTGTTGACGGTGGGCACGCCGGAGGTCAAAGAAGAAGGAGTATCCTAACCCTTCGTCTTCTTTGAAGCTTTCTAGTTATAGGTTTTCACAAAACCGAGGAATAAGAAGAAGATCCACAGACTGCGGCTCATCCTCCTTCTCCGGCGCCGGCAACATGTGCCAATGGTGGCTGGTCGTGTCCCTGGTCACACCAGGACCCTATCCATCTTCCCATCACATGAGAAAATACCCGAACAAAGCCATAACGAAGCCCGGTTCTTCGTCCGACAAAGAACACCAAAATCCCAAATTAAAATCCGAAAATTGCAGAAAGATAATCCGATTATTTGTGTTCATCTCATGAACACAGATTCAGCAAAATTCAAGTTTTAAAGAATGGAATAAATTCAAAGAAAAATTAATTCGGAGACCAAAACGGGACGAGAAACAGTGGAACCTAGCTCTGATACCACTGTTGGGTTTTACTCGGTTTCTCCGGATCGCTCACGCAGTGGAAAAACAAAATTTTACATCGATCCGTTTCCCATTTCGAAGAACTAAAATACGATAATTGGATTATCGAAGTTCTCACCGTGTGCGGATTCGAATCCGCAGCCGTTCGGTTCCGTCGGTGTGACACCGCAAGCCACGCAAGCGCCCGGCCTCTAGCGAAGTCCACGCGATCCTCCCCACGACAGATATCCTCGAGTTCGTCGTTCTTCGCAGCCCGCGAAGCCTCCGCTGGTCGCCGCAATGATCGCCGCAGTGCGCGGACGATTTCCCGTCGAACGGGATTCGGAGAAGCGGCGGAGCAGATCTAGATCTGCCTGGACTCCAGAGGAAGATAGAAACTGAGGAGGGGCGGCCAGGGTTAGCAGCAGCTTGGCCTGCTCAGCCCGTTCGCTATGTTTTATACTAACCGCGCGGTTTTTCACAAAAACCCCCGGTTTGTATAAAACCCACTTATTTATCCATCGCCTTGATAATCATTTGCGTGTGACCCTCTAGGCCCAAGTACCAGTCCAGTTAATGGCCCAGTAAGCCCATTGACTCCTCACTAGCTTTATTAATTAATTAATAACCCTTTATTAATCAATTAATCAATCAAATTGATGTCGCACATCGAATTCGACCGGGCCTCCGATCACGTTGGGTGCCAAGCAACACCGCGTGAACCCAGAAGGTATTTGGGGTTAAGTAACCCACTCTTGGAACCTTTCCGTCGACAATTACCGCGTGGATATAATCCTTCATTCGTACAATGCTCTCGAGTCAACTCAGGGTATGGCGAGCTGTCAAACCCTAGCCGGTTGACTCACTTGGATTGGATGCCGCTGATGAATATCGGAAAACTCCTTTCCCGATATTATCGTCCGCCCTGGCCAGGGACTTTCGCGCATCCTTCCTAGAGCATTCTCTCTCTAAGTACCGAGAGCGAATGATTCCTTATTGACACACAATTCCCTTCGACGGTATTCCGCTGCACCCAATCCTTGGCGTATTAGAATCCCGTGGCTAGAGATTCGTAGACCAAGGTCAAAGTACAGAAGTCCACCGCCAAGGTGTCCTTGGTGTCTCAGGTCCGAGGACCATCCATGCAATTGCGACAATAGAATCAAGCTGGTGGACAGTGAAGTACAATACCATCCAGCGATTCAGTCGGATCAGTTCAGTGAACTCATTCTCCAATGAGCACCTACAGATTCGCCTTAGTGTCTCCACAGAAATGACTTATGAGACCAGTCATCCTCATCATATGAGCAAGAGCAATCTGTACTAGTCTAACCGGATATCCGATGTCCTTCTCGGATATCCTCCGACTAGGAACGATTAAGAATATGTGTGTTTAAGTGATCAGTCTCATTAGTATGATCTCATCATAATCTGATCACCATAGCACATATTCACGGACTTCATTATGAAACGATAATTAACGCGATTTACACATAATGAATATTATGCTATTTTATTAATAATGAACGAGATTTACATTGTTAGATTGGTTTGTAGGCCACCTAAACTAACAATAGAGGGTTTGACTATAAAACCATACCCTTGCGTTATTGGGACATTGAATGAGTGAAGGATTTTATCTGTGCGGTATCTACAGACGGAAAGGTTCAAATGAAGGAAACAATATCCCTTATATCTTCTGGGATCATGAGGTAGTGTTTGGTACCGTTCATGATCAGAAGGCCAAGTGAATTAATCATCTGATGATAATCCACTTGTTTATTAAATTAATCATTTAACATATGATGTTTAAATGTTAATTAATAAATATTAAACTCAAGAAACAGTTCTAAGTTTAATGGGCCTGAAACCGGACTGATATATGGGCCTAGAGGGTCACACACATAAGAGTTCTCGTCAGACGGTGAGAGATGTTAAATTCCATGCTTATCTGGGTTTTTATGAAAAGCTGTAACGACCCGCCACCCTATGATCGGAGACCCGATCACTAAATGGGTGTCGAATCATTACCCAACGGTCTCACACCCGGATCTTATACACACATCTGGAGGAGTAAGTGTTAAACAAGATTAAATATAACATCCACACGGACTACAAGGAAGTACAGTGCGCAGGAAGTAAAGTGATAATGTCTGTACACAGTCCAACAATAATTACATGGTCCAACAAATTAATTAAGTACAGGCAGAAATAAAGTACAACAACATCGGGGCATACCCCGGGAACTGAGATAGCTGCAGGTCCGTACACCAAGGAGAACGCCACGCGCCGCCACACGCCACGAGGTCCACACCTGAAAACGCAGGGAGTGAGCCACACCAGAATTGGGCTCAGTAGGGATCATCCGATCCCCTGCCTCCCACTCACACACCCACAAGTGCAATAACAAAGATACAGGTGATTAAGGCAAGTAAAGTTGTAACGCACTACTCCTAAATCTCGATATGAACCATGTGCATTCGAAATGTAACATGCATATCTCTAGAATCATTCTATCAAGGAGCCTACAACTCGCGTCTCGGCAAAACACGCCAACCACGCCTCCGAAAGTGGGAAACACCGACCACACAACCGAAAGTGGGAAACACCGACCACATAACCGAAAGTGGGAAACACCGACCTGCTGAGACCAAACAGTAACCCCTTGGATAGCACGCTGGCTACTCCGGCCCAACTGGCTCAAGTGGTTACTCCTTCCCTCAGCATGAGTGACACTCCGAATGTACCACTCCTACACCGGTACTAGCTGACCCCGGGGTTCACCAGGTGACCCTCTCTCACTAGGCGTCACCCCGCCCACGCCCCCACCGGCGCTGTGCTCCACCCACACCAGCACAGGGTGATAAAGCGCTACAACTGTCACTCCAGGTCCACAGTAACACAAAACCCAGCACAGTACGATCCGGTCACGTGAAAAGTCCGCGATCGCATAACACACAACGTAGTACCATCCGGTCCTGAAGAATCCATCTCTATCGAGTACACTAAAACATGCACTAACCAATTATCTAGCAATATTAACACATTTTACTGGCATGAATTAGTGTAGTTCTGTCTTGAATCGCGTCGCCCAAGGCCGACGCCATTCAAGTTCCATGTACTGGTTTAAATAAAACACTGTCTTCAGAATCAGTGCCTAAAAGGCGTCGACAACAGTGGTCGCCTTTTGAAAAGCGTCGACATCCTCAGACGCCATTTAGCACAGTAATCCAGGAATGCAGACGACATTAATCAGGGGATTTCTGCCTTAAAAGGAGTCATGGTTACCCGACGCTATTACGAATCGCGTCGCCCACCCATGACGTCTTTTAGTCCCAGAATCTCCGAACTGGCAGACCCTCAGTAAGGCAATTCCTGCCTAAAAGGCGTGATGATGGTCCGACGTCCTTCTAAAGGCGTCGTCCATACATGACGTCTTTTAGCGCCCGAACCCCGAACTCGTGAAACCTCGAACAGGGAGGTTTCTACCCTAAATGGCGTCGTACTGCCCTGACGTCCTTCTAAAAGGCGTCGACCTGGCACGACGCCGTTTAGTGCCAGAAACCTAGTCTGTCATGAGCCCGAGGGCTCCCCTTTTCAACCCCAGAAATCCCAAAATCACCCAAAACAGAGGAGAAAGAGGGGCGAATCCAACCATCAGGAAACCACATTCATAGAAATCCCCCATATCACCAAGAAGAGCTCCTAAACATGCTTGTTCGACCCCAAAACCAAAGATCCATAACATGCTTTAAACGTGGGAAACATGGTTTAAAACACAACACTATGGGAACCGTCACCCTACCGGTTACTTGAACTCCTCTTGGCTCCGTGTCGCCGAACCGCCGCACCGCAGACCGCCGCCGGTACCCCCGAGGACGTCGCCACTCCGTCGGGACGTCGGCCGCCGTCCGGAGAATGGAACGCTGCGAAGGATGTGGTGGTGGTAGAGGTGAGAGGTAGGGAGGCGTTGGAGTGGTGGAAGAGGAAGAAGAGGAAGGGAAAGGGGAAGAGAGGGATCGGAGGAGGCGGAGAGGGAGAGGAGAGAGAGTGAGAGGGTGAGAATGAGGGAAAGAAAGTGAGGCTCGCGGGGTTAATCAGAAACTAGCTAAAACGCGTCGATAGAGGAGGACGCCTATCAGATGACAGGACGGGCCGTACTGATAGCACTCTGAAACGCGTCGACCACCACGGACGCCGTTCAGCTGACATGTCAGGCACCGTACACTGACACCGCAGGGGTCGCAGTCTGAATCGCGTCATCCATCATGGACGCCGTTCAGACGACGAGGCAGGGGCCGTACTCTCGCGGCCCGAAACCCGCCCACGTGCGCCTACGTGGCACAACAGCAATAGATCTAAATGGCGTCCACCTATCAAGACGCCGTTTGAAAGGCTTCGTGAAGTGTAGACGTCATTCAGAAGAAACTCTCAAGACCCCTCAAGGTCCAAACCAGGGTATCTGGCCCGAAACCGACCCAAAAACTGAACCCGAAACCTCAGTCCTTACAAAAGCCGTAGGATAAACATGAATATTTAATGGAGATTTATCCAAGGCCAAACTCTTGGATAATCATGAGGATTAATCCTTGTGCTTATCCTTATTTCTTATATAAGGAGGCCAAGGGGAGGGGTAAAAAGAGTTGGACGAATTTCACACCCCAAGATTCTCTATCTCATGTCTCTCTCTCCTTCTCTCTCTCTTGGAGTAGATCTTTCTCTTTCCGCGCATGGTGGATTTGAGATCTGGTCGGAGCACTCAAGTCGAGGAGGAAAACGCGTCTGCAACGGGAGCTCGTGTGGATACCTCTAGAGATCGTGCGCGTGCACGATTACCGAGTCAGAATCATCCACGGGAGATTCGAAACCCCGCTAAGGTGAAGAACCGTTCTTCCCGCGTTTAATTTTATTGTCCGTTTTACGATCCCAGCAACCGATACATAGGAATCGAACTTATTTTCCGCTGCGTTCTAGGCGATTCATTACAATGCTAGCCGGGAAAGAGCATCGGCTCGAGCATTTTCAGCCCGAGGGATCCGCACAATTTTTTAAGAATTAAATTGAGCAAGGATCTTTCTGGTAACCTGGAGATAGGACGTCATTAATGCGTCCCGGGCCTCGTACTCCCCGGTGACTTGATTGGCGATCAGCTGAGAATCGCTGAATGCCCTTATGTTCTGCGCACCGTGCTTTCTAGTGGCCCGAAGGCCTGAGATAAGGGCTTCGTATTCTACGGCATTGTTGGTAGCCGGGAAGGAGAAGCGCAGTGCATACTCCGTGATGACCCCTTCTGGAGACACCAAGATCCATCCGGCGCCAGTACCCGAAGAGCACGCGGATCCATCAACGTAGAGTCGCCATTCATCCGCCGAAGACGAGGGAACCGAAGCACCTTCGGCCTCAGGTGTAGTCCTGACTTCCGGCTGAGGGGCCGAGGATGCTTCGGGAGTGAGCTCCGCGATGAAGTCGGCTAGAGCTTGAGCTTTTATTGCCGCCCGTGGCCCATAAGAGACATCGAACTCTCCCAGTTCGATTGCCCACTTTGCTAGCCTACCGGACACTTCTGGCCGAGAGAGGACTTGCCTCAAAGGTTTATCCGTGAAGACCTTTATTGAATGCATGAGGAAGTAGGGCCGGAGCCTCCTCGCGGACGAGACGAGGGCTAGGGCCAGCTTTTCAAGATCAGGATACCGAAGCTCTGCTCTTTAGAGGGCTCGGCTTATATAGTAAACAGGCCTCTGAACGCCGTCTTGTTCCCGAACGAGGATGGCGCTGACAGCTGTTTCAGACGCTGTGAGATAAAGGAACAGCTGCTCTCCGTGGACCGGTTTAGACAAGACGGGAACATGGGAGAAATAGGCTTTCAGCTGATCGAAGGCCGACTGACACTCGTCTGTCCAGGAGAAGCTATTAGTCTTTTTCAGCAGCTTGAAGAAAGGAAAACAGTAATCCGCTGCCCTTGACATGAAGCGGCTTCACGCGGCAATTCTTCCATTCAGCTTCTGGACCTCTCGGATGTTGGCCGGAGGGCGCATTTGGATAATAGCCGACACCTTTGCGGGATTGGCTTCCACCCCTCGGCAGGTGACCATGTAGCCGAGAAATTTCCCAGAGACCACGCCGAAGGCACACTTGGCTGGATTCAGCTTCATTTTATACCTGCACAAGGCAGTGAATGTCTTGGCAAAATCAGTCAGATGGTCTGCAGCGATATGGCTTTTCACCAGCATGTCGTCGATGTAGACCTCCATATTGCGGCCGATTTGTGGAGCGAATATCCTGTTGATGAGACGCTGATAGGTTGCTCCTGCATTTTTCAGGCCGAACGGCATCTGGGTATAACAGTATAAACCAAAGTCCGTTGTGAAGCTGGTCTTGTCCTAGTCCTCCGGATGCATTCGGATCTGATGATAGCTTGAATAGGCATCAAGGAAGCTAAGTAGCTCGTGGCCGGAGGTTGCATCTGTTAGTATTAGATGGTCTCAAAGCCAATCCGATATTGTGTACTTATTCAGATTATTAATAAATGGCAATAATTCATTGTGTGTAATTAATTCGATCTGTGTTTATCGTATCACGATGAAGTCCATGAACATGTGCAACAGTCTTCGAATTGTGATGAGATCATAATTACGGGACCGAAGACTTATAAACACATGTTCTTAATTGTTCCTAGTCATAGGATGATTGAGATAGGACATCGAACATCCAGATAGACTAGTATAGGTTACTTCAGCTTATATGATGAGGGTGACTGATCCCATAAGTCACTTGTGTGGAGACACTATGCTGAACCTATAGGTGTTCATTGGTGAATGAGTTCACTGAACTGATCCGACTATGAATCGCTGGATGGTAATCACCTCACTGTTAACCAGCTCGATTCAATTATCACGATTGCGTGGATGATCCTTGGACCTGAGACTCCAAAGATATCTTGTTGGTAGGTTTCTGAGCTTTGACCTTGACGAACGAATCCCTAACCATGGGTTATCAATAAGTCAAGCGATCGGGTTCGGGGAAATGCCCTCGAAGGTAATTGTGTGTTCAATATGGGATCATCTGCTCTCGGTAGTTTGAGAGAGAATGTTCCGGGAATGATGCGCTTAAATTCCCTGGCCAGGGCGGACTCTATAATCGATAAGGAGTTATCGAATTCATATTAGCGGCATCTGATTCAAGTGAATCGACCGAATAGGGTTTAACAGTAAACCATGCCCTAGGTCGATTCGGGAACATTGCACGGATGAAGGATTATATCCGCGCGCTAACCGATGACAGAAAGGTTCCAATAGAGGGTTGCGATAACCCCAGTGCCATCTAGGATCACGCGATGTTGCTTGGCATCCAACGTGATCGGCAGTCCGTCCGAATTTATTGTGGGACATTAAATTCGGCTGATTAATTGAATATAAGGATATTAATTAATTCAATGGGTCAGTAAAGGATTACTGGACTTAATGGGCTATTAACTGGACTGGTATTTGGGCCTAAAGGGTCACATGCAAATGATTTTGAAGTCGATGGATAATCCGACACGATTTCGAATAAGTCTGGGTTTTTATGAAAAACTGCAAACTGACTTCTTATAAAAGAACGGATTCTACGTCCGGGGCCAGCAACCCTGACCTAGCCGTCATTCGTTCTTCCCCACTTTCTCTCTCCTCTGGGCGTGCGGTTCCCAACTACTCCACCTTCCGTTCGACGGGAATTCCGAATCCGCATGTCGCAGCGGATTATGCGCAGTCAGACGGGATCTTCGTACACCGCAGCGAGCGAGGAAGCGAGGACGATCCATCGCGGGGAGAACAGCGTGGATACCGCTAGAGGTCGGGCATCTGCGCGACTTGCGGCATCGCTCCGACGGAACCGGAAAACGAACACGGATTTGAATCCGCGCAAGGTGAACTCGATTTTTCCGGTTTTATTTTAACGACCGAAACGGGATGGATCCGATCCCGAACTTATTATTCCGCTGCGTTTTTCGGTCGGATCCCGACAAAGCGATCCCAACAGTGGTATCAGAGCCAGGTTCCACTGTGTTTTCGCCATTTCGGTCTCCAAATTAATGCGTTTATAATAAATTCCATGCATTGTTTTGATTTTAATCACTTGTGTTGTGATCATGGGATGATCACAGAGTATTTACTTTAATTACTGCGATTAAAATCGGATTTTAATTTGGGTTATTTCGTGTTCTTCGTCTGACGAAGAACGCATCGTGACAGCATGTCCATGGGCACCCCAAACGTTGGGGATGGCTCGCTGGAGTGTGGGCTTCCCTCCACGATGTTGATGGTGGTCAGGATGACCCATGGCCGGCAACGGGGAGGACGGCCGAGCCCCCTCCTACTTGTAAATTTTATTTGAAAAACAAAGAAAAAGGGGGGGGGGTGTTAGAATTGGGTGGCCTCAAAGCCAATCATTGTACATTCTAGTTCAGATTATTAATAAAGGCAATCATTTCTTCATTTAATAGTTCTCGCAATCGACTATTGTAATGAAGGTCCATAGACAAATGTATGGGATATTAAATTATGACGAGATCATGATAGTGAGATCAATATCCTAAGGCAATTGTCTTAAATAGTTCTCGATCATAGGATATTTGAGATGGACATTAAATATCCGATAAGATCGACACAAGTTATGTCTGCTCATGTGATGAGGGTGAATGATCTCACATTCACTCATGTGGTGACACTAAGACAAACAAGTGGGTGCTCATTAGAGAATGAGTTCACTGAACAGACCCAAATTAGAATTCCTAGATGGTAATTATACCTATTAGTCAACCAGGGAATTCAATCGTTGCAGTAGCACAGTTGGTCCTTTGACCTGAGTCACCAATGATACCTTGTTTGTGGACCATTGTATCTTGATTCTCTGACTCGTGGGCTTTAACCATTAAGTCCACCATAATCGGTCTTTCAGATACAGTGGAAAGCTTGTGAAGGTAATTGAGTGAACAACAAGGGATCACTCACTCTTGGTATAAGACTGGAGAGAGAATGTCCTATGGATGTGTACACAGAAATCCCTGGCCAGGGTCGAATGAAAGAGATGTCTTTCTAGATATTAACTGTGTACTGGAATCCATCTGGATAATGCGATAGAGGGTTTGACTATAAAACCATACCCTTGCGTTATCGGGACATTGCATGAGTGAAGGATTATATATGTGCGGTATCTGCAGACGAAAAGGTTCAATTGAAGGGAAATGCATCCCTTATATCTTCTGGGATCATGAGGTAGTGTTTGGTGCTGTTCATGATCAGAAGGCCAAGTGATTTAAGCATCAGATGATAATTCACTTGTTTATTAAATTAATCATTTAACATGTGATGTTTAAATGTTAATTAATAAATATTAAACTCAAGAAACAATTCTAAGTTTAATGGGCCTGCAACCGGACTGATATATGGGCCTAGAGGGTCACACACATAAGAGTTCTTGTCAGACGGTGAGAGATGTTAAATTTCATGCTTATCTGGGTTTTTGTGAAAAGCTGCAGGATAAACATGAAGATTTAATGGAGAATTATCCAAGGCCAAACTCTTGGATAATCATGAGGATTAACTCTTGTGCGTATCCTTATTTCTATATAAGGAGGGCCAAGGGGGAGTGGTAAAAAGTTAGTTGGACGAATTTTACTCCCCAGATTCTCTCTCTCCTCTCTCTCTCTCCTTCTCTCTCTCTTGGAGTGGATCTGTCTCTCTCCGCGCATGGTGGATTTGAGATCTGGTCGGAACACTCAAGTCGAGGAGGAAATCGCGTCTGCTGTGGGAACTCGTGTGGATACCTCTAGAGATAGTGCGCGTGCGCGATTCCCGAGTCGGAATCATCCACGGGAGATTCGAAACCCCGCAAAGGTGAACAACTGTTCTTCCCGCGTTAGTTTTAATGTCCGTTTTACGACCCCATCAACCGATACAATGGAATCATTTTTATTTCCGCTGCGTTCATGGCGATTCCTTACAGTGGTATCAGAGCCAGGTTCGCTGGTTCGGTTGTAAAACGGCACCGTTTTGCGTGTTTTTCTCGTTATTCATAAAGAACCCATATTGTACGTGTTCTTGTGTTTAATCCGATTAAAAATGACAGAATCATGTTCATATGATGATCACAATCAATTTGATTATTTTTCTGTAATTTTTCGGATTTTATTTGGGTTTTTCGGAGTTCTTCATGTGATGATGAAACGGGGTACTTCGGCGGCTTCGTAAGTGCATTCCAAGTGTTGGGATGGCGGCCCGGATGTCTGGATCTATTGGTGATAGTCACCACTTCACATTGGGCATGAAGATCGGCACCGGAGTGCCCTTGGAGGTGCTAAAAATCGAGCCCGAACTTGGGTTTTTAAACCTGAAAAACAGATTTTTTTTGGGGATTTTGGGGCTTGATTTCCTCCCCAACGCCGGTCACCGGCGGCCTTGCCGGCGCCGGGCACGTAGCCGGCGTCGGGGGCACCGCCGGCCGGGGCCGCCGCAGCCGCCGGGGGGGGGGAGCTGGCCGCTGGCGCCACCGCCTTGCAACCGCCGCCGGGTTCTAGGGTGTCTGTTTTAGAAGAATAGGGGGCGGGCCGGTCGAATCCGTGGGGATAGGGCCGGACCGCCCGGTCCCGATCCGGTCGAACCGGACGGGGGCCGGGCAGCGCCCTGGCTCGACCAGGGTTCGACCCTGGCTGAGCCAGGGCTCGACCCTGGCCGAGCCAAAGCCCCTGGCCGAGCCAGGGTCCGGGCCAATTGCCCTTAATGGGCTGGGCCCATTTTTAATGTTTATTAAAATTGTTTTAATAATTGTTTAGCCCTCTATAACCCTAAATTAGCCCATTTAAGCCCGTTTTAAAATTGTTTTAAAACAGGAAAAATTATAGAAATAATTAATAATTGTTATTAATTATTTTTATGATTATTAACAGGTTATTAAATTGTTTAATAACTGTTATTCAATTAAAGGGCTTTGTTATTAATAGGGTGTTAGTTAATTATTTAAAATTGTTTTAGATAATTAATTTCCCTGTTAAATTAATTAGTTTAAAATTGTTTTAAACTGATTTCATGCATAACTTGATTACACTTTGCCGTTCAAATTGTTTCAATTATTATTTAGATTAACTGAATGGTATAGTTATTTAATTGTCAATAATGTTTTGAATTTATAAAATTTAATACCAAACAGCAATTATGTGATGATTGTGATGCATGTGATGTGTTTTATGGTGGGATGATCATGGACTTAGTATTTTCATGTGATGAATGATGTGGATGAATGCAATGCTTATTTCATTTGGGATTTTAAATAGGACCTGCGTGTCCTCCTCTCTCTTAATCCAAGTGTACCTTCTACCATCCTATAAGATTGTACTCCCCTTGATAAGATCAAGGTTTCTAATTGTTTAAATGTACATTTGTGGACCTGCGAGTCCTGAATTTCATATTTAAATATATCGGATTGAGCTAAGAGGACGGGATCTTCTGAAGACACCTCTTGAGGCAGGACTCGCATCAAATGGAACCAGTGTTGCTGTTTTCACATTAGGATCCTATTATGGATCATCGTTTGGCTCCGATGATTCCATAGTAATTTAAGCAGTCCATGATCATCCCCATTTAATTTTTCTGCACATATGTGATATTTGTGGACTATGCTATCATATATATATTTCTATTAAGTATATTGATACTTCAAATCGAAATACTATTGATAGCACGATTTTTACAAATCAAAATCAAAACCCTCTTTTAAAACTTAAGTTGTAAACGTGAGATATTAAGAATAATCCACGTAACCCACCATCATTATAGATCTTAGGATAATTCTTATCTCAAACGGATTTGTTGTGCTACCACAAGGTCTGTTTGATTTAGAAATTAAACTAGGTCTACGACATGTGATGTCATTGAGATGAATGGACAAATAGTGTAGTTTTGTTGTGCTACCACAAGGATTGCACTATGAATTCATGTCATCTAAGTAATGATGGATAAACTTAACTGAATCAAATTGATTTGTTGTGCTACCACAAGGTCATTCTGATTCAGGGGTTAAATCGATCGGATATTACAAACGTTGCAACTGTCAAGAGTTAACTGCTTAACGGACTTGATGTGATTTGTTGTACTACCACAAGGTCACATGCATGTTGCCCGAAGGATTCTGATCCCCACTAGGAGATCACCGGAATCTCCCGTTCTGTATCTTAGAGGGTCATACAGATCGCCGAAAAATAGTGGGAGCATAAATCAAGATTAAAAGTCCTAAATCTGATTTTTAAGAACTATCTGCTCATTTTATATATTTCCATGTAGGTCGCTATGTCCTCACCTAACCCCCTCCGTTGCATACTTGATGCAAACAAACTCACGGGACCAAATTACATTGACTGGTTACGCAACCTGAAGATTGTCCTCAGGTGGGAAAAGCTAGCCTATGTCCTGGATCAACCAAATCCAGTACAACCCGGTGATAATGCTAACGAAGATGAATTAATGATGTATGAAAATTGGAAGGAGTACTCTGTCAAGGTCCAGTGTTATATGCTCGGTTCAATGAATAATGAATTGCAGCGACAACATGATAACATGGAGCCTAAGACCATTCTGAATCACCTACAAGAGTTGTTTGGTGAACAATCCAGAACAGAAAGATATGAGATATCTAAGAAATTATTCAGGACCAGAATGAGCGAGGGCACATCTGTGCAAACTCATGTGCTCAAGATGATAGAGTGGATTGAGAGGCTTGCTGTGCTGGGCTTTGTTATGAACAATGACCTGAGCATTGACTTAATCCTACAGTCCCTTCCAGATTCATTTTCACAATTCATTATCAACTTCAATATGAACAAAATTGAAGTTTCACTAGCTGAGCTACTCAACATGTTGAAGACAGCAGAAGGCACTATCCAGAAAGATAAGTCAAATGTAATGCTTGTTGGTAAGACCAACAAGAAAAGAAAATCTGGACAAACCTTTAAGAAAGGTAAGCCTAAGAAGCCAATGAAAAGCAAACCGGTGGTTCAAAAGGACAAAGCTAAAGTCAATGAGAAAGGTCAGTGTTTCCACTGCCATAAAGAAGGTCATTGGAAGAGAAACTGCAAGATTTACCTTGCAGAAAAAGCAAAGAAGAAACTTGGTGAAGCTTCAGGTATTCTCATGATCAATCTTAACTTGTCTTATAGAGAATCAACATCCTGGGTATTAGATACTGGATGTGTTTCTCATATCTACAATAACTTGCAGGTGTTAACAAGTAAAAGAAGATTGAACTGCGGAGACGTGGATCTGAGGCTCGGGAATGGAGCAAAAGTTGCTGCGTTAGCTGTGGGGACAGCAAGACTTCAGATGCCGTCAGGAGACTCATTGGAACTGATAGATTGTTATTATGTTCCAACCATTATTAGGAATATCATATGTATTTCATGTTTAGATAGACAATGATATTTTATGAAACTAGAGAATAAAGGTTGTTCAATTTATCAAGGAGACAAATTGTTTGCTTCCGGGTATTTATTGAATGGATTATATTTACTTGATATTTCATATGATGTTTGTCTGGTAAATAATTCTCTTGAACGCTTAGATAAGGATGTGAATAAATCGTACCTATGGCATTGTAGGTTAGGTCATATAAATGAGAACAGGATCATAAGGTTGCAAAAGAATGGATATCTTGATCCATTTGCTTATGAATCATTTGCAACCTGTGAAGCTTGTCTCATGGGAAAGATGACCAAAGCTCCATTCTCAGGACATGGAGAAAGAGCTAAGGACTTATTGGAACTAATACATAGTGATGTATGTGGTCCAATGTCCACTCATGCTATGGGTGGTTACTCATACTTTGTTTCATTTACAGATGATTTCTCAAGATATGGCTACATATATTTAATGAAATATAAGTCAGAAGTCTTTGAGAAATTTAAAGAGTTTAAAAACGAAGTTGAGAACCAGACTGGAAAGAGTATTAAAACTCTTCGATCAGATCGAGGGGGTGAATACTTAAGTACAGAATTCACAGAATATCTTAAGGATGATGGTATTTTGTCTCAGTGGATTCCTCCCTATACACCTCAGTTAAATGGTGTATCGGAAAGGAGAAATCGTACTCTATTAGATATGGTACGATCCATGATGAGTTATGCCAATCTTCCAATCTCTTTATGGGGATATGCACTGTTGACTGCTGCATATCTGTTGAACAAAGTTCCCAGTAAGTCAGTACCTTCCACTCCATATGAGATATGGAAAGGAAAGAAACCAGAGTTTAAGCATGTTAGAGTCTGGAGTTGTCCTGCACATGTCAAAAGACATGATCCAGACAAACTGGATTCCAGGACAGAGAAATGTAGATTTGTGGGATATCCGAAAGAGACTTTTGGATATTATTTCTATCAGCCCAGCGATCAAAGGGTGTTTGTCGCAAAAAGTGCTGTCTTGTTAGAGAAAGAATATCTTTCAAAAGAAGACAGTGGGAGCAAGATAGAGCTGGAAGAAATTCTAGACTCACAAATCAACACTGGTTCATCTACTGAACCATTGACTCAAGAACTTGTTCAAGATGAAACACAAAAGGTTCGCAGATCAGGTAGAGTGCCTAAGCAGCCTGAAAGATATGTTGGACATATCGATGAAGGCAAACCAAAAGTGCACTTAAATGAGGATGATGATCCTCAAACCTACCTAGAAGCCATAAATAGTCAAGAATCAGAAAAATGGCAAGAGGCAATGGATTCTGAAATTCAGTCCATGTATGCCAACCAAGTTTGGAACTTGGTTGATCTGCCAGAAGGTATGGTACCTATTGGCAGTAAATGGATCTTTAAAAGAAAGATCGGGGCAGATGGACAGATTGACAGATACAAGGCAAGGCTGGTAGCAAAAGGATATCGTCAAAGGCAAGGCATTGACTATGACGAAACCTTTTCTCCAGTTGCCATGACTAAGTCAATCAGAATACTTCTTGCTATCGCTGCATTCTATGATTATGAAATATGGCAAATGGATGTGAAAACAACATTCCTTAACGGGAACCTTCAAGAAGAGGTGTATATGATACAACCTGAAGGATTCACTTCCAAAGAGCATTCAAGCAAGGTATGCAAGCTGCAAAGATCCATCTATGGATTAAAGCAAGCATCCCGAACTTGGAACTTAAGATTTGATGAAGCAATCAAATCTTATGACTTCATTAAGAATAAAGATGAACCTTCTGTATACAAAAAGGTTAGTGGGAGCGTGGTTACTTTTTTGGTACTTTACGTTGATGACATTCTACTCATTGGGAATGATGTAGGAATGTTGTCATCTGTAAAGGCTTGGTTATCCAAAAACTTCTCCATGAAAGATTTGGGAGAAGCATCCTATATTCTGGGAATAAGGATCTATAGAGATAGGTCCAAAAGGATGCTTGGCTTGTCCCAATCTATGTACATAGATACCATAGTCAAAAGGTTTGGCATGGAAAATTCCAAGAGAGGCCTCGTTCCTATGAGGCATGGAATTTATCTCTCTAAAGAAATGTCTCCCAAGACACCTGAAGAGAGAGCATACATGGATAGAGTTCCTTATGCCTCGGCAATAGGATCTATCATGTATGCAATGTTATGTACTAGTGTAAGGATTGAGGTTTCGGGTTCAGTATTCGGGTCGGGTTCGGGCCGGATCTCCAGGTTTGGACCCTGAGGAGGGTCTTGAGATTTCTGACTGAATGGCGTCAGCACTGCTCGACGCCTTTCAAAAGGCGTCAGGTTGTGTGGACGCCATTTAGGTCTGCTGGTTGTTGTGCCACGTGTGTGCCTTGTGGGCGGGTTTCGGGCCGCGAGAGTACGGCCTCGGTCACATTGTCTGAACGGCGTCCAGGTTGGCCGACGCGATTCAGACTGTGACCTCTGCGATGTCAGGGTACGACGCCAGAGCGTTGATAAAGTGTTAAATTGATCATTTAAGGGCAATCATATGCATCATACTCATGTTTTTATCTGCAAAATAGAATTTCATCAAATTCTGACTTAAAAACATCGTCATTTCATGTGATTAAAGGAGTATAGCGCATTTGCGGTTTTTCGACAAAACCGAGACGAAATGAATAAATATGATGCTATTTTTATGATAATGCGCTAAATTATATTTATTTTGTGTGAACAGGACATGCCGATGATGCAGTGCAGCTGGTGGAGTCTCCGGAAATTTAGGGGAGGTCCAGTGTGCGGATTTCAACTAAAACAGGGGTAAAAATGCAATTTGATTCCTTCCTTCGCTGGAGTTTCCCAAAACCCACTATTTCCTTCCGTCTCTCCAATTTCCTAAACACATCCCTTCCTTTATTTTAAAAATCCTCTCTCTCTCTCTCGTTTTAGAAATTCGAATCCTATTTCTTTTCCAGTTTCCTCTTCCTCTCCAGATCCAAATCCTGTCCCTTCTCTAAGCCTCCCACGTTCCTTCTCCTCTTCCGATTTCTCCTATAAATTCCCAGCCTCTCTCAGCCGTTCTCTTCCTCCTCCGTCTCTGTTCTCTCTCCATTTTTATTTTTTTCCCAGCCTCCTCTTCTTTTCCAACTCTCTTTCCCGCAGCCCTCTCTCTTATATTTTCTCTCCCTCTCTCGTTCTCTCTTCTGGTTTCTCTCGTCCTCCCTCTCTGTTTCTCTCGTCTTCTCCGTTTCCTTCCTCCCTCCTAGCACTTTCCTCCTCTCTCTCCGTTTCCTAGTACTCTCCTTCTCTTTCCCTGTTTCCCAGCACTCTCTTTCTCTTCCTCCAGATCTCTCCCACGCAGCTCTCTCTTTCTTTCCCTCCACATCTCTCCTGTCTCTCATTTTCTTCTCCTATCTCTCTTCGATTCTTTCTGCAGATTTCCAGCAACCTCTCTTCCTCCCTCTCTTCTCTCTTCTCTGCCTCCCTCTCCACCAGCACGACCTGCAAGCATGCATGCACGCACCAGCGGTGAAGCCCTCCTCCACGTTGTCGGCAAGTTCCAGGTTGAAGCCTAGCCGACTGTGAGCTCCTCCTTTTCCAACCTGGCGCACCAGCAGTGAGGACTCCACGCACAGCCCGGCGAGCCTCCTCCAGAAACTTCCTCAAGCAGCAGCTGCATCCAAGCTCTTCCAGCACCTCCACGCATGCAGCAGCTGTTCACTGCACCAACCGAGCTCCATTCAACCTCCACGTGCAGCAGCCTCCTCCAAGCGCCAACCTGCAGCATCCAGCAGCAGCTTCAGCAAGCTACAGGGAATTGTTGTTAGAAGTTTTTGTTTATTTATTTCAATCATGTTGTTGTTTCTTACATTGGATCTAATGATTAGTTAATTAAGTACTAATAGTTCAAGTATTTTTATTTCTTATCATTAAATATTTGCTTATTAACGTTAATTTGATTGTTTAAATAGTTGCATGAACAGTACGTCACTATTCACCTCTAACTTCCAGAATTTTATTCTTCCAATGTAAAATCTTTTTATTCAAATCAATCGATATCTAGTACTTGTTTTGATTTAAATTTTATTTAAAAAATGTTAAAAAAATAAAATAAAATGAAAAAAATCTTTTAATGAATAGTAACAAGGGGGTATGTGGCTAAGTTTGATTGGGCTCCATCACTATGCATGCGTATGCAGGGGCTTTGATTGAGTGTTCTTTTCATCATTTGTATTAATACCTTTGTTTAATTAGTTAAAGTTAGTTGATTCCACTATTTTTTTTTACATTGTTTTTTTTTATAAAAAAAATCTAAAATTTCAAAATCCAAAGTTTTCAAAGTTAAAAATTTAACTCCCTGTGGTTCGACTCGGACTCACCGCTATTAATTTCCAAAATTTGATTTGAGTGAGCCGGATAAATTTAGATTGAACGTTTTCATGTGTTTAACGACGCACAATTCGAAACGATCAAGCGTTGTCAGTACAGCCTGTCCTGTCGTCTGAACGGCGTCCGTGGAGAGTGACGCGTTTCAGACCGCTGTCAGTACAGCCCGTCCTGTCAGACTGATAGGCGTCTGCCTCGATCGACGCGTTTTAACTGGATTCAGATTGACCCCGCGAGCCTCCCCTTCTTTCCCTCATTCTCGCCTTCACTCTCTCTCTCTTCGCCCTCTTCGACTCCCTTTTTCCCTTCCCTTCCTCTTCTTCCTCTTCCACCACTCCAACACCTCCTTACCTCTCACCTCTATCTCCACCACTTCCTTCGCGGCGTTCCATTCTCCGGACGGCGGCCGACGTCACGGCGGAGTGGCGGCGTCCTCGAGGGTACCGGCGGCGGTCTGCGGTGCGGCGGGTTGGCGGCACGGAGCTTGGTGGAGTTCAAGAACCGGTAGGGGGACGAACCTTGCATGTGTTGCTCGTGATTTTCCTTGGCGTGGCATGATGTGTTTTGGGCTAGATTGACCATGTTTAGGGGGTGTTCTTGTGGGTATGGCTATGCTCGTGAACGTGGATTTGTAGCATGCTTGTGGTGGTTGAATTCCTCTTCCTTCCCCTCCTGTTTTGGGGCTTTTTCGGGGCAATTGGGGTTAAGGGAGAACCCTCGGTTCGAACCAGGGAACCAGGTTTCTGGCGCTAAACGGCGTCGTGCCTGGTCGACGCCTTTCAGAAGGGCGTCAGGGCAGTACGACGCCTTTTAGGGCAGAAACCTCCATGTTCGAGGTTTTACGAGTAGGGGTTCTGGCGCTAAATGACGTCATGGACGGATGACGCCTTTCGCAAGGACGTCGGGCCATCATGACGCCATTTAGGCAGGAAATCACTCCGAGTGAGGGTCTGTAAATCTGGAATTTCGGTGTGAATGGCGTCTGTGGACCTGGACGCGTTTTAAATAGGCGACTCCCTATGACGACGCGTTTCAAGGAATAATCTGGCTGTTAAATGAACCTGTCTGAGGGGCTTGAATGGCGTCGACCTCGGTCGACGCGATTCAAGACAGAACTGTATGAATCCTTGTTTTATCATGTGTTTCATTGTGGGACGATTCAATGCATGCTTTATGTTGTACACTGAGACTGAGGACTCCCGCGTGAATGGAATTACATCATGTTAGACGTGTGTATGTGCTTATGCGATTGTGGATTGGAATAATGTGGTTTACGTTTGTCACCATGGACCGATGGGGACAGGGTCATGGTGTCTGTGAGGCATTGTGCCGTACCGGTGGGAGAAGGGGTACATGTTGTGTTTTACCTTTGGCTGAGGGAAGCAGGATCGCCTTGAGCCCGACGGGCCGGAGTAGCCGGTGTGCTATCCGAGGGGTCCCTGTTTGTTCTCAGCGGGTCGGGGTTTCCCTGTTTGTCGTGGCAGCTTCCGGCGCGTTTCTTGCTGTGGAGCTGGGTGTGGTACTGTTGGAGTTGTTTTACCCCTGTAGCCACTGGGTTTGATGTGACCTTTGATCAAGGTTACGAGTGGTACCCTTAGCCCTTTGGCCTGACGCAGCCCGGGAGGTTAGGGTTGTGGGTAGTTCCTGTAGCTTCGGCTTGACGGGGGTTCACCGGTCCCCAGGGCCCTTCTGAAGCGCTGAGGCCTAGCGTGGAGGCAATCCGGACGGTAGGACAGTAGTCTAGACTGCTTGTGTGCACACGTAGCTGGCAGTGGCGGTACACTGGTTCCAGCTAGTCCTTGTTTGACTCACTACCTCACCCTACAGTGCCCCGGAACACTGTAGGGGTGGACAGGCGTGAGCAGTGGTGGTAGTGTTGGGAGGCGACGTTTGACTTCGGTCGACAGTGTGGTTCAGTCGCTTCGTGGACTTTGGCTGTGAGACGTGACTCCGTGTTGGGTTCTTCGGGTTGCTTAGAATGGTTCTTGCTACACTGCTTATCGTACGTTTCATATCAGAGTTGGGTGCTACGTTTACTGCTTTACTTAAATTGCCATATATTCCTGTTGTTACACTTGTGGGTGTGTGAGTGGGAGGCAGGGGATCGGATGATCCCTACTGAGCCCAATTCTGGTGTGGCTCACTCCCTGCGGTTTCAGGTGTGGACCTCGTGGCGAGCGGAAGCGTGGTGTCTTCTTGGTGTGCGGACCAGCAGATGTCTTAGTTCCGGGGTATGCCCCGATGTTGTTGTACTTTCCTTCTGCCTGTGCTTATTTAATTTGTTGGACATGTAATTATTGTTGGACTGTATACGGACATTGTTATTTTCCTTCCTTCGCACTTGCTTACCTTTGTAGTCCGTGTGATTGTTATATTTAGCCTTGTTTAGCACTTACTCCTCCAGATGTGTTGTGTGAGATCCGGGTGTGAACCTGCAGTTAATGGGCCGACGTCCATTTAGTGACCGGGTCTTCGGTCATAGGATGGCGGGTCGTTACAACTAGGCTTGATGTGGCACACCCACTAAGTGTCACCAGTAGATATCAGGCTGATCCAGGTGAGGAACACTGGAAGGCGGTGAAATGTATCCTTAGATACTTGAGAAGGACTAAGGATCTATTTCTCGTTTATGGAGGAAATGACTTGGAACTTCGAGGATTTACTGACTCGAGTTTCCAGTCGGATATGGATGACAGCAAATCCATGTCTGGATTTGTATTCATGTTAAATGGAGGTGCAGTAAGTTGGAAGAGTTCCAAACAGGAAACAACTGCAGATTCGATGACCGAAGCATAATACATTGCTGCAGCTGAAGCGGCCAAGGAGGCGGTTTGGATGAAGAAGTTCATCTCGGCGCTTGGAGTCGTTCCAAGCATTTTAGATCATGTTCCATTATTGTGTGACAACAATGGGGTAATAGCTCAAGCGAAGGAGCCAAGATCACATCAGAAGTCAAAGCACATTCTGAGACGATTTCATCTGATTTGTGAGATCATCGCCCGAAGAGATATAGTAGTTGAGAAAGTCTCATCTGAAGATAATGTAGCAGATCCCTTGACTAAGCCATTGTCTCAAAACAATTTAGAACATCACCTTAAGTCTATGCGACTTAGACACATGGGTGATTGGCTATAGTCAAAGTGGGAGAATGTTAGAATTGGGTGGCCTTAAAGCCAATCATTGTACATTCTAGTTCAGATTATTAATAAAGGCAATCATTTCTTCATTTAATAGTTCTCGCAATCGACTATCGTAATGAAGGTCCATAGACAAATGTATGGGATATTGAATCATGATGAGTTCATGATAGTGAGATCAATATCCTAAGGCAATTGTCTTAAATAGTTCTCGATCATAGGATATTTGAGATGGATATTAAATATTCGATAAGATCGACACAAGTTATGTCTGCTCATGTGATGAGGGTGAATGATCTCACATTCACTCGTGTGGTGACACTAAGACAAACAAGTGGGTGCTCATTAGAGAATGAGTTCACTGAACAGACCCAAATTAGAATTCCTGGATGGTAATTATACCTATTAGTCAACCAGGGAATTCAATCGTTGCAGTAGCACAGTTGGTCCTTTGACCTGAGTCACCAATGATACCTTGTTTGTGGACCATTGTATCTTGATTCTCTGACTCGTGGACTTTAACCATTAAGTCCACCATAATCGGTCTTTCAGATACAGTGGAAAGCTTGTGAAGGTAATTGAGTGAACAACAAGGGATCACTCACTCTTGGTATAAGACTGGAGAGAGAATGTCCTATGGATGTGTACACAGAAATCCCTGGCCAGGGTCGAATGAAAGAGATGTCTTTCTAGATATTAACTGTGTACTGGAATCCATCTGGATAATGCGATAGAGGGTTTGACTATAAAACCATACCCTTGCGTTATCGGGACATTGCATGAGTGAAGGATTATATCTGTGCGGTACCTGCAGACGGAAAGGTTCAATTGAAGGGAACTGTATCCCTTATATCTTCTGGGATCATGAGGTAGTGTTTGGTGCTGTTCATGATCAGAAGGCCAAGTGATTTAATCATCAGATGATAATTCACTTGTTTATTAAATTAATCATTTAACATGTGATGTTTAAATGTTAATTAATAAATATTAAACTCAAGAAACAATTCTAAGTTTAATGGGCCTGCAACCGGACTGATATATGGGCCTAGAGGGTCACACACATAAGAGTTCTCGTCAGACGGTGAGAGATGTTAAATTTCATGCTTATCTGGGTTTTTGTGAAAAGCTGCATGATAAACATGAAGGTTTAATGGAGAATTATCCAAGGCCACACTCTTGGATAATCATGAGGATTAACTCTTGTGCTTATCCTTATTTCTATATAAGGAGGGCCAAGGGGGAGTGGTAAAAAGTTAGTTCGACGAATTTTACTCCCCAGATTCTCTCTCTCCTCTCTTTCTCTCCTTCTCTCTCTCTTGGAGTGGATCTGTCTCTCTCCGCGCATGGTGGATTTGAGATCTGGTCGGAGCACTCAAGTCGAGGAGGAAATCGCGTCTGCTGCGGGAACTCGTGTGGATACCTCTAGAGATCGTGCGCGTGCGCGATTACCGAGTCGGCATCATCCACGGGAGATTCGAAACCCCGCAAAGGTGAAGAACTGTTCTTCCCGCATTAGTTTTAATGTCCGTTTTACGACCCCAGCAACCGATACAATGGAATCATTTTTATTTCCGCTGCGTTCATGGCGATTCCTTGCAGAGGGGGGGGGGGGTTTAAAAGGAAACCGCCGGCAACTAGGGGGTTGCCGGCGCCGTCGCCGGCGCCCCAGGGTGCCGGCGGCAGGGAGCTGCCGCCCCCTCACCTGCGCGCAGCTAGGGTTTCCTAGCTGCGCTCGAGTGGGGGGGGCGGGCCCGATGGGCCCAAGCCGTCCCCCGGGTCCGAGCCAGCCCGGCCCTGGGCCCGGACCAGGTCCGCGCCCTTATGGGCGGACTTGGGTCCGAGCCAGGGACCGGCTGGGCTCAGCCCAGGGTCCAGCCCGGACCATTGGTCCGCTGGCCTAAGTTTTCTTTTTTTTTAACCCATTTTAATTCGTTTTAAATTGTTTAATGACCTTTTAAATAATAGATTTTTAATTTAAATTTAAAATTGGATTTTAAATGAATAGGTCTGTTATTTCACTGTTAAAGGTCCCATAATTTTTGGAATTATGTTTTAATTAACAATTGTTGTTAATCAAGTTTTTAATCTAATTGTTAGATTAACCAGACATTAAAGGAAGTTAATTTAATTGTTAAATTAAAATTTAATGTCTGTAAAATTAACTAGCATGGAATGTTATAAATGTGTTTTTTTGGAGTTAACATGCATTTATTTTAATGATGTGCATTAGTTTGCTTATTTAAATTGGATTTAAATTGGCATGTTTAAACTTATTGAAAATTTTTCGAAAAATCCTAAATCCAAATTTTGTTTGGTCCCTGGTTTTATGAAACCAAAATTAATATTATTTTTGAAAATTTTATTTAGCCATTCGATGCGCAATTCATGTGTGGTTTGTTTAACTAAAACACATGGTGGTCATGGACGAGCATTAATTGTGGATGTGGAATGTGATTGTGTGGTTTATTGTTCATTAATAAATAGAGGTCTGCAAACCTCTCCCTCTCATATTCCATTGTACTTCTACCTTCCTCCTTAATGTAATCGCCATAAGGCTTCCTCATTTAAATTATCATGTAATTGAGAATTACGATGTAATTTGATCGAGGCGGCTGCGCGCGGAGCGAGGATGATCCACAACTGCTGACCAGATGAAAATGAAGGAGTTCATTGAATTCATGGGTTTGCAGACTCATGATATAGGTTGTTATATTGTGTATGTGTGTGCGTTTGACTGTCTGGCTCAAGTCAAACCGCAGTGCCGTCCATGACCACACTAATGACATGTATGTGATGCGTGTGCTTAATATTTGCTAGGTTATTAGTATTTATAATATATTCGATATATTTAATACTATCACCTAGGATGAGACCAATCTAAATAAATAAAACCTTCGTTACAAATTCTAAGCCGTAGCGCGAGTCATTGAGAATGTACCGCGTGGCTCTCTATTAATAGGATCAATGGAACTTAATTCAGTCATGGTAGATACTATGTGTTTACCCGAGGTCTGCCATTGTCTGTTGAGAGGACTGTTCATCATGGCATTAGATGCCTTTAGATGAGAGTAGATGAACGATATAGTCATCCACGTGTTTACCCGGGAAGTATGTTTCTACTTTACTCTGTCACGTATTGATGGTAAAGCTTAGACCAGGGATAATGGTCTACTGTGTTTACCCGGGACCATTAAACTTGGGAGCCGAAGTATAATCGGATATTGCAAGGAGTTGTAATTATCATGAGATGATTGCTCTGAGATAGCGGTATGATACTATGTGTTTACCCGAGGTCATACTGTGATGTTTGGAGATTCTGATCCCCACTAGGAGACAGTCGGCGTCTCCTGTTCTGTATATCTGAAGGTTATACAGTCCGTCGAAAATTAGTGGGAGTAAAACTAGATAATAAAAGACCATATCTTGTTTTAGTTAATCTGAATATCTGCTAATTATCGATTGATTATCTCCTGTAGGCGAAAATGTCGCACCATAACCCGTTGCGAGGCATACTTGATGCCAACCGTTTGACAGGCACCAATTACTCAGACTGGCTCAGAAACCTGAAGATAGTCCTCAGGTCTGAGCAGATTGCCTACGTCTTGGATACTGAACCTTCTTCTGAACCAGCATTGGATGCTCCAGAGGAGGAAATGATAGCGTATGAAAAATGGAAGGAGGATTCCACCATGGCCCAATGCTACATGTTAGCCTCTATGAGCAATGAGTTGCAGAGGCAACATGAAGAGATGGATGCTAGATCCATCATGCTCCATTTGAAGGAGCGCTTTGGTGAGCAGAGCAGAATCGAACGATATGAGATATCGAAGAATCTGTTCAAAGCTCAGATGGCAGAGGGAACTTCAGTACAGAATCACGTGCTGAAGATGATTGAGTGGGTGGAGAGGCTGGATGCTCTTGGGGTTACACTTCCCAAGGAGATGCAGACAGACCTCGTGTTGTCTTCACTTCCACCGTCATATGCTCAGTTCATCGTTAATTTTAATATGAACAAGATCCAGGCCACCTTAGCTGAACTATTGAACATGTTGAAAACTGCCGAGGGAAACCTTGTGAAGGATAAACCCCAAGTCCTAATGGTTGGTAAGACCAACAGAAAAAGACTTGTAGTCCAAGCTTTTCGAAAGAATAAGAACAAGGTTCAGAGAAAGGCAAAGGTCACCAAGAAAGACAAAGATAAAAGTGCTAAGAAAGGTGATTGCTTCTACTGTCACTAGAAAGGGCATTAGAAGAGGAATTGTAAGGAATACCTCAAGGACAAGGCTCAAAGAACTGTGAAGCAGCAGGACGCTTCAGGTATCTATATGATAGATGTAAACTTGTCAATAAGAGATTGTACATCATGGGTATTAGATACTGGATGTGTATCTCAAATCTGCAATTCTGTGCAGGCACTGACAAGAAGGCGTAAGTTGAGGACCAGCGAGGTGGAGCTGAGACTAGGTAACGGCGCAAGAGTTGCGGCGATCGCTGTGGGGACAGTGAAGCTCAAGCTACCATCCGGAGACATATTTTTATTAGATGAATGTTATTATGTACCTAGCATAATAAGGAACATCATTTCCATTTCATGTTTAGATAGAATTAGATACAATTTAAATTTTGGGAACAATAGTTGTTCAATTTATTTTAGAAATAAATTAATAGCTTCTGCTATTTTATCCAATGGTTTGTATCTATTGAATGTGTCTCATGATAATTTACATATCGGTTCTTCAATTAAAAAAAGTAAGTATGAAATGAACAAAGCCTTCTTGTGGCATTGTAGGCTAGGACACATTGGTGAAAACAGACTCCAAAGGTTGCATAAAGATGGATATTTGGATCCATTTGATTATGAATCATATGCAACCTGTGAGTCATGTTTAATGGATAAAATGGCTAAGTCTCCATTTAGTGGAACTGGAGAACGACCCAAAGGCATATTAGAACTCATACATTCAGATGTATGTGGTCCTATGTCAACCCAAGCCATTGGTGGTTTCTCATACTTCATTACATTCACTGATGATTACTCAAGGTTTGGATATGTATACTTATTGAAGTATAAATTTGAAGCCTTTGATAAATTCAGAAAATTTAAGAATGAAGTAGAAAAACAAACAGGAAAGAGTATAAAAACCATCCGATCTGATCGGGGTGGTGAATACTTGAGTACTGAGTTCATTAAATACTTAAAGGATAATGGTATCCTTTCTCAGCTTACACCTCCTTATACACCTCAGATGAATGGTGTATCAGAAAGGAGAAATCGCACATTAATGGGAATGGTACGATGCATGATGAGCATGTCCACATTACCAGTGTCCTTATGGGGATATGCACTTAGCTCGGCTATGTATATCCTGAACAAGGTACCCAGCAAATCTGTTGAAACTACTCCATATGAGATATGGAATGGAAGGAAACCAGACCTTAAACATGTTAAAGTCTGGGGATGTCGTGCTCATGTTAAAAGACATGACGCAGATAAGCTGGAATCTAGAACTGACAAATGCAGATTTGTGGATATCCAAAGGAAACTTATGGATATTACTTTTATCATCCTGGCGAACAAAAGGTGTTTGTGGCTAGGAGAGCTGTCTTTCTAGAAGAAGATTATATTCTCCCGAAGGACAGTGGGAGTAAAGTAATTCTGGAAGAAGTTCCAGACCCACAAACTGGCAATGGTTCATCAGATGAACCGTCAGTTTCTGAACCTGTTCAAATTGATACACAGGAACCTCGTAGGTCTGAAAGAGTACCTAAACCACCAGAAAGATATGTGGGACATATTAATTTGGATGGTTCAAGGATACTCTATAATGAGGATGATGATCCTAAGACTTACCAGGAGGCCATTGAAAGTCCAGAGGTCGGGAAATAGCGGGAAGCCATGAATTCTGAAATACAGTCCATGTACATCAACCAAGTTTGGAACTTGGTGGATTTACCCAATGGTATAGTACCTATCGGCTGCAAATGGATCTTTAAAAGAAAGATCGGTGCAGATGGACATATGAGACTTATAAAGCAAGATTAGTGGCAAAAGGCTATCGTCAAAGACAAGGTGTTGACTATGACGAAACCTTTTCATCCGTTGCTATGATTAAGTCCATTAGAATTCTTCTAGCCATTGCTGCCTACCATGATTATGAAATCTGGCAGATGGATGTGAAGACTGCCTTCCTCAATGGAAACCTTGAGGAGGAGGTGTATATGATACAACCAGAAGGATTCACATCCAAAGAATCTCCAGACATGGTATGCAAGTTGCAGAGGATCATTTATGGACTGAAGCAAGCTTCCTGGAGCTGGAACATAAGATTTGATGAGGCGATCAAATCTTATGGCTTCATTAAGAATGAAGATGAGCCTTGTGTATACAAGAAAAACAGTGGGAGCGCAATCACATTTCTGGTTCTTTACGTTGACGACATCCTACTCATTGGGAATGATGTAGGAATGATGTCATCAGTAAAGATATGGCTGTCAAAAAACTTCTCCATGAAGGATTTGGGAGAAGCATCTTACGTATTGGGAATACGGATCTATAGAGATAGATCAAAGAAGATGCTAGCTTTAACCCAATCCATGTACATAGAAACCATTGTCAAAAGGTTTGGCATGGAAAATTCCAAGAGAGGTCTCATACCGATGAGACATAGAATTTCACTCTCTAAAGGTCAGTCTCCCAAGACACCTGAAGAGAGGCCAGTGATGGATAAAGTCGCCTATGCTTCTGCCATAGGGTCCATCATGTATGCCATGCTATGTACTAGACCTGATGTAGCATATGCTCTAAGTGTTACGAGCAGACATCAGGCAGATCCAGGTGATGAACACTCGAAGGCTGTGAAATGCATCCTTAAGTACTTGAGAAGGACTAAGGATCTATTTCTAGTCTATGGAGGAGGAGACTTAAAGCTGCAAGGATACACTGACTCGAGTTTTCAGTCTGATCCTGATGACAGTAAGTCAACATCAGGTTTTATTTTCACACTCAACGGGGGAGCAGTGAGCTGGAAAAGTTCCAAGCAGGAAATCACTGCTGATTCGACAATGGAAGCCGAGTATATTGCTGCTGCTGAAGCCGCCAAGGAAGCTGTATGGATGAAGAAATTCATCGGCGATCTTGGTGTGGTGGAAAGCATATCGGGTCCCGTCCCACTGCTGTGTGACAACAATGGGGTGATTGCTCAAGCGAAAGAGCCGAGGTCTCATCAGAAGTCGAAGCACATTCTACGGCGCTTTCATTTGATCAGAAAGATTATAGCTCGAGGAGATGTCGTGGTGGAAAGAGTTCCCTCAGCCGACAACATAGCAGATCCACTTACAAAGCCTTTGTCTCAAAATGTTTTTGAGCGTCACTTAGAGAATATGGGTATTCTATATAAAAGTGGTTGGCTTTAGTCCAAGTGGGAGATTGTTAGTATTAGATGGTCTCAAAGCCAATCCGATACTGTGTACTTATTCAGATTATTAATAAATGGCAATAATTCATTGTGTGTAATTAATTTGATCTGTGTTTATCGTATCACGATGAAGTCCATGAACATGTGCAACAGTCTTCTGATTGTGATGAGATCATAATTACAGGACCGAAGACTTTTAAACACATGTTCTTAATTGTTCCTAGTCATAGGATGTTTGAGATAGGACATCGAACATCCGGATAGACTAGTATAGGTTACTTTAGCTCTTATGATGAGGGTGACTGATCCCATAAGTCACTTGTGTGGAGACACTATGCTGAACCTATAGGTGCTCATTGGTGAATGAGTTCACTGAACTGATCCGACTATGAATCGCTGGATGGTAATCACCTCATTGTTAAGCAGCTCGATTCAATTGTCACGGTTGTGTGGATGATCCTTGGACCTGAGACTCCAAAGATATCTTGTTGGTAGGTTTCTGAGCTTTGACCTTGACGAACGAATCCCTAACCATGGGTTATCAATAAGTCAAGCGATCGGGTTTAGGGAAATGCCCTCGAAGGTAATCGTGTGTTCAATACGGGATCATCCGCTCTCGGTAGTTTGAGAGAGAATGTTCCGGGAATGATGCGCTTAAAGTCCCTGGCCAGGGCGGACTCTGTAATCGATAAGGAGTTATCGAATTCAGATTAGCGGCATCTGATTCAAGTGAATCGACCGAATAGGGTTTAACAGTAAACCATGCCCTAGGTCAATTCGGGAACATTGCACGGATGAAGGATTATATCCGCGCGCTAACCGATGACGGAAAGGTTCCAATAGAGGGTTGCGATAACCCCAGTGCCATCCAAGATCACGCGATGTTGCTTGGCATCCAACGTGATCGGCAGTCCGTCCGAATTTATTGAGGGACATTAAATTCGGCTGATTAATTGAATATAAGGATATTAATTAATTCAGTGGGTCAGTAAAGGGTTACTGGACTTAATGGGCTATTAACTGGATTGGTATTTGGGCCTAGAGAGTCACAAGCAAATGGTTTTCAAGTCGATGGATAATCCGATAGGATTTTGGATAAGTCTGGGTTTTTATGAAAAACCGCAAACTAACTTCTTATAAAAGAACGGATTCTACGTCCGGGGCCAGCAACCCTGACCTAGCGTTCTTCCCCACTTTCTCTCTCCTCTAGGCGTGCGGTTCCCAACTGCTCCACCTTCCGTTCGACGGGAATTCCGAATCGCATGTCGCGGCAGATTACGCGCAGTCAGACGGGATCTTCGAACGCCGCAGTGAGCGAGGAAGCGAGGACGATCCATCGCGAGGAGAACCACGTGGATACCGCTAGAGGTCGGGCATCTGTGTGACTTGCGGCATCGCTCCGACGGAACCAAAAAACGAACGCGGATTGGAATCCGCGCAAGGTGAACTCTATTTTCCCGGCTTTATTTTAACGACCGAAACGGGATGGATCCGATCCCGAACTTATTATTCCGCTGCGTTTTTCGGTTGGATCCTTACACAACGATCCCAACAGCGTCCACTACCTGATCTATCCTAGGCAGCGGAAAGTTGTGCATCGGACAAGCCTTGTTGAGGTTGGTGAAGTCCACACACATCCGCCACTTGCCATCCTTTTTGGGCACCATTACTACATTGGCGATCCAGTCAGGATGGTGTACCTCTCGGAGGTGTCCCACGTCCAGCCCCTTTTGCACTTCGGCTTGGATGGCCATCCTTCTTTCTTGATTGAAGGTACGCCACTTCTGCTTGACTGGGGGCTGGTTGGGGTCGACGTGCAGCCTATGCTCTGCTACCTTCGGTTCGACCCCAGGCATGTCCGCAGAAGACCAGGCGAAGACGTCGAGGTTTTCTTTCAGGAACTCAGCAAGTCTTTCGGCTTCAATCTTTTCTAGGCCGGAGCCTATCATTAACGTCCGACCTTCTCCTCTCGGAACCGGAACGGTTGTAAGTTCCTCTCTTGGGGATGCTTCGGCCGAAGATTCGATTGAAAGAGATTCGACTGTGGCCTTCCCTTTAACCGAAATCATGTAACACTGCTGAGCTGCTTCCTGATTTCCCTTGGCTTTGCCAATTCCATGGCCGGTACGGAACTTCAGCTTCTGATGAAAAGACGAGGGTATAGCTCCAATCCCGCCGATCAGCCTTCGGCCAAAGATGGCGTTGTAGGCCGAGTCGAGCTTGACAACGGCAAAATCCGTTTCGACGGTTAATTGCCGAGGGGCCGTACCTAGGGTTATAGGGAGCCGGACGATGCCTTCTACTCGGCAAGGCGAACCATTAAAGCCGAATAGAGGCCCCTGGTGAGGCTTCATATCAGCCTCATTCAAACCCATTTTTACAAAACAGTCGTAACAAAGTACATTTGGGGCACTTCCATTATCAACAAAGATACGATGAACATCGTAACTTTTCATTACAGCATTTACAACTAAGGCGTCGTCGTAAGGAACCTAAATGTCGGTCAGATCCTCCTGGCCGAAGATGATGTCCTCTTAACTAGACTGCTTCGACTCGATGTCGACTGCCGCTACTGCTGTATTGCTGAGCCGACGACGCCTCGGCCCCTCTCTCGGTCCTCCGGATATCATCATAATTGACCCGGCACTGGGTCGTTGGTGTGATGCTTCTGCCAGGGCCGAAGTGACCTTAGGCTAAGGTGGGGCTACTTTATCCGGGAGTTGACGTTGCCTAGCTGCTTCAGGAACGTCCCGGTTCTGTCGTTGTTGAGGCTGCTCTCACCGGTACTGTGGCAGACGGCCTTCTCTGATGAGACGATCAATCTCCTCCCGAAGGTGCCGGCATTCGTCAGTTGAATGGCCGGTTTCCCGATGGTATTCACAGTACTTGCGGGGCTCCCTTCGGCGGGGGTCAGTCTTGATGTGCTCCGGCTGTCGAAGCATACCTTTTACCTCCATGAGCATCCATGGGGGTGGAGCAGGTAGTGGCAGATACCGCTGCTGCGGATCCCGGCGCTTTTCTCGGTCCCATTCTTCCCTCCGGTATCGCTTGCGAGACGGCTCCTGATCTTCTGGGAGAGACCGAACCAGAGGGGTAGCCACTGGTGATGTCTCGGCGGTATTCTTGCCTTTGGACATCATCAGGGCTTCCTGGTTAATGTACTTATGGGCCCGAGCCACGAGGTCCTGGAAGGTGGAGGGATGGCGCTTCTCGATAGAGCTGAGAAGCCCTTCGTCCATGCACCTACTGATTACGGCCGAGGCCGCAATCGAACTATCCAGGTTCGGAATTTGGGCGGCTTCGGCCCGAAACTTAGTGAAATATTCTTGGAGGGTCTCGGTAGGTCCTTGCTGAATGGCCAGTAGGCTAGCCGAGGTTTTACACTGCCGAGTGGCGTCGAAAAATTGGTCGATGAATAGTTAGCCTAACTGTAGTAGAGAGTGGATGGAATTGGGGGCCAACGTCTTGAACCAAGTCAGGGCTGTTTTTTCAAGAGTGAGGGGGAAGAGAGGTAGGAATTGAATCTCTGGAAGTGGAAGACCGGATCCGTCATTCCGTCATATAGAGGGCCTTTCGGCAGTTTAAAGTTGGGAGGTACCTCAATGGCCAGAAGCTCTGGAGAGAATGGAGTCTGCTCCAGAATGGTGCTGGCGAGAGGCGCTCCATATGGCCGAGATACCATCTGCTGCATTTCCTTCCTCATCGCCGTCAGCCGCCGGTCCAGGTCCGGGGTGGTTGAAGTAGTGACCGAACATCCTTTGGCCTTGGTCGGATGAAATCCGGACGAAGCATAGTCTTGCTCCGTCATGATGTGACTGGTGCGAGGGACCCGGGCAGGCGGCGGAAATGGCTCACTGTGTGCCGTGGTGGCCTCGTCGGGGAAGGCCTGCGAGGGTGTCAGTTGTAGCCTTGCAGCTTGAGCAGGACAGAATGGAGGAGGCGGTACCTGCTGCGGGAGCTGACCCAGTAATCCCATGTGCTGGGCGATGGCAGATACCATATCTCGCAAGGGCGCTAAGGAAGTAATAGTGGCAGCCAGCGTCGCCACTTGTTGCTGAAGCTCTTCCACCCGGTCGTCTCTAGGAGCGACGGATTCCGGTATAACAGGAAGGGCAGTGCCTTGTGGAAGAACAGACGGAGTACCTTCAGAGTGGAGTGCCTGTGCTGGAGTCGCTCGCGTCTCTGCCTCGTCTTGCCCGGATCGTCTGGTCACCGGACGATGAGACAAGACTTCTCGCTAGTTTCCCACAGACAGCGCCACGTGATGTAGCCGAAGCTATTACGGTCGGATTCCGAGACTGGAACCCGAAATTGGATCAGATCGAAGAAGAGGACCAACGGGGATCCGGAACGAGACGAGGGCGGATACGGGGCCGAGGATCCGAAGCCGAGAGGTACCCTGACGAAGGCATGCCGGGAGCGAAGCTGAGACTCCTTCGGCCGAGGCGGACCGGCCGGCGAAGGGCGTCGAGACCGGAGGGTGAAAACCCGAGGTCGGTGGCCGAGACCGACTCGGAGAGGTCGGCGAAGATTCAAACCGAAGTCCCTGCAGGAGGAAGAAGAAGGAGAACCGGTCAGTAGGAGTCTCGGGCTTCGGCCCAAGAGAACCCCCTTCGACGGCTAAGTTAGCTTCTGAAGAAGATTCGATTCAGAAGAGAAGGAAGAAGAGGTAGCTTTAATGCTTTTGGACTGTTGTCCTTGCTCAAGAAGACATACCTTTGATAATAAATAGCCTTGTATTTATAGCGGAGGATAGAGGTTGCTTAGTGGTGGCAGCCGATATAGGACTATGTTTTGGTTTACTGATAAACCGCCATAGCGCCTAACCCTCCCACCGGAGTGGGCCGGATACGGGTACTGGGCCGAAGGTGGGGGCCACTGTTGGGCCGGATGCCGCTTAGTGTGCTGAAGCCAACTAGGCTGTAGGCCGCTAACTGGGCCGAGGCCCATTGGGCTGAGGGCTGCTGATGGGCCGGATACTGCTGGGTCGCTGATGGGCCGAGGGCCACTGGGCTGTTGATGGGCTGAGGGCCACTGGGCCGCTAATAAGCCGAAGGCTACCAGTGGGCCTCTTACCGTTGCTGCTATTGGGTTGATGCTGGTGTTGGGCTATTTAATGGGCCGAATCGGATTTTGCCCCATCACAGATAATGATGAATTAATCTGTATTTATCTGTTTGTTAGTTGGATAAACTTCAAATTCTTTCATGTTAATCCATAAATAACCACGGATGTAAAGCCTATAAATACATAACCCCTTGGTCATTAAAAAGTTAGTGATAATTCTTGAAAGATTAGTGATAATTTTGAGTGATCCAAGAAGAAGATGACGTCTAAACACTGAAGAATCGAGCTGCTACTTCCTGGAGTCTGCATCCTTTCTTCATCGCTTCTTCGTCCTTTCAAGATTCATTCAAAACCAAGGCTTTTCAGGGGCCATCCAACTTAGTTCTTAATTAATTTCTACATCTTTCTCATATTTTCATCACATTGGCATTACAATTTCATCACATCATTCCATGCAACACACACTCACTAGCATTATTTTCCAATCCAAGTTTTAAGAAGTTTCAAAGACCACAAACAAGTGAGTTCATTTATGTCTAGAATCCTAGAGAGAGAAGCTCCGGGTTTTTCGTTTTGGCCGCCGCCGGCCATGGCCGGTCCCGAGGGGGGCGGGAGACCCCCCACCTCGCTGCAAGCCCCTCCCCCACTCCTCTCTTCGCTGTAGAAGCCCCCGCTTACCCAGTCCACTGCTCAGCCCGTGGAAGCGCCGGCCTGTGCCATAGGTACTCCCCCACCCTCCTTGCTATCTGCTGCTGTTGACGCCCCCCCCAGCGCACTGCCTGCGTTGAACCGAGCCCGTGCTGCGCCTTCATCTTCACCGGCATGGAGCACCGGTCTTGGAGCGAAGACCTTTGTCCAAGCGCTGAAGAACAAGCCTCTCTTCCCAGAGGTACAGATCCCTGTCCATCCCCCTGCCTTCACGGATCTTGGGGAGCCGGCTGTCTACTTTTCTCAAGAGGAGATTGCCACTGCCTTGGCACCGTTCCAGTTCGCCCTCGTGGCGAAAACTCCCTTTGGAAGGCCCCTGTTCCCTGACATCAAGGCCCTCCTCATGCAACGGCTCCGTCTCCAGCAGGACTTCATCATCAGCGCACTGGATAACCGGCACCTCTTGATCCGCTGCACCGTGCAAGACTATTATCTTCGTCTCCTCCTCCGAGAACAACTCTATGTCAAAGGCTACCTCTTCAAGTTCCTCAAGTGGATGCCTGATTTCGAGTGCGGCACGGAACCACCGGTTATCCCAATCTGGGTGGAATTCCCAACCCTCAAGCCTCACCTCTTCCACGAGGCATGCGTCAGGTCGATCGTTGGAAACATTGGACGGGTTCTACAAGTCGCCCTCCACACCGCGCAGCTCACAAACACATCCTCCGCTCGTGCGTGCATCGAGCTGGACGTCCTCAAGCACCGTCCGTCTCGTATCTGGATTGGGATGGGTAATACAGGATACTTTCAAGAGGTTCTGTATCCCCCCCTCCCTCCTTATTGCCTAACATGCAGGCTCCTGGGCCACTCGTCTTCAACCTGCCGAAAAGCTGCCAAGAACCCTAAATCCCAGGAACCTCACCCGATTAACAAGCAAGGCCCTTCTCCTCCAGATCCCACCCACCCACCTCCGGTTTTGGTGAATGAGGATGGTACTAGGAGCACCGCTCAACCAGCGTTGATGCACACTACTTTTGCGAACCGCACCGCTGCTGCCCAGGTGGCCCGGACACCTCTTCCTACCCATCCTTCAGAAGGACCGATGAAGACCTTGCGTGCTCCTGCGGGCTCCAAGCAACGATGGGTTCATAAAGATCCGCTTCCCATACGGAACCAGACTCAAATCACTACCTCTAATCCTGTTGATATAAACAGGCCTGATGCTGGAAATATTGAAGACGCAGCTCAGAAAGATCCGGCTGTGATTCCCCCACCTGTGATTGCTCCATCGGTGCATGCTCCTTCGCCTTGTAACAAACAACTTCATGGGAGCATCAGCACCCTTCCAGTGATGACTGAGTCTGAAAGGATTACCTTGGAGCCGCCTCCGATTACCACCGAGCCTCCAGATGTTCGCCGTCAACCTTCAACGTCCACTGCTGGCGCGCTTCTGGCCATCGAGCCCATGCAAAGCTCCACGTTGGCTCCCATGTTGGCCAACACCTCCATCGCTGTTGATCGGCTCCAGCGTAATACCCTGCCTGCATGCACGCCAGGTGTTCGACAGAGGTCCTCGTGTTCGGCTGAGGACCTGCACTCCTTGACTCCTGCGCCCATGCACACGGCTTCGCCCTGTGGTTCCGGTGCTCTGCCTCAGCCCAGGGACCAGGCCCACTTGCCTATGCAGCAACCCGTTCTTTCCCCCCTTAATGGGCCGAGCCCTGATCTTGAGGCCTCCACCCCCAATCGCCAGACAGCCTCAGCCCAAGTTCCTGTTGATCGGCTCCAGCATAATACCCTGCTTGCTTACCTGCCAGGTGTTCGACATAAATCCTCGGTTTCGGCTGTGGACCTGCAATCTTCACCCTGTGCCTATGATGCTCCGTTTCAGCCCAGGGACCAGGCCCACTTGCCTGTGCAGCAGCCCGTTATCTCCTCCCTTAATGGGCCGAGCCCAGAACATGAGCCCTCAAGTCCTAATCGCCAGCAAGCCTCAGCCCAAACTGCTGCCTCTCTTACAGACTCCCTGCATGCAGATGAACAGACTACCCCTGATATGCAAAGGCCGACTACCTTAAACGCTCAGCACCAGCAATCGCTGGATTTCACTGCTGAAGACCCAATTACAGAGCAAGCAGCTGTTGACATCACCATGCTTGATACTTTTGAACAGGCTACTGGTGCTGGGGGGCATCCTGACTCTGTGCATCTCCATGCTGCTCCACACCCCCAGCACCAGGAGTCTTTGGTGAGCAACATTCACTCAATTTCTGGTAATATTAACACACTTCCCTCTGGTCTGGACTCTAATTCTGTTCTTGTTACTGTGGGGGATCGAGTATTGGACAACTTGGACGAATTGAAATCTACTCATGACAACATTGATGCTGCGGGCATGGAAGTTTTATCGTCTCATAGCGTCGAAAATCAGGTGATATCTGATCCTCAACTCCCATGCAAGCTCAATTCAGCGGACTCCATTATTCCCACTCCATCTAGTGCTGTTATTAATCGGGATGTGCACACTATTAATCCTTTTGGTCTGGTTGATGTTGAACCAGTTAATCAAGGTCATTTGGCAGCTGTTGCCTCTCCTTTGCCAATCATGGAAGTCCATACATCTTTAAAAGTCGATAATCAGGTGATATCTTCCGCTTATTTACCTATTGAGCAGAGTTCCCATGATTCAGGCCAGTCTGCTTCTCATGGTGTGACCCAGATACCTAATATTGAGGCTTTAAATCTGGATAGTCTCAATCCCAGCGATGATGCTAAACAATTACTTGAGATACATAAATTTAGGCAATCTTTCTCTACCACTGATGAATCTCAGGCTACTTGTGATGATGGCATACATGATACATCTAGTAATTTAACTTCGGCCCAACAAAAGAGCACCAGGCTCACCCGTGCTCAGAAAAAGAAATCTAAACATTAATGGTTAATACATTGGTTTGGAACATTAGGGGTGTTGGGAGCTCTACCTCTCTTCGTAGATTAATTTCTCTGTGCAAATCACACAAGATTAAGATGGCTGCCATTCTTGAGCCTATGATACATTATTCTTCCATGCAGCGCATTTCTTTACGTCTTGGCCTCTCTAAGTTTGCTGCTTCTAATATGGACCATGGCAAATTATGGGTTTTCTGGCATGAGTCTATGGATATTGATATTCTACATATTCATGATAATTATATCACTGTCAAAGTGAAGGATGTTGTTGAGCATATTATTACTTTTGTCTATGCTAGTTGTCACCTTCAAGACAGAATTGGTACTTGGGACGATGTTGCCTCTTTCGCCTCCTCAGTTGTTGTTCCATGGATGGTGATTGGAGACTTTAATTCTGTTCTGTTTTCTCATGAGAAACTTGGTGGGAATGTTCCTCTTTCAGCTTCAGTCCATGCATTCCACTCTTTTGTACAGGACTGTGGCATTGCTGATCTTGGGTTCAGTGGTCCTAGCTACACTTGGCGCAATGGACAACAAGGGATTGGTTGTATAAGAGCTAGATTGGACAGAGGTTTGGCTAACACTCATTGGTTTGCAAAATTTTCTACTTCTATAACACATCTGCATCATAATTGTTCAGATCACAACCCCCTGCTTGTCACTTATGACTCTTTGAACTCTATTCATCATGCTCACTTTAAATTCTTGAAAGTTTGGACCAGACATCAGAGCTTTGTTCAAGTTATTAAGGATTGTTGGAACAGACCTTTGCATGCTTCTCCTCTTTATAAGCTCAGTGCCAAATTGAAAAGGTTAAGGGCTACTCTTAAGCACTGGAATAAGAATATATTCGGGAATGTTTTTGATGCTGTCTTAAAAGCTGAGAATGATGTTGCTAATCTGCAAAACATTGCTGACACTTCGCCCTCTGCTGATACTTTGAATGATCTAGTTGTTGCAAAGAGAAAACTTGATGAATTATTACTCAGACAGGAAATTTTCTGGAGACAAAAATCTCATTTCAGGTGGCTCAAGGAAGGGGACCAAAATATTGCTTTCTTTCATTCCATTGTTTCTGAGAGACGTAGAAGGAATTTTATTCACTCTCTTTCGGATATTAATGGCAATCAGGTTACTGATCAGAATGCTCTTCTTTCTATGGCTATTGATTATTATAAGGACCTGTTCACCTCCCAGCCCCCTTCTATGAATAGTAGTGGTCTTCTCCAATACATTCCTAGTATTGTTAATGATCAAGATAATGCTGCTTTGCTGGCTATTCCTTCTCTAGAGGAAGTGAAAGATTATGTCTTCTCTCTTTGTGCTGATAGTGCTCCAGGTCTCGACGGATTTTCAGGTGATTTCTTCACTCATTGCTGGGATATTATTGCTGATGATATATTTGTTGCTGTTATTGAATTCTTCAAGGGTGGCTCTTTGCCTAAGGCCTTTACTTCTACTCATTTGGTTCTTATTCCTAAGTATGACAATCCTACCACTCTTAAGGACTTCAGGCCCATTAGTCTATGCAATTTTAATTATAAGATCATTTCGCTGATTGTTTGCAAGAGGCTCTCTGTTATTCTGCCTAGGCTTATTTCTCCCTTCCAAGGTGCATTTGTTAAAGGAAGGGACATCAGTAATAATATCTGTTTGGCCCAGGAGATGGTGCATAATATTTCTAAAAAAACTATTGGTCACAATGTTATTCTTAAACTGAACATGATGAAGGCCTATGATTTACTGGAATGGAGCTATTTATTTGATGTTCTTTACAAATTTGGCTTCTCTCATGATTGGATTAATTTGATTAAGAATCTGTTTACTCACTGCTGGTTCTCAGTTATTTTTAATGGTCAGCTTGGTGGCTATTTTAATTCTTCCAGAGGACTTAGGCAAGGTGATCCTCTGGCCCCCAGTTTGTTTATCTTGGCAGAAGAAGCTTTCAGCAGGGGTCTTCATAACCTTTTCACCAGAGGCTTGATCACTCCTTTCTCAACATTCAGAGATGGGCCTATTATATCTCACTTACTCTTTACTGATGACACGGTTATTTTTACTAATGGATCTCAGGCTTCTCTTCATCGGCTCCTTGCTTTTATTAATATTTACGAGAGATGTTCTGGTCAGCAGGTTAATAAAGACAAAAGCTCTTTTTATGTGGCCCCTCGCACTATCACTCAAAGAATCAATCAAATTGCTGCTGCTACTCAGATGCCCAATAAGGCTTTTCCGATTATTTATTTGGGGTCTCCTCTCTACAAAGGTATTGCTAAAGCTATCTTTTTTCAGCCACTATGTAACGACCCGCCATCCTATGACCGGAGACCCGGTCACTAAATGGATGTCGGCCCATTAACTGTAGGTTCATACCAGGATCTTATTCGCACATCTGGAGGAGTAAGCGTTAAACAAGATTAAATATAACATTCACACGGACTACAAGGGGTACAGTGCGCAGGAAGTAAAATAATAATGTCCGTACACAGTCCAACAATAATTACATGTCCAACAGATTAATTAAGTACAGGCAGAAATAAAGTACAACAACGTCGGGGCATACCCCGGAAACTAAGATAGCTGCTGGTCCGCACACCAAGGAGAACGCCACGCGCCGCCACACGCCACAAGGACCACACCTGAAAACGCAGGGAGTGAGCCACACCAGAATTGGGCTCAGTAGGGATCATTCGATCCCCTGCCTCCCACACACACACCCACAAGTGCAGTGACAAAGGTACAGGTAATAAGGCAAGTAAAGCTGTAGCACACTACTCCTAAAATCTCAATATGAACCATATGCATTCGAAATGTAACGTGCATATTTCTAAAATCATTATATCAAGAAGCCTACAACTTGCGTCTCGGCAAAACACGCCAACCACGCCTCCGAAAGTGGGAAACACACCAACCACACAGCCGTAAGTAGGAAACACCGTCCACACAAGCGAAAGTGGGAAACACCGACCCGCTGAGACCAAACAGTAACCCCTCGGATAGCACGCTGGCTACTCCGGCCCAACTGGCTCAGGTGGTTACTCCTTCCCTCAGCATGAGTGACTCTCCGAATGTACCACTCCGACACCGGTACTAGCTGACCCCGGGGTTCACCAGGTGACCCTCTCTCACTAGGCGTCACCCCGCCCACGCCCCCACCGGCGCTGTGCTCACGCCCCCACCAGCACAGGGTGATAAAGCGCTACAATGTCACTCCAGGTCCACAGTAACACAAAACCACCAAAACCCGGCACAGTACGATCCGGTCACGTGAAAAGCCCGCGATCGCATGGCACACAACACAGTGCCATCCGGTCATGAAGAATCCGAGTACACTAAGGCATGCACTAACTAACTATCTAGCAGTATGAACACGTTTTACTGGCATGAATTAGTGTTGTTCTGCCCTGAATCGCGTCGCCCAAGGCCGACGCCATTCAGTCTCCCTAAACTGGTTCATAAAACAGAGGCCACGGAAATCTGGCCTAAAAGGCGTCGACCCAAGTGGTCGCCTTTTGAAACGCGTCGACATCCTACGACGCCATTCAGTTGATAAATCCAGAATTTCAGGAAAATAGTACCCAAGGGATTTCTGCCTTAAAAGGCGTCATGGTCTCCCGACGCCATTTAAATCGCGTCGCCCGCCCATGACGTCTTTTAGTCCCATAATCCCGAGCTGACGAACCCTCAGTCGGGGTGATTTCCTGCCTAAATGGCGTCATGGTGGCTCGACGTCCTTCTGAAAGGCGTCAACCACCCATGACGTCATTTAGCGCCAGAACCCCTAGCCTGTTAAACCTCGAACAGGGGAGGTTTCTGCCCTAAAACGCGTCGTACTGCCCCGACGTCCTTCTAAAAGGCGTCGACCAGGCACGACGCCGTTTAGCGCCAGAAACCTGGTTCTCTGTTTCGAACCGAGGGTTTCTCCCTTAACCCCAAATGCCCCGAAAAATCCCAAAACGGAAAGGGGGAGGAAGAGCAGTTGATCCACCACAAATATACTACGAAACCCCATTCATAAATGCGGCCATACCCACAAGAACACCCCCTAAACATGCTCAATCTGCCCCAAAACACATCAAAACACGCCCAGGAAAGCACGAGCAACACATGCAAGGTTCGTCCCCCTACCGGATACTAGAACTCCTCCTGGCTCCGTGTCGCCCAACCGCCGCGCCGCAGACCGCCGCCGGTACCCCCGAGAACGTCGCCACTCCGCCGGGACGTCGGCCGCCGTCCGGAGAATGGAACGCCGCGAAGGAAGTGGTGGTGGCAGAGGTGAGAGGTAGGGAGGCGTTGGAGTGGTGGGAGAGGAAGAAGAGAAAGGGAATGGCGGAGAGTGGGATCGGAGGAGGCGGAGAGGGAGAGGAGAGAGAGTGAGAGGTGAGAAAATGAGGGAAAGAAAGGAGGGCTCGCGGGGGTCATCAGAAACTACCTAAAACGCGTCGAGCGAGAAGGACGCCTATCAGATGACAGGACGGGCCGTACTGACAGCTGTCTGAAATGCGTCGACCACCATGGACGCCATTCAGCTGACATGACAGGCACCGTACACTGACATCGCAGGGTGGCAGTCTGAATCGCGTCGTCCATCATGGACGCCGTTCAGACGACAAGACAGGGGCCGTACTCTCGCGGCCCGAAATCTGCCCACGTGGCACCCACGTGGCACAACAGCAATTCGCCTAAATGGCGTCCACCTATCAAGACGCCGTTTGAAAGGCGTCGTGATCCTCCGACGCCATTCAGAGGAAATTCTCCAGACCCCGCAAGGTCCGACCCAGGGGATCCGGCCCGAAACCGACCCGAAAACCGAACCCGAAACCTCAGTCCTTACACACTGCTTGACAAGGTGAGAAACAAACTTACAAATTGGAAAACTAAACTCTTATCTCCTGGGGGTAGATTAATTCTGATAAAGCATGTTTTATCATCTATTCCTATACACATTCTTGCTGTTCTCTCTCCCCCTAAGAGCATTTTGAATGCCATGGAAAAAGCATTTGCTGCCTTCTTTTGGGGTTCTTCCAATGTTGGTTAGAGAAAATACTGGATTGCTTGGAAACATATGGCTAGACCTATTGATGAAGGAGGGATTAGAATAAGATCTCTCTTTGATTTGAGTACTGCTTTGAAAGTGAAACTTTGCTGGAAGATTTACTCCCATAAGGGAGTTTGGAGTGATTATATCCATTGCACCTATCTGCAGGATCAGCATCTATCCTTTTGCCCCTTGGCTGGTTCTCCCCACTGGAGAATGGTTCTTGGTCCTAGACATTGGGTCTTGGACCATACTTGCTGGCAGGTTGGGACTGGTAGGCTTTCTTTTTGGAATGATAATTGGACTGGTCATGGACCTCTCAGGGAGTTCATATCTTCTGATCAATGGTTTTCTGTTGCTCATACTCATAATTGGATTGTCCAGGATTTTTTGGCTCACAGACATGACTTTCTACATATGCTTCCTATGGATATTCTCCATGTTATCAATGATATTGCTATTTGTTTATCTCATACTAATGGCCCTGATAAAACCATTTGGCAGCCTGATACTCATGGTTATTTTACTACTAAATCTGCCTGGAACACTGTCAGACATACTGGGCATCAGCTTCCTATCACCAAATGGATTTGGCACACACTCTTACCTAAAAAGATCTCCCTTTTTATTTACAGAGCTCTTATTGACAGATTGCCCTTTGACTCAGTTATTCAGAGATATGTGATTTCTTTGGTTTCCAAGTGTTATTGCTGTAGATCTCCTTATAATGAAACTATGGACCATATTCTTGCTTTGGGTGATATTGCCAGATATTGTTGGAGCTTCTTCAAGCACATTTTCCAGGTTCACGCTCAAGGGACTTCTTTTCATTATACGTTCTCTGCATTCACTTCTAAGGCATCCAATACTTCTCTCTATGGCTTCTGCATGGGTATCACTCCCTCTATTATTGCCTGGACGCTTTGGAAAGCTCGGTGCACTGCCAGGTTTGACAATTCTGTTTGTAGTAAAGAGCATATTTTGAGGCAAGCTATTATTCTTATCACTGAGATTGCTTCTTTATTTCATCCTAAGAGGGCTTCTTCCTCTGCTGAGAGAGTATCTTTGCAGGCTTTGGGTTTGACTGATATCTTTTCTCCTGCACCCCCTTCCCTTGTCTATTGGATTCCTCCGCCCAGATTTCATGTTAAATTTAACACAGATGGCTGTTGTAAAGGTAATCCAGGTATATCTGCAGGTGCTGCTATTCTCAGAGATGATAAGGGATCCTTTATTTCTGCTTACTGTGGCTTTTTTGGTATCACATGCAGTCTTATTTTAGAGATCAGGGCTATGCTTATTGGATTACAGATGTGTCTTCAGATGGGGATTTCTTCTCTTATTATAGAGTCTGACTGTCAGGTCCTCATTATGCTCTTACTTTCTGATGGTCAGAAGATTCCTTGGATCCTTCATCCGTGGTGGGATATGCTTTGCTACTTGAAGGACTCTACGCATATTCAATTCCAACATGTGGTCAGAGAATGTAACAAGGTAGCAGATGCTTTGGTCAACTTCTCGTGCTCCTCTCATATCTCCCAGGGCTTCTCGTCAGCAATTGCTTTGCCACCTTTAGTTAGAGGAGAGTTAACTATGGACAAATCAGGTGTTCCTCATTTTCGCTTTTGATTGGTTATTGTACCTGGGGGGTTTTTTGCTTTGAATTTTTATTATTATTGTATCTCCCAGGGGTAAGGTGGCATGTCCCCCCCATGTATGTTTATTTGATTCATTTAATAAAATTCCAAGGGCCTGCCCAGGGTCCTAGATAAGTTCTGGGCTAAAAAAAAAAAAAAAAAAGTGAGTTCATTTGTTTAGTTGGATGATTAGACTTATTATTGGAATATATACTACATCTATTTGAGTTCTCATTTTTCCCTCTCTCTTTTTTTCCATTTTCTTGCAAGGTACAAAAGGAAATCAAGAGGAGAGAATCAACAACAAGGGAATTAAGCTGGATGATCCTCAAAGTCCCAGAAGCAGTCAAAGCATGAACAAAGTCAGAAGGGCTCTCTTTCTTCAGCCAGGTGAAGAAGGGGAATCAAAAACTTCAACATCTCCCAATTCCAAAACAGGTAGGCGATCAATCTTTTATTTTGGAACTTTTTAGTTCAAAGTTTCTAGCAATCACATTCACTTAGTTTTTTAATAGGTTCACTTGTCACATAAACAACATAAATTTTCATGATAATCATACACCTGATTTGAGCACTCACAGTGACCCCCTTGTCGAGGTTGACTCGTAAGGGAGTACGTTTTGTATGGACCAAGGAGTGTGAGCAGAGCTTTGCTGAGTTGAAGGTTCGTCTCACTTCGACTCCAAATCTGGTGCTTCCATCAGGTCCAGGTGGATTCGTGGTTTATTCGAATGCATCGCGTCGAGGTTTGGGTGCAGTTCTGATGCAACATGGTAAGGTTGTGGCCGATTCTTCTAGGCAATTGAAGAAGCATGAGGAGAACTACTCCACTCATGACTTAGAATTGACGGCTGTGGTATTTGCACTGAAGATCTGGCGGCACTATTTGTATGCAGAGAAGTTTCAGGTCTTCACCGATCATAAGAGCATGAAGTACGTATTCATGCAGAAGGATTTGAACTTGAGGCAGCGCAGGTGGATGGAGTTTATCAAAGATTATGATCTCAACCTTTCTTATCATCCGAGCAAGGCAAACGTAGTGGCAGATGCCTTGAGTCGGAAGATGATCGTATCACATCTCATAATTCAGGAATGGAGATTATATGAGCAGGTTGTGGAATCTTCCTTTAGGATTCCTGGAGAGGCTGATAGAGCCGTGTTGGCCAGCTTAACTGTGAGGCCAGCAGTGTACCATGCAGTGATCGAGGCTAAGAGGGCGGATGCAGGGTTACCGCAGGTTCTCTTGAAACCAAAGGTGGAGTTGTGGGATGATGGTACGGTCAGATTTAGAGGCAGACTCTATGTTCCAACTGAGGAAGAGGTGTGCAGGAGTATCCTAGATGAGGCACAGCATTCTAGATATGCAGTGCATCCCGGAATGACTAAGATGTATCATTGTTTAAGGAGGCACTTTTGGTGGCCTGGTATAAAGAAGGACGTAGCTAATTATGTGGCAAGGTGCCTAACCTGTCAGCAGGTTAAGGCAGAGCACCAGAGACCAAGAGGATTGTTACAGCCGTTATCGATCCCAGAGTGGAAATGGGAGCACGTGACTATGGACTTTGTGATGGGATTGCCCATGTCACCCGGTAGGAGAGACGCGATCTGGGTCATTGTTAATCAATTGACCAAGTCTGCGCACTTCCTAGCTATTAGGAAGGACTGGTCAGTTGGTAAGTTGGCTAGGTTGTTTGTAGACTAGATCATCTCTCTGTACGGGGTGCCCTTGTCCATCATATCAGATCAGGATCCAAGATTTACTTCTAAGTTCAGGAAGAGTTTTCAGAAGGCCTTGGGTACGCAGTTAGCCTTCAGCTCGGCTTACCATCCCGTGACTGATGGGCAGTCAGAGAGGACCATTCAGACGTTAGAGAATATGCTCAGGAGTTGCTGCTTAGATTGGGGAGGTTCTTGGGAACAACACTTGTCTACAGTGGAGTTTGCTTACAACAACAGTTATCATTCTAGTATCAGTATAGCACCTTACGAGGCATTGTACGGGCGGCCGTGTCGATCGCCTGTGAATTGGTCTGAGATTGGAGAGAGGCAGATAACGGGACCAGAGTTGGTACAGCAGTGTGCTGAGATTGCTAGAGTAGTGCAGCAGAGGTTGACTACAGCTCAGAGCAGGCATAAGAGTTATGTAGATATTTGTAGGAGGCCACTTGAGTTCGAGGTTGGGGACCACGTGTTTCTTCGAATCTCACCCTCCAAGGGTTTGATGAGATTTGGGAAGCGAGGAAAGCTGAGTCCAAGATATATTGGGCCTTTTCCCATTCTTGCTCGAATTGGGGAAATGGCGTATCAGTTAGCTTTGCCACCCAGTCTTGCAGGAGTGCATGATGTGTTCCATGTTTCCTTGCTAAGGAAGTACATTCAGGATCCGTCTCATGTCTTGGACTTTTCGGAATTGGAAGTCGCAGAGGACTTATCCTTTCTGAAATTTCCAGTGCATATTGAGGATCGCAGGGAGCAGGTCCTTCGGTACAAGGTTGTTCCTTTGGTGAAGGTAATTTGGTAGCATCGCTCCGGAGGCGAGGCGACCTGGGAGCGAGAGGATGAGATGCAATAACAGTTTCCCTACCTTTTCTTGTAAGTTCTCTTATGAGCTTGTACCATCAATTCTTTTCAATCTCGTTATTTTATAGTGGCAATTTCGGAGACGAAATTCTTTTAAGGGGGGGAGAATGTAAGGATTGAGGTTTCGGATCCGGTTAGGAGGACACATTTTAGAATGTGCCACGTGGGTGCCACGTGGGCAGGCATTGGGGCGTGAGAGTACGGCCCCGGTCTTATCGTCTGAACGACGGCTTGCATAGTCGACGTTATTAAGAGATCTGACAGTGTATGACCCCCCGTCTTGTCATCTGAACGGCGTCTACCTTGGACGACGCGTTTAAACAAATTTCGGTTTGACCCCGCGAGCCCTCCCTCCTTTCCCTCATTCTCTCCATTTCTCTCTCTCTCCTCCCCTTTCCCTCCAATCCATCTGACCCCCTTCCCCTTCTCCTTCCTTTCCTCTCCCCATTCTTCCTCTCCCTCCACTCCATTAACCCCCCTAACTTCCACCACTACCACCACCATCTCCTCTGCGGCATATCTCTCTCCGGACGGCAGCCGACGTCCCGCTGGAGTGACGGCGTCCACGGCGGTACGGGAAGTGGCTTGTGGTGTGGCGGTTCGGTGGCTAGGAGCTAGGAGGAGTTCAAGTAACTGGTAGGCTGACGATCCTCGCAGTGTTTTGTTTAAAATCATGATTTTCCCATTTTGAAAGCATGCAATATGTATGGATGCATTCGGGGTAGAAAAGCATGTTCTAAAGGGGGTTCTCTATAGAATGACTAGGTTTCTCCCCTACCTTCTCTATTTTTGTTGTTTTGGGGGATTTGGGGGAGAAATCCTATTTTTTTCAATCGAGGAAGGCCAGCAGGGAACCTGTTGGCGAACGCTAAATGGCGTCTTGGGATAGCGAAGCCATTTTGAACGGCGGCTGCCTCCCACGACGCAATTTAGTTCGGTTTACTCCGAGGCGTGATTCTGTTTATGTCGTTAATAGGCGATGAGGGACAGCGACGCCTTTTAAATGGTGACTACCTTGCACGACGCGTTTCAGGCCATCTTCTGAGGCCAGTTTTTATGTGAAATCAGTTTAGGAGACTTGAATGACATCGGCCACAGGCGACGCGATTCAAGACATAACCTCATTAATCCATATAATTACATGTGTTTACATTGTTAGATAGTTTGGTTAAATGCATGCTTGAAAACGTACTCGAGGATGAGGATTTCTACATGAACCGATCGCACCGTGTTGTGTTTTGTGCGATCGTGGGCCTAGAGTGACAGTTGTTAGCGCTTAGGCACCTGTGTCAGTGTGGGAGTGACACGGTACCAGTGTGGGAGTGGTGGGGAGTGACACGGCACCTGTGTCAGTGTGGGACTGAATCGCTGGATGGTGAGGAACACTGGAAGGCGGTGAAATGTATCCTTAGATACTTAAGAAGGACTAAGGATCTATTTCTCGTCTATGGAGGAAACGACTTGGAACTTCGAGGGTTTACTGACTCAAGTTTCCAGTCGGATATGGATGATAACAAATCCATGTCTGGATTTGTATTCATGTTAAATGGAGGTGCAGTAAGTTAGAAAAGTTCCAAACAAGAAACAATTGCAGATTCGACAACCGAAGCAGAATACATTGCTGCAGCTGAAGCGGCCAAGGAGGCGGTTTGGATGAAGAAGTTCATCTCAGCACTTGGAGTAGTTCCAAGCATTTCAGATCCTGTTCCATTATTGTGTGACAACAATGGGGCAATAGCTCAAGCGAAGGAGCCAAGATCACATCAGAAGTCAAAGCACATTCTGAGACGATTTCATCTGATTCGTGAGATTATCGCCCGAGGAGATATAGTAGTTGAGAAAGTCTCATATGAAGATAATGTAGCAGATCCCTTGACTAAGCCATTGCCTCAAAACAATTTAGAACGTCACCTTAAGTCTATGGGACTTAGACATATGGGTGATTGGCTATAGTCCAAGTGGGAGAATGATAGAATTGGGTGGCCTCAAAGCCAATCATTGTACATTCTAGTTCAGATTATTAATAAAGGCAATCATTTCTTCATTTATAGTTCTTGCAAATTAACTATCGTAATGAAGGTCCGTAGACAAATGTATGGGATATTGAATCATGATGAGATCATGATAGTGAGATCAATGTCCTCAGTCACTTGTCTTAAACAGTTCTCGATCATAGGATATTTGAGATTGACATTAAATATCCGATAAGATCGACACAAGTTATGTCTGCTCATGTGATGAGGGTGAATGATCTCATATTCACTCGTGTGGTGACACTAAGACAAACTTGTGGGTGCTCATTAGAGAATGAGTTCACTGAAGAGACCCAAATAAGAATTCCTGGATGGTAATTATACATATTAATCAACCAGGGAATTCAATCGTTGTAGTAGCACAGTTGGTCCTTTGACCTGAGTCATCAATGATACCTTGTTTGTGGACCATTGTATCTTGATTCTCTGACTTGTGGACTTTAACCATTAAGCCCACGATAGTCGGTCTCTTAGATACAGTGGAAAGCTTGCGAAGGTTATTGGGACATTGGATGAGTGAAGGATTTTATCTGTGCAGTATCTGCAGACGGAAAGGTTCAAATAAAGGGGACAATATCCCTTATATCTTATGGGATCATGAGGTAGTGTTTGGTGCTGTTCATGATCAGAAGGCCAAGTGAATTAATCATTAGATGATAATCCACTTGTTTATTAAATTAATCATTTAACATATGATTTTTAAATGTTAATTAATAAATATTAAACTCTAGAATAAGTTCTAAGTTTAATGGGCCTGAAACCGGACTGATATATGGGCCTAGAGGGTTACACACATAAGAGTTCTCGTCAGACGGTGAGAGACGTTAAATTTCATGCTTATCTGGGTTTTTATGAAAAGCCGCAGGATAAACATGAAGATTTAATAGAGATTTATCCAAGGCCAAACTCTTGGATAATCATGAGAATTAATCCTTGTGCTTATCCTTATTTCTTATATAAGGAGGCCAAGGGGAGGGGTAAAAGAGGTTGGATAATCTCTCTCCTACTCTCTCTCTTGGAGTAGATCTGTCTCTTTCCACGCATGGTGGATTTGAGATCTGGTCGGAGCACTCAAGTCGAGGAGGAAATCGCGTCTGCAGCGGGAGCTCGTGTGGATACCTCTAAAGATCATGCGCGTGCACGATTACCGGGTCGGAATCATCCACGGGAGATTCGAAACCCCGCAAAGGTGAAGAACCGTTCTTCCCGCGTCTAATTTTAATTGTCCGTTTTACGATCCCAGCAGCCGATACATAGGAATAGATTTTATTCTCCGCTGCGTTCTTGGCGATTCCTTACAATATGATAAGGGTGACTGATCTCATAAGTCACTTGTGTGGAGACATTAAGGCAAATATGTAGGTGCTCATTGGAGAATGAGTTCACTGAACTAATCCGATTGAATCGCTGGATGGTATTGTACCTCACTGTCAACCAGCTTGATTCTATTTTCGCAGTTGCGTGGATGGTCCTCGGACATGAGACACCAAGGACACCTTGTCGGTGGACTTCTGTGCTTTGACCTTGGTTTACGAATCTCTAGGCACGGGATTCTAATAAGCCAAGGATTGGGTACAACGGAATGCCGTCGAAGGGAATTGTGTGTCAATAAGGAATCATTCTTCGCTCTCGGTACTTAGAGAGAGAATGCTCTAGGAATGATGCGCGAAAGTCCCTGTCCAGGGCGGACGATAATATCGGGAAAGTAGTTTTCCGATATTCATCAGCGGCATCCAATCCAAGTGAGTCGACCGGTTAGGGTTTGACAGCTCGCCATACTCTAAGTTGACTCGAGAGCATTGTACGTATGAAGGATTATATCCACGCGGTAACTGTCGGTGGAAAGGTTCCAAGAGTGGGTTGCTTAACCCCAAATACCTTCCGAGTTCACGCAGTGTTGCTTGGCACCCAACGTGATCGGAGGCCCGGTCGAATTCAATGTGCGACATCAATTCGATTGATTAATTAATTAATAAAGGGTTATTAATTGATTAATAAAGCCAGTGAGAAGTCACTGGGCTTGTTGGGCCATTAACTGGACTGGTACTTAGGCCTAGAGGGTCATACGCAAATGATTCTCAATGCGATGGATGAATAAGTGGGTTTTATATCAACCGGGGGTTTTTATGAAAAACCGCGCGGTTAGTATAAAACATAGCGAACGGGCTGAGCAGGCCAAGCTGCTGCTAACCCTAGCCGCCCCTCCTCTGTTTCTGTCTCTTTCTGGCATCCAGATAGATCTAGATATGCTCCGCCGCTTCTCCGAATCCCGTTCGACGGGAAATCGTCCGCGCGTTGCGGCGATCATTGCGGCGACCGGCGGAGGTTTCGTGGGCTACGAAGAACGAGGAACGTGAGGATATCCGTCGCGAGGAGGATCGCGTGGACTTCGCTAGAGGTCGGGCGCTTGCGCGTCTTGCGGTGTTGCACCGATCGAACCGAACGGTTGCGGTTTCGAATCCGCACACGGTGAGAATCGATTATCCGATAATTGTTGTTTTTACTTTTTCGAAACGGGAACGGATCGCTGTATTTGTTTTATTTTCCGTTGCGTGAGCGATCCAGAGAAACCCGAGAAATCTAACAATAGTCACCACAGTACATCCGGTATGTTTGCCGGCGCCGGAGTGGCCTTGAAGAGCTGCTAAAATTGAGCCCTAATTTGGGTTTTTTGAAACCCTGCAAAACCAGAAATATCCAATTTTGAGGCATGGCCGGCAGCCCGCTTGGGCTTCTCCGATAGCCCTGCCGGCGCCGCCGGGGGGGGTGGGGGGGCAGTCGCCGGCGCCCCTGCTGCTCTTCCGCCGCCAGCCAAACCTGCATCTAGGGTTTGCAAGGAAGGGAGGCTGTCGGGTGGGGGGGGAAGGCCGGTCTGCCCGAGCCCGGTTGGACCCGGCCGGCCCAGTTGAATTGGGCCCGAGCCAGCCTTGCTAGCTGGCGACCCTAGCTCAGCCCAGGGGACCTCGGGTCCGGGCCTCTGGCCGAGCCACGGCTCGCACCTGGCTCGAGGCAGGTGCCATTTTGGCTGAGCCAATTTATTTTTTATTTCTCCTTAATAAAACCCCTATAAACCCTATTGTTCTAATTAAATCTATTGCCCATTTAAATCATGCATTGAATTGGATTTTAAGTTTAATTTAAAATTGTTTTAATATAAAACTTATTGTTCATTTTTAATTTATTTGGGCATTTATGATTTTGGAGTCTTTATATTAACAAGTAAGTTGTTAATTGATTAAAATTAATTATTAATTTAAGTGTTAGATTAATAATTAATTTTAATAGTGTAATTTAAATGTTAAATTAGTATTTGTTAGTTAATTGTAATTAATTGTTAAATTGATAATTAATTTTAATTAACTAATATAATAGTTTAATTAGATGTTATTAATTATTGATTTAAGTGTTAAATTAATAATTAATACTAATCCACTAATCTAAGAGTTAGATTAGTAGTTAGCTATCCTTTTGTGTTAATTATTAGTTTAATAGTTAAATTAGTGATTAACACTTATTAATTATCTAGTCTAATTGTTAGATTGATAATTAATAAAGAATTAGAGTTAATTATTAATTTATGTGATAAATTAATGATTAATTTTGTTGGATTAATCTAAGAGTTAGATTAGTCTTTAATAGTCTAATTGTTAGATTACTAATGGGGTTTAATCTAAGTGTTAGATTATTAGAATTGTTCTAATTTGCATGGAATAATCTAAAATTATTAATTTGAAGTGTGTGCGCATGTGATGTGTGTTTAATGCTTTTAAATTTTGATTTAATTGCATGTTAAGCTAATTAAAAGTGTTTTCGAAATTCAAATACCAAATTTTGATTGGATCCCAGCTTTCTAAAAGCCAAAACTTATTTATTTTGAAAACTCTTTTATTTTAGTCATGTGATGCACTGAATCTTGTGTGGATATTTAAAACACACCATGGTCATGGATATGCACTTAATTAATTATTCATGTGATGAATGGATTGTGTGGATCGTGGATGTATGATTGTTTATTAAGTGTTAATAAATAGAGGTCTGCGCACCTCTCTCTCTCATACTCCGATGTATTTCTACATCCCTCTCTCTCTTGTACTCGCCATAAGGCCTTCTTCAATTTAATTGTGAATTCTAGAATTTAAATGTAATATGATCGAGGCTACCGAAGAAGGAGCGAGGACGATCCACAGCTGCAACCAGGAAGGCGACAAGATGGAGATCTCTTGCCTACGTGTTTGTAGGATATATAATATAATTGTTGTGTTAGATTGTGTGTGCGTTTGACTGTTGGCTCCAGTCAAACCCACTGTGCTATCTATGACCACACTAATGACATGTGATGTAGCCGAAGCTATCATGATCAGATTCCGGGACTAGAATCCGATACAGAAGATTGAAGAAGACCGACAGGGATTCGGATTGAGACGAGGGTGAAATAAGGGCCGAGGCTCCATGGCCGGGATACACCCGGGCGAAGACGTGCCGGGAACTAAGCTGAGATTCCTTCGGCCGATGAGGAACCACACGCCGAGTGAGGCCGAGAGTGAAGCGGACTCTACAGGATCGAAGGGATCTCGTCCGGCGAAGGGCGACGTCGAGACCGGAGAAAGAAGGCCGAAATCGGTGGTCGAGACCGACTTGGAGAGGTCGGCAAAGATTCAAACCGAGGCCCCTATAAGAAGAAGAAGAAGAAGAAGAACCAGTCAGTAGGGGTCCCGGGCTTCAGCCCAAGAGAACCCCCTCTGACGGCTAAGTCAGCTTCTAAAGAAGATTCGATTCAGAAGGAAAAGAAGAAGAGGTAGCTTTAATGCTTTTGGACTATTGTCCTTGGTCAAGAAGACATACCTTTGGTAATAAATAGCCTTGTATTTATAACGGAGGATAGAGGTTATTCAACTGTGGCAGCCGATATAGGACTATGTTGTGGTTAACTGGTAAACCGTCATAGTGCCTAACCCACCCACCGGAGTGGGCCGGATACGGTTACTGGGCCGAAGGTTGGGGGCCGTTGTTGGGCCGAATGTCGTTTAGTGGGCTGAAGCCAACTGGGCTGCGTGCCGCTAGCTGGGCCGAGGCCAATTGGGCTGAGGGCCACTGGGCTGCTGATGGGCCGAGGGTTGCTGGGCAGTTGATGGGCCGAAGGCTGCCAGTGGGCTGCTATTGTTGAGCTGCTGCTGTTGGGCTGTTTGGTATTGGGCTGCTTAATGGGCCGAATCGGATTCTGCCCCATCACATGGCCCCCTATTCTTGTCGTTCTCAATTCCATGAAACGCCGAGAGTAAAATCTGAATCCCTTACGGAAAGAAACATAATTCGCACTTTGTCCAAAACTGTTATTACCTGTTTCAGAAACTGGGAGGCAAGTGTTCGCTTTAGGTTGGCCAAGGGCTGGTGACAAACAGCCTCGTCTCAAGCTGGAACCCTGTTGTAGACACCTTCGTCTCAAGCCGAGACTCGGTGATGAATGCCTTCGTCCCTAGTCGCGAAAGGGCGAGTTCTCAGTATATCGGGATACCAGGCAAGGGCGGGAAAGACCTCGGGATTCCCGCTTTCACGGTCGTGTCACAACAAACATAGGACACATGTTGTGCATCCGGATGATCCGCCGAAAGCACAAAAAGATCTCAACCGTTTAACAGTGATCACCTAGATCACGTGTTACTTCGGTTCTCTGCCCAAGATTTCAACTGGATCGCCGCCTCTCCAGCCTTCGGCACAAGGATTGGGACACGTGGCGAGCATCCAGACGAACAGCCGAAGGGTCAGGTCGCATCCGGCCGTTGATTGCCTTTGCTCGATCCGGCAACCCGCTTGTCATTACGGAAAAGGACGGGACACGTGTCGCGCATCCTAACAGAGCGGTGCCGAGGAATGGGAAAATCTCGGCCGTCGGTTCAGCACCGGACCCCCTTAAGTCCCCCTATAAATATCAACCCCCCTCCCCTGGCTACTGTTCTTCTTCTTCCTTTGCGCCTGTGCTGTGAGCGGCTTCCGCGATCGCCCTTGCTTCTCCGGCAGCGAGCGTGCCACTGTGGGTGTTTTGAGGACGCCTTGTCCATCACCGGGGAGCTCTTTGTCACCGGGAGTCGTCACCGGGAAGTCCTTTGTCGCCGGGGAGGTTTTTTATTGCCGGGGAGACTCTTAGCCACCGGAGAGATTTTATCCTGAGGGTAAGCCTCAGCTTCCGCCTTCTCTCCTTTGTGATTCATGTTCAGTTGCTCCCCTTCGGCCGAGAGTAACTCTTCGGCCGAAGGCGGTTCTTCTTGCTCCTCGTCCAGACCTCCTCAGTCTTATCTGTCATCTCCCTTCTATTCAAACTCCTTTCTTTCTGTTATGGCGGACGAGGCAGAACCGGTTCCGGCTGTTGCTGAGCCTTCCACTTCCGGACATCGCTCGGCCGAGACGGTTTCGGATGTAGCTAGTGTCCTTGATGTCGATGCTGTCAAGTTAATCACTAACTACTATCAGATTCCGTCTTGGATGGTTCCCATTCGGCCCGGGAAGCATACAAGAGCTGACACCATTCGGCCGGGTAGCTTTTCAATTTATGAGCACAGCTTCCGGGCGGGCTTTCGCCTTCCTCTTCATTCCTTTGTCATAAATCTTCTGAGCTTTTACGGACTGGCCCCGTCCCAATTCTTTCCAAACTCCTGGCGGACAGTCTACGCCTTCCTAGGCTTGAACGCCCATCTCGGCTTCTACCCTTCGGTAAATCTTTTCCGCTATCTCTTTAAGATTAAACCTCAGGGGAAGTCCTCTTGGCCGGGAAGCCCTCGTCCATTCACTAATGGAAGGAGGGATTCTTTTTTATCTCTCTTCCGGAGAAGGAGAAGAGTGTGTGGCCCTTCCCCACCGAATGGGCACCTTTGGCCGAGGGTCTTTCCGACCCACCCTCTCTCAGCCCCGAGCAGCTCGCCGACGCGCATCTCTTCGAGGACGAGGCTCCGTACAAGATTGCGGAGCTCTTCGAGGATGAGGGCAGGCTTGTAGAGATGGGAGCCTAGCCGGACCCAACGTTCTCTCCTCCTCGGGTCTCCCCTTATCTTCCTCTTGAAGATACTCCGGGAGAGGTTGAGGAGAGAACTGCCGCGACCGGGTCTCTGGCCGAAGCCCGTCTATTTGAAGAGGGCGCCGAAGCTGCGGCCGGGGGTAAGTCGCTCTTGAGTCAAAAAGTTGCCTTTTGAACTGTTGCTAACTCTTTTTTCTGCTTGCAGATATGTCTGGTCTTCGGGGATTGATCAGCAGGATCTCCAAGCAGTCTGGACAGTCCCGACCGTCCCAGCCGCGGCAAGCGGAAGGGAGGACGGCCGTAGGGGTTCCAGCCCCCAGCGCTCGGACTACGAGGCAGACTGCGGCTTCTGCCGAAGGCCGTGCTGCCGCTGCTGCTCTCGAGAGCGAGCGGCAGAAGGGGAAAACGGTCACCGGAGGGAGCGGGCAGCCAGAGAAGAGGAGCCGGCCGGATGATCCCGGCGAGAGGGAATCCGCCCCGGCGACCAAGAGGCCGGTGTCGGCACGGGGCGCCCCGCTCTCGTCACCTCCCGAACCGCAAAGGGGCAACTCTCCTTCGGCCACCGGGGCTGCCGCGGAGACATTGTCCTACCCCTTCGGGGCAGCCGGGACGCACATGTCCCGGGAGTACGGGCATGAGTCCTAGGACCCGGACACGGGGGTCTTTGCGGACGAGAGTCTAGAAGACTCCCGGACATGTCTTCGTCTGATTGACGGCTGGACCTTCCCGATAGCTAGGGACGAGGTCAAGGAGCTTTCTTCGGAATGCTTATCCTTGCAATGCGTCCTGCATGCCGTTCAGGTGAGATCTCCTTCGTCTTCGTCTTTGCTCATTATTTCCCTTAGCGGCTTTAAACTTATTTTTTCTTTCTTGCTTTCGGCTGTAGGCCGCGGTCATGTGCGGGGCCCTTGCACGCCGCCAGGCCGCCATCCAGCAAAAGCTCCTGGACATCGACTAGGCCTCGGATCAGCTGGCCTCGGGCAAAGTTGCCTTGGTGCGGCGCGATCTCGAGGCCAGCATCGACGTCCTTATCGGGGCGAATGCGCAGCTGCGGTCTGATCGGGATGAGCAGAAGGAGGTGATCCACACCACCTCTAAGGCCAAGCAGAAGGTCGAGAAGGAGCTGGAGCGGGCCCAGGCAAAGATCGTGTCCATGAAGGCCGAGATCCAAGACAAGGCCAAAGAGCAGGAAGAGGAGTGCCGCCTTTTTGCCGAAGAGGTTTCGGCTCTGAAGGCTCACCTGGAGGCCAGGGCCAAGGAGGCCGATGACGTCGCTCGCACAGCCGTGGTGAGCTACAAGGAAGGCCCTGAGTATGCCGAGGAGATGATGGAAGCCGGGGCTAAGGCGGCTTGCATCATGTTCAATCTGGGGATAGCCATGGCCCAAAAGGCGTGCTCGGACACATATCTGACCGGCATCGGCTACCCAACGGATGAAGAGGGCGAGGAGATCTTGGCCTGGTGGCGAGAGCTCAAGGCCGAAAGAACTCCGGCTTCTACGGAAGGTGCTGCGGCCGAACCGATCCAAGCTTCCCCTCCAGCGTCTGCCGGCCAAACCCCTGTCGATGTGGATGGTGAGGACGCCGAGAGTTAGTCCGGGGGCTTGTCCTGGTCATTTTTGTTTTTTCAAGATGCCGAGGCCAGGCATACGGCCTGCTTTTGTACTTGTGTTTATATAGAAGGCATTTTGTTTATGCTTGCTTCATGGTATGTCTTTGAGTAGATAGCCGAGTTCAATTCTGCACGCGGCCCGATACAGTTTGCATGGTCGAAGCCACTCCCAGTACGGTTTACACGGATTTAGAGAATATTGCCGCTCCCGATACGATTTGCATGGCCGAAACCACTCCCGATACGGTTTATACGGACTTAGAGAATATTGCCACTCCCGATACGGTTTGCATGGCCGAAGCCACTCCCGGTACGGTTTACACGGACTTAGAGAATATTGCCGCTCCTGATACGGTTTGCATGGCCGAAGCCACTCCCGGTATGGTTTACACGAACTTAGAGAATATTGCCGCTCCCGATACGGTTTGCATGGCCGAAGCCACTCCCGGTAAGGTTTACACGGACTTAGAGAATATTACCGTTCTCGATACGATTTGCATGGCCGAAACCACTCCCGGTACGGTTTACACGGACTTAGAGAATATTGCCGGACATAATACTTCGGAAAAAGTAATATATTCATGACTTCCAGCTAAATTCCGGGGGAAATGTCTTACATGAAGTAGCGCCGAAGGCGCTCCACAGTCCATGTACGTGGGAGAGGCTGGCCCGAAAGGGTCTCTAGCTGATAAGCCCCTCTTCGGATCACTTCCCTTATGCGGTAAGTGCCTTCCCAGTTCGGAGAGAGCTTTCCTGTAGCTTCGGCTGGCTTGGATGCATGAGTGTTCCGTAATAGAAGTTTCCCGGCTTCAAAGCTTCGAGGCTTCACTCGAGTGTTGTGATATCTCGCCATACGCTGCTAATAAGCCGCCAGCCGAATGCGAGCTTGATCCCTCATCTCTTCTATGAGATCGAGGTGATCTCTTAGGGCTTCATCATTGGCCTCCGGATCATAAGTAAGAACCCTTGGTGACGGCAAGCCGACTTCAATAGGAATAACTGCATCTACCCCGTAGGCCATTCGGAATGGGGTTTCACCAGTAGGGGTTCGGCTTGTTGTCCGATAAGCCCATAAAACGCTTGGCAACTCTTCGACCCATCGGCCTTTGGCCTTACTGAGGAGAGCCTTCAGTCCTCGCAATAGACTTCGGTTAGTGACCTCGACTTGGCCATTCGTCCGAGGGTGTGCTACCGAAGCGAACTTATGGAAAATGCCGAAGCTTGCGCAGTTGTCTTTAAATCGATGGCTATCAAACTATTTGCCATTATCTGAGATGATTACCCGAGGGATGCCGTATCGGCAAATGATGGACTTCCATACGAAGTTCCACGCGTTGCTATCGGTTATAGACACGAGGGGTTCGGCTTCGACCCACTTGGTGAAGTAATCCACCGCCACAATAAGGAACTTCCTCTGGCCGGTGGCCATGGGAAAGGGTCCTAAGAGATCAATCCCCCACTGGGCGAAAGGCCAGGGATCTGACAGAGGTGTCAAGAGGGTTGCCGACTGGTGAATAAGGGAGCTGAACCTCTGGCACTGGTCACAGCAGCGGACAAGAGCAGCGGCGTCCTCTCGGAGTGTCGGCCACCAGTACCCTTGCCTCAAGAGTTTATGGGTCAAGGACCTCCCTCCTGCGTGTGCTCCGCATATTCCTTCATGTATTTCTCGAAGGGCATAATCGGCTTCGGCTGGGCCGAGACATCGAAGAAGTGGCTGGCCGAAGGACTTCTTATATAGCATACCCTCCAGAATTAGAAAATGGGAAGAGCGCTGTCGGATACGTCTTGCTTTTTTTGGATCGGATGGGACTTCATCTCGGAGAAGAAAAGCGACTAAGGGAGTCATCCAGGTCTCTGCTTCGGATTCATTTACTTGCATGACCTCGGATTCGCTTATACATGGTTCAGTCAGTTCTTCTACTAAGACCATTCGGCCTCCCCCCCCCATCCTGAGTCGATGCTAGCCGGGAAAGAGCGTCGGCTTGAGCATTTTCGGCCCGAGGGATTCGTACAATCTCAAAAGAAATAAATTCAGCTAAGATTTTGCGAGTTACCTGGAGGTAGGACGTCATTAATGCGTCCCGGACCTCGTATTCCCCGGTAATTTGGTTGGCGATGAGCTGAGAATCGCTGAATGCCCTTATCCTTTGTGCGCCGAGCCTTCTGGCAGCCTGAAGGCCTGATATAAGGGCTTCATACTCGGCTGCGTTATTAGTAGTCGGGAAGGAGAAGCGAAGTGCATATGCCGTGATGACCCCTTCGGGAGATGGCGGGATCCATCAGGCGCCACTACCCAAAGAGCATGCGGACCCATCAACATATAGTTGCCAACCATCAGCCGAGGACGAAGGAGCCGAAGAGGATTTGGCTTCAGGAGTAGTTATGACTTTTGGCTGAAGGGCCGAGGATGCTTCGGGAGTGAGCTCGGCGATAAAGTCGGCCAAAGCTTGTGCTTTTATTGCGGTCCGAGGCCCATAAGAGATGTCAAACTCTCCTAATTCGATCACCCATTTAGCTAGCCTCCCGGACACTTCTAGCCGAGATAGGACTTGCTTCAAAGGTTGATCTGTTAAGACCTTTATTGAATGTGCGAGGAAATAGGGCCGGAGTCTCCTTGCGGAAGAGACGAGGGCCAAGGCCAACTTTTCTAGGGCTGGATACCGAGACTCCGCTCCGTGGAGGGCTCGGCACTGATAGCTGCTTCAGATGCGGCAAGATAAACGAACAACTGCTCTCCTCCGACTGGTTTAGATAATACGGGAACATCGGAGAGATAAGCTTTCAGTTGATCGAAGGCCGATTGACACTCGTCCGTCCAGGAGAAGTTGCTAGTCTTCTTCAGCAGTTTGAAGAAGGGAAAACAATGATCTGCCGCTCTTGACATGAAGCGGCTTAATGCGGCAATCCTTCCGCTTAGCTTCTGAACCTCTCAGACGTTGGCCGGAGGGCGCATCTGGATAATAGCCGCAACCTTTACAGGATTTGCTTCTACTCCTCGGCAGGTGACCATGTAGCCGAGAAACTTTCCGGAGGCCACGCCGAAGGCGCACTTGGCAGGATTCAGTTTCATTTTGTACCTGCGCAAGGTGGAGAATGTCTCAGCCAAATCGGCCAGATGGTCCATAGCAATATGGCTTTTCACCAGCATGTCGTCGATGTAAACTTCCGTATTGCGGCCGAGTTGTGGAGCGAACATCTTGTTGACGAGACGTTGATAAGTCGCTCCAGCATTCTTTAGGCTGAATGGCATCCGGGTATAACAGTATAAGCCGAGGTCCGTTGTAAAGCTTGTCTTGTCCTCGTCGTTCAGATGCATTCTGATTTGGTGATAGCCTGAATAGGCGTCGAGGAAGCTGAGCAATTCATGGCCGGATGTGGCGTCCACTATCTGGTCTATCTGAGGTAGCGGGAAACTATCCATCGGACAAGCCTTATTAAGATTAGTGAAATCCACACACATTCGCCATTTGCCGTCCTTTCTGGGCACCATTACTACATTAGCAATCCGTTCGGGGTGATGCACCTCTCGGAGATGTCCCGCATTTAACCCCTTTTGTACTTCAGCCTGGATGGCCATCCTCCTTTCTTGATTGAAGGTGCGCCATTTCTGCTTGACCGGAGGCTGGTTTGGATTGATGTGTAGTCGATGTTCTGCCACCTCCGGGTCGACTCCGGTCATGTCCGAAGGTGACCAGGCGAAGACATCGAGATTTTCTTTCAGGAATTCAATAAGTCTCTCGGCTTCAGTCTTTTCGAGGTTGGAACCTATCATTAATGTTCGGCCTTCTCCTCTCGGAACTGGAACAGTTGTAAGTTCCTCTCCTGGGGATGCTTCGGCCGAAGATTCAATCGAAAGGGATTCGGCCGCAGCCTTCCCTTTGACCGAAATCATATAACATTGCCGAGTAGCTTCTTCATTTCCCTTGGCTTCACCGATTCCATAACCGGTGCGGAATTTTAGCTTCTGATGGAAAGATGAAGGTATAGCTCTAATTTCTCCGATTAGCCTTCGGCCAAAGATAGCGTTGTAGGCCGAATCGAGTTTTACGACAGCAAAATCCGTTTCGACGGTTAATTGCCGAGGAGCTGTACCTAGAGTTACAGGTAGCCGGACGATACCTTCTACTCGGCATGGTGAACCATTAAAGCCGAATAGAGGCCCTCGGTGAGGCTTCATATCAGCCTCATTCAAACCCATTTTTACAAAACAATCATAAAAAAGTACATTTGGGGCACTTCCATTATCTACAAAGATACGATGAACATCGTAACTTTTCATTACAGCGTTTACAACGAGGGCATCGTCGTGAGGGAACTGAACGTCGGTCAGATCCTCCTGGCCGAAGACGATGTCTTCTTGACAGAATCGCTTCAGCTCGGTATCGATTGCTGCTATCTCTGCAGCAACATCGGCTCGACGACGCTTTGCCCCTTCTCCCGGTCCTCCGGATATCATCATGATCGACCCGGCACTGGGTCGTTGGTGTGATGTTTCTGCCGGGGCCTAAGTGACCTTCAGCTAAGGTAGGGCTTCTTTATCCGGGAGTTGTCGTTGCCTGCTTCAGGGACGTCCCGGTTCTGTCGCTGCTGAGGTTGCTCTCGCCGATACTGCGGTAAACGGATTTCCCGAATGAGGCGATCAATCTCTTCCCGAAGGTGCCGGCATTCATTAGTTGAATGGCCGGTTTCCCGATGATACTCGCAGTATTTATTGGGGTCCCTTCGGCGAGGATCAGTCTTGATACGCTCGGGTTGGCGAAGCATAGCTTTTACTTCCATGAGCATCCGAGAGGGTGGAGCAGGTAGTGGCAGATACCACTGATGCGGATCCCGGCGCTTTTCTCGGTCCCATTCTTCCCTCCGGTATCGCTTGCGAGAGGGTTCCTGATCTTCTGGGCGAGAACGAACTGCTGGAGGGGTAGCTGTCGATGCTGCCTTGGCAGTACCTTTGCCTTTAGACATCATCAGGGCTTCCCGAATGATGTATTTATGGGCCCGAGCTACTAGGTCCTGGAAGGTGAGGGGATGGCGTTTCCCAATAGAGCTGAGAAGCCCTTCGTTCGTGCACCCACTGATCACGGCCGAGACCGCGATCGAACTGTGCAGGTTCAGAATTTGGGCGGCTTCGGCCCGAAACTTAGTGAAATATTCCTGAAGGGTCTCAATAGGTCCTTGCCGAATGGCTAGTAGACTGGCTGAGGTTTTACATTGCCAAGTAGCATCGTAGAATTGGTCGATGAACACTTGGCCCAACTTTACTAGAGAATGGATGGAGTTGGGGGCCAACGTTTTGAACCAAGTTAGAGCTGTTTTTTCAAGGGTAAGAGGGAAGAGAAGGCATCGGACTACCTCGGAAACTCCCCGGATGGAGAGGTAGGAATTAAATCTCTGGAAGTAGCAGACCGGATCTGTCATTCCATCATAAAGAGGGCCTTTCGGCAGTTTAAAGTTGGGAGGTACCTCGATGGCCAGAATTTATGGAGAGAAAGGAGTCTGCTCCAGAATGGTGCTTGCGAGGGGCGCTCCATAGGGTCGAGATACCATTTGCTGCATTTCCTTCCTCATTTATGTCAGTCGCCGATCCAGATCCGGGGTAGTTGAAGTGGTGACCGAACGTCCTTCGGTTTTAGTTGGATGAAATCCAGACGAAGCATAGTTTGGCTCCGTTAGAATATAACTAGCGCGAGTAATTTGGCCCTGCGGCCCGAGTGGCTCGCTGCATGCCAAAACTGCTTCGTCATGGGATGCCCGCGAGGGTGTCGGCGGTAGTCTTGCAAGTTGAGTGGGACAGAATGGAGGAGGAGGTACCTGCTGCGGGGGTTGACCTAGTAATCCCATATGCTGGGCGATGGCAGACACCATATCTCGCAAGGGCACCAAGGAGGTGACAGTGGCGGCCAGCGTCGCCACTTGCTGTTGAAGCTCTTCCACCCGGTCGCCTCTAAGAGCGATGGATTCCGGTAGAACAGGAAGGGCAGAACCTTGTGGAAGAATAGATGGAGTACCTTCGGAGTGGAGTGCTTGCGCTGGAGTCGCCTGCGTTTCCGCCTCGTCTTGTCCGGATCGTCTGGTCACCGGACGACGAGACATGACTTCTCGTCGGTTTCCCATAGACGGCACCACGTGATGTAGCCGAAGCTATCACGATCGGATTCTGGGACTAGAATCCGATAAAGAAGATTGAAGAAGAACGACAGGGATTCGGATCGAGACGAGGGCGAAATGAGGGCCGAGGCTCTGTGGCCGGAATACACCCGGGCGAAGACGTGCCGGGATCTAAGCCGAGATTCCTTCGGCCGATGAGGAACCACACGCCGAGTGAGGCCGAGAGCGGAGCGGACTCCGTAGGATCGAAGGGATCTCGTTCGGCTAAGGGTGACGTCGAGACCAGAGAAAGAAGACCGAAATCGGTGGTCGAGACCGACTCGGAGAGGTCGGCGAAGATTCAAACCGAGGCCCCTATAAGAAGAAGAAGAAGAAGAAAAAGAACCAGTCAGTAGGGGTCCCGGACTTCGGCCTAAGAGAACCCCCTCCGACGGCTAAGTCAGCTTCTGAAGAAGATTCGATTCAGAAGGGAAAGAAGAAGAGGTAGCTTTAATGCTTTTGGACTGTTGTTCTTGGTCAAGAAGACATAACTTTGGTAACAAATAGCCTTGTATTTGTTACTTTTAGGTGGCCTACAAGCCAATCTGACTATGTAAATCTCATTCATTTATTAATAAAATGGCATAATATTCATTATGTGTAAATCGCATTAATTATCATTTCATAATGAAGTCCGTGAATATGTGCTATAGTGATCAGATTATGATGAGATCATACTAATGAGACTGATCACTTAAACACACATATTCTTAATTGTTCCTAGTCGAAGGATATCCGAGAAGGACATCGGATATCCGGTTAGACTAGTACAGATTATTCCTACTCATATGATGAGGGTGACTGATCTCATAAGTCACTTGTGTGGAGACACTAAGGCGAACCTGTAGGTGCTCATTGGAGAATGAGTTCACTGAACTGATCCGACTGAATCGCTGGATGGTATTGTACCTCATTGTCAACCAGCTTGATTCTATTGTTGCAGTTGCGTGGATGGTCCTCGGACTTGAGACACCAAGGACACCTTGTCGGTGGACTTATGTGCTTTGACCTTGGTTTACGAATCTCTAGCCACAGGATTCTAATACGCCAAGGATTGGGTACAGCAGAATACCGTCGAAGGGAATTGTGTGTCAATAAGGAATTATTCGCTCTCGGTACTTAGAGAGAGAATGCTCTAGGAAGGATGCGCGAAAGTCCCTGGCCAGGGCGGACGCTAATATCGGGAAAGGTGTTTTCCGATATTTATCAGCGGCATCCAATCCAAGTGAGTCGACCGGTTAGGGTTTGACAGCTCGTCATACCCTGAGTTGACTCAAGACCATTGTACGAATGAAGGATTATATCCATGCGGTAACTATCGGCGGAAAGGTTCCAAGAGTGGGTTACTTAACCCCAATACCTTCCGAGTTCACGCGGTGTTGCTTGGCACCTAACGAAATCGGAGGCCCGGTCGAATTCGATGTGCGACATCAATTCGATTGATTAATTAATTAATAAAGGGTTATTAATTGATTAATAACGCCAGTGATGAGTCACTAGGCTTGTTGGGCCATTAACTGGACTGGTACTTGGGTCTACAGGGTCACACGCACATGATTCTCAAGGCGATGGATAAATAAGTGGGTTTTATACAAACCGGGGTTTTTAAGAAAAACCGCGCGGTTATTATGAAACATAGAGAACGGGCTGAGCAGGCCAAGCTGCTGCTAACCCTAGCCGCCCCTCCTCTGTTTCCCACTCTTTCTGGCGTCCAGACAGATCTAGATCTGTAAGGACTGAGGTTTCGGGTTCTGTATTCGGGTCGGGTTCGGGTCTGATCCCTTGGTTTGGACCCTGTGGGAGGTCTTGAGATTGCTGACTGAATGGCGTCAGCACTGCTCGACGCCTTTCAAAAGGCGTCAGGTTGTGTGGACGCCATTTAGATCTGTTGGTTGTTGCGCCACGTGGGCGGGTTTCGGGCCGCGAGAGTACGGCCCCTGTCACATCGTCTGAACGGCGTCCAGGTTGGCCTACGCGATTCAGACTGTGACCTCTGTGATGTCTGAGTGCGGCGCCAGAGCGTTGTCAGTACGGCCTGTCCTGTCGTCTGAACGGCGTCCACGGTGGACAACGCGTTTCAGACTGCTGTCAGTACGGCCGTCCTGTCAGACTGATAGGCGTCTGCCTCGATCGACGCGTTTCAGCTGGTTTCGGATTGACCCCGCGAGCCTCCCCTTCTTTCCCTCATTTTCGCCTTCTCACTCTCTCTCTTCACCCACTCCGCTCCCACCGCCCTCCTTCCTCCCTTCCCTTCCTCTTCTTCCTCTTCCATCACTCCATAGCCTCCCTACCACTCACCTCTACCTCCACCACTTCCTTCGCGGTGTTCCACTCTCCGGACAGCGGCGGACGTCCCGGCGGAGTGGCGGCGTCCTCGAGGGTACCGGCGGCGGTGTGCGGTGCGGCGGGACGGCGGCACGGTGCTTGGCGGAGTTCAAGAACCGGTAGGGGGACGAACCTTGCATAGACTGTGAATGTGTGCTCATGATTTCCTTGGCATGGCATGTTGTGATTTGGGTTAGAATGAGCATGTTTAGGGGGTGTTCTTGTGGGTATGGCCGTGCTCGTGAACGTAGTTTTGTGGCATGCTGGTGGTGGTTGACTTCCTCTTCCTCCCCCTTCTATTTTGGGGCTTTTCGGGGCGTTTGGGGTTAAGGGTGAGACGCTCGGGTCGAACCAGGAAACCTGGTTTCTGGCGCTAAATGGCGTCGTGCCTGGTCGACGCCTTTCCGAAAGACGTCGGGTCAGTATGACGCGTTCTAGGACAGAAACCTCCCTATTCGAGGTTTCCTGAGTTAGGGGCTCTGGCGCTAAATGACGTTATGGATGGACGACGCCTTTCGGAAGGACGTCGAGCCATCATGACGCCATTTAGGCAGGAAATGCCCCCGTTTAAGGGTTCTGCAATCTGGATTTCTGGGTTGAATGGCGTCTGGCGACCCTGACGCGTTTTAAACGGCGGCTTCACTGGTGGACGCTTTTTAAGGATAATCTGGCTTTTAATAAACCTGTCTAAGGGTCTTGAATGGCGTCGACCTCGGTCGACGCGATTCAAGACAGGAATGCTTAATTCTGTTATTTCGTGCATGTTTTACGGTGGGATGGTTCAAATGCATGCTTTGGGTGGTATACTGAGACGGAGGACTTCTGTGTGAGTGGAATTACATCACCTGTGTGGGTGTATGTGTGTGCTTTAGCTATATACTAAGACTGAGGTTTACTGTGCGAATGGAATCATGATTATATGTGTGTTTGTGTTATGCGAATGTGGATCGGGTTAACTGTGGTTTACGTCTGTCACCATGGGCCGATGGGAGAAGGGCCATGGTGTCTGTAGAGTGGTGCATGTTGTGTTTTACCCTTGGCTGAGAGAAGCAGAACCACCTTGAGCCCGTCGGGCCGGAGTAGCTGGTGTGCTATCCGAGGGATTGCTGTTTGGTCTCAGCGGGTCGGGGTTTCCCTTGGTTATCGTGACAGCTTCTGGCGTGTTTCTTGCTGTGGAGCTGGTGGTGTTACTGGTGGGAGTTGGTTTACCCTTTAGCCATTGGGCCTGATGTGACCTTTGATCAAGGTTACGAGTGGTACCTCTAGCCCTTTGCCCTGACGCAGCCCGGGAGAGTTGGGTTTGTGGGTAGTTCCTGTAGCTTCGGCTTGACGGGGGTTCGCCGGTCCCCAGGGCCCTCCTGAAGCGCTGAGGCCTAGCGTGGAGGCAATCCGGACGGTAGGACAGTAGTCTAGACTGCTTGTGTGCACACGTAGCTGGCAGTGGCTGTACACTGGTTCCGTCGCCCTACAGTGCCCCAGAACACTGTAGGGGCGGACAGGCGTGAGCTGTGGTGGTAGTGTTGGGAGGCGACGTTTGACTTCGGTCGACAGTGTGGTTCAGTCGCTTCGTGGACTTTGGCTGTGAGTCGTGTCTCTGTGTTGGGTTCTTCGGGTTGCTTAGAATGGTTCTTGTTACACTGCTTACCGTGCGTTTCATATCAGAGTTGGGTGCTGTGTTTACTGCTTTACTTAATTGCCTATATTCTTGTTGTTACACTTGTGGGTGTGTGAGTGGGAGGCAGGGGATCGGATGATCCCTACTGAGCCCATTTCTGGTGTCGCTCACTACCTGCGGTTTTAGGTGTGGACCTCGAGGCGAGCGGAAGCGTGGTGTCTTCTTGGTGTGCGGTCCAGCAGCTGTCTTAGTTCCGGGGTATGCCCCGATGTTGTTGTCCTTCCTTCTGCCTGTACTTATTTAATTGATTGGACATGTAATTATTGTTGGACTGTATACGGACATTGTTATTTTCCTTCCTGCGCACTTGCTCATCTTTGTAGTCCGTGAGATTGTTATATTTAGCTTTGTTTAGCACTTACTCCTCCAGGTGTGTTGTTTGAGATCTGGGTGTGAACCCGCAGTTAATGGGCCGACATCCATTTAGTGACCGGGTCTCCCGTCATAGGATGGCGGGTCGTTACAAGATCTGCTCCGCCACTTCTCCAAATCCCGTTCGACGGGAAATTGTCCGCACGTTGCGGGGATCATTGCGGTGACCGGCGGATGTTTCGTGGGCTGCGAAGAACGAGGAACGTGAGGATATCCGTCGCGAGGAGGATCGCGTAGACTTCGCTAGAGGCCGGGCACTTGCGCGGCTTGCGGTGTCGCACCGACGGAATTGAACGGTTGCGGATTCGAATCCGCACACGATGAGAATCGATTATCCGATAATCGTAGTTTTTAATTTTTCGAAACGGGAAAACGGATCGCTGTTTTATTTTTATTTTCCGCTGCGTGAGCGATCCGGAGAAACCGAGAAAACCCAACAGTGGTATCAGAGCCAGGTTCCACTGTTTCTCGTCCCGTTTCGATCCAAATTAATATTTTCAATGATTTATTCCATGTCGTTAATTCGATTATTTTTTAGAGTTGTGTTCATACGATGAATACATAATAATCAGATTATTATTCTGCAATTTTTGAATTTTATTTAGGGATTTATTTGCGCTCTTCGTCGGACGAAGAACGACACTTTATGGCGAGTTTTTACGGCCTCCCAAGCGTTGGGATGGTCTGTAAAACACCTTGGACCCGTGGAGAAGGATCTCCGGTCATCCCAGGAATTATATCCGGAGTCAAGGTGGCCGGTATGGACGGGAGACCCTTCTTCTTCATGGTTTAAAACCTGAAAATCTAAGATTTGGGCAGAAATAAGAAGGGCTAAACCGGGCCCTTAGAGGGCTTCTCCGGCGAGCATGCCGGTGCAGGGAGCCTGCTGGAGCCGGGAGGGGTCACCGGCCGGGGCCGGGCTGCCGGCCACCGGCCCTGGGGGCCGCCGTCGGCCTCCATCCCGCCGCCACCCTTACCTGAAATTGCAGGTTTTAGGGTTTGCAGGTTCGGGTAGGGCTGGGGATGAAGGACCGGGCCGGCCTGGGCGTTTTGGGCCGCTGGCAGGCCGGGCCGCTGGGCCGGCCGGACTGGGCTGGCCTGGGTGCGACCCAGGCTCGAGCCTGGCTGAGCCCCTGGCTCGGACCAGGGCCCTGCAGGGCCCGAACCGGTTTTGTCCTTACGAGCTGAGCCCAATAACCCTTTATATATTTTGGAAAACCCCGATGCCCATTTAATATAAAATTTAAATTGGAAATAAATTTTAAAATTCAAAATAGTTTTGAAATTTAAATTTATTATTCAATTATTTTATTTAAATGGACTTAAAATGATTTTGAATCATTACCAAAATATTAACAATTAGATTGATTAACTAAGGGTTAAATATTAATTTAATTGTTAAATTAATAATTAACCTTAATTTAACTAATTTAAATGTTAAATTGGTTATTTATAGTTATTAGTATAATTGTTAGATTATTAACTATTATTTCATCTAATTGTTAATTAAATATTTGAGTTAGTTGTTAATTTAATTGTTAAATTAATAATTAATTTAAATGACTAATTTAAGCTTTAAGTGACTAATTTAAGTGTTAAATTTGTAGTCTTTAATGATTAATTGTTAGTTATTGATTTAAGGGTTAAATTAATGATTAACATTAATTTTCTAATCTAATTGTTAGATTAGTAATTATTAATTAATTAAGGTTAATTGTTAATTTAAGTGTTAAATTAATAATTAATTTTAAATTAACTAATCTAATTGTTAGATTATAATTATTAATTAATTAGTGTTAGTTACTAGTGTGGAGACACAATGGTAAACCTGTAGGTGCTCATTGGAGAATGAGTTTACTGAACTGATCCGACATGAATCGCCGAATGGTAATTTACCTGACTGTCAATCGGCTTGATTCATTGTTACAGTGGCGTGGTTGATCCTTGGACTTGAGACACCAAAGACACCTTGTCGCTGGACTTCTGGACTTTGACCTTGACCTACGAATCCCTATCCACGGGATCTCAAATAGTCAAGGATCGGGTCCAGCGGAAGACCTTCGAAGGTGATTGTGTGTTCAATAAAGGATCGTTCGCTCTCAGGTAACTGGAGAGAGAATGCTCTAGAGTAGATCCGCAGGAGATTCTGGGCAGAGCAGAAACAATATCAGAAAAGTGGTTTTCGGATATTGTAAAGCGGAGTCTGATTCAAGTGAGTTGACCATCTACGGTTTGACAGTTGACCATACCCTATGTTAACTCGAGAGCATTGTGCGAACGAAGGATTATAGCCACGTGGTAACTGTGGACGGACAGGTTCCATGAGTGGGTTGCTGAACCCCATTACCTTTCGGGATCATGCGGTGTTGCTTGGCACCCAACTTGATCAGAAGTTCGACCGAATTTACATGCGATGTCAATTCGATTAAGTAATTAGTTAATATATAAATATTAATTAATTACAATAAGTCAATAACTAGTTATTGGACTTATCGGGCTGAAAACCGGACTGGTAAATGGGCGTAGAGGGTCACACGCACTAAGATTCTCAATCGGTGGTACATAAGTGAGATTTATATTAACTCAGGGACTTTTATGAAAAATCGCGCCGACTTAATATATATACACGCTGTTGAGAAACCCTGGGCCAAGCTCCAGGATTTCCCTTGCTGGCCATCATCCCCCCTTTCTCTCTCCTCCTCTGGGTGTCCCGTTCGACGCGCCAGAACAGCTTCCGTCTCCGCCGCGTGTGATTCCCGAAAGTCGGAAATTCCCGTCAGCGGGATTTCCGCAACCGTTGCGGCGATGGATCTTCAGCGAGCGAGCTGTAACGGACGAGGGATCGAGGACGAACCACTGCGGAGGATCGCGTGGATACCTCTGGAGGCCGGACGCTTGTGCGGCTCGCGGCATCGACTCGACGGAACCGAGACGGAAGCGGATTCGAATCCGCGCACGGTAATCAGATTCGAACTTGGTTTTTCGGTTTGAGTTTTTCGTTCCGAATCGGATCAGTGGGTATTGGACGGGATTAATTTTTGTTCTTCGTTTTCGCTGCGTTCTTCGCGTCCCGCCCAAATCCTAACAGATTCAAACCGAGCCCCTGTAGGGGGGAAAGAAGAAGAAAAATCAGTCAGTAGGAGTCCCGGGCTTCGGCCCTTAGGAACCCCCTCCGACGGTTAAGTTAGCTTCTGGAGATGATTCGATTCAGAAGTCAAAGAAGTGGAAGAAGCAGCTTTAATACTTTTTGGACTGTACTCCTTGGGGTCACGAAGACATACCTTTGGCAATAAATAGCCGTGTATTTATAGCGGATGATAGATGATGCTTAATGGTGGCAGCCGATATAGGACTATGTTCTGGGTTTACTGGTAAACCGCCATAGTGCCTAACCCTCCCACCGGAGTGGGCCGGATACGGCTACTGGCCGAAGGGGGTTGGGCCACTGATGGGCCAGATGCCGCTTAGTGGGCTGGAGCCTACTGGGCCGAGGGATGCTGAGCTGCTAATGGGCCGAGGATCACTGGACTGCTCACTGGGCCGAGGGCTACTGGGCCGCTAACGGGCCGAAGGCTGCTAGTGGGCTCCTTACTGCTGCTGTTGGACTGATCTCAGTGTTGGGCCTTTCTTAATAGGCCGAATCGGATTCTGCCTTATCAATAATGAATTAATTGCCATTTATTAAAGAATAAGAATGTAATAGATCTCATAGGATTGTCTTTGAGGATGCCTATATCTAACACTAATTGATGGACGTTGTTATTTGTGGACTTTGGTATTTGGCTACTTATTTAGATTATGTGATGGTAATTACATTTGTTTAAATCACCTTATGGTTGTTTAGTTCTTATATATTGTTGTTATGGCGGGATTTATCCTGAAGTCGCAGTCTAAGCCCAAGTCGAAAAAGTAAAAAAAAGAATTGGAATTGGGTTGTAACATGAGAGTTCCCAGTTCTATACTTAACCAAGCCTTTAGCACTTTTGTCTAGGTGCGCTGGTATTTGTGCAGGTGCTTCTTATGTTGTGGTCGGATGCATGTCCGTTTAATATTTGTTCAATAAGTTTCAATACGAACGTAGTGATTAAGAATTAGAATCTACTTTGAATCTCTATAAACTAGTTGATAAATTAGTTATATGATTCAGTAAATCAATATTTAAATGTTTCCTATAATTTGATAGTAAAGTATATTAGTAAACAATCTATTTAGAGTAGTACCATTCATAAGATTTAGGGTGTGTTTGACCCATTTGAATATGCTGGTAAATTCAGTCATATGATTTAATAGCAATCCCTAAGTATTTCCTTGAATTTGGCTATAAGTTTTATGAGTAAATAGCTATTTGAATCTATATTATCCTTGAGATTTGCCTAGAAATCACTTAGTAATTTGATACAAATTTCATCTTGATCCAGAACTTTGGCAGTTTTCCAGGGGTTAATGGGGTTTAGCCACGTGATTCATCCATTAGCCAGATAGGGAAACAATTAATTTGAGCTAGAACATCAAATGGGAACTTTAAGCTTTAATTGACAAACTCTCTAAAAGATCCACTAAGTCTCTAGCTAAGCCACGTTTAATCAATCAGTATTTTGTATCAAGTAAGCTTTAATATTGATTAACTTACTGCCTTAAATTGACCAAGTTATAGTTGTCACACTTAATCAATTATTTGCCTTGTATTGATTAAATCATTGGATATCAATTAGGTCTCTGAGTCTTTTTACTTAATCGATCTTGTCACTTTGTATCGACTAAGTCTTGGAACCTTAATTAACTAAGCCTATGATTGATTAACTCTCTTGTTAATTCATTTGCTGCTTAGTTTTGATTATCTATTTGCTACCTTAGAGCCTAATTGATTTGCTGCTCAGTTTCGATTATCAGCTTATTACCTTTGAACCTAATTGATTTGTTGCTCTGTTCTGATCATCAGCTTACTACCTTTGAACCTAGTTGATTTGCTAGCCTGTTATTGATGAACTAATTATTTTCTTTAAACTTAACTGATTATCTAATCTATTAGCAATTAGCTTATGCATCTTATATCTTTATTTATAAGATTTTGGTTTATGATCCTTTTGACTCAGATCTATCAGTTAAAACTTTGATTCTACTCTTATGAAATTTGAAATCTGAACTTGTTAATCAATTAAGCAGCTAGTTAGGACTTTATTATGTGAACTTCCTCATGTGTTAGGAGTTATATGATTAGTTTGGGCTTTGGTAATGGAATTTTCCCAAGAGGAATCTAAGTTTAACTATGAATATGTTTATATGTTATTAAATAGTTATATTATCATGTTTGATCTTGAAATTTTGTAGAAGACACATCTGATTCATACATAATTGTGACCATGCTTGTTATCATTTCCTTAATTGCAATTGTATACATAAAACTATTCAATTCTTCATGATTATGGGTAGTATTGTGTGCAATTTTAAACTTTATTATAATTTTTAACTTGTGATGGGTTGTGTAATTTTCGACTTTACTATAATTTTGTGATGGGTAATGATGCCTACTGAGTACTTATACTCATAAAAGTTACTAACTATCTCATATTTTGAGGCCAAGGAGGAGGAAGAGTTAGAGGCTGTTTAGCTTAGCATTGAACAAAGGACTCAGTTCATCTTCGTTGTTTCTTTAAACTTAACTGATTATCTAATCTATTAGCAATTAGCTTATGCATCTTATATCGTTATTTATAAGATTTTGGTTTATGATCCTTTTGACTCCGATCTATCAGTTAAAACTTTGATTCTACTCTTATGAAATTTGAAATCTGAACTTGTTAATCAATTAAGCAGCTAGTTAGGACTTTATTATGTGAACTTCCTCATGTGTTAGGAGTTATATGATTAGTTTGGGCTTTAGTAATGGAATTTTCCCAAGAGGAATCTAAGTTTAACTATGAATATGTTTATATGTTATTAAATAGTTATATTATCATATTTGATCTAGAAATTTTGTAGAAGACACATCTGATTCATACATAATTGTGACCATGCTTGTTATCATTTACTTAATTGTAACTGTATACGTAAGACTATTCAATTCTTCATGATTATGGGTAGTATCGTGTGCAATTTTAAACTTTATTATAATTTTTAACTTGTGATGGGTTGTGTAATTTTCGACTTTACCATAATTTTGAGTTTGTGATGGGTAATGATGCCTATTGAGTACTTATACTCATGAAAGTTACTATCTCATATTTTGAGGCCGAGGAAGAGGAAGAGTTAGAGGCTGTTTAGCTCAGCATTGAACAGAGGACTCAGTTCATCTTCATTTTTTCTTAGCTGACTAAGATATTTGATTTCAATTTAGTAGAGTTTACGTCGTAGGACTATTGAGAGTGACATGTAATTTTCTTTAGTAAGATTTTCAGAGTTTGTATCATTTACTCTTTGGCAATGTAGCTTGTGGATTTTGGTATTGACTATATAATATTAGTTTGGATTTATTTAATGATAATTGGCATTTGCATTATTTTTTCTGCCTGTTGATTATATTTTTTTTCATAAGCTTTGGGTTTGTTTGATAGGTTGTTCTTACCATTATGTGCCTTATTTTTTGTAAGAGTCTATGAACTAAAATAGATTAAGGGCATCCTCTCTCTTAATACCATGAGTGAATGATTCTTTATTGACTACACAATCACCTTTGAAGATGTTCTATTAAGTATGAATACTTAATTATTCAAGATCCCTTTGTTAGAGATCTTTAGGTCAAGAATCAAGATACAACAATCTATGAAGAAGGTGTTTTTGATGTCTTAGGACCAACTATGCTACTATTACTAAGAATCTTTTGGTTGACAGTTAGGTATTATCACTATCTAGAGATTTAATATTAGATTAGTTTGGTGAAATCATTGTCCGATGAGTACTTACATGTTAACCTTAGTATCTCCATACAAGTGACTATGAGACCTGTAATCCTCATCCTATAAGCAGGAGTAACAGATATTGGTTTAACTAGATATTTAATATCCTTCTCCAATATCCTTCTATTGGAAACAATTTAGGATATATGTTTAAATATAATTGATCACATTACCATGATCCATCATAATTCAATCTTCATTTCATATATCATCGAACTATATTATGAAATGATAAATATGCTTTACATATAATGACTATGATGTCTCTTATTTGATACTAAGAACAAGAATATACATAAAATGTCCTAAGATTGACTTTATTGGCATCCATAACCAACAAAAAGTAAGCAAAGTCCCTCGACCGTAAGTTAAGAAGAAGTCACCTTTGCTCTTCCTTCCCATCTACAAAGTTTGTGATGATAAATAGGTTTATGAGTACAAATACTCAGTATACATCATTACCTACTATATGCTAAATATATAATAAGATTTCAAAGTTCAAGCGATGTCTGGTTCATAATCAAGGAGAATTAAGTAATTTTACAGATAACTTAGATAGATGATATAAAGCATGGTCACATAGCACACTAAAATCAAATGTGTTTTGTACTAATCAAGAACAAAACTCAAAACTTATAACATGATTGCACATTCCAAAATCAAATTAATGTTGCACTTGATCAAATCTACTAGCCATGGCATAAACATATGACATATCCTTTATGCATAGCGATGCTCACATGTCACATGTTGTAACGACTCGCCACCCTATAATCGGGGATCCGATTACTAAATGGGTACCGAATCATTAATTTGGAGTCAAACCAGGATCTTGATAAGTCTGGGAAAAAAATAATAAACTAAGCTAAACATTCACATCGCATCGAATTGACTGCCATAATTAAAAATTATTACAATGCGACTCGACTCAGCAAATAATTACTCCAACTGAAAGGAAATAATTAAGCATACAGGCCAGAAAATAAAATAACAACTACATCAGGGCATACCCCGGAATAGCAGCTGTTGGCGCGCGACCCAAAGCAACACTCTCCTCGCTACGCCTGCCTGGACCTGAAAACCGCAGGGGTGAGTCTCATCGAAAAGACTCAGTAGGGATCTTTCGATCTCCACCACCCACTCACGCACCCACAAGTGCAGCAACACAAATATAGATAATTTAAGCAAGCAAAGCAGTAAACACAATTCCTAAATTTTGATATAAAATACATGCATTCGAAATATAATATGCATAAGTCTGAAACCATTCTACCACGGGGCCCACAACGAGCGTCTCAGTAAAATACGCCAACCACACGGCCGAACGCAGGAAACACCGACCCGCTGAGACCAAACAGTAACCCCTCGGATAGTGCGCTGGCTACTTCGGCCTGACAGGGTCCAGGTGGTTCTGCTTACCCCAGCACGAGTGACACTCCGAATGTACCACACCCACACCGGTACTAGCGATACCTCGGGGTACACCAGGTGACCCTCTCTCTAGGCGTCACCCCACCGCTCCCACACCGGCGCCGTGTCACTCCCACACCGACACAGGGTGCCTAAGTGCTAACAACTGTCACTCTAGGTCCACGATCGCACAAAACGCAATACGGTGCGATCCGATCACGTAGAAATCATCGTCCTTAAGAATGATTTCAAGCATGCAATTAACCAAACTATCTATCAATGTAAACACATGTTAATTGTAGGAATTAATGAGATTCTGTCTTGAATCGCGTCGCCCAAGGCCGACCTCATTCAAGCCTCCTAAACTGGTTCATGTGAAAATGGGCCACAGAATATGGCCTAAATCGTGTCGTTCAAAGGGGTCGCCATTTAAAAGGCGTCGCTATCCCGAGTTGCCTGATAACGACAGAAACAGAGACATGCCTCGAGGTGATCTGACTTAAAAACGCGTCGTCCATGGAAGTCGCTGTTCAAAAGGCGTCGTTGTTCCTGGATGCTCATCAGTCCAGAGACAAAGTGTAAGGATTGAGGTTTCGGGTTCAGTTATCGGGTCGGTTTCGGGCCGGACCCCCTGGTTTGGGCCCTGATGGGTCTGGGATGTGCCTTCTAAACGACGTCTGGGGTGCACGACGCCTTTAGAATGATGTCTTGCTGTGTGGACATCTTTTAGCTAGGTTGCTATTGTGCCACGTGGGCGCCACGTAGGCTGGCTTTGGGCCGCAAGAGTACGGCCCCGGTCTTGTCATCTGAACGGCGTCTTGGATGGACGACGCGTTTCAGACATTCTGTTAGAGTACGGCCCCGTCATGTCAGCTGATAGGTGTCTGTCTAGCACGACGCGTTTTAACCTGTTTCAGTTTGACCCTGCAAGCCTTCCCTCCTTTCTCTCATTATCTCCTTCTCACTCTCTCTCTTCCCCCTCTCTGACCCCCTCCGTTTCCAACTTTCCTTTTCCCTTCCCCTTCTTCCTCTTCCACCACTCCACCACCTCTCTACCTGTCACCACTACCACCACCACCTCATCCACGGCACTTCATTCTCTGGGCGGCGGCCGACGTCCCGGCGAAGTGACGGCGTCCTCGGCAGTACCGGCAGCGGTTTGTGGTGCAGCGGTTCAGCGACACGGAGCTAGGAGGAGTTCAAGTAACCGGTAGGGGGACGATCTTTGCATGTGATTTGGTTGTGTTATCCATGTTTCCCGCTTTGGAGCATGCGACGTGTATGGGGATTTGGGTAGAATGAGCATATTTACAGGGGCTTTTTAATGAAAATGATCATTTTTATAAAATGGGAATTAGTGGGTTTTATGGGGTAAATTGGATTCTCCCCTTCATTTCCTATTTTTGGGGTGATTTTGGGGCAGAGGAAACCCTGTTTTGAGGTTCGGGTTAAGTTCCAGAAAACCAGATTTTTGGCTCTGAATGGCGTCAGGCTAGGGCGACGCCATTTAAAATGGTGACGGGCTAGGACGACGCCATTTAGGCTAGATTTGCCCCGGAAGCGGTTTCTGTGAGAATTGAGTCCTATTTTGAATGGCGTTCGGAGACAGCGACACCTTTTAAACGGTGGCTTCCCAAGATGACGCATTTTAGTTCGGACCGCCCAGAGGGCTAGATCTGTTTCTGTCATGATTAGGCGGCTAGGAACATCGACGCATTTTAAAAGATGACTACCATGCACGACGCGTTTTAGGCCAACTTCCGAGGCCAATTTTCACATGAACCAGTTTAGGATGCTTGAATGACGTCGGCCACGGGCGACGCGATTCAAAACAGAATTACATTAATTCATAATATTAATATGTGTTTATACTGTTAGATAGTTCGATTAAAGTGCATGCTTAAAATCATACATCGAGGCCGAGGATTTATGTATAATAAGAATCACATTGTACGTGCATGTGTTTATGCGATTATGGTTTGCATTTGACACCTTGTGTCGGTGTGGGAGGGACACGGTGTCTGTGTGGCAATGTTGTCGTACCGGTGTGGGAGAGGTACATGTTAATGTTTCACCTATAGCTAGGGGAAGCAGAACCACCTAGAGCCAGTCGGACCAGAGTAGTCTGCGCACCATCCGAGGGGTTACTATTTGGTCTCAGTGGGTCGGTGTTTTCCTAGTTTGTCGTGGCAGTTTCCGGCGTGTTTCTTACTGTGGAGCTGGGTGTGGTGTTGTTGGAGTTTACCCTTTCACTACTGGGCCTAATGTAACCTAAGATATCAAGGTTACGAGTGGTACCCTTCACCCTTTGGCCTGATGTGACCCGGGAGGTTAGGGTTACGGGTAGTCCCTATAGCTTCGGCTTGAGGGGGTTTCGCCGGTCCCTAGGGCCCTATTGAAGCACCGAGGCCTGGCGTTGAGGGAAGTCCGGTCGATAGGACAGTGGTCTAGACTGCTTGTGTGCACACGTAACTGGGCAGTGGTGGTTTTCTAGTCCCAGTTAGTCCTAGTTGGACTCACTGCCTCACCCTACGGTGCCCGGAACATTGTAAGGGTGGACAGACATGGGTGTTAGTGGTATTGTGAGGCGACGTTTGTATGCGGTCGATAGAGTGGTTTGAGTGTTTAGCCGGATATTTGGTTACGAACTATGGTGTTGGGTTGGGTTACTTGAATTGCTTAGAATTGTGCCTGTTGCATTACAGATACATATGTCTCATATTGGTATTTAGGAATTGTGTTTACTGCTTTTATCAATTGCTTTCTTTTCTGTATTACTACACTTGTGTGGGGGGGGGGGGGGGGAAGAGAGGATCGAATGATCCCTACTGAGCCCAATTCTGGTGTGGCTCACTCCCTGAGGTTTCAGGTGTGGACTTCTTAGCGAGTGGCGGCGTGTGGTGTTCTCCTTATTGTGCGGGCCAACAGCTATCTCAGTTCCAGGGTATGCCCCTATGTTGTTGTACTTTGCTTCTGCCTGTACTTATTTAATTCTTTGGACCATGTAATTATTGTTGGTCTTTGTACGGACATTATTAATTTCCTTCCTACGCACTTGTATTTTCCTTGAAGTCCACGAGATTGTTGTATTTTGCCTAGTTTAACGCTTACTTCTCTAGACGTGTTGTATGAGATCCGGGTGAGAACCCGTAGATAATGATCCGATACCCATTTAGTAATCGGGTTTCTGATTATAGGGTGGCGGGTCGTTACAGATGGTATCAGAGCTCAGTCTGGTCGAGTATATGGTAAACTAGGTTAGATATCGTAGCCCAACAATGAGTACGAGTCTGTACGGGCGATGGGTACGGGCATAGATTAATAGGTTTTGATGTGCTTGTTTTGATTTTTGTGTTTATGGAGTAGTGATGGCACCGAGGAGGAGAGTTCCGTTGGTTCGTAGTACAGGAGTTGACGATAGTAGTTCAGGAGCAAAGGGGCATAATGTGGATCATTTCATGGAAGCTATGATTGGGGCAATGTCTGGATACTGACTACGAGATGGTGGTAAGGGATCCAATTCCCGAGGTGGTCAGTCCACGGTGATGGAGCGTTTCTTGAAGTTGAAGACCCCTTCTTTTACTGGTCATCCAGTCCCAGACGAGGCAGCTCATTGGATTAAGGAAGTGGAGAAGGCATTTGATGTTGGTGAATGTGCTGAGAATGACAAGACTTTGTTGGCAACCTACTTGTTGTTTTGCTGTGGTAGGAAGGGACATCTTGTGAGGAATTGTCCCTAGAAGAATAAGACAGGTCAGGAGCCGAGTGGTCAGTAGAAGCCCAGGACCTAGAGTGGTGTTGTGTGTTCTCTTAGAAGAAGTCCGAGATGTTGGGGTAGATGAACACTTTTATCTTGTCTTTTAGGTAGTAGTAGTGAACTCTTATGACACTTTTTATGTATTTTGGACATGGTAGAAAATCAATTTTGTAATATGTGCCTCGCAAGGCTAATGAATGGTTATATCAGTCTATCAGTTTTAGCAGAATCGTAGAACATAGTTAACTTAGTGATTGATGAGATCGACTGGTTATACGAAGCCCCGTTTAAGAGTGTGATCAGTGAGGGTGATTGATGTAATCTGTGTTACCGGCGTGGAATTGTTGACTGTGGTTATCGTTTGAGCGGTTACAATTTCGAGGACGAAATTCTTTTAAGGGGGGGAGTATGTAAGGATTGAGGTTTCGGGTTCAGTTATCGGGTCGGTTTCGGGCCGGACCCCTGGTTTGGGCCATGATGGGTTTGGGGTGTGCCATCTAAACGACGTCTGGGGTGCACGACGCCTTTAGAATGGCATCTTGCTGTGTGGATGCCTTTTAGCTTGTGCCACGTGGGCTGGCTTTGGGCCACGAGAGTACGGCCCCGGTCTTGTCGTCTGAATGGCGTCTTGGATGGACGACGCGTTTCAGACATTCTGTCAGAGTACGGCCCCGTCATGTCAGCTAATAGGCATCTGTCTAGCACGACGCGTTTTAACCAGTTTCAGTTTGACCCTGCGAGCCTTCCCTCCTTTCTCTCATTCTCTCCTTCTCACTCTCTCTCTTCCCTCTCTCCGGCCCCCTCTATTTCCCTATTTCCTTTCCCCTTCCCCTTCTTCCTCTTCCACCACCTCTCTACCTCTTACCACTACCACCACCACCTCCTCCGCGGCACTTCATTGTCCGGGCGGCGGCCGACGTCCCGGCGGAGTGATGGCGTCCTCGGTGGTACCGGCGGCGATTTGCGGTGCAGCGGTTCAGCGGCACGGAGCTAGGAGGAGTTCAAGTAACCGGTAGGGGGACGATCTTTGCACGTGATTTGGTTGTGTTACCATGTTTCCCGCTTTGGAGCATGCAACGTGTATGGGGATTTGGGTAGAATGAGCATGTTTAAAGGGGCTTTTTAATGAAAGTGATCATTTTTATGAAATGGGAATTAGTGGGTTTCATGTGGTAAATTGGATTCTCCCCTTCATTCCGTATTTTTGGGGTAGAGGAAACCCTGTTTTAAGGTTCGGGTTAAGTTTCAGAAAATCAGATTTTTGGCTCTGAATGGCGTCAGGCTAGGGCGACGCCATTTAAAATGGTGACGGGCTAAGACGACGCCATTTAGGCCAGATTTTCCCTGGAAGCGATTTCTGTGAGAATTGAGTCCTGTTTTGAATGGCGTCCGGGGACAGCGACACCTTTCAAACGGTGGCTTCCTAGGATGACGCGTTTTAGTTCGGACCGCCCAGAGACCTAGATCTGTTTCTGTCATGATTAGGCAGCTAGGAACAACGACGTGTTTGAAAAGATGACTACCGTGTACGACGCCTTTTAGGCCAACTTCCGAAGCAAGATTTCACATGAACCAGTTTAGGATGCATGAATGATGTCGGCCACGGGCGACGTGATTCAAAAATGAATCACATTACTTCATGATATTAATATGTGTTTACACTATTAGATAGTTCGATTAAAGTGCATGCTTAAAATCATACATCGAGGCCGATGATTTATGTATAATCGGAATCACATTGTGCGTGCATGTGTTTATGCGATTGTGGTTTGCGTTTGACACCTTGTGTTGATGTGGGAGGGACACGGTGTTTGTGTGACAATGTTGTCGTACCGGTGTGGGAGAGGTACATGTTAGTGTTTCACCTATAGCTGGGGGAAGCAGAACCACCTAGAGCCAGTCGGGCCAGAGTAGTCTGCGCACCATCCGAGGGGTTACTGTTTGGTCTCAGTGGGTCGGTGTTTTCCTAGTTTGTCGTGGCAATTTCTGGTGTGTTTCTTACTGTGGAGCCGAGTGTGGTGTTGCTGGAGTTTACCCTTTCGCCTCTGGGCCTGATCTAACCTGAGATATCAAGGTTACGAGTGGTACCCTTCGCCCTTTGGCCTGATGTGACCCGGGAGGTTAGGGTTACGGGTAGTCCCTATAGCTTCGGCTTGAGGGGGTTTCGTCGGTCCCCAGGGCCCTCTTGAAGCGCCGAGGCCTGGCGTTGAGGGAAGTTCGGTTGATAGGACTCGGTCACTAAATGGATGTCGGCCCATTAACTACGGGTTCACACCCAGATCTCATACAACACATCTGGAGGAGTAAGCGCTAAACAAGGCTAAATATAACAATCACACGGACTACAAAGATGTAACAAGTGCGCAGGAAGGAAGATAACATTGTCCGTATACAGTACAACAATAATTAGATGGTCCAACAAATTAAATAAGTACAGGCAAAAGTAAAGTACAACAACATCGGGGCATACCCCGGAACTGAGACAGCTGCTGGCCCGCACACCAAGAAGACACCACACGCTGCCACACGCCACGAGGTCCTCAACTGAAACCGCAGGGAGTGAGCCACACCAGAATTGGGCTCAGTAGGGATCATCCGTTCCCCCGCCTCCCACTCACACACCCATAAGAGCAATAATACAGATATATGGCAATTAAACAAAGCAGTAAACATAGCACCCAAACCTGATATGAAACGTACGCATAACCAGTGTAGTAGGAATAGTTCTAAGTAACCTGAAAAACCCAACACAAAGTCACGTCTCACAGCCAAAGTCCACAAAGCGACCGAACCACACTGTCGACCGAAGTCAAACGTCGCCTCACAACACTACCACCACTACTCACGCATGTCCGCCCCTACAGTGTTCCGGGGCACTGTAGGGTGAGGCAGTGAGTCAAACTAGGACTAACTAGGACCAGTGAACCACCACGGCCTAGCTACGTGTGCACACAAGCAGTCTAGACTACTGTCCTACCGACCGGATTTCCTCCACGCCAGGCCTCGGCGCTTCAGGAGGGCCCTGGGGACCGTCGAACCCCCGTCAAGCCAAAGCTACAGGAACTACCTACAACCCTAACCTCCCGGGCTGCGTCAGGCCAAAGGGCGAAGGGTACCACTCGTAACCTTGATCAAAGGTCACATCAGGCCCAGTGGCTACAGGGGTAAAACAACTCCAACAGTACCACAACCAGCTTCACAACAAGAAACGCGCCGGAAGCTTGCACGACAAACAGGGAAACCCTGACCCGCTGAGACCAAATAGCAACCCCTCGGGTAGCGCACCGGCTACTCCGGCCTGACGGGCTCAAGGTGGTTCTGCTTCCCTCAGCCAAAGGTAAAACACAACATGTACCACTCCCCCACCCGTACGGCACAATGCCTCACAGACACCATGGCTCACCCCCATTGGCCCATGGTGATAGATGTAAACCACAGTAGTTCCAATTCCATATCCGCATAAACACACACACATACATGATGTAATTCCATTCACGCAGAAGTTCTTAGTCTCAGTGTACAACTTAAAGCATGCATTCGAACCATCCAATCGTGAAACATGTGTTAAATAACAGGAGTTAAGTAGTTTTGTCTTGAATCGCGTCGACCGAGGTCGACGCCATTCAAGCCCCTAAAACAGGTTCATTAAAACCAGATTATTCCTTAAACCACGTCGACATGGGAAGCCGCCCTTTAAAACGCGTCAGAGTCCACAGACGCCATTCACCCCAGAATTTCAGATTTGCAGAAGCCTCAGTCGGAGTGATTTCCTACCTAAAAGGTGTCATGATGGTCCGACGTCCTTCTAAAAGGCGTCGTTCATACATGACGTCTTTTAGCGTCAGAACCCCGTACAACGAAACCTCGAACAGAGTGGTTTCTGCCCTAAAAGGCGTTGTACTGCCCTGACGTCCTTCTAAAAGGCATCGACCAGGCACGACGCCGTTTAGCGCAAGAAACCTGGTTTTCTGGTTCGATCCGAGAGTTCCTCCTTTAACCCCAAACACCCCGAAAATGCCCAAAATAGAAGGGGGAGGAAAGGGAAATCAACTACCACAAGCATGCTACAATTCCACAATCCCTAACACGGTCATTCCCACAAGAAAACCCCCTAAACATGTTCAGTCTAACCCAAAACATGTCATGCCACGCCAAGGAAACCATAAGCAAGAAAATCACGATTCATGCAAGGTTCATCCCCCTACCGGTTCTTGAACTCCTCCAAGCTCTGTGCCGCCGACCCGCCGCACCGCAGACCACCGCCGGTACCCTCGAGGACGCCGCCACTCCGCCGAGACGTCGGCCGCCGTCCGGAGAATGGAACGCCGCGAAGGAAGTGGTGGAGGTAGAGGTGAGAGGTAAGGAGGTATTGGAGTGATGAAAGAGGAAGAAGAGGAAGGGAAGGGAGAAAGGAGGGCGGAGGGGGCGGAGAGAGAGAGGGTGGAGGCGAAGAATGAGGGAAAGAAGGGGAGGCTCACAGGGTCAATCTAAATCTGGCTAAAACACGTAGATCGAGACAGACGTCAATCAGTCTGACAGGACGGGCCGTACTGACAGCGCTTTGAAACGCGTCGCTCACCACGGACGTCGTTTAGACGACAGGACAGGCTGTACTGACAACGCTTTGGCGCCGTACACTGACATCGCAGGGGTCGCAGTCTGAATCACGTCGACCATCATGGACGCCGTTCAGACGATGTGACAGGGGCCGTACTCTCGCGGCCCGAAACCCGCCCACGTGGCGCACGCGTGGCACAACAGAAAGCAGACTTAAATGGCGTCCACACAGACAGACGTCTTTTGAAAGACGTCGAGCAGTGCAGACGTCATTCAGTCAGAAATCTCAAGACCCCTTCAGGGTCGAAACCAGGGGATCCGGCCTGAACCCGACCCGAATACTGAAGCCGAAACCTCAGTCTTTACATTCTCCCCCCCTTAAAAGAATTTCGTCCTCGAAATTTGCAACCGCTCAATGATAAACTCGGCTAACCATCACATGCCGGCACACCGATTACAAAAATCATTCTCACCAATCACACCACAGGGCTCCACATAATTAGCCAATCAAATTCACACCAAGCTAACCAAGATTCTCAATTCTGACAAAAAGCTGATAGATCAAAATAACCACACACTAGCAAGGCACATATTACAAAACCGACTCTCCACCAAACCCAAGTACATAAAAGTGCCACAAGAGTTCACAACCACCTCTGAATAAGGCAAGATAAAAATGTTCATCTAGCCCAACCGCTCGGACCTCCACTAAGAGATGCAACACCACTCAACGTCTCGAACACCTACTGACCACTCGACTCCTGACCTGCCTTATTCTTCTGGGGACAGTTCCTCGCGAGATGTCCCTTCCTACCACAGCCAAAACAGCTACCAGTGATCAAAGGACATATCCGATTACCATGAAACCTGCCACAACGGGAACAACGATCCGCAGCGTCCCGCCTCGCTTCCTGTTGCCAGCTGACCTTCGTCTGCATCTGCTGAACCGAACCGTCTTCATCCTCGTCACAAGGTACCTCTTGGAACTCGAGCTCAAAGGAACTCGAACCACCTAACGAAAATACCGCTGATCTATCCTTGCCTTGCTGCTTCCCTTGTGCTAATTGCACTGACTCCTTCGCCGTGTGTTGGAACTGCATCTCCACCGCTGCCGCGCACCGAACTGCTGACGCCAGATCCTTACAACAATGAGCTGCCACAAATTCCCTCAGATCATGCCAAAGTCCATCCACAAATTTCTCCGTCCTAAGATCCTCTTGCTTAGATATGTGTGGAGCAAATCTTCCCAGAGCTACAAATTTCATCTGATATTCTAGAACTGTCATACCGTCCTGCACAAAATCCATAAACTCCCTTTCCTTGGCCCTACGAACGTGCCTCGGAAAGTACTGTCCACCAAACTCTCTCACAAAGTCTTCCCAAGGAATCTCTCTCAAGGACCTATCTGGAAACATCAACCCCTTGATGGTGACCCACCAATCATAAGCATCGTCCTTCAGCAAGTAGGTTGCCAACAACGTCTTGTCACTCTCGGCACATTCTAGAACATTAAACACCTTCTCCACTTCCTTAATCCAATGAGCTGCCGCATCCGGAACAGGTTGACCCGTGAAAGAAGGGGGCTTCAACTTCAAGAACCGCTCCATCACCATGGATTGGCCACCTCGGGAATTGGACCCCTCACTTCCATCTCCCTGCTGGTATCTAGACATAGCCCCAATCATAGCTTCCATGAAACGATCCACATTATGTCCTTCTGCCCTCAAACCACCATCATCTGCTCTCAAACCACGAGCCAATGGAACTCTCCTCTTCGGTGCCATCACTACCCCACAACACGCAAATCGAACCAAAACACGTCAAAACCTATCAATCTATACCAGCAGCCATCGCCTGTACAGACTCGTACTTATTGTTGGACTATAATATCTAACCCAGTTTACCACATACTCGACCAGACTGAGCTCTGATACCATCTGTAACGACCCGCCATCCTATGACCGGAGACCCGGTCACTAAATGGATGTCGGCACATTAACTGCGGGCTCACACCCGGATCTCACACAACACATCTGGAGGAGTAAGCACTAAACAAGGCTAAATATAACAATCACACGGACTACAAAGATGTAACAAGTGCGCAGGAAGGAAGATAACAATGTCCGTATACAGTCCAACAATAATTACATGGTCCAACAAATTAAATAAGTACAGGCAGAAGTAAAGTACAACAATATCGGGGCATACCCCAGAACTGAGACAGCTGCTGGCCCGCACACCACACGCCGCCACACGCCACGAGGTCCTCACCTGAAACCGCAGGGAGTGAGCCACACCAGAATTGGGCTCAGTAGGGATCATCCGATCCCCTGCCTCCCACTCACACACCCACAAGAGCAATAATACAGATATATGGCAACTAAACAAAGCAGTAAACATAGCACCCAAACCTGATATGAAACATACGCATAAGCAGTGTAGCAGGAACAGTTCTAAGTAACCCGAAGAACCCAACACAAAGTCACGTCTCACAGCCAAAGTCCACAAAGCGACCGAACCACACTGTCGACCGAAGTCAAACGTCGCCTCACAACACTACCACCACTACTCACACATGTCCGCCCCTACAGTGTTCCGGGCCACTGTAGGGTGAGGCAGTGAGTCAAACTAGGACTAACTGGGACTAGTGAACCACCACGGCCCAGCTACGTGTGCACACAAGCAGTCTAGACTACTGTCCTACCGACCGGATTTCCTCCACGCCAGGCCTCGGCACTTCAGGAGGGCCCTGGGGACCGGCGAACCCCCGTCAAGCCGAAGCTACAGGAACTACCCACAACCCTAACCTCCCGGGCTGCGTCAGGCCAAAGGGCGAAGGGTACCACTCGTAACCTTGATCAAAGGTCACATCAAGCCCAGTGGCTACACGGGTAAAACAACTCCAACAGTACCATAACCAGCTCCACAGCAAGAAACGCGCCGGAAGCTGCCACGACAAACAGGGAAACCCCGACCCGCTGAGACCAAACAACAACCCCTCGGATAGCGCACCGGCTACTCTGGCCCGACGGGCTCAAGGTGGTTCTGCTTCCCTCAGCCAAAGGTAAAACACAACATGTACCACTCCCCCACCCGTACGGCACAATGCCTCACCCCCATTGGCCCATGGTGACAGACGTAAACCACAGTAGTTCCAATTCCATATCCGTATAAACACACACACATACATGATGTAATTCCATTCACGCAGAAGTCCTCAGTCTCAGTGTACAACTTAAAGCATGCATTCGAACCATCCAATCGTGAAACATGTGTTAAATAACAGGAGTTAAGCAGTTCTGTCTTGAATCGCGTCGACAGAGGTCGACGCCATTCAAGCCCCTAAAACAGGTTCATTAAAACCAGATTATTCCTTAAACCACGTCGACATGGGAAGCCGCCCTTTAAAATGCGTCAGAGTCCACAGACGCCATTCACTCCAGAATTTCAGATTTGCAGAAGCTTCAGTCGGGGTGATTTCCTGCCTAAACGGCGTCATGATGGTCCGACGTCCTTCTAAAAGGCGTCGTTCATACATGACGTCTTTTAGCGTCAGAACTCCGTACAACGAAACCTTGAACAGAGTGGTTTCTGCCCTAAAAGGCGTCGTACTGTCCTGACGTCCTTCTAAAAGGCGTCGACCAGGCACGACGCCGTTTAGCGCCAGAAACATGGTTTTCTGGTTCGATCCGAGGGTTCCTCCTTTAACCCCAAACACTCCGAAAATGCCCAAAACAGAAGGGGGAGGAAAGGGAAATCAACTACCACAAGCATGCCATAATTCCACAATCCCTAACACGGTCATTCCCACAAGAAAACCCCCTAAACATGCTCAGTCTAACCCAAAACATGTCATGCCACGCCAAGGAAACCATAAGCAAGATAATCACGATTCATGCAAGGTTCGTCCCCCTACCGGTTCTTGAACTCCTCCAAGCTCCGTGCCGCTGACCCGCCGCACCGCAGACCGCCGCCGGTACCCTCGAGGACGCCGCCACTCCGCCGGGACGTCGGCCGCCGTCCGGAGAATGGAACGCCGCGAAGGAAGTGGTGGAGGTAGAGGTGAGAGGTAAGGAGGTATTGGAGTGATGAAAGAGGAAGAAGAGGAAGGGAAGGGAGAAAGGAGGGCGGTGGGGGCGGAGAGAGAGAGGGTGGAGGCGAAGAATGAGGGAAAGAAGGGGAGGCTCGCGGGGTCAATATGAATCTGGCTAAAACGCGTCAATCGAGACAGACGCCAATCAGTCTGATAGGACGGGCCGTACTGACAGCGCTTTGAAACGCGTCGCTCACCACGGACGTCATTCAGACGACAGGACAGGCTGTACTGACAACACTCTGGCGCCGTACACTGACATCGCAGGGGTCACAGTCTGAATCGCGTCGACCATCATAGACGCCGTTCAGACGATGTGACAGGGGCCGTACTCTCGCGGCCCGAAACCCGACCACGTGGCGCACACGTGGCACAACAGAAAGCAGACTTAAATGGCGTCCACACAGACAGACGTCTTTTGAAAGACGTCGAGCAGTGCAGACGTCATTTAGTCAGAAATCTCAAGACCCCTTCAGGGTCGAAACCAGGGGATCCGGCCCGAACCCGACCCGAATACTGAACCCGAAACCTCAGTCCTTACAGGTTCTTCCTCCGCCAACTCCCAATCCACGGGGTGGGATTTCCTCCCCCAAATTGTATAAAAACACTACAAAGTGGAGGAGGAGGAGAAGAACCTAAATACCCTTTAAAAATCCACAATTTCTTACTTCGTGCGATTAGTGTTTTCACCCAAAAAAAAATCCCTAAATATGCTCTAAAGCGGGAAAAAACATGGTTTTAAACAAAATACAATGAGGATCGTTGTTGGGATCGCTGTGTCGGGATCCGACCGAAAATGCAGCAGAATAAAAATAATAATTTCGGGATCGGATCCATCCTGTTTCGATCAACAAACTAAGACCGGAGTAAATCGGATTTACCTTGCGCGGATTCGAATCTGCGTTCGTTTTCCGGTTCCGTCGGAGCGATGTCGCAAGTCGTGCAGATGCCCGACCTCTAGCGGTATCTACGTGGTTCTCCTCGCGATGGATTGTCCTCGCTTCCTCGCTCGAGGCGGCTTTCGTAGATCCCGTTTGGCTGCGCGTAATCCGCCGCGACATGCGGATTCAAAATCTCCCATCGGACGGAAGGTGGAGCAGTCGGGAATCGAAGCAAAGCCTCCAGATGGCCGCCTCGTGTCGCACGCCCAGAAGAGAGGAGAGAGAGAGAAAGAACGATGGCTAGGTCAGGGTTGCTGGCCCTCGACGTAGAATCTGTTCTCTTATAATAAGTTTGTTTGCGATTTTTCATAAAATCCCAGACTTATCCGAAATCCTATCGGATTATCCATCGACTTGAAAACCATTTGCGTGTGACCCTCTAGGCCCAAATACCAGTCCAGTTAATAGCCCATTAAGACCAGTAACCTTTTACTGACCCACTGAATTAATTAATATCCTTATATTCAATTAATCAGCCGAATTTAATGTCCCCCAATAAATTCGGACGGACTTCCGATCGCGTGGGATGCCAAGCAACATCGCGTGATCCTAGATGAAACTGGGGTTATCGCAACCCTTTATTTGAACATTTCTGTCATCGCTCAGCGCGCGGATATAATCCTTCATCCGTGTAATGTTCCCGAATCGACCTAGGGTATGGTTTACTGTTAAGCCCTATTCGGTCGGTTCACTTGAATCAGATGCCGCTAATCTGAATCTGATAACTCCTTATCGAATACAGAGTCCGCCCTGGCTAGAGACTTTAAGCGCATCATTCCTGGAACATTCTCTCTCAAACTACTGAGAGCGGATGATCCCGTATTGAACACACAATTACCTTCGAGGGCATTTCTCTGAACCCGATCACTTGACTTATTGATAACCCATGGTTAGGGATTCGTTAGTCAATGTCAAAGTTCAGAAACCTACCAACAAGATATCTTTGGCGTCTCAGGTCCAAAGATCATCCACGAAACCGTGACAAAAGAATCGAGCTGGTTAACATTGAGGTGTTTACTATCCAGCGATTCATAGTCGGATCAGTTCAGTGAACTCATTCACCAATGAGCACCTATAAGTCCAGTATAGTATCTCCACACAAGTGACTTATGGGATCAGTCACCCTCATCATATGAGCTGAATTAACCTATACTAGTCTATCTGGATGTTCGATGTCCTATATCAAACATCCTATGACTAGGAACAATTAAGAACATGTGTTTATAAGTCTTCGGTCCAATAATTATGATCTCATCATAATCCGAAGACTATTGCACATATTCATAGACTTTATCGTGATACGATAAACATAGATCGAATTAATTACACACAATGAATTATTGCCATTTATTAATAATCTGAATCAGTACATTGTATCGGATTGGCTTTGAGACCATCTAATACTAACAATCTCCCACATGGACTAAAGCCAATCACTTTTATACAGAATACCCATATTCTCTAAGTGACGCTCAAAGACATTTTGAGACAAAGACTTTGTAAGTAGATCTTCTATGTTGTCGGTTGAAGGAACTCTTTCCACCACGACATCTCCTCGAGCTATAATCTCTCTGATCAGATGAAAGCGCTGCAGAATGTGCTTCGACTTCTGATGAGACCTCGGCTCTTTCGCTTGAGCAATCGCCCCATTGTTGTCACACAGCAGTGGGACGGGACCAGATATGCTTTCCACCACACCAAGATCGCTGATGAATTTCTTCATCTATACAGCTTCCTTGGCGGCTTCAGCAGCAACAATATACTCGGCTTCCGTTGTCGAATCAACAGTGGTTTCCTGCTTGGAACTTTTCCAGCTCACTGCCCCCCTGTTGAGTGTGAAAACAAAACCTGATGTTGACTTGCTGTCTTCAGGATCAGACTGAAAACTCGAGTCAGTGTATCCTTGCAGCTTTAAGTCTCCTCCTCCATAGACTAGAAATAAATCCTTAGTCCTTCTCAAGTACTTAAGGATGCATTTTACAGCCTTCCAGTGTTCATCACCTGGATCTGCCTGATGTCTGCTGGTAACACTTAGAGCATATGCTACATCAAGTCTGGTACATAGCATGGCATACATGATGGACCCTATGGTAGAAGTATAGTGGACTTTATCCATCATAGCCCTCTCTTCAGGTGTCTTGGGAAACTGACCTTTAGAGAGTGAAATTTCATGTCTCATCGGTATGAGACCTCTCTTGGAATTTTCTATGCCAAACTTTTTGACAATGGTTTCTATGTACATGGATTGGGTTAAAGCAAGCATCTTCTTTGATCTATCTCTATAGATATGTATTCCAAATACGTAAGATGCTTCTCCCAAATCCTTCATGGAGAAGTTCTTTGACAGCCATATTGTAACGACCCGCCATCCTATGACCGGAGACCCGGTCACTAAATGGATGTCGACCCATTAACTGTAGGTTCACACCCGGATCTTATACACAGATCTGGAGGAGTAAGCGTTAAACAAGATTAAATATAACATTCACACGGACTACAAGGAGGTACAGTGCGCAGGAAGTAAAGTAATAATGTCCGTACACAGTCCAACAATAATTACATGTCCAACAAATTAATTAAGTACAGGCAAAAATAAGGTACAACAACGTCGGGGCATACCCCGGAAACTGAGATTCCTGCTGGTCCGCACACCAAGGGGAACACCACGCACCGCCACACGCCACAGGGTCCACACCTGAAAACGCAGGGAGTGAGCCACACCAGAATTGGGCTCAGTAAGGATCATCCGATCCCCCGCCTCCCACTCACGCACCCACAAGTGCAATAACAAAGATACAGGAAATAAAGCAAGTAAAGCTGTAACATACTACTCCTAAAATCTCGATATGAACCATGTGCATTCGAAATGTAACATGCATATCTCTAAAATCATCCTATCAAGGGGCCTACAACTCACGTCTCGGCAAAACACGCCAACCACGCCTCCGAAAGTGGGAAACACCAACCACACAGCCGTAAGTAAGAAACACCGTCCACACAATCGAAAGTAGGAAACACCGACCCTTGTTCTGTGAACCTTGTTCCTATTCTTTCGAAAAGCTTGGACTACAAGTCTTTTTCTGTTGGTCTTACCAACCATGAGGACTTGGAGTTTATCCTTCACAAGGTTCCCTTCAGCAGTCTTTAACATGTTCAGTAGTTCAGCTAAGGTGGCATGGATCTTGTTCATGTTAAAATTAACGATGAACTGAGCATATGACTGTGGAAGTGAAGACAACACGAGGTCTGTGTGCATCTCCTTGGGAAGTGTAATCCCAAGAGCATCCAGCCTCTGTACCCACTCAATCATCTTCAACACGTGATTCTGTACTGAAGTTCCCTCTGCCATCTGAGCCTTGAACAGATTCTTCGATATCTCATATCGTTCGATTCTGCTCGGCTCACCAAATAGCTCCTTCAAATGGAGAATGATGGGTCTAGCATCCATCTCCTCATATTGCCTCTGCAACTCATTGCTCATAGAGGCTAACATGTAGTATTGGGCCATGGTGGAATCTTCCTTCCATTTTTAATACGCTATCATTTCCTCCTCTGGGGCATCTTGTAAGATCCCGCCATCCTATAATCGGGGATTCGATTACTAAATAGGTACCGAATCATTAATTTGGAGCCAAACCAGGATCTTGATAAGTCTGGGAAATAAATAATAAACTAAACTAAACATTCACATCGCATTGAATTAGAAAGGAAATGCAAGAATTAAAAATTATTACAATACGACTCGACTCAGCAAATAATTACATATTCCAACAGAAAGGCAATAATTAAGCATACAGGCCAGAAAATAAAATGACAACTACATCGGGGCATACCCCGGAACAACAGCTGCTGGTGCGCGACCTAAAGCAACACTCTCCTCGCTATGCCTGTCTGGAACCCTCACCTGAAAATCGCGGGGGTGAGTCTCATCGAAAAGACTCAATAGGGATCCTTCGATCCCCACCGCCCACTCATGCACTCACAAGTATAACAACACAAATATAGACAATTTAAGCAATTAAAGCAGCAAATACATTTTCCAATTTCGTTATGAAACACATGCATTCAAACGGTAACATGCACAATTCTAAAAAAACCACTCCATCTCAAGTCCACAACCCGCGTCTCGGCGAAACACACAAGTTACATGGCCGAACGCGGAAAACACCGACCCGTTGAGACCAAACAGCAACCCCTCGGATAGCGCGCTGACTACTCCGGCCCGACAGGCTCCAAGTGGTTTCTACTTCCCCCATCACGAGTGACACTCCGAATGTACCACTCCCACACCAGTACTAGCTATACCCCGGGGTACACCAGGTGACCCTCTCTCTAGGCGTCACCCCACCACTCCCACACCGGCGCTGTGTCCCTCCCACACCGACACAGGGTGGCTAAGCGCTACAACTGTCACTCTAGGTCCACGGTCGCACAAAACACAACACAGTGCGATCCGATCACGTAAAAATCCTCATCCTCGAGTACGATTTCAAACATGCATTTAACCAAACTATCTAACAGTGTGAAGATATGTTAATAGCATGAATTAATGTGATTCTGTCTTGAATCGCGTCGCCCAAGGCCGTCGTCATTCAAACCTCCTAAACTGGTTCATGTAAAATCTGGCCTCGGAAATGACCTAAAACGCGTTGTCATATGTAGCCGCCTTTTGAAAGGCGTCGCTGTCCCTAGTCACCTGATAGCGACAGAAGCAGAGATAGGCTACGGGTGATTTTCACTTACAATGCGTCACCCATACAAGTCGCCTTTTGAAAGGCGTCGCTGTTCCTGGACGCTCATCTGTCCAGAGACAGAGTCTAGTGTTTGGGCTAAATCACGTCGCGGGTGGAAGCCGCCTTTTTAAAAGGCATCGCTGTCCCTTGACGCCATTTAACCCTCACCGACAGGTTCTCCCTCCGCCATCTCCCGATCTACGGGGTGGGATTTCCTCCCCAAAATTGTGTAAAAACACGAAAAACATGGAGAATGAGGAGAAGAACCTAAATAGCCATTAAAACACCCAATTTCTCATTACATGCATTTAGTATTTTCACCTTAAGAAAACCCCTAAACATGCTCCAAAGCAGAAAAACATGGTTTTTAAACGAAATACAACGGGGTTCGTCACCCTACCGGTTACTCGAACTCTTCCTAGCTCCAAGCCGCCAACTCGCCTCGCCACACGCCGCCGCCAGTACCGCCGTGGACGCCGTTACTCCACCGGGACGTCGGCCGCCGTCCGGAGAGAAAAACGTCGCAGAGGAGATGGTTGTGGTAGTGGTGGGAGTTAAGAAGTTGATGGAGTGGAGGGAGAGATGGAATGGAGAGAGAAAAGCAAGGATAAGGGGAGGTGGTTTGCCGGAGCTCGGAGGGGAAAGAGGAAAGAGAGAGGAAAGGAGAGAATGAGGGAAAGGAAGGAGGGTTCGCGGGGTCAAACAGAAGCTGGGTAAAATGCGTCGTGCAAGCCCGACGTCATTCATATGACAAGATCGGACCGTACATTGACAACCTAGGGTCGTACTCTAAATGGCGTCCCCCATGGACGTCGTTGAAACCGCGTCGAGCAAGCTCGACGCGAAACAGAAACTAAGTCTCAGCCCCATTAGGGCCCAAACTAAGGGATCCGACCCCGAAACTGACCCGATAACTGGATCCGAAACCTCAATCCTTACACATCTAATGCTAGTTCAGCAGGAGGTTCATTATCCAAGACGTAGGTAATCTGCTCAGACCTGAGGACAATCTTTAGGTTCCTGAGCCAGTCTGAGTAATTGGTGCCTATCAAACGGTTGGCATCAAGTATGCCTCGCAATGGGTTATGGTACGACATTCTAGCCTACAGGAGATAATCAAATGGTAATTAGCAGATATTTAGATTAACTAAAACAAGATATGGTCTTTTATTATCTAGTTTTACTCCCACTAATTTTCGACAGACTGTATAACCTTCAGATATACAGAACGGGAGACGCCGACTATCTCCTAGTGGGGATCAGATCTCCAAGCATCACAGTATGACCTTAGGTAAACACGTAGTATCATACCCCTATCTCAGAGCAATCATCTCATGATAATTGCAACTCCTTGCAATATCTGATCATATTTCGGCTCCCAAGTTTAATGGTCCCGGGTAAACACAATAGACCATTATCCCCGGTCTAAGCTTTACCATCAATATGTGACTGAGTAAAGTAGAAATATAGTTCCCGAGTAAACACGTGGATAACTATATCGTTCCTCTACTCTTATCCAAAGGCATCTAATGCCATGATCAACAGTCCTCTCAACAGACAATGGCAGACCTCGGGTAAACACATAGTACCTGCCATCACTGAATTAAGTTCTATTAATCATATTGATGGAGAGCCACGCGGTGCATTTTCAATGACTCGCGCTACGGCTTAGAGTTTGTTACGAAGGTTTTACTTATTTAGTTTGGTCTCATCCTAGGTGATAGTATTAAATATATCGAATATATTATAAATACTAATAACCTAACAAATATAAAGCACACACATCACATACATGTCATTAGTGTGGTCATGCACGGCACTGCGGTTTGACTTAAGCCAGACAGTCAAACACGCACATTCACACAACATAACAGTTTATATCATGAGTCTGCAAACTCATAGATTTGATGAACTCCTTCATCTTCATCTGGTTGCAGTTGTGGATCATCCTCGCTCCGCGCGCAGCCACCTCAATCAAATTACTTCATAATTCGCAATTACAAGATAATTTATAGAAAGAGGAAGCCTTATGGCGATTGCATCAAGGAGGGAGGTAGAAATACATTGGAATATGAGAGGGAGAGGTTCGCAGACCTCTATTTATTAATAAATAACAAACCACACAATCACATTCCAAGCTCGACCCGGTTTGAGCCCGGCCCGGTCTGGTCAGACCATGCGGCTAGGAAACCCTAGCCACGTGGCCCGAACCAAGCCCCTCCTCCCCCCCGACGGCGGTGCCTGCAAGCAGGAACCGTGGGGGGAAGGGGAGGGTGGCCGGCGACGGCAACAGCGCCTAGGGCCACCGGACCGTCGCCGGTCACCCCACCGGCGCCATACGGCGCAGTTAAAAGGTTCCCCCCCCCCCTTTTATTTCTTTAAAAATACTATGGAACTGGGGAAAGGGGAGGGCTTCAATGGCCGGTCACCGCCGGAAAGACCTCATCGGCGGCATGGGTGATGTTGGCGGTGGCCGGTTGAACCCCCTGGTCATACCAGGTTCCTTCCTTGATGCCTAGCATCTCAAATAATCACCCGTGTAACATCCTTTGAGTGTCGTTCTTCGTCCTACGAAGAACACGAGATACCCAAAAAAATTTTACGATTTTTGTAGAAATAAAATTAATCTAATTAATTTTATCCATCTCATGAATATTATTTCTCCAACAGAATTGTAAAATATGCATGGAATATAACTAGAAAATTAAATTTCGAAATCTGAAACGGCGAAGAACACAGTGATAACCTGGCTCTGATACCACTGTTGGTATCGCTGTGTCGGGATCCGACCGAAAACGCAGCGGAATAAATAAAATAATTTCGGGATCGGATCCATCTCGTTTCGATCAACAAACTAAGACCAGAGTAAATCGGATTTACCTTGCGCGGATTCGAATCCGCGTTTGTTTTCCGGTTCCGTCGGAGTGATGCCGCAAGTCGCACAGATGCCCGACCTCTAGCTGTATCCAAGCGGTTCTCCTCGCGATGGATCGTCCTCGCTTCCTCGCTCGATGCAGCGTTCGTAGATCCCGTCTGGCTGCGCGTAATCCGCCGCGACATGTGGATTCGGAATCTCCCGTCAGACGGAAGGTGGAGCAGTCGGGAATCAAAGCGAAGCCTCCAGATGGCCGCCTTGTGTCGCACGCCCAGAAGAGAGGAGAGAGAGAGAAAGAACGACGGCTAGGTCAGGGTTGCTGGCCCCCGACGTAGAATCCATTCTTTTATAATAAGTCTGTTTGCGGTTTTCCATAAAAATCCAGACTTATCCGAAATCCTGTCGGATTATCCATCGACTTGAAAACCATTTGCATGTGACCCTCTAGGCCCAAATACTAGTCCAGTTAATAGCCCATTAAGTCCAATAACCTTTTACTGACTAACTTAATTAATTAATATCTTTATATTCAATTAATCAGCCGAATTTAATGTCCCACAATAAATTCGGACGGACTTCCGATCACATTGGATGCCAAGCAACATCGCGTGATCCTAGATGGCACTGGGTTATCGCAACCCTCTATTGGAACCTTTCTGTCATCGGTTAGCGCGCGGATATAATCCTTCATCCGTGCAATGTTCCCGAATCGACCTAGGGTATGGTTTACTTTTAAACCCTATTCGGTCGGTTCACTTGAATCAGATGCCGTTAATCTGAATCTGATAACTCCTTATCGAATACAGAGTCCGCCCTGGCCAGGGACTTTAAGCGCATCATTCTCGGAACATTCTCTCTCAAACTACCGAGAGCAGATGATCCCGTATTGAACACACAATTACCTTCGAGGGTAATTCCCTGAACCCGATCGCTTGACTTATTGATAACCCATGGTTAGGGATTCGTTAGTCAAAGTCAAAGTTCAAAAACCTACCAACAAGATATCTTTGGCATTTCAGGTCCAAGGATCATCCATGCAACCGTGACAAAAGAATCGAGCTGGTTAGCGGTGAGGTGTTTACCATCCAACGATTCATAGTCGGATCAATTCAGTGAACTCATTCACCAATGAGCACCTATAGGTCCAGCATAGTGTCTCCACACAAGTGACTTATAGGATCAATCACCCTCATCAATATGAGCTAAAGTAACCTATACTAGTCTATTCGGGTGTTCGATGTCCTATCTCAAACATCCTATGACTAGGAACAATTAAGAACATGTGTTTATAAGTCTTCGGTCCCGTAATTATGATCTCATAATAATCCAAAGACTATTGCACATATTCATGGACTTCATCGTGATACGATAAACATAAATCGAATTAATTACACACAATGAATTATGCCATTTATTAATAATCTGAATTAGTACATTGTATCGGATTGGCTTTGAGACCATCTAATACTAACAATCATCACTCTACCGATTACTCAAACTCCTCCTAGCTCCAAGCCGCCAAACCGCCTCACCACACGCCGCCGCTGGTACCGCCGTGGACGCCATTACTCCACCGGGACGTCGGCCGCCGTCCGGAGAGAAATGCGTCGCGGAGGAAGTGGTGGTGGTAGCGGAGGAAGTTGGGAGGTTAATGGAGTGGAGGGAGACGAGGAATGGGGAAAGGAAAGCAAGGAGACGGGGAAAGGAGCGCTGGAGAGATGGAGGGAAGAGAGAAGAGAGAAGAGAAAGGAGAGAATAAGGGAAAGGAGGGAGGGTTCGCAGGGTCAAATAGAAATTGGGGAAAACGCGTCGTCCAAGTCCGACATCATTCAGACGACAAGACCGGACCGTACTCTGACAAATCAGGGTCGTACTCTAAATGGCGTCGTCTATACAAGACGCCATTCAGATGATAAGACCGGGGCCGTACTCTCGCGCCCCAAGGCCAACCCACGTGGCACAGCTTAAAACATGTCCACATTGCTGGACGCCGTTTGAACCGCGTCGAGCTTGGGAAACTAAGTCCCAGCCCCACCAGGGCCCAAACTAAGGGATCCGATCCTGAAACTGACCCGATAACCGGATCCGAAACCTCAATCCTTACACATGTCATATCCCAAATTGACTTGGTTAGCAGCATGCAATTGAATTAACATATTCTAATTTCATATTCCCGTATGTATGAAATGATACAAGCTTAAGGTTAAATCACATAGATTAGATCTCTTAAAGCATATTCCAGAGAATCAAATCCTACAAATTAACCAAGGATTTATGTGAGGTTCCATAACAAGAGGGAAACATATTTTCCAGAATCTAAATAGGCTCTTATCATATGCCAAACACATCATATTCCATACATATCAAAAGGATATTTATCCAACCACAACATAAGGGACATCTACATAATTATCAAATCACCTAGGGAAAGGGTGTGAAGGTCTGAGTTACTGTGTAAAACTTGGAAGCATATGTCCCACCCAAATAATACACAAGATCCTAGTTTAAGGATTCCGCCTGTTTCCCATGGGTACCTCAGAGATGCTCGTAGGGCCTGCCCAAACTCCCCTTAGGATGTCATTATCCAAGCAAACATGTTATAGGTTTGACATACATCTTATAGCGATGTTTATCAATCATATTTATGAGATTTCAATTATCAAATAATTGTGTTAAACAAAAATAATAATGAAAACAAGTCAAATTGAGTGAAATTAAGTCATTTTGATGCTAAACAGGTTATTACTGTGAATTTCCACAAAAAACTGTTGTTAATAGATTAATCAATAATTTTAAACAACTTGGTGAATTTTTCAAGATTCCAAGAATTTTCTAGCATGTAAAACTAATTTTCATGGAATAAATTCAAGAATAGTTAAAATAAATTAGCAAATGGATTAAAAAATTGACCAAAATTGGTGGACAAGCTTGATCAAGGTTTTTGCAAAGTTTCACCTAATTCTTGGTTGGTTCGCTATTGATTTGGACTCCCACAACATTTTCAGAAATGTCAAACATAAGTTAAGTACAAAGTAAGGATAAATGTAATAGCAAATAACATCAGAAAATCTTAAAATTTTAGAGATAGGTTAGTAAGGAGTTTAAGATCTTATAAAATTTCATAGAGTTTGAAGTTCAAACAACCGAAATCAGATGCCCGAAAGTTGAATAAGACCAAAAGTACCAAATGCATCGGATGGCCAGATAGTTGGCTTTTTGGTGGAATCAAACGGTCAGATGGCCGTCAATATGCTCGTCTTGTTCTATCAGGCAAAAACCTGCCAACAGACCACCATACCTCAAAATCTCATATTTCTTTAGGTTTTTGCATAGTTCTTTACACAATAAAGGTTTTTAATCGATAGAGGACTTTTATACATATTTTTCTAATCTTTGAAAAAGTGTAAAAAATAACAAGAAGATTTAATGATATAAAGTATTTCATACTTAGGATAATCATTACCTACCCCTTAACAAAAATTCAGATTCCTGATGTCTCCATGAATTCTGTTGCTCTTAGCCTTTCTCACACGTCTTCTATGTCTCTTGGAAGATGCAACTAGGGTTAGAACACTTATCCCCATACATAAGAACCTATCTCTTCTGTCCATCCCCATGCACATTCTCTTCTGTCGTTCTCCCTCAAAACCTTACCTAAATCCTTACCTTGTAGAACATTAGCAGTGACTAGGGTTGCTGCACAAGTTTGTGGCTTATAAATACTAGTTACTCTACTTGTCTAAATCCTAAGCGACCTTCCCTCATCCCCCTTTGTTTCGGAGTTGCTATGGAAGAGACTATCCTTCCACTGGAGAGTTGCGTCAAAGTTGCTATGGAAGAGATTCCTTCCATCTGAGAGTTTGTTTTCAAAGAGAATTCCGACTCCCTTACGTAGGATTCACTTTACATAACTTATTGCTGAATTTTTTGACTTTTAAATGAATCAGGAAAAATACTTTATACAAATTTCTTTTGCTTTTTATTTTCTTTCTAGTGGTCGAAGCATGCCTTAATTAGGCCTCTATATAGTGAGATATTTTTGTTTTTCTACACCAACGTCCAGTACCCGAACCCACAATTATATCTAAGATATTGGGCTATGCAATATTGTTTAATGAAACTCATCGCCCTAATAAACGGGCATTACTAATGTATTTGGAACCTAAAACTTATCCTCACTTTTCTAATTTTGACCCGCCGTTGGGATTATGCTTCTGCTCTCCTTAACAGTTCTCTTAAACCCTTATGAGTTTGACTCCTAAAGCATCTAAATTAGTAAACAATTGTTTATCAACTTTCACATTCATGAATTTTTTAGCTCTCTTTCCAATGCAACTAGCCTTACATTACAAAGGGTCATGCACTAAATACTAGGATAGTGTCCTATAAGTCTGTACCTCGCTAGTGTAGGTTCAAATTAATTGATTTCTTTCATAGTTGAGTTGATTGTTTAAATATATTTCATTTTGTTAGTTTCTAATACTAACTTGACTAATTCATGGCATAAATTTTTTTCCCTCAGTTATATTACTCTCCTTTGAATATGATCCAAATTAGGAAGACTTGCCTTTTGAAAAGTCTAGAAAAATAAACCACCACTCGTAATTTGCTCTACCTACTTGTGGCTATTTGATGGAAAATTATGATAGAAATAGGATGACTATTCGGGCTTGAGATCCATGTCTAACTTAACTTAGTGGGTCGTCTTTAATAGCTTAATGGATTAAATAAAGTTAATAGATTTATCCGAAATGTTCAGATGGGAAGGGATATAATATTAATATATTATGTTTACTTGATTGAACATTATATAGATTTTGAAATCCTCAAAGTGGAAGGAGGAATGAAATTTTATTTGGAAAAAATAACCTTTTGGACTGTAGATCACAGTTTGCCCGTAATTGTTAATATAACACTATAGTTAATTAGTTTTGATGGGGCAGAATCTGATTCGGCCCATTAGCAGCCCATTAAACAGCCCAACAACAGCAACAACAAATAGAGGCCCACTGGCAGCCTTCGGCCCATCAGCGGCCCAGCAGCCCTTGGCCCATCAACAGCCCAGTGGCCTTCGGCCCATCAGCGGCCCAGCAGCATTCGGCCCACCAGCGGCCCTCAGCCCAATTGCCCTCCGCCCAGCTAGCGGCCCTCAGCCCAATTGGCTTCAGCCCACTAGCGGCATTCGGCCCAATAGCGGCCCCCAACCTTCGGCCTAGTAGCCGTATCCGGCCCACTCCGGTGGGAGGGTTAGGCACTATGGCGGTTTACCAGTAAACTAAAACATAGTCCTATATCGGCTACCACGACCAAGTAACCTCTATCCTCCGTTATAAATACACGGCTATTTATTACCAAAGGTATGTCTTCTTGACCAAGGACGACAGTCGAAAAGCATTAAAGCTACCTCTTCTTCCTTCCCTTCTGAATCGAATCTTCTTCAGAAGCTGACTTAGCCGTCGGAGGGGGTTCTCTTGGGCCGAAGCCCAGGACCCTCACTGACCGGTTCTTCATCTTCTTGCAAGGGCTTCGGTTTGAATCTTCGCCGACCTCTCCGAGTCAGCCTCGGCCACCGGCCTCGGGTTTTCTCCCTCTGGTCTCGACGTCGCCCTTCGCCGGTCGATCCGCTTCGGCCGAAGGAGTCTCGGCTTCGCCCCCGGCTAGCCTTCGTCTGGGCACCTCTCGGCTTCGGAGCCTTGGTCCCGCGTTCCGCCTTTGTCTCGGTCCCGATCCTCGTCGGTCCTCTTCTTCGATCCGATCCCGTCTCGGATTCACGTCTCAGAATCCGACCGTGATAGCTTCGGCTACATCACGTGGCGCCGTCTGTGGGAAACCAACGAGAAGTCATGTCTCATCGTCCGGTGACCAAACGATCCGGTCAAGACGAGGCAGAGACGCGGGCGACTCCAGTGCAGGCGCTCCACTCTGAAGGTGCTCCGACAGTTCTTCCACAAGGTTCTGCCCTTCCTGTTATACCGGAATCCCTCGCTCCCAGAGACGACCGGGTGGAAGAGCTTCAACAACAAGTGGCGACTCTTGCCGCCACTGTCACCTCTCTAGCTCCCTTGCGAGACATGATGTCCACCATCGCCCATCATATGGGATTACTGAGTCAGCCCACGCAACAGGTACCACCTCCTCCTCAATTCTGTCCTGCTCAAGCTGCGAGGCAACAGCCAACACCCTCGCAGGCCTTCCCCGACGAGGCAGTTTCTGCACGTAGTGAGCCGTTCGCGCCGATTGGCCGAGTCCCTCGCGCCAATCATATCCTGACGGAGCCGGACTACGCTTCGTCCGGGTTTCATCCGACCAAGGCCAAAGGACGCTCGGCCACCCCTTCAACCGCCCCGGATCTGGACCGGCGACTGACGGCGATGAGGAAGGAAATGCAGCAGATGGTGTCCCGGCCATATGGAGCACCTCTCGCCAGCACCATCCTAGAGCAGACCGCTTTCTCTCCAGAGCTTCTGACCATCGAGGTACCTCCCAGCTTTAAACTGCCGAACGGCCCTCTGTATGATGGAATGACAGATCCGGTCTGCCACTTCTAGAGATTCAATTCTTACCTCTCCGTCCAAGGGGTTTCCGAGACAGTCCGTTGCCGTCTCTTCCCCCTCACCCTAGAAAAAATAGCCCTGACCTGGTTCGAGATGTTGGCCCCCAATTCTATTTACTCTCTAGTGCAGTTAGGCCAACTGTTCATCAACCAATTCTATGATGCCACTCGGCAATGTAAAACCTCGGCCAGTCTACTAGCCATTCGGCAAGGACCTACCGAGACCCTTCAGGAGTATTTCACTAAGTTTCGGGCCGAAGCCGCCCAAATTCCAAACTTGGACAGTTCGATCGCGGTCTCGGCCATAATCAGTGGGTGCACGGACGAAGAGCTTCTCAGTTCTATCGGGAAGCGCCATCCCCCCACCTTCTAGGACCTAGTGGCTCGGGCCCATAAGTACATCAACCGGGAAGCCCTGATGATGTCCAAGGGCAAAAGTACTGCCGAGGCGCCATTGGCAGCTACCCCTCCGGTTCGTCCTCGCCCAGAAGATCAGGAGCCATCTTGCAAGCGATACTGGAGGGAAGAATGGGATCGAGACAAGCGCCGGGATCTGCAGCAGCGGTATCTGCCACTACCTGCTCCACCCTCCCGGATGCTCATAGAGGTGAAAGGTATGCTTCGGCAGCCTGAGTGCATCAAGACTGATCCCCGCCGAAGGGACTCCCATAAGTACTGTGAGTACCATCGGGAGACCGGCCATTCGACTGACAAATGCCGGCACCTTCGGGAAGAGATTGATCGCCTCATCAGAGAAGGCCGTCTGCCGCAGTACCGACGAGCGCAGCCTCAACAACGGCAGGACCAGGATGTCCTCGGACCAGCAAGGCAACGGCAGCTCCCGGAAAAAGAAGCCCCACCTCAACCAAAGGCTGCTCTAGCCCCGGCAGAAGCATCCCATCAACGACCTAGTGACGGGTCAATCATGATGATATCCGGGGCCCCGGAGAGGGAGCGAGGCGTCGTCAAGCCAGCGCTACAGTAGAGGTAGCTGCAGTCGATGCCGATCCGAAGCGGCCTCGTCAAGAGGACATCGTCTTCGGCTAGGAGGATCTGACCGACGTTCAGGTTTCTCACGACGACGCCCTAGTTGTAAATGATGTAATGAAAAGTTACGATGTTCATCGTATCTTTGTTGATAATGGAAGTGCCCCAAATGTACTTTTTTACGATTGTTTTATAAAATTGGGTTTGAATGAGGCTGATATGAAGCCTCACCAGGGGCCTCTATTCTGCTTTAATGGCTCGCCTTGCCGAGTAGAAGGCATCGTCCGGCTACCTGTAACCCTCGGTACAACCCCTCCACAATTGACGGTTGAAACGGATTTTGCCGTCGTTAAGATCGACTCAGCCTACAACTCCATCTTTGGCCGAAGGCTAATCGGCGGAATCGGAGCTGTACCTTCGTCTTTCCATCAAAAGCTGAAGTTCTATACCGGCTATGGAATCGGCAAAGCCAAGGGAAATCAGGAAGCCGCCCGGCAGTGTTATATGATTTCGGTCAAAGGGAAGGCTGCGGCCGAATCCCTTTCGATCGAATCTTCGGCCAAAGCATCCCCGGGAGAGGAACTTACAACCGTCCTAGTTCCGGGGGGAGAAGGCCGAATGCTAATGATAGGTTCCGGCCTCGAGAAGTCCGAAGCCGAAAAACTTGTCGAATTCCTGAAAGAAAACCTCGACGTCTTCACCTGGTGTCCTTCGGACATGCTCGGAGTCGACCCGGAGGTGGCAGAGCATCGGCTGCACGTCGACCCAAACCAGCCTCCGGTCAGGCAGAAGCGGCGTACCTTCAACCAAGAAAGAAGGACGGCCATCCAAGTTGAAGTACAGAAGGGGCTGAACGTGGGACACCTCTGAGAAGTGCACCATCCCGAATGGATTGCCAATGTAGTGATGGTGCCCAAAAAGGACGGCAAGTGGCGGATGTGTGTGGATTTCACCAACCTCAACAAGGCCTATCCGATGGACAGCTTTCCGTTGCCTCGGATGCCATTCGGCCTAAAGAATGCAGGAGCAACTTATCAGCATCTCATCAACAGGATATTCGCTCCGCCCCTCGGCCGCAATATGGAGGTCTACATCGATGACATGCTGGTGAAAAGCCGCATCGCTGTAGACCATCTGACCGATTTGGCCGAGACATTCTCCACCTTATGCAGGTATAAAATGAAGCTGAATCTAGCCAAGTGCGCCTTCGGCATGGCCTCCGGGAAGTTCCTTGGCTACATGGTCACCCGCCGAGGGGTAGAAGCAAATCCTGCGAAGGTTGCGGCTATTATACAAATGCGCCCTCCGGCCAGCGTCCGAGAGGTTCAGAAGCTAAGTGGAAGGATTGCCGCGCTAAGCCGCTTCATGTCAAGGGTGGCGGATTATTGTTTTCCCTTCTTCAAGCTACTGAAGAAGGCTAGTGATTTCTCCTGGACGGACGAGTGTTAGTCGGCCTTCGATCACCTGAAAGCCTATCTCGCCGACGTCCCCGTCTTGTCTAAGCCGGTTCGAGGAGAGCAGTTGTTCGTTTATCTCGCTGCATCAGAAGCAGCTATTAGTGTCGTCCTCGTTCGAGAGGAAGATGGTGTCCAAAGGCCAGTTTACTATATAAGCCGAGCCCTCCACGGAGCGGAGCTTCGGTATCCTGCTCTTGAAAAGCTAGCCCTAGCCCTCATCGCGTCCACGAGGAGGCTTCGGCCCTACTTCCTCGCGCATTCAACAAAGGTCTTCACAGATCAACCTTTGAGGCAAGTCGTCTCTTGGCCAGAAGTGTCCGGAAGGCTAGCAAAGTGGGCTATCGAACTGGGGGAGTTCGACATCTCTTATGGGCCTCAGACAGCAATAAAAGCTCAAGCTTTGACCGACTTCATTGTTGAGCTCACTCCCGAGTCGACCTCGGCTGCTCAGCCGGAATTCAGAGCTACTCCTGAAGCCGAATCTGCTTCGGCTCCTTCATCGGATGAATGGCGACTCTACGTTGATGGGTCTGCATGTTCTTCGGGCAGTGGCACCGGATGGATCTTGGCGTCTCCAGAAGGGGTCGTCACGGAGTATGCGCTGTGCTTCTCCTTCCCGGCAACTAACAATGCCGCTGAGTATGAAGCCTTATTTCAGGCCTTCGGGCCGCCAGAAGACTCGGTGCGCAAAAGATAAGGGCGTTCAACGACTCTCAGCTGATCGCCAACCAAGTCACCAAGGAATACGAGGCCCGGGATGCATTAATGACGACCTATCTCTAGGTAACCCACAAGATCCTAGCTGAGTTTAATTCTTATAAGATTGTGCGGATCCCTCGGGCCGAAAACGCTAGAGCCGATGCTCTTTCCCGGCTAGCGTCAACTCAAGACGGGGGAGGAGGCCAAATGGTCCTTTTAGAAGAGCTGGCCAAGCCAAGTCTCAGCAAATCCGAGGTCATGCAAGTGAGTGAATCCGAAGCAGAGACCTGGATGACTCCCCTAGTCGCCTTTCTCCTCCGAGAAGAGGTCCCGTCCGATCCGAAGGAAGCACGGCGCGTCCGGCAGCGCTCATCCCATTTTCTAATTCAGGAAGAGATGTTATATAAGAAGTCCTTCGGCCGGCCACTCTTGCGATGTCTCGGCCCGGCCGAAGCTGATTATGTCCTTCGGGAAGTACATGAAGGGATCTGCGGGGCACACGAAGGAGGGAGGGCCTTGACCCACAAACTCTTAAGGCAAGGGTACTGGTGGCCAACGCTCCGAGAGGACGCAACTGCTCTCATATGCTGCTGTGACCAGTGCCATAGGTTCAGCTCCCTCATTCATCAGTCGGCAACTCTCCTAACGCCTCTATCAGACCCTTGGCCTTTTGCCCAATGGGGGATCAATATCCTGGGACCTTTTCCCATGGCCACCGGCCAGAGGAAGTTCCTTATTGTGGCAGTAGATTACTTCACCAAGTGGGTCGAAGCCGAACCCCTCGCATCTATAACCGATAGCAATGCATGGAACTTCGTATGGAAGTCTATCATTTGCCGCTAAGGCATCCCTCGGGCGATCATCTCAGACAATGGCAATCAGTTTGACAGTCATCGGTTCAAGGATAACTGCGCAAGCTTCGGCATTCTCCATAAGTTCGCTTCGGTAGCACACCCTCGGACGAATGGCCAAGTCGAGGTCACTAACCGAAGTCTATTGCGAGGGCTGAAGACTCGCCTCGGCAAGGCTAAAGGCCGATGGGTCGAAGAGCTGCCAAGCGTCCTATGGGCCTACTGGACAACAAGCCGAACCCCTACCGGAGAAACCCCGTTCCGAATGGCCTACGGGGTGGAAGCGGTTATTCCCATCGAAGTCGGCTTGCCGTCGCCGAGGTTTCTTACTTATGATCCAGAGGCTAATGATGAAGCCCTCAGAGATCACCTTGATCTCATAGAAGAGACAAGGGATCAAGCCTGCATTCGGCTGGCGGCTTATCTGCAGCGCATGGCGAGATACCACAACGCTCAAGTGAAGCCCCGAAGCTTTGAAGCCGGGAACCTCGTGTTGCGGAACGCCCACGTGTCCAAGCAAGCCGAAGCTGCAGGGAAGCTTTCTTCGAGCTGGGAAGGCCCTTACCGCATAAGGGAAGTGATACGACAAGGAGCCTATCGGCTGGAAACCCTTTCGGGCCAGCCTCTCCCTCGTACCTGGAATGTGGAGCGCCTTCGGCGCTACTTCATGTAAGTCATTTCCCCTAGGGTTTAGCCGGACATCATGAATATATTATTCTTTTATTATTCCGAAGTATTGTGTGCGGCATTATTCTCTAAGTTCGTTCAAACCGTACCGGGAGTGGCTTCGGCCATGCAAACCGTATCGGGAGCGGCATTATTCTCTAAGTCCGTACAAACCATACCGAGAGTGGCTTCAGCCATGCAAACCGTACCGGGAGCGGCATTATTCTTTAAGTCCATGCAAACCGTACCGAGAGTGGCTTCGGCCATGCAAACCGTATCGGGAGCGGCATTATTCTCTAAGTCCGTGCAAACCGTACTGGGAGTGGCTTCGGCCATGCAAACCGTATCGGGAGCGGCATTATTCTCTAAGTCCGTGCAAACTGTACCGGGAGTGGCTTTGGCCATGCAAACCGTATCAGGAGCGGCATTATTCTCTAAGTCCGTGTAAACCGTACCGGGAGTGGCTTCGGCCATGCAAATCCTATCGAGAGCGGCATGGTTTCGGCCACATGCAGAATCAAACTCGGCTATTTACTCGAAGACATACTATGAAGCAAGCATAAGCAAAATGCCTTCTATATATAAGCCAAGTACAAAAATCGGTCGTGTGCCTGGCCTTGGCATCTTGAAAAAGCAAAAATGACCGGGACAAGCCCGCGAACTAGCTTTCGGCGTCCTCGCCGTCTACATCCACAGGAGCTTAGCCGGGAGACGCCGAAGGGGAAGCCTGGACGGGTTCGGCCGCAGCGCCTTCCGAAGAAGCCGGGATTCTTTCGGCCTTGAGCTCTTGCCACCAGGCCAAGATCTCCTCGCCCTCTTCGTCCGTAGGGTAGCCGAGACTGGTCAGATCTGCGTCCGGACACGCCTTTTGGGCAATGGCCATCCCCAGATCGAACATGGTCATGGCCGCCTTGGCTCCGGCCTCTAGCATCTCGTCGGCATACTCCGGGCCTTCCTTGTAGCTCGCCACGGCCGTGCGAGCGTCGTCATCGGCTTCCATGGCCCTGGCCTCCAAGTCTGCCTTCAGAGCCGAAACCTCCTCGGCGTGGCGGCGGCGTTCCTCATCCCTCTCCTCAGCTTTGCCCTGGATCTTGGCCTTCTGGAACGCGATCTCGGCCCGGGCCCGCTCCAGCTCCTTCTCGGCCTTCTTCTTGGCCTCTGAGGTGGTGTGGATCACCTCCCTCTGGCCCTCCAGCTCGGCCTGAGGCTGCGAGTTTCTCTCGATGAGGACATCGATCCCGGCCTCGAGATCGCGCCACACCGAGGCCACTTTGCCCGAGGCCAGCTGATCCGAGGCCTGGTCGATGTCCTGCAGCTTCTGCTGGATGATGGCCTGGCGGCGAGCAAGGGCCCCGCACATGACCGCGGCCTACAGCCGAGAGTAAACAAGAAAAAATAAGCTTGAAGCAACTAAGGGAAACGACGAGCAAAGATGAAGACGAAGGGGCTCTCAACTGGACGGCGTGCCGAACACACTGCAAGGACAAGCCTTCCGAGGAAAGCTCCTTGATTTCGTCCCCGGCCATCAGAAGGGTGAGGCCCCAGGTTAGACGCAGACACATCCGAGAGTCTTCCAGACTCTCGTCCGCGAAGACCCCCGTGTCCGGGTGCCAGGGCTCGTGCCCGTACTCCTGGGACATGTCCGTTCCGGCCGCCCCGAACGGATAGGACAGCGTCTCTGCGCCGGCTCTAGTGGTCGAAGGAGAGTCACCCCTCTGCGGTTGGGGAGGCGACGAAAGTGGGGCGCCTCGTACCGCCACTTGCCTCTTGGTCGCCGAGGCGGATTCCCTCTCGCCGGGATCATCCGCCTGGCTCCTCTTCTTCGGCCGACCGCTCCCTCCGGCGACCGCCTTCCCCTTCTGCCACTCCCTCTCAAGAGCAGCAGCGGCAGCGTGGCCTTCGGCGGAAGCCGCGGTCTGGCTTGTAGTCCGAGCACCGGGGGCCGGAACCCCTCCAGCCGTCCTCCCTTCCGCGGGCCGCGGCTAGGATGGTCGAGACTGACCGGACTGCTTGGAGATCCGGCTGATCAACCCTCGGAGACCAGACATCTCTGCAAGCAGAAAAAAGAGTTAGCAACAGTTCAAAATGCAACTTTTGACTCAAAGCCGACTTACCCGCGGCCGCAGCTTCGGCGCCCTCTTCAGCCGGACAGGCTTCGGCCGGAGTCCCTGGGCACGGCAGCTCTCGCCTCGGCCTCCCCCGGGGCCTCTTCAAGAGGAAGGTAGAGGAAGAGCCGGGGAGGAGAGAACGACGAGTCCGGCCAGGCTCCCATATCAATAAGCCTATCCTCGTCCGATAGACGCTCCGCAATGTTGTACGGAGCCTTGTCCTCGAAGAGGTGCACGTCGGTGAGCTGCTCGGGGCTGAGACTGGGTGGGTCGGAAAGGCCACACACTCTTCTCCTGCTCCGGGAGAGAGATGAAAAAGAAGCCCTCCTTCCAATGATGAATGGACGAGGGCTTCCCGGAGAAGATCCCCCGGCCGAAGCGGGGGACGAAGCAGAACCACGAAGACTTCCCCTGGGGCTTAATCTTGAAAAGATAGCGGAAAAGATTTACTGAAAGGTTGAAGTCGAGATAAGAGTTCAAGGCCAGGAAGGCGTAGACTGTCCGCCAGGAATTCAGAAAGAGTTGGGACGGGGCCAGTCCGTAAAAACTCAAGAGATTTATAACAAAGGAATGAAGAGGAAGGTGGAAGCCCGCCCGGAAGCTGTGCTCGTAGATCGAGAATCTACCTGGCCGAACGGTGTTAGCTCTGGTGCGCCTCCCGGGCCGAACGGGAACCATCCAAGATGGAATATGGTAGTAGTTAGTAATGACCTTGATGGTTTCAACATCAAGGACACTAGCTACGTCCGAAACCATCTCGGCCAGACAACGGCCGGAAGTGGAAGGCTCAGTAGCAGCCGGACCAGTTATGCCTCGTCCGCCATAACGGAAAGAAAATAGTTCGAAGAAAAGGGAGATGACAGAGAAGACTGGGGAGGTCTGGATGAGGAGCAAGAAGAACCACCTTCGGCCGAAGAGTTACTCTCGGCCGAAGGAGAGCGACTGGACATGAATCAAAAAAGAGAGAAGGCGGAAGCTGAGGCTTACCCTCAGGCTAAGAATCTCCTTGGTGGCTAAGAGTCTCCTCGGCGATAAAAAGCCTCTCCGGAGACAAAGGACTTCCCGACGACGAGTCCTGACGACAAGGAGCTCCCCGGCGATGGACAAGGCGTCCTCGAATACCCTTAGTAGCATGCTCACTGCTGGAGAAGCGAAGGCGCTCGGGGAAGATGCTCGCAGGGATGCACAGGCGTAGAGGAAGGAGAAGGAAAAAGAACAGTAGCCACGGGGGAGGAGTTGATATTTATAGGGGGACTTGAGGGGGTCCGGTGCTGAACCAACGGCCAAGATCTTCCCACCCCTCGGCTCCGCCCTGCTTGGATGCGCGACACGTGTCCCATCCTTCACCATGATGACGAGCGGGCTGCCGGATCGAGAGGAGGCAATTAACGGCCAGATGCGGCCTGACCCTTTGGTTGTTCGTCCGGATGCTCGCCACATGTCCCGATCCTCGTGCCGAAAGCCGGAGAGGCGGCGATCCAGGTGAAGTATTGGGCAGAGAGCCGAAGTAACCGCGATCCGCGTGATCACTGTTAACGGCTGAGATCTTTTTGTACTTTCGACGGACCGGTCGGATGCGCAACACGTGTCCTGTGTTTGTTGTGATGCGACCGTGAAGGCGGGAAGCCCAAGGTCTTTCCCGCTCTTGCCTCGAGTTCCGATGTACTCTCAGAACTCGCCCTTTCGCAACTGGAGACGAAGGCATTCGTCACCAAGTCTCGGCTTGAGACGATGGTGTCTACGACAGGGTCCCGTCCTGAGACGAGGCCGTTTGTCACCAGCCCTCGGCCGACCTAAAGCAAAGACCTCCCAGTTTCTGAAACAAAAAGTAACAGTTTCAGACATGGCTCGTATCATGTTATTTTTCCGTAAGGGCTTCGGATTTTTACTCTCAGCGTTTCATGGAATTGAGAACGACAAGAGTAGGGGGCCATGTGATGGGGCAGAATCCGATTCGGCCCATTAACAACCTAACAATAGCAACAACAAATAGAGGCCCATTGGCAGCCTTCGGCCCATCAGCGGCCCAGCAGCCCTCGGCCCATCAGCAGCCCAGTGGCCTTCGGCCCATCAGCGGCCCAGCAGCCCAGTGGCCTTCGGCCCATCAGCGGCCCAGCACCCCTCGGCCCATCAGTAGCCCAATGGCCTTCGGCCCATCAGCGGCCTAGCAGCATTCGGCCCATCAGCGGCCCAGCAGCATTTGGCCCACCAGCGGCCCTCAGCCCAATTGGCCTCGGCCCTGCTAGCGGCCCTCAGCCCAATTGGCTTCAGCCCACTAGCGGCATTCGGCCCAATAGCGGCCTCCAACCTTCAGCCCAGTAGCCGTATCCGACCCACTCCGGTGGGAGGGTTAGGCACTATGGCGGTTTACCAGTAAACTAAAACATAGTCCTATATCGGCTGCCACGACCAAGTAACCTCTGTCATCCGTTATAAATACATAGCTATTTATTACCAAAGGTATGTCTTCTTGACCAAGGACGACAGTCCAAATGCATTAAAGCTACCTCTTCTTCCTTCCCTTCTGAATCTAATCTTCTTCAGAAACTGACTTAGCCGTCGGAGGGGGTTCTCTTAGGCCGAAGCCCGGGACCCTCACTGACCAGTTCTTCTTCTTCCTGCAGGGGCTTTGGTTTGAACCTTCGCCGACCTCTCCGAGTCAGCCTCGGCCACCGGCCTCGGGTTTTCTCCCTCCGGTCTCGACGTCGCCCTTCACCTGTCGATCTGCTTCGGCCGAAGGAGTCTCGGCTTTGCCCCCGGCTAGCCTTCGTCCGGGCACCTCTCGGCTTCGGAGCCTCGGTCTCGCGTTCCGCCCTCGTCTCGATCCGGATCCCTGTCGGTCCTCTTCTTCGATCCGATCCCGTCTCGGAATCCGACCATGATAGCTTCGGCTACATCAAGTTTATTAAAGAAGCTTAATATATTCATGTTAATTTGAGCAGTTTATTGGTATAAATATGAAATTCGTTTTAATATATGGCTTTCTTAAATTACTACTATGAATATTAATCATGATAAATTTGATTTTAAAAATTACCTTTTTAGTGGTTACATTAGAATATACACAACAGAGGCAGTGCAATGGACATTTGAACTCATAGTTATGGCGCTTTGCTTTGTTCATGGAGCCTGATTCTTAAATTTATATGTTTTCCTCCTATTATTTTCGCACAAAAAAAAAAAAGTATGTGTTATTGTAATATTAGTTATTGTTCTAGGCTCCTTATTTAAAGAGAATGAACCGTCATCAATACTTATAACTCTCGAAAGAAATAGTGGACCTTGGTGCAATAGTAGGCGTAGATAAATTAACCTTTGCGGAGACACAATTTTTTTTTTTTTTTTTGTCTGTGTATGTGTATTTATGTATGTTTGATCTCCTTCTTCCTTATTCTTTCCTTTCTTCGATCGACTCTGCTAATTATTGAAAGCCATTTTCAAACCTAACATGCTTCTTATTGTTTGGGCAAGACTTGGCGTTCCAAGTCTGTCCATGTGCGCGTGCTTGGGAGTTTCTTGGGAGGAATGGCATTAGACTGCATGGTCAAGATAGGAATGCTTCTTATTAATTTTCCTTAACAAAAGGAATGCAGAATAAGTTCCAGTGAGACAAATGTTCTGCCAATCAAATAGTAGCTGAATCAGAAGGTTAAGTAGTAAGAGTAAATTATCTGGGGCTTTTCGTCACACCTAAAAACACTGGAGTAGACCAGCCAGGATGCCTATCAAATGGGATCTCCTAGGTGTCCCCTCAAGAAACTCCGTTTGCAAACTCCATGTGTTTGACTGGACTTCCAGCACCAAGGCTCCGACACGAAAATATGTCTGTTTCCAACGGCCCATGCGTGTGACCAGACTTACTGCATGAGGCATCGAAATCAAATTATGTGCATCGCTCACAAACCCTAAAAGCAGTAGTCGTCGATGAGGCTCTACAAATTAGTGAGCGGTCGGACAGGATAAACACCAGTGTAGGGGTCGTTCATCCGTCACCCTTTGGTTTCGGACGCCGCACGAGACGTGCAACCCATGCCGTGCATTGAATCCATGCATGTTTACAAAAGCTGGATTTTGTAAGAATACAATTTCTTTTATTTACTTTCTTTCAACTCAACGTACACTAAAATATTGAACTTGCATGCTCTGCCAACTAAACGTATACAAAAATATTGAACTTGTATGATAGCAGAGTGTTGGGCGATGTTAGATGAAAGTTAAAGTAGATGTGCTATCCTGTTAGACTAACTTGGAGGAGAATAGTAAAACATGATTTAAAGATTTTAAACCTTTCAAAAAAACTACTCCAAAACCATTTAGTTTAGAGAGAGAATTCATATAGTAGATCCCAATTAATTTAAAACTTAGTTGAATTGAGTTGAGTTAATAATCTTTTTTAAAGGCGATGGACAGTGGACAGTCTTATCTTTGCAATCAGACGGCAACTAGCACTTATGTCACGGTTGAATAAAAGTCTTTTGAACTGTGTGGCGCCAAGATAAACTAGCTTATTTCCCTGCCCTCTCTTAAGGTTACCTTTAAAAACATAATTTTAAAAGTACCATCAAGTAATCAAAAGATGGATACTAACTTTTACAATTAAATGACATTTTATTTCTAAGAACATCTTGATTTTCACATGAATGATATTGTGCGTGTACCTATTCCAGATGGTTATTTTCTTAAGGAGAATATGCTGACTTTCTTCTAATGTTTTAAAAACATTAAATTATGCGTAGATCTAAATTAAGAGATGATGTCTACGTATGTCATAACATCCCTGCATATAGGTACCAAGTAATAGTACAAAAGTATCGAATGTCATTCCAGTGCAAAAATCATTATTCCAATTTTTTTTAAGTCTCTATTTATCTTTTATCAGTAGATTTCCTTGTATTCATTCCCGAACTTTAGTTACGTCCCGTCGCAAAATTGTTGCTCGACACTATTTTGACTTTAAGTAGAAAGACAGGGTGAATTGTGGGGCTGCAAGCAAACCAAAATACTCGATGAACAGCTTGATATATAGTTTGATAGTAACTTGACTCGACTTGCTTATTAAACAAAATAAAAGTACCATATGAACAAAAAAGTTAATCTTAATCTGATGAGGCAGAATCCGATTCGGCCCATTAAAACAAGTCCAAACTCAGTTCAGCCCAGCAGCAGCAGTACAAGGCCCTCAGGGAGCCTTCGGCCCATCAGCGGCCCAACAGCCCACGGCCCGTAAGCGGCACCATTGCTCCCAGCCCAACAGGCTTCAACCCGTCAGCGGCCCACCAGTCTACGGCCCGGGAGCAGCGCGGCAGCCCTAGGCCCAGCAGGCTTCGGCCCATCAGCGACCCAACCCCCTTCGTCCCGATAGCCGAGTCCGGCCCACTCCGGTGGAGGACCAGGCACTATGGCGGTTTACCAGTAAGCCCGGACATAGTCCTATATCGGCTACCACCGTTAACCACCCTCTATCCTCTGCTATAAATACACCGCTATTTATTGCCAAAGGTATGCACTCTTATGCCTCCGAAACCCTCAAGGACTACAGTCCAAATAGCATTAAAGCTACTCTTTTCCTTCTGAATCGAATCATCTTCAGGAGCTAACTTGACCGTCGGAGGGGGTTCCTTAGGGCCGAAGCCCGGGACTCCTGCTGACCGGTTTTCTTCTTCTTTCCCTCCCGCAGGAGCTCGGTTCGAATCATCGCCGACCTTCCCGAGTCGGTCTCGGCCGCCGACCTCGGACTCCTCTCTCTGGTCTCGACGCCGCGCGCCGGCTGCCCCGAAACCGAAGGACACTCGTGTTAGAATTGGGTGGCCTCAAAGCCAATCATTGTACATTCTAATTCAGATTATTAATAAAGGCAATTATTTCTTCATTTAATAGTTCTCGCAAACGACTATCGTAATGAAGGTCCATAGACAAATGTATGGGATATTGAATCATGATGAGATCATGATAGTGAGATCAATATCCTAAGTCAATTGTCTTAAATAGTTCTCGATCATAGGATATTTGAGATGGACATTAAATATCTGATAAGATCGACACAAGTTATGTCTGCTCATATGATGAGGGTGAATGATCTTACATTCACTCGTGTGGTGACACTAAGACAAACAAGTGGGTGCTCATTAGAGAATGAGTTCACTGAACAGACCCAAATAAGAATTCATGGATGGTAATTATACCTATTAGTCAACCAGGGAATTCAATCGTTGCAGTAGCACAGTTGGTCCTTTGACCTGAGTCACCAATGATACCTTATTTGTGGACCATTGTATCTTGATTCTCTGACTCGTGGACTTTAACCATTAAGTCCACCATAATCGGTCTTTCAGATACAGTGGAAAGCTTGCGAAGGTAATTGAGTGAACAACAAGGGATCACTCACTCTTGGTATAAGACTGGAGATAGAATGTCCCATGGATGTGTACACAAAAATCCCTGGCCAGGGTCAAATGAAAGAGATGTCTTTCTAGATATTAATTGTGTACTGGAATCCATCTGGATAATGCGATAGAGGGTTTGACTATAAAACCATACCCTTGCGTTATCGGGACATTGCATGAGTGAAGGATTATATCTGTGCGGTATCGGCAGATGGAAAGGTTCAATTGAAGGGAAAAGTATCCCTTATATCTTATGGGATCATGAGGTAGTGTTTGGTGCTGTTCATGATCAGAAGGCCAAGTGATTTGATCATCAGATGATAATTCACTTGTTTATTAAATTAATCATTTAACATGTGATGTTTAAATGTTAATTAATAAATATTAAACTCAAGAAACAGTTCTAAGTTTAATGGGCCTGCAACCGGACTGATATATGGGCCTAGAGGGTCACACACATAAGAGTTCTCGTCAGACGGTGAGAGATGTTAAATTTCATGCTTATCTGGGTTTTTGTGAAAAGCTGCAGGATAAACATGAAGATTTAATGGAGAATTATCTAAGGCCAAACTCTTGGATAATCATGAGGATTAACTGTTGTGCTTATCCTTATTTCTATATAAGGAGGGCTAAGGGGGAGTGGTAAAAAAAGTTAGTTGGACGAATTTTACTCCCCAGATTCTCTCTCTCCTCTCTCTCTCTCCTTCTTGGAGTGGATCTGTCTCTCTCCGCGCATGGTGGATTTGAGATCTGGTCGGAGCACTCAAGTCGAGGAGGAAATCGCGTCTGCTGCGGGAACTCGTGTGGATACCTCTAGAGATCGTGCGCGTGCGCGATTACCGAGTCGGCATCATCCACGGGAGATTCGAAACCCCGCAAAGGTGAAGAACTGTTCTTCCCGCTTAGATTTTAATGTCCGTTTTACGACCCCAGCAACCGATACAATGGAATCATTTTTATTTCCGCCGCGTTCTTGGCTTTTGCTAACAATTCGGTCTCGCGCCGTCCCTTCGTCTGCCGAAGGAGCTTCGGCCCCGACATCCCGAAGACAAGCCAGACTCCGACCGAGCGGCTCTCGGCCTCGGACCTTCGGCTTCGCCTCTGCCTCCTTCGCCTTCCGGATCCCCGGCGGGCCTCTAAACAACGATCCGACCCAGCTCTGGATCCATTTCTTCGGATTCCAGCTTCGGAATCCGGTCGTGATAGCTTCGGCTACATCACGTGGCGCCGTCTGTGGGAAACAAACAAACAAGTCATGTCTCAACGACCTGTAACCCGACGATCCGGACAAAGCGAAGCAGAGGCACGGGAAGCCTCAGCGCAGTTACTACCCTCCGAAGGCACTCCATCCGCCCCCTCGAGCGCGGCTTGACTAGTCATGCCAGGATCCACAGCTGAAGATAACCGGATAAAGGAACTTCAGCAGCAAATGACCACACTGACTACCACTGTTACATCTTTAGCAGACATGGTATCTGCCATGGCCCAGTACATAGGGGTACTGAGCCAACTCCCCCATCAAGCACCTCCCTTTCGCCCTGTGCAGAACGAGGAGCCTCGGCCAGCATCTTCACAAATCTTTTCCGACGAGGTTGTTTCGGTGAACAACGAGCCCTCGGCACCGCCTGCCCCTCTAGCGGCTCACCCTCAACCGGCAAATCAAGAGCTCCTATGTAGGTGTTGGAACCTTTTTTAAAACAAAAGGGAGAAGGGGGAAGCCTCCCCCCACCGGTTCCAAGAGGGAAACCGGTGGGGGGGGGGGGGGGGGGGGGAGGAGGATCCCTCCCTTCTCTCCCATTTTAAAATCCAAAGAAAAAGGGGGGGGATTAATTAGGATGGAGGGAGTTAATGGGAATCTTAACCCCATTCACACATGGGTTAAGAATCCCATGTGAACTCCATTTAATACTCATCCTAAAAACCCCTTTCACATGGAGCCAAATCTAGTTTTAAGGGGTTTAAACCCTTTTCACATTGGCCCATCCCCCAAATCTGCAACCCAAGCTCATTAATGAGCCCAAAAGCAAAAAGTGGAGGAAATGGGGGAGGAGAACCCTCCCCCCACCGGTTCCCAAACCGGTGGGGGGGAACCAACCGGTGGCACCCCCCCCCCCCCCCCACTGGTTGGGAACCGGTGGGGGGGGTGCCCACCGGATTCTCCCCCTCTCTCTCTCTCTCTTTTTTTAATGTCCTCTCACATCTCTCTCTCACCCATGTGATTAAAAAATTAAAAAGAGAGGGAGAGGAGGAAGAGGCAACCGGTGGGTACCCCCCACCTCAAGCCAACCGGTGGGTACCCCCCACCTCAAGCATTCCGGTGGGTACCCCCACCGGTTAAGGCTTTGAAGTCTATAAATACCCCCCAAGGGGTAAGAAGAAGCCCCATGCCCATTAGGCCCAAAATTTCCTAGGGGAAACTCTGTCAATTTGAAGACCAAATCCGGTGCTCTTGCCCGGGTTTGCTGCGATTTGGAGGAGATATTTTTTTGGAGGGCTCTCTTCCTAAGGTTTATTCCTAAGGGGAAGCTCTGTCAAATTTATGTTGTAAAATCACCGTCCTATAAGACGGGATTATGCCGAAATAATGAATGAATGCTACTATTCGTTCTTTGAGCATATGTGTGTGCATGTGTGTTCATGAATCTACTATTTAAGTAACACTATGTTACTATATTTTCATATGCGAAATAATTAGTTTTATAACTAATTAAAATACATAAAACATATAATTAAATATTCTAAAATATCATTGGCCTCATCCCGTACATAACTAACCTTAGACTCATAATTAAAACTTAATAATGAAACATTGAGACATAAAATAATATACTTAAGTTAAAAAATGACTTAAATACTCCACATACTTAATTATTTAATAAAATCTGCGAAAATTATCTAAAATTAATAAAATAAATATAAAAATCAGAAAAATTCTGTAAAAATCAGTAATACTTAGTAAAAATCAGAAAAAAAAATCTGGAAATTACATAAATCCAAAATATAACTTAAATATCCTTCATATACCTAATTAATTAATAAAAATCAGTAAAATTAATAAAAAAAATCAGTAAAATTCAGTAAAAAACAAAGAACCAAATCTGAAAATATATAAAATTCTGAAATGACTAAAATGCCCCTAGAGCTTAATACAAATTACAAAAATACCCTCATACATGTTAAAAATCTGTAAAAATCACAGAAAATTCTTAAAAATATCAAAATCTCTCATATGTCCAAAATACCCTCCAAACCTTAATAAGATAGGTAAAATTACCAAAATATCCTCAATATGATAAAAATAAATAAAAATCTCAGAAAAATATAAAAATAGACTTTAAGTCTAAAAATCCAATTTGGGCAAAATTACCAAAATACCCTTACAATCCAAACACACTTGAAATAACTCTAAAATACCTCCTAAGGTTTTGAAACCTTCCTAAATCATTAAAACTCATTTCATACACTTAAATAACCATAATCTCCCTATACCCTCCAACTTGGCATAATTACAAAAATACCCCTATGGGTTTAAAATACTTGGAATCAATCTAGAATACTTGGAGTCAATCCAATATACTTGGAATTAATCCAGATAGCTTGGAATCAATCCAAAATCATATAAACACATCCTAAACTTGGGTGAGGCCAAGAGTTTAACCTAAAATATATCTTCATATGCATGTGCTGCCTGTAGTAGTAGTGTTGCATGTTATAAGGGCATCATACGGACGGTTAATCAAGGGTTGCCGAGCAGTCGCTCAGCGTAATTAACACTGACCGAGGTCAGTGGAGAGAGGTCATATACTCGAATCTTCGCTTGATTCGAAGTCCCGGATTCCCTGAGGGCTAATCCCAAGCTCTCATAGTCCGATGAAATATAAAACCGACCTATAATTCTCTAGATAAACAAAAAAATGGATTTCCGAATAATCCGACATAGGAGAGATGTGTCTAGGTCAGGTCCCGACGAAGGTTAGAAAAATCTTCGCAAACAGAGATGGCACGCCCGGTGGGACCTCTCTTTCCCTTCATCTCTCCGTCCGGTGATGCCCTCACCACAACTCTACTACTAACTTTGTCATGTCTTATGCAGGTGACCAAGTTTTTGCTTAAAAGACGACGATGGGAGCAAGGGTCACGTATGGCCCACTTGTGGTGGCGACCCACGTACGGTGTGGATATCTGACCACACCAACATGCTTCGGGGACTTCCCCGCAGTAGTAGGATCTCCATACTTTCTGGGGGTCGTTCCGGCACTGGAGCTTCCTCCGGAAAAGAAGAAGAAGAGGTGCGCTTCTAGCTCCAGAACATGCAACAACGGCAGCCGATATGAGCGAGTGCTTGCCGTAAAAGTACCATATGAACAAAAAAGTTAATCTTAATCTATTAAACGAGTCAAAGATGAACACCGGTGAATTCAACTCGATTATCTTCGTGAAAAGGATCTTTTAAGTACTCATTAAGAACTCATTTCTGTTAACCAAAGCATGGTTCTTACCATGCATATGCCCACGTGGGGCCAAGAGTTGGTTATAGGAGATGAGGGGGAGTGGTTGAGGGAGTGGTTGTGGGGAGTTACCCACACTTGTGAAGCACCCCTTGGATATAACCATTCGCCCCTTTATTTGAAAGTGTAGAGGAGAGAGGTATAAAAGAGGGAGAATGGCATTACGTGAAAGGATATGAACATTCTCAAGAGAACCTTCACTTTTGGGCAGCCCTCTTTCTCACTCTAGACTCCTCTTCTTTCTACTCATTCTCTCTCCCTCTCTAAGTGTTGTTCTCCAAGAGGCTATCACCAAGAGCCTAGGATTTGCAATGTGGATTTTGGGGAGAAGCCCGTCACGCGGTTCTCCTTCTCATCCTCACGGAGTCGTCGCTGTCCATCTACGAACGTCGCCGTTAAGGTACATTTTCTGTCACGATCCATCTCCGTGCATGCTTCCGCTTGTTCATTTGATGCATGGAGATATTATGTATTTTATCTACATTGGTATCAGAGCCAGGTTAACGGAACCATGGCAGCGTGGTCTTCGATCAAAAAGAACCGTTCCGATGTTGCGACCTCGTCGAGCCGAATGGCTCCCATGGTGGTTATCAGTGACGAGGAATCGGAACGGGTTCCCGATGAACTGACCGACTATTCCGAGGAGGAATCCGGCGACGACCGCGTCCCATCTTCTCCTCCAAGGAGGCTCAGAGCGCCGGAATACTTAGCCTACCTCAGAGGGTTTTGCGGCGCGTATTCTGGACGCTACCAACCATCCGAGATAGTACGTGACGGCAGCCACGACGAGGATAAAGACGGCGGCTGTAACGGTGGCCATGCAAACGGTGACGCGAACGACGAGGGAAGCTCGCCGCGACGGTCGACGTCCCTGCGCAGAGAAGGACCCAAGCCGACGAATGCAGCGGCGGCCACGCCGGCGGGCGTACCGCTCGGGCCGAGCGCGGACGTGGCGCTCGCGCCCAGCGCGGGCGGAGCGGCCACGCCCGCAGGCGTAGCGCTCGCGCCCCGCGCGGGCGGAGCGGCCATGCCCAGCGTGGGCGTGGCGCTCACGCCCAGCGCGGGCGGAGCGGCCACGCCCCGCGCTGGCGTGGCGCTCGCGCCCCGCGCAGGCGCAGCGGCCACGCCCGCGGGCGTGGCGCTCGCGCCCAGCGTGGGCGGTGCGGCCACGCCCGCGGGCGTGGCGTTCACGCCCCGCGTGGGCGGAGCTCCCACGTCCCGCGTGGGCGTGGGGCTCACGTCCCGCGTGGACGTGCCGCCCATGTCCTCCATGGGCGGCCTGCCCATGCATGCGGGCGTGGTGCCCTCCCCGCACGCAGGTGAGGCGTTCTCGCCCCTGCGCAGGGGGGCTCCCACGCCCATGCATGGGGCTGCCGTAGCAGCCACGCATGGTCCAGCGGGCGTGTCCTTGGCGAGGACGGGTCTAGCCCAACGACGTCGGCGCTGGGAGGCCCGCAGACGTCACCACGGCGGACCATTTGGTGGCACGTGGCCTCACATGGGTCACCGTGAACCTCACGATGTACCGTATCGGGCTGGATCCGGAATGGGCCGGTTGGTTGTTCGAATGGACCCGTTTCAAATTCTCCGTATGATTATGAACGGAGAAATTAAATTTTAAATTAGGGAGTATTTGTTTGTTTATTTATGATTAGATGATGTATTAGAATTGAATTTTAATCGTAGACTTATTAGTGCAAATTAATGTAATTTGATTTCCATGGTCTATTTGAGTTATAGTTGAATCATCCTGATTAGTGCAAATTATTTAAATGTCATGATTGTCTTGATATTATGTTGCGCAATATGTAATAAATTGAATTGTTTTATTTCGTCACGCAAATAATTATTTTTTGGTCACTGATATCGACCTTAACAGTATTTGCGTGTAATTGAAATGAATTTTTGTGCAATGAAGAAAAATGACACTAATAATCGATTATTCAACTATGTAAAATGCATATTTATAGATCGTTAAATTGTTGCGCTTGTCGGTTAGCGGCAATTGAATTTTACGTTCTTAGATTTAAATATGCATGATTTTATGTTTGCCAAATAAATTGATTTAATTCGTGCAAAATTGTCGTATCATTTAAAATATTGCGCATGCTCGTGTAGCGCCGATTGATTAATTTTTAAATGATAATTTGTTAATCTGCATGTCCTGAATTGATCAATTTATGCACACTCAAATTTAGCCACTTAGCTATCATTTCATTTAAAATGATCATGTTGAAATTGAAAATTGATATATTTACGTGATCATGTGTTTGTTTGTAAATATTCATGATAGCTAAAATTTGATCAAGTTATTGAAATATCATGGACTTTGCTATTCCTGTTGATTTAATTATGTAATTATTCACTTCCATGATATTCGAATTTAACTTGTAAACGTTGGATAAGTGGCTATTACGAGAGATTTAAAGTGTTTCTCTCGTTGTGAATTCGCTCAAAATCATTCTGTTAGAATTAAGTTACCTTGATTTAATCGGAAGATGATTATAGTATCCTAGATCTATATTTCGATTCCGATGGTTGAGTTAACTTAAAATTTATTAGTCTGGATTTTTGGAAGCGAATTATGATGTGTAAACTATGTCAACTTGACTCTCTAAATTTTACCTATGTAGTGATTTAAAAATGGCCATGAAAAATGTCATTGCTGATCTGACCAAGGGTGACAAGTTGACGGGAATGAATTATGACATTTGGCACCGTAAGATTCAATACTTGCTAAACGAGCAGGAATTGCTAGAACATCTTACCACCGTCATGTCACCGCCTGAAGATGGCAATACAGCACAACATCGTAGAGATCAAGAAGCCTACCGTCAATGGTTCAATAAGGATCGAAGCGCGCGCTTTACTATGTTAAGCAACATGCAAGACGATCTTATTGGGGAATTTGAGAAATTCCAAACTGCCAAAGATATGTGGGATCAGTTAAAGTTTCAATTTGGTGGAACTTCAACTACGCGGTTGCGTGCTCTTGTACTTAAGTTTGAGACCTACCGCAAAGACCAACGACAAACCATGACCGAACACCTTAGGGTTATGTCGGGCATGATCAGGGACTTAAAGTCGGCAGGTCATGATCTCACGGACGAACAGCAGGTCCTTGCAGTAATCCGATCTCTACCGGACTCTTGGGTCCATATGAAGCAGATTCTTACCCACAACGAGAATATCAAGAATTTTTCTGATATTTCTCGTCATGTGGAGTTAGAGGCTGAGCGCGAAGAAGCTGTACGCGCCACTGCCTTAGTCGCCAAGGGAGGCAGACACCAAGGCAGGAAGGGCCCAAAGAAATTTTTCAAACGAAAAGATCGTGAAACTGCATCCAGCTCTAAGTACAAGGCAGAGCAGACACCGAAGCGCCACTACAGAGGCAAGCGCGGTGGTAAAAGGGACAAATCAAAGGTGAAGTGCTACAATTGTGAGAAGATGGGACATTTCGCTCGCGAGTGCGCTGAGCCGAAAAAGGTATCCCTCAACCCATATTCTCTCTCTGTGTATGTTTGTTCTCATGTCTTAGTCGCCCGAACTTATCCTGAGTGGATTGTGGATTCAGGAGCGACCAAGCATGTAACTAGAGATCGAGATGGGTACCAAGATTACCGCCGAATTCCAAGAGGGACGCAAAGAATTTACATGGGCAATGGGACCAGTGAAGAAGTTTTAGGAGTTGGTGTGTACCAGCTCAAACTTAGAACTGGTCGTGTATTGACATTGCATGATGTTCTTTATGCGCCAGGGATTCAGCATAATCTTTTGTCAGCTTCATCTTTATTATCCCTAGGATTTGCTCTTGTTATGATTGGTACTGGTATTGACATTTATTTAAATGATGTGCTGTATGGACATGTTTTATTGAGTGGTGGTTTGTTTAAATTAGATGTTGATTTCAATGCTTCTTCTGTGTCGTATGTGGCTGATGATAAAGACCTTAGTTCGGAAATATGGCATGCTCGCCTAGGTCACATAGGACAGGATAGAATGACCAGGTTAGCTCGAGAAGGCCTTTTAGGTTCACTCGCTAAGGTCACTCTACCTTTATGTGAATCATGTTTGGCTGGAAAGGCATGCCGAAAACCTTTCGGGAAGGCCAGAAGGGCCACTGATGTATTGCAGCTTGTACATTCTGATATTTGCGGACCTTTAAGTGTGAAGGCTCGACATGGAGCATCATATTTCCTTACCTTTATAGATGATTATTCGCGAAACGGTTATGTTTATCTGATCACTCACCGCTATGAAGCACTGGATTGTTTCAAACGCTTCCTAGCTGAGGTTGAGAACCAGACCGGTAAGAGTGTAAAAGCTCTACGCACCGACAGAGGACGCGAATATTTATCTGATCAGTTCTGAATTCTATGTGAGGATAAGGGAATTAAAAGACAACTCACTATTCCATATACTCCGCAACAAAATGGTCTATGATGGCGCATGCCAACCTCCCAATATCCTTCTGGGGGGATGCTTTGTTGACTGCCGCCTATTTACTTAACCGTGTGCCTTCACAGTCAGTTCCTTCTACCCCTTATGAGTTGTGGCGTGGCCAAAAGCCGTATTTGGGAAACCTACGCCCGTGGGGGTCAGCTGGATATGTCCATGACTCGTCCCACAAGTATGGGAAACTGGGCCCTAAAGCTAGAAAGTTTATCTTCATAAGATATCCTGATAGCTCACAAGGGTATGTCATGTATGGACAATATCATGATGGAGGAATGATAGAGAAAGAGGTTCGTGACGTTGTATTCTTAGAGAAAGAATACCCTAAACTTGGCAATGTCGGAAAAAGCTTTGATCTCCATGAAGTGGATGAAACAGTTCTCTTACCATCTTCCAGCGAAGGGAGGGAATTAGTTCCTGACCATGTCATCGCTGGAGATAGTATAGATGATCAAGCTAGTGGGAGTATACCTATTAATTTACCGAGTGGGAGTACTCCATTAGAATCGGATGATGCCGACACCCAAGTACGTCGAAGTAAACGCGGCCACACTCCTCGTCGACGTTTTGAGATTGAAGAGGAGATTTTAATGTGTCAGCCTGCGGATGATGAAGAACCTAGAAATGTCAAAGAGGCATATTCATCATTATCAAAGAAAGAATGGGAAGCTGCTATGTGTAGACACGCTAATTTTGACGTCATTTTGAGTAAATTTCATATCATATAATAATGCCTCAGAATGGTCTGATAATTAATCATTGATTAATTTTTATTAATATTTTTAAGTGTCGGGTTTAACAGACATGTTTAAGTTAATCAATCGAATTGATTTTAACTCAAATTTCAGTTAAAATATGAAAAAAGTCTAAAAGGCGTCGACCCATGTGGACGCCATTTAGAGTTTATTCGTATTTTAACGTTTAAATTTGAATATTAATTAATTGATTTATTAGTTGAAAGGCGTCTGTAAGGTTCGACGCGATTTATGTTTCCTAGGCTGTTTTAACTTCTCTTCCGGATGTTTATCCTTATCTTAATTAGAGTAAAAGACGTCTACACACGTGGACGCGTTTTATCTAATAAAGATAAAGATAAGTTTTTCCGGATATTTATCCTTATCTTAATTTAATCTGAAAGGCGTCATCCAAGGTAGACGCGTTTTAGATAATTACAGATAAAGATGAATTAATCAGTAATTATCTGTCGATTAAGGTAGATAAATCCTAGATTTTTCTATGTTAATCGCGAATGCAGAAAAATGCCTATAAATACCTTGCATCTCAAGGAGTTAAAAAAAAAAAAGAAGAGAGAGAATTATTGAGCCACAGCGTTATAGCGATTTGAAGATCGAAGCAACCACGCCGGAGCGCTGCCATTTCCAGAAGTCGGCATCCTTCTTCAAGATCTTCATCTCTTCAAAGCTTCAACCAACTGGACTGGGCATAAGTTTTTCATATCTTAATTTCATTTACATTCATTAGTTTCATTCTCTCATACTCACTTCATGCAACACACACCACAACAACATCAATTTTCCAAAACCATCCGTTCTTAAGGGGTTTCAAAGCCATTTAAAACAAGTGAGTTGCTGTTTATACATGTTTCTAATCATAGTTAAATTTGATATTATTTCTATTTAGATTCTCATCATATTTCTCCTTTATTTTTCTGTCTCTCTGTCTCTGCTGCATTCAACAACAACAACAAGAAATTAAAAAGAGGGAAATCAAGCACGAAGCCAGGAGAACTTCTGGACGATCCTCAACATACAACAGCAAGAACAAAAGAACAAGAAGAGGCTCTCTTTCTTCAGCCGGCTGAAGGAGGGGAACCAAGGATTCATTCTTCCGCGTTTAAACAGGTAGGCGATCAAACTCTTTTGAAGCTTTTTAGTTAAAAGTTTCTGGCGATCACAGCACATTAGTTGCATTTTTTTAATAGGTTAATTTACTCTAAACAACTTAGTTTTTCACATAAATCACATGAGCAAATTTTCAGCACCTACAGCTCTTTTGGCGATCACGGTGGGACCTGGTCTCGCCGTCTTTTAATTTCTTTTGTTCTTGCCATTATCATACCGGGCACCCACGGTGCACCACTTGTGTCTTTCGACACGTCCTCACCAATTGGTGAGTGTTTAGTTTGTTAATTTCCCTCGTGCACCACGTGCACACCCCAGTGGCAAGATCTTGCCTCCCCTTGATTAGTTTAAAAAGCTGTTTTTGGTGATAAAATGCTGTGTGATTGCGTGATTTCTTAGTTGTTTAGATAGTAAATCATCCTGTTTAAAATCTGAAACTAAAAATCTTTGCATGAGTCGATTGTTTACTGCATTTTTCCCTGTTTAAGGAGGATTCGACCCAGAAAATCCTTCTGGAAATCTGTTTCTGCGAACTAAAAAGCGTCCAGTAATAGAGACGCGTTTCAAAACCGCGTCAGTGCTCCTAGACGCCTTTTAGCTTCCAGATTCTCTCTGTCGTTTACATCTGTTTCTGTGAAATAATTAACTTCTGTGTTGAATAGCGTCGACTATCATCGACGCGATTCAGACAGTTTTTAGTTATTTTCCAGGTTCTCTCTGCTGTTTGCATCTGTTCTCTGCGAAAGAATTAAGTTCTGTTCTGAATAGCGTCGACTATCATCGACGCGATTCAGACAGTTTCTTAATTATTTTTCAGTTTCCAGATTTCTGTGTTGAGTGCTAGCTACACATTACTCTATTAAGCATTAGAGGCCATCCAGGTCGCAGGGCATATGCATTGAGGCTAAAACCCTCCTTTTCTTAGGAACACATTACTCGACGTTAGCAACTCTCTCTGATTGGGTTGGTCCCTTGATCAGACTAGAGAAGTTGACGTTGAGACCTCCATAAGTCCCCAAAATCAAGGTATTCCTCCTTGATCATCGGGCTGGTTGTACCAATTGAAGTCCCGGCTAGATTCCGAAAGCGTTGTGAGAGAAAAACCTTAGAGAATAACGGTGGAAATCAAACTGAAACTAGGATCCTTCCCTGAGCGAAATTGTGGTTTAATCCAATTCAAATAACTCAATAAGGAATCCTGAAATCACGTTAAGCATCCACTTGTTTGATTAACCTCTGCACAACTTGTTTGATTATTTTTTTTTTGAAAAGAGAATCTAATATAATGTTGCTGCGATCAGGCAGAGATTTGAGTATGGCCCAAAACGCCATTATCAACTACGAGGGAGATGCTAATGCCCCTCGCAATTCTGATTTCAACTACGAGAACGGGAGAGATGCTGATGCCTCTCGTAATTCTGTACCCATTCCAGTTCGACATGACGGGAATGTACGAACTCCTCTTTTTAATCCGCACGATCAATATCATGATCTTCCTCCGCATGAATATGCGATTCCCAATCCTGACTTTGAGGGGGACATGAATCAGCATGATCCCTCATCCTCCGATCCTACGGATCTTGTCAATGCTCTGGGAGTTCTTGCCTCCCGACTGGACCCTCAGCAGTTCGAGGCGATCCAGTCCATCTTGAAGGGGAAGGCACCCATGCAGCCTGCCGAGCCGAATCCTGTGGCTCCCCCCGTTGTTCCTCAACAACCTCTTCCTCCTCCTCCTTATATCCAACAGGCCATGGAAGGCCTTCATCTTACCTCTCGGCCAACTGGGCCACAACTTTCTTCATCCAGGCAACCGGCTAGACCACAGACGCCCATTTACCAAAATGCCCTCGGGCATGGCGGAAGCTCTGCCGGACCTCATCCTTATTATCCTCCTTGTCCAACGTACTCTAGGCAGCAGGCCTATCAAGTACTTCCTCCTCCTCCTCCTCCCCAGGCAGATCTAACCACGCAGACGTTGTTGGCCAAGATGGAGCGCATGGACGAGCAGTTTAACAATCTCCAGAAGATGATGGGGGTTAAAGCTGTGCCAGAAATTAATTTACCGAGCCTGCCAGTATTCCACCTGCCACCCTCTGAAATGCCAGTATATCGAAAGTATAACGGTACTGGTAACCCCTTCACGCACCTGAAGGAGTTCATGTACGAATCCTCTTTCTGGCAGAATGATAAGAGGTCATTGGCTTTCTTGTTCAGGAGATCTCTAGAGGGACCAGCCCTCGAGTGGTTCTTTTCTCTGGAACCCTCAGAAGTAGAGGATTATGGTATCGTTTCACGCAAATTTATCCAACGATACCAGGACAGAGTTGCACCCTCCTTGTCTATCACGGATCTTATTGCAGAAAAGATGAAACCGGACGAGGAGTTTGTCAGTTTTGCTGACAGGTGGCGGGGTCTGGCTGAAAAAGTGAAAGATCACTTGTCCGAATCCGAACAAGTGAAAATGTTGATTTCTAATGCCACTCCCCAGTTCAAGCTAGTCCTCTCCTTGAACAACTTGACGAACATGGCAGAGCTCTATGAAAGAGCACGGTACTGCCAGAATGCTTTCAAGGACGCTACGTTCTCTAGCGTCTTTGATCCTCACAGACCTAACAGGCCTCCACCTCGGAAGCCCGCAGTGCCGAATTCTCCTAGCTCAGGTCCAACTACTGAGGGCACGCTCTCTCACGAGCAGGTCATTACTATGAACAATAACTCGCCCCAGTTTGTGAGGAATCAGCAGTACCAGAGGCCACCACAGCCGAGCCAGCAGGGGTACAGGCAACAGCAGAACTCCCATTACCAACAGCAGTACCAGCGGCCCCAGCAGCCGAATCAGAACCAGTTACAGCAACAGCCGCAACGGCAACAGCAGTATCAGCAGCCCCCTCAACAGCAGTATCAGCAGCCACATCAGCAGCAACAGCAACAGCCACAGTACCAGCCGCGTGCACCGCCGGCGTACCACAATGTCCCTCCTCCTGGTGACTACAACCAACAAAGGAGACCTCCAGGCCCGAAAAGGGCAGAGTACCCGGCCCTCCCAGAATCCTTGGCGGACATTTTCAGCGCTTTAATGGCAGCCAATGCCTTAGTTTTGCCGAGAGAGAAGGCCGTCTGGCCTCAAAACGCCGATACGTCTAGGTATTGCTACTTCCACAGACAACCTGGGCATACCATTGACACCTGCTTCCAATTCAGAGATTATATCCATGATCTCAACGAGCAGGGCGGCATAGACTGGGAGGAAATGAAGAAATACATAACAGCCCTGAAGGCGAGGAGACCGCAGCAGCAGCAGCAGCAAGCAAGACCACCGGCACAAGCAGCAGCACCACCCAACATGGGAATAGTGCAGAATCCACTCCCGGAGCATCAGAACCAAAACCAGGTTGCTCCCATCTTGACGAACAGCCAGTCTGAGGCTGGTCGTGGGCAGCAGTGGAGAGTAGAGGACTCTTCCTCTCTTTGTTCAACGGGTCACGTTCAAAGTACCGCAGAGCGACCACCACGCCGCACCATCCACATACCAAGGCCACAACCTGTTACTATTACCCCCATACCCACACCTACATACCACTCGCCCACGCCCAATAATCCATTACCACTACCCAGCTTCCTAAGACCCATTACACCCCGCACCACTACGCCTCCATCATATAACCCCCCGCAAACCAATAACGCACCCCTCCTACCATCTAGGCCATTACTACGCATACCGTTTCCTACTTCACCCACTACCACTACCGCCTATCCAGATATGCCCTTACCATCTAGACCGCTATTACGCGTACCATTCCCCACTTCGCCAACCACTTACCCATCCACTATCCAACCCTCTAGGCCTTTAATCCGCACCGCGCCATCACCACCTAACCCTACGCCATCACCTACCTACCAACCCTCTACGCCATCCGCACCATCCAAGTCTGCGGTACTTAAAGTGTCACCTGGATCCTCCACGGTTGAAGAACACGCACTCCGGAGTGGAAGGATTTTCAACAAGGTCTTTCCTCAGTCCACGGTTAGAGACGGCCCATCACAGCCGACTGAGGAAGCCCACAATGAAGAGAGTGCACCAGGCACTCAATATGACTTGTTGAAACACCTGGATCGGACACCGGCACGGATCACTATACTAGAACTGATCAAAAGATCCAAGAGTCACCAAGAAGCTTTAATGGAATATCTGCAGAAGGTGATGGTCAATGAAGACGTGCCGGTAGAGAAGATTGCAGCATTACTAGTTCCTCAGGGGGATCAGCCCTCTATAACATTTCATACATCGGAACTAGCACCGCCGGCAGCCAGAAGCATGGCTCTGAGTATCACAGTCAATATCTGTAAGAAGGCCGTGGATGCATGCCTGGTCGACACAGGGGCTTCGATCAATGTTTTACCTCCGAAGACCCTGGAGTTATGCGGTGTGCCCAAAGAGAAATGGCTGGCCAGCCCCATATCAGTAACAGCATATGACAATTCTACCCGTTCCCCTCTGGGAATGGTTTATTTAAAGGTGGAGCTGGGCCCTGTAAGTCATGCAGAGGTTGAATTTCACATCTTGGAAATCGACCCTTCCATAAATGCCATTTTAGGTCGTCCTTATATTAAAACTCTCGAGGCGATTCCTTCTACGAATCATCAATGCCTCAAATTTCCTTTCAAAGGACGAATAATTAAAGTAACGAGCATGCCGATCCTTGCTGCTGCTCATTCCTTGAACATCAAGTCTGCTGTTTTACCTGGCCGACAACCTTTTCTGTCGGTATTACAGGTCTACCGTCCAGTGGCTGATCCTCTGAAAGCCGCTACTATTTCTCCATATCCGTTAGATGCTATCAAAAGGGGGAAGTGCATGAGTACCCCAGGATGGAGGATCATGATGAAGAACGGCTACGAGCCTGGGAAAGGTCTGGGCACACAATTGCAAGGCAGGACCACTCCTGTCAGAAATCATCGAGCAGCACCTGGAAGTGGTCTGGGCTATAGGCCAATAAAACTGAAGCAAGATCTGGTTCAGAAAACAGAGATTAAAGAAGGCCCGAAAATCTGGGAGGCAATGTCTACACCACCTAAAGAAGGCCGAGATCCCCTAACATGGACCCTGTGTACGCACTTCGTGAAAGGGCCCATACTCAGCTATGACAATACGGTGGTCATTACTTCCTGTTTTGACTTCCATGATATATATGGGAGGGATTTGGCCAGACATTGCTCTGAACTGCTTACGTACCAATCCTTGGAGGCTCTGCGGCCTATGAAAAGGAGGAAATTTGATGATCCTGAATGTGAATGGTACAGGTGGTTTGACCTGAGGGACCTGTATATTGCACTGAACAGACTATTTCTGGATCCTGCAGAACCTAAGTGGCCGCCGCAGATTGATGAATTGATTGAAAGCCCTGGTGCTATATTTGACAAGCGGATACTGCTATCTGAAGAAACTGATGAAGGGGAACCAGATGACCCCTATGAAGCTGGTTACACAACGGATCTGCTTTGGAGAGGGACATATCATTCACATGTCTTCATGCTCCATACTCTTTTTCGTACATTGCTTTTGACCCCGACTTGGTCGCGGGTCATAATTGAAGATATTCCACGGGCTCCGCCCGTCATGATTACTCTGTCCCCTCGGGACATTATACCACAACCTCCTCTCGATCTAGAGAGGTTGTATGATCTGATCTGGGACATATTACTATATGATCCCCCTAATCCTCTGGCTTTGGTGCCTCTTCCTCCGTCTGATTCTCCTCCCATTTATATTCATTCTTACTTTATGTTTAATTCTTTCATTTTCCAAAAAAAAACGCCAATTTGGCAACAAATTCTTCCCAAATCCTCATTGAGGAAACATCTTACTTGTCCGATTGCACCCTGCCACGCGGGTCCTTCGGTCAAGATTCTCTTCTAGATTTACTCTGTCCCTCCCCTCGGGAGGATTCTCTTGTATTTCCATTTGTATCCCAGGATTGTCATCCTGCTTCGTCTTCATTAGGCTATGATAGTGAGTTTAGTGAAGTTAGGCAGTCTAGTCAGGATAGTCAGTCTAGGAAGTCTAAGGGTAGGCAAATTCCAGATAGATACCTCCAGGACTTAGCTGATAAATGCTCTTCTTGCTCTTTGATCCCTCAATTTCTAGAAAATCCAATTCAGATGCCAGAAGATTGCATGGACGATGAGTCAGTCAATGATGGGTACGGGGTATATGAATTAGTACATGAAAAGGACCCCATTGAAGAATATGACGAGGACGCGGCTGAGGCATATGCTAGTGGAGTGAAGAGATTTGATGAACCCTCAGCTGCCGTAGAAGAGCCCACCAAAGAAATTAATTTAGGGACTGAAGACGAACCTAGGGTTGTCCTCGTCAGTAAAAATCTTTCTACAGAGGATGAGAACGCAATGGTACAAGTACTCAAGGACTATAAGGACACTTTCGCCTGGAGTTATGAGGATATGCCGGGATTAGACTCAACTTTAGTTGAACACAGGTTGACACTAAAAGACGGAGTTAGCCCGGTCAAGCAAAAATTAAGGCGATTCCACCCACAAATGGCTTTAAAGATGAAGGAAGAGGTCGATAAGTTGCATAAAGCCAAATTTATTAGAGTTGTCCTTTATCCACAATGGGTGGCCAACATAGTCCCGGTTATGAAGAAGGACGGAAAGGTCAGGATTTGCATTGACTTCCGTGATTTGAACCGGGCGTGTCCTAAAGACGATTTTCCATTGCCTCATATTGATGTACTCATCGATAATACCGCTGGTTATGAGACTTTATCATTTATGGACGGATTTTCAGGATATAACCAGATTAAGCTGGCAGAAGAAGATCAAGAGAAAACATCATTCACTACACCTTGGGGAACATACTGTTATGTTGTCATGCCATTTGGATTAAAGAATGCTGGAGCCACCTATCAAAGGGCTATGATGGCAATATTTCATGACATGATACATATAGACTTGGAAGTGTATGTGGATGATTTATTGGTTAAATCGAAGACAAAGGCTGAGCATGCTAAAGTTTTGGCAAGAGTATTAGAAAGATCGAGAGAATATCAGTTAAAGATGAACCCCAAGAAATGTGTATTCGGGGTATCTTCAGGAAAATTGCTTGGATTCATTGTTGGTAAACGGGGAATTGAGATCGATCCTAACAAGGCGAAGGCTATTAGAGAAATGCCACCTCCTAAAAACTTGAAAGAGTTGAGAGGATTAATCGGGAGGTTGCAATTTATTCGCCGCTTTGTCTCCCAGCACTCACAAAGGTGTAAGCCGTTTTACGAGCTTACCAAGCCGGGAGTCAAATTTGATTGGGACGATAAGTGTCAGGAGGCATTTGATGGATTAAAGAATTATTTAGCAAGTCCTCCTGTTTTGAGACCACCATCTCCAGGCAAACCATTGATACTTTATATTTCAGTCCTGGATGATGCAGTGGGGGCTGTCTTAGCACAAGAAGATGAAGAAGGAAAAGAGAGGGCAGCCTACTATCTCTCTAAACTTCTCAACCCCGCTGAACAGAGATATACGGCGATGGAGAAAACATGTGCAGCATTGGTTTGGGTTGTGCAGAAATTAAAGCATTATTTTCTGGCCCATGAAGTCCATCTCATTGCTAGGATGAATCCAATCAAATTCCTTCTGGAGAAGTCTGTCCTTACTGATAGGTTAGCGCGATGGCAAAGCTTTCTATCTCAATTTGACATCATCTATATTCAGCAGAAAGCGATCAAGGGCTATGCCATAGCAGAACATCTTGCTCATCATCCCCTTCCTAGATTTGATCCAGTACGATCAGAGTTTCCGGATGAGGAACTGATGTCCATAAATCAAATCAGAGATGATATGTGGACTCTGCATTTTGACGGAGCTTTGAATTCTCATGGAAAAGGGATCGGTATCGTTCTGTTATCACCTGAAGGTATCACCATTCCACAAGCCTTTTAGCTTGACTTTCCAGTTACAAACAATATAGCTGAATACGAGGCACTCCTTGCTGGTCTCGAGGCTGCTCATTTCCATGACGCTACCAAACTCAGGATCGTAGGTGATAGCCAACTGATTCTTCGCCAAGTGCTGACCAAGTATCGAACTCTCGATCCCAAGCTCAAGCCTTATCAGGAGCTTACTTCTGCTTACTCAAAGCTTTTCACGAAATTGATCTTTGTCCATGTCCCTATGAATCAAAACATCTTAGCTGACGCTCTAGCTTCACTTGCATCTTCTCTGGATTTTCCGATCAGCAAACAATCCGAATCAATCATAGTTCATAGGCGTCTTTCACCCGCCGTGAAAGATCCTTCATTTCTTAGAACTAAGGAGAAGTTGCTGAAGAAAGTCAGAGACGGAGATATCATTGAAAGAAGAGAAATCATGTTAATTGAGCTATTAGAAGAGATGGATGATGAACAGAAGCCATGGTATTATGAAATTGCAAAATATTGTGAAGATCAATCGTATCCTGAAGAAGCTACAACTGAGGAGAAGAGAGCTATCAGGAGAGTTTCTCAAAGATACACCCTAGTTGGAGGAGCATTATATAAGAGAGGTTTTGATGGAGTTCTTCTGAGATGTCTAGACGAAGATGAGCTTTGGAAGGTTATGGAAGGAGCTCATAGTGGAGTTTGTGGTGGTCATGTCAATGGACAGATGTTAGCAAAGAAGATCCTTAGACAAGGATTTTATTGGCCAACCATGGAAGAAGACTGTGTAGGGTATGTCCGTAGGTGTGCTAAGTGTCAACTTCACGCCGACAAAATTCATTCTCCTGCATCTTCACTCCATCCTGTTTCTTCCCCATGGCCTTTCTCCATGTGGGCTTTCGACATCATTGGACCTCTTGGTAATCCAGATTCCGGCATCAAGCAAAAATCTTTCATTCTCACGGCAACGGAATACTTCACCAAGTGGGCAGAAGCTGAAGCGTACGTGGAGATCAAAGCATCAACCGTCTGCAAATTCATCATGAAGAACATCATCACCCGATTTGGAATTCCAAGCACCATCGTCACCGACAACGGACCACAGTTCGTGTCACAGGAATTGAAGGACCTCTGTAACAGGTATAAAATTGCATTGCATCATTCATCTCCTTATTATCCGCAAGGCAATGGCCAAGCAGAGGCAACTAATAAGACTTTGATAAAAATCATCAAAAAGACGTGTAAATCTAACAAATTCGCAGATTGGCCAGAAAAATTGGTTGAGGCTCTATGGGCCTACCGAACTTCAATCCGCACGCCTACTGGACAAACTCCTTATTCCTTAACATTTGGAATGGAGGCGGTAGTTCCATATGAGATCCTCATACCGTCATTAAGAGTACAATTGAATAAGGAATTTTCCATTGATGAACATCGTTCAGCACTCCTTGCTCAATTGGAACTTTTAGACGAGAAAAGATGGTCAGCTGCTAATCATGCAAAAGTTTATCAAAATAGATTAGCACGTTTGTATCAAAAGAAAGTCATTGAACGTAAGTTCAAAGTCGGTGAAATGGTTGTCAAAAGAATTTTTATAAAACCTGGTGGTCCGCGTTCTAAGCTCCAACCCAACTGGGAAGGACCTTATGTTGTATCGCACGCTTTTCCTGGTAATGCTTATCGTCTTATTAATGCAGAAGGAGAAGAGTTAAAACATCCCTGGAATGGTTTACATCTTAAGAAATACTACCCTTAGGTTAAAGAGTCGATCAATATGGTACAAAGACCAGTGGAATCAGAAAGTTTATAAACTCAAATTTCCTTATCAGTCTGGATAACTTAATTTCAAGCCCATTAATGCACACACTAACACGTTTGATTCGTGAGTAACAAGAGATGACAAGTCCTAAAGGATATCAAAAGCTTGACCGAAAGTATAGAGTACAAATCATTCTTTTTAAAGCAAAAATTCTGTTTTATACTCGGCCCATGATGTCGGAACGAGGCTTAGAATAGACTACCCAGAATACCCGCCATCTTAGTAGGAGGCCGTCATGAAAAAAAAGGGGGAGATCCGTCCCGAAGAAAAGAAAAGAAAAGCAAAAGCAAGGCAAAAGCCAAATGTCAAATCAAAAGGCCATTACATTACAAACGTTACATCAAGGCCATGAAATGAAATGAAAGGGAACGCAAGGTCGATAAATACCCCGGAAAGAAAATGACCGAACCCCAACGGATATTAGGGTAGAGAAGGGACATCTTTTTAAGTCTCCGGAACCTTCTCATGGGCTTTCTAAACTTATTCATCTTTTCTTTCTAAGGAGATGTACTCCAAACTTAAGGAATGGCTTAGATTGACTAAGGGTCAAATCATCAAATGGGATCACGAATGGAAACATCAAGTTCAAATACGATGGGTTTAAGCTAAGTTGTTAAAGAACAATTTGGAAATTAAGTTAATAAATGAATATGATCTTTTGATCCAAGTACCATGCTGATCTTTTAGTCAAAAAATCAAAAAAATACATATATCAAAAAAAATATATATATATATATGTCAAAAATTCAAAAAAAAATACATATGTCAAAAAATCAAAAAAAAAAATACATATGTCAAAAATCCAAAAATATATATATACATGTTTCAAAATTCAAAAAAAAATACATATGTTTCAAAAATTCAAAAAAAATACATATGTCAAAATTCAAGAAAAAAAGCATATATTTCAAAACCCCAAACAAAAATGAATATTTCAAAACAACAAAAACATTTCAGTTAGCATCTGCTTGTTGCATTTAGTATGTTTCATTCCTTTTATTTTCAGTGAGCATCTGTTTGCTTGTATGTTGCATTTTTACTTAAGTTTGATTATTCTCATTACCTTTATTAATAAAGGCTATGCCCCTTGACCATTTATTGAAGAAAAGATTGATTGACCATTTATTTGGTCAGGCAAGGGGCTAAGCCTGAACAGATGCTTAACTTGTTTGTTCAGTCATATATAGGACACAAGACATGAAGAGAGTGAGAATTCGAATAGAAGAACCTGTTTCTGTGAGAAAAAGGCGTCGAGGAGAACTGACGCGTTTCAACATTGAATGGCGTCTTCTCGACACGACGCGTTTCATCTCTTTATATGATTTGTCCGAAATTCCATGTTTTGATGTTTTAAATTGAATATTTGTTTGGAGTTATTAACAATTTTGATTGCAGGAAATTCAAAGAAAACCTAAATAAAGCTGGAAAATATCAAGAAGATCTCACTGTGGGAATTCAAGAAGTCCTGACCGTGGCTAAAAAGACGGTTATTTCTACCCTTGTACTCTTTTCATGTAATTATTGTGCATTCGCATTACTATATGATAAATATTTATTAGAGTATATCAAGGACCTTGTGTTTTTGATGAAACTGGAATTTGAGTTCCCCTACAACAAAAACAGTGATAATTCCAGAGGATTCTTAATCGCATGGATAGGCCGTTGGATTGTTAATTAGTGAGGACGATGGTTCCACTTTTGTGAAACGGTGCGTGGATAAACGAGCTTCGGCTTAGCACTGAATTACAAGAATTGGTATCTTGACTCATTAATGACAATTTAACAATATTATCCTTGATTAATTTATATTTTATTTGACTTTATATTTTTCTTTTAGCCCAGCATGCATCATGTAGGACTTTGAAATCATTGTAATAAGGATTAATTATTGATTAAGTTTCAGACCATTAAATTAAATAACTCAAAACATGATATGAAATATTCCATTCTGAATTGAGTATCTTGATTATCTTTGAGGTTCGCTTGAAGATATCTTTGGAATTATATCCTTTCTTGGATTCTTTATCCAATATTTCTTGTTTTTTTTTAAGATTCATCATGGCTGCAGCACGTCCACATTGGCTGGCAAACGCTCCCCATGATGAAACCTACAGTGTCTACGACCTGGGGTACTTCCCACTCCGAGGTGGTTGATCGACCTTATTTTATTTCCTTGTCTACCTCATCCAGACAGGATTGATTCCATTGATTTCATTGAGCTATCTTCATTGATGATTTTGAGAAAAATTCCAATCATGTGATGTTAAGAGCGTGTCTCATCACACCTTGGCATCACCTTTTCAGTACATTCCATTTCATTTCACTCCCTTGCAAAGACGATGCCAAGGTGAGGCAGCTGTAGACACGCTAATTTTGACGTCATTTTGAGTAAATTTCATATCATATAATAATGCCTCAGAATGGTCTGATAATTAATCATTGATTAATTTTTATTAATATTTTTAAGTGTCGGGTTTAACAGACATGTTTAAGTTAATCAATCGAATTGATTTTAACTCAAATTTCAGTTAAAATATGAAAAAAGTCTAAAAGGCGTCGACCCATGTGGACGCCATTTAGAGTTTATTCGTATTTTAACGTTTAAATTTGAATATTAATTAATTGATTTATTAGCTGAAAGGTGTCTGTAAGGTTCGACGCGATTTATGTTTCCTAGGCTGTTTTAACTTCTCTTCCGGATGTTTATCCTTATCTTAATTAGAGTAAAAGACGTCTACACACGTGGACGCGTTTTATCTAATAAAGATAAAGATAAGTTTTCCCGGATATTTATCCTTATCTTAATTTAATCTGAAAGGCGTCATCCAAGGTAGACGCGTTTTAGATAATTACAGATAAAGATGAATTAATCAGTAATTATCTGTCGATTAAGGTAGATAAATCCTAGATTTTTCTATGTTAATCGCGAACGCAGAAAAATGCCTATAAATACCTTGCATCTCAAGGAGTTAAAAAAAAAAAAGAAGAGAGAGAATTATTGAGCCACAGCGTTATAGCGATTTGAAGATCGAAGCAACCACGCCGGAGCGCTGCAATTTCCAGAAGTCGGCATCCTTCTTCAAGATCTTCATCTCTTCAAAGCTTCAACCAACTGGACTGGGCATAAGTTTTTCATATCTTAATTTCATTTACATTCATTAGTTTCATTCTCTCATACTCACTTCATGCAACACACACCACAACAACATCAATTTTCCAAAACCATCCGTTCTTAAGGGGTTTCAAAGCCATTTAAAACAAGTGAGTTGCTGTTTATACATGTTTTTAATCATAGTTAAATTTGATATTATTTCTATTTAGATTCTCATCATATTTCTCCTTTATTTTTCTGTCTCTCTGTCTCTGCTGCATTCAACAACAACAACAAGAAATTAAAAAGAGGGAAATCAAGCACGAAGCCAGGAGAACTTCTGGACGATCCTCAACATACAACAGCAAGAACAAAAGAACAAGAAGAGGCTCTCTTTCTTCAGCCGGCTGAAGGAGGGGAACCAAGGATTCATTCTTCCGCGTTTAAACAGGTAGGCGATCAAACTCTTTTGAAGCTTTTTAGTTAAAAGTTTCTGGCGATCACAGCACATTAGTTGCATTTTTTTAATAGGTTAATTTACTCTAAACAACTTAGTTTTTCACATAAATCACATGAGCAAATTTTCAGCACCTACACTATGCTAGACGAAATAGATTCAATGGAAAAGAATAAGGTCTGGGAGTTAGTTGATCTTCCGCCTGGGCGTAAAGCTATTGGAAACAAATGGGTTTTCAAAATTAAACGCAAGGCAGATGGATCAATTGACAAATACAAAGCACGACTAGTGGCGAAAGGATATACCCAGAAGGAGGGTATTGATTTTGATGAGACGTTCTCCCCGGTGGTGAGATTTACGTCTATTCGCCTGATCCTAGCTATTGTCGCACATTTAGATTTAGAACTCTTTCAAATGGATGTTAAGACGGCATTTCTTAATGGAGAACTAGACGAGGAAATTTACATGTTCCAACCAGAGGGTTTTGAGGTAAAGGAACAAGAGCGCAAAGTTTGCCGCCTAAAACGTTCCATTTACGGCCTCAAACAATCGTCTAGACAGTGGTATTTAAGATTTCATAAGGAAATCACCTCATTCGGTTTTGAGACGATTGAGGAAGACCACTGTGTGTACGTCAAACGAAAGAAAGAGAAGATTCTAATTCTGTCGTTGTATGTTGACGACATTTTGTTGGCTGGGAATAATATGGAGTCTATCAATGCCGCTAGGCAGTGGTTATCTTCTGTCTTTGAGACCAAAGATATGAGCGAAGCTAACTATGTGTTAGGAGTGAAAATAGTTAGAGATCGCTCTAGAAGGTTTTTGAGTATGTCTCAGGAAACCTACATTAATAAGATTCTAGAGCGATACCGAATGAATCACTCCAAGCCCATTGATACTCCAGTTGATAAAAGTTGTGTTTTAAGTGTAAACCAATGCCCACAGAATGAAGAAGAGAAGAATCAAATGAATAAAGTGACATATGCGGCAGCTATTGGGAGTCTGATGTATGCTATGTTGTGTACTCGACCCGACATCAGTTATGCAGTCGGATTAGCTAGCCGTTATCAAAGTAACCCTGGTCCTGCTCACTGGAAGGCAGTCAAGAGAATATTCCGATATTTACGTGGAACAACGAACCTTGCCTTATGTTACGAAGGAGGTGATCTAAGGTTGAAAGGTTATAGTGATGCTGATTGGGCCAGCGACAAAGACGAAAGAAAGTCTACGTCAGGGTATGTGTTCATACTCGGTGGCGCGGCCATTTCTTGGTGTAGCAAGAAACAGACGTGCATTGCTCTATCCACTATGGAATCGGAATATGTGGCATGTTCAGCAGCTTGTCAAGAAGCAGTTTGGTTAAGGAGTTTCCTGCGGCGATTGGCTGTCACTCCTCATGCGGAGGAGAGTGTACTTCTTTATGTTGATAGTACATCAGCTTTGGCTTACGCCAAGGATCCTAAGTACCATGGTAAAACCAAACACATTGACATTAGATATCACTTCATTCGAGATCTGTTAGCAAAAGAAGCAGTGGTTCTTCGACATATTTCTACCGATCGTATGGTAGCAGACCCGCTAACTAAACAGATCACTAGAGAGGCTTTCATGACCCATAGTAGAGCCATGGGTTTATGTAAATTGTAATGTTAAGAACAATTATTGTTGACTTCGATGCATTCTCTTATTGAGTATTTTTGATGGAATGCTTGTTTACACATCAATGAGTGTCACCAGACTTGAATTGACCCTCTCACACGGATAATTCGCCTTGGCGCTGAGATAGCGAGCAAGATGAGACATTATGTATCTATGGCGCTAGAAGAGCGAACAAGATACACTTAAAATATTTATTTATGTCGCCTCGGATAAGAGCCGAGATGAGATCTTTAAAGATCGAATACGGGAATAATTGAGCCCATCCTGTATAGTCTGGAAAAGCCGGATGTGAGTCTTGAGACAAGGCGCTGAGTGGAAGCGACTGGGTCATGAGACTCAGGTTAATCGCAGTGGGAGTGATTAGACTAAGATCCGTATGGTGTTTAAATGATAAATCTATAATTGACACGCTCACATTTGTGGAAGAACACCATAACATGCGTTTCATACCGCATGTGCAATTCCCGACCGATAAATGAGAATGATGAATGGATCTCTGCTTTATCATTGTGTGAGCTCTTGGATCATATTGTTGATTCTACTTGTACCCTTTGTGACCTAGGAACTATGTCATGAAGAGGAAGCTCGGCGTCGCTACTTTAGCATGATCCTTAGGACTAAGGTTGATACAGTCTAGTGGAACATGACTAGGAAAGCGGCCGAGATTAATCGAATTGACATGAGAACTTGGGGAAGACATCTATATATTGCACCATGTTATGTGGATCATACCCCGGGGAACTCAGTCAGTTGTGTACATACAGAGTTATGATCACATGACATTTGGATTTAAACACTGCCAGTTATTTATCTGAGAGATCCGGAGTGCTAAATCAGGTGAATATAAGATGGTCTGGGGTACCACGAGATTTTAAAGAGTATTGTGTTCCATTAGTTTTGGTGATAACTTAATGGATCACTACTCGCCTATTAGTGTTATGCTCGTGAGGTCGCACGCTGCATTTCCTGTATGACAGTTGGATTGTAGCAACTTAGAGAGATTGTTTATTGATCTTTGCCCTCCGTGGGCAAGTGGGAGATGTTAACCAAAGCATGGTTCTTACCATGCATATGCCCACGTGGGGCCAAGAGTTGGTTATAGGAGATGAGGGGGAGTGGTTGAGGGAGTGGTTGTGGGGAGTTACCCACACTTGTGAAGCACCCCTTGGATATAACCATTCCCCCCTTTATTTGAAAGTGTAGAGGAGAGACGTATAAAAGAGGGAGAATGGCATTACGTGAAAGGATCTGAACATTCTCAAGAGAACCTTCACTTTTGGGCAGCCCTCTTTCTCACTCTAGACTCCTCTTCTTTCTACTCATTCTCTCTCCCTCTCTAAGTGTTGTTCTCCAAGAGGCTATCACCAAGAGCCTAGGATTTGCAGTGTGGATTTTGGGGAGAAGCCCGTCACGTGGTTCTCTTTCTCGTCCTCACGGAGTCGTCGCTGTCCATCTACGAACGTCGCCGTTAAGGTACGTTTTCTGTCACGATCCATCTCCGTGCATGCTTCCACTTGTTCATTTGATGCATGGAGATATTATGTATTTTATCTACAATTTCAAAACTCGTTAAGATCTCATTTACGTACTCATTAGAGCTCCTTTAATTACTCATTAAAGTATTTATTTAACTATTCTATTTATGAGTAAAATTAGTTCATAAGATATTTAATACTTTACAGATTTTTCTATCAAATAATTAAGAGTGCAAATAGGTTGGTAATAAACATGGTTTGGTTTGAGTTTATAATTTTAGACTAAATTCATTGTTGACTTATTGGGCTCGCTAGTTACTTGAATTTGTTCAATATCTAAATGAGTCAAAGTTTAAACAAGCATCATAGATATTCGGTTTGAACTCAAATTCGATTAAAATTAGTAGAACCAAATTTAAACATGAAAAATTTTGACTCGACCTGGTTAATTTGCACCCTTAAAGAATTGCAAGACAGAGGATACACGTCTGATTGAAGGTATATATGAGTTATATTACTTCAAGAGAGGACCATCATGTTGAATTCTTTAGAACCTTACAACACAGACAAAGTGATTTATCAAAAAAAAAAAGAGAAAGAGAAGAAGGTAAAAACACAACAGGAGGAAAAGAAAAGGCTGAATGCACAACTTCAACAGAAGATTTAGACACGTATGTATGAGATAGAAATTTATGGGGGCATTGCAGTCATCCCCACGTACTGCATGCTAACTGAAAAGGATATCATAGATGAGAATTCAGTGGCCAGCGCCGGGACTTGGACCTGATTCCTTGATATAAACAAGAGCTCTAAGGTCGACTGAACCAAAAGTGCTGCTCGCTGTCATATTATTATCTACGCCTTTGGCTTCTACTGCTGTTGACTGCCTCCACAACTTCTGATGCATCTGACCCGGGCCAGCTCGCCCGGAGATCGGCCTGCCATCGGCCGGGGAGAACGCAGCGCTGGCTAAGAGGAAGATCATGAGGAAGCACAGAGCCTTACCTTTGCTAGCCATGGGAAATTGGTGAAGAAATTTGTGGGAACAAGGGAGTGTGATAAGCTATACCTTTGAGATGGCTGATGCATGCATTCGGCTATGTTGAGGGCGTAAAAGTATATGTAGAACTGGCAAGTGACGCCCTCGTTTGACCAGGAAAAGTGAAGAGGCCTACGCGATGCCTCTGTGGCATGTATACATCAAAAACGTGTTGTCTTCGTTTTCTTCCGCTTGGGTAATTGCCGCCACCTTTGGAGTTCTAAGGTTTGAACGGAAGAAAAGAGATCTAGATGGAAGATGTTGAGCGTGCAATGAGGAAACATCCCGGATGATTCATGTCCACTTGAAAAGACTTTGGAACTCTGAAGTAATGCTCTGCAGAATGGGGCAGAAATCATAAATAAGAGGAAAATTTCGACGGGAAGAATTAAATATCCTAGTGTTTATACTTTTCTACCACTGATTCAGAGGTAGAAACAAAGAAACATGAGGAAATCACAATACTGCGTAGGGTGGGTGTTCGTTTCTATTCTCTGACGGTAGTTTGATTTCTTTTCGTCGTTTCTGAGATCCTCAACAGGGCATGAAAGCTTTGAACACCACACATGGGAAGAGTGGAGAAGGTTTTGAGTGCTGCATACCGGAAAAGTGAAGGACTTGGACTGTGGGGAAGATGACAACGTAGATAGATAAAGACAACTCGTAAGTATGGTTGGGTCATGGGTGATCGAAGATGGTAGCTTTCTTCTCGTCTTTATCCTTTTCTACAAAAAGTAGTTTAATTTAGATACCTTCGTCTTTGTGGGGATTTTTTTAAAATATAAACCTATTAGACTTTTAATTGAAGATTTATTTATCCTAGTTTTATATTGTAAAGAATCTTACTGCATAGTAATATTTTAAAAATGCCCATAAATTATCCTCCATTAAAAATTCAAATAATATTCCTTATTCAATCAATAGATTTAACGTTTGGACGAATATACCTCAATTGAAAATGTGTTCTTTTGTTTACATTGTACAAGAGAGAGAAAAAGGGAGATTGAGAGATAGATGTAAAGAGAGAGAAAAATAGTTGAGAAAAGAATAAAGATATTTTAGACATTAGATAATTTGGTTAAAAGTTAACTAAGATTAAATAATAAATGTTTAATGGAATATCAATGGATGGTAGCAACACAAGAATTTTTGTAGGTATCATGATGCAGTTAAATTATTTATAACCATATAAAAACAAGATAGACCAGTCTGCATTTAAATGACTAAGAGGAGATTACTTGCAAAAATCTCTACTCTTTTTCTTCGTTCTCAATAGCACAACTTGTGGTCTCTATTGGTGCTGTCATTCGTCATGGCCAATTGGGACTAAAGAAGGCGTATTCTTTGAGAAGAGTTAGATGGCTGTGTGAGGAGGATAAGGCGCGCATATGGGTCCTTTAGTGCTTGTATGATACACACTGTGTTGGAGGAAGATCCTGTCCGGTAAGTGAGACTTCGCCAACACGTCAATACTCAAGAAAGATGCCACATATTTGCTTTTTTTGTCAGAAGTATATAGGTGGTTTAGGCAGTGTTTGGTGCAGCTTCTATTTGGAAGTACTTTTACATTTCTATTTAATTTTTTTTATGGAAGCCAATAGATCTTGGAAGTCATTTATGTGATATTTTCCTTGTATTTTTACTTCCAACCAGAAGCTACAAGGGGGGAGCTTCCAAAATTACAGAAAAAGTGAGGTTGTTACGAGAGAGTTGACTTTTGTAACTGAGAGGGCCAAATTCGGTTAGGCTTATTTACAAGGTGGGCCGGTCCGTTAGGAAGCACCTAAGATGCCTTTAGAATCTACTGGGCCCCTCCGAGGTATTATGAGCATGTGGCCAGAAGCTCGTTTGAATCCGTAACGGACTCCAGAGGGCTCGGGACGATGCACACCCCTTAGGAAAGTCCTTTCCTAATCTTCTCTGATCCACTAATGAAGGAAACTTGCACTGAATAAGGAAGTCAGAATCCTCGGAATCCCGTCCGGTCTGGGATCAAGATCGAGCTAACCTATTACATCTTGCCTTCGGACTCTTGAACCTTTCCTATAAGAAGGATCCATCGGTAACCTCAGGAGGTACGTCCAGAGCAATCCCTAAACCTTCTGCAATTATTTGCCATAATCGGTCCTAACTTAGGCATTGGAGGGGGCTCTCCGAGATTAGAACCGGGGTCTCCTCTGACCTAGTGTCTTTCTAGCAAGAAGCGACGAAGAGGCTTTTGTGGTGTGGGAAGATTTTGGCCGTGCGATCAAGATCGGACGAATCCATGACTCAAAATTTTCTAGCACCGTCTATGGGAAATCCAACAAAAGGTTATGGCAAGAAGAAACAACAACCGCTCACAGCGTGGTATTCCGGCCGATCTTCCTGCCTCACCGGCCAATATACAACCAATCCATCCGCTTGTAGTGCCCCTCGCTATCCCTCCATCAAATCAAGCTCCGGTTACACAAGCCAGTGTGCCCATAGCTCTCGGCAGAGGTCCTAATGTGATGATACATCCGGCCCAACCAGCGGACCTCCCGCAAGAGGAACTCTCGGCTGTGATAGCATTGCTACGACACCTAGAAGAGAGGCTTGATCGGGTGGAAGGCAATAGGGCGGGAGGCCCCGAGCCGACCAACCCACAACAAGGTCTCCAACCAGTAGCCCCTCCGGGTTCCCAAGTTTCGCTGGGACCCAAGGGACCCCGAGATCGACAACCTGAGAACCATCAATTAACCCGACAAACGAGCCGGGGGCGTTCTTGGCGGCATTCGGAAAAAAATAAGTATCAACGTCGTCAATCTTCAGCCTCCTCCAATAGTTCTACCTCGTCGAAATGTCACACCCATCATGAAAGGGGGAGAGGTGTTTCCCAAGGGTATTCTTCAGATCGATCCTCGAGGACCTCTACTTCCCAAGATCGTCGGGGATTTCGAGAGGGTCGCCACCGCTCTAGGTGACACCCCGACAAAGATCACGTGAGAAGGTTGGAGGAATGTGTAGAGCGGCTACTCCAGCATGACCGGGACGCCGAAATCGACGACAGAGACGGTGCCCGATCGTGCTTCACCTGGCGTGTGCTGAAGGCACCACTACCACACCGCTTTAGGGTGCCATTGCAAAAAAGGTATGATGGAACTCGTGATCTTGATGACCACCTGCAGTCCTTCGAGAGCACCTTCGACTTGCTAGACGCCCGACACCATCCGATGTCGCGCTTTCCCCACGACCGTGGAAGGACTTGCCCGGCAGTGGTTTGTACAACTGAACCCGACTCCATTGATACCTTTTCTGAATTGAGAAGAGCCTTTAGAAGTGTTAGAATTGGGTGGCCTCAAAGCCAATCATTGTACATTCTAGTTCAGATTATTAATAAAGGCAATCATTTCTTCATTTAATAGTTCTCGCAAATTAACTATCGTAATGAAGGTCTATAGACAAATGTATGGGATATTGAATCATGATGAGATCGTGATAGTGAGATCAATATCTTCAGGCAATTGTCTTAAACAGTTCTCGATCATAGGATATTTGAGATGGACATTAAATATCCGATAAGATCAACACAAGTTATGTCTGCTCATGTGATGAGGGTGAATGATCTCACATTCACTCGTCTGGTGACACTAAGACAAACAAGTGGGTGCTCATTAGAGAATGAGTTCACTGAACAGACCCAAATAAGAATTCCTGGATGGTAATTATACCTATTAGTCAACCAGGGAATTCAATCGTTGCAGTAGCACAGTTGGTCCTTTGACCTGAGTCACCAATGATACCATGTTTGTGGACCATTATATCTTGATTCTCTGACTAGTGGACTTTAACCATCAAGTCCACCATAATCGGTCTTTCAGATACAGTGGAAAGCTTGCGAAGGTAATTGAGTGAACAACAAGGGATCACTCACTCTTGGTATAAGACTGGAGAGAAAATGTCCTATGGATGTGTACACAGAAATCCCTGGCCATGGTCAAATGAAAGAGATGTCTTTCTAGATAATAACTGAGTACCGGAATCCATCTGGATAATACGAAAGAGGGTTTGACTATAAAACCATACCCTTGCGTTATTAGGACATTGCATGAGTGAAGGATTATATCTGTGCGGTATCTGCAGACGGAAAGGTTCAATTGAAGGGAACAGTATCCCTTATATCTTCTGGGATCATGAGGTAGTGTTTGGTGTTGTTCATGATCAGAAGGCCAAGTGAATTAATCATCAGATGATAATCCACTTGTTTATTAAATTAATCATTTAACATATGATGTTTAAATGTTAATTAATAAATATTAAAATCAAGAAACAGTTCTAAGTTTAATGGGCCTGCAACCGGACTGATATATGGGCCTAGAGGGTCACACACATAAGAGTTCTCGTCAGACAGTGAGAGACGTTAAATTTCATGCTTATCTGGGTTTTTATGAAAAGCCGCAGGATAAACATGAAGATTTAATGGAGAATTATCTAAGGCCAAACTGTTGGATAATCATGAGGATTAATCCTTGTGCTTATCCTTATTTCTATATAAGGAGGGACAAGGGGAATGGGTAAAATGTTAGTTGGACGATTTTTACACCCCAGATTCTCTATCTCCTCTCTCTCTCTTGGAGTAGATCTGTCTCTCTCCGCGTATGGTGGATTTGAGATCTGGTCGGAGCACTCAAGTCGAGGAGGAAATCGCGTCTGCTGCGGGAACTCGTGTGGATACCTCTAGAGATCTTGCGCGTGCGCGATTACCGAGTCGGCATCATCCACGGGAGATTCGAAACCCCGCAAAGGTGAAGAACCGTTCTTCCCGCGATTATTTTAATGTCCGTTTTACGACCCCAACAACCGATACAATGGAATCAATTTTATTCTCCGTTGCGTTCTTGTCGATTCCTTTACAAGAAGCAACTTCGCAGCAAGTCGGCGCACCTAGCCATGACTACAACTGTTGGGATCCGGGCGGGACGCGAAGAACGCAGCGGAAACGACGAATAAAATATTATCCCGCCCGATGCCCACTGATCCGATTTAGAACGAAAAACTAAAACCGAAAACAACGGGAAGTAATCTGATTACCGTACGCGGATTCGAATCCGCTTCCGTCGAGGCGATGCCGCGAGCCGCACAGGCATCCGGACTCCAGCGGTATCCACGCGATCCTCCGCGGTGGTTCGTCCTCATTCCCTCATCCGTATCAGCTCGCTCGCTGAAGATCCGTCGCCGCAACGATGTCCGGAAACCCGCGGACGGGAATTCCTGACTTTCGGGAATCGTGCGCTGCCGAGACATAGACAGTCCCAGCGTCTCGAACAGGGCGCCGAGAGGAGGAGAGAGAAAGGAGGGATGACGGCCAGTATGGAGAAACCCTAGAGCTTGGCCCAGGGTTTCTCAACAGTGCGTATATATATTAAGTCGGCATGACTTTTGACAAAAGTCCCCGAGTTAATATAAATCCCACTTATGTACGACCGACTGAGAATCTTATTGCGTGTGACCCTCTAGGCCTATTTACCAGTCCAATTTTCAGCCCGTTAAGTCCAATAACTAGTTATTGACTTATTGTAATTAATTAATATCTAGATATTAACTAATTACTTAACCGAATTGACATCGCATGTAAATTCGGTCGGACTTTCGATCAAGTTGGGTGCCAAGCAACACCGCATGATCCCGGAATGTAATGGGGTTCCAATGCCTATAAATAGCAGGCAAAGGGAGACGGGGCAGAACTTAGAAGTTAGCAAGAAAAGCTTTGAGTGTAGCCATGTATCTTTTTACAAGACTTGAAAGAATTTCGCAAGAAATCTCTCACAGAAACGAGTTATAAGCATGCCAACTTACATGCGCACTCACCTATCATGAACCAAAGTGTAGTGGGAAATGAGAACTTTAGCTTAACCAATCAGCTACCATTTAATTGATTATGATAGATAGCTATAAATGAAGCATGATAATTCATTGTTGTCCTAATTTTTCTTCTATTTGCATTGCTAAGGGACTAGCAATGAGTAAGTTGGGGGGTGTGATAAGTTAGTATTTTTTATTGTTAAAAGAACAAATGCATACACTATATTCATGTTTCTTATGTTTAAAATAGCATGAAATGATAGACAACTTCGTACCGATTACAACGGTACCAATTTCGTCAAATTCTGAGTTAAAAACAACATCATTTCATGCATTTGCGGTTTTCTCAACAAAACCGTGAGAAATCAATTTATTTAAGCATAAATGTAATTTTATTCATGATAATATCATAATTTATATTTATTTTATGTGAATATGACATGAAGAAGATGCAGTGTATTTGACTAAGTTTCTGGTCGTTTGTGGGAAGGACGGGAGTTCGAATCCCAGCAAAATCGACTTTAGTTTGGCAAAAATACTAAAGTAGGGGTAAAAGGGTTTTTTGCTATCCTAAATGGTTGTCATAATTCTTATCCAAAAAGAGAACAAGAGGAGCCAGCCGCCATCCACTTTCTTCCTTTCTTTACTTTAAAAATTCTCTCTCCCTTTTTAAGAAGTCTCTCTTTCCTTCCTTCTCTCTCTCCACTACTTTTTCTTCTCCCCCTTGCTTCTCCCCCTTTCTCTCTCACTTTTTCTACCTCTCTACTATAGTACCTGATCGTTTCGAATTGTGCGTCGTTAAACACTCATGAAAACGTTCAATCTAAATTTATCCGGCTCACTCAAATTCAATTTTGAAAATTAATAGTGGTGAGTCCGAGTCGATCCATAGGGAGATAGAATTTTAATTTAAAAAACTTTGGACTTTAGTTAATATAAAAATAAGTGAGAATTTAAGGAAACTAATTACTTAATTAAACTAAAACTAAGTTAAGTAATATTACTTAAAAATCGGATTACTCTAATTAAACAAATCTTTTTTTTTTCTTTTCTTTTTCAGAAATTAAACACAAACATAATTGGAGAATAAGCACGACTAAAAAAATTAACAAAGAAACTGTTATTTAACTAGGTGTAAATTACTAATTAACTAAGAATCAAGAAACATCTTACAAGGTTTAATATCCTAAATAAACAAATCATTAAATAACAACTGACTAATCCTAATTAAATAACCAACTATTATACTAATGGGGGAAGGGAAAGAATAGAAGTAATCTGTGGGGGACTTTGTGGGTGGCTGCCGTGAATGCTTGCAGGTTGCTGGTAGGATTGCCAGGTGCAGCTGGGAGGTATGCATGCATGCGCTGGCTCGCGTAGGTGCTGCTTGTTGCTATGCGCTGGAGGAAGGAGCTTCAGGGAAGGCAGTGCTGGGCAACGCGTGCTGTGAAGCTGCTGGCTGGTTCAGCGGTTGGTGGAGATGTTGATGAAGAAGCTGCTGCGTGGGGTGTTGCTTGGAAGCTGCTGCGTGGGGTGTTGCATGCGTGAAGCTGCTGGAAACTCTTGGACAGCTGCCGGACGGCCGGCTTCTAGTGGAGGGCGGTGGAGCTTGCCGGATGCTGGTGGACGTGGCTGCAGGAGGAACTGCTGCTTGACTGGGTGGCTACGTGGAGATGCAGCCGGCATGCATGCTGGTAGAGCTTCAACGGGTGTTGTTGGTGGACGGTGGCTGCTGCAGGTTGCTGTGAAGACTGTGCTGGTGTGCGTGTGGAAATGCTGGTGGCTGGAGAGAAAGAGACGTGCTGGTGCTCGCTGGCTGGTGCGCTAATGGAGCTGGACGTGGGAACAGGCTGGAGGAAGCTGCCGGCTGGAGTTGTTGTTGCATGCATGGACAGCTGGGAGGTGCTGGAGAGAAAGAGACGTGCTGGTGGCTGCTGGAAGGATGCTGGAGGAGCTTGAAAGCTGTTATGCACGTGGAGAAGCTTGGGAACTGCACATGCATGCTTTGCGTGGGCTTGCAGACGGATGGAAGCCGGCGGCTTCACCGGACGTTGCCGCGTGTAGGAGCAGCTGCTGGGTTGGTGGAGGTCCAGCGGGAACGCCGGGTGAAGCTGCCGCACGTGGGGGTGCTATGGAGAAAGAGAAGAGAAGAGAGAGGGAGGAAGAGAGATACGGAGGAGGAGAGAGGGAGAGAGGGATGCTGGAACTGGTTGGGAAGAGGAAGAGGATGTGGGAGAATTAACCGAGAGAGAGGAAATCTGAGAGAGAAAGCGTGGGAGAAAGAGAGGGGTGTGTTGTGGAGGGAGAAAGAGAAAGAGAGACAGCGAGGGAGAGGCAGAGAAGACGAGGAGAAAACGGGGAGAGGGATACCCGGAGGAAGGAGCCAAACAGAGAGGAAGAGAGCGAGAGCTGCGGGCAGAGAGTTCGGAAAAGAGGCTGCGAATCTGGGAGAGAGAGGGGGAATTTATAGGAGAAATTGGAAGAGGAGAAGGAACGTGGGAGGCTTGGAGAAGGGGCAGGATTCGGATTTGGAGAGGAAGAGGAAACTGGAGAAGAAAGAGGATTCAAATTTCTAAAACGAGAGAGAGAGGATTTTTAAAATAAAGGAAGGGATGTGGTTGGGAAATTGGAGATAAAGAAGGAAATAGAGGGTCTTGGGAAACTCCAGAGAAAGAAGGAATCCAGACATCAAATTGCATTTTTACCCCTGTTTTAGTTGACATCCGAACATTAGACCTCCCCCAAATTTCCAGAAACTCCACCAGCTGCACTGCATCATCGGCATGTCCTGTTCACATAAAATAAATATAAATTAGCGAATTATCATAAAAATATCATCATATTTATTCATTTCGTCTCGATTTTGTCGAAAAACCGCAAATGCGCTATACTCCTTTAATCACATGAAATGACGATATTTTTAAGTCAGAATTTGATGAAATTGGTACCGTTGGACTTGTTACACAATTATCTATCATTTCATGCTATTTTGCAGACAAAAATATGAGTATGATGTATATGATTGCCCTTAAATGATCAATTTAACACTTTATCACACCCCCCAACTTACTCATTACTAGTCCCTTAGCAATGCAAATAAGAAAAAGTTAGGACAAACAATGAATTATCATGCTTCATTTGTAGTATCTTTCACAATCAATTTAAGTGGTAGTCGATTGGTTAAGTTAAAAGTTTTCATATCCCACAATATTTTGATTCACGACAGGTGATCGTGCATGAAGTTTGACACACTTAGAACTCGTTTCGACCTTTTTGGTATATTCTTGCATTTACTACCCTTTACATAAGACTACCTGGGGAGGAGAAGAGAATAAAAGATTTTCCGATCAGTCAGTGAGGACCGTTTTTCCGTTTCCATCCCAACTCAGCACTTTTCACGACTTGGTCATATTTTTGGTACGATGGACTTTTTAACGTGGCGTTTTTTTCCATTTTATTGTACTTTTTGCTTTTGAGAGTGCGTACTTTTTTCCACTCTCTTTGAATTGCCTGAGGGGAGGTGCGTACTTTTTGCCACCTCCCTTCCTTTAGCTCTTTTAACGCCTTCTATTGCCTTTAATGTTTACAGCTGTCCATTTTAAATGACCGCCTCTTTTAGAGTGCTGAGTGGGACAGTCCCCTATTACGGATCCTACACATTCCTTTCGTTCAACCCAAAAGAAAAATTAGAATAAGTAGTCTTATCCTTGAGGTTAATTCCAGCAATTCTATACTCTTAAGATCTTTCATTTATTCTAAGTTGCCGTGTGTGTGTGAAAATCATCCTGCCGTAGACTTTTGTAAAGTGGGATATTTAAACTTTGAAGGTTCTTTAACCAATGTGACAACAAAAAAAACTGATTTGTTAAAGATTTACTTAATAAAACATGATTTTCATGCAATTTTCTTAGGATGTGAAAAGAAGTTTTTGAAAAGAATTGACTATTTTTCAGTGAAAGATATCAGTTTTCTTCAAAAGATTTTCAATAAATGCATATCAAATTGATTGTCCCACCCCCCAACTTGATTGACATTGTCCTCAATGGCATAAAAGATATGAAAAACATGCTGCCATAAGAGAATATGTGAAGGAGCGAAACAACCTGTAATGACGAGGATGCGACATATCCACGGCGATTGCTGCTCAGGGACCTAAAAGGAAAAGAAATACCAAAAAAAACTTGAAGTAAAATATTGGGTTGCCTCCCAACAAGCTCTAAGTTTATCGTCTTCAGCCAGACGGATGTTCAGTTAATGTGGATCACTCAGTTCTATGGACTTAGGTGGTGCATTTTGAAGATTTTCAATGAATGGTTTCAACCGTTGACCATTAACAGTGAAAGTGTTCCCGCTCTTAGGATTCAGAATTTTAACGGCCCCATGATCGAAGGCTTTAACGACCACGAAGGGTCCATCCCATCTGGATTTCAATTTTCCAGGAAATAGGCGAAGCCTAGAATTAAATAGCCAAACTTTCTGATTTGGAAGAAAGGATTTTCTGACAATATGTTTATCATGAAAAGCTTTAGTTTTGGCTTTATAGATCTTTGAATTTTCATAGGCCTCATTGCGCAACTCTTCCAGCTCACTCAGTTGTAAGGTTCGGTGGGAACCAGCTTAGGCTAGGTCCAGATTGACTTGTTTGACGGTCCAATAAGCCCTATGTTCCAATTCCACTGGAAGGTGGCACGCTTTTCCAAAAACCAGACGATAAGGAGACATGCCAATAGGAGTTTTGTAAGCGGTCCGATAGGCCCATAAAGCATCATCCAATCTTTCAGACCAATCTTTTCTATCAGGCCTAACGGACTTTTGCAGAATATTCTTGATCTCCCTATTGGAAACTTCCACTTGGCCACTGGTTTGGGGGTGATAAGGGGTGGCTACTTTGTGATTAATCCCATATTTCTTAAGTAAAGCTCGAAATTGGTAATTTGTGAAATGCGTTCCCCCATCACTTATGATAGCTTTAGGCCACCCGAACCGAGAAAATATATTCTTCTGAACGAATTTAATGACCACTTTATGATCATTGGTTCGGCTGGCTACTGCTTCAATCCATTTTGAGACATAATCCACCGCTACCAGAATATATGTATGTCCAAAAGAGGGTGGAAAAGGTCCCATAAAGTCAATTCCCCAAACATCAAAGACTTCAACCACCAAGATTGGGTTGAGTGGCATCATATCCCTTTTCGCCATATTTCCTACGGCCTGACATCGGAGGCAAGTTTTGCTAAATTCATGGGCATCTTTGAAAAGTGTGGGCCAATAAAAACCACTTTGTAGGACTTTGGCTGCAGTTTTCTTTCCTGAGAAGTGGCCCCCACAGGCCAGATTATGGCAGAAGTTAAGAACACTCTGTTGTTCTTCTTCAATAACACTCTGTTGTTCTTCTTCAGGAACACATCGCCTAATGATTTGATCAGGACAAAATTTGAATAATTCAGGATCCTCCCAGAAATAATATTTTTCCTGAGAAAAGAATTTGTCCTTTTTACTTTTAGTCCATCCTTCCGGAAGCTGATTAGTCACCTTGTAATTGACAATATGAGCATACCAAGGTGCAGCAGTGTGAGAAATGGTCAGTAGATGCTCATCAGGAAAGGAATCAGTGATTGGTGTACTTTCAGAGATCGGAATTCGGGATAGGTGGTCAGCTACCACATTCTCAGAACCCTTCTTATCCCGAATTTCCAAATCAAATTCCTGAAGGAGTAAGATCCATCTAATAAGTCTAGGCTTTGCATCCTTCTTGGTCAACAGGTATTTCAGAGCTGAGTGATCAGAATAGATTATGACTTTTGCCCCTAAAAGATAAGATCTGAATTTTTCTAGGGCAAAAACCACGGCTAATAGTTCCTTTTCTGTGGTGGTATAATTCATTTGAGCATCGGCAAGGGTGCGACTTGCATAATAGATCACCACGGGACACTTGTTGATTCTTTGTCCCAAAACCGCACCGATAGCATAATCCGAGGCATTACACATGATTTCGAAGGGTAAAGACTAATCTGGAGATTGAAGAATCGGGGCTTTGGTCAAAGATTCCTTCAGAGAATTGAATGCCTTGATGCAAGATTCATCCATTTGGAAAGGAACGTCCTTAGCTAGGAGAAGAGTTAGAGGCTGGGCAATTTGAGAGAAATTGTGGATAAACCGACGATAGAAACCGGCATGGCCAAGGAATGAACGGATCTGTCTGACCGAGGTAGGAGGAGGAAGATTGGATATGAGATCGATCTTAGCTCTTTCGGTAATCAATGCACACTCTCCATCCCGTGGTGAGCCTAGTGGGTACCTCTTCTCCATGATCATTCTTGATAACCGTTAATCCAGATTTCTTGGGTACCACTTGGGTTGGGCTGACCCATTTACTGTCTGATATTGGGTAAATAATACCCGCATCCAGCATTTCACAACTTCCTTCTTCACCACTTCTTTCATATTGGGATTAAGCTGCCTTTGCATCTCCCGACTGGGCTTAGAATTCTCTTCCATATAGATATGATGCATGCAAATAGATGGGCTAATTCCCTTTAAATCTGCCACCGACCATCCAATGGCACCCTTGTGGTCTTTGAGGACCTCGGTTAATTGGGCCTCCTGCGGCGATATGAGATTTGCCGCAATGATGACTGGGAGAGTTTGGTCCGGGCCCAAAAAGATATATTTGAGAGACTCAGGTAATTGTTTGATTTCAAGCTCAGGAGGGTCCTCTAAAGATGGCAAAGCGGGCTCAGACTGTAAGGCTGGTAAATGTTCAACCTTGGGCCAAGATGTTAATGGGCCAGGAGAGTCCTTTAAAGTGTTGTCTTCCTCCAAAAGGTCATAGGTGGACATCTCATTTTCTTCAACCAGATTATCCAAGACATCAATAGTATGGCATTCTTTTTCATGATCTGGGTATTGAGATGCTTTGAAGACATTAATCTGGACCTTTTGACCCCCAAATGAAATGTCCATTATGCCAGTTTCACAATTTATATTAGCTTTGGCAGTGGCTAAGAATGGACGACCTAAGATGATCGGGGTGTGAATGAGTTCCTCAGATAATGCAATATCTAGAATAAGAAAATCCACGGGAAAATAACAATCATGAACCTTCACAATAACATCCTCAATTAATCCCCGTGGAGTTTTCACAGACCTATCAGTCAACTGCAAGATGATGGGTGTCGGCTTTAATTCTCTAATATCAAATTTCTCATAAATGGCTGTTGGCAATAGATTCACACTAGCACCTAGATCCAATAAAGCTCTATCAAATGTAACTCCAACTAGGTCACATGAAATTAGAGGTGCTCAGGATCCTTTAACTTCTTGGGTAAATGATTCATCACTATTGCACTAACATCCTCAGAAAGTCGAACCTTTTCGGGTGCCATTCTAGATTCTCTTCATGGAGTACATAATTCCTTGAGGAACTTAGCATAAGCTGGCACATGCTTGATGGCATCGAGGAGTGGAATATTAATTTGGACTTGTTTGAACAAATCCAACAACTCCTCATTCTGGGCCAGTTTCTTCCTGGTATTGGGCTTAGTTAACAAGGCATTAGGAAATGGCACCCTAGGTTTATAAGAACTTGGGCCTTCATCAATCTTCCCTTTTCCTTTCAGATCCTCCTCCAATTTCTCCATGATGGGTTCATCTTCACTCTCACTTTCAATTTCCTGAAGCCCATCAGGGGAACCTTTGGCAAACTCTCCATCTGCATGTAGTTTTTCGAAACTTCTCCCACTCCTAAGGGCTGAAATGGCTTTAGCATTCTCAAATTGCGGCCCTTTAGGTTGTGGTACCGGGCTAGGCTGAGGTAAAAGGCCCGATTGCTGTGGAAAACCCGGGGGTTGATTCCTTCGATTGGCAACGGGTTGACTAGGAAGTTGGCCCACTTCTCTTCTCATCGTAGCCTCAGCTAGTTGGCCCATTTGACTTTCCAACTTAGCAATGGATTGTTGCTGGGTCAAAATCAATTGTTGGAGTTGAGTGAATTTGTCATCAAAGTTGGGCTGAGGAGGTTGTTGGTAAGTGGGTGGAGGATGGTATTGGGTTGGCTGCCCAGATTGGAATGAGTGGTAGTGGGCCGGTTGACCTGATTGATACTTGGCCGATTGACTTGATTGATACAGGACCAATTGACATGATTGATACTGGGCCGGTTGAGGAAATTGGGCTTGAGATCCCCTAGCCTGAACATTTCCATAGAAATTAGATTGCTGTTGAAAGGAATTCTGTGGCTTTTGGGCTTGATGCATGGGTGGATTGGACATTGGTAATGGGGCCTGCTGATTCTTCCAAGAGAAATTAGGGTAGTTTCTCCAGCCAGGATTGTAAGTATTTAAGAATGGATCATTATTGGGCCTGGAGAATCCCTGGGCAGCCTGAACTTGTTCTTGAATGAATGGTGGAAGTTGGGCCGCAGTTGGGGATTCATTCACTTGATGGGTTGGACTTGCGCACAAGGCACAAATGTCATGATTAGCAGAAGATGGGCCTTCATATGGACTAGATTGTGTTGGGTAAGTAGGCTCTTGCTTGTTTAAGGCCAAGAGTTGGTCTAGTTTCTGGGCCAAGATGTCTACCTTATCCAATTTCTGATTAATCAGATTTATGTCCATTCTGGATTCGGGCTCTCCACAGGCCTTAAGTTCATATATTCCAGTCCGTTTAGATGGCCCAACAGACCTTTCATAAGATGATAATGAGGCATGATTGATGGAATTTTCACTTAACATCTCAAACAAGTCATAGGCCTCATCTTCATTTTTCATCATAAAAGCCCCTCCACATGAAGCATCCACTATCTGTCTGAACTGTTCAGACAATCCTTCATAGAATGCTTGGACAATTTGCCATTTTGAAAGCCCATGATGAGGGCATTTTCTAAGCAATTCTTTCAGTCTTTCCCTAGATTTATGGATCAATTCCCCAGGAGTTTGGGTAAAACTCGTGATGGCCCTTCTCATGGTATTGGTCCGCCCGATGGGATAGAACTTCTTGAGAAATTCTTTCTACATCTCTTCCTATGTCCTAATGGGCCTTCCTATAGTTCCCAACCAATATTTAGCCTTGTCCTTTAATGAAAAGGGAAATAAGGTCAACTTAAGGCCATCATCGGTGAAATTCTGGATTTTCACCGTGAAACAGATTTCTAAAAATTCATCCAGATGCTTATAAGGATCTTCATTAGTATTCCCATAAAAGGATGGGAGCATCTGAATGGTGCTAGATTTGATTTCATATTGATTGGCTGGATTCTGAGGAAGATGAATACATGATGAAGGTTGATATCGATTTGGAATGAAATAGTCCTTCATTTGCTTTGGTGGATCCTGAATATCAGCCATTGGATCTTGTGGTGGATTTCTGTGATGTAGGATTCTTTCAATTTCAGCAAGTGGTCCTAGAAGGTTAGGATTTTGAGATCTCCTACCTTGCATGCACTAGGACTGATGGAGAGAGGATTTTGTTTTCTATTTCTTGTTTTCTTTTTTTTCTTTTTTTCTTTTTTATGCAAACAATTTTGACAAACAAATTATCCTAATGATCTAATGTTAATCTAGACTCTCTATGTGAATTTTCTTACAAGGTGAATGGAGTCCACCTTGAGTCACAACCACAATCAGTCAACGGCCAAGTAAGAGGTGGGGTAGTGGGAGGCTCCCCCTACTTTCGTAGGGACTTAATTAGAGAACCACTTTCCCGCTTAGACGTTTGCCTTTTTACCTCTAGCCTAGACACCGTTGCCAAAAATGGAGGCAACCAGAGATTTAAACCACTCACGGTGTAAACCCTAGATTCTCTTTCGACTTGCTTTTAATTGGATTAGGAAATGCCAATGCAAGGAAGGTAATTTGTGGGCTAAGGAAGGGTAATCAAATCCCTACCTTATGTGGTTAAAGTTGTTGCCCATAGAATCTTTTTTAAAGCAATACAAGGCAACAAATCAATGCAAGGTGTGTTGATGCAATCATGAATGACTTGCTAAAATTGAAACACGTACATTTCCCCCGCAATCTTCAACAATTTATGGAAATAACTGTGAAAGGAAACTAACTCATGCTTTCCTAGGATGATGAATGCCTAGCATGGAACGTTTCTAATCTTGGCAATGAAGGTTTTTAAATTTGGATGTTCCGCTTTTTTTTTCTTTTTTTTAGTTAATGGAAACCTATCTAAACTAGAAACTACAAAATTGGAAACTAAATAAAGTAAGAAAATTGAAACATAGAAAGTTGGAACACACTAACCATGATTTCGCTTTCCTTTTCTTTTTTCTTTTTTTTTTTCAATATACCTGCAAAAATAAGAGAAATAAGGTTAGCTAAAGAATAATTACACTAAATCCAAGATAATCAAAATTAAAAATCTAACTCCCCGGCAACGGCGCCAAAAATTGATCGTTTCGAATTGTGCGTCGTTAAACACTCATGAAAACGATCAATCTAAATTTATCCGGCTCACTCAAATTCTGTAACGACCCGCCACCCTATAATCGGGGATCCGATTACTAAATGGGTACCGAATCATTAACTTGCAACCAAACCAGGATCCGAGTAAGTCTGGGAAATAAATAATCAACTAAGCTAAACATTCACATCGCATTGAATTGAAGGGAAAATGCAGAAATTAAAAGTTATTACAATGCGACTCGATACAGCAAATGATTACATACTCCAACAGAAAAGAAATGATTATACATACAGGCCAGAAATAAAGATAACAACTACATCGGGGCATACCCCGGAACAACAGTCGACGACGCTCAGCACTCAGCCGCACAACCCTCGCTAGGTCTGCCTGGAGTCCTCACCTGAAAGCCGCAGGGGTGAGTCTCAACGAAAAGACTCAGTAGGGATCCTTCGATCCCCACAGCCCACACACACACACCCACAAGTGGAAAGTACAGCAGGGATATAATAACCATGAAGAGACAATGATTTCCATGCCTACATCTCAATATGAATCACATGCATTCAAAGAATAACTAACATGCATAACTCTAATCTATTAGGAAACTCGTAATTCGGCGTATCCTTAAAACATGTCAATTCCACAACGAGAGTGGGAAACACAACGACCCGCTGAGACCAAACAGTAACCCCTCGGATAGCTCACGAGCCACCTCGGCGGTCACTCCTTCCCTCAGCGAACACCGGCCCGCTGAGACCAAACAGTAACCCCTCAGATAGCACGCTGGCTACTCCGGCCCAACTGGCTCAGGTGGTTACTCCTTCCCCCAGCACGAGTGACACTCCAACGGTACCTCTCCGACACCGGTACAAGCTAGCTAACCCCGGGGTTCACCAGGTGACCCTCTCTACTAGGCGTCACCCCGCCACTGCTCCCGTCAGCGCTGTGTCCCTCCGCACCGACACAGGGTGTAGAACGCTACAACTGTCACTCTAGGTCCACCGAAAACAGAAAACACGGCACGGTGCGATCTGGTCACGGAGGAAGTCCACGGTCGCACGACACACAACGCAGTGCCATCCGGTCATGAAGAGCTCATTATATCGAGTATACTAACTGTATGCATTAACCGACTATCTAGCAGTGTAAACACATTTTACGGCATGGATTAGTGTAGTTCTGGCTTGAATCGCGTCGCCCGAGGCCGACGCCATTCAAGCACCCTAAACTGGTTCAGAAAATACCGGCCTCAGAATCTGGCCTAAAAGGCGTCGACACCAGTGGTCGCCTTTTAAAAGGCGTCAACATCCTCAGACGCCGTTCACGCTGAAAAACCAGGAATTCGAGAAAACAACAATGGAAGGATTTCTGCTCTAAAAGGCGTCATGGTGGCTCGACGCTATTCAAAACGCGTCGCCCACCCATGACGTCTTTTAGTCCCATAATCCTCAAACTGAGTCCCGTTATCGGGGTGATTTTCTGCCTAAATGGCGTCATGGTGGCTCGACGTCCTTCTGAAAGGCGTCGACCACCCATGACGTCATTTAGCGCCAGAACCCCAAGCCTGATAAACCTCGAACAGGGGAGGTTTCTGCCATAAAACGCGTCGTACTGCCCCGACGTCCTTCTAAAAGGGGTCGACCAGGCACGACGCCGTTTAGCGCCAGAAACCTGGTTCCCTGGTTCGATCCGAGGGATCCTCCCATAGCCCCAAATACCCCGAAAAAAACCCCAAAAACAGAGGGGAAAGAGGGCAACCAAAGTATCAATAATTCACATCACAGAAACTCCCATTCCCATCAAGGAAAAACTCCCTAACATGCTCATTCTACCCCAAAACCATCGGTCCATAGCATGCTTTAAAACGGAGGAAAACATGATTTAGAACACAACACTGTGAGAACCGTCACCCTACCGGTTCTTGAACTCCTCCAAGCTCCGTGCCTCCGACCCGCCGCACCGTAGACCGCCGCCGGTACCCTCGAGGACGCCGCCACTCCACCGGGACGTCGGCCGCCGTCCGGAGAGTGGAACGCCGCGAAGGAAGTGGTGGTGGTAGAGGTGAGAGGTAGGGAAGTGTTGGAGTGGAGGGAAGGACGAAGGGTCGATGTCGGGGTCGCCGGAAGAAAGGAGAGAAAGAGAGAAGGAGGAGCAAAATGAGAGAAAGAAGGAGGGCTCTCGGGGTTAACCAGAGACTGGCTGAAACGCGTCGAGATGTACGGACGCCTATCAGTCGATGTGACAGCTGCTCTGACAACCCTCTGCGCAACGCTCTGACAGAGGTCTGAAACGCGTCTTCCATGAAAGACGCCGTTCAGTCGACAAGACTGGCGCCGTACTCTGACAACCCAGAGTCGCAGTCTGAAAGGCGTCGTGCCTCGCAGACGCCGTTCAGACGACATGTCAGGGCCGTACTCTCGCGACCCAAAGCCAGCCCACGTGGCACAGGCTAAAACGCGTCAGCATAGCTGGACGCCGTTTAAACCGCGTCGAGCGGGCTCGACGCGAATCCGACCAGAGTCTCAGCCCCACTGGAGCCTGAACTACAGGGTCCAACCCCGAAAACCGGATCCGAAAGCCTCAGTCCTTACATTCTCCCCCCCTTTAAAAGAATTTCGCCCCCGAAATTGCCTGTTAGAATTAACCAAGACAAAGCATGGATATACAAGTTCACAGGATAACTTACGAGAAAAGGTAGGGAAACTGCTCCCGCATCTCGTCCTCACGCTCCCAGGTTGCCTCGCCCCCGGAGCGGTACTGCCAAATCACCTTGACCAAAGGTACGATCTTGTTCCGAAGGACTTGCTCCCTGCGATCCTCAATACGAACTGGAAACTCTGGAAAAGACAAGTTCTCAGCAATCTCCAACTCTGAAAAATCCAAGACGTGGGATGGATCCTGAACATATTTCCTCAGCAAGGAAACATGGAACACATCGTGTACCCCTGCAAGACTGGGTGGCAAGGCCAGCTGATACGCGGTTTCCCCAATCCGAGCAAGAATGGGAAAAGGTCCAATATATCGCGGACTCAGCTTGCCTCGCTTCCCGAATCTCATCACACCCTTGGCGGGCGAGATTCGGAGGAACACGTGGTCTCCCACCTCAAACTCAAGCGGTCTCCTCCGGATATCAGCATAACTCTTCTGCCTGCTCTGAGCTGCTGCCAACCTCTGACGTACCGTCCTGACAACCTCAGTACACTGCTGAACTAACTCAGGTCCTGCAATCTGTCTCTCACCAATCTCAGACCAACACAGAGGAGATCGACACGGTCGCCCATACAAAGCCTCGTAAGGCGCCATGCCGATACTGGAATGATAACTGTTGTTATAGGCAAACTCCACCGTAGACAAATGCTGCTCCCAAGAACCTCCCCAGTCTAAACAACACGCCCTGAGCATGTCCTCCAAAGTCTGAATGGTCCTCTCCGACTGCCCATCAGTCTCGGGATGGTATGCCGAACTGAAAGCCAACTGAGTACCCAAGGCATTCTGAAAACTCTTCCAGAACCTGGAAGTGAACCTCGGATCTCGATCTGATACGATGGACAAAGGTACCCCGTGCAGAGAGATGATCCGATCTACAAACAACTTGGCCAACTTACCGACCGACCAATCCTTCCTAATAGCTAGGAAGTGTGCCGACTTGGTCAGGCGGTCAACAATGACCCAGATAGCGTCTCTCCTGCTAGGGGATGTAGGTAGACCCATCACAAAGTCCATAGTCACGTGTTCCCACTTCCATTCCGGAATCGGCAAGGGTTGCAGCAACCCTCCAGGTCTCTGATGCTCAGCTTTAGCCTGCTGACAAATCATGCACCTAGCCACATACTCAGCCACATCAGTCTTCATACCAGGCCACCAGAAGTGCCTCCTCAAACACTGATACATTTTGGTTGTTCCGGGATGCACTGCATATCTGGAACGGTGCGCCTCATCAAGGACACTCCTACGTATGTCCTCTTCGGCCGGGACATAAAGTCTGCCTCTGAATCGAACTGTGTCGTCATCCCACAATTCCACCTCTGGTCTCTGGAGAATCTGCGGTAATTCTGCGTCTGCCCTCTGAGCCTCAATCACAGCATGGTACACAGCTGGCCTTACCGTCAAGCTGGCCAACACGGGTCTATCATCCTCACGTGGCACCCGGAAAGAAGATTCCACAATCTGCTCAAATAATTTCCATTCTCGAATCATAAGGTATGACATGACCGTCTTTCGACTCAAGGCGTCTGCCACAACATTCGCCTTGCCCGGATGATAAGCAAAGTCAAAGTCATAGTCCTTAATGAATTCCATCCACCTTCGCTGCCTCAAATTCAAGTCTCTCTGAGTGAACACATACTTCAGGCTCTTGTGATCAGTAAAGACCTGAAATTTCTCACCATACAAGTAATGTCTCCAAATCTTAAGTGCAAATACAACAGCTGCCAGCTCCAAATCATGGGTAGGATAGTTCTCTTCATGCTTCTTCAGCTGTCGAGAAGCATAAGCCACTACCCTGCCATGCTGCATTAGAACTGCGCCCAAACCTCGACGGGACGCGTCCGAGTAAACTACAAACCCACCTGACCCAGATGGAAGCACTAACACTGGGGCCAAAGTGAGACGAGTCTTCAACTCAGTGAAACTCCGTTCACAATCCTCGGTCCAGACAAAACGAACTCCCTTTCGAGTCAACCTCGACAAGGGGGCCGCTATCGACGAAAACCCCTGAACAAACCGTCTGTAATAACCGGCAAGCCCCAAGAAGCTCCTGATCTCAGTTACTGTAGTTGGCCTGCTCCAATCCATCACTGCCTCAATCTTGGCTGGATCCACTGCGATGCCCTCGCCAGAAATGACATGCCCAAGGAAGTGCACCTTGTCTAGCCAGAATTCGCACTTGCTGAACTTGGCATAGAGTTGGTGCTCCCTTAGGACCTGCAACACCGCTCGAAGATGAGTGGCGTGCTCTTCCTCAGAAGAAGAATATATCAAAATATCATCGACAAATACCACCACAAACTGATCCAGATAGGCCCTAAAGACTCGGTTCATCAAATCCATAAAGGCTGCCGGAGCATTGGTCAAACCGAAGGGCATAACCAAAAACTCATAATGTCCATACCGAGTCCTGAAAGCTGTCTTACTGACATCAACATCACGGATCCTCATCTGATAGTACCCAGATCTCAGGTCAATCTTGGAAAATACCTTTGCAGACTGCAGCTGAACCATCAAATCATCGATCCTAGGAAGCGGGTATTTGTTCTTAATCGTCACTTGGTTCAGCTGTCTATAATCAATGCACAGTCTCAAAGAACCGTCCTTCTTCCTGACAAAAAGGACGGGAGCACCCCACGGAGAAGTACTGGGACAGATGAAACCCTTATCAAGCAACTCCTGCAACTGCGCCTTCAACTCAGCGAGTTCGGCTGGCGCCATCCGATACGGGGCCTTAGACAAGGGCGCCGTGCCCGGTGCAAGCTCAATGGTAAACTCGACCTCTCGCTGAGGAGGAAGGCCAGGCAACTCCTCAGGAAACACATCTGCAAAGTCACACACTACTGGCACCTCCCAGGGACTGGGACAGTCAAAGGCATCGGAAATAACAACAGAGGCAAGAAAGGCCTCACAACCACCAGCAAGCAACCTATGAGCCTTAAAGGCAGAAATAAGAATACCTCGAGAAGAGAGCTTGATACCTTGGAAGTAGAAGATCGGGATGTCTGGAATAGAGAAACGCACTCTCTTCTTGTGGCAGTCCACCTCAGCATAGTAAGCCTCCAACCAATCCATACCCAGGATGATATCGAAATCACGAATGGCCAGCACAACCAGCTGGGCGGGTAACTCATGGCCCTCGATGGTCAAGGGGACATCCCTCAAATAATTATAAGATAACATGAAATCCCCAGAAGGAACCTCTACCATCAATCCATCAGCTAACTCATCAATGGGTGCAGAAATATTATCTATGAACTACTCAGAAATGAAAGAATGCGAAGCACCCGAATCAATCAACACATGCGCAGAGTTCCCAAGGACAGAAAGTGTACCTTCCACCAAGTTGGACGCACGAGCCTCCTTCCTGGTGATAGCCAGCACTCTCCCTTGGGTCCTCGGCTTCTTCTGATCAGCTGGACCCTGTCTCTGGCCACGCCCCTGCGGGCAAAACCTCGCCACGTGGCCCTGCTGGCCACAAGTATAGCATCTCCCAGAGAAAGCAGGACACTGAGTCCCCCCATGAGTACCACCACAGTGCTGACAAACTGCAGGAGGCCTCTGAGCTGACTCCTGCTGGGCGCTGGACACCGACTGGCTCTGCTGATCCTGCCTAGGCCTGCTACTACCACTGCTGCCGCTACTGCTGCCACCGCGTCGGAAGAATCTCCTGAATCGGGAGCCGAGTGACGACGATCCCGATCCGGACGAAGGGGCCGCTGCCGCTGCCTTGCCCCTGCCACGTGCTGGTCCCTGAGCAGTCAGTCCTCTCTCCCGGGCTGACTGATTCAGCTGTGCCTCCACTGCCGCTGCACTCCTAACTGCTGCTGCCAAATCCTTACAACAGTGAGATGCCACAAAGTTCCTCAGGCCGAGCCTCAGCCCATCCACAAACCTCTCAGTACGTCGCTCCTCGTCCCCCGAGATGAAGGGCACAAACCTCCCAAGCGAAACAAACTTCGCCTGGTACTCGAGTACTGTCATACTCCCCTGAGTCAGCTCCATAAATTCCCTCTCCTTGGCCCTCTGAACATGTCTAGGAAAATACTGCGCATTGAATTCCTTCACAAAAGTCTCCCAAGAAATCTCCCTGAGACTCCTATCCTCATAAGACAAACTCTTCAAGGAGGTCCACCAATCGTAGGCGCTATCCTTCAACATGAAGGTAGCTAACGGAGTCTTCTCCACTGCTGCACAATCCATGGTGTCAAAAGTCTTCTCTATCTCCCTAAGCCAGTGAACGGCCTCGTCAGGGTCGGGACGACCGGTGAAGTGAGGTGGCCTCAACTTCAGGAATCTCTCCAGTGTAGCCGTGGACCCACCCCGAGCACTAGAACTCTCACTAGGGTCTCGGGTCTGATATCTGGCCATGGTATCCATCATAGCCTCCATGAACTGCTCTACACTCGGCCTACCGGCCACAGAACCACTAGGGACATCTGCCCTCTCTCGAACAACTGGCACCCTCTTCCTAGGAGCCATCTAATCGCCTACAAACACAAAATCGAAAAGTTCTAGTTAGAAACCCAAAACCTATGCTACCGTCGTGCCTGTACGGGATAATGTAATTATTTGCCGGACTCATGACATTTAACCTAGTTATTCATTTATTTGCCAGACCGAATGCTCTGATACCAACTGTAACGACCCGCCACCCTATAATCGGAGATCCGATTACTAAATGGGTACCGAATCATTAACTTGCAACCAAACCAGGATCCGAGTAAGTCTGGGAAATAAATAATCAACTAAGCTAAACATTCACATCGCATTGAATTGAAGGGAAAATGCAGAAATTAAAAGTAATTACAATGCGACTCGATACAGCAAATGATTACATACTCCAACAGAAAAGAAATGATTATACATACAGGCCAGAAATAAAGATAACAACTACATCGGGGCATACCCCGGAACAACAGTCGACGACGCTCAGCACTCAGTCGCACAACCCTCGCTAGGTCTGCCTGGAGTCCTCACCTGAAAGCCGCAGGGGTGAGTCTCAACGAAAAGACTCAGTAGGGATCCTTCGATCCCCACAGCCCACACACACACACCCACAAGTGGAAAGTACAGCAGGGATATAATAACCATGAAGAGACAATGATTTCCATGCCTACATCTCAATATGAATCACATGCATTCAAAGAATAACTAACATGCATAACTCTAATCTATTAGGAAACTCGTAATTCGGCGTATCCTTAAAACATGTCAATTCCACAACGAGAGTGGGAAACACAACGACCCGCTAAGACCAAAAAGTAACCCCTCGGATAGCTCACGAGCCACCTCGGCGGTCACTCCTTCCCTCAGCGAACACCGGCCCGCTGAGACCAAACAGTAACCCCTCAGATAGCACGCTGGCTACTCCGGCCCAACTGGCTCAGGTGGTTACTCCTTCCCCCAGCACGAGTGACACTCCAACGGTACCTCTCCGACACCGGTACAAGCTAGCTAACCCCGGGGTTCACCAGGTGACCCTCTCTACTAGGCGTCACCCCGCCACTGCTCCCGTCAGCGCTGTGTCCCTCCGCACCGACACAGGGTGTAGAACGCTACAACTGTCACTCTAGGTCCACCGAAAACAGAAAACACGGCACGGTGCGATCTGGTCACGGAGGAAGTCCACGGTCGCACGACACACAACGCAGTGCCATCCGGTCACGAAGAGCTCATTATATCGAGTATACTAACTGTATGCATTAACCGACTATCTAGCAGTGTAAACACATTTTACTGGCATGGATTAGTATAGTTCTGGCTTGAATCGCGTCGCCCGAGGCCGACGCCATTCAAGCACCCTAAACTGGTTCAGAAAATACCGGCCTCAGAATCTGGCCTAAAAGGCGTCGACACCAGTGGTCGCCTTTTAAAAGGCGTCAACATCCTCAGACGCCGTTCACGCTGAAAAACCAGGAATTCGAGAAAACAACAATGGAAGGATTTCTGCTCTAAAAGGCGTCATGGTGGCTCGACGCTATTCAAAACGCGTCGCCCACCCATGACGTCTTTTAGTCCCATAATCCTCAAACTGAGTCCCGTTATCGGGGTGATTTTCTGCCTAAATGGCGTCATGGTGGCTCGACGTCCTTCTGAAAGGCGTCGACCACCCATGACGTCATTTAGCGCCAGAACCCCAAGCCTGATAAACCTCGAACAGGGGAGGTTTCTGCCATAAAACGCGTCGTACTGCCCCGACGTCCTTCTAAAAGGCGTCGACCAGGCACGACGCCGTTTAGCGCCAGAAACCTGGTTCCCTGGTTCGATCCGAGGGATCCTCCCATAGCCCCAAATACCCCGAAAAAAACCCCAAAAATAGAGGGGAAAGAGGGCAACCAAAGTATCAATAATTCACATCACAGAAACTCCCATTCCCATCAAGGAAAAACTCCCTAACATGCTCATTCTACCCCAAAACCATCGGTCCATAGCATGCTTTAAAACGGAGGAAAACATGATTTAGAACACAACACTGTGAGAACCGTCACCCTACCGGTTCTTGAACTCCTCCAAGCTCCGTGCCTCCGACCCGCCGCACCGTAGACCGCCGCCGGTACCCTCGAGGACGCCGCCACTCCACCGGGACGTCGGCTGCCGTCCGGAGAGTGGAACGCCGCGAAGGAAGTGGTGGTGGTAGAGGTGAGAGGTAGGGAAGTGTTGGAGTGGAGGGAAGGACGAAGGGTCGATGTCGGGGTCGCCGGAAGAAAGGAGAGAATGAGAGAAGGAGGAGCAAAATGAGAGAAAGAAGGAGGGCTCTCGGGGTTAACCAGAGACTGGCTGAAACGCGTCGAGATGTACGGACGCCTATCAGTCGATGTGACAGCTGCTCTGACAACCCTCTGCGCAACACTCTGACAGAGGTCTGAAACGCGTCTTCCATGAAAGACGCCGTTCAGTCGACAAGACTGGCGCCGTACTCTGACAACCCAGAGTCGCAGTCTGAAAGGCGTCGTGCCTCGCAGACGCCGTTCAGACGACATGTCAGGGCCGTACTCTCGCGACCCAAAGCCAGCCCACGTGGCACAGGCTAAAACGCGTCAGCATAGCTGGACGCCGTTTAAACCGCGTCGAGCGGGCTCGACGCGAATCCGACCAGAGTCTCAGCCCCACTGGAGCCTGAACTACAGGGTCCAACCCCGAAAACCGGATCCGAAAGCCTCAGTCCTTACAAATTCAATTTTGAAAATTAATAGTGGTAAGTCCGAGTCGATCCACAGGGAGATAGAATTTTAATTTTAAAAACTTTAGACTTTAGTTAATATAAAAATAAGTGAGAATTTAAGGAAACTAATTACTTAATTAAACTAAAACTAAGTTAACTAATATTACTTAAAAATAGGATTACTCTAATTAAACAAATCTTTTTTTTTTCTTTTCTTTTTCAGAAATTAAACACGAACATAATTGGAGAATAAACACGACTAAAAAAATTAACAAAGAAACTGTTATTTAACTAGGTGTAAATTACTAATTAACTAAAAATCATGAAACAACATACAAGGTTTAATATCCTAAACAAACAAATCATTAAATAACAACTGACTAATCCTAATTAAATAACCAACTACTATACTAATGGGGGAAGGGAAAGAATAGAAGTAATCTGTGGGGGACTTTGTGGGTGGCTGTCGTGAATGCTTGCAGGTTGCTGGTAGGATTGCCAGGTGCAGCTGGGAGGTATGCATGCATGCGCTGGCTCGCATAGGTGCTGCTTGCTGCTATGCGCTGGAGGAAGGAGCTTCAGGGAAGGCAGTGCTGGGCAACGTGTGCTGTGAAGCTGCTGGCTGGTTCAGCGGTTGGTGGAGATGTTGATGAAGAAGCTGCTGCGTGGGGTGTTGCTTGGAAGCTGCTGCGTGGGGTGTTGCATGCGTGAAGCTGTTGGAAACTCTTGGACAGCTGCTGGAAACTCTTGGACAGCTGCTGGACGGCCGGCTGCTAGTGGAGGGCGGTGGAGCTTGCCGGATGCTGGTGGACGTGGCTGCAGGAGGAACTGCTGCTTGACTGGGTGGCTACGTGGAGATGCAGCCGGCATGCATGCTGGTAGAGCTTCAACGGGTGCTGTTGGTGGACGGTGGCTGCTACAGGTTGCTGTGAAGACTGCGCTGGTGTGCGTGTGGAACTGCTAGTGGCTGGAGAGAAAGAGACGTGCTGGTGCTCGCTGGCTGGTGCGCTAATGGAGCTGGACGTGGGAACAGGCTGGAGGAAGCTGCCGGCTGGAGTTGCTGCTGCATGCACTACAAGAAAGTAGGTCTATACCTACCACTCTTACCTACATTTTCGATATTTGTAGGTACGGATGTCTATTTACCTACGTTTTTATACAAAAAACTATTCTTTTATTAGACCGCTAATAAGGTTGTAGGTAATGTTACTTTTTTGCATACCATTTTGAGAAATAGTAGGTAATAACGTAAGTTCACATTACTAAGACGTAGGAAAAACTCAACTTTCGTCTTGGGCGGCAACGTAAAAGTCTCTGGCGGGATTTCCCCCAAATCCCGACATTCCCAAACCCACAAACCCCCGCACCCGGCCACAAACCCCCAAATATCCTACCTTATTCTACCTCTCCCTCCCCCAAATCTCTAGACCCCACAACTCTCAGAAACCCTCTATGTTCTGTGCGCAACGAACTTGGGATCGGCGGGCCCCCTCCCTCCAGTGGCGACGAAGTTGGGATTCGGCGGGTCCCCTCTTGTTGGCGACGAACCTGGTGCTCGGTGACTCGGTGGGCTCCCTCCTGTCGGCGACGAAGCTCTCAGCGATTCCTCTCTTGTCGGCTACGAAGCGGGTGCTCGTCGCTTGGCGGACCCCTCCTGTCCGCGAGGAAGATCTCGACGGGCCCCATTACAGACGGTAATCCCCCTATCACATAGTAAGGGTGCATTCTCGTTGTCGCCGGCATTCGTTGCCGGCTCGCCTTCCCCCCACCCCGCAGCTCCTCCATTGGTCTCTGGCCAGCATTTTCAAAGTAGGGCAGGGTCTGGTGGCAGTAGTGATTGAAGTCTATTAAGTAAATAATGTTGTTTTATGGTCGTACCATAGGGAGCTGTGGATTACATTTAGAAACAGACAAACCAAAATGCAGTCCTTACAGATTATTTGAGGGTTAAAAGTTCCAACTTCCTATCCATCTTGGGGGTAGCAGATCTAGGTATATAGTAGTCCCTTTGTCTTTTAGGTGTGTTGTCTGATTTTGTTTTCATGTCTATACAGTCGATGGTGAACTGAAGAACTCTTTGGAAAATCGTGAATCCTCTCTGTTGGTCTTTTGATTTATTCATTTCTCTCATTGCATATTTGCTGGCATAAGCTTTTACTTCCAATCTTTGTGCATATTTTCATAATATGTTTTGATCTATAATATGAAGCATGAGCCCATGGATGGTAGGTAGGCTTAGTTTGGCCATAGTTAGGTTCGGCTTAGTTTGTCCCAATAAGAGCTCGAGTAAACCACATATATCTGAACCAAGTGATATCGAATCGTTTTTATTTTGTGTAGATAATATTCCTTTGTTATGTGAGATTTAGGCATTTGTGGTTATTTTTTCAAATTTTATTCACATTGCTTATATTTTTTTAATATTTTCTAGATAATCAAATTTCTAAATTTAGAGGGCAAATATGGATTGGAGTTGGATGGACAAGCCTAGGTAAAATAGTAGATTAATTTATTGAGTTTGCTTTTATAGATGTACTGTGATTGACAATTTAATTTTCTTGACGTGTCTAATGTTATAGGAACATGAAAGAATACTATGACGGGGTAGATCAATTTGTTGAGTTTGCTTTCAGAGATGTATCCAATGATGGTGTGGTTAAATGTCCATGCACTAAGTGCACATGCATTAAGAAATGGAACAAAGCAACGGTTAGAGAGCACCTATATTTTAATGAAGTTATAGAAGATAAAGATTTTTGGAAATTTCATGTTGCAGGATCTCACTCAAGGATAGACAATCCTAATGATCTGAAAGCAAATATTATTCATAATCGATGTATGCAAGAAATGTTAGTTGATGCATTTGGGCCTCGAAGCTTAACTGTTCAGGAAGATAGTTGGTCAAATTGTGGCACAACAAAACTTGATGAGAAAACCAAAAAATTCTATAAATTACTTGTAGAAGCTGATGAACCTTTGTATCCGGGATGTAAGAAGTTCAACAGGCTTTCTTTTATCATTCGATTATTTAACATTAAGTGCATGGGTGGTTGGAGTCAGAAGTCGTTTGATATGTTACTGAAGTTACTTAAAGAGGTATTTCCAGAAGGGGAGTTGTTGCCAAATTCATTCTATGAAACAAAGAAACTTGTTAGTGAATTGGGTTATGGATATCGTAAAATTGACTCATGTCCTAATGATTGTATTTTATTTTGGAAAGAGAATATAGATCTTGAGCATTGTCCTAAATGTGGGGAATGTAGGTGGAAAGATAATGAAGTCAATGATGAAGATGAAGAGAGAAAAAATGTGCCAAAGAAGGTTCTTCGTTACTTTCCATTGATCCCTAGACTGCAAAGGATGTATATGTGTTCTCGAACTTCTGCAAATATGAGATGGCATGAGGAAAAGCGTGTAGAGGATGGCATCTTAAGGCATCCAGCTGATTCACCTTCTTGGAAGTGTTTGGATGCTATTGATAACTTCGGAATGGATGCTCGAAATGTTCACCTTGGCCTAGCAAGTGATGGCTTTAATCCTTTTCAAAGTATGAATATCAGTCATAGTACTTGGCCTGTTGTGCTAGTACCATATAACTTGCCACCTTGGCAATGCATGAAAAAACCAAATTTCATATTGTCATTGCTTATTTCCGGTCCAAAGGGGCCAGGTAATGAAATTGATGTATACTTACAACCGTTGATAGAAGAGTTGCAGAGTTTATGGCATGGAGTGGATACTTTTGATGCTTCAAAGAGTGAGATGTTCTGTATGCGTGCAGCATTACTATGGACAATCAATGATTTTCCAGCATATGCATACATGTCAGGTTGGAGCACTAAGGGTCAATTAGCTTGTCCGTCATGTAATGTGGACACATGCTCTAAATGGTTGGATGCTAGTGGAAAGCATTGTTATCTTGGTCATCGCAGATGGTTGAAGCAAGATCATAAATTTCGAAAGATGGCTCGTCAATTTGATGGCGAACAAGAGTGGAGAGATAGACCTACAACATTGTCTGGGATGGAGGTGTTGGAGCAATTAAAAGACTTTCATTTCAAATTAGGCAAAAGGCCAATCCAAAAGAAAGGGAACAAAAGACAAAGGAGTGCAGGCCCTGTTGAATCTGGCAAACATTTGGGTTGGAAAAAGCGTAGCATTTTCTTCACTTTACCATATTGGGATTCGTTGTTGATCCGTCATAATCTTGATGTGATGCACATTGAGAAAAATGTATGTGAAAGCATTATTGGGACACTTTTAGGAATTGACGAAAAAAATAAAGATGGTTTGAAAGCTCGTCAAGACTCACAGATTATTGGTATCCGAGCATCCTTGCATCCACAAGAAATAGGCCCGAATAAGAAAATTTTGCCATATGCACAATTCACACTAAGCAAAGTAGAAAAAGATATCTTCTATGATATGTTTATGTAAAGGTCCCAGATGGATACTCATCCAATATCAGAAGACGGTTTGACACTAAGGAGAAAAAGATTTGGGGTTTAAAGAGTAATGATTTTCATGTCATTATGCAACAACTGTTACCTATAGCACTTCGAGGGATTGCACAAAAGGAAGTATCGGATGTACTTGTTGAGATATCTGAATTCTTTTTACAATTGTGTTCCAAGACTTCTTCAGGAGATGACTTCTACCGACTTGCGGAACATATTGTAGTTGTGCTATGTCGCTTAGAGATGATTTTTCCTCCTAGCTTCTTTGACATTATGATTCATCTAATCATTCATTTAGCTGAAGAAGCTAGACTTGGTGGTCCTGTATATTATAGGTGGATGTATCCTATTGAGAGGTACTTTGTCTACCATATTTTAAATAGAAAGACCATAATAATTGATTTACTTCTTCTTGTGAGATAACTTAACATCATTTATTATTGTAGGTACTTAGCAAGGTTGAAATCTTACGTACGCAATAGCGCTTGTCCGGAAGGATCAATTGCTGAAGGGTATTTAGCAGAAGAAATTGTTATTTTTGCATCAAGATACCTTGATGATGATGTGGAGACATGGTTGAACAGACCACTACGAAATGATGATAGCAATTCAATTATAGTAGAAAAGGGGTGGGAAATATTTTCAGAATCAAGTCGTCCATTAGGAGTTGGCGTTAACAAGACCATATTACCTGAGGAGATACTTCAAGCACATCGATATGTGCTGTTTAATTGCACTGCAATTGTCCCATATATAAAGTAAGTTGTGTTCTATGAGAAATATTTGTCTTATATATTTTTAAGGCCTTACGTAAAAACCATTATTGGTATGCAGTATGCACCTTGCAGAAGTTCAAAGGAAATATCCTAGGATGCAAGAGAGGGAGATAGAACGTCTCCATATGTCTGAATTTCCATCATGGTTGAAGAACCATGTAAGCTACCTTATAAAGTGTTCATGTGTGTCTTATTTAATAAAACTAACCTTTAGATATTGGTTATTAGGTGCATGGGATCCAAGAGCAGCAACAAGGGTCAATGTCATCAAAACTTCGTTGGCTGAAAGATGGGCCACTTAATACAGTCAAAAGATACGATGCATGCATAGCGAATGGTTTTCGATTTCATACCCAAGATATTGAAAGGCGTCGTGTCACTCAAAATAGTAGGGTTGTATTAAGTGCCAAAACTTCAAGTTTTTCTAGTTCAAAGGACAAAAAACCTGTTTATGGAGAAGTTACATATTATGGTGTGTTAAAGGACATCATACAATTAGATTACTATGGAGAGATGAAGATCTTGTTATTTAATTGTGATTGGGTTGATGTCAATCGAGGAGTCAAGCGAGATGAAAACTTCACGCTAGTTAATCTTTCGACAAGATTAAGAACTACGGAGCCATTTGTCTTTGCTTCACAGGTGGAGCAAGTTTGGTATGTTGAAGATCCTAAAGAGAGCGGGTGGCACATTGTGAGAAAGACAGCACCAAGAGACTTTTTTGACATGCTTGGTGGAGAAAGTATTTAGGAGGGGAATGTTTTGGACATTGAACCAACTCATGTGTTCAATAGTGATAATAACAATAGCGATGGTGATAATGATGATAGCGATGCACATGTTTGTTGGGTAAGAGATGATGTTGAAGGGTTAGAAATCACATTGTAAAGAGAAATTTACAGCCACTGTCATTTTTTGTGAAGGTATTTGGTATTTTGAAGTATCCAAACGAGATAGTTCTTTTGTACTGAAGCATACTTGCTGGTTGTTTCTCATAATAGCTTCAAAAGAATATCATATGGCAGTTACATATGTGCATCTATAATGGTTATAACCTATTAATGCAATATACATATGGCAGTTATAATGGTTATAACCTATTAATGCAATATACATATGGCAGTTATAACCATCCTGCATCATGCCCCTAATTCTGCATCATGCCCCTAATTCTGCATCTATAATGGTTATAACCATCCTGCATCATGCCCCTAATTCTGCACAGCAAAATTTTGTTTGCACTTTTTTCTAGCCCACTAGTTATCAACTTTCTTCCATCTTTTCTTAGTGCTTCGACCATATCATCTTGGGGTATGTCCTTTCTTAGTGCTTGGAACCTCAGATACCTATGTTAAATTAGTTTTATGTGCATGTGCTAAAATTTCAGCAAGTTCCCTTGACGTGTGTCCTTTTGACAAGGGTCTGTCCTTTATGGAGTGCTTCCAGGGGCAGTGAGGTATTCAATTAAAGATATCTGATGATGTGATTTTGCTGGAAACCAGGGCCAGTGTTGCAACTCTGAGGAATTTTTTTTTTTACTGATTTACAGGAGAGATCCTTGTTTAATTTTCCAATTGTTTCCTTCCCCTCATCCCTTTCTTCCTATTTCAGTAAAGGTCCTGTTTGATTTGATGTAAATACTGTAAAACACTGCACCCCCAAGTGCCATTTTTTGGAGGTAAAGTGGACATATTTCTATCATGTATTGAGAAAGAAGTATATTTGCGGAGAGCACCCCACCGAGGCATGACGTGATTTGTATTTTTGTATATTTGGGAATCAAGTATTTTTGTACCTGTTTTGAGCAGTGCACTTTGGTAAATTCTTCTGTTATCTGTACATTAGACATCGTTTGTGGGTAGGCTATTTTATCATTTTAGGTCGTGGCCAGGGGTGTATTGTTCTGTTGCAGATAGTTGACTTGGCAACACTAACTGGGGCATGTATAGTTGCACTTGGGCCCACCATTGCAGGTAAACTTTTTATGCTTGCTCTTTTTCTGTCATTGTTGTTTAACCACTGCATTGAGTTGTAGTACCCACCTTTAAAAAAAAAAACACTGCATTGAGTCTTTTTTACCAAAAGGCTATGATTGGGTACCTAAGACTGTTACGTACACTGCATCGGTCTTGCAGGACTTCTAGATACCATCACAACCCAGTAGTTCCCATCTACATGGTGCCATTTTAAACAACCTTGGAATCTATTGATTGTGAAGAAAGCTGCCATAGTATTTAGAATGATACAATGGATGCAACCACATGGATATTTTCATATGTTTTTCTTTCTTGTGACATCCTTGTGATCTATAATCGTTTTCTAAAGGATGATCCCTACTTGTAACTATACAGGATCAGTGTGTTGGTGTGAACGCATCCTTGCTGTGCATGCATCCCTACTGTCTTCCTTGACACCGCCACAAATGTAAGTATATATCCCTCTTAGTTATGTATATCTATTTGTCCTAAATATCATTAATGCCCTAAACATAGATTGAAACACACAGGGGTAGACATATAAAAAGGTCATTGAAATTTACTTCTCCCTCAAATGAGTCTACGGAGAAAGGTATGTGGGGCCCGGGTCAGAGTTCCCAACCATATCCAAGAAGGATAAAAGATCTACAACAGATTTATACAACTTCAGAACCACAAAATAAATTAGACACCGATATTTTCCAGCAATATCTTGAGTGAGTATATATCTCTTAGATGTTTATTTATAAATGCAAAAGAAGTATAACACGTGTTGTTATTCATTATTTGTTTAGATTCATGTGGAGTGATTTTCCTAAACATAAGGTGCAAAGATGTGCATTTCTTGATTGTTTGTGGTTCAACGCGTTTGTCAAAGGGCAAACTGCAAAGGTGATCTCATGGGCAAAGTGTAAGCGTATTTTCTCTACAATGTACACGTTTGTTCCAATAGTTGGTTGGTAAGTGATATTAATGTTACTTACATACGTTACTGTTGCTGTACCTATTTTGATTCGAGGAGTAGATACCTAACGTTAAATGCCTTACATAGGGGGCATTGGAACCTCCTCATTTTATGTAACTTTGGGGAGGATAATGAATCTGCTGAACCATGCATGATATTGCTAGATTCATTAATGAATGCTGACCCATTGAAAGTGGAACCTGAGATAAGAAGGTATATACCTTAAAATGTACTATGTTTGGCTGAAATTCGCGTTAGCTACTCTCTCACATAACTTGCAATCTACTTGCAGATTTTTAGTTGAATTGTTTAAAGCTGAAGGCAGGGTGGAGAAAGAAAAAGAAATCTACTCTATTCCACTTCTTCTTCCTAAGGTTTGATATCATCCTATTCAATTGCCATTCATAAATATTTGATATATTATTGTAGTTTTTAATTACTTATTATATGCTTCCTATTAATATCCACAGGTTCTGCAACAGAGGAACAATAAAGAATGTGGTATATTTGTTCTCTTCTATATCTACCTTTTTGTCCAAAGTGCATCGCCTATTTTCACTCAAGATGATTACAAAAAAATGGTATGTGTCTTTTTTAGTAAAAGAAATAGGTCTCTTTTATGACTTGTGATTCATATAGTTTTTGATATGTTTTTTCAGCTTACTGAGAGGTGGTTCAAGTATCATGAAGTGGATGCATTTGAGAAGAAAATCAGATCATATGCATTGCCTGGTGTTGTTCAAAAGGAAGTGAGCACAAATGTGGACATTGGCATTTAGAGTAGAGAGGAAGAAATGGGAGAAAAATTGAAGACTGAGCTGAAACAAGTGGATGTGGGGGAAGAAATGGGAGAAAAGAAAAAAACATCTACAGAAGAAACAAATGGATGTGTCAAAACTCATAAGAAGAGAGGGCCCACTTCTTGTCATGAGGTACATGGTATGGAAAGAGGCAAGCGGATATGTGTGGAATGGAATGAACTTGGCCAGCCAGTTAGGCCTGGAGGGCGCTCTTTGAGAACATTTTTAGGGATATTAGCAAGAAACACAGAGAAACTGCCTATTCATGTTCCTACGTGGCAAAAAATGGCTAAGACTTGTAAGGCTGATGTGTGCGATTATCTACAGGTAACGTTAAGTTAGGATGTTCAAATTCATTTTGAAAATTTCGAATAATTTAACATGTTTCCATTTGCTTGTAGGGGAAGTATGACATTGATGATAACATGTTAACTGGGTGATGAAAGATCTTTCCTATAAGTGGAAATATTGGAAGTATACTCTTCGCAAGGAGTATTTCAATCCGAAACTGAAAGCTTCTCAACAGAAATTTCCCCCAAAAGATGTTATTGATGCAGAGCAATGGAAAGAGGCACTGAAACAATGGTGTAATCAAGAATGGCTTGTAAGGATTTTGAGCTTCTTTTTAATTACAATATATCATGTTTGTTTAACTTAATATGTTTGAATTTATGCATTGCAGAAAAGAAGTTCTGTTAACAAAGAAAATAAGGGTAAGCAAAAATGGTATCATTGTGGTGGCACTCAAACAGTGGCTGATATATGTAAGGCAGAGGTTCGTTTTTTTCTTAATTTTTTTGTACAAAACATTATTATTTATTCTTGTACATCAATTGTAAATACATAATTAACTTGTTTCATGTTGATAATACGTATTCAATTGTTTCATGCTGTCATAGGAAGAGAAGACTGGATTAGTTTTAGATCGTACAGATGTTTTTATTGTTACTCACACTCGTAAGGATGGCAACCCTGTTAATGATGAATGTGCTTGTGTGATTGTAAGTAATTTTTTTTCTTGCCCCATTGTTCTAATCCTATCATCGGCTAGCTAACAATGAAATTTTTTTTGGCTTAACAGGAAAAACTTCAAGAGCTCAAAAGCTCTCAGCCTTCTGATGAAGGGACCTCCCGCCCATTTGCCTCAAAAGATGACTTTTATGCACAGGTTATTGGTGAAGATAAATCAAGCCGTGTTCGGGGTGTAGGAACTGGCCCAACTCCATCTACCTTGTGGGGGACATCACATGAATAGTTGAAGGCTGAAAATAAGAGATTGAATGATAGGGTGAAAGAGTTGGAAGACCGATTTTCTAGAGTTGAGACCCTGTTATCAACGAGACAAGTATTTTTCAAAAACTTTTTTATTCTTCTTTCCCTATTTTTTTATTCTTCTTTCAGACTTTGTTTTTATGTGACTTATCTGATTTTCCCACCTCTTATTAGGGTGGCAAAGTAGATGTATCTCAGGGATCACCACCAATTGTACAATCATATGTGGCAAGTACTCAAGAGGACACCTCAGATATCTTATATATTCAAGATGTTCTTCAGGTGCTTTGATCAATGATGTTAAAAAATTTAATATAATTTGTATGTTCTATTCTTCTTATTATGTACTCAATCATCAACTTATATCTTCTTTTATTTTTTGATCAGCTGCAGGGCAAGAGAGTGAAGCTGCTAGATTTGGATCACCAGCATGTCGGGAGTGGAATTGTCATGAGTGTTGACAAAGACAAGGTTGTGATGGGTCGACAAATTGGAAATGCCTACTGTGAGGTGTCCTTAACTTTCGCTGTCAAACTCGATGCTCCTTTGATTGTCAAAGATCATCTTCGGAAGAAAATGAAAGACGCACTAGGAACCCACATCCTTTGGCTGATAGAATATGTAAGTTATGATCATTTTTTACTCTTGCGACCCGAGTAATTTACCTGTAGAGAGGGAGTAATGCCTATTGGGGGGGGGGGGGGGGGGGAGGTGGTTTCTAAATTCTCCACATTAGGGAATTGGAGGTCTTAATTGACAGGCTTTTACTTCTCTCATCATTTATGTAGGAAACAATTGATCTGATTCAGGGCAAGTTTTTTTTTCAAATTTTATTTTGTGCTTGAATGCCTTTTCAAGGGAATACCATTGATTAGTGATCAATCATCAAAACCTAATAATAAAACAGGGAATTGGGAGCTATCATCCTCTCGACCCTTGTCTGCTCTGTTTCTTGTTCTTCTCGCTTCTTTCTTTTCTCCTTTTTTTTGTTTTTACTTACATGATATATGTAAATATATTATGAAGAAAGGATAAATAAACTGTCTGACAGAGTGCATGGATTAGTCACCCTTTGAATCCAGTTGGTCTCTTGTGTTAGCTACAGACTTGGACTTGTGGAGCGGCTAAGATAGATGGAGGAGAACACTCCCATCAGGAGGCTGAAGCCAACAAGTCCAGGTTGACACCCTTGTTAACTTAATAGTTTCTAGTTCCCCTGTTTTAAGGAACTGTAACTCTGCTCTATCTTGTCTGAACACAGGAACATGCATGCACACAGGGTGGGGGGATAGAGAGGGAGTAAAGAGTATTCACGTTTTGGCCTTCCTCTCCCACACTTTACTGATCAAATAGCATTTAATTTTGGCCTTCCTCTCCCACTCTCCTTGACCCATGTGATCTCCTTCCATCTTCTTTCCTAATAACTTATAAAAGATAGATTAGTGCCACATCTTCTTTCCCAGTCCTTTTATCGTCAACAGTTGCTATCTTAATCTTTCTATTTTCTCTCATTTATTTGGAGGAGAAAATTCATGATCAAGTATGTGCAATACTTGAAGGCCAATTGAAGGACCCAAGCAGTGGAATCCTCTTCCCAGACCAGTCATTTGCTATGAGCACCTTTCCTTTTAGCATGTTTAATTCTCTCTTGAAGGACCCAACCGATACGAGTACGCGGCGACGACACAAATATCTAAAGACCAGGTGAAGCAATTGAACATTGCATATGGAGAGCTCAACCAAAACTATATTTTATTGTTGTCCAGTTAACTTCAGACATATATTACTAGGTATCCTGTCATAATGATCGGAAAGATTGCTGGGACAATCTCAGGTAAATTCTATGGTCAAGAGGATGCCTATGTTCAACATACTCGCCAAGCGAGCAAGAACAAAGAAGTGATATATATAGGTCCTTCTTTGGTGTGTGGTAAATACAGAAGTGATCACTAATCTTGATAAGAGTTACAAATCAGAATTCATGCCATTACATTTCAGTAGTTATAAACCCAATGAAACTAACCAGGCTACGTCAAAGGATCAAATTGGTAGTTGGTGACCATAAACTGAGGTTACTGAGTTCTCTTTTTTCTTTTTTCTTTTTTTTGCTTGCGGGGAGGGGGGGGCGGCGGTTGGGTCTCCCTCAACTCAATGGAATAGCTAGGATGGAACTCTTCTGTCTCTGTTGGCTCCATGGTCCCACTGTCCTAAAGGAAGACACATGGTGTAGGGACCTCCGGGGGGAGCTACGTACGTGCCCTTTATGCGTAGCATGACATGCATGTAGCTTTTAATTATACATCCTCGGACCATATTAATTGATTGCCTGCCAAGAATGAACAGCCAGCTGGTCGCTGATCGTGGGGAGTGCGAGTATGTATGATTTCAGCTGGAAGATTACATGCGCTAGCTGCAAGCCATGGATGAGTTATTAATTCATGTATATGTTAGACGCCTAGTTCAGAGGATCTCATCTTTTGATTTAAAATTAATAGAAGAGGGAAATACGTACGTATGCAGGTTATGTGTATTTATTACTCAATACAAATAGTTCATGTTTCTGAATCCACCATGCAGGTTATTATGTATATGTGCACAAGGCCCATGTGTAAGGCTTTTGTTCTGGTGGCTAATGTGCCTGTTTTGCATATATTGATAATTAATCAGAGCATGCGGTACGTGAGATGTGTTAAATAAAAACAGATGTGTTAAATCATATATAGATTGTATTCACTTATTCTATGTTGTATTTACATGTTACCTAGAGCATTTAAATACAACTTTAAATTATCTTGCAACTTTGCCACTATAACTTATTTTGCACTGTTTTTTTTTTTGTAGGTACGTCTAGACTCATCCAAGCACATAACAAGTTATTGAACGGTTGTGATTTGTGACACATCTCCATTTTGTAAAACAATGAAAACTATTTTGTTCTATGTATGGTGTACATTTGGATGATCAGATGATGCATTTATGGATGTATAGGACATCTACTTTGTACTTCAAGTTTTATTATGAATGGAAGTGCATATTTTGATCGTTTGATGATCATAGGATGGTGGACTCAATGGATGTTTTATGTATATTTATCTTGTTGTGATCATAGGTTTGATCATAGTTTTATACTATTATGAAATTAATGGATGTTTTATGTATGTTATGGTTTGATGGTTTGATGATCATAAGTTGGTGTATGGGTTGATCGAATGTGCACGTCTCAGTTTAATAGAACAATTATTTGGTGAAATTATAGATTCACAATATATATATGTTATGTGAGAATTATAAATTGTATGTATGTGTATACAGGTAAACTATATGATATGGAATATTGTGATTATGTGTATACAAGTGGAAGAAGGGGACTAATTATATAGGATTTAATTAGTTTAATGGTTTTCTAGTACAATTAGGTTGACAAGATTTATTCCTACGACTATAATTAGGCTTATACCTACGACACAAACAAAGCATACCTACGGTCCAGAAAATGATGGTACTTACCATCCTCTGTTAACGTGGCATATACCAACCAAAATAAATATTTTTCCTACGATAAATAATGATGGTGATATCTATTCGTTGTCTTTACTTATTGGGCAACACCTACGTCGGTAGTTTGCTACGCTAGCCGTAACCGTAGGAAAACGCATGGAAACACCTACGACCGAGAAAGAGTATGTAACCCTTTACTGACGCGACTTTTACCGACTATACCTAACCGTAGGGAAGGTAGTAGGTATTGCGTTTTACCTACAATTTAGCGGCATATACCTATTACTTTTGTTGTAGGTATATCTGAACTTTCTTGTAGTGATGCATGGACCGCTAGGAGGTGCTGGAGAGAAAGAGACGTGTTGGTGGCTGCTGGAAGGATGCTGGAGGAGCTTGAAAGCTATTATGCACTTGGAGAAGCTTGGGAACTGCACATGCATGCGCTGCGTGGACTTGCAGACGGATGGAAGCCGGCGGCTTCACCGGACGTTGCCGCGTGTGGGAGTAGCTGCTGGGTCGGTGGAGGTCCAGCGGGAACGCCGGGTGAAGCTGCCGCACGTGGGGGTGCTGTGGAGAAAGAGAAGAGAAGAGAGAGGGAGGAAGAGAGATACGGAGGAGGAGAGAGGGAGAGAGGGATGCTGGAACAGGTTGGGAAGAGGAAGAGGATGTGGGAGAAAAAACAGAGAGAGAGGAAATCTGAGAGAGAGAGCGTGGGAGAAAGAGAGGGGTGTGTTGTGGAGGGAGAAAGAGAAAGAGAGACAGCGAGGGAGAGGCTGAGAAGACGAGGAGAAAACGGGGAGAGGGATACCCGGAGGAAGGAGCCAAACGGAGAGGAAGAGAGCGAGAGCTGCGGGCAGAGAGTTCGGAAAAGAGGCTGCGAATCTGGGAGAGAGAGGGGGAATTTATAGGAGAAATTGGAAGAGCAGAAGGAACGTGGGAGGCTTGGAGAAGGGGCAGGATTCGGATTTGGAGAGGAAGAGGAAACTGGAGAAGAAAGAGGATTCAAATTTCTAAAACGAGAGAGAGAGGATTTTTAAAATAAAGGAAGGGATGTGGTTGGGAAATTGGAGAGAAAGAAGGAAATAGAGGGTCTTGGGAAACTCCAAAGAAAGAAGGAATCCGGACATCAAATTGCATTTTTACCCCTATTTTAGTTGAAATCTGAACATTAGACCTCCCCCAAATTTCCAGAAACTCCACCAGCTGCACTGCATTATCGGCATGTCCTGTTCACATAAAATAAATATAAATTAGCACATTATCATAAAAATATCATCATATTTATTCATTTCGTCTCGATTTTGTCGAAAAACCGCAAATGCGCTATACTCCTTTAATCACATGAAATGACGATGTTTTTAAGTCAGAATTTGATGAAATTGGTACCGTTGGACTTGTTAAACAATTATCTATCATTTCATGCTATTTTGCAGATAAAAATATGAGTATGATGCATATGATTGCCCTTAAATGATCAATTTAACACTTTATCAGTACCCGCGGGTACTGCAGCTACAGTACCACGGTACTGTAGCACTATCTCACTCTCTCTCTCTCTAGCTTTGTTCTCTCTCTCTCTCACTCGCTCTCTCTCTCTCTCTCTACATCTCTCTCAAATCGGCGGCTGTCAAGGGCAAGAGGTGGACTCAAGGTACTGCAACTGGCTACTAGAGGAGTTTAGGATGGCCAAGGATCCACGCGAAGGGCGACGACGGCTGTAAGCACTAGTTTTCTCTCTCCATCGCCTCTCTCTCTAGTTTTTGAGTTCTACGTCACTACAAGAAAGTTCAGATATACCTACAACAAAAGTAATAGGTATATGCCGCTAAGTTGTAGGTAAAACGCAATACCTACTACCTTCCCTACGGTTAGGTATAGTCGGTAAAAGTCGCGTCAGTAAAGGGTTACATACTCTTTCTCGGTCGTAGGTGTTTTCATGCGTTTTCCTACGGTTATTGCTAGCGTAGCAAACTACCGACGTAGGTGTTGCCCAATAAGTAAAGACAACGAATAGATATCACCATCATTATTTATTGTAGGAAAAATATTTATTTTGGTTGGTATATGCCATGTTAACAGAGGATGGTAAGTACCATCATTTTTTGGACCGTAGGTATGCTTTGTTTGTGTCGTAGGTATAAGCCTAATTATAGTCGTAGGAATAAATCCTGTCAACCTAATTGTAGTAGAAAACCATTAAACTAATTAAATCCTATATAATTAGTCCCCTTCTTCCACTTGTATACACATAATCACAATATTCCATATCATATAGTTTACCTGTGTACACATACATACAATTTATAATTCTCACATAACATATATATTGTGAATCTATAATTTCACCAAATAATTGTTCTATTAAACTGAGACGTGCACAATAATTCGATCAACCCATAACTTCCACCAACCTATGACCATCAAACCATCAAACTATAACATACGTAAAACATCCATTAATTTCATAACAGTATAAAACTATGATCAAACCTATGATTACAACAAGGTAAATATACATAAAACATCCATTGAGTCCACCATCCTATGATCATCAAACGATCAAAATATGCACTTCCATTCATAATAAAACTTGAAGTACAAAGTAGTCCTATACATCCATAAATGCATCATCTGATCATCCAAATGTACACCATACACAGAACAAAATAGTTTTCATTGTTTTACAAAATGGAGATGTGTCACAAATCACTACCGTTCAATAACTTGTTATGTGCTTGGATGAGTCTAGACGTAACTACAAAAAGGAAAAACAGTGCAAAATAAGTTATAGTGGCAAAGTTGCAAGATAATTTAAAGTTGTATTTAAATATGCTCTAAGTAACATGTAAATACAACATAGAATAAGTGAATACAATCTATGTATGATTTAACACATCTATTTTTATTTAACACATCTCATGTACCGCATGCTCTGATTAATTATCAATATATGCAAAACAGGCACATTAGCCACCAGAACAAAAGCCTTACACATGGGCCTTGTGCACATATACATAATAACCTGCATGGTGGATTCAGAAACATGACCTATTTGTATTGAGTAATAAATACACATAACCTGCATACGTACGTATTTCCCTCTTCTATTAATTTGAAATCATAAGATGAGATCCTCTGAACTAGGCGTCTAACATATACATGAATTAATAACTCATCCAAGAAAAAATAAAAAAAAGAAAAAAGAGAACTCAGTAACCTCAGTTTATGGTCACCAACTACCAATTTGATCCTTTGACGTAGCCTGGTTAGTTTCACTGGGTTTATAACTACTGAAATGTAATGGCATGAATTCCGATTTGTAACTCTTATCAAGATTAGTGATCACTTCTGTATTTACCACACACCAAAGAAGGACCTATATATATCACAGCAAATGACTGGTCTGGAAAGAGGATTCCACTGCTTGGGTCCTTCAATTGGCCTTCAAGTATTGCACATACTTGATCATGAATTTTCTCCTCCAAATAAATGAGAGAAAAGAGAAAGATTAAGACAGCAACTGTTGACGATAAAAGGACTAGGAAAGAAGATGTGGCACTAATCTGTCTTTTATAAGTTATTAGGAAAGAAGATGGAAGGAGATCACATGGGTCAAGGAGAGTGGGAGAGGAAGGCCAAAATTAAATGCTAGTTCATGGGTAAAGAGTGGGAGAGGAAGGCCAAAACGTGAATACTCTTTACTGATCTGCACTCGATGAAGAATACAAGGAACAATAACTGTTCATGGCTTCAGTCTACAGTAAAAATCCTGGTACTGACTCTTTCTCTAGCTGTACATATGCATAAATATACTACTCTTCTTTTGTTCGGCTGATAGGCATTACTCCCTCTCTGTCCCCCCACCCTGTGTGCATGCATGTGCCTGTGTTTCTCTAGTTACAGCTAAATGGAGATTCCTGACAAACTTTGAAGATCAAGAGTACATGAAGCAAATCTCTGACCTCCAAAAGAATTTCCCACTTTGGATCTTACACCAAGATGGAATCGAGTCAGAGTCCACTTCAAGAATTCGAGAAACACATAATAAACCTCCACCCTGACCTGAATTTTGCCAAGAAATCTTGCAAATAAGGCAACTAGAAGAACATACTCATCCCCTCCCCCCCCAAGCAAAAAAAAAAAAAAGAAAAAAGAAAACTTAGGAACCTCAGTTTATGGTCACCAACTACCAATTTGATCTCTTTTGCACACTCAGGAACTTCAATTTATGGTCACCAACTACCAATTGCAGTCATGGCAGTGGAGACTTGCACTTCACTCCACTTGTATAGAAGTCCAACGCAAGCAACATTCCCACTTGCCAATCGCAAATATGTGGGATCCTCTTAGCAAATCTGCTTTGCTCCGCACCCACCTTGTTCATCCTCACTTTGCTCACAGGTGGGGAAATTGACAAATCAAAGGAGCAATTGAAGCAGGCACAACAAAAATACAGAGGACAAGCTAGAAAATGACTCGGGTCGAAATAAAATTAGGAAACGGAACATTGGATAGGTAAATTACTTGGATCGCAAGAGTAAAAAATGATCATAACTTACATATTCTATCAGCCAAAGGATGTGGGTTCCTAGTGCGTCTTTCATTATCTTCCGAAGATGATCTTTGACAATCAAAGAAGCATCGAGTTTGACAGCGAAAGTTAAGGACACCTCACAGTAGGCATTTCCAATTTGTCGACCCATCACAACCTTGTCTTTGTCAACACTCATGACAATTCCACTGCCGACATGCTGGTGATCCAAATCTAGCAGCTTCACTCTCTTGCCCTGCAGCTGATCAAAAAATAAAAGAAGATATAAGTTGATGATTGACATAATAAGAAGAATAGAACATACAAATTAAATTAAATTTTTGAACATCATTGATCAAAGCACCTGAAGAACATCTTGAATATATAAGATATCTGAGGTATCCTCTTGAGTACTTGCCACAAACGATTGTACAATTGGTAGTGATCCCTGAGATACATCTACTTTGCCACCCTAATAAGAGGTGGGAAAATCAGATAAGTCACATAAAAACATAGTCTGAAAGAAGAATAAAAAAATAGGCAAAGAAGAATAAAAAAGTTTTTGAAAAATACTTGTCTCGTTGATAACAGGGTCTCAACTCTAGAAAATCGGTCTTCCAACTCTTTCACCCTATCATTCAATCTCTTATTTTCAGCCTTCAACTGTTCATGTGATGTCCCCCACAAGGTAGATGGAGTTGGGCCAGTTCCTACACCCCGAACACGGCCTGATTTATCTTCACCAATAACCTGTGCATAAAAGTCATCTTTTGAGGCAAATGGGCGGGAGGTCCCTTCATCGGAAGGCTGAGAGCTTTTGAGCTCTTGAAGTTTTTCCTGTTAAGCCAAAAAAAATTTCATTGTTAGCTAGCTGATGATATGATTAAAACAATGGGGCAAGAAAAAAAATTACTTACAATCACACAAGCACATTCATCATTGACAGGGTTGCCATCCTTACGAGTGTGAGTAACAATAAAAACATATGTACGATCCAAAACTAATCCAGTCTTCTCTTCCAATGATAGCATGAAACAATTGAATACGTATTATCAACATGAAACAAGTTAATTATGTATTTACAATTGATGTACAAGAATAAAGAATAATGTTTTGTACAAAAAAATTAAGAAAAAAACTAACCTCTGCCTTACATATATCAGCCACTGTTTGAGTGCCACCACAATGATACCATTTTTGCTTACCCTTATTTTCTTTGTTAACAGAACTTCTTTTCTGCAATGCATAAATTCAAACATATTAAGTTAAACAAACATGATATATTGTAATTAAAAAGAAGCCTAAAATCCTTACAAGTCATTCTTGATTACACCATTGTTTCAGTGCCTCTTTCCATTGCTCTGCATCAATAACATCTTTTGGGGGAAATTTCTGTTGAGAAGCTTTCAGTTTCGGATTGAAATACTCCTTGCGAAGAGTATACTTCCAATATTTCCACTTATAGGAAAGATCTTTCATCACCTAGTTAACATGATTATCATCAATGTCATACTTCCTCTACAAGCAAATGGAAACATGTTAAATTACTCGAAATTTTCAAAATGAATTTGAACATCCTAACTTAACGTTACCTATAGATAATCCCACACATCAGCCTTACAAGTCTTAGCCATTTTTTGCCACGTAGGAACATGAATAGGTAGTTTCTCTGTGTTTCTTGCCAATGTCCCTAAAAATGTTCTCAAAGAGCGCCCTCCAGGCCCAACTGGCTGGCCAAGTTCATTCAATTCCACACATATCCGCTTGCCTCTTTCCATGCCATGTACCTCATGACAAGAAGTGGGCCCTCTCTTCTTATGAGTTTTGACACATCCATTTGTTTCTTTTGTAGATGTTTTTTTCTTTTCTCCCATTTCTTCCCCCACATCCACTTGTTTCAGCTCAGTCTTCAAATTTTCTCCCATTTCTTCCTCTCTACTCTCAATGCCAATGTCCATATTTGTGCTCACTTCCTTTTGAACAACACCAAGCAATGCATATGATCTGATTTTCTTTTCAAATGCATCCACTTCATGATACTTGAACCACCTCTCAGTAAGCTGAAAAAATATATCAAAAAGTATATGAATCACAAGTCATAAAAGAGACCTATTTCTTTTACTAAAAAAGACACATACCATTTTTTTGTAATCATCTTGAGTGAAAATAGGCGATGCACTTTGGACAAAAAGGTAGATATAAAAGAGAACAAATATACCACATTCTTTATTGTTCCTCTGTTGCGGAACCTGTGGATATTAATAGGAAGCATATAATAAGTAATTAAAAACTACAATAATATATCAAATATTTATGAATGGCAATTGAATAGGATGATATCAAACCTTAGGAAGAAGAAGTGGAATAGAGTAGATTTCTTTTTCTTTCTCCACCCTGCCTTCAGCTTTAAACAATTCAACTAAAAATCTGCAAGTAGATTGCAAGTTATGTGAGAGAGTAGCTAACGCGAATTTCAGCCAAACATAGTACATTTTAAGGTATATACCTTCTTATCTCAGGTTCCACTTTCAATGGGTCAGCATTCATTAATGAATCTAGCAATATCATGCATGGTTCAGCAGATTCATTATCCTCCCCAAAGTTACATAAAATGAGGAGGTTCCAATGCCCCCTATGTAAGGCATTTAACGTTAGGTATCTACTCCTCGAATCAAAATAGGTACAGCAACAGTAACGTATGTAAGTAACATTAATATCACTTACCAACCAACTATTGGAACAAACGTGTACATTGTAGAGAAAATACGCTTACACTTTGCCCATGAGATCACCTTTGCAGTTTGCCCTTTGACAAACGCGTTGAACCACAAACAATCAAGAAATGCACATCTTTGCACCTTATGTTTAGGAAAATCACTCCACATGAATCTAAACAAATAATGAATAACAACACGTGTTATACTTCTTTTGCATTTATAAATAAACATCTAAGAATTCATGATGTCAAAGACCTAAGAGATATATACTCACTCAAGATATTGCTGGAAAATATCGGTGTCTAATTTATTTTGTGGTTCTGAAGTTGTATAAATCTATTGTAGATCTTTTATCCTTCTTGGATATGGTTGGAAACTCTGACCCGGGCCCCACATACCTTTCTCCGTAGACTCATTTGAGGGAGAAGTAAATTTCAATAACCTTTTTATATGTCTACCCCTGTGTGTTTAAATCTATGTTTAGGGCATTAATGATATTTAGGACAAATAGATATACATAACTAAGAGGGATATATACTTACATTTGTGGCGGTGTCAAGGAAGACAGTAGGGATGCATGCACAGCAGGGATGCGTTCACACCAACACACTAATCCTGTGTAGTTACAAGTAGGGATCATCCTTTAGAAAACGATTATAGATCACAAGGATGTCACAAGAAAGAAAAACATATGAAAATATCCATGTGGTTGCATCCATTGTATCATTCTAAATACTATGGCAGCTTTCTTCACAATCAATAGATTCCAAGGTTGTTTAAAATGGCACCATGTAGATGGGAACTACTGGGTTGTGATGGTATCCAGAAATCCTGTAAGACCGATGCAGTGTACGTAACAGTCCTAGGTACCCAATCATAGCCTTTTGGTAAAAAAGACTCAATGCAGTGGTTTTTTTTTTAAAGGTGGGTACTACAACTCAATGCAGTGGTTAAACAACAATGACAGAAAAAGAGCAAGCATATAAAGTTTACCTGCAATGGTGGGCCCAAGTGCAACTATACATGCCCCAGTTAGTGTTGCCAAGTCAACTATCTGCAACAGAACAATACACCCCTGGCCACGACCTAAAATGATAAAATAGCCTACCCACAAACGATGTCTAATGTACAGATAACAGAAGAATTTACCAAAGTGCACTGCTCAAAACAGGTACAAAAATACTTGATTCCCAAATATACAAAAATACAAATCATGTCATGCCTCGGTGGGGTGCTCTCCGCAAATATACTTCTTTCTCAATACATGATAGAAATATGTCCACTTTACCTCCAAAAAATGGCACTTGGGGGTGCAGTGTTTTACAGTATTTACATCAAATCAAACAGGACCTTTACTGAAATAGGAAGAAAGGGATCAGGGGAAGGAAACAATTGGAAAATTAAACAAGGATCTCTCCTGTAAATCTGTAAAGAAAATTTTTCCTCAGAGTTGCAACACTCGCCATGGTTTCCAGCAAAATCACATCATCAGATAATCATTACGTGACTGGAGAAGCTTTCCAGGTGTTCACCATATTTACTTCAAACTTCAGCAACCAAATGAACTTGTAAATCAGACAAACGTCGACAATTTGAATACCTCACTGCCCCTGGAAGCACTCCATAAAGGACAGACCCTTGTCAAAAGGACACACGTCAAGGGAACTTGCTGAAATTTTAGCACATGCACATAAAACTAATTTAACACAGGTATCTGAGGTTCCAAGCACTAAGAAAGGACAGACCCCAAGATGATATGGTCGAAGCACTAAGAAAAGATGGAAGAAAGTTGATAACTAGTGGGCTAGAAATTTGAATAGGTCCTGGATAAGATTGCAGAAGAAAGTCGTGTGTTTCGAGGCTGCTGGAGAAGGACTATTAAGGAAGACCAAGGAATGCATATCGTGGTATCCAAGTCATGTGACACAAAAAAGTGCAAACAAAATTTTGCTGTGCAGAATTAGGGCATGATGCAGGATGGTTTTGGAATAAAGTAACAAATGGGAATATAATTCAGACCCAGATCAATAAAATTTAAAAATGGATGCAACCACAGATGATCTGCATCCTCATCTTTCAAATTACAGAAAGAGCATGGAGTGTGACTGTTTTGAGCACATTTTTGCCTGTACACCTTATTCAAATCTATATAGAAATAAATCTTGTTCCTGTTACTTGAACTTTGTATTTAACTGCCATATGTATATTGCATTAATAGGTTATAACCATTATAGATGCACATATGTAACAATAATTCAAATGCATCCAGAAGTGTCCACATGTTTTTTAGCGAGACAGGACTCATCTTTCTGTATAGACAGTCTATATGAAAGAGATGTCCAATATGAGGAATGATATTCTTTTGAAGCTATTATGAGAAACAACCAGCAAGTATGCTTCAGTACAAAAGAACTATCTTGTTTGGATACTTCAAAATACCAAATAGCTTCACAAAAAATGACAGTGGCTGTAATTTTCTCTTTACAATGTGATTTCTAACCCTTCAACATCATCTCTTACCCAACAAACATTAACATCGCTATCATCATTATCACCATCGCTATTGTTATTATCACTATTGAACACATGAGTTGGTTCAATGTCCAAAACATTCCCCTCCTGAATACTTTCTCCACCAAGTATGTCAAAAAAGTCTCTTGGTGCTGTCTTTCGAACAATGTGCCACCCGCTCTCTTTAGGATCTTCAACATACCAAACTTGCTCCACCTGTGAAGCAAAGAAAAATGGCTCCGTAGTTCTTAATCTTGTTGAAAGATTAACTAGCGTGAAGTTTTCATCTTGCTTGACTCCTCGATTGACATCACCCAATCACAATTAAATAACAAGATCTTCATCTCTCCATAGTAATCTAATTGTATGATGTCCTTTAACACACCATAATATGTAACTTCTCCATAAACAGGTTTTTTGTCCTTTGAACTAGAAAAACTTGAAGTTTTGGCACTTAATACAACCCCACTATTTTGAGTGACACGACGCCTTTCAATATCTTGGGTATGAAATCGAAAACCATTCGCTATGCATGCATCGTATCTTTTGACTGTATTAAGTGGCCCATCTTTCAGCCAACGAAGTTTTGATGACATTGACCCTTGTTGCTGCTCTTGGATCCCATGCACCTAATAACCAATATCTAAAGGTTAGTTTTATTAAATAAGACACACATGAACACTTTATAAGGTATCTTACATGGTGCTTCAACCATGATGGAAATTCAGACATATAGAGACGTTCTATCTCCCTCTCTTGCATCCTAGGATATTTCCTTTGAACTTCTGCAAGGTGCATACTGCATACCAATAATGGTTTTTACGTAAGGCCTTAAAAATATATAAGACAAATATTTCTCATAGAACACAACTTACTTTATATATGGGACAATTGCAGTGCAATTAAACAGCGCATATCGATGTGCTTGAAGTATCTCCTCAGGTAATATGGTCTTGTTAACGCCAACTCCTAATGGACGACTTGATTCTGAAAATATTTCCCACCCCTTTTCTACTATAATTGAATTGCTATCATCATTTCGTAGTGGTCTGTTCAACCATGTCTCCACATCATCATCAAGGTAACTTGATGCAAAGATAACAGTTTCTTCTGCTAAATACCCTTCAGCAATTGATCCTTCCGGACAAGCCCTATTGCGCACGTAAGATTTCAACCTTGCCAAGTACCTACAATAATAAATGATGTTAAGTTATCTCACAAGAAGAAGTAAATCAATTATTATGGTCTTTCTATTTAAAATATGGTAGACAAAGTACCTCTCAATAGGATACATCCACCTATAATATACAGGACCACCAAGTCTAGCTTCTTCAGCTAAATGAATGATTAGGTGAATCATAATGTCAAAGAAGCTAGGAGGAAAAATCATCTCTAAGCGACATAGCACACTTACAATATGTTCCGCAAGTCGGTAGAAGTCATCTCCTGAAGAAGTCTTGGAACACAATTGTAAGAAGAATTCAGATATCTCAACAAGTTCATCCGATACTTCCTTTCGTGCAATCCCTCGAAGTGCTATAGGTAACAGTTGTTGCATAATGACATGATAATCATGACTCTTTAAACCCCAAATCTTTTTCTCCTTAGTGTCAAACCGTCTTCTGATATTGGATGAGTATCCATCTGGGACCTTTACTTTCTTAAACAGATCATAGAAGATATCTTTTTCTACTTTGCTTAGTGTGAATTGTGCAGATGGCAAAATTTTCTTATTCGGGCCTATTTCTTGTGGATGTAAGGATGCTCGGATACCAATAATCTGTAAGTCTTGACGAGCTTTCAAACCATCTTTATTTTTTCCGTCAATTCCTAAAAGTGTCCCAATAATACTTTCACATACATTTTTCTCGATGTGCATCACATCAAGATTATGACGGATCAACAAGGAATCCCAATATGGTAAAGTGAAGAAAATGCTACGCTTTTTCCAACCCAAATGTTTGCCAGATTCAACAGGGCCTGCACTCCTTTGTCTTTTGTTCCCTTTCTTTCGGATTGGCCTTTTGCCTAATTTGAAATGAAAGTCTTTTAATTGCTCCAACACCTCCATCCCAAACAATGTTGTAGGTCTATCTCTCCACTCTTGTTCGCCATCAAATTGATGAGCCATCTTTCAAAATTTATGATCTTGCTTCAACCATCTGCGATGACCAAGATAACAATGCTTTCCACTAGCATCCAACCATTTAGAACATGTGTCCACATTACATGACGGACAAGCTAATTGACCCTTAGTACTCCAACCTGACATGTATGCATATGCTGGAAAATCATTGATTGTCCATAGTAATGCTGCACGCATACAGAACATCTCACTCTTTGAAGCATCAAAAGTATCCACTCCATGCCATAAAGTCTGCAACTCTTCTATCAACGGTTGTAAGTATACATCAATTTCATTACTTGGCCCCTTTGGACCGGAAATAAGCAATGACAATATGAAATTTGGCTTTTTCATGCATTGCCAAGGTGGCAAGTTATAAGGTACTAGCACAATAGGCCAAGTACTATGACTGATATTCATACTTTGAAAAGGATTAAAGCCATCACTTGCTAGGCCAAGGCGAACATTTCGAGCATCCATTCCGAAGTTATCAATAGCATCCAAACACTTCCAAGAAGGTGAATCAGCTGGATGCCTTAAGATGCCATCCTCTACACGCTTTTCCTCATGCCATCTCATATTTGCAGAAGTTCGAGAACACATATATATCCTTTGCAGTCTAGGGATCAATGGAAAGTAACGAAGAACCTTCTTTGGCACTTTTTTTCTCTCTTCATCTTCATCATTGACTTCATTATCTTTCCACCTACATTCCCCACATTTAGGACAATGCTGAAGATCTATATTCTCTTTCCAAAATAAAATACAATCATTAGGACATGAGTCAATTTTACGATATCCATAACCCAATTCACTAACAAGTTTCTTTGTTTCATAGAATGAATTTGGCAACAACTCCCCTTCTGGAAATACCTCTTTAAGTAACTTCAGTAACATATCAAACGACTTCTGACTCCAACCACCCATGCACTTAATGTTAAATAATCGAATGATAAAAGATGGCCTGTTGAATTTCTTACATCCCGGATACAAAGGTTCATCAGCTTCTACAAGTAATTTATAGAATTTTTTGGTTTTCTCATCAAGTTTTGTTGTGCCACAATTTGACCCACTATCTTCCTTAACAGTTAAGCTTCGAGGTCCAAATGCATCAACTAACATTTCTTGCATACATCGATCCTTAATAATATTTGCCTTCAGATCATTAAGATTGTCTATCCTTGAGTGAGATCCTGCAACATGAAATTTCCAAAAATCTTTATCTTCTATAACTCCATTAAAATATAGGTGCTCTCTAACCGTTGCTTTGTTCCATTTCTTAATGCATGTGCACTTAGTGCATGGACATTTAACCACACCATCATTGGATACATCTCTGAAAGCAAACTCAACAAATTGATCTACCCCGTCATAGTATTCTTTCATGTTTCTATAACATTAGACACGTCAAGAAAATTAAATTGTTAATCACAGTACATCTATAAAAGCAAACTCAATAAATTAATCTACTATTTTACCTAGGCTTGTCCATCCAACTCCAATCCATGTTTGCCCTCTAAATTTAGAAATTTGATTATCTAGAAAATATTAAAAAAATATAAGCAATGTGAATAAAATTTGAAAAAATAACCACAAATGCCTAAATCTCACATAACAAAGGAATATCATCTACACAAAATAAAAACGACTCGATATCACTTGGTTCAGATATATGTGGTTTACTCGAGCTCTTATTGGGACAAACTAAGCCGAACCTAACTATGGCCAAACTAAGCCTACCTACCATCCATGGGCTCATGCTTCATATTATAGATCAAAACATATTATGAAAATATGCACAAAGGTTGGAAATAAAAGCTTATGCCAGCAAATATGCAATGAGAGAAATGAATAAATCAAAAGACCAACAGAGAGGATTCACGATTTTCCAAAGAGTTCTTCAGTTCACCATCGACTGTATAGACATGAAAACAAAATCAGACAACACCTAAAAGACAAAGGGACTACTATATACCCAGATCTGCTACCCCCAAGATGGATAGAAAGTTGGAACTTTTAACCCTCAAATAATCTGTAAGGACTGCATTTTGGTTTGTCTGTTTCTAAATGTAATCCACAGCTCCCTATGGTACGACCATAAAACAACATTATTTACTTAATAGACTTCAATCACTACTGCCACCAGACCCTGCCCTACTTTGAAAATGCTGGCCAGAGACCAATGGAGGAGCTGCGGGGTGGGGGGAAGGCGAGCCGGCAACGAATGCCGTCGACAACGAGAATGCACCCTTACTATGTGATAGGGGGATTACCGTCTGTAATGGGGCCCGTCGAGATCTTCCTCGCGGACAGGAGGGGTCCGCCAAGCGACGAGCACCCGCTTCGTAGCCGACAAGAGAGGAATCGCTGAGAGCTTCATCGCCGACAGGAGGGAGCCCACCGAGTCATCGAGCACCAGGTTCGTCGCCAACAAGAGGGGACCCGCCGAATCCCAACTTCGTCGCCACTGGAGGGAGGGGGCCCGCCGATCCCAAGTTCGCTGCACACAGAACAGAGAGGGTTTGTGAGAGTTGTGGGGTCTAGAGATTTGGGGGAGGGAGAGGTAGAATAAGGTAGGATATTTGGGGGTTTGTGGCCGGGTGCGGGGGTTTGTGGGTTTGGGAATGTCGGGATTTGGGGGAAATCCCGCCAGAGACTTTTACGTTGCCGCCCAAGACGAAAGTTGCGTTTTTCCTACGTCTTAGTAATGTGAACTTACGTTATTACCTACTATTTCTCAAAGTGGTATGCAAAAAAGTAACATTACCTACAACCTTATTAGCGGTCTAATAAAAGAATAGTTTTTTGTATAAAAATGTAGGTAAATAGACATCCGTACCTACAAATATCGAAAATGTAGGTAAGAGTGGTAGGTATAGATCTACTTTCTTGTAGTGCGTGTTACACTATATTTTGAATATTTTATGTAAACCTTTTCTTATAAAATTCATATTATTTTTCTATTTTCAATGTCTCTGTAAAATTTCATATAGTTTTATTAACGAATGGTAGTAGCTCCTTTGAAAAAAGTTATCTTTTCTCCCTCTTTTTGTTCTACAACTTTTTTTTTTCTTCTGTTGACACTACTTAAACTTTATATTCTACTTTTAACTAGTATTTTAGAGGTAATATTAGTTCAGTAGATGGTCTGATTATGCTCGTTTAGAGGTGCTCCTTTTGTGAGTTCATAGTAAGTCCGATTAGTTTCAATTGTTATTTATTAAATCATCATGCTCCATCTTCTTTCTTCTAAAAAATCCAAGGTTTTTAACTTTAAAAGTCTATTTTCCTGTGGATTCGACTCGGACTCACCATTGCTATTGTTAAAAATTCAATTTGAATGAGCCGATTAATTTAGATGGTTAGTTTTGATTTTTAACGACACAATCTTAAGCTATCAGGACACATACCTTAAACTGTTCCTAATTGGAGAGTAATCACTCTGTGTCATTAATTACTTGTAAATCAGTGCGCATGATGTGTAAATGACCAATCTCACGGTCATAGGTGCGGGGCACCAGCACATATGTGTGGATGTTCATCCTGGGAGGATGTTCACTGAACTGATCCGCTGATGGATTTTCAGATAGTTAATTATACCTAATGTTAGCTGAAGATCTATCTGTCTCAGTAGTATCGTTGATCCTTTGACCTGAGACATTTATGTGATCTTGTATGAGGACTGGTGTGGTTTAATGTTTGGTTAAGTGACTTTAACTATAAGCCATGAAACACTGAATTATTAGCCACATCGGAATGCATGCGAAGACCGTTAATGGTCAAGAGGGGATCGCTCACTGTCAGGTATATCACAAACAGTTAATGAGTCATGACATGGACGCTCCACTAAATCTTTGGCCAGGGTGGTATTAGTTCGTTTAGAATGACGTGAAATTATTATGGACGTCATGGTCAGACGACAGGATCACTAGTGGTTTGACGAAACCAAACCACACGATCGGATCAGACTCATAGAAAGAGCGAGAGATTATAGCGATACGGTAACTAAAGACTAACAGGTGCCAGACAAGGAATAGATGAACCTGACATCCTCTTGGATCACGCGGATTTGCTTGACCCAACGTGATCAAAAAGGTCCAGAACAAATTAAACGGTTATTGGGAATAACCGGTTTAATTTACTTCTAATTAGATTAGAAGTTAATGGATCTTTAAACCAGAGTGATAATGGGCCTAGAGGATCACACACAAATAAGTCTTGCAGAACGGAATATTATTGTATGGAAAATATATATTAAAGCATTAAATTCTTTTGGGAAAAGAATTTATAAATTACTTAAAAGTATATATACAATAATATAAAGGACATATATATAATTAATGTATTATTAGGCTTATTTGATAAATGAGCTAATAATAATATATTGATATATAAAACAGTCATCGGGTGTAACATTTAACCGCGGTTACTTTTAGCCGAGGCGGTGAAATGACAGGATTGACTGAAATGGCGGTTCAAGCTGCTGCCTTTAAATCCTTTATAAACCCGTATTCTCCAACCCGCAGAGGCTAATGCTTTTAATCCAACCCATTCTATACCTAGCCGTCAAGTGGTTTTAGTTGGAAGAATAAGATTCTTCCTAGAAGCTTTGAGGCAGGGGATTGTGTTGTGCGGATTGAAGGAAAAGAAAACTCCGTTGCTGTGAGATTAGTGTGGATTAACTCTAGAGGCTGGACGTTTGTGCGGCTCAAAACTACATGAAGTTCGGCATCAATTTTCACAGCATAACATATTATGTGCAAGGTGATAAATCTCGTATGATTTAGTTAGATCGTTTTTGTTGCATCGGTCAGAGCCTAAATCGATTTGAGAAATCATTTCACTTTACGTTCTTCCGCTTCTGCGATTTCCCGAGTGTTACGACCGAGCCCAATATCAGAGTCAGATTTAGGCTCATGTTGATGCAACTGTGAACAATGATCTATGTTGTAACATTATGTTCGAGTTCTTCAATTTTATTTTAATTTTTGGGCCTTGATTTTTTGGAGACAGTGGGAGTTTGTACGGCAGGTTGGGCCGCCGTCTATGACCATGTACACGGCACTTGGAGTGGCCCTCCTGATCATAAACGGCACTTGGAATGGCCGTCGAGTTTGCGGATTTTTTTTTTTATTTCTGAAATTTTTTTAGAAAAAAAAAATTAAATGGCCACGCATGGCCGTCCACTTGGTGGAAGGCCACATGGTTGGCCGTCCACCACAAGGGTGGACGGCCAACCATATTGCCGTAGGGTTAATTTTAAAAACTATTTAAAATTAATTGCTAACGATTTTTCCCACTATTAGGCGCACTGCTCCAACCTGCACTGTGCACTGCACTGGTCCAGAAAATTAAAATTTTGTCTAAAAAATTATAATAATTATCGGATATGATTAATTAAATTTATTTTTGATTAATCTAATAATTATCATGTAAATTTTGAGTTTAATTGAAGTTTACGTATAAATTCAAACTTTTGAATTTTTAATTATTTGATAATTGTTAAATTCAAAATTTTGAGATGATTATCGTTAAAATTTAAATTTTAAATTTGCAAAATTATTGGATAATTTTTAAAGGAATAAATTGTGAATTTTAATGAAAGATAATTGAAGACGATCATTTAATTAAATTATATTCTATCATTGGATGATCAATTTGAATTTAAATTTCATGATTGTCTTAATTGTTGTGATTGATTGAATTTGAATTTTTAAATTCATGAGAGTATCCTCTTATACGTATGGAATGGTTCTGTGAATAGATGTTACAGTGATGCCTTAATTATTTTGGTCTCTGTTAGATTGATTTTGAATGTAACGATAAGTTTTTTAAAATTAAACATGACCAAAATTTCTCATATACAAAACTCATGATTTCAATCAAATATAAGGATTATTTTCAAAATAACCCTTCTGTGATTGATATGATTGTGTTTGGAATGGTGAGTGATCATGGATTTAGCTCAGTTCGTTTTAGGCCTGCGAGCCTTCCTTCTTCCTCTTTTTAATCTCTAATGTAATTCTATCTTCCTCCGATGAATGTACTTGCCTTAAGGGTTGCTGGAAATTATCAGGCATGTAATTCTTTTTCCGGCCTGTGAGCCGCGTAATTATTGTAATTAATGCTATGAATAGAGCTTGAAGGCACGGAGCACGAACTGCGAGGATTATCATGCTGCTTGGGAAGTAGGCTGGATATCAGCGTAGCTTTACTTAGTCCATGATCATCCAGGCTTATTTTATTTGTATGGGATGCATTTATTTTAAGCAATTACTAGGTACAGAAAATATATAGCTCGAATATATTTATTATACCACTTAAGGTGAGACCAAGATAAAAACAAAATGCTCTCTTTAATAAATATTAAATCTGTGAACGTGGCTATAGAAGTTGTCATGGCCCTCCATTATAGGGTGACTGAATGTCATTATTTCATAGATTTGTTGTACTTTCCACAAGGTTCATGATTTGGTGGCAGGATCTCAGCCCTAAAGCCTTGCTTCAATGGGATGAGAGACTGAACTTGGCCTTGTTGTGCTTTCCACAAGGGTCGGATTACAAACTCATTGTTGTGTAGTAATGGTGGTGCGATCTAATTGGGAGTATCTTTTGTTGTGCTTTCCACAAGGGGATGATTACTCGGGCGCCGAAAGTCGGATATTGCATTGGATGCAAGTGTTGTTGCCTGCCCAAGGAATGGGATGTGATTTGTTGTGCTTTCCACAAAGTTGCATCTCAGTTCTATTGGGATTCCGACCCACTAGGATGATCGCCGTGATCTCCCGTTCTATATGATTGAGGGTCATATAGTTCGACGTAAAATAGTGGAGCTAACTAAGATAGAAAACGACATCTAAAGTTAGAACCTTGTATGCATGCTAAAATCTTGTCTTTTATTTTTCATTCAGATCATCATGTCGTTGTCGAATCCCCTCCGTAGCGTCTTGGATGCAAACAAATTGACTGGACCTAATTTTCAAGGCTGGCTACAGAATCTGCGAATAGTCTTAACAGCCGAAAAGATTGTGTACGTGTTAGACACGATTCAACCTGAGCCTCCCGCTGATGCCGAGGAGGGTGATTAATTAAATTATGCAAAATGGTCGGAAGATTCTTCCCTTGCGCAGTGTTATATACTGGCCTCTATGACTCCCGAGCTACAGAGGCAATTTGAAAAGATAGATTGTAGAGTTATACTTCTCCAACTACGCCAGCTCTTTGGTGAGCAGGTAGGATAGAAAGGTATGAGCTCTCCAAGAAGCTTTTCAGGACAAGGATGTGTGAGGGTGCTTCAGTACAGGCTCATGTACTAAAAATGATGGAGTAGATAGAGAGACTCAGTGGGCTAGGATTCAAGTTGGATCTTGAACTTCGCATTGATCTCATTCTCTAGTCATTGCCTGAACCCTTCTCTCCCTTCATCATGAACTTTTAACATGAATAAGATTGAGGTTTCTCTACCAGATCTCTTAAACATGTTAAAGAGTGCTAAAGGGACCATGAAGAAGGAGAAACCATCTTCTGTAATGATTGTTGGTCGGACCAACAAGAAAAGGAAGGCCACCTAGACACCCAATACTAAGAAGGGAAAGAAACCGACTAAAGGTAGTCACATCACCAAGGCAGGCAAGGGAAAGGGCAAGAAGGATGAAAAGGATAGCAAATACTTTCAATATGGACAGACAGGTCACTGGAAAAGGAATTGCAAGGCAATTCTAAAAGAAGGTATGTTTGTCATTGACTAAAATTTGTGTCTTATGAGATCCACATCATGGGTATTGGATACTGGATGCGCATCTCATATCTGCAATTCTCTGCAGGTACTGACAAATAAAAGAAAACTTGATAAAAGAGAGATCCAACTAAGGATGGGCAATGGAGCTATAGTTGCTGCTAAAGCTGTGGGGACTGCTCATCTTAGTTTATCTTCAGGGATAATTTTGGAGTTAAGAGGGTGTTATTTTGTTCCAAAAATTATCAGAAATATTATATCTATTTCCTGCTTAAACAATGTTGGTTACTCTTTGACGATAACCAGCACTGGGTGCTCTATTATCAATAATTGTTTGATTATAGCTAATGGTTATTTGTTCAATAGGTTGGATGTATTGGATACATGTAATGATGTAATGCAGGTTTCCAGTGATAAGATAAAAAAAGTGAATCCTACATATCTTTGGCATTGCAGACTTGGTCATATAGGAGAGAAGAGAATTTCTCACCTATGTTCAAATGGATACTTGAATTCATTTGAATTCAAATCATTTGTTACCTGTGAGTCATGTCTTATGGGGAAGATGACCAAAGCTCCTTTTAGTGGATATAGAGAAAGGGCTGTTGAGCATCTAGAACTTATACACACGGATGTATGTGGACCCATGTCAATAGAAGCTAAAGGAGGATATCTCTATTTTATTTCTTTTATTGATGACTTCTCTAGGTATAGCTATGTTTATTTAATGAGATATAAATCACAAGCTTTTGAGAAGTTTAAGGAATATAATAATGAAATAGAGAAGCAGACTGGTAAAAGTATTAAAACTCTTCGATCAGATCGAGGAGGTGAATACTTAAGTCTCGAATTCATTTCTTACCTAAAGGACAATGGAATAATTTCTCAGTGGACCCCACCATATACGCAACAACATAATGGTGTATCTGAAAGGAGAAATAGGACCTTGTTGGACATGGTCCATTCCATGATATCCTGGTCAGAATTACCAGTGTCTCTATGGGGATATGCTTTAAAGACTGCAACCTACTTGTTAAATAGGATTTCAAGTAAGTCAGTTCCTACCACACCATATGATATGTGGAAGGGAAGGAAACCAAACTTTAATCATATTAAAGTTTGGGGGTGTCCTTCCCATGTAAAGAGGAATGGCGCAGATAAGCTAGAGTCGAGAACAACAAATGTAGGTTTGTGGGATATCGAAAAGAGACATTTGGATATTATTTCTATCACCCTTTTGAGCAAAGAGTCTTAGTGGCCAAGAGAGATATATTCCTGGAGAAGGAATATCTCCTCCAAAAAAATAATAGGAGCCAGATAGAACTGGATGAGGTCCATCAACCACAAACTAGGGACACAGTCTCATTACATGAGACACTACCTACGGAAAATGCTCAAAATGAAACACAGATATTGCGAATATCTGGTTGGGTACCTAGAGAACCTGAAAGATATGTTGGACATATCTCTGACAGTTTGTCTAAGCTACAGATAAATGAGGATGATGATCCTCAATCCTATCAGGAGGCAATTCGTAATTCTGACTCCGAGAAATGGAAGGAAGATATGGATTTAGAAATCCAATCCATGTATACCAATCAAGTTTGGAACTTGGTTGACATACTTGATGGGAAGGTCCCTATCGGCTGCAAATGGATCTTCAAGAGGAAGATCGGAGTAGATGGACAAGTTGACACTTATAAGGCTCGTCTGGTGGCAAAGGGATATCGTCAAAGACAAGGAATTGACTATGACGAAACTTTTTTACCAGTAGAAATGATCAAGTCAATTAGAATCCTCCTTTCCATTACAGTATACCTAGATTATGAGATCTGGTAGATGGATGTGAAGACCGCTTTCCTTAATGGAAACCTATCGAAAGAGGTGTACATAGTACAACTTGATGGATTCACATCTAAGCAATATCCTAATTAGGTATGGAAGCTTCAGAAATCCATTTATGGATTGAAGCAGGCGTCTCGAAGTTAGAATTTGAGATTTGATGAGGTTATCAAATCTTTTAACTTCATTCGAAATGAAGACGAACCCTGTGTTTACAAGAAGGTCAGTGGGAGCTCAGTAACGTTCTTAGTCCTCTATGTTGATGACATCTTACTCATTGGGAATGATGTAAGGATGCTAACATCAACTAAGTCTTGGTTGTCCAAGACATTCTCCATGAAGGATTTGGGAGAAGCGTTCTATGTGCTGGACATAAGGATCTATCGTGATAGATCAAAAAGGATGCTGGAAATGTTCCAATCCATGTACATAGATACTATACTCAGGAGATTCCAGTTATAAAATTCCAAAAGAGGTCTCATTCCTATGAGACATGGAATTTACTTATCTAAGGTCATGGCCCCTAGAACACCTGAGGAAGTAGAGCACATGAGTCGAGTACCCTATGCCTTGGCAATAGGGTCGATCATGTATGCCATGCTATGTACTCGCCCTGATGTGGCCAATGCTTTGAGCATTACCAGCAGATATCAGAGTGATCCAGGCGAAGAGCACTGGAAAGTAGTGAAATGCATCCTTAAGTACTTGAGAAGAACTAAGGATCTTTTCTTACTATATGGAGAAGAAAAGGATTTACAATTGAGAACATATACAGACTCTAGTTTTCAATCAGATTCGGATGATAGCAAATCTATGTCTGGATATGTATTCATATTAAATGGAGGGGCAGTCAGTTGGAAGAGTTCCAAGCAAGAAACGACTGCGGATTCAACGACAGAGGTAGAGTATATAGCTGCGGCTGAAGCTGTCAAGGAAGCGGTCTGGATGAAGAAATTAATCTCAAAACTTGACATAGTTCTCAGCATATCGGATCCCATCCCATTATTATGTGATAATAATGGGGCCATCGCACAGGCGAAGGAACCCCAGTCTCACCAAAGGTCGAAGCATATTCTAAGGCGCTTCCACCTGATTCGGGAGATTGCTGCAAGGCGCGATGTGATGGTAGAGCGTGTACCATCAGAAGACAATATTGTAGATCCACTGACTAAGCCTTTGTCACATATTGTGTTTGAGCGTCATCGAGAAAAGATGGGCTTCAAGACTGTGGGCAATTAGCTGTAGTACAAGTGGGAGATTGTTAGTTTTGGGTGTAAGGATCGAGACTTTCGGATCCGGTTTTCGGGTCAGACCCTGTTGTTCTAACCCTTGTGGGGGGGCGGAAGTTCTGAGTTGAATCGCGTCAGGACCTGGCGACGCGTTTTAAACGGCGTCCACCTTGGCAGACGCGTTTCAGGTGCTACCACGTTGGTGCCGCGGGGGTTGGCCTTGGGCCGCGTGGGTACGGCCCTGTCAGGTCGTCTGAACGGCGTCTGCGAAGGACGACGCCTTTCAGACTGCGACTCTGGGTGTGTCAGAGTACGGCCCTGACAAGTTGTCTGAATGGCGTCTGTGTAGGACGACGGGTTTCAGAATCTTGTCAGAGCGGCCGTCACATCACCTGATTGGCGTCCGTAGATGTCGACGCGTTTTAGCCAGTTTCTGGTTAACCCCGTGAGCCCTCCTTCTTTCCCTCATTTTTCTCCTACTCTCCTTCTCTTCTCTTCCTCCGGCGACCGGCGGCGACCCCCTCCTCCTCCCTCTTTTCCTCCTACCTTTTCGCCTCTCCCTCCACTCCATCCTCTACCTAACTCATACCACTACCACCTCCACTTCCACTGCGGTGTTCTACTCTCCGGACGGCGGCCGACGTCACGGTGGAGCAAGGACGACCACGGCGGTACTGGCGGCGGCGTGGGGCGAGAAGGGTGGACGGCGTGAAGCTTGGAGGAGTTCGAGTGTTCGGTAGGGTGACGTTCCCCGTAGCGTTGTGTTTAAAATCATGTTTTCCTCGGTTTGCATGTGGTAGATCTTCGGTTTTGGGGGTTAGAACGAGCATGCTTAGGTTCTCTATGGGGGTGTTTGCCTATGAATTGTCTTGCTCTTCGTTTCCCCTCCAGTTTGAATGATTTTTGGGATTATTTGGGGTTGGAAAGGGAGCCCTCGGGTTAGGGCGTTCCTGGTTCCTGGGGCTGAAAGACGTCGTGCATGGACGACGCCATTTTGAAGGGCGTCGGGCCATCACGACGCCTTTTAGACAGGAATCGACTGACAGGCAGACTGCCAGGTCGGGGAATCTGTGGCTAAATGGCGTCATGGGTAAACGACGCATTTTTGAATGGCGTCAGGCGTCCATGACGCGTTTTAACCACAGAAATCCCCTGAATTAAGCTCTTGGAAATTCCGGATTTTCGTGTTAAATGGCGTCTGGGGATGTCGACGCCTTTTAAAAGGCGACTGCCGGTGTCGACGCCTTTTAAGGCCAGAATCTGAAGACCGATTTATATAAACTTGTACTTGGAGCTTGAATGGCGTCGACCTTGGTCGACGCGATTCAAGACAGAATCTCACTAATGCATGCCAGTAAAACGTGTTCATACCGATAGATAGATGGTTAGCACATGTTTTAGTGCACCCGATAGAGATGGATTCCTCATGATCGGATGGTTCTATGTGTGTTATGCGATTGCAGGCTTCTCACGTAACCGGATCGCACTGTGTTGGGTTTTCAATTACTGTGGACCTGGAGTGACATTGTAGCACTTTATCACCCTGTGCTGGTGGGGGCGTAAGCACAGCGCCGGTGGGGGCGTGGGCGGGGTGACGCCTAGTGAGAGAGGGTCACCTGGTGAACCCCGGGGTCAGCTAGTACCGGTGTCGGAGTGGTACATTCGGAGAGTCACTCATGCTGGGGGAAGGGGTAGTCACCTGAGCCAGTTGGGCCGGAGTAGCGAGTGTGCTATCCGAGGGGCTACTCCTTGGTCTCAGCGGGTCGAGGTTTTTTCCCACCGTTGTTTGCACGGTCGGCGAGTTCTATCGAGATGACGGTTGTAGATTTTCTAACGGCTGGTTTAGAATGTGCATGATTATTATAACTGCGATTGCATGTATTCTCACGTAGAGAATTAGGAATTGTACTTGCCACTACACTTGTTACTTCACCGTTAGCTGTACCTTACACTTGTGGGTGTGTGCGTGGGCAGTGGGGATCGAAGGATCCCTACTGAGTCTTGTTCTTGAGACTCACCCCTGCGGTTTTCAGGTGAGGACTCCCAGCAGACTTAGAGTGGTGTGTGCGGCCGTGTGTTGTGCTTCTTCGGCAGTTGTTCCGGGGTATGCCCCGATGTAGTTGTCATTTATTTCTGGCCTGTATGTTTAATTATTTCCTTTCAGCTGGAGTATGTAATTATTTGCTGTAATCGAGTCGCATTGTAATAATTTTAATTTCCTGCACTTTCATTTCAATTCAATGCGATGTGAATGTTTAGCTTAGTTTATTATTTATTTCCCAGACTTACTAGATCCTGGTTTGGTCCCAAATTAATGATTCGGTACCCATTTAGTAATCGGATCCCCGATTATAGGGTGGCGGGTCGTTACATTGGGTGTCCTACAGACAAATTATGGGCCGTGTAGGCCAGTGTATTGTACAATCTTGTTCAATATAATTAAGTGGTAATTAAAGCGTAAACTTGTAATCTATGGATTGCTTTGCGTTGTCCCTAGGATATGTGGTTGTAAAGTCAACTTTGAGATGGGATCTCGAATGTGAGTTTGATTGTATATGGACACATACCTTAAATTGTTCATGATTGGAAAGTAATCACTCTGCGACATTGATTAATTGTAAATCAGCATGCATGATGTGTAGATGACCAATCTCACGGTCATAGGTGTGGGGCACCAACACATATATATGGGTGTTCATCTTGGGAGGATGCTCACTGAACTGATCCGTTGATGGATCTTCAGATGGTTAATTATACCTAATGTCAACTGAAGATCCATCTGTCTCAGTAGTACTGTTGATCCTTTGACCTGAGACATTAATGCGGTCTTGCATGAGGACTGATGTGGTTTAATGTTTGGTTAACTGACTTTAACCATAAGTCATCAAACACTGAATTATCAGTCACATCGGATACATGCGAAGACCGTTAATGGTCAAGAGGGAATCGCTCACTGTCAGGTATATCACTGACAGTTAATGAGTCATGACATGGACGCTCCACTAAATCCCTGGCCAGGGTGGAATCAGTTTGTTTAGAACGAACGTGAAATTATTATGGAGGTCATGGTCAGACGACACGATCACTAGTGGTTTGACGAAACCATACCATACAATCGGATCGAACTCATAGAAAGAGCGAGAGATTATAGCGATATGGTAACTGAAGACTAACAGGTGCCAGACAGGGAATAGATGAACCCGGCATTCTCTAGGATCACGCAAATTTACTTGACCCAACGTGATCAAAAAGGTCCGGAACAAATTAAACGGTTATTGGGAATAACCGGTTTAATTTACTTCTAATTAGATTAGAAGTTAATGGATCTGTAAACTAGAGTGATAATGGGCCTAGAGGATCACACACAAATAACTCTAGCAGAACGGAATATTATTGTATGGAAAATATATACTAAAGCATTAAATTCTTTTGGGAAAAGAATTTATAAATTGCTTAAAAATATATATACAATAATATAAAGGACATATATATAATATATGTATTATTAGGATTATTTGATAAATGAGCTAATAATAATATATTAATATATAAAGAGGTCATCGGGTTTAACATTTAACCGCAGTTACTTTTAGCCGAGGGGGTGAAATGACGGGATTGGCTGAAATGGCAGTTCAAGCTGCTGCCTTTAAATCCTTTATAAAACCGTATTCTCCAACCCGCAGAGGCTTAATGCTTTTAATCCAACCCATTCTATACTTGGTCGTCAAGTGGTTTTAGTTGGAAGAATAAGATTCTTCCCAGAAGCTTTGAGGCAGGGGGTTGTGTTGTACGGATTGAAGGAAAAGAAAACTCCGTTGCTGCGAGATTAGTGTGGATTAGCTCTAGAAGCCGGATGTTTGTGCGGCTCAAAGCTACATGGAGTTCGGCATCGATTTTCACAAGATAACATATTTTGTGTAAGGTAATAAATTTCGTATGATTTAGATCGTTTTTGTTGCATCGATCGGAGCCCGAACCGATTTGGGAAATCATTTCGTTTTACGTTCTTCCGCTTCTGTGATTTCTCGGAGGTTACGACCGAGCCCAATAGGAAGGACCATATGTTATATCGAATGCTTTCTCTGGTAACCCCTATCGTGTAGTTAATGCAGAAGGGCAAGAGTTAACTCACTACTGGAACAGTCTGTATCTTAGGAAGTACTACCCTTAGTTTAAGCGATCAACATGGTGCAAGGACCAGTAGAGTCGAAAAATTTGAAAACTCAAATTCCCTTATTAGTCTTTAGTAATCTAATTCAAATGCATTATTGCACAAAAAACACGTTTGGTTCATGAGTAACAAGAGATGTGAAGCCCAAGGAACACCGAAAGCTTAACCAAAAGTGGAAAAGTGCAACTCGTTCTTTTCAAAACAAAACTTCTATTTTACTCTCGGCCCGCGACGACAGAATGAGGCTTAGAATAGACTACTAAAAATACCCACCATCTTAGTAGGAAGCCGTCATAAAAAAAAAGGAGGAGATCCGCACCACAAAAGCAAGAGAAAAGCAAAAGGCAAAAGCCTACTAAATGAAAAGGCCGCTCAACATTACAAATGTTACCACAAAGAGGCCACAAAATCGAATGAAAAGGGAGCGCATGGTCGTTAAATACCCCGTAAAAATAAAAATGACAGAACCCTAACGCATAATAGGGCAAAGAAAGGACGTCTTTCTGAATTTCCGGAACCTTCTCGTGGGCTCTCTAGGCAAATTCTTTCTTTTTTTCTTTCTAAGGAGGCATGCTCCATTCTTAAGGAATGGCCAAGGTTGACCAAGGGTCGGACCATCGAATGGGATTACGATTACAAACATAATTCAAGCACAATAACTCTGGATTAGGTCATTATAGAATGATGTGGGAATTAAATTGACGAATGAATATGCTCTCTTGATCCAAGTTCCATACTGGTCCTTAGTTTATTCAGTTGATGTCTTATTTCAAAAACTACAAAAATTGAATATTGCAAAACCCAAAAAAAATTGAATAATTTAAAACCCTAAAAAGTTGTATATTTTAAAACCCAAAAAATTGGATATTTCAAAACTACAAAAAATTGAATATGGCAAAACCCAAAAAAAATTGGATATTTCTAAAAATTGCAAAATAAAAATATTTCAATTAGAATTTCTTTGTCACATTGTGTGTTGCATCCTTTTTTATTTTCAGTAAGCATTTGCCTGTTTGTATGTTGCATTTTACTGATTATTTCATTTTAATCATTTTTATTTGCCTTGATTAAATAAAGGCTTTACCTCTTGACCCTTTTATCAAGGATAGGATCAATTAGTCGGTTACTTAACTGGGCATGGGGCAAAGCCTGAACAGATATTTAATTTGTTTGTTTAAGCCATGTGCAGGTGTGAAAAGGAAAGACAATAGAAAATAGTATCAAGACAACCCGAGTATGAAATCAAGTGAAAGTCCATCTACAGGACTTCAAAATGAGGAAGAAAATACATAATGACAGCCCTCACGGCTGGCTCTACCCTGCACCCTCGTCCAACTGGGTTTGCACCTCGTCCTGGACGTCCGGTCCTCGAGCTGGTGGCGGTGGTGGTCCCATAATGCTCGGCCCTGCCTGGCCGGAAGACACTGCTATGCTGATCGTAAAAGCACTTGCCTGTCCTCGTTCCAACGCCCACTGCTGCGCACGTTGGTAATAAGCCTCAATGCTCTGGCGCTCGTGCTCTGCCACTGAAAGCCGCGCCTGGAGACTCTCCAATCGGGACCGGTCGCAATCCCTCTCCTCAATTAAGATCTCTAGTCGAACCTGGAGACGTGCCAGCTCGCGAGGGAGATCACCTGTGGAAAGCCTTGCCAGCTACTCCTCCAGCTCGGCAACCCTGGCTGCTGAACTACGGGCATGCGCCAGCTCAGCATCCCTCTCTCCAAGAGCTATCCAAAGCTCTTGAACCTGCAACAAAAGATATCGTCAGCCAAATGATCAAGCAAGCCGAAGACATCATGCAAGAAATGAGTCAAAGATTTACCCGAGCGGCAGCATCATCCTCAGCCTGAGTGGCTCGGCGGATGGCTAAAGCTAACTGACTCCGCAAGTTAGCCATGGAAGCTTCGTGGGCAGCTGAAGAAGAAGAAGGACCGGCAGCAGTAGAAGGTGAAAGGGTTGCCGCATGAGAGTAAGCAGCACGCTGTAACAAAAGAGGGATCATCGTCAGTGTATAAGTGTCAAAACAATTTAATAATAAGAAAGAAGCATTCAAAATACTTATGTCATTCATATGCATATCACTTACCAGTTCATCTAATTCTTTCTGGATCCACTCTAACTGGGCCTCGGATTCTTAGAGGTGGCCTCGGAGTGTGATGATGGTGGCATCCCGTGCATCCTGCATTTTTTATAACATGTCATACATTTATAAATATAAGCAAGATAACTAACAAAATGAAAGACGCATTCATGAGCATACATATCATAATACTCACATCGAGGGGCTGGAGTAGCTGGAGGTGGGCCGCGTAGTGGACCCGGTAGCGCTGCAGGTAAGCATCGCTGCTGCGACTCTACCGGGACCTCGTACCTGTGCCAATCATCCTGCTTATCCGGGAATTTAGCTCTCCAGTCGGTGCGGGCCTGCTTCCCCCGCATTGTCCTCCCGATCCCTTCAAGGATCTCCTCCTCTACCCACTCCTGAGGCAGACCCAGCGTCCACATCGCCAGCCTCAAGCGCAAGAGGGCGATCTTGTTTAGGCAATGCACCCAAACTTGTCGCCCGAATCTGCCTCGCCCGTGCTCCACCCAGGGCTGTCCAGCATCGTCCATACCAAGGTACGGACGTCAAATAACCTACATTCATATAGTTTAGTCGCATTGCATATCATATAAGTAATAGAACAAATCAACAAACTATGTTATGTTCAAGTAACAAACATTTAATAAGATAGACATGTTGATAAAAAAAACAAACTCAATGTTTAAACATTCTAATAAACCATGAAACAATTAATAATTAGAATTGTAACTCACCAGCAGCTCTGGGTAATCAAGAAACTGACAGCGGAGGGCCGTCAGCTGATGATGTTGCGGCACTGTATCCACAACCGGACGCCAACGCCAGGCAAGCGGAACTGCCGCCGGCTGTGTAGATGGCCTCGCTCAGCCCAGAGGAAAGTAATAGTAAACTCCACACCTACATATAAGAACATATAGGTTAGAATCATCATAATCATGTGCATTATATTAAGCAAACAAACGTAAAATGAAGTAAATACCTGAAGGAACGGTGCGAAGCTACTGATGGTGGTCTCCCGAACAGGTGTGACTACAAAGAGGTCAGTGAAGAGGTGGGCCAGAAGGGCCGCACCCCAGACATACTCACCTATATGGTCTAGGTCGGTTAGAAGGGTCAAGAAGTGGCAATGGATATAATCTCCCTTGGTCCCGAATAGAAGCCTGCCGAAGAAGAAGACTAAGAACCTCGTAAGGTCCCTATCAGCACTAGCCCTGTCACTCGGATCCTGGCAGTACACCTCACTGGACGCCCGTTCTAGCCTCTCTCTGAACTCCTCCGTAGACTCATCCGTCGACTGCCTCAATTCTACTAAACCTATAGATCTCTGTACAGCTACCCTCGCAAGAGTACGAGACTCTCGGCCTTTCGGCCCCGTGCACTCTAAATCTAACAAATCCTGAGCAAGTTCTCTATAATTAGGATACGTGATCCCGCTCACCGCTCGACCTTCTACCCGAAGGCTGATGATCCTGCATACGTCCTCGAGACTGGGGACCATGTGTCCCCAGGGCATTAGAAATGCCCTGCTCTCAGCATGCCATCTCTCTCTCAGCACCTGCAACAACACTATATCTATCCAAAAAGGTTCTATATCCAGTATCTCCCCCCGAAATTAAAACTTGAATATAAGAGGGGTGTTTTCGAGGCTTACCAAGCAAGGGCTGGCTTCCTCAGCTGCTGCCTCCTCCGCTGCGCCCACTGGAGCCTCGGGAGGAGCTTCCTTGGCGTCCATGAAGGCCGCCATCTCCGCGAGTTCCCCCGCTAGTTCTTCGCCTTCGGCGATTTCCATCGCTTCGATTGCCTCAATTTGGCACTGTTTGTGGACCATAGGACCATGAGAAAGAGAGGAAGCTCAAGGGAGTGAGAGAGGAAGTTGGAGAATGAGAGAGAAAGTAGAGATGAGAAAGGGCGGCCGGAGGATGTCCCTAGACTCGCCAGAGCTGAAGAAGATGGCTGGAGCAGGAGGAATCGCCGAAAATCGCCGGTGATCGCCGGAGAGAAGGAAGAAGGGAGGAGAGAGAATAAGCAAAAGGGGAATGAGGAGGAAGAGGCTCAGGCCCACGAGACCCTGTTTGAATTCATTAAATCACGTCTTGGGACAGCGACGCCATTTGGTGGTGCACAAACTGAGGCGACAACAGCAAATTTTTGAAATGTGTGAAACGTGTCCCCTGTAGAGACACCTTTTGGATTTTACTGCCTTTTATGCCAGGGCCGTACTACTGGAAATTAGAAAGAATTATTATTCGCATCTTCTAAGGACGACGCTATTCAGTGGATTAATTGCCGAAAACCTCTGGAAAATAGGAGAGAGGATTTAAAGGCGTCATACCCACAGGACGCGATTTAGGATTCTGTTGAGGATGGATTTTTATATTTGGAAATTGATTAAGTTTGAAAAGAGCCTCTCTAAGTCGACGCGATTTGAATTATCTGAACCTGAAACTTCATATTTTAAGGAAAAATCATAGTTTTATTCAAAGAAAAATTACAAAAAAATTGTAAAGCCTTAAAGGAGGACTTCTATTGTATTAAGGAATGATTTCTTTGATGAAAATAAATATGTCAAATTGGAAGATAAGGTGAAAAGCTTTCAAGGACGAAATCTCTTAAGCTCCTTTACATATGATTACCACAATTCTTTATTGGCTTCATGAGGAGTTTTACACAATTGGTGAATCCGATGTTCCAAAGAGTTGCAACAAGTTTTGTCGCCTCGAAATCTTCATCAGTTCCTAATGCCCGCTTCTTGATTGAGGAAAGAGAAGAGATCTCTGGAAATTCATAGAGAGGCATGCCAAGCTAAGGATGACACCTATGTGGATTATAGAGGACAAACTCGGTCATCCCGATCAATCGGAGCACTGTGCCGACACCACGGCATACTCAAACTGCTTTTTCCATGAGAGCAAGAGGCGTGGATTCAAATCCAGTTCTTGGCATAGTCTTGAAGTAAGTACGCTAGTCAGCTCGAGTCTTGAGGTTGGGCACTCGATTGGTCATGTTGTCGTTGAACTTCACGATGTTGGCAATATGGAAGATAGGACTGCGCTGATATGTCTGAGATATCCTTGGAACTTCTTCTCATTATGGTTGAACTTGAAGTGGAATTCTACCCATAGAGCCAAAAGGAGCATGCTGCCATAAGGAGATTGACCTGTAGAAACTGCAGAGAGCCTACTGTAGAGGTAGGCTACAACCGATGTGCTAATATGCTTTCCTTCGAAGATCCCATTGATTGCGCTGATTTGATCATCTTCTAGAACATTATCTTAGGTAGTGAATAGTAGAGCTTCAGCTAAGCATGTGGTGAACGCCTTCATCACGTTCTCTATATCTTCATCCATGAGGCCATCTATCTTCTTTAGAGTCCATTCAGCCAATTTAGCAAGATTGATCCCTTTCTTTGTAAGACAGCCTTGAATTTCCTTTGGGTTCTTCATAATATTTTCCAATAATTGTTGACCCGTGATTCTTTCTCTCATTAAAATCATCTCACTCAAATCAAGTTCATCATTGTTGACTTTAAGTTTATAGAGACCCATTAAGAGTTCGGCTTCTTTTAAAAGGATGGTGGCTTTGAACATGACAAAGAGGAAGATATGAGTTTGTGGATGCCATAGCTCGATTAATGCACCCATTGCAGCCCAATCCATACTTGTGCTCTTGTAATATTTGGTATGAATAATCAATCATTGGATATGCCACTTGGATATATAAAATTGCATGGAGAGATTGATCTTGTTAACTAGTTTTTGGACCCATGGAAGTGAAGAAAATCTTCTTGGAGCGGGGAAGAAAGGATATCCCTAGATAAAAAAAAATGAAAATAAAAGAATTTGGGATAGTTCTATTATGCTCACAAAGAATTGGAATATAGAGAGCATTGATTAGACGAGAGATTAGCTTACTTGTAAGTTAGGATCTCGCCCAGTTAGATGGTCCTTTACCTCATAAAGTTTTTTGAATCGCCTTTCTCATCCTCTTATTCGAAGAATCTTGTGAAGAATCCATCCTTCTTGATTTGACTCCCTTGGCTTCTTCTTGTTCTTCCACTCTTTCTCTTGAGCTCTGGAGAGAATCTTTCACCTTTCCCTCTTAATTGCTTGTCGTAATGCTTTGATATGAAGAGAGGAAAGGTTTTATAGAGTGATTTGCAAAATTGAGAAGTCCTTTCCAAATTATAAGAGGGATATGCATTAAGGCAAGTAGAGCTCGGATTGGAGTCAGAACATAGAATAGTTTCTATAACTTAAATGGCATCTAGGTAGGACGACGTCATTCAAATGACGTCTGTGAACAGTGACGTGTTTTAATGAGTTTTCTGAACGACTGTTATCTAGTTGAAAATCCATGATATATATAATTTGCTTAAAGTTACTGATAAAATTCTGAGTGAAGTAAATATCAAAGGAGTGAAAATGGAGCTGATAATTTCACTAAGGTCCCGCTGTGGGAGTTCATGAGTCCTAGCCGTGACTAAAAAGACGGTTATCTCTATCCTGTATTCTTTTATGTAATTGATTTGCATCAACATTACTATATGATAAATATTTATTAGATATATCAAGGATCTTGTGTTTTTTATGAAACTGGAATTTGAGTTCCCCTCCAACAAAAACAGTGATAATTTCAGATAATTCTTAATCGCACGGACAGGCCGTTAGGTCATTAATTAATGAGGACGATGGTTGTGTTTTTGTGAAACAGTGCGTGGATAAACGAGCGTCGGGTTAGCACTGAATTGCAAGAATCGGTATCTTGACTCATTGATGATGATTTAATAATATTATCCTTAATTAATTTATATTTTATTTCACTTTATATATATATATTTTAGCCTAGCATGCATCATGTAGGACTTTGATATAATTGTGATAAGAATTAATTCCTGATTAAAATTCAGACTATTAATCCAATAAATCCCAACGTGATATAAAATATTCCATTCTGAGTTGAGTATCTTGATTATCTTTGAGGTTCGGTTGAAGATATCCTTGGAGTTTATCTTTTTTTGGATTTCTCACCCAACATTTCTTGTTTCCTCTTAAGATCTGTCATGCAGCACTTCCACATTAGCTGGTAACCGCTCTTCATGACGAAATCTGCAGGGTTTTTGACCTTGGGTACTTCCCAATCACGGAAGTTGATCGACCTTTTGTTTCTTTTGTTTCCTTTATCCATATAAGATTGATTACATTGATCTCTTTGAGTTATCTTCACTGATTATTTTGAGAAAGATTCTCATCATATGATGTTAAGAGCATGTCACATCACACCTTGGCATCACCTTTTTAGTATATTTCACTCCCTTGCAAAGCCAATGCCAAGGTGGGGCAGCTATAGACACGCTAATTTTGGCATCATATTGAGTAAATTTCATGTCACAATAATAATGTCCCATAATGGTCTAATGTTTAATCATTAATTAATTTTTATTGATTTCCTCCTAAAATTTGTTGAATCACGTTGCTGATGCGCAACGCCATTTGGATTCTTAGCAGAAATTAATTCGGAATTAAAATTAATAAATTTAAGAGGATTTAACTAAATAGCATCTCCTGAAGACGACGCCATTTAGGTCCTAATCCACTTAGGTTTACGATTTCTAATTCTAGTTAATTTCCTAAATTATCTAAAGCACGTAGCGTATACACAACGCATTTTATGTTTCCTAATTGTTTTCGGTTTTCTTTACCAGATTTATTTCTATTCTGGATGCATTAATGAACTAAAAGGCGTCCCCCTTGAACGACGCATTTTAAGAGTTTCCTGATAAGCATGATTTGGCCGAGATAGTCTGGTTCCAGAAGATGGAAGGGTTTCCAATTCCCTTCATGATCGTCCAAGACAAGTCCGAGCTACGGGAAAGTCCCTTTAAAGGCCAAGATACCCTAAAGTCACTTCTTATAAGTACATATGGACATTAACCTTTGAAAAAGGTTGGTAATTGGAGAATTTGGAGCTTCCTACAAGGTATTTGAAGGTCCTCAAGGAAAAAAATGTGGATAGCAAAAAGAGTTCTTATTTCTTCATCTTTTCCTCTATTGAAGTTTAAGAAGACCAAGGCTTTCAAGGGGCCAAACAACCAACCATCTTATTTTCTAGTTTCTTTTTCATATGATTTTTCATTGCATCAACTCATTGCACACACCCACTCCATAATTTCCAAACCTAAACCTCCTTCAAGGGGTTTAAAAGAAAATCACAAAAGTGAGTTCTTTTAGTTTAGTTGCATGTTTAAATTTTTAATTAAAATAGATATTATGCTATTTTAGTTCTAATCATAGTTTTCATGTTTGTTTGATCTTTCACAAGGTATAAAAGAAGGCCATTTGTAATAGAAAAATAACCATGCAGAAAAAAACATGTACTTGCCTTTAAGCTAGAAGCTCTCTTGACTACAGCAAGAAGCTCCTCCTCCTAGATGTGCGAAGAACCCCAAACAGCTCCCGTTCCCGCTCTAAACCTTTCTCTCCCTTTCTCCCTCTCTTTCTTCCTTCCTCTCTTCCTTTCTACCTCTCTCTCTCTCTTTCCCTCCACTCTCTCTCCCTAAAACGTGGGCAAGGAGGAAGGGGAGGAATGGGGAGAATGAGAGGGGTTACCCCCCTATTTATAGGGGTGGTCATGGCCTAGGATGGGGACAAGTGCCCCTTCTAAGATCCCTTGGATTTGGGACATGTGTCCCTTTAGGATAGGGATTGCTTGGAAGGTGACAAGTTGCATGGTGAGGTGGCATGGGTTTCTTGGGGGCCAGGCTAGCTTACCAATATCCTTTACCAGTATCCTTAACCTTTAACAGTATCCTTTAGCACTTTTACATTTAAGTCCCTATATCTTTCGTAATTGGCTTCATACCCCCATTCAGTACCTTTTTTACTGAATTTAACTTCTTTTTGATGATTTGAGTACACTACTAGAAGCCTTTGAAATTACACTTAAGACCTTATGAACATTTTCTATTGTATTACAGGACATAACTTTTCGAAATTGCATTTATACTTTTTAAGTATTTGCATATATGCTCTTTTTCAAAATTGTTTATTGATTGGTAAAACTTATTATCATTCAATGGTCTCATAAATTCCCTAAAATTGTAAGTAAACTTTTCATGTAGCTATAATTTTGTAGGTCCTTACAAGAAATACGGTGAACACAATTAGAAGATGCAAATTGGATGATGGTACCATTGTCGAAGATCTTGATGTAGTTAAAATGCATGCACTTTATTACTACAACAGTCTTCTCAACAAAGACAGAACATGTTTGGAGCTTACTATTTAGCCAAGGTATACTCTGAACTCAGAAGATTGCACTTTTCTTAATGCACCATTTTCTTCCGAAGAGATTACTAAGGTGGTTATGGCATCCCCTAAAAATAAAAGCCTTGGGCTCGATGGCTTTCCTGCTGAATTTTATAAATCTTGCTGGAGTATAGTTGGTGAATCTGTAATTTAAGCTATTCTCTTTTTCCTTAATGGAGGCCCCTGGTAAAGCAAGTGAGTTGCACATTTATTTCTTTTATCTCCAAAAATGAATGTGCAGATTCATTTGATCAATTTAGGCCAATCTGTTTATGTAATTTCTTCTACAAGATTGTGGCAAAGATACTTGCTAACAGGATGCAGAGGGTTATGCCTAAGCTCATAAGTCAAAATCAATCAGCTTTTATTAAGGGCAAAAGAATTCAAGACAACATCTTATTGGCAAATGATCTGATGAGAGACCTTCATTCTAAATAGAGGGGCTCATTGGTGTCTCTGAAAGTAGACCTTAAAAAGGCTTTTGATTATGTCTCTAGGCCTTTGATACTTTATATAATGGAGAAGATGGATTTCTCATCTAAATGGATTTCTTGGATTAGTACTTGCATTGAATCACTAACTTTATCTGTTCTATTCAATGGTTCTCCAGTTGGGTTCTTCAAATCCAAGAATGGTATCAGACAAGGGGATCCACTTTCTCCTTATCTTTTCTATATTGCAATGAAAAGTCTCTCCTGCATGCTTCACGCAGGGGTACTATCAGATGGGATTCAAGTACCAACTCATGGGAATATTCAAATGTCACACTTAATCTTTGTAAATGATGTAATTTTGTTCCTCAAGCCTCATCTCAAATTAGCTATAGAAATTGCAAAACTACTAGACCAGTTTCATTCCTATTCGGGGATGCAACTCAATCACACAAAAAGCAAAGTGTATATTGGGGCTAATGTCAAGCATAAACAATATTTTGTGAGTGCTTTGGGGATTTCGGAAGGATCTCTGCCAGTTGTATATTTGGGTTTACCACTCATTTCGTCTGGTATGAAAAAGCACCTTGCATTACCCACTCTTAATAAGATTAAGAGGAGAATTGCATCATGGAAGACCAGATTTCTCTCTAAGGCTGGTAGATTAGAGCTTATTAGATCAGTCCTAAACTCATATTCATTGTATTGTGCCGTTGCTTTTTTATTACCAAAGGGGTTCATAGACGAGGTTGAGAAGCTTTTGAGAAATTTCTTCTGACATTACTCTGGTGACTATAAACCCTTTCACTTGGTTTAATGGGATCTAATTTGCAGACCAAAAATATAAGGAGGGCTTGGATTAAGAAGACTAAAAGACTGGAATGAAGCCTGCATCACAATGCAGCTCTAGAATGTTATCACTTAGGAAGATAATTTATCGACAAAGTGCTTTCAAGCGAAGTATCTCTAGACTAGCTCCATCTAGGAGATAGCACCAAGTGGTTTCAAGCAAAGTATCTCATTCATGTGCTCTGAAGGGTATACTAAAGCAGAGAGAATGGCTTATTGATAATATATCTTTTGAAGTGGGAGATGGACAGTCATTCAGACTCTGGCCTGACTCGACGCTGGAAAAAAAAAATATACTCTCCTGCTATAGGGATCACATGAGGTATGCACTAGGTATGCATCATAGTCTTCTGAGTTCTTTTATTACTAGACAAAACTGGAATTTACTTGCAATAGTATCACCACAAATGTTTGAAGTTTGGGACAAGATTCATCAGGTTATAATCCATCATGATAAGGTAGATAAGATTGTATGGCAGCATGACAATGGGAAACTCAGTGCAAAAAATATTTGGAACAAAAGGAGAGTTCAACACCCAATGGTTGGTTGGTTTGCTTGTGTTTGGAAAAGGCCCACTTGCCAAAAATACTCATTGTTGCAATGGCAGCTCAATGTGGGGAATATTGCCACAATGGATAATTTAATGAAGAGAAGAATTCATGGTTTAAATGTGTGCATGCTCTGCCTTGCAAATGAAGAAAATTTAGATCATCTTTTCTGTAATTGTTAATACTCTGGATGGATTTGGAAGCAAATTCTTTATAGGTTTGGAATTCAAAGGAGTCCAAGACCCTCATTCTCATTGGAGATGAATGACCTGTTACCGAGCTTCAGTAAAAAAGGACCAGCCACTATCCTTCCCTTTAATGCCATCAGGTGCTCAACATGGGGGATTTAGAGGGAGAGATGCAACAGGATTTTCCAAGGAGTGAAACATTCAAGAATGCAATTGCTACTTGCAATTCTTGCTGATATCAGACCCATTTCGGAAAGCTACAATTGGGAAGGAAAACTAAGTAGAAGAGCTAAATTTGTCTTTAGGAATTTCAACATCTCTATTTCATAGCCCAAGACAGAGCTATCAAATTGTGATAGTATGTCCTGTATTATCATCTATTGGGTTCATAACTATCATTTTGTGCTAGCATGAATTTCAACTTGTAAATTTATTCTTTGTGAATATACTCTTGGTATTACTTACAAAAAAAAAAAAACATACCCCGCGTTGCCAAGGGTGCCAGCTCAGATGAATGGAAGGAGATAGAGGGTTGATCCCCCTGTGACACTAACAAGGCAGTGATCTTCTCCACCGGCACATCTTCAATGACTATTTATCATTTGTAAATATTCTATCAAGGCTTCTTGATGGGTCTTGGACCTCTTAATTAGCTCAAGCACAAAGATGTGTGCTGGTGTTTTGTCTACATGTTTCAGCAAATCATATTGAGTACTTGGTCAACTCTCTTCGTTCTGCACTTCATCAACTGCTCGTGACGGACCCTCCTGAACAACATACTGTGGGAATAGCTTATTAAAGATCCTAATGCTCCGGAGCTCAACAATGGAGGATGCGGGTGATGCCTTGACTATTGTCAGATTAATAAGGGGTTTGGAAGGTTGGATGGGTTGGCTTGATGTAGTGGGTGATTGGATAATGCAGATGAGGGGTTTGGAAGGGTGGATATAAGGTAGGTAGTTGAAGAAGTGGGGAATGGAAAGCGGAGCAAGGATTTGGATGGCATGATGGGTTCATAAACGGGCAGAGGGTTGTTCACTGGTGGTGGTGTCGTGGTTATGGGTTTGAGGAATGCGGGTAGTTGAATAGGGGTACTAGGTGATGGTGAAGCTGGTGAAGGCCTGGGAATGGAGATGATATGGCGCGTGGGTGGTGGTACGTCAGTGTTCTGACTGTGGCCTTTAGAATAGATAGACGAGGATTCTTCGACCCTCCACTATTGTCCCCGGTGAGCCTCAGATTGGCTATTCGTGGGAATCGGGGCTATTTGATTGTGATGCTCTATACAATTCCCATATTCTACTGTGGTGCCACCTCCTGAACTGGAACTCTTTGAGCATGCTGTTACTGCTGTGGTTGCTGTTGCTGTGATTTTCTTGCCTTCAAGGCGGTTATGAATTTCCTCATTTCCTCCCAGTCTATGCCCCCTTGGTCGTTCAGATCGTGAATGTAATCTCTGGATTGGAAACGGGCATCCACGGTGTGCCCTAGCTGTCTATGGAACACACGATATCGGGAAGCATCAACATTTTGAGGCCATACAGTCCTCTCCTTTGGTAGTGACAATGCATTCGCTCCAGGGCATTGAATATGTCAGACAATGTCTCTGGGAGTGGTGAATAGGATGCCCTCTTTGAACCTGGAGGCTTCCGTTGTTGAGAATAGTTATTTGGGGGGGGAACTTGGTTATATGTTGGCTACTGACGAATCTGGTTGAAAGCAGGTTGATATGGTTGCGGTTGTGGCCGAAAGCCTTGTTGATTCTGTGGTCGTGGCGGACTGAACTGTGGCTGATGACTCCTCATGAACTGGGGTTGATTATTATTCACTTTGCTGATATGTACATGGGACAGTGTGCCCTCTGTGGTTGAACCCATATTAGAAGAGTTTGGAATAACAGGCTTCTGAGGTGGAGGCTTGTTAGGTTGGTGTGGATTAAAGACACTGGAGAAGGTGGAGTCCTTGACGGCATTCTGCGCATAACGATCTCTCTCGTACAAGTCTGCCAAATTGGTCAAATTATTCAATGTCAGGACCAATTTATACTGTGGGGTTGCATTGAAAATCATCATCTTGACTTGCTCGGACTCAGACAGACGATCCTTTATTTTCTCGGCCATGGCCCTCCATCTATCGGCAAAAGTTACAAAGTCTTCATCAGACTTCATCTTTTCGGGCACCAGATCAGTTATGGAGAGGGACGGTGCAACTCTATCTTTGTAACGCTGTAGGAACTTCTGGGACACAGTGTCAAAATCCCCAACATCAGAAGAATCCAAAGGGAAGAACCATTCCAGGGCGGATCCCTCTAATGACCTCTTGAAGAGAAAGGCCAGCGACCTCCTGTCGTTCAGCCAAAAAGAGAATTCGTACATGAACTCCTTTAGATGGGTGAAGGGATTGCCGGAGCCATTGTACTTCCTCGGAGGGTGGAAGATAGAACACAGGCAGATTAGGGATAGAGACTTCAGGGGTAGCTTTGACATCCATCATTTTCTTGAAGCTCTTGAATTGTTCATCCATTTGGTTAATCTTCGTGAAGAGCGCCTTGGTAACTGAATCAGCTGGTGGTGGTGATGGTGCCTGAAAGGTCTACCTCCTAGAGTAGCCAGGGCATGGAGGACAGTAAGGCTGAGAACCGGCAGCATTTCCGCCATGCCCGAAGGCATTTTGATAAGTTGGCGTCGACAGCTAGACCGGGCATCTTGCAGAGGATTGCTGGGGACCATAGGCCGAGGAGTAGTGATATGAAGGCCTTCCTGTTGGGTTTCTCCGGATCGCTCACGGAGCGGAAAATAAAATAAAACAACGATCCGTTTTCCCGTTTCGGAAAACTAAAATCGATTATCGGATAATCGAAGTTCTCACCGTGTGCGGATTCGAATCCGCAACCGTTCGGTTCCGTCGGTGCGACACCGCAAGCCGCGCAAGCGCCCGGCCTCTAGTGAAGTCCACGCGATCTTCGTCGAGACGGATATCCTCACGTTCCTTGTTCTTAGTAGCCCACGAAACCTCCGCCGGTCACCGCAACGATCGCCGCAACGCGCGGACAATTTCCCATCGAACGGGATTCAGAGAAGCGGCGGAGCATATCTAGATCTGTCTGGACGCCAGAGTGAGAGAGAAATAGAGGAGGGGCGGCTAGGGTTAGCAGCAGCTTGGCCTGCTCAGCCCGTTCGATATGTTTTATACTAACCGCGCAGTTTTTCATAAAAACCCCGATTTGTATAAAACCCACTTTTTTATCCATCGCCTTGAGAATCATGTGCGTGTGACCCTCTAGGCCTAAGTACCAGTCCAGTCAATGGCCCAACAAGCCCAGTGACTCCTCACTGGCTTTATTAATCAATTAATAACCCTTTATTAATTAATTAATCAATCGAATTGATGTCGCGCATCGAATTCGACCGGGCCTCTGATCACGTTGGGTGCCAAGCAACACCACATGAACCCGGAAGATATTGGGGTTAAGTAACCCACTCTTGGAACCATTTCGTCGACAGTTACCACGTGGATATAATCCTTCATTCGTACAATACTCTCGAGTCAACTCAGGATATGGCGAGCTGTCAAACCCTAACCGGTCGACTCACTTGGATTGGATGCCACTAATAAATATTGGAAAACTCCTTTCCCGATATTATCATCCGCCCTGGCCAAGGACTTCCGTGCATCCTTCCTAGAGCATTCTCTCTCTAACTACCGAAAGCGAATAATTCCTTATTGACACACAATTCCCTTCGACGGTATTCCGCTGTACCCAATCCTTGGTGTATTAGAATCCCGTGGCTAGAGATTCGTAAACAAAGGTCAAATCACAGAAGTCCACCGACAAGGTGTCATTGGTGTCTCAGGTCCGAGGACCATTCACGCAACTGCGACAATAGAATCAAGCTGGTTGACAGTGAGGTACAATACCATCCAGCGATTCAGTCGGATCAGTTCAGTGAACTCATTCTCCAATGAGCACCTACAGATTCGCCTTAGTGTCTCCACACAAGTGACTTATGAGATCAGTCACCCTCATCATATGAGCAGGAGTAATCTGTATTAGTCTTACCGGATATCCGATGTCCTTCTCGTATATCCTCCGACTAGGAACGATTAAGAATATGTGTGTTTAAGTGATCAGTCTCATCAGTATGATCTCATCATAATCTGATCACTATAGCACATATTCATGGACTTCATTATGAAACGATAATTAATGCGATTTACACATAATGAATATTATGCCATTATATTAATAAATGAACAAGATTTACATAGCTAGATTGGCTTGTAGGCCACCTAAAACTAACAATCTCCCACTTGGACTAAAGCCAATCACCTTTATACAATAAGCCTATAGACTTTAAGTGACGCTCAAACACAATTTGAGCCAACGGCTTCGTCAGTGGATCTTCTACATTGTCGACGGATAGAACTATTTCCACTACTACATCTCCTCTGGATATGATCTCTCTGATAAGATGAAAGCGCCTCAGAATATGCTTTGATTTCTGATGAGACCGCGGCTCTTTCGCTTGCGCAATCGCTCCATTGTTGTCACACAACAGTGGAACAGGCTCAGAGATGCTGGGAACTATGCCGAGGTCGGTGATGAATTTCTTCAACCACACTGCTTCCTTGGCGGCTTCAACTGCAGCGATGTACTCAACTTCAGTCGTCGAATCTGCAGTGGTTACTTGCTTAGAACTCTTCCAGCACACTACGCCTCCGTTCAAAGTAAACACGAATCCAGATGTAGACTTACTATCATCCGGATCCGACTGGAAACTAGAGTTAGTAAAGCCTCGCAGTTTCAAGTCACCTCCTCCATAGACAAGAAACATAACCTTAGTTCTTCTCAAGTACTTAAAGATGCATTTCACTGCCTTCCAGTGCTCTTCGCCTGGATCAGCCTGAAATCTGCTTGTAACACTTAGAGCAAATGCAACATCAGGCCGTGTACATAGCATGGCATACATGATAGATCCTATGGCAGAGGCATAGAGTATTCTATCCATGAATGCCCTCTCATTAGGAGTCTTAGGAGACTGCTCCTTTGAGAGATTAATTCCATGTCCCATCGGTATGAGACCACTCTTGAAATTTTCCATGCCAAACCTTTTGACTATGGTATCTGATGTAGACTGGATCTATCACGACCGGATTCCGGAGCTGGAATCCGAAAAGAAGAGGATCCGGAGCTGGGCAGGATCGGTGTTCGAAGGGCCCCGACGGGGATCCGAGAGGCGAAGGACGCAGAGGCGAAGCCGGGAGTCCGGTGCCGGAGGCGACTCGGAGCGGGCCTCTCTTGGATAGTGAGCCCGAAGGCTCCTTCAGCGCGAGGCCGAGTCTCCTGTCTTGAACCGAAGCTCCTTCGGTTGACGAAGGTACGGCGCGGATGAGTCTTCTTCCGTCTGCTCGTCGACAGGCGACGAAGCCGAAGCCGAAGGTCCGAGGCCGGAGGCAACTCGGAGCGGGTCTCCTGGCTTGAATAGTGACCCCGAAGGCTCCTTCAGCGCGAGACCGAGTCTCCTGTCTTGGGGCAGCCGGCGTTCGGCGTCGAGACCAGGGAGAGGAATCCGAGGTCGGCGGCCGAGACCGACTCGGGGAGGTCGGCGACGATTCGAACCGATCCCCTGCAGGAGGGAAAGAAGAAGAAGAACCAGTCAGCAGGAGTCCCGGGCGTCAGCCCTGGGGAACCCCCTCCGACGGTCAAGTTAGCTCCTGAAGAAGATTCGATTCAGAAGGCAAGAAAGAGTGGTTTTAATGCTATTCGGACAAAAGTCCTTTAAGGGTCTCGGAGGCTTAGGGATGCATCCGTTTTTTTTCCTCCTTGGCCATAAATAGCGGGGTATTTATAGCGAAGGATAGCGGATGGTTAACGGTGGCAGCCGATATAGGACTAAACGATGGCTTACTGATAAACCGCCATAGTGCTCGATCCGCCACCGGAGTGGGCCGAATTCGGCTACCGGGCCGAAGGGGGTTGGGCCGCTGATGGGCCGAAGCCTGTTGGGCCCTGGGCTGCCGCGCTGCTCCCGGGCCGTAGGCTAGTGGGCCGCTGACGGGCTGAAGCCTGTTGGGCCGGGAGCGACGGTGCCGCTTATGTGCCGAAGCCTGCTGGGCCGCTGATGGGCCGGAGGCTCCCGGAGGGCCTGGTACTGCTGCTGCTGGGCTGAAAGGGGTTTGGGCTTGTTTCAATGGGCCGAATCGGATTCTGCCTCATCACATATCCCCCCACTCTTGTCTTCCTCAGTTCTGAGATGGCGAGAGTATAGCCCGAAGCTATCAGAAGAATATCGTAACAGGTGCTTTACCCGAAGGTCTGTTCTCTTTCTCTTCACTGGGAAGAGGGCGCCCTCGGTTGGCCGAGGGCTACGCGGTTGCTTCGTCTTTGCCCGGAGTGGCGACGAAGGCTCAGAGCTCAGAAGCCGAAGGGCCGAGCCTTCTGACTCGTGTCAGGCTTCATTAAATGGACGGGATGGCGCGTCGCCTCGCGAGGAAGCACGGGACACGCGTCGCGCATCCAGCCGCTCCGTAAAAAACACAAACGGATCCTGACCGCTCGTGGGTCGCGGATCGCCTCGGCTCTCTGCCCGAGGCTCCACTCGGATTGCCGCCGTTCCCTTCGTCTCACGCGGATCGGGACACGTGGCGGAAATCCGAGTGATCAGCCGAAGGGTCGGAGCGCTCTCGGCCGTTGATCGCTCTGCTTCAAGTCCCGGAGCCGGCCCGCCATCATTGCCGAAGGACGGTGCACGTGGCGGGCATCCGGGAGGAGCGAGGGGACGAGCGGGATGATCTCGGCCGTTGGCTTCGGCGGGAGGCGCTTCGAATGGGCTTATAAATACAAGCCCTCAGCAGGGCACTGCTCTTCTTCCTATTGCTGTGCTTGCGTTTCCCTTGCAACCATCCGAACTCTTCTTCCTTCTCCAGCGAAAGGCTAGCTTCCTGAAGGCTTCGTCCGAGCTCGCCGGCCATCGTGGGAGGCTCTCCGTTCCTCAGAGCGCATCGCTAGTGGAGCTTGGAGGCTTGGGGAAGCATTCGGTTCAGGAGAGACTCCCTCCCCCTTCCTGCGAGTAAGCTTTGCCTCCTTCTTCCCCTTCGCGGCCTTATGGTCCGGAGTCCTTCCAGCGAGATTACTCCTTCGGACGAGGAGTATACTCCTTCCCACTCTCTTAAGTCTTCCCTGTCAGATCCTCTCGCCTCGGGTTCCCTTGCTTCCGCAATGTCTGGGGAGCCTGAAAACTCCGGGACTGAGGAGTCCGAGACTTCGGGGGAGGAGGTCTCCGAGGCTGGGATTTCTGGGGCCGAGGCTTCCGGGGCCGACGCTTCCGAGGCCGAGGCTACCCAGGAAGTTTGGAACTCAGGCCAGGCTTCCACCTCGGGACGCCGCCTCCCGGACATTGCTTCGGAAGCCACCTGCGCCCTTTCGGACGTAGAGGTGAGGAACTTAGTTTCTTACTTTCAGCTTCCTTCATGGACGACCCCTCATCGGCCCGAGTCCGCCACCAGGGCCAATACTGTCCGCCCGGGCTCCTTCTCCATATATGTTGATAGCTTTGCGGCGGGCTTCCGTCTTCCTCTTCCTACCTTCGTCATTAATCTCCTCAGCTTCTACGGGCTGGCCCCGTCTCAGTTCTTTCCCAATTCTTGGCGTACTGTGTACGGATTTTTGAGCGTCTTCGCTCATGTAAAGATCCGCCCTTCCATCAATGTCTTTCGCTACCTCTTCAAAATCCAAAGGCAGGGGAAGTCCGAGTGGTACTGCTTCGTCCCTCGGGTTGGCCGAAGCATCTTCTCCGGGAAGCCCTCGTCCATCCACGGCTGGAAGAGGAAGTTCATCTTCGTCTCTCTGCCGGAGAACGAGAAGGGCGTGTGGCCCTTCCCCACCGAATGGGTGCCGCTGGCCGCAGGCCTCTCGGACCCTCTTGCTATGACCCCTGTGCAGAGCACTCTCGTGGGCCATGTCCAGGTTAAGGCCCCGTACGACGTCTCGGGGCTCCTCAGCGCGTCGGAGCGGCTGGTGAACGCCGGGGTCTGGCCGGACCCTCAGTCTGATCCGGCGCGGGCCTCCCCTTATCTTCCTTCCGCGGAGACTTCGCAAAGCCGCGGAGGAAGGGCCGCCGCTCCTCTGGCCGAAGCTCTTCCGGCTGAGGATGCTGATGAAGTTTCGGCCGAGGGTAAGTTGGCTTTGTATTTGCACTTGATCACTGTCTTGTTTCTAACGCGTCACTCTTGCTTGCAGCAATGGCCGATCTTGATGACCTCCTCGCCTTGATATCCGACCAGTGTGCTCCAAGCCGGGAGCCGGCCTCGCAGGCGGCGGGCAGGTCCGGCCGAGGCGCTGGGGCTCCGAGGACCCGAGGCGGGGTCCCAAGGACTGCGGCCTCGGCCGAGGGTCGCGCTGCCGCCGCTGCTCTCGAGAGGGAGCAGAAGACAAAATTCGCCGCTCGAAGGGGCGGCCGAGCGTCGAAGCGCCCCCGGGAAGAGGAGGCCGGAGAGGCGGAGGTGGCTCCGCTGGTCAGGAGGAGCGCCGGGGCCCGAAGGGCCGCGAGGCTGGTGTCTCCCGAGGCGTCGAGGGGCGACTCCCCTCCGGCCGTATCGGCAGGGGTTGGTGACGGAGGCGCTGGGTCGCGGGCGCCCCGGGCGCAGCGTGAATGGTGGCACCCCGTGCCGGGGGTGTACAAAGATGAGAGTATACAGGACCCGCAGACGTGCCTTCGTCTACTCAGCAGCCTCACTCTCTTCAGCTTTCGAAGAGCTGAGGGAGCATTCGATTACCGACCTGGCGGCGATGAGCGCCCGGTTTGCGGTCCAGGTAGGAAGTCCGAAAATTCTTCCACCTAGCCTTCCTTGGCTGTCTTGATTTTCTAACCCTTGTCTGCTCTTGGCCCACAGGCTGCGATGACGGGCAGCGTCCTGATGCATCAACAGGAGCTGCTCCGGCTCAAGCTTCTGAAGGCCGAGGGGGATCCGGCCGATTCCGGTGAAGGTACCTCGGCGGCGCCCCGCATCGAGCCCTTGATTGACAGGCTTACTACCGTGAGCGGTCGGGCGCGGGCGCAGCTAGAGGAGAGGGCAGCAGAGGCCCGTGCTGCTGCCGAGGCCAAGGCGAAGGCCGAGCGGGAGAAGGCGAAGGCCGAGGGCGAGCTTGCTGCGGCTTAGACTGAGATCTGGGCGCTCAAGACCCAGATCCAGGACAAGGAGTCCCGGCGGGCTTCGGAGAAGCGCCGCCACGCCGAGGAGGTCTCGGCGCTGAAGCGGGAACTGGAAGAGGCGGCGGAGTCGGCCATAGCCGATTACAAGGCCGGGCGTGACTACGCCCGAGAGATCCTCCAAGCCCAGCTGCTGGCGTCTTCTTCGGTCTTCGACCTCGGACTGGCTGTCGCTCAGAGGGCCTGCCCGAGCGTCGATTTGACCAAGGTCGCCCTGCCGATGGGCGAGGATTCCAAGGAGCTTCTATCCTGGTGGAAGGACCTCATGGCTGAGAGGGCCTCGCCTCCAGTTGCCGAAGATGAGGTCGAGACCGCCGAGGAGGCTCCTGCCGAGGAGGCCCCCGCCGAGGAGGCCCCCGCCGAGGCTGCCGCTCCTGAAGCGGTACAGATCGTTGACTCCCCCTCTCCCTCTCCTGGCCGAAATGTCGTCGAGGCGGAGGAGGAGAGGGTCGTCGAGGACTGATACGAGGGTTCCCCTCGGTTTTTGCTTTTCCGCTTTTGTAATCCTTCGGCCAGGCATATGGCCGAGCTTGTACTTCCTTTTGTTTAAGAATACAAGGAATGTTTTTGGGCTTTACCTTATTGTTTTCTGCATGACGAATGGATCTGGCCTTTCCGAAATCTGAGATCTTTTCGTCGTTCGCTATAGCTTGCGAAGCCGAGACCCGATGTAGGTTCGGATAGGTCATTGATAGAATCTCGTCAGCAGATAAGGCTGCTTTAGATGCGGCTTCTGTGGCCGAAGCCGCTCCCGCTTTGTCTCATGCAGACTTTAGAAAATAACCCGCCGCGTCCCAATCCGGATTACATGGCCGAAGCCATTCGTCGGATCGAAGGACTCGCGGATTTTAAGAGAACCATGCCCCTCCCGGTACGGTTTGCATGGCCGAAGCCACTCCCGATACGGTTTACACGGACTTAAAGAAAAGCCATGCCGCGTCCTGATCCGGATTACATGGCCGAAGCCATTCGTCGGATCGAAGGACTTGCGGACTTTAAGAGAACCATGCCGCTCCCGGTACGGTTTGCATGGCCGAAGCCACTCCCGATACGGTTTACACGGACTTAGAGAAAAGCCATGCCGCGTCCTGATCCGGATTACATGGCCGAAGCCATTCGTCGGCGAAGGACTTGCGGACTTTAAGAGAACCATGCCGCTCCCAGTACGGTTTGCATGGCCGAAGCCACTCCCGATACGGTTTACACAGACTTAGAGAAAAGCCATGCCGCGTCCTGATCCGGATTACATGGCCGAAGCCATTCGTCGGATCGAAGGACTTGCGGACTTTAAGAGAACCATGCCGCTCCCGGTACGGTTTGCATGGCCGAAGCCACTCCCGATACGGTTTACACGGACTTAGAAAAAACCATGCCGCATCCTGATCCGGATTACATGGCCGAAGCCATTCGTCGGATCGAAGGACTTGCGGACTTTAAGAGAACCATGCCGCTCCCGGTACGGTTTGCATGGCCGAAGCCACTCCCGATACGGTTAACACGGACTTAGAGAAAAGCCATGCCGCGTCCTGATCCGGATTACATGGCCGATGCCATTCGTCGGATCGAAGGACTTGCGGACTTTAAGAGAACCATGCCGCTCCCGGTACGGTTTGCATGGCCGAAGCCACTCCCGATACGGTTTACACGGACTTAGAAAAAACCATAACAGGTTCTCTGATCAAAAGAGTTCTTTATTCATACCCTTCGGCTGAAAGCCTGGGGAGAGGTGACTTACATATAATAACGCCGAAGACGCTCTACATTCCATGTGCGAGGAAGGGGTTGGCCCGAAAGGGTCTCCAACCGGTAAGCTATACGCCTGATCACCTCCCTGACCCGATAGGACCCCTCCCAGTTGGGGGCAAGCTTTCCTGAGGCTTCGGCCGGCTTGGAAGCATGAGCATTCCTCAACACGAGGCTCCCTACTTCAAAGCTTCGGGGCTTTACTCGAGTGTTGTGGTACTTGGCTATGCGCTGTTGATAAGCCGCCAGCCGGATACGAGCTTTATCTCGGGTCTCTTCAATGAGGTCCAAGTGGTCTTTCAAACCTTCCTCGTTGGCCTCCGGACTGTAAGCAACGACCCTGGGAGAAGGAAGGCCGATTTCCACCGGAATAACGACCTCTATCCCATAGGCCATGCGAAAAGGAGTTTCGCCAGTGGGGGTTCGGCTCGTCATCCGATAAGCCCACAGAACGCTCGGCAGCTCCTCAACCCATCGGCCTTTAGCCTCACCGAGGCGGGTTTTCAATCCCTGCAGGAGGCTTCGGTTAGTGACTTCGGCTTGGCCGTTTGCTCGAGGATGCGCCACAGAAGTGAATTTGTGAAGTATGCCGAAGCTCGCACAGTTGCCGCTGAACCGTCGACTGTCGAATTGCTTCCCATTGTCAGAGATGATGGCCTGAGGGATGCCGAACCGGTAAATGATGGACTTCCACACGAAGTTCCAAGCATTGCTATCGGTTATTGACGCGAGGGGTTCGGCTTTGACCCACTTGGTGAAGTAATCGACCGCCACGATGAGGAACTTTCTTTGGCCGGTGGCGACGGAAAAGGTCCCAGGAGGTCGATTCCCCATTGGGCAAAAGGCCAGGGATCGGACAAGGGGGTCAGAAGGGTGGCTGCCTGGTGAATGAGGGAGCTGAACCTCTGGCACTGGTCACAGCGCCGTACGAGGGCTAAAGCGTCCTCTCGGAGTGTTGTCCACCAGTAGCCTTGCCTCAGGAGCTTGTGAGCCAGGGCCCTTCCTCCCGCATGTGCCCAGCATATCCCTTCATGGACTTCTCTTGCGGCGTAGTCGGCTTCAGCCGGGCCGAGGCACCGCAGCAATGGTCGACCGAAGGATTTCTTGTATAGCACCCCGTCCAGAAGGAGGAAGTGGGATGAGCGCTGTCGAATGTGCTTCGCCTCCTTCGGATCTGGCGGGACTTCTCCTTGGAGAAGGAAAGTGACGAGGGGGGTCATCCATGTCACAGCCTCGACCTCAGTGACTTGCATGGCTTCGGTTTTGCCGAGGCTTGGTTCGGCAAGCTCCTCGACGAGGATCATTCGGCCTCCACCCCCGTCTTGTGTTGACGCTAGCCGGGAAAGAGCGTCGGCTCGGGTGTTCTCGGCTCTCGGGATCCTCACGATTTCACAAGAATCGAATTGGGTGAGGATCTTGCGAGTTACCTGGAGATAAGATGCCATCACCGCGTCCCGAGCCTCGTACTCCCCGGAGATGTGGCCGGCGATCAACTGGGAATCGCTGAAGGCCTTCAGGTTCCGGGCGCCGAGCTTCTTCGCGGCCCGGAGGCCGGAGATGAGAGCTTCGTACTCGGCGGCGTTGTTGGTTGCTGGGAAGGAAAAACGCAGGGTGTACTCCGTGACGACCCCTTCGGGTGACGCCAGGATCCACCCGGCGCCGCTGCCCGTGGAGCACGCGGAGCCGTCCACGAAGAGTCGCCATTCGTCCATCGGCGTAGTCGCCGAAGTAGCCTCGGCTTCGACCGCGTTGGGTGCCGGCTGAGGTGCCGCGGGGGCGCCGGGGGTAAGTTCGGCGATGAAGTCTGCCAACGCCTGGGCTTTTATTGCTACCCGAGGGGCGTAGGAGATGTCGAATTCCCCTAGCTTGATCGCCCACTTCGCTAGCCTGCCGGACACCTCCGGCCGGGAAAGAATCTGCCTTAGGGGCTGGTCGGTGAGGACCTTCACGGGATGAGCTAGGAAGTAGGGCCGGAGCCTCCTCGCGGACGAGACGAGGGCCAGAGCCAGCTTCTCCAGGGCAAGGTACCGGAGTTCCGCTCCCTGAAGGGCTCGGCTGGTGTAGTAAACCGGCTTCTGAACGCCCTCCTGCTCTCGGACGAGGACGGCGCTGAGAGCTGTCTCGGAGACTGCAAGGTACAAGCTCAGAGGTTCCCCGGGAACCGGTTTGGACAAGATGGGGACTTTGGAGTGGTAGGCCTTCAGCTGATTGAAGGCTGTCTGGCACTCTTCCGTCCAGTCGAAGTTGTTGGCCTTCTTCAGTAGCTTGAAGAAGGGGAAACAATAGTCGGCCGCCCTCGACATGAAGCGGCTGAGGGCTACGATCCTCCCGTTCAACTTCTGTACCTCTCGGAGGTTTGCCGGGGGCCGCATCTGCATGATGGCCGAAACCTTCTCGGGATTAGCCTCCACCCCTCGGTGAGTGACCATGTAGCCGAGGAACTTGCCGGAGGCTACCCCGAAGGCGCACTTGGCCGGGTTCAGCTTCATCTTATACCGCCTGAGGGCGGAGAAAGTCTCGGCCAAGTCGACCAGATGCTCTGCAGCAACGCGGCTCTTGACCAACATGTCGTCTATATATACCTCCATGTTTCGGCCGAGCTGTGTGGCGAATACTTTGTTGACCAGGCGCTGATATGTCGCGCCGGCGTTCTTCAGACCGAAAGGCATTCGGGTGTAGCAGTACAAGCCCAAGTCGGTCGTGAAGCTGGTCTTTCTTTCATCGTCCGGATGCATCCGGATCTGGTGGTAGCCTGAATAGGCATCGAGGAAGCTTAAAAGCTCATGGCCGGAAGTCGCGTCCACCACCTGGTCTATCCGAGGCAGCGGAATGCTGTCCATCGGACATGCCTTATTGAGGTTGGTGAAGTCCACGCACATACGCCATTTGCCATCTTTCTTTGGCACCATGACCACGTTAGCGATCCAGTCCGGATGGTGCACCTCTCGGAGATGTCCGGCGTCCAGCCCCTTCTATACTTCGGCTTGGATGGCGGCCCTCCTTTCCTGATTGAAGGTGCGCCGCTTCTGCTTTACCGGAGGCTGATCGGGATCGGTATGGAGTCGGTGCTCTGCTACCTCCGGGTCAACCCCGGGCATGTCCGCCGGAGACCTGGCGAAGACATCGAGATTCTTTTTCAAGAACTCGGTAAGCTTCTCTACTTCACCCCTTTCCAGGCCGGAGCCTATCATCAAGACTCGTCCTTCGCCTCCCGGAACAGGCACGGCGAGGAGTGCCTCTCCCGGGGATGCCTCGGCCGATGACTCGATCGTTAGGGTTTCAGCTGCTGTCTTCCCCTTGACCGAAATCATGTAGCACTGCCGGGCCGCTTCTTGGTTCCCTTTGGCCTCGCCTATTCCATGGCTGGTATGAAACTTCAGCTTCTGATGGAAGGACGAAGGCACGGCTCTGACTCCGCCGATGAGCCTTCGGCCGAATATGGCGTTGTAGGCTGGCTCGATTTTTACAACGGCAAAGTCCGTTTCAACGGTTAATTGCCGGGGGGCAGAGCCTAAGGTTACAGGAAGTCAGACAATACCCTCTACTCGGCAGGGCGAGCCGTTAAAACCGTAGAGGGGGCCCCGGTGAGGCTTCATATTAGCCTCACTCAATCCCAATTTCTCAAAACAGTCATAAAACAAGATGTTTGGGGCACTTCCATTATCCACAAAGATTCTATGTACATCATAGCTATTTATTACAGCATTAACGACGAGAGCGTCGTCATGAGGGACCTGAACATCAGCCAGGTCCTCGGCGCCGAAGGTGATGTCTTCCAGACGAGGCTTCTTCGGTTCGCCTTCAACCGCCGCCACTGTGTTGCGCTGCCGCGGCCTGGATCCTTCCCCCGGCCCTCCGGATATCATCATGATAGACCCAGAACTGGGTCTTTGATGGGACGATTCTACCGGGGCCGAGGTGGCTTTTGGCGGAGGAGCGGCTTCTATTGCTGGGGGCTGCTGCTGCCTGGGCGCTGCAGGGACGTCCCAGTTCTGTTGCGGCGGCTGCTCCCGGCGGTACTGCGGCAGTCTTCCCTCCCGGATGATGCGGTCGATCTCCTCCCGGAGCTGTCGGCACTCATCCGTCGTGTGGCCGATCTCCCGGTGGTATTCACAGTATCTGCCGGGATCTCTTCGGCGTGGATCGGTCTTGATGCGATCAGGCCGCCGAAGCATGCCTTTCACCTCCATGAGCATTCGGGAAGGGGGAGCAGGTAAGGGTAGGTACCGCGGCTGTGGGTCCCGTCGCCTCTCCCTGTCCCAATCCTCCCTGCGATAGCGCTTTCGGGAGGGCTCTTGGTCTTCAGGCCGAGGTCGGACCACCTGGGGAGCAGGCGCCGAGGTGGCTTCGGCCGCGGCTTTACCCCTGGACAGCATCAGGGCCTCCCGGTTGATGTACTTATGGGCCCGGGCCACGAGGTCCTGGAAGGTCGGGGGATGGCGCTTCCCAATGGAGCCGAGGAGCCCCTCGTCCCGGCACCCGCTGATCACGGCCGAAACCGCAATCGAGCTATCGAGGTTCGGGATCTGGGCGGCCTCGGTCCGGAACTTGGTGAAGTACTCCTGGAGAGTCTCGGCGGGGCCTTGTCGGATAGCCAGCAAGCTGGCGGAGGTCTTGCTCTGCCGGGTGGCATCATAGAACTGGTCGATGAACAATTGGCCCAACTGGACTAGGGAGTGGATGGAGTTGGGGGCCAATGTCTCGAACCAAGTGAGGGCGATTTTTTCAAGGGTGAGGGGGAAAAGACGGCAGCGGACTGCCTCGGAGATCCCCCGGACCCGGAGGTAGGTGTTGAACCTCTGGAAATGACAGACCGGATCTGTCATCCCGTCATAGAGAGGGCCCTTCGGTAGCTTGAAGTTGGGGGGCACCTCGGTGGCCAGGAGCTCTGCCGTGAACGGGGTTTGCTCCAGGATGCTGCTGGCGAGGGGAGCCCCGTGAGGTCGGGACACCATCTGCTGCATCTCTTTGCGCATCGCCGTCAGCCGCCGGTCCAGGTCCGGGGCAGTTGAGATGGCGACAGATTGTCCTCCGGTCCGGGCCAGACGGTACTCCGACGAAGCATAATCCTGCTCCGTCAGACGATCGGCGCGGGGAGCTCGGGCAGGCAGCGCCGAGGGCTCGCTGCGCGCCGCCGCGGTCTCGTCGAGAGAAACTGGCGCAGGCACCGGCCGGAACCGGGCGTCTTGTACTGGGTAGAGTGGGGGGAGCGGCGCCTGCTGGGGAAGCTGCCCCGTCAGTCCCATGCGCTGGGCGATGGCGGACACCATCTCCTGAAGAGGCGCTAGGGACGTGACGGCAGCGGCCAGCGTTGCCATCTGCTGCTGGAGCACCCCCACTCGGTCTTCCGAGTCGAGAGACTCCGGTATGGTTGGCAGAGGCGGGTTCGGTGGGGCAGAAGGTGCGCCTTCGGAAGGCAGCATCTGTGCCGAGGCCTCCCGCGCTTCTGCTTCGCTCTGTCCAGATCGCTGGGTCACAGGTCGCTGAGACATGACTTGTTTTGTTGGTTTCCCACAGACGGCGCCACGTGATGTAGACTGGATCTATCACGACCGGATTCCGGAGCTGGAATCCGAAAAGAAGAGGATCCGGAGCTGGGCCAGATCGGTGTTCGAAGGGGCCCGACGGGGATCCGAGAGGCGAAGGACGCAGAGGCGGAGCCGGGAGTCCGGTGCCGGAGGCGACTCGGAGCGGGCCACTCTTGGATAGTGAGCCCGAAGGCTCCTTCAGCGCGAGGCCGAGTCTCCTGTCTTGAACCGAAGCTCCTTCGGTTTACGAAGGTACGGCGCGGATGAGTCTTCTTCCGTCTGCTCGTCGACAGGCGACGAAGCCGAAGCCGAAGGTCCGAGGCCGGAGGCAACTCGGAGCGGGTCTCCTGGCTTGGATAGTGACCCCGAAGGCTCCTTCAGCGCGAGACCGAGTCTCCTGTCTTGGGGCAGCCGGCGTTCGGCGTCGAGACCAGGGAGAGGAATCCGAGGTCGGCGGCCGAGACTGACTCGGGGAGGTCGGCGACGATTCGAACCGAGCCCCTGCAGGAGGGAAAGAAGAAGAAGAACCAGTCAGCAGGAGTCCCGGGCGTCAGCCCTGGGGAACCCCCTCCGACGGTCAAGTTAGCTCCTGAAGAAGATTCGATTCAGAAGGCAAGAAAGAGCAGTTTTAATGCTATTCGGACAGAAGTCCTTTAAGGGTCTCGGAGGCTTAGCGATGCATCCGTTTTTTTTCCTCCTTGGCCATAAATAGCGGGGTATTTATAGCGGAGGATAGCGGATGGTTAACGGTGGCAGCCGATATAGGACTAAACGATGGCTTACTGATAAACCGCCATAGTGCCCGATCCGCCACCGGAGTGGGCCGGATTCGGCTACCGGGCCGAAGGGGGTTGGGCCGCTGATGGGCCGAAGCCTGTTTGGCCCTGGGCTGCCGCGCTGCTCCCGGGCCGTAGGCTAGTGGGCCGCTGACGGGCTGAAGCCTGTTGGGCCGGGAGCGACGGTGCCGCTTATGTGCCGAAGGCTGCTGGGCCGCTGATGGGCCGGAGGCTCCCGGAGGGCCTGGTACTGCTGCTGCTGGGCTGAAAGGGGTTTGGGCTTGTTTCAATGGGCCGAATCGGATTATGCCTCATCAGTATCTATGTACAAGGATTGGGTCATTCCAAGCATCCTCTTTGATCTATCTCTATAGATCCGTATTCCCAACACGTAGGATGCTTCTCCCAAATCCTTCATGGAGAAGTATTTCGACAGCCAGATATTTACTGATGACATCATAGCTACATCATTCCCAATGAGTAGTATGTCATCTACGTAAATAACTAAGAAGGTGACTACACTCCCACTGGTCTTCTTGTACACACAAGGCTCATCTTCATTCTTAATGAAGTCATAAGACTTGACAACTTCGTCAAATCTTATGTTCCAGCTCCGGGAAGCTTGCTTCGATCCTTAAATGGACTTCTGAAGCTTGCATACTTTATCTTGAGATTCTTTGGATGTGAAACTTTCTGATTGTATCATATACACCTCTTCCTCAAGGTTACCATTGAGGAAGGCAGTCTTCACATCCATCTGCCAGATATCATAATCAAAATGTGCAACAATGGCGAGTAGAACTCTGATCGACTTTATCATGGCAACTGGTGAGAAAGTCTCGTCATAGTCAATTCCTTACCTTTGACGATATCCCTTTGCCACCAACCTTGCCTTATAAGTGTCGATCCGTCTGTAGACACGCTAATTTTGACGTCATTTCGAGTAAATTTCATATCATATAATAACGCCTCAAAATGGTCTGATATTTAATCATTGATTAATTTTTATTGATCTTTTTGAGTGTCGGGTTTAACATACATGTTTAAGTTAATCAATTGAATTGATTTTAACTCAAATTTCAGTTAAAATATGAAGAAGGCTAAAAGACGTCTACTTGTGTGGACGCCATTTAGAGTTTATTCTTATTTTAACGTTTAAATTTGAATTTTAATCAGTTGATTAATTAGCTAAAAGGCATCTTCGAGGCACAACGCGTTTTAGGTTTCCTAAGCTATTTTAACTTCTCTTCCGGATGTTTATCCTTATCTTAATTAGTCTAAAAGACGTCTGCACATGTAGACGCGTTTTACCTGATAAAGATAAAGATAAGTTTTTCCGGATGTTTATCCTTATCTTAATTTAATCTGAAAGGCGTCTGTAGTGGCTGACGTGTTTTAGATAATTACAGATAAAGATGAATTAATTTGTATTTATCTGTCAGTTAAGATGGATAAATCCGAGGTTTTCTTATGTTAATCACGAACGCAGAAGAAGCCTATAAATACCTTACATCTTCAATGGGTAACAATGTTAAGCGTAATCTTGAGTTGATCATCATTGAGCAATAGCGAGTTGAAGATCGGAGCAACAACGCCGGAACGCTGAAGCGCTGTCATTTCCAGAGTCGGCATCCATTCAAGATTCTTCATCCAATTCAAAGATTCAACCATTGGGCATAAGTCTTTTATTTTTGCATTTTCATTTCATTAGTTCTACATTCATCATTCACTTCATGCAAACACACACAACACTAGCATTCTTTCAAAACCTATTTGATTAAGGGGTTTTAAAAGCCATCAAAACAAGTAAGTTTGCTGTTCAATTACATGCTTAACATCATGATTAGAATAGATACTGCTTTTGCTTAAAGTTCTCATCATTATTTTCTTCATTTCTATTTCCATCTTTCCTGCAAAGAGAATCAAAAGGGGAGTAAATCAAGCACAAGTCAAAAGGATTTCTGGAAGATCCTCAACCTCAAACTCAACAGCAAGAACAAAAGCAAAGAAGGGCTCTCTTTCTTCAGCCGGCTGAGGAAGGGGAACCAAGAGCTCAGAATCTTCCGCATTCAAACAGGTAGGCGATCAAAACCTTCTTTTGGAACTTTTTAGTTAAAAGTTTTTGGCGATCACTGCACTTAGTTTCTATTTTTAATAGGTTTATTTTGCACTAAACAACATAGGTTTTTCATGATAATCACACTATCATTTTAAGCACTCACAGCTTTTTTGGCGATCACGGTGGGACTTGGTCTCGCCATCTTTTAGTTTTTTGTTCTTGCTATCATCAATCGGGCACCCACGGTGCACCACTTGTGTCTCTCGACATGTCCTCACCAATTGGTGAGTGTTTTAGTTTAGTTAATTTCCCACGTGCACCACATGCACACCCCAGTGGCAAGATCTTGCCCTCCCCTTGATTTGTTTAAAAAGGCTATTTTTGTGATGAAAATGATGTGTGATTGATTGATTTTCTAGTTGTTTAGTTAGTAAATCATCCTGTTAAAATCTAGAACTAAAAAAAATCTTGCATGACCTGATTATTTACTGCTTTTACCCTGTTTGAGGAGGAATCAACCCAGAAATTCCTCCTGCAAAACTGTTTCTGCGACTTGAAAAGCGTCTAGGAGCACTGACGCGTTTCAAACCGCGTCAATATACCCAGACGCCTTTCAGTCTTCATTCTCTGCTGTCTGCATCTGAGTTTCTGCGGAAAAATTAAGGTTCTGTTTTGAATAGCGTCGACTACCCTCGACGCTATTCAGACAATTTCTTAGTTATTTTTCAGTTCTCAGATTTTTGTGACTTGAGTGCTAGCTACCCATTATTATTAAGCATTAGAAGCCATCCAGGCCATAGGACATACGCATTGAGGCGAATACCCTCCTCTTCTTAGGAACACACTACTTGACGTCAGCAACTCTCTCTGATTGGGTTGGTCCCTTGATCAGACTAGAGAAGTTGACGTTGAGACCTCCATAAGTCCCCAAAATCATGGTATTCCTCCTTGATCATCGGGCTGGTTGTACCAGTTGAAGTCCCGGTTAGATTCCATAAAAACGTTGTGAGAGAAAGCCCTAGAGAATAACGGTGGATATTGAACTGAAACTAGGATCCTATCCTTGAGCGAATTTGTGGTTTAATCAAATCCAAATAACTCAACAAGGAATCTTAAAATCACGTTAAGCATCCACTTGTTTGATTAATCTCTGTGCAACTTGTTTGTCAAATCTTTGAAAAAGAATCTAACATCATGCTGCTGCGATCAGGCAGGGACTTGAGTATGGCTTAAGACGCCATCATCAACTACGAGGGAGATGCTAATGCCCCTCGCGATTCCGATTACAACTATGAGAGTGGGAGAGATGCTGATCCCTCCCGTAATTCTGTCCCCATTCCATATCGACAAGATGGGAATGTCCGGACACCTCTCTTTCATCCCCATGATCGATATCCTGATCTTCCCTCGCATGAATATGCGATTCCCAATCCTGATCTTGAGGGGGACATGAATCAGAATGATCCCTCATCCTCTGACCCTTCGGATCTCGTCAACGCTTTGGGAGTTCTTGCCTCCCGTCTGGACCCTCAGCAGTTCGAGGCGATCCAGTCTATTTTGAAGAGGAAGGCACCCATGCAGCCTGCTGAGCCGAACCCTGTGGCTCCCCCTGCTGTCCCTCAGCAACCTCCTCTTCCTCCTCCTTACATCCATCAGGCCACGGAAGGCCTCCATGTTACTTCTCGGCTAGCTGGGCCTCAACTTTCATCTTCTAGGCAACCGGCTAGACCGCTAACGCTTGCTCATCAAAATGCCCTCGGGCATGGCGGAAGCTTTGCCGGACCTCCTCTTTACTGTCCTCCCTGTCCAACGTACTCTAGGCAGCAGGCCTATCAAGTACCTCCACCTCCTCCTCCTCCCCAAGCAGATCTGACAACGCAAGCGTTGCTGGCCATAATGGAGCGCATGGATGAGCAATTCAACAACCTCCAGAAGATGATGGGGGTCAAAGCTGCACCGGAAATCAACCTACCGAGCCTGCCAGTGTTCCACCTGCCACCCTCTGAGATGCTAGTGTACCGGAAGTACAACGGTACTGGTAACCCCTTCACCCATTTGAAGGAGTTTATGTACGAATTGTCTTTCTGGCAGAACGACAAAAGGTCATTGGCCTTTTTGTTCAGGAGATCTCTAGGGGGACCAGCCCTCGAGTGGTTCTTTTCCTTGGAACCCTCCGAAGTAGAGGACTACGGTATCGTTTCACGGAAATTTATTCAACGGTACCAAGACAGAGTTGCACCCTCCTTGTCCATCACTGACCTTATAGCAGAAAAGATGAAACCTGATGAGGAGTTTGTCAGTTTTGCTGACAGGTGGCGAGGCCTAGCTGAGAAGCTGAAAGATCACTTGTCCAAGTCCGAGCAAGTGAAAATGTTAATTTCTAACGCCACGCATCAGTTCAAACTAGTCCTCTCCCTGAACAATCTGACCAATATGGCAGAGCTCTATGAAAGAGCATGGTACTGTCAGAATGCCTTCAAGGACGCTACATTCTCTAGCGTCTTTGATCCTCACAGACCTAGCAGGCCTCCACCTCGGAAGCCTGCAGTGCCGAACTCTCCCAGCACAGGTCCGACTACTGAGGGAACGCTCTCTTATGAGCAAGTCAGTAGCATGAACAATAACTCGCCCCAGTTCGTGAGGAGTCAGCAACAATACCAGCGGCCACAGCAGCCGAACCAGCAGGGATACAGGCAGCAGCCGAACCCCCATTATCAGCAACAGTATCAGTGGCCCCAGCAGCCGAATCAGAACCAGCAACAGCAACAGCTACAGCAGCCGCCGCAACGGCAACAGTAGTACCAGCAGCCCCAACAGCAGCAATATCAGCAACAACAGCAGTACCAGCCGCGCGCACCGCCGGCATACCATAATGTCCCTCCTCCTGGTGACTATAACCAGCCGAGAAGACCTCTAGGCCCGAAAAGGGCAGAATACCCGGCCCTCCCAGAATCCTTGGCAGATATTTTCAGTGCCCTGATGACAGCCAATGCCTTAGTTTTGCCAAGGGAAAAGGCAGTCTGGCCTCAAAATGCCGACACGTCCAGGTATTGCTATTTCCATAGGCAACCCGGGCATACCATTGACACATGCTTCCAATTTAGAGATTATATTCATGATCTCAACGAGCAGGGCGGCATAGATTGGGAGGAGATGAAAAAGTATATATCAGCCCTAAAGGCAAGGAGACCACAGCAGCAGCAAGTAAGACCACCAGCACAGACAGCACTTCCACCAAACATGGGCATAGTGCAGAACCCGCTCTTGGAGCACCAGAATCAAAACCAAGTTGCCCCTATCCTGACAAATAGCCAGTCTGAGGCTAATCGTGGGCAACAGTGGAGAATAGAGGACTCTTCCTCTCTTTATTCAACGGGTCACGTTCCAAGTACCGCAGAACAACCACCACGCCGCACCATCCGCATAACTAGGCCACAACCTATTACCATCACCCCTCTACCGACACCCACATATCACTCGCCCGCACCCAATAACCCATTACCACCACCCGCGTTTCTTAAGCCCATTACGCCCCACACACTTACACCTCCACCATACAACCCCCCGCAAACCAATTACGCACCCCTTCTATCATCTAGACCATTACTCTGCGTACCATTCCCTACTTCGCCCACTACCACTACCACCTACCCAGACACCATCCTACCATCCAGACCGCTATTACGCGTGCCATTCCCCACTTCACCAACCACGTACCCATTCACCATCCAACCATCTATGCCTTTAATCCGCACCGCGCCATCACCACCTAACCCTACGCCATCACCACCTAACCCTACGCCATCACCAACATATCAACCCTCCGCACCACTTACACCATCTAACCCTGCGGTACTAAAGGTGTCACACGGATCCTCCACGGTTGAGGAACATGCGCTTCGGAGTGGAAGGATTTTCAACAAAGTCTTTCCTCAGTCCACGGTTAGAGACGGCCCATCACAGTCGACTGAGGAAGCCCATAATGAAGAGAGTGCACTAGGCACTCAATATGATTTGTTGAAACATCTGGACCGAACACCGGCACGGATCACTGTACTTTAATTGATCAAAAGGTCGAAGATTCACCAAGAAGCCCTCATGGAATATTTGCAGAAGGTGATGGTCAACGAGGACGTGCCGGTAGAAAAAATTGCAGCACTACTAGTTCCTCAGGGGGATCAGCCCTCTATTACATTTCATACATCGGAACTAGCACCGCTAGCAGCCAGAAGCATGGCTTTGAGCATCACGGTCAATATCTGCAAGAAGGCCGTGGATGCATGTCTGGTAGATACAGGGGCTTCGATCAATGTTTTACCTCCGAAGACCCTAGAGCTGTACGGTGTGCCCAAAGAAAAATGGCTGCCTAGCCCCATCTCAGTGATGGCATATGACAACTCCACCCGTTCCCCTCTGAGAATGGTTTATTTGAAGGTGGAGCTAGGCCCTGTAAGTCATGCAGAAGTTGAATTTCACATCCTGGAAATTGACCCTTCTATAAATGCCATTTTAGGACGTCCTTATATTAAAACTCTTGAGGTGATTCCTGTTAGAATTGGGTGGCCTCAAAGCCAATCATTGTACATTCTAGTTCAGATTATTAATAAAGGCAATTATTTCTTCATTTAATACTCGCAAACGACTATCGTAATGAAGGTCCATAGACAAATGTATGGGATATTGAATCATGATGAGATCGTGATAGTGAGATCAATATCCTAAGGCAATTGTCTTAAATAGTTCTCGATCGTAGGATATTTGAGATGGACATTAAATATCCGATAAGATCGACACAAGTTATGTATGCTCATATGATGAGGGTGAATGATCTCACATTCACTCGTGTGGTGACACTAAGACAAACAAGTGGGTGCTCATTAGAGAATGAGTTCACTGAACAGACCCAAATAAGAATTCTTGGATGGTAATTATACCTATTAGTCAACCAGGGAATTCAATCGTTGCAGTAGCACAGTTGGTCCTTAGACCTGAGTCACCAATGATACCTTGTTTGTGGACCATTGTATCTTGATTCTCTGACTCGTGGGCTTTAACCATTAAGTCCACCATAATCGGTCTTTCAGATACAGTGGAAAGCTTGCGAAGGTAATTGAGTGAACAACAAGGGATCACTCACTCTTGGTATAAGACTGGAGAGAGAATGTCCTATGGATGTGTACACAGAAATCCCTGGCCAGGGTCAAATGAAAGAGATGTCTTTCTAGATATTAACTGTGTACTAGAATCCATCTGAATAATGTGATAGAGGGTTTGACTATAAAACCATACCCTTGCGTTATCGGGACATTGCATGAGTGAAGGATTATATCTGTGCGGCATCTGCAGACGGAAAGGTTCAATTGAAGGGATCAGTATCCCTTATATCTTCTGGGATCATGAGGTAGTGTTTGGTGCTGTTCATGATCAGAAGGCCAAGTGAAGTTATCATCGGATGATAATTTACTTGTTTATTAAATTAATCATTTAACATGCGATGTTTAAATGTTAATTAATAAATATTAAACTCAAGAAATAGTTCTAAGTTTAATGGGCCTGCAACCGGACTGATATATAGGCCTGGAGGGTCACACACATAAGAGTTCTCGTCAGACGGTGAGAGATGTTAAATTTCATGCTTATTTGGGTTTTTGTGAAAAGCTGCAGGATAAACATGAAGATTTAATGGAGAATTATCCAAGGCCAAACTCTTGGATAATCATGAGGATTAACTGTTGTGCTTATCCTTATTTCTATATAAGGAGGTCTAAGGGGGAGTGGTAAAAAGTTAGTTGGACGAATTTTTACTCCCCAGATTCTCTCTCTCCTCTCTCTCTCTCCTTCTCGGAGTGGATCTGTCTCTCTCCGCGCATGGTGGATCTGAGATCTGGTCGGAGCACTCGATTCGAGGAGGAAGTCGCGTCTGCTGCGGGAACTCGTGTGGATACCTCCAAAGATCGTGCGCGTGCGCGATTAACGAGTCGGCATCATCCACGGGAGATTCGAAACCCCGCAAAGGTGAAGAACTGTTCTTCCCACTTAGATTTTAATGTCCGTTTTACAACCCCAGCAATCGATACAATGGAATCATTTTTATTTCCGCTGTGTTCTTGGCGATTCCTTACAGTGGTATCAGAGCCAGGTTTGCTGGTTCGATTGTAAAACCGCACCGTTATGCGTGTTTTCTCGTTATGCGTGAAGAACCCGTATTGTACGTGTTCTTGAGTTTAATCCGATTAAAAATGACATATTAGTGTTCATATGATGATCACGATCGATTTGATTATTTTTCTGTATTTTTCGGATATTCATTTGGGTTTTTCGAAGTTCGTCATGTGATGATGAACCGGGGTACTTCGGCGGCTTCGTATGTGCATCCCAAGCATTGGGATGGCCGGAAGAATCCATAGATCTCTTGGTGATAGTCACCACTTCTCATTAGGCATGGAGATCGGCACCGGAATGCCCTTGGAGATGCTAAAAATCAAGCCCTAACTCGGTTGATTTAACCCTGCAAAATCAGATTTTAAGGGAGAGTTTAGGGCTCGATCCAAGGGCCATTTGGCCACCGCCGGCGGCCCTGCCGGCACCGGTCGTGTCGCCGGAGCAAGGGCGACGCCGGCAGGGGCCTGGCGCCGCCGGTCGCCGGCCGGCGGCGGCGCAGCCGCCCCTTCTTCCCGCCGTCTGCTAACAGGTTAGGTTGCAGAGAATGAAAGGGGGTCGGGCCGGTCGAACACTGGCGACCAGGGCTGAACCGCCCGGTCCCGATCCGGTCGGACCGGACGGGGGCCGGGCGGCGCCCTGGCTCGACCAGGGTTCGACCCTGGCCGAGCCAGGGTTCGACCCTGGCCGAGCCAGGGCTCGACCCTGGTCCAGCCAGGGTCCGGGCCCGGGCCCTTTGGGCCCTAATGGGCTGGGCCCATTTTATATTTTATTAAAAATTGTTTTTAATTACTATTTAGCCCCTTATAAACCCAATTTTAGCCCGTTTTAGCCTGTTTTAAAATTGTTTTAAAACAGAATAATTATAGAAATAATGGATAATTGTTATTAATTAATTTTTATGATTATTAACAGTTTATTAAAGTGTTTAATAACTGTTAGTCTATTAAAGGGCTTTATAATTAATGGGTGTTAGTTAATTATTTAAAATTGTTTTAGATAATTAATTTCCCTGTTAATTTAATTAGTTTAAAATTGTTTTAAACTAATTTCATGCATAACTTGATTACACTTTGTCGTTCAAATTGTTTGAATTTGTATTTAGATTAACTGAATGGTTTAGTTAGTTTATTTGTCAATAATGTTTTGAATATTATTGATTATGCTGAAATAAATGTTATTTCGAAAACTAATTGGTATTATAATTTTATATTTATAAAATTTAATACCAAACAGCAATTATGTGATGATTGTGATGCATGCGATGTGTTTCATGGTGGGATGATCATGGACTTAGTATTTTCATGTGATGAATGATGTGGATGAATGCAATGCTTATTTCATTTGGGATTTTAAATAGGACCTGCGTGTCCTCCTCTCTCTTAATCCAAGTGTACTTTCTACCTTCCTATAAGATTGTACTCCCCTTGATAAGATCAAGGTTTCTAAGTGTTTAAATGTACATTTGTGGACCTGCGAGTCCTGAATTTTGTATTTAAATGTATCGGATTAAGCTAAGAGGACGGGATCTTCTGAAGACACCTCTAGAGGGAGGACTCGCATCAAATGGAACCAGTGTTGCTGTTTTCACATTAGGATCCTATTATGGATCATCGTTTGGCTCCGATGAATCCATAGTAGCTTTAGCAGTCCATGATCATCCCCATTTAATTTTTCTGCACATATGTGATATTTGTGGACTATGCTATCATATATATATTTCTATTTAGTATATTGATACTTCAAATTGAAATACTATTGATAGCACGATTTTTTACAAATCAAAATCAAAACCCTCTTTTAAAACTTAAGTTGTAAACGTGAGATATTAAGAATAATCCACGTAACCCACCATCATTATAGATCTTAGGATAATTCTTATCTCAAACAGATTTGTTGTGCTACCACAAGGTCTGTTTGATTTAGAAATTAAACTAGGTCTACGACATGTGATGTCATTAAGATGAATGGACAAATAGTGTAGTTTTGTTGTGCTACCACAAGGATTGCACTATGAATTCATGTCATCTAAGTAATGATGGATAAACTTAACTGAATCGAATTGATTTGTTGTGCTACCACAAGGTCATTCTGATTCAGGGGTTAAATCGATCGGATATTGCAATCGTTGCAACTGTCAAGAGTTGACTGCCTAAGGGACTTGATGTGATTTGTTGTGCTACCACAAGGTCACATGCATGTTGCCCGAAGGATTCTGATCCCCACTAGGAGATCACCGGAATCTCCCGTTCTGTATCTTAGAGGGTAATACAGATCGCCGAAAAATAGTGGGAGCATAAATCTAGATTAAAAGTCCTAAATCTGATTTTAAGAACTATCTGCTCATTTTATATATTTCCATGTAGGTCGCTATGTCGTCACCTAACCCCCTCCGTTGCATACTTGATGCAAACAAACTCACGGGACCAAATTACATTGACTGGTTACGCAACCTGAAGATTGTCCTCAGGTGCGAAAAGCTAGCCTATGTCCTGGATCAACCAGATCCAGTGCAACCCGGAGATAATGCTAACGAAGATGAATTAATGATGTATGAAAGTTGGAAGGAGGACTCTGTCAAGGTCCAGTGTTATATGCTCAGTTCAATGAATAATGAACTGCATCGACAGCATGATAACATAGAACCTAAGACCATTCTGAATCACCTACAAGAGTTGTTTGGTGAACAATCCAGAACAGAAAGATATGAGATATCTAAGAAATTGTTCAGGACCAGAATGAGCGAGGGCACATCTGTGCAAACTCATGTGCTCAAGATGATAGAATGGATTGAGAGACTTGCTGTGCTAGGCTTTGTTATGAACAATGACCTAAGCATTGACTTAATCCTACAGTCCCTTCCAGATTCATTTTCACAATTCATTATCAACTTCAATATGAACAAAATTGAAGTTTCACTAGATGAGCTGCTCAACATGTTGAAGACAGCAGAAGGCACTATCCAGAAAGATAAGCCAAGTGTAATGCTTGTTGGTAAGACCAACAAGAAAAGGAAAGCTGGACAGACCTTTAAGAAAGGTAAGCCTAAGAAGCTAGTGAAAAGCAAACCGGCGGCACAAAAGGACAAAGCTAAAGTCAATGATAAAGGTCAGTGTTTCCACTGCCATAAAGAAGGTCATTGGAAGAGAAACTGCAAGATTTATCTTGCAGAAAAAGCAAAGGAGAAGCTTGGTGAAGCTTCAGGTATTCTCATGATCGATCTTAACTTGTCCTATAGAGAATCAACATCCTGGGTATTAGATACTGGATGTGTTTCTCATATCTGCAATAACTTGCAGGTGTTAACAAGTAAGAGAAGATTGAACCGCGGAGACGTGGATCTGAGGCTCGGGAATGAAGCAAAAGTTGCTGCGTTAGCTGTGGGGACAGCAAGACTTCAGATGCCGTCAGGAGACTCCTTGGAACTGATAGATTGTTATTATGTTCCAACCATTATTAGGAATATCATATCTATTTCATGTTTAGATAGACAAGGATATTCTATGAAGCTAGAGAATAAAGGTTGTTCAATTTATCAAGGAGACAAATTGTTTGCTTCCGGATATTTATTGAATAGATTATATTTACTTGATATTTCATATGATGTTTGTCTGGTAAATAATTCTCTTGAATGCTTAGATAAATATGTGAATAAATCGTACCTATGGCATTGTAGGCTAGGTCATATAAACGAGAACAGGATCATAAGGTTGCAAAAGAATGGATATCTTGATCCATTTGATTATGAATCATTTGCAACCTGTGAAGCTTGTCTCATGGGAAAGATGACCAAAGCTCCATTCTCAGGACATGGAGTAAGAGCTAAGGACTTATTGGAACTAATACATAGTGATGTATGTGGTCCAATGTCCACTCATGCTATGGGTGGTTACTAATACTTTGTTTCATTTACAGATGATTTCTCAAGATATGGCTACATATATTTAATGAAATATAAGTCAGAAGTCTTTGAGAAATTTAAAGAGTTTAAAAACGAAGTTGAGAATCAGACTGGAAAAAGTATTAAAACTCTTCGATCAGATCGAGGGGGTGAATACTTAAGTACAGAATTCACAGAATATCTTAAGGATAATGGTATTTTGTCTCAATGGACTCCTCCCTATACACCTCAGTTAAATGGTGTATCAGAAAGGAGAAATCGTACTCTATTAGATATGGTACGATCCATGATGAGTTATGCCAAACTTCCAACCTCTTTATGGGGATATGCACTATTGACTGCTGCATATCTGTTGAACAAAGTTCCGAGTAAATCAGTACTTTCCACTCCATATGAGATATGGAAAGGAAAGAAACCAGACTTTAAGCATGTTAGAGTCTGGGGTTGTCCTGCACATGTCAAAAGACATGATCCAGACAAACTGGATTCCAGGACAGAGAAATGTAGATTTGTGGGATATCCAAAAGAGAGTTTTGGATATTACTTCTATCAGCCCAGCGATCAAAGAGTGTTTGTCGCAAAAAGAGCTGTCTTCTTATAAAAAGAATATCTCTCAAAAGAAGACAGTGGGAGCAAGATAGAACTGGAAGAAATTCTAGACTCACAAATCAACACTGGTTCATCTACTGAACCATCGACTCAAGAACTTGTTCAAGATGATACACAAAAGATTCGCAGATCAGGTAGAGTGCCTAAGCAGCCTGAAAGATATGTTGGACATATCGATGAAGGCAAACCAAAGGTGCACTTAAATGAGGATGATGATCCTCAAACCTACCTTGAAGCCATAAATAGTCATGAATCAGAAAAATGGCAAGAGGCAATGGATTCTGAAATTCAGTCCACGTATGCCAACCAAGTTTGGAACTTGGTTGATCTGCCAGGAGGTATGATACCTATTGGCAGTAAATGGATCTTTTAAAAGAAAGATCGGGGCAGATGGACAAATTGACACATACAAGGCAAGGCTTGTAGCAAAAGGATATCGTCAAAGGCAAGGTGTTGACTATGACGAAACCTTTTCTCCAGTTGCCATGATTAAGTCAATCAGAATACTTCTTGCTATCGCTGCATTCTACGATTATGAAATATGGCAAATGGATGTGAAAACAGCATTCCTTAACGGGAACCTTCAAGAAGAGGTGTATATGATACAACCTGAAGGATTCACTTCCAAAGAGCATTCAAGCAAGGTATGTAAGCTGCAAAGATCCATCTATGGATTAAAGCAGGCATCCCGAACTTGGAACTTAAGATTTGATGAAGCAATCAAATCTTATGACTTCATTAAGAATGAAGATGAACCTTGTGTATACAAAAAGGTTAATGGGAGCGCAGTTACCTTTCTGGTGCTTTATGTTGATGACATTCTACTCATTGGGAATGATGTAGGAATGTTGTCATCGGTAAAGGCCTGGTTATCCAAAAACTTCTCCATGAAAGATTTGGGAGAAGCATCCTATATTCTGGGAATAAGGATCTATAGAGATAGGTCCAAAAGGATGCTTGGCTTATCCCAATCTATGTACATAGATACCATAGTCAAAAGGTTTGGCATGGAAAATTCCAAGAGAAGCCTCGTTCCAATGAGGCATGGAATTAATCTCTCTAAAGAAATGTCTCCCAAGACACCTGAAGAGAGAGCATACATGGATAGAGTTCCTTATGCTTCGGCAATAGGATCCATTATGTATGCAATGCTATGTACTAGGCTTGATGTGGCACATCCATTAAGTGTCACTAGTAGATATCAGGCTGATCCAGGTGAGGAACACTGGAAGGCGTGAAATGTATCCTTAGATACTTGAGAAGGACTAAGGATCTATTTCTCGTTTATGGAGGAAACGACTTGGAACTTCGATGATTTACTGACTCGAGTTTCCAGTCGGATATGGATGACAACAAATCCATGTCTGGATTTGTGTTCATGTTAAATGGAGGTGCAGTAAGTTGGAAGAGTTCCAAACAGGAAACTACTGCAGATTCGACGACCGAAGCAGAATACATTGCTACAGCTGAAGCGGCCAAGGAGGCGGTTTGGATGAAGAAGTTCATCTCGGCGCTTGGAGTCGTTCCAAGCATTTCAGATCCTGTTCCATTATTGTGTGACAACAATGGGGCAATAGCTCAAGCAAAAGAGCCAAGATCACATCAGAAGTCAAAGCACATTCTGAGACGATTTCATCTGATTCGTGAGATCATCGCCCGAGGAGATATAGTAGTTGAGAAAGTCTCATCTGAAGATAATGTAGCAGATCCCTTGACTAAGCCATTGTCTCAAAACAATTTAGAACGTCATCTTAAGTCTATGGGACTTAGACACATGGGTGATTGGCTATAGTCCAAGTGGGAGAATGTTAGAATTGGGTGGCCTCAAAGCCAATCATTGTACATTCTAGTTCAGATTATTAATAAAGGCAATTATTTCTTCATTTAATAGTTCTCGCAAACGACTATCGTAATGAAGGTCCATAGACAAATGTATGGGATATTGAATCATGATGAGATCGTGATAGTGAGATCAATATCCTAAGGCAATTGTCTTAAATAGTTCTCGATCGTAGGATATTTGAGATGGACATTAAATATCCGATAAGATCGACACAAGTTATGTATGCTCATATGATGAGGGTGAATGATCTCACATTCACTCGTGTGGTGACACTAAGACAAACAAGTGGGTGCTCATTAGAGAATGAGTTCACTGAACAGACCCAAATAAGAATTCCTGGATGGTAATTATACCCATTAGTCAACCAGGGAATTCAATCGTTGCAGTAGCACAGTTGGTCCTTAGACCTGAGTCACCAATGATACCTTGTTTGTGGACCATTGTATCTTGATTCTCTGACTCATGGGCTTTAACCATTAAGTCCACCATAATCGGTCTTTCAGATACAGTGGAAAGCTTGCGAAGGTAATTGAGTGAACAACAAGGGATCACTCACTCTTGGTATAAGACTGGAGAGAGAATGTCCTATGGATGTGTACACAGAAATCCCTGGCCAGGGTCAAATGAAAGAGATGTCTTTCTAGATATTAAATGTGTACTAGAATCCATCTGAATAATGCGATAGAGGGTTTGACTATAAAACCATACCCTTGCGTTATCGGGACATTGCATGAGTGAAGGATTATATCTGTGCGGCATCTGCAGACGGAAAGGTTCAATTGAAGGGATCAGTATCCCTTATATCTTCTGGGATCATGAGGTAGTGTTTGGTGCTGTTCATGATCAGAAGGCCAAGTGAAGTTATCATCGGATGATAATTTACTTGTTTATTAAATTAATCATTTAACATGCGATGTTTAAATGTTAATTAATAAATATTAAACTCAAGAAACAGTTCTAAGTTTAATGTGCCTGCAACCGGACTGATATATGGGCCTGGAGGGTCACACACATAAGAGTTCTCGTCAGACGGTGAGAGATGTTAAATTTCATGCTTATCTGGGTTTTTGTGAAAAGCTGCAGGATAAACATGAAGATTTAATGGAGAATTATCCAAGGCCAAACTCTTGGATAATCATGAGGATTAACTGTTGTGCTTATCCTTATTTCTATATAAGGAGGGCTAAGGGGGAGTGGTAAAAAGTTAGTTAGACGAATTTTTACTCCCCAGATTCTCTCTCTCCTCTCCCTCTCTCCTTCTCGGAGTGGATCTGTCTCTCTCCGCGCATGGTGGATCTGAGATCTGGTCGGAGCACTCGATTCGAGGAGGAAGTCGCGTCTGCTGCGGGAACTCGTGTGGATACCTCCAGAGATCGTGCGCGTGCGCGATTAACGAGTCGGCATCATCCACGGGAGATTCGAAACCCCGCAAAGGTGAAGAACTGTTCTTCCCGCTTAGTTCTAATGTCCGTTTTACAACCCCAGCAACCGCTACAATGGAATCATTTTTATTTCCGCTGCGTTCATGGCGATTCCTTACAATTCCTTCTACGAATCACCAATGCCTCAAATTCCCTTTCAAAGGACGAATTATTAAAGTGACGAGCATGTCGATCCTTGTTGCTGCTCATACTTTGAATATTAAATCTGCTGCTTTACTTGGCCGACAACCTTTTCTGTCGGTATTACAGGTCTATCATCCAGTGGCTGATCCTTTGAAAGCCGCCACTATTTCTCCTTACCCGCTAAACGCCATTAAAAGGGGGAAGTGCATGAGTACCCCAGGATGGAGAATTATGATGAAGAACGGCTATCAGCCTGGAAGACGTCTGGGCACACAGTTGCAAGGCAGGACCACTCCTGTTAAAGGTCACCGAGCAGCACCTGGAAGCGGTCTGGGCTACAGGCCAAGGAAATTGAAGCAAGACACAGTTCAGCAAGAAGATGGTCAGGAAATCTTGGAGACAATGTCTACACCACCCAAAGAAGGCCGAGATCCCCTAACATGGACCCTATATACTCATTTCATAAAAGGGCCCATACTTAGCCATGACAACACGGTGGTCATTACTTCGTGTTTTGACCTCCATGACATATATGGGAGAGACTTGGCCAGGCATTGCTCGGAACTACTCACGTACCAGTCCTTGGAGGCTCTGCGGCCTATGAAGAGGAGGAAATTCCATGATCCCGAATGCGAATGGTACAGGTGGTTCGATCTGAGAGACCTCTACATAGCACTGAACAGATTGTTTTTAGATCCTGCAGAACCCAAGTGGCCGCCGCAGATTGACGAGCTGATTGAAGGTCATGGTGCTATCTTTGATAAGCGGATATTGTTGTCTGAAGAGACCGATGAAGGGGAGCCAGATGACCCCTATGAAGCTGGTTACACTACAGATCTGCTCTGGAGGGGGACATATCCTTCTCATGTCTTTATGCTCCATACTCTATTTCGCACACTGCTCCTGACCCCGACTTGATCGCGGGTCATTACTGAAGATATTCCACGGGCTCCGCCCATTATGATCACTCTGTCCCCTCGGGACCTCATTCCATCACCTCCTCTCGATCTAGAGAGGATGTATGATTTGATCTGGGACATATTGCTATATGATCCCCCTAATCCTTTGGCCTTGGTGCCACTTCCTCCGTCCAATTCTCCTTCTATTTGTATCCATGCCTGTTTTATGATTAACTCCTCCACTCTCCAAAAAAAAACGCCAATTTGGCAACAAATTCTTCCCAGATCCTCATCTAGGAAACATCTTACTTGTCCAATCACACCCCATTGCGCGGGTCTTTCGGTCAAGATTCTCTCTTAGATCTACTCTGCCCCTCCCCTCGGGTGGATTCTCTTGTATTTCCACTTGTATCCCAGGATTTTCATCCTACTTCATCTTCATTAGGTTATAATAGGGAGTTTAGTGAAGTTAGGCAGTCTAGCTTTAGGAAGGTTAGTCAGGTTAGGAAGTCTAGGAAGCCTAAGGGTAGGCGAATTCCAGATAGATACCTCCAGGACTTAGCTGATAGATGTTTTTCTTGCTCTTTAATCCCTCAGTTTTTAGAAAATCCAATTCAGATGCCAGAAGATTGTATGGACGATGAGTCAGTTAATGATGGGTATGGGGTATATGAGTTAGTACATGAAAAAGACCCCATTATTGAAGATGAGGAAGATGACGAGGACGCAGCTGAGGCATATGCCAGTGGAATGAAAAGATTCGATGAACCCTCAGTTGCCGTAGAAGAGCCCACCAAAGAAATCAATTTAGGGACTGAAGACGAACCTAAGGTTGTCCTCGTCAGCAAAAATCTTTCTACAGAGGATGAGAAGGCAATGGTACAAGTACTTAAGGACTATAAGGTCACTTTCGCCTGGAGTTATGAAGATATGCCGGGGTTAGACTCATCTTTAGTTGAACACAGGTTGACATTAAAGGACGGAGTTAGCTCGGTCAAGCAGAAATTAAGGCGATTCCACCCACAAATGGCTCTAAAGATGAAGGAAGAAGTTGACAAATTACATAAAGCCAAATTTATTAGAGTTGTCCTTTATCCACAATGGGTGGCCAACATAGTCCCGGTTATGAAGAAGGACGGGAAGGTCAGAATTTGCATTGACTTCCGCGATTTGAACCGGGCATGTCCTAAAGATGATTTTCCATTGCCTCATATTGATGTACTCATCGATAACACTGCTGGCTATGAAACGTTATCGTTTATGGACGGATTTTCAGGATACAATCAGATTAAGCTGGCAGAAGAAGATCAAGAGAAGACGTCATTCACTACACCTTGGGGAACATACTGTTATGTTGTCATGCCATTCGGATTGAAGAATGCTAGAGCCACTTATCAGAGGGCTATGATGGCAATATTTCATGACATGATGCACATAGATCTGGAAGTGTATGTGGATGATCTATTGGTCAAATCTAAGACAAAGGCTGAGCACACCAAAGTTTTGGCAAGGGTATTAGAGAGATCGAGAGAGTATCAGTTAAAGATGAACCCCAAGAAATGTGTATTCGGGGTATCTTCAGGAAAATTGCTTGGATTTATTGTCAGCAAACGGGGAATTGAGATCGATCCTAACAAGGCGAAGGCTATCAGAGAAATGCCACCTCCCAAAAACTTGAAAGAATTGAGAGGATTAATTGAGAGGTTGCAATTTATTCGCCGTTTTGTCTCTCAGCACTCACAAAGGTGTAAGCCGTTCTACGAGCTTACCACGCCGGGAGTCAAATTCGATTGGGACGATAAGTGTCAGGAGGCATTCGATGGATTAAAAGATTATTTGGCAAGTCCTCCTGTTTTGAGACCACCATCTTCGGGCAAACCATTGATACTTTACATTTCTGTCCTAGACGATGCAGTGGGGCTGTCTTAGCACAAGAAGATGAAGAAGGAAAGTAGAGGGCAGCCTACTATCTCTCTAAACTTCTCAACCCCGCTGAACAGAGATACACGGCGATGAAGAAAACATGTGCAACATTAGTTTGGGTTGTTCAGAAATTGAAGCATTATTTTCTGGCCCATGAAGTCCATCTCATCGCTAGGATGAATCCGATTAAATTCCTTCTGGAGAAATCTGTTCTTACTGATAGGTTAGCGCGATGGCAAAGCTTTCTATCTCAATTCGATATCATTTACATTCAGCAGAAAGCGATCAAGGGCTATGCCATAGCAGAACATCTCGCTCATCACCCCCTTCCTCGATTTGATCCAGTGCGATCAGAGTTTCCGGATGAGGAACTGATGCCTGTAAATCAAACCAGAGATGATATGTGGACTCTGCATTTTGACGGAGCTCTGAATTCTCATGGAAAGGGTATTGGTATCGTTCTGTTATCACCTGAAGGTATCACCATTCCACAAGCCTTTCAGCTTGACTTTCCAGTCACCAACAATATAGCTGAATACGAGGCACTCCTTGCTGGTCTCGAGGCTGCTCATTTCCATGGTGCCACTAAACTCAGGATTGTGGGTGATAGCCAACTGATTCTTCGCCAAGTGCTGACCAAGTATCGAACTCTTGATCCCAAGCTCAAGCCTTATCAAGAACTTACTTCTGCCTATTCAAAGCTTTTCACGAAATTAATCTTTGTCTATGTCCCTAGGAATCAAAACATCTTAGCTGACGCTCTAGCTTCACTTGCATCCTCTCTTGATTTTCCAATCAGCAAGCAATCTGAATCAATCATAGTTCATAGGCGTCTTTCACCCGCCGTGAAAGATCCTTCATTCCTTAGAACTAAGGAGAAGTTACTGAAGAAGGTCAGGGACGGAGATATTGTGGAAAAGAGAGAAATCATGTTGATAGAGCTGTTAGAAGAGATGGACGATGAACAGAAGCCATGGTATTATAAGATTGCCAAATATTGTGAAGATCAATCGTATCCTGAGGAAGCTACAACTGAGGAGAAGAGAGCTATCAGGAGAGTTGCTCAACGATACACCCTAGTTGGAGGAGCACTGTACAAAAGAGGTTTTGATGGAATTCTTCTGAGATGTCTAGACGAAGATGAACTTTGGAAGGTTATGGAAGGAGCTCATAGTGGAGTTTGTGGTGGCCATGTCAATGGACAGATGATAGCAAAGAAGATCCTTAGACAAGGATTTTATTGGCCAACCATGGAAGAAGACTGTGTAGGATATGTCCGTAGGTGTGCTAAGTGTCAACTTCACGCCGACAAAATTCATTCTCCTGCATCTTCACTCCATCCTGTTTCTTTCCCATGGCCTTTCTCCATGTGGGCTTTCGACATCATTGGACCCCTTGGTAACCCAGATTCTGGCATCAAGCAAAAATCTTTCATTCTCACGGCAACAGAATACTTCACCAAGTGGGCAGAAGCTGAAGCGTACGTGGAGATCAAAGCATCAACCATCTGCAAATTCATCATGAAAAACATCATCACCCGATTTGGAATTCCAAGCACCATCGTCACCGACAACGGACCGCAGTTCGTGTCACAAGAATTAAAGGATCTCTGTAACATGTATAGAATTGCATTGCATCATTCGTCTCCTTATTATCCGCAAGGCAATGGCCAAGCAGAGGCAACTAATAAGACTTTGATAAAAATCATCAAAAAGGCGTGCAAATCTAACAAATTCACAGACTGGCCAGAAAAATTAGTTGAGGCTCTATAGGCCTACCGAACTTCAATCCGCACGCCTACTGGGCAAACTCCTTATTCCTTAACATTTGGAATGGAGGCGGTAGTTCCATACGAGATCCTTATACCGTCATTAAGAGTACAATTGAATAAGGAATTCTCCATTGATGAATATCGTTCAGCACTCCTTGCTCAATTGGAACTCCTAGACGAGAAAAGATGGTCAGCCGCTAATCATGCAAAAGCTTATCAAAATAGACTAGCACGTTTTTATCAAAAGAAAGTCATTGAACGTAAGTTCAAAGTCGGTGAAATGGTCGTTAAAAGGATTTTTGTAAAACCTGGTGGTCCGCGTTCTAAGTTCCAACCCAACTGGGAAGGACCTTATGTTGTATCTCACGCTTTTCCTGGTAATGCTTATCGTCTTGTTAATGCAGAAGGAGAAGAGCTAAATCATCTCTGGAATGTTTACATCTTAAGAAATACTATCTTTAGGTTAAAGAGTCGATCAGCATAGTACAAAGACCAGTGGAATCAGGAAATTTATAAACTCAAATTTCCTTATTAGTCTGAATAATTTAATTTCACCCATTACTATACACACTGACACGTTTGATTCGTGAGTAACAAGAGATGTCAAGTCCTAAGGAATACCGAAAGCTTGACTAAAAGTATAAAGTGCAAATCATTCGTTTTTAAAGCAAAATTCTGTTTTAAACTCGGCCCATGATGTCGGAACGTGACTTAGAATAGACTACCAAGAATACCCGCTATCTTAGTAGGAGGCCGTCATAAAAAAAATGGGGGAGATCCGTTCCAAAGAAAAGAATAGAAAAACAAAAGCAAAAGGAAAAGGCAAAAGCCAAATGTCAAATCAAAAGGCCATCACACTACAAACGTTACATCAAGGCCATGAAAGGAAACAAAAGGGAATGCAAGATCGATAAATACACCGGAAAGAAATGACCGAACCCCAACGGATACTAGGGTAGAAAAGGAACATCTTTTTAGGTGTCCGGAACTTTCTCATGGGCTTTCTAAACTTATTCTTCTTTTCCTTTAAAGAGGTGTACTCCAAACTTAAGGAATGGCTTAGATTGACTAAGGGTCATGATTGACTAAGGGTCAAATCATCAAATGGGATCACGAATGGAAACACAAGTTCAAACACGATGGGTTTAAGTTAAATTGTTGAAGAATGATTTGGAAATTAAGTTAATAAATGAATATGATCTTTTGATCTGAGTACCATGCTCGTCTTTTAGTCAAAATTCAAAAAAAATACATATGTCAAAATCCCAAAAAAAAATACATATTTCAAAATCCAAAAAAAATGTATATGTCAAAAATTCAAAAAAAGTACATATGTCAAAAGTTAAAAAAAAAAGCAAATATTTCAAAACCCAAAAAAAATACATATTTCAAAACAACAAAAAATATTTCAATTAGCATTTGCTTGTTGCACTTGATGTGTCTCATTCCTTTTATTTTCAGTGAGCATTTGTCTGCTTGTATGTTGCATTTTGCTTAAGTTTGCTTATAGTTCGATTACCTTTGTTAATAAAGGCTATGCCCCTTGACCATTTATTGAAGGAAAGGATTGATTGACCATTTATTTGGTCAAGCAAGGGGCTAAGCCTAAATAGATACTTAACATGTTCGTTAAGTGATGTACAGGATACAAGGCAAGCACAGGAACACAAGATTGGAGCCCAAAAGTTTCATGTATATCATCAAAAGGTGTTTTTGTACATGATACATGAAAGAAAAGAAAATACATAAGCCCTCAAGGCTGGCTCTCCCCTCCGCCCTCATCAAGCTAGCTCTGGGCCTCGTCAGGCGCGTCCGATGCTGGTCCTCGGCTGGGAGGTAGAGGTGGCCCCATCGCGCTCGGCCCTGCCTGGCCGGAAGACACGGCGGCACTGGCGGTGAAAGCACTCGTCAAACCACGCTCCTGGGCACGCTGTCGAGCACGCCTGTACCTCTCCTCCACACTCCGGCGCTCATGCTCTGCAACGCCAAGCTGGACCCGAAGAGCGGACATCTCAGTGTCCATCTTCTGCCGCTCCTGCCTCTCCCGCTCTCGCTCCTCGTTGATGAACCCCAGTCAAGACTGTAGGTGTGCAAACTCTCGAGGAAGATCTCCAGTGGAGAGACGAGCCACCTGCTCCTCCAGAGCGTGGATCCGCGCAGCATCGGCCTCGGCATGAGTCGCTGCAGCACGGGCATGCTCCAGCTCCGCCTCAGCCCTCTGAAGGGCTTCCTGAAGCTCAACAACCTGAAGGGAAGTCATTGATTAGTTCAAGGCAATCAAGTAATCAAAATCAAATTCAGAAGTCAAAGGACGAAACTTACACGAGCAGCCCAGTCCTCCTCCGCAAGAGAAGCTCGGTGGATAGCGGAGGCGAGCTGGCTCTGGAGGTCATCCAGAGCAGCCTCGTGAGCAGCGAAAGAAGATGACGAGGAAGCTCCAAAGGAAGGGGGAGCCGCCTGGGTGTAGACGGCTCGCTGCACCAAAAGACAACCGTCAGTGTCAATCGCCAATTAATTAATTAAAACATGCATTCATAAACATGCATACATACCAAATCGAACAGTTCCTTCTGGACTTGTTCTAGCTGGGCCTCCGCATCATGTAGGCGGACCCGGAGGTCAATGATGACCGCGTCACGCGCATCCTGTATATCACACATATATACATTCATTCACCAAGCATAAATCAAGATAATAATAAAATTAAAGACGCATAAATGCATACTTACAACGAGTGGTCGGAGGAGCCGAAGCTGATCGGCGTAGTGGGCCCGGTACTGCTGGAGGTAGCCCTCGCTACTCTCCGCACGGGACTCCACACGTACGCCTCGGCGGTGCCAGTCCTCGTACTGCTCCGGGAACATGGTACACCAGTCAGTGAGTGTAACGACCCGCCATCTTATGACCGGAGACCCGGTCACTAAATGGATGTCGGCCCATTAACTGCGGGTTCACACCCGGATCTCACACAACACGTCTGGAGGAGTAAGTGCTAAACAAGGCTAAATATAACAAACACACAGACTACAAGGGAAGCAAGTGCGAAGGAAGGAAAATAACAATGTCCGTATACAGTCCAACAATAATTACATGTCCAACAATTAAATAAGTACAGGCAGAAGGAAGTACAACAACATCGGGGCATACCCCGGAACAGAGACAGCTGCTAGTCCGCACACCAAGAAGGCACCACACGCCGCGAGGTCCACACCTGAAACCGCAGGGAGTGAGCCACACCAGAAATGGGCTCAGTAGGGATCATCCGATCCCCTGCCTCCCACTCACACACCCACAAGTGTAACAACAAGAATATATGGCAAGTAAGTAAAGCAGTAAACACAGCACCCGACTTTGATATGAAACGCACGGTAAGCAGTGTAACAAGAACCATTCTAAGCAACCCGAAGAACCCAACACAGAGTCACGACTCACAGCCAAAGTCCACGAAGCGACTGAACCACACTGTTGACCGAAGTCAAACGTCGCCTCCCAACACTACCACCACTGCTCACGCCTGTCCACCCCTACAGTGTTCCGGAGCACTGTAGGGTGAGGTAGTGAGCCAAACTAGGACTAGCTGGAACCAGTGTACCGCCACTGCCAGCTACGTGTGCACACAAGCAGTCTAGACTACTGTCCTACCGTCCGGATTGCCTCCACGCTAGGCCTCAGCGCTTCAGGAGGGCCGTGGGGACCGGCGAACCCCCGTCAAGCCGAAGCTAGAGGAACTACCCACAAACCCAACTCTCCCGGGCTGCGTCAGGCCAAAGGGCTAAGGGTACCACTCGTAACCTTGATCAAAGGTCACATCAGGCCCAATGGCTAAAGGGTAAACCAACTCCCACCAGTACCACAACCAGCTCCACAGCAAGAAAACGCGCTGGAAGCTGTTACAACAAACAGGGAAACCCCGACCCGCTGAGGACAAACAGCGACCCCTCGGATAGCACACCGGCTACTCCGGCCCGTCGGGCTCAAGGCGATCCTGCTTCCCTCAGCCAAAGGTAAAACACACATGTACCCCTTCTCACCGGTACAGCTCACAGACACCATGACCCTGTCCCCATCGGTCCATGGTGACAAACGTAAACCACAGTCATTCCGATCCACATTCGCATAACACAACCACACATATAATATGATTCCATTCGCACGGTAAACCTCAGTCTCAGTATATAGCTAAAGCACACACACACACACACACAGGTGATGTAATTCCACTCACACAGAAGTCCTCCGTCTCAGTATACAACCCAAAGCATGCATTTGAACCATCCCACTGTGAAACACGCATGAAATAACAGGATTTAAGCATTCCTATCTTGAATCGCGCGGTCAACGCCATTCAAGACCCTCAGACAGGTTTATTAAAAGCCAGATTATCCCTTAAAACGCGTCCACCAGTAAAGCCGCCGTTTAAAACGCGTCGGGGTCGCCAGACGCCATTCAACCCAGAAATCCAGATTGCAGAACCCTTAAACGGGGGCATTTCCTGCCTAAATAGCGTCATGATGGCTCGACGTCTTTCGGAAAGGCGTCGTCCATCCATGACGTCATTTAGCGCCAGAACCCCTAACTCAGGAAACCTCGAACAGGGAGGTTTCTGTCCTAAAACGCGTCGTACTGACCCGACGTCTTTCGGAAAGGCGTCGACCAGGCACGACGCCATTTAGCGCCAGAAACCAGGTTTCCTGGTTCGACCCGAGGGTCTCACCCTTAACCCCAAACGCCCCAAAAAAAAGCCCCAAAATAGAAGGGGAAGGAAGAGGAAGTCAACCACCACCAGCATGCTACCAAACCACGTTCACGAGCACGGTCATACCCACAAGAACACCCCCTAAACATGCTCATTCTAACCCAAATCACAACATACCATGCCAAGGAAATCATGGGCACACATTCACAGTCCATTCAAGGTTCGTCCCCCTACCGGTTCTTGAACTCCGCCGAGCTCCGTGCCGCCGTCCCGCTGCACCGCACACCGCCGCCGGTACCCTCGAGGACGCCGCCACTCCGCCGGGACGTCAGCCGCCGTCCGGAGAGTGGAACACCGCGAAGGAAGTGGTGGAGGTAGAGGTGGGAAGTAAGGTGGTGTTGGAGTGGTGGAAGAGGAAGAAGAGGAAGGGAAAGGGAAGAAGAGCGTCGGAAAGGGCGGAGAGAGCGAAGAGAGAGAGAGTGAAGGCGAGAATGAGGGAAAGAAGGGAAGGCTCGCGGGGTCAACCAGAATCCCGCTAAAATGCGTCGATCGAGGCAGACGCCTATCAGTCTGACATGACGGCCGTACTGACAGCGGTCTGAAACGCGTTGCCCACCGTGGACGCCGTTCAGACGACAGGACAGGCCGTACTGACAACACTCTGGCGCCGCACCCTGACATCGCAGAGGTCACAGTCTGAATCGCGTCGGCCAACCTAGACGCCGTTCAGACGATGTGACCGGGGCCGTACTCTCGCGGCCCGAAACCCGCCCACGTGGCGCAACAACCAGCAGACCTAAATGGCGTCCACACAACCTGACGCCTTTTGAAAGGCGTCGAGCAGTGCTGACGCCATTCAACCAAGAATCTCAAGACCCCCTACAGGGTCCAAACCAGGGGATCCGACCCGAACCCGATCCGAAAACAGAACCCGAAATCTCAGTCCTTACAGTGAGGGCTTGCTTGCCCCTCATACTCCTTCCCATGCCCTCCGGGACCTCCTCGTCAATCCACTCCTGGTGGAGGCCCAGTGTCCTCATCACGAGTCGGAGGCGGAGGGGCTCGATCTCGTTCATACAGTGCAGCCACATCTGTCTGCCGAACCTCCTCTTGCCAGCCGTCACCTACGGCTGACCCTCCTCGCCCATACCAAGGTACGGGCGCCAGATCACCTGCACATAGATTAGATGCATTCATATAAATAATTTGCATTTAAGGAATAAAAGATTGCATTTAATTGAACAAGTTAAAAACTTACCAGTAACTCTGGGTAATCCAGGAACTGACGGCGGAGGGCCGTCAACTGGTGGTGCTGAGGAGCCGTGTCCACAATTGGTTGCCAACGGCAGGCCAATGGGACGGCGCTGAGCCTCACGATCCGCGCTCTGCCGAGCGGGAAGTAGTGGTAGCTCCACACCTGCATTCATGAACATATAAGTTAGAAAAAAAAGCATCATATAACATTGCATATCATAAACAAATAATGAAATAATTTAATACCTGAAGGAACGGCGAGAAGCCGCTGACAGTGGTCTCACGGTCAGGCGTGACCGCAGACAAATCGGCGAAGAGGTGGGCCAGAAGGGCCGCAGCCCAGGCATACTCCCCTAAGCTCTCTAAATCATCTAACAAGTAAAGGAATCTACAGTGAATGTGGTCGCCCTTCGTACCGAAGAGCAACCGACCAAAGAAGAAGACAAGAAAAACTCTAAGCTACCTATCTACCTCCTCCCCCTGACTAAGGTCGCTACAGTAGATGGCGGAAGATGACTCGGCTAACCTATCCCTAAACTCCTCCCGGGTCTCGTCAGACCGACGCCGGGGCTCATCCAGTCCTAAGGTTGCCTCTACTTCTATCCTAGGGACCATCCTGGACTCCCTACCTATGCTAGACACCTCTATCCCTAATAGAGCCTCTGCTAATCCCTGATAGTTGGGGTAAGTAACCCCACTCACAGGTCGGCCCTCTACCCTGAGGCTAGTAATCCTGGCCACATCCTCTAGGGTGGGGGCCATATGCCCCCACGGCATTAGGAAAGCACGGCTTTCCGCATGCCACCTCTCCCGCAGCGCCTGCAGGAGGACCAAATCGAGCCAAAATGGCTCGATATCTAATACCTCGCCGAACCCCATCCGGCGCAGGCACGCCTTCTGGAAATCTGGGAGTCCTCTATAAGCCCCTATCACAAGGTCCTACGAGATCCTAGCCCTCATCACTCCCTGAAAACAACAAAAAAATAGGGTCAGTAATGAATAAAAACAGAAAATCAGTTCTGTTTTGAAAGACGTCAGCACACACAGACGTTTTTCAAAACACGTCCACATGCCCTGATAAAGTGTTAAATTGATCATTTAAAGGCAATCATATGCATCATACTCATGTTTTTATCTGCAAAATAGGATGAAATGATAGATAATTGTGTAACAAGTCCAACGGTACCAATTTCATCAAATTCTGACTTAAAAACATCGTCATTTCATGTGATCAAAGGAGTGTAGCGCATTTGCGGTTTTTCGACAAAACCGAGACGAAATGAATAAATATGATGATATTGCGCTAAATTATATTTATTTGATGTGAACAGGACATGCCGATGATGCAGTGCAGCTGGAGGAGTTTTCGGAAATTTGGGGGAGGTCTAGTGTGCGGATTTCAACTAAAACAGGGGTAAAAATACAATTTGATTCCTTCCTTCGCTGGAGTTTCCTAAAACCCACTATTTCCCTCCGTCTCTCCGATTTCCTAAACACATCCCTTCCTTTATTTTAAAAAAATCCTCTCTCTCTTTCTCGTTTTAGAAAGTCGAATCCTATTTCTTTTCCAATTTCCTCTTCCAAATCATGTCCCTTCTCCAAGTCTCCCACATATCCTCCTCCTTTTCCAACTCAAACCCGGCAGCCTCTCCTCCTTCTCCTCTCTATAAATCTCTCCTCTCCTCTTTCTCTTCCTCTCTCACCGAGATTCTCCCCCACGTTTTGTTTTTCCCATAATTCCTAGCCGACTCCTCCTCTCTCCAACTCTCCCTCTCTCCGGTGTTCTCCTCCTCTCCCTCTGTTTTCTCCCCCTCTCATTTTTATTTCCCAGCAGCATCCCTCTCTCCCTCCACCCGGTTCTCTCTTTCGTTTTTATTTCCCGCAGATTCCCTCCTTCTCTCTCGGATCTCCAGCAGCTTTCCTGTCCAAACTTCCTCCTTCCTCCAGTGCACCAGCAGACGTGGCAACCCTCTTCCAGCAGAACCCTCTGCATTCAACTGCTGCACCTCCTCCACGCTCCAGCTGCAGCTCCATGCCGGTGAAGCCCCCATCAACAACCCCCAGCCAAACGTCCAGCTTGTTCTCCTCCACGTGCAGCAGCTTCTCCACCGCAATCTGCAGCCACGCACAGCACGACCTGCAAGATCCAACCGCACCTGAAGCCGTCGGGCATCCACAAGCACCAGCGGCAGCACTCCACGCACCTGCCTCTTCACACGTGCAACAGGCCACCGCAACTGGCAGCTCCTTCCTCCAGCGGCTCCACACGGCCTTCAGCCAGCAGCTGCACGTGCAGCATCCTCCTTCATCCAACGCAGCAGCGGCAGCACCAAGCAGCCAGCAACCCCCACGCACGGAGAAGCTTCCACGTGCCAGCTCCAGCTCTTCAACCCAGCAGCAACCTGCCGGCAGCAGCAGCTTCTTCCAAGCCAACCATAGCAGCATCCCAGCACCTCCGGCTTCCTCCTTCCTCAAGCAAAGCCCAGCGTCCCATCACCTCCATGTGGTGAAGCCAACCACAGCAGCTTTACACCCAGCAGCTTCACTGCCTGCTGCAACCACACGGCCAGCAGCTTATTCCAGCTGCTCTCCGCGTGCCTAACCACAGCAGCTGTCCTAGCTTCATCCATGCAGCAGCAAACGCAGCCCACAGATTTCTATCCCTTCTCCCATTAGTTTAAAATTAGTTTAATTAAGGATAGTTAATTGTTAATTAATATTTTGATTATTTAGTTTAAGTTCATTAAACAATTAAACTTTGAAGATTGTTTCATAATTTTTAATTAATTCTTGTTTTGCAAGTAGTTAAATTGCAATGTCTTCGTCACAAATTTTAGTTGTGTTTATTATTTTTCTCAATTGTGTTTGCATTTAATTTCTGAAAAATAAAAGAAAAACCAAAAAGATTTGTTCAATTTGAGTAATCATATTTTTAGGTAATATTAGTTAACTTAGTTTTAGTTTAATTAAGTAATTAGTTTACTTAAAATCTCACTTATTTTTAGATTAAATAAAGTCCAAAGTTTTCAAAATTAGAATCTTAACTCCCTGGGGATCGACTCGGACTCACCACGATTAAATTTTCAAAATCTGATTTGAGTGAGCCGGATAAATTTAGATTGAACGTTTTCATGTGTTTAACGACACACAATTCGAAACGATCAATTTTTGGCGCCGTTGCCGGGGAGTTAGATTTTTAATTTTGATTATCTTGGATTTAGTGTAATTAGTCTCTAACTAACCTTATTTTTCTTATTTTTGCAGGTAAATTGAAAAAAAAGAAAAAAAAGAAAAGGAAAGCGAAATCATGGTCAGTGTGTTCCAACTTTCTATGTTTCAATTTCCTTACTTTAGTTAGTTTCCTTTTTTGTAGTTTCTAGTTTAGATAGGTTTCCATTAACTAAAAAAAGAAACAAAAAGAGGAACATCCAAATTTAAAAACCTTCATTGCCAAGATTAGAAATTTTCCATGCTAGGCATTCATCATCCTAGGAAAGCATGAGTTAGTTTCCTTTCACAGTTATTTCCATAAATTGTTGAAGATTGCGGGGGAAAGGTACGTGTTTCAATTTTTAGCAAGTCATTCATGATTGCATCAACACACCTTGCATTGATTTGTTGCCTTGTATTGCATTCAAAACGACTCTAAGGGCAGCAACTTTAACTACATAAGGTAGCGATTTGATCACCCTTCCTTAGCCCACAAATCACCTTCCTTGCATTGGCATTTCCTAATCCAATTAAAAGCAAGTCGAAGGAGAATCTAGGGTTTCCACCGTGAGTGGTTTAAATCTCGAGTTGCCTCCATTTTTGGAAACGGTGTCTAGGCTAGAGGTAAAAAGGCAAACGTCTAAGCGGGAAAGTGGTTCTCTAATTAGGTCCCTACGAAAGTAGGGGGAGCCTCCCACTACCCCACCTCTTACCTGGCCGTTGACTGATTGTGGTTGTGACTCAAGGTGGACTCCATTCACCTTGTAAGAAAATTCACATAGAGAGTCTAGGTTAACATTAGATCATTAGGATAATTTGTTTGTCAACATTGATTGCATAAAAAAAAAAAAACAAAAAAAAAAAAAAATAGAAAACAAAACCCTCTCTCCATCAGTCCTAGTGCATGCAAGGTAGGAGATCTCAAAATCCTAACCTTCTAGGACCATTTGCCGAAATAGAAAGAATCCTACATCAAAGAAATCCACCACAAGATCCAATGGCTGATAATCAGGACCCACCAAAGCAAATGAAGGACTATTTCATTCCAAATCGATATCAACCTTCATCATGTATTCATCTTCCTCAAAATCCAGCCAATCAATATGAAATCAAATCTAGTACCATTCAGATGCTCCCATCCTTTTATGGGAATACTAATGAAGATCCTTATAAGCATCTGGATGAATTTCTTGAAATTTGTTCCACGGTGAAAATCCAGAATTTCACCGATGATGGCCTTAAATTGACCTTATTTCCCTTTTCATTAAAGGACAAGGCTAAATATTGGTTGGGAACCATAGGAAGGCCCATTAGGACATGGGAAGAAATGCAGAAAGAATTTCTCAAGAAGTTCTATCCCATCGGGCGGACCAATACCATGAGACGGGCCATCACCAGTTTTACCCAAACTCCCGGGGAATTGATCCATGAATCTTGGGAAAGACTGAAAGAATTGCTTAGAAAATGCCCTCATCATGGGCTTTCAAAATGGCAAATTGTCCAAGCATTCTATGAAGGATTGTCTGAACAATTCAGACAGATGGTGGATGCGTCATGTGGAGGGGCGTTTATGATGAAAAATGAAGATGAGGCCTATGATCTGTTTGAGATGTTAAGTGATAATTCCATCAATCATGCCTCATTATCATCTTATGAAAGGTCTGTTGGGCCATCTAAACGGACTGGAATGTATGAACTTAAGGCCCGCGGAGAGCCCGAATCCAGAATGAACATAAATCTGATTAATCAGAAATTAGATAAGGTAGACATGTTGGCCCAGAAACTAGACCAACTCTTGGCCTTAAACAAGCAAGAACCTACTTACCCAACACACTCTAGTCCATATGAAGGCCCATCTTCTGCCAATCATGATATTTGTGCCTTATGCGCAAGTCCAACCCATCAAGTGAATGAATGCCCAACCGCGGCCCAACTTCCACCATTCATTCAAGAACAAGTTCAGGCCGCCCAGGGATTCTCCAGGCCCAATAATGATCCATTCTCAAATACTTACAATCCTGGCTGGAGAAATCACCCTAATTTCTCTTGGAAGAATCAGCAGGCCCCATTACCAATGTCCCATCCTCCTATGCATCAAGCCCAAAAGCCACAGAACTCATTCCAACAACAATCTAATTTCTATGGAAATGTTCAGGCTAGGGGACCTCAAACCCAGTTTTCTCAACCGGCCCAGTATCAATCAGGTCAATCGGCCCAATATTAATCAGGTCAACCGGCCCACTACCACTCATTCCAATCAGGACAACCAACCCAATACCATCCTCCACCCACTTACCAGCAACCTCCTCAGCCCAACTTTGATGATAAATTCACTCAACTCCAACAACTGATTTTGACCCAGCAACAATCCATTGCTAAGTTGGAAAGTCAAATGGGTCAACTAGCTGAGGCCGCGATGAGAAGAGAAGTAGGCCAACTTCCTAGTCAACCCGTTGTCAATCCAAGGTATCACCCTCCAGGTTTTCCACAGCAATCGGGCCTTTTACCTCAGCCTGGCCCGGTACCACAACCTAAAGGGCCACAATTTGAGAATGCTAAAGCCATTTCAGCTCTTAGGAGTGGGAGAAGTTTAGAAAAACCACATGTAGATGGAGAGTTAGCTAAAGGTTCCACTGATGGGCCTCAGGAAATTGAAAGTGAGAGTGAAGATGAACCCATCATAGAGAAGTTGGAGGAGGATCTAAAAGGAAAAGGGAAGATTGATGAAGGCCCAAGTTCTTATAAACCTAGGGTGCCATTTCCTAATGCCTTGTTAGCTAAGCCCAATACCAGGAAGAAACTGGCCCAGAATGAGGAGTTGTTGGATTTGTTCAAACAAGTCCAAATTAATATTCCACTCCTCGATGCCATCAAGCATGTGCCAGCTTATGCTAAGTTTCTCAAGGAATTGTGTACTCCACGAAGAGAATCTAGAATGGCACCCGAAAAGGTTCGGCTTTCTGAGGATGTTAGTGCAATTGTGATGAATCATTTACCCAAGAAGTTAAAGGATCCTGGAGCACCTCTAATTTCATGTGACTTAGCTGGAGTTACATTTGATAGAGCTTTATTGGATCTAGGTGCGAGTGTAAATCTATTGCCAACAGCCATTTATGAAAAATTTGATATTGGAGAATTAAAGCCCACACCCATCATCTTGCAGTTGGCTGATAGGTCTGTGAAAATTCCACGGGGATTAATTGAGGATGTTATTGTGAAGGTTCATGATTGCTACTTTCCCGTAGATTTTCTTATTCTTGATATGGCATTACCTGAGGAACTCATTCACACCCCGATCATCTTAGGTCGTCCATTCTTAGCCACTGCCAAAGCTAATATAAATTGTGAAACTGGCATAATGGACATTTCATTTGGGGGTCAAAAGGTCCAGATTGATGTCTTCAGAGCATCTCAATACCTAGATCATGAAAAAGAATGCCATACTGTTGATATCGTGGATAATCTGGTTGAAGAAAATGAGATGTCCACATATGACCTTTTGGAGGAAGCCAATACTTTAAAGGACTCCCCTAGCCCATTAACATCTTGGCCCAAGGTTGAACCTTTACCAGCCTTGCAGTCTGAACCCGCTTTGCCATCTTTAGAGGACCCTCCTGAGCTTGAACTCAAACCATTACCGGAGTCTCTCAAGTATATCTTTTTGGGTCCGGACCAAACTCTCCCGGTCATCATTGCGGCAAATCTCACATCGCCGCAGGAGGCCCAATTAACCGAGGTCCTCAAAGACCACAAATGTGCTATTGGATGGTCGGTGGCCGATTTGAAAGGAATAAGTCTGTCCATTTGCATGCATCATATCTATATGGAAGAGAATTCTAAGCCCAGTCGGGAGATGCAAAGGTGGCTTAACCCCAATATGAAAGAAGTGGTGAAGAAGGAAGTTGTGAAATGGCTAGATGCGGGTATTATTTACCCAATATCAGACAGTAAATGGGTCAGTCCAACTCAAGTGGTACTCAAGAAATCTGGATTAACAGTTATTAAGAATGATCATGGAGAAGAGGTACCCACTAGGCTCACCACGGGATGGAGAGTGTGTATTGATTACAGAAAGTTGAATCTCATGACTAAGAAGGACCACTTTCCACTCCCATTCATGGACCAGATTCTGGAAAAGTTATCGGGCCAGAAGTACTTCTGCTTCTTAGATGGGTACTCCGGGTACAATCAAGTGGCTATTTACCCGGAAGATCAAGAAAAGACCACCTTCACGTGCCCTTATGGCACGTTTGCTTTTAGGAGAATGCCATTCGGATTATGCAACGCACCAGCCACATTTCAACGGTGCATGATGGCCATCTTCTCCGATATGGTGGGAGAATTCCTCGAAGTTTTCATGGATGATTTCTCAATCTTCGGGTACTCTTTTGAAAATTGCCTGGAAAATCTTAAACAGGTGCTAGCACGATGCATAGACACCAATCTGATTCTTAGCTGGGAAAAGAGCCATTTTATGGTTCGCGAGGGCATTGTTTTAGGCCACATTGTGTCTGAAAGGGGGATAGAGGTAGATAAAGCTAAGATCAATCTCATATCCAATCTTCCTCCTCCCACCTCGGTCAGACAAATCCGTTCATTCCTTGGCCATGCCGGTTTCTATCGCCGGTTTATCCACAATTTCTCTCAAATTGCCCGGCCCCTAACTCTTCTCTTAGCTAAGGATGTCCCGTTCCAAATGGATGAATCTTGCATCAAGGCATTTAATTATCTGAAAGAACAAGGCACCGGCAAGACATGTAACGAAAGCTTTCGTCACATCCTCCGCTTCATCCTCCCTTAGGTCATCGATTTCATATAGAGTCCACTCGGCTAGCTTTGCAAGATTGATCCCCTTTTTGGTAAGGCATCCTTTAGCTTCTGAAGGATCCTTCATGATCGATGTCAACAATTGTTGACCAGTGATTCTCTCTCTTGTCAAGGCTATCTTATCTTTGTTGTCTTTGGTCTTTGGGAGACCTAGTAGAAGTTCCGCCTCCTCTAGAAGGATCGTGCATTTGAAGTCTTGGAAGAAGAACGTATGAGTTTGGGGATGCCACCACTCGATTAAGGCGCCCATAGCCGTCCAATCTACGTTCGAGCTCTTGTAATGCTTGGCAAGCACCACTAATCCTTGAATATTCCACTTGGATATGAAAACTTGCATGGAAAGCTTAACACTTTTTGCAAGTTTACGAATCCAAGGGAGAGAAGTGAATTTTCTCTGGCCGGAAAACATGGGATAATTCTGAAAACAAAAGGAAAGACGAAGAACATAAAGAACAAGACGAAGAACATGAAGAACAAGATGAAGAACATGAAGAATATGAACAAGAATTGAAGGGAAGTTGATTGGACTTACTTGAAGATTGGGATCTCTTCCATTGAGGTGATTCTCTATGTCGGAGAACTTCTCTAGAGACATCTTTATCTTCTTCTTTGAAGAATCCATCATCTTTTTCGGAGTTCTTCCTTCTTGAAGTTTGGAAACCTTAGAAACTTTGAAGAAACCTTGAAACTTTGGAAGAAAACTCAACCTAGGATCTTTGGATTATGGTAGGATTGCTTGGGAACAACCTAAGGGTGTTTATATAGAAGGAAGTGCGATCCTAGGAAGCCTTTTCCGGATTGGAAAAGGGATGTGCATTGGTAGAGTTGGAATTCGAGTAGAGAACAGTCAGAAACCTGTTTCTGTGAGTAAAAGGCGTCGAGGAGCACCGCCGCGTTTTAACATTGAATGGCGTCTTTGCGACACGACGCGTTTCAGCCTTTCTGTTATTTATCAGAAATTTTGTGGTTTTTGATGCTTAAATTGAATATTTGTTTGGAATTATTAATGATTTTGATTGTAGGAAATTCAAGTAAAGCTGGAAATATCAAGAATATCCCACTGTGGGAGTCAATAAGTCTTGACCGTGGCTAAAAAGACGGTTATTTCTACCCTTGTACTTCTTTCATGTAATTATTGTAAATCATCTGCATTACTATATGTTAAATATTTATTAGACTATATCAAGGACCTTGTGGTTTTGATAAAACTGGAATTTGAGTTCCCCTACAACAAAAACAGTGATAATTCCAGAGAATTCTTAATCGCACGGATAGGCCGTTGGATTGTTAATTAGTGAGGACGATGGTTCCACTTTTGTAAAACAGTGCGTGGATAAACGAGCTTCGGCTTAGCACTGAATTACAAGAATTGGTATCTTGACTCATTAATGACAATTTGACAATATTATCCTTGATTAATTTATATTTTATTTGACTTTATATTTTTCTTTTAGCCCAGCATGCATCATGTAGGACTTTGAAATCATTGTGATAAGAATTAATTACTGATTAAGTTTCAGACCATTAAATCAAATAACTTCAACATGATATGAAATATTCCATTCCGAATTGAGTATCTTGATTATCTTTGAGGCTCGCTTAAAGATATCATTGGAATTCTATCCTTTCTTGGATTCTTTATCCAATATTTCTTGTTTTCTTTTTAAGATCCATCATGGCTGCAGCACGTCCACATTGGCTGACAAACGCTCCCCATGATGAAACCTACAGTGTCTACAACATGGGGTACTTCCCACTCCGTGGAGGTTGATCGCCTTTATTTTATTTCCTTGTTTATCTCATCCAGACAGGATTGATTCCATTGATTTCTTTGAGCTATCTTCATTGATAATTTTGAGAAAATTTCAAATCAAGTGATGTTAAGAGCGTGTCTCATCACACCTTGGCATCACCTTTTCAGTACATTTCATTTCATTTCACTCCCTTGCAAAGACGATGCCAAGGTGAGGCAGCTGTAGACACGCTAATTTTGACGTCATTTCGAGTAAATTTCATATCATATAATAATGCCTCAAAATGGTCTGATATTTAATCATTGATTAATTTTTAATGATCTTTTTGAGTGTCGGGTTTAACAGACATGTTTAAGTTAATCAATTGAATTGATTTTAACTCAAATTTTAGTTAAAATATGAAGAAGGCTAAAAGACGTCTACTTGTGTGGACGCCATTTAGAGTTTATTCTTATTTTAACGTTTAAATTTGAATTTTAATCAGTTGATTAATTAGCTAAAAGGCGTCTTCGAGGCACGACGCGTTTTAGGTTTCCTAAGCTATTTTAACTTCTCTTCCGGATGTTTATCCTTATCTTAATTAGTCTAAAAGACGTCTGCACATGTAGACGCGTTTTACCTAATAAAGATAAAGATAAGTTTTTCCGGATGTTTATCCTTATCTTAATTTCATCTGAAAGGCGTCTGTAGTGGCTGACGTGTTTTAGATAATTACAGATAAAGATGAATTAATCTGTATTTATCTGTTACTTAAGATAGATAAATCCGAGGTTTTTTTATGTTAATCACGAACGCAGAAGAAGCCTATAAATACCTTACATCTTCAATGGGTAACAATGTTAAGCGTAATCTTGAGTTGATCATCATTGAGCAATAGCGAGTTGAAGATCGGAGCAACAATGCCGGAATGCTGAAGCGCTGCCATTTCCAGAGTCGGCGTCCATTCAAGATTCTTCATCCAATTTAAAGATTCAACCATTGGGCATAAGTCTTTTATTTTTGCATTTTCATTTCATTAGTTCTACATTCATCATTCACTTCATGCAAACACACACAACACTAGCATTCTTTCAACACCTATTTGATTAAGGGATTTCAAAAGCCATCAAGACAAGTAAGTTTGCTGTTCAATTACATGCTTAACATCATGATTAGAATAGATACTGCTTTTGCTTAAAGTTTTCATCAGTATTTTCTTCATTTCTATTTCCATCTTTCCTGCAAAGAGAATCAAAAGGGGAGTAAATCAAGCACAAGTCAAAAGGATTTCTGGAAGATCCTCAACCTCAAACTCAACAGCAAGAACAAAAGTAAAGAAGGGCTCTCTTTCTTCAGCCGGCTGAGGAAGGAGAACCAAGAGCTAAGAATCTTCCGCATTCAAACAGGTAGGCGATCAAAACCTTCTTTTGGAACTTTTTAGTTAAAAGTTTCTGGCGATCACTGCACTTAGTTTCTGTTTTTAATAGGTTTATTTTGCACTAAACAACATAGGTTTTTCATGATAATCACACTGTCATTTTAAGCACTCACACCGTCCATCAGCACCGATCTTTCTCTTAAAGATCCTCTTACAACCGATGGGTACAATACTCTCGGACAAGTCCTCCAAGTTCCAAACTTGGTTGGTTTACATGAACTGGATTTCTAAGTTCATGGCTTCTCGCCATTTCTCGGCTTCTGGGCCTTCTATGGCCTCCTGGTAGGTTTTAGGATCATCATCCTCTTTATATTCTACCTTAGACTCACCTTCAGCGATATGTCCCACATATCGTTCAAGTAGTCTAGGTAATCTACCAGATCTACGAGGCTCATGTGTGTGTACCTGAACAGATTCAGGAACTGATATCTCATCCGATGATAATGCAGCTGTTTGGGGATCTGAAACCTCTTCCAGTACTATTTTACTCCCACTGTCCTCTTGGAGAAGGTATTCTTCTTTCAGGAAGACAGCTTTCCTGGCGACAAACACCTTTCGCTCACCAGGATGGAAAAAATAGTATCCAAAGGTTTCCTTTGGATATCCCACAAACCTGCATTTATCAGTTCGTGATTCCAGCTTGTCTGTATCATGCCTCTTTACATGAGCAGGACAACCCCAGACTTTAACATGTTTAAATTCTGGTTTCCTGTCTTTCTATATCTCATATGGAGTAGAGGCCACAGACTTGTTGGGTACTTTGTTCAGTAGGTATGCTGCTGACTCTAGAGCATACCCCCAGAGAGACACTGGTAATCCTGAAAAGCTCATCATGGATCGCACCATGTCCAACAAGGTGCGATTCCTCCTTTCTAATACACCATTCATCTGTGGTGTATATGGAGGGGTCAGCTGAGAAAGGATACCATTATCCTTTAAGAATTGTGTGAAATTAGTACTCAAGTATTCTCCTCCTTGATCTGATCGAAGAGTTTTAATACTCTTTCCTAATTGCTTATCTACCTCATTCTTGAACTCCTTGGACTTTTCAAATGCTTCCGACATGTACTTCATTAAGTACACATAGCCGAATCTTGAGAAGTCATCGGTGAACGTGATGAAGTAAGAAAAGCCACCTTTGGCTTGGGTAGACATTGGACTACATACATCCGAATGTATTAGTTCCAAAATGTCCTTGGTACGTTCTCCAGGTCCAGTAAATGGAGATTTTGCCATCTTTCCCATAAGGCAGGATTCACATGTTGCAAACGATTCATAATCGAATGCAGTTAAGTAACCATGCTTGTGCAACTTTTGCAACCTGCTTTCGCCAATGTGCCCAAGTCTACAATGCCACATGTAGGCTTGGTTCACACAATTCTTACTCTTCTTAAGAGCATTATCAATTTGAAGATTGTAATAAGAAACATCTAAGAGATATAGACCGTTGACTAAAGATGCTGAAGCTATTAATTTATTACCATAATAAATTGAACAACTTCTATTCTCAATAGTCAACCTATATCCTATCTTGTCCAAACAAGATATTGATATGATGTTCTTTATTATGCTAGGAACATAATAACAATCTTCTAAAAGTAAGGCGTCTCTTGATGGAAGCCTGAGGTTTGCTGTCCCAACAGTAATCGCCGCAACCTTTGCGCCGTTTCCTAGCCTCAATTCCACCTCGCCTTGTCTCAGCTTACGCTTACTTGTCAGCATATGTGCATCATGACAGATATGAGAAGTACATCTAGTATCTAATACCCAATATGTGGAATCTCTAACTGACAAGTTGATATCTATCATATAAATATCTGAAGCTTCAGATAGCTTCACCTTTCCATGAGCTTTATCATGAAGGAACTCTTTGCAGTTCCTTTTCCAGTGACCATACTGCTTATAATAGAATCAGTCACCCTTTACTACTCTTTCGTCTTTGTCCTTCGATCTTTTATCGTTAGCAATCATCTCTGCTTCAGGGGCATCCAATGCCGATTCAGCAGGTGGATCAGCTCTAGGGACAAAGTCAATGTGCTCAGATCTGAAGACATTCTTCAGGTTTCTGAACCAATCCGAGTAGATCAGGTAAGTCAAAAGGGCATCAAGTATGCCGCGGAGTGGGTTATTCGACGACATAATTCCCTACAGGAGATAAGTAAAATCTATTTAGCAGATGTTCAATTAAAATTTAAAACAAGACAGACTGTATAACCCTCAGTTATACAGAACGGGAGACGCCGAAGTCTCCTAGCGGGGATCAGAATCTCATTGACTTGTACTACAGCCTTGTGGATAGCACAACAAACTGTAATACAATCAAAGAGCACTCAACTCATGGGACTTGCAACTCATTGCAATATCTGATCATAGCTTCGGTCCGCAGAGATTTAATGACCTTGTGGATAGCACAACAAACCACTAATTCTGGTCTAAGCTAACCATCGTTACGCGACGAGCATAGATTTGCATGCAGCCCTTGTGGATAGCACAACAAAGCTACATGGTTCCTCTACCCCGATCATATAGGCACCTAATGCCATAGCCACAGTTTCTCCTCCAAATTAAGCAGGCCTTGTGGATAGCACAACAAACCTGCCTAAAGTGATTTGAATCCTATGACTATAACGATGGTGGACCACGCGGTAAGTTCTCAACTACTCGGTGTTACGGCTTAAAGTTTATCTGAGGGTATTTAGATAACTTTTATCTTGGTCTCTCCTAGGTGATAGTATATAAATATATCGTATATATTTACTAAATACTATACCTGCTTTGATTCATAATCAAAAGAAAAACATTGCATCACATACATGTCTAGTGTGGTCATGGATCGCACAGTAGGTTTGACTAGAGCCAATAGTCAAACACACACACAATTTAACATAACATTTACATTAGATAAACTTACAAATACATAGGCAAAGGATCTTCATATTTTCGCCTTCTTAGTTGCAGCTGTGGATCGTCCTCGCTCCTTCCTCGGTTGCCTCGATCATATCACAATAAATTCTAGAATTTACAGGTAAATTGAAGAAGGCCTTATGGTGAGTACAAGAGTGAGGGAGGTAGAAATACATCAGAGAATGAGAGAGGGAGAGATACGCAGATCTCTATTTATTAACAATTAATAAACATCCATCATTCATCCACGATCCACACAAACACATCATTCATCACATGAACAATTAAATAATTGCATATCTATGACCACGGTGTGTTTTAAACATCCCACACATGATTCAGCGCATCACATGGCTAAAATAAAAGAGTTTTCAAAATATATAATTTTGGCTTTCAAAAAGCTGGGATCCAATCAAAATTGGGGTTTGAATTTCGAAAACACTTTTAATTAACTTAACATGCAATTAAATCAAATTTAAAAGCAATAAACACACATCACATGTACACACACTCCAAATTAATAATTCCAGATTATTCCATGCAAATTAGAACAATTCTAATAATCTAACACTTAAATTAAACCCCATTAATAATCTAACAATTAGACTATTAAAGACTAATCTAACTCTTAGATTAATCCAACAAAGTTAATTAATAATTTAACACTTAAATTAATAATCAACCAAATTAATAATTAACTACTAACCTAACAATTAGATTAGTCATTTAATGTTAATTATCAATTTAAGTCTTAAACCAATAATTAACACTAACTAATTAATAATTAATTAAATCTAACTCTTGGATTAGACAATTAAAGTTATCATTAATTTAACTATTAAATTAATGACAAAAATAATTAATCAAGGACTACTAATTTAACACTTAAATTAGTCATCTAAATTAATTATTAATTTAACAATTAAATTAATAATTAACTCAAATATTAATTAACAATTAGATGAAATAATAGTTAATAATCTAACAATTAGACTAATAACTATTAATAACTAATTTAACAATTAAATTAGTTAAATTGAGGTTAATAGTCAATTTAACATTTAAATTAATATTAACCCCAACTAATTAACAACTAATTGCTAGTTAATAAATCCTTAATTAACTAATGATTCAAAATCATCAAGCCCAAATAAAATAAAATTGAATAATAAATTTTAATTTTCAAAACCCTTTTGAACTATAAAATTAAAATCCAATTTACAAATTTTCTAATGGGCTAAATTGGGGTTCAATAGCGTTTAAATCAAGGGTTTAATACTAGCCAGGGCCCAGCCAGTAGGGCACCTGGTTCGAGCCCCTAGCTCGGCCAGGGGCCAGGACCCGGTGCACCCTGGCTCAGCCAGGGGCTGGACCTGGTCCGGCCGGCCCGGTCCACGAGCGGCCCAGCCGCTCTCTCCAACCTGACCCCTTTCTCCTTGCTGTAGGAAACCCTAAGAAGATGCAAGCCGGCGGCGGGGAAGGAGATGTAGGGCCGGCCGGTGGCCGGTGCTGGGCCCCGCCGGTCCCCCCGGCGTCGCCCCTACCGCCGGCGAGCTTCCCGGCGTCAGTGGGGAAGGCCGGCGGTCCCATTAACTTCAGTTTAAGCCCCTTCAAAGCACCCCTAATTTCTGGTTTTACTCAAAACTGTGGGGAAAAACACAAGGGAGTTCTCCAATCCGGCCACCCCCAGTGGCCACTCCGGCATCAACAAGGAGTCTTGTGATGACAGAGAATCAAACCAAGAGAATCCGGAGTCCCGGCCTCAATCCCAACGCTTGGGAAGGCCGATTGAAACCGCTGTAAACTCGCCATTCTCCGTCCCACGAAGAACACGAAAACCCCCCAATTTAATTTCAAAAAATTGAAAAAAAATAATTTGATTAACTGTGTTCATCGCATGAACACGGATCCAACAATTAATCGAAGTTACAACATGGAATAACTCATGAAAAAATTAATTTCGGAGATCGAAACGGGACAAGAAACAGTGGAACCTAGCTCTGATAGCATTGTTGGGTTTCTCAGGTTTCTCCGGATCGCTCACACAGCGGAAAATAAAATAAAACAGTGATCCGTTTTCCCGTTTCGAAAAACTAAAATCAATTATCGGATAATCGAAGTTCTTACCGTGTGCGGATTCGAATCCGCAACCGTTTGGTTCCATCGGTGCGACACCACAAGCCGCGCAAGCGCCCGGCCTCTAGCGAAGTCCACGCGATCCTCCTCGCGACGGATATCCTCACCTTCCTCATTCTTCGCAGCCCACGAAACCTCCGCCGGTCGCCGCAACACACGGACGATTTCCTGTTGAACGGGATTCGGAGAAACGATGGAGCAGATCTAGATCTGTCTGGACACCAGAGAGAGAGAGAAACAGAGGAGGGGCAGCTAGGGTTAGCAGCAGCTTGGCCTGCTCAGCCCGTTCGCTATGTTTTATCCTAACCGTGTAGCTTTTCATAAAAACCTCCGGTTTGTATAAAACCCACTTCTTTATCCATCGCCTTGAGAATCATGTGCGTGTGACCCTCTAGGCCCAAGTACCAAGGACAGTTACTCCTCACTGGCTTTATTAATCAATTAATAATCCTTTATTAATTAATTAATCAATCGAATTGATGTCGCACATCGAATTCGACCGGGCCTCCGATCACGTTGGGTGCCAAGCAACACCGCGTGAACCCGGAACGTATTGGGGTTAAGTAACCCACTCTTGGAACCTTTCCGCCGACAGTTACCGCGTGGATATAATCCTTCATTCGTACAATGCTCTCGAGTCAACTCAGGGTATGGCGAGCTGTCAAACCCTAACCGGTCAACTCACTTGGATTGGATGCTGCTGATAAATATCAGAAAACTCCTTTCCCGATATTATCGTCCGCCCTGGCCAGGGACTTCCGCGCATCCTTCCTAGAGCACTCTCTCTCTAAGTGCCGAGAGCGAATGATTCCTTATTGACACACAATTCCCTTCGACGGTATTCCGCTGTACCCAATCCTTGGCGTATTAGAATCCCGTGGCTAGAGATTCATAAACCAAGGTCAAAGCACAGAAGTCCACCGACAAGGTGTCCTTGGTGTCTCAGGTCCGAGGACCATCCACGCAACTGCGACAATAGAATCAAGCTGGTTGACAATGAGGTACAATACCATCCAACGATTCAGTCGGATCAGTTCAGTGAACTCATTCTCCAATGAGCACCTACAGATTCGCCTTAGTGTCTCCACACAAGTGACTTATGAGATCAGTTACCCTCATCATATGAGTAGGAGTAATCTGTACTAGTCTAATTGGATATCCGATGTCCTTCTCGGATATCCTCCGACTAGGAACGATTAAGAATGTGTGTTTAAGTGATCAGTCTAATCAGTATGATCTCATCATAATCTGATCACTATAGCACATATTCACGGACTTCATTATGAAACGATAATTAATGCGATTTACACATAATGAATATTATGCCATTACATTAATAAATGAACGAGATTTACATAGTTAGATTGGCTTGTAGGCCACCTAAAACTAACACTTCCATGGCCTGATGAACGGGGATTTGATGAGTATGGGTGACTAGAATACGCGTTTCGGAAGGGTACTGAGGAGTCTTCCCCTTCAAGATCGATTGGATGGCCTCGAGCTGTTAAGGGTCCACATGGGTAGCTAGGGCTTCCAGCACTGTTACCAGATCAAGAGGATTAGCAGAAGAGGGCTCAACTTGGTCTTGAACCTCCTCGTAAGTGGGATTTGAGATGACGTGGACGTAAGAACGATCCACATTGGGATTGTATTGATCATGAGTGAATTGAACTTGACCTTGAGGGGCATAAGCATCTCCCTCATACACAGTTTGGAATTGATTAGAATTACGGGGGGCATTAGCATCTCCCCCGTTTTCATAGTCATGAGGGGCATTAACATCTCCCTCATACTCAAATCGGGTATCTTGTTCGTAAGCCGCTATTCCAATGACTCTACCTGAACGTAGCATCATGGTATTTTGATTAATCACAAAATCAAACAAGTTTGCACAGAGATTAGCAATCAAGTGAATGCTTACATTGTTTTGGGAGTTTCTTGTTAAGTTAATTGAGTTTTATGTACAGATTCCCTCAGTAGGTGGGATCATAATTTCAGTTCAATTTTTCGCCGTTATGTTCTATGGCCTCATGATGTTATGAAGATCTACCCGATACTTCGATGGTACAACTAGCCCGATGAACAGAGAGGAATTCTCTGCTTTTTGGGACTTACGGAGGTCTCAACACTAACCACTCTAGTCTGACTGAGGGACCGACTAAGTCAGAGAGGTGAAAGTGCCAAGAAGGGTGTTCCTATAGAAAGGAGAGTGAACTCCCAGTGCTAATGACCTGCGGCCAAGATGGCCTCTAATGCAATATTTAATGAACATAATAATATAAAGAAGTCAGAAATCCGAGATCTGTTGACTGCAGGTTATTGCTGCCTAAATGGCATCGTTCTGAGTTGACCGGGTAGCAAGGCAAACAGAATAGCCAGGCTCAATGGCATCGATAGACTGCGACGTCTTTAGAAAAGGCGTCACTCTGTCTCTACGCTATTAAGCCCCATAAAAAGGAAAACAACAGAATAATCAGGGGCAATCCCCTCTCAAACCAAGAAGGCAAAATAGTGACCAACAAATCACGTTTAGTCTAAACAGATAAGTTATCATGCAACAATCATAGATATCAATTCAAATACACATACTCTTCCCACACTTCCAACTTCAAACAATCACGGGAGGGCAAAACTTTGCCACTAGGTGTACGCATGAGGTGTACGTCGGGATGAAAATCAAATAACCAATCATAAACGTGCCCGAGGGACACAAGCGGTGCACACGAGGGTGCCCAATAGGAAACAAACAAGAGTGAGAAAAATAGCAAGACAAGCCCCACCGTGATCGCCAAAAAGCTGTAGTGCTTAAATAGTGTGTCTGATTATCATGATTCCATGTGTGTTAATAACAAATCGAATTTAAAAATATGTGATCACTAGAAACCAAGGGTTTCAATGAAAAGGATGATCGCTACTAACCTTGCGGAATTCGGGAGATTGCGTTCCTTTGTTCCTTTTTTTTGGTTGGCCGTAAAAGAAGAGCCTTTTCTCTTTTTTTACTCTTGTTTTTGTTGTTGTTTGGTGGTTTTTCTTAGCCTTCCAATCCTTCTTTCCAAAGTCTTTTCTCCTTCAAACCTTGCAAAAGAAGATTAAACAAAGAAAAGAGAAGAAAAATTAGAGCTATGGGATACTGTAGTAACTATTCTATCAAATAACCTAAACATAAACTAAACTAAGAAAACTTACTCTTTTTTTATTATTTAAACCCCTATTTCATGCATGTGTATGGAAAAGATGATATGGTGTGTGTATGATGGAGTGATGATATAAATATTATAATCAAAACAGTGATGAATCTATATGAAAGGTATAGAGAAACTAGTAAAGAAAAGGAAAGGAAAGTCATTGGTTTGGCCCCTTCAAAGCCTTGGTCTTCTATGGCTTCAATGGAGGAAGAAGATGAGGAAGAAGGAGCCTTGGGTTGCTATCTACGTTTTCCTTCTTAAGAGCCTCTAATAGCCTTGCCTTGAACTCTGAATTATCCAATTGCCAACCTTTTTCAAAGGCGAATGTACATATGTATATATAGAGGCCTCATTTAGGGTTATTGGACCTTCAAAAACCTCTCCCACGCATCCAGATTGCCAAGGATAAACATGGAAGGAATTTGCAACCTTTCCAACCACTGGAGTCGGATTATCTCAGCCAAATCATATTTATTAGGAAACTGCTTGAAACACGTCGCCCATCGGGGATACCATTTGGCTAATTAGGAGGGGCCAAAATAGAAGGGAAATCTGTGAAGAAAACTGGAAACAATTAGGAAACCTAAAATGTATCGTCCATGAGCGATGTGCTTTAGATAATTAGGAAACTAATTCAAATTTAAAATAAAAAATCCAGACGGATTAGGGGACTAAACGGCGTCGCCCATGGGGGATATTATTCAGTAAAATCTATCCAGATTTAGGAATTTAATTTCGAATTGATTTCAGCTATAAATCTAAAAGACGTTGTCCACAATCAACATTAATCAACTAGTTTTGAGAAAAAATCAATAAAAATTAATTAATGATTGAAAATCAGATCATTTCGAGACATCATAATTGTGACATGAACTTTACTCTATATGCAGTCAAAATTAGTGTGTCTACACGTAGCAAGTTAGCTCCTTCTTCTTTTCTTTGTAGGTCTTCCTCTTGTAGTATCTATTGCCCCCTTGAGATGTTTTCTTCTTCAAGATCATATGTAGTCTTTTTAGACAACAATCCTTATTACTCACTATCAACTTCAGTGTCCTTGATAATTCATATTTTTAGATAATAAATAGATGGAATTTGCACATTACACTTGCGATTTTATGTACAAAATCATATGGAATGATAGATAAATCAATGATGCTTTCAAATATATCAATTTTGTAAAATTCGCAATTGAAAATATCATCATTTAATGGGATTAATTGAGTGTGAGAATTTCGTTCTCAATAAGGACTTCTCAGTAATTATCGAAGATTTAATATATATCTGAATGATTTATTAATTGCCGCAGGAATTCAATTGTTATTTTATGTGGACGTAGGACATGAACAAGAAGATGGTGTAGTGGTTAGACCACTTGAACTCAAGTGAAGTGACCAAGGATCGAATCTTAGTAGAAACAATATTTTATTTTTGTGTTTTCTCTTCAAGTGGGGTGGAATGCCAACTAAGAGAGAGAGAAAGGAGGGAATCTTAAAATTCAAAGAGGGAGATATTTCTTTGAAAATTTAAATTGTAAAAACCCTCTTTGTCTTGAAGGAGGATCCTCCAATTAAGAGGATGAGTTTAATGCAAAATTTAAACCTCTTTATTACTTTTTAAAATTTCAAAATCTCTTATTTATCTATAAAACTAAGGAGGGGGATTCCAAATTGACCCATCTTCTTTTTTCCCCACCTTCTCTATCTCTCTTATCTGCTACAGTATCCACAGGTACTATAGCAACTACAGCACCGCGAGTACTGTAGCAACACCTCCCTTTCTCTCTCTCACTCTAGCTTTTATTCTTTATCCCTCTACATTTCTCTCAAATCAGTGGCTACGAGGGGCTGAAGGTGGACTCGAGGCACTGCAACTGACCACTGGAAGGAGTCCAGGACTGCCAAGGATGCGCACCAAGGATTGTGACGTCTGCAAACACTTGTTTTCTCTCTCTATCTCCTCTCTCCCTAGTTTTTTAGTTATCTGTATTATATAATATTTTGAGTATTTTATGTAAAAGTTGTCTTATGAGAGTCATATCATTTTTTCATTTTCAATGTCTCTGTAAACTTTCATGTAGTTCTGATGTCATTTGACAGTAGTTTGTTTGGAACAAGTGGCATTTTCTCCATCTTTTTCTTCTACAACTCTTTGGTTTTCTTCTATTGACATCACTTAAATTTTGTATTCTTATGTTATTTAATTTTTAGTGGTAGTCTTATTTCAATAGATAGTTTAATTATACTCATTTAAAGGAGCTCCTTTTGTGAGTTCGTAATAAGTCCAGCTAGTTTCAATTGTTCTCTATCAAATCATTATAGTCCTTCTTCTTTCTTCTCTATTTTTTCTCTAAAAACTCAATACTTTCAACTTTAAAATCTGAGATCTCCCTGTGGATTCGACCCATACTCATGTCATGTGTTTAAAATACGTGAGTTTGGTTTATTTTAAATTGACGGTTACGCGAATGTTTAACGACGTACGTGTGTGATCGATCAATTTTTGGTGCCGTTGCCTGGAACATTTCTGTATTTTTTTTAATGTTGATTAACTTTGTGTGTTCTTGTGTATACTTCAATTTTTCATCTTTTTCTTTTTCTTTTTTGCATGGAATCAATCTAGATAAACATTGTCTTTTAATTGTGTGCAGGAAAAATTTGAGAAAACTCTGAAAAAATCTGTAAAAATCAGGAAATGAGAGAAAAGTGTCTCTAGAAAGTTTCAGATTCCTAATATGCCTTGGGGTGCGTGGAAAGCCAGGAAATCATAAAATAGTGGAAAATAACTGAAAAACAATAAACAAATTTGAAAACTGGTTTCGGAAACCATAAAATTTTGAAACAAATTCCAAAAAATCATAAAACAATAGAGTGGCTTCCTTTAAAAATTTCACAATTTTCTAAGGTATGTACTTTAAATTTTATGGTATTTTATTTTAGCTTCCTTGTTTAACTAGTTTCCATGTTTAAGATTTAAAAAAAATAAAAAAATATTTTTTTATCTATTGCTCTTTTGGTTAGATAGGGACATTAAATTTTAAAAAAAAATCACTTGAACCCAAAGTCATCAACCCAATAAAAGTCATCATCATAAGATTAGAGATCACACTTTCTTGTTTTAGGACATGCATCATTTAGTAATGCATTAGAAATAGTTTGCTTATGTTTAATTTTTTCATTTGTTGTATGCATGCATTTTTATTTCATTTTGGCATAAGAACTCTGTGTTGATTTGGTTTGGCATTGCATGCTTAAAAAATATCTTAAGGGCACAACCCATAACAACATAAGGTGGGGATTTGATCACCCTTCCTTGGCCCACAATCCACAATCTCCTTGCATCTTGCATTCATCTAAAGCCCAATAAAAAAAAATAGCAACTTGACCCTAGGTTCACATTGAAACGAAGGTGAAATTGAGCGCATTTTCATTTTAGACACTAGTGTCTAAGGCAAGAGGTTTAAAGGCAAATACCTTGAGCGGGTTTGTGGCTACTTAATTAGGTCCTCATGACAATGAGGGAAGCCTCCCACATCCAAACCTCTTACCTAGCTAGTGGACAATTTGGAAGTGGACTTAAGTGGTTGGACCTTAAGTAAGATTATGTTTGCACCACTCTATAAGGTTGGTGTCTAGGCAAAGAGGTTAACAGGCCAGGCCTAAGTGGAGTCGTGGTTCTCTAGTTAGGACCTCGCAAAAGTGAGGGGAGCCTCCTACGATCCCACCTCTTACCTGGCTAGCCCAAGAGTGTGTGTATGGACTTCAATTAAACTTAAGGGAATTCGCACTAGTTGTGTTCATAGGTCTAATGATGCAATAGATGATCTTCATAAGGTCTGAAGTGTAAATTGTAAGGCGCCTAGAAGTGTCTTCAAATCACCAAAAAGAATTTAAATTCGGTGAAGAAGTGCTGAATGATGGTATAAAGCCAATTATAAAAGATACAGAGACTTAAATGTAAAAATATTAGGATACTGCTAAAGGATAAGGATAATGGTAAGGTTTCTTGGCCCCTAAGAAAACTATGCCACCTCACACTCCACTTGTCGAAGCAATCCTTATCTTAAGAGAGGGACACATGTCCCCATCTTAAGCCATGCATACCCTTATAAATAAGAGGGTAGCCCCTTCCTATCTCCCCATCTCTTCTCCTCCCCCCTTGCCCACGTTTTAGAGAGAGAGAGTGGGAGAGAAAGAGAGAGAGGGAGGTAGAAAGAAAGAGAGAAAGAGAGAAAAGAGGAAGAGAAAAAGATTTAGAGCAGGAACGGGAGTTGCTCGCAAGGTTCTTTGCACACGTGAGGAGGCTTGGAGGACGGCGCGAGGAGGTTCCCACCATGACCAAGAGAGTTTTTAGTTAAAGGCAAGTACATGGTCCCGTCCCCATGGTTATTTTCCTATCGCAAATGACTTGTTTTCAAACATGTATTTTCCTACAAACTTAAGTAGATGCTATTTAGCCGTTATATTGTCGAAATGACATATGAGCCTAAATGGACTCCCAACCTATGCCTAAATTCCATGCTATAAGTCTCCCACGTATATGTTAAGATGATTAACCAACCGGTAGATTCGGAATTAAGTGCTACATAGGTTGTGATGGGTGGAAAGGGCTACCCATAAAGGTGGAGCCGCCAGAGCGTGGAGCCACCCCTTGAACTTGTGGGGGCCACCTCTAGAATCCTTTGTCTATCCGGTTATATGCTATAAGTCTCCCATGTTAAAATCGAACATGCTTACGGACAGTGCCACCTTAGGAGTCCATCGTCTGAATAATACAGGCATCCTTATAAAGCAGACATAATTTAGAAGACGCAACCTGAGGCAAACGGGTAAATCCTGGGTACGGTTCTTCCGGTCCAGGTGGGATGGGTGGGTCCCCCTACTGTGCAGTGGAAGCGCCAGTGGGCATTTGCCTTACTGCTGGCTGCATATCATGCTAACCTCCTCATGTTGCGGTTTGGATGCATGTCCATTAAACAAGTGATAAGATTCATACTATGCCTATACTATGTATATTTGATCCATGATCTTTGAACCATGCCATGTTATGCCATGATCTTTATGATACTCACGTCATGCTATAATGTCACACTATGTTGCCATGCCATGATGCTATGCCATGAGCCGAACCATGCCATGATGCTATGCCATGATCAAGTCAAGCCACGCCATGATGCCATGCCATAATCTTTATGTTTATATCCACGCCAAGCCATGCTACGCCATGATCTTTTGACCAAGCCATGTATTGCCATGATCCCTATGTTAGCTGAAGCTTGTTATGTTATATTCTATTGATGGGGCAGAATCCGATTCGGCCCTTTAGCAGCCCAACAACAGCTACTCAACAATAGCGGCCCACTGGCGGCCCTCGGCCTAGCAAGCGGCCCTTAGCCCAACTGCCTTCGGCCCAATAGCGGACTGGCAATAGCGGCCTAGCAGCATTCGGCCCAACAGCAGCCCTCGGCCTACAAGCGACCTTCAGCCCACTAGTGGCATTCGGCCCAACAACGACCCTCGGCCCAGTAGCCGTATCCGGCCCACTCCGGTAGGGGGGTTAGGCGCTATGGCGGTTTACCAATAACCTAAAACATAGTCCTATATCGGCTACAACAACCAAGTAACCTCTATCCTCCGTTATAAATACACGACTATTTATTACAAAAGGTATGTCTTCTTGACCAAGGACAATAGTCCAAAAGCATTAAAGCTGCTTCTTCTTCCTTCCCTTCTAAATCGAATCTTCTTCAGAAGCTAACTTAGCCGTCGAAGGGGGTTCTCTTGGGCCGAAGCCCGGGACCCTCACTGACTGGTTCTTCTTTTTGCAGGGCTTCGGTTTGAATCTTCGCCGACCTCTCCGAGTCAGCCTCGGCCACCGACCTCGGTTTTCTTCCTTCGGTCTCTGCGTCGCCCTTCGCCAGTGGGGTCCCATTTGGCTCGGCGGAGTCCGCTTCGCTCTCAGCAAGTCTTCGTCCGGGTGCCTTTCGGCTTTGGAGCCTCGGCCCCACTCTGCCCTCGTCACGGTCCGGATCCCTGTCGGTCTTCTTCTTCGACCTGATTATTCTCGGATTCTAGTCTCTGAATCTGATCGTGAAAGCTTCGGCTACATCATCTATCATGACATTAGTATATGGTATTATCATGTTGTCTTTTTACGTTTCTATATATGATAAGCCATGTAGTGGTATGATGTACTTGCTATGTCGGATAAGACTTAACCTTGCTCCTTAACATTTTTTAGGCAAAGAGAAGTAAAGGTTAAGCTATGGGACTTGGAGATTTAGAGCTTGAAGATCGAACTACCACTTAATTGATGTAATATGGGAATATGTTAAGAGATTTTGAGCAAGTATAATTCACGTTATTTGTTATGAGTGGATAAATTTGTGGTCATGATGGTTGATTCATGGTGTTATGGATGTATGTATGTGCTCACTCTAGAGTAAGTATATGTTCGGGTTGTTCTCACTGTGGTGCACTCGTTGGTTCGAAGTAAGCCGGCATGACTGAATGGGGTCAGCGGGGCGTTACATATCTGGAGTTGGGTGTTGAACGCTCCTTTTGTTCCAAATATTTTTTTGCACTGATTTTTCCATTGTCATGTTGCCATACAATCTTATCTGCCTTACCATGATGGATTATAACTTGGTGAATCTCGTCCCAAACTTCAAACATTTGTGGAGATACTGCTGCTGGTAAATTCCAATTTCGTCTAGTAATAAAGGAACTCATAAGACTATTATAATGCATACCTAGTACATACCTCATATGATCCCCATAGCAAGAGAGTATAGATGTTTTTTCCAGCCAGGGGTCATGCCAGAGTCTGAATGACTGTCCATCTCCCACATCAAAAGATATATTATCAATAAGCCATTCTCTCTACTTCAGTATACCCTTCAGAGTACACGAATGATAGGGCTTGGGTGCTATCTCCCAGATGGAGCTAGTCTGGAGATACTTTGCTTGTAACCACTTTGTCCATAAATTATCTTCCTGAGTGATAATGTTCCAGAGTTGCATTGTGATGCAGGCTTCATTCCAATTTTTTAGTCTTCTCAATCCAAGCCCTCTTTCCATTTTTGGTCTGCAAATTATATCCCATCGAACTAAGTGAAAAGGTTTATAGTCACCAGAGTAATGCCAGAAGAGATTTCTCAAAAGCTTCTCAACCTCGTCTATGAACTCCTTTGGTAATAAAAAGGCAACAGTCCAATACAATGAATATGAGTTTAAGACTGATCTAATGAGTTCTAATCTACCAGCCTTAGATAGAAATCTGATTTTCCATGATGCAATTCTCCTCTTAATGTTATCAAGAATGGGTAATGCATGGTGCTTTTTCATACCAGACGAAATGAGTGGTAGGCCCAAGTGTACAACTGGCAGAGATCCTTCCGAAATATCAAAAGCACTCACAAAAGATTGTTTTTTACACTTGACTTTAGCCCCAATATACACTTCGCTTTTAGTGTGATTGAGTTGCATCCCCGACTAGGAATGAAACTGGTCTAGTAGTTTTGCAATTTCCATAGCTGATTTGAGATGAGGCTTGAGGAACAAAATCAGATCATCTGTAAAGATTAAGTGTGACATTTGAATATTCCCATGAGTTGGTACTTGAATCCCATCTGATTGTACCCCTGCGTGAAGCATGCAGGCGAGACCTTCCATTGCAACACAGAAAAGACAAGGGGAAAGTGGATCCCCTTGTCTGATACCATTCTTGTATTTGAAGAACCCAAGTGGAGAACCATTGAATAGAACAGAGAAAGTTGGTGACTCAATGTAAGTACTAATCCAAGAAATCCATTTAGATGAGAAACCCATCTTCTCCATCATATAAAGTATAAAAGGCCTAGAGACATAATCCAAAGCCTTTTTAACGTCTGCTTTTAGAGACACCAATGAGCCCCTCGATTTAGAATGAAAGTCTCTCATCATATCATTTGCCAATAAGATGCTATCTTGAATTCTTCTGCCCTTAATAAAAGCTGATTGATTTTGACTTATGAGCTTAGGCATAACCCTCTGCATCATGTTAGCAAGTATCTTTGCCACAATTTTGTAAAAAAATTACATAAAGAGATTAGCCTAAATTGATCAAATGAATCTGCACATTCATTTTTGGGGATCAAAGAAATAAATGTACAACTCACTTGCTTTAACCAAGGGCCTCTAATGAGGAAAAAGATAATAGCTTGAATTATAGATTCACCAACTGCACTCTAGCAAGATTGATCAAATTCAGCAGGAAAGCCATCGGGTCCATGGCTCTTATTTTTAGGGGATGCCATAACCACCTTTCTCTTCAGAAGAAAATGGTGTATTAAGAAAAGTGCAATCTTCTGAGTTCAGAGTATACCTTGGCTGAATTGTAGGATCCAAACTGGTTATGTCTTTGTTGAGAAGAATGTTGTAGTAGTGAAGCACATGCATTTTAACTGCATTAAGATCCTCGACAATGGTACCATCTGTTAGGTTCGCTGTGTCGAGATCCGATCGAAAAATGCAACGGAATAAATTTTCTCGGGATCGGATTAATCCCGCTTTGATCAGTAAAACTAATTTGGTAAATATTATTTACCTAGCGCGGATTCGAATCCGCGTCTGAACGGTTCCGACAGTGTGATCCCGCAAGCCGCGCACGTGCCCGGCCTCTAGCGGTATCCACGCGGTCTTCCTCTTAGCGGATCGTCCTCGCTTTCTCGCTCGCAGCAGCGTCGCGGATCCCGACTAGCTTCGAGTGATTCTCCGTGACATGTGGAGACGATTTCCTGTCGGACATGAAGCCGGAGCTCAGGAATCGAAGTGGCTTAACTGAGGGGCGCCCAAAGATGGGATGTCACCAGTGAGAGAGGGGAGAGAGATGGGGGACGGCCAGGGTTAGGGTTGCCAGCCCCTGAGCCTGGTCGCTAGCTTTTATAAGAAGTCCGTTCGCGGTTTTTCATAAAAATCTGAACTTATCCAAAACCCTGTTAAAAATCCACCAGCTTGAAAACCATTTGTGTGTGACCCTCTACGCCCAAATACTAGTCCATTTAATGGCCCATTAAGTCCAGTAACCTCTTACTGACCCACTGAATTAATTAATATCCTTATATTAATTAATCAACCGAGTTTAATGTCACCACAATACATTCGAACGGGCTTCCGATCACGTTGGGTGCCAAGTAACACTGCGTGATCCTGGAAGGCATTGAGGTTAATCAAACCCACTAGGGAAACCTTTCTGTCAACAATTACCACGCGGATATAATCCTTGATCCGTGCAATATTCCCTAATCAACCTAGGGTATGGTTTACTGTTAAACCCTAACCGGTCTATTCACCTGAATCAGATGCTGCTAATCCAAATCCGATAACTCCTTATCAGATACAGAGTCCGCCTTGGCCAGGGACTTTAAGCGCATCATTCGTGGAACATTCTCTCTCAAACTATCGAGAGCAGATGATCCCGTATTGAACACACAATTACCTTCGAGGGCATTTCCCTGAACCCGATCACTTAACTTATTGATAACCCATGGTTAGGGATTCGTTAGTCAAGGTCAAAGTTCAGAAACCTACCAACAAGATATCTTTGGCGTCTCAGGTCTAAGGATCATCTATGCAACCGTGACAAAAGAATCGAGTTGGTTAACAGTGAGGTATTTACCATCCAGTGATTCATAGTTGGATCAGTTCAGTGAACTCATTCACCAATGAGCACCTACAGGTCCAGCATAGTTTCTCTACACAAGTGACTTATAGGATCAGTCACCCTCATCATATGAGCTGAAGAAACCTATACTAGTCTATCCGGATGTTCGATGTCCTTCTCAAACATCCTATGACTAGGAACAATTAAGAACATGTATTTATAGACGTTCGGTCTCGTAATTATGATCTCAACATAATCCGAAGATTAATGCACATGTTCATGGACTTCATCGTGATTTGATATGAGCAATGCTCAAATAAGATATACAATGAAAATATGCCATTTTATTAATAATTTGAACATAATACAGTGTAGGATTGGCTTATTGGCCATCCAAAACTAACAATCTCCCACTTGGACTAAAGCCAATCACTTTTATACATAATACCCATATTCTCTAAGTGACGCTCAAATACAATTTGAGACAAAGGCTTTTTCAGTGGATCTGCTATGTTGTCGGCTGAGAGAACTCTTTTTACAACGACATCTCCTCGAGCTATAATCTCTCTGATCAAATGAAGGCGTTGCAAAATGTGTTTTGACTTCTGATGAGACCTCGGCTCTTTCGCTTGAGCAATCACTCCATTGTTGTCACACAACAGTGGGACGGGACCAGATATGCTTTCCACCACACCAAGATCTCCGATGAATTTCTTCATCCATACAGCTTCCTTGGCGGCTTCCGCAGCAACAATACATTCAGCTTCCGTTGTCGAATCAGCAATGGTTTCCTGCTTAGAACTTTTTGTTAGTTTTAGGTGGCCTACAAGCCAATCTGACTATGTAAATCTCGTTCATTTATTAATATAATGGCATAATATTCATTATGTGTAAATCGCATTAATTTTCATTTCATAATGAAGTCCGCGAATATGTGCTATAGTGATCAGATTATGATAAGATCGTACTAATGGGACTGATCACTTAAACACACATATTCTTAATCGTTAATAGGCGGAGGATATCCGAGAAGGACATCGGATATCCAGTTAGACTAGTACAGATTACTCCTGCTCATATGATGAGGGTGACTGATCTCATAAGTCACTTGTGTGGAGACACTAAGGCGAATCTGTAGGTGCTCATTGGAGAATGAGTTCACTGAACTGATCCGACTGAATCGCTGGATGGTATTGTACCTCACTGTCAACCAGCTTGATTCTATTGTCGCAGTTGCGTGGATGGTCCTCGGACCTGAGACACCAAGGACACCTTGTCGGTGGACTTCTGTGCTTTGACCTTGGTTTACGAATCTCTAGCCACGGAATTCTTATACGCCAAGGATTGAGTACAGCGGCATACCGTTGAAGGGAATTGTGTGTCAATAAGGAATCATTCGCTCTCGGTACTTAGAGAGAGAATGCTCTAGGAAGGATGCGCGGAAGTCCCTGGCTAGGGCGGACGATAATATCGGGAAAGGAGTTTTCCGATATTTATCAGCGGCATTCAATCCAAGTGAGTCGACCGGTTAGGGTTTGACAGCTCGCCATACCCTGAGTTGACTCGAGAGCATTGTACGAATGAAAGATTATATCCACGCGGTAACTGTTGGCGGAAAAGTTCCAAGAGTGGATTACTTAACCCTAATACCTTTCGCGTTCACGCGGTGTTGCTTGGCACCCAACGTGATCGAAGGCCCGGTCGAATTCGATGTGCGACATTAATTCGATTGATTAATTAATTAATAAAGGATTATTAATTGATTAATAAAGCCAGTGAGGAGTCACTGGCTTGTTGGGCCATTAACTAGACGGGTACTTGGGCCTAGAGGGTCACACGTACATGATTCTCAAGACGATGGATAAATAAGTGGGTTTTATACAAACCGGGGGTTTTTATGAAAAATCGCGCAGTTAGTATAAAACATAGCGAACGGGCTGAGCAGGCCAAGCTGCTACTAATCCTCCTAGCCGCCCCTCCTCTATTTCTCTCTCTCTCTGGCGTCCAGAAAGATGTAAATCTGCTCCGCTGCTTCTCCGAATCCCGTTCGACGGGAGATCGTCCGTGCGTTGCGGCGACCGGCGGAGGTTTCGTGGGCTGCGAAGAACGAGGAACGTGAGGATATCTATCGTGAGGATGATCGCGTGGACTTCACTAGAGGCCGGGCACTTGCGCCGCTTGCGGTGTCGCACCGATGGAACCGAACGGTTGCGGATTCGAATCCGCACACGGTGAGAATCGATTATCCGATAATCGTAGATTTTAGTTTTTCGAAACGGGAAAACGGATCGCTGTTTTATTTTATTTTCCGCTGCGTGAGAGATCCGGAGAAACCCGAGAACCCAACAGTGGTATCAGAGACAGGTTCCACTGTTTCTCGTCCCGTTTCGGATTCCGAAATTAATTTTTCTGTGTATTATTCCATGCGATGATTCGATTTTTTTGCTGGATCCATGTTCATGAGATGAACACAGATTTCATGAATAATTTTGATTATTCAATTCTACAATTTTTTGAATTTTTCTGGGGTTTATTTGTGTTCTTCGTTGGACGAAGAACCGTTGTTAACGGCGGCATCATTCAGGTTCCCAAGTGTTGGGATGGCAGACCAAAACCCAGGATCATATGGGGAATATCTCCGGCCATCACAGGGCTCCTCGCCGATGCCGGATAGGCCATTGGAAGGGCCACCATCTTCTTCCTCTTCTTAAGTTTTTATGAAAAACAGAAATCCAAAAGGGGAGGATTTTGGGGCTCGGCTGGGAGCTTCTTTTGCCACCACTGGCGCCGGGCACGTCGCCGGCGCCGGGGGCATTGCCGGCCGGGGCCGGCGTCACCGGGGGCCGGCCGGCGGCGGCGCTGGATCCCCCCCCGATCCGCCTGCAACACCTGCACTCCGTTAGGTTTTCGGTGGGCTCGGGGGTTGGGGACAAACCTGTCCGACCGGCTGGGCCGGTTTGGGGATAGGGAGGGCGGGCCGGTTCAATGGTTGAACCGGGCCAGGACCAGGGGCTCGGTCGGCCCCAGCCAGGGGCTCGAACCAGCCGAGCCCTGGCTTGGTCTATTGGGCTCAGTCCATCCTTCTTTTATAGCCCCAATCCCATTAAAACCCTAGCCCATTAAATGTAATTAGAATTAGATTTTAATTTTAAGATCAAAATAGTATTAAAATTTTAATTTTATTATTCAATTTCTAATTAATTGGACATTAAATGATTTTGAATCATTTAATTACCAATTCGTTCTTAACTAATTAGGGTTAATTATTAACTTAAGTGTTAATTTAATAATTAACCTCAACTAACTAATTTAAGAGTTTAAATTATAGGTTAATGATTATTAATCTAAATGTTAGATTATTAATTCTACTAATTGTTAATCAATATTTGAGTTAGTTATTAATTTAATTGTTAAATTAATAATTAACTTAAATGACTAATTTAAATGTTAAATTGATAGTCCTTAATTAATTATTGTTAGTCATTAATTTAATAGTTAAATTAATGATAACTTTAATTATTTAATCTAAGAGTTAGATTAATTAATTATTAATTACTTAGTGTTAATTATTAGTTTAAAAGTTAAATTAATAATTAACATTAATTGACAAATCTAAATGTTAGGTTAGTAGTTAATAATTAATTTGGTTGATTATTAATTTAAGTGTTAAATTATTAATTAACCTTGTTGGATTAATCTAAGAGTTAGATTAGTCTTTAATAGTCTAATTGTTAGATTATTAATGGGGTTTAATCTAAGTGTTAGATTATTAGAAATGTTCTAATTTGCATGGAATAATCTGGAATTATTAATTTGGAGTGTGTGCACATGTGATGTGTGTTTAATGCTTTTAAATTTTGATTTAATTGCATGTTAAGTTAATAAAATGAGTTTTCGAAATTCAAATACCAATTTTGATTAGATCCCAGCTTTTTGAAAGCCAAAGTTATCTATTTTTTAGAACTCTTATTTTAGCCATGTGATGCGCTGAATCATGTGTAGGATGTTTAAAACACACCGTGGTCATGGATATGTACTTATTTAATTATTCATGTGATGAATGATGTGTTTGTGTGGATCGTGGATGAATGATGGATGTTTATTAAATTGTTAATAAATAGAGATCTGCGTATCTCTCCCTCTCTCATTATCCGATGTATTTCTATTTCCCTCCCTCTTGTACTCACCATAAGGTTCTCTTCTAATTACATGTAATTCTAGAATTAATGTAATCTGATCGAAGCAACCGAGGAAGGAGCGAGGACTATCCACAGCTGCAACTAGGAAGGTGAAAAGATAGAGATCTCTTGCCTATGTGTTTGCAGGTTATCTAATATAATTGTTGTGTTAGTGTAACGACCCGCCACCCTATAATTGGGGATCCGATTACTAAATGGGTATCGAATCATTAACTTGGAACCAAACCAGGATCCGAGTAAGTCTGGGAAATAAATAATCAACTAAGCTAAACATTCACATCGCATTGAATTGAAGGGAAAATGCAGAAATTAAAAGTTATTACAATGCGACTCGATACAGCAAATAATTACATACTCCAACAGAAGAGAAAGGATTATACATACAGGCCAGAAATAAAGATAACAACTACGTCGGGGCATACCCCGGAACAACAGTCGACGACGCTCAGCATACAGCCGCACAACCCTCGCTAGGTCTGCCTGGAGTCCTCACCTGAAAGCCGCAGGGGTGAGTCTCAACGAAAAGACTCAGTAGGAATCCTTCGATCCCCACTGCCCACACACACACGCACAAGTGAAAAGCACAGCAGAGATAAAATAATCATGAAAGATAGTGATTGCCATGCCTACATTTCAATACGAATCACATGCATTCAAAGTATAACTATCATGCATAATTCCATTTTATCAGGGAACCCGTAATTCGGCGTATCCTTAAAACACGTCAACTACACAGCGAAAGTGGGAAAAACATCGACCCGCTGAGACCAAACAGTGACCCCTTGGATAGCACGCTGGCCACCTTGGCGGTCACTCCTTCCCTCAGCAAACACCGACCTGCTGAGACCAAATAGTATCCCCTCGGATAGCACGCTGGCTACTCCGGCCCAACTGGCTCAGGTGGTTACTCCTTCCCCCAGCACGAGTGACACTCCAAAGGTACCTCTCCGACACCGGTACAAGCTAGCTAACCCCGGGGTTCACCAGGTGATCCTCTCCACTAGGCGTCACCCCGCCACTGCTCCCGTCAGCGCTGTGTCCCTCCGCACCGACACAGGGTGTAGAACGCTACAACTGTCACTCTAGGTCCACCGAAATATAAAATGCGGCACGGTGCGATCCGGTCACGGAAGAAGTCCACGGTCGCACGACATCCAACGCAGTGCCATCCGGTCACGAAGAGTTCATCACATCGAGTACACTAACATCATGCATTAACCAACTATCTAGAAGTGTAAACACATTTTACTGGCATGGATTAGTGTGGTTCTGTCTTGAATCGCGTCGCCCAAGGCCGACGCCATTCAAGCACCCTAAACTGGTTCATGAAATATCGGCCTCAGAATCTGGCCTAAAAGGCGTCGACACCAGCGGTCGCCTTTTAAAAGGCGTCAACATCCTCAGACGCCGTTTAACAGGAAAATCGGAATTAATAGAAAACCTCAATCGGGAGAATTCTTCCTTAAAAGGCATCATGGTGTCTCGACGCTATTCCAAATTGCGTCGTACAAGCATGACATGTTTTAGTGCCAGAATCCCCAAACTGACAGAGCCTTAGTGGAACGATTTCTGCCTAAAAGGCGTCATGATGGCCCGACGCCCTTCTGAAAGGCGTCGTCCATGCACGACATCTTTTAGCGCCAGAAACCAGGTTCTGTCTCCTGCCCGAAGGCTCCCTTTCCAACCCCCAAAAACCCAAAAAACAGAGGAGAAAGAGGGCAAACCAAAAGCACCATAAATCCCATCAAGGAAAAGCCCCTAACATGCTCGTTCTACCCCAAACCACAGATCCATAACATACTTTAAATGGGGAAAAACATGGTCTAAAACACAACACTGGGGGAAACCGTCACCCTACCGGTTCTTGAACTCCTCCAAGCTCCGTGCCGCCGACCCGCCGCACCGCAGACCGCCGCCGGTACCCTCGAGGACGCTGCCACTCGCCGGAAGTGTTGGAGGTGTTGGAGTGGAGGGAAGGACAAAGTGGTGGGAGGAAAAAGAGGGAGGAGGAAGGGTCGTCGCCGGAGTCGCCGGAAGGAAGGAGAGAAAGAGAGAAGGAAGAGAAAATGGGGGAAAGAAGGAGGGCTCGCGGGGTTAACCAGAGATTGACTGAAACGCGTCGAGATGTACGGACGCCTATCAGTTGACGTGACGGCTGCTCTAACAACACTCTGACAGAGGTCTGAAACGCGTCTTCCATGAAAGACGCCGTTCAGTCGACAAGACTGGCGCCGTACTCTGACAACCCAGAGTCGCAGTCTGAAAGGCGTCGTGCCTCACGGACGCCGTTCAGACGACATGTCAGGGCCGTACTCTCGCGGCCCAAAGCCAGCCCACGTGGCACAGGCTAAAACGCGTCTGCATCGTTGGACGCCGTTTAAACCGCGTCGAGCCCGCTCGACGCGAAACAACACAGAGTCTCAGCCCCACTGGAGCCTGAACTACAGGGTCCAACCCCGAAAACCGGATCCGAAATCCTCAATCCTTACATTCTCCCCCCCTTAAAAGAATTTCGCCCCCGAAATTGCCTGTTAGAATTAACCAAGTCAAAACATAAAGGTACAAGTTCACAAGATAACTTACGAGAAGAGGTAAGAAACTGCTCCCGCATCTCGTCCTCACGCTCCCAGGTTGCCTCGCCCCCAGAGCGGTACTGCCAAATCACCTTGACCAAAGGTACAATCTTGTTCCGAAGGACTTGCTCCCTGGGATCCTCAATACGAACTTGAAACTCTGGAAAAGACAAGTTCTTAGCAATCTCCAACTCTGAAAAATCCAAGACGTGGGATGGATCCTGAACATATTTTCTCAGCAAAGAAACATGGAACACATCATGTACCCCTGCAAGACTGGGCGGCAAGGCCAGCTGATACGCGGTTTCCCCAATCCGAGCAAGAATGGTAAAAGGTCCAATATATCGCGGACTCAGCTTGCCTCGCTTCCCGAATCTCATCACACCCTTGGAGGGTGAGATTCGGAGAAGCACGTGGTCTCCCACCTCAAACTCAAGCGGTCTCCTCCGGATATCAGCATAACTCTTCTGTCTGCTCTGAGCTGCGGTCAACCTCTGCCGTACTATCCTGGCAACCTCAGTACACTGCTGAACTAACTCAGGCACTGCAACCTGCCTCTCACCAATCTCGGACCAACACAGAGGAGATCGACACGGTCGCCCGTACAAAGCCTCGTAAGGCGCCATGCCGATACTGGAATGATAACTGTTGTTATAGGCAAACTCTACCATAGACAAATGCTGCTCCCAAGAACCTCCCCAGTCTAAACAACATGCTCTGAGCATATCCTCCAAAGTCTGAATGGTCCTCTCTGACTGTCCATCAGTCTCGGGATGGTAGGCCGAACTGAAAGCCAACTGAGTGCCCAAGGCATTCTGAAAACTCTTCCAGAACCTGGAAGTAAACCTCGGATCCCGATATGATACGATGGACAAAGGTACCCTGTGCAGAGAGATGATCCGATCTACAAACAACTTGGCCAACTTACCAACTGACCAGTCCTTTCTAATAGCTAGGAAGTGTGCCGACTTGGTCAGCCGATCAACAACGACCCAGATAGCGTCTCTCCTGCTAGGGGATGTAGGTAATCCCATCACAAAGTCCATAGTCACGTGTTCCCATTTCCATTCCGGGATCGGCAAGGGCTGCAGCAACCCTCCAGGTCTCTGATGCTCGGTTTTAACCTACTGACAAGTCATGCACCTAGCCACATACTCAGCCACATCATTCTTCATACCAGGCCACCAGAAGTGCCTCCTCAAACACTGATACATTTTGGTTGTCCCGGGATGCACTGCATATCTGGAACGGTGCGCCTCATCAAGGACACTCTTACATATGTCCTCTTCGGCCGGAACATAAAGTCTACCTCTGAACCTGACTATGTCGTCATCCCACAATTCCACCTCTGGTCTCTGGAGAATCTACGGTAATTCTACATCTGCCCTCTGAGCCTCAATCACAGCATGGTACATTGCTGGTCTCACAGTCAAGCTGGCCAACACGGGTCTATCATCCTCACGTGGTACCCGAAAGGAAGATTCCACAACCTGTTCAAATAATTTCCATTCTCGAATCATAAGGTATAACATGACCTTCTTCCGACTCAAGGCGTCTGCCACTACATTCGCCTTGCCCGGATGATAAGAAAGGTCAAGGTCATAATCCTTAATGAACTCCATCCACCTTCGTTGCCTCAGATTCAGGTCTCTCTGAGTGAACACATACTTCAGGCTCTTGTGATCTGTAAAGACCTGAAATTTCTCATCATACAAGTAATGTCTCCAAATCTTAAGTGCAAATACTACTGCTGCCAGCTCCAAATCATGGGTAGGATAGTTCTCTTCATGCTTCTTCAGCTGTCAAGAAGCATAAGCCACTACCCTGCCATGCTGCATTAGAACTGCGCCCAAACCTCGACGGGACGCGTCCGAGTAAACCACAAACCCACCTGACCCAGATGGAAGCACTAACACTGGGGCTGAAGTGAGGCGAGTCTTTAACTCAGTGAAACTCCATTCACATTCCTCGGTCCAGACAAAATGAACTCCCTTTCGAGTCAACCTCGATAAGGGGGCCGCTATCGAAGAAAACCCCTGAACAAACCGCCTGTAATAACCGGCAAGCCCCAAGAAGCTCCTGATCTCAGTCACTGAAGTTGGCCTGCTCCAATCCATCACTGCCTCAATCTTGGCTGGATCCACTGCGATGCCCTCGCCAGAAATGACATGCCCAAGGAAGTGCACCTTATCTAGCCAGAATTCGCACTTGCTGAACTTGGCATAGAGTTGGTGCTCCCTTAGGATCTGCAACACCACCCGAAGATGAGTGGCGTGCTCTTCCTCAGAAGAAGAATATATCAAAATATCATCGACGAAAGCCACCACAAACTGATCCAAATAGGCCCTAAAGACTCGGTTCATCAAATCCATAAAGGCTGCCGGAGCATTGGTCAAGCCGAAGGGCATAACCAAAAACTCATAATGTCCATACCGAGTCCTGAAAGCCGTCTTACTGACATCAACATCACGGATCCTCATCTAATAATATCCAGATCTCAGGTCAATCTTGGAAAATACCTTCGCAGATTGCAGCTGATCCATCAAATCATCGATCCTTGGAAGCGGGTACTTGTTCTTTATCGTTACCTGGTTCAGCTGTCTATAATCAATACACAATATCAAGGAACCGTCCTTCTTCCTGACAAATAGGACTGGAGCACCCCACGGAGAAGTACTGGGACGAATGAAACCCTTATCTAGCAACTCCTGCAACTGCGCCTTCAACTCAGCGAGTTCGGCTGGCGCCATCCGATACGGGGCCTTAGACAATGGCGCCGTACCCGGTGCAAGCTCAATGGTAAACTCGACCTCTCGCTGAGGAGGAAGGCCAGGCAACTCCTCAGGAAACACATCTGCAAAGTCACACACTACAGGCACCTCTCAAGGACTGGGACAGTCACGGACATCAGAAACAACAACAGAGGCAAGGAAGGCCTCACAACCACCAGCAAGCAACCTCCGAGCCTTAAAGGCAGAAATAAGAATACCTCGAGAAGAGAGCCTAATACCTTGGAAGTAGAAGGTCGGGATGTCCGGAATAGAGAAACGCACCCTCTTCCTGTGGCAGTCCACCTCAGCATAATAAGCTTCCAACCAATCCATGCCCAGGATGATATCAAAATCACGAATGGCAAGCACAACCAACTGGGCTGGTAACTCATGGCCCTCAATGGTCAAGGGGACATCCCTCAAACAATTATAAGATAACATGAAATCCCCAGAAGGAACCTCTACCATCAATCCATCAGCTAGCTCATCAATAGGTGCAGAAAGAATATCTATGAACTGCTTAGAAATGAAAGAATGCGAAGCACCCGAATCAATCAACACATGTGCAGAGTTCCCAAGGACAGAAAGTGTACCTTCCACCAAGTTGGACGCACGAGCCTCCTTCCTGGTGATAGCCAGCACTCTCCCTTGGGTCCTTGGCTTCTTCTGATCAGCTGGCCCTTGCCTCTGGCCACGCCCCTGCGGGCAAAACCTCGCCACGTGGCCCTGCTGGCCACAAGTATAGCATCTCCCAGAGAAAGCAGGGCACTAAGTCCCACCATGAGTACCACCACAGTGGTGACAAACTGCTGGAAGCCTCTGAGCTGGCTCCTGCTGGGCGTTGGACACCGACTGGCTCTGCTGATCCTGCCTAGTCTGCTACTACCACTGCTGCCACTACTGCTGCCACCGCCTCGGAAGAATCTCCTGAATCGGGAGCCAAGTGACGACGATCCCGATCCGGACGAAGGGGCTGCTGCCGCTACCTTACCCCTGCCACGAGCCGGTCCCTGAACAGTCAGTCCTCTCTCCCAGGCTGACTGATTCAGCTGTGCCTCCACTGCTGCTGCACTCCTAACTGTTGATGCCAAGTCTTTACAACAGTGAGATGCCACAAAGTTCCTCAGACTAAGCCTCAGCCCATCCACAAACCTCTCAGTACGTCGCTCCTCGTCCCCCGAGATGAAGGGCACAAACCTCCCAAGCGAAACAAACTTCGCCTGGTACTCGAGTACTGTCATACTCCCTTGAGTCAGCTCCATAAATTCCCTCTCCTTGGCCCTCTAGACATGTCTAGGAAAATACTGCGCATTGAATTCCTTCACAAAAGTCTCCCAAGAAATCTCCCTGAGACTCCTATCCTCATAAGACAAACTCTTCAAGGAGGTCCACCAATCATAGGCACTATCCTTCAACATGAAGGTAGCTAACGGAGTCTTCACAACTGCTGCACAATCCATAGTATCGAAAGTCTTCTCTATCTCCCTAAGCCAGTAAACGGCCTCATCAGGGTCGGGACGACCGGTGAAGTGAGGTGGCCTCATCTTCAGGAATCTCTCCAGTGTAGCCGTAGACCCTCCCCGAGCACTGGAACTCTCACTAGGGTCTCGGGTCTGATATCTAGCCATTGTATCCATCATAGCCTCCATGAACTGCTCTGCACTCGGCCTACCGGCCTGAGAACCACTAGGGACATCTCCCCGCTCTCGAATAACTGGCACCCTCTTCCAAGGAGCCATCTAATCGCCTACAAACACAAAATCGAAAAGTTCTAGTTAGAATCCTAAAGCCTATACTACCGTCGTGCCTATACGGGATAATGTAATTATTTGCCGGACTCATGACATTTAACCTAGTTATTCATTTATTTGCCAGACCGAATGCTCTGATACCAACTGTAACGACCCGCCACCCTATAATCGGGGATCCGATTACTAAATGGGTACCGAATCATTAACTTGGAACCAAACCAGGATCCGAATAAGTCTGGGAAATAAATAATCAACTAAGCTAAACATTCACATCGCATTGAATTGAAGGGAAAATGCAGAAATTAAAAGTTATTACAATGCGACTCGATACAGCAAATAATTACATACTCCAACAGAAGAGAAATGATTATACATACAGGCCAGAAATAAAGATAACAACTACGTCGGGGCATACCCCGGAACAACAGTTGACGACGCTCAGCACACAGCCGCACAACCCTCGCTAGGTCTGCCTAGAGTCCTCACCTGAAAGCCGCAGGGGTGAGTCTCAACGAAAAGACTCAGTAGGGATCCTTCGATCCCCACTGCCCACACACACACGCACAAGTGAAAAGCACAACAGAGATAAAATAATCATGAAAGACAGTGATTGCCATGCCTACATTTCAATACGAATCACATGCATTCAAAGTATAACTATCATGCATAATTCCATTTTATCAGGGAACCCGTAATTCGGCGTATCCTTAAAACACGTCAACTACACAGCGAAAGTGGGAAAAACATCGACCCGCTGAGACCAAACAGTGACCCCTTGGATAGCACGCTGGCCACCTCGGCGGTCACTCCTTCCCTCAGCAAACACCGACCTGCTGAGACCAAACAGTAACCCCTCGGATAGCACGCTGGCTACTCCGGCCCAACTGGCTCAGGTGGTTACTCCTTCCCCCAGCACGAGTGACACTCCAAAGGTACCTCTCCGACACCGGTACAAGCTAGCTAACCCCGGGGTTCACCTGGTGACCCTCTCCACTAGGCGTCACCCCGCCACTGCTCCCGTCAGCGCTGTGTCCCTCCGCACCGACACAGGGTGTAGAACGATACAACTGTCACTCTAGGTCCACCGAAACAGAAAACGCGGCACAGTGTGATCCGGTCACGGAAGAAGTCCACAGTCGCACGACATCCAACGCAGTGCCATTCGGTCACGAAGAGTTCATCACATCGAGTACACTAACAGCATGCATTAACCGACTATCTAGCAGTGTAAACACATTTTACTGGCATGGATTAGTGTGGTTCTGTCTTGAATCGCGTCGCCCAAGGCCGACGCCATTCAAGCACCCTAAACTGGTTCATGAAATACCGGCCTCAGAATCTGGCCTAAAAGGCGTCGACACCAGCGATCGCCTTTTAAAAGGCGTCAACATCCTCAGACGCCGTTTAACAGGAAAACCGGAATTAATAGAAAACCTCAATCGGGAGAATTCTGCCTTAAAAGGCGTCATGGTGTCTCGACGCTATTCCAAATTGCGTCGTACAAGCATGACATGTTTTAGTGCCAGAATCCCCAAACTGACAGAGCCTTAGTGGAACGATTTCTGCCTAAAAGGCGTCATAATGGCCCGACGCCCTTCTGAAAGGCGTCGTCCATGCACGACGTCTTTTAGCGCCAGAAACCAGGTTATGTCTCCTCCCCGAAGGCTCCCTTTCCAACCCCCAAAAACCCCAAAAACAGAGGAGAAAGAGGGCAAACCAAAAGCACCATAAATCCCATCATGGAAAAGCCCCTAACATGCTCGTTCTACCCCAAACCACAGATCCATAACATGCTTTAAATGGGGAAAAACATGCTCTAAAACACAACACTGGGGGAAACCGTCACCCTACCGGTTCTTGAACTCCTCCAAGCTCCATGCCGCCGACCCGCTGCACCGCAGACCGCCGCCGGTATCCTCGAGGACGCTGCCACTCCGCCGGGACGTTGGCCGCCGTCCGGAGAATGGAACGCCGCGAAGGAAGTGGTGGTGGTAGAGGTGAGAGGTAGGGAGGTGTTGGAGTGGAGGGAAGGACAAAGTGGTGGGAGGAAAAAGAGGGAGGAGGAAGGGTCGTCGCTGGAGTCGCCGGAAGGAAGGAGAGAAAGAGAGAAGGAAGAGAAAATGAGGGAAAGAAGGAGGGCTCACGGGGTTAACCAGAGACTGGCTGAAACGCGTCGAGATGTACGGACGCCTATCAGTTGACGTGACGGCTGCTCTGACAACACTCTGCAACGCTCTGACAGAGGTCTGAAACGCGTCTTCCATGCAAGACGCCATTCAGTCGACAAGACTGGCGCCGTACTCTGACAACCCAGAGTCGTAGTCTGAAAGGCGTCGTGCCTCACGGACGCCGTTCAGACGACATGTCAGGGCCGTACTCTAGCGGCCCAAAGCCAGCCCACGTGGCACAGGCTAAAACGCGTCTGCATCGCTGGACGCCGTTTAAACCGCGTCGAGCCCGCGAGACGCGAAACAACACAGAGTCTCAGCCCCACTGGAGCCTGAACTACAGGGTCCAACCCCGAAAACCGGATCCGAACCTTACAGTTAGATTGTGTGTGCGTTTGACTGTTAGCTCCTGTCAAACCCACTGTGCTATCCATGACCACACTAATGAACATGTATGAGATGCATTGTTTTCTTTTGATTATGAATCACAGCAGGTATAGTATTTACTAAATATATACGATATATTTTTTTACTATCACCTAGGAGAGACCAAGATAAAAGTTATCTAAATATCCTCAGATAAACTCTAAGCCGTAACGCGAGTAGTTAAGAACTTACCACGTGGTCCACCATCGTTATAGTCATAGCATTCGTATCACTTTAGGCATGTTTGTTGTGCTATCCATAAGGCCCGCTTAATTTGGAGGAGAAACTGTGGCTATGGCATTAGACGCCTATATGATCGGGGTAGAGGAACCATGTAGCTTTGTTGTGCTATCCACAAGGGCTGCATACAAATCTATGCTCGTCGCGTAATGATGGTTAGCTTAGACCAGAATTAGTGATTTGTTGTGCTGTCCACAAGGCCATTAAATCTCTGGGGACCGAAGCTATGTCAGATATTACAAGGAGTTGCAAGTCCCATGAGTTGGGTACTCTCTGATTGTATTACAGTTTGTTGTGCTATCCACAAGGCTGTAGTGTAAGTCATTGAGATCCTGATCCCCACTAGGAGACTGTCTGCGTCTCCCGTTCTGTATAACTGGAGGTTATACAGTCCGTCGAAAATTAGTGGGAGTTAAACTTGAACAAAAGACCATGTCGTGTTTTAAATTTTAATAATTGAACATCTGCTAAATAGATTTTACTTACCTCCTGTAGAGAATTATGTCGTCGAATAACCCACTCCGTGGCATACTTGATGTCCTTTTGACTTACCTGATCTACTCGGATTGGTTCAGAAACCTGAAGAATGTCTTCATATCTGAGCACAATAACTTTGTCCCTGGAGCTGATCCTCCTGTTGAATTGGCATTGGATGCCCCTGAAGCAGAGATGGTAGCTAACGATAAAAGATCGAAGGACAAAGGCAAAAGAGTAGTGAAGGGTGATTGCTTCTACTATAAGCAGTATGGTCACTGGAAGAGGAATTGCAAGGAGTTCCTTCATGATAAAGCTCATGGAAGAGTGAAGCTGTATGAAGCTTCAGATATCTATATGATAGATATCAACTTGTCAGTTAGAGATTCCACATCTTGGGTATTGGATACCGGATGTGCTTCTCATATCTGTCATGATGAACAGATGATGACAAGTAAGCGCAAGCTGAGACAAGGCGAGGTGGAATTGAGGTTAGGAAACGACGCAAAAGTTGCGGCGATTGCTGTTGGGACAGCAAACCTCAGGCTTCCATCGGGATACGTCTTATTATTAGAAGATTGTTATTATGTTCCTAGCATAATAAAGAACATCATATTTATATCGTGTTTGGACAAGATAGGATATAGGTTGACTATTGAGAATAGAAGTTGTTCGATTTATTATGGTAATAAATCAATAGCTTCGGCATCTTTAGTCAACGGTCTATATCTCTTAGATGTTTCTTACTACAATCTTCAAATTGATAATGCTTTTAAGAAGAGCAAGAATTGTGTGAACCAGGCGTACAAGTGGCAATGTAGACTTGGACACATTGGCAAAAGCAGGTTGCAAAAGTTGCACAAGCATGGTTACTTAACTGCATTCGATTACGAATCATTTGGAACATGTGAATCCTGCCTTATAGGAAAGATGGCAAAATCTCCATTTACTGGACATGGAGAACGTGCCAAGGACATTTTGGAACTAATACATTCAGATGTATGTGGTCCAATGTCCACCCAAGTCAAATGTGGCTTTTCTTACTTCATCACGTTCACCGATGACTTCTCAAGATTCGACTATGTGTACTTAATGAAGTACAAGTCGGAAGCATTTGAGAAGTTCAAGGAGTTCAAGAATGAGGTAGAGAAGCAGTTAGGAAAGAGTATTAAAGCTCTTCGATCAGATCGAGGAGGAAAATACTTGAGTACTAATTTCACACAATTCTTAAAGGATAATAGTATCCTTTCTCAGTTGACCCTTCCATATACACCACAGATGAATGGTGTATCAGAAAAGAGAAATCGCACCTTGTTGGACATGGTGCGATCCATGATGGACTTTTCGAGATTACCAGTGTCCCTCTGGGGGTATGCTCTAGAGTCAGCAACATACCTACTGAATAGAGTACCCAGCAAGTCTGTGGCCTCTACTCCATATGAGATATGGAAAGGCAGGAAACTAGAAGTTAAACATGTTAAAGTCTGGGGTTGTCCTGCTCATGTAAAGAGGCATGATCCAGACAAGCTAGAATCATGAACTGATAAATGCAGGTTTGTGGGATATCCAAAGGAAACCTTTGGATACTATTTTTTCCATCCTGGTGAACAAAAGGTGTTTGTCGCCAGGAAAGCTGTCTTCCTTGAAGAGGAATACCTTCTCCAGGAGGACAGAGGGAGTAAAATAGTACTGGAAGACGTTCCAGATCCCCAAACAGCTACATTATCATCAGATGAGATATCAGTTCCTGAATCTATTCAGGTACACAAGGATGAGCCTCGTAGATCTAGTAGAGTACCTAGACTACCCGAACGATATGTGGGACATATTGCTGAAGGTAAGTCTAAGGTACAATATAATGAGGATGATGATCCTAAAACCTACCAGGAGGCCATAGAAGGCCCAGAAGCCGGGAAATGGCGAGAGGCCATGAACTCAGAAATCCAGTCCATGTACACCAACCAAGTTTGGAACTTGGAGGACTTGCCCGAGGGTATTGTACCCATCGGTTGCAAGTGGATCTTTAAGAGAAAGATCGGTGCTGATGGACGGATTGATACTTATAAGGCAAGGTTGGTGGCAATGGGATATCGTTAAAGGCAAGGAATTGACTATGACGAGGCTTTCTCACCAGTTGCCATGATAAAGTCGATCAGAGTTCTACTCTCCATTGCTGCACATTTTGCTTATGAAATCTGGCAGATGGATGTAAAGACTACCTTCGTCAATGGTAAGCTTGAGGAAGAGGTGTATATGATACATCCAGAAGGTTTCACATCTAAAGAATCTCCAAATAAAGTGTGCAAGCTTCAGAGGTCCATTTATGGACTGAAGCAGGCCTCCAGGATCTGGAACATATGATTTGACGAGGCTGTCAAGTCTTATGACTTTATTAAGAATGAAGATGAGTCTTGTGTGTACAAGAAGACCAGTAGAAGTGCAGTCACTTTTCTAGTTCTTTACGTAGATGACAAACTACTCATTGAGAATGATGTAGCTATGATGTCATCAGTAAAGATTTGGCTGTCGAAAACACTTCTCCATGAAGGATTTGGGAGAAGCATCCTACGTATTGGGAATACGGATCTATAGAGATAGATCAAAGAGGATGCTTGGAATAACCCAATCCTTGTACATAGATACTATAGTCAAAAGGTTTGGCATGAAAAATTTTAAGAGAGGTCTCATACCGATGAAACATGGAATTAGTCTCTGAAAGGAACAGTCCCCTAAGACTCCTAAAGAGAGGGCATTCATAGATAGAATACCCTATGCCTCTGCCATAGGATCTATTATGTATGCCATACTATGTACACGGCCTGATGTTGCATATTTCAGGCTGATCCAGGCGAAGAGCACTGGAAGGCAGTGAAATGTATCCTCAAGTACTTGAGAAGAACTAATGATATGTTTCTTGTCTATGGAGGAGGTGACTTGAAACTGCGAGGCTTTATTGACTCGAGTTTCCAGTCGGATCCAGATGATAGCAAGTCAACATCTAGATTCGTATTTACATTGAACGGAGGCGCAGTGTGCTGGAAGAGTTCCAAGTAAGTAACCACTGCTGATTCGACGACTGAAGCTGAGTACATCGCTGCAGCTGAAGCCACCAAGGAAGCAGTGTGGTTGAAGAAATTCATCACCGACTTCGGCGTAATTCCCAGCATCTCTGAGCTTGTTCCACTGTTGTACGACAACAATGGAGCAATTGCGCAAGCGAAAGAGCCGCAGTCTCATCAGAAATCGAAGCATATTCGGAGGCGCTTTCACCTTATCAGAGAAATCATATCCAGAGGAGATGTAGTAGTGGAAAGAGTTCCATCCATCGACAATGTAGCAGATCCACTGACAAAGCCGTTGGCTCAAATTGTGTTTGAGCGTCACCTAGAGTCTATAGGCTTATTGTATAAAGGTGATTGGCTTTAGTCCAAGTGGGAGATTGTTAGTTTTAGGTGGCCTACAAGCCAATCTGACTATGTAAATCTTGTTCATTTATTAATATAATGGCATAATATTCATTATGTGTAAATCGCATTAATTTTTGTTTCATAATGAAGTCCGTGAATATGTGCTATAGTGATCAGATTATGATGAGATCATACTAATGGGACTGATCACTTAAACACACATATTCCTAATCGTTCCTAGTCGGAGGATATCCGAGAAGGACATCGGATATCCGGTTAGACTAGTACAGATTACTCCTGCTCATATGATGAGGGTGACTGATCTCATAAGTCACTTGTGTTGAGACACTAAGGCGAATCTGTAGGTGCTCATTGGAGAATGAGTTCACTGAACTGATCCGACTGAATCGTCGGATGGTATTGTACCTCACTGTCAACCAGCTTGATTCTATTGTAACAGTTGCATGGATGGTCCCCGGATCTGAGACACCAAGGACACCTTGTGGGTGGACTTCTGTGCTTTGACCTTGGTTTACGAATCTCTAGCCACGGGATTCTAGTACGCCAAGGATTGGGTACAGCGGAATACCATTGAAGGGAATTGTGTCTCAATAAGAAATCATTCGCTCTCGGTACTTAGAGAGAGAATGCTCTAGGAAGGATGCGCGGAAGTCCCTGGCCAGGGAGGACGATAATATCGGGAAAGGAGTTTTCCGATATTTATCAGCGGCATCCAATCCAAGTGAGTCGACCGGTTAGGGTTTGACAGCTCGCCATACCCTGAGTTGACTCGAGAGCATTGTACGAATGAATGATTATATCCACGCGGTAATTGTTGGCGGAAAGGTTCCAAGAGTGGGTTACTTAACCCCAATACCTTCCGGGTTCACGTGGTGTTGCTTGGCACCTAACGTGATCGGAGGCCCGGTCGAATTCGATGTGCGACATCAATTCGATTGATTGATTAATTAATAAAGGGTTATTAATTGATTAATAAATCCAGTGAGGAGTCACTGGGCTTGTTGGGCCATTAACTGGACTGGTACTTGGGCCTAGAGGGTCATACGCACATGATTCTCAAGGCGATGGATAAATAAGTGGGTTTTATACAAATCGGGGGTTTTTATGAAAAATCGCGCGGTTAGTATAAAACATAGCGAACGGGCTGAGCAGGCCAAGCTGCTGCTAATCCTCCTAGCCGCCCCTCCTCTATTTCTCTCCCTCTCTGGCGTCCAGACAGATCTAGATCTGCTCCGCCGCTTCTCCGAATCCTGTTCGACGGGAAATCGTCCGCGCGTTGCAGCGATAGTTGCGGCGACCGGCGGAGGTTTCGTAGGCTGCGAAGAACGAGGAACGTGAGGATGTCTGTCACGAGGAGGATCGCGTGGACTTCGCTAGAGACCGGGCACTTGCGTGGCTTGCGGTGTCGCACCAACGGACCCGAACGGTTGCGGATTTGAATCCGCACACGGTGAGAATCGATTATCCGATAATCGTAGATTTTAGTTTTTCGAAAAAGGAAAACGGATCGCTGTTTTATTTTATTTTCCGATGCGTGAGCGATCTGGAGAAACCCGAGAACCCAACACTTTTCTAGCTCGCTGCTCCCCCGTTGAGTGTAAAGACAAAGCCTGATGTTGACTTGCTGTCATCAGGATAAGACTGAAAACTCGAGTCAGTGTATGCATGCAGGTTTAAGTCTCCTCCTCCATTGGCTGGAAATAGATCTTTAGTTCTTCTCAAGTACTTAAGGATGCATTTCACAACTTTCCAATGTTCATCACCTGAATCTGCTTGATGTATGCTCGTAACATTTGGAGTATATGCTACATCAGGTCTTGTACATAGCATGACATACATGATAGAGCCTGTAACGACCCGCCATCCTATGACCGGAGACCCGATCACTAAATGGATGTCGGCCCATTAACTGCGGGTTCACACCCGGATCTCACACAACATATCTGGAGGATTAAGTGCTAAACAAGGCTAAATATAACAATCACACGGACTACAAAGGTAAACGAGTGCGCAGAAAGGAAGATAATAATGTCCGTATACAGTCCAACAATAATTACATGTCCAACAAGTTAAATAAGTACAGGCAGAAGGAAAGTACAACAACATCGGGGCATACCCCGGAACAGAGACAGCTGCTGGTCCGCACACCAAGAAGGCACCACATGCCTCCACACGCCGCGAATTCCACACCTGAAACCGCAGGGAGTGAGCCACACCAGAATTGGGCTCAGTAGGGATCATCCGATCCCCTGCCTCCCACTCACACACCCACAAGTGCAACAACAGGGATATATGGCAATTAAGTAAAGCAGTAAACATAGCACCCAAATTTGATATGAAACGTACGATAAGCAGTGTAGCAAGAACCAATCTAAGCAACCCGAAGAACCCAACACAGAGTTACGTCTCACAGCCAAAGTCCACGAAGCGACTGAACCACACTGTCGACCTAAGTCAAACGTCGCCTCCCAACACTACCACCACTGCTCACGCCTGTCCACCCCTACAGTGTTCCGAGGCACTGTAGGGTGAGGCAGTGAGTCAAACTAGGACTAGCTGGAACCAGTGTACCGCCACTGCCAGCTACGTGTGCACACAAGCAGTCTACACTACTGTCCTACCATCCAGATTGCCTCCACGCTAGGCCTCAGCGCTTCAGGAGGGCCCTGGGGACCGGTGAACCCCCGTCAAGCCGAAGCTACAGGAACTACCCACAACCCTAACCTCCCGGGCTGCGTCAGGCCAAAGGGCTAAGGGTACCACTCGTAACCTTGATCAAAGGTCACATTAGGCCCAGTGGCTACAGGGGTAAAACAACTACAACAGTACCACAACCAGCTCCACAGCAAGAAACGCGCCGGAAGCTGCCACGACAAACAGGGAAATCCGACCCGCTGAGGCCAAGCAGCAACCCCTCGGATAGCGCACCAGGTACTCCGGCCCGACGGGCTCAAGGTGGTTCTGCTTCCCTCAGCTAAAGGTAAACCACAACATGTACCCCTTCTCCCACCGGTACGGCACAAAGCCTCACAGACACCATGGCCCTTCCCCATCGGCCCATGGTGATAAACATAAACCACAGTTATTCCGATTCCACAATCGCATAGGCACACACACACATAAGATGTAGTTCCATTTACACAGAAATCCTCAGCCTCAATGTACAATGTAAAGCATGCATTAGAACCATCCAACCGGGAAACATATGTTAAAAACCAGGGTTTATGCAGTTCTGTCTTGAATCGCGTCGACCGAGGTGATTTCTTGCCTAAAAGGCGTCATGATGGTCCGACGTCCTTCTAAAAGGCGTTGTCCATACATGATGTCTCTTAGCGCCAGAACCCCGTACAGCGAAACCTCAAACAGGGAGGTTTCTGCCCTAAAAGGCGTCGTACTGCCCTGACGTCCTTCTAAAAGGCGTCGACCAGGCACGACGCCGTTTAGCGCCAGAAACCTGTGAGGAAGAGAGGAGAAGAAAACCGGAAAGAAGGAGGAGAGACTAGGAAAATAGAGAGAGAGTTGCCAGTTGAGAAGAGAGGAGGGGGAAATATATAGAGAGGAAAAGAGACGTAGGAAAGGAAACTGGAGAGAAGGAAGGAATCAGAGACAAAAAGGAAACAGAGAGGAGCGAAGGAAATAGAGAGAATTGGGTTCGGGAAGGAAGGTTTTTTACAAAAAGGAAAGTGAATTTTAGGAAGGTGGCTGTTCCTTCTTAGGCATGGAATTAGGATAATATTAGGACATCAAATTACATTTCTACCCCTGCTTTAATCTTTTAGACAAAATGACGTCGAATTTATCGAAAATCGAACACTAGCCATCCCCCAAATTTTCGGAAACTCCACCAGCTGCACTGCATCATCGGCATGTCCTGTTCACATAAAATAAATATAAATTAGTGCATTATCATAACAATTTCATCATATTTATTTATTTCGTCTCGGTTTTGTCGAAAAACCGCAAATGCGCTATACTCCTTTAATCACCTGAAATGACAATGTTTTTAAGTCAGAATTTGACGAAATTGGTACCGTTGGACTTGTTACACAATTATCTATCATTTCATGCTATTTTGCAGAGAAAAACATGAGTATGATGCATATGATTGCCCTTAAATGATCAATTTAACACTTTATCACACCCCCCAACTTACTCATTGCTAGTCCCTTAGCAATGCAAATAAGGAAAAGTTAGGACAAACAATGAATTATCATGCTTCGTTTGTAGTATCTTTCACAATCAATTTAAGTGGTAGCCGATTTGTTAAGCTAAAAGTTTTCATGTCCCACAATATTTTGATTCACGACAGGTGATTGTGCATGAAATTTTAGAACTCGTTTCCGACCTTTTTGGTATATTCTTGCCTTTACTACCCTTTAGATAAGACTACCTGGGGAGGAGAAGAGAATAAAAGATTTCCCGATCAGTCAGTGAGGACCGTTTTTCAGTTCCCGTCCCAACTCAGTACTTTTCACGACTTGGTCATATTTTTTGTACGATGGACTTTTTAGCGTGGCGTTTTTTTCATTTTATTATACTTTTGCTTTTGAGAGTGCGTACTTTTTGCCACTCTCTTTGAATTTCCTAAGGGGAGGTGCGTACTTTTTGCCACCTACCTTCCTTTAGCTCTTTTAATGCCTTCTATTGCCTTTAATATTTACAGCTGTCCATTTTAAATGACCGCCTCTTTTAGAGTGCTGAGTGGGACAGTCCCCTATTACGGATCCTACACATTCCTTTCGTTCAACCCAAAAGAAAAATTAGAATAAGTAGTCTTATCTTTGAGGTTAATTCCAGCAATTCTATACTTTTAAGATCTTTCATTTATTCTAAGTTGCCGTGTGTGTGTGAAAATCATCTTGCCGTGGACTTTTGTAAAGTGGGATATTTAAACTTTGAAGGTTCTTTAACCAATGCGACAACAAAAAAAAACTGATTTGTTTAAGATTTACTTAATGAAACATGATTTTCATGCAATTTTCATAGGATGTGAAAAGAAATTTTAAAAATTTGACCATTTTTCAGTGAAAGATATCAGTTTTCTTCAAAAGATTTTCCAATAAATGCATATCAAATTGATTGTCCCACCCCCCAACTTGATTGACATTGTCCTCAATGGCATAAAAGATATGAAAAACATGTCAGCCAGAAGCGAATTGTGAAGGAGCGAAACAACCTGTAATGAAGAGGATGCGACATGCCCACGACGACTGCTGCTCAAGGACCTAAAAATGAAAATAAATACAAAAACTGAAGTAAAATATTGGGTTGCCTCCCAACAAGCACTAAGTTTATCGTCTTCAGCCAGACGGAATGTGCACACTATCCAATGCCTACTAGCACAAATTTCAGTGCATGCATTTTGAAATTTGTTGGTTGGAGTGTACTTAGCATTGCATGTAGCTGATGACTCAGAGTGTTATCATTGAGGTTCCAGAGAAAATAATTTTTCAACATGGTCAATGGGATATTGGTTCTACTTGATTTATAGGCCATGTCAACCACGTACCCCGCTTCTTTTCCTTGACTGAACTGAAGCATTTGATCCCGTAGAAAAGTATCAGAAATTCCCAAAATGATGGGACATTGATTCAATGTAGGGGATGATCCAATGTCGAAGATGAGGAAATCAACAAATATGTGGCTCCTATCCACCTGAATAAGAGTATCTTGGATCATGTCATGTGGTTGCTTAATGAAATGATCAATTGACTGCAAAGCAACCGACGTGCACTTTAATTTGTGGATTCCAAATTTCTCAAAGATAGAGACTGAGAACAGGTTCAGTTTGGCCTCAAATTTCAATAAAATCCTGTAAAGATTGATGTTATCGATATTGTAAGAATTGAGTTGGGCAACACAGTGAGTTTCTTTGAGAAAATGGCTGTTGATGTGGACTTGGCCCAATAATTCCATCACCTCCTTGAGTCGGGCCAGCTTTTGGAGGCTATTGAGCTTATATTCTCTAACACTCGGGAAACAGATCATAGGTAAGTGAATATCTGGGCTCTCACTAGAATCCTTCTCGTCTCCTTCATCTCCCTCCAACTGACCCTCAATAGGCTCTTCTTGATGATTAACTAAGTCTATGGCTTCAGTTTTCTCTTGATGCAATTCCTCAAGAATATCCACTTTCTGATCCATTAGGAAGAGGAAATATTCAAGATCTAGACCATCATGTGTATTTAATTCCTCTGTGGGAAATAGAAAGTGTTCAAAGTCCAGATCAATATCCAGCAAATCACTCATTTCTCCTTCTCCTTTTTCCTTCAAGCTCACCTCAAGAGAGATAGGTGTGATCGTGACTTCACTTTGCTGGTCAGTCTGAGAGTTTTCCATCTTCTCTCTATCCACCGGGTATATATCTTCTAGAATATCCACTTTCTCTATTGGGAAGAAAAAATATTCGAGGTTCGGTCTAGCATGCATATTGACTTCCACTGTGGGGAATATGAAGTGTTCAAAATCCGGATTAACCTCTAAAAGATCACTCACTTCCCCTTCTCCTTTTCTATCACTTAAGCTTTCCTCAGGACAGACAGGTATGATCATGGATGCATCTTGTTAACCAGTCTCAGGATTTTTCATAGATTGATTCATGCTAGCATTCCCTATTCTCACTTGATGCAACTCCGTAAGATTCTCTCAGTTTTCAAGATCAGGCATGATGTGATCATTGCCAGATTGAACGATGTCAAGTTGAATTTGTGAGTTTATTTGTTGGTCAAAATCAGGTGAAAAAGATTCCAGATTTTCAATGGGATTGTTAAGCACTTCTTCTAAATCCATCCTTAGATTAGTTTCAATCAAACAGTCAACTAGGGCTTGCATTCTACCAATGGTTTGTTGTTGGGCCAAGACTATTTGTTCAAGTTGTATGAATTGATCATCTTGAGAATTCGGATAACTGGGCTGATAATCAGACTGCGAAGAATAAGAATATGTCGAATAATTTGATTGGAAGCAAGGTGGACAATGGATAATCGGAGTGTCCATGATTGTGGGCCAAATCACTAGAGTAGACTTGGAATTGGGGCCAATCCGAGAAGTCTTGGATAGCTAGACTTGGAGTTTGGGCCTGGTGAGGTGGAAATTGAAGAGCAGGTAGGATATCATAATGGTCCTGATTGGCCCAAATGGGGCATCTCTCTTGATAGGTATATGATTGTGTGGGATATGAGGACGGTTCTGAGCCCAAAGCTAGAAATTGATCAATTGTGTGGGCCAAGTTGTCTAGCTTAGCTAATCTGTGAGCCAAATCCATATTAGGTGGTGGAGGGAAAGGTGTGATGGTATTAAGACATGGGCCAAGAAATTGGTTCATTTGAGTCCACTCCATGCTGAAAATCTTTTTATTTTTATTTTTTTTATTAATGATGCAAACAAGTTATCACACAATTATTCCTAAGACAACTATGGTTAAACTAGCCTACATGATGTGTTTCTCACAAATTAATCTAGGTTTAATTCAAGTCCACCCTCACAATTATCAATCGGCCAGGTAAGAGGTGGAGTGGTGGGAGGCTCCCCCTACTTTCGTAGGGACCTAATTAAAGAACCACCGACCCACTTAGGCGTTTTCCATTGGACCTCTAGCCTTAGACACCGGTCTCCAAAAGTGATAGTGGGCTCAAGCTAGACTCAAATCTCATTGTGAACCATAAATTGAATTCCTACTCACTTTTAATGGGCTTGGGTTAGTGAAAGAGTGCAAGGGATGGTTGTTTTTGGGTCAAGGAAGGGTACTCAAATCCCCACCGTATTTTGTTAATGGACTTGCCCTTAAGATATTTTTATGTGAAGTGCACAACCAATTCAAACAAGGGGTTCTATGCAATCATGGAAATGCATGAACATGGTATTTAAGGAAGGTAGAAATCTCACCTTGTCCCCCGCAATCTTCAACAAAATGGAAATTTACAAGGAAGGAAACAGTCTAAAAATGCAGTCCTACATGATGCATGACCTAACATAGAAGGTTTCTAATCTTGGAAATGGAGATTTTTAAATTTGGATGTTCTTCTTTTTGTTCCTTTTTTAGTTAATGGAAACCTATCTAAACTAGAAACTACAAAAATGGAAACTAACGAAAGTCAGGAAATTAAAACATAGAAAGTTGGAACACACTTACCATGATTTCGCTTTCCTTTTTTTTTTTTTTCAATATACCTGCAAAAATAAGAAAAATAAGGTTAGCTAAAGATTAATTGCACTAAATCCAAGATAATCAAAATTAAAAATCTAACTCCCCGGCAACGGCGCCAAAAATTTATCGTTTCGAATTGTGCGTCGTTAAACACTCATGAGAACGTTCAATCTAAATTTATCCAGCTCACTCAAATTCAATTTTGAAAATTAGTAGTGGTGAGTCCGAGTCGATCCACAGGGAGATAAAATTTTAATTTTGAAAACCTTGGAATTTAGTTAGTCTAAAAAAAATTGAGAATTGAAGTGAACTAATTACTTAATTAAAATAAAACTCAATTAACTAATGCTACTTAAAAATATAACTGCGTAAACTAAACAAATTCTTTTTTTTTTCTTTTCCAAAAATTAAACACAATTTCAACTAGAGAATAAGCACAATTAAGAAAATTATAACAAAAAAAAAAACTATTGTTTAATTATGTAAACCAATAACTCACCCTAATTAAATAAACTAATAACTAAGAAAAAAAATCATTAAACATCAAATAACCAACTAATCCTAAACAATTAATACTGTACTATACTAATGGAGAGAGAAAGAACAAGAGCAACAGCAGCTGTGGGATCTTTGTGGGGGCCGGTTCACTTGACAGCTGCTGGCTATTGGGGTGCTGCGGCTGAGAGGAGGATGTTGCCGGCATGTGGAGGAGGTGCTGGAGGTGCATGCAGCTGGCTACGTGGAGGATGCAGCTTGGAGGAGGAGAGAACCGGCTGGTGGGTGCTGGTTCAGCTGGGACAGCTCGTGGAGGCTTCAGCAGCTACGTGCATGGGAGGTGCTTCAAGTGCTGGTTCGCAGCTGCTGCATGGTGCTGATGCAACACGTGCATGGACGTGCTGGCTGCTGGAAGCTTGCTGCTGGCGCGTGGATGGTGGGGGGCAGGAAGATGTTGCCGTCTGCTGGGAAAGATTGGCTTCACCGCGTGGAGCTGCTGCATGCGTGGGTACGCAGGATGCAGCTGCTATTGCTGGTGCGCCGTGGAGAGCTTGCCGCTGCAGCTGCTGACTGGTGGAGGTGCTGGGAGTTGCTTGGGGAAGCCGTCCGTGCATGCATGCATGTGGAGGTGCGGTGGAGAAGCCTGCCGACAACGCGTGGAGGCTTCTGCTGGTGCTGCAGGTCGTCGGTGGCTTCAAGCGGACGTGGAGGTGCAGCCGCTTGCAGGAGGAGAGCTTGGACGTGCCTGGAGACCTAGCTGCTGGTGCGTGGATACCTTGCTGCTGGTTCACGAGATAGGTGCTGGCCGGTGGAGCTGTGATGGCTGACGCGTGGAGAGGCTTCAGCGGACGTGGAGCTGCAGGGAAGACGGCGGGTGTTGTTGGTGCAGGTTTCACCGAGAATGCGCGTGGGTGGCGCATGCAGGCTGCTGGCTGGTGGATGCTTGCCGCTGCGCGCAGAACTGCTGCTGGCACTGGTGGAAGCCCGACGGAGGGTAGCGTGGGGAAGAGAAAGAGAAAGACAGAGCGAGCTGGAAGAGAACTGTGGAGAGAGACGGCGGGAACGAGAGAGAGAGCTATGGAGGAGCCGGCTGGAGAGGAGAGGTTGGAAAAGGAGAAAACCGGAGAGAGAGATGCTGGGACAGGTTGAGAAGAGGAAGAGAACGTGGGAGAGAGGTTGCTGAAGGTTGAGAGGAGGAAGAGAAGACTGGAGAGAGAAGGAGGGCTGCGGAGGTTTGAGTTGGAAAAGGGGGAGGAAGAAAAGATTTCGGGAGGAAGAGAGGAGAAGAGGAGAAGAAAACCGGAAAGAAGGAGGAGAGACTAGGAAAATAGAGAGAGAGTTGCCAGTTGAGAAGAGAGGAGGGGGAAATATATAGAGAGGAAAAGAGACGTGGGAAAGGAAACTGGAGAGAAGGAAGGAATCAGAGACAAAAAGGAAACAGAGAGGAGAGAAGGAAATAGAGAGAATTGGGTTCGGGAAGGAAGGTTTTTTACAAAAAGGAAAGTGAATTTTAGGAAGGTGGCTGGTCCTTCTTAGGCATGGAATTAGGATAATATTAGGACATCAAATTACATTCCTACTCCTGCTTTAATCTTTTAGACAAAATGACGTCGAATTTATCGAAAATCGAACACTAGCCATCCTCCAAATTTTCGAAAACTCCACCAGCTGCACTGCATCATCAACATGTCCTGTTCACATAAAATAAATATAAATTAGTGCATTATCATAATATATCATCATATTTATTTATTTCGTCTCGGTTTTGTCAAAAAACCGCAAATGCGCTATACTCCTTTAATCACATGAAATGACAATGTTTTTAAGTCAGAATTTGACGAAATTGGTACCGTTGGACTTGTTACACAATTATCTATCATTTCATGCTATTTTGCAGATAAAAACATGAGTATGATGCATATGATTGCCCTTAAATGATTTAATTTAACACTTTATCAGTTATGTTCTTCGTGGGACGAAGAACGGGCATGTGTTTTTGATCCCTACAAACATCCAAAATCGTTTGGGAGTGGCTCACCGGCGACACAAATCCCTCCCAAAGGGTTACTGGACATCGTCGGCTTGATGACCGACGTCGGATGGAGCCGGGAGCCATCCCACTCTCTCCATCTCCTTCGGTTAAGAACAAAGGGGGGGGGGGGGCATCGCCGGCTGACCGGGCTTCTCCGGCGCCGTCGCCGGGGCCTCGGCCACCGGGCGGTGCCCCGGCGTGGCCCCGCCACCTGGCCCTACTGGGCAGGTGGCCGGCGGCAGCGCTGCCCCCCTTTCCTGCACGCAGCTAGAAACCCTAGCTGCGTGCAGGAAAGGGACGGGCCGGCCCCTTACTGGGCCGGGCCGGGCAAGGGCCCGAGCCAGCCCAGCGGCTGGCCCGGACCAAACCGGCCACAGGGACCGGTCTGGGTCCGAGCCCAGCTGCTGGCTGTGCTCGGCCCATTGTCGGACCCAGGTCCAGCAAGGGCTGGGCCGGCTTGGTCCTTTGGACCAGGTTCAATTTTTTTTTTCATTTTTTTGGCCCAATTAAACCCAATTATTCTGAAAATTTGTTTTTCCAGAATTTAAATTTTCAAAAATTGTTTTTGATATTTATTGGGGTCTATTTAGATTAAGAATCTATTAAGAATTGACAAGTTAATTGTTGATTTTGATTATCTAATTTGTTAGATATGATGTGGTTAATGCAAATTAATTTAAATGTTAAATTAATTACATTAAGTAATGGCATGGAATATTAATAGGAATCTAATCTATTTGGTTGACATACACATTTGATGTGTCATTAATTGCTTTTTAATTTTGTTTTAAAGATATGCATTAGTTTGCTTATTTAAATTAGACTTAAATTGGCATGCTTAAACTTATTGAAAATTTTTCGAAAATTCTAAATCCAAATTTTGTTTGGTCCCTGGTTTTATGAAACCAAAATTATAAGTTATTTTCAAAAAATTTCTTTAGCCATTTGATGTGCAATTCATGTGTGGTTTGTTTAACTAAAAACACATGGTGGTCATGGACGAGCATTATTTATAGATATGGAATGTAATTGTGTGGTTTATTGTTTATTAATAAATAAAGGTCTGCGAATCTCTCCCTCTCATATTCCATTGTACTTCTACCTTCCTCCTCGATGTAATCGCTATAAGGCTTCCTCATTTAAATTATCATGTAATTGAGAATTATGATGTAATTTGATCGAGGCGGGTGTGCGCGGAGCGAGGATGATCCACAACTGCTGACCAGATGAAAATGAAGGAGTTCATTGAATGCATGGGTTTGCAGACTCATGATATAAGTTGTTATATTGTGTATGTGTGTGCGTTTGACTGTCTGGCTCAAGTCAAACCGCAGTGCCGTCTATGACCACACTAATGACATGTATGTGATGCGTGTGCTTAATATCTGCTAGGTTATTAGTATTTATAATATATTCGATATATTTAATACTATCACCTAGGATGAGACCAAACTAAATAAGTAAAACCTTCGTAACAAACTCTAAGCCGTAGCGCGAGTCATTGAGAATGTACCGCGTGGCTCTCCATCAATATGATTAATAGAACTTAATTTGGTGGTGGCAGATACTATGTGTTTACCCGAGGTCTGCCATTAACTGATGAGAGGACTGTTGATCATGGCATTAGATGCCTTTGAATAAGAGTAGAGGAACGATATAGTCATCCACGTGTTTATCCGGGAACTATATTTCTACTTTACTCTGTCACGTATTGATGGTAAAGCTTAGACCGGGGATAATGGTCTACTGTGTTTACCCGGGACCATTAAACTTGGGAGTCGAAGTATGATCGGATATTGCAAGGAGTTGCAATTATCATGAGATGATTGCTCTGAGATAGCAGTATGATACTACGTGTTTACCCGAGGTCATGCTGTGATGCTTGGAGATTCTAATCCCCACTAGGAGATAGTCGGCGTCTCCCGTTCTGTATATCTGAAGGTTATACAGTCCGTCGAAAATTAGTGGGAGTAAAACTAGATAATAAAAGACCATATCTTGTTTTAGTTAATCTGAATATTTGCTAATTATCAATTGATTATCTCCTGTAGGCGAGAATGTAGCACCATAACCCGTTGCGACGCATACTTGATGCCAACCGTTTGACAGGCACAAATTACTCAGACTGGCTCAGAAACCTGAAGATAGTCTTCAGGTCTGAGCAGATTGCCTACGTCTTGGATAATGAACCTTCTGCTGAACCAGCATTAGATGCTCCAGAGGAGGAAATGATAGCGTATGAAAAATGGAAGAAGGATTCCACCATAGCCCAATGCTACATGTTAGCCTCTATGAGCAATGAGTTGCAGAGATGACATGAAGAGATGGATGCTAGATCCATCATGCTCCATTTGAAGGAGCTCTTTGGTGAGCAAAGAAGAATCGAACGATATGAGATATTGAAGAATCTGTTCAAGGCTCATATGGCAGAGGGAACTTCAGTACTGTAACGACCCGCCATCCTATGACCGGAGACCCGATCACTAAATGGATGTCGGCCCATTAACTGCGGGTTCACACCCGGATCTCACACAACACATCTGGAGGAGTAAGCGCTAAACAAGGCTAAATATAACAATCACACGGACTACAAAGATATAACAAGTGCGTAGGAAGGAAGATAACAATGTCCATATATAGTCCAACAATAATTACATGGTCCAACAATTAAATAAGTACAGGCAAAAGTAAAGTACAACAACATCGGGGCATACCCCGGAACTGAGACAGCTGCTGGTCCGCACCCCAAGAAGACACCACACGCCGCCACACGCTACGAGGTCCACACCTGAAACCGCAGGGAGTGAGCCACACCAGAATTGGGCTCAGTAGGGATCATCCGATCCCCTACCTCCCACTCACACACCCACAAGTGAAACAATACGGATATATGGCAATTAAGTAAAGCAATAAACATGGCACCCAAACCTGATATGAAACGTCGGCATATGCAGTGTAGCAGGAACAGTTCTAAGCAACCCGAAGAACCCAACACAAAGTCACGTCTCACAGCCAAAGTCCACAAAGCGACTGAACCACACTATCGACCGAAGTCAAACGTCGCCTCACAACACTACCACCACTACTCACGCCTGTCCGCCCCTACAGTGTTCCGGGGCACTGTAGGGTGAGGCAATGAGTCAAACTAGGACTAGATGGGACCAGTGTACCACCACGGCCCAGCTACGTGTGCACACAAGCAGTCTACACTTTTGTCCTACCGACCGGATTTCCTCCACGCCAGGCCTCGGCGCTTCAGGAGGGCCCTGGGGACCGGCGAACCCCCGTCAAGCCGAAGCTACAGGAACTACCCACAACCCTAACCTCCCGGGCTGCGTCAGGCCAAAGGGCAAAGGGTACCACTCGTAACCTTGATCAAAGGTCACATCAGGCCCAATGGCTACAGGGGTAAAACAACTCCAACAGTACCACAACCAGCTGAACAACAAGAAACGCGCCGGAAGCTGCCACGACAAACAGGGAAACCCCGACCCGCTGAGACCAAACAGCAACCCCTCGGATAGCGCACCGGCTACTCCGGCCCAACGGGCTCAAGGTGGTTTTGCTTCCCTCAGCCAAAGGTAAAACACAACATGTACCACTCCTCCCACCGGTACGGTACAAAGCCTCGCAGACACCATAGCCCTTCCCCATCGGCCCATGGTGACAAACATAAACCACAGTTATTCCGATTCCAGAATCGCATAGGCACACATACACAGAACATGTAGTTCCATTTACACAGAAATCCTCAGCCTCAATGTACAATGTAAAGCATGCATTAGAACCATCCAACCGGGAAACATATGTTAAAAACCAGGGTTTATGCAGTTCTTTCTTGAATCGCGTCGACCGAGATTGACGCCATTCAAGCCCCTCAAACAGGTTCATTTAAACCAGATTATTCCTTAAAACACGTCGACCTAGGAAGCCGCCCTTTAAAACGCGTCAGAGTCCACGGACGCCATTCACACCAAAATTCCAGGGTTGCAGGACCCTCAGTCGGGGTGATTTCTTGCCTAAAAGGCATCATGATGGTCCGACGTCCTTCTAAAAGGCGTTGTCCATACATGACGTCTCTTAGCGCCAGAACCCCGTACAACGAAACCTCGAACAGGGAGGTTTCTGCCCTAAAAGGCGTCGTACTGCCCTGACGTCCTTCTAAAAGGCGTCGACCAGGCACGACGCCGTTTAGCGCCAGAAACCTGGTTCTCTGGTTCGATCCGAGGGTTTCTCCCTTAACCCCAAACATCCCGAAAATGCCCAAAACAGAAGGGGGAGAAAAGGGAAATCAACTACCACGAGCATGCTACAATTCCACAATCCCTAACATGGCCATTCCCATAAGAAAACCTCCTAAACATGCACAGTCTAGCCCAAAACATATCATGCCATGCCGAGGAAACCATAAGCAAGATAATCACGATACATGCAAGGTTCGTCCCCCTACCGGTTCTTGAACTCCTCCAAGCTCTGTACCGCCGACCCGCCGCACCGCAGACCGCCGCCGGTACCTTCGAGGAAGCCGCCACTCCGCCGGGAAGTCGGCCGCCGTCCGGAGAATGGAACGCCGCGAAGGAAGTGGTGGAGGTAGAGGTGAGAGGTAGGGAGGCGTTGGAGTGATGGGAGAGGAAGAAGAGGAAGGGAAAGGGGAAAGGAGGGTGGAGAGGGCGAAGAGAGAGAAGGTGGAGGCGAAGAATGAGGGAAAGAAGGGGAGGCTCGCGAAGTCAATCTGAATCTGGCTAAAACGCGTCGATCGAGACATACGCCAATCAGTCTGACAGGACGGGTCGTACTGACAGCGCTCTGAAACGCGTCGCTCACCACGGACGCCGTTCAGACGACAGGACAGGCCGTACTGACAACGCTCTGGCGCTATACACTGACATCGCAGGGGTCGCAATCTGAATCGCGTCGACCATCATGGACACCGTTCAGACGATGTGACAGGGGCCATACTCTCGCGGCCCGAAACCCGTCCACGTGGCGCACACGTGGCACAACAGAAAGCAGACTTAAATGGCGTCTACGTAGACAGACGTCTTTTGAAAGACATCGAGCAGTGCAGACGTCATTCAGTCAGAAATGTCAAGACCCCTCAGGGTCGAAACCAGGGGATCCGGTCCGAACCCGACCCGAATACTGAACCCGAAACCTCAGTCCTTACAAGTACAGAATCACGTGCTGAAGATGATTGAGTGGGTGGAGAGGCTGGATGCTCTTGGGATTACACTTCCCAAGGAGATGCATACAGACCTCGTGTTGTCTTCACTTCCACCGTCATATGCTCAGTTCATCGTTAAATTTAACATGAATAAGATCCAGGCCACCTTAGCTGAACTGTTGAACATGTTGAAAACTGCTGAGGGGAACCTTGTGAAGGATAAACCCCAAGTCCTAATGGTTGGTAAGACCAACAGAAAAAGACTTGCAGTCCAAGATTTTCGAAAGAATAAGAGCAAGGTTCAGAGAAAGGCAAAGGTTACCAAGAAAGACAAAGGTAAAAGTGATGAGAAAGGTGATTGCTTCTACTGTCACCAGAAAGGGCATTGGAAGAGGAATTGCAAAGAATACCTCAAGGACATGGCTCAAGGAACTATGAAGCAGCAGGACGCTTCAGGTATCTATATGATAGATGTAAACTTGTCAATAAGAGATTGTACATCACGGGTATTAGATACTGGATGTATATCTCATATCTGCAATTCTGTGCAGGCACTGACAAGAAGGCGTAAGCTGAGGACCGACGAGGTAGAGCTGAGGCTAGGTAACGGCGCAAGAGTTGCGGCGATCGCTGTGGGGACAGTGAAACTCAAGCTACCATCCGGAGACACATTTTTATTAGATGAATGTTATTATGTACCTAGCATAATAAGGAACATCATTTCTATTTCATGTTTAGATAGAATTTGATACAATTTATATTTTGGGAACAATAGTTGTTCAATTTATTTCAGAAATAAATTAATAGCTTCTGCTATTTTGTCCAATGGATTGTATCTACTGAATGTGTCTCATAATAATTTACATATCGGTTCTTCAATTAAAAGAAGTAAGTATGAAATAAACAAAGCCTACTTGTGGCATTGTAGGCTTGGACACATTGGTGAAAACAAACTCCAAAGGTTGTATAAAGATGGATATTTTGATCCATTTGATTATGAATCATATGCAACCTGTGAGTCATATTTAATGGGTAAAATGGCTAAGTCTCCATGTAGTGGAACTGGAAAACGAGCCAAAGGCATATTATAACTCATACATTCAGATGTATGTGGTCCTATGTCAACCCAAGCCATTGGTGGTTTCTCATACTTCATTACATTCACTAATGATTACTCAAGGTTTGGATATGTATACTTATTGAAGTATAAATCTGAAGCCTTTGAGAAATTCAGAGAATTTAAGAATGAAGTAGAAAAACAAACAGGAAAGAGTATAAAAACCGTCCGATCTGATCGGGGTGGTGAATACTTGAGTACTGAGTTCATTAAATACTTAAAGGATAATGGTATCCGTTCTCAGCTTACACCTCCTTATACACCTCAGATGAATGGTGTATCAGAAAGGAGAAATCGCACATTAATGGAAATGGTGCGATCCATGATGAGCATGTCCAAATTACCAGTGTCCTTATGGGGATATGCACTTAGCTCGGCTATGTATATCCTGAACAACGTACCAAGCAAATCTGTTGAGACCACTCCATATGAGATATGGAATGGAAGGAAACCAGACCTTAAACATGTTAAAGTCTGGGGATGTCCTGCTCATATTAAAAGACATGACGCAGATAAGCTAAAATCCGAACTGACAAATACAGATTTGTGGGATATCCAAAGGAAACTTATGGATATTACTTTTATCATCCTGGGGAACAAAAGGTGTTTGTGGCCAGGAGAGCTGTCTTTCTGGAAGAAGATTATATTCTCCAGAAGGACAGTGGGAGTAAAGTAACACTGGAAGAAGTTCCAGACCCACAAACTGGCAATGGTTCATCAGATGAACCGTCAGTTTCTGAACCTGTTCAAAATGATACACATGAACCTCGTAGGTCTGAAAGAGTACCTAAACCACCAGAGAGATATGTGGGACATATTAATTTGGACGGTTCAAGGATACTCTATAATGAGGATGATGATCCTAAGACTTACCAGGAGGCCATTGAAAGTCTAGAGGCCGGGAAATGGCGGGAAGCCATGAATTCTGAAATACAGTCCATGTACATCAACCAAATTTGGAACTTGGTAGATTTATCCGATGGTATAGTACCTATCGGCTGCAAATGGATCTTTAAAAGAAAGATCGGTGCAGATGGACGTATTGAGACTTATAAAGCAAGATTAGTGGCGAAAGGCTATCGTCAAAGACAAGGTGTTGACTATGACGAAACCTTCTCACCTGTTGCTATGATTAAGTCTATCAGAATTCTTCTCGCCATTGTTGCCTACCATGATCATGAAATCTGGTAGATGGATGTGAAGACTGCCTTCCTCAATGGAAACCTTGAGGAGGAGGTGTATATGATATAACCAGAAGGATTCATATCTAAAGAATCTCCGGACATGGTATGCAAGTTGCAGAGGTCCATTTATGGACTGAAGCAAGCCTCCCGAAGCTGGAACATAAGATTTGATGAGGCGATCAAATCTTATGGCTTCATTAAGAATGAAGATGAGCCCTGTGTATACAAGAAAAACAATGGGAGCGCAATCACTTTTCTGGTTCTTTACGTTGACAACATCCTACTCATTGGGAATGATGTAAGAATGATGTCATCAGTAAAGATATGGCTGTCGAAGAACTTCTCCATGAAGGATTTGGGAGAAGCATCTTACGTATTAGGGATACGGATCTATAGAGATAGATCAAAGAAGATGCTAGCTTTAACCCAGTCCATGTACATAGAAACCATTGTCAAAAGGTTTGGCATGGAAAATTCCAAGAGAGGTCTCATACTGATGAGACATGAAATTTCACTCTCTAAAGGTCAGTCTCCCAAGACACTTGAAGAGAGGGCAGTGATGGATAAAGTCCCCTATGCTTCTGCCATAGAGTCCATCATGTATGCCATGCTATGTACTAGACCTGATGTAACATATGCTCTAAGTGTTATGAGCAGACATCAGGCAGATCCTGGTGATGAACACTGGAAGGCTGTGAAATGCATCCTTAAGTACTTGAGAAGGACTAAGGATTTATTTCTAGTCTATGGAGGAGGAGACTTAAAGTTGCAAGGATACACTAACTCGAGTTTTCAGTCTGATCCTGACGACAGCAAGTCAACATCAGGTTTTATTTTCACACTCAACGGGGGAGCAGTGAGCTGGAAAAGTTCCAAGCAGGAAACCACTGCTGATTTGACAACGGAAGCCGAGTATATTGTTGCTGCTGAAGCCGCCAAGGAAGATGTATAGATGAAGAAATTCATCGGCGATCTTAGTGTGGTGGAAAGAATATCTGGTCCCATCCCATTGCTGTGTGACAACAATGGGGCGATTGCTCAAGCGAAAGAGCCGAGGTCTCATTAGAAGTCGAAGCACATTCTGCGGTGCTTTCATCTGATCAGAGAGATTATAGCTCGAGGAGATGTCGTAGTGGAAAGAGTTCCCTCAGCCGACAACATAGCAGATCCACTTACAAAGCCTTTGTCTCAAAATATTTTTGAGCGTCACTTAGAGAATATGGGTATTCTGTATAAAAGTGATTGGCTTTAGTCCAAGTGGGAGATTGTTAGTATTAGATGGTCTCAAAGCCAATCCGATACTATGTACTTATTCAGATTATTAATAAATGGCAATAATTCATTGTGTGTAATTAATTCGATTTGTGCTTATCGTATCACGATGAGGTCCATGAACATGTGCAACAGTCTTCAGATTATGATGAGATCATAATTACGGGACCGAAGACTTATAAACACATGTTCTTAATTGTTCCTAGTCATAGGATGTTTGACATAGGCCATCGAACATCCGGATAGACTACTATAGGTTACTTCAGCTCATATGATGAGGGTGACTGATCCCATAAGTCACTTGTGTGGAGACACTATGCTGGACCTATAGGTGCACATTGGTGAATGAGTTCACTGAACTGATCCGACTATGAATCGCTGGATGGTAATCACCTCACTGTTAACCAGCTCGATTCATTTGTCACGGTTGCGTGGATGATCCTTGGACCTGAGACTCCAAAGATGTCTTGTTGGTAGGTTTTTGAGCTTTAACCTCGGCGAACGAATCCCTAACCATGGGTTATCAATAAGTCAAGCGATCGGGTTTAGAGAAATGCCCTCGAAGATAATTGTGTGTTCAATATGGGATCATCTGCTCTCGGTAGTTTGAGAGAGAATGTTCCGGGAATGATGCGCTTAAAGTCCCTGGCCAGGGCAGACTCTGTAATCGATAAGGAGTTATCGGATTCAGATTAGCGGCATCTGATTCAAGTGAATCGACCAAATAGGGTTTAACAGTAAACCATGCCCTAGGTCGATTCGGGAACATTGCACGGATGAAAGATTATATCCACGTGCTAACCGATGACAGAAAGGTTCTAATAGAGGGTTGCGATAACCCCAGTACCATCTAGGATCACGCGATGTTGCTTGGCATCCAACGTGATCGGCAGTCCGTCCGAATTTATTGTGGGACATTAAATTCGGCTGATTAATTTAATATAAGGATATTAATTAATTCAGTGGGTCAGTAAAGGGTTACTGGACTTAACGGGCTATTAACTGGACTGGTATTTGGGCCTAGAGGGTCACACGCAAATGGTTTTCAAGTCGATGGATAATCCGACAGGATTTCGGATAAGTCTGGGTTTTTATGAAAAACTGCAAACTGACTTCTTATAAAAGAACGGATTCTACGTCCGGGGCTAGCAACCCTGACCTACCTGTCATTCGTTCTTCCCCACTTTCTCTCTCTTCTGGGCGTGCGGTTCCCAACTGCTCCACCTTCCGTTCGATGGGGATTCCGAATCCGCATGCCGCGGCGGATTACGCGCAGTCAGACGGGATCTACGAATGCCGCAGCGAGCGAGGAAGCGAGGACAATCCAACGCGAGGAGAACCGCGTGGATACGGCTAGAGGTCGGGCATCTGCGCGACTTGCGGCATTGCTCCGACGGAACCGAAAAACGGACGCGGATTCGAATCCGCGCAAGGTAAATCGATTTACACCGGTTTTATTTTAACGACCGAAACGGGACAGATCCGATCCCGAAAATTTTATTCCACTGCCTTTTAGGATCGGATCCCGACACAGCGATCCCAACATATTTTTACGTGATCGGATCGCACTGTTGTTGTGTTTCGTGCGATCGTAGACCTAGAGTGACAGTTGTAGCGCTTGCCACCCTGTGTCGGTGTGGGAGGGACACAACGCCGGTGTGGGAGTGGTGGGGTGACGCCTAGAGAGAGGGTCACCTGGTGTACCCCGGGGTTAGCTAGTACCGGTGTAGGAGTGGTACCTGTGAACTGTCACTCGTGCTGGGGGAAGCAGAAACCACCTAGAGCCAGTTGGGCCGGAGTAGCTAACGTGCTATCCGAGGGGTTACTATTTGGTCTCAGCGGGTCGGTGTTTCCCGCGTTCGGCTGTGTGGTTGACGTGTTTTACCGATATGCTGGTTGTAGGCCCCCTGGTAGAATAGTTTCAGAGTTGTGCATGTTACATTTCGAATGCAGGTGTTTTATATCGAAATTTAGGAATTGTGTTACAGCTTTACTTGCTTATTTTACCTGTATCTGTGTTACTGCACTTGTGGGTGCGTGAGTGGGCGGGGGGGATAGAAGGATCCTTACTGAGTCTTTTCGTTGAGACTCACCCCTGCGGTTTTCAAGTGAGGGTTCCAGGCAAGCTTAGCGAGGAGAGTGCTGCTTTGGGTTACGCGCCAGCAGCCGTTGTTCCGGTGTATACCCCGACGTAGTTGTTATTTTATTTTCTGGCCTATATGCTTAATTATTTCTTTTCAGTTGGAATATGTAATTATTTGCTGTGTCGAGTCGCATTGTAATAACTTTAATTCTTGCACTTCCTTTTTAATTTAATGCGGTGTGAATGTTTAGCTTAGTTTATTATTTATTTTCCAGACTTATCTAGATCCTAGTTTGGCTCCAAGTTAATGATTCGGTACCCATTTAGTAATCGGTTCCCCGATTATAGGGTAGCGGGTCGTTACAGTTTTTCTTGTACACACAACGCTCATCTCATTCTTAATGAAGCCATAAGATTTGACCGCCTCATCAAACCTTATGTTCCAGCTTCGGGAAACTTGCTTCAGTCCATAAATGGACCTCTATAATTTTGCACACCATGTCTAGAGATTCTTTGGATGTGAATCCTTCTAGTTGTATCATATACACCTCCTCAAGATTTTCATTGAGGAAAACAGTTTTCACATCCATCTGCCATATTTCATATTTACAGTAGGCAGCAATGGCAAGACGAATTTTGATAGGCTTAATCATGGCAACGGGTGAAAAGGTTTCGTCATAGTCAACACCTTGTCTTTGATGATAGCCTTTTGCCACTAATCTTGCTTTATAAGTCTCAATACGTCCATCTGCACTGATCTTTCTTTTAAATATCCATTTGCAACCGATAAGTACTATACCGTCGGGTAAATCTTCAAAGTTCCAAACTTGGTTTATGTACATAGACTGTATTTTAGAATTCATGGCTTCCCGCCATTTCTCGGCCTCTGGACTTTCTATGGCCTTCTGGTAAGTCTTAGGATCATCATACTCATTATAGAGTATCTTTGAACCATCTAAATTAATATGTCCCACATATCTTTCTGGTAGTTTAGGTACTCTTTCAGACCTACGAAGTTCTTGTGTATTATATTGAATAGGTTTAGAAATTGATAGTTCATCTAATGAACCATTACCAGTTTGTAGGTCTGGAATTTCTTTCAGAGTTACTTTACTCCTATTATCCTTCTGGAGAATATAATCTTCTTCCAGAAAGACAGCTCTCTTGGCCACAAACACCTTTTGTTCTCTAGGATAATAAAAGTAATATCCATAAGTTTCCTTTAGATATCCCACAAATATGTATTTGTTAGTTCTGGACTCTAGCTTATCTGCGTCATGTCTTTTAACATGAGTAGGACATCCCCAGACTTTAACATGTTTAAGGTTTGGTTTCCTTTCATTCCATATCTCATATGGAGTGGTTTCAACAGATTTGTTGGGTACGTTGTTCAGGATATACATAGCCAAGCTAAGTGCATATCCCTATAACGACATTAGTAATTTGGACATGCTCATCATAGATCGCACCATTTCCATTAATGTGCGATTTCTCCTTTCTGATACACCATTCATCTGAGGTGTATAAGGAGGTGTAAGCTGAGAAAAGATACCATTATCCTTTAAGTATTTAATAAACTTTGTACCCAAGTATTCACCACCCCGATTGGATCGGATGGTTTTATACTCTTTCCAGTTTGTTTCTCTACTTCATTCTTAAATTCTCTGAATTTCTCAAAGGTTTCGAATTTAAAATTCAATAAGTATATGTATCCAAACCTTGAGTAATCATCTGTGAATTTAATGAAGTATGAGAAACCACCAATGGCTTGGGTTGCATATGATTCATAATCAAATGGATCTAAGTATCCATCTTTATTCATCCTTTGGAGTCTATTTTCACCAATGTAGCCAAGCCTACAATGCCATAAGTAGGCTTTGTTCATTTCATACTTCTTTTAATTAAATAACCAATGTGCAAATATTCATGAGACACATTTAATAGATACAAACCATTGGACAAGAGAGAAGAAGCTATTAATTTATTTTCAAAATAAATTGAACAACTATTGCTCCCAACATTTAAATTGTATCCAATTCTATCTAAACATGAAATAGAAATAATGTTTCTTATTATGCTAGGTACATAATAACATTCATCTAATGAAAATGTGTCTCCGGATGGTAGTTTGAGCTTCACTGTCCCCACAACAATCGCCGCAACTTTTGCACCGTTACCTACCCTCAGCTCCACCTCGCTAGTCCTCAGCTTACGTCTTCTTGTTAGTGCTTGCACAAAATTGCAGATATGAGATACACATCTAGTATCTAATACCCATGATGTACAATCTCCTATTAACAAGTTTATATCTATCGTATAGATACATGAAGCTTCCTAATGCTTCACAGTTCCTTGAGCCTTGTCCTTGAGGTATTCTTTGCAATTCTTCTTCTAGTGGCCCTTTTGATGACAATATTTCTCAGCACTCTTACCTTTATTTTTCTTGACAACCTTTTGCTTTCTCTGAACCTTGTTCTTACCGTTCCGAAAGACTTGGACTGCAAGTCTCGTTCTGTTGGTCTTACCAACCATGAGGATTTGGGGTTTATCCTTCACAAGGTTCCCCTCTGCAGTCTTTAACATGTTCAGTAGTTCAGCTAAGGTGGTCTAGATCTTGTTCTTGTTAACGTTAACGATGAACATGCATATGATTGTGGAAGGGAAGATAACATGAGGTTAGTATGCATCTCCTTGGGAAGTGTAATCCCAAGAGCATCCAGTCTCTCCACCCATTCAATCATCTTCAGTACACGAGTCTGTACTGAAGTTCCCTCTGCCGTCTGAGCCTCGAACAGATTCTTAGATATCTTGGAAGGATTGAGGTTTCGGATCTGGTTATTGGGTTAGTTTTCGGGGTCAGATCCCTTAGTTTGGGCCCTGGTAGGGCTGGGACTTAGTTTCTCGACACGGTTTAAACGGCGTCCATCAATGTGGATGTGTTTTATGCTGTGCTACGTGGGCGCCACTTGGGCTGGCCTTGGGGTGCGAGAGTACGGCTCCGGTCATTTCATCGGAAAGGCGTCTTGTATGGAGGACGTCATTTAGAGTACGACCCTGCTTTGTCAGAGTACGGTCCGGTCTTGTCACCTGAATGACGTCGGGCTTGGATGACACATTTTTCCCAGTTTCTGTTTGACCCCACGAACCCTCCCTCTTTTCCCTCATTCTCTCCTTTCTCTTCTCTCTCCTCTCTTCCCTCCGATCTCCGGTGACCCCTTCCCCCTCTCCTTTCTTTCCTCTCTCCATTCCATCTCTCCCTCCACTCCATCAACCTCCTAACTCCCACCACTACCACCACCATCTCCTCCGCGGCGTTTTTCTCTCCGGACGGCGGCCGACGTCTCGGTGGAGTAACGGCGTCTACGGCGATACTGGCGGCGGCGTGTGGCGAAGCAGGTTGGCGGCTTGGAGCTAGGAGGAGTTCGAGTAACTGGTAAGGTGACGATCCCCATTGTATTTCGTTTAAAAATCATGTTTTTCCCGCTTTAGAGCATGCTTAGGGGTTTTCTTGGGTGAAAATACTAAATGCATGTAATGAGAATTTGGGTGTTTTAATAGGTATTTAAGTTCTTCTCCTCCTTCTCCACTTTGATTGTATTTTTACACGATTTGGGGGAGGAAATTCCACCCCGCAGATTGGGAGATGGCGGAGGAAGAACCTGTCTGTGAGGGTTAAATGGCGTCGGGGGACAGCGACGCCTTATATAAAGGCGGCTTCCACCCACGACACGATTTAGCCCAAATAACAAACTTTGTCTTTGGACTGATGAGCGTCCAAGGACAATGACGCCTTTTTAACGGCGACTTCCATGAACGACGCATTTTAAGTAAAATCATCCCGAGGTCTGTCTCTGTTTCTGTCGTTATCAGGTGACTAGGGACAGCGACACCTTTTGAACGGCGACCTCTATAGACGATGCGTTTTAGGCCATCTTCCGAGGCCAGTTTTCATATAAACCAGTTTTGGAAGCTTGAATGACGTCGGCCTTGGGTAACGCGATTCAAGCAAGAATTCCATTAATCCCTGCAATTAACACATGTTTACATTGTTAGATAATTTAGTTAATTGCATGTGTAGAAATGTACTCGATGAGAATGGATTCTATGTGATCGGATCGCACCGTGTTGTGTTTTGTGCGATCGTGGGCTTAGAGTGACAATTGTTAGCGCTTAGGCACCCTGTGTCGGTGTGGGAGTGACACGGCGCCGGTGTGGGAGTGGCGGGGTGACGCCTAGAGAGAGGGTCACCTGGTGTACCCCGGGGTATAGCTAGTACCGGTGCGGGAGTGGTACATTCGGAGTGTCACTCGTGCTGGGGGAAGCAGAACCACCTGGAGCTTGTCAGGCCGGAGTAGCTAGCACGCTATCCGAGGGGTTGCTGTTTGGTCTCAGCAGGTCGGTGTTCCCCGCATTCGGCCGTGTGGTTGGCGTGTTTTACCGAGACGCTGGTTGTGGGCTCCGTGGTAGATGGTTTCAGAATTGTGCATGTTATATTTCGAATGCATGTGTTTTATATCGAAATTTAGGAATTGTGTTTACTACTTTACTTGCTTAAATTATCTATACTTGTGTTGCTGCACTTGTGGGCGCATGAGTGGGTGGTGGGGATCGAAGGATCCCTACTGCGTCTTTTCGATGAGACTCACTCCTGCGGTTTTCAGGTGAGGGTTCCAGGCAGGCGTAGCGAGGAAGGTGCTGTCTTGGGTTGTGCGCCAGTAGCCGTTGTTCCGGGGTATTCCCAGATGTAGTTGTTATTTTATTTTCTGGCCTGTATGCTTAATTAATTCCTTTCTGTTGGAGTATGTAATTATTTGTTGAGTCAAGTCGCATTGTAATAATTTTTAATTCCTGCATTTCCTTTTTAATTCAATGCGATGTGAATGTTTAGCTTAGTTTATTATTTATTTCTCAGACTTATCAAGATCCTGGTTTGGCTCCAAATTAACGATTCGGTACCCATTTAGTAATCGAATCTCCGATTATAGGATGGCGGGTCGTTACATATCTCATATCATTCGATTTTGCTTTGCACACCAAACAACTCCTTTAAATGGCGTATGATAGATCTAGCATCCATCTCCTTATGTTGCCTCTGCAACTCATTACTCATAGAAGCTAATATGTAGCATTGGGCCATGGTGGAGTCTTCCTTCCATTTTTCGTATGCAATCATTTCCTCCTCTGGGGCATCTAATGCTGGTTCAGTAGATGGTTCATTATCCAAGACATAGGCAATCTGTTCAGACCTGATGACAATTTTCAGGTTCTTGAGCCAGCCTGAGTAATTGGTGCTTGCTAAACGGTTTGCATCGACGCAACGGGTTATGGTGCGACATTCTAGCCTACAGGAGATAATCAAATTATAATTAGCAGGTATTCAGATTAACTAAAACAAGATATGGTCTTTTATTGTTTAGTTTTTCTCCCATTAATTTTCGTCGAACTGTATAACTTTCAAATATACAAAACGGAAGACACCGTCTATCTCCTAGTGGGAATCAAAATCTCCAAGCATCACAGTATGACCTCGGGTAAACGCATGGTATCATACTGCTATCTCAGAGCAATCATCTCATGATAATCACAACTCTTTGCAATATCTGATCATATTTTGGCTCCAGATTTATTAATGGTCCCGGATAAACACAGTAGACCATTAGATCTGCTCTAAGCATTATCATCAATACATGATGGAGTAGAGTAGAAATATAGCCCCCGGGTAAACACACGGATAGCTATATTGTTCCTCTATTCCAATCTCCAGGCGTCCAATGCCATAGTCGTAGACCTCTCATCAGATGATGGCAAATCTTGGGTAAACACGAAGAATATGCTACTAACAAATCGAGATTTAATAACTATATTGATGGAAAGCTACGCGGTGCATTCTAAATGACTTACGCTACGACTTAGATTTTAAAACGAAAGTTTTATATTATTTATTTGGTCTCATCCTAGGTGCTAGTATCAATATATCGTATATAATTATATACTAATAACCTAGTTAATTTGATTCATAATCGAAGAATAAACACACACGCATCACATACATGTCGAGTGGTGGTTATGGACATCATAGTGGTTTGACTTGAGCCATATAGTCAAATGCACACACGCACAGATAATACAACATTTATATCTGAGTCTGCAAACTCATAGGCTTAAGGAACTCTTTCTTATCCTTCTTGGTTGCAGTTGTGGATCATCCTCGCTCTACGTTCAACCGCCTCGATCAAATTACATCATAATTCATAATTACAAGATAATTTAAAAAGAGGAAGCCTTAAGGCGAATACAAAAAGGAGGGAGGTACAAATACAATGGAATATGAGAGGGAGAGGTTCGCAGACCTCAATTTATTAATAAATAATGAACCACATAATCAAGTCCACGTCCACAACAATTAAAGTGCTAATCCATGACCACCGTGTATTTTTTAGATTAAAACAAAGCACACAGGAAATAGCTCATCAAATGGCTAATTAAACTTTTCAAAAATAAATATTTTTGGTTTCATAAAACCAAGAACCAATCAAAATTGGATTTTGAATTTTTGAAAAAGATTTTTCAGTTTAAGCATGCTGATTTAAATCATAATTTAAATAAGCAAACCAATGCACATTAAAATAAATGCACGTAAACTTCAAATAGACACATTTATAACATTCCATGCTAGTGAATTTTACAAACATTAAAAATTAATTTAACAATTAAATTAACTCTCTTTACTATCTTAATCTAACAATTAGATTAAATAACTAATTAACAACAATTATTAAAAATATTGGCCCTTTAACAGTAAAATAACAGACCCTAATTTAATGAAAATCTAATTTTAAATTTAAATTAAAAATCTGTAATTTAAAGGGTCATTAAACGATTTAAAATGAATTAAATGGGTTATTAAAAGGGGGTTTAAAAAGAGAGGGGGGGTCTGAATCGGGACCGATCCGACCGTTGGACTGACCCCAGCCGGCGCCCAGACCGCCCCAAGGGGCGGATCTGGCGACAGGTCGGGCACCGGGCTGGATCGAGTCCAGGTCCGAGCCGGCCCGAATCCCCTTCCCTGCCACCCGACGTAGCTAGGTAACCCTAGCTGCGCTGGGGGGCGAGAGGGGGCGCCCTCGACGCCAACCACCTGCCCAACAGGTGTCGGCCGACGGGCCCCGATGCCGTGAGCCCCTGGTTGGTGGCCAGGGACGCCGGCGACGGGGCCGGTGGCCTTGTGGAAAACCCCCCCGTTTTAGCCCAAAAATAGTGAACCTGTGGCCCCGTTTTTCAAATAGCAAGAAGGAGAAGGAGGGGGGGTGGCCTTCCTCCCAGTCACCGGCCATGGGTCCTCTTGACCACCGATGACCCCGTGGGAGGAAACCCACGTGCTAGCGTGCCATCCCCAACCTTTGGGGTGCCCGTGAACATGCCGACGAGAGCCGTTCTTCGTCAGACGAAGAACACGATATAATCCAAATAAAATTCAATTTTAATCATAGTAATTTACAGTAAATTCATTGTCATCGCATGATTACGACACATGAAATTAAAATCTAAACTATGCGTGGAATTAATTATAAACGCATCATTTTGGAGATTGAAATGGCGAAAACATAGTGGAACCTGGCTCTGATACCACTGTTAGGTTCGCTGTGTCAAGATTCGATCAAAAAACGCAGCGGAATAAATTTTCTCGGGATCAGATCAATCCCGTTTCGACCAGTAAAATTAATTAGGTAAATATTATTTACATTGTGCGGATTCGAATCCGCGTCCGAACGGTTCCGACGATGTGATCCTGCAAGCCGCGCACGTGCTCGACCTTTAGTGGTATCCACGTGGTCTTCCTCTTGGCAAATCATCCTCGCTACCTCGCTTGCAGCAGTGTCTGCGGATCCCGACTGGCTTCGTGTGATTCTTTGTGACATGCGGAGACGATTTCCCGTCGGATGGGAAGACGGAGCTCGGGAATCGAAGCGGCTCTGCTGAGGGGCGCCCAAAGATGGGATGACACCAGTGAGAGAGGAGAGAGAGATGGGGGACGGCCAGGGTTAGGGTTGCTGGCCCTTGAGCCTGGTCGCTAGCTTTTATAGGAAGTTCGTTTGCGATTTTTCATCAAAACTCGAACTTATCCAAAACCCTGTTAAAAATCCACCAGCTTGAAAACTATTTGCGTGTGACCCTCTTGGCCCAAATACCAGTCCAATTAATGGCCCATTAAGTCCAGTAACCTCTTACTGACCCACTGAATTAATTAATATCCTTATATTAATTAATCAGCCGAATTTAATGTCATCACAACAAATTCGGACGGGCTTTCAATCATGTTGGGTGCCAAGCAATACTGTGTGATCCCGGAAGGCATTGGGGTTAATCAAACCCACTATGGGAACCTTTCTGTCAACGGTTACCACGCGGATATAATCCTTCATCCGTGCAATGTTCCCGAATCGACCTAGGATATGGTTTACTGTTCAACCCTAACCGGTCTATTCACTTGAATCAGATATCGTTAATCTGAATTCGATAACTCCTTATCAGATACAGAGTCTACCCTAGCCAGGGACTTTAAGCGCATCATTCGTGGAACATTCTCTCTCAAACTATCGAGAGCGGATGATCCCGTATTGAAAACACAATTACCTTCAAGGGCATTTCCCTGAACCCGATCACCTGACTTATTGATAACCCATGGTTAGGGATTCCTTAGTCAAGGTTAAAGTTCAGAAACCTACCAACAAGATATCTTTAACGTCTCAGGTCCAAGGATCCTCTACGCAACTGTGACAAAAGAATCGCGAGCTAGTGAACAGTGAGGTGTTTACCATCCAACGATTCATACTCGGATCTGTTCAGTGAACTCATTCGCCAATGAGCACCTACAGGTCCAGTATAGTGTCTCCACACAAGTGACTTATAGGATCAGTCACCCTTATCATATGAGCTGAAGAAACCTATACTAGTCTATCCGCATGTTCGATGTCCTTCTCAAACATCCTATGACTAGGAACAATTAAGAACATGTGTTTATAAACCTTCGGTCCCGTAATTATGATCTCATCATAATCCAAAGATTACTGCACATGTTCATAGACTTCATCGTAATTTGATATAAGCAATACTCAAATAAGATACCCAATGAAAATATGCCATTTTATTAATAATCTGAACATAATACAGTGTCGGATTAGCTTATTGGCCATCCAATACTAACAACATCATCCAATTTGCATCTTCTAATTGTGTATGGACCTACAAATTATACTACATGAAAAGTTTATTTACAATTTTAGGGAATTTATGGGACCATTGAATGATCCTTAGTTTTACCAACCGATAAACAATTATGAAAAAGAATATATACGCAAATATTGAAAAGGTAAAAATATAATTTCAAAAAGTTATGTCTTGTAATAAAATAGAAATTTTTCATAAGGTCTTAAGTGTAATTTGAGAGGCTTCTAGTAGTATGCTCAAATCACCAAAAAGAAATTAAATTCAGTGAAGAAAGTGCTAAATGAGGGTATGAAGCCAATTACAAAAGATATAGAGACTTAAATGTAAAAGTGTTAAAGGATAGTACTAAAGGATATTGGTAAGGTAGCTTGGCCCCCAAGAAACCCATGCCACCTCACCATGCCACTTATCACCATCTAAGCAATCCCTATCCTAAAAGTCCACATGTCCCAAATCTAAGGGATCTTAAAAGGGACACTTGTCCCCATCCTAGGCTATTACCATCCCTATAAGTAGGGGGGTAGTCCCTCTCATCTCCCCATCTCTTCTCCTTCCTCCTTGCCCACGTTTTAAAGAGAGAGAGTGGAGAGAAAGAGAAAGAGAGAGGTAGAAAGGAAGAGAGGAAGGAAGAAAGAGAGGTAGAAAGGAGGAGAGAAAGGTTTAGAGTAGGAACGGGAGCTGTTTGGGGGTCTTCGCACGTGTAAGAGGAGGAGGTTCTTGCTGTGTTCAAGAGAGCTTCTGGCTTAAAGGCAAGTACATGGTTCTTTCTGCATGGTTATTTTCCTATTATGAATGGCATGTTTTCAAACATGTATTTTCCTACAAATTTAAGAAGATGCTACTAAGTCGTTATGCTGCCGAAATGATATAAGAGGCTAAATGGACTCCCAAACCATCTCTAAATCCATGCCTAAGTCCCATACTATAAGTCTCCCATGTTAAAAATCAAACATGATATGGACAATGCCACCTTAGGAGTCCATGCGTCCGAATCATGCAAGCATCCGTTTGAGGCGGACATAATTAAAAGATGCAACCCGAGGAAAACGAGTAAATCCTGGGTACGGTTCTCCCGGTCCAAGTGGGACGGGTGGGTCCCCCTGCTGTGCAGTGGAAGCGCCAGTGGGCATTTACCTTACCACTGGCTGCACATCATGCTAACCTCCTCATGTTGTGGTTTGAATGTGTAACGACCCGTCACCCTATAATCGGGAGTCCAATTACTAAATGGGTACCGAATCATTAATTTGGAGCCAAACCAGGATGTTGATAACTCTAGCAAATAAATAATAAACTAAGTTAAACATTCACATCGTATTGAATTGAAAAGGAAGTGCAAGAATTAAAAATTATTACAATGCGACTCGACTCAGCAAATAATTACATACTTCAACTGAAGAGAAATAATTAAGCGTATAGGCCAGAAAATAAAATAACAACTACATCGGGGCATACCCCGGAACAGCGGCTGTTGGCGCGCAATCCAAAGCAGCACTCTCCCCGCTACGCCTACCTGGAACCCTCACCTGAAAACCGCAGGGGTGAGTCTCGTCGAAAAGACTCAGTAGGGATCCTTCGATCCCCACCACCCACTCACACACTCACAAGTGCAGCAACGCAAATATAGATAATTTAAGCAAGTAAAGCAGTCAACACAATTCTTAAATTTTAGTATAAAACACATGCATTCAAAATACAACATACACAACTCTGAAACCATTCTACCACGAAGCCCACAACCAGCGTCTCGGCAAAACACGCCGACCACAAGGCCGAACGTGGGAAACACCGACCCGCTGAGACCAAAGAGTAACCCTTCGGATAGCATACTAGCTACTCCGACCCAACTGGCTCTAGGTGGTTTCTACTTCCTCCCAGCACGAGTGACACTCTAAAGGTACCACTCCCACACCGGTACTAGCTAACCCCGGGGTACACCAGGTGACCCTCTCTCTAGGCGTCACCCCACCACTCCCACACCGGCGCTGTGTCCCTCCCACACCGACACAGGGTGCCTAAGCGCTACAACTGTCACTCTAGGTCCACGGTCGCACGAAACACAACATAGTGCGATCCAATTACGTAAAAATCCTCATCCTCGAGTACGGTTTCAAGCATGCATTCAACCAAACTATCTAACAATATAAATACATGTTAATAGCATGAATTCATGTGATTCTGTCTTGAATTGCGTCGCCCATGGTTGACGTCATTCAAGCCTCCTAAATTGGTTCATGTAAAAAGGGTCTCGAAAATGGCCTTAAAACACGTCACCATATGTAGCCGCCTTTTGAAAGGCGGCGCTGTCTCTAGTCGCCTGATAATGACAGAAACAGAGACAGACCTCGGAGTGATTTCACTTTAAAATGCGTCGTGCATGGAAGTCGCCGTTTCAAAAGGTGTCGCTGTCCCTGGGCGCTCATCAGCCCAGAGACAGGGTATGTTATTTGGGCTAAATCGCGTTGTGGGTGAAAGCTGCCTTTCTAAAAGGCGTTGCTGTCCCCCAACGCCATTTAACCCTCACAGACAGATTTTTCCTCCGCCATCTCCCAATCCACGGGGTGGAATTTCCTCTCCCAAATCGTGTAAAAACACAAAAACGTGGAGAAGGAGGAGAAGAATCTAAATACCCATTTAAACACCCAAATTCTCGTTACATGTAATTAGTGTTTTCACCCCAAGAAAATCTCTAAACATGCTTCAAAGTGGAAAAAATATGGTTTTTAAAGAAAACACAACGGAGATCGTTACCCTACCGGTTACTCAAACTCCTCCTAGCTCCAAGCTGCCAACCCGTCTCGCTACACGCCGCCGCCGGTACTGCCGTAGACGCCGTTACCCCACCGGGACGTCGGCCGCCGTCCGGAGAGAAATGTGCCGCGGAGAAAGTGGTGGTGGTAGTGGAGGAAGTTGGGAGGTTAATGGAGTGGAGGGAGAGGAGGAATGGGGAGAGGAAAGGAAGGAGAGGGGGAAAGGGCGCTGGAGAGTCGGAGGGAAGAGAGGGGAGAGAAGAGAAAGGAGAGAATGAGGGAAAGGAAGAAGGGTTCACGGGGTCAAACAGAAGCTGGGGAAAACGCGTCGTGCAAGCCCGACGTCATTCAGACGACAAGACCGGGCCGTACACTGACAAACTAGGGTTGTACTCTAAATGGCGTTGTCCATGCAAGACGCCATTCAGACGATAAGACCGGGGCTGTACTCTCGCGCCCCAAGGCTAGCCCACGTGGCGCATCCTAAAACACGTCCACATTGCTGGACGCCGTTTAAACTGCGTCGAGCAAACTCGATGCGAAAAGAAAACTAAGTCTCAGCCCGACCAGGGCTCAAACTAAGGGATCCGACCCCGAAACTGACCCAGTAACCGGATCCAAAACCTCAATCCTTACAGGATGCTTGTCCGTTAAATAACTAGAAAGATTCATGCTATCCATATGTTGTATATGTTTATGACTTCATGCTATTTCATGATCTTTTAACCATGCCCTATGTTATGCCATGCCCCTATTATGCTTGTATTTATGCCATGCCATGCTGCTATGTTATGATCAAGTCACGCCATGCCATAAACTTTATGTTTATACTCATGCCATGCCATGCTATACCATGATCTTGTGACCATGCTATGATTCGCCATGACCCCTATGTTAGCTGAAGCTTGTTAAGTTATATTCTATAATGCCATGATTATGTAGTAATATCATGTTATCTTTTTACGTTTATATATGATAAGCCATGTAGTGGTATCATGCACTTGTTGAGTCGGTAAACTCACCCACACTATTTAACCCCCTTTCAGGAAAGAACCATCTTGGGACAAACGAGGAATCTCTACGATCTTAGTTTAAGAGTTTTTTTTTGTAAGTCCAGTCCCTATGTAAACTTACAAGTTGTATCCCTGGACTTGATGTACTGCAATGCATTGTATATAACATCAATATGAAGTGTTTTGTTTATTTACATGCAAAGTGCTCAACCTTAACTGTATAAGTCATGTTCGGGTTGTTCCCGCTGTTAATGGGTCCCTTCGGGTCGTAGTAAGTCGGTATGACCGAACCGGCCGATAGGGGGTCGTTATAGTTTGTGGTATCAGAGCAAGGTTAAGGATGAGCACTAAAAGCATGTACAACAAGTCCAAGAGTAGTAGAATTAGGAGGCGAGACCTAGCTAAACTCAGACTAACCTATGATTGTCCTATAGGTTATATCGACTAACGGACGCGGGAGGATGCCTAGGGCTGGAAGGATCAGTCCAGAGCCCCAGAATACTACATTTGTTCCTTCACCATCATCCTTAGATATGGGAGCGATTGTGCAGATTTTCCAAGGATTCCTCCATGCTACCCAGCAACACCAGAACTCTGTAGACCATGGAGGCCAGGCAGGAGCCATCTCTATGGAACAGTTTAAGAAGATGGGCCCTCCTATTTTTAAGGGGGAGAATGACCCCGTGATAGCTGAAAGTTGGATACGGGAGATCGAAAAGATCTTTTGTGCCATCCGTTGCCTAGATACTGATAAAGTAAATCTGGGAAGTTACATGCCACAGAATTGGGCAGACACATGGTGGTCTTCTACCCTCCGCACAAAGTTTTCTAGAAGAGAAGGAGGGGTAATGTGGGAAGAATTTTTGACAACCTTCAGAGCTAAGTTCTTTCCACAACATATCCAAGATAAAATGATGCAAGAGTTCCTATCCCTGACCCAAGGCACTATGTCAGTTATGGAGTATGAAGCTAGGATTTCTGAGTTGGCAAAATTCGCACCTCACATGTGCCTTGATGAACATTGGAAACTCCAAACATTTCTGATGGGGATAAAACCAATATTACCCACCAAGCTAGTTGCACACAAATTTAGCTCCATAGAAGAGGTGGTTGAAGCTGCATGCAGGCAAGAAGCTGAGCACGAGATTTATTTAGAAGAATGTAAGGCAGATCTCAAGAGACAGGCATCATCCTCTATGCAAAGGCAAGCATTATCATCTATAACCAATAAGAGGAAGACTAAGTCCCCAAAGATGCCAGTAATGACTGCTACTCCATTTGCTCAAGTTCCTTCTTACCCTCTGTGTCAGAAATGTGGAAAAAAACACGAAGGTATTGAATGTCTGTGGGGATTCGGTGGATGTTTTGGTTGTGGGTTGACTAGACATATTATGAAGAACTGTCCCAAGGTCAGAATCGCTCCTATGCCAGCACCAGCATCAGTGCAGTCAATAGCTCCCGCCGAATCACGAACGCCAGCTCGTGTTTTTGCCTTGACTCAGGAAGATATGGGGGCTGTTGAGAACATCACTGAAGGTACGGTTCTTATAGCCGATACTTACGCTAGAGTTCTTTTTGATACTGGTGCTATGCATTCCTTCATTTCAGAAGAATTTATACAGTCATTATCTGATAAGATAGATTTAGTTGAAACTCTCGTCCTTATGACTGTTTTTACGCCTGGGGGAGTTCTCTAATCCCAAAAGTGTATTACCTCTCTTAAAATAGAGATTGAAGGTACATGACTCTCCACACAATTACATGTGCTTAAGATGAAAGACTTTGACGTCATACTAGGGATGGATTGGTTAGAACATCATCATGCTATGCTAGATTGCCGAAGGAAAAAGATTACTTTTAAAATTCCAGGGGAAGAAGGGTTTTCTCTTAAACTCCCCAAACTTGGAAAATAGACCATCTCAGCACTTAAGGCATGACACTGCATTGACAAGGGTTGTACCGCTTACCTAGTCAATGTGGTTTCTATCGTATCTCTGATATTGAAGCAGTTAGAGAATATCCATATGTCTTTCCGGATGAATTGTCAGGCCGACTGCTAGTAAGGGAGATCCAATTCTCAATTGAGCTTCTCCCAAGCACAGTACCCATTTCTAAGGTTCTCGATTGTATGGCACATGCTGAGTTGGCAGAATTAAAGAAGCAGCTTCAAGAAATGTTAGACAAGGGATTTATTTTCCCTAGTGTGTCTCCATGGGGTTCTCCTATTTTATTTGTTAGGAAGAAGGATGGATATCTCTACGGCTCTGTGTGGATTATTAGAAGCTGAATCAAGTTACTATCAAAAATCGATATCCGTTGCCGCGAATTGATGATCTATTTGATCAATAACAAGGAGCCACTGTATTTTCAAAGATAGATCTTCAAGTAGGATATCATCAATTAAGGATTAAAGAAGAAGATATTCACAAAATAGCATTTCCAACCAAGTACGGACACTATGAATTTCTAGTCATACCTTTTGGTTTAACCAATGGCTCTGCAGCTTTTATGAATTTAATGAACTGGGTGTTCAACTATATTTGGATCATTTTGTAGTAGTATTTATAGATGATGTCCTGATATATTTTCCTACTAAGGAAGCACATAAGGAACATCTGAAGATTATTTTGAAAACTCTTAGAACTCACAAAGTATATGCCAAATTCAGCAAGTGTGAGTTCTAGATACAACAAATTCAATTCCCTGGCCATGTTATTTCTAAGGAAGGTATAGTTGTTGATACGGCCAAGATTCAAGTTGTACTTAATTGGGAAGCACCCAACACTCCAACTGAAGTTCGGAGTTTTCTGGGTCCAGCGGGATACTACCGACGCTTTATAGAAGGGTTTGCTACTCTAGTAGCCCCTCTTACTAAACTAACTCGAAAAGGGGTAGATATTTTTGGAACGAAGGATGTGAAAGGAGTTTCTAGGAATTAAAAAAAAGATTAAGTACAACTCCAATCCTTGTCCTGCCTAGTGGAACCGAAGGTTTTGTCATTTATACTGATGCCTCAAGACAAGGTATTGGTTGTGTGCTCATGCAGCATGGCAGGATAATTGCTTATGCATCCCGCCAATTAAAGGATCATGAGCTAAATTATCCTACCCATGATCTTGAATTAGCAGCAGTAGTTCATGCACTCAAAATATGGAGGCATTATTTATATGGAGTGCAATTTCAAGTATTTACAGACCATCAGAGTCTTAAATATATTTTCTTTCAGAAGGAGCTCAATCTTAGATAGAGGCGTTGGATAAAATTCTTAAAAGATTATGATTTTGAATTGAATTATCACCCAGGCATGGTAAATATTGTAGCTGATGCTCTCAACAAGAAGTGGCTGATGATGATCAGAGTTTGGAAGATGATTGAGGAAGTTATTGCCTCATTATCTCAATTATCCGTTCAATCTGTAATTGTGGAAAAAATCTCTTAAGTTCAACAGAATGACCCTAAGTTGTAAGAACTGATTGATAAGCCTGGATTTAAGATAAATGATCGTAGGGTAATATATTTTCAAGGCAGATTATTGTAGACACCAATTTTGGACCCCTTTAGATCATAAACCCTAGTCACCATTAGCCTATCACCATCAAACCCATTACTTTAGCCATCTCATTTAATCCATCCAATTTTCTAGCATAATTTAGTCCATTAAATAATCATGCCCATTAACCAATCTCGGCTTCCGACACTTTTTCGTGGAAGGCCAACCAGCCTTGCCTTCCACCACCCTTGGAAGGCCACCCTTTGCCTTCCACCATCCTTGAAAGGCCAACTAACTCACCTTCCACCACCCGTGGAAGGCCAGCTACCTTGTCTTCCACCTTTTGGCCACCTTTTTCATTTTTTGCTACCTTTTCGTGGAAGGCCAATCAGCCCGCCTTCCACCATCCTTGGAAGGCCACCCCTTGCCTTCCACCACCCTTAGAAGGCCACCCCTTGCCTTCCACTACCCTTGGAAGGCCACCCCTTGTCTTCCACCACCCTTGGAAGGCCACCCGGGCCACCTTCCACCTTTTCATGGAAGGACAGCTACCTGGCCTTCTACGGAATTGGAAGGCAAGAACGTTGGCTGTCCATTCCCCTAACTTCAACCTTGACCTCATTTTCCCACGATCTCTTCCATTCGGCACCTTCACCCCTACTACTCCAATCACTCCCCACTCCGGCGACTGCCGCATGCACAACCTCCGACTCTTGACCACTTCCTATTAGTTCTTTGATGATTAACGAGGATTTAGAACTAGAATCTCCCCTATTTTCTCCTCTCCTATTTAAACCCTCTTACTCTTACCAGAGAGGGGGTTGGAGGCGAGGACTGAAGGTTTGATTTTGGAGGTTGGCCAATCTGGAGGTTGCCGATAGCGGAACAGGAGTACCTGGAATCCCTCCGATATGGGCTTGTTCTTCTAACTTTTCCCCTCTTTCTTTTCTATTTACTGCACTCTCCACCTTTACACATATCATAATTGTAAGGACTGAGGTTTCAGGTTCTGTTTTCGGGTCGGGTTCGGGTCGGATCCCTTAGTTTGGACTCTGTGGGGGGTCTTGAGATTCCTGGCTGAATGGCGTCAGCACTGCTCGACGCCTTTCAAAAGGCATCAGGTTGTGTAGACGCCATTTAGGTTTGTCGGTTGTTGCGCCACGTGGGTGGGTTTCGGGCCGCGAGAGTACGGCCCCGGTCACATCGTCTGAACAGCGTCCAGGATGGCCGACGCGATTCAGACTGTGACCTCTGAGATGTCAGGGTGCGGCGCCAGAGCGTTGTCAGTACGGCCTGTCCTGTCGTCTGAACGGCGTCCACGATGGGCGACGCGTTTCAGACTGCTGTCAGTATGGCCCGTCCTGTCAGACTGATAGGCGTCTACCTCGATCGACGCATTTTAGCAGGATTCAGATTGACTTCGCGAGCCTCTCCTTCTTTCCCTCATTTTCGCCTTCACTCTCTCTCTCTTCGCCCTCTCCGCCCTCTCCGACTCTCTTCTTCCCCTTCCCTTCCTCTTCTTCCTCTTCCAATCACTCCATAGCCTCCTTACCACTCACCTCTACCTCCACCACCTCCTTCGCGGCATTCCCTTCTCCGGACGGCGGCCGACGTCCCGGCAGACTGGCGGCGTCCTCGAGGGTACCGGCGGTGGTCTGCGGTGCGGCGGGTCGGCGGCGAGGAGCTTGGAGGAGTTCAAGAACCGGTAGGGGGACGAACCTTGCATGTGTTTGCTCGTGTGTTCCTTGGCGTGACATGATGTGTTTGGGCTAGATTGAGCATGTTTATGGGGTTTCCTTCTGGGAATGGCCGTGCTTGTGATCGCGGTTTCGTAGTATGCCTGTGATAGATGAATTCTTCTTCCTCCCCTTCTTGTTTTGGGGATTTTCGGGGTGTTTGGGGTTTAGGGAGAAACCCTCGGGTTGAACCAGGAAACCTGGTTTCTGGCGCTAAACGGCGTCGTGCCTGGTCGACGCCTTTTCAAAGGACGTCAGGGCAGTACGACGCCTTTTAGGGCAGAAACCTCCCTGTTTGAGGTCTCCTGTGTTAGGGGTTCTGGCGCTAAATGACGTCATGGATGGACGACGCCTTTCAGAAGGGCGTCGGGCCATCATGACGCCATTTAGACAGGAAAATCACCCCGAGTGAGGGTCTGTAAATCTGGAATTTATGTGTGAATGGCGTCTGTGGACCTGGACGCGTTTTAGATAGGCGACTCCCTATGACGACGCGTTTCAGGAAATTATCTGACTGTTTAATGAACCTGTCTAAGGGACTTGAATGGCGTCGACCTCGGTCGACGCGATTCAAGACAGAGATGTGTAATCCTGGTTTTCACCTTGTGCTTCACTGTGGGATGATTTCAATTGCATGCTTCACGTTGTACGCTGAGACTGAGGACTCCTGTTTGAATAGAATCATGTTGTGTGTGTGTGTGCTTAAGCGAATATGGAATCGGAATGACTGTGGTTTACGTTTGTCACCATGGACCGATGGGGACAAGGTCATGGTGTCTGTGAGCCGTACCGGTGGGAGAAGGGGTACATGTTGTGTTTTACCTTTGGCTGAGGAAAGCAGGATCACCTTGAGCCCGACGGGCCGGAGTAGCCGGTGTGCTATCCGAGGGGTCGCTGTTTGTCCTCAGCGGGTCGGGGTTTCCCTGTTTGTCGTGATAGCTTCCGGCACGTTTCTTGCTGTGGAGCTGGTTGTGGTACTGTTGGAGTTGGCTTACCCTTTAGCCACTGGGCCTGATGTGACCTTTGATCAAGGTTACGAGTGGTACCCTTAGCCCTTTGGCCTGACGCAGCCCGAGAGATTTGGGTTTGTGGGTAGTTCCTGTAGCTTCGGCTTGACGGGGGTTCGCCGGTCCCCAGGGCCCTCCTGAAGCGCTGAGGCCTAGCGTGGAGGCAATCCGGACGGTAGGACAGTAGTCTAGACTGCTTGTGTGCACACGTAGCTGGCAGTGGCGGTACACTGGTTCCAGCTAGTCCTAGTTTGACTCACTGCCTCACCCTACAGTGCCCCCGAACACTGTAGGGGTGGACAGGCGTGAGCTGTGGTGGTAGTGTTGGGAGGCGACGTTTGACTTCGGTCGACAGTGTGGTTCAGTCGCTTCGTGGACTTTGGCTGTGAGAAGTTACTCTGTGTTGGGTTCTTCGGGTTGCTTAGAATGGTTCTTGCTACACTGCTTATCGTGTGTTTCATATCAGAGTTGGGTGCTATGTTTACTGCTTTACTTAATTGCCATATATTCATGTTGTTACACTTGTGGGTGTGTGAGTGGGAGGCAGGGGATCGGATGATCCCTACTGAGCCCATTTCTAGTGTGGCTCACTCCCTGCGGTTTCAGGTGTGGACCTCGAGGCGAGCGGAAGCATGGTGTCTTCTTAGTGTGCGGACCAGCAGCTGTCTTAGTTCCGGGGTATGCCCCGATGTTGTTGTACTTCCTTCTGCCTGTACTTATTTTATTGTTGGACATGTAATTATTGTTGGACTGTATACGGACATTGTTATTTTCCTTCCTGCGCACTTTCTTACCTTGTAGTCCGTATGATTGTTATATTTAGCCTTGTTTAGCACTTACTCCTCCAGACGTGTTGTGTGAGATCCGGGTGTGAACCCGCAGTTAATGGGCCGACATCCATTTAGTGACCGGGTCTCCGGTCATAGGATGGTGGGTCGTTACAATAATCTCCTTTTACTACAACCCATCCATCTTATCACCATGGCACACACGTCCACTTCATTGCATGCATCCTAGGACATCCTATCACCCACTCTAACAGAGGTTTCAAACAAAAAAAAACAGGAGGTGGGTGGCCATAACATATGGTCATCTTCCCTCCCCAAACATCCATCCGGTGCGTCCCCTTTCAATTTTAGCTCGTTTATTTGTGTGCATGAACAGATTCTACATGTCGCAGTTCTAATCGGGTTATTTCTTTTTTCTGTTTTGTCTTTTCTTTTCAGGGGCCCTTACCACATTTTACGTGCAAACTACCGAGCTCTCCCCCTTCGGCCGGCCGGAGGCAGAGAAGAGGAACCCGTCATCTCCCGCTCCATCAGAACGTGATCAATCTCACCATCCTGCGGAGCACAGGGACCGTAAGGTAATACTCCTGGCGATCACATACTTCAATTCCTAACCCAGTCCAAATCGTCGTAGTGCTAAGACGAATGGAGAAGCCCTCGCTCGAAGGAGACAGCAGCGGCGGGGACGTTTCGGGCGCCTAGAGCCCTCTGGCGATTACGGTGGGACACCTACTTGCTCGCCGCACGCACCGCGATCAAAGGTAAAAAGGTAAGGCCCTGACATTTTTTATTTATTTTTATTTTTTTTAATCTGGACGGGCTGTTGCTTGGCCATCTAAGCTATCAGACGGCCAAACGGTTGGCCGTCCAACATCTTGGACGGCCACTTGCTTGGCCGTCGAGATTCCTAGACGGCCAGGTCCCTGGCCGTTCTCTCCCTTGGACGGCCAATCCCCTGGCCGTCCTCCTCCTTAGACGGCCAATCCTTTGGCCGTCCTCCTCCTTTGACGGCCAATCCCCTGACCGTCCTCCTAATTTGACGGCCAATCCCCTGGCCGTCCTCCCTACTTTGACGGCCACCCCATTGGCCGTCCATGTGTGCTACCTACTTTTCCATTGATGTTCATTGTATGTTCTGGCCCATTCTTTGTTAAGTTACTAGGTTTTTCAAGGTACTCTCCGCGGGGGTTTTAAGGAAGAGCCGGCATCATATCTTTAGTCACCTCTCTCACAGTATTTGACTCTCCACCTAAGGATTCTCACTCGGGTGTGACCTGTCTTATTCTGCTGGGAACCTCTGTGAGTCTCCACGAGCCAGGGATTCCCACTTGGCCGCCGAGCAGGTTGTACCTAAAACCACCTAATAGGAACCCGAGTTTGTATGAGGAATTAAGTCTTCCCATTCACAATCATCCACCCATAGGCGTCACTGAGAGAATTATTTCAAAATCAAAGACACCTAACTAAACTTTGGTGGAACAGGTTTCGAAAGAAAAAATACAGGGTCGCTAAGGGTTTGAACTTCATTTGTTAGAAACTGATGAGGCAGAATCCGATTCGGCCTATTAAAACAAACCCAACACTGAGATCAGTCCAACAGCAGCAGTAAAGGCCCACTGGCAGCCTTCGGCCCGTTAGCGGCCCAACAGCCCTCGGCCCAGTAAGCAGTCCAGTGGCCCTCGGCCCGTCAGCGGCCCAACAACCTTCGGTCCATCAGCGGCCCAACAACCTTCTGCCCATCAGCGGCCCAACCCCCTTCGACCCAATAGCCGTAACCAGCCCACTCCGGTGGGAGAGTTAAGCGCTATGGCGGTTTATCAGTAAACCAAAACATAGTCCTATATCGGTTGCCACCACTAACCAACCTCTATCCTCCGCTATAAATACACGGCTATTTATTACCAAAGGTATGTCTTCGAGACCCCAAAGACTACAGTCCAAAAAGCATTAAAGCTACTTCTTCTTCCTCCCTGACTTCTGAATCGAATCATCTTCAGAAGCTAACTTAGCCTTCGGAGGGGGTTCCTTAGGGCCGAAGCCCGGGACTCCTACTGATCGGTTCTTCTTCTTCTCTTCCTACTTCTGCAGGGGCTTCGGTTTGAATCTTCGCCGACCTCTCCGAGTCGGTCTCGGCCGCTGACCTCAGGTCTTCTCCCTCCGGTCTCAACGCCTTTCGACGGCTGGTCAGCCCCGTCCGAAGGAGCCTCGACCACGCCTTCCGCAGGCTGGTCCGCCCCGTCCGAAGGAGCCTCGAGCATGCCTTCCGCATGCTGGTTCATCTCGTCCGAAGGAGCCTCGACCATGCCTTCCGTAGGCTGGTTCGTCTCGTCCGAAGGAGACTCGACCACGCCTTCCATAGGCTGGTTCGTCTCGTCCGAAGGAGCCTCGACCACGCCTTCCTTAGGCTGGTCCGCCCTGTCCGAAGGAGCCTCGACCACGCCTTCCGCAGGCTGGTTCGTCTCGTCCGAAGGAGCCTCGACCACGCCTTCCGAAGGCTGGTTCGTCTCGTCCGAAGGAGCCTCGACCATGCCTTCCGCAGGCTGGTTCGTCTCGTCCAAAGGAGCCTCGACCACGCCTTCCGCAGGCTGGTTCATCTCGTCCGAAGGAGCCTCGGCCACGCCTTCCGCAGGCTGGTCCACCTCGTCTGAAGGGGCCTCGGCTACGTCCTGCGCCGGTCGGTCCGCTTCGTCCGAGGGAGTCTTGGCTTCGCTCCCTGCGAGCTCTCGCCCAGGTCCTTCTCGGCTTCGGATCCCCGGCCCCGTTTCCGCCCTCGCCTCGTTCCGGATCCCCGTCGGTCCTCTTCGCCGACCTGATCCAGCTTCGGGTCCCGTCTTCGGATTCCAATCTCGGAATCCGACCGTGATAGCTTCGGCTACATCAGAAACCAACACTCATAATACACGGTTAACCTTTCAAATGAAATATAAAATCTTTTAGGATTTGTGTTTCATAATGAATCTAGTGTATGTTAACACTGTGTATGATGACATGGATGAGTTTGGTGACAATGTCACACACAACCCTCTGTTCGAAATTAAAGAAGATCCACAGCAAACCTTCATAGGTATGATCCAAGCATCCAGAGAGGGACTTACGAGGAAAGATTCTAATTAGTCTTTTACCTCGCAAGGAGAAGATGAGCCGGTAATTTCGAGTAGAACATTTCAAAATCCTGGAGAAGACCCGGAACTTATTGTTGTATTATCACGTTATACTCCTGATCAACTTATCCAGTTAGTCTCCCGTGGCAAAATCCAGGACGCCACTCCTCGGAAGCCTCAATTCCAAGGATCTTCTAGCCGACCCCAGGCTAATCAAACAATGCTAGCTCAAACAATTCCATCTAATCTCATCAACCAGGTCATACCTCCCAAGCAGGAGGAGTTCATCTACAAGAATGAGGTCGAGACTTGTGTGCGGCAACTCATGGCCGAAAATCTCATCTTGAGACAACCTCATTCGCTTTCGAGCTACTGTAAGCTCTCTGCAGCCTACTTCCCACCAGGATTCAAAGTGCCCAAGTATAGGAAGTACGATGGTACCACTGACCCACATCATCACTTGTCAGGGTTTCTCATGGATTCTCACCAGTGGCTCTTTGATAGAGTCCTCCTTATCCACCTCTTTCAGAAGTCTCTTGAGGGAGAGGCCTTGAGGTGGTTTTCTTCTCTACCAGCCACTGACCTAATCAATTTTGAAATGGTCTCTGAAAGATTCATCACCCATTTCAATCACATGGCAGCCTTGCCTCCTACCTTATTCAATCTCGTAATGGAAAAAATGAAGTCTGACGAAGACTTCACTCACTTTGCCAATAGGTGGAGAGCCATGGCCTCTAAAGCAGAGGTTGTCATCCCTGAAGCCGAAGATGTCACTATGCTTGTCAACAATAGTACCCCATAGCTCCGAGCTATTCTCATACTTAGCGAACTTCAAACATTCGCTCAGCTATATAATCGAGCTAGAGTAGTTCAGTCTTAAATCCGAGACTCCCCTCTACCCTCGTTCTTTGAGAACAGAAACAGGAACAAGAAAGCCACACTGACTCCTACCACATAAGGGGTCACCATCAATGAGCAGGTTAGTATGCTAGCCCAACCAACCAAGATTCCCAATTCTCAACCTAAGTTTGATGCCCAGTCCAATCAGAAACAATATTCAGCTGTTCCTCCCCCGACTAATTACAGTCGTCCTATGGCTAAATGTGCGTCATATCCACCTCTGCCAGAATCGTTAGCAGACATTTTTTATGCCTTGCTAGCCTGCAATGCCATTCAACTCCCGCCTCAACGAGAAGGTGTTCCACGCAGCGTGGACACGTCCAGGTATTGCCCCTACCATAGGATCCCAGGTCACACAATCTACAACTGCTTCACTTTCAGGGATTGGGTGTATGATCTGAATGATGAAGGTTGGATAAACTGGGAGGATATGAAGAAGGCTATTGATGCCTTAAAGGCCAAGAAGGAGTTAGGAATTGTGAAAGATCCGTTACCTTCTCATTAAGCAGTCCAAGATCCGTCCAGTTCTCAAAGTAAGGTCAATACTTTGATCAAAGACCTGGAATCCAGAGTGGTCTGCAGAGAGCAATATTGGGAGTATGAAGGATCTAGGATAAAACATCAAGATCCCACTTGGTCACATGAGACTGGAGGAGTCACCCCAGAAGTCTCCACGATCTCCCAAGACAAGCCTTCGGTCCTAATCTGACCTAAAGACCAACCAGCAATCCTCAAGCCAGTCACTCTCATTCAGATCCCTCTGATCACAGCTGAGGGACCCACCCTATCCGTCTACTGCCCAACCAAGAATCAGGGGTCAATGACCTGCCTCAATCCTATAAGGTCACTTGTGAATGAGGCAGAGCCAATGTTGGTGGGGGTAACGCTTAAGAATCGCATTATCCCTCCAAGACAACCTTTGGACTCCCAAGATAACTTAATCCCGACTGCGGGAAATGTCCAATCTGAATATGACATCCTCCAGCATTTGGAGAAGACTCCTGCCAAGATCTCTATCTTTGAGCTAATTCGGAAATCTTCCATACACAGGGAAACGCTGTTTAATTTCCTACAGGAAATCACAGTCAATGAAGATCTTCCTATTGGAGGAGTCACTAATGCCATCCTCTCGGTCACTCAGACCCCCATGATATCCTTCCTAGAAAAAGATCTGGCTCCCCCCGAGTGTCGATCTCTTCCTTTGTGCCTAACTGCCACTCTCAATGGTTATTCAGTAGACTCCATTTTATTCGATACCGGAGCCTCCATCAATGTATGTCCCCTCAAGACTCTCAAGAAGATAGGGATAGATCCAGAGAAGATTGAGTCCACCTCCATGATGGTCTCAGCCTACCATAATTCTTGAAAACCAGCAGATGGAAAAATCTTCCTACAACTAGAAATCGGCCCGGTAGCCATGATTTCGGAATTCTACATCTTAGGTGTTAAGCCCATCTACAATGCTATTCTAGGGAGACCTTGGATGGACCAAACCTTGGGGGTCCCATCCACCAACCACCAGTGCTATAAGTTCCCGTATAATGGGAAAATTGTGAAAGTCAAAAGAACTCCCTATATCGAGTCACTGGACTCAGTAACAGCATAACAGATTCCATCTATGATAACTTCCAAGAAAGGCAAAGAACCCGTACTTTCATCAGTCAATTCTCATCCCAGGCCCAGGCACGGCATAGGTTGGCAACTCATGGATAAGATGAGGGTATAGTTCAGACTCTGGGTTAGGAAGAGAAGAACAAGGCATTCGGGAGCCTATTTCAGAGAACCCTATCATCGGGGGATTTGGCCTGGGTTACAAGTCAACTGAACCAACAAAGGGACAAAAAAATGGTCCCTCATGAATCATTTGGTGAAGAAAAAGCAGGAGTTGCTTAGGATAGAAGAGGGAGTACAAGAAGAGAATGGAGATAGTTGAGAGGAAAATGAAGAAGATTTCGGCATAACATCCTTGTTTCATGAATCAGACAGCCCACAGATAGGGCTCTTTTTGGTCAAGAATGAACCGGCACCTGCCACGTTCATTCCTTTCTTGTTCCACCCACCTTCTATCCTGATGCTCCCAGCCCCAGTCAAAGCCCATTCTCCTGAATGTTTCATGTTAGAGGCATTTGGTCATAAAAAAAAAAGTCCAATTCTCATACTGAAGAATGCGAGGTCATTTTTGAGGAACTTACATGGTGGGGCAACCCTGCCATCATTGAATCTTTATCCCAAGGATCCACCCATATCCCATCCGGGACAAACCTGACTCATTCTCCGGGTCATGTATATAGTAGCTTAGGAATTAGGATAGCCTCCTCCTTGTCTAGGAATTGTAGGGTTAAGCAAGTTCCATCTTTCTTAATTCAGGAGTTAGCAAATAGGTATAAAATTTTGAACAAAGTTGACAAATTCCTTCAGATAGGGGTCATCTCTGAGCCAATGGAGCTTGTGAAAGTTGAATCCTGCAATGATGGCCTAGGAGTATTTGAGCTTAGTGAAGGAGAAGAGGACGATGACTTGGCCGAACCGCTTGTCAATGGGACGAGACAGTTTGATGAACCTTCGTCAGCCGTTGATGAACCCACTAAAGAAGTCAACCTTGGAATAGAGAAGGATCCGAAGATAGTGCTAATTAGTGCTAAATTGAGTCCGGAAGAAGAAGGGTCCATTATAGCCATACTCCGAGAATATCCTGACGGGTTTGCTTGGTCATATGAGGATATGCCTGGATTAAACACCGAGTTGGTGGAACATCGGCTAATCCTCAAGCCTGATGCCAGACCCGTGAAACAAAAGTTAAGATGGCTACAACCGGAATTAGCACTTAAGGTAAAAGAAGAGGTTGACAAATTACACAAGGCCAAGTTCATTCGAATAGTGCTCTATCCTAAGTTGGTAGCTAATATCGTCCCCGTGGCAAAAAAGGACGAAAAGGTTAGGGTTTGCATAGACTTCCGCAACCTCAATCAAGCATGTCCAAAAGATGATTTCTCACTTTCTCATATAGACTTACTAGTCGCCAATACGGCTGGATTTGAAATGTTGTCCTTCATGGGTGGTTTTTCAGGATATAATCAAATCCGACTAGCTAAAGAAGACCAAGGGAAAACATCTTTCATAACCCCATGGGGAACTTATTGCTACATGGTCATGCCATTTGGGCTTAAGAACGCTGGTGCTACCTACCAAAGGGCAATGATGGCAATCTTTCATGACATGATTCACATCGACATGGAGGTTTATGTGAATAACATCAGTGAAGTCTAAAACCAGGAAGGAGCATGCTCAAATTTTTAAGGTTGTAATGCAAAGGTCAAGAGAGCATCAACTGAAAATGAATCCAAAGAAGTGTGTGTTCGGTGTTTCCTCTGGCAAATTGCTAGGATTCATGGTAAGCAGGAGAGGGATTGAGGTTGATCCGGACAAAGTGAAGGCGATAGTGGAAATGCCCCCTCCTAAAAATGTCAGGGATATAAAGGGTCTTATCGGCCGTCTGCAATTTATCAGACGATTCATATCTCAACATTCTATGAGATGTAAACCCTTTTATGATTTATTGAAAGGAGGGGCAAAGTTTATTTGGAGTGACAAGTGTCAAAAGGCCTTCGACGAGTTGAAGAGTTATGTCCTCAATCCACCAGTTCTTATGGCTCCTATCTCGGGGCGGCCTTTATTGCTATATGTCTCCACCACTGAAGAATCAGTTGGGGCAGTATTGGCTCAATTTGACGACGAGAAGAAAGAAAGAGTAGTGTACTATCTCTCCAAGCTCTTCAACGATGCTGAAAAGTGATACACTGCCATAGAAAGAACATGTGCGGCCGTTGTGTGGGTAGTGCAGAAATTGAAGCACTACTTACTGGCCACAAGGTTAAACTTCTAGCAAGAATGGACCCGATAAAATATTTGCTAGAGCGGCCAGTTGCAACAGATAGGCTGGTGCGGTGGCAGACCTTCTTGAACCAATTTGACATCACTTATGTAAATCAGAAGGCTGTAAAGGGGCAAGCAATTGTTGAGCACCTAGCTCATCATCTGTTGCCTACATTCTCACCCGCCAACGATGAATTCTCGGATGAGGAGTTGGGCCTAATAGTGGATGATACTCCATCCTGGGCCCTTTACTTCGATGGGGCACTTAATTCTCAAAGCAGTGGGGTAGGAGTGATCCTTGTATCTCCGGAAGGGGTAAGTATTCCGCATGCTTGCCAACTCTCCTTCTCAGTGACCAACAATGTCGCTGAATATGAGGCTCTCCTAGCTGGCTTAAAATTGGCATTGGTTCTCAAAGTCATAGAATTGAGAATAATTGGAGATTCTCAATTGATTCTTCACCAAACCGTGGGCAAGTATCAAACCCGGGATCCAAAATTGAAGCCATATCAGGAGCTGGTGAGATTGCTAGCTAGGCATTTTAGAAAGATTACCTATGTACATGTGCCTAGGTCCCAGAACATCCTAGCAGATGCCTTAGCCTCCTTATCTTCAGCACTAGAAATTCCCATCACCAGAAGTTCAGTAGCCATCACTATACACAAGCAAGACTCACCCTCCTTTCGGGACCCCTGGTTCCAACAATTCTTTCTCTCATCTGAACATGTCTTTGTTATCACGGAAGGACTTACCCCCGATTGGGATGATGAAAATCCATGGTATTTTGATATCATGAACTACCTTCGCGATGGATCCTTCCCATCTTATGCCACAACTTCTGACCACAAGGCAATCCACCGAGCATCTCAACGCTACCTCATCTTAGGCGGACTTCTTTTTAGAAGATCCTTCACTGGGGCACTCCTTCGGTGTCTAGATGATGCCGAAATCCATCATGTCATAGAAGTAGCTCATGCAAGTGATTGTGGTGGTTATATCAATGGTCGCGCCTTAACTCAGAAACTTCTCATGTCCTATTATTGGCCTTCAATAGAGGCTGACTGTTCCATATTTGTTCGAAGGTGCTTGAAATGTCAGTTACATACTAACAAGATTCACGCACCTTCATCATTTCTCAATCCCATCATTTCCCTTTGGCCCTTCGCCATGTGGGCATTCGATGTTTTAGGACCTCTATAAGATCGATCAAGCGAAATAAAAAAGAAATCATTCATCTTAACTGCCACTGAGTATTTCACTAAATGGGCTGAAGCTGAAGCGTTCGTGAAAATCAAAGCATCCACGGTGGTGAAGTTCATCAAGCGCAACATTCTCGCCAGGTTTGGGACACTGCGCGATCTCATCACCGACAATGGACCACAATTCATCTCCCAGGAGCTCCAGGACATGTGTAGTAAGTATGGTATTAATTTGCATCACTCTTCGCCTTACTAGCCACAAGGAAATGGTCAAGCTGAAGCCACCAATAAAACTCACATTCGAATCATCAAAAGAACTTGCAGATCTCACAATTATTTAGATTGATCTAATTGCCTAGTCGAAGCTCATTGGGCGTATCGCACTTCTGTCCGAACTCCCACTGGACAAACACCTTATGCTGATGCGGTACTTCCATATGACATCCTCCTTCCTTCTCTAAGAGTGCAGTTGGATAATGGAATCAGCGACGCTGAACGTCGTAGAGCCATGTTAACCCAACTGGAACTATTAGACAAAAAAAGGATAATGGCGGCAAACCACGCTCAAGTTTACAGAAATAGGATCACAAGATTCTATGCAAAGAAGGTTCTCGAAAGAAAGTTTGAAATTGGGGAAATGGTACTCAAGAGAAAAATGATTAAAATTCATGGTCCTAGGAATAAATTGCAAGAAAATTGGGAAGGTCCATTCGTAATCAAGGAGGCATACTCAGGTAATGCATACCGCCTAATCAATGAAAAGGGAGAAGAATTACCTCATCCTTGGAATGGGGTGTATCTGAAGAAGTTTTACCCTTAAAAACACAAACAAAAATCAAAAATTTCAAAATCCAAAAAAGTTGAAAATTCCAAAAGGCAGCAAAAATATTTGTAAATATGTACTTTAATGAAAATCACAAAAAAAATTTTAGAAAAAACACAAAATCCACTTGTCTGGTGACTGTCACGTAACCCCCTATCTAGGTCTAGTTGTATGATAGATTGAGTTAACATTAAAGTTTGGTTAAGGCTTTGATCCACAAGAACCTCGGACGTGTCTACTTTACTTTCATACGGATCCCTATGATCATCATGAGATGCACACATCTACACGTTTTTCAAATAGAACCTTCTTAAAATGAGTTGAATGTCTTTAGTACACTGTCAAATTGAAACCTTTGCTCTTCGTCTCTCGACTGATCAAGACAGTCGACACCCTTAAACGGTCGAGCTAAGCAAACTGCGGTTCCCCGACAACCAGATAGATGTAACCCCTTAAATGGGCCCAAATGTAAAATGTAAAGGTCTAGAGCACGTGAAGAGGGCAGTGTCCCCGCAGGCGGAATATCAAATAACCCGGAAAAATATCAAGAAAAGGAAAAGAAAATACAAAAAAGGAAAGGGGCTTCAAGCAATCGTACAAAAAAGCATGGTCGTGACTGTACCTGGCCACGAAATCTACCAAAGGCCGAAAAAATCAAAAGAAAATAAGGGCATCTAGGAGGTCAAAAAGGCTCCGTTTTGTCATAGCTCTATCTTTTAACGGTTTTGTCGATCCTCCTGTGAGGTTTGTCTGCAAAATTTTCTTCACTTTTTCTTCCCCAAGGTTTAACACAAGATGGCTATCTAAAGACCGAATATCATTTTAAAATGGTTTGTTTTTCAAAAATCGTCATATGCTCACATGATAACAGGAGTCCAAAATGGTTAAAGAGTAATGTCAGTGTTTCTGGTGAATCAATTCCATAACCATAATCTCAATGAGCACTTTCAAAACTTCGGGCTTAGGTCAATGCATGCGCGTGACCTATAGGTGCGACGACGTCTGATTCTGGGTCAGTGTCGCGCGGTTGACCGTTGGGGTTCCAAGGTGTTCCATCTTATACCTTCTAGGTTGTGAGGAAAGAGACTCGGGTCGGACAAATCATTTATCTCGAAAAAATTTTTAGGCAAACTTGATGGTCGGAAGTAGCTGGGAGCCTAAGCATGGCATGACGGTATTATCATCAGTTTGAGCAATAGCCGGTCAAGGTTAGTTTGAGGAGTCTAGAGGCCCAAATCAACCTAGATGTGTGCTTAAGATACCTGGGAAGTTGAGTGTGCATTTCCCTTCCATCATTCAATCAGGCTAAGTTTGGGCAGTCACTAGGTGGTCGGAATCAAAAACATGTTTTCACACACCTCATTTGTTAATACTCGCTAGCATTTGCATATTTACTTGTCGCATTAGTTTCAATGCTCTTCCCTTTCTCTGGTTAGTAGGACACGGCCCCTTGACCCTATGCGAAGGCTAGGGAAAAGGTAATTGCTCTCTTTTTGGGCAAGGGGCCGAAAACAGATACTACTAATTGTTTCCCCTAATGTTGTGCATGCAGGAAGAACATGAATGAACAAAAGCAAAACAAGAGATGCCCGGACATCCAAATAGTGAAATATGCAAGCATAACATAATGTTCATACATCACAAAACAAGGGCATATCCCTGTATCAGCCCTCAATCCCCCTTTCTTCCCTCCGCCTCATCATCTCTCCTGTTACGAGAGGAGTGTCTCATCTGACTCTCAACGTCATCCTCTCAAGCATGGCGATGGCCCGATGCCAGCCGCATGGACCCCGAAGAGCCAGCAGGTCGAAGAGCCATCCAAGCATCCTCAGCAAGTAGAGAGTCGAGGTCTCTGAAGATAGAACTCCCAGCAAGTGCCTGACTAGCTGATGGGGCAGGGATAGGCGGACGAGTTACTGGACTCTGTGCGCTAGATCTCGTGGCTCGTTCTCGCCCCTTATTCATCACTCGGTCCCACAAGGTCTGATACTTGAAATTAAGCTCCCTCACCTCTGTCTGCGACCTCGTCAGCTCCTCTCGCAGGCCGGCTATCCTACCCTCCCAGTACACATCTGGGTGGGATCCTTCTCTTGTCCTGGCCCGAGCCGTCCGCTCCTCTATCACATGATCTCTCAATTGCTGATTGAGGTTCTCCAATTCCTGTGCCCTGGCTAAGGCAACCTCCACCTCTCGACGCTGTAAGAGAACTCAGGTTCAAGCAAATTCAATCAAAATAAGAAATGAGTGAGCAGCTCTCACCTGCTGTGCCAAATATGCCTCACGGACCTCCGCACGATGGAGGGCGTCCTGCAACCTCGCCTCCCAATCAGCAGGGGCAGCTGGCCCCTTAGGTGATGAGGCTGCACCAGGATCTCCTCGTGGTCCGTGGCGGGCTAGCATTTCCCTCTGCATCACAAGAATTCCACAAGCATAAAAAGCAAAATCATTCTTGAATACAAAATCAAATTTCTCACCAACTCTCCAATTTGGCGAAGCAAGTCATTCGTTTGCAGAACCAAAATCTCGTTCTGATTCTTTAAAATCTCCATAGCTTCGGTCTCTGGCATCTGCACAGTCAGGTTCAGTCAGTAAGGATAAATAAAAGGTGAATAAACTGAAAAGATTGAATTAACTCACTCGACGAGCATTTAGAAACATGCGGTCCGCATACCGTCGGGCATAATCTCCCAAGTACGCATAGCTATCTCGCAGGGTTTTATCCTCCTGCAGGGTGTCTCCGGATGCCACAGTTCAAGCAGTGCGCCCAGCCCCTCCCAATGCTAGTGAATGGAGTTGAACCACTTCGCGAACACAATAGACCGGTTCAGATTCCACTGGCGCATATACACCCTCATGTCTAGTGTGATCGCGTCCATTAGGCCTGCAAGCCATGCATACCTTCGAGTATGCCGCGCATTAGGGAATCTAGGAATAGGCTGTAGGACAACCGAAGGTCAAAGGAGAGAAGAGAGAATCAAAGTAAACAACATAAAAGCTTGAGCTTACCTGTCCATGAGCCAGTAGGCTGCTGAGATGGTCTTCAACGTCAGATAGAATCTGAGGTTCCCTAGCGGCCGCGTGAGCAAAAGAGGAGGCCATAGTCGTCGTAGAAAAGTTTGAGGATTTCAGAAGGGAGCTTCGGGACAAGTCTCCCCTTTTAAGTCCACAAGATAGACTATGGTACTTTCCATGTTCCATAAAAGACGGAGGACATGCATATCCATGTTTTCATAGACGGCATATCCTCTGGCCTTCCACTCTCTTCATAGAAGGCATGCTAGTTGGCCCTCCACCCTTTCGTAGAAGGCATGCTAGTTGGCCTTCCACCCTTTCGTAGAAGGCATGCTAGTTGGCCTTCCACCATTTTGGAAAAAAGGCACTTCCGTGAAAGGCGTGCTAATTAACCTTCACCCATTCTTACCTTGAGGAGGTAACTTCACCACGAGTTCAGGAGACTTCTTTGCTTAACATCAACAAATTAATGGTTATTCCTGAAAATCGAGTCGAAGCCATATCGGATTGACATTCTACCATTAGAATAGCCACATCTTCCATATCGGGTTCGACTCGAAACCAGCTATTTGCTTCTCATCCTTTTGCGGTTTAAATACTTGAATGTTGTGATCATTGGATATATGAACTTTGCTAATGTGCGCTATTGTAGCTGCAGGAAAACTGAAGCAACTAGAATTGAAGACACGGGAGGCTAATAACTTCGGGCATATAGACTCTGAGTTCCTCTTTAAACAAAACAATGAGGAGTCTATATTCCGCAAGTTATTCGATTGGCCAATAAATCCCTCCTGTTTGCATTTAGATTAGGAATTTGTTTTCCAAGTTTTAACCAGCATGCATTGCATAACCAGCATCCTCGCCCTAGGGGCAAAGACCACAATTTATCACTCTGCTTAACCCATTGTTGATTTGTGAACTTGGCAATTGTTTGTTTGTTAGTCCTTTGAATTGCAAGACCTTATCCTTTTCCAATTCGCGTGCTTGCGAATCTCTCACTTGGCGATCATGTGATGTGCCAGGCCACCGTGCGCCCATTGTGTTGAGACATTTTCAAGTCACGCTCCCTCCATCTTTCATGCTTGAGATCCTCTTGGGCCAGATCGTTGTATCCTAGTGCGCTAAGGCCTCACGGTTCCAGCACTCGAGGGTCCCACGGATTGTGATTCTCTAGTTTGGATTTTGTTCCCCTTCTTAATCACCCTTGCAATCCAAATGCCTAACTCTCATGCATTTATCACATTCTCATATCATCTTTGGATATAGCTAATCCCTTCTTCGGGTTGTCCAAAATCAGGTTCAATTTTCGGAACACCAATTTATCATTCCGCTCCACTCCACTGCAAAACAGGTGTCCCAGAGGGGCATTTGTAGACACCGATTTTGGACCCCTTTAGATCATAAACCCCAGTCACCCTTATCCCATCACCACCAATCCCATTACCTTAGCCATCTCATTTAATCCATCCAATTTTCTCGCATAATTTAGCCCATTAAATAATCAGGCCTATTAACCAATCTCGGCTTTCGACACCTTTTCGTGGAAGGCCAACCAACCTTGCCTTCCACCAGCCTTGGAAGGCCACCCCTTGCCTTCCACCATCCTTGGAAGGCCAACCAGCCCGCCTTCCACCACCCGTGGAAGGCCAGCTACCTTGCCTTCCACCTTTTGGCCACCTTTTTCATTTTCCGCCACCTTTTCGTTGAAGGCCAACCAGCCCGCCTTCCACCATCTTTAGAAGGCCACCCCTTGCCTTCCACCACCCTTGGAAAGACACCCCTTGCCTTCCACTACCCTTGGAAGGCCACCCCTTGCCTTCCACCACCCTTGGAAGGCCACCCGGGTCGCCTTCCACCTTTTCATGGAAGGCCAGCTACCTGGCCTTCTACGGAATTGGAAGGCAAGAACGTTGGCCGTCCATTCCCCTAACTTCCACGTTGACCTCGTCTTCCCACGATCTCTTCCATTCGGTACCCTCACCCCCGCTACTCTGATCACTCCCTACTCCGGCGACTGTCGCACGCACAACCTCCGACTCTTGACCACTTCCTATTAGTTCTTTGATGATTAACGAGGATTTAGAACTGGAATTTCCCCTATTTTCTCCTCTCCTATTTAAACCCTCTTACTCTTCCCAGAGAGGGGCTTGGAGGGCGAGGACTGAAGGTTGGATTTTGGAGGTTGGCCAGTCTGGAGGTTGCGGACAGCAGAATGGGAGTACCTGGAATCCCTCCGACATGGGCTTGTTCTTCTAACTTTTCCCCTCTTTCTTTTCTATTTATTAGCACTCTCCACCTTTCCACATATCATAGTCTCCATTTAATACAACCCATCCATCTTATCACCATGGCACACACGTACACTTCATTGCATGCATCCTAGGACATCCTATCACCCACTCTAAGAGAGGTTTCAAACAAAAAAAATGGGAGGTGGATTTCCATAACATATGGTCATCTTCCCTCCCCAAACATCCATCTAGTACGTCCCCTTTCAACTTTAGCTCGTTTATTTGTGTGTATGAACAGATTCTACATGTCACAGTTCTAATCGGGTTATTTCTTTTCTCTATTTTGTCTATTCTTTTTAGGGGCCCTTACCACATCTTACATGCAGACTATCGAGCTCTCCCATTTCGGCCGACCGGAGGCAAAGAAGAGGAACCCATCATCTCCCGCTCCATCAGAACGCGATCAATCTCACCGTCCTGCGGAGCACAGGGACCGTAAGGTAATGCTCATGGCAATCACATACTTCAATTCCTAACCCGGTCCAAATCGCCGCAGTGCTAACCGGCGGAGGTTTCGTGGGCTGCGAAGAACGAGGAATGTGAGGATATCCGTCGCGAGGAGGATCGCGTGGACTTTGCTAGAGGCCGGGCACTTGCGCGGCTTGCGGTGTCGCACCGACGGAACCGAACGGTTGCGGATTCAAATCCGCACACGGTGAGAATCGATTATCCGATAATCGTAAGTTTTAGTTTTTCGAAACGAGAAAACGGATCGCTGTTTTTTATTTTATTTTCCGCTGCGTGAGCGATCCGGAGAAACCCGAGAAATCCCAACAGTGGTATCAGAGCCAGGTTCCACTGTTTCTCGTCCTGTTTCGGGTTCCGAAATTAATTCTTTTGTGTATTATTCCATGCAAAGATTCGATCTTTTTGCTGGATCCGTGTTCATGAGATGAACACAGATTTTATAATAATTTTAATTATTATAATTCTGCAAAAAATTCGAATTTTTTTTTATTTGGGGTTTGGTGTTCTTCGTGACACGAGTAACGCCGATGTTCAGGTAACCCCAATCGTTGGGGAGGTGGGCCGGCACCCCAAATCATTTCTTATGTATTGCCGGTCACCACCAGGCTTGCAGCCGGCGCCGGAGAGGGAGATGGAGCTCTCTCCTCTTTTTCTTCCCCACAATTTTAAACAGAAAAACAGGTATTTTTTGGGTCAAAAAGGGGAATAAAAGAGGTATAGAAGGGAGCACAGGCCACCGCCGGCTGCCCCACCGGCGCCGGGGCAGTCGCCGGCAGGTCCGGACGGCGCCATGCCGCCGGCTGCCGGCCGCTGGCCGCTCCCTGCCGCCGCCTCCATCAGATGTAGGTTAGGGATGAGGTTGAAGAAAAGGGGTGAACCGGTGTCTGGGGTGTTAGTTTAGGTGGCCTACAAGCCAATCTAACAATGTAAATCTCGTTCATTATTAATAAAATGGCATAATATTCATTATGTGTAAATCGCGTTAATTATCGTTTCATAATGAAGTCCGTGAATATGTGCTATGGTGATCAGATTATGATGAGATCATACTGATGAGACTGATCACTTAAACACACATATTCTTAATCGTTCCTAGTCGGAGGATATCCGAGAAGGACATCGGATATCCGGTTAGACTAGTACAGATTGCTCCTGCTCATATGATGAGGATGACTGGTCTCATAAGTCATTTGTGTGGAGACACTAAGGCGAATCTGTAGGTGCTCATTGGAGAATGAGTTCACTGAACTGATCCGACTGAATCGCTGGATGGTATTGTGCCTCACTGTCAACCAGCTTGATTCTATTGTCGCAGTTGCGTGGATGGTCCTCGGACCTGAGACATCAAGGACACCTTGGCGGTGGACTTCTGTACTTTGACCTTGGTCTACGAATCTCTAGCCACGGGATTCTAATACGCCAAGGATTGGGTGCAGCGGAATACCGTCGAAGGGAATTGTGTGTCAATAAGGAATCATTCGCTCTCGGTACTTAGAGAGAGAATGCTCTAGGAAGGATGCGCGAAAGTCCCTGGCCAGGGCGGACGATAATATCGGGAAAGGAGTTTTCCGATATTCATCAGCGGCATCCAATCCAAGTGAGTCGACCGGTTAGGGTTTGACAGCTCGCCATACCCTGAGTTGACTCGAGAGCATTGTACGAATGAAGGATTATATCCACGCGGTAACTGTCGGCGGAAAGGTTCCAAGAGTGGGTTACTTAACCCCAAATACCTTCCGGGTTCACGCGGTGTTGCTTGGCACCCAACGTGATCGGAGGCCCGGTCGAATTCGATGTGTGACATCAATTCGATTGATTAATTGATTAATAAAGGGTTATTAATTAATTAATAAAGCCAGTGAGGAGTCACTGGGCTTATTGGGCCATTAACTGGACTGGTACTTGGGCCTAGAGGGTCACACGCAAATGATTCTCAAGGCGATGGATAAATAAGTGGGTTTTATACAAACCGGGGGTTTTTGTGAAAAACCGCGCGGTTAGTATAAAACATAGCGAACGGGCTGAGCAGGCCAAGCTGCTGCTAACCCTAGCCGCCCCTCCTCGTTTTCTGTCTTCCTCTGGAGTCCAGGCAGATCCAGATCTGCCCCGCCGCTTCTCCAAATCCCGTTCGACGGGAAATCGTCCGCGCACTGCGGCGATCATTGCGGCGACCAGCGGAGGCTTCGCGGGCTGCGAAGAACGACGAACTCGAGGACATCCGTCGCGGGGAGGATCGCGTGGACTTCGCTAGAGGCCGGGCGCTTGCGCGGCTTGCGGTGTCACACCGACGGAACCGAACGGCTGCGGATTCGAATCCGCACACGGTGAGAAAAGATAATCCGATTATCTAGTATTTTAATCTCCGAAACGGGAATGGATCGCTGTATTTTTTTTGTTTCCGCTGTGTGAGCGATCCGGAGAAACCGAGAAAACCCAACAGTGGTATCAGAGCCAGATTCCACTGTTTCTCGCCCCGTTTCGGTTTCCGTGATTGATTTTTCTTGTGTTATTCCATGCGTTTAATCCGATTAAAATGACGGAATCGTGTTCATAAGATGAACACAAATAATTTGATTATTTTTCTGTGATTTTTCGGATTTTATTTGGGGGTTTTCGGAGTTCTTCGTGGGACGATGAACGGGGTGTTTTCGGCGGCTTCAATCGGCTTCCCAAGCGTTGGGATGGCCGGCCGAGGCTCCGGATCCATAGAGGATAGTCACCACTATCCATTGGGAACCCTTGCCGGCGCCGGAGTGGCCTTGGAGGGCTCCATAATCAAGCCCTAAATCAGTCTTTGAAACCTGTAAAACCTGTTTTTAAGGGTATTAATGGACTTGATCTACACCCCACCGGAGGCCGACGGCGGCCCTGCCGGCGCCGGGCACGTCGCCGGCGCCGGGGGCAACACCGGCCGGGGCCGGCGGCAGCTGGGGCTTGCCGGTGGCGGCGCTGTCCTGCCGCCCACCCACCTAAACCTAGGGTTCCTGTTCGTCGGGTTGCTGGGGAAGACGGGCGGTTCAGAGCCGGTCCAACCGGTTGGACCGGCCCACCAAGGCGCCCAGACCGGGCTTGGCTAACCGCGCCCCCCCCCCCTGTGAGCCAGGATAGCCCTGGCTGAGTCAGGTAGGACCTGGCTCGGACCCTGGGCGAGCCTGGGCTCGAACCCAGGCTCGAACCAGATCCCAGTTGAACCAGGATGGCTGGGCCATTTTCTGGTTTTCATTCCTAACCCCAATTTAAACCCCATTAAACCATCTGCCCAATTAATATTAAAAATGATTGGATCTTGACTTAATTTCAAAATTGTTTTGAAATTATTTCTATTATTCATTTTATATTTAATTGGGTGTTAATGATTATAGAATCATTTTATTAGCAAATATTGTTAATAACTAAAATTAGTTATTAATTTAAATGTTAAATTAATAATTAATTTCAGATGATTAATTTAAGAGTTAAATTAATGCTTATTAGTTAATTAGAATTGGTTGTTGATTTAAATGTTATATTAACAACTAATTTTAACTAACTAATTTAATGGTTTAATTAGAGTTAATTATTAATTTAAGTGTTAAATTATTGATTAATTTTGTTGGACTAGTCTAAGAGTTAGAATAGTCATTAATAATCTAATTGTTAGATTATTAATGGGGTTTAATCTAAGTGTTAGATTATTAGAAATGTTCTAATTTGCATGGAATAATCTGGAATTATTAATTCGGAGTGTATACGCATATGATGTGTGTTTATTGCTTTTAAATTTGATTTAATTGCATGTTAAGTTAATAAAATGAGTTTTCGAAATTCAAATACCAATTTTGATTGGATCCCAGCTTTTTTGAAAGCCAAAAGTTATTTATTTTGAAAACTCATTTGTTTTAGCCATGTGATGCGCTGAATCATGTGTGGGATGTCTAAAACACACCGTGGTCATGGATATGCACTTTTAATTGTTCATGTGATGAATGAATGGATTGTGTGGATCGTGGATGTATGATTATTTATTAATTGTTAATAAATAGAGGTCTGCGCACCTCTCTCTCTCATACTCCGATGTACTTCTACCTCCCTCTCTCTCTTGTACTCGCCATAAGGCCTTCTTCAATTTACTTGTTAATTCTAGAATTAATGTAATGTGATTGAGGCAACCGAGGAAGGAGTGAGGACGATCCACAGCTGCAACCAGGAAGGCGAAAAGATGGAGATCTCTTGCCTATGTGTTTGCAGGATATCTAATGTAATTGGTGTGTTAGATTGTGTGTGCGTTTGACTGTTGGCTCCAGTCAAACCCACTGTGCTATCCATGACCACACTAATGACATGTATGAGATGCATTGTTGTTCTTTTGATTATGAATCAAAGCAGGTTATAGTATTTAGTAAATATATACGATATATCTATATACTATCACCTAGGAGAGACCAAGATAAAAGTTATCCAAAATACCCTCAGATAAACTCTAAGCCGTAACGCGAGTAGTTGAGAACTTACCACGTGGTCCACCATCGTTATAGTCATAGGATTCGAATCACTTTAGGCAGGTTTGTTGTGCTATCCACAAGGCCTGCTTAATTGGGAGGAGAGACTGTGGCTATGGCATTAGATGCCTATAGATCGGGGTAGAGGAACCATGTAGCTTTGTTGTGCTATCCACAAGGGCTGCATGCAAATCTATGCTCGTCACGTAATGATGGTTAGCTTAGACCTGAATTAGTGGTTTGTTGTGCTATCCACAAGGCCATTAAATCTCTGGGGACCGAAGCCATGATCAGATATTGCAAGGAGTTGCAAGTCCCATGAGTTGGGTGCTCTCTGATTGTATTACAGTTTGTTGTGCTATCCACAAGGCTGTAGTGCAAGTCATTGAGATTCTGATCCCCACTAGGAGACTGTCGGCGTCTCCCGTTCTGTATAACTGAGGGTTATACAGTCCGTCGAAAATTAGTGGGAGTTAAACTTGAACAAAAGACCTTGTCTTGTTTTAAACTTTAATAATTGAACATCTGCTAAATAAATTTTACTTATCTCCTGTAGGAGCTATGTCGTCGAATAACCCATTCCGTGGCATACTTGATGCCGTTTTGACTTACATGATCTACTCGGATTGGTTCAGAAGCCTGAAGAATGTCTTCGGATCTGAACGCAATAACTTTGTCCCTAGAGCTGATCCTCTTGCTGAATCGGCATTAGATGCCCCTGAAGTAGAGATGATAGCTAACGATAATGGATCGAAGGACAAAAGAAAAGGAGTAGTGAAGGGTGACTGCTTCTATTATAAGCAGTATGATCACTGGAAGAGGAACTGGAAGGAGTTCCTTAACGATAAAGCTCATGGAAGAGTGAAGCTGTCTGAAGCTTCAGATATCTATATGATAGATATCAACTTGTCAGTTAGAGATTCCACATCTTGGGTATTAGATACCGGATGTGCTTCTCATATCTGCCATGATGTGCAGTTGCTGACAAGTAAGCGCAAGCTGAGACAAGGTGAGGTGGAATTGAGGCTAGGAAACGGCGCAAAAGTTGCGGCGATTGCTGTTGGGACAGCAAACCTCAGGCTTCCATCGGGAGACACCTTATTATTGGAAGATTGTTATTATGTTCCTAGCATAATAAAGAACATCATATCAATATCTTGTTTGGACAAGATAGGATATAGGTTGACAATTGAGAATAGAAGTTGTACGATTTATTATGGTAATAAATCAATAGCTTCTGCATCTTTAGTCAACGGTCTATATCTATTAGATGTTTCTTATTACAATCTTCAAATTGATAATGCTCTTAAGAAGAGCAAGAATTGTGTGAACCAGGCCTACATGTGGCATTGTAGACTTGGGCACATTGGCGAAAGCAGGTTGCAAAAGTTGCACAAGCATGGTTACTTAACAGCATTCGATTATGAATCGTTTGCAACATGTGAATCCTGCCTTATGGGAAAGATGGCAAAATCTCCATTTAGTGGACATGGAGAACGTGCCAAGGACATTCTGGAACTGATACATTCGGATGTATGTGGTCCCATGTCTACCCAAGCCAAAGGTGGCTTTTCTTACTTCATCACGTTCACCGATGACTTCTCAAGATTCGGCTATGTGTACTTAATGAAGTACAAGTCAGAAGCGTTTGAGAAGTTCAAGGAGTTCAAGAATGAAGTAGAAAAGCAGTTAGGAAAGAGTATTAAAGCTCTTCGATCAGATCGAGGAGGAGAATACTTGAGTACTAATTTCACACAATTCTTAAAGGATAATGGTATCCTTTCTCAGCTAACACCTCCATATACACCACAGATGAATGGTGTATCAGAAAGGAGGAATCGCACCTTGTTGGACATGGTGCGATCCATGATGAGCTTTTCGGGATTACCAATGTCCCTCTGGGGGTATGCTCTAGAGTCAGCAGCATACCTACTGAACAGAGTACCCAACAAGTCTGTGGCCTCTACTCCATATGAGATATGGAAAGGCAGGAAACCAGAATTTAAACATGTTAAAGTCTGGGGTTGTCCTGCTCATGTAAAGAGGCATGATCGAGACAAGCTGGAATCACGAACTGATAAATGTAGGTTTGTGGGATATCCAAAGGAAACCTTTGGATACTATTTTTACCATCCTGATGAACAAAAGGTGTTTGTCGCCAGGAAAGCTGTCTTCCTGGAAGAGGAATACCTTCTCCAGGAGGACAGTGGGAGTAAAATAATACTGGAAGAGGTTCCAGATCCCCAAACAGCTGCATTATCATCAGATGAAATATCAGTTCATGAATCTGTTCAGGTACACACAGATGAGCCTCGTAGATCTGGTAGAGTACCTAGACTACCCGAACGATATGTGGGACATATCGCAGAAGGTGAGTCTATGGTGCAATATAATGAGGATGATGATCCTAAAACATACCAGGAGGCCATAGAAGGCCCAGAAGCCGGGAAATGGCGAGAAGCCATGAACTCAGAAATCCAGTCCATGTACACCAACCAAGTTTGGAACTTGGAGGACTTGCCCGAGGGTATTGTACCCATCGGTTGCAAGTGGATCTTTAAAAGAAAGATCGGTGCTGATGGACGGATCGACACTTATAAGGCAAGGTTGGTGGCAAAGGGATATCGTCAAAGGCAAGGAATTGACTATGACGAGACTTTCTCACCAGTTGCCATGATAAAGTCGATCAGAGTTCTGCTCGCCATTGCTGCACATTTTGATTATGAAATCTGGCAGATGGATGTGAAGACTGCCTTCCTCAATGGTAATCTTGAGGAGGAGGTGTATATGATACAACCAGAAGGTTTCACATCCAAAGAATCTCCAGATAAAGTGTGCAAGCTTCAGAAGTCTATTTATGGACTGAAGCTAGCTTCTCGGAGCTGGAACATAAGATTTGACGAGGCTGTCAAGTCTTATAACTTCATTAAGAATGAAGATGAGCCTTGTGTGTACAAGAAGACCAGTGGGAGTGCAGTCACTTTTCTAATTCTTTACGTAGATGACATACTACTCATTGGGAATGATGTAGCTATGATGTCATCAGTAAAGGTCTGGCTGTCGAAAAACTTCTCCATGAAGGATTTGGGAGAAGCATCCTACGTATTGGGAATACGGATCTATAGAGATAGATCAAAGAGGATGCTTGGAATGACCCAATCCTTGTACATAGACACTATAGTCAAAAGGTTTGGCATGGAAAATTCCAAGAGAGGTTTCATACCGATGAGACATGGAATTAATCTCTCAAAAGAACAGTCTCCTAAGACACCTGATGAGAGGGCATTCATGGATAGAATACCCTATGCCTCTGCCATAGGATCTATCATGTATGCCATGCTATGTACACGACCTGACGTTGCATTTGCTCTGAGTGTTACGAGCAGATTTCAGGCTGATCCAGGCGAAGAGCACTGGAAGGCAGTGAAATGCATCCTTAAGTACTTGAGAAGAACTAAGGATATGTTTCTTGTCTATGGAGGAGGTGACTTGAAACTGCGAGGCTTTGCTGACTCGAGTTTCCAGTCGGATCCAGATGATAGCAAGTCAACATCTGGATTCATGTTTACATTGAACGGAGGGGCAGTGTGCTGGAAGAGTTCCAAGCAGGTAACCACTGCAGATTCGACGACTGAAGCTGAGTACATCGCTGCAGCTGAAGCCGCCAAGGAAGCAGTGTGGTTGAAGAAATTCATCACCGACCTCGGCGTAGTTCCCAGCATCTCTGAGCCTGTTCCACTGTTGTGCGACAACAATGGAGCGATTGCGCAAGCGAAAGAGCCACGGTCTCATCAGAAATCGAAGCATATTCTGAGGCGCTTTCACCTTATCAGAGAGATCATATCCAGAGGAGATGTAGTAGTGGAAAGAGTTCCATCTGTCGACAATGTAGCAGATCCACTGACAAAGCCGTTGGCTCAAATTGTGTTTGAGCATCACCTAGAGTCTATGGGCTTATTGTATAAAAGTGATTGGCTTTAGTCCAAGTGGGAGATTGTTAGTTTAGGTGGCCTACAAGCCAATCTAACAATGTAAATCTCGTTCATTATTAATAAAATGGCATAATATTCATTATGTGTAAATCGCGTTAATTATCGTTTCATAATGAAGTCCGTGAATATGTGCTATGGTGATCAGATTATGATGAGATCATACTGATGAGACTGATCACTTAAACACACATATTCTTAATCGTTCCTAGTCGGAGGATATCCGAGAAGGACATCGGATATCCGGTTAGACTAGTACAGATTGCTCCTGCTCATATGATGAGGATGACTGGTCTCATAAGTCATTTGTGTGGAGACACTAAGGCGAATCTGTAGGTGCTCATTGGAGAATGAGTTCACTGAACTGATCCGACTGAATCGCTGGATGGTATTGTACCTCACTGTCAACCAGCTTGATTCTATTGTCGCAGTTGCGTGGATGGTCCTCGGACCTGAGACATCAAGGACACCTTGGCGGTGGACTTCTGTACTTTGACCTTGGTCTACGAATCTCTAGCCACGGGATTCTAATACGCCAAGGATTGGGTGCAGCGGAATACCGTCGAAGGGAATTGTGTGTCAATAAGGAATCATTCGCTCTCGGTACTTAGAGAGAGAATGCTCTAGGAAGGATGCGCGAAAGTCCCTGGCCAGGGCGGACGATAATATCGGGAAAGGAGTTTTCCGATATTCATCAGCGGCATCCAATCCAAGTGAGTCGACCGGTTAGGGTTTGACAGCTCGCCATACCCTGAGTTGACTCGAGAGCATTGTACGAATGAAGGATTATATCCACGCGGTAACTGTCGGCGGAAAGGTTCCAAGAGTGGGTTACTTAACCCCAAATACCTTCCGGGTTCACGCGGTGTTGCTTGGCACCCAACGTGATCGGAGGCCCGGTCGAATTCGATGTGTGACATCAATTCGATTGATTAATTGATTAATAAAGGGTTATTAATTAATTAATAAAGCCAGTGAGGAGTCACTGGGCTTATTGGGCCATTAACTGGACTGGTACTTGGGCCTAGAGGGTCACACGCAAATGATTCTCAAGGCGATGGATAAATAAGTGGGTTTTATACAAACCGGGGGTTTTTGTGAAAAACCGCGCGGTTAGTATAAAACATAGCGAACGGGCTGAGCAGGCCAAGCTGCTGCTAACCCTAGCCGCCCCTCCTCGTTTTCTGTCTTCCTCTGGAGTCCAGGCAGATCCAGATCTGCCCCGCCGCTTCTCCAAATCCCGTTCGACGGGAAATCGTCCGCGCACTGCGGCGATCATTGCGGCGACCAGCGGAGGCTTCGCGGGCTGCGAAGAACGACGAACTCGAGGACATCCGTCGCGGGGAGGATCGCGTGGACTTCGCTAGAGGCCGGGCGCTTGCGCGGCTTGCGGTGTCACACCGACGGAACCGAACGGCTGCGGATTCGAATCCGCACACGGTGAGAAAAGATAATCCGATTATCTAGTATTTTAATCTCCGAAACGGGAACGGATCGCTGTATTTTTTTTTGTTTCCGCTGTGTGAGCGATCCGGAGAAACCGAGAAAACCCAACATGGGGGCCCTGTCCCGAGCCGGTCGAACCGGCCCAGGCCGGGTCCAGGGCCTGGTCGAACTAGGCCCGCACCAGGCGCCCACTGTGGGCGCCTGGTCCGAGCCCTGGCTCGGCCAAGGCCCGAGCCCAGGGCTCAGCCCATGCGGCTGGACCAAACCCCACCCCATTTTCCCATTTAATTGCCCATTTAAAATGAATTAAAATTTGATTTTAATTTTAAAAGGTTCAAAAGAGTTTTCAAATATAATTTTTTTTTTTTAAATGTTTTTGAATCATTTCTTTAATTAACATTTAGTTATTAGTTGACTGATATTAATTGTTAGTTTAATAGTTAAACTAATAATTAATTTTAATAAAACTAATTTAATGGTTAAATTAGTGATTAATAATTATTAGTCTAATAGTTAGATTACTAATTATTATTTCAACTAATTGTTAATTAATATGTAAGTAATTGTTAATTTAAGAGTTAAATTAATAATTAACTTAGATAACTAATTTAAGTGTTAAATTAGTAGTCTTTAATGATTAATTGTTAGTTATTAATTTAAGGGTTAAATTAATGATTAACATTAATCTTCTAATCAAATTGTTAGATTAGTAATTATTAATTAATTAAGGTTAATTGTTAATTTAAGTGTTAAATTAATAATTAATTTTAAATTAACTAATCTAATTGTTAGACTATAGTTATTAATTAATTAGTGTTAATTAATAATTTAAGTGTTAAATTACTAATTAACATTAATTAACTAATCTAAGAGTTAGATTAGTGGTTAATTAATAATTAGAGTTAATTAATAATTTAAGTGTTAAATTGTTAATTAACTTTGTTGGACTGGTCTAAGAGTTAGATTAGTTATTAATAGTCTAATTGTTAGATTATTAATGGGGTTTAATCTAAGTGTTAGATTATTAGAATTGTTCTAATTTGCATGGAATAATCTGGAATTATTAATTCGGAGTGTGTGCGCATGTGATGTGTGTTTATTGCTTTTAAATTTGATTTAATTGCATGTTAAGTTAATAAAATGAGTTTTCGAAATTCAAATACCAATTTTGATTGGATCTCAGTTTTTGAAAGCCAAAACTTATTTATTTTGAAAACTCATTTATTTTAGCCATGTGATGCGCTGAATCATGTGTGGAATGTTTAAAACACACCGTGGTCATGGATATGCATTTAATTTATTATTCATGTGATGATTGGATTGTGTGGATCGTGGATGTATGATTGTTTATTAATTGTTAATAAATAGAGGTCTGCGCACCTCTCTCTCTTATACTCCGATGTATTTATACCTCCCTCACTCTTGTATTCGCCATAAGGCCTTTTTCAATTTACCTGTAAATTCTAGAATTTAATATAATATGATCGAGGAAACCGAGGATAGAGTGAGGACGATCCATAGCTGCAACCAGGAAGGCGAAAAGATGGAGATCTCTTGCCTATGTGTTTGCAGGTCATCTAATATAATTGTTGTGTTAGATTGTGTGTGCGTTTGACTGTTGGCTCCAGTCAAACCCACTGTGCTATCCATGACCACACTAATGACATGTATGAGATGCATTGATTTCTTTTGATTATGAATCAAAGCATGTATGGTATTTAGTAAATATATACGATATATTTATATATTATCACCTAGGAGAGACCAAGATAAAAGTTATCTAAATACCCTCAGATAAACTCTAAGCCATAATGCGAGTAGTTAAAAACTTACCGCGTGTTCCACCATCATTATAGTCATAGGATTCGAATCACTTTAGGCAGGTTTGTTGTGCTATCCACAAGGCCTGCTTAATTGGGAGGAGAAACTGTGGCTATGGCATTAGATGCCTATATGATCGGGGTAGAGGAACCATGTAGCTTTGTTGTGCTATCCACAAGGGCTGCGTGCAAATCTATGCTCGTCGCGTAACGATGGTTAGCTTAGACCAGAATTAGTGGTTTGTTGTGCTATCCACAAGGCCATTAAATCTCTGGGGACCGAAACTATGATCATATATTGCAAGGAGTTGCAAGTCACATGAGTTGGGTGCTCTTTGATTGTATTAAAGTTTGTTGTGCTATCCACAAGGCTGTAGTGCAAGTCATTGAGATTCTGATCCACATTAGGAGACTGTCGACGTCTCCCATTCTGTATAACTGAGGGTTATACAGTCCGTCGAAAATTAGTGCGAGTTAAACTTGAACAAAAGACCATGTCTTGTTTTAAAATTTAATAATTGAACATCTGCTAAATAGATTTTAGTTATCTCCTGTAGAGAATTATGTCGTCGAATAACCCACTCCGTGGCATACTTGATGCCCTTTTGACTTACCTGATCTACTCGGATTGGTTCAGAAACCTGAAGAATGTCTTCAGATCTGAGCACAATAACTTTGTCCCTAGAACTGATCCTCCTACTGAATCGGCATTGGATGCCCCTGAAGCAGAGATGATAGCTAACGATAAAAAATCGAAGGACAAAGGCAAAAGAGTAGTGAAGGGTGATTGCTTCTACTATAAGCAGTATGGTCACTGGAAGAGGAACTGCAGGGAGTTCCTTAACGATAAAGCTCATGGAAGAGTGAAGCTGTTTGAAGCTTCAGATATCTATATGATAGATATCAACTTATCAGTTAGAGATTCCACATCTTGGGTATTGGATACCGGATGTGCTTCTCATATCTGTCATGATGCACAGATGCTGACAAGTAAGCGCAAGCTGAGACATGGTGAGGTGGAATTGAGGCTAGAAAACGGCATAAAAGTTACGGTGATTGCTGTTGGGACAGCAAACCTCAAGCTTCCATCGGGAGACACCTTACTATTAGAAGATTGTTATTATGTTCCTAGCATAATAAAGAACATCATATTAATATCTTGTTTGGACAAGATAGGATATAGGTAGACTATTGAGAATAGAAGTTGTTCGATTTATTATGGTAATAAATCAATAGCTTCAGCATCTTTAGTCAACGGTCTATATCTATTAGATGTTTCTTATTACAATCTTCAAATTGATAATGCTCTTAAGAAGAGCAAGAATTGTGTGAACCAACCCTACATGTGGCATTGTAGACTTGGGCACATTGGTGAAAGCAGGTTGCAAAAGTTGCATAAGCATGGTTATTTAACAGCATTCGATTACGAATCGTTTGCAACATGTGAATCTTGCTTTATGGGAAAGATGGCAAAATCTCCATTTACTGGACATGGAGAACGTGCCAAGGACATTTTGGAACTAATACATTCGAATGTATGTGGTCCCATGTCCACCCAAGCCAAAGGTGGTTTTTCATACTTCATCACGTTCACCGATGATTTCTCAAGATTCGGCTATGTGTACTTAATAAAGTACAAGTCGGAAGCGTTTGAGAAGTTCAAGGAGTTCAAGAATGAGGTAGATAAGCAGTTAGGAAAGAGTATTAAAGCTCTTCGATCAAATCGAGGAGGAGAATACTTGAGTACTAACTTCACATAATTCTTAAAGGATAATGGTATCCTTTCTCAGCTGACCCCTCCATATACACCATAGATGAATGGTGTATCAGAAAGGAGGAATCGCACCTTGTTGGACATGGTGCGATCCATGATGAGCTTTTCGGGATTACCAGTGTCCCTCTGGGGGTATGCTCTAGAGTCAGCAGCATACCTACTAAACAGACTACCCAGCAAGTCTGTGGCCTCTACTCCATATGAGATATGGAAAGGCAGGAAACCAGAATTTAAACATGTTAAAGTCTGGGGTTGTCCTGCTCATGTAAAGAGGCATGATCCAGACAAGCTGGAATTACGAACTGATAAATGTAGGTTTGTGGGATATCCAAAGGAAACCTTTGGATACTATTTTTTTTCATCCTGGTGAACAAAATGTGTTTGTCGCTTGGAAAGCTCTCTTCTTGGAAGAGGAATACCTTCTCCAGGAGGACAGTGGGAGTAAAATAGTACTGGATGAGGTTCCAGATCTCCAAACAACTACATTATCATAAGATGAGATATCAATTCCTGAATTTGTTCAGGTACACACAGATGAGCCTCGTAGATCTGGTAGAGTATCTAGACTACCCGAACGATATGTGGGTCATATTGCTGAAGGTAAGTCTAAGGTACAATATAATGAGGATGATAATCCGAAAACCTACCAGGAGGCCATAGAAGGCCCAGAAGCCGGGAAATGGCGAGAAGCCATGAACTCAGAAATCCAGTCCATGTACACCAACCAAGTTTGGAACTTGGAGGACCTGCCCGAGGGTATTGTACCCATCGGTTGCAAGTGGATCTTTAAGAGAAAGATCGGTGCTGATGGACGGATCGACACTTATAAGGCAAGGTTGGTGGCAAAAGGATATCGTCAAAGGCAAGGAATTGACTATGACGAGACTTTCTCACTAGTTGCCTTGATAAAGTCGATCAGAGTTCTACTCGCCATTGCTGCACACTTTGATTATGAAATCTGGCAGAAGGATGTGAAGACTGCCTTCCTCAATAGTAAGCTTGAGGAAGAGGTGTATATGATACAACCAGAAGGTTTCACATCCAAGGAATCTCCAGATAAAGTGTGCAAGCTTCAGAGGTCCATTTATGGACTGAAGCAGGCTTCCCGGAGCTGGAACATAAGATTTGACAAAGCTGTCAAGTCTTATGACTTCATTAAGAATGAAGATGAGCCTTGTGTGTACAAGAAGACCAGTGGGAGTGCAGTCACTTTTCTAGTTCTTTACGTCGATGACATACTACTCATTGGGAATGATGTAGCTATGATGTCATTAGTAAAGATCTGGCTGTCGAAACACTTCTCCATGAAGGATTTAGGAGAAGCGTCCTGCGTATTGGGAATACGGATCTATAGAGATAGATCAAACAGGATGCTTGGAATGACCCAATCCTTGTACATAGATACCATAGTCAAAAGGTTTGGCATGGAAAATTCCAAGAGATGTCTCATACCGATGAGACATGGAATTAGTCTCTCAAAGGAGCAGTCTCCTAAGACTCCTGATGAGAGGGCATTCATGGATAGAATACCCTATGCCTCTGCCATAGGATCTATCATGTATGCCATGCTATGTACACGGCCTGATGTTGCATTTGCTCTAAGTGTTACGAGCAGATTTCAGGCTGATCTAGGCAAAGAGCACTGGAAGGTAGTGAAATGTATCCTTAAGTACTTGAGAAGAACTAAGGATATGTTTCTTGTCTATGGAGTAGGTGACTTGAAACTGCGAGGCTTTACTGACTCGAGTTTCCAGTCAGATCCAGATGATAGCAAGTCAACATCTGGATTCTTGTGTACCTTAAACGGAGGGGCAGTGTGCTGGAAGAGTTCCAAGCAAGTAACCACTGTAGATTCGACGATTGAAGCTGAGTACATCGCTGCAGCTGAAGCCGCCAAGGAAGCAATGTGGTTGAAGAAATTCATCACCGACCTCGGCGTCGTTCCCAGCATCTCTGAGCCTGTTCCACTGTTGTGCGACAACAATGGAGCAATTGCGCAAGCGAAAGAGCCGCGGTCTCATCAGAAATCAAAGCATATTCTGAGGCGCTTTCATCTTATTAGAGAGATCCTATCCAGAGGAGATGTAGTAGTGGAAAGAGTTCCATCCGTTGACAATGTAGCAGATCCACTGACAAAGTCGTTGGCTCAAATTGTGTTTGAGCGTCACCTAGAGTGTATAGGCTTATTCTATAAAGGTGATTAGCTTTAGTCCAAGTGGGAGATTGTTAGTTTTAGGTGGCCTACAAGCCAATCTGACTATGTAAATCTCGTTCATTTATTAATGTATGGGCATAATATTCATTATGTGTAAATCGCATTAATTATCGTTTCATAATGAAGTCCGTGAATATGGGCTATAGTGATCAGATTATGATGAGATCATATTAATGAGACTGATCACTTAAACACATATTCTTAATTGTTCCTAGTCGGAGGATATCCGAGAAGAACATCGGATATCCGGTTAGACTAGTACAGATTACTCCTGCTCATATGATGAGGGTGACTGATCTCATAAGTCACTTGTGTGGAGACACTAAGGCGAATCTGTAGGTACTCATTGGAGAATGAGTTCACTGAACTGATCCGACTGAATCGCTGGATGGTATTGTACCTCACTGTCAACTAGCTTGATTCTATTGTCGCAGTTGCGTGGATGGTCCTCGGACCTGAGACACCAAGGACACCTTGGCGGTGGACTTCTGTGCTTTGACCTTGGTTTACGAATCTCTAGCCACGGGATTCTAATACGCCAATGATTCGGTACAGTGGAATACCGTCGAAGGGAATTGTGTGTCAATAAGGAATCATTCGCTCTCGGTACTTAGAGAGAGAATGCTCTAGGAAGGATGCGTAAAAGTCCCTGGCCAGGGCGGACGATAATATCGGAAAAGGAGTTTTCCGATATTCATCAGCGGCATCCAATCCAAGTGAGTCAACAGGTTAGGGTTTGACAGCTCGCCATACCCTGAGTTGACTCGAGAGCATTGTACGAATGAAGGATTATATCCACGCAGTAACTATCGGCGGAAAGGTTCCAAGAGTGGGTTACTTAACCCCAATACCTTCCGGGTTCACGCGGTGCTGCTTGGCACCCAACGTGATCGGAGGCCCGGTCGAATTCGATGTGCGACATAAATTTGATTGATTAATTAATTAATAAAGGATTATTAATTGATTAATAAAGTCAGTGAGGAGTCACTGGGCTTATTGGGCCATTAACTGGACTGGTACTTGGGCCTAGAGGGTCACACGCAAATGATTCTCAAGGCGATGGATAAATAAGTGGGTTTTATACAAACTGGGGGTTTTTATGAAAAACTGCGCGGTTAGTATAAAACATAGCGAACGGGCTGAGCAGGCCAAACTGCTGCTAACCCTAGCCGCCCCTCCTCAGTTTCTGTCTCTCTCTGGCGTCCAGACAGATCTAGATCTACTCCACCTCTTCTCCGAATCCCGTTCGACGGGAAATCGTCCGTGCGTTGCGGCGATCGTTGCGGTGACCGGCGGAGGTTTCGTGGGCTGCGAAGAACGAGGAACGTGAGGATATCCATCACAAGGAGGATCGGGTGGACTTCGCTAGAGGCCGGGTACTTGCGCGGCTTGCGGTGTCGCACCGACGGAACCGAACGGTTGCGGATTCGAATCCGCACACGGTGAGAATCGATTATCCGATAATCGTAAGTTTTAGTTTTTCGAAACGGGAAAATAGATCGCTATTTTTTATTTTATTTTCCGGTGCGTGAGCGATCCGGAGAAACCCGTGAAATCCCAACAACCCTCTGATGGCGTCGAGGCAGGGAGGATAGGGGAATGACTTGGTGTTGGGACTAATGTTGTTGGTGTGGATGTGGATGGGAGGGGTGGGCTGAAGGTGGAGTTGCTGGTGGTGCTAGGTACGTGTTGTTGGGAGGAGGACAAGAGGTCGGCCCCTTGTTGTTGGTGTTGCAGATGAAGATGAGAGGGAGGAGAGGCTCGAACACGAACCACCACTTTTGCTAATCGGAGGAAGGGAGATGGAGGGGCTGAGCTACTACTGTTGAATCGAGAGAGGGAGAGAAGTGAATCCAAGAGTGGGAGAGAGGGAACGTCCCTTATAGCACTAGAGAGAGAGGAGGGAGAGGGGGAAGATGAGGGAGAAGGGGGCGATGCACAGGAGAGAGATAGGTAGAGGGAGAGGATATACAAAATCTGATATTTTCTTTCACTAATTCATTGTCTTTTCTTTTGAAAATACATGGGTTTAAATAGTCGACGTAGGAGACAAAGAGTCTCTTGGAGAACATCAAAGGACTCCACTACTAAATGACTCTTAAACACTTGATTTACTTAACCCCTAAGTAAATTAAAAGACTTAAAGACCTCCGCTACTATAGCAAACTACAATTCTACTATAGTATATGCTACAATATTGATGTAGTTTAGATGACATAAAGACCCTTAGTTGTAAAGGATTTAAGACCCCTATACTTGAGAGAATTACATAATTTGAAATCTTTCTTTTCTCCATGAATATTTTGTGGATCTTCATTGATGTGATGTGGTGATCCTACATTAATCATACTCCCAATTCATTGTTATCTTTAACTTGAACAAAATTGAGACTACCCTAACAAAGCTACTCAACATGCTAAAGACTGTAGAGGGCAATCTTTAGAAGTAAAATTGAGACTATTCTGAACTCACTTTTTGTGGTTTTTCTTTTAAAACCCCTAAAGGAGGTGTAGGTTTGGAAATTATGAAGTGGGTGTCTGTGATGAAGTGATACAATGAAGAATTATACAAAAAAGAAACAAGAAAGAAACTAGAGAAGAAGATGGTTGGTTTGGCCCTTTGAAAGTCTTGGTCTTCTTGAGCTTCAATGGAGGAAAAGGATGAAGAAACAAGAACTCCTCTTGCTATCCACGTTTTTCCTCTTGAGAACCATCAAACACCTTGCCTTAAGCTTCAAAATTTCCAATTGCCAATCTTTTTCAAAGGTCAATGTCCATATGTATTTATAAGAATAGGTTTTAGAGTATTTTGGCCTTCAAAAGGACTCTCCCACGGCTCGGACTTACTCTAGATGATCATGAAGGAATTGGAAACCCTTCCAACCACTGGAACCAGACTATCTCAGCCAAATCATGCTTATCAGGAAACTCTTAAAATGCGTCATTCAGGGGGGACGCCTTTTAGTTAATTAATACTGCTAGAATAGAAATAAATCTGGAAAGGAAACCAAAGACAATTAGGAAACCAAAACGCGTTGTCCATATGAGATGTGCTTTAGATAATTTAGGAAATTAACTAGAATTAGAAATTGTAAAGTTAAGCGGATTAGGACATAAATGTCGTCGTCAACAGGCGACGCTATTAAGTTAAATCCTCTAAATTTTCTAATTTTAATTCCGAATTGATTTCTGCTATGAATCCAAATGGCGTCGCGTGTGGACGACGTGTTTCAACAAATCTCAACAGAAAAATCAATAAAAATTAATTAATGATTAACTATCAGACCATTTTGGGGCATTATCATTGTGACATGAAATTTACTCAATATGATGTCAAAATTAGCGTGTCTACAACTGCCCTACCTTGGCATTGGCTTTGCAAGGAAGTGAAATGTACTGAAAAGGTGATGCCAAGTTGTGATATGACACGCTCTCAACATCACATGATGAGAATTTTTCTCAAAACAATCAGTGAAGATAACCAAAAGATATCGATGGAATTAATCATGTCTGGATGAAAAAAAATAAAGGAAACAAAAGGTCGATCAACCTCCGTAATTAGGAAGTACCTTAGGTCACAAACATTGCAGGTTTCGTCATAAAGAGCGGTTACCAGCTAATGTGGAAGTTCTGCAACCATGACGGATCTTAAGAGGAAACAAGAAATGTTAGTGAGAAATCCAAGAAAAGATAGAACTCTAAGGATATCTTCAAGCGAATCTCAAAGATAATCGAGATACTCAATTCAAAATGGAATATTTCATATCACATTGAGATTTATTAGATCAATGGTCTGAATATTAATCAAGAATTAATTCTTATCACAATTGTATCAGAGTCTTACATGATGCATGCCGGGCTAAGAGAAAAACATAAAATAAAATAAAATAGAGATTAATTAAGGATAATATTGTTAAATTATCATCAATGAGTCAAGATACCGATTCTTGCAATTCAATGCTGAGCCGAAGCTTGTTTGTCTACGCACGGTTTTACAAAAGCGGAGCCATCATCCTTATCAATCAACAATTTAACGGCCTGTCCATGCGATTAAAAGTTATCTGGAATTATCACTATTTTTGTTGAAGGGGAACTCAAATTTTAGTTTCATCAAAATTACAAGGTCCTTGATATATTCTAATAAATATTTATCATAGAATAATGCTAATGCAAATCAATTACATAAGGAAAATAAGGTAGAGATGACCGTCTTTTTAGTCACGGCTAGGACTCATGAACTTCCACAGCGAGACCTTAGCTTCATTTTCACTTTCTTGCTTTCTCCTATACTTAGAATTTTATCAGTAACTTCAAGCAAATTATATATCATGGATTTAAGGATTTTCAGATATTCATAAAGCTTATTAAAAAGCGTCGAGGTTCACAGACGTCATTTAAATGACGTCGCCCCGCCCAGACGCCGTTTAAGTTACAAAAATTGTTCCCTGTTCTGAGTCCAATCCGAACTCTGCTTGCCTTAATGCACATCCCTTTTCTAATTCGGAAAGGGTTTCCCAATCCTGCAAATCACTCTACAAAACCTTCCCTTCTTCATATCAAAGCATTACAACAAGCAATCAAGAGGGAAAGGTAGAGAATTCTCTTCAAGACTCAAGGGGAAGAGGTGAAGAATATGAAGAAGTCAAGAAAATCAAATCAAGGAGGATGAATTCTTCACAAGGTTCTTCAAATAAGAGGATGAGAAAGGCGATTGAAAAACTTTCTAAGGTAAAAGACCACCTAAGTGGGCGAGATCCTAACTTAAAAGTAAGCTAATCTCTTCTCTAGTCAATTCTTTCTATGCGACTCTCTACATGTTCTCCATATGATAGAACTATTCTAATTTTTTCTAGGGATATCCTTTCTTCCCCGGCCCAAGAAGATTTTCTTCACTTCTATGGGTCCAAAAACTAGTTAACAAGATCAATCTCTGCATGCAATCTTATATATCCAAGTGGTATATCCAAGGATTGATTATTCATGTCAAACATTACAAGAGCATAAGCATGGATTGGACTGCAATGGGCGCTTTAAATCGAGCTATGGCATTCACAAACTCATACCTTCTTCTTTGCCACGTTCGAAGCCACCATCCTCTTAGAAGAAGCCGAACTCTTATTGGGTCTTCCTAAGCTTAAGGTCAACAATGATGAACTTGATTTGAGTGAGATGATATTCATGAGGGAAAGAGTCACATGTCAACAATTATTGGAAAAGATTATGAAGAATCCAAAGGAAATTCAAGGTTGTCTTACAAAGAAAAGAATCAACCTTACTAAATTAGCTAAATGGACTTTGAAGAAGATAAAATACCTCAAGGATGAAAATGTAGAGAATGTGTTCACCACGTGCTTAGTTGGAACTCTACTATTCCCTGTCGAAGACAATATTCTAAAAGATGATCAAATCAGCGCAATCAATGGAATTTTCGAAGGGTAGCATAACGGTTTTAGCCTACCTCTACAGCGGGCTCTCTGCAGCTTCTACAAGTCAACCTCCTTATGGCAGCATGCTCCTCCTAGCTTTGTGGGTAGAATTCCACTTCATGTTTAGGAGAAAATTCCAAGGATATCTCAGACATATCTGTGCAGTCCTATTTTCCATATTGCCAATATCGTGAAGTTCAATGACAACATGACCAACTGAGTGCCCAACCTCAAGACTCGACCTGACTGGCGTGCTTACTTCAGACTATGCCCAGAACTAGATTTGAATCTATGCCTCTTGCTCTCATGGAAAAAGCGGTTCGAGTGCGCCGTGGTGCTGGCACAGAGCTCTGACTGATCGGGGCGACCGAGTTCATTCATTATAATCCACATCACTGTCATCCTTAGCTTGGCATGCCTCACTTTGAATTTCAAGAAATATATTCTCTTTCTCTAATCAAGAAGCGAGCATTAGGTACTGATGAAGATTTCGAGGCGACAGAACTTATTGAAACTCTTTGGAACATTGGATTCACCTGTTGTGTGAAAACTCCTCATGAAGCCAATAAAGAACTATAAAAATCATATGTAAAGGAACTTAAGAGAATTCGTCCTTGAAAGCTTTTCATCTTTATCTTCTAATTTGATGTATTTCTTATTTATTTTCATCAAAGAAATCATTCCTTAACATAATAGAAATCCTCCTTTACTGCTTTGCAATTTTTTTGTAATTTTTCTTTGAATAAAACTGTGATTTTTCCTTAAAACATGAAAGTTCGGGTTCAGGTAACTCAAATCGCGTCTACTCAGAGAGACGCCTTTTAATGTTAATCAATCTCCAAATTTAAAAATCCATCCTCAAAAGAACCCTAATAGCGTGTTGTTGGTACGACGCCTTTAAGTCCTCTCTCTCCTATTTTCTAGAGGTTTTCGGCATTTAATCCATTGAATAGCGTTGTCTTTCAAAGACGTGATAGCTTAAGATTGTGTCGTTAAAAATCAAAGCTAACAATCTAAATTAATTGGCTCATTCAAATTAAACTTTAACAATAGCAACAGTGAGTCCGAGTCGAATCCACAGGGAAATAGATTTTTAAAGTTGAAAATCTTAGATTTTTTTAACAGAAAAACAGAGAAGAAAGAAGATGGAGCATGATGATTTAATAAACAACAATTGAAACTAATCGAACTTACTATGAACTCACAAAAGGAGAATCCCTAAACGAGCATAATTAGACCATCTATTGAACTAAGACTACCTCTAAAATACTAATTAAAAGTAGAATATAAAGTTTGAGTAATGTCGACAAAATAAAAAATAAAAGTTGTAGAACAAAAAGAGGGAGAAAAGATTACTTTTTTCAAAGGAGCTACTGTCATTCGTTCACAGAAATATATGCAATTCTACAGAGACATTGAAAATAAAAAAATAACATAACTTTTATAAGAAAATATTTGCAGAAAAGATTTGAAATATAGTGTAACATAGATAACTCAAAAACTAGAGAGAGAGGCGATGGAAAGAGAAAACTAGTGCTTGCCGCCGTCGTCGCCCTTCGCGTGGATTCTTGGTCGCCCTATACTTCTTCTAGTAGTCAGTTGCAGTGCCTTGAGTCCACCTCTTGCTCTTGACAGCCACCGGTTTGAGAGAGATGTAGAGAGAGAGAGAGAGCGAGCGAGCGAGAGAGGGAACGAAGCTAGAGAGAGAGAGAAAGAGTGCTACAGTACCGTGGTACTGTAGCTACAGTACCCGTGGGTACTGTAGCAGATAGGGAGAAAAAGTGAGGGAGAAAGGGGAGAGAAGGCAGGAGGGAGAAGAAAAGTAGGGGGGGCGGGAAGGAAGGAAGGAGAGATTTCTTAAAAAGGGAGAGTTAATTTTTAAAATAAAGAAAGGAAGAAATTGGATGGCGGTTGGTTCCTCTTGTTCTCTTCTTGGGTAAGAATTAGGGCAACCATTTAGGATAGCAAAAGACCCTTTTACCCCCGCTTTAGTATTTTTGCCAAAATAAAGTCGATTTTGCTGGGATTCGAACTCTTGTCCTTCCCACAAACGACTAGAAACTTAGCCAATTGCACTGCATCTTCTTCATGTCATGTTCACATAAAATAAATATAAATTAGGATATTTTCATGAATAAAATTACATTTATGCTTAAATAAATTGATTTCTCACGGTTTTGCTGAGAAAACCGCAAATGCATGAAATGATGATGTTTTTAACTCAAAATTTGACGAAATTTGTACCATTGGAATCAGTACGAAGTCGTCTATCATTTCATGCTATTTTAAACATCATAAACATAAATATAGTGTATGCATTTGTTCTTTTAATAATAGAAAATACTAACTTATCACACCCCTCAATTTACTCATTGCTAGTCCCTTAGCAATTAAAATAGAAGAAAAATTAGGATAACAATAAATTATCATGCTTCATTTATAGCTATCTATCATAATCAATTAAATGGTAGCTGATTGGTTAAGCTAAAGTTTTCATTTCCCACTACACTTTGGTTCATGATAAGTGATTGTGCATGTAATTTGGCATGCTTAGAACTCGTTTATGTCCTTTATGTTATATCATCGCCTTTACTAATCCTTTAGATATAATTACCTAGGGACGAGAAGAGAAAAGGGATTTCCTGATCAATCCGTGAAGATCGTTTTTCAGCTTCCGCCCCGACTCAGCACTTTTACGACTTGGTCGTCTTTTTAGTACAAGGAAAATTTTCATTTAGCGTGGCTTTTTCATTTAATTGCACTTTTGCCATTGAGAATGCGTACTTTTTGCCACTCTCTTTGAATTGCCTGAGGGGAGGTGCGTACTTTTTGCCACCTGCCTTCCTTTAGCTCTTTTTGACACCTTATTTGACATTTAATGTTTACAAATGTCCCTTTTTAAATGATCGCCTCTTTAGAGTGCTGAGTGAGTTGGTACCCTATTACGAATCCAAACGTTCTTTTCATTCAATTTAAAAGAAAAAAAAATAGAATAGGTAATCTTATCCTTAGAGTTAATTCCAGCAATTTTATACTTTCAAGGTCTTTCCCTTATTCTAAGTTGCTGTGTATGTGTGAAAATCATTCCTGGTGGCTTCTTGTGAAGTGGGCTATTATGAACTTTAAAGGCTTTATCCAATTTAGCTAATATAAAACTGATTTATTTAAGATTCTCTTAATGAAACAAGATTTCATGTAACTTATGTGGGATGTGAAAAGGAAGTTTTTGGACCATTTTTGAAGTTTTCTTCAACAGATTTTTCAAAAAATTGCATATTGATTCCCCCCCCAACTTGAATGGCATTGTCCTCAATGACACAAAAAATATGAAAACACATACTAGCCATAAGAAAATTGGGAAGGAGCGAAACAACCTGTGATGATGAGGATGTGACTTTACCAAAGCCGATTACTGCATAAAAACCTAAAAATGAAAAGAAAAACAGAACATGATCTAAAATATTGGGTTGCCTGCCGACAAGCGCTAAATTTAACGTCTTCAGCCAGAAGACAGTTCAGTTAATGCGGATCACTCAGCTCAATGGATTCCGGTGGCTCATTTTGAAGGTTTTCAATAAATGATTTCAACCGTTGACCATTAACGGTGAAAGTGTTCCCATTCTTATGATTCATGATTTTAACAGCTCCATGATCAAAGACTTTAATGACCAAGAATAGTCCATCCCACATGGACTTCAGTTTTCCTAGAAATAGGCGAAGCCTAGAGTTAAATAGCCAAACTTTCTGATTTGGAAGAAAAGATTTTCTTACAATATGTTTATCATGGAAAGCTTTAGTTTTGGCTTTATAGATCTTGGAGTTCTCATAGGCCTTATTACGCAATTCTTCTAGCTCACTCAGTTGTAAGGTTCGGTGGGAACCAGCTTGAACTAGGTCTAGATTGACTTGTTTAATGGCCTAATACGCCCTATGTTCCGATTCCACTGGAACGTGGCACGCTTTTCCAAAAACCAGGAGATAAGGAGACATGCCAATAGGAGTTTTGTGAGCGGTCCGATAGGCCCATAAGGCATCATCTAACCATTCAGACCAATCTTTTCTATCAGGCCTAATGAACTTTTGCATAATATTCTTGATCTCTCTATTGGAAACTTCCACTTGGCCACTAGTTTGGGGACGATAAGGGGTAGCCAGCTTGTGATTAATTCCGTATTTCTTAAGCAAAGCTCGAAACTGGTAATTCATGAAATGCGTTCCCCTTTCACTTATGATAGCTTTAGGCCACCTGAACCGAGAAAAGATATTTTTCTAGACAAATTTAATGACCACTTTATGATCATTGGTTTGGGTGGCTACTGCTTCAATCCACTTAGAGACATAATACACTGCTACCAGGATATATGCATGTCCAAAAGAAGGTGGAAAAGGTCCCATAAAGTCTATCCCCCAAACATCAAAGACTTCAACTACCAAGATTGGGTTGAGTGGCATCATGTCCCTTTTTGCCATATTTCCTATAGCTTGGCATCTCAAACAAGTTTTGCTGAACTCATGGGCATCTTTGAAGAGTGTGGTCCAGTAAAAACTACTTTGTAGAACCTTGGCTGCAGTTTTCTTCCCCGAGAAATGGCCCCCACAAGCTAGATTATGGCAGAAGTTGAGAACACTCTGTTGTTCTTCTTCAGGAACACATCTTCTAATGATTTGATCATGACAGAATTTGAATAGTTCTGGATCCTCCCAGAAATAATACTTCTCCTAAGAAAAGAATCTGTCCTTATCACTTTTAGTCCATCCTTTCGGGAGCTGATTAGTCACCTTGTAATTGACAAAATGAGCATACCAAGGTGTAACAGTGTGAGAAATGGCCAGCAGATGCTCATCAGGAAATGAATCAGTTATTGGTGCACTTTCGAAAATCAGAATTCGGGATAGGTGGTCAGCTACCACATTCTCGGAACCCTTTTTATCCCAAATTTCCAAATTAAATTCCTGCAAGAGTAAGATCCATCTGATAAGTCTGGGCTTCGCATCCTTCTTGGCCAAAAGGTATTTCAGAGCTGAGTGATCAGAATAGATTATGACTTTTGCCTCGAAAAGATAAGATCTAAAATTTTCTAATGCAAAAACTACAGCTAATAATTCCTTTTCTGTGATGGTATAATTCATTTGAGCATCTGCAAGGGTGCGACTTGCATAATAGATCACCACGGGACACTTGTTGATTCTTTGTCCCAATACCGCACCGATAGCATAGTCAGAGGCATCGCACATGATTTCGAAGGGCAAAGACCAATCTGGGGATTGAAGAATCGGAGTTTTGGTCAAAGATTCCTTCAGAGAATTGAATGCCTTGATGCAAGATTCATCCATTTGGACATCCTTAGCTAGGAGAAGAGTTAAAGGCCGGGCAATTTGAGAGAAATTGTGGATAAACCAACGATAGAAATCGGCATGGCCAAGGAATGAACGGATTTGTCTGGCCGAGGTGGGAGGAGGAAGATTAAATATGAGCTCGATCTTAGCTTTATCTACCTCTATCCCCCTTTCAGATACAATGTGGCCTAGAACAATGCCCTCTTGAACCATAAAATGACTCTTCTCCCAACTAAGTATCAAGTTGGTTTCTATGCATCTAGCTAGCATGTAATGACCCGCCACCCTATAATCGGGGATCCGATTACTAAATGGGTACAGAATAATTAAATTTGGAACCAAATCAGGATCTAGATAAGTCTGGGAGATAAATAATAAACTAAGCTAAACATCCATATCGCATTGAATTAAAAAGGAAGTGCAAGAATTAAAAGTTATTACAATGCTACTCGACACAACAAATAATTACATACTCAAACTGAAAAGAAATAATTAAGCGTACAGGCCAGAAATAAAAGAACAACTACGTCGGGGCATACCCCGGAGTAACAGCTGCTGGCGCGTAACTCTAAGCAGCACTCTCCTCGCTAAGCTTACTTGGAACCCTCACCTGAAAACCGCAGGGGTGAGTCTCAACAAAAAGACTCAGTAGGGATCCTACGATCCCCACTGCCCAGTCACGCACCCACAAGTGCAGTAACACAGCTAAAGGTAAAGTAAGCAAGTAAAGCAATAATTACTACTCCTAAATCTCGATATAAATCACATGCATTCGAAATGTAACATGCATATCTCTGAAACCATTTACCAGGGAGCCTCCAACCAACGTCTCGGCAAAACACGCCAACCACACAACCGAAAGTGGGAAACACTGGCCCGCTGAGACCAAACAGTAACCCCTCAGATAGCACGCTAGTTATTCCGGCCCAACTGGTTCAGGTGGTTACTCCTTCCTCCAGCACGAGTGACACTTCACAGGTACCTCTCCGACACCGGTACTAGCTAACCCCGGTGTTCATCAGGTGACCCTCTCTCACTAGGCGTCACCCCGCCATTGCTCCCACCGGCGCTGTGTCCCACCCACACCGACACAGGGTGACAAAGCGCTAGAACTGTCACTCTAGGTCCACAGTCGCACGAAACATAACACGGTGCGATCTGGTCACATAGAAATCCTCATCCTCGAGTACGATTTCAAACATGCAATTAACCAAGCTATCTAACAGTGTAAACACATATTAATAGCATGGATTAATGTGATTCTGTCTTGAATCGCGTCGTCCAAGGCCGACGCTATTCATGCCTCCTAAATTGGTTCATGTGAAATCTGGCCCTCGGAAATGGCCTAAAACACGTCGCCACATGTAGCCGCCTTTTGGAAAGGCGTCGCTGTCTCTGGTCGCTTGATAGCGACAGAAGCAGGGACAGGCTACGGGGTAATTTCCACTAAAACGCGTCGTTCACGCAAGTCGCCTTTTAAAAAGGCGTCGCTGTCCCTGGACGCTTGTCAGTTCAGAGACATAGTCTGTTAATGGGGCTAAATCGCATCATGGGTAGGCGCCTTCTTTCTAAAAGGCGTCGCTGCACCTCGATGCCATTTAGTCCCGACAGACAGGTTCTCCCCTCTGTTTCCCCCAATCCACAAGTTGGGATTTCTCCCCTGAAACGTACAAAAAAAGCTATGAAACATAGGGGGGAAAGGAGGAGAACCTAACTACCCATTAAAATACCCAATTTCTCATTTCATGCATTTAGCACTTTCACCCCAAAAACACCCCTAAACATGCTTCAAAGTGGGAAAACATACATGCTTCAAAGTAGGAAGACATGATTTTCAGATGAAACACTACGGGGATTGTCACTCTACCGGTTACTTGAACTCCTCCAGGCTCCAAGCCGCCAACCCATCTCACCCCACGCCGCCGCCGGTACCGTCGAGGACGTCGTTACTCCACCGGGACGTCGGCTGCCGTCCGGAGAGAAAACGCCGCGGAGGAGGTGGTGGTGGTAGTGGTGGGAGTTAGGAGGTCGATGGAGTAGAGGGAGAGATGAAATGGTGGGAGGAAAAGGAAGGGGAAGAGGGATCGCTGGAGCTGCCGGGGAAGAGAGGAGAGAGAAGAGAGAGGAGAAAATGAGGGAAAGGAAGGAGGGTTCACGGGGTCAAACAGAAGCTGAGTAAAATGCGTCGTGCGACACAGACGCCTATCAGTTGACATGATGGGCCGTACTGACAGAGACTCTGAAACGCGTCGCCGATCAAAGACACCTTTCAGACGATAAGACCGGCGCCGTACACTGACAACCCAGGGTCGTACTCTGAATGGCGTCGCCCAACAAGGACGCCGTTCAGACGACACGAGAGGGGCCGTACTCTCGCGGCCTGAAGCCCGCCCACGTGGCACAACAGCAACCGAGCTAAATGGCGTCCACCCAGCAAGACGCCGTTCAAAAGGCATCGTGCCTCCTAGACGTCATTTATAAGACACTCTCCTGGCCTGCCAGGGCCCAAACCAGGGGATCCGACCCAGAAACTGACCCGATAACCGGATCCGAAACCTCAGTCCTTACATTCTCCCCCTCTTATAAGAATTTCATCTCCGAAATTGCCTGCTACAATTAACGAGGTCGAAACATAAAGATACAAGCTCACAACATAACTTACGAGAAAAGGTAGGGAAACTGCTCCCGCATCTCGTCCTCGCGCTCCCAGGTTGCCTCGCCCCCGGAGCGGTACTGCCAAATTACCTTAACTAGAGGTACAACCATGTTCTGAAGGACCTGTTCCCTGCGATCCTGAATACGTACTGGAAACTCTGGAAAGGACAAGTCCTCAGCGACCTCCAACTCTGAAAAATCTAAAACATGGGATGGATCCTGAACATATCTCCTCAGCAAGGAAACATGGAACACATCGTGCACCCCTGTAAGACTGGGCGGCAAGGCTAGCTGATACGTTGTTTCCCCAATTCGAGCAAGAATGGGAAAAGGCCTAACATAACGCGGACTCAGCTTACCTCTCTTCCCGAATCTCATCACACCCTTAGAAGGCGAGACTCGGAGAAACACGTGGTCCCCAACCTCAAACTCAAGGGGTCTCCTACGGATGTCAGCATAACTTTGCTGTCTGCTCTGAGCTGCAATCAATCTCTGCTGAACCACTCTAACAACCTCAGCACATTGCTGTACCAACTCTGGTCCTGCTATCTGCCTCTTGCCAATCTCGGACCAATTCACAGGGGATCGACACGGTCGCCCGTACAATGCCTCGTAAGGCGCCATGCCGATACTAGAATGATAACTGTTGTTGTAAGCAAACTCCACTGTAGACAAGTGCTGCTCCCAAGAACCTCCCCAGTCTAGGCAACATGCCCTGAGCATATCTTCCAAAGTCTGAATGGTTCTCTCCGACTGCCCATCAGTCTCGGGATAATAGGCCGAGTTGAAGGCCAACTGCGTGCCCAAGGCCTTCTGAAAACTCTTCCAGAACCTAGAAGTAAACCTCGGATCCCGGTATGACATGATGGATAAAGGCACCCCGTGCAGAGAGATGATCCGATCTACAAAAAGCTTAGCCAACTTACCGACTGACCAGTCCTTCCTAATAGCCAGAAAGTGTGCCAACTTGGTCAATCGATCAACAATGACCCAGATCACATCTCTTCTTCCAAGGTATACAAGTAATCCCATCACAAAATCCATAGTCACATGCTCCCATTTCCATTCCGGGATCGGCAAAGGCTGCAACAATCCTCCTGGTCTCTGATGTTCTGCCTTAACCTGTTGACAAGTCATGCACCTAGCCACATACTCAGCCACATCCTTCTTCATACCAGGCCACCAAAAGTGCCTCCTCAAACAATGATACATCTTAGTCGTTCCGAGATGCACTGCATATCTAGAACGGTGCGCCTCATCAAGGACACTCCTGCGTACGTCCTCGTCGGTTGGAACATAGAGTCTGCTTCTAAACCTGACTGTACCATCATCCCACAACTCCACCTCTGGTCTCTGGAGAATCTGCGATAACTCTACATCTGCCCTCTGAGCCTCAATCACAGCATGGTACACTGCTGGCCTTACAGTTAAGCTGGCCAACACGGCTCTATCAGCCTTACGTGGAACCCGAAAGGAAGATTCCACAACTTGCTCAAATAATCTCCATTCTCGAACCATGAGATGTGACATGACCGTCTTCCGATCAAGGCGTCTGCCACCACATTCGCCTTGCCCGGATGATAAGAAAGGTCGAGGTCATAATCCTTGATGAATTCCATCCACCTGCACTGCCTCAAATTCAGATCCCTCTGCGTAAATACATACTTCAGGCTCTTGTGATCAGTAAAAACCTGAATTTTTTCTTCATACAAATAATGTCTCCAGATCTTTAGTGCAAATACCATAGCTGCCAACTCCAAGTCATGGGTGGGATAGTTCTCCTCATGCTTCTTTAGCTGTCTAGAAGCATAGGCCATAACCTTTGTTGGGTTTACTCGATTTCCCCGGATCGCTCACGCAGCGGAAAAACAAAATTATTTACAGCGATCCGTTCCCGTTTCGGAGACTAAAATACGATAATCTAATTATCGAAATTCTCACCGTGTGCGGATTCGAATCCGCAGCCGTTCGGTTCCGTCGGTGTGACACCGCAAGCCGCGCAAGCGCCCGGCCTCTAGCGAAGTCCACGCGATCCTCCCCGCGATGGATATCCTCGAGTTCGTCGTTCTTCGCAGCCCGCGAAGCCTCCGCTGGTCGCCGCAATGATCGCCGCAGTGCGCGGACGATTTCCCGTCGAACGGGATTTGGAGAAGCGGCGGGGCAGATCTGGATCTGCCTGGACTCCAGAGGAAGACAAAAAACGAGGAGGGGCGGCTAGGGTTAACAGCAGCTTGGCCTGCTCAGCCCGTTCGCTATGTTTTATACTAACCGCGCGGTTTTTCACAAAAAACCCCCGGTTTGTATAAAACCCACTTATTTATCCATCGCCTTGAGAATCATTTGCGTGTGACCCTCTAGGCCCAAGTACCAGTCCAGTTAATGGCCCAGTAAGCCCAGTGACTCCTCACTGGCTTTATTAATTAATTAATAACCCTTTATTAATCAATTAATCAATCGAATTGATGTCGCACATCGAATTCGACCGGGCCTCCGATCACGTTGGGTGCCAAGCAACACCGCGTGAACCCGGAAGGTATTTGGGGTTAAGTAACCCACTCTTGGAACCTTTCCGCCGACAGTTACCGCGTGGATATAATCCTTCATTCGTACAATGCTCTCGAGTCAACTCAGGATATGGCGAGCTGTCAAACCCTAACCGATCGACTCACTTGGATTGGATGCCGCTGATGAATATCGGAAAACTCCTTTTCCGATATTATCGTCCGCCCTGGCCAGGGACTTTTGCGCATCCTTCCTAGAGCATTCTCTCTCTAAGTACCGAGAGCGAATGATTCCTTATTGACACACAATTCCCTTCGACGGTATTCCGCTGCACCCAATCCTTGGCGTATTAGAATCCCGTGGATAGAGATTCGTAGACCAAGGTCAAAGTACAGAAGTCCACCGCCAAGGTGTCCTTGGTGTCTCAGGTCCGAGGACCATTCACGCAACTGCGACAATAGAATCAAACTGGTTGACAGTGAGGTACAATACCATCCAGCGATTCAATCGGATCAGTTCAGTGAACTCATTCTCCAATGAGCACCTACAGATTCGCCTTAGTGTCTCCACACAAGTGACTTATGAGACCAGTCACCCTCATCATATGAGCAGGAGTAATCTGTACTAGTCTAACCGGATATCCGATGTCCTTCTCGGATATCCTCCGACTAGGAACGATTAAGAATATGTGTGTTTAAGTGATCAGTCTCATTAGTATGATCTCATCATAATCTGATCACCATAGCACATATTCACGGACTTCATTATGAAACGATAATTAACGCGATTTACACATAATGAATATTTTGCCATTTTATTAATAATGAACGAGATTTACATTGTTAGATTGGCTTGTAGGCCACCTTAAACTAACAATCTCCCACTTGGACTAAAGCCAATCACCTTTATTCAATAAGTCTACAGACTCTAGGTGACGCTCAAGCACAATTTGAGCCAACGGCTTTGTCAGTGGATCTGCTACCTGGTCGACGGGTGGAACTCTTTCCACTACTAAATCTCCTCTGGATAATATAAAAGCACCTCAGAACATTTTTCGATTTCTGATGAGACCACGGCTCTTTCACTTGTGCAATAGTCCCATTGTTGTCGCACAACAACGGAACATGATCAAGGATATCGGGAACTATGTCAAGGTCGGTGATGAACATATTCAACCACACTTTTTCCTTGAAAGCTTCAGCTGCAGCGATATGCTCAGCCTTAGTCGTCGAATCTGCAGTAGTTACTTGCTTGGAACTCTTCCAGCACACTGCCCCTCCGTTAAATGTAAACACGAATCCAGATGTTGACTTGCTATCATCTGGATCTGACTGAAAACTCGAGTCAGTAAAGCCTCGCAGTTTCAAGTCACCTCCTCCATAGACAAGAAACATATCCTTAGTTCTTCTCAAGTACTTAAGGATGCATTTCACTGCCTTCCAGTGCTCTTCGCCTGGATCAGCCTGAAATCTGCTCGTAACATTTAGAGCAAATGCAACGTCAGGTCGTGTACATAGCATGGCATACATGATAGATCCTATGGCAGAGGCATAGGGTATTCTATCCATGAATCCCCTCTCATCAGGAGTCTTAGGAGACTGTTCTTTTGAGAGATTAATTCCATGTCTCATCGGTATGAAACCTCTCTTGGAATTTTCCATGCCAAACCTTTTGACTATGGTATCTATGTACAAGGATTGGGTCATTCCAAGCATCCTCTTTGATCTATCTCTATAGATCCGTATTCCCAATACGTAGGATGCTTCTCCCAAATCCTTCATGGAGAAGTTTTTCGACAGCCAGACCTTTACTGATGACATCATAGCTACATCATTCCCAATGAGTAGTATGTCATCTACGTAAAGAACTAGAAAAGTGACTGCACTCCCACTGGTCTTCTTGTACACACAAGGTTCATCTTCATTCTTAATGAAGTCATAAGACTTGACAGCCTCGTCAAATCTTATATTCCAGCTCCGGGAAGCTTGCTTCAGTCCATAAATGGAGATTCTTTGGATGTGAAACCTTCTGGTTGTATCATATACACTTCTTCCTCAAGATTACCATTGAGGAAGGCAGTCTTCACATCCATCTGCCAGATTTCATAATCAAAATGTGCAGCAATGGCGAGCAGAACTCTGATCGACTTTATCATGGCAACTGGTGAGAAAGTCTCGTCATAGTCAATTCCTTGCCTTTGACGATATCCCTTTGCCACCAACCTTGCCTTATAAGTGTCGATCCGTCCATCAGCACCGATCTTTCTTTTAAAGATCCACTTGCAACCGATGGGTACAATACCCTCGGGCAAGTCCTCCAAGTTCCAAACTTGGTTGGTGTACATGGACTGGATTTCTGAGTTCATGGCTTCTCGCCATTTCCCGGCTTCTGGGCCTTCTATGGCCTCCTGGTAGGTTTTAGGATCGTCATCCTCATTATATTGTACCTTAGACTCACCTTCAGCGATATGTCCCACATATCGTTCGGGTAGTCTAGGTACTCTACCAGATCTACGAGGCTCATCTGTGTGTACCTGAACAGATTCAGGAACTGATATCTCATCTGATGATAATGCAGCTGTTTGGGGATCTGGAACCTCTTCCAGTACTATTTTACTCCCACTGTCCTCCTGGAGAAGGTATTCCTCTTCCAGGAAGACAGCTTTCCTGGCGACAAACACCTTTTGTTCATCAGGATGGTAAAAATAGTATCCAAAGGTTTCCTTTGGATATCCCACAAACCTACATTTATCAGTTCGTGATTCCAGCTTGTCTGGATCATGCCTCTTTACATGAGCAGGACAACCCCAGACTTTAACATGTTTAAATTCTGGTTTCCTGCCTTTCCATATCTCATATGGAGTAGAGGCCACAGACTTGCTGGGTACTCTGTTCAGTAGGTATGCTGCTGACTCTAGAGCATACCCCCAGAGGGACACTGGTAATCTTGAAAAGCTCATCATGGATCGCACCATGTCCAACAAGGTGCGATTCCTCCTTTCTGATACACCATTCATCTGTGGTGTATATGGAGGGGTTAGCTGAGAAAGGATACCATTATCCTTTAAGAATTGTGTGAAATTAGTACTCAAGTATTCTCCTCCTCGATCTGATCGAAGAGCTTTAATACTCTTTCCTAACTGCTTCTCTACTTCATTCTTGAACTCCTTGAACTTCTCAAACGCTTCCGACTTGTACTTCATTAAGTACACATAGCCGAATCTTGAGAAGTCATCGGTGAACGTGATGAAGTAAGAAAAGCCACCTTTGGCTTGGGTAGACATGGGACCACATACATCCGAATGTATCAGTTCCAGAATGTCCTTGGCACGTTCTCCATGTCCACTAAATGGAGATTTTGCCATCTTTCCCATAAGGCAGGATTCACATGTTGCAAACGATTCATAATCGAATGCTGTTAAGTAACCATGCTTGTGCAACTTTTGCAACCTGCTTTCGCCAATGTGCCCAAGTCTACAATGCCATATGTAGGCCTGGTTCACACAATTCTTGCTCTTCTTAAGAGCATTATCAATCTGAAGATTGTAATGAGAAACATCTAATAGATATAGACCGTTGACTAAAGATGCCGAAGCTATTGATTTATTACCATAATAAATCGAACAACTTCTATTCTCAATTGTCAACCTATATCCTATCTTGTCCAAACAAGATATTGATATGATGTTCTTTATTATGCTAGGAACATAATAACAATCTTCCAATAGTAAGGTGTCTCCCGATGGAAGCCTGAGGTTTGCTGTCCCAACAGCAATCGCCGCAACTTTTGCGCCGTTTCCTAGCCTCAATTCCACCTCACCTTGTCTCAGTTTGCGCTTACTTGTCAGCAACTGCACATCATGGCAGATATGAGAAGCACATCCGGTATCCAATACCCAAGATGTGGAATCTCTAACTGACAAGTTGATATCTATCATATAGATATCTGAAGCTTCACACAGCTTCACTCTTCCATGAGCTTTATCATCAAGGAACTCCTTGCAGTTCCTCTTCCAGTGACCATACTGCTTATAGTAGAAGCAGTCACCCTTCACTACTCTTTTACCTTTGTCCTTTGATCCTTTATCGTTAGCTGTCATCTCTGCTTCAGGGGCATCTAATGCCGATTCAGCAAGAGGATCAGCTCTAGGGACAAAGTTATTGCGTTCAGATCTGAAGACATTCTTCAGGCTTCTGAACCAATCCGAGTAGATCAAGTAAGTCAAAATGACATCAAGTATGCCACGGAGTGGGTTATTCGACGACATAGTTCCTACAGGAGATAAGTAAAATCTATTTAGCAGATGTTCAATTATTAAAGTTTAAAACAAGACAAGGTCTTTTGTTCAAGTTTAACTCCCACTAATTTTCGACGGACTGTATAACGCTCAGTTATACAGAACGGTAGACGCCGACAGTCTCCTAGTGAGGATCAGAATCTCAATGACTTGCACTACAGCCTTGTGGATAGCACAGCAAACTGTAATACAATCAGAGAGCACCCAACTCATGGGACTTGCAACTCCTTGCAATATCTGATCATGGCTTCGGTCCCCAGAGATTTAATGGCCTTGTGGATAGCACAACAAACCACTAATTCTGGTCTAAGCTAACCATCATTACGTGACGAGCATAGATTTGCATGCAGCCCTTGTGGATAGCACAACAAAGCTACATGGTTCCTCTACCCCGATCTTTAGGCATCTAATGCCATAGCCACAGTCTCTCCTCCCAATTAAGCAGGCCTTGTGGATAGCACAACAAACCTGCCTAAAGTGATTCGAATCCTATGACTATAACGATGGTGGACCACGCGGTAAGTTCTCAACTACTCGCGTTGCGGCTTAGAGTTTATCTGAGGGTATTTAGATAACTTTTATCTTGGTCTCTCCTAGGTGATAGTATAAATATATCGTATATATTTACTAAATACTGTAACCTGCTTTGATTCATAATCAAAAGAACAACAATGCATCTCATACATGTCTTTAGTGTGGTCATGGATAGCACAGTGGGTTTGACTGGAGCCAACAGTCAAACGCACACACAATCTAATCATAACATTTACATTAGATAACCTGCAAACACATAGGCAAGAGATCTCCATCTTATCGCCTTCCTGGTTGCAGCTGTGGATCGTCCTCACTCCTTCCTCGGTTGCCTCAATCACATTACATTAATTCTAGAATTAACAAGTAAATTGAAGAAGGCCTTATGGCGAGTACAAGAGAGAGAGGGAGGTAGAAATACATCGGAGTATGAGAGAGAGAGGTACGCTGACCTCTAATTATTAACAATTAATAAACATCATACATCCACGATCCACACAAACCATTCATCTCATGAATAATAAATTAAGTGCATATCCATGACCATGGTGTGTTTTAGACATCCACACAAGATTCAGCGCATCACATGGCTAAAACAAATGAGTTTTTCAAAATAAATAAGTTTTGGCTTTCAAAAAACTGGGATCCAATCAAAATTGGCATTTGATTTTCGAAAACTCATTTTATCATCTTAACATGCAATTAAATCAAATTTAAAAGCAATAAACACACATCACATGTGCACACACTCCGAATTAATAATTCCAGATTATTCCATGCAAATTAGAACATTTCTAATAATCTAACACTTAGATTAAACCCCATTAATAATCTAACAATTAGACTATTAACAACTAATCTAACTCTTAGACTAGTCCAACAAAATTAATCATTAACTTATCACATAAATTAATGATTAACTCTAATTTGTTATTAATTATCAATCTAACAATTAGACTAAAAGATTAATGCAAATCATCAATTTAACTCTTAAATTAATAACTAACATTTAATCATTAAAGACTATTAATTTAACACTTAAATTAGTCATCTAAGTTAATTATTAATTTAACTCTTAAATTAACAATTAACATAGATTTTAATTAACAATTAGTTGAAATAATAATTAATAATCTAACTGTTAGATTAATAATTATTAATAACTAATTTAACCCTTAAATTAGTTTAATTAATATTAATTATTAGTTTAACAATTAAACTATTAATTAACATTAATAAACTAACAACTAAAAGTTAATCCTTAATGATTCAATAATCATTATGCCCTGATTAAATAAAATTGGAAAAATAATTTTAGTTTCAAAACATCTTTTGAAGTTCAAAATTAAATTTCAATTAATAATCAATTGGGCAATTTGGGGTTTAAATAGGGTTTTAAATTCAAAACAGGGCTCAGCCCAATAGGGCCTGCTGGCTCGAGCCAGTGGCTCGGCCTGGTTCGAACCAGGTTCGAACCCTGGCTCGAGGCTAAGCCCAGCCAGGGCTAGCCTGGCCAGACCGACAGACCGGACCGGCCCAGCCGGTCAGACCGGCTCGGGACCGGCCGGTTCGGCCTCTTCCTCCCCAGCAGAAACCCTAGAAGCTGCTGCATCCGGCGGCTGGGTTCGTTGCAGGCCGCCGCCGGTCGGCCCCCGGCGTCGCCCGGCCCCGGCCGGCGATGACCCCGGCGCCGGCGACGTGCCCGGCGCCGGCAGGGGTTCCGGAGAGGCCCCGAAGGAGCCGGCTAAGCACCCAAAAATCCCCCAAAAACCTGGTTTTCGCAGGGTTTAAATCCGATTTGGGGCTCGATTTTGTAGCTATTCGAGGCCACCACGGTGCCGGCAAATATGTCGAATGCGTAGTGGTGACTATCACCAAGAGATCCGTGGTCTTGGCCGGCCATCCCAACACTTGGGAAGCAGATTGAAGCCGCCGTAAACACGCTGTTCTTCGTCTCACGAAGAACACGAAAAACCCCCAAAATGATCTCGAAAAAATGAAAGAAAATAATCAGATTAACTGTGTTCATCGCATGAACACGGATCCAACAATTATTCGAAGTTACAGCATGGAATAACTCATGGAAAAATTAATTTAGAGATCCGAAACGGGACGAGAAACAGTGGAACCTGGCTCTGATACCACTGTTGGGTTTACTCGGTTTCCCCGGATCGCTCACGCAGCGGAAAAACAAAATTATTTACAGCGATCCGTTCCCGTTTCGGAGACTAAAATACGATAATCTAATTATCGAAATTCTCACCGTGTGCGGATTCGAATCCGCAGCCGTTCGGTTCCGTCGGTGTGACACCGCAAGCCGCGCAAGCGCCCGGCCTCTAGCGAAGTCCTCGCGATCCTCCCCGCGATGGATATCCTCGAGTTCGTCGTTCTTCGCAGCCCGCGAAGCCTCCGCTGGTCGCCGCAATGATCGCCGCAGTGCGCGGACGATTTCCCGTCGAACGGGATTCGGAGAAGCGGCGGGGCAGATCTGGATCTGCCTGGACTCCAGAGGAAGACAAAAAACGAGGAGGGGCGGCTAGGGTTAGCAGTAGCTTGGCCTGCTCAGCCCGTTCGCTATGTTTTATACTAACCGCGCGGTTTTTCACAAAAAACCCCCGGTTTGTAAAAAACCCACTTATTTATCCATCGCCTTGAGAATCATTTGCGTGTGACCCTCTAGGCCCAAGTACCAGTCCAGTTAATGGCCCAGTAAGCCCAGTGACTCCTCACTGGCTTTATTAATTAATTAATAACCCTTTATTAATCAATTAATCAATCGAATTGATGTCGCACATCGAATTTGACCGGGCCTCCGATCACGTTGGGTGCCAAGCAACACCGCGTGAACCCGGAAGGTATTTGGGGTTAAGTAACCCACTCTTGGAACCTTTCCGCCGACAGTTACCGCGTGGATATAATCCTTCATTCGTACAATGCTCTCGAGTCAACTCAGGGTATGGCGAGCTGTCAAACCCTAACCGATCGACTCACTTGGATTGGATGCCGCTGATGAATATCGGAAAACTCCTTTTCCGATATTATCGTCCGCCCTGGCCAGGGACTTTTGCGCATCCTTCCTAGAGCATTCTCTCTCTAAGTACCGAGAGCGAATGATTCCTTATTGACACACAATTCCCTTCGACGGTATTCCGCTGCACCCAATCCTTGGCGTATTAGAATCCCGTGGCTAGAGATTCGTAGACCAAGGTCAAAGTACAGAAGTCCACCGCCAAGGTGTCCTTGGTGTCTCAGGTCCGAGGACTATCAACGCAACTGCGACAATATAATCAAACTGGTTGACAGTGAGGTACAATACCATCCAGCGATTCAATCGGATCAGTTCAGTGAACTCATTCTCCAATGAGCACCTACAGATTCGCCTTAGTGTCTCCACACAAGTGACTTATGAGACCAGTCACCCTCATCATATGAGCAGGAGTAATCTGTACTAGTCTAACCGGATATCCGATGTCCTTCTCGGATATCCTCCGACTAGGAACGATTAAGAATATGTGTGTTTAAGTGATCAGTCTCATTAGTATGATCTCATCATAATCTGATCACCATAGCACATATTCACGGACTTCATTATGAAACGATAATTAACGCGATTTACACATAATGAATATTTTGCCATTTTATTAATAATGAACGAGATTTACATTGTTAGATTGGCTTGTAGGCCACCTTAAACTAACAACCTTACCATGCTGCATCAGAACTGCACAAAAACCTCGACGTGATGCATCTGAGAAAACTACAAATCCACCTGAACCTGATGGAGGCACCAACACTGGAGCCGAAGTGAGGCGAGTCTTCAACTCAGTGAAACTCCGCTCACACTCCTCGGTCCATACGAAACGAACTCCCTTACGAGTCAACCTCGACAAGGGGGCCGCTATCGAAGAAAAACCCTGAACAAACCGTCTGTAATAACCTGCTAGCCCCAAGAAGCTCCTGATCTCAGTTACTGTTGTCGGCCTGCTCCAATCCATCACTGCCTCAATCTTGGCTGGATCCACAACAATGCCATCGCCAGAAATGACATGCCCCAAGAAGTGCACCTTGTCTAGCCAGAATTCACACTTGCTAAACTTGACATAGAGTTGGTGCTCTCTCAAAACCTACAATACCACCTGAAGATGTGTGGCATGCTCTTCCTCAGAAGAAGAGTATATCAGAATATCATCTACAAATACCACCACAAACTGATCTAGATAGGTCCTGAAGACCCGGTTCATCGAATCCATAGAAGCCGCCAGAGCATTAGTCAAGCCATAATGCATAACCAAAAACTCATAATGTCCATACCGAGTCCTAAAGGCCGTCTTACTAACATCAACCTCACGGATCCTCATCTGGTAATCCCCTGATCTCAAGTCCATCAAATCATCGATCGTCGGAAGTGGGTACTTGTTCTTTATCGTCACTTGGTTCAGCTGTCTATAATCAATGCACAACCTCAGAGAACCATCATTCTTCCTGACAAATAGAACTGGAGCACCCCACGGAGAAGTATTGGGACAAATGAAACCCTTATCCAGCAATTCCTGTAACTACGCCTTCAACTCAGCGAGTTCGGCTGGCGCCATCCGATACGGGGCCTTAGACAGGGGCGTCGTACCCGGTGCAAGCTCAATAGTAAACTCAACCTCTCGCTGAGGAGGAAGGCCAGACAACTCCTCAGGAAACACATCTACAAAGTCACATACTACAGGCACCTCCCAAGGACTGGGACTACTACTAACATCAGTTAGAACAACAGAGGCAAGGAAGGCCTCACAACCACCAATAAGCAACCTCTAGGCCTTAAAGGCAGAAATAAGAATACCTCGAGAAGAGAGCCTAATACCTTGGAAGTAGAAGGTTGGGATGTCCGGAATAGAGAAACGCACCCTCTTCCTATGGCAGTCCACCTCGGCATAATAGGCCTCCAACCAATCCATGCCCAGGATGACATCAAAGTCACGAATGGCAAGCACAACTAACTGGGCAGGTAACTTGTAAGGACTGAGATTTCGGGTTCTGTATTCGGGTCGGGTTCGGGCCGGATCCCTTGGTTTGGACCCTGTGTGGTCTTGAGATTCCTGGCTGAATGGCGTCAGCACTGCTCGACGCCTTTCAAAAGGCGTCAGGTTGTGTGGACGCCATTTAGGTCTGTAGGTTGTTGTGCCACGTGTGCGCCACGCGGGCGGGTTTCGGGCCGCGAGAGTACGGCCCCGGTCACATCGTCTGAACGGCGTCCATGTTGGTCGACGCGATTCAGACTGTGACCTCTGCGATGTCAGGGTACGGCGCCAGAGCGTGTCAGTACGGCCTGACCTGTCATCTGATAGGCGTCTACCTCGATCGACGCGTTTTAGCGGGATTTAGATTGACTTCGCGAGCCTCTTCTTCTTTCCCTCATTCTCGCCTTCACTCTCTTTCTCCTCGCCCTCTCCGCCCTCTCCGACTCTCTTTTCCCCTTCCCTTCCTCTTCTTCCTCTTCCAATCACTCCATAGCCTCCTTACCTCTCACCTCTACCTCCACCACCTCCTTCACGGCGTTCCCTTCTCCGGACGGCGGCCGACGTTCCGGCGGAGTGGCGGCGTTCTCGAGGGTACCGGCGGCGGTCAGCAGTCCGGCGGGTCGGCGGCGAGGAGCTTGGAGGAGTTCAAGAACCGGTAGGGGGACGAACCCTGCATGTGTTGCTCGTGTTTTCCTTGGCGTGACATGACATGTTTGGGCTAGATTGAGCATGTTTAGGGGGTTTCCTTGTGAGAATGGCTGTGCTTGTGATCGTGGATTCGTAGCATGCTTGTGGTGGTTGAATTCCTCTTCCTCCCCTTCTGGTTTTGGGGCTTTTCGGGGTGTTTGGGGTTAAGGGAGAAACCCTCGGTTCGAACCAGAGAACCAGGTTTCTGGCGCTAAACGGCGTCGTGCCTGTCGACGCCTTTCAGAAGGGCGTCAGGGCAGTACGACGCCTTTTAGGGCAGAAACCTCCCTCTTCGAGGTTCCGCGAGATAGGGGTTCTGGCGCTAAATGACGTCATGGATGGACGACGCCTTTCGGAAGGACGTCGGGCCATCATGACGCCATTTAGGCAGGAAATCACCCCGAGTGAGGGTCTGTGAATCTGGAATTTCAGTGTGAATGGCGCCTGTGGACCTGGACGCGTTTTAGATAGGCGACTCCCTATGACGACGCGTTTCAGGGAATTATCTGGCTTCAATAAACCTGTCTGAGGGGCTTGAATGGCGTCGACCTCGGTCGACGCGATTCAAGACAGAAATGTGTAAATCCTGGTTTTATCATGTGTTTCACTGTGGGACGATTTCAATTGCATACTTTACATTGTACGCTGAGACTGAGGGCTTCTGCGAGAATGGAATTACATCATGTTGTGTGTGTGTGTGTGTGCTTATGTGATTGTGGATTGGAATAACTGTGGTTTACGTTTGTCACCATGGACCAATGGGGACAGGGTCATGGTGTCTGTGAGGCATTGTGCCGTACCGGTGGGAGAAGGGGTACATGTTGTGTTTTACCTTTGGCTGAGGGAAGCAGGATCGCCTTGAGCCCGACGGGCCGGAGTAGCCGGTGTGCTATCCGAGGGGTCACTGTTTGTTATCAGCGGGTCGGGGTTTCCCAGTTTGTCGTGATAGCTTCCGGCGCGTTTCTTGCTGTGGAGCTGGTTGTGGTACTGTTGGAGTTGGCTTACCCTTTAGCCACTGGGCCTGATGTGACCTTTGATCAAGGTTACGAGTGGTACCCTTAGCCCTTTGGCCTGACGCAACCCGGGAGATTTGGGTTGTGGGTAGTTCCTGTAGCTTCGGCTTGACGGGGGTTCGCCGGTCCCCAGGGCCCTCCTGGAGCGCGGAGGCCTAGCGTAGAGGCAATCCGGACGGTAGGACAGTAGTCTAGACTGCTTGTGTGCACACGTAGCTGGCAGTGGCAGTACACTGGTTCCAGCTAGTCCTAGTTTGACTCACTGCCTCACCCTACAGTGCCCCGGAACACTGTAGGGGCGGACAGGCGTGAGTAGTGGTGGTAGTGTTGGGAGGCGACGTTTGACTTCGGTCGACAGTGTGGTTCAGTCGCTTCGTGGACTTTGGCTGTGAGACGTGACTCTGTGTTGGGTTCTTCGGGTTGCTTAGAATGGTTCTTGCTACACTGCTTATCATACGTTTCATATCAGAGTTGGGTGCTATGTTTACTGCTTTACTTAATTACCATATATCCCTGTTGTTGCACTTGTGGGTGTGTGAGTGGGAGGCAGGGGATCGGATGATCCCTATTGAGCCCAATTCTAGTGTGGCTCACTCCCTGCGGTTTCAGGTGTGGACCTCGTGGCGAGCGGAAGCGTGGTGTCTTCTTGGTGCGCGGACCAGCAGCTGTCTTAGTTCCGGGGTATGCCCCGATGTTGTTGTACTTTCCTTCTGCCTGTACTCATTTAATTTGTTGGACATGTAATTATTGTTGGACTATATACGGACATTGTTATTTTCCTTCCCGCGCACTTGCTTACCTTTGTAGTCCGTGAGATTGTTATATTTAGCCTTGTTTAGCACTTACTCCTCCAGATGTGTTGTGTGAGATCCGGGTGTAAACCCGCAGTTAATGGGCCGACATCCATTTAGTGACCGGGTCTCCGGTCATAGGATGGCGGGTCGTTACATAACTCATGGCCCTCAATGGTCAAGGGAACTTCTCTCAAACAGTTATATGACAACATGAGATCCCCAGAAGGAACCTCTATCATCAATCCATCAGATATCTCATCAACGGGTGTAGAAAGAATATCTACGAACTGCTCAGAAATGAAAGAATGCGAAGCACCCGAATCAATCAACACATGTGCGGAGTTCACAAGGATAGAAAGTGTACCTTCCACCAAGTTGGATGCGCGAGCCTCCTTCCTGGTGATAGCTAGAACTCTCCCCTGGGTCCTCGGCTTCTTCTGATCACCTGGTCCCTGCCCCTGACCACACCCCTGCGGGTAAAACCTCGCCAAATGGCCCTGCTGGCCACAAGTGTAGCACCTCCCAAAAAAAGTAGGACACTGAGTCCCACCGTGAGTGCCACAACAATGCCGACAGGCTGCCGAAAGCCTCTGAGTTGTCTCCTGCTGTGCACTGGACACTGACTGACTCTGCTTGCTCTATCTCGGTCTGCTGCTACCGCTGCTGCCACTACTTCGAAAGAACCTCCTAAACCTGGAGCCAAGTGAAGACGATCCTGATCCAGACGAAGGAGCCGCTGCCGTTGCCTTCTCCCTGCCACGAACTGGCCCCTGAGTAGTCAGTCCCCTCTCCCGGGCTGACTGATCCTACTGTGCCTCTACTGCCGCGGCACACTTAACCGCCGATGCCAAATCTGTACAACAGTGACATGCCACAAAACTCCTCAGACTGGACCTCTGTAAGGACTGAGATTTCGGATTTTGTTTTCGGGTCGGGTTCGGGTCGGATCCCTTGGTTTGGACCCTGTGTGAGGTCTTGGAATTCCTGGCTGAATGGCCTCAGCACTGCTCGACGCCTTTCAAAAGGCGTCAGGTTGTGTGGACGCCATTTAGGTCTGCAAGTTGTTGTGCCACGTGTGCGCCACGTGGGCGGGTTTCGGGCCGCGAGGGTACGGCCCCGGTCACATCGTCTGAACAGCGTCCAGGTTGGCCGACGCGATTCAGACTGTGACCTCTGCGGTGTCAGAGTGCGGCGCCAGAGCGTTGTCAGTACGGCCTGTCCTGTCGTCTGAACGGCGTCCACGGTGGGCGACGCGTTTCAGACCGCTGTCAGTACGGCCGTCCTGTCAGACTGATAGGCGTCTACCTCGATCGACGCGTTTTAGCGAGATTCTAGTTGACCCCGCGAGCCTTCCCTTCTTTCCCTCATTCTCGCCTTCACTCTCTCTCTCTTCGCTCTCTCCGCCCTCTCCGACGCTCTTCTTCCCCTTCCCTTCCTCTTCTTCCTCTTCCACCACTCCAACGCCACCTTACCTCTCACCTCTACCTCCACAACTTCCTTCGCGGTGTTCCACTCTCCGGACGGCGGCCGACGTCCCGGCGGAGTGGCGGCGTCCTCGAGGGTACCGGCGGCGGTGTGCGGTGCGGCGGGACGGCGGCACGGAGCTCGGCGGAGTTCAAGAACCTGTAGGGGGACGAAACCTTGCATGTGTGCTCGTTTGCTTCTTGGCGTGATGTGGCGTGTTTGGGGTTAGATCGAGCATGTTTAGGGGGATTCCTTGTTGGAATGGCGGTGTTTGTGGACGTGGTTTCATAGCATGATCGTGGTGCTTGACGTTCTCATCTTCCCCCTTTTGGTTTTGGGGCTTTTCGGGGTGCTTGGGGTTCAAGGGTGAGACCCTCGGGTCGAACCAGGAAACCTGGTTTCTGGTGCTAAATGGCGTCGTGCCTGGTCGACACTTTTCCGAAAGACGTCGGGTCAGTACGACGCGTTTTAGGACAGAAACCTCCCTGTTCGAGGTTTCCTGAGTTAGGGGTTCTGGCGCTAAATGACGTCATGGATGGACGACGCCTTTCTGAAGGACGTCGAGCCATCATGACGCCATTTAGGCAGGAAATGCCCCGTTTAAGGGTTCTGCAAATCTGGATTTCTGGGTTGAATGGCGTCGGGCGACCCTGACGCGTTTTAAACGGCGGCTTCACTGGTGGACGCGTTTTAAGCGATAATCTGGCTTTTAATAAACATGTCTGAGGGTCTTGAATGGCGTCGACCTCGGTCGACGCGATTCAAGACAGGAATGCTCAATTCTGTTATATTCATGCATGTTTCACGTTGGGATGGTTCAAATGCATGCTTTGGGTTGTATACTGAGACGGAGGACTTCTGCGTGAGTGGAATTATATCACCTGTGTGTGTGTGTGTGCTTTAGCTATATACTGAGATTGAGGTTTACTGTGCGAATGGAATCATGTTATATGTGTGGTTGTGTTATGCGAATGTGGATCGGGTTAACTGTGGTTTACGTCTGTCACCATGGGCCGATGGGAGAAGGGCCATGGTGTCTGTGGAGTGGTGCGTGTTGTGTTTTACCCTTGGCTGAGAGAAGCAGAACCACCTTGAGCCCGTCGGGCCGGAGTAGCTGGTGTGCTATCCGAGGGGTTGCTGTTTGGTCTCAGCAGGTCGGGGTTTCCCTTGGTTGTCGTGACAGCTTCTGGCGTGTGTCTTGCTGTGGAGCTGGTGGTGTTTCTGGTGGGAGTTGGTTTACCCTTTAGCCATTGGGCCTGATGTGACCTTTGATCAAGGTTACGAGTGGTACCTATAGCCCTTGGCCTGACGCAGCCCGGGAGAGTTGGGTTTGTGGGTAGTTCCTGTAGCTTCGGCTTGACGGGGGTTCGCCGGTCCCCAGGGCCCTCCTGAAGCGCTGAGGCCTAGCGTGGAGGCAATCCGGACGGTAGGACAGTAGTCTAGACTGCTTGTGTGCACACGTAGTCTAGACTGCTTGTGTGCACACGTAGCTGGCAGTGGCGGTACACTGGTTACAGCTAGTCCTAGTTTGACTCACTGCCTCACCCTACAGTGCCCCGGAACACTGTAGGGGTGGACAGGCGTGAGTAGTGGTGGTAGTGTTGGGAGGCGGCGTCTGACTTCGGTCGACAGTGTGGTTCAGTCGCTTCGTGGACTTTGGCTGTGAGTCGTGACTCTGTGTTGGGTTCTTCGGGTTGCTTAGAATGGTTCTTGTTACACTGCTTGCCGTGTGTTTCATATCAGAGTTGGGTGCTGTGTTTACTGCTTTACTTAATTGCCATATTCTTGTTGTTTCACTTGTGGGTGTGTGAGTGGGAGGCAGGGGATCGGATGATCCCTACTAAGCCCATTTCTGGTGTGGCTCACTCCCTACGGTTTCAGGTGTGGACCTCGAGGCGAGCGGAAGCGTGGTGTCTTCTTGGTGTGCGGACCAGCAGCTGTCTTAGTTCCGGGGTATGCCCCGATGTTGTTGTACTTCCTTCTGCCTGTACTTATTTAATTGTTGGACATGTAATTATTGTTGGACTGTATACGGACATTGTTATTCTTCCTTCCTGCGCACTTGCTTCCTTTGTAGTCCGTGAGATTGTTATATTTAGCCTTGTTTAGCACTTACTCCTCCAGACGTGTTGTGCGAGATCCGGGTGTGAACCCGCAGTTAATGGGCCGACATCCATTTAGTGACCGGGTCTCCGGTCATAGGATGGCGGGTCGTTACAACCTCAGTCAATCCACAAATCTCTTAGTCCGACGCTCCTCGTCTCATGAGATAAAAGGCACAAACCTTCCAAGCGAAACAAACTTCATCTGGTATTCAAGGACTGTCATGCTTCCTTGGGTCAGCTCCATAAATTCCCTCTCTTTGGCCCTCTGAACATGCCTGGGAAAGTACTGTGCATTGAATTATTTCACAAAAGTCTCCCATGAAATCTTCCTGAGGCTCCTATCCACTAGGGACATCTTCCCGCTCTCTAATAACTGGCATCCTCTTCCTAGGAGCCATCTAATCGCCTATAATCACAAAAATCGAAAGGTTCTAATTAGAATCCTAAAACCTACACTACCGCCGTGCCTGTACGGGATAATGTAACTATTTGCCAGACTTACGACATTTAACCAAGTTACTCATTTATTTGCCAGACCGAATGCTCTGATACCAACTATAACGAGCCGCCACCCTATAATCGGGGATCTGATTACTAAATGGATACCGAATCATTAAATTTGGAACCAAACCAGGATCTAGATAAGTCTGGGAAATAAATAATAAACTAAGCTAAACATCCATATCGCATTGAATTAAAAAGGAAGTGCAAGAATTAAAAGTTATTACAATGCGACTCGACATAGCAAATAATTACATACTCCAACTGAAAAGAAATAATTAAGCGTATAGGCCAGAAATAAAATAACAACTACGTCGGGGTATACCTCGAAGTAACAGCTGCTAGCGTGCAACTCTAAGCAGCACTCTCCTCGCTAAGCCTGCCTGGAACCCTCACCTGAAAACTGCAGGGGTGAGTCTCAACAAAAAGACTCAGTAGGGATCCTTCGATCCCCACCTCCCACTCATGCACCCACAAGTGCAGTAACACAGCTAAAGGTAAAGTAAGCAAGTAAAGCAGTAATTACTACTCCTAAATCTTGATATAAATCACATGCATTCGAAATGTAACATGCATATCTCTGAAACCATTTTATCAGGGAGCCTACAACCAACATCTCGGCAAAACACGCCAACCACACAACCGAAAGTGGGAAACACCGACCAGCTGAGACCAAACAGTAACCCCTCAAATAGCACGCTAGCTACTCTGGCCCAACTAGCTCAGGTGGTTACTCCTTCCCCCAGCACGAGTGACACTTCACAGGTACCTCTCTGACACCGATACTAGCTAACCCCGGGGTTCACCAGGTGACCCTCTCTCACTGGGTGTCACCCTGCCACTGCTCCTACTGGCGCTGTGTCCCACCCACACCGACACAGGGTAACAAAGTGCTACAACTGTCACTCTAGGTCCACAGTCGCACGAAACATAACACGGTGCGATCCGGTCACATAGAAATCCTCATCCTCGAGTATGATTTCAAACATGCAATTAACCGAGCTATCTAACAGTGTAAACACATATTAATAGCATGGATTAATGTGATTCTGTCTTGAATCGCGTCGCCCAAGGCCAACGCCATTCAAGCCTCCTAAACTGGTTCATGTGAAATCTGGCTCTCGAAAATGACCTAAAACACGTCGCCACAGGTAGCCGCCTTTTGAAAAGGCGTCGCTGTCCCTCATCACTTGATAGCGACAGAAGCAGGGACAGGCTACGGGGTAATTTCCACTAAAACGCGTCGTTCACGCAAGTCGCCTTTTAAAAAGGCGTCACTGTCCCTGGACGCTTGTCAGTCTAGAGACAAAGTCTGTTAATGGGGCAAAATCGCGTCGTGGGTGGGCGCCGCCTTTCTAAAAGGCGTCGCTGCACCTTGACGCCATTTAGTCCAGACAGACGGGTTCTCCCCTCCGTTTCCCCCAATCCACAAGTTGGGATTTCTCTCCCGAAACGTACAAAAAAGCTATGAAACATAGGGAGGAAAGGAGGAGAACCTAAATACCTATTAAAACACCCAATTTCTCATTTCATGCATTTAGCATTTTCACCCCAAAAACACCCCTAAACATGCTTCAAAGCGGGAAAACATACATGCTTCAAAGCAGGAAAACATGATTTTAAGATGAAACACTACGGGGATCGTCACCCTACCGGTTACTTGAACTCCTCTAGGCTCCAAGCCGCCAACCCGTCTCGCCCCACACCGCCGCCGGTACCGCCGAGGACGTCGGCCGCCGTCCGGAGAGAAAATGCCACGGAGGAGGTGGTGGTGGTAGTGGTGGGAGTTAGGAGGTCGATGGAGTGGAGGGAGAGATGAAATGGTGGGAGGAAAAGAAGGAGGGGGAAGAGGGATCGCCGGAGCCGCCGGGGAAGAGAGGAGAGAGAAGAGAGAGGAGAAAATGAGGGAAAGGAAGGAGGGTTCGCGGGGTCAAACAGAAGCTGGGTAAAACGCGTCGTACGACACAAACACCTATCAGTTGACATAAAGGGTTGTACTGATAGAGACTCTGAAACTCGTTGTCGATCAAAGACGCCTTTCAGACGATAAGACCGGCGCCGTACACTGACAACCCAGGGTCGTACTCTGAATGGCGTCGCCCAACAAGGACGTCGTTCAGACGACACGACAAGGGCCGTACTCTCGCGGCCCGAAGCCCGCCCACGTGGCACAAAAGCAACCGAGCTAAATGGCGTCCACCCAGCAAGACGCCGTTCAAAAGTCGTCGTGCCTCCTAGACGTCATTTAGAAGACACTCCCCTGACCCGTCAGGGCCCAAACTAGGGGACCCGACCTAGAAACTGACCTGATAACCGGATCCAAAACCTCAGTCGTTACATAGCACCTGTTTAAGATTCTCCAGGAAATTTTCAAAAGAATCTCCGAGAATCAAAAAATCATCCATGAAAACTTTGAGGAATTCTCCCACCATATCATAGAATATAGCCATCATACATCGTTAAAATGTGGCTGGTGCATTGCATAATCCAAATGGCATTCTCCTGAAAGCAAACGTGCCATAAGGGCACATAAAGGTGGTCTTTTCTTGATCTTCTAGGTAAATAGCCACTTGATTGTACCCAGAGTACCCATATAGGAAGCAAAAGTACTTTTGGCCCGATAACTTTTCAAGAATCTGATTCATGAACGAGAGTGGAAATTGATCCTTCTTAGTCATGAGATTCAGCTTTCGGTAATCAATGCACACTCTCCATCCCGTGGTGGGCCTAGTAGGTACCTCTTCCCCATGATCGTTCTTGATAACCATCAATCCGGACTTCTTGGGTACCACTTAAGTTGGGCTGACCTATTTGCTATCCGATATGGGGTAAATGATACTCGCATCCAGCCATTTCACCACTTCTTTCTTTACCACCTCTTTCATATTTGGGTTAAGCCGTCTTTGCATTTCCCGACTGGGCTTGGAATTCTCTTCCATATAGATGTGATGCATGCAAATGGACGGGATAATTCCCTTTAAATTTTCCACCAACCATCCAATGGAGCTCTTGTGCTCTTTAAAGACCTCGATTAATTGGGCCTCTTGCAGTGATGTGAGATTTGCCGCGATGATGATCGGAAGAGTTTGGTCCGGACCCAAGAAGATATACTTGAGAGACTCAGATAATGGCTTGAGTTCAAGTTTAGGAGGGTCCTCTAAGGATGGCAAAGCGGGCTCAGACTGCAAGGCTGGTAAAGGTTTAACCTTGGGCTAAGAGATTAATGGGCTGGGAGAATCTTTTAAAGCATTGGCTTCTTCTAAAAGGTCATGTGTGAGCACCGAATTCTCTTCGATTAAATCATCCAAAATATCAATGGTGTGGCACTCTTCTTCGTGATTTGGATATTTGGATGCTTTGAAGACATTAAGCTTGACCTTTTGACCCCCAAAGGATATGTCCATCATTCCAGTTTCACAATTGATGTTAGCTTTGGCGGTGGCCAAAAATGGACGTCCTAGGATGATCAGGGTATGAATGAGCTCCTCGAGTGAGGTCATATCCAGAATGAGAAAATCCACGGGGAAGTAGGAATCATGAACTTTTACAATAACATCCTCAATGAGTCCTCGTGGAATTTTTACAGACCTATTTGCCAACTGCAAGGCGATGGATGTGGGCTTCAGTTCCCCAATATCAAATTTTTCAAAAATAGCAGTTGGCAATAAGTTCGCACAAGCGCCCAAATCCAATAATGCTCTATTAAATGTGACTCCACCTATGTCACATTTAATCAAAGGTGCTCCAGAGTCCTTCAGCTTCTTGGGTAGATGGTTCATTAAAATTGCACTCACATCTTCTAAAAGTCTAACCTTTTCAGGAGTCAATCTCGATTCCCTTCTCGGCGTGCACAATTCCTTTAGGAACTTAGCATAAGCTGGCACATGCTTGATAGCATCAAGGAGTGGAATATTGATCTGAACTTGTTTAAATAATTTCATCAACTCCTCATTCTGGGCCAGTTTCTTCCTGGCAGTGGGCTTTGCTAGTAAAGCGTTTGGGAATGGCACTCGTGGTTGATATGAGCTTGGGCTTTCATCAAACTTTCCTTTTCCTTTTGGATCTCCCCCCAACTTCTCCATATTGGGCTCAACCTCACTTTCACTTTTGATTTCCTGAGGCCCACTAGTGGAACCTTCTGCTACCTCCCCATCCTTCTGTGGGTTCTCCAAACTCTTCCCACTCCTAAGGGCCGAAATAGCTTTAGCATTCTCAAATTGTGGCCCTTTAGGTTGTGCTAATGGGCCAGGTTGAGGTAAAAGGCCCGATTGGGATGGAAAACCTGGAGGTTGATTTCTCGGATTAACAATGGGTTGACTAGGAAGTTGGCCCATTTCCCTCCTTATAGCGGCTTCAGCTAATTGCACCATTTGACTCTCCAACTTAGAAATATACTGTTGTTGGATCAAGATAAGTTGTTGGAGTTGTGTGAATTTGTCATCAAAATTGGGCTGAGGAGGTTGTTGATAAGTTGGTGGAGGAGGATATTGAGTGGATTGCCCTGATTGGAAGGATTGATAGTGGGCTGGTTGAGAGAATTGGGCTTGAGAGAAGTGGCTCTGTGGTCCCCTAGCCTGTACATTTCCATAGAAATTGGATTGATGTTGAAATGAATTCTGTGACTTTTGGGCTTGATGCATGGAAGGATTAGACATTTGTAAAGGAGCCTGCTGGTTCTTCCACGAAAAATTAGGGTGATTTCTCCAGTCCGGATTGTAAGTATTAGAGAATGGATCATTATTGGGCCTGGAGAATCCCTGGGCAGCTTGAACTTGTTCTTGAATGAACGGTGGTAATTGGGCCGTAGTTGGGCATTCATTCACTTGATGGGCCGAACTTGCGCACAAAGTACAAATATTATGAGAGATGGAAGATGGGCCTTCATATGGACTAGATGGTGTTGGATAGGTAGGTTCTTGCTGTAAGGAATCGCCTAGAACGCAACGGAGAATAAAATGATTCCTATATATCGGCTGCTGGGATCGTAAAACAGACAATAAAAATAAACGCCGGAAGAACGATTCTTCACCTTTGCGGGGTTTCGAATCTCCCGTGGATGATTCTGACTCGGTAATCGCGCACGCGCACGATCTCTAGAGGTATCCACACGAGTTCCCGCTGTACACGGGATTTCCTCCTCGACTTGAGTGCTCCGACCAGATCTCAAATCCACCATGTGCGGAGAGAGACAGATCTACTCCAAGAGAGAGAGAAGGAGAGAGAGAGAGGAGATAGAGAATCTGGGGTGAGTAATTTGTCCAACCAACCTTTTTACCCCTTCCCCTTGGCCTCCTTATATAGAAATAAGGATAAGCACAAGGATTAATCCTCATGATTATCTAAGAGTTTGGCCTTGGATAATTCTCCATTAAATCTTCATGTTTATCCTGCGGCTTTTCATAAAAAACCCAGATAAGCATGAAATTTAACGTCCCTCACCGTCTGACGAGAACTCTTATGTGTGTGACCCTCTAGGCCCATATATCAGTCCGGTTTTAGGCCCATTAAACTTAGAACTGATTCTAGAGTTTAATATTTATTAATTAACATTTAAACATCATATGTTAAATGATTAATTTAATAAACAAGTGAATTATCATCTGATGATTAATTCACTTGGCCTTCTGATCATGAACAGCACCAAACACTACCTCATGATCTCAGAAGATATAAGGGATATTGTTCCCTTTAATTGAACCTTTCCGTCTGCAGATACCACACAGATATAATCCTTCACTCATGCAATGTCCCGATAACGCAAGGGTATGGTTTTATAGTCAAACCCTCTATCGCATTATCTAGATGGATTCCAGTACTCAGTTAATATCTTGAAAGACATCTCTTTCATTTGACCATGGCCAGGGATTTCTGTGTACACATCTATTGGACATTCTCTCTCCAGTCTTATACCAAGAGTGAGTGATCCCTTGTTGTTCACTCAATTACATTCGCAAGCTTTCCACTGTATCTGAGAGACCGACTATCGTGCACTTAATGGTTAAAGTCCACAAGTCAGAAAATCAAGATACAATGGTTCACAAACAAGGTATCATTGGTGACTCAGGTCAAAGGACCAACTGTGCTACTGCAACGATTGAATTCCCTGGTTGACTAATAGGTATAATTACCATCCAGGAATTCTTATTTGGGTATGTTCAGTGAACTCATTCTCTAATGAGCACCCACATGTTTGTCTTAGTGTCACCACACGAGTGAATGTGAGATCATTCACCCTCATCACATGAGCAGACATAACTTGTGTCGATCTTATCGGATATTTAATGTCCATCTCAAATATCCTATGATCGAAAACTGTTCAAAACAAGCGACTGAGGATATTGATCTCACTATCATGATCTCATCATGATTCAATATCCCATACATTTGTCTATGGACCTTCATTACGATAGTTAATTTGCGAGAACTGTAAATGAAGAAATGATTGCCTTTATTAATAATTTGAACTAGAATGTACAATGATTGGCTTTGAGGCCACCCAATTCTATCATTCTCCCACTTGGACTATAGCCAATCACCCATGTGTCTAAGTCCCATAGACTTAAGGTGACGTTCTAAATTGTTTTGAGACAATGGCTTAGTCAAGGGATCTGCTACATTATCTTTAGATGAGACTTTCTCAACTACTATATCTCCTCGGGCGATGATCTCACGAATCAGATGAAATCGTCTCAGAATGTGCTTTGACTTCTTATGTGATCTTGGCTCCTTCGCTTGAGCTATTGCCCCATTGTTGTCACACAATAATGGAATAGGATCTGAAATGCTTAGAACTACTCCAAGTGCTGAGATGAACTTCTTCATCCAAACCGCCTCCTTGGCCGCTTCAGCTGCAGCAATGTATTCTGCTTCGGTCGTCGAATCTGCAATTGTTTCTTGTTTGGATCTTTTCCAACTTACTGCACCTCCATTTAACATGAACACAAATCCAGACATGGATTTGCTATCATCCATATCCGACTGGAAACTCGAGTCAGTAAACCCTCGAAGTTCCAAGTCGTTTCCTCCATAGACGAGAAATAGATCCTTAGTCCTTCTCAAGTATCTAAGGAAGCATTTCACCGCCTTCCAGTGTTCTTCACCTAGATCAGCCTGATATCTACTGGTGACACTTAGTGGGTGTGCCACATCAAGCCTAGTACATAGCATTGCATACATGATAGATCCTATTGCCGAGGCATAAGGAACTCTATCCATGTATACTTTCTATTCAGGTGTCTTGGGGGACATTTCTTTAGAGAGATAAATTCCATACCTCATTGGAACGAGACCTCTCTTGGAATTTTCCATGCCAAACCTTTTGACTATGGTATCTATGTACATAGATTGGGATAAGCCAAGCATCCTTTTGGACCTATCTCTATAGATCCTTATTCCCAGAATATAGGATGCTTCTCCCAAATCTTTCATGGAGAAGTTTTTGGATAACCAAGTCTTACTGATGACAACATTCCTACATCATTCCCAATGAGTAGAATGTCATCAACGTAAAGTACCAAAAAGGTAATTGCACTCCCACTAGTCTTTTTGTATACACAAGGTTCATCTTCATTCTTAATGAAGTCATAAGATTTGATTGCTTCATCAAATCTTAAGTTCCAAGTTCGGGATGCCTGCTTTAATCCATAGATGGATCTTTGCAGCTTGCATACTTTACTTGAATGCTGTTTGGAAGTGAATCCTTCAAGTTGTATCATATACACCTCTTCTTGAAGGTTCCCGTTAAGGAATGTCGTTTTCACATCCATTTGCCATATTTCATAATCATAGAATGCGGCGATAACAAGAAGTATTCTGATTGACTTAATCATGGCAACTGGAGAAAAGGTTTCGTCATAGTCAATGCCTTGCCTTTGACGATATCCTTTTGCTACCAGCCTTGCCTTGTATGTGTCAATCCGTCCATCTGCCCCGATCTTTCTTTTAAAGATCCATTTACTGCCAATAGGTACTATACCTTCTGGCATATCAACCAAGTTCCAAACTTGGTTGGCATACATGGACTGAATTTTAGAATTCATTGCCTCTTGCCATTTTTCTGATTCTTGACTATTTATGGCTTCTTGGTAGGTTTGAGGATCATCATCCTCATTTAAGTACACTTTTGGTTTGCTATCATCGATATGTCCAACGTATCTTTCAGGGTGCTTAGGCACTCTACCTGATCTGCGAACCTTTTGTGTATCATCTTGAACAAGTTCTTGAGTCAATGGTTCAGTAGATGAACTAGTGTTGATTTGTGAGTCTAGAATTTCTTCCAGTTCTATCTTGCTCCCACTGTCTTCTTTTGAAAGATATTCTTTTTCTAAGAAGACAACTCTTTTTGCGACAAACACCCTTTGATCGCTGGGCTTATAGAAATAATATCCAAAAGTCTCTTTTGGATATCCCACAAATCTACATTTCTCTGTCCTAGAATCCAGTTTGTCTGGATCATGTCTTTCGATATGTGCAGGACAACCCCAGACTCTAACATGCTTAAAGTCCGGTTTCTTCCCTTTCCATATCTCATATGGAGTGGAAGATACTGACTTACTAGGAACTATGTTCAACAGATATGCAGCAGTTAATAGTGCATATCCCCATAAAGAGATTGGAAGTTTGGCATAACTCATCATTGATCGTACCATATCTAATAAAGTACGATTTCTCCTTTCTGATACACCATTTAATTGTGGTGTATAGGGAGGAGTCCACTGAGACAAAATGTCATTATTCTTAAAATATTCTGTGAATTCTGTACTTAAGTATTCACACCCTCTATCTGATCGAAGAGTTTTGATACTCTTTCTAGTCTGCTTCTCAACTTCATTTTTAAACTCTTTAAATTTCTCAAACACTTCTTACTTATATTTCATTAAATGTATGTAGCCATATCTTGAGAAATCATCTGTAAATGAAACAAAGTATGAGTAACCACCCATAGCATGAGTGGACATTGGACCACATACATCACTATGTATTAGTTCCAATAAGTCCTTAGCTCTTTCTCCATGTCGTGAGAATGGAGCTTTGGTCATTTTTCCCATGAGACAAGCTTCACAAGTTGCAAATGATTCATAATCAAATGGATCAATATATCCATTCTTTTGCAACCTGATGATCCTGTTCTCATTTATATGACCTAGCCTACAATGCCATAGGTACGATTTATTCACATCCTTATCTAAGCGTTCAAGAGATTTATTTACCATACAAACATCATATGAAATATCAAGTAAATATAATCCATTCAATAAATATCCGGAAGCAAACAATTTGTCTCCTTGATAAATGGAATAACCTTTATTCTCTAGTTTCATAGAATATCCTTGTTTATCTAAACATGAAATAGATATGATATTCCTAATAATAGTCGGAACATAATAACAATCTATTAGTTCCAATGAGTCTCCTGACGGCATCTGAAGTCTTGCTGTCCCCACAGCTAACGCAACAACTTTTGCTCCATTCCCAAGCCTCAGATCCACGTCTCCGCGGTTCAATCTTCTTTTACTTGTTAACACTTGCAAGTTATTGCAGATATGAGAAACACATCCAGTATCTAATACCCAAGATGTTGATTCTCTATAAGACAAGTTAAGATCGATCATGAGTATACCTGAAGCTTCACCAAGCTTCTACTTTGCTTTTTCTGCTAGATAGATCTTGCAGTTTCTCTTCCAGTGACTTTCTTTATGGCAGTAGAAACACTAACCTTTATCATTGACTTTAGCTTTGTCCTTTTGAACCGCCGGTTTGCTTTTCACTAGCTTCTTAGGCTTACCTTTCTTAAAGGTCTGTCCAGCTTTTCTTTTCTTGTTGGTCTTACCAACAAGCATTACATTTGACTTATCTTTCTGGATAGTGCCTTCTGCTGTCTTCAACATGTTGAGCAGCTCAGCCAGTGTAACTTCAATTTTGTTCATATTGAAGTTGATAATGAATTGTGAAAATGAATCTGGAAGGGACTGTAGGATTAAGTCGATGCTTAGGTCATTGTTCATAACAAAGCCAAGCGCAGCAAGCCTCTCAATCCATTCTATCATCTTGAGCACATGAGTTTGCACAGATGTGCCCTCGCTCATTCTGGTCCTGAACAATTTCTTAGATATCTCATATCTTTCTGTTCTGGATTGTTCACCAAACAACTCTTGTAGGTGATTCAGAATGGTCTTAGGTTCCATGTTATCATGCTGTCGCTGCAGTTCATTGTTCATTGAACCAAGCATATAACACTGGACTTTGACAGAGTCCTCCTTCCAATTTTCATACATTATTAATTCATCCTCGTTAGCATTTTCACCGGGTTGTACTGGATCTGGTTGATCCAGGACATAGGCTAGCTTTTCACACCTGAGGACAATCTTCAGGTTGCGTAACCAGTCAATGTAATTTGGTCCCATGAGTTTGTTTGCATCAAGTATGCAACGAAGGGGGTTAGGTGACGACATAGCGACCTACAAGGAAATATATAAAAATGAGCAGATAGTTCTTAAAATCTGATTTAGGACTTTTAATCTAGATTTAGGCTCCCACTATTTTTCGGCGATCTGTATGACCCTCTAATATACAGAACGGGAGATTCCAGTGATCTCCTAGTGGGGATCAGAAACCTTCGGGCAACATGCATGTGACCTTGTGGTAGCACAACAAATCACATCAAGTCCCTTAGGCAGTCAACTCTTGACAATTGCACTATTTGCAATATCCGATCGATTTAACCCCTGAATTAGAATGACCTTATGGTAGCACAACAAATCAAATGATTCAGTTAAGTTTATCCATCATTACTTAGATAACATGAATTCATAGTGCAATCTTTGTGGTAGCATAACAAAACTACATTATTTGTCCATTTATCTTAATGACATCACATGTCGCAGACCTAGGTTAATTTCTAAATCAAATAGACCTTGTGGTAGCACAACAAATCCATTTGAGATAAGAATTATCCTTAGATCTATAATGATGGTGGGTTATGTGGATTATTCTGAATATCTCACGTTTACAACTTAAATTTTAAGAGGGTTTTGAGTTGATTTATAAAAATCGTGCTATCAATAGTATTTCGATTTAAAGTATCATAATACTTAATAGAAATATATATATGATAGCATAGTCCACAAATATCACATATATGCAGAAAAATTAAATAGGGATGATCATGGACTGGTAAAGCTACTATGGAATCATCGGAGCCAAACGATGATCCATAATAGGATCCTAATGTAAAAACAGCAACACTGGTTCCATTTGATGCGAGTCTTTCCTCCAGAGGTGTCTTCAGAAGATCCCATCCTCTAAGCTTAATCCGAAACATTTAAATATGAAATTCAGGACTCGCAGGTCCATAAATGTACATTTAAAACAATAAGAAATCTTGATCTTATCAAGGGGAGTACAATCTTATAGGAAGGTAGAGAGTACATTTGGATTAAGAGAGAGGAGGACACGCAGGTCCTATTTAAAATACCAAATGAAATAAGCATCGCATTCATTCACACCAATCATCACATGATAATAATAAGTCCATGATCATCCCACCACAAAACACATCACATGCATCACAATCATCACATAATTGCAGTTTGGTATTAAATTTTATAAATATAAAATTATAATACCAATTAGTTTTCGAAATAACATTTATTTCAACATTATCAATAATATTCAAAGCATTATTGACTAATGAAATTACTAAACTATTCAGTTAATCTAAATACTAATTCAAACAATTTGAACTGATAAATAAAATCAAGTTATGCATAAAATCAGTTTAAAACATTTTTAAACTAATTGATTAATTAGGGAAGTCAATTATCTAAATTTTTTTTAAATAATTAACTATCACCCTATTAACAATAAAACCCTTTAAGTGGATTAACAGTTATTAAACAGTTTAACAACCTGTTAATAATCATAAAAATAATTAATAACAATTATTAATTATTCCTATAATTTTTTCTGTTTTAAAACAATTTTAAAACGAGCTTAAATGGGCTTAAAATGGGCTAATAAAGGGTTATAGGGGGCTAAACAGTTATTAAAACAATTTTAATAATCATAAAAATTGGGCCCAGCCCATTAGGGCTAAATGGCCCGGGCCATGGCTCGGCCAGGGTCGAGCCCTGGCTCGGCCAGAGGCTCCGGCCCGGCCAGACCCGAGCCCTGGCTCAGCCAGGGGCTCGGGCCCGGCCCAGCCCGGTCCGACCGGGTCGGAACCGACGGCCCGCCCGTTCGCTTGGCCGGACCAGTCCGTCTGGACCGTCGCCCCTCCCACCCGAGCCTCTCTTCATGCAGAAACCCTAGAGCTGCTGCAGGCCGGCGGCCGCCCCCCGGTGGCATAGGCCTCGGCCGGCGGTGCCCCCGGCGCCGGCGACGTGCTCGGCGCCGGCGACGTGCTCGGCGCCGGCAGGGCCGCCGGCGGTGGCCAAAACCAGATCCGGCCGACCCCCAAAAATCTTCAAAATTCTTAATTTTGCAGGTTCCAAACCGTGTTTTGGGGCTTGATTTAGCAGCCTTACATGGGCACTCCGGCGCCGATCATCATGCCCAATGTGAAGTGGTGACTATCACCAAGAGATCTAGAGATTCGGCTGGCCGTCCCAACGCTTGGGAAGCGAGTACGAAGTCGCTAAACTACCCCGTTCATCGTCCCACGAAGAACTACGAAAATCCCAAAATAAAATCCGAAATCAATTCTCAATAAGTTTTAGACATTCTAAGACCGTGGGAACGATTCCCAGATTATTAAAATAATATTTAGCCCAATAACACGTACAATACGGGTTCTTCACGCATAACGAGAAAAATCACGCAAAACGATGCAGTTTTACGATCGAACCAGCAACCTGGCTCTGATACCACTGTAAGGAATCGCCTAGAACGCAGCGGAGAATAAAACGATTCCTATATATCGGCTGCTGGGATCGTAAAACGGATAATAAAAATAAACGCAGGAAGAACGGTTCTTCACCTTTGCGGGGTTTCGAATCTCCCGTGGATGATTCCGACTCGGTAATCGCGCACGCGCACGATCTCTAGAGGTATCCACACGAGTTCCCACTGCAGACGCGATTTCCTCCTCGACTTGAGTGCTCCGACCAGATCTCAAATGCGGAGAGAGACACATCTACTCCTAGAGAGAGAGAAGGAGAGAGAGAGATGAGATAGAGAATCTGGGGTGAGTAATTTGTCCAACCAACCTTTTTACCCCTTCCCCTTGACCTCCTTATATAGAAATAAGGATAAGCATAAGGATTAATCCTCATGATTATCCAAGAGTTTGGCCTTGGATAATTCTCCATTAAATCTTCATGTTTATCCTGCGGCTTTTCATAAAAAATCCAGATAAGCATGAAATTTAACGTCCCTCAGCGTCTGACGAGAACTCTTATGTGTGTGACCCTCTAGGTCCATATATCAGTCCGGTTTCAGGCCCATTAAACTTAGAACTGATTCTAGAGTTTAATATTTATTAATTAACATTTAAACATCATATTTTAAATGATTAATTTAATAAACAAGTGAATTATCATCTGATGATTAATTCACTTAGCCTTCTGATCATGAACAGCACCAAACACTACCTCATGATCCCAGAAGATATAAGGAATACTGTTCCCTTTAATTGAACCTTTCCATCTGCAGATACCGCACAGATATAATCCTTCACTCATGCAATGTCCCGTTAACGCAAGGGTATGGTTTTATAGTCAAACCCTCTATCGCATTATCCAGATGGATTCCAGTACTCAGTTAATATCTAGAAAAACATCTCTTTCATTTGACCCTGGCCAGGGATTTCTGTGTACACATCCATATGACATTCTCTCTCCAGTCTTATACCAAGAGTGGGTGATCCCTTGTTGTTCACTCAATTACCTTCGCAAGCTTTCCACTGTATCTGAGAGACCGACTATCGTGGACTTAATGGTTAAAGTCCACAAGTCAGAGAATCAAGATACAATGGTCCACAAACAAGGTATCATTGGTGACTCAGGTCAAAGGACCAACTGTGCTACTACAACGATTGAATTCCCTGGTTGACTAATAAGTATAATTACCATTCATGAATTCTTATTTGGGTATGTTCAGTGAACTCATTCTCTAATGAGCACCTACATGTTTGTCTTAGTGTCACCACACGAGTGAATGTGAGATCATTCACCCTCATCACATGAGCAGACATAACTTGTGTCGATCTTATCGGATATTTAATGTCCATCTCAAATATCCTATGATCGAGAACTGTTTAAGACAAGCGACTGAGGATATTGATCTCACTATCATGATCTCATCATGATTCAATATCCCATACATTTGTCTATGGACCTTCATTACGATAGTTAATTTGCGAGAACTATAAATGAAGAAATGATTGCCTTTATTAATAATTTGAACTAGAATATACAATGATTGGCTTTGAGGCCACCCAATTCTATCGCTTGCTTGTTTAAGGCTAAGAGTTGATCTAATTTTTGGGCCAAGATGTCTACTTTATCCAATTTCTGATTGATCAAATTGATGTCCATTCTGGATTCGGGCTCTCCACGAGCCTTAAGTTCATACATTCCGGCCCGCTTAGATGGCCTAACAGACCTCTCGTAAGATGATAGAGAGGCATGATTGATGGAATTATCACTTAGCATCTCAAATAAATCATAAGCCTCCTCTTTATTTTTCATCATAAATGCCCCTCCACATGAGGCATCCACCATTTGTCTGAACTATTCAGAAAATTCTTCATAGAATGCTTAGACAATTTTCCACTTTGATAGCCCATGATGAGGGCATTTCCTAAGCAATTCTTTCAATCTTTCCCAAGATTCATAGATCAATTCTGCGGGAGTTTGGGTAAAACTCGTGATGGCCCTTCTCATGGTATTAGTCCGCCCTATAGGATAAAACTTCTTTAGAAATTCTTTTTGCATTTCTTCCCATGTCTTAATGGGCCTACTTATAGTCCTCAGCCAATATTTGGCTTTATCTTTCAAAGAGAAGGGGAATAGGGTCAACTTAAGGGCATCATCGGTGAAATTCTGGATTTTCACCGTGGAATAGATTTCTAAAAATTCATCCAGATGCTTATAAGGATCTTCATTTATATTCCCATAAAAAGATGGGAGCATTTGGATGGTACTTGATTTAATCTCATATTGATTGGCCGGGTTCTGAGGAAGGTGAATACTAGATGAAGGTTGATATTGATTTGGAATGAAATAATCCTTCATTTGCTTCGGTGGCTGCTGATTATCGGCCATTTGATCTTGAAGTGGGTTTCTTTGATGGATAATTCTCTCAATTTCAGCAATCGGTCCTAGAAGGTTTGGACTTTGAGATCTCCTACCTTGCATGCACTAAGACGAAGAGAGAGAAGAAGGATTTGATTTTTCTTTTCTTTCACTCTTTTTTTTTTATATGCAAACAAATTATCAGACAAGCTTAACCTAATGACTTAAGGTTGACCTAGACTTCTATGTGAATTTTTCTCACAAAGTGAATGGGGTCCACCACAAGTCACAACCACAATCAGTCAACGGCCAGGTAAGAGGTGGGGTAGTGGGAGGCTCCCCTTACTTTCGTATGGACCTAATTAAGGAAGGGTGATGAAATCTCCACCTTATATTGTTAAAAGTATTGCCCTTAAAAGTCTTTTTTTTTTTTCAATGCAATGCAACAGTCAAATCAAGTAAGGGGTTTTGATGCAATCATGAATGATTTGCTAAAATTGAAACACGTACCTTTCCGTAGCAATCTTCAACAAAGAATGGAAATGATTATGAAAGGAAGCTAACTCATGCTTTCCTACAATGATGAATGCCTAACATGGATGGTTTCTAATCTTGGAATTACAATTTTTAAATTTGAATTTGAATTTTCTTCTTTTAGTTAATGAAATCCTATCTAAATTAGAAACTATAAAAAAAAGAAACTAACTAAAATAATGAAAATGACAAAGGGAATGTTGGAACACACTTACCAATGATTTCGCTTTCCCTTTTTTTTTTTAATACACACCTACAAAAATAAGAAAAAGGAGATGAGATTAAGAATAATTACACTAAATCCAAAATAATCAAAATTAAAAATCTAAATCCCCGGCAACGATGCCAAAAATTGATAGCTTAAGATTGTGTCGTTAAAAATCAAAGCTAACAATCTAAATTAATCGGCTTTCAAATTAAACTTTAACAATAGCAACGGTGAGTCCGAGTCGAATCCACAAGAAAATATATTTTTAAAGTTGAAAACCTTAGATTTTTTTAGAGGAAAAACAGAGAAGAAAGAAGATGGAGCATGATGATTTAATAAACAACAATTGAAACTAATCGGACTTACTATGAACTCACAAAAGGAGCACCCCTAAACGAGCATAATCAGACCATCTATTGAAATAAGACTACCCCTAAAATACTAATTAAAAGTATAATATAAAGTTTGAGTAATATCAACATAAAAAACAATAAAAGTTGTAGAACAAAAAGAGGTAGAAAAGATAACTTTTTTCAAAGGAGCTACTGTCATTCATTCACAAAAATATATGAAATTTTATAGAGACATTGAAAATAAAAAAATAACATAACTTTTATAAGAATACTTTTATAGAAAATATTCGAAATACAGTGTAACATGGAGAACTCAAAAACTAGAGAGAGGCGATGGAGAGAGAAAAGTGGTGCTTGCAGCCGTCGTCGCCCTTCGCGTGGATTCTTGGCCGCCCTATACTTCTTCTAGTAGTCAGTTGCAGTGCCTTGAGTCCACCTCTTGCCCTTGACAGCCGCCGGTTTGAGAGAGATGTAGAGAGAGAGAGAGCGAGCGAGCGAGAGAGGGAACGAAGCTAGAGAGAGAGAGAAAGAGTGCTACAGTACCGTGGTACTGTAGCTACAGTACCGTGGGTACTGTAGCAGATAGGGAGAAAAAGTGAGGGAGAAAGGGGAGAGAAGGCAGGAGGGAGAAGAAAAGTAGGGGGGGCGGGAAGGAAGGAAGGAGAGATTTCTTAAAAAGGGAGAGAGAAATTTTAAAATAAAGAAAGGAAGAAAGTGGATGGCGGTTGGTTCCTCTTGTTCTCTTATTGGGTAAGAATTAGGGCAACCATTTAGGATAGCAAAAGACCCTTTTACCTCCGCTTTAGTATTTTTGCCAAAATAAAGTCGATTTTGATGGGATTCGAACTCCCGTCCTTCCCACAAACAACTAGAAACTTGGCCAATTGCACTGCATCTTCTTCATGTCCTATTCACATAAAATAAATGTAAATTAGGATATTATCATGAATAAAATTACATTTATGTTTAAATAAGTTGATTTCTTATGGTTTTGCTGAGAAAACCGCAAATACATGAAATGATGATGTTTTTAACTCAGAATTTGACGAAATTGGTACCGTTGGAATCGGTACGAAGTTGTCTATCATTTCATGCTATTTTAAACATCATAAACATAAATATAGTGCATGCATTTGTTCTTTTAATAATAGAAAATACTAATTTATCAAGACGCGAATCATAATTCTTTCCAATTTCCCGTGGTATGGCCCTATCCAGAAGAGGCGGTAAAATCTAAAAGGCGTTGCTCTATAGGGACGCGTTTCACTCATTTCAAAAATTTCCTATTGCCGCCTCAGTTTATGCGCCACTGAATGGCATCGCTATTCAAATATGTGATTTAACAAATTCAAACAGGGTCTTGCGAGCTTGAGTCTCTTCCCCCTCATATGCTCTTTGGCTTTCTCTCTCCTCCCTCTCTAGCTCTCCATCTCTCTCTCTCTCGTGCCCTACCATGGAGCAAGGAGGACCTACTGGACTCGACGCGTTTTAGCGCAGAAACCTTCCTGTGTGAGGTTTCCTGAGTTAGGGGTTCTGCGCTAAATGACGTCATGGATGGACGACGCCTTTTAGAAGGACGTCGGGCCATCATGACGCCATTTAGGCAAGAAATGCCCCCCTTTAAGGGTTTTGCAAATCTGGTTTTCTGGATTGAAAGGCGTCGGGACACCCAGTCGCGTTTTAAATGGCGACTTCATCGGTGGACGCGTTTTAAGCAATAATCTGACGTTTAACTGAACCTGTCTGAGGGACTTGAATGGCGTCGACCTCGGTCGACGCGATTCAAGCCAGAAGTGCTATATTGCTGGTTTTTAGCATGTGTTCCACGGTGAAAGTTCTAAGGCATGTTTTATGTTGTACACTGTGATCGAGGACTTATGTGTGAGTGGAATTACAGCATGTTAAATGTGTATGTGTGTGTGTCTGTACGAATATGGATTCGGGATGACTGTGGTTTCCGTTTGTCACCATGGGCTGATGGGAGAAGGGCCATGGTGTCTGTGAGGAGGGGTACTTGTTGTGTTTCACCCTTGGCTGAGACAAGCAGAACCACCTTGAGCCCGTCGGGTCGGAGTAGCTGTGTGCTATCCGAGGGGTTGCTGTTGGTCTCAGCGGGTCGGGGTTTCCCTTGGTTGTCATGACAGCTTCTGGCGTGTTTCTTGCTGTGGAGCTGGTGGTGTTTCTGGTGGGAGTTGGTTTATTCATTAGCCAGTGGGCCTGATGTGACCTTTGATCAAGGTTACGAGTGGTACCTATAGCCCTTGGCCTGACGCAGCCCGGGAGAGTTGGGTTTGTGGGTAGTTCCTGTAGCTTCGGCTTGACGGGGGTTCGCCGGTCCCCAGGGCCCTCCTGAAGCGCTGAGGCCTAGCGTGGAGGCAATCCGGACGGTAGGACAGTAGTCTAGACTGCTTGTGTGCACACATAGCTGGCAGTGGCGGTACACTGAGTCCAGCTAGTCCTAGTTTAGCTCGCTGCCTCACCCTACAGTGCCCCGGAACGCTGTAGGGGTGGACAGGCGTGAGCAGTGGTGGTAGTGTTGGGAGGCGACGTTCGACTTCGGTCGACAGTGTGGTTTAGTCGCTTCGTGGACTTTGACTGTGAGTCGTGACTCTGTGTTGAGTTCTTCGGGTTACTTGGAGTGGTTCTTGTTACACTGCTTACCGTGCGTTTCACATCAGAGTTGGGTGTTGTGTTTACTGCTTTACTTTAATTGCCATATATTCCTGTTGTTACACTTGTGGGTGTGTGAGTGGGAGGCAGGGGATCGGATGATCCCTACTGAGCCCATTTCTGGTGTGGCTCACTCCCTGCGGTTTCAGGTGTGGACCTCGAGGCGAGCGGAAGCGTGGTGTCTTCTCGGTGTGCGGACCAGCAGCTGTCTTAGTTCCGGGGTATGCCCCGATGTTGTTGTACTTCCTTCTGCCTGTACTTATTTAATTGTTGGACATGTAATTATTGTTGGACTGTATACGGACATTGTTATTTTCCTTCCTGCGCACTTGCTTACCTTGTGGTCCGTGTGTTTGTTATATTTAGTCCTGTTTAGCACTTACTCCTCCAGACGTGTTGTGTGAGATCCGTGTGTGAACCCGTAGTTAATGGGCCGACATCCATTTAGTGACCGGGTCCCCGGTCATAGGATGGCGGGTCGTTACAGATGGTATCAGAGCTCAGTCTGGTCGAGTATGTGATAAACTGGGTTAGATATTATAGTCCAACAATAAGAACAAGTCGGTACAGGCGATGGCTGCTGGTGTAGAATGATAGGTTTTGACGTGTTTTGGTTCGATTTATGCGTTGTGGGGCAGCGATGGCGCCGAAGCAGAGAGCTCCGGTGGCTCGGGATGCGAGAGCGGATGGTGGTGGTTCAGGAGCAGAGGGGCATGATGTGGATCATTTCATGGAAGCCATGATTGGGGCTATGGCTAGATATCAGCAGAGGGATGGAACTGGGGGGTCCAGTTCCCGAGGTGGCCATTCTACGGTGGTGGAGCGGTTCTTGAAGCTGAAGCCCCCTTCTTTCACGGGTCAGCCTGTTCCAGATGCAGCAGCGCAGTGGGTTAAAGAGGTGGAGAAGGTGTTCGATGTCCTAGAATGTGCGGAGAGTGACAAGACCTTGTTGGCAACTTACTTGCTGAAGGGCGATGCGTACGATTGGTGGGTTACCACCAAGGGATTGTTGTTTCCAGACAGATCTTTGAGAGAGATTCCTTGGGAAGGCTTTGTGAGAGAGTTTAGTGGGCAGTACCTTCCGAGGCATGTTCGCAGGGCCAAGGAAAGGGAGTTTATGGAATTGGTGCAGGGTGATATGTCAGTTCTAGACTATCAGATGAAATTTGTGGCCCTGGGAAGGTTTGCCCCACACATATCTGAGCGTGAGGATCTGAGGACGGAGAAATTCGTGGATGGACTTCGGCACGGTTTGAGGGAGTTTGTGGCGGCCCATTGTTGTGAAGATTTGGCGTCAGCAGTTCAGCGCGCGGCAGCAGTGGAAATGCAATTCCAACACACGGCAAGGGAATCGGAGCATTCAGCACGAGAGAAGCAACCTAGCAGGGATAGATCAGCGGCCTTCTCGGCAGGCGGTTCGATTTCGTTCGAGGTCGAGTTTCAGGAGGCACCTTATGAGGAAGAGGATGGTTCGGTTCAGCAGATGGAGACAGAGGACGGCTGTCAGCAGGAGGCGAGGCAGGACACTACGGATCGTTGTCCCCGTTGTGGCAGGTTTCATGGCAACAGGATATGTCCCTTGATCACTGGTAGCTGTTTCGCTTGTGGTCGGAAGGGACATCTCGCGAGGAATTGTCCCCAGAAGAACCAGGCAGGTCAAGGACCGAGTGGTTAGTGAGTGTTCGAGGTATGTTTGGAGTCGCGTCTCCTTGTGGAGGCCCGAGAGGTTGTGCTAGGAGAGCACTCTTGTCTTATCTTTTCTGAGGTGGTTGTGAACTGTTGTGGCACTTGTATGTCTTTGGGGTTGGCAGAGGAATCGGTTTAGTGATTTGGGCCTTGCTAAAGTATGGATGTTTTAATCTATCAGCTTTTGTCAGAATTGAGAATCTTGGTTAGCTTGATGTGATGTGATGTGATTGGCTAATTATGTGGAACCTTGTGTGTATGATTGGTGAGATCGATTGTTGTGTGTGTCGGCATGTGTAGGTTAGCCGAGTTGAGCTTTGAGCGGTTGCAAATTTCGAGGACGAAATTCTTTTAAGGGGGGAGATTGTAATGACTGAGATTTCGGGTCGGGTTCGGGTCGGAACCCTTGGTTTGGACCCTGTGGGGGGTCTTGTGACTGCTGACTGAATGGCGTTAGCACTGCTCGACGCCTTTCAAAAGGCGTCAGGTTGTGTGGACGCCATTTAGGTCTGCTGGTTGTTGCGCCACGTGGGCGGGTTTCGGGCCGCGAGAGTACGGCCCCTGTCAGATTTGTCTGAACGGCGTCCACCTCGGTCGACGCGTTTCAGACTGCGACACCTGCGGTGTCAGGGTGCGACGCCAGAGCGTTGTCAGTACGGCCTGTCTTGTCATCTGAACGGCGTCCGTGGTGGGCGACGCGTTTCAGACCGGTGTCGGTACGGCCGTCCTGTCAGACTGAATGGCGTCTGCCTCGATCGACGCGTTTTAGGGGAATTCTGGTTGACCCCGCGATCCTCCCCTTCTTTCCCTCATTTTCGCCTCTCCACTCTCTCTCTTCACCCCCTCCGCTCCCTCCGCCCTCCTTCCTCCCTTCCCTTCCTCTTCTTCCTCTTCCAACTACTCCATAGCTTCCCTACCTCTCACCTCTACCTCCACCACCTTCCTCGCGGCGTTCCCTTCTCCGGACGGCGGCCGACGTCCCGGCGGAGTGGCTGCGTTCTCGAGGATACCGGCGGCGGCGTGGGGCGAGACGGGTCGGCGGCGAGGAGCTTGGAGGAGTTCAAGAACCGGTAGGGGGACGAAACCTTGCATGTGTGCTCGTTGCTTTCGGCGTGATGTGGCGTGTGTGGGGCTAGATTGAGCATGTTTAGGGGGTTTCCTTGAGGGAAGAACGGTGTTTGTGATCGTGGATTCGTAGCATGATTGTGTGGTTGAGCTTCTCTTCTTCCCCCTTTCATTTTGGGATTTTCGGTGTGCTCGGGGTTCAAGGGTGAAGCCCTCGGGGCGAATCAGGAAACCTGGTTTCTGGCGCTAAATGGCGTCGGGCTGGGTCGACGCTTTTCCGAAAGAAGTCCGGTCAGCACGACGCGTTTTAGCGCAGAAACCTTCCTGTGTGAGGTTTCCTGAGTTAGGGGTTCTGCGCTAAATGACGTCATGGATGGACGACGCCTTTTAGAAGGACGTCGGGCCATCATGACGCCATTTAGGCAAGAAATGCCCCCCTTTAAGGGTTCTGCAAATCTGCTTTTCTGGATTGAAAGGCGTCGGGACACCCAGACGCGTTTTAAATGGCGACTTCATCGGTGGACGCGTTTTAAGCAATAATCTGACGTTTAACTGAACCTGTCTGAGGGACTTGAATGGCGTCGACCTCGGTCGACGCGATTCAAGCCAGAAGTGCTATATTGCTGGTTTTTAGCATGTGTTCCACGGTGAAAGTTCTAAGGCATGTTTTATGTTGTACACTGTGATCGAGGACTTATGTGTGAGTGGAATTACAGCATGTTAAATGTGTATGTGTGTGTGTCTGTACGAATATGGATTCGGGATGACTGTGGTTTCCGTTTGTCACCATGGGCTGATGGGAGAAGGGCCATGGTGTCTGTGAGGAGGGGTACTTGTTGTGTTTCACCCTTGGCTGAGACAAGCAGAACCACCTTGAGCCCGTCGGGCCGGAGTAGCTGTGTGCTATCCGAGGGGTTGCTGTTGGTCTCAGCGGGTCGGGGTTTCCCTTGGTTGTCGTGACAGCTTCTGGCGTGTTTCTTGCTGTGGAGCTGGTGGTGTTTCTGGTGGGAGTTGGTTTACCCATTAGCCAGTGGGCCTGATGTGACCTTTGATCAAGGTTACGAGTGGTACCTATAGCCCTTGGCCTGACGCAGCCCGGGAGAGTTGGGTTTGTGGGTAGTTCCTATAGCTTCGACTTGACGGGGGTTCGCCGGTCCCCAGGGCCCTCCTGAAGCGCTGAGGCCTAGCGTGGAGGCAATCCGGACGGTAGGACAGTAGTCTAGACTGCTTGTGTGCACACGTAGCTGGCAGTGGCGGTACACTGAGTCCAGCTAGTCCTAGTTTAGCTCGCTGCCTCACCCTACAGTGCCCCGGAACGCTGTAGGGGTGGACAGGCGTGAGCAGTGGTGGTAGTGTTGGGAGGCGACGTTCGACTTCGGTCGACAGTGTGGTTTAGTCGCTTCGTGGACTTTGACTGTGAGTCGTGACTTTGTGTTGAGTTCTTCGGGTTACTTGGAGTGGTTCTTGTTACACTGCTTACCGTGCGTTTCACATCAGAGTTGGGTGTTGTGTTTACTGCTTTACTTTAATTGCCATATATTCCTGTTGTTACACTTGTGGGTGTGTGAGTGGGAGGCAGGGGATCGGATGATCCCTACTGAGCCCATTTCTGGTGTGGCTCACTCCCTGCGGTTTCAGGTGTGGACCTCGAGGCGAGCGGAAGCGTGGTGTCTTCTCGGTGTGCGGACCAGCAGCTGTCTTAGTTCCGGGGTATGCCCCGATGTTGTTGTACTTCCTTCTGCCTGTACTTATTTAATTGTTGGACATGTAATTATTGTTGGACTGTATACGGACATTGTTATTTTCCTTCCTGCGGACTTGCTTACCTTATGGTCCGTGTGTTTGTTATATTTAGTCCTGTTTAGCACTTACTCCTCCAGACGTGTTGTGTGAGATCCGGGTGTGAACCCGTAGTTAATGGGCCGACATCCATTTAGTGACCGGGTCCCCGGTCATAGGATGGCGGGTCGTTACAGTGGTGGTGGGTCGAAGGCGGGAGGGACGACACGAACACAGGCCTCACACCTACGGCCTCTCGCCGGAACCTCTCTCAGGCGACCTCCGTGGAGCGACAAGGACAAGTTAGGACAAACAATGAATTATCATGCTTCATTTGTAGTATCTTTCACAATCAATTTAAGTGGTAGTCGGTTGGTTAAGCTAAAGTTTTTCATATCCCACAATATTTTGATTCACGACAGGTGATTGTGCATGAAAATTGACACGACCTTTCTGGTATATTCTTGCCTTTACTACCTTTTAGATAAGACTACCTGGGGTGGAGAAGAGAATAAAATGTTTCCCGATCAGTCAGCGAGGACCGTTTTTCAGTTTCCGTCCCGACTCAGTACTTTTCACGACTTGGTCATGTTTTTGGTACGATGGACTTTTTAGCGTGGCTTTTTCCTTTCATTGAACTTTTTCTTTTGAGAGTGCGTACTTTTTGCCACTCTCTTTGAATTGCCTGAGGGGAGGTGCGTACTTTTTGCCACCTACCTTCCTTTAGCTCTTTTAATGCCTTTTATTGGCTTTAGTCTTTAAGCTGTCCATTTTAAATGACCGCCTCTTTTAGAGTGCTGAGTGGGACAGTCCCCTATTACGGATCCTACACATTCCTTTCGTTCAACCCAAAAGAAAAATTAGAATAAGTAGTCTTATCCTTAAGGTTAATTTCAGTAATTCTATACTTTTAAGATCTTTCATTTATTCTAAGTTGCCGTGTGTGTGTGAAAATCATCCTGCCGTGGATTTTTATGAAGTAGGATATTTAAACTTTGAAGGTTCTTTAACCAATGTGACAAAAAAAAAAAACTGATTTGTTTAAGATTTACTTAATGAAACATGATTTTCATGCAATTTTCATAGGATGTGAAAAGAAATTTTAAAAATTTGACCATTTTTCAGTGAAAGATATCAGTTTTCTTCAAAAGATTTTCCAATAAATGCATATCAAATTGATTGTCCCACCCCCTAACTTGATTGACATTGTCCTCAATAGCATAAAAGATATGATTTTCATGCAATTTTCATAGAATTGTGAAGGAGCGAAACAACCTGTAATGAAGAGGATGCGACATACCCACGGCGACTGCTGCTCAAGGACCTAAAAATGAAAAGAAATACAAAAACTGAAGTAAAAGATTGGGTTGCCTCCCAACAAGCGCTAAGTTTATCGTCTTCAGCCAGACGGAATGTGCACACTATCCAATGCCTACTAGTGCAAATTTCAGTGTATGCATTTTGAAGTTTGTTGGTTGGAGTGCACTCAGCATTGCATGTAGCTGATGATTCAGAGTGTTATCATTGAGGTTCCAGAGAAAATAATTTTTCAACATGGTCAATGGGATATTGGTTCTACTTGATTCATAGGCCATGTCAACCACATACCCCGCTTCTTTTCCTTGACTAAATTGAAGGACTTGATTATCGATGAAAAGATCAAAAGTTCCCAGAATGATGGGCCGTTGATTCAATGGAGGGGATGATCGAATGTCGAAGATGGAAAAATCAGCAAATATGTGGCTCCTATCTATCTGAATAAGAGTATCTTGGATCATGTCATGTGGCTGCTTAATGAAATGATCAATTGACTGCAAAGCAACCGACATGCACTTTAATTTGTGGATTCCAAATTTCTCAAAGATAGAGACTGAGAACCGGTTCAGTTTGGCCTCAAATTTCAATAAAATCCAGTAAAGATTGATGTTATCGATATTGTAAGAATTGAGTTAGGCAACACAGTGAGTTTCTTTGAGAAAATGGCTGTTGATGTGGACTTGGCCCAATAATTCCATCACCTCCTTGAGTCGGACCAACTTTTGGAGGCTATTGGGCTTAGATTCTCTAACACTCGGGAAACGGATCATAGGTAGGTGAATATCTGGGCTCTCACTAGAATCCTTCTCGGCTCCTTCATCTCCCTCCAACTGACCCTCAATAGGCTCTTCTTGATGATTAGCTAAGTCTATGGCTTCAGTTTTCTCTTGATGCAATTCCTCAAGATTATCCACTTTCTGATCTGATGAGGCAGAATCCGATTCGGCCCATTAAAGCAAGCCCAAACCCCGCTCAGCCCAGCAGCAGCAGTGCAAGGCCCTCAGGGAGCCTTCGGCCCATTAGCGGCCCAACAGCCTTCGGCCCATAGGCGGCACCGTCGCTCCCGGCCCAACAGGCTTCAGCCCGTCAGCGGCCCAACAGCCTTCGGCCCATAAGCGGCACCGTCGCTCCCGGCCCAACAGGCTTCAGCCCGTCAGCGGCCCACCAGCCTACGGCCCGGGAGCAGCGCGGCGGCCCAGGGCCCAACAGGCTTCGGCCCATCAGCGGCCCAACCCCCTTCGGCCCGATAGCCGACTTCGGCCCACTCCGGTGGCGGATCAGGCACTATGGCGGTTTATCAGTAAGCCCGCATTTAGTCCTATACCGGCCACCACCGTTAACCATCCTCTATCCTCTGCTATAAATACACCGCTATTTATTGCCAAAGGGATGCTCTCTGAAGCCTCCGAGACCTTTAAAGACTACGGTCCAAAAAGCATTAAAGCTACTCTTTGCCTTCTGAATCGAATCTTCTTCAGGAGCTAACTTGACCATCGGAGGGGGTTCCTTAGGGTTGAAGCCCAGGACTCCTGCTGACCGGTTTTCTTCTTCTTCCCCTCCCGCAGGAGCTCGGTTCGAATCATCGCCGACCTTCCCGAGTTGGTCTCGGCCGCCGACCTCGGACTCCTCTCCCTGGTCTCGACGCCATGCGCCGGCTGCCCCCGCGACTGAGGAGACTCGGCCTCGCGCAGCCCCTTCGTCCGCCGAAGGAGCTTCGGCCCCGACTTCCCGAAGCGAGTCAGCCCTCGGACCTTCGGCTTCGCCTCTGCATCCTTCGTCTTCCGGATCCCCGTCGGGCTACTGAACACCGATCCGACCCAGCTCCGGATCCTTCTCTTCGGATTCCGGCTTCGGAATCCGGTCGTGATAGCTTCGGCTACATCACGTGGCGCCGTCTGTGGGAAACCAACAAACAAGTCATGTCTCAGCGACCTGTTACCCGACGGTCCGGACAGAGTGAAGCAGAAGCACGGGAGGCCTCGGCGCAGATGCTGCCTTCCGAAGGCGTCCCTTCTGCCCCGCTGAGCCTTCCTTTGCCGACCATACCGGAGTCTCTCGCCTTGGAAGACCGAGTGGGGGTGCTCCAGCAGCAAGTGGCAATGCTGGCCGCTGCCGTCACGTCCTTAGCACCTCTTCAGGAGATGGTATCCGCCATCGCCCAGCGCATGGAACTGATGGGACAGCTTCCTCAGCAAGCGCCGCTCCCCCCACTCTACCCAGTACAAGATGGCCGGTTCAGGCCGACGCCTGCACCAGTTTATCCCAACGAAACCGCGGCGACGCGCAGCGAGCCCTCGGCGCTACCTGCCCGAGCTCCTCGCGCCGATCGCCTGACGGAGCAAGACTATGCTTCGTCGGAATTCCGTCCGACCCGGACCGAAGGACAATCCATCGCCACCTCGACTGCCCCGGACCTGGACCGGCGGCTGACGGCAATGCGCAAGGAGATGCAACAGATGGTGTCTCGGCCTCACGGGGCGCCTCTCGCCAGCAGCATCCTGGAGCAGACCCCATTCACGGCGGAGCTCCTGGCCACCGAGGTGCCCCCCAATTTCAAGCTGCCGAAGGGCCCTCTCTACGACGGAATGACAGATCCGGTCTGTCATTTCCAGAGATTCAACGCTTACCTCCGGGTCCGAGGGATCTCCGAGGCAGTCCGCTGCCGTCTTTTCCCCCTCACCCTTGAAAAAATCGCCCTCACCTGGTTCGAGACGCTGGCCCCCAACTCCATCCACTCCCTAGTTCAGTTGGGACAGTTATTCATCGACCTGTTCTATGATGCCACCCGGCAGTGCAAAACCTCCGCCAGCCTGCTGGCCATCCGGCAAGGCCCCACCGAAACTCTCTAGGAGTACTTCACCAAGTTCCGGACCGAGGCCGCCCAAATCCCGAACCTCGACAGCTCGATCGCGGTCTTGGCCGTAATCAGCGGGTGTCGGGACGAAGGGCTCCTCGGCTCCATCAGGAAGCGCCATCCCCCTACCTTCCAGGACCTCGTGGCCCGGGCCCATAAATACATCAACCGGGAGGCCCTGATGCTGTCCAGGGGTAAAGGCGCAGCCGAAGCCACCTCGGCACCTGCTCCCCAGGTGGTCCGACCTCGGCCAGAAGACCAAGAGCCCTCCCGAAAGCGGTATCGTCGGGAGGACTGGGACAGGGAGAGGCAACGGGACCCGCAGCCGCGGTACCTACCCTTACCTGCTCCCCCTACCCGGATGCTCATGGAGGTGAAGGGCATGATCCGGCGGCCTGATCGCATGAAGACGGATCCTCACCAAAGGGACCCCCGCAAATATTGTGAGTATCACCGGGAGATCGGCCACACGACAGATGAGTGCCGGCAGCTCCGGGAGGAAATCGACCGCCTCATCCGGGATGGAAGATTGCCGCAGTACTGACGGGAGCAGCCCCCGCCACAGCAAAACCGGGACATCCCTGCAGCGCCCAGGCAACAACAACCCCCGGCGATAGAAGCCGCTCCTCCGCCAAAGGTCACCTCGGCCCCGGTATAATCATCCCATCAAAGGCCCAGTTCTGGGTCTATCATGATGATATCCGGGGGGCCGGGGGAAGGATCAAGGCCGCGGCAGCGCAGCACCGTAGCAGCGGTTGACGGCGAACCGAAGCGGCCTCGTCAATAAGACATCACCTTCGGCTCCGAGGACCTGACTGATGTTCAGGTCCCTCATGATGACGCCCTCGTCGTCAATGCTGTAATTAATAGCTATGATGTATATAGAATATTTGTTGATAATGGAAGTGCCCCAAACATCTTGTTTTATGACTGTTTTGAAAAAATGGGATTGAGTGAGGCTAATATGAAGCCTCACCGGGGCCCCCTCTTCGGTTTTAACGGCTCGCCCTGCCGAGTAGAGGGCATTGTCCGACTCCCTGTAACCTTAGGCTCCGCCCCTCAGCAATTAACCGTTGAAACGGACTTTGCTGTTGTGAAAATTGATTCAGCCTACAACGCCATCTTCGGCCGAAGGCTCATCGGCGGGGTCGGAGCCGTGCCTTCGTCCTTCCATCAAAAGCTGAAGTTTCATACCAGCCATGGAATAGGCGAGGCCAGGGGGAATCAAGAAGCAGCCCGGCAGTGCTACATGATTTCGGTCAAAGGGAAGACTGCAGCCGAAACCCTGACGATCGAATCATCGGCCGAGGCATCTCCGGGAGAAGCACTCCTCGCCGTCCCTGTTCCGGGAGGTGAAGGACGAGTCCTGACGATAGGCTCCGGCCTAGAGGAGACTGAAGCAGAGAAGCTTACCGAGTTCTTGAAAAAGAATCTCGACGTCTTCGCCTGGTCTCCGGCGGACATGCCCGGGGTTGACCCGGAGGTAGCGGAGCACCGACTCCATACCGATCCCAACCAGCCCCCAGTAAAGCAGAAGCGGCGCACCTTCAATCAGGAAAGGAGAGCCACCATCCAAGCCGAAGTGCAAAAGGGGCTGGACGCCGGACACCTCCGAGAGGTGGATCATCCGGACTGGATCGCCAACGTGCTGATGGTGCCAAAGAAAGATGGCAAATGGCGTATGTGCGTGGACTTCACCAACCTCAATAAGGCCTGTCCGATGGACAGCTTTCCGCTGCCTCGGATAGACCAGGTGGTGGACGCAACTTCCGGCCACGAGCTCTTAAGCTTTCTCGACGCCTATTCAGGCTACCACCAGATCCGGATGCACCCGGATGATGAGAGCAAGACCAGCTTCACGACCGATCTAGGCCTGTATTGCTATACCTGAATGCCCTTCGGTCTGAAGAATGCCGACGCGACATATCAGCGCCTGGTCAACAAAGTGTTCGCCCCGCAACTCGGCCGAAACATGGAGGTCTATATAGACGACATGTTGGTCAAGAGCCGCGCTGCTGCAGAGCATTTGGCCGACCTGGCCGAGACTTTCTCCGCCCTTAGGCGGTACAAGATGAAGCTGAACCCGGCCAAGTGCGCCTTCGGGGTAGCCTCCGGGAAGTTCCTCGGCTACATGGTCACTCACCGAGGGGTGGAGGCTAATCCCGAGAAGGTTTCGGCCATCATGCAGATGCGCCCCCCGGCAAACCTCCGAGAGGTGCAGAAGCTGAACGGGAGGATCGCAGCCCTGAGCCGCTTCATGTCAAGGACGGCAGATTACTGTTTCCCCTTCTTCAAGCTGCTGAAGAAGGCCAACAACTTCGACTGGACGGATGAGTGCCAAGCAGCCTTCAATCAGCTGAAGGCCTACCTCTCCAAAGTCCCCATCTTGTCCAAGCCGGTTCCCGGGGAGCCCTTGAGCTTGTACCTTGCAGTCTCCGAGACGGCTCTCAGCGCCGTCCTCGTCCGAGAGCAAGATGGCGTTCAGAAGCCAGTTTACTATACCAGCCGAGCCCTTCAAGGAGCAGAACTCCGGTATCTTGCCCTGGAGAAGTTGGCTCTGGCCCTCGTCTCGTCCGCGAGGAGGCTCCGGCCTTATTTTCTGGCTCATTCCGTGAAGGTTCTCACCGACCAGCCCCTGAGGCAAATTCTCTCCCGGCCGGAGGTGTCCGGCAGGCTGGCAAAGTGGGCGATCGAGCTGGGAGAGTTCGACATCTCCTACGCGCCTCGGGTAGCGATAAAAGCCCAGGCGCTGGCAGACTTCATCGCCGAAACAATCTCCAGGTGACTCGCAAAATCCTCGCCCAATTCGATTCTTATGAAATCGTAAGGATCCCGAGAGCCGAGAATACCCGAGCCGATGCACTTTCCCGGCTGGCGTCAAATCAAGACGGGGGAGAAGGCCGAATGATCCTCGTAGAGGAGCTCGCCGAACCAAGCCTCGGCGAAACCGAAGCCATGCAAGTCACTGAGATTGAGGCCGAGACATGGATGACTCCCCTCGTCGCCTTTCTTCTCCGAGGAGAAGTCCCACCAGACCCAAGGGAGGCGAAGCACATTTGGCAGCGCTCATCCCACTTCCTCCTTCTGGACGGGGTGCTATACAAGAAGTCCTTCGGCCGACCACTGCTGCGGTGCCTCGGCCCGGCTGAAGCCGACTACGCCACGAGAGAAGTACATGAAGGGGTGTGCGGGGCGCAGGCGGGAGGAAGGGCCCTGGCTCACAAGCTCCTAAGGCAAGGCTACTGGTGGCCGACACTCCGTGAGGACGCTTTAGCCCTCGTGCGGCGCTGTGACCAGTGCCAGAGGTTCAGCTCCCTCATTCACCAGGCAGCCACCCCTCTGACCCCCTTGTCCGATCCCTGGCCTTTCGCTCAATGGGGAATCGACCTCCTGGGACCTTTTCCCATCGCCACCGGCCAAAGAAAATTCCTCATCGTGGCGGTAGATTATTTCACTAAGTGGGTCGAAGCCGAACCCCTCACGTTGATAACCGATAGCAATGCTTGGAACTTCGTGTGGAAGTCCATCATTTGCCAGTTCGGCATCCCTCGGGCCATCATTTCTGACAATGGAAACCAGTTCGACAGCCGACGGTTCAGCGACAACTGCGCCAGCTTCGGCATACTTCACAAATTCACTTCGGTAGCGCATCCTCGAGCAAACGGCCAGGTTGAAGTCACCAACCGAAGCCTGCTGCAGGGACTGAAAACCCGCCTCGGCGAAGCTAAAGGCCGATGGGTGGAGGAGCTGCCAAGTGTTCTGTGGGCCTATCGGACGACAAGCCGAACCCCCACCGGCGAAACTCCCTTTCGCATGGCCTATGGGATAGAGGCCGTTATTCCGGTGGAAATCGGCCTTCCCTCTCCCAGGGTCGTTGCTTACAATCCGGAGGCCAACGAAGAAGGTTTGAGAGACCACCTGGACCTCATTGAAGAGACCCGAGACAAGGCTCGTATCCGGCTGGCAACTTATCAGCAGCGCATGGCCAAGTACCACAACACTCGAGTAAAACCCCGAAGCTTTGAAGAAGGGAGCCTCGTGTTGAGGAACGCTCATGCTTCAAAACCAGCCTAAGCCTCAGGGAAGCTTGCCCCCAACTGGGAGGGGCCCTATCGGGTCAGGGAGGTGATCAGGCGTGGAGCTTATCGGTTGGAGACCCTTTCGGGCCAACCTCTTCCTCGCACCTGGAATGTAGAGCGCCTTCGGCGTTATTATATGTGAATCACTTCTTCCCGGGCTTTCAGCCGGAGGATATGAATAAAGATCTCTTTTTCAGGAAACCTGTTGGTATTTTCTCTAAGTCCGTGTAAACCGTACCGGGAGTGGTTTCGGCCATGCAAACCGTATCGGGAGCGGCATGGTATTCTCTCAAAGTCCGCGAGTCCTTCGATCCGACGAATGGCTTCGGCCATGTAATCCGGATCAGGACGCGGCATGTTATTCTCTAAGTCCGTGTAAACCGTACCGGGAGTGGTTTCGGCCATGCAAACCGTATCGGGAGCGGCATGGTATTCTCTCAAAGTCCGCGAGTCCTTCGATCCGACGAATGGCTTCGGCCATGTAATCCGGATCAGGACGCAGCATGTTATTCTCTAAGTCCGTGTAAACCGTACCGGGAGTGGTTTCAGCCATGCAAACCGTATCGGGAGCGGCATGGTATTCTCTCAAAGTCCGCGAGTCCTTCGATCCGACGAGTCCTTCGATCCGACGAATGGCTTCGGCCATGTAATCCGGATCAGGACGCGGCATGGTGTTCTTCCTAAGTCCGCAAAAACCTCGATCCGACGAATGGCTTCGGCCATGTAATCCGGATCAGGGAACGGCGAGATATATCTCTAAATCTGCATAAGACCAAGCGGGAGTGGCTTCGGCCACACGAACCGCATCTAGGGTGGCGGGATACCCCTTCGGATCTTATGAACCACATTAGCAAAGGCCCCGGCCGTATCTACTGGCGATATTCTATCAACCCCCTATCCGAACCTACATCGGGTCTCGGGTTCGCAAACTATAGCAAACGACGGCAGGATCTCGGACTTCTGAAAGGCCAGATTCGGTCAATCATGCACAAAGCCACAAGGTAAAATTCAGAAATACTTCCTGTATTCATACAAGGGGAAGTACAAAATCGGCCATCCACCTGGCCGCAGGTTTACAAAAGAAGAAAAACAAAAACTGGGAGGAACCCTCGCGTCAGCCCTCGACAACCCCCTCCTCCTCCGCTTTGATTGCGTTTCGGCCAGGAGAGGGAGAGGGGGAGTCAACAATCTGCACAGCCTCAGGAGGGGCAGCCTCCTCAGGGGCCTCCTCGGTGTGCACGGCTTCGTCGCCTGGCGCTGGAGTCGAGGCCCTCTCGGCCATAAGCTCCTTCCACCAAGATAGGAGCTCCTTGGCTTCCTCACCCATCGGCAGGGCAACCCCGGTTAAGTCAACACTCGGGCAGGCCTTCTGGGCGACAGCCAGCCCGAGGTTGAAGACCGAGGAAGCCGCTAGCAGTTGAGCTTGGATTATCTCCTCGGCGTAGTCCGGGCCGGCCTTATAATCGGCTACGGCCGAGTCCGCCGCCTCCTCCAACTCCTGCTTCAGAGCCGATACCTCCTCGGCGTGGCGGCGATTCTCCGAAGCCCGCCGGGAGTCTTTGTCCTGGATCTGGGCCTTGAGGGCCCGGATCTCAGCCTGAGCCGCAGCGAGCTCCCGCTCGGCCTTCTCCTTCTCCCGCTCGGCCTTCACTTTGGCCTCGGCGGAAGCACGGGCCTCTGCTGCCCTCTCCTCCAGTTGCGCCCGCGACCGGGCGTTCGCGGCTACTAGCCCATCGATCATGGGCTCGATACGAGGCCCCGTCGAAGAGCCCTCACCCGGACCTGCCAAGGCCGACTCCCCCTCGGCCTTCAGGAGCTTAATCCGGAGCAGCTCCTGATGGTGAATCAGGACGCTACCCGTTACCGCGGCCTGCGGACCAAAAGCAGACAAGGATCAGAAAAAATCAAAGAAGCTAAGGAAAGCCAAGTTGAAGCACACTCAGAAGCTTCTTACCTGGACCGCCAACCGAGCGCTCATCGCCGCCAGGTCGGTGACCGAGTGGTCCCTCAGCTCTTCGAAAGCCGAAGGGAGAGTGAGGCTGCGGAGCAGACGGAGGCACGTCTGCGAGTCCTCCATGCTCTCGTCCTTGTAGATCCCCGGCTCAGGGCGCCACCACTCGCGCTGCGCTCGGGGCGCCTGCGACCCGGCGCCTTCGTCCTCTGCCCCTGCCGATACAGCCGGAGGAGAGTCGCCCCTCAGCATCTCGGGAGACACCAGCCTTGCAGCCCTTCGGGCCCCGGCACCTCTCCTGATCAACGGAGCCGGCTCCGCCTCTTCGGCCACTTCCGCTCGGGGGCGCTTCGACGGTCGGCCGCCCCTTCGAGCGGCGAACTTGGACTTTCGCTCCCTCTCGAGAGCGGCGGTGGCAGCACGGCCCTCGGTGGAGGCCGCAGTCCTCGGAACCCCGCCTCGAGTCCTCGGACCTCCTGCGCCTCGGCTAGACCCGCCTGCCGCCTGCGGAGCTGGTACCCGGCCTTGATCGCGCTGATCAGATATCCGGGCGAGGAGGGCGTCGAGTCCGGACATTGCTGCAAGCAAGAGAAGACGTGTTAAGAATGAAACAACGACCAGTTGCAAACACAAACCCAACTTACCCTCGGCCGAAACTTCATCAGCCTCGTCAGCCGGAGGAGCTTCGGCCGGAGGAGCGGCACCACTTCCTTCGTGGCCCCGCGGAGTCGAACCGAGGGTCCGGCCATACCCCGGCATTCACCAGCCGCTCCGCCTCACTGAGAAGCCCACATATGTTGTACGGGGCCATGATCTGGATGTGGCCCATGAGGGTGCTCTGGATGGAGGTCAGAACGGGAGGATCCGAGAGGCCTGCGGCCAGCGGCGCCCATTCGGTAGGAAAGGGCCACACGCCCTTCTCGTTCTCCGGCAGAGAGATAAGGATGAATTTCCTCTTCCAGCCATGGATGGACGAGGGCTTCCCGGAGAAGATGCTTCGGCCGACCCGAGGGACGAAGCAATACCACTCGGATCTCCCCTGCCTCTGGATTTTAAAGAGGTAGCGGAAGACATTGATGGAAGGAGTAATCCGTATACGGGCGAAAACGGCCAAGAAACCGTATACGGTGCGCCAGGAGTTGGGAAAAAGCTGAGACGGGGCCAGCCCGTAGAAGCAAAGAAGATTGATGACGAAGGTGGGAAGAGGAAGACGAAAGCCCGCCTGAAAACTATCTACATAGATAGAGAAGGAACCCGGGCGGGAAGTGTTGGCCCTGGTGGTGGAGCCAGGCCGGTGAGGGGTCGTCCAAGAAGGAAGCTGGAAGTAAGAAGCAAGGTTACTGACCTCTGCGTCCGAAAGGGCGCAGGATGCCTCCGAAGCGATGTCGGGACGACGGCGCCCTGAGGAAGAAGCCCGGCCTGGGTTCCGGACCTCCTCGGTGGCCTCGGCCCCGGAGGCCTCGGCCCCGGAAGCCTCGGACCCCTCAGCCCCAGAGACCTCAGGCTCTTCAGACATCACAGAGGCGAGGGAATCTAAGGTGAGGGGAGATGACAGAGAAGATTTAGGAGAGTGGGAAGGAGTATACTCCTTGTCCGAAGGAGTAATCTCACTAGAAGAGGAACTCCGGACCATATGGTCGCGAAGGGGAGAAAGAAGGTCAAGGCTTACTCGCAGGAAGGGGAAAGTAGTCTCTCCTGAACCGAGCGCAGCCTCTCAAGCCACCCAGCTCCACCAACGAGGCGCTCTGAGGTATGGAGATCCTCCCACTGTGGCCAGCGAGCTCGGACGAAGCCTTCAGAAAGCTATGCTTTCGCCGGAGAGGAGGGAGAGCTCGGATGATCGCAGGAGCAACGCAGACGCAGCAGCAGGAATAAGAACAGTGCCCTGCTGAGGGCTTGTATTTATAAGCCCCATCCGAAGCGCCTCCCGCCGAAGCCAACGGCCGAGATCGTCCCCTTCGTCCCACCGCTCCTCTCGGATGCCCGCCAGGTGCACCGTCCTTCGGCAATGATGACGGGTCGGCTCCGGGACTTGAAGCAGAGCGATCAACGGCCGAAAGCGCTCCGACCCTTCGGCTGATCACCCGGATGCCCGCCACGTGTCCCGATCCGCGTGCCGAAGATGGGAGCGGCGGCAATCCGAGTGGAGCCTCGGGCAGAGAGCCGAGGCGATCCGCGACCCGCGGGCGGTCAGGATCCTTTTGTGTTTTTGACGGAGCGGCCGGATGCGCGACGCGTGTCCCGTGCTTCTCCGCGAGGCGACGCCCGTCCCGTCCATTTAATGAAGCCTGGCGCAAGCCAGAGGGCTCGGCCCTTCGCCTTCAGAGCCATAAGCCTTCGTCGCACTCTGAATGAAGACGAAGCAACCGCTTAGCCCTCGGCCGACCGAGGGCACCCTTTTCTCAAAGAAAAAGAACAGAGCTTCGGGTAAGACAGCTATTACGCCATTTTCCTACTAGCTTCAGGCTATACTCTCGCCATCTCAGAACTGAGGAAGACAAGAGTGGGGGGCTATGTGATGAGGCAGAATCCGATTCGGCCCATTAAAGCAAGCCCAAACCCCGCTCAGCCCAGCAGCAGCAGTGCAAGGCCCTCAGGGAGCCTTCAGCCCATTAGCGGCCCAACAGCCTTCGGCCCATAGGCGGCACCGTCGCTCCCGGCCCAACAGGCTTCAGCCCGTCAGCGGCCCAACAGCCTTCGGCCCATAAGCGGCACCGTCGCTCCCGGCCCAACAGGCTTCAGCCCGTCAGCGGCCCACCAGCCTACGGCCCGGGAGCAGCGCGGCGGCCCAGGGCCCAACAGGCTTCGGCCCATCAGCGGCCCAACCCCCTTCGGCCCGATAGCCGACTCCGGCCCACTCCGGTGGCGGATCAGGCACTATGGAGGTTTATCAGTAAGCCCGCATTTAGTCCTATACCGGCTACCACCGTTAACCATCCTCTATCCTCTGCTATAAATACACCGCTATTTATTGCCAAAGGGATGCTCTCTGAAGCCTCCGAGACCCTTAAGGACTACGGTCCAAAAAGCATTAAAGCTACTCTTTGCCTTCTGAATCGAATCTTCTTCAGGAGCTAACTTGACCATCGGAGGGGGTTCCTTAGGGTTGAAGCCCAGGACTCCTGCTGACCGGTTTTCTTCTTCTTCCCCTCCCGCAGGAGCTCGGTTCGAATCATCGCCGACCTTCCCGAGTTGGTCTCGGCCGCCGACCTCGGACTCCTCTCCCTGGTCTCGACGCCATGCGCCGGCTGCCCCCGCGACTGAGGAGACTCGGCCTCGCGCAGCCCCTTCGTCCGCCGAAGGAGCTTCGGCCCCGACTTCCCGGAGCGAGTCAGCCCTCGGACCTTCGGCTTCGCCTCTGCATCCTTCGTCTTCCGGATCCCCGTCGGGCCTCTGAACACCGATCCGACCCAGCTCCGGATCCTTCTCTTCGGATTCCGGCTTCGGAATTCGGTCGTGATAGCTTCGGCTACATCATGATCCATTAGGAAGAAATATTCAAGATCCGGACCATCATGTGTATTTAATTCCTCTGTGGGAAATAGAAAGTGTTCAAAGTCCAGATCAATATCAAGCAAATCACTCATTTCTCCTTCTCCTTTTTCCTTCAAGCTCTCCTCAAGAGAGATAGGTGTGATCGTGAATTGACTTTGCTGGTCAGTCTGTGGGTTTTCCATCTTCTCTCTATCCACGTGGTGTATATCTTCTAGAATATCCACTTTCTCTATTGGGAAGAAAAAATATTCGAGGTTCGGACTAGCATGTATATTGACTTCCACTGTGGGGAACATGAAGTGTTCAAAATCCGGATTAACCTCTAAAAGATCACTCACTTCCCCTTCTCCTTTTCTATCACTTAAGCTTTCCTCAGGACAGACAGGTATGATCATGGATGCATCTTGTTGACCAGTCTCAGGATTTTTCATAGATTGATTCATGCTAGCATTCCCTATTCTCACCTGATACAACTCCATAAGATTCTCTCCGTTTTCAAGATCAAGCATGATGTGACCATTTCCGGATTGAACGATTTCAAGTTGAATTTGTGAGTTGATTTGTTGGTCAAAATCAGGTGAAAAAGATTCCAGATTTTCAATGGGATTGCTAAGCACTTCTTCTAAATCCATCCTTGGATTAGTTTCAGTCAAACAGTCAACTAGGGCTTGCATTCTACCAATGGTTTGTTGTTGGGTCAAGACTATTTGTTCAAGTTGCATGAATTGATCATCCTGAGGATGTGGATAACTAGGCTAATAATCAGACTGCGGAGAATAAGAATATGTCGAATAATCTGATTGGAAGCAAGGTGGACAAGAGCTTGTGGACAATGAGTAATCATAGTGCCCATGATTGTGGGCCAAACTACTAGAGTAGACTTGGAATTGGGGCCAATCCGAGAAGTCTTGGATAGCTAGACTTGGAGTTGGGCCTAGTGAGGTGGAAATTGAAGAACAGGTGGGGTATCATAATGGTCATGATTGGCCCAAACGGGGCATCTCTCTTGATAGGTATATGATTGTGTGGGAGATGAGGACGGTTCTGGGCCCAAAACTAGAAATTGATCAATTGTGTGGGCCAAGTTGTCTAGCTTATCTAATCTGTGAGCCAAATCCATATTAGGTGGTGGAGAGAAAGGTGTGATGGTATTAAAACATGGGTCAAGAAATTGGTTCATTTGAGTCCACTCCATGCTGAAAATCTTTTTTTTTTTATTTTTTTATTTATTAATGATGCAAACAAGTTAGCACACAATTATTCCTAAGAAAACTATAGTTAAACTAGCCTACATGATGTGTTTCTCACAAATTAATCTAGGTTTAATTCAAGTCCACCCTCACAATTATCAATCGGCCAGGTAAGAGGTGGGGTGGTGGGAGGCTCCCTCTACTTTCGTAGGGACCTAATTAAAGAACCACCGACCCACTTAAGCGTTTGCCATTGGACCTCTAGCCTTAGACACCGGTCTCCAAAAGTGATAGTGGGCTCAAGCTAGACCCAAATCTCATTGTGAACCATAAATTGAATTCCTACTCACTTTTAATGGGCTTAGGTTAGTGAAAGAGTGCAAGGGATGGTTGTTTTTGGGCCAAGGAAGGGTAGTCAAATCCCCACCTTATTTTGTTAATGGACTTGCCCTTAAGATATTTTTATGTGAAGTGCACAACCAATTCAAACAAGGGGTTCTATGCAATCATGGAAATGCATAAACATGGTATTTAAGGAAGATAGAAATCTCACCTTGTCCCCCGCAATCTTCAACAAAATGAAAATTTACAAGAAAGGAAACAGTCTAAAAATGTAGTCTTAAATGATGCATGACCTAACATGGAAGGTTTCTAATATTGGAAATGGAGATTTTTAAATTTGGATGTTCTTCTTTTTGTTCCTTTTTTAGTTAATGGAAACCTATCTAAACTAGAAACTACAAAAATGGAAACTAACTAAAGTCAGGAAATTGAAACATAGAAAGTTGGAACACACTTACCATGATTTCGCTTTCCTTTTTTTTTTTTTTTTTCAATATACCTGCAAAAATAAGAAAAATAAGGTTAGCTAAAGATTAATTACACTAAATCCAAGATAATCAAAATTAAAAATCTAACTCCCCGGCAACGGCGCCAAAAATTGATCGTTCCAAATTGTGCGTCGTTAAACACTCATGAAAACGTTCAATCTAAATTTATCCGACTCACTCAAATCAGATTTTGGAAATTAATAGTGGTGAGTCCGAGTCGATCCACAGGGAGATAGAATTTTAATTTTGAAAACTTTGGAGTTTAGTTAATCTAAAAATAAGTGAAACTTTAAGTAAACTAATTAGTTATTTAAACTAGAATTAAATTAACTAATGTTACTAAAAATATAATTACATAAATTAAACAAATCCCTTTTTCTTTTTCTTTTTTTTTTAATTAAACACAATCACAATTGGAGAATAAACACAACTAAGAAATTATAACAACAAAATAAAAACTATTGTTTAATTGTGTAAACCATTAATTATCATAAAACAAATAACCTAATAAAACATCAATAACTAATAAAACATCATTAAACATCAACTAACTAACAACTAACCCTAATTAAGTAAACTAATACTATACTAGTGGGGAGAGAAAGAAAGAATAATCTATGGGGCTGCCGGCTGTGCACGTGGCTGTGCATGCAAGAAGAGATGCTGGAGCTTGCTGCTATTGACGTGGAGAGGCTGCTGGAGTTGCTGCAGGTCGTGGAGGTGCAGCCGGGCTTTGCTGGCTTGCGTGGACAAGTGCTGGCTTCACCGCAGCTGGCCGTGGAGATGCAGGTTTCACCGCAGCTGGTCGTGGAGATGCAGGTGCATGAGTTGGGGCTGGCTGGGCTTCACCGCAGGTGCGCTGCTTTACTGCCGCGTGGGAGCTTCATGTTGCTGGTTTGGACGTGGAAGAGGGTTGCTGGCTTCAACGGGTGCATGCACGTGGATGTGTTGGCGGTGGAGCTTGAGGCAGCTGGTGGCCGTGGATGGTGGAAGCCCGACGTGGATGGCTGCGTCGCAGCTGCTTGACTTTGAACTTGCTGCGCGTGAAGGAGCAGCTCTTGGATGCTGGACGTGCAGGTGCGGCGTGGGTGTAAGGATCGAGACTTTCGGATCCGGTTTTCAGGGTCGGACCCTGTAGTTCTGGCCCTAGTGGGGGCTGAGCCTCTGTAACGTTTCGCGTCAAGACCTCGAGATGCGTTTTGAATGGCGTCCACCGTTACAGACGCGGTTTAGGTTTTGCCACGTGGGTGCCATGTGGGCTGGCTTTGGGCCGCGAGAGTACGGCCCTGTCGTGTCGTCTGAACGACGTCCGCATGGGACGACGCCTTTCAGACTGCGACTCTAGGATTGTCAGAGTATGGCCCTGACATATCTCCTAACGGTGTATGTGTATAACAACGCGTTTCAGAGTCCTGTCAGAGCGGCCGTCACGTCACCTGATAGGCGTCCATCCCCTCATTTTCTTCCTCCTCTCTTTCTCTCCTCCCTTCCGGCGATTCCAGCGGCGGCCCCTTCTCCTCCCTCTTTTCCTCCCACCACTTCATCCTTCCCTCCACTCCATCACCCACCTAGCTCCCACCACTACCACCTCCACTTCCACTGCGGCGTTTTACTCTCCGGACGGCGGCCGACGTCACGGTGGAGTAAGGACGACCACGGCGGTACCGGCGGCGACGTGGGGCGAGTCGGGTGGACGGCTTGAAGCTTGGAGGAGTTCAAGTAACCGGTAGGGTGACGATTCCCATAGTGTTCTATGTTCAAACCATGATTCTCCCTCTTGAAGCATGTTTTAGATCTATGGTTTTGGGGGTAAAACAAGTATGTTTAGGAGCTCTTCTTGATGGAATGGGGGATTTATATGAATGTGGATTTATGATGATTAGATTTGTCTCTCTTTCTCCTCCGTTTTGGGTGATTTTGGGATTTTTGGGGGTGAAAAGGGGAGCCCTCGGGCTCGTGACAGATCTGGTTCCTGGCGTTGAAAGACGTCGTGCATGGACGATGCCTTTTTGAAGGGCGTCGGGCCATCATGACGCCTTTTAGGCAGGAATCGTTTTACTGACGCTCTGTCAGTTCGGGGATTCTGGGACTAAAAGACATCATGGGTGGGCGACGCGATTCGTAATAGCGTCGGGTCACCATGACGCCTTTTAAGGCAGAAACTCCCTGATTAATGTTTTCTGCAAATTCTGGAATTTTGTGCTATTGGCGTCTAAGGATGTTGACGCCTTTTAAAAGGCGACCTCTGGTGTCGACGCCTTTTAGGCCAGATTCTGAGGCCAGTGTTTTATGAACCAGTACAGGGAGCTTGAATGGCGTCGGCCTTGGGCGACGCGATTCAAGACAGAACTACACTAATTCATGCCAGTAAAATGTGTTCATACTGCTAGATAGTTGGTTAATGCATGTTTTTAGTATACTCGATGATGATGGATTCTTCATGACCGGATGGCACTGCGTTGTGTGTCATGCGATCGCGGACTTTTCACGTGACCGGATCGCACTGTGCCGGGTTTTGTGTTACTGTGGACCTTGAGTGACATTTGTAGCGCTTTATCAACCTGTGCTGGTGTGGGTGGAGCACAGCGCCGATGGGGGCGTAGGCGGGGTGACGCCTAGTGAGAGAGGGTCACCTGGTGAACCCCGGGATCAGCTAGTACTGGTGTGGGTGTGGTACTTTCGGAGTGTCACTCATGCTGAGGGAAGGAGTAACCACCTGCGCCAGTTGGGCCGGACTAGCTAGAGTGCTATTCGAGGGGTTACTGTTTGGTCTCAGCGGGTCGATGTTTTTCCCCACTGTCGTTTGTGAGGTTGGCGTGTTCTATCGAGACGGCGGTTGTGGGTTCCCTAGTCGTCTAGTTTAGAAATATGCATGTTTAATACATTTCGACTGCATGTGATTCACATCGAGATTTAGGAATAGTAATTACCATTATACTTGTTACTTTACCGTCAGCTGTATTGTACACTTGTGGGTGTGTGCGTGGGCAGTGGGGATCGAAGGATCCCTACTGAGTCTTGTCTCTGAGACTCACCCCCTGCGGTTTTCAGGTGAGGACTCCCGGCAGACCTAGCGAGGAGAGTGCGGCTGTGTGTTGAGCGCCGTCAGCTGTTGTTCCGGGGTATGCCCCGACGTAGTTGTTATTTTATTTCTAGCCTGTATGTTTAGTTATTCCTTTTCCGTTGGAGTATGTAATTATTTGATGTATCGAGTCGCATTGTAATAACTCTTAATTCCTGCATTTTCATTTCAATTCAATGCGATGTGAATGTTTAGCTTAGTTTATTATTTATTTCCCAGACTTACTTAGATCCTGATTTGGTTCCAAATTAATGACTCGGTACCCATTTAGTAATCGGATCCCCGATTATAGGGTGGCGGGTCGTTACAGTTTGTATCAGAGCATTCGGTCTGGCAAATAAATGAATAACTAGGTTAAATGTCGTGAGTCCGGCAAATAATTACATTATCCCGTACTGTGCCGGGTTTTGTGTTACTGTGGACCTGGAGTGATAGTTGTAGCGCTTTATCACCCTGTGCTGGTGTGGGTGGAGCACAGCGCCGGTGGGGGCGTGGGCGGGGTGACGCCTAGTGAGAGAGGGTCACCTGGTGAACCCCGGGGTCAGCTAGTACCAGTGTGGGTGTGGTACTTTCAGAGTGTCACTCATGCTGAGGGAAGGAGTAACCACCTGAGCCAGTTGGGCCGGAGTAACTAGAGTGCTATCCGAGGGGTTACTGGTTGGTCTCAGCGGGTCGATGTTTTTCCACACTGTCGTTTGTGTGGTTGGCGTGTTCTATCGAGACAGCGGTTGTGGGTTCCCTAGTCGTGGTTTAGAAATATGCATGTTTAATACATTTCGACTGCTTGTGATTCACATCGAGATTTAGGAATAGTAGTTACCATTATGCTTGTTACTTTACCGTCAGCTGTATTTTACACTTGTGGGTGTGTGCGTGGGCAGTGGGGATCGAAGGATCCCTACTGAGTCTTGTCTCTGAGACTCACCCCCTGCGGTTTTCAGGTGAGGACTCCCGGCAGACCTAGCGAGGAGAGTGCGGCTGTGTGTTGAGCGCCGTCAGCTGTTGTTCCGGGGTATGCCCCGACGTAGTTGTTATTTTATTTCTAGCCTGTATGTTTAGTTATTCCTTTTCCGTTGGAGTATGTAATTATTTGATGTATCGAGTCGCATTGTAATAACTCTTAATTCCTGCATTTTCATTTCAATTCAATGCGATGTGAATGTTTAGCTTAGTTTATTATTTATTTCCCAGACTTACTTAGATCCTGATTTGGTTCCAAATTAATGACTCGGTACCCATTTAGTAATCGGATCCCCGTTTATAGGGTGGCGGGTCGTTACAGTTGGTATCAGAGCATTCGGTCTGGCAAATAAATGAATAACTAGGTTAAATGTCGTGAGTCCGGCAAATAATTACATTATCCCGTACAGGCACGGCGGTAGTACAGGTTTTAGGATTCTAATTAGAACTTTTCGATTTTGTGATTGTAGGCGAGTAGATGGTTCCTAGGAAGAGGATGCCGGTTATTCGAGAGCGGGGAGATGTCCCTAGTGGATCTGAGGCCGGGAGGCCGAGTGTAGAGCAATTTATGGAGGCTATGATGGACACTATGGCTAGATACCAGACCCGAGACCCTAGTGAGAGTTTCAGTGCTCGGGGAGGGTCTACAGCTACACTTGAGAGATTCCTGAAGCTGAGGCCACCTCACTTCACCGGTCGTCCCGACCCTGATGAGGCCGTTCACTAGCTTAGGGAGATAGAGAAGACTTTCGATACTATGGATTGTGCAGCAGTGGAGAGGACTCCATTGGCTACCTTCATGTTGAAGGATAGCGCCTATGATTGGTGGACCACCTTGAAGAGTTTGTCATATGAGGATAGGAGTCTCAGGGAGATTTCATGGGAGACTTTTGTTAAGGAGTTCAATGCGCAGTATTTCCCTAGGCATGTCCAGAGGGCCAAGGAGAGGGAGTTTATGGATCTGACGCAGGGGAGTATGACAGTACTCGAGTATCAGGCGAAGTTTGTTTCGCTTGGAAGGTTTGTGCCTTTCATATCTGGGGACGAGGTGCGTCGTACTGAGAGGTTTGTGGACGGACTGAGGCTCAGTCTGAGGAACTTCGTGGCGTCCCACTGTTGTATAGATTTGGCATCAACGGTTAGGTGTGCAGCAGTGTGGAGGCTCAACAGAACCAGTCAGCCCGGGAGAGAGGACTGACTGCTCAGGGACCAGTTCGTGGTAGGGGTAAGGCAGCGGCAGCGGCCCCTTCGTCCGGATAGGGATCGTTGTCACTCGGCTCCCGATTCAGGAGATTCTTTCGAGGCGGTGGTAGCAGCAGGCCCAGGCAGGGTCAGCAGAGCCAGTCAGTGTCCAGTGCGCAGCAGGAGCCAGCTTAGAGGCTTCCGGCAGTTTGTCAGCACTGTGGTGGTGCCCATGGCGAGACTCAGTGTCCTACTCTTCCTAGGAGGTGTTTCACTTGCGTCCAGCAGGGCCATTTGGCGAGGCAGTGCCCGCAGGGGCATGGTCAGGGAAAGGGTTCAGGTGATCAGAAGAAGCCGAGGACCCAGGGGAGAGTTCTAGCTATCACCAGGAGGGAGGCTCGCGCGTCCAACTTGGTGGAAGGTACACTTTCTGTCCTTGGGAACTCTGCACATGTGTTGATCGATTCGGGTGCTTCGCATTCTTTCATTTCTGAGCAATTCATAGATATTCTTTCTGCACCCGTTGATGAGTTATCTGATGGATTGATGGTAGAGGTTCCTTCTGGCGGTTTCATGTTATCTTATAATTGTTGGAGGGATGTTCCCTTGACTATTGAGGGCCATGAGTTACCTGCCCAGTTGGTTGTACTTGCCAATCGTGACTTTGATATCATCCTGGGCATGGATTGGTTGGAAGCATTTTAAGCTGAGGTGGACTGGCACAGGAAGAGGGTGCGTTTCTCTATTCCGGACATCCCGACCTTCTATTTCCAAGGTATTAGGCTCTCTTCTCGAGGTATTCTCATTTCTGCCTTTAAGGTTCGGAGGTTGCTTGCTGGTGGTTGTGAGGCCTTCCTTGCCTCTGTTGTTGTTTCTGATGTCCGTGATAGTCCCAGTCCTTGGGAGGTGCCAGTAGTGTGTGACTTCGTAGATGTGTTTCCTGAGTAGCTGCCTGGCCTTCCTCCTCAGCGAGAGGTCGAGTTTACCATCGAGCTTGCACCGGGTACGGCGCCCTTGTCTAAGGCCCCATATCGGATGGCGCCAGCCGAACTCGCTGAGTTGAAGGCGCAGTTGCAGGAGTTGCTGGATAAGGGTTTCATCCGTCCCAGTACTTCTCCGTGGGGTGCTCCAGTTCTTTTTGTCAGGAAGAAGGATGGTTCTCTGAGATTGTGCATTGATTATAGGCAGCTGAACCAGGTGACGATAAAGAATAAGTACCCACTTCCAAGGATCGATGATTTGATGGATTAGCTGCAGTCTGCGAAGGTGTTTTCCAAGATTGACCTGAGATCTGGATATTATCAGATGAGGATCCGGGATGTTGATGTCAGTAAGACGGCTTTTAGGACTCGGTATGGACATTATGAGTTTTTGGTTATGCCTTTCGGCTTGACCAATGCTCCGGCGGCCTTTATGGATCTGATGAACCGAGTCTTCAGGACCTACCTGGACCAGTTTGTGGTAGTATTTGTTGATGATATTTTAATATATTCTTCTTCTGAGGAAGAGCACGCCACTCATCTTCGGGTGGTGTTGCAGGTCTTGAGAGAGCACCAACTTTACGCCAAGTTCAGCAAGTGTGAATTTTGGCTAGACGAGGTACACTTCCTTGGGCATGTCATTTCTGGCAAAGGCATCGCAGTGGATCCAGCCAAGATCGAGGCGGTGATGGATTGGAGCAGGCCGACTTCAGTGACTGAGATCAGGAGCTTATTGGGGCTTGCCGGTTATTACAGGCGGTTTGTTCAGGGGTTTTCTTCGATAGCGGTCCCCTTGTCGAGGTTGACTCGAAAGGGAGTTCGTTTTGTGTGGACCGAGGAATGTGAACGGAGTTTCACTGAGTTAAAAACTCGCCGCACGTCAACCCCAGTGTTGGTGCTTCCATCTGGGTCAGGTGGGTTTGTGGTTTACTCAGACGCGTCCCGTCGAGGTTTGGGCGCAGTTCTAATGCAGCATGGCAGGGTAGTAGTGGCTTATGCTTCTCGGCATCTGAAGAAGCATGAGGAGAACTATCCTACCCATGATTTGGAACTGGTAGCTGTGGTATTTGCACTTAAGATTTGGAGACATTACTTATACGGATAGAAATTTCAGGTTTTTACTGATCACAAGAGCCTGAAGTATGTGTTCACTCAGAGAGACCTAAATTTGAGACAGCGAAGGTGGATGGAGTTCATTAAGGATTATGACTTTGACCTTTCTTATCATCCGGACAAGGCAAATGTAGTGGCAGACGCCTTGAGTCGGAAGACGGTCATGTCATACCTTATGATTCAAGAATGTAAATTATTCGAGCAGGTTGTGGAATCTTCCTTTAGGGTTCCACGTGAAGATGATAGAGCCGTGTTGGTCAGCTTGACCGGGAGACCAGCAGTGTATCATGCTGTGATTGAGGCTCAGAGGGCAGATGTTGAGTTACCACAGATTCTCCAGAGGTCAGAGGTGGAGTTGTGGGATGACGGTACTGTTAGGTTCAGAGGTAGACTTTATGTTCCGACCGAGGAGGACGTGCGTAGGTGTGTACTTGATGAGGCGCACCGTTCTAGAGATGCCGTGCATCTCGGGACAACCAAGATGTATCATTGTTTGAGGAGGCACTTCTGGTGGCCTGGTATGAAGAAAGATGTGGCTGAGTATGTGGCTAGATGCATGACTTGTCAGCAGGTTAAAGCCGAGCATCAGAGACCTGGAGGGTTGTTGCAGCCCTTGCCGATTCCAGAATGGAAATGGGAGCACGTAACTATGGACATTGTGATGGGACTACCTACATCCCCTAGCAGGAGAGACGCTATCTGGGTCATTGTTGATCGGCTGACCAAGTCGGCACACTTCCTAGCTATTAGGAAGGACTGGTCAGTCGGTAAGTTGGCTAAGTTGTTTATAGATCGGATCATCTCTCTGCACGGGGTACCTTTGTCCATCGTATCAGATCGGGATCCGAGGTTTACTTCCAGGTTCTGGAAGAGTTTTCAAAAGGCCTTGGGCACTCAGTTGGCTTTCAGTTCGGCCTACCATCCCGAGACTGATGGGCAGTCGGAGAGGACCATTCAGACTCTGGAGGATATGCTCAGGGCATGTTGCTTAGACTGGGGAGGTTCTTGGGAGCAACATTTGTCTACAGTGGAGTTTGCCTACAACAACAGTTACCATTCTAGTATCGGCATGGCGCCTTACGAGGCTTTGTATGGGCGACCGTGTCGATCTCCGGTGTGTTGGTCCGAGATTGGTGAAATACATATAGCGGGACCAGAGTTAGTACAGCAGTGTGCTGAGATTGCCATGATAGTTCGGCAGAGGTTGACCGCAGCTCAGAGTAGGCAGAAGAGTTATGCTGACGTCCGATGGAGACCGCTTGAGTTTGAGGTTGGGGACCACGTGTTTCTCCGAGTCTCACCCTCCAAGGGTGTGATGAGATTCGGGAAGCGAGGCAAGTTGAGTCCGCAATATATTAGACCTTTTCCCATTCTTGCTCGAATTGGGGAAACCGCGTATCAGCTGGCCTTGCCGCCCAGTCTTGCAGGGGTGCACGATGTGTTCCATATTTCCTTGCTGAGAAAGTATGTTCAGGATCCGTCCCATGTTTTAGATTTTTCATAGTTGGAGGTCGCTGAGGACCTGTCCTTTCCAGACTTTCCTGTTCGTATTGAGGATCGCAGAGAACAGGTCCTGCGGAACAAGGTTGTGGCTTTGGTCCAGGTGATTTGGCAGTACCGCTCCGGGGGTGAGGCAACCTGGGAGCGGGAGGATGAGATGCGGGAGCAGTTTCCTTACCTTTTTTCGTAAGTCTCCTTGCGAACTTGTATCCCTACTTTTTGACCTTGTTAATTCTAGCAGACAATTTCGGGGGCGAAATTCTTTTAAGGGGGGGAGAATGTAAGGATCGAGACATTCGGATCTGGTTTTCAGGGTCGGACCCTGTAGTTCTGGCCCTAGTGGGGGATGAGGCTCTGTGACGTTTCGCGTCAAGACCTCGAGACGCGTTTTGAACGGCGTCCACCGTTACAGACGCGTTTTAGGTTCTGCCACGTGGGTGCCACGTGGGCTGGCTTTGGGCCGCGAGAGTACGGCCCTGTCGTGTCATCTGAACGACGTCCGCATGGGACGACGCCTTTTAGACTGCGACTCTAGGATTGTCAGAGTACGGCCCTGACATATGTCCTGAACGGCGTCTGTGTAGAACGACGCGTTACAGAGTCCTGTCAGAGCGGCCGTCACGTCACCTAATAGGCGTCCGTCCATGTCGACGCATTTTAGCTAGTCTCTGGTTAACCCCGCGAGTCCTCCTTCTTTCCCTCATTTTCTTCCTCCTCTCTTTCTCTCCTCCCTTCCGGCGATTCCGGCGGCGGCCCCTTCTCCTCCCTCTTTTCCTCCCACCACTTCATCCTTCCCTCCACTCCATCACCCACCTAGCTCCCACCACTACCACCTCCACTTCCACTGCGGCGTTTTACTCTCCGGACGGCGGCCGACGCCACGGTGGAGTAAGGACGACCACGGCGGTACCGGCGCCGGCGTGGGGCGAGTCGGGTGGACGGCTTGAAACTTGGAGGAGTGTGACGATTCCCATAGTGTTCTATGTTCAAACCATGATTCTCCCTCTTGAAGCATGTTTTAGATCTATGGTTTTGGGGGTAGAACAAGCATGTTTAGGAGCTCTTCTTGATGGAATGGGGGATTTATATGAATGTGGATTTATGATGATTGGATTTGTCTCTCTTTCTCCTCCGTTTTGGGTGATTTTGGGGTTTTTGGGGGTGAAAAGGGGAGCCCTCGGGCTCGTGACAGATCTGGATCCTGGCGTTGAAAGACGTCGTGCATGGACGACGCCTTTTTGAAGGGCGTCGGGCCATCATGACGCTTTTTAGGCAGGAATCCTTTTACTGAGGCTCTGTCAGTTCGGGGATTCTGAGACTAAAAGACGTCATGGGTGGGCGACGCGATTCGTAATAGCGTCGGGTCACCATGACGCCTTTTAAGGCAGAAACCCCCTGATTAATGTTTTCTGCAAATTCTGGAATTTTGTGCTATTGGCATCTGAGGATGTTGACGCCTTTTAAAAGGCGACCTCTGGTGTCGACGCCTTTTAGGCCAGATTCTGAGGCCGGTGTTTTATGAACCAGTACAGGGAGCTTGAATGGCGTCGGCCTTGGGCGACGCGATTCAAGACAATACTACACTAATTCATGCCAGTAAAATGTGTTCATATTGCTAGATAGTTGGTTAATGCATGTTTTTAGTATACTCGATGATGATGGATTCTTCATGACCGGATGGCACTGCGTTGTGTGTCATGCGATCGCGGACTTTTCACGTGACCGGATCGCACTGTGCCGGGTTTTGTGTTACTGTGGACCTTGAGTGACATTTGTAGCGCTTTATCAACCTGTGCTGGTGTGGATGGAGCACAGCGCCGATGGGGGCGTAGGCGGGGTGACGCCTAGTGAGAGAGGGTCACCTGGTGAACCCCGGGATCAGCTAGTACTGGTCCCCACTATCGTTTGTGTGGTTGGCGTGTTCTATCGAGACGGCGGTTGTGGGTTCCCTAGTCGTCTAGTTTAGAAATATGCATGTTTAATACATTTCGACTGCATGTGATTCACATCGAGATTTAGGAATAGTAATTACCATTATACTTGTTACTTTACCGTCAGCTGTATTGTACACTTGTGGGTGTGTGCGTGGGCAGTGGGGATCGAAGGATCCCTACTGAGTCTTGTCTCTGAGACTCACCCCTGCGGTTTTCAGGTGAGGACACCCGGCAGACCTAGCGAGGAGAGTGCGGCTGTGTGTTGAGCGCCGTCAGCTGTTGTTCCGGGGTATGCCCTGACTTAGTTGTTATTTTATTTCTGGCATGTATGTTTAATTATTCCTTTTCCGTTGGAGTATGTAATTATTTGCTGTATCGAGTCGCATTGTAATAACTTTTAATTCCTGCATTTTCATTTCAATTCAATGCGATGTGAATATTTAGCTTAGTTTATTATTTATTTCCCAGACTTACTTAGATCCTGGTTTGGTTCCAAATTAATGACTCGGTACCCATTTAGTAATCGGATCCCCGATTATAGGGTGGCGGGTCGTTACAGTGGGCTTGCTGGAGGAGCTGCTTCATGCGCTGGAAGGAGGATCCTGCTGGCTTGCAGGCGCTGGGAAAGGAGGAAGCTTGATGGCTTCACCACGTGGAGGTGTTAGATGCCGGCGCATGCAGGTGTGCTCGGGTGTGAACGCGTGTTGGAGACCGGCTGCTTTCAGCTGGTGTGTGGAGAAGCAACTTGCAGGCGGCTGGGAAGCGCGTGGAGAGGCTTGAGAGCTTGCTGGTGCACTGCTGGCTGCTGCGTGGAGGATGTGCTGCTGCTGGGTGATGCGCTCAGGAGGTTGCTGGCTACTGGTTTCGACGCCGGGTGCAGCAGGTGCATGGACGGTGGTTGGGACGTGCATGCAGTGGGCTTCACCGGGGCATGTGGAGGTACGGTGCGAGGAGCTTGCTCGCTGGCTGGTGGAGAGAAGAGAAGAGAGCGAGAGCTGCTGTGGAGGGAGGAAGAGAAAGAAGGAGAAAAAGAGACCGAGAGAGGGAGAACCGGAGAGAGGGCTGCGGGAGATTAAACGAGAGAGAGGAGAACTGCAAAAAGAATAGTAGCGAGAGAGAAAGAGAGACCGAGAAGAGGAGGAACCGGAGAGAGGGAAAGAAAGAGAGAAACCGAGAGAGGGATGCTGGAGAGGTGTTGCTGGAGAAAGAGCAGAACGGAGAGAGGAAGAGAGGGCTGCGGGGAGGAGGAAATAAGAGCAGGAGAAGGAGAGGGTCGTGGGAGGAAATTATAGAGAGGAAGAGAGAGTCGGGATTCGAGAAGAGGAGAATCGTGGGAGAGAGAAGGCTATGGGAGAGGTTGGAAGAGAAGATGCCGAATCTGGGAGAGAGAGAGAGGGAATATATAGGAGAAATTGGAAGAGGAGAAGGAACGTGGGAGGCTTGGAGAAGGGACAGGATTCGGATTTGGAGCGGAAGAGGAAACTGGAGAAGGAAGAGGATTCAAATTTCTAAAAAGAGAGAGAGAGAGGGTTTTTAAAACAAAGAAAGGAAGGGATGTGGTTGGAAAATTGGAGAGAAGGAAGGAAATAGAGGATTTTGAGAAACTCCAGAGAAAGAAGGAATCAGAGCAATATTAGGACATCAAATTGCATTTTTACCCATGCTTTAGTTGAAATCCGAACATTAGACCTCCCCCAAATTTCCAGAAACTCCACCAGCTGCACTGCATCATCGGCATGTCCTGTTCACATAAAATAAATATAAATTAGCACATTATCATAAAAATATCATCATATTTATTTATTTCGTCTCGGTTTTGTCGAAAAACCGCAAATGCGCTATACTCCTTTAATCACATGAAATGACGATGTTTTAAAGTCAGAATTTGACGAAATTGGTACCGTTGGACTTGGTACACAATTATCTATCATTTCATGCTATTTTACAGATAAAAATATGAATATGATGCATATGATTGCCCTTAAATGATCAATTTAACACTTTATCACCCAGCAAGGAGGGCCTCATATTCAGCTATGTTGTTGGTAACATAGAAATTAAGCTAAAAGGCTTGTGGAATGGTGACACCTTCAGGTGATAGTAGAACAATGCCGATACCCTTACCATGAGAGTTTAAAGCTCTGTCAAAGTGCAGAGTCTACATATCATCATTGATTTTGTTTATGGTCATCAATTCCTCATCCGGAAACTCCGATCGGACTGGATCAAATCGAGGAAGACGGTGATGAGCAAGATATTCTGCTATGGCATGACCTTTAATTGCTTTTCACTGAATGTAAGTGATATCAAATTGGGATAGAAAGCTCTGCCAACGTGCTAACTTGTCAGTGAGGACGGATTTCTCAAAGAAAAACTTAATGGGATTCATCCTAGTAATGAGATGAACTTCATAGGCCAGCAAATAATACTTCAACTTCTGACTTACCCATACAAGTGTTGCACATGTTTTCTCCATCGCCGTATATCTCTGCTCTGCGGGGTTGAGAAATTTGGAGAGATAATAGGCTGCCCTCTCCTTTCCTTCTTCGTCTTCTTGTGCAAAGACAGCCCCCACTGCATCATCCAAGATAGGAATATATAGAATTAAAGGTTTGTCTGGAGGTGGTGGTCTCAAGACAGGAGTACTTGCTAAATAATTCTTCAATCCATCAAATGCCTCATGACACTTATCGTCCCAATCAAATTTGACGTCCGGCTTAGTAAGCTCGTAAAACGGCTTACACCTTTGTGAATGCTGGGAGACAAATCAGTGAATAAACTGCAACCTCCCGATTAATCCTCTTAATTCTTTTAAATTCATGGGAGGTGGCATCTCTCTAATAGCCTTCGCTTTGTTGGGATCGATCTCAATTCTCCGTTTGCTGACAATGAATCCAAGTAATTTCCCTGAGGATACCCCGAATACACATTTCTTGGGATTCATCTTTAACTGATATTCTCTTGACCTCTCTAGAACCTTTACCAGAACTTCAGCATGCTCAGCTTTAGTCTTGGATTTCACCAGCAAATCATCCACATACACTTCTAAGTTAATGTGCATCATGTTATGGAATATCGCCATCATGGCTCTCTGATAAGTGGTTCTAGCATTTTTCAATCCAAATAGCATAATGACATAACAATATGTTCCCCAAGGTGTAGTGAACGATGTTTTCTCTTGATCCACTTCTGCCAACTTAATCTGATTATACCCTGAGAACCCATCCATAAATTACCATGTTTCATAGCTAGCCGTATTGTCAATGAGTACATCTATATGAGGTAGTAGAAAGTCGTCTTTAGGACATGCCCAGTTCAAATCTCGGAAGTCAATATAGATTCTGAATTTTCCATCCTTTTTCATAACCAGGACTATGTTGGCCACCCACTGCGGATAGAGGACGACTCTAATAAACTTGGTTTTATACAGCTTATCGACCTCTTCTTTTATTTTCAAAGCCATCTGAGGGTGGAAACGCCTTAACTTTTATATAACCGGACTAACTTCATCTTTCAATGTCGATCTGTGTTCTACCATGGAAGAATCTAGTCCCAACATATCTTCATAACTCTAGGCGAAAGTGTCCTTATAATCCTTGAGAACATGGACCGCTGCCTTTTCGTCTACTTCAGATAGGTTCTTACTGACGAGGACAACCTTAGGTTCATCTTCAGTCTCTAGATTGATCTCTTTGGTAGGCTCTTCTACGGTAGCTGAGGGTTCGTCAAATCTATTCACTCCACTGGTATACACCTCAGCCGCATCCTCGTCGTCTTCACCTTCTTCATTAATAGGGTCTTTGTCATGTAACAACTCATATACCCCGTACCCATTATCGACTAATTCATCAACTTCACATTCTTCTGGCATCTGAATTGAATTTTCTAACAGGTGAGGGATCTGATAAAAATGGGTGGCCTCATAGCCAATCATTGTACATTCTAGTTCAGATTATTAATAAAGGCAATTATTTCTTCATTTATAGTTCTCGCAAATTAATTATCGTAATGAAGGTCCATAGACAAATGTATAGGATATTGAATCATGATGAGGTCGTGATAGTGAGATCAATATCTTCAGGCAATTGTCTTAAACAGTTCTCGATCATAGGATATTTGAGATGGACATTAAATATCCGATAAGATCGACACAAGTTATGTCTGCTCATGTGATGAGGGTGAATGATCTCACATTCACTCGTGTTGTGACACTAAGACAAACAAGTGGGTGCTCATTAGAGAATGAGTTCACTGAACAGACCCAAATAAGAATTCCTGGATGGTAATTATACCTATTAGTCAACCAGGGAATTCAATCGTTGCAGTAGCACAGTTGGTCCTTTCTCCTGAGCCACCAATGATACCTTGTTTGTGGACCATTGTATCTTGATTCTCTGACTAGTGGACTTTAACCATCAAGTCCACCATAATCGGTCTTTCAGATACAGTGGAAAGCTTGCGAAGGTAATTGAGTGAACAACAAGGGATCACTCACTCTTGGTATAAGACTGGAGAGAGAATGTCCTATGGATGTGTACACAGAAATCCCTGGCCAGGGTCAAATGAAAGAGATGTCTTTCTAGATATTAACTGAGTACTGGAATCCATCTAGATAATGCGAAAGAGGGTTTGACTATAAAATCATACCCTTGCGTTATTGGGACATTGCATGAGTGAAGGATTATATCTGTGCGGTATCGGCAGACGGAAAGGTTCAATTAAAAGGAACAGTATCCCTTATATCTTCTGGGATCATGAGGTAGTGTTTGGTGTTGTTCATGATCAGAAGGCCAAGTGATTTGATCATCAGATGATAATTCACTTGTTTATTAAATTAATCATTTAACATATGATGTTTAAATGTTAATTAATAAATATTAAACTCAAGAAACAGTTCTAAGTTTAATGGGCCTGCAACCGGACTGATATATGGGCCTAGAGGGTCACACACATAAGAGTTCTCGTCAGACGGTGAGAGATATTAAATTTCATGCTTATCTGGGTTTTTATGAAAAGCCGCAGGATAAACATGAAGATTTAATGGAGAATTATCCAAGGCCAAACTCTTGGATAATCATGAGGATTAATCCTTGTGCTTATCCTTATTTCTGTATAAGGAGGACCAAGGAGAAGGGGTAAAAAGGTTGGTTGGACGAATTATTCACCCCAGATTCTCTCTCTCCTCTCTCTCTCTCCTTCTCTCCCTCTTGGAGTGGATCTATCTATCTCCGCGCATGGTGGATTTGAGATCTGGTCGGAGCACTCAAGTTGAGGAGGAAATCGCGTGTAAGGATCGTGACCTTCGGATCCGGTTTTCGGGATCGGACCTTAGTAAGGGCGGAGGTTCTGAGTTAATTCATGTCAGGACAGCGAGACGCGTTTTAAACGGCGTCCACCGTCGCAGACGCATTTCAAGTCCTGCCACGTGGGTGCCACGTGGGCTGGTTTCGGGCTGCGAGGGTACGGCCCTATCTTGTCGCCTGAACGGCGTCCACGTGTGTCGACGCCAATCAGACTGCGACTCTGGGTTTGTCAGAGTACGGCCCTGACATGTCGTCTGAACGGCGTCTGCCTTGAACGACGCGTTTCAGAGTCTTGTCAGAGCAGCCGTCACATCAACTGAATGGCGTCCGTGGATGTCGACGCGTTTTAGCCAGTCTCTGGTTAACCCCGCGAGCCCTCCTTCTTTCCCTCATTTTCTCCTCTCTTCCTCTCTTTCCCTTCCGACGAACTCGGCGGCGATCCCTCCTCCTCCCTCTTTTCCTCCCATCGTTTCATCTCTCCCTCCACTCCATCCTCTACCTAGCTCCTACCACTACCACCTCCACTTCCATTGCGGCGTTCTACTCTCCGGACAGCGGCCGACTCACGGTGGAGCAAGGACGACCACGGCGGTACCGGCGGCGGCGTGGGACTAGTCGAGTGGACGGCTTGAAGCTCGGAGGCGTTCAAGTATCCGGTAGGGTGACGGTTCCCATAAGCATCGTGTTTTAAGCCATGTTTACCCCCGTTTAAGCTTGTTTGGATCTTTGGTTTCGGGGGGTAGAACGAGCACGTTTAGGTGTTCTTTTGATGATATGGGGGTCTTGCTATGTAAGTGATTTCCTATGAATTGTGTTGCCCCTCTTTCTCCTCCGTTTTCGGGTGATTTTGGGGTTATTTGAGTTAAAAGGGGAGCCCTCGGGCTCTTGGCAATTCTGTTTCCTGGGGTTAAAAGACGTCGTGCATGGACGACGCCTTTTTGAAGGGCGTCGGACCATCACGACGCCTTTTAAGACAGGAATCGCCTTACTGAGGAGTTGCCAGTTCGGAATTATGGGGTTAAAAGACGTCATGGGACAACGACGCGTTTTTAAATGGCGTCGGGAGGCCATGACGCCTTTTAAGGCAGAAATTCCCTAGGTGGTTTCTTTGGAATTTCTAGATTTCTGTGCTGAACGGCGTCTGAGGATGTCGACGCCTTTTAAGGCCTGATTCTGAAGACTGTTTTACATAAACCTGTACATGGAGCTTGAAGACGATTCATGCCAGTAAAATGTGTTCATACTGTTAGACGGATGGTTAGTGCATGTTTTAGTGTACCTGGTAGAGTTAGATTCTTCATGACCGGACGATCCTACATGTATGTTATACGATCGCGGACTTTTCACGTGACCGGATCGTACTTGTTGGGTTTTGTGTTACTGTGGACCTGGAGTGACATTGTAGAGCTTTATCACCCTATGCTGGTGGGGGCGTGAGCACAGCGCCGGTGGGGGCGTGGGCGGGGTGACGCCTAGTGAGATAGGGTCACCTGGTGAACCCCGGGGTCAGCTAGTACCGGTGTCGGAGTGGTACATTCGGAGAGTCACTCATGCTGAGGGAAGGAGTAGCCACCTGAGCCGGTTGGGCCAGAGTAGCTAGTGTGCTATCCGAGGGGTTACTGTTTGGTCTCAGCGGGTCGAGGTTTTTCCACCGTTGTTGTATGGTTAGCGAGTTCTATCGTGACGACAGTTGTGGGTTTCCTAGCCGGCTGGTTTAATATATGCATGTTTATTATATTACAATTGCATGTGATTTCACGTTAAGAATTAGGAATTGTACCTCTTGTGCTTATCACTTTACCGTTAGCTGTACCTTGCACTTGTGAGTGTGTGCGTGGGCAGTGGGGATCGAAGGATCCCTACTGAGTCTTGTCTTTGAGACTCACCCCCCCTGCGGTTTTCAGGTGAGGACTCTCAGCAAATCTAGCGAGGAGAGTGCGGCCGTGAGTTGAGCAACGTCAGCAATTGTTCCGGGGTATGCCCCAACGTAGTTGTTATTTTATTTCTGGCCTGTACGTTTAATTATTTCTTTTCTGTTGGAATATGTAATTATTTGCTGTATCGAGTCGCATTGTAATAATTTTAATTCATGCACTTTTATTTCAGTTCAATGCGATGGGAATGTTTAGCTTAGTTTAATATTTATCTCCCAGACTTGATTAGATCCTGGTTTGGTTCCAAATTAATGATTCGGAACCCATTTAGTAATCGGATCCCCGATTATAGGGTGGCGGGTCGTTACAGTTGGTATCAGAGCATAAGGTCTGGCAAATAAATAAATAACTAGGTTAAATATCATAAATTCGGAAAATAAATACATTATCCCGTACAGGCACGGCGGTAGCATAGGCTTTAGGACTCTAATTAGAACTTTTTGATTTTGTAATTGTAGGCGAGTAGATGGCTCCCATGTAAGGATCGTGACCTTCGGATCCGGTTTTCGGGATCGGACCTTGTAGTTCTAACCTTAGTGAGGGCGGAGGTTCTGAGTTGATTCGCGTCAGGACATCGAGACGCGTTTTAAACGGCGTCCACCGTCGCAGACGCATTTCAAGTTCTGCCACGTGGGTGCCACGTGGGCTGGTTTCGGGCGGTGAGGGTACGGCCCTGTCTTGTCGACCTAAACAGCGTCCACGTGTGTCGACGCCTTTCGGACTGCGACTCTGGGGTGTCAGAGTACGGCCCTGACATATCGTCTGAACGGCGTCTGCCTTGAACGACGCGTTTCAGAGTCTTGTAAGAGTAGCTGTCACATCAACTGAATGGCGTCCGTGGATGTCGACGCGTTTTAGCCAGTCTCTGGTTAACCCCGCGAGCCCTCCTTCTTTCCCCTCCAGCGAACTCGGCGGCGACCCCCTTCCTCCTCCCACCGTGTCATCTCTCCCTCCACTCCATCCTCTACCTAGCTCCTACCACTACCACCTCCACTTCCACTGCGGCGTTCTACTCTCCGGACGGCGGCCGACGTCACGGAGGAGCAAGGACGACCACGGCGGTACCGGCGGCGGCGTGGGGCGAGTCGGGTGGACGGCTTGAAGCTCGGAGGCGTTCAAGTGTCCGGTAGGGTGACGGTTCCCCTTAGTATTGTGATTTAGGCCATGTTTACCCCGTTTAAACTTGTTTGGATCTTTGGTTTCGGGGGGTAGAATGAGCATGCTTAGGAGTTCTTTTGATAACATGGGGGATTTCCATGAAAGTGTTGCCTATGGATAGTATCACTCCTCTTTTCTCTCCGTTTTTTGGTGAATTTTGGGGATGTTTGGGGTTAGAATGGGAGCCCTCGGGCTCAGGTGACTCTGGTTCTTGGGGCTAAAATACGTCGTGCATGGACGACGCCTTTTTGAAGGGCGTCGAGCCATCACGACGCCTTTTAGACAGGAATCGCCTGACAGAGAGTCTGCCAGTTCGGGGATCCTGGGATTAAAAGACGTCATGGGTGAACGACGCTTTTTCGAATGGCGTCGGTTAACCATGATGCCTTTTAAAGGCAGAAATCCCCTGAGTAAGGGCCTTGGAATTTCCGGATTTCTGTGTTGAATGGCGTCTGAGGATGTCGACGCCTTTTAAAAGGTGACTTCTGGTGTCGACGCCTTTTAGGCCTGATTCTGAAGACTGTTTCACATGAACCTGTACTTGGAGCTTGAATGGCGTCGGCTTTGGGCGACGTGATTCAAGACAGAACATCACTAATTCATGCCAGTAAAACGTGTTTATACTGTTAAACAGATGGTTAGTGCATGCTTTAGATGGATTCTTCATAATCGGATGGCTCTATATGTATGTTATACGATCGCGGACTTTTCACGTGACCGGATCGTACTTGTTGGGTTTTGTGTTACTGTGGACCTGGAGTGACATTGTAGCGCTTTATCACCCTGTGCTGGTGGGGGCGTGAGCACGGCGCCGGTGGGGGCGTGGGCGGGGTGACGCCTAGTGAGAGAGGGTCACCTAGTGAACCCCGGGGTCAGCTAGTACCGGTGTCGGAGTGGTACATTCGGAGAGTCACTCATGCTGAGGGAAGGAGTAGCCACCTGAGCCGGTTGGGCCGGAGTAGCCAGTGTGCTATCCGAGGGGTTACTGTTTGGTCTCAGCGGGTCGAGGTTTCTTCACCATTGTTGTGTGGTTGGCGGGTTCTATCGAGGCGATAGTTGTGGTTTTCCTAGTCGGCTGGTTTAATATATGCATGTTTATATATTACGATTGCATGTGATTTCACGTTAAGAATTAGGAATCGTATCTCTTGTTCTTATCACCTTTCTGTTAGCTGTACCTTGCACTTGTGGGTGTGTGCGTGGGCAGTGGGGATCGAAGGATCCCTATTGAGTCTTGTCTTTGAGACTCACCCTCTACGGTTTTCAAGTGAGGACTCCCAGCAGACTTAGCGAGGAGAGTGCGGTCGTGAGTTGAGCACCGTCAGCAGTTGTTCCGGGGTATGCCCCGACGTAGTTGTTATTCTTATTTCTGGCCTGTACATTTAATTATTTCTTTTCTGTTGGAATATGTAATTATTTGCTGTATCGAGTCGCATTGTAATAATTTAATTCCTGCACTTTTACTTCTGTTCAATGCGATGTGAATGTTTAGCTTAGTTTATTATTTATCTCCTAGACTTGATTTGATCCTGGTTTGGTTCCAAATTAATGATTCGGTACCCATTTAGTAATCGGATTCCCCGATTATAGGGTGGCGGGTAGTTACAGTTGGTATCAGAGCATACGGTCTGGCAAATAAATAAATAACTAGGTTAAATATCATAAATTCGACAAATAAGTACATTATCCCGTACAGGCGCGGCGATAACATAGGCTTTAGGAATCTAATTAGAACTTTTTGATTTTGTAATTGTAGGCGAGTAGATGGCTCCCAGAAGGAGGATGCCAGTTATTCGAGAGCAGGGAGATGTCCCTAGTGGGTCCGAGGCCGGGAGGCCGAGTGTCGAGCAGTTTATGGAGGCGATGATGGATACTATGGCTCGTTATCAGACGCGAGACCCCAGTGAGAGTTCCAGTGCGCGGGGAGGGTCCACAGCTACCCTTGAGAGGTTTCTGAAGCTGAGGCCACCTCACTTCACCGGTCGTCCTGACCCTGACGAGGCCATCCACTGGCTTAGAGAGATAGAGAAGACTTTTGACACCATGGATTGTGCTGCAGTAGAGCGGACCCCGTTAGCTACCTTCATGCTGAAGGATAGCGCCTACGACTGGTGGACCACCTTGAAGAGTTTGTCCTACAAGGACAGGAGTCTTAGGGAAATTCCGTGGGAGACATTTGTTAAGGAGTTCAACGCTCAGTATTTCCCTAGACACGTCCAGAGGGCCAAGGAGAGGGAGTTCATGGATCTGACACAGGGGAACATGACTGTACTTGAGTACCAGGCGAAGTTTGTTTCACTAGGTCGGTTCGTGCCTTTCATATCTGGGGACGAGGAGCGTCGTACTGAGAGGTTCGTTGACGGACTGAGGCTCAGTTTGAGGAACTTTGTGGCGTCTCACTGTTGCACGGATCTGGCTTCCGCGGTTAGATGTGCGGCAGCAGTGGAGGGTCAACAGAGCCACTCGGCCCGGGAGAGAGGACTGGCTGCTCAGAGCCCAGTTCGTGGCAGGGGTAAGGCAGCGGCAGCGGCCCCTTCAGCTGGATCGGGATCGTCGTCACTCGGCTCCCGATTCAGGAGATTCTTCAGGGGTGGTGGCAGCAGTAGTGGCAGTAGCGGCAGCAACAGGCCCGGGCAGGGTCAGCAGAGTCAGTCTTTTTCCAGTGCACCGCAGGGGCCAGCTCAGAGGCTTCCGGCAGTCTGTCAGCACTGTGGGGGTACCCATGGTGGGACTCAGTGTCCCACTCTTCCCAGGAGATGTTTCGCTTGCGGCCAGCAGGGCTACTTGGCGAGGCAGTGCCCGCAGGGGTATGGTCAGGGACATGGTTCAGGTGACCAGAAGAAGCCGAGGACCCAGGGGAGAGTTCTAGCTATCACCAGGAGGGAGGCTCGCACGTCCAACTTGGTGGAAGGTACACTTTCTGTCCTTGGGAACTCTGCACACGTATTGATTGATTCGGGTGCTTCGCATTCTTTTATTTCTGAGCAGTTCTTAGATATCCTTTCTGCACCCGTTGTTGAGTTATCTGATGGTTTGATGGTGGAGGTTCCTTCTGGAGACTATTTGATATCTTATAACTGCTTGAGGAATGTGCCCTTGACCATTGAGGGTCATGTGCTCCCTGCCCAGTTGATTGTGCTTGCCATTCGAGACTTTGATGTCATCCTGGGTATGGATTGGTTGGAAGCCTTTTATGCAGGGGTGGACTGCCACAGGAAGAGGGTGCGATTCTCCATTTCGGACATCCCGACCTTCTTCTTCCAAGGTATTAGGCTTTCTTCCCGAGGTATTCTTATTTCTGCCTTTAAGGCACGGAGGTTGCTTGCTGGTGGCTGTGAGGCTTTCCTTGCCTCTGTTGTTGTCTCTGATGTCCGGGATAGTCTCAGCCCTGGAGAGGTACCTGTTGTATGTGAGTTTATAGATGTTTTTCCCGAGGAGCTGCCTGGCCTTCCTCCTCAGCGAGAGGTCGAATTCACCATCGAGCTTGCACCAGGTACGGCGCCCTTGTCTAAGGCCCCGTATCGGATGGCGCCAGCTGAACTCGCTGAGTTAAAGGCACAGTTGCAGGAGCTGCTGATTAAGGGTTTCATTCGCCCCAGTACATCTCCATGGGGTGCTCCAGTCCTATTCGTTAGAAAGAAAGATGGTTCTCTGAGGTTGTGCATTGACTATAGGCAGCTGAACCAGGTAACAATAAAGAATAAATACACACTTCCAAGAATTGATGATTTGATGGATCAGCTGCAGTCCGCGAGGGTATTTTCCAAGATCGACTTGAGATCCGGATATTATCAGATAAGGATCCGGGATGTGGATGTTAGCAAGATGGCTTTCAGAACTCGGTATGGACATTATGAGTTTTTGGTTATGCCCTTTGGCTTGACCAATGCTCCAGCGGCCTTTATGGAGCTGATGAACCGAGTCTTCAGGACTTATCTGGATCAGTTTGTGGTTGTGTTTATTGATGATATCCTAATCTATTCTTCTTCTGAGGAAGAGCATGCCACCCATCTTCGGGCGGTATTGCAGATCCTGAGGGAACATCGACTCTATGCCAAGTTCAGCAAATGTGAGTTTTGGCTAGACGAGGTGCATTTCCTCGGGCATGTTATTTCTGGCAATGGTATCGCAGTGGATCCAGCCAAGATCGAGGCAGTGATGGATTGGAGCAGGCCGACTTCAGTGACTGAGATCAGAAGCTTTCTGGGGCTTGCCGGTTCTTACAGGCGGTTTGTTCAGGGATTTTCTTCGATAGCAGCCCCCTTGTCGAGGTTGACTCGAAAGGGAGTACGCTTTGTGTGAACCGAGGATTGTGAGCAGAGTTTTATTGAGTTAAAGAGCCATCTCACGTCAGCCCCTGTGCTGGTGCTTCCATCTGGATCAGGTGGATTTGTAGTTTACTCTGATGCGTCCCGTCGAGGTTTGGGCGCAGTTCTAATGCAACATGGCAGGGTAGTGGCTTATGCTTCTCGACAGCTGAAGAAGCATGAAGAGAACTATCCTACTCATGATTTGGAGCTGGCAGCTGTGGTATTTGCACTCAAGATTTGGAGGCATTATTTATATGGGGAGAAATTCCAGGTTTTCACGGATCACAAGAGTTTGAAATATGTGTTCACTTAGAGGGATCTGAATTTGAGGTAGCGAAGGTGGATGGAGTTCATTAAAGATTATGACTTTGACCTCTCTTATCATCCGGGCAAAGCGAATGTAGTGGCAGACGCTTTGAGTCGGAAGACGGTCATGTCATACCTTATGATTCAGGAGTGGAAATTATTCGAGCAAGTGGTGGAATCTTCCTTTAGGATTCCACGTGAAGATGACAGAGCTGTGCTGGTCAGTTTGACTATGAGACCAGCTGTGTATCATGCAGTTATTGAAGCTCAGAGGGAAGATGTTGAGCTACCACAGATCCTCTAGAGGTCAGAGGTGGAGTTATGGGACGACGGTACGGTCAGGTTCAGAGGTAGACTTTATGTTCCGACCCAGGAGGATGTGCGCAGATGTGTTCTTGATGAGGCGCACCGTTCGAGATATGCTGTGCATCCGGGCTCGACTAAGATGTATCATTGTCTGAGGAGGCACTTCTGGTGGCCCGGTATGAAGAATGATATAGCTGAATATGTGGCCAGATGCATGACTTGTCAGCAGGTTAAGGCCGAGCATTAGAGACCTGGTGGATTGCTACAGCCCTTGCCCATTCCAGAGTGGAAATGGGACCAGGTGACAATGGACTTCGTGATGGGATTGCCTACATCCCCTAGCAGGAGAGATGCCATCTGGGTCATTGTGGATCGGCTGACTAAGTCGGCACACTTCCTAGCTATTAGGAAGGACTGGTCAGTCGGCAAACTGGCAAAGTTGTTTGTAGACCGGATCATCTCTCTGCACGGGGTGCCTTTGTCTATCGTATCAGATCGAGATCCAAGGTTTACTTCCAGATTTTGGAAGAGCTTTCAGCAGGCATTAGGCACACAGTTGGCTTTCAGCTCAGCCTACCATCCTGAGACTGACGGACAATCGGAAAGGACTATTCAGACTTTGGAAGATATGCTCAGAGCTTGTTGTCTAGACTGGGGAGGATCTTGGGAGCAGTATTTGTCCACAGTGGAATTTGCCTATAACAACAGTTACCATTCCAGTATCGGCATGGCACCTTATGAGGCTTTGTATGGGCGACCGTGTCGGTCTCCTGTATGTTGGTCCGAGATCGGTGAAAGGCAGATAGCAGGACCCGAGTTAGTACAGCAGTGTGCTGAGATTGTCAGGATAGTTCGACGGAGGTTGACCGCAGCACAGAGTAGGCAGAAGAGTTATGCTGACATCCGACGGAGACCGCTTGAGTTTGAAGTTGGGGACCACGTGTTTCTCCGAGTCTCACCCTCCAAGGGTGTAATGAGATTCGGGAAGCGAGGCAAGCTGAGTCCGCGCTATATTGGGCCTTTTCCCATCCTTGCTCGGATTGGGGAAACCGCATACCAGCTGGCCTTGCCGCCCAGTCTTGTAGGGGTGCATGATGTGTTCCATGTTTCCTTACTGGGGAAATATGTTCAGGATCCGTCCCATGTCCTGGACTTTTCAGAGTTGGAGGTCGCTGAGGACCTTTCCTTCCCAGAATATCCTGTTCGTATTGAGGATCGCAGAGAACAGGTCCTGCGGAACAAGATTGTACCGTTGGTCAAGGTGATTTGGCAGTACCGCTCCGGAGGTGAGGCAACCTGGGAGCGTGAGGATGAGATGCGAGAGTAGTTCCCTTACCTCTTTTCGTAAGTTTCCTCGTGAACTTGTATCCCTGTTTGACTTTGTTAATTCTAAGCAGTCAATTTCGGAGACGAAATTCTTTTAAGGGGGGGAGATTGTAAGGATCGTGACCTTCGGATCCGGTTATCGGGATCGGACCTTGTAGTTCTAACCTTAGTGAGGGCGGAGGTTCTGAGTTGATTCGCGTCACGACATCGAGACGCGTTTTAAACGGCGTCCACCGTCGCAGACGCATTTCAAGTTCTGCCACGTGGGTGCCACGTGGGCTGGTTTCGGGTTGCGAGGGTACGGCCCTGTCTTGTCGACCTGAACGGCGTCCACGTATGTCGACGCCTTTCAGACTGCGACTCTGCGGTGTCAGAGTACGGCCCTGACATATCGTCTGAACGGCGTCTGCCTTGAACGACGCATTTCAGATTCTTGTCAGAGTAGCTGTCACATCAACTGAATGGCGTCCGTGGATGTCGACGCGTTTTAGCCAGTCTCTGGTTAACCCCGCGAGCCCTCCTTCTTTCCCCCACTTTCTCCTCTCTTCCTCTCTTTCCCCTCCAGCGAACTCGGCGGCGACCCCCTTCCTCCTCCCACCGTGTCATCTCTCCCTCCACTCCATCCTCTACCTAGCTCCTACCACTACCACCTCCACTTCCACTGCGGCGTTCTACTCTCCGGACGGCGGCCGACGTCACAGAGGAGCAAGGACGACCACGGCGGTACCGGCGGCGGCGTGGGGCGAGTCGGGTGGACGGCTTGAAGCTCGGAGGCGTTCAAGTGTCCGGTAGGGTGACGGTTCCCCTTAGTATTGTGATTTAGGTCATGTTTACCCCGTTTAAGCGTGTTTGGATCTTTGGTTTCGGGGGGTAGAATGAGCATGCTTAGGAGTTCTTTTGATAACATGGGGGATTTCCATGAAAGTGTTGCCTATGGATAGTATCACTCCTCTTTTCTCTCCGTTTTTGGGTGAATTTTGGGGGTGTTTGGGGTTAGAATGGGAGCCCTCGGGCTCAGGCGACTCTGGTTCCTGGGGCTAAAATACGTCGTGCATGGACGACGCCTTTTTGAAGGGCGTCGAGCCATCACGACGCCTTTTAGACAGGAATCGCCTGACAGAGAGTCTGCCAGTTCGGGGATCCTGTGATTAAAAGACGTCATGGGTGAACGACGCTTTTTCGAATGGCGTCGGTTAACCATGACGCCTTTTAAAGGCAGAAATCCCCTGAGTAAGGGCCTTGGAATTTCCGGATTTCTGTGTTGAATGGCGTCTGAGGATGTCGACGCCTTTTAAAAGGCGACTTTGGTGTCGACGCCTTTTAGGCCTGATTCTGAAGACTGTTTCACATGAACCTGTACTTGGAGCTTGAATGGCGTCGGCTTTGGGCGACGCGATTCAAGACAGAACATCACTAATTCATGCCAGTAAAACGTGTTTATATTGTTAAACAGATGGTTAGTGCATGCTTTAGATGGATTCTTCATAATCGGATGGCTCTATATGTATGTTATACGATCGCGGAGTTTTCACGTGACCGTATCGTACTTGTTGGGTTTTGTGTTACTGTGGACCTGGAGTGACATTGTAGCGCTTTATCACCCTGTGCTGGTGGGGGCGTAAGCACAGTGCCGGTGGGGGCGTGGGCGGGGTGACTCCTAGTGAGAGAGGGTCACCTGGTGAACCCCGGGGTCAGCTAGTACCAGTGTCGGAGTGGTACATTCGGAGAGTCACTCATGCTGAGGGAAGGAGTAGCCACCTGAGCCGGTTGGGCCGGAGTAGCCAGTGTGCTATCCGAGGGGTTACTGTTTGGTCTCAGCGGGTCGAGGTTTCTTCACCATTGTTGTGTGGTTGGCGGGTTCTATCGAGGCGATAGTAGTGGTTTTCCTAGTCGGCTGGTTTAATATATGCATGTTTATATATTACGATTGCATGTGATTTCACGTTAAGAATTAGGAATCGTATCTCTTGTGCTTATCATCTTTCTGTTAGCTGTACCTTGCACTTGTGGGTGTGTGCGTGGGCAGTGGGGATCGAAGGATCCCTACTGAGTCTTGTCTTTGAGACTCACCCTCTATGGTTTTCAGGTGAGGACTCCCAGCAGACTTAGCGAGGAGAGTGCGGTCGTGAGTTGAGCACCGTCAGCAGTTGTTCCGGGGTATGCCCCGACGTAGTTGTTATTCTTATTTCTGGCCTGTACATTTAATTATTTCTTTTCTGTTGGAATATGTAATTATTTGCTGTATCGAGTCGCATTCTAATAATTTAATTCCTGCACTTTTACTTCTGTTCAATGCGATGTGAATGTTTAGCTTAGTTTATTATTTATCTCCCAGACTTGATTTGATCCTGGTTTGGTTCCAAATTAATGATTCGGTACCCATTTAGTAATCGGATTCCCCGATTATAGGGTGGCGGGTCGTTACATCCCGGAAGGAGGATGCCAGTTATTCGAGAGCAGGGAGATGTCCCTAGCGGGTCCGAGGCCGGGTGACCGAGTGTTGAGCAGTTTATGGAGGCGATGATGGACACTATGGCTCGGTACCAGACGCGAGACCCTAGTGAGAGTTCCAGTGCGCGGGGAGGGTCCACAGCTGCACTTGAGAGGTTTCTGAAGCTGAGGCCACCTCACTTCACCGGTCGTCCCGACCCTGATGAGGCCATTCACTGGCTTAGAGAGATAGAGAAGACTTTTGATACCATGGATTGTGCTGCAGTAGAGCGGACCCCGTTGGCTACCTTCATGCTGAAGGATAACGCCTATGACTGGTGGACCACTTTGAAGAGTTTGTCTTACGAGGACAGGAGTCTTAGGGAAATTCCGTGGGAGACATTTGTTAAGGAGTTCAACACTCAGTACTTCCCTAGACATGTCCAGAGGGCCAAGGAGAGGGAGTTCATGGATCTGACGCAGGGGAGTATGACGGTGCTCGAGTACCAGGAGAAGTTTGTTTCGCTGGGTCGGTTTGTGCCTTTCATATCTGGGGACGAGGAGCGTCGTACTGAGAGGTTCGTGGACGGACTGAGGCTCAGTTTGAGGAACTTCGTGGCGTCTCACTGTTGCACGGATCTGGCTTCTGCGGTTAGATGTGCGGCAGCAGTGGAAGCTCAACAGAGCCAGTCGGCCCGGGAGAGAGGACTGGCTACTCAGAGCCCAGTTCGTGGCAGGGGTAAGGCAGCGGCAGCGGCCCCTTCAGCAGGATCGGGATCGTCGTCACTCGGCTCCCGATTCAGGAGATTCTTCATGGGTGGTGGCAGCAGTAGTGGCAGTAGCGGCAGCAACAGGCCCGGGCAGGGCCAGTAGAGTCAGTCTGTATCCAGTGCACCGCAGGGGCCAGCTCAGAGGCTTTCGGTAGTCTGTCAGCACTGTGGGGGTGCCCATGGTGGGACTCAGTGTCCCACTCTCCCCAGGAGGTGCTTCACTTGCGGCCAGCAGGGCCATTTGGCGAGGCATTGCCCGCAGGGGCATGGTTAGGGACATGGTTCAGGTAAGCAGAAGAAGCCGAGGACCCAGGGGAGAGTGCTAGCTATCACCAGGAGGGAGGCTCGCGTGTCCAACTTGGTGGAAGGTACACTTTCTGTCCTTGGGAACTCTGCACACGTATTGGTTGATTCGGGTGCTTCGCATTCTTTCATTTCTGAGCAGTTCCTAGATATTCTTTCTGCACCCGTTGATGAGTTATCTGATGGTTTGCTAGTGGAGGTTCCTTCTGGAGACTTTATGATATCTTATAACTGCTTGAGGAATGTTCCCTTGACCATTGAGGGTCATGTGCTACCTGCCCAGTTAGTCGTACTTGCCATTCGTGACTTTGATATCATCCTGGGTATGGATTGGTTGGAAGCCTTTTATGCAGAGCTGGACTGCCACAGGAAGAGGGTGCGATTCTCCATTCCGGACATCCCGACCTTCTTCTTCCAAGGTATTAGGCTTTCTTCCCGAGGTATTCTTATTTCTGCCTTTAAGGCACGGAGGTTGCTCGCTGGTGGCTGCGAGGCTTTTCTTGCCTCTGTTGTTGTCTGTGATGTCCGGGATAGTCTCAGCCCTGGGGAGGTACCTGTTGTATGTGAGTTCATAGATGTATTTCCTGAGGAGCTGCCTGGCCTTCCTCCTCAGCGAGAGGTCGAATTTACCATCGAGGTTGCACCAGGTACGGCGCCCTTGTCTAAGGCCCCGTATCGGATGGCGCCAGCCGAACTCGCTGAGTTGAAGGTGCAGTTGCAGGAGCTGCTGAATAAGGGTTTCATTCGTCCCAGTACATCTCCATGGGGTGCTCCAGTTCTGTTTGTTAGAAAGAAGGATGGTTCTCTGAGATTGTGCATTGACTATAGGCAGCTGAATCAGGTAACAATAAAGAATAAGTACCCACTTCCAAGGATTGATGATTTGATTGATCAGCTGCAGTCCGCGAAGGTATTTTCCAAGATCGACTTGAGATCGGGATATTATCAGATGGGTGGCATGCTCTTCCTCAGAAGAAGAATAGATCAGAATATCATCAATAAACACAACCACAAACTGATCCAGGTAGGTCCTGAATACTCGGTTCATCAGCTCCATAAAGGCCGCCAGAGCATTGGTCAAGCCAAAGGGCATAACCAAAAACTCATAATGTCCATACCGAGTTCTGAAAGCCATCTTGCTAACATCAACATCCCGGATCCTCATCTGATAATATCCCGATCTCAAGTCGATCTTGGAAAATACCTTCGCGGACTGCAGCTGATCAATCAAATCATCAATCCTTGGAAGTGGGTACTTATTCTTTATTGTTACCTGATTCAGCTGCCTATAGTCAATGCACAATCTCAGAGAACCATCCTTCTTTCTAACAAACAGAACTGGAGCACCCCATGGAGATGTACTGGGACGAATGAAACCCTTATTCAGCAGCTCCTGCAACTGCACCTTCAACTCAGCGAGTTCGGCTGGCGCCATCCGATACGGGGCCTTAGACAAGGGCGCCGTACCTGGTGCAACCTCGATGGTAAATTCGACCTCTCGCTGAGGAGGAAGGCCAGGCAGCTCCTCAGGAAATACATCTATGAACTCACATACAACAGGTACCTCCCCAGGGCTGAGACTATCCCGGACATCACAGACAACAACAGAGGCAAGAAAAGCCTCGCAGCCACCAGCGAGCAACCTCCGTGCCTTAAAGGCAGAAATAAGAATACCTCGGGAAGAAAGCCTAATACCTTGGAAGAAGAAGGTCGGGATGTCCGGAATGGAGAATCGCACCCTCTTCCTGTGGCAGTCCAGCTCTGCATAAAAGGCTTCCAACCAATCCATACCCAGGATGATATCAAAGTCACGAATGGCAAGTACGACTAACTGGGCAGGTAGCACATGACCCTCAATGGTCAAGGGAACATTCCTCAAGCAGTTATAAGATATCATAAAGTCTCCAGAAGGAACCTCCACTAGCAAACCATCAGATAACTCATCAACGGGTGCAGAAAGAATATCTAGGAACTGCTCAGAAATGAAAGAATGCGAAGCACCCGAATCAACCAATACGTGTGCAGAGTTCCCAAGGACAGAAAGTGTACCTTCCACCAAGTTGGACACGCGAGCCTCCCTCCTGGTGATAGCTAGCACTCTCCCCTGGGTCCTCGGCTTCTTCTGCTTACCTGAACCATGTCCCTAACCATGCCCCTGCGGGCAATGCCTCGCCAAATGGCCCTGCTGGCCGCAAGTGAAGCACCTCCTGGGGAGAGTGGGACACTGAGTCCCACCATGGGCACCCCCACAGTGCTGACAGACTACCGAAAGCCTCTGAGCTGGCCCCTGCGGTGCACTGGATACAGACTGACTCTACTGGCCCTGCCCGGGCCTGTTGCTGCCGCTACTGCCACTACTGCTGCCACCACCCATGAAGAATCTCCTGAATCGGGAGCCGAGTGACGACGATCCCGATCCTGCTGAAGGGGCCGCTGCCGCTGCCTTACCCCTGCCACGAACTGGGCTCTGAGTAGCCAGTCCTCTCTCCCGGGCCGACTGGCTCTGTTGAGCTTCCACTGCTGCCGCACATCTAACCGCAGAAGCCAGATCCGTGCAACAGTGAGACGCCACGAAGTTCCTCAAACTGAGCCTCAGTCCGTCCACGAACCTCTCAGTACGACGCTCCTCGTCCCCAGATATGAAAGGCACAAACCGACCCAGCGAAACAAACTTCTCCTGGTACTCGAGCACCGTCATACTCCCCTGCGTCAGATCCATGAACTCCCTCTCCTTGGCCCTCTGGACATGTCTAGGGAAGTACTGAGTGTTGAACTCCTTAACAAATGTCTCCCATGGAATTTCCCTAAGACTCCTGTCCTCGTAAGACAAACTCTTCAAAGTGGTCCACCAGTCATAGGCGTTATCCTTCAGCATGAAGGTAGCCAACGGGGTCCGCTCTACTGCAGCACAATCCATGGTATCAAAAGTCTTCTCTATCTCTCTAAGCCAGTGAATGGCCTCATCAGGGTCGGGACGACCGGTGAAGTGAGGTGGCCTCAGCTTCAGAAACCTCTCAAGTGCAGCGGTGGACCCTCCTCGCGCACTGGAACTCTCACTAGGGTCTCGCGTCTGATATCGAGCCATAGTGTCCATCATCGCCTCCATAAATTGCTCAACACTCGGCCTTCCGGCCTCGGACCCACTAGGGACGTCTCCCTGCTCTCGAATAACTGGCATCCTCCTTCTGGGAGACATCTACTCGCCTACAATTACAAAATCAAAAAGTTCTAATTAAAGTCCTAAAGCCTATGCTACCGCCGCGCCTGTACGGGATAATGTATTTATTTGCCGAATTAATGATATTTAACCTAGTTATTTATTTATTTGCCAGACCGTACGCTCTGATACCAACTGTAACGACCCACCACCCTATAATCGGGGATCCGATTACTAAATGGGTACCGAATCATTAATTTGGAACCAAACCAGGATCTAATCAAGTCTGGGAGATAAATAATAAACTAAGCTAAACATTCACATCGCATTGAACTGAAATAAAAGTGCAGGAAATAAAAATTATTACAATGCGACTCGATACAGCAAGTAATTACATACTCCCACAGAAAGGAAATAATTAAACGTACAGGCCAGAAATAAAATCACAACTACGTCGGGGCATACCCCGGAACAACTGCTGACGGAGCTCAACTCACGGCCGCACTCTCCTCGCTAGGTTTGCTGAGAGTCCTCACCTGAAAATCGCAGGAGGGGTGAGTCTCAAAGACAAGACTCAGTGGGGATCCTTCGATCCCCACTGCCCACGCACACACCCACAAGTGCAAGGTACAGCTAATGGAAAGGTGATAAGCACAAGAGGTACAATTCCTAATTCCTAACGTGAAATCACATGCAATCGTAATATAATAAACATGCATATATTAAACCAGCCGGCTAGGAAACCCACAACTGTCGTCTCGATAGAGCTCGCTAACCACACAACAACGGTGGAAAAACTTCGACCCGCTGAGACCAAACAGTAACCCCTCGGATAGCACACTAGCTACTCCGGCCCAACCGGCTCAGGTGGTTACTCCTTCCCTCAGCATGAGTGAGTCTCCGTATGTAGCACTCCAACACCGGTACTAGCTGACCCCGGGGTTCACTAGGTGACCCTCTCTCACTAGGCGTCACCCCGCCCACGCCCCCACCGGCGTTGTGCTCACGCCCCCACCAGCACATGGTGATAAAGCGCTACAATGCCACTCCAGGTCCACAGTAACACAAAACCCAACAAATACGATCCGGTCACGTGAAAAGTCCGCGATCGTATAACATACATGTGGCATCGTCCGATCATGAAGAATCTATCTCTACCGGGTACACTAAAACATGCAATAACCATCCGTCTACCAGTATGAACACATTTTACTGGCATGAATTAGTGAAGTTCTGTCTTGAATCGCGTCTCCCAAGGTCGACGCCATTCAAGCTCTATGTACAGGTTCATGTAAAACAGTCTTCAGAATCAGGCCCTAAAAGGCGTCGACACCAGTGGTCGCCTTTTAAAAGGCGTCGACATCCTCAGACGCCATTCAGCACAGAAATCCAGAAATTCCAAAGAGACTACCAAGGGAATTTCTGCCTTAAAAGGCGTCATGGCCTCCTGACGCCATTCAAAAACGCGTCGGCGTCCCATGACGTCTTTTAACCTCGGAATCCCGAACTGGCAACCCCTCAGTCGGGCGATTCCTATCTAAAAGGCGTCGTGATGGTCCGACGCCCTTCAAAAAGGCGTCGTCCATGCACGACGTCTTTTAACCCCAGGAAATAGAATTGCCATGAGCCCGAGGGCTCCCTTTTCACCCCAAATAACCCCAAAATTACCCAAAAACGGAGGAGAAAGAGGGGCAACACAGTTCATGGGAAACCACATTCACAGCAAAACCCCCATATCAACAAAAGAACACCTAAACATGCTCATTCTACCCCCTGAAACCAAAGATCCAAATAAGCCTAAACAGGGGAAAACATGGCTTAAACACGATGCTTATGGGAACCGTCACCCTACCGGATACTTGAACGCCTCCGAGCTTCAAGCCGTCCACCCGACTCGCCCCACGCCGCCGCCGGTACCGCCGTGGTCGTCCTTGCTCCTCCGTGACGTCGGCCGCCGTCCGGAGAGTAGAACGCCGTAGTGGAAGTGGAGGTGGTAGTGGTAGGAGCTAGGTAGAGGATGGAGTGGAGGGAGAGATGAAACGGTGGGACGAAAAGAGGGAGAAGGAGAGATCGCCGCCGAGTTCGTCGGAAGGGGAAAGAGAGAAAGAGAGGAGAAAATGAGGGAACGAAGGAGGGCTCGCGGGGTTAACCAGAGACTGGCTAAAACGCGTCGACATCCACGGACGCCATTCAGTTGATGTGACGGCTGCTCTGACAAGACTCTGAAACGCGTCGTTCAAGGCAGACGCCGTTCAGACGATATGTCAGGGCCGTACTCTGACAAACCCAGAGTCGCAGTCTGAAAGGCATCGACACTCGTGGACGTCGTTCAGGTCGACAAGACAGGGCCGTACCCTCGCGGCCCGAAGCCAGCCCACGTGGCAGGACTTGAAATGCGTCTGCGTCGGTGGACGCCGTTTAAAACGCGTCTCGATGACCCGACGCGAATCAACTCAGAACCTCCGCCCTCACTAAGGTTAGAACTACAAGGTCCGACCCCGAAAATCGGATCCGAAGGTCACGATCCTTACAGGGCCCATTTCTAATATTTATTAAAATTGTTTTAATGTCTGTTAAAACCCCTTTAAACCCATCATTAGCCTATTTAAGCCCTTTTTCAGTCTGTTTTAAAATTGTTTTAAAACAGAATAATTATAGGAATAATTAATAAATGTTATTAATTATTTTTATGATTATTAACAGCTTATTAAAGTGTTTAATAACTGTTATTCAATTAAAGGGCTTTATTATTAATAGGGTGTTAGTTAATTATTTAAAATTGTTTTAGATAATTAATTTCCCTGTTAAATTAATTAGTTTAAAAATGTTTTAAACTGATTTCATGCATAACTTGATTATATTTTACTGTTCAAATTGTTTGAATGAGTATTTAGATTAACTGAATAGTTTAGTTATTTAATTTGTCAATAATGTTTTGAATATTATTGATTATGCTGAAATAAATGTTATTTCAAAAACTAATTGGTATTATAATTTTATATTTATAAAATTTAATACCAAACTGCAATTATGTGATGATTGTGATGCATGTGATCTATTTTATGGTGGGATGATCATGGACTTAGTATTTTCATGTGATGAATGATGTGGATAAATGCGATGCTTATTTCATTTAGTATTTTAAATAGGACCTGCGTGTCCTCCTCTCTCTTAATCCAAGTGTACTTTCTACCTTTCTATAAGATTGTACTCCCCTTGATAAGATCAAGGTTTCTTAGTGTTTAAATGTACATTTATGGACCTGCGAGTCCTGAATTTCATATTTAAATGTATTGGATTAAGTTTTGAGGACGGGATCTTCAGAAGACACCTCTGGAGGAAGGACTCGCAACAAATGGAACCAGTGTTACTGTTTTCACATTAGGATCATATTATGGATCATCGTTTGGCTCCGATGATTCCATAGTAGCTTTAGCAGTCCATGATCATCCCCATTTAATTTTTCTGCACATATGTGATATTTGTGGACTATGCTATCATATATATATTTCTATTAAGTATATTGATACTTCAAATTGAAATACTATTGATAGCACTATTTTTACTAATCAAATCAAAAACCCTCTTTTAAAATTTAAGTTGTAAACGTGAGATATTCAGAATAATCCACGTAACCCACCATCATTATAGATTCAAGGATAATTCCTATCTCAAATGGATTTGTTGTGCTACCACAAGCTCTATTTGATTTAGAAATTAAACTAGGTCTACGACATGTGATGTCATTAAGATGAATGGACAAATAGTGTAGTTTTGTTGTGCTACCACAAGGATTGCACTATGAATTCATGTCATCTAAGTAATGATGGATAAACTTAACTGAATCATTTGATTTGTTGTGCTACCACAAGATCATTCCGATTCAGGGATTAAAACGATCGGATATTGCAAATGTTGCAACTGTCAAGAGTTGACTGCCTAACGAACTTGATGTGATTTGTTGTGCTACCACAAGGTCACATGCTTGATGCCCGAAGGATTCTGATCCCCACTAGGAGATCACCGGAATCTCCCGTTCTGTATATTAAAGGGTCATACAGATCGCCGAAAAATAGTGGGAGCCTAAATCAAGATTAAAAATCCTAAATCTGATTTTAAGAACTATCTGCTCATTTTTATATATTTCCATGTAGGTCGCTATGTCGTCACCTAACCCCCTCCGTTGCATACTTGATGCAAACAAACTCACGGGACCAAATTACATTGACTGGTTACGCAACCTGAAGATTGTCCTCATGTGTGAAAAGCTAGCCTATGTCCTGGATCAACCAGATCCAATGCAACCCGGTGATAATGCTAACGAAGATGAATTAATGATGTTTGAAAATTGGAAGGAGGACTCTGTCAAGGTCCAGTGTTATATACTTGGTTCAACGAACAATGAACTGCAAAGACAGCATGATAACATGGAACCTAAGTCCATTCTGAATCACCTACAAGAGTTGTTTGGTGAACAATCCAGAACAGAAAGATATGAGATATCTAAGAAATTGTTCAGGACCAGAATGAGCGAGGGCACATCTGTGCAAACTCATGTGGTCAAGATGATAGAATGGATTGAGAGGCTTGCAGTGCTCGGCTTTGTTATGAACAATGACCTGAGCATCGACTTAATCCTATAGTCCCTTCCAGATTCATTTTCACAATTCATTATCAACTTCAATATGAACAAAATTGAAGTTACACTGGCTGAGCTGCTCAACATGTTGAAGACAGCAGAAGGCACTATCCAGAAAGACAAGCCAAATGTAATGCTTGTTGGTAAGACCAACAAGAAAAGAAAATCTGGACAGACCTTTAAAGGAAAGCCTAAGAAGCTAGTGAAAAGCAAACCGGCGGTTCAAAAGGACAAACCTAAAGTCAATGATAAAGGTCAGTGTTTCCACTGCCATAAAAAAGGTCATTGGAAGAGAAACTGCAAGATTTATCTTGCAAAAAAAGCAAAGGAGAAGCTTGGTGAAGCTTCAGGTATTCTCATGATCGATCTTAACTTGTCTTATAGAGAACAACATCTTGGGTATTAGATACTGGATGTGTTTCTCATATCTGCAATAACTTGCAGGTGTTAACAAGTAAAAGAAGATTGAACTGCGGAGACGTGGATCTGAGGCTCGGGAATGGAGCAAAAGTTGTTGCGTTAGCTGTGGGGACAGTAAGACTTCAGATGCCGTCAGGAGACTCATTGGAACTAATAGATTGTTATTATGTTCCGACCATTATTAGGAATATCATATCCATTTCATGTTTAGATAGACAAGGATATTCTATGAAACTAGAGAATAAAGATTATTCAATTTATCAAGGAGACAAATTGTTTGCTTCCGGATATTTATTGAATGGATTATATTTACTTGATATTTCATATGATGTTTGTCTGGTAAATAAATCTCTTGAACGCTTAGATGAGGATGTGAATAAATCGTACCTATGGCATTGTAGGCTAGGTCATATAAATGAGAACATGATCATAAGGTTGCAAAAGAATGGATATCTTGATCCATTTGATTATGAATCAATTGCAACCTGTGAAGCTTGTCTCATGGGAAAGATGACCAAAGCTCCATTCTCAGGACATGGAGACAGAACTAAAGACTTATTGGAACTAATACATAGTGATGTATGTGGTCCAATGTCCACTCATGCTATGGGTGGTTACTCATACTTTGTTTCATTTACAGATGATTTCTCAAGATATGGCTATATATATTTAATGAAATATAAGTCAGAAGTCTTTGAGAAATTTAAAGAGTTTAAAAACGAAGTTGAGAACCAGACTGGAAAGAGTATCAAAACTCTTCGATCAGATCGAGGGGGTGAATACTTGAGTACAGATTTCACACAATAACTTAAGGATAATGGTATTTTGTCTCAGTGGGCTCCTCCCTATACACCTCAGTTAAATGGTGTATCGGAAAGGAGAAATCGTACTCTATTAGATATGGTACGATCAATGATGAGTTATGCCAAACTTCCAATATCTTTATGGGGATATGCACTATTGACTGTTGCATATCTGTTGAACAAAGTTTCGAGTAAGTCAGTACCTTCCACTCCATATAAGATATGGAAAGGAAAGAAACCAGACTTTAAGCATGTTAGAGTCTGGGGTTGTCCTGCACATGTCAAAAGACATGATCCAGACAAACTGGATTCCAGGACAGAGAAATATAAATTTGTGGGATATTCAAAAGAGACTTTTGGATATTATTTCTATCAGCCCAGCGATCAAAGTTTGTTTGTCGCAAAAAGAGCTGTCTTCTTAGAGAAAGAATATTTTTCAAAAGAAGATAGTGGGAGCAAGATAGAACTGGAAGAAATTCTAGACTCACAAATCAACACTAGTTCATCTACTGAACCATTGACTCAAGAACTTGTTCAAGATGATACACAAAAGGTTCGCAGATCAGATAGAGTGCCTAAGCAGCCTGAAAGATATGTTGGACATGTCGATGATGGCAAGCCAAAAGTGCATTTAAATGAGGTAGATGATCCTCAAACCTACAAAGAAGCCATAAATAGTCAAGAATCAGAAAAATGGCAAGAGGCAATAAATTCTGAAATTCAGTCCATGTATGCCAACCAAGTTTGGAACTTGGTTGATCTGCCAGAAGGTATAGTACCTATTGGCAGTAAATGGATCTTTAAAAGAAAGATCGGGGCAGATGGACAGATTGACACATACAAGACAAGGCTGGTAGCAAAAGGATATCGTCAAAAGCAAGGTATTGACTATGACGAAACCTTTTCTCCAGTTGCCATGATTAAGTCAATCAGAATACTTCTTGCTATCGTTGCATTCTATGATTATGAAATATGGTAAATGGATGTGAGAACAGCATTCCTAAACGGGAACCTTCAAGAAGAGGTGTATATGATACAACCTAAAGGATTCACTTCCAAAGAGCATTCAAGCAAGGTATGCAAGCTGCAAAAATTCATCTATGGATTAAAGCAGACATCTCGAACTTGGAACTTAAGATTTGATGAAGCAATCAAATCTTATGACTTCATTAAGAATGAAGATGAACCTTGTGTATACAAAAAGGCTAGTGGGAGCGCAGTTACCTTTTTGGTACTTTACGTTGATGACATTCTACTCATTGGGAATGATGTAGGAATGTTGTCATCAGTAAAGGCTTGGTTATCCAAAAACTTCTCCATGAAAGATTTAGGAAAAGCATCCTATATTCTGGGAATAAGGATCTATAGAGATAGGTCCAAAAGGATGCTTGGCTTATCCCAATCTATGTACATAGATACCATAGTCAAAAGGTTTGGCATGGAAAATTCCAAGAGAGGCCTCGTTCCAATGAGGCATGGAATTTATCTCTCTAAAGAAATGTCTCTGAAGACACCTGAAGAGAGAGCATATATGGATAGAGTTCCTTATGCCTCGGCAATAGGATCTATAATGTATGCAATGATATGTACTAGGCTTGATGTGGCTCACCCGCTAAGTGTCACTAGTAGATATCAGGCTGATCCAGGTGAAGAACACTGGAAGGCGGTGAAATGTATCCTTAGATACTTGAGAAGAACTAAGGATCTATTTCTCGTCTATGGAGGAAACGACTTTGAACTTCGAGGATTTACTGACTCGAGTTTCTAGTCGGATATGGATGAGAGCAAATCCATGTCTGGATTTGTGTTTGTGTTAAATGGAGGTGCAGTAAGTTGGAAGAGTTCCAAACAAGAAACAACTACAGATTCGACGACCGAAGCAGAATACATTGCTGCAGATGAAACGGCCAAAGAGGCGGTATGGATGAAGAAGTTCATCTCGGCACTTGGAGTAGTTTCAAGCATTTCAGATCATGTTCCATTATTGTGTGACAACAATGGGGCAATAGCTCAAGCGAAGGAGTCAAGATCACATCAGAAGTCAAAGCACATTCTGAGACGATTTCATCTGATTCGTGAGATCATCGCCCGAGGAGATATAGTAGTTGAGAAAGTCTCATCTGAAGATAATGTAGCAGATCCCTTGACTAAGCCATTGTCTCAAAACAATTTAGAACGTCACCTTAAGTCTATGGGACTTAGACACATGGGTGATTGGCTATAGTCCAAGTGGGAGAATGATAGAAAAGGGTGGCCTCATAGCCAATCATTGTACATTCTAGTTCAGATTATTAATAAAGGCAATTATTTCTTCATTTATAGTTCTCGCAAATTAACTATCGTAATGAAGGTCCATAGACAAATGTATGGGATATTGAATCATGATGAGATCGTGATAGTGAGATCAATATCTTCAGGCAATTGTCTTAAACAGTTCTCGATCATAGGATATTTGAGATGGACATTAAATATCCGATAAGATCGACACAAGTTATGTCTGCTCATGTGATGAGGGTGAATGATCTCACATTCACTCGTGTTGTGACACTAAGACAAACAAGTGGGTGCTCATTAGAGAATGAGTTCACTGAACAGACCCAAATAAGAATTCCTGGATGGTAATTATACCTATTAGTCAACCAGGGAATTCAATCGTTGCAGTAGTACAGTTGGTCCTTTGACCTGAGTCACCAATGATACCTTGTTTGTAGACCATTGTATCTTGATTCTCTGACTAGTGGACTTTAACCATCAAGTCCACCATAATCGGTCTTTCAGATACAGTGGAAAGCTTGCGAAGGTAATTGAGTGAACAACAAGGGATCACTCACTCTTGGTATAAGACTGGAGAGAGAATGTCCTATGGATGTGTACACAGAAATCCCTGGCTAGGGTCAAATGAAAGAGATGTCTTTCTAGATATTAACTGAGTACTGGAATCCATCTGGATAATGCAAAAGAGGGTTTGACTATAAAACCATACCTTTGCGTTATTGGGACATTGCATGAGTGAAGGATTATATTTGTGCGGTATCGGCAGACAGAAAGGTTCAATTAAAGGGAATAGTATCCCTTATATCTTCTGGGATTGTAACGACCCGCCACCCTATAATCGAGGATCCGATTACTAAATGGGTACCGAATCATTAATTTGGAACCAAACCAGGATCTAATCAAGTCTGGGAGATAAATAATAAACTAAGCTAAACATTCACATCGCCTTGAACAGAAGTAAAAGTGCAGGAATTAAAATTATTACAATGCGACTCGATACAGCAAATAATTACATTTTCCAACAGAAAGGAAATATTTAAACGTACAAGCCATAAATAAAAATCACAACTACGTCGGGGCATACCCCGGAACAACTGCTGACGGAGCTCAACTCACGGCCGCACTCTGCTCGCTAGGTCTGCTGAGAGTCCTCACCTGAAAACCGCAGGAGGGGTGAGTCTCAAAGACAAGACTCAGTAGGGATCCTTCGATCCCCACTACCCACGCACACACCCACAAGTGCAAGGTACAGCTAAGGGTAAAGTGATAAGCACAAGAGGTACAATTCCTAATTCTTAACGTGAAATCACATGCAATCGTAATATAATAAACATGCATATATTAAACCAGCCGATTAGGAAATCCACAACTGTCGTCTCGATAGAACTCGCCAACCACACAACAACGGTGGAGAAACCTCGACCCGCTGAGACCAAACAGTAACCCCTCGGATAGCACACTAGCTACTCAGGCCCAACCGGCTCAGGTGGCTACTCCTTCCCTCAGCATGAGTGACTCTCCGAATGTACCACTCCGACACCGGTACTAGCTGACCCCGGGGTTCACCAGGTGACCCTCTCTCACTAGGCGTCACCCCGCCCACGCCCCCACCGGCGCTGTGCTCACGCCCCCACCAGCACAGGGTGATAAAGCGCTACAATGTCACTCCAGGTCCACAGTAACACAAAACCCAACAAGTACGATCCGGTCACGTGAAAAGTCCGCGATCGTATAACATACATGTAGCATCGTCCGGTCATGAAGAATCTACCTTTACCGGGTACACTAAAACATGCAATAACTATCCGTCTAATAGTATGAACATATTTTACTGGCATGAATTAGTGAGGTTCTGTCTTGAATCGCGTCTCCCAAGGTCGACGCCATTCAAGCTCCATGTACAGGTTCGTGTAAAACAATCTTCAGAATCAGGCCCTAAAAGGCGTCGACACCAGTGGTCGCCTTTTAAAAGGCGTCGACATCCTCAGACGCCATTTAACACAGAAATCCGGAAATTCCAAGGCCTTTACTCAGGGAATTCTGCCTTTAAAAGGCGTCATGGTTAACCGACGCCATTCGAAAACGCGTCGACATCCGCGGACGCCATTCAGTTAATGTGACGGCTGCTCTGACAAGACTCTGAAACGCGTCGTTCAGGGCAGACGCCGTTCAGACGATATGTCAGGGCCGTACTCTGACAAACCCAGAGTCGCAGTCTGAAAGGCGTCGACACACGTGGACGCCGTTCAAGTCGACAAGACAGGGCCGTACCCTCGCGGCCCGAAACCAGCCCACGTGGCACCCACGTGGCAGAACTTGAAATGCGTCTGCGACGGTGGACGCCGTTTAAAACGCGTCTCGATGTCCTGACGCGAATCAACCCAGAACCTCCGCCCTCACTAAGGTTAGAACTACAAGGTCCGATCACGAAAACCGGATCCGAAGGTCACGATCCTTACAGGGATCATGAGGTAGTGTTTGGTGCTGTTCATGATCAGAAGGCCAAGTGATTTGATCATCAGATGATAATTCACTTGTTCATTAAATTAATCATTTAACATATGATGTTTAAATGTTAATTAATAAATATTAAACTCAAAAAACAGTTCTAAGTTTAATGGGCCTGCAACCGGACTGATATTTGGGCCTAGAGGGTCACACACATAAGAGTTCTCATCAGACGGTGAGAGATGTTAAATTTCATGCTTATCTGGGTTTTTATGAAAAGCCGCAGGATAAACATAAAGATTTAATGGAGAATTATCCAAGGCCAAACTCTTGGATAATCATGAGGATTAATCCTTGCACTTATCCTTATTTCTATATAATGAGGACCAAGGGGAAGGGGTAAAAAGGTTGGTTGGACGAATTACTCACCCCAGATTCTTTCTCTCCTCTCTCTCTCTCCTTCTCTCTCTCTTGGAGTGGATCTATCTATCTCCGCGCATGATGGATTTGAGATCTGGTCGGAACACTCAAGTTGAGGAGGAAATCGCGTCTGCTGCGGGAACTCATGTGGATACCTCTAGAGATCGTGCGCATGCGCGATTACCGAGTTAGCATCATCCACGGGAGATTCGAAACCCCGCAAAGGTGAAGAACCGTTCTTCCCGCATTTATTTTAATGTCCGTTTTACGATCCCAGCATCCGATACAATGGAATCTTTTTTATTTCCGCTGCGTTCTTGGCGATTCCTTACAAGATCTTTGAGCAGGAAAGGCATCTTAAAGCTAGATCCTGGAGATATCTATTTTGAACTCATCTACCCTTAGATTTTCTAACCTGATTAACATGCCTAGCACTAGACTCCTTAACTTCACTAGACTCCCTATCCTGACCTAATGAGGACGAAGAAGGATAAAAATCAAGGGGTATAGGGGAGAATATAGGTGAATCCTCCTATAAGGAGGGACAAAGCAGATCTAGAAGAGAATCTTGCCCGAACGACTGGCGCAATGGGGTACGATCGGACAAGTATGAGGTTTCCTCAATGAGGATTTGGGAGGAAGAAATTGACGAATTGGGTTTTTTTTTTTTTGGAATTATTTGAGTTTATCATAAAGCAAGAATGGATGTGAATAGATGGAGAATGAAATGATGGAGGTTATGGCATCAATGCCCAGGGATTGGAGGGATCATACAACAGTATGTCCCAGATCAAATCGTAGATCCTCTCAAGATCGAGAGGAATATGAGGAATAAGATCTTGAGGGGATATAGTAATAGTAATGGGCGGAGACCGTGGAATGTCTTCAGTAATGACCCGTGACTAGGTTGGAATAAGGAGCTGGGTGCATAACAGAGTGTGGAGGGTGAAAACATGAGAGGGATAGGTTCCTCTCCATAGAAGAACAGTGGTGAATCTGGTTTCATAAGGGTCATCTGGCTCCCCTTCATCAGTTTCTTCGGTCAGCAAGATCCTTTTATCAAAGATGACACTAGGCCTTTCTATTAATTCATCTATCAATGGCGGCCACTTTGGTTATAATGGATTTAAGAATAGTCTGTTTAGTGCAATATACAAGTCCCATGTGTCAAACCAGCGGTACCATTCGCATTTTGGATCTTAAGTCTTCCTCCTTTTCATCGGCCGCAGAGCCTCTAAAGATTGGTATGTTAGTAGTTGTGAACAATGTCTAGCCAGGTCTTTCCCATATACATCATGCAGGTCAAAATGGGAGGTAATCACTATTGTATTATTGTAGTCATGTTGAATCACGGGCCCTTTAACAAAATGAGTCGACAAGGTCCAAGTCAGGGGATCCCGATTTTCTTTGCAGGGGGTAACCATTGTTTTCCATATCTTCTTACCATCTTCAGCTTCTTGTTGTTGCACAATATTATGCCTCACTTTCTCCAGCCTATAGCCTAGGCCGCGGCCAGATACCCTTCTCTCATCTGTCACTGGTTTAATTCTTCCTTGCAACCGGGTACCCAGGCCCTTTCTAGGTTGATATCCCACTTTTAGCATGATGTTCCAACCCGGGGTATTTATGGACTTCCTCCGCTACACGGCATCGATCGGGTAACATGTAGGTATAGTATGCTTAAAGGGATCTGCCGTAAGGATGTTGGTTTGGCATAAGGAGATGGCTGGCCTCTGAGTAGTCGGACGGACTGGATTGGGACTTATATTCAGCGAGTGGGTTGGAGCAAGAATAAGCATGCTAGTGACTTTGATGATACATCCTTTGTAAGCGAACTTGAGGCATTGGTGGTTCGTTGATGGAATCGCCTCAAGTGACTTGATGTAAGGACGACCGAGTATGCCTTTCAATGAAGGGTCGATCTCGAGAATATGAAATTCAACTTCAGCATGGCGAGCAAGGCCTAACTCTACCTTCAAATAGACCATACCTAGAGGGGAACAGATAGAGTTATCATAGGCTATGACAGAAATGGGAGAAGGCCGCCATTTTTACTGTAGAGCTCCAGGGTTCTTGGTGGTAACACATTGACAGATGCCCCGGTATCTACTAGACATGTATCTATAGCCTTTCTACATATGTTGACAGTTATACTTAACGCCATACTTCTTGCTGCCAACGGTGCCAGTTCAGAAGTATGGAAAGATATAGAGGGTTGATCCCCCTGAGGTACCATCAATGTGGTGATCTTTTCTGCTGGCACATCTTCACTGACCATTACCCATTGTAAGTAGTCCATCAGGGCGTCTTGATGGATTTTGGATCTCTTGATCAACTCTAATATATAAATACGTGCCGGTGTTCTATCCAGCTGTTTCAACAAATCATAGTGAGTACCAGGTGTACTTTCTTCATTCTGGACTTCTTCCATCGGCTGTGATGGGCCATCTCACACCGTAGACTAGGGGAACAATTTGTTAAATATTCGGCCACTTCAGAGTGCATGTTCTTCAATGGTGAAAGGTCCAGGCGTTATCCTGAGCACTACCATGTGGAGGAGCAGTCTGGAGGGTGTAATGGTTTGGTAAGAGGGTGTTGGTGATTTGTTTGATGAAGGTAAGGGGACTCAGGTGAGTGGTTTGGAGGGTTGTACGTGGTGATAAATAGGTGATGGTGATGGACTATTTAGTAGAGGTACTGTATGGATAAGCGGTTTAGAGGGTTGCACGGTACCGGGGTGGATGGTTGTTGTAGGTGATGTGGGGAATGATATACGGAGTAATGGCTTAGATGGCATGAGGGATGCATAATTGGTTTGCCCAGGGTCGTTTGGCAGAAATGTGGTGGCATGGGGTGTGATGGGTTTAATGGTGATGGACTGTGGTTTGGGTACGCAGAGAATGCGGCGAGGCGGCTGCTCGTTAGTGCCTGATACATGACTTGTTGAATAGATAGAAGGAGAATCCTCTACTTTCCACTGTTGCCCTCTACTAGCCTCAGACTGGCTATCCGTCAAAATGGGGGCAATTTGGTTTTGATGTTCTGGCAGCGGGTTCTATACTATGCCCATATTCTGTGGTGCTGCTTGTTGTACCGGGGCCCTTTGGACTGGCTGTTGCTATTGTGGTGGTTGTATTGTTGTTGTTGTGACCTTTTTGCCCTCAAGGCGACTATGTACTTCTTCATCTCTTCCCAATCAATCTCTCTTTGATTATTGAGATCATGAATGTAGTCCCAAAAATGAAAGCAAGCATCTACTGTGTGTCCCGGTTGACAATGGAACACACAGTAACGAGTTATGTCAACATTTGGTGGCCAAACAACTCTTTCTTTTGGAAACACTAAGGCGTTGGCCGCCATGAGGGCATTGAATATATCCGTGAAGGATTCTGGTAATTGTGGGTATACCGACCTTCTGGGGCCAGGAGGTTTCCTCTGCTGCATATAGTCATTAGGAGGAGGAACATGAGTGTAATTCAGCTGCTGCCGAGGTGGATTGTATACTTGCTGGGGGGGATGTTGCGGTGCTGACTAAAGCTATTGAGTAGGAGGCCTATAACCCTATTGGTTTTGAGGCCTGGGTGACTGATATTGTTGTTGATTCCTCATAAACTGGGGTTGATTATTATTCATTATACTGACATGTTCATGAGACAGTGTACCCTCGGTAGTTAGACCCATAGGAAAAGAGTTGGGGATAATAGACTTTCGAGGTAGAGGTCTATTGGGTCGATGAGGATCAAAGACACTAGCGAAGGTGGACTATTTAAACACGTTCTGAGTATAACGCGCTCTTTCATACAGATCTGCCATGGTAGTCAAGTTATTCAATGTCAGCACTAACTTGTACTGTAGAGTGGCGTTGGCAACCATCATTTTTACCAATTCTTATTCGGACAAATGATCTCTTATCTTTTTAGCCATCCCTCGCCACCTATCGGATCACTATGAAGTTTTCATCCGGTTTCATCTTCTCATTGAACAAGTCAGTGATGGATAAGCTAGGTGCCACCCTATCTTTGTATCTTTGTAGGAACCGCTTTGACACTACATCGAAGTTCTCTAGCTCACTTGAGTCTAAAGAGAAGAACTACTCCAAGGCTGATCCCTCCAATGATCTTCTGAAGAGGAATGCTAATGCCTTTTTATCATTTTGCCGAAATGACGATTCATACATGAATTCTTTGATGTGAAGGAAAGGATTGCTTGTGCCGTTGTACTTTCTGTAGACTAGCATTTTAGAAGGCAAAAGGAGGAATACTGGCAAATCAGGGACAGAGAATTCGGGAGCGGCCTTGTTGTCCATATTATGTTCAAGATTCTTGAACCGCTCGTCCATCTGGGACAATTTGTTAAGTAGGAGTTGTGTGGTAGGATCTGCTGGTGGAGGTGGTGACTGTTGAAAAGACTGCCTCTGCGAATAAGCAGGGATGCGAGGGCAGTGAGGCTATGAACTGGCGGCATTGCTGCCGTGCCTAAAAACATTATGATGAATTGGGGTTTGTGGCCTAACAGGATGCCGTGAACCAGATTGTTGAGGACTTCTGCGCCGCGGAGTGGAAACATGAAGACCTTCCATGGCCTGGGTAGGAGATTAATAAGCAGAAGGGTGAACCAAGGGAGTTGGCTCGGAAGGATGTAGAGGAGCTTTCCCTTTTAGAATGGATTGGATGGCGTCAAATTGACAAGGATCCACATGATTAGACAGAGCTCCCATGAGGGTAGCGAGATCAGAAGGATGATCAATAGAGGGCCCAGTTTGGTCTTGGGCTCTTTCAAAGGTAGGATTGGAGATGACGTGAATGTGTGAATGATCGCCCAAATACGGGTGATATTGACTATAGATTGAATTATCCTAAAACTGAGGGGCATGAGCATCTTCCTCGTGAGCAGTTTGGAATTGGTATGCGTAATCCGGGATATAGGTGTCCCTTTCATCCTCAGAATAAGATGCACCATGAACTTGAGGGGCATAAGCATCTCCCTCGTACTCGACCAGATCTTCTTGTTCAAAGGCAACTATGCCAACGGCTCTACTTGAACGTAGCATCATAGTGTTGAGATGACAATTACTTCAATCAAGTTAGCACAGATTAACAACTAAGTGGATGCTTATGCTGTTTTGAGAGTTACTTGTTAGGTTAAGTAAAATTTTAAATTCAAGTTCTCTCAATGGGTAGGGTCCTAATTTCAATTCAATTTTCGCTGTTATGCTCCATAGCTTCTGTAACGACCCGCCACCCTATGATCGGAGACCCGATCACTAAATGGGCGTCGAATCATTAACCAACGGTCTCACACCCGGATCTTATACATACATCTGGAGGAGTAAGCATTAAACAAGATTAAATATAACATTTCACACGGACTACAAGGAAGTACAGTATGCAGGAAGTAAAGTAATAATGTCCGTCCACAGTCCAACAATAATTACATGGTCCAACAATTAAAGAAGTACAGGCAGAAGTAAAGTACAACAACATCGGGGCATACCCCGGAACTGAGATAGCTGCTGGTCCGTACACCAAGGAGAACACCACGCGCCGCCACTCGCCACGAGGTCCACACCTGAAAACTGCAGGGAGTGAGCCACACCAGAACTGGGCTCAGTAGGAATCATCCGATCCCTTGCCTCCCACTCACACACCCACAAGTGCAATTACAAAGATACAAAGGAACAAGATAAGTAAAGCTATAACACATTTCTCCTAAATTCTCGATATAAACCACATGCATTTGGAATATAACATGCATATCTCATAAATCATACTACCAAGGGACCTATAACTCGCGTCTCGGCAAAACGCGTCAACCACGTCTCCGAAAGTGGGAAACACCGACCTGCTGAGACCAAACAGTAACCCCTCGGATAGCACGCTGGCTACCTCGGCGGCTACTCCTTCCCCCAGCAAACACCGACCCGCTGAGACCAAACAGTAACCCCTCGGATAGCACGCTGGCTACTCCGGCCCAACTGGCTCAGGTGGTTACTCCTTCCCCCAGCACGAGTGACACTCCAAAGGTACCACTCCGACACCGGTACAAGCTAGCTAACCCCGGGGTTCACCAGGTGACCCTCTCTACTAGGCGTCACCCCGCCACTGCTCCCGTCAGCGCTGTGTCCCTCCGCACCGACACAGGGTGTAGAACGCTACAACTGTCACTCTAGGTCTACCGAAACAGAAAACACGGCACGGTGCGATCCGGTCACGGAAGAAGTCCATCACATCGAGTATACTAACGGTATACATTAACCAACTATCTAGTAGTGTAAACACATTTTACTGGCATGGATTAATGTGGTTCTATCTTGAATAGCGTCGCCCAAGGCCGACGCCATTCAAGCACCTTAAACTGGTTCATGAAATACCGGCCTCAGAATCTGGCCTAAAAGGCGTCGACACCAGTGGTCGCCTTTTAAAAGGCGTCAATATCCTCAGACACCGTTCACACCGAAAATCCAGGAATTCCAGAAAACATTAATCGAGGGATTTCTGCCTTAAAAGGCGTCATGGTAGCTCGACGCTATTCCAAAACGCGTCGCCCACCCATGACGTCTTTTAGTCCCAGAATCCTCGAACTGAGTCCCTCAGTCGGGGTGATTTCCTGCCTAAATGGTGTCATGATGGCCCGACGTCCTTATGAAAGGCGTCGTCCATCCATGACGTCATTTAGCGCCAGAGTCCCTGACTCCTGAAACCTCGAACAGCGGGATTTCTGTCCTAAAAGGCGTCGTACTGACCCGACGTCCTTCTAAAAGGCGTCGACCAGACACAACGCCGTTTAGCGCCAGAAACCTGGTTCCCTGGTTCGATCCGAGGGTTTCTCCCTTAACCCCGAATACCCCGAAAAAGCCCCAAAATAGAAGGGGAGGAAAAGAGGTTCATCCACCACAAGTATGCTACAAATCTACATTCACGAGCACGGTCGTACCCACAAGAACACCCCCTAAACATGCTCAATCTAACCCAAAGCACGTCACATCACGCCTAGGAAAACACGAGCAACACATGCAAGGTTCGTCCCCCTACCGGTTACTTGAACTCCTACTGGCTCCGTGTCGCCGAACCGCCGCACCGCAGACCGCCGCCGGTATCCCCGAGAACGTCGCCACTCCGCCGGGACGTCGGCCGCCGTCCGGAGAATGGAACGCCGCGAAGGAAGTGGTGGTGGCAGAGGTGAGAGGTAGGGAGGCGTTGGAGTGGTGGAAGAGGAAGAAGAGGAAGGGAAAGGAGAGGAGTGGGATCGGAGGAGGCGGAGAGGGAGAGGAGAGAGAGTGAAAGGGTGAGAATGAGAGAGAGAAAGGAGGGCTCGCGGGGTCAATCAGAAACTGCCTAAAACGCGTCGAGCTAGAGAGACGCCTATCAGATGACAAGACGGGCCGTACTGACAGCTCTCTGAAACGCGTCGACCACCACGGACGCCGTTCAGCTGACATGTCAGGCACCGTACTCTGACACCGCAGGGTGGCAGTCTGAATCGCGTCGTCCATCATGGACGCCGTTCAGACGACGAGACAGGGGCCGTACTCTCACGGCCCGAAACCCACCTACGTGGCGCCCACGTGGCACAACAGCAACAGACGTAAATGGCGTCCACACAACCTGACGCCTTTTGAAAGGCGTCGAGCAGTGCTGACGTCATTCAGTCAGAAATCTCGAGACCCCTCACGGCCTAATCCAGGGGATCCGGCCCGAAACCGACCCGAACACTGAACCCGAAACCTCAGTCCTTACATTCTCCCCCCCTTAAAAGAATTTCGTCCCCGAAATTGCCTACAACGAGTAACGAGAGCGAAGTAGAACCACCACCAACTCACATGGGAACTTACCAGAAAAGGTAGGAAATGTTCCCGTAACTCAAACCCGTACTCCCAGGTCGCCTCGTTCCCAGAACGCTACTCCTAAATCACTCAATCCAAAGGTACGACTTGGTTTCGGGGAACCTGTCACTTGTGACCCTCGACATGAACTGAACATTCTGGAAAGGACAAGTCCTCAGCAACGACGCATGAAACGCACTGCACTAGTCTACTAACCTCGGCACACTGATGAACCGACTCTGATCCTGCCAACTGCCTCTTTGCCAATCTCAAACCAACTCACAGAAAATTGACACGGCCATTTGAACAAAGCCTCGTAAAGCGCCATGGCAAAGCTAGAATAGTAACTGTTATAATACGCAAAACTCCACTGCAAACAAACGCTGTTCCCGAGAACCTCCTCAGTCCAGGCACACGCCCCGAGCAAGCTTTCAAAAATCTAAATGGCGCTCACAGACTGCCCATTAGCCTCGGGATGATACGCCGGGCTGAAGGCTAACCGCATATTCGAGGCCTTCCAAGAACTCTTCCCACAACTAAGAAGTGAATCTCAAAGCCCGATCTGACATGATGAACAAAGGCACACCGATTAGTAAGAGATGATCCGACACACCAACAGTTCTGCCAACCTACAGACTGACCAGTCCTTCCTGATAGCCAGGATGTGTGCTGACCTGGTCAATTGCTCAATGATAACCCAGATCATGCCCCCACTATCAGGGGATAAAGCAATCCTAGCATAAGCCCAAAGTTACGAGCTCCCGTTCCCATACCGGGATTGGTAAGGACTGCAACCATGCTTCCGCTGCGCCACTCTGATGTTCAACCTAACCCGATGACAATATAAGTACCAAACCACAAAATCCACCCCATCCTTCTTCTTACTGAACCATCTCAAGCAATGATACGACTTACTTAATCAGGAAGCACTATTTATCTAGAACAGTGCGCCTCCATAAACACATCTGCGCACGTCCTCCATGGCCGGAACACAGGGTCAGCCTCTGAACCCCACTGTACCATCAACCCACAATTGAACTGGCCAACATGGTTCTATCCGCCTCACGTGGCACCCAGAAAGAAGATTCCACAATCAGCTTGAATCCTCTTCATACAAATAACGCCTCTGGATCTAAAGCGTAACCGCCACAGCTGCCTACTCAAGTCATGAATGGATGGTTCCCCTCATAGCTTGTTCAATTGCCTATAGGCATAGGCCACAATCTTACCAAGTTGCATCAGAACCGTCCCCAGACTTCGATGCGATGTATCTGAACAAACCACTCTTACACGGGAATCTAACAGAAGTACCAACATTGGAGTCAAAGTAAGGCGAGCTTTTCAACTAGATGAAACTCCGCTCACACTCCTCGGTCCACGTGAAACAAACTCCTCTACAAGACAACCCTGATAAAATAGGGGTCGCTATCAAAGAAAACCTCTAGACCAACCGTCGATAAAATCCTACAATGCCAAGAGGCTCTCGGTCTCCGCTACTGTCGTCGGCCTGATCTAACCCATCATTACTTCAGTTCTAACTATATCCAGTACAATACCCTCATCGATCACATACTTACACGGGACTCCATACACATAATCGGTCAATCAAGTCAATACTAAGTTAATTATATTCCATGATTCCGCCAAAATTGATAAACCAACATCATTATATATAACAACCTCACAAAGTACATTTTACAATACAGATTCCCCACCATGCATAATACATAAAAAGTGTCATAACGCTCACAATCACTACCTACTAAGACAAGATAGGAGTGCTCATGTAACCTAGCATCTCGGACCTCCACTGAAAGAACACACAACACCATACTAGGTACCGGGCTCCCACTGACCACTCGGCTCCTCACCTGTCTTATCTCTCTGGGGACAATTCCTCAAAAAATGCCCCCTCCTGCCGCAGCCAAAACAACTACTAGTTACCAATGGACACGTCCGACTGCCATGATGACCACCACAATGGGAACAATGATCTGCCGCAACCTGCCTTGCTCCCTGCCGCCTGCTAGCCACAGTCTGCATCTGCTGAGCCGAACCATCTCTGTTCTTACCACATGGCATCTCTTGGGACCCGAATTCAAAGGAACTCGGACCACCTGACGAAAAGACCGTTGATTTGCCCTTACCTTGCTGCTTCCCTCGTGCCGATCGCTCCAATTCTCTCGCCATCTGCTGGAATTGAGTCTCCACCGCTACTGCGTATTGAGCTGCTGACGCCAGATCTCTCCAACACTGGGATGCCACCATTGTCCTCAGATCATACCGGAGTCCACCCACAAATCTCTCTACTCTAAACTCCTCGTGCTCAGATATATGTGGAACGAATCCTTCAAGAGCCGCAAACTTTGCCTGGTATTCTGAAACTGACATCTCATTCTGCACCAATTCCATAAACTCCCTTTCCTTAGATTTTCGGACGTACCCTGAAAAGTACTGTCCACTAAACTCTCTCACAAACACCTCCCAAGGGATTTCTCTCAAGGGCCTATCTGCGAACATCACCTTCTTGGTAGTAGCCCACCACTCATATGCATTATCCTTCAATAAGTAGGTTGCCAACAAGGTTTTCTCATTCTCGGCACATTCTAGGACGTCAAATGCCTTCTCCATTTCCTTAATCCAAAAAGCTGCCTCGTCTGGGATTGGTCGACCCGTGAAAGAAGGGGTCTCCAACCTCAAGAACCGCTCCAAAATCGTAGGCTGGTCGACCTGAAAATTGGATCCCTCGCCACCGACTCCCTGCTGGTATCTAGACATAGCTCCAATCATAGCTTCCATGAAACGATTCGCATTACGCCCTTCTGCACCTGAGCTAACATTGTCTGCTCTCGAACCACGAGCCAACGCTACTCTCCTCCTCGGTGCCATCACTACCCCACGAACGCAAAAATCAACACAAATACGTCAAAACCTATCAATCTATACCAGCAGCCATCGCCTGTACAGACTCGTACTTATTGTTGGACTACGATATCTAATCCAGTTTAGCACATACTCGACCAGACTGAGCTCTGATACCAATTGTAACGACCCGCCACCCTATGATCGGAGACCCGATCACTAAATGGGCGTCGAATCATTAACCAACGGTCTCACACCCGGATCTTATACATACATCTGGAGGAGTAAGCATTAAATAAGATTAAATATAACATTTCACACGGACTACAAGGAAGTACAGTATGCAGGAAGTAAAGTAATAATGTCCGTCCACAGTCCAACAATAATTACATGGTCCAACAATTAAAGAAGTACAGGCAGAAGTAAAGTACAACAACATCGGGGCATACCCCGGAACTGAGATAGCTGCTGGTCCGTACACCAAGGAGAACACCACGCGCCGCCACTCGCCACGAGGTCCACACCTGAAAACTGCAGGGAGTGAGCCACACCAGAACTGGGCTCAGTAGGGATCATCCGATCCCTTGCCTCCCACTCACACACCCACAAGTGCAATTACAAAGATACAAAGGAACAAGATAAGTAAAGCTATAACACATTTCTCCTAAATTCTCGATATAAACCACATGCATTTGGAATATAACATGCATATCTCAGAAATCATTCTACCAAGGGACCTATAACTCGCGTCTCGGCAAAACGCGTCAACCACGTCTCCGAAAGTGGGAAACACCGACCCGCTGAGACCAAACAGTAACCCCTCGGATAGCACGCTGGCTACCTCGGCGGCTACTCCTTCCCCCAGCAAACACCGACCCGCTGAGACCAAACAGTAACCCCTCGGATAGCACGCTGGCTACTCCGGCCCAACTGGCTCAGGTGGTTACTCCTTCCCCCAGCACGAGTGACACTCCAAAGGTACCACTCCGACACCGGTACAAGCTAGCTAACCCCGGGGTTCACCAGGTGACCCTCTCTACTAGGCGTCACCCCGCCACTGCTCCCGTCAGCGCTGTGTCCCTCCGCACCGACACAGGGTGTAGAACGCTACAACTGTCACTCTAGGTCTACCGAAACAGAAAACACGGCACGGTGCGATCCGGTCACGGAAGAAGTCCATCACATCGAGTATACTAACGGTATACATTAACCAACTATCTAGTAGTGTAAACACATTTTATAGGCATGGATTAATGTGGTTCTGTCTTGAATAGCGTCGCCCAAGGCCAACGCCATTCAAGCACCTTAAACTGGTTCATGAAATACCGGCCTCAGAATCTGGCCTAAAAGGCGTCGACACCAGTGGTCGCCTTTTAAAAGGCGTCAATATCCTCAGACACCGTTCACACCGAAAATCCAGGAATTCCAGAAAACATTAATCGAGGGATTTCTGCCTTAAAAGGCGTCATGGTAGCTCGACGCTATTCCAAAACGCGTCGCCCACCCATGACGTCTTTTAGTCCCAGAATCCTCGAACTGAGTCCCTCAGTCGGGGTGATTTCCTGCCCAAATGGCGTCATGATGGCCCGACGTCCTTCTGAAAGGCGTCGTCCATCCATGACGTCATTTAGCGCCAGAGTCCCTGACTCCTGAAACCTCGAACAGGGGGATTTCTGTCCTAAAAGGCGTCGTACTGACCCGACGTCCTTCTAAAGGGCGTCGACCAGACACGACGCCGTTTAGCGCCAGAAACCTGGTTCCCTGGTTCGATCCGAGGGTTTCTCCCTTAACCCCGAATACCCCGAAAAAGCCCCAAAATAGAAGGGGAGGAAAAGAGGTTCATCCACCACAAGTATGCTACAAATCCACATTCACGAGCACGGTCGTACCCACAAGAACACCCCCTAAACATGCTCAATCTAACCCAAAGCACGTCACATCACGCCTAGGAAAACACGAGCAACACATGCAAGGTTCGTCCCCCTACCGGTTACTTGAACTCCTCCTGGCTCCGTGTCGCCGAACCGTCGCACCGCAGACCGCCGCCGGTACCCCCGAGAACGTCGCCACTCCGCCGGGATGTCGGCCGCCGTCTGGAGAATGGAACGCCGCGAAGGAAGTGGTGGTGGCAGAGGTGAGAGGTAGGGAGGCGTTGGAGTGGTGGAAGAGGAAGAAGAGGAAGGGAAAGGAGAGGAGTGGGATCGGAGGAGGCGGAGAGGGAGAGGAGAGAGAGTGAAAGGGTGAGAATGAGAGAGAGAAAGGAGGGCTCGCGGGGTCAATCAGAAACTGCCTAAAACGCGTCGAGCTAGAGAGACGCCTATCAGATGACAAGACGGACCGTACTGACAGCTCTCTGAAACGCGTCGACCACCACGGACGCCGTTCAGCTGACTTGTCAGGCACCGTACTCTGACACCGCAGGGTGGCAGTCTGAATCGCGTCGTCCATCATGGACGCTGTTCAGACGACGAGACAGGGGCCGTACTCTCACGGCCCGAAACCCACCTACGTGGCGCCCACATGGCACAACAGTAACAGACTTAAATGGCGTCCACACAACCTGACGCCTTTTGAAAGGCGTCAAGCAGTGCTGACGTCATTCAGTCAGAAATCTCGAGACCCCTCACGGCCTAATCCAGGGGATCCGGCCCGAAACCGACCCGAACACTGAACCCGAAACCTCAGTCCTTACAGCTTCACTCACAACGGTATGGATAACCCGGGACTTCAAATGGTACAACCAGCCCGATGAACAAAGAGGAATTCCTTACTTTTGAGGACTTACGGAGGTCTTAACATCAACTACTCTAGTCTGACCGAAGGACCAACCCAGTCAGAGAGAGGTGAGGATGCCAAGAGAGGTGTTCCTATAGGAGAGTGGTGAGCCCCGATGCAAATGACCTATGCCTTGGATGGCCTTTAATGTAGGATAAATAAATATAGGTAGCAAGTAGATCAATGATCTGAGTGCTAGTGATCAACAGGGATGAGAACTTGAATCGCATTGCTGTTCACAGACGCTATTCAAGACAGTAATCCCTCTTGTTCACAGCGGGTCAGATAGCAGGAGAGATAAAAGGGGCACTAAATCGCGTCTTTTATGGGCGACATGCTTAATAAAATGCGTTGCTCTGTGTAGACGCTCTTTGGATCCCGAAAACAACAAGCAGATAGCAAAACCAGGGGCAATCACCTCTCGAAATAACAAGATGACTAAGAGATCAACTATTCATGCTATAACAATTTTAACATATAGACTAATCATGCAACATCATGGATATCAATTTGAACGAAACACACTTTCCAATATCACTTCTCAAGGTAATCAAGGGGGGGGGGGGAATTTTGTCAAAGGGGGTGTGCACGAGATGCACGTGGGGATAAAAATTAAATAACCAACCAACAAACCAACAAACGTACCTGAGGGACACAAGCGGTGCACCGAGGGTGCCCAATGGAGATAACAATAGTAAAAATAAAAAAGAAATGGCAAGACAAGTCCCATTATGATCGCCAAAAAGCTGTAGTGCTCAAAAAGGGTTTGTGTTCATCATGTTATCATGTGTTTACTGTGAGTAACAATATGATAGGAATTGTGATCTCCAGAAACCAAAAGTTTAAAAGAAAAGTAATCGCTTACTAACCTTGCAAATTGGGAGAGTGTAGGGTTCGTTTGTTCCTCTCTTTCGGCCGGCCGAAAGAGAAGAGCCTTCTTTTCTTTTTACTCTTGTTCTTGGAAGGTGTTTCTTCTTTCGTCTAAACTCCAAACTTTCTTCTTTTCTTTGTTCTTCCTTTGTACCTTGTGAAAGATTAAATGAACAAGAAAAACTATGATTAGGGCTAAAATAGTATACTATCTATTCCAAAGAAGAACCTAAACAAGCAACTAAACTAAAACAACTTACTTTTTGTGATTTTTCTTTTAAAACCCCTAAAGGAGGTGTCGGTTTAGAAATTATGAAGTGGGTGTGCATGATGAAGTGATGCAATGAAGAACTATATGAAAAAGAAACAAAAAAGAAACTAGGGAAGAAGATGGTTAGTTTGGCCCCTTGAAAGCCTTGGCTTCTTGAGCTTCAATGGAGGAAAAAGATGAAGAAATAAGAACTTCTCTTCCTATCCACGTTTTCCCTCTTGAGAACCTTCAAACACCTTGCTTTAAGCTTCAAAATTACCAATTGCCAACCTTTTTCAAAGGTCAATATCCATATGTATTTATAAGAATAGGTTTTAGAGTATTTGGCCTTCAAAAGGGCTCTCCTGCTGCTCGGACTTACTCTTGATGATTATAAAGGAATTGGAAATCCTTCCTGTTGGGTTCTCAAGTTTCTCTGAATCGCTCACGCAGCGGAAAATAAAATAAAAACAGCGATCCGTTTTTCCCATTTCGAAAAGTCTAAAAACACGATAATCGGATTATCGGTTTTAATCGTATACGGATTCAAATCCGCAATCGTTCGGTTCAGTCGGTGAGACATCGCAAGCCACGCAAGCGCCCGGCCTCTAGCGAAGTCCATGCGATCCTCCTCACGACGGATATCCTTACGTTCCTCGTTCTACGCAGCCCACAGAACCTCCGCCAGTCACCGCAACGATCGCCGCAACGCGCAGACGATTTCCCGTCGAACGGGAGTCGAAGAAGCGGCGGAGCAGATCTGGATATGTCTGGGACGCCAGAGAGAGAGAGAAACTGTAATGACTGAGATTTCGGGTCGGGTTCGGGTCGGAACCCTTGGTTTGGACCCTGTGGGGGGTCTTGTGACTGCTGACTGAATGGCGTCAGCACTGCTCGACGCCTTTCAAAAGGCTTCAGGTTGTGTGGACGCCATTTAGGTCTGCTGGTTGTTGCGCCACGTGGGCGGGTTTCGGGCCGCGAGAGTACGGCCCCTGTCAGATTTGTCTGAACGGCGTCCACCTCGGTCGACGCGTTTCAGACTGCGACACCTGCGGTGTCAGGGTGCGACGCCAGAGCGTTGTCAGTACGGCCTGTCTTGTCATCTGAACGGCGTCCGTGGTGAGCGACGCGTTTCAGACCGGTGTCGGTACGGCCCTCCTGTCAGACTGAATGGCGTCTGCCTCGATCGACGCGTTTTAGGGGAATTCTGGTTGACCCCGCGATCCTCTCCTTCTTTCCCTCATTTTCGCCTCTCCACTCTCTCTCTTCACCCCCTCCGCTCCCTCCGCCCTCCTTCCTCCCTTCCCTTCCTCTTCTTCCTCTTCCAACTACTCCATAGCTTCCCTACCTCTCACCTCTACCTCCACCACCTTCCTCGCGGCGTTCCCTTCTCCGGACGGCGGCCGACGTCCCGGCGGAGTGGCGGCGTTCTCGAGGATACCGGCGGCGGCGTGGGGCGAGACGGGTCGGCGGCGAGGAGCTTGGAGGAGTTCAAGAACCGGTAGGGGGACGAAACCTTGCATGTGTGCTCGTTGCTTTCGGCGTGATGTGGCGTGTGTGGGGCTAGATTGAGCATGTTTAGGAGGTTTCCTTGAGGGAATAACGGTGTTTGTGATCGTGGATTCGTAGCATGATTGTGTGGTTGAGCTTCTCTTCTCCCCCCTTTCATTTTGGGATTTTCGGGGTGCCCGGGGTTCAAGGGTGAAGCCCTCGGGGCGAACCAGGAAACCTGGTTTCTGGCGCTAAATGGCGTCGGACTGGGTCGACGCTTTTCCGAAAGACGTCCGGTCAGCACGACGTGTTTTAGCGCAGAAACCTTCCTGTGTGAGGTTTCCTGAGTTAGGGGTTCTGCGCTAAATGACGTCATGGATGGACGACGCCTTTTAGAAGGACGTCGGGCCATCATGACGCCATTTAGGCAAGAAATGCCCCCCTTTAAGGGTTCTGCAAATCTGGTTTTCTGGATTGAAGGGCGTCGGGACACCCAGACGCGTTTTAAATGGCGACTTCATCGGTGGACGCGTTTTAAGCAATAATCTGACGTTTAACTGAACCTGTCTGAGGGACTTGAATGGCGTCGACCTCGGTCGACGCGATTCAAGCCAGAAATGCTATATTGCTGGTTTTTAGCATGTGTTCCACGGTGAAAGTTCTAAGGCATGTTTTATGTTGTACACTGTGATCGAGGACTTATGTGTGAGTGGAATTACAGCATGTTAAATGTGTATGTGTGTGTGTCTGTACGAATATGGATTCGGGATGACTGTGGTTTCCGTTTGTCACCATGGGCTGATGGGAGAAGGGCCATGGTGTCTGTGAGGAGGGGTACTTGTTGTGTTTCACCCTTGGTTGAGACAAGTAGAACCACCTTGAGCCCGTCGGGCCGGAGTAGCTGTGTGCTATCCGAGGGGTTGCTGTTGGTCTCAGCGGGTCGGGGTTTCCCTTGGTTGTCGTGACAGCTTCTGGCGTGTTTCTTGCTGTGGAGCTGGTGGTGTTTCTGGTGGGAGTTGGTTTACCCATTAGCCAGTGGGCCTGATGTGACCTTTGATCAAGGTTACGAGTGGTACCTATAGCCCTTGGCCTGACGCAGCCCGGGAGAGTTGGGTTTGTGGGTAGTTCCTATAGCTTCGGCTTGACGGGGGTTCGCCGGTCCCCAGGGCCCTCCTGAAGCGCTGAGGCCTAGCGTGGAGGCAATCCGGACGGTAGGACAGTAGTCTAGACTGCTTGTGTGCACACGTAGCTGGCAGTGGCGGTACACTGAGTCCAGCTAGTCCTAGTTTAGCTCGCTGCCTCACCCTACAGTGCCCCGGAACGCTGTAGGGGTGGACAGGCGTGAGCAGTGGTGGTAGTGTTGGGAGGCGACGTTCGACTTCGGTCGACAGTGTGGTTTAGTCGCTTCGTGGACATTGACTGTGAGTCGTGACTCTGTGTTGAGTTCTTCGGGTTACTTGGAGTGGTTCTTGTTACACTGCTTACCGTGCGTTTCAGATCAGAGTTGGGTGTTGTGTTTACTGCTTTACTTTAATTGCCATATATTCCTGTTGTTACACTTGTGGGTGTGTGAGTGGGAGGCAGGGGATCGGATGATCCCTACTGAGCCCATTTCTGGTGTGGCTCACTCCCTGCGGTTTCAGGTGTGGACCTCGAGGCGAGCGGAAGCGTGGTGTCTTCTCGGTGTGCGGACCAGCAGCTGTCTTAGTTCCGGGGTATGCCCCGATGTTGTTGTACTTCCTTCTGCCTGTACTTATTTAATTGTTGGACATGTAATTATTGTTGGACTGTATACGGACATTGTTATTTTCCTTCCTGCGCACTTGCTTACCTTGTGGTCCGTGTGTTTGTTATAGTTAGTCCTGTTTAGCACTTACTCCTCCAGACGTGTTGTGTGAGATCCGGGTGTGAACCCGTAGTTAATGGGCCGACATCCATTTAGTGACCGGGTCCCCGGTCATAGGATGGCGGGTCGTTACAGATGGTATCAGAGCTCAGTCTGGTCGAGTATGTGATAAACTGGGTTAGATATTATAGTCCAACAATAAGAACAAGTCGGTACAGGCGATGGCTGCTGGTGTAGAATGATAGGTTTTGACGTGTTTTGGTTCGATTTATGCGTTGTGGGGCAGCGATGGCGCCGAAGCAGAGAGCTCCGGTGGCTCGGGATGCGAGAGCGGATGGTGGTGGTTCAGGAGCAGAGGGGCATGATGTGGATCATTTCATGGAAGCCATGATTGGGGCTATGGCTAGATATCAGCAGAGGGATGGAATTGGGGGGTCCAGTTCCCGAGGTGGCCATTCTACGGTGGTGGAGCGGTTCTTGAAGCTGAAGCCCCCTTCTTTCACGGGTCAGCCTTTTCCAGATGCAGCAGCGCAGTGGGTTAAGGAGGTGGAGAAGGTGTTCGATGTCCTAGAATGTGCGGAGAGTGACAAGACCTTGTTGGCAACTTACTTGCTGAAGGGCGATGCGTACGATTGGTGGGTTACCACCAAGGGATTGTTGTTTCCAGACAGATCTTTGAGAGAGATTCCTTGGGAAGGCTTTGTGAGAGAGTTTAGTGGGCAGTACCTTCCGAGGCATGTTCGCAGGGCCAAGGAAAGGGAGTTTATGGAATTGGTGCAGGGTGATATGTCAGTTCTAGACTATCAGATGAAATTTGTGGCCCTGGGAAGGTTTGCTCCACACATATCTGAGCGTGAGGATCTGAGGACGGAAAAATTCGTGGATGGACTTCGGCACGGTTTGAGGGAGTTTGTGGCGGCCCATTGTTGTGAAGATTTGGCGTCAGCAGTTCAGCGCGCGGCAGCAGTGGAGATGCAATTCTAACACACGGCAAGGGAATCGGAGCATTCAGCACGAGAGAAGCAACCTAGCAGGGATAGATCAGCGGCCTTCTCGGCAGGCGGTTCGAGTTCGTTCGAGGTCGAGTTTCAGGAGGCACCTTATGAGGAAGAGGATGGTTCGGTTCAGCAGATGGAGACAGAGGACGGCTGGCAGCAGGAGGCGAGGCAGGACACTACGGATCGTTGTCCCCGTTGTGGAAGGTTTCATGGCAACAGGATATGTCCCTTGATCACTGGTAGCTGTTTCGCTTGTGGTCGGAAGGGACATCTCGCGAGGAATTGTCCCCAGAAGAACCAGGCAGGTCAAGGACCGAGTGGTTAGTGAGTGTTCGAGGTATGTTTGGAGTCGCGTCTCCTTGTGGGGGCCCGAGAGGTTGTGCTAGGAGAGCACTCTTGTCTTATCTTTTCTGAGGTGGTTGTGAACTGTTGTGGCACTTGTATGTCTTTGGGGTTGGCAGAGGAATCGGTTTAGTGATTTGGGCCATGCTAAAGTATGGATGTTTTAATCTATCAGCTTTTGTCAGAATTGAGAATCTTGGTTAGCTTGATGTGATGTGATGTGATTGGCTAATTATGTGGAACCTTGTGTGTATGATTGGTGAGATCGATTGTTGTGTGTGTCGGCATGTGTAGGTTAGCCGAGTTGAGCTTTGAGCGGTTGCAAATTTCGAGGACGAAATTCTTTTAAGGGGGGGAGATTGTAATGACTGAGATTTCGGGTCGGGTTCGGGTCGGAACCCTTGGTTTGGACCCTGTGGGGGGTCTTATGACTGCTGACTGAATGGCGTCAGCACTGCTCGACGCCTTTCAAAAGGCGTCAGGTTGTGTGGACGCCATTTAGGTCTGCTGGTTGTTACGTCACGTGGGCTGGTTTCGGGCCGCGAGAGTACGGCCCCTGTCAGATTTGTCTGAACGGCGTCCACCTCGGTCGACGCGTTTCAGACTGCGACACCTGCGGTGTCAGGGTGCGACGCCAGAGCGTTGTCAGTACGGCCTGTCTTGTCATCTGAACGGCGTCCGTGGTGAGCGACGCGTTTCAGACCGGTGTCGGTACGGCCGTCCTGTCAGACTAAATGGCGTCTGCCTCGATCGACGCGTTTTAGGGGAATTCTGGTTGACCCCACGATCCTCCCCTTCTTTCCCTCATTTTCGCCTCTCCACTCTCTCTCTTCACCCCCTCCGCTCCCTCCGCCCTCCTTCCTCCCTTCCCTTCCTCTTCTTCCTCTTCCAACTACTCCATAGCTTCCCTACCTCTCACCTCTACCTCCACCACCTTCCTCGCGGCGTTCCCTTCTCCGGACGGCGGCCGACGTCCCGGCGGAGTGGCGGCGTTCTCGAGGATACCGGCGGCGGCGTGGGGCGAGACGGGTCGGCGGCGAGGAGCTTGGAGGAGTTCAAGAACCGGTAGGGGGACGAAACCTTGCATGTGTGCTCGTTGCTTTCGGCGTGATGTGGCGTGTGTGGGGCTAGATTGAGCATGTTTAGGGGGTTTCCTTGAGGGAATAACGGTGTTTGTGATCGTGGATTCGTAGCATGATTGTGTGGTTGAGCTTCTCTTCTCCCCCCTTTCATTTTGGGATTTTCGGGGTGCCCGGGGTTCAAGGGTGAAGCCCTCGGGGCGAACCAGGAAACCTGGTTTCTGGCGCTAAATGGCGTCGGGCTGGGTCGACGCTTTTCCGAAAGACGTCCGGTCAGCACGACGCGTTTTAGAGCAGAAACCTTCCTGTGTGAGGTTTCCTGAGTTAGGGGTTCTGCGCTAAATGACGTCATGGATGGACGACGCCTTTTAGAAGGACGTCGGGCCATCATGACGCCATTTAGGCAAGAAATGCCCCCCTTTAAGGGTTCTGCAAATCTGGTTTTCTGGATTGAAGGGCGTCGGGACACCCAGACGCGTTTTAAATGGCGACTTCATCGGTGGACGCGTTTTAAGCAATAATCTGACGTTTAACTGAACCTGTCTGAGGGACTTGAATGGCGTCGACCTCGGTCGACGCGATTCAAGCCAGAAGTGCTATATTGCTGGTTTTTAGCATGTGTTCCACGGTGAAAGTTCTAAGGCATGTTTTATGTTGTACACTGTGATCGAGGACTTATGTGTGAGTGGAATTACAGCATGTTAAATGTGTATGTGTGTGTGTCTGTACGAATATGGATTCGGGATGACTGTGGTTTCCGTTTGTCACCATGGGCTGATGGGAGAAGGGCCATGGTGTCTGTGAGGAGGGGTACTTGTTGTGTTTCACCCTTGGCTGAGACAAGCAGAACCACCTTGAGCCCGTCGGGCCGGAGTAGCTGTGTGCTATCCGAGGGGTTGCTGTTGGTCTCAGCGGGTCGGGGTTTCCCTTGGTTGTCGTGACAGCTTCTGGCGTGTTTCTTGCTGTGGAGCTGGTGGTGTTTCTGGTGGGAGTTGGTTTACCCATTAGCCAGTGGGTCTGATGTGACCTTTGATCAAGGTTACGAGTGGTACCTATAGCCCTTGGCCTGACGCAGCCCGGGAGAGTTGGGTTTGTGGGTAGTTCCTATAGCTTCGGCTTGACGGGGGTTCGCCGGTCCCCAGGGCCCTCCTGAAGCGCTGAGGCCTAGCGTGGAGGCAATCCGGACGGTAGGACAGTAGTCTAGACTGCTTGTGTGCACACGTAGCTGGCAGTGGCGGTACACTGAGTCCAGCTAGTCCTAGTTTAGCTCGCTGCCTCACCCTACAGTGCCCCGGAACGCTGTAGGGGTGGACAGGCGTGAGCAGTGGTGGTAGTGTTGGGAGGCGACGTTCGACTTCGGTCGACAGTGTGGTTTAGTCGCTTCGTGGACTTTGACTGTGAGTCGTGACTCTGTGTTGAGTTCTTCGGGTTACTTGGAGTGGTTCTTGTTACACTGCTTACCGTGCGTTTCACATCAGAGTTGGGTGTTGTGTTTACTGCTTTACTTTAATTGCCATATATTCCTATTGTTACACTTGTGGGTGTGTGAGTGGGAGGCAGGGGATCGGATGATCCCTACTGAGCCCATTTCTGGTGTGGCTCACTCCCTGCGGTTTCAGGTGTGGACCTCGAGGCGAGCGGAAGCGTGGTGTCTTCTCGGTGTGCGGACCAGCAGCTGTCTTAGTTCCGGGGTATGCCCCGATGTTGTTGTACTTCCTTCTGCCTGTACTTATTTAATTGTTGGACATGTAATTATTGTTGGACTGTATACGGACATTGTTATTTTCCTTCCTGCGCACTTGCTTACCTTGTGGTCCGTGTGTTTGTTATATTTAGTCCTGTTTAGCACTTACTCCTCCAGACGTGTTGTGTGAGATCCGGGTGTGAACCCGTAGTTAATGGGCCGACATCCATTTAGTGACCGGGTCCCCGGTCATAGGATGGCGGGTCGTTACAGAAACAGAGGAGGGGCGGCTAGAGTTAGCAGCAGCTTGACCTGCTCAGCCTGTTCACTATATTTTATACTAATCGCGCGATTTTTCATAAAAAACCTCGGTGTAAGGATCGAGACTTTCGGATCTGGTTTTCGGGGTCGGACCCTGTAGTTCTGACCTTAATGGGGGCTGAGGTTCTGTAACGATTCGCGTCAGGACATCGAGACGCGTTTTGAACGGCGTCCACCGTCGCAGACGCGTTTCAGGTTCTGCCACGTGGGTGCCACGTGGGCTGGCTTTGGGCCGCGAGAGTACGGCCCTGTCGTGTCGGCTGAACGGCGTCCACGTGTGTCAACGCCTTTCAGACTGCGACTATGGGATTGTCAGAGTACGGCCCTGACATGTCGTCTGAACGGCGTCTGCCTTGAACGACGCATTTCAGAGTCTTGTAAGAGCAGCCGTCACATCACCTGATAGGCGTCCGTGGATGTCGACGCATTTTAGCCAGTCTCTGGTTAACCCCGCAAACCCTCCTTCTTTCCCTCACTTTTCTTCCTTCTTTCTTTCTCTCCTTCCCTTCCGGCGAACTCGGCTGCGATTTCTTCGCCTCCCTCTTTTCCTCCCACCATTCCATCTCTCCCTCCACTCCATCCTCTACCTAGCTCCTACCACTACCACCTCCACTTCCACTGCGGCGTTTTACTCTCCGGACGGCGGCCGACGTCACGGTGGAGTAAGGACGACCACGGCGGTACCGGCGGCGGCGTGGGGCGAGACGGGTGGACGGCTTGAAGCTAGGAGGTATTCAAGTATCCGGTAGGGTGACGGTTCCCATAGTATTGTGTTTAAACCATGTTTTCCCCGTTTGAGCATGTTATGGATCTTTGGTTTTGAGGGGTAGAACAAGCATGTTTAGGAGTTCTTCTTGATGAAATGGGGGATTTCTATGAATGTGATTTCCTGTGGATTGGATTGCCCCTCTTTCTCCTCAGTTTTTGGGTGATTTTGGGGTCGTTGGGGTTGGAAAGGGAGCCCTCGGGCTCATGGCAGACTCTGGTTCCTGCGGTTGAAAGACGTCGTGCATGGGCGACGCCTTTTTGAAGGGCGTCGGGCCATCACGACGCCTTTTAGGCAGGAATCGCCTTACTAAGAGTCTGCCAGTTCGGGGATTCTGGGACTAAAAGACGTCATGGGTGGGCGACGCGATTTGAATAAGCGTCGGATAACTATGACGCCTTTTAAGGCAGGAATCTCCTGAGTAATGTTTTTTTGAATTCCTGGATTTCTGTGCTAAATGGCGTCTGAGGATGTCGACGCCTTTCAAAAGGCGACCACTGGTGTCGACGCCTTTTAAGGCCTGATTCTGAAGACAGTGTTTTACATAAACCAGTACATGGAGCTTGAATGGCGTCGGCCTTGGGCGACGCGATTTAAGACAGAACCTCACTAATTCATACCAGTAAAATGTGTTCATACTGCTAGATAGATGGTTAGTGCATGTTTTAGTGTACGCAGTAGAGATGGATTCTGCATGACCGGGTGATACTACTTTGTGTGTTATGCGATCGCGGACTTTTCACGTCACCGGATCGTACTGTGCTGGGTTTTGTGTTACTGTGGACCTTGAGTGACATTGTAGCGCTTTATCACCCTGTGCTGGTGGGGGCGTGAGCACAGCGCCGGTGGGGGCGTGGGCGGGGTGACGCCTAGTGAGAGAGGGTCACCTGGTGAACCCCGGGGTCAGCTAGTACCGGTGTCGGAGTGGTACATTCGGAGAGTCACTCGTGCTGAGGGAAGGAGTGACCACCTGAGCCGGTTGGGCTGGAGTAGCTAGTGTGCTATCCGAGGGGTTACTGCTTGGTCTCAGCGGGTCGAGGTTTTTCCCACCGTTGTTTGTGTGGTTGGCGAGTTCTATTCGAGACGGCAGTTGTGGGTTCCCTAGTCGGCTGGTTTAGAATATGCATGTTTATTATATTTCAACTGCATGTGATTTCACGTTAAGAATTAGGGATTGTACCTACTACTGTGCTTATCACTTTACCGTTAGCTGTACTTTGTACTTGTGGGTGTGTGCATGTGCAGTGGGGATCGAAGGATCCCTACTGAGTCTTGTCTTGAGACTCACCCCCCTGCGGTTTTCAGGTGAGGACTCCCAGCAGACCTAGAGCGGCGTGTGCGGCCATGTGTAGAGCGCCTTCAGCGGTTGTTCCGGGGTATGCCCCGATGTAGGTGTTATTTATTTCTGGCCTGTATGTCTAATTATTTCCTTTCAGTTGGAGTATGTAATTTTGTTGTATTTAGTCGCATTGTAATAATTTTAAATTCCTGCACTTTCATCTTAATTCAATGCGATGTGAATGTTTAGCTTAGTTTATTATTTGTTTCCCAGACTTACTTAGATCCTGGTTTGGTTCTAAATTAACGATTCGGTACCCATTTAGTAATCGGATCCCCGATTATAGGGTGGCGGGTTGTTACACTCGGTTTGTATAAAACACACTTATTTATCCATCGCCTTGAGAATCAATTGCGTGTGACCCTTTAGGCCCAATTACCAGTCCAGTTAATAGCCCAATAAGCCCAGTAACTCCTTACTGGCTTTATTAATCAATTAATAACTCTTAATTAATTAATTAATTAATCAATCGAATTGATGTCGCACAGCGAACTCGACCGGGCCTCTGATCACGTTGGGTGCCAAGCAACACCGCGTGAACCCAGAAGGTATCGGGGTTAAGTAACCCACTCTTGGAACCTTTCCGCCGATAGTTACCGCGTGGATATAATCCTTCATTCGTACAATGCTCTCGAGTCAACTCAGGGTATGGCGTGCTGTCAAACCCTAACATGTCGACTTAATTGGATTGGATGCCGCTGATGAATATCGGAAAACTCCTTTCCCGATATTATCGTCCGCCCTGGCCAGGGACTTTCGCGCATCCTTCCTAGAGCATTCTCTCTTTAAGTACTGAGAGCGAATGATTCCTTATTGAGACACAATTCCCTTCGACGGTATTCCGCTGTACCTAATCCTTGGCATTTTAGAATCCCGTGGCTAGAGATTCGTAAACCAAGGTCAAAGCACAGAAGTCCACCGACAAGGTGGCCTTGGTGTCTTAGGTCTGAGGACCGTCCACGCAACTGCGACAATCGAATCAAGCTGGTTGACAGTGAGGTACAATACCATCCAGCAATTCAGTCGGATCAGTTCAGTGAACTCATTCTCCAATGAGCACCTACAGATTCACCTTAGTGTCTCCATACAAGTGACTTATGAGATCAGTCACCCTCATCATATGAGTAGGAGTAATCTGTACTAGTCTAACCGGATATCCGATGTCCTTCTCGGATATCCTCCGACTAGGAACGATTAAGAATATGTGTGTTTAAGTGATCAGTCTCATTAGCATGATTTCATCATAATCTAATCACTATAGCACATATTCACGGACTTCATTATTAAACGATAATTAATGCGATTTACACATAATGAATATTATGCCATTATATTAATAAATGAACGAGATTTACATAGTCAGATTGGTTTGTAGGCCACCTAAAACTAACAATCTCCCATTTGGACTAAAGTCAATCACCTTTATATAATAAGCCTATAGACTCTAGGTGACACTCAAACACAATTTGAGCCAACGGCTTTGTCAGTGGATCTACTACATTGTCGACGGATGGAACTCTTTCCACTACTACATCTCCTCTGGATATGATCTCTCTGATTAGATGAAAGCGCCTCAGAATATACTTCGATTTCTGATGAGACCGTGGCTCTTTCGCTTGCGCAATCGCTCCATTGTTGTCGCACAATAGCGGAACAGGTTCAGAGATGTTGGGAACGACGTCGAGGTCGGTGATGAATTTCTTCAATCACACTGCTTCCTTGGCGGCTTCAGCTGCAGCGACGTACTCAACTTCTGTCGTTGAATTTGCAGTGGTTGCTTGCTTGGAACTACGCCTCCATTCAAAGTAAACACGAATCCAGATGCAGACTTGCTATTGTCTGGATCTGACTGGAAACTCGAGTTAGTAAAGCCTCGCAGTTTTAAGTCACCTCCTTCATAGATAAGAAACATACCCTTAGTTCTTCTCAAGTACTTAAGGATACATTTCACTGCCTTCTAGTGCTCTTCGCCTGGATCAGCTTGAAATCTGCTCGTAACATTTAGAGCAAATACAACATCAGGCCGTGTACATAGCATGGCATACATAATAGATCCTATAGCAGAGGCATAGGGTATTCTATAAATGCCCTCTCATCAGGAGTCTTATGAGATTGCTCCTTTGAGTGATTAATTCCATGTCTCATCGGTATGAGACCTCTCTTGGAATTTTCCATGCCAAACCTTTTGACTATGATATCCATGTACAAGGATTGGGTCATTCTAAGCATCCTCTTTGATCTAGCTCTATAGATCCGTATTCCCAATACGTAGGATGCTTCTCCCAAATCCTTCATGCAGAAGTTTTTCGACAGCCAGATCTTTACTGATGACATCATAGCTACATCATTCCCAATGAGTAGTATGTCGTCTACGTAAAGAACTAAGAAGGTGACTGCGCTCCCACTGGTCTTCTTGTACACACAAGGCTCATCTTCATTCTAAATGAAGTTATAAGACTTGACAACCTCGTCAAATCTTATGTTCCAGCTCCGAGAAGCTTGCTTCAGTCCATAAATGGACCTCTGAAACTTGCACACTTTATCTGGAGATTCTTTATGTAAGGACTGAGGTTTCGGGTTCAGTATTCGGGTCGGATCCCCTGATTTGGACCCTGAGGAGGGTCTTGAGATTTCTGTCTGAATGGCGTCAACACTGCTCGACGCCTTTCAAAAGGCGTCAGGTTGTGTGGACGCCATTTAGGTCCGCTTGTTGTTATGCCACGTGTGCGCCACGTGGGCGGGTTTCGAGCCGCGAGAGTACGGCCCCGGTCACATCGTCTGAACGGCGTCCATGTTGGTCGACGCGATTCAGACTGTGGCCTCTGCGATGTCAGGGTACGGCGCTAGAGCGTTGTCAGTACGGCCTGTCCTGTCGTCTGAACGGCGTCCGTGGAGAGTGACGCGTTTCAGACTGCTGTCAGTACGGCCCGTCCTGTCAGACTGATAGGCGTCTGCCTCGATCGACGCATTTTAGCTGAATTCAGATTGACCCCGCGAGCCTCCCCTTCCTTCCCTCATTCTCGCCTTCACTCTCTCTCTCCTCGCCCTCTCCGCCCTCTTCGACTCCCTTTTTCCCTTCCCTTCCTCTTCTTCCTCTTCCACCACTCCAACACCTCCTTACCTCTCACCTCTACCTCCACCACTTCCTTCGCGGCGTTCCATTCTCCGGACGGCGGCCGACGTCTCGGCGGAGTGGCGGCGTCCTCGAGGGTACCGGCGGCGGTCTGCGGTGCGGCGGGTTGGCGGCACGGAGCTTGGTGGAGTTCAAGAACCGGTAGGGGGACGAACCTTGCATGTGTTGCTCGTGTTTTCTTTGGCGTGACATAACGTGTTCGGGCTAGATTGAGCATGTTTAAGGGGGTTTCCTTGTGGGAATGGGTGTACTTGTGATCGTGGATTCGTAGCATGCTTGTGATGGTTGAATTCCTCTTCCCCCCTTCTGGTTTTGGGGCTTTTCGGGGTGTTTGGGGTTAAGGGAGAAACCCTCGGTTCGAACCAGGGAACCAGGTTTCTGGCGCTAAACGGCGTCGTGCCTGGTCGACGCCTTTCAGAAGGGCGTCAGGGCAGTACGACGCCTTTTAGGGTAGAAACCTCCCTGTTCGAGGTTTCACGAGATAGGGGTTCTGGCGCTAAATGACGTCATGGATGGACGACGCCTTTCGGAAGGACGTCGGGCCATCATGACGCCATTTAGGCAGGAAATCACCCCGAGTGAGGGTCTGTAAATCTGGAATTTCAGTGTGAATGGCGTCTGTGGACCTGGACGCGTTTTAAATAGGCGACTCCCTATGACGACGCGTTTCAAGGAATAATCTAGCTTTAATGAACCTGTCTGAGGGACTTGAATGGCGTCGACCTCGGTCGACGCGATTCAAGACAGAACTGCTTAACTCTGGTTATTTAATACATGTTTCATGGCGGGATGGTTCAAATGCATGCTTTGAGTTGTATACTGAGACTGAGGACTTCTGCGTGAATGGAATTACATCATCTGTGTGTGTGTGTGCTTATGCGATTAGGCATTCGGACTGACTATGGTTTCCGATTGTCACCATGGGCCGGTGGGAGAAGGGCCATGGTGTCCGTGAGGCATTGTGCTGTACCGGTGGGAGAGGGGGTACATGTTGTGTTTTACCTTTGGCTGAGGGAAGCAAGACCACCTTGAGCCCGTCGGGCCGGAGTAGCTGGTGCGCTATCCGAGGGGTTGCTGTTTGGCCTCAGCGGGTCGGGGTTTCCCTATTTGTCGTGACAGCTTCCGGCGCGTTTCTTGCTGTGGAGCTGGTTGTGGTACTGTTGGAGTTGTTTTACCCCTGTAGCCACTGGGCCTGATATGACCTTTGATCAAGGTTACGAGTGGTACCCTTTAGCCCTTTGGCCTGACGCAGCCCGGGAGGTTAGGGTTGTAGGTAGTTCCTGTAGCTTCGGCTTGACGGGGGTTCGCCGGTCCCCAGGGCCCTCCTGAAGCGCTGAGGCCTAGCGTGGAGGCAATCCGGACGGTAGGACAATAGTCTAGACTGCTTGTGTGCACACGTAGCTGGCAGTGGCAGTACACTGGTTCCAGCTAGTCCTAGTTTGACTCACTGCCTCACCCTACAGTGCCCCGGAACACTGTAGGGGTGGACAGGCGTGAGCAGTGGTGGTAGTGTTGGGAGGCGACGTTTGACTTCGGTCGACAGTGTGGTTCAGTCGCTTCGTGGACTTTGGCTGTGAGACGTGACTCTGTGTTGGGTTCTTCGGGTTGCTTAGAATTGTTCTTGCTACACTGCTTATCGTGCGTTTCATATCAGAGTTGGGTGCTATGTTTACTGCTTTACTTAATTGCCATATATCCCTGTTGTTGCACTTGTGGGTGTGTGAGTGGGAGGCAGGGGATCGGATGATCCCTACTGAGCCTAATTCTGGTGTGGCTCACTCCCTGCGGTTTCAGGTGTGGACCTCGTGGCGAGCGGAAGCGTGGTGTCTTCTCGGTGTGCGGACCAGCAGCTATCTTAGTTCCGGGGTATGCCCCGATGTTGTTGTACTTTCCTTCTGCCTGTACTTATTTAATTCGTGGGACATGTAATTATTGTTGGACTGTATACGGACATTGTTATTTTCCTTCCTGCGCACTCGTTTACCTTTGTAGTCCGTGTGATTGTCATATTTAGCCTTGTTTAGCACTTACTCCTCCAGATGTGTTGTGAGAGATCCGGGTGTGAACCCGCAGTTAATGGGCCGACATCCATTTAGTGATCGGGTCTCCAGTCATAGGATGGCGGGTCGTTACAGATGGTATCAGAGCCCAGTCTGGTCGAGTATGTGATAAACTAGGTTAGATATTATAGTCCAACAATAAGTACGAGTCTGTACAGGCGATGGCTGCTGGTATAGATTGATAGGTTTTGACGTGTTTTGATTCGATTTTCGTGTTTATGGGGTAGCGATGGCGCCGAAGAGGAGAGTTCCGTTGGCTCGTGATTCGAGAGCAGATGGTGGTGGTTCGAGGGCAGAAGGTCATAATGTGGATCGTTTTATGGAAGCTATGATTGGGGCTATGTCTAGATACCAACAGGGAGATGGAAGTGAGGGGTCCAGTTCCCGAGGTAGCCAATCCACGGTGGTGGAGCTGTTCTTGAAGCTGAAGCGCCCTTCTTTCGTGGGTCAACCTGTTCCAGATGCGGCAGCTCAGTGGATCAAGGAAGTGGAGAAGGTGTTTGATGTTCTAGAATGTGCGGAGAGTGACAAGATCTTGTTGGCAACCTACTTGTTGAAAGGCGATGCATATGATTGGTGGGTTACTATCAGGGGGTTGATGTTTCCAGATAGGCCTTTGAGAGAGATTCCTTGGGAAGGCTTCGTGAGAGAGTTTAGTGGACAGTACTTTCCGAGGCACGTTCGTAGGGCCAAGGAAAGGGAGTTTATGGAATTGGTGCAGGATGGTATGTCAGTTCTAGAGTATCAGATGAAATTTGTAGCTCTGGGAAGATTCGCTCCACACATATCTGAGCGTGAGGAGCTTAGGACGGAGAAATTTGTGGATGGACTTCGGCATGGTCTGAGGGAGTTTGTGGCGGCCCGTTGTTGTGAAGATCTGGCGTCAGCGGTTCAGTGCGCGGCAGCAGTGGAGATGCAGTTCCAACACACGGCGAAGGAATCGGAGCATTCAGCACAAGGGGAGCAGCAGAGCAGGGATAGATCAGCGGTCTTTTCGTCAGGTGATCCGAGTTCCTTTGATGTCGAGTTCCAGGAGGTACCTTGTGACGAGGATGAGGATGGTTCGGTTCAGCAGATGCAGACAGAGGTCAGCTGGCAACAGGAGGCGAGGCGGGACGCTACAGATCGTTGTCCCCGATGTAGCAGGTTTCATGGCAACCGGATATGTCCCTTGATCACTGGTAGCTGTTTCGCCTGTGGTCGGAAGGGTCATCTCGCGAGGAATTGTCCCCAGAAGAACCAGGCAGGCCAGGAGCCGAGCGGTTAGTGAGTGTTCGAGGCGTGATTGGAGTCGCGTCTCTTTGTGGATGTCTGAGAGGTTGTGCTAGAAGAGCACTTTTATCTTGTCATCTTCAGAGGTGGTTGTGAACTCGTGTGGCACTCGTATGTACTTGGGGTTGGTGGAGAATCGTTTCTTTGTGCGTCATGTGCCTTGCTAGTGTGTGATTATTTTGATCTATCAGCTTTTGTCGGAATTGAGAATCTTGGTTAGCTTGGTGTGAATGTGACTGGCTAATTATGTGGAGCCTTGTGTGTGTGATTGGTGAGAATGATTGCTATGATCGGTGTGCCGGCACGTGATGGTTAGCCGAGTTTTGCGTTGAGCGGTTGCAAATTTCGAGGACGAAATTCTTTTAAGGGGGGGAGATTGTAAGGACTGAGGTTTCGGGTTCAGTATTCGGGTCGGGTTCGGGCCGGATCCCCTGATTTGGACCCTGAGGAGGGTCTTGAGATTTCTGTCTGAATGGCGTCAGCACTGCTCGACGAATTTCAAAAGGCGTCAGGTTGTGTGGACGCCATTTAGGTCCGCTTGTTGTTGTGCCACGTGTGCGCCACGTGGGCGGGTTTCGGGCCGCGAGAGTACGGCCCCGGTCACATCGTCTGAACAGCGTCCATGTTGGTCGACGCGATTCAGACTGTGACCTCTGCGATGTCAGGGTACGGCGCCAGAGCGTTGTCAGTACGGCCAGTCCTGTCGTCTGAACGGCGTCCGTGGAGAGTGACGTGTTTCAAACTGCTGTCAGTACGGCCCGTCCTGTCAGACTGATAGACGTCTGCCTCGATCGACGCGTTTTAGCTGAATTCAGATTGACCCCGCGAGCCTCCCCTTCCTTCCCTCATTCTCGCCTTCACTCTCTCTCTCCTCGCCCTCTTCGACTCCCTTTTTCCCTTCCCTTCCTCTTCTTCCTCTTCCACCACTCCAACACCTCCTTACCTCTCACATCTACCTCCACCACTTCCTTCGCGGCGTTCCATTCTCCGGACGGCGGCCGACGTCCCGGCGGAGTGGCGGCGTCCTCAAGGGTACTGGCGGCGGTCTGCGGTGCGGCGGGTTGGCGGCACGGAGCTTGGTGGAGTTCAAGAACCGGTAGGGGGACGAACCTTGCATGTGTTGCTCGTGTTTTCTTTGGCGTGACATGACGTGTTCGGGCTAGATTGAGCATGTGTAAGGGGGTATCCTTGTGGGAATGGGTGTACTTGTGATCGTGGATTCGTAGCATGCTTGTGATGGTTGAATTCCTCTTCCCCCCTTCTGGTTTTGGGGCTTTTCGGGGTGTTTGGGGTTAAGGGAGAAACCCTCGGTTCGAACCAGGGAACCAGGTTTCTGGCGCTAAACGGCGTCGTGCCTGGTCGACGCCTTTCAGAAGGCCGTCAGGGCAGTACGACGCCTTTTAGGGCAGAAACCTCCCTGTTCGAGGTTTCACGAGATAGGGGTTCTGGCGCTAAATGACGTCATGGATGGATGACGCCTTTCGGAAGGACGTCGGGCCATCATGACACCATTTAGGCAGGAAATCACCCCGAGTGAGGGTCTGTAAATCTGGAATTTCAGTGTGAATGGCTTCTGTGGACCTGGATGCGTTTTAAATAGGTGAGTCCCTATGACGACGCGTTTCAAAGAATAATCTAGCTTTAATGAACCTGTCTGAGAGACTTGAATGGCGTCGACCTCGGTCGACGCGATTCAAGACAGAACTGCTTAACTCTGGTTATTTAATGGAATTACATCATCTGTGTGTGTGTGTGCTTATGCGATTAGGGATTCGGACTGACTATGGTTTCCGATTGTCACCATGGGCCGGTGGGAGAAGGGCCATGGTGTCCGTGAGGCATTGTGCCGTACCGGTGGGAGAAGGGGTACATGTTGTGTTTTACCTTTGGCTGAGGGAAGCAGGACCACCTTGAGCCCGTCGGGCCGGAGTAACTGGTGCGCTATCCGAGGGGTTGCTGTTTGGCCTCAGCGGGACGTGGTTTCCCTGTTTGTCGTGACAGCTTCCGGCGCGTTTCTTGCTGTGGAGCTGGTTGTGGTACTGTTGGAGTTGTTTTACCCCTGTAGCCACTGGGCCTGATGTGACCTTTGATCAAGGTTACGAGTGGTACCCTTTAGCCCTTTGGCCTGACGTAGCCCGGGAGGTTAGGGTTCTGGGTAGTTCCTGTAGCTTCGGCTTGACGAGGGTTCGCCGGGCCCCATGGCCCTCCTGAAGCGCTGAGGCCTAGCGTGGAGGCAATCCGGACGGTAGGACAGTAGTCTAGACTGCTTGTGTGCACACGTAGCTGGCAGTGGCGGTACACTGGTTCCAGCTAGTCCAAGTTTGACTCACTGCCTCTCCCTACAGTGCCCCGTAACACTGTAGGGGTGGACAGGCGTGAGCAGTGGTGGTAGTGTTGGGAGGCGACGTTTGACTTCGGTCGACAGTGTGGTTCAGTCGCTTCGTGGACTTTGGCTGTGAGACGTGACTCTGTGTTGGGTTCTTCGGGTTGCTTAGAACTGTTCTTGCTACACTGCTTATCGTGCGTTTCATATCAGAGTTAGGTGCTATGTTTACTACTTTACTTAATTGCCATATATCCCTGTTGTTGCACTTGTGGGTGTGTGAGTGGGAGGCAGGGGATCGAATGATCCCTACTGAGCCTAATTCTGGTGTGGCTCACTCCCTGCGGTTTCAGGTGTGGACCTCGTGGCGAGCGGAAGCGTGGTGTCTTCTCGGTGTGCGGACCAGTAGCTATCTTAGTTCCGGGGTATGCCCCGATGTTGTTGTACTTTCCTTCTGCCTGTACTTATTTAATTCGTGGGACATGTAATTATTGTTGGACTGTATACGGACATTGTTATTTTCCTTCCTGCGCACTCGTTTACCTTTGTAGTCCGTGTGATTGTCATATTTAGCCTTGTTTAGCACTTACTCCTCCAGATGTGTTGTGAGAGATCCGGGTGTGAACCCGCAGTTAATGGGCCGACATCCATTTAGTGATCGGGTCTCCGGTCATAGGATGGCGGTCGTTACACTTTAGATGTGAAACCTTTTGGTTGTATCATGTACACTTGTTCCTCAAGGTTACCGTTGAGGAAGGCAGTCTTCACATCTATCTGCCATATATTATAATTAAAGTGTGCAGCAATGGCGAGTAGAACTCTGATCGACTTTATCATGGCAACTGGTGAGAAAGTCCCGTCATAGTCAATTCCTTTCCTTTGACGATATCCCTTTGCCACCAACCTTGCCTTATAAGTGTCGATATGTCCATCAGCACTGATCTTTCTCTTAAGGATCCACTTGCAACCGATGGATACAATACCCTCGGGCAAGTCCTCCAAGTTCCAAACTTGGTTGGTGTACATGGACTGGATTTCTGAGTTCATGGCTTCTCGTTATTTTCCGGCTTCTGGGCCTTCTATGACCTCTTGGTAGGTTTTAGGATCATCATCCTCATTATATTCTACCTTAGACTCACCTTCAACGATATGTCCCACATATCGTTCGGGTAGTCTAGGTAATCTACCAGATCTACGAGGCTCATGTGTGTACATGAACAGATTCAAGAACTGATATCTCATCTGATGATAATGCAGTTATTTGGGGATCTGGAACCTCTTCCAGTACTATTTTACTACAACTGTTTTCCTGGAGAAGGTATTCCTCTTCCAGAAAGACAGCTTTCCTGGCGACAAACACCTTTTGTTCATCAGGATGGTAAAAATAGTATCCAAAGGTTTCCTTTGGATATCCCACAAACCTTCATTTATCAGTTCGTGATTCCAGCTTGTCTGGATCATGCCTCTTTACATGAGCAGGACAACCCCAGACTTTAACATGTTTAAATTCTGGTTTCCTGCCTTTCCATATCTCATATGGAGTAGAGGCCACAGACTTGCTGGGTACTCTGTTAAGTAGGTATGTTGCTGACTCTAGAGCATACTCCCAGAGGGACACTGGTAATCCCGAAAAGCTCATCATGGATCGCACCATGTCCAACAAGGTGCGATTCCTCCTTTCCGATACACCATTGTTAAGAATTGTGTGAAATTAGTACTCAAGTATTCTCCTCCTCAATCTGATCGAAGAGCTTTAATACTCTTTCCTAACTGCTTCTCTACCTCATTCTTGAACTCCTTGAACTTCTCAAATGCTTCCGACTTGTACTTCATTAAGTACACATAGTCAAATCTTGAGAAGTCATCAGTGAACGTGATGAAGTATGAAAAGTCACCTTTGGCTTGGGTGGACATGGGATCACATACATTCGAATGTATTAGTTCCAAAATGTCCTTGGCACGTTTTTCATGTCCAGTAAATGGAGATTTTGCCATCTTTCCTATATGGTAGGATTCACATGTCGCAAACGATTCGTAATCGAATGCTGTTAAATAGCCATGCTTGTGCAACCTTTACAACCTGCTTTCACCAATATGCCCAAGTCTACAATACCACATATAGGCTTGGTTCACACAATTCTTGCTCTTCTTAAGAGCAATATCAATATGAAGATTGTAATGAGAAACATCTAAGAGATATAGACTGTTGACTAAAGATGCTGAAGCTATTGATTTATTACCATAATAAATCGAACAACTTCTATTCTCAATAGATAACTTATATCATATCTTGTCCAAACAAGATATTGATATGATGTTCTTTATTATGCTAGGAACATAATAACAATCTTCTAATAGTAAAGTGTCTCCTGATGGAAACCTGAGGTTCGCTGTCCCAATAGCAATCGCCGCATCTTTTGCACCGTTTCCTAGCCTCAATTCCACCTCGCCCTGTCTCAACTTGCGCTTACTTGTCAGCATATGCGCGTCATGGCAGATATGAGAAGCACATCTGGTATCTAATACCCAAGATGTGGAATTTCTAACTGACAAGTTTATATCTATTATATAGATATCTGAAGCTTCAGACAGCTTCACCTTTCCATGAGCTTTATCGTTAAGGAGCTCCTTGTAGTTCCTCTTCCAGTGAACATACTGCTTATAGTAGAAGCAGTCACCCTTTACTACTCTTTTGCCTTTGTCCTTCGATCTTTTATCGTTAGCTATCATCTCTGCTTCAGGGACATCCAATGCCGATTCAGCAGGAGGATCAGCTCTAGGGACAAAGTCAATGAGCTCAGATCAGAAGACATTCTTCAGGTTTCTGAACTAATCCGAGTAGATCAGGTATGTCAAAAGGGCATCAAGTATGCCGCGGAGTGGGTTATTCGACGACATAATTCCCTACAAGAGATAAGTAAAATCTATTTAGCGGATGTTCAATTATTAAAATTAAAACAAGATATGGTCTTTTGTTCAAGTTTAACTCCCACTAATTTTCGACGGACTGTATAACCCTCAGTTATACAGAACGGGAGATGCCGACAGTCTCCTAGTGGGAATCAGAATCTCAATGACTTGCAGTACAGCCTTGTGGATAGCACAACAAACTGTAATACAGTCAAAGAGCGCCCAACTCATGGGACTTGCAACTCCTTGCAATATCTGATCATAGCTTCGGTCCCTAGAGATTTAATGGCCTTGTGGATAGCACAACAAACCACTAATTCTGGTATAAGCTAACCATCGTTACGCGACGAGTATAGATTTGCATGCAGCCCTTGTGGATAGCACAACAAAGCTACATGGTTCCTCTACCCCGATCATATAAGCATCTAACGCCATAGTCACAGTTTCTCCTCCCAATTAAGCAGGCCTTATGGATAGCACAACAAACCTGCCTAAAGTGATTCGAATCCTATGACTATAACGATCGTGGACTACACGGTAAGTTCTTAACTACTCGCATTACGGCTTAGAGTTTATCTGTGGGTATTTTGATAACTTTTATCTTGGTCTCTCCTAAGTGATAGTATATAAATATATCATATATATTTACTCAATACTATACCTGCTTTGATTCATAATCAAAAGAAAACAGTGCATCACATACATGTATAGTGTGGTCATGGATAGCATAGTGGGATTGACTAGAGCCAACAGTCAAATGCACACACAATCTAAAACAACAATTATATTAGATAACCTGCAAACACATAGGCAAGAGATCTTCATCTGTTCGCCTTCCTGGTTGCAGTTGTGGATCGTCGTCGCTCCTACCTCGATTGCCTCAATCAGATTACATTAATTCTAGAATTACATGTAATTAGAAGAGAACCTTATGGCGAGTACAAGAGAGAGGAAGGTAGAAATACATCGGAGAATGTAAGAGGGAGAGATACGCAGATCTCTATTTATTAACAATTTATTAAACATCTATTATTTATCCACGATCCATACAAACACATCATTTATCACATAAATAATTAAATAAGTGCATATCCATGACCACGGTGTGTTTTAAACATCCCACACACGATTCAGCGCATCACATGGCTAAAATAAAAGAGTTTTCAAAATATATATAATTTTGGCTTTCAACAAGCTGGGATCCAATCAAAATTGGTGTTTGAATTTCGAAAATACTTTTAATTAACTTAACATTCAATTAAATCAAATCTAAAAGCATCAAACCACACATCACATGTGCACATACTCCAAATTAATAATTCCAGATTATTCCATGCAAATTAGAACAATTCTAATAATCTAACACTTAGATTAAACCCCATTAATAATCTAACAATTAGACTATTAATGACTAATCTAACTCTTAGGCTAGTCCAATAAAGTTAATTAATAATTTAACACTTAAATTAATAACCAACTATAATTAATTATTAACTACTAATCTAACACTTAGATTAGCCAATTAATATTAATTATTAATTTAACTCTTAAATCAATAATTAACACTAACTAATTAATTATTAATTAATCTAACTAATAGATTAGATAAATAAAGTTATCATAAATTTAACTATTAAATTAATGACTAACAGTAATTAATCAAGGATTACTAATTTAACATTTAAATCAGTCATTTAAGTTAATTATTAATTTAACAATTAAATTAATAACTAACTCAAATTAATAATTAACAATTAGATGTATTAATAATTAATAATCTAACAATTAGATTAAAAATTATTGACTACTAATTTTAACTCTTAAAATTAGATAAATTAAGGTAAATAATTAATTTAACACTTAAAATAATATTAACCTCAATTAATCCACAACTAATTGCTAATTAATAAATCCTTAATTAACTTAATGATTTAAAATCATCAATATGCCCAATTAAATAAGATTGAATAATAATTTAATTTTTTTTAAAATAATTTTAAAATTTAAATCAAAATCCAATCCCATTAATTATTAATTGGGCTAATAGGGGTTTTAAAAGGGGTTTAAATTGAAAATAAGGGAATTAATAGTGGGGGGAATTAACAGAAATGGGCCCAGACCATTAGGGCCAAGCTGGCCCGAGCCCAGCAGGGCTTGGACTCGAGCCAGGCGCGCCCGGGCTCAGTCCGGTCCGACAAGGGGCCTAGCCTGGTTCGCCAGCTTCTCTACCCGGTCCGACCGGGTCGTCCCCAAACCGCCGCCCCTTGAACCGCCTGTCTTGCCCAAACGAACCCGACGGCCCCTACCACCTGCAACATGGGAAAACCCTAGTTGCAGGTTCATGGGGAGGCCGGCGGCGGAGATGCGGGGTACCCGGCGGCAGGCCCGGCCTCGCCGGCTCCGTCCGGCCCCGCCGGCGATGGCCCCGGCGCCGGAGGCTGGCCGGAGATGGGCAAAAGAAGCCTGAGCCCTTCATTTATTCACCCATATTTCTGGTTTTTGCAAACTGAAAAGAACACATCAAAGGTCCATTAAGTTGCTCTTCAAGGCTACTCTAGAGCCGACTGCAGGTCCGGTGGTGATCGACGACATCCCCGGGACGATTAGGGGTGCTGATCCACCTCCCCAACGATTGGGGATACCCTTACAAAGCCACCCAAACATAGATGTTCTTCGTCTTACGGAGAACACCAAAACCCCAAAATAAATATTGACTTTTACAGAATAAAAATTAATCTCATTAACTTTTGTTCATCATATGAACATTAATCCAGAAAAAATTCGAATTAGAGCATGGAATAATACACGTAATCACTAAATCGGAGACTGAAACGGGATGAGAAACAGTGGAACCTGGTTCTCATACCACTGTTGGGTTCTCGGGTTTCTCTAGATAGCTCACGCAGCGAAAAATAACAGTAATCCGTTTTTCCTGTTTCGAAAAGTCTAAAAATACGATAATCGGATTATCGGTTCTTACTGAGTGCGGATTCGAATCCGCAACCATTCGGTTCCGTCGGTGCGACACAGTAAGTCGCGCAAGCGCTCGGCCTCTAGCAAAGTCCACGCGATCCTCCTCGCGACGGATATCCTTACGTTCCTCGTTCTTCACAGCCCACGAAACCTCCGCCGGTCGCTGCAACGATCACCGCAATGCGTGGACGATTTCTTGTCGAACAGGAGTCGGAGAAGCGGCGGAGTAGATCCGGATCTGTTTGGGACACCAAAGAGAGAGAGAAACAGAGGAGGGGTGGCTAGGGTTAGCAGCAGTTTGGCCTGCTCAACCCGTTCGCTATATTTTATACTAATCGCGCAGTTTTTCATAAGAACCCTCGGTTTGTATAAAACCTACTTATTTATCCATCGCCTTGAGAATCATTTGCGTGTGACCCTCTAGGCCCAATTACCAGTCCAATTAATAGCCCAATAAGCCCAGAAACTCCTTACTGGCTTTATTAATCAATTAATAACTCTTTATTAATTAATTAATCAATCGAATTGATGTCGCACATTGAATTCGACCGGGCCTCCGATCACGTTGGGTGTCAAGCAACACCACGTGAACCCGGAAGGTATCAGGGTTAAGTAACCCACTCTTGGAACCTTTCTGCCGACAGTTACCGCGTGGATATAATCCTTCATTCGTACAATGCTCTCGAGTCAACTCAGGGTATGGCGTGCTGTCAAACCCTAACCGGTTAACTCACTTGGATTGGATGCCGCTGATGAATATCGGAAAACTCCTTTCCCGATATTATCGTCCGCCCTGGCCAGGGACTTCCGCGCATCCTTCGTAGAGAATTCTCTCTCTAAGTACCGAGAGCAAATGATTCCTTATTAACACACAATTTCCTTCGACGGTATTCCACTGTACCTAATCCTTAGCGTTTTAGAATCCCGTGGCTAGAGATTCATAAACCAAGATCAAAGCACAAAAGCCCACAGAATAGGTGTCCTTGATGTCTCAGGTCTGAGGACCATCCACGCAACTGCGACAATAGAATCAAGCTGGTTGACAGTGAGGTACAATACCATCTAGCGATTCAGTCGAATCAGTTCAGTTAACTCATTCTCCAATGAGCACCTACAAATTCGCCTTAGTGTCACCACACAAGTGACTTATGAGATTAGTCGTTCTCATCATATGAGTAGGAGTAATCTGTACTAGTCTAACCGGATATCCAATGTCCTTCTCGGATATCCTCTGACTATGAACGATTAAGAATATGTGTGTTTATGTGATCAGTCTCATTAGTATGATCTCATCATAATCTAATCACTATAGCACATATTCACAGACTTCATTATGAAACGATAATTAATGTGATTTACACATAATGAATATTATGCCATTATATTAATAAATGAACGAGATTTACATAGTCAGATTGGCTTGTAGGCTACCTAAAACTAATACTTCCAACCTCTAGAACCAGACTATCTCGGCCAAATCATGCTTATCAGGAAACTCTTAAAACGCGTTGTTCAGGGGGACGCCTTTTAGTTAATTAATGTTGCTAGAATAGAAATAAATCTGGAAAAGAAACCAAGGACAGTTAGGAAACCAAAAATGCGTCGTCCATACGAGCCGTGCTTTAGATAATTTAGTAAATTAACTAGAATTAGAAATCATAAAGTTAGGCGGATTAGGACCTAAATGGTGTCGTCAACAGGCGACGCTATTAAGTTAAATCCTCTACATTTACTAATTTTAATTCCGAATTGATTTCCGCTATAAATCCAAATGGCGTCGCGTGTGGACGACGTGATTCAACAAATCTCAACAGAAAAATCAATAATAATTAATTAATGCTTAACTATCAGACCATTCTGGGGCATTATCATTGTGACATGAAATTTACTCAATATGATGTCAAAATTAACATGTCTACATTGATGATTTCTCAATATTTGACTATGTGTACTTAATGAAGTACAAGTCAGAAGCTTTTGAGAAATTCAGAAAATTAAAAAATTAAAAAGAGAAGCAAACTACAAAGAGTATCAAAGCATTCCGATTAGATTGGATCATGGAGGAGACTACTTAGGTATGGACTTCACGCTATTCTTAAAAGATAATGCTATCCTTTCTTGGCTAACACCTCCTTGTACACTTCAGATGAATGGTGTATTTGAAAAGAAGAATCACGCAATCCTAGACATGGTGTATTCGATGATGAGCTTCTTACAATTGTTAGTATTAGCTGGTTTCAAAGCCAATCCGATACTATGTACTTATTCAGATTATTAATAAATGGCAATAATTCATTGTGTGTAATTAATTCGATCTGTGTTTATCGTATCACGATGAAGTCCATGAACATGCGCAACAGTCTTCGGATTATGATGAGATCATAATTACGGGACCTAAGACTTATAAACACATGTTCTTAATTGTTCCTAGTCATAGGATGTTTGAGATAGGACATCGAACATCCGGATAGACTAGTATAGGTTACTTCAGCTCATATAATGAGGGTGACTGATCCCATAAGTCACTTGTGTGGAGACACTATGCTGAACCTATATGTGCTCATTGGTGAATAAGTTCATTGAACTGATCCGACTGTGAATTGCTGGATGATAATCACCTCACTGTTAACCAGCTTGATTCATTTGTCACGGTTGCCTGGATGATCCTTGGACCTGAGACTCCAAAGATATCTTGTTGGTAGGTTTCTGAGCTTTGACCTTGATGAACGAATCCCTAACCACGGGTTATCAATAAGTCAACCAATCGGGTTCAGGGAAATGCCCTCGAAGGTAATTGTGTGTTCAATACGGGATCATCCGCTCTCGGTAGTTTGAGAGAGAATGTTCCGGGAACAATGCGCTTAAAGCCCCTGGCCAGGGCGGACTCTGTAATCGATAAGGAGTTATCGGATTTAGATTAGCGGCATCTGATTCAAGTGAATCGACAAAATAGGGTTTAACAGTAAACTATACCCTAGGTAGATTCGGGAACATTGTACGGATGAAGGATTATATCCGCGCGCTAACCGATGACAGAAAGGTTCCAATAGAGGGTTGCGATAACCCTAGTGCCATCCAGGATCACGCGATGTTGCTTGGCATCCAACGTGATTGGCAGTCCGTCCGAATTTATTGTGGGACATTAACTTCGGCTGATTAATTGAATATAAGGATATTAATTAATTCAGTGGGTCAGTAAAGGGTTACTGGACTTAATGGGCTATTAACTGGACTGGTATTTGGCCCTAGAGGGTCACACGCAAATGGTTTTCAAGTCAATGGATAATCCGACAGGATTTCGGATAAGTCTGGATTTTTATGATAAACCGCAAACTGACTTCTTATAAAAGAACGGATTCTACGTCCGGGGCCAGCAACCCTGACCTAGCCGTCATTCGTTCTTCCCCACTTTCTCTCTCTTCTGGGCGTGCGATTCCCAACTGCTCCACCTTCCGTTCGACGGGGATTCCGAATCCGCATGTCGCGGCGGATTACACGCAGTCAGACGGGATCTACGAATGCCGCAACAAGCGAGGAAGCGAGGACGATCCATCGCGAGGAGAACCACGTCGATACCGCTAGAAGTCGGGCATCTGCGCGACTTGCGGCATCGCTCCGACGGAACTAGAAAACGGACGCGGATTCGAATCTGCGCAAGGTAAATCGATTTACACCGGTTTAATTTTAACGACCGAAACGGGACAGATCCGATCCCGAAAATTTTATTCCGCTGCGTTTTAGGATCGGATCTCGACACAGTGATCCCAACAGTGGTATCAGAGCAAGGTTCCACTGTGTTTTCGCCGTTTCGATCTCTTTTTGATAATTTTGTAATTAATTCCATGCATGTGATGCGTTCATGAGATGAACACAACAAGTTGAAGACAAACTGTAAGCATTAAAATTTTATTTTTCTGCAATTTTCGTGTGTTCTTCGTCGGACGAAGAACTACTCGTATCGGATTGTTCACGGGCATCCCAAGCGTTCGGAAGGGCTCGATGGAGCATGGAATTCCTTCCATGGGGTCGTGGATCGAAGTTATGATCTTGTATCATGACCGGGAGGATCAATAACCCCTAGATTTATTTTTATTTTTCAAAAATATGGGTGTAACGACCCGCCACCCTATAATCGGGGATCCGATTACTAAATGGGTACCGAATCATTAATTTGGGACCAAACCAGGATCTAGTAAGTCTGGGAAATAAATAATAAACTAAGCTAAACATTCACATCGCATTGAATAGAAATGAAAGTGCAGGAAATTAAAATTATTACAATGCGACTCGATTACAGCAAATAATTACATACTCCAGCTGAAAGGAAATAATTAAACATACAGGCCAGAAATAAATAACAACTACATCGGGGCATACCCCGGAACAACTGCCGAAGACGCACAACACACGGCCGCACACGCCGCTCTAAGTCTGTTGGGAGTCCTCACCTGAAAACCGCAGGGGTGAGTCTCAAGAACAAGACTCAGTAGGGATCCTTCGATCCCCACCGCCCACGCACACACCCACAAGTGTAAAGTACAGCTAACGGTGAAGTAACAAGTGTAGTGGCAGGTACAATTCCTAATTCTCTACGTGAGAATACATGCAATCGCAGTTATAATAATCATGCACATTCTAAACCAGCCGTTAGAAAATCTACAACCGTCATCTCGATAGAACTCGCAGACCGTGCAAACAACGGTGGGGAAAACCTCGACCCGCTGAGACCAAGGAGTAGCCCCTCGGATAGCACGCTCGCTACTCCGGCCCAACTGGCTCAGGTGACTACCCCTTCCCCCAGCATGAGTGACTCTCCGAATGTACCACTCCGACACCGGTGCTATCTGACCCCGGGGTTCACCAGGTGACCCTCTCTCACTAGGCGTCACCCCGCCCACGCCCGCACCGGCGCTGTGCTCACGCCCCCACCGGCGCTGTGCTCACGCCCCCACCGGCGCTGTGCTCACGCCCCCACCAGCACAGGGTGATAAAGTGCTACAATGTCACTCCAGGTCCACAGTAACTCAAAACACCAAAACCCGGCACAGTACGATCCGGTCACGTGAAAAGCCCGCGATCGCACTACGCACAACGCAGTGCCATCCGATCATAAAGAAACCAAGTATACTAGAGCATGCACTAACCAACTATCTAGCAGTATGTACATTTTACTGACATGAATTAGTGTTGTTCTGCCTTGAATCGCGTCGCCCAAGGCCGACGCCATTCAAGTTCCCTAAACTGGTTCATAAAACAGAGGCCACGGGAATCTGGCCTAAAAGGCGTCGACACCAGCAGACGCCTTTTAAAACGCGTCGACATCCCCAGACGCCATTCAACACGAAAATCCGGAAATTCCAAGAGCTTTATTCAGGGGATTTCTGTGGTTAAAACGCGTCATGGACGCCTGACGCCATTCAAAAATGCGTCGTTTACCCATGACGCCATTTAGCCATAGAATCCCCGACCTGGCAGTCTGCCTGTCAGTCGATTCCTGTCTAAAAGGCGTCGTGATGGTCCGACGCCATTCAAAAAGGCGTCGTCCATGCACGACGTCTTTCAGCCCCAGGAACCAGGAACGCCCTAAACCCGAGGGCTCCCTTTCCAACCCCAAATAATTCCAAAATTCATTCAAACTGGAGGGAAACGAAGAACAAGACCATTCATAGGCAAACACCCCCATAGAGATCCTAAACATGCTCATTCTAACCCCCAAAACCGAAGATCTACCACATGCATATCGAGGAAAACATGATTTTAAACACAACGCTACGGGGAACGTCACCCTACCGGACACTCGAACTCCTCCAAGCTTCACGCCGTCCACCCTTCTCGCCCCACGCCGCCGCCGGTACCGCCGTGGTCGTCCTTGCTCCACCGTGACGTCGGCCGCCGTCCGGAGAGTAGAACGCCGCAGTGGAAGTGGAGGTGGTAGTGGTATGAGTTAGGTAGAGGATGGAGTGGAGGGAGAGGCGAAATGGTAGGAGGAAAAGAGGGAGGAGGAGGTGGTCGCCGCCGGTCGCCGGAGGAGGAGGAGAGAAGGAGAGTAGGAGAAAAATGAGGGAAAGAAGGAGGGCTCGCGGGGGTAACCAGGAACTGGATAAAACGCGTCGACATCTACAGACGCCTATCAGATGACAAGACAGCCGCTCTGACAAGATTCTGAAACGCGTCGTCCTACACATACGCCATTCAGACAACTTGTCAGGGCCGTACTCTGACACACCCAGAGTCGCAGTCTGAAAGGCGTCGTCCTTCGCAGACGCCGTTCAGACGACCTGACAGGGCCGTACCCACGCGGCCCAAGGCCAACCCCCGCGGCACCCACGTGGCAGCACCTGAAACGCGTCTGCCAAGGTGGACGCCGTTTAAAACGTGTCTCCAGGTCCTGACGCGATTCAACTCAGAACTTCCGCCCCCTACAAGGATTAGAACAACAGGGTCTGACCCGAGAACCGGATCCGAAAGTCTCGATCCTTACATTCTCCCCCCCTTAAAGAAATTTCGTCCTCGAAATTGACTGCTAGAATTCAACAAGGTCAAAACAAGGATACAAGTTTACAATAAAACTCACGAGAAGAGGTAGGGGAACTGCTCCCGCATCTCGTCCTCTCGCTCCCAGGTTGCCTCACCTCCGGAGCGGTACCGCCAAATCACTTTGATCAGCGGTACAACCTTGTTCCGCAAGACCTGCTCTCTGCGATCCTCAATACGAACCGGGTACTCTGGAAATGACAGGTCCTCAGCGACCTCCACCTCTGAAAAGTCCAACACATGAGACGGATCCTGAACATACTTCCTCAACAAGGACACATGGAACACATCATGCACTCCTGCCAGATTTGGCGGCAAGGCCAGTTGATACGCAGTTTCCCCGATTCGAGCAAGAATGGGAAAAGGTCCAATATATCGTGGACTCAGCTTGCCTCGCTTCCCGAATCTCATCACACCCTTGGAGGGTGAGACTCGGAGAAACACGTGGTCCCCAATCTCAAACTCAAGTGGTCTCCGTCGGATGTCGGCATAACTCTTCTGTCTACTCTGAGCTGCGGTCAACCTCTGCTGAACTGTCCTGGCGACCTCAGCACACTGCTGTACCAACTCAGGTCCTGCAATCTGCCTCTCACCGATCTCAGACCAACACACCGGTGATCGACACGGCCGCCCATACAAAGCCTCATAAGGCGCCATGCCGATGCTAGAATGGTAGCTGTTGTTGTAGGCAAATTCCACAGTGGACAAATGATGTTCCCACGAACCTCCCCAATCTAGGCAACACGCCCTGAGCATATCCTCCAAGGTCTGAATAGTCCTCTCCGACTGCCCGTCAGTCTCGGGATGATAGGCCGAGCTGAAAGTCAACTGTGTCCCCAACGCCTGCTGAAAGCTCTTCCAGAATCTGGAAGTAAACCTCGGATCTCGATCTGATACAATGGACAAAGGGACCCCGTGCAGAGAGACGATCCGGTCCACAAACAACTTAGCCAGCTTGCCGACCGACCAGTCCTTCCTAATGGCTAGGAAGTGTGCCGACTTGGTCAGCCGATCAACGATGACCCAGATAGCGTCTCTTCTGCTAGGGGATGCGGGCAATCCCATCACAAAGTCCATCGTCACATGTTCCCATTTCCACTCAGGAATCGGCAAGGGTTGCAGCAACCCTCCAGGTCTCTGATGCTCGGCTTTAACCTGCTGACATGTCATACATCTAGCCACATACTCAGCCACATCTCTCTTCATACCGGGCCACCAGAAGTGCCTCCTCAAACAGTGATACATCTTTGTTGTCCCGGGATGCACTGCATACCTCGATCGGTGCGCCTCATCAAGAACACATCTGCGCACATCTTCCTCAGTCGGAACATGGAGTCTCCCTCTGAATCTGACGGTACCATCATCCCACAATTAAACCTCAGACCTCTGGAGAATCTGGGGTAACTCTGCATCTGCCCTCTCAGCCTCAATCACAGCATGGTACACAGTCGGTCTCACAGTCAAGCTGACAAGTACTGCTCTATCTTCTTCACGTGGAACCCTAAAGGAGGATTCCACCACCTGCTCAAATAATTTCCACTCCCGAACCATAAGGTATGACTTGACCGTCTTCCGACTCAAAGCGTCTGCCACCACATTCGCCTTGCCCGGATGATAGGAAAGGTCAAAGTCATAATCTTTAATAAACTCCATCCACCTTCGCTGCCTCAGGTTCAGGTCTCTCTGAGTGAACACATATTTCAGGCTCTTGTGATCTGTAAAAACCTGAAATTTCTCCCCATACAAGTAATGCCTCCAGATCTTCAGTGCAAACACCACAGCTGCAAGCTCCAAATCATGAGTAGGATAGTTTTCTTCATGCCTCTTCAGCTGCCGAGAAGCATAAGCAACTACCCTGCCATGCTGCATAAGGACTGCTCCCAATCCTCGACGGGATGCATCCGAGTAAACCACAAATCCACCTGACCCAGATGGAAGCACCAGCACTGGGGCTGACGTGAGACGAGTTTTTAGCTCAATAAAACTCTGCTCACAATCCTCAGTCCACACGAAACGAACTCCCTTTCGAGTCAGCCTCGACAAGGGGGCCGCTATCGAAGAAAATCCCTGAACAAACCGTCTGTAATATCCGGCAAGCCCTAGAAAGCTCCTGATCTCGGTCACTGAAGTCGGCCTGTTCCAGTCCATCGCTGCCTCTATCTTCGCTGGGTCTACTGCGATACCTTCACCAGAAATAACGTGCACAAGAAAGTGCACCTCGTTCAGCCAAAATTCACATTTGCTGAACTTGGCATAAAGTTGGTGCTCCCTCAGGACCTGCAACACTGCCCGAAGATGAGCAGCGTGCTCTTCCTCAGAAGAAGAATAGATCAGAATGTCATCAACAAACACGACCACAAACTGGTCCAGGTAGGTCCTGAAGACTCGGTTCATCAGATCCATAAAAGCCGCCGGAGCATTGGTTAAGCCAAAGGGCATAACCAGAAACTCATAGTGCCCATACCGAGTCCTGAACGCCGTCTTACTAACATCCACATCTCTGATTCTCATCTGATAGTATCCAGATCTTAGATCGATCTTGGAAAACACCCTCGCAGTCTGCAGCTGATCCATCAAGTCATCGATCCTAGGAAGCGGGTACTTATTCTTTATTGTCACCTGGTTCAGCTGCCTATAATCAATGCACAACCTCAAAGAACCATCCTTCTTCCTGACAAACAGAACTGGAGCACCCCATGGAGATGTACTGGGACGAATAAAACCCTTGTCCATCAACTCCTGCAACTGCGCCTTCAACTCAGCGAGTTCGGCTGGCGCCATCCGATACGGGGCCTTAGACAAGGGCGCCGTACCTGGTGCAAGTTCGATGGTGAACTCAACCTCACGCTGTGGAGGAAGGCCAGGCAGCTCTTCCGGAAACACATCTACGAAATCACAGACAACAGGCACCTCCCAAGGACTGGGACTAGCACGGACATCAGAAACAACAACAGAGGCAAGAAAAGCCTCACAGCCACCAGCAAGCAACCTCCGTGCCTTAAGGCAGAAATAAGGATGCCCCGAGAGGAAAGCCTAATACCTTGGAAGAAGAAGGTCGGGATGTCCGGAATAGAGAAGCGCACCCTCTTCCTGTGGCAGTCTACCTCCGAATAATAGGCTTCCAACCAATCCATACCCAGGATGATATCAAAGTCACGAATAGCAAGTACGACCAACTGGGCAGGTAGCACATGACCCTCAATGGTCAAGGGAACACTCCTTAGACAATTATAGGATATCATATAGTCTCCAGAAGGAACCTCCACCATCAAACCATCAGATAACTCAACAACGGGCGCAGAAAGGATATCTAAGAACTGCTCAGAAATAAAAGAATGCGAAGCACCCGAATCAATCAACACGTGCGCAGAGTTCCCAAGGACAGAGAGTGTACCTTCCACCAAGTTGGACGTGCGAGCCTCCCTCCTGGTGATAGCTAGAACTCTCCCCTGGGTCCTCGGCTTCTTCTGGTCACCTGAACCATGTCCCTGACCATACCCCTGCGGGCACTGCCTCGCCAAGTGGCCCTGCTGGCCGCAAGCGAAACATCTCCTGGGAAGAGTGGGACACTGAGTCCCGCGATGGCCACCACCACACTGCTGGCAAACTGCCGGAAGCCTCTGAGCTGGCTCCTGCTGTGCACTGGACACTGTCTGACTCTGCTGCCCCTGTCTGGGCCGGCTGCTGCCGCTGCTGCCGCTACTGCTGCCACCACCCCTGAAGAATCTCCTGAATCGGGAGCAGAGAGAAGACGATCCCGATCCGACTGAAGGAGCCAGTGCTGCTGCTTTACCCTTGCCCCGAGATGGCCCCTGGACAGTCTGCCCTCTCTCCCGGGCCGACTGGATCTGCTGAGCCTCTACAGCTGCTGCACGCCTAACTGCTGACGCCAAGTCTGTACAACAATGGGACGCCACGAAGTTCCTCAAACTGAGCCTAAGCCCATCCACAAACCTCTCCGTGCGACGTTCCTCGTCCTGAGATATGAAAGGCACGAACCGCCCCAGCGAAACAAACTTCGCCTCATATTCAAGCACCGTCATACTCCCCTGTGTCAGATCCATGAACTCCCTCTCCTTGGCCCTCTGAACGTGTCTAGGGAAATACTGAGCGTTGAACTCCTTAACAAATGTCTCCCATGGAATCTCTCTAAGACTCCTGTCCTCGTAGGACAAACTCTTCAAGGTAGTCCACCAGTTATAGGCGCTATCCTTCAGCATGAAGGTAGCTAACGGGGTCCGCTCTACTGCAGCACAATCCATGGTGTCAAAAGTCTTCTCTATCTCTCTAAGCCAATGAATGGCCTCGTCAGGGTCGGGACGACCGGTGCAGTGAGGTGGCCTCAGCTTCAAGAACCTCTCCGGTGTAGCTGTGGTCCCTCCCCGAGTACTAGAACCCTCGCTAGGATCTCGTGTCTGATATCTAGCCATGGTATCCATCATGGCTTCCATAAACTGCTCAACACTCGGCCTCCCTGCCGCGGACCCACTAGGGGCATCTCCCCTCTCTCGAATAACTGGCATCCTCTTCCTGGAAGCCATCTACTCGCCTACAATTACAAAATCAAAAAGTTCTAATTAGAATCCTAAAACCTATGCTACCGACGTGCCTGTACGGGATAATGTATTTATTTGCCGAATTTACAATATTTAACCTAGTTATTTATTTATTTGCCAGACCGTATGCTCTGATACCAACTGTAACGACCCGCCACCCTATAATCGGGGATCCGATTACTAAATGGGTACCGAATCATTAATTTGGGACCAAACTAGGATCTAGTAAGTCTGGAAAATAAATAATAAACTAAGCTAAACATTCACATCGCATTGAATAGAAATGAAAGTGCAGGAAATTAAAATTATTACAATGCGACTCGATTACAGCAAATAATTACATACTCCAGCTGAAAGGAAATAATTAAACATACAGGCCAGAAATAAATAACAACTACATCGGGGCATACCCCGGAACAACTGTCGAAGACGCACAACACACGGCCGCACACGCCGCTCTAAGTCTGTTGGGAGTCCTCACCTGAAAACCGCAGGGGTGAGTCTCAAGAACAAGACTCAGTAGGGATCCTTCGATCCCCACCACCCACGCACACACCCACAAGTGTAAAGTACAGCTAACGGTGAAGTAACAAGTGTAGTGGCAGGTACAATTCCTAATTCTCTACGTGAGAATACATGCAATCGCAGTTATAATAATCATGCACATTCTAAACCAGCCGTTAGAAAATCTACAACCGTCATCTCGATAGAACTCGCAGACCGTGCAAACAACGGTGGGGAAAACCTCGACCCGCTGAGACCAAGGAGTAGCCCCTCGGATAGCACGCTCGCTACTCCGGCCCAACTGGCTCAGGTGACTACCCCTTCCCCCAGCATGAGTGACTCTCCGAATGTACCACTCCGACACCGGTGCTATCTGACCCCGGGGTTCACCAGGTGACCCTCTCTCACTAGGCGTCACCCCGCCCACGCCCCCACCGGCGCTGTGCTCACGCCCCCACCGGCGCTGTGCTCACGCCCCCACCGGCGCTGTGCTCACGCCCCCACCAGCACAGGGTGATAAAGTGCTACAATGTCACTCCAGGTCCACAGTAACTCAAAACACCAAAACCCGGCACAGTACGATCCGGTCACGTGAAAAGCCCGCGATCGCACTACACACAACGCAGTGCCATCCGATCATAAAGAAACCAAGTATAGTAGAGCATGCACTAACCAACTATCTAGCAGTATGTACATTTTACTGGCATGAATTAGTGTTGTTCTGCCTTGAATCGCGTCGCCCAAGGCCGACGCCATTCAAGTTCCCTAAACTGGTTCATAAAACAGAGGCCACGGGAATCTGGCCTAAAAGGCGTCAACACCAGCTGACGCCTTTTAAAAGGCGTCGACATCCCCAGACGCCATTCAACACGAAAATCCGGAAATTCCAAGAGCTTTATTCAGGGGATTTCTGTTGTTAAAACGCATCATGGACGCCTGACGCCATTCAAAAATGCGTCGTTTACCCATGACGCCATTTAGCCACAGAATCCCCGACCTGGAAGTCTGCCTGTCAGTCGATTCCTGTCTAAAAGGCGTCGTGATGGTCCGACGCCCTTCAAAAAGGCGTCGTCCATGCACGACGTCTTTCAGCCCCAGGAACCAGGAACGCCCTAAACCCGAGGGCTCCCTTTCCAACCCCAAATAATTTCAAAATTCATTCAAACTGGAGGGAAACGAAGAACAAGACCATTCATAGGCAAACACCCCCATAGAGATCCTAAACATGCTCATTCTAACCCCCAAAACCGAAGATCTACCACATGCATATCGAGGAAAACATGATTTTAAACACAACGCTACGGGGAACGTCACCCTATCGGACACTCGAACTCCTCCAAGCTTCACGCCGTCCACCCTTCTCGCCCCACGCCGCCGCCGGTACCGCCGTGGTCGTCCTTGCTCCACCGTGACGTCGGCCGCCGTCCAGAGAGTAGAACACCGCAGTGGAAGTGGAGGTGGTAGTGGTATGAGTTAGGTAGAGGATGGAGTGGAGGGAGTGGCGAAATGGTGGGAGGAAAAGAGGGAGGAGGAGGTGGTCGCCGCCGGTCGCCGGAGGAGGAGGAGAGAAGGAGAGTAGGAGAAAAATGAGGGAAAGAAGGAGTGCTCGCGGGGGTAACCAGGAACTGGCTAAAACGCGTCGACATCTACAGACGCCTATCAGGTGACAAGACTGCCGCTCTGACAAGATTCTGAAATGCGTCGTCCTACACAGACACCATTCAGACAACTTGTCAGGGCCGTACTCTGACACACCCAGAGTCGCAGTCTGAAAGGCGTCGTCCTTCGCAGACGCCGTTCAGACGACCTGACAGGGCCATACCTACGCGGCCCAAGGCCAACCCCCGCGGCACCCACGTGGCAGCACCTGAAACGCGTCTGCCAAGGTGGACGCCGTTTAAAACGCGTCTCCAGGTCCTGACGCGATTCAACTCAGAACTTCCCCCCCCTACAAGGATTAGAACAACAGGGTCTGACCCGAGAACCGGATCCGAAAGTCTCGATCCTTACAATGGGGTTCCTAATTTTTTGCAGAAAACGGATTTAGGGGGGGGGGGGGTTTGGAAGATAACCGCCGGCAACCAGGGGTTGCCGTCGCCGGTGCCCCTGGGTGCCGGCGGCTGCCCTCCGGCAGGGGCCCTACCGGCCGGCACCTGCGGGGCAGGGTGCCGGCGGCAGGGAGCCGCCGCCCCCCACCCTGCGCGCAGCTAGGGTTTCCTAGCTGCGCTCGGGTGGGGGGGGCGGGCCCGACGGGCCTGGCCGGGCCCCCGGGTCCGAGCCAGTCGGCCCTGGACCCGGACCAGGTCCGCGCCCTTGTGGGCGGACCTGGGTCCGAGCCAGGGACCGACTGGGCTCGGCCCAAGTCCGGTCCGGTCCATTGGACCGCTGCCCCTTTTTCCCCTTTATTTTTCTTTGTTTTTAATCATTATTTAATCTGTTTTTGTTCCAAATTAAAAACAGAATTTAATTTTTATTTGTAATGAGATTTTACAATAAGATTGAGCTCTGTTTTTAATTTTATGGTCCAATAATTAGATTAATATGGATTAAAGTGGTAATTAACAAGTTGTTGTTAATTCAATCTAATTGTTAGATTAAAGGACATAATTGGGGAATAAATTTAATTGTTAAATTTATCATTTAATGCCAGTTAATCTTATCTGCATGGAATGTTACAATCTTGTCAAATTAGAGTTTATGTGCATTTATTGATGTGCATTTATTTGCTTGTTTAAATTGGATTTAAATTAGCATGCTTGAACTAAATTTTTCGAAAATTCTAAATCCAAATTTTCTTTGGTCCCTGGTTTTATGAAATCAAAATTATAAGTTATTTTCAAAAATTTTATTTAGCCATTTGATGCGCAATTCATGTGTGGTTTGTTTAACTAAAACACATGGTGGTCATGGACGAGCATTAATTGTGGATGTGGAATGTGATTGTGTGGTTTGTTGTTTATTAATAAATAGAGGTCTGCGAACCTCTCCCTCTCATATTCCATTTTACTTCTACCTTCTTCCTTGATGTAATCGCCATAAGGCTTCCTCTTTTGAATTATCTTGTAATTGCGAATTATAATGTAATTTGATCGAGGCAGATGCGCGTGGAGCGAGGATGATCCACAACTGCCGACCAGATGAAAATGAAGGAGTTCATTGAATCCATGGGTTTGCAGACTCATGATATAAGGTGTTATATTGTGTATGTGTGTGCGTTTGACTGTCTGGCTCTAGTCAAACCGCAGTACCGTCCATGACCACACTAATGACATGTATGTGAGGCATGTGCTTAATATCTACTAGGTTATTAGTATTTATAAATATATTCGATATATTTAGTACTATCACCTAGGATGAGACCAAACTAAATAAGCAAAACCTTCGTTACAAATTCTACGCCGTAGCGCTAGTCATTGAGAATGCACCACGTGGCTCTCCATCAATATGATCAATGGAACTTAATTCAGTCATGGCAGATACTATGTGTTTACCCGAGGTCTGCCATTGTCTATTGAGAGGACTGTTGATCATGGCATTAGATGCCTTTGGATAAGAGTAGAGGAACGATATAGTTATCCACGTGTTTACCCGGGAACTATATTTCTACTTTACTCTGTCAAGTATTGATGGTAAAGCTTAGACTGGGGATAATGGTCTACTGTGTTTACCCAGGACCATTAAACTTGGGAACCGAAGTATGATCGGATATTGCAAGGAGTTGCAATTATCATGAGATGATTGCTCTGAGATAGCGGTATGATACTATGTGTTTACCCGAGGTCATACTGTGATGCTTGGAGATTCTGATCCCCACTAGGAGACAGGCAGCGTCTCCCGTTCTGTATATCTGAAGGTTATACAGTCCGTCGAAAATTAGTGGGAGTAAAACTAGATAATAAAAGACCATATCTTGTTTTAGTTAATCTGAATATCTGCTAATTATCAATTGATTATCTCCTGTAGGCGAGAATGTCACACCATAACCCGTTACGAGGCATACTTGATGCCAACCGTTTGACAGGCACCAATTACTCAGACTGGCTCAGAAACCTGAAGATAGTCCTCAGGTCTGAGCAAATTGCCTACGTCTTGGATAATGAACCTCCTGCTGAACCAGCATTAGATGCTTCAGAGGAGGAAATGATAGCGTATGAAAAATGGAAAGAGGATTCCACCATGGCCCAATGCTACATGTTAGCCTCTATGAGCAATGAGTTGCAGAGGCAACATGAAGAGATGGATGCTAGATCCATCATGCTCCATTTGAAGGAGCTCTTTGGTGAGCAGAGCAGAATCGAATGATATGAGATATCGAAGAATCTGTTCAAGGCTCAGATGGCAGAGGGAACTTCAGTACAGAATCACGTGCTGAAGATGATTGAGTGGGTAGAGAGGCTGGATGCTCTTGGGATTACACTTCCCAAGGAGATGCACATAGACCTCGTGTTGCCTTCACTTCCACCATCATATATTCAGTTCATCGTTAATTTTAACATGAACAAGATTCAGGCCACCTTAGCTGAACTGCTGAACATGTTAAAGACTGCTGAGGGGAACCTTGTGAAGGATAAACCCCAAGTCCTCATGGTTGGTAAGACCAACAGAAAAAGACTTGCAGTCCATGTTTTTGAAAAGAATAAGAACAAGGTTCAGAGAAAGGCAAAGGTTACCAAGAAAGACAAAGGTAAAAGTGCCGAGAAAGGTGATTGCTTCTACTTTCACCAGAAAGGGCACTGGAAGAGGAATTGCAAAGAATACCTCAAGGACAAGGCTCAAGGAACTGTGAAGCAGCAGGACGCTTCAGGTATCTATATGATAGATGTAAACTTGTCAATAAGAGATTGTACATCATGGGTATTAGATACTGGATGTGTATCTCATATCTGCAATTTTGTGCAGGTGCTGACAAGAAGGCGTAAGCTGAGGACCGGCGAGGTGGAGTTGAGACTAGGTAACGGCGCAAGAGTTGCGGCGATTGCTGTGGAGACAGTGAAGCTCAAACTACCATCCGGAGACACATTTTTATTAGATGAATGTTATTATGTACCTAGCATAATAAGGAACATCATTTCTATTTCATGTTTAGATAGAATTGGATACAATTTAAATTTTGGGAACAATAGTTGTTCAATTTATTTTGGAAATAAGTTAATAGCTTCTGCTATTTTGTCCAATGGATTGTATCTATTGAATGTGTCTCATGATAATTTACATATCGGTTCTTCAATTAAAAGAAGTAAGTATGAAATGAACAAAGCCTACTTATGGCATTGTAGGCTAGGACACATTGGTGAAAACAGACTCCAAAGGATGCATAAAGATGGATATTTGGATCCATTTGATTATGAATCATATGCAACCTGTGAGTCATGTTTAATGGGTAAAATGGCTAAGTCTCCATTTATTGGAACTGGAGAACGAGCCAAAGACATATTAGAACTCATACATTCAGATTTATGTGGTCCTATGACAACCCAAGCCATTGGTGGTTTTTCATACTTCATTACATTCATTGATGATTACTCAAGGTTTGGATATATATACCTATTGAAGTATAAATCTGAAGCCTTTGAAAAATTTAGAGAATTTAAGAATTAAGTAGAAAAACAAACAGGAAAGAGTATAAAAACCATCCGATCTGATCGGGGTGGTGAATACTTGAGGACAGAGTTCATTAAATACTTAAAGGATAATGGTATTCTTTCTCAGCTTACACCTCTTTATACACCTCAGATGAATGGTGTATCAGAAAGGAGAAATCGCACATTAATGGAAATGGTGCGATCCATGATGAGCATGTCCAAATTACCAGTGTCCTTATGGGGATATGCACTTAACTCGGCTATGTATATCTTGAACAAGCTACCCAGCAAATCTGTTGAAACCACTCCATATGAGATATGGAATAGAAGGAAATCAGACCTTAAATGTAAGGACTGAGGTTTCGGGTTCTGTTTTCGGGTCGGGTTCGGGTCGGATCCCTTGGTTTGGACCTTGTGGGGGGTCTTGAGATTCCTGGCTGAATGGCGTCAGCATTGCTCGACGCCTTTCAAAAGGCGTCAGGTTGTGTTGACGCCATTTAGGTCTGTCGGTTGTTGCGCCACGTGGGCGGGTTTCGGGCCGCGAGAGTACGGCCCCGGTCACATCGTCTGAACGGCGTCCAGGTTGGCCGACGCGATTCAGACTGTGACCTCTGAGATGTCAGGGTGCGGCGCTAGAGCGTTGTTAGTACGGCCTGTCCTGTCGTCTTAACGGCGTCGACGATGGGCGACGCATTTCAGACCGCTGTCAGTACGGCCCGTCCTGTCAAACTGATAGGCGTCTACCTCGATCGACGCGTTTTAGCAGGATTCAGATTGACTTCGCGAGCCTCTCCTTCTTTCCCTCATTTTCGCCTTCACTCTCTCTCTCTTCGCCCTCTCCGCCCTCTCCGACTCTCTTCTTCCCCTTCCCTTCCTCTTCTTCCTCTTCCAATCACTCCATAGCCTCCTTACCACTCACCTCTACCTCCACCACCTCCTTCGCGGCGTTCCCTTCTCCGGACGGCGGCCGACGTCCCGGCAGAGTGGCGGCGTCCTCGAGGGTACCGGCGGCGGTCTGCGGTGCGGCGGGTCGGCGGCGAGGAGCTTGGAGGAGTTCAAGAACCGGTAGGGGGACGAACCTTGCATGTGTTTGCTCGTGTGTTCCTTGGCGTGACATGATGTTTGGGCTAGATTGAGCATGTTTAGGGGGTTTCCTTATGGGAATGGCCGTGCTTGTGATCGCGGTTTCGTAGTATGCCTGTGATAGATGAATTCTTCTTCCTCCCCTTCTTGTTTTGGGGCTTTTCGGGGTGTTTGGGGTTTAGGGAGAAACCCTCGGGTTGAACCAGGAAACCTGGTTTCTGGCGCTAAACGGCGTCGTGCCTGGTCGACGCCTTTTCAAAGGACGTCAGGGCAGTACGACGCCTTTTAGGGCAGAAACCTCCCTGTTTGAGGTCTCCTGTGTTAGGGGTTCCGGCGCTAAATGACGTCATGGATGGACGACGCCTTTCAGAAGGGCGTCGGGCCATCATGAGGCCATTTAGACAGGAAAATCACCCCGAGTGAGGGTCTGTAAATCTGGAATTTATGTGTGAATGGCGTCTGTGGACATGGACGCGTTTTAGATAGGCGACTCCCTATGACGACGCGTTTCAGGAAATTATCTGACTGTTTAATGAACCTGTCTGAGGGACTTGAATGGCGTCGACCTCGGTCGACGCGATTCAAGACAGAGATGTGTAATCCTGGTTTTCACCTTGTGCTTCACTGTGGGATGATTTCAATTGCATGCTTCACGTTGTACGCTGAGAGTGAGGACTCCTGTTTCAATGGAATCATGTTGTGTGTGTGTGTGCTTAAGCGAATATGGAATCGGAATGACTGTGGTTTACGTTTGTCACCATGGACCGATGGGGACAGGGTCATGGTGTCTGTGAGCTGTACCGGTGGGAGAAGGGGTACATGTTGTGTTTTACCTTTGGCTGAGGAAAGCAGGATCGCCTTGAGCCTGACGGGCCGGAGTAGCCGGTGTGCTATCCGTGGGGTCGCTGTTTGTCCTCAGCGGGTCGGGGTTTCCCTGTTTGTCGTGACATCTTCCGGCGCGTTTCTTGCTGTGGAGCTGGTTGTGGTACTGTTGGAGTTGGCTTACCCTTTAGCCACTGGGCCTGATGTGACCTTTGATCAAGGTTACGAGTGGTACCCTTAGCCCTTTGTCCTGACGCAGCCCGGGAGATTTGGGTTTGTGGGTAGTTCCTGTAGCTTCGGCTTGACTGGGGTTCGCCGGTCCCCAGGGCCCTCCTGAAGCGCTGAGGCCTAGCGTGGAGGCAATCCGGACGGTAGGACAGTAGTCTAGACTGCTTGTGTGCACACGTAGCTGGCAGTGGCGGTACACTGGTTCCAGCTAGTCCTAGTTTGACTCACTGCCTCACCCTATAGTGCCCCGGAACACTGTAGGGGTGGACAGGCGTGAGCTGTGGTGGTAGTGTTGGGAGGCGACGTTTGACTTCGGTCGACAGTGTGGTTCAGTCGCTTCGTGGACTTTGGCTGTGAGACGTTACTCTGTGTTGGATTCTTCGGGTTGCTTAGAATGGTTCTTGCTACACTGCTTATCGTGCGTTTCATATCAGAGTTGGGTGCTATGTTTACTGCTTTACTTAATTGCCATATATTCCTGTTGTTACATTTGTGGGTGTGTGAGTGGGAGGCAGGGGATCGGATGATCCCTACTGATCCCATATCTGGTGTGGCTCACTCCCTGCGGTTTCAGGTGTGGACCTCGAGGCGAGCGGAAGCGTGGTGTCTTCTTGGTGTGCGGACCAGCAGCTGTCTTAGTTCCGGGGTATGCCCCGATGTTGTTGTACTTCCTTCTGCCTGTACTTATTTTATTGTTGGACATGTAATTATTGTTGGACTGTATACGGACATTGTTATTTTCCTTCCTGCGCACTTGCTTACCTTGTAGTCCGTGTGATTGTTATATTTAGCCTTGTTTAGCACTTACTCCTCCAGACGTGTTGTGTGAGATCCGGGTGTGAACCCGCAGTTAATGGGCCGACATCCATTTAGTGACCGGGTCTCCGGTCATAGGATGGCGGGTCGTTACATTAAACATGTTAAAGTCTGGGGGTGTCCTGCTCATGTTAAAAGACATGACGCAGATATGCTGGAATCCAGAACTGACAAATGCAGATTTGTGGGATATCCAAAGGAAACTTATGGATATTACTTTTATCATCTTGGCGAACAAAAGGTGTTTGTGGCCAGGAGAACTGTCTTTATGGAAGAAGATTATATTCTCCAGAAGGACAGTGGGAGTAAAGTAATTCTGGAAGAAGTTCCAGACCCACAAACTGGCAATGGTTCATCAGATGAACCGTCAGTTTCTGAACCTGTTCAAAATGATACACAGGAACCTCGTAGGTCTGAAAGAGTACCTAAAGCACCAAAAAGATATGTGGGACATATTAATTTGGATGGTTCAAGGATACTCTATAATGAGGATGATGATCCTAAGACTTACCAGGAGGCCATTGAAAGTCCAGAGGCCGGGAAATGGCGGGAAGCCATGAATTCTGAAATACAGTCCATGTACATCAACCAAGTTTGGAACTTGGTGGATTTACCTGATGATATAGTACCTATCGGCTGCAAATGGATATTTAAAAGAAAGATCAGTGCAGATGGACGTATTGAGACTTATAAAGCAAGATTAGTGGCGAAAGGCTATCGTCAAAGACAAGGTGTTGACTAAGACGAAACCTTCTCACCCGTTACTATGATTAAGTCTATTAGAATTTTTCTCACCATTGCTGCCTACCATGATTATGAAATCTGGCAGATGGATGTGAAGACTGCCTTCCTCAATGGAAATCTTAAGGAGGAGGTGTATATGATACAACTAGAAGGATTCACATCCAAAGAATCTCCAGACATAGTATGCAAGTTGCAGAAGTCCATTTAAGGACTGAAGCAAGCATCCCGAAGCTGAAACATAAGATTTGATGAGGCGATCAAATCTTATGGCTTCATTAAGAATGAAGGTGAGCCCCGTATATACAAGAAAAACAATGGGAGCGCAATCACATTTCTGGTTCTTTACGTTGACGACATCCTACTCATTGGGAATGATGTAGGAATGATGGCATCAGTAAAGATATGGCTGTCAAAGAACTTCTCCATGAAGGATTTGGGAGAAGCATCTTATGTATTGGGAATATGGATCTATAGAGATAGATCAAAGAAGATGCTAGCTTTAACCCAATACATGTACATAGAAACCATTGTCAAAAGGTTTGGCATGGAAAATTCCAAGAGAGGTCTCATACCGATGAGACATAGAATTACACTCTCTAAAGGTCTGTCTCCCAAGACACCTGAAGAGAGGGCTGTGATGGATAAAGTCCCCTATGCTTCTGCCATAGGGTCCATCATGTATGCCATGCTATGTACCAGACTTGATGTAGCATATGCTCTAAGTGTTACGAGCAGACATCAGGCAGATCCAGGTGATGAACACTGGAAGGCTGTGAAATGCATCCTTATGTACTTGAGAAGGACTAAGGATCTATTTCTAGTCTATGGAGGAGGAGACTTAAAGCTGCAAGGATACACTGACTCGAGTTTTCAGTCTGATCCTGACGACAGCAAGTCAACATCAAGTTTTATTTTCACACTCAACGGGGAAGCAGTGAACTGGAAAAGTTCCAAGCAGGAAACCACTGCTGATTCGACAACGGAAGCCGAGTATATTGCTACTGCTGAAGCCGCCAAGGAAGCTGTATGGATGAAGAAATTCATCGGCGATCTTGGTATGGTGGAAAGCATATCTGGTCCAGTCCCACTGCTGTGTGACAACAATGGGGCGATTGCTCAAGCGAAAGAGTCGAGGTCTCATCAGAAGTTGAAGCACATTCTGCGGCGCTTTCATTTGATCAGAGAGATTATAGCTCGAGGAGATGTCGTAGTGGAAAGAGTGCCCTCAGCCGACAACATAGCAGATCCACTTACAAAGCCATTGTCTCAAAATGTTTTTGAGCGTCACTTAGAGAATATGGGTATTCTGTATAAAAGTGATTGGCTTTAGTCCAAGTGGGAGATTGTTAGTATTAGATGGTCTCAAAGCCAATCCGATACTATGTACTTATTCAGATTATTAATAAATGGCAATAATTCATTGTGTGTAATTAATTCGATCTGTGTTTATCGTATCACAATGAAGTCCATGAACATGTGCAACAGTCTTCGGATTATGATGAGATCATAATTACGGGACCTAAGACTTATAAACACATGTTCTTAATTGTTCCTTGTCATAGGATGTTTGAGATAGGATAACGAACATCCGGATAGACTAGTATAGGTTACTTCAGCTTATATGATGAGGGTGATTGATCCCATAAGTCACTTGTGTGGAGACACTATGCTGAACCTATAGGTGCTCATTGGTGAATGAGTTCACTGAACTGATCCGACTGTGAATCGCTGGATGGTAATCACCTCACTGTTAACCAGCTTGATTCATTTGTCACGGTTGCGTGGATGATCCTTGGAGCTGAGACTCCAAAGATATCTTGTTGGTAGGTTTCTGAGCTTTGACCTTGACGAACGAATCCCTAACCATGGGTTATCAATAAGTCAAGCGATCGGGTTCAGGGAAATGCCCTCGAAGGTAATTGTGTGTTCAATACGGGATCATCCGCTCTCCGTAGTTTGAGAGAGAATGTTCCGGGAACAATGCGCTTAAAGCCCCTGGCCAAGGCGGACTCTGTAATCGATAAGGAGTTATCGGATTCAGATTAGCGGCATCTGATTCAAGTGAATCGACCAAATAGGGTTTAACAGTAAACTATACCCTAGGTCGATTCGGGAACATTGTACGGATGAAGGATTATATCCGCGCGCTAACCGATGACAGAAAGGTTCCAATAGAGGGTTGCGATAAGCCTAGTGCCATCCAGGATCACGCGATGTTGCTTGGCATCCAACGTGATCGGCAGCCCGTCCGAATTTATTGTGGGACATTAAATTCGGCTGATTAATTGAATATAAGGATATTAATTAATTCAGTGGGTCAGTAAAGGGTTACTGGACTTAATGGGCTATTAACTGGATTGGTATTTGGGCCTAGAGGGTCACACGCAAATGGTTTTCAAGTCAATGGATAATCCGACAGGATTTCGGATAAGTCTGGGTTTTTATGAAAAACCGCAAACTGACTTCTTATAAAAGAACGGATTCTACGTCCGGGGCCAGCAACCCTGACCTAGCCGTCATTCGTTCTACCCCACTTTCTCTCTCTTCTGGGCGTGCAATTCCCAACTGCTCCACCTTCCGTTCGACGGGGATTCCGAATCCGCATGTCGCGGCGGATTACACGCAGTCAGACGGGATCTACGAACGCCGCAGCAAGCGAGGAAGCGAGGACGATCCATCGCGAGGAGAACCGCGTCGATACCGTTAGAGGTCGAGCATCTACGCGACTTGCGGCATCGCTCCGACGGAACCAGAAAACGGACGCGGATTCGAATCTGCGCAAGGTAAATCGATTTACACCGGTTTAATTTTAACGACCGAAACGGGACAGATCCGATCCCGAAAATTTTATTCCGCTGCGTTTTAGGATCGGATCCCGACACAACGATCCCAACAACAATTACATATATCTCTATTCGGATATGCACATGAGTTAGCTGCATATCTATTGAATAAGTTATCTAGTAAGTCTATGACTTCCACTTTATATGAGATATGGAAGGGCAGAAAATCTGACTTTAAGTATGTTAAAATTTGGAGTTGTTCTACCCATATGAAGAGACATGATCTAGACAAACTAGAGTCAAGAAGTAACAATATGCAGGTTTGTTGAGTATCCAAAGGAAATTTTTGGTTACTACTTTTACCATCCTTGCGAACAAAAGCTATTTGTCGCTAGGAGAGCTATTTTCTTAGAGGAAGAATATCTTCTCAAGGGGCACAGTTTAAGGCAGTCTTGGAAGAAGTTCCAGATCCACATACTATTCTTAACTCACCAGATGAGCCATCGGTTTCAAAACCTGTTCCAGAAAAGATATAGGAACCTCATAGGTCTACTAAAGTACCAAGACAATCCGATAGATATGTGGGACATATCAGTGAGGGTGACTCCAAATATGCTCCATAATGATGATGATGATCCTAAGACTTAGTAGGAAGCTATTGAGGGCCCATAAGCCAGGAAATAACGAGAAGCCATATGAACTCTGAAATACAGTCTATGTACGCCAATCAAGTGTGAAACTTGGAGGACTTGCCTGAGGGTATTGTACCCATCATATACAGTTTGGTCTTTAAAGGAAAGATTGATGCAGAGGGACAAATCAAAACTTATAAGGTAAGGTTGGTGGCAAAGGGATATCGTCAAAAATAAGGAATTGCCTATGATAAAACTTTCTCACTAATTGCTATGAGAAAGTCGATTAGAGTATTTATCGATGTTGCTGCACACCACGACTATGAAATCTGACAGATGGATGTGAAGACTGCCTTCTTCAATAGAAATCTTTAGGAAGAGGTGTATATGATACAACCATAGGGCTTCATTTAGTAAGGAGTTTGCATATAAAGTGTTCAAGCTGCAGAAGTCTATTTATAGACTGAAGCAAGCTTCCTGGAGCTAGAACATAAGATTTGATGAGGTAATCAAGTGTTATGACTTCATTAAGAATGAAGATGAACCTTGTGTGTAGAAGACTAGTGGGAGTGCAGTTACCTTCTTAATCCTTTACGTTGATGACATTCTACTCATTAAGAATGATGTAGCAATGTTATCCTCAATAAAGGTATGGCTGTCAAAGAACCTTTCTATGAAGGATTTAGGAGAAGCATCCTACATATTGGGAATACGAATTTATAGGGATAGATTAAAGAGGATGCTTGGACTAATCCAATCCATGTACATAGATACCATTATCAAAAGGTTTGGCATGAAAATTTCAAAAGAGGTCTCATAACGATGAGACATGAAATTTATCTCCCTAAGGGACAGTCTCCCAAGATTCCCGAAGAGGGGGTAGTCATAGATAGAATACCCTATGCCTATGCAATAGATTCTATCATGTATGCCATGCTATGTCATAGGCATGATGTGGCGTTTACTCTAAGTGTCATGAGAAAATATCAAATTGATCCAAGTGATGCACAGTGGAAGGCCATAAAATGTATCCTTATGCAGTTGAGAAGGACTAGAGATATATTTTTGGTATATAGAGGAGGTGACTTGAAGCTACGAGCTATATTGACTCTAACTTCCATTCATATCTGGATGATAGCAAGTCTACATCTAGATTTGTGTTCACATTGAATGAGGGTCCAGTGAGTTGGAAGAGTTTCAAGAAGGAAACCACTATAGATTCGACAACAGAAGTTGAGTACATTGTTACAGCTGAAGCTGCCAAGAAAATAGTTTGGATGAAAAAGTTTATCAGGGACTTTGGTTGGATGCCAAGCATCTCTGATCTAGTTTTACTGTTGTGTGACAACAATAGAGTGATTGCACAAGTGAAAGAACTGTGGTCTCATCAAAGGTCGAAGCACATTCTGAGACGATTTCGTATGACAAAAGAAATCATTGCAAGAGGAGATGTCGTAGTGGAAAGAGTTCTCTCTGCTGACAACATAGTAGATCCACTGATGAAGCCATTGACTCAAAACGTACTTGAGCGTCACCTACAGTCTATGGGTATTGAGCATAAGGCTGATCGGCATTAGTCTAAGTGGGAGATTGTTAGTATTAGATAGCCTATAAGCCAATCAAATACTATGTTCAATCTTGTTCATTTATTAATAATAGATTTATGGCTTGATATCTATTATGTGTAATGCATTTATTAATGTCTCATTATGAAGTCCGTGAATGTGTACAATAATCTTTAGATTATGATGAGATAATAATAATGAGACTCATGACTTATAAATACATATTCTTGATTGTTCTTACTCGAAAGATGTTTGAGAAGGACATTAAATATCTGTTGGGACTAGTACAGGTCACTGTAGCTCATGTCATGAGGGTGACTGGTCTCATAGTCACTTGTGTAGAGACACTATGGTGGATCTATAGGTGCTCATTGGTGAATGAGTTCATTAAAACGATCCGACTTGAATCACTAGATGGTCATTTACCTAACTGTCACCTAGTTTTGATTTAGTGTCAGAGTTGCGTGGTTAGTCCTTTGTAACGCCCCGCCGACTCGGTTCAGTCATGCCGGCTTACTACGAACCAGCGAGCACACAACGGTGGGAAGAACCCAAACATATACTTACTCCAGAGTAAGCACATACATACATCCATAATACCAGGATCTCTGATCATATCCAAATTATTACATCGATTAAACAATAGCTCGATCTTCTATCTCTAAATCACCTAGTCCCACACCTTAATGTTTACCTCTCTTTGCCTAAAAAATGTTAGCGAACAAGTGTAAGTCCCAACAGACTTAGCAAGTTCATAACCCATAAAACCACAGGTTTTCATACAATAATAAAGGAAAAGGCATGATAAATATCTAAATAACATGCATTATAATAGTATATATACATGCTTATGCCCTAATTATGTTCTTTAACATCGAATATGAACATTAAACATGATAAGCCTAGCATGCATCTTAACATAACTTAACATGCATCTTAATGTGACATGCCTCTGCCATAAACTTAATATATCATACCTATTAATTCTTAGTATACCATCATGCCAACATGCTTAACTAAACATGATCATGCATATCATCATCTTATCACTTGTATACCGGACATGCATTCAAACTATGACATAAGGAGTACACTAACATACACCAAAGCACCTAGGCATGGAGTGCTAAGGTCTTGGCTACTGTGCAGAATGAAAAACCGTGGATACCCCATCCGTATAACCGATGCCCACAGGTTTTGACCTTCCTCGTGAATGCTTGCAAGGTTAGCTCACAAACCCTCCTTACGATGGCACTGACCATAATAGTCGGTTAAACATTTTAAATATATGCATGTGAGATGCCTAAACATATGCAACTATATGCAACTGTCTAACATATGCATATCATGAATATCATCTTAAACATCTCATATAGATCTTTATCCTTATAGTAAGTAAGAAAACAATGTTGAAAGTAGAGTTTTATACATAAAAATAACTACGTAGTCAAGGTAAATCATCACTTGCCTCTTGCTTCATGCTATGCACTCACATCCTCCTGAGGATCCTCCTCGCGCCGCCCTCTAAGACGTCTCGAACTGGCGCTAAGAACCTTCTTCACGGCAAGAAGCTCACTTCTCCCTAACTCTTCTCCCTCTTCCTCTCTCCCTTTCTCTCTCCCTCTAACTCTCTCCTTGGCATGGGAGAAGAAGGAGGGAGATGGAATGAGATGGGGAGAAATGGGAGGACCACCCTCCTATTTATAGGAGAGGGGCTAGCCTAGGATTAGGACAAGTGTCCCTTTCAAGATAAGGATCCCCTGGATTGGGACAAGTGTCCCTACATGGATTTGGGACATGTGTCCCTTTAGGATAAGCATCACTTGGATTGGTGACAAGTGTCCTATTTGGATTGGTGACACGTGTCCTACTTGGCTTGGTGACAAGTGTCCTACTTGGATTAGCGACACGTGTCCCTTTCTTAAGGGCTAAGATACCTTACCATTATCCTTTATCCTTTACCAGTATCCTTACTTAAGGGCTAAGAACCCTTACCAATATCCTTTATCCTTTACCAGTATCCTTACTTAAGGGCTAAGAACCCTTACCAATATCCTTTATCCTTTAGTAGTATCTTTTAATACTTTTATATTTAAGTCTATGTATTCTTTATAATTGCATTTATACTCTCATTCAGTAGTTCGTCACTAATTTGAACCCCTTTTTAGCGATTTGAGGTCACAGCTAGAGACCTTAAAAATTATACTTAAGACCTTCTAAAAATCTTCAATCACATTGTTATCCATAAACTTTTCGTAATTGCATTTATACTTTTTGAAACTTTGCAAAAAGGTCCTTTTTATAATTGTGCACATGTGGACCAAACTTGTTACCGTCTAATTGTACTATGAAATTCCTAAAATTATGATAAAACTTTTTATGTAATAATTTTGTGGGTCCTTACATCCTCTCCCCCTTAAACAAAATTCGTCCTCGAATTTTCAGGGTGAGTAAACAACTAGGGTACTTCCATTCTATTATGGATAAGCCTTCTAGTTCCTTCCTGTAACATATAACCTGTTAGGTTTACCTTATTCTCTGCACTCCACCACTGTGGGGTCACTCTCCCCCTTAAAGAAAGGTAGATCCATCCACTTAAACCAAACTCCTTGCAATCTTATGCCTATGATCCGAGTTCAGTGGCTCAGGTTGATCATACTTAGGTGCTCAGTCTGTAACTGCTTTGATACCATTCTTTGTCACGCCCTGCCGACTCGGTTGAGTTATGTCGACTTACTACGAACCAGCAAGCGCACCATAGTGGGAAGAACCCAAACATATACTTACTCCAGAGTGAACACATACATACATCCATAATACCAGGAATCAATCATCATAACCACAAATTTATCCACTAAATAATAAATACTATAAATTACAATACTTGCCCAGGATCTCTGATCATATCCAAATTATTACATCGATTAAATAGTAGTGATGTAGCCGAAGCTATCACGGTCGGGTTCCGGGGCTGGAATCCGAAGATTGGACCCGAAGCTTGATCGGATCGGTGAAGAGGACCGACGGGGATCCGGAACAAAGCGAGGGCGGAGACGGGGCCGAGGATTCGAGGCCGAGAGTTGCCTAGGCGAGAACTTGCCAGGAGCGACGCCGAGACTCCCTCGGACGATGCGGACCAGCCTACGGAAGGCGTCGAGACCGGAGGGAGAAGACCCGAGGTCGGCGGCCGAGACCGACTCGGAGAGGTCGGCGAAGATTCAAACCGAGCCCCTGCAGAAAGAGAGAAAGAAGAAGAAGAACCAGTCAGTAGGAGTCCCGAGCTTCGGCCCTAAGGAACCCCCTCCGACGGCTAAGTTAGCTTCTGAAGATGATTCGATTCAGAAGTCAGAGATGAGGAAGAAGTAGCTTTAATGCTTTTTGGACTGTAGTCCTTGGGGTCTCGAAGACATACCTTTGGTAATAAATAGCCGTGTATTTATAGCAGAGGATAGAGGTTGCTTAACGGTGGCAACCGATATAGGACTATGTTCTGGGTTTACTGGTAAACCGCCATAGTGCCTAACCCTTCCACCGGAGTGGGCCGGATACGGCTATTAGGCCGAAGGGGGTTGGGCCGCTGATGGGCCGAGGACCACTGGACTGCTTATTGGGCCGCTAATGGGCTGAGGGCTGCTGGGCCGCTAATGGGCCGAAGGCTGCCAGTGGGCCTTTTACTACTGTTGTTGGACTGATCTCAGTGTTGGGCTTGTTTTAATGGGCCGAATCGGATTCTCCCCCATCCAGTAGCTCGATCTTTTGTCTCTAAATCACCTAGTCCCACAGCTTAACATTTACCTCTTTGCCTAAAAAATGTTAGCGAGCAGGTATAAGTCCCAACAGACTTAGCAAGTTCATAACCCATAAAACCACAGGTTTTCATACAATATATCATAAGGGAAAAGACATGATAAATATCTAAATAACATGCATTATAATAGCATATATAAATGTTTATGCCCTAAATATGTTCTTTAGCATCGAATATGAACATTAAACATGATAAGCTTAGCATGCATCTTAGCATAACTTAACATGCATCTTAATGTGACATGCCTCTGTCATAAACTTAATATATCATACCTCTTAATTCTTAGCATACCATCATGCCAACAAGCTTAACTAAACATGATCATGCATATCATCATCCTATCACTTGTATACCGGACATGCATTCAAACCACGACATAAGGAGTACCTACTGATTAACATACACCAAAGCACCTAGGCATGGAGTGGTAAGGTCGCGGCCACTACGCAAAACGCAGAACTGCGGATACCCCATCCATATATTTAAGGACCTACAAGATTACAGTTACATGCCAACATATACATCATTATGAAATAGGGCGTATTCGCAAATACCGAAAAAGTATAAACATAATTTCGAAAAGTTCATGTCTTATAATGCAATAGATGATTTTCATAAGGTCTTAAGTATAATTTGTAAGACTTCTAGAAGTGTCCTCAAATTACTAAAAAGGAGTTTAATTCGGGGAAGAAGTGTTGAATGAAGGTATAAAGTCAATTACAAAAGATATAGGGACTTAAATGTAAAAATGCTAAAGGATACTGTAAAGGATAAGGATACTAGTAAAGGATAATGGTAATAAATCATGCCACCTCACCATGCTACTTGTCTCCATCCAAGCAACCCTTATCTCTTTAGACACATGTCCCAAATCCAAGAGAGACCTTAAGAGACACTTGTCCCCATCCTAGGCCATGACCACCCCTATAAATAGGGGGGTAACCCCTCTCATTCTCCCCATTCCTTCCCTTCCTCCTTGCCCACATTTAGAGAGAGAAAGAGAGAAAGAAAGGTAAAAAGCAAGAGAGGAAGGAAGAAAGAGAGGAAGAAAGAAAGAGAGAAAGATTTGGAGCAGGAACGGGAGCTATTTGGGGTTCTTCGCACATGTAGGAGGAGAATGTTCCGTCGTGTCTAAGTGAGCTCCTAGTTTAAAGGCAAGTATATGGTTCTTTCTTCATGGTTCTTTTCCTATTACAACAACCTGTTTTCAAACATATATTTTCCTACAGATTTAACTAGATGTTACTAAGCCGTTATGCTGTCGAAATAACATAAGAGCCTAAATAGACTCCCAAATAGGCTCCCAACCCATGCCAAAATCCCACTATAAGTCTCCCATATTAAAATCAAACAAGTTTACGGACAGTGCCACTTTAGGAGTCCATGCGTCAGAATCATATAAGCATCCTTGTGAGGCGGACATTAATTAAAAGACGCAACCCAAGGCAAACAGGTAAATCCTGGATACGGTTCTCCCGACCCAGGTGGGATGGGTGGGTCCCCTTGCTACACAGTAGAAGCGCTAGTGGGCAATTTGCCTTACCACTGGCCGCATGTCATGCCAACCTCCTCATGTTCTGGTTTGGATGCATGTCCGTTAAACATGTTATTTGTATGCTATATTTACTGATGACTTCATGCTATTCCATGATCTTTTAACTATAGCATGATGTTATGTCATGCCCCTATTATGCTTATATTCATACCATGCCATGTCATGATCAAGTCAAATCCTACATGATGCCATGCCATGATCTTTATGATACCCACGCCATGCTATGTTGCCACACCATGATCTTTATGTTTATACCCATGTCATACCATAATTGCCATGATTCCTATGTTCGCTGAAGCTTGCTATGTTATGTTCTATCATGATATGATTATATGGTATTTTCATGTTGTCTGTTTAAGTTTATATATATGATAAACTATGTAGTGGTATCATGTGCTTGCTGAGTCGGTAAACTCACCCACATTATTTAACCCCCTTTCAGGAGAGGACTTTCCTAGGACAACCGAGAAATCTCTACGAGCTTAGTTTAGTTAAGCAGAGCTTGTTTGTGTTAGTCCATTACCTATATAGTTTATAAGTTGTACCCCTGGACTCGGTGTACTGTGTTATGACATCAATATAAGGAAATTTTATAACTAAGGATTAATTGCTTGTTTATTTATATGCAAAGTGCTCAACCTTAACTATAAGACATGTTCGGGTTGGTCCTACTGTTAACGGGTCCCTTCGGGTTGCCAAGAAATCTCTACGAGCTTAGTTTAGTTAAGCAGAGCTTGTTTTTGTTAGTCCATTACCTATATAGTTTATAAGTTGTACCCCTGGACTTGGTGTACTGTGTTATGACATCAATATAAGGAAATTTTATAACTAAGGATTAATTGCCTGTTTATTTATATGCAAAGTGCTCAACCTTAACTATAAGACATGTTTGGGTTGGTCCTACTGTTAACGGGTCCCTTCGGGTTGTAGTACGTCGATATGATCGAACCAGCCGATAGGGGATCATTATAGTATACCCGATGTCCACAGGTTCTGACCTTCCTCACGAATGCTTGCAAGGTCGGCCCACAAACCCTCTTTACGATGGCACTGTCCGTAATAGTCGGTTAATCATTTTAAATACATGCATGTGATATGCCTAAACATATGCAACTTTGTTACCTAACATATACATATCATGAATATCATCTTAAACATCTCATATAGATCTTCATACTTATAGTAAGTAGGAAAATAGTGTTGAAATAGAGTTTTCTACAAAAAAATAGTTGCGGAGTCAGGATAAATCATCACTTGTCTCTTGCTTCATGCTATGCACTTATAGCCTCCAGAGGATCCTCCTCGCGCCGCCCTCTAAGACATCTCAAATTGGCGTTACGAACCTTCTTTACGACAGAAGCTCACTTGTCCCTAACTCTTCTCCCTCTTCCTCTCTCTTTCTCTCTCCCTCTCACTCTCTCACTCACTTTCTCCTTGGCGTGGGGGAAGATGGAGGGGGATGGAATGGGATGGGGAGAAATGGGAGGACCGCCCTCCTATTTATAGGAGAGGGGCTAGCTTAGGATTGGGGCAAGTGTCCCTTTCAAGATAAAGATATCTGGATTGGGACAAGTGTCCCTACATGGATTTGAGACATGTGTCCCTTTAGAATAAGCATCACCTGGATTGGTGACACGCGTCCTACTTAGATTAGCGACACGTGTCCCTTTTTTAAGGGCTAAGGTATCTTACCATTATCCTTTATCTTTTACCAGTACCCTTACTTAAAGGCTAAGAAACCATACTAGTATCCTTTATTCTTTAGTAGTATCCTTTAGTATTTTTACATTTAAGTATTTGTATTTTCTATAATTGTATTTATACCCTCATTCAGTAGTTTGTCATCGATTGGAACCCCTTTTTAGCGATTTGAGGTCACAGCTAGAGACCTTAAAAATTATACTTAAGACCTTCTAAAAATCCTCAATCACATTGTTATCCTCAATTTTTTCATAATTGCATTTTTTACTTTTTAGAAATTTACAAATAAATCCTCTTTATAATTGTGCACATGTGGACCAAACTTGTTACCGTCTAATTGTACTATAAAATTCCTAAAATTATAATTAAACTTTTCATGTAATAATTTTGTAGGTCCTTATATCCTTGGACATAAGACACTAAAAATATCTTATCGGTAGGCTTTTGAGCTTTGACATTGGCTAATAGATCCCTAACCATATGGTCCTAATCAGTCAAGCGATCGGATTCTGCAAAATATCTTGGAAGGTGATTGCGTGTTCAATACGGGCTCGTCCGTTCCCAATGATTATGGAGAGAATACTTTGAGAATGATGCGTAGATGTCCTTGGCCAGGGTGAACACTTTATCAGAGAATGAGTTTTCTCATATCTTACAGTGGTATCAAATTTGAGTGAGTTTACCGATTAGAGTTTGACAATTGATCATTTCCTAGGTTAATTATGAAACATTGTACGAATGAATGATTACATCCACGCGATAACTGAATGACGGATAGGTTCCTTGAGTGAGTTGCAAAGCCTCATTACCTTATGGGATCATGCGATGTTACTGGGCATCGAAAGTGATCAGAGGCCCGGCTGATTAATGTCTGCGACGTTGATGCCATTGATTAATTAGTTAATATGAGATATTAACTTAATTAAATAAGTCAATAAAGTGTAACTGGGATTAATGGGTCATTACCTGGAATGATACTTGGGCCTGGAGGGTCACACACACGAAGGTTATTAGTTCGAGATAATTTAGTGGATTTTATATTAACTATGGGTTTTCATGAGAAATTGCTCATGTTAATATCAATAATAGTTGTTCCCCATTGCTGGCCGCCCCCCTCTCTCTCACTCTGCATTGGGCATTCCCCATCGGGTGCCTCCTAGGGCTCCACTTCGACGCACGTGCAACTCTCGTCCCGAAAATCTTCGTTTGCATGTCGTGGGCACCGTCGCGGCGAAGGAACGTTGGCACTGCTACTGATTCGGATGAGAGAGCGAGTATGATCCCGCAATAGGAGAACTGTGTAGATGTTGCTGTAGGCTGGGCAGCTATGACCAGCGGCATTGCTCCATCGAAACCAAGCAGTTGTCGTTTCGAATCTAGGAAGGAGATGAACGACCACTCGACTTTTGTTTTATTCTTTGAAACGGATAAGTCAGGCGGAAATAAGATGATTAAATTTATTTTCCACTATGATCTTCGATGTCCCACCCGTTACACACTTTGGTTCTATTTAGACTAGAATGCAAGACACTTTTGAGCTTTTCCTCTTTTAAAAGATGAAAACTTGGAACTAAAAATGATTTTATTATTATACTAGGGAGTTAGTCTTGAACCACTTGGAACTAAAATACACTTTGAAAACACAAACATAATCTTCTTAGTAAAATTGATAACTTAAAATTTTGAAAACAACGTTCACATAAAATGATATGTCGAATGAAACTACCATAAACTTGAGTATTTAACGTAACGCACAAACTTACATTAAAATTAGACTAATTCTTAGACTAAAAATGACTTGAGCGATCTAACTACAGATGCAAAGAGCTTTAAAGAGAGAGAAAGAGAGAATTGAGGGGAGAGATGCTTAAATTTAACTAACCAGAGAGAGAATGAGAGAGCGTGAAAAAGAGAGAGTGAGTTTAAGAGAGAGACTGACTAGTTAGAAAGAGGGAAGTAAGAAGAGAGAGAGTTTGAGAAATATAGAGAGTGGGACTAAAAATAGATCTAATCATGACGAAACAAACACTAAAATAGATCTAAACATGAGAAAACTAATGCTAATAATCTCAAAGCCCTAAAACATGAAATCTAAAAATAGAACTAATACTAAAATCTGAACATAAAAAGTTTATATTAATGGGAGATTTGCTACAGCAGCTGTTAAGTTTGCAAAAATAGAAATAACAAAGAAAGTACAAGAAACTGAAAACACAAAGGTAGCACGTTGCAAGATGGCCGTCTCCCATGCGGATCCTTGGTGCAGCCGGCGTCCATCTCGTAGGTTGTTGTGCTCCTTGGGGTTCACAGCGATGGCAGCAGGTGGATGAGGGCTTCACGTGGATGGTCCGGCCATGCATGTATTCGTCACGCACGTCCGAACATGCCTTGCTTCTCCTTCGTCTCGTGCAGTGATGCGGCAGCAAACAACATCAGGAGGATTAAAAAGATTAAATGATAAAAGAAAGTGAAAGAGTAGGGACTACTGCCCCTTTTGTCCCAGACTCTACCCACGTAAGTGGTGCCTGGATTTTTCTTGTCCACTTAGGGTCAATTTGGTTGCATGTAAAATATGATAGGATGGAAACGATTTTTCAAGGAAATCAACTTACGAGGAAAATAAAAACATAATCAACTACTTCTAAAAATATTTTCTTGAAATCTTTTCATTTATTTGTTTGTCCGTAAAATTTTTTCCTAAAAATAATTTCATACATTTGTTTGCTTATTAAGAGAATTTTCTTATTACAAATTTTTTATCATAGATAGGTCAGAGCCAAAAGATTTTTTCTATATTTTTCTGAACTAAGAGAATACCCCAGTTCTACATTTGATTAGATAATTCAAATAAAAAAGGCCATATCATTGACATGATCAGAATTCTAACCTCAACATTAAATGGTATTTATTTCTTTTTAATTTTGAGTTTGTGGTAAGTTTGGTCTAGTTTTAAGTAAAATTATAATATCTTAAGTTTTATGGATATAAGTATAAGTAATTGCAAATGGAGAATAACTTACGAGGTATAGTCAAAAGAAAAAAAAGTTTTAAAATTTTTTTTTAATCCCCTAACATGTCCACCTAATTGGATTTTCAATCGGACATCTTAAAAAATAATAAATATTTAAAAATCAAGGCTTGATGAACAGTAATATACTATTCATTGGGAATCGGTTTTTTTATTTTCATTTTTTTTTTTAAGGCTTCTAACATGACCTACATGCTCATATAATTCTATTTTCAATCGGACATCTAATAAAAAGATGAAAATTAAAAAATTGAGCCTCAATGAACAGTAATGTATTATTCATTGGGGTTTGATTTTTTATTTTTTTTCATTTTTTTGATTGTTTTGTGAAAAACCCTGATATGTCCTACATACCTATCCAACTCGATTTTAGATCAAACATCTCAAAAAAAGATAAAAATTTAAAAATCTAGCCCCATTGAACAGTAGTGTCCTATTCATGGAGTATCGGTTTTTGAATTTTTATATTTTTTTAGTGGCCCTATGAAAAATCTAATTATATAAAGATGTAGGCAATGTTAGGGGACTTTAAAAAAAAATTAATTTTTTTGACTGTGATGAAGCAACAAATTATTTTTTCTACAAATATTTAATTTTTTGAACCTTTTAAGGGTTACTTGCAAAAACTGAAAAGGAAATCTAATTATATGAGGGAAGAGGCCACAGTAAATTAAATTTTAGGAGTGAAAGTGTAGATAAATTTTGGTAAAATTATAACAAGTTAAAGATTAAAAATATAAAAGTAAATTAATTTTTAAGGGTTTGTGTTTCTGGGGGGTATCCAATCTAGCATGCTGTTCTCAGACAACCGCACCCGGATGGCCCCCACATATGCCAAAATCTGGATTTTAAGGGAGTCATCTACTTTTCCTTGACCAGTCCATTTACATGTTACCAAATAGAATCTCCGGTTGAGGTTTTCTGAAAAATTTCCCGTGCATCTACTTTTACAGGTACCAAATGGACCCTTAAGGGATCCCTATCCTTTACCTTCCCGTGGATGCCAAGACAAAGTGTACATGAGAATTGCATCATTATCGGCAGGGTTCACCTTAGTCGGATCTCCTCATCTCATCGTCGGACAAGGAGGTCATCTTTAATTAACCTAGTGCAGGATCCCCTGTCAGTGAATCTGAACTTGTAAAGAAATGAACTTACAGTTTTTTGACTTTTACATATATATTTGCATATATGTTGTAGAAAAATACTGTAGTCACATCTATACTCTCAACTCTCACTTATTATTTTCAATAACTTTGAAATCTCAGAAATGTTGCAATTATGCTCTATTATACGCCACTTCAACCAAATATACCAAAAAGATTCCATAAATGTTGATAACATCAGAAGCACATATGCAACATTCTAGTAAATTTAGAAATACATATATATAAGTATTAGTAAATTTAGAGGTAAGCTTGCAAAATTTTTAGACTTGATTTAATGGCACTTTGACGAAGGGAACTGCAACATTTTTAAAATTTCAGAAGTATTGAAAATGATATGTAAGAGTTAAGAATATAGATGCAAATATGGTATTGTTGACAGATGTGTGCAAAAATCCATTTTTTTCTCTTGTCCCGATGTTCTATTGGAGAATCAAGCGACGGCCACTCGTGTCCAGGCATAAGTGTGTTTATGTTGGGAACATCCCATTGTTCCATGTTGAATACCATATGAAAGTTAATTGAATCAGCTGTGCAGCACAGTTAGCTCCACATGTTGTCTCCCTTTAGGAGGTCTCAGATTCAAGTTGATTGGGAGCCTAACAATTCTCTACATCGTTCCGTCATAATGTATTGGGGATTATTTGTCCCCATGTCTTAGATTACTTAGACATCGGCTTGAGCTTGAGATGCTCACTTCATTCGGCAGACCTATCAACCATGTGCGGGACACTCACCTACTTAGGTGGATGATGACTAACCTATCTTAGGAATTGGGGCAAAAAAACTAGCTGGCCATGGCATATGGGATTTTACTTGGGAATCTATCTTCACAGTTGAGTGGTATACGATGATGCCTAAGAATCTATCTTAAAAGGTAGGGCAAGAAGCTTGAATGTGACGTAGGATTGTAAAGAAACTATTATTTAGGCCAAGTTATCTTGCAGCCATAGATAGAATAGAAGAAATAAGAGAACAAGAAGAATGAATCCACGCACAAAAGCACAGAAAAATTTTCAAGTGGTTCGGGAAGGATTTCGCCTATGGGATACAAAATATAAAAGATAGTATGTCCTCTTTAAATATGAGGAGTTTACTGCAGAGGGTATCGCCTTTTGCAAAAACATAGGAGTATGTATGCTAGTATATCAGGTTTCTGATTCCACTAATTATATCTAATTACCCATGAAATATTATACTGCTATACGATGTTGAAAAATATACGATCAGACATGCTAATCCATTGTTATTCCTAGTAAATGAATGATGTTGTGCATTACTAAACTCTAATTTTTGGGAATGTAAAGGAAAAAGGAAAGGAAAGAAAACAGACAATCATTTAGATGTTAATCAAGGTTGCACACTTCACAGCTATGGAGCAACGTACCCTCTTGATCTGCAAACTGCATACCCATAACATGATTTGCAAACTGCAGCAGAATCTATCTTAACCATGAAAAATATACTCCTTGATCTCAGAAAGTATATTACGGACAAAAAAGTTTACATATATATATATGCTTATTCCTAATAAATTGACGTAAATATATAACTAAACTGCTCAGCGTGAATGAAAATGACAAAAAAAACGATAAATCTCGGTGACACTAATTAAGATTGAGTCACGCTTCATATTCGAATCTGAAATCTTCAGATTTGAAAATGAAATAAATAATTATCCTTCCATCCACTTGTATTATGCCCCAGTCCTACCGAAGCATCCATACAAACTCAAACATTATATATATGTTGTATCCTTAGCTTGTGATCAGTTAATAGTCTTCAGTAGCCCGCACCGCCGTTGTTAAGGCTAGTGTACATGAAATTGTCGATAGTCGCAAGACCTATTGTTGGTTTTTGTTAAAATTATTGGGTCATCAAAATAAAAACCTCAATATAGGGAATGGAAAAAATACAACTTCTTTTAAATATTCTTTTATTTTTTTAGTCTCAATCAATGTGATACTATCGTTGACATATAGGTTGACTTGAACCTGGCACATAGACGTTGACAAAAATAAAGTGCATAATTCAGATCATAATTGAGAGCTTTGATTATATGTTAAAATTATAGGGCTATTTAGCTGAAGTTTTAAATCTTAGAATAAAGTGAACTATATAATTTTAAACATATTAGGTGACAGTGATAAAAATGGAATACGTCACCTGCAAGTTGACTTAAGGTCTATTAGGTGGTAATGGATAATAATGGAATACGTCACACAAACAATAATTATGGACTCATATCAAGTTGAAACTATTTTGATATTCAACTCAAATTTAAAATAGAGTACGCATACGACATTATCTTTTTATTTTTATTCTTTTATGCTTAAATGTCCTGAAGGACCTAGCAGCCTCGGCCATCGACAAGGACACGGCAGGAGGAACAGTATAAACCCGATGGCATCGCCTATCGTGGCCATTTAGAGTGACTAAGAAAAGCGTCGAGGCAAGAGGAACTCTCTGCTTCTAAACACTGTTTTTGTCAGCAGAGCAGTTTCTTGCTTGCAAGCTATCGGCGGCTTCCTACGTCGCAGAGATTTGTTAGGTTGGCTTACCTTATTTATAGTGGGCACTTTCGAGTTTGATGGTGGAAATCATGCCTTGACTAAGGTGGACCAAGGAGGAATTTGGATGCAGCACTCATGTTCCCCGTTGCAAGCACGTGTATATGCTCGAGGAGGATATCTCTTGGCTGATTTGTTCAGGTCTCAGGAGAGGGAGAGAGAGAGGAGGAGGAATTTGGATGCAGCACTCATGTCCCCTGGTGCAAGCACGTGGTATATGTTCCAGGAGGAGATCACTAAGATGATTTGTTCAATTCTCATGTATTTGTGTGTGAGAGAGATACTAAACGCATGCTTATCTTGCGAATAAAGAGATGGATGCAGAGGACGAGTTCTCTTCCTTTGGAACCTGCAGCTTAGCGCAATTCGCTTCACCTTGTTGCTTCCTGATGGGGCAAAACCCAATTGGGCCCATAAGTTGGGCCGAGCCCCAATTTGAGAATAGGCCGAGCGGCATTCATCCATTCTCGGCGGCTCAGGTGTCTATTGGGCTGAGATGGGTCCGGCCCATGCACCCAGCCGAATGTGGGTTATCATTCGTAAATGGCCCCGACACCTATGGGGCCGAGACAAGCCCGGCCCGCTCGATTGGTTGCATTTGGGCCATCGGTCTACAAGCACTTGGAGTATTCTCGAGACTTCATGTCAAGTCTTAGAAATAGTCCTACATCGCCTGCTACAAGAAAGGAACCATCATCCCCCACTATAAAAGGAACATTATTCGTGGCAAAAAAGGTACACAAGTTGTTAAGCCTCCATCCCTCTCTTAATACCAAAGTTTTCATTAAGCTTGCCATTGACTTAACTATCGGACGGGGTTCTCCTGGGTCGAGATCCAGGACCCTTCCTGACTAGTTTCTTCTTCCTGTAGGAGTTTTCGCTTTCGTCTCCAATTCCCTCTCGATTTCAAATCCCCTTGGCTTCGGGTCATCTGCTGGTTCTCAGATTCCAGAGTCCGATCGCGATTGCCTTGGCTACATCACTTGGCGCCGTCTGTGGGAAAGAAGCAACCATGTCTCATCGACCGGTGACTAGGGGACGATCTGGCCAAGATGAGATGAAGATAAGGGCGACTGCCCAATCACTTCATCATGCCAAAGGAGTCCCGGCCAATCTTCCGTAAGGATCAGCTCTCCCGGCGGTACCATAACCCGTCGTTCCTAAGGATGACTGGGTGGAGGAGCTCTCACAACAGGTAGCTACTCTCCCAGCTACCGTTACTTCTTTAGCCCCATTGCGCGATATGGTCTCGGCCATCACCCAGCACATAGGTCTGCTGAATCAAACAGTAAGACCGGCACCACCCCAGTTGCAGTGCTGCCCCGTCGGGCAGTTTTCGACTGGGCACCTGGGACCCTCCCGGGTGTGTCCTCCTAAAGGCGTCTCGGCTCACGGCGAGCCGTACGGGCCACAAGGCCATGTTCCGTACAACAGTCATATGCTAATGGAACCAGACAATGCTTCGTCTGGCACGCATTCGACGGGAACCGAAGGACGCTCGATTGCCGCAACCACTACAACTTCGGAGTTAGGCGAGATTGACTAAAATGAGAAGGGAGATGCAACAAATGGTATCCCGGCCATATGGAGCACCCCTGGCGAATGCCATCCTGGAGCAAACCCCTTTCTCTCCTAACATTCTGGCCACATAAGTGCCTTCCAATTTCAAACTGCTGAAGGGTCCTTTATACGATGGCATGACGGATCCCGTCAGCCATTTTCAAAGATACAATTCTTATCGTTTAGTTCGAGGGGTTCCTGAAGCAATTCACTGCCGACTTTTCCCCTTCACTCTTGAGAAAATTGCTTCCACTTGGTTTGAAATCTTGGCCCCTAAATCTATTCATTCCTTAGTACAGTTGGGCCAATTGTTCATTGACCAATTCTATGATGTCACTCAACAGTACAAGACCTCGGTCAGTCTACTTGCCATCCGACAGGAGCCAACCGACTCTCTAGGATTACTTCACCAGGTTTCGGACCGAAGCAGCTCAAATTCCCAATATTGATAGTTCCATTGCAGTTTCAGCTGCTATCAGTGGTTGCATGGATAAAGGGCTTCTCAGTTCCATTACGAAGCAGCATCCTCCAACCTTCCAAGACCTGGTGGTCCGAGCACACAAGTACATCAACCGAGAAGCGTTGATGATGTCCAAAGGCAAGGGCGCTGTCGAATCTGCATCGGCCGCCTCTTTACCAGTAGCGCGCCCGCGTTGAAGACCTTGAATCTTCTCGGAAGAGATTCAGGAGAGAAGAAGAATGGGGCCGAGAGAGGCATCGGCCACCTCAACATCAACATATGCCACTGCTGGCTCCTCCCTCCCGGCTACTTATGGAAGTGAAAGGCATGCTCCTCCGGCCGGAGCCCATCAAGACCGACCATCGGCGAAGGGATTCCCAAAAATATTGCGCGTATTGTCAGGAGACGAGACACTTTACAGACGGGTGTCATCACCTTTGGGAGGAGATCGATCGCCTCATCTGAGAAGGGCACCTGCCACAGTACAACCGCGTGCGGCCTCCTCAACAGCCTTAAGGCCGAGACCTTCTAGCAGAGCCCAAGCAACCTCAACTCCCGGCCAGAGAGGGAACTCCGCCAAAAGCCACCCCTATAGCAGAAGCGTCGCATCAACGACCCAGTGCTGGGTCCGTCATGGTGATATCCATGGGGTCAGGAGAAGCCCCCATCGACGTCAGCATGCCAGGACGTCTTCGGCTGTAGTGGTAGTTGGTGGTAAGCTGAAGCGCTCCCAGTGGGAGGACATCACTTTCAATGAGGCCTATCTTGAAGATATCCAAGTCCCACACGGCGATGTCCTTGTCGTAAGTGTTGTAATGAAAAATTATGATGTTCATCGTATCCTTGTTGATAATGAGAGTGTACCGAATGTGCTCTTTTATGACTGTTTCCTGAAACTCGGTCTGACTGATACCGATATGAAGGCTCATCAAGGTACCTTTGTTTGGCTTTAATGGAGCCCCATGACGAGTGGAAGGCATTGTCCGACTACCTGTGACCCTCGGTATAGCACCGAGGCAATTAACTGTGAAAACTGACTTTGCAGTCGTAAAAGTTGATTTGGCCTACAATGCCATCTTCGACCCAAGGCTGATTGAAGAAATAGGTGTTGTCCCTTCGTCTTACCATCAAAAGCTAAAATTCCACACGAGCCATGGAGTTGGCGAAGCCAAAGGGAACCAGGTGTCAGCCCGGCATTGCTACATGATCTTGGTAAAGGGCAAAGCCGCAGCCGAGTCCCTTAGTAAAGGGCAAAGCCGCAGCCGAGTCCCTTTCATGAATCTTCGGCCGATGCTTCGCCGGGCGAGGAACTGGTCATCATTCCCATCCCGGGGGGTGAAGGCCAAACCTTGTTGATAGGTTTCGGTCTTACGAAAGCCGAAGCAGAAAGGTTGATTGGCTTCTTGAAGGAAAACATCGACGTCTTCGCATGGTCCCCCTCGGACATGCCAAGAGTCGACCCAGAAATGACCGAGTACCATCTGCATGCTGATTCGAGCTACCCTCCGATCAAGCAGAATCGGCGAACCTTCAACCAACAGCGAAGAATGGCAATCCAAGCCGAAGTGCAGAAAAGCCTAGACGCTGGACATCTCCGAGAGGTTCATCATCCTGAATGGGTTGCCAATGTGGTAATGATACCCAAGGACGGTAAGTGGCGGATGTGTGTGGATTTCACTAATCTTTGTTAGTTTTAGGTGGCCTACAAGCCAATCTGACTATGTAAATCTCGTTCATTTATTAATATAATGGCATAATATTCATTATGTGTAAATCGCATTAATTATCGTTTCATAATGAAGTCCGTGAATATGTGCTATAGTGATCAGATTATGATGAGATCATACTAATGAGACTGATCACTTAAACACACATATTCTTAATCGTTCCTAGTCGGAGGATATCCGAGAAGGATATCGGATATCCGGTTAGACTAGTATAGATTACTCCTGCTCATATGATGAGGGTGACTGATCTTATAAGTCACTTGTGTGGAGACACTAAGGCAAATCTGTAGGTGCTCATTGGAGAATGAGTTCACTGAACTGATCCGACTGAATCACTGGATGGTATTGTACCTCACTGTCAACCAGCTTGATTCTATTGTCGCAGTTACATGGATGGTGCTCGGACCTGAGACACCAAGGACACCTTGTCGGTGGACTTATGTGCTTTCACCTTGGTTTACGAATCTCTAGCCACGGGATTCTAATACGCCAAGGATTGGGTACAGTGGAATACTGTCGAAGGGAATTGTGTGTCAATAAGGAATCATTCGCTCTCGGTACTTAGAGAGAGAATGCTCTAGGAAGGATGCGCAGAAGTCCCTGGCCAGGGCGGACGATAATATCGGGAAAGGAGTTTTCCGATATTTATCAGCGGCATCCAATCCAAGTGAGTCGACCGGTTAGGGTTTGACAGCTCGCCATACCCTGAGTTCACTCGAGAGCATTGTACGAATGAAGGATTATATCCACGCGATAACTGTCGGCGGAAAGGTTCCAAGAGTGGGTTACTTAACCCCAATACCTTTCAGGTTCACACGGTGTTGCTTGGCACCCAACGTGATCGGAGGCCCGGTCGAATTCGATGTGCGACATCAATTCGATTGATTAATTAACTAATAAAGGGTTATTAATTAATTAAGAAAGCCAGTGAGGAGTCACTGGGCTTGTTGGGCCATTAACTGGACTAGTACTTGGGCCTAGAGGGTCACACGCAAATAATTCTAAAGACGATGGATAAATAAGTGGGTTTTATACGAACCGGGGCTTTTTATGAAAAATCGCACGGTTAGTATAAAACATAGCGAATAGGCTGAGCAAGCCAAGCTGCTGCTAACCCTAGCCGCCCCTCCTCTGTTTCTCTGTCTCTCTGGCGTCCAGACAGATCCAGATCTGCTCCGCCGCTTCTCCGAATCCCGTTCGACGGGAAATCGTCCGCGCGTTGCGGCGATCGTTGCGGCAACCGGCGGAGGTTTCGTGGGATGCGAAGAACAAGGAACGCGAGGATATCCATCGCGGGGAGGATCGCGTGGACTTCACTAGAGGCCGGGCACTTGCGCGGCTTGCGGTGTCGCACCGACGGAACCGAACGGTTGTGGATTCGAATCCGCACACGGTGAGAATCGATTATCCGATAATCGTAGTTTTAGTTTTTCGAAACGGGAAAACGGATCGCTGTTATATTTTATTTTCCACTGCGTGAGCGATCCGGAGAAACCCGAGAAACCCAACAGTCTTAACAAGGCTTGTCCAATGGACAGTTTCTCTCTGCCTTGGATATATCAAATGGTGGACGCCACTTCCGGCCACGAGCTGCTCAGCTTCCTTAACGCCTACTCAAGGTATCATCAGATCCGGATGCAACCAGAAGGCGAAGACAAGACCAGCTTCACAAGTGATCTCAGCCTATACTGGTTCACTTGAATGCCTTTCAGCCTGAAGAATGAGAGAGCGACTTACCAACATCTCGTCAGCAAAATGTTCGCCCCCCTTAACTTGCCTTTCAGCCTGAAGAATGCGAGAGCGACTTACCAACGTCTCTTCAGCAAAATGTTCGCCCCCCTTAACTAGGCCGTAACATGGAGGTGTACATTGATGACATGCTAGTAAAAAACGAAGTCGCTTCTAACCTTTTGATCGAAACCTTCTCTACACTACTTAGATATCGCATAAAGCTGAATCCAGCGAACTGCGCCTACGGCGTGGCCTCCGGAAAGTTCCTCGGCTATATGGTCACTCGTCGAGGGGTGGAGGCGAACTCCGCGAAGGTGTCGGCCATACTCCAAATGTGCCCCCCAGCGAACGTCCGGGAGGTATAGAGACTAAGCGGACGAGTAGCCACTCTCAGCCGTTTCATGTCGAAGGAGGCCGATCATTGTTTTCCTTTCTTTAAACTACTGAAGAAGACTAGCAATTTCCTGTGGATGGACGAGTGCCAATCAGCCTTTGATCAGCTCAAGGCCTATCTTTCTAAAGTTTCCATCCTATCGAAGCCTATCGAAGGGGAGCCATTGTTCATATACCTTGCCGCATCTGAAGCAGCTTTAAGCGTCGTTCTTGTCCGAGAGGAAGATGGCATCCAGAAGCCCATCTACTACATCAGCTGAGCACTTCATGGAGCGGAGCTTCGGTATCCAACTTTGGAGAAGTTGGCCTTGGCTTTAGTCGCATCCGCAAGAAGGCTTCCCTACTTCCTTGCGCATCCAGTAAAGGTACTCACTGACCAGCCCCTGTGATAGATTCTCTCTCGGCCAGAGGTATCTGGAAGATTGACAAAATGGGCTATAGAGCTAGGCGAATTCAACATCACTTCCGCTCAGGCGGATAGTTCAGCCAACAAATGGCAATTATTTGTGGACAGATCCGCGTGCTCTTCGGGCAGTGGCGCCGGATGGATCATAACATCTTTAGACGGGGTAGTTGCGGAGTATGCTCTCCACATTACTTTTCCTGCTACCAACAATGCGGCCGAGTATGAAGCTTTGATATCCGGCCTTCGGGCCACAAGGAAACTTGGCGTGCTCGAGCTGGAAGCCTTCAGCAAATCCCAGTTAATCGTTAGTCAAATTATTGGGGAGTATGAGGCCTGGGACGCCTTGATGGCATCTTATTTACAGGTAACCAAGAATATCATAACCGAATTCACCTTTATCAGTATTACGCGGATCCCTCGGTCCGAAAATACTCGGGCCGATACCCTCTCTGATAGAATTGGGTGCCCTCAAAGCCAATCATTGTACATTCTAATTCAGATTATTAATAAAGGCAATTATTTCTTCATTTATAGTTCTCGCAAATTAACTATCGTAATGAAGGTCCGTAGATAAATTGTAACGACCCGCCATCCTATGACCGGAGACCCGGTCACTAAATGGATGTCGGCCCATTAACTGCGGGTTCACACCGGGATCTCACACAACACATCTAGAGGAGTAAGCGCTAAACAAGGCTAAATATAACAATCACACGGACTACAAAGATGGAACAAGTGCGCAGGAAGGAAGATAACAATGTCCGTATACAGTCCAACAATAATTACATGGTCCAACAAATTAAATAAGTACAGGCAGAAGAAAAGTACAACAACATCGGGGCATACCCCAGAACTGAGACAGCTGCTGGTCCGCACACCAAGAAGACACCACATGGCGCCACACGCCACAAGGTCCACACCTGAAACCGCAGGGAGTGAGCCACACCAGAATTGGGCTCAGTAGGGATCATCCGATCCCCTACCTCCCACTCACACACCCACAAGTGCAACAATACGGATATATGGCCATTAAATAAAGCAGTAAACATAGCACCCAAACCTGATATGAAACGTACGCATAAGCAGTGCAGCAGGAACAATTCTAAGTAACCCGAAGAACCCAACACAAAGTCACGTCTCACAGCCAAAGTCCACAAAGCGACCGAACCACACTGTCGACCGAAGTCAAACGTCGCCTCACAACACCACCAACACTCACGCCTGTCCGCCCCTACAGTGTTCCGGGGCACCGTAGGGTGAGGCAGTGAGTCAAACTAGGACTAGCTGGGACCAGTGAACCACCACTGCCCAGCTACGTGTGCACACAAGCAGTCTAGACTACTGTCCTACCGACCGGATTTCCCCCACGCCAGGCCTCGGCGCTTCAGGACGGCCCTGGGGACCGGCGAACCCCCGTCAAGCCGAAGCTACAGGAACTACCCACAACCCTAACCTCCCGGGCTGCGTCAGGCCAAAGAGAGAAGGGTACCACTCGTAACCTTGATCAAAGGTCACATCAGGCCCAGTGGCTACAGGGGTAAAACAACTCCAACAATACCACAACCAGCTCCACAGCAAGAAACGCACCGGAAGCTGCCACGACAAACAGGGAAACCCCGACCCGCTGAGGCCAAACAGCAACCCCTCGGATAGCGCACCGGCTACTCCGGCCCGACGGGCTCAAGGTGGTTCTATTAGAATTGGATGGCCTCAAAGCCAATCATTGTACATTCTAGTTCAGATTATTAATAAAGGCAATTATTTCTTCATTTAATAGTTCTCGCTAACGACTATCGTAATGAAGGTCCATAGACAAATGTATGGGATATTGAATCATGATGAGATCATGATAGTGAGATCAATATCCTAAGGCAATTGTCTTAAACAGTTCTCGATCATAGGATATTTGAGATGGACATTAAATATCCGATAAGATCGACACAAGTTATGTCTGCTCATATGATGAGGGTGAATGATCTCACATTCACTCGTGTGGTGACACTAAGACAAACAAGTGGGTGCTCATTAGAGAATGAGTTCACTGAACAGACCCAAATAAGAATTCCTGGATGGTAATTATACCTATTAGTCAACCAGGGAATTCTATCGTTGCAGTAGCACAGTTGGTCCTTTGACCTGAGTCACCAATGATACCTTGTTTGTGGACCATTGTATCTTGATTCTCTGACTCGTGGACTTTAACCATTAAGTCCACCATAATCGGTCTTTCAGATACAGTGGAAAGCTTGCGAAGGTAATTGAGTGAACAACAAGGGATCACTCACTCTTGGTATAAGACTGGAGAGAGAATGTCCCATGGATGTGTACACAGAAATCCCTGGCCATGGTCAAATGAAAGAGATGTCTTTCTAGATATTAACTGTGTACTAGAATCCATCTAGATAATGCGATAGAGGGTTTGACTATAAAACCATACCCTTGCGTTATCGGGACATTGCATGAGTGAAGGATTATATCTGTGCGGTATCGGCAGACGGAAAGGTTCAATTGAAGGGAACAGTATCCCTTATATCTTCTGGGATCATGAGGTAGTGTTTGGTGCTGTTCATGATCAGAAGGCCAAGTGATTTGATCATCAGATGATAATTCACTTGTTTATTAAATTAATCATTTAACATGTGATGTTTAAATGTTAATTAATAAATATTAAACTCAAGAAACAGTTCTAAGTTTAATGGGCCTGCAACTGGACTTATATATGGGCCTAGAGGGTCACACACATAAGAGTTCTCGTCAGACGGTGAGAGATGTTAAATTTCATGCTTATCTGGGTTTTTGTGAAAAGCTGCAGGATAAACATGAAGATTTAATGGAGAATTATCCAAGGCCAAACTCTTGGATAATCATGAGGATTAACTGTCGTGCTTATCCTTATTTCTATATAAGGAGGGCCAAGGGGGAGTGGTAAAAAGTTAGTTGGACGAATTTTACTCCCCAGATTCTCTCTCTCCTCTCTCTCTCTCCTTCTCGGAGTGGATCTGTCTCTCTCCGCGCATGGTGGATCTGAGATCTGGTCGGAGCACTCAAGTCGAGCAGGAAATCGCGTCTGCTGCGGGAACTCGTGTGGATACCTCTAGAGATCGTGCGCGTGCGCGATTAACGAGTCGGCATCATCCACGGGAGATTTGAAACCCTGCAAAGGTGAAGAACTGTTCATCCCGCTTAGATTTTAATGTCCGTTTTACGACCCCAGCAACCGATACAATGGAATCATTTTTATTTCCGCTGCGTTCATGGCGATTCCTTATAGTGGTATCAGAGCCAGGTTTGCTGGTTCGGTTGTAAAACGGCACCGTTATGCGTGTTTTTCTCGTTATGCGTGAAGAACCCGTATTGTACGTGTTCTTGTGTTTAATCCGATTAAAAATGACAGATTAGTGTTCATATGATGATCACGATCAATTTGATTATTTTTCTGTATTTTTCGGATTTTTATTTGGGTTTTTCGGAGTTCGTCATGTGATGATGAACCGGGGTACTTCGGCGGCTTCGTATGTGCATCCCAAGCGTTGGGATGGCCGGAAGAATCCCTAGATCTCTTGGTGATAGTCACCACTTCACATTGGGCATGAAGATCGGCACCGGAGTGCCCTTGGAGGTGCTAAAAATCGAGCCCGAACTTGAGTTTTTAAACCTGAAAAATCAGTTTTTTTGTGGGTTATTGGGCTTGATTTCCTCCCCGTCGCCGGAAACCGGCGGCCCTGCCGGCGCCGGGCACGACGCCGGCGCCGGGGGCTCCGCCAGCCGGGGTCGCCGGCGCCGCCTGCAAGTCCCTCCTTGCCGGTTAGGGTTTCTGGAAGAAGAAAGGGGGGGGGGGGGGCGGTCGAAACATTGCCTATAGGGGTGGACCGCCCGGTCCCGACCCGGTCGGACCGGGCGCCAAGCCAGGGTGCGGCCCTGGCCCAGCCAGGGTGCGACCCTGGCAGAGCCAGGGCTCGACCCTGGCTGAGCCAGGGTTCGACCCTGGCCGAGCCAGGGCCCTAACGGGCTGGGCCCATTTTTTATTAATTAAAAATTAATTTTTTAATGCCTGTTTAACCCCATTAAACCCAATCTTAGCCCTTTTAAGCCTGTTTTTAAAATTGTTTTAAACCAAAAAATTTATAGAAATAATTAATAATTGTTATTAATTATTTACAGGTTATTAAAGTGTTTAATAACTGTTAGTCTATTAAAGGGCTTTATACTTAATGGGTGTTAGTTAATTATTTAAAATTGTTTTAGATAATTAATTTCCCTATTAATTTAATTAGTTTAAAACTGTTTTAAACTAATTTCATGCATAACTTGATTACTCTTAATGTTCAAATTGTTTGAATTTGTATTTAGATTAACTGAATGGTTTAGTTAGTTTATTTGTCAATAATGTTTTGAATATTATTGATTATGCTGAAATAAATGTTATTTCGAAAACTAATTGGTATTATAATTTTATATTTATAAAATTTAATACCAAACATCAATTATGTGATGATTGTGATGCATGTGATGTGTTTTATGGTGGGATGATCATAGACTTAGTATTTTCATGTGATGAATGATGTGAATGGATGCGATGCTTATTCCATTTGGTATTTTAAATAGGACCTGCGTGTCCTCCTCTCTCTTAATCCAAGTGTACTTTCTACCTTCCTATAATATTGTACTCCCTTTGATAAGATCAAGGTTTCTAAGTATTTAAATGTACATTTGAGGACCTGCGAGTCCTAAATTTCATATTTAAATGTATCGAATTAAGTTTAGAGGACGGGATCTTCTGAAGACACCTCTGGAGGAAGGACTCGCATCAAATGGAACCAGTGTTGCTGTTTTCACATTAGGATCCTATTATGGATCATCGTTTGGCTCCGATTATTCCATAGTAGCTTTAGCAGTCCATGATCATCCCCATTTAATTTTTCTGCATATATGTGATATTTGTGGACTATGCTATCATATATATATTTCTATTAAGTATATTGATACTTCAAATCGAAATACTATTGATAGCACGATTTTTACAAATCAAAATCAAAAACCTCTCTTTTAAAACTTAAGTTGAAAAACGTGAGATATTCAGAATAATCCACGTAACCCACCATCATTATAGATCTTAGGATAATTCTTATCTCAAACGGATTTGTTGTGCTACCACAAGGTCCAGTTGATTTAGAAATTAAACTAGATCTACGACATGTGATGTCATTAAGATGAATGGACAAATAGTGTAGTTTTGTTGTACTACCACAAGGATTGCACTATGAATTCATGTCATCTAAGTAATGATGGATAAACTTAACTGAATCAAATTGATTTGTTGTGCTACCACAAGGTCATTCTGATTCAGGGGTTAAATCGATCGGATATTGCAAAATGTTGCAACTGTCAAGAGTTGACTGCCTAAGGGACTTGATGTGATTTGTTGTGCTACCACAAGGTCACATGCATGTTGCCCGAAGGATTCTGATCCCCACTAGGAGATCACCGGAATCTCCCGTTCTGTATCTTAGAGGGTAATACAGATCGCCGAAAAATAGTGGGAGCATAAATCTAGATTAAAAGTCCTAAATCTGATTTAAAGAACTATCTGCTCATTTTATATATTTCCATGTAGGTCGCTATGTCGTCACCTAACCCCCTCCGTTGCATACTTGATGCAAATAAACTCACGGGACCAAATTACATTGACTGGTTACGCAACCTGAAGATTGTCCTCAAGTGCAAAAAGCTAGCCTATGTCCTGGACCAACCAGATCTAGTGCAACCCGGTGATAATGCTAACGAAGATGAATTAATGATGTATGAAAATTGGAAGGAGGACTCTGTCAAGGTCCAATGTTATATGCTCGGTTCAATGAATAATGAACTGCAGCGACAGTATGATAACATGGAACCTAAGACCATTCTGAATCACCTACAAGAGTTGTTTTGTGAACAATCCAGAACAGAAAGATATGAGATATCTAAGAAATTGTTCAAGACCAGAATGAGCGAGGGCACATCTGTGCAAACTCATGTGCTCAAGATGATAGAGTGGATTGAGAGGCTTGCTGTGCTGGGCTTTGTTATGAACAATGACCTAAGCATTGACTTAATCCTACAGTCCCTTCCAGATTCATTTTCACAATTCATTATCAACTTCAATATGAACAAAATTGAAGTTTCACTAGCTGAGCTGCTCAACATGTTGAAGACAGCTGAAGGCACTATCCAGAAAGATAAGCCAAATGTAATGCTTGTTGGTAAGACCAACAAGAAAAGAAAAGCTGGACAGACCTTTAAGAAAGGTAAGCCCAAGAAGCTAGTGAAAAGCAAACCGGCGGCACAAAAGGACAAAGCTAAAGTCAATGATAAAGGTCAGTGTTTCCACTGCCATAAAGAAGGTCATTGGAAGAGAAACTGCAAGATTTATCTTGCAGAAAAAGCAAAGGAAAAGCTTGGTGAAGCTTCAGGTATTCTCATGATCGATCTTAACTTGTCTTATAGAGAATCAACATCCTGGGTATTAGATACTGGATGTGTTTCTCATATCTGCAATAACTTGCAGGTGTTAACAAGTAAAAGAAGATTGAACCGCGGAGACGTGGATCTGAGGCTCGGGAATGGAGCAAAAGTTGCTGCGTTAGCTGTGGGGACAGCAAGACTTCAGATGCCGTCAGGAGACTCTCTGGAACTGATAGATTGTTATTATGTTCCAACCATTATTAGGAATATCATATCTATTTCATGTTTAGATAGACAAGGATATTCTATGAAACTAGAGAATAAAGGTTGTTCAATTTATCAAGGAGACAAATTGTTTGCTTCCGGGTATTTATTGAATGGTTTATATTTACTTGATATTTCATATGATGTTTGTGTGGTAAATAATTCTCTTGAACGCTTAGATAAGGATGTGAATAAATCGTACCTATGGCATTGTAGGCTAGGTCATATAAATGAGAACAGGATCATAAGGTTGCAAAAGAATGGATATCTTGATCCATTTGATTATGAATCATTTGCAACCTGTGAAGCTTGTCTCATGGGAAAGATGACCAAAACTCCATTCTCAGGACATGGAGAAAGAGCTAAGGACTTATTGGAACTAATACATAGTGATGTATGTGGTCCAATGTCCACTCATGCTATGGGTAGTTACTCATACTTTGTTTCATTTACAGATGATTTCTCAAGATATGGCTACATATATTTAATGAAATATAAGTCAGAAGTCTTTGAGAAATTTAAAGAGTTTAAAAACGAAGTTTAGAACCAAACTGGAAAGAGTATTAAAACTCTTCGATCAGATCGAGGGGGTGAATACTTAAGTACAGAATTCATAGAATATCTTAAGGATAATAGTATTTTGTCTCAGTGGACTCCTCCCTATACACCTCAGTTAAATGGTGTATCGGAAAAGAGAAATCGTACTCTATTAGATATGGTACGATCCATGATGAGTTATGCCATACTTCCAATCTCTTTATGGGATATGCACTGTTGACTGCTGCATATCTGTTGAACAAAGTTCCCCGTAAGTCAGTACCTTCCACTCCATATGAGATATGGAAAGGAAAGAAACCAGACTTTAAGCATGTTAGAGTATGGGGTTGTCCTGCACATGTCAAAAGACATGATCCAGACAAACTGAATTCCAGGACAGAGAAATGTAGATTTGTGGGATATCCAAAAGAGACTTTTGGATATTACTTCTATCAGCCCAGCGATCAAAGGGTGTTTGTCGCAAAAAGAGCTATCTTCTTAGAGAAAGAATAACTTTCAAAAGAAGACAGTTGGAGCAAGATAGAACTGGAAGAAATTCTAGACTCACAAATCAACACTGGTTCATCTACTGAACCATTGACTCAAGAACTTGTTCAAGATGATACACAAAAGGTTCGCAGATCAGGTAGAGTGCCTAAGCAGCCTGAAAGATATGTTGGACATATCGATGAAGGCAAGCCAAAAGTGCACTTAAATGAGGATGATGATCCTCAAACCTACCTAGAAGCCATAAATAGTCAAGAATCAGAAAAATGGCAAGAGGCAATGGATTCTGAAATTCAGTCCATGTATGCCAACCAAGTTTGGAACTTGGTTGATCTGCCAGAAGGTATGGTACCTATTGGCAGTAAATGGATCTTTAAAAGAAAGATCGGGGCAGATGGACAGATTGACACATACAAGGCTAGGCTGGTAGCAAAAGGATATCGTCAAAGGCACGGTGTTGACTATGACGAAACCTTTTCTCCAGTTGCCATGATTAAGTCAATCAGAATACTTCTTGCTATCGCTGCATTCTATGATTATGAAATATGGCAAATGGATGTGAAAACAACATTCCTTAACGGGAACCTTCAAGAAGAGGTGTATATGATACAACCTGAAGGATTCACTTCCAAAGAGCATTCAAGCAAGGTATGCAAGCTGCAAAGATCCATCTATGGATTAAAGCAAGTATCCCGAACTTTGAACTTAAGATTGGATGAAGCGATCAAATCTTATGACTTCATTAAGAATGAAGATGAACCTTGTGTATACAAAAAGGTTAGTGGGAGCGCAGTTACCTTTTTGGTACTTTACGTTGATGACATTCTACTCATTGGGAATGATGTAGAAATGTTATCATCGGTAAAGGCTTGGTTATCCAAAAACTTCTCCATGAAAGATTTGGGAGAAGCATCCTATATTCTGGGAATAAGGATCTATAGAGATAGGTCCAAAAGGATGCTTGGCTTGTCCCAATCTATGTACATAGATACCATAGTCAAAAGGTTTGGCATGGAAAATTCCAAGAGAGGCCTCGTTCCTATGAGGCATGGAATTTATCTCTCTAAAGAAATGTCTCCCAAGACACCTGAAGAGAGAGCATACATGGATAGAGTTCCATATGCCTCGGCAATAGGATCTATCATGTATGCAATGCTATGTACTAGGCTTGATGTGGCACATCCATTAAATGTCACTAGTAGATATCAGGCTGATCCAGGTGAGGAACACTGGAAGGCGGTGAAATGTATCCTTAGATACTTGAGAAGGCCTAAGGATCTATTTCTCGTTTATGGAGGAAACGACTTGGAACTTCGAGGATTTACTGACTCGAGTTTCCAGTCGGATATGGATGACAGCAAATCCATGTCTGGATTTGTGTTCATGTTAAATGGAGGTGCAGTAAGTTGGAAGAGTTCCAAACAAGAAACAACTGCAGATTCGACGACCGAAGCAGAATACATTGCTGCAGCTGAAGCGGCCAAAGAGGCAGTTTGGATGAAGAAGTTCATCTCGGCGCTTGGAGTCGTTCCAAGCATTTCAAATCCTGTTCCATTATTGTGTGACAACAATGGGGCAATAGCTCAAGCGAAGGAGCCAAGATCACATCAGAAGTCAAAGCATATTCTGAGACGATTTCATCTGATTCGTGAGATCATCGCCCGAGGAGATATAGTAGTTGAGAAAGTCTCATCTGAAGATAATGTAGCAGATCCCTTGACTAAGCCATTGTCTCAAAACAATTTAGAACGTCACCTTAAGTCTATGGAACTTAGACACATGGGTGATTAGCTATAGTCCAAGTGGGAGAATGTTAGAATTAGATGGCCTCAAAGCCAATCATTGTACATTCTAGTTCAGATTATTAATAAAGGCAATTATTTCTTCATTTAATAGTTCTCGCTAACGACTATCGTAATGAATTTCCATAGACAAATGTATGGGATATTGAATCATGATGAGATCATGATAGTGAGATCAATATCCTAAGGCAATTGTCTTAAACAGTTCTCGATCATAGGATATTTGAGATGGACATTAAATATCCGATAAGATCGACACAAGTTATGTCTGCTCATATGATGAGGGTGAATGATCTCACATTCACTCGTGTGGTGACACTAAGACAAACAAGTGGGTGCTCATTAGAGAATGAGTTCACTGAACATACCCAAATAAGAATTCCTGGATGGTAATTATACCTATTAGTCAACCAGGGAATTCTATCGTTGCAGTAGCACAGTTGGTCCTTTGACCTGAGTCACCAATGATACCTTGTTTGTGGACCATTGTATCTTGATTCTCTGACTCGTGGACTTTAACCATTAAGTCCACCATAATCGGTCTTTCAGAAACAATGGAAAGCTTGCGAAGGTAATTGAGTGAACAACAAGGGATCACTCACTCTTGGTATAAGACTGGAGAGAGAATGTCCCATGGATGTGTACACAGAAATCCCTGGCCAGGGTCAAATGAAAGAGATGTCTTTCTAGATATTAACTGTGTACTAGAATCCATCTGGATAATGCGATAGAGGGTTTGACTATAAAACCATACCCTTGCGTTATCGGGACATTGCATGAGTGAAGGATTATATCTGTGCGGTATCGGCAGACGGAAAGGTTCAATTGAAGGTACCAGTATCCCTTATATCTTCTGGGATCATGAGGTAGTGTTTGGTGCTGTTCATGATCAGAAGGCCAAGTGATTTGATCATCAGATGATAATTCACTTGTTTATTAAATTAATCATTTAACATGTGATGTTTAAATGTTAATTAATAAATATTAAACTCAAGAAACAGTTCTAAGTTTAATGGGCCTGCAACCGGACTGATATATGGGCCTAGAGGGTCACACACATAAGAGTTCTCGTCAGACGGTGAGAGATGTTAAATTTTATGCTTATCTGGGTTTTTGTGAAAAGCTGCAGGATAAACATGAAGATTTAATGGAGAATTATCCAAGGCCAAACTCTTGGATAATCATGAGGATTAACTGTCGTGCTTATCCTTATTTCTATATAAGGAGGGCCAAGGGGGAGTGGTAAAAAGTTAGTTGGACGAATTTTACTCCCCAGATTCTCTCTCTCCTCTCTCTCTCTCCTTCTCGGAGTGGATCTGTCTCTCTCCGCGCATGGTGGATCTGAGATCTGGTCGGAACACTCAAGTCGAGGAGGAAATCGCGTCTGCTGCGGGAACTCGTGTGGATACCTCTATAGATCGTGCGCGTGCGCGATTAACGAGTCGGCATCATCCACGGGAGATTCGAAACCCCGCAAAGGTGAAGAACTGTTCTTCCCGCTTAGATTTTAATGTCCGTTTTACGACCCCAGCAACCGATACAATAGAATCATTTTTATTTCCGCTGCGTTCATGGCGATTCCTTACAGGTTCTGCTTCCCTCAGCCAAAGGAAAAACACAACATGTACCACTCCCCCACCAGTACGGCAACAATGCCTCACAGACACCATGGCCCTTCCCCATCGGCCCAAGGTGACAAACGTAAACCACAGTTGTTCCAATCCACAATCGCATAGGCACACACACACACAAGATGTAGTTCCATTTACACAGAAATCCTCAGCCTCAATGTACAATGTAAAGCATGCATTAGAACCATCCAACCGGGAAACATATGTTAAAAACCAGGGTTTATGCAGTTCTGTCTTGAATCACGTTGACCGAGGTCGACGCCATTCAAGCCCCTCAAACAAGTTCATTTAAACCAGATTATTCCTTAAAACACGTCGACATAGGAAGCTGCCCTTTAAAAGGCGTCAGCGTCATCAGACGCGATTCGCAACAAATTCCGAGATTTTTAGAACCCAAAGTCGGGGAATTTCCTGCCTAAATGGCGTCATGATGTCCCGACGTCCTTCTGAAAGGCGTCGTCCATTCATGACGTCATTTAGCGCCAGATTCCCTTAACTGACAGAGACTCGGTGGAGCGATTTCTGCCTAAAAGGCGTCATGATGTCCTGACGTCCTTCTGAAATGCGTCGTCCATCCATGACGTCTTTTAGCGCCAGAAACGAAGTCCTGTCCTCAGCCCGAGGGCACCCTTTCACCCCCAAAACACCCCAAAATCGCCCAAGAGGGGGAAAACGAAGAAGGAAATCGAATTACCATTTGAAGCCCATAATTCCTCATGCATAGAAACCCCATTAAACCCCCTAAACATGCTCAATCTACCCCAAATACATCATGCTCCGCCATGGAAAACACAAGCAATACATTCACAATCCATGCAAGGTTCGTCCCCCTACCGGTTCTTGAACTCCTCCAAGCTCCTTGCCGCCGAGCTGCCGCACTGCAGACTGCCGCCGGTACCCTCGAGGACGCCGCCACTCTGCCGGGACGTCGGCCGCCGTCCGGAGAATGGAACGCCGCGAAGGAAGTGGTGGAGGTAGAGGTGAGAGGTAGGGAGGTGTTGGAGTGGTGGAAGAGGAAGAAGAGGAAGGGAAAGGGGAAAAGAGGGCGGAGAGGGCGAAGAGAGAGAGGGTGGAGGCGAAAATGAGGGAAAGAAGGGGAGGCTCGCAGGGTAAATATGAATCTGACTAAAAAGCGTCGATCGAGACAGACGCCTATCAGTTGACAGGATGGGCCATACTGACAACGCTCTGAAACGCGTCGCTCACCACGGACACCGTTCAGCTGACATGTCAGGCACCGTACACTGACACCGCAGGGTCGCAGTCTGAATCGTGTTGCCCATCATGGACGCCGTTCAGACGACGAGACAGGGACCGTACTCTCGCGGCCCAAAACCCGCCCACGTGGCGCACACGTGGCACACCAGCATCAAACTTAAATGGCGTCCACACAGCCAGATGCCGTTTGAAAGGCGTCGAGCAGTGCATACGTCATTCAGTCAGAAATCTCAAGACCCCTTCAGGGTCGAAACCAGAGGATCCGGCCCGAACCCGACCCGAATACTGAACCCGAAACCTCAGTCCTTACATAAATGTATGGGATATTGAATTATGATAGTGAGATCAATATTCTTAGTCACTTGTCTTAAATAGTTCTCGATCATAGGATATTTAAGATGGAATTAAATATCTGTTAAGATCAACACAAGTTATTTCTGCTCATACGATGAGGTTGAATGATCTCACATTCACTCGTGTGCTGACACTAAGACAAACTTGTGGGTGCTCATTAGAGAATGAGTTCACTGAACAGATCCGAATAAGAATTCCTGGATGGTAATTATATCTATTAGTCATTCAGGGAATTAAATCGTTGTAGTAGCACAGTTGGTCCTTTGACCTGAGTCACCAATGATACCTTATTTGTAGACCATTGTGTCTTGATTATCTGACTTGTGGACTTTAACTATTAAGTCCATGATAGTCAGTCTCTTAGACACAGTTGAAAGCTTACGAAAGTAATTGAGTGAACAACAGGGGATAACTCACTCTTGGTATAAGACTAGAGAGAGAATGTCCTATAGATGTGTACACCGAAATCCCTGGCCAGGGTCAACTAAAAGAGATGTCTTTCTAAAAGTTAACTGAGTACTGGAATCCATCTAAATAATGCGATAGAGGGTTTCACTGTAAAACCATACCCTAGCGTTATTGTGACATTGGATGAGTGAAGGATTTTATCTGTGCGGTATCTACAGACGGAAAGGTTCAAATAAAGGGAACAATATCCCTTATATCTTCTGGGATCATGAGGTAGTGTTTGGTGCCGTTCATGGTCAGAAGGTCAAGTGAATTAATCATCGGATGATAAACCACTTATTTATTGAATTAATTATTTAAAATATGATGTTAAAATAATAATTAATAAACATTAAACTTTAGAATTAGTTCTATATTTAATGGGCCTGAAACCGGACTGATATATGGGCCTGGAGGGTCACACACATAAGAGTTCTTGTAAGACGGTGAGAGATGTTAAATATTATGGTTATCTGGATTTTTATGAAAAGCCGCAGGATAAACATAAATATTTAATGGAGAATTATCCAAGGCCAAGCTCTTGGATAATCATGAGAATTAATCCTTGTACTTATCCTTATTTCTTATATAAGGAGGCCAAGGGGAGGGGTGGACAGAGTTGGACGTACACAACCACTTCTTGGAGTTTCTCTCTCCTCTCTCTCTCTCATTCTCTCTCTTGAAGTAGATCTCTCTCTTTCTGCGCATGGTGGATTTGAGATCGGGTCGAAGTACTCAAGTCGAGGAGGAAATCACGTCTGCGCTAGGAGCTCGTGTGAATACCTCTGGAGATCGTGCACGTGCGCGATTACTGAATTGGTCGAATCCACGGGAGATTCGAAAGCCTGCAAAGGTGAAGAACAGTTCTTCCCACGTAATTTTTTATTGTCCATTTTACGATCCCAACAACCGATACATAGGAATCATTTAATTTCCGCTACGCTTCAGTGATTCCTTACACTGGTATCAGAGCCAGGTTGTTCTGGTTCGATCATAAAACGGCATCGTTTAACGTAATTATTTCTCGTTATGCGCGTTGAATGTGTATTGTACTCATTTTGGGCTTAAAATCATTTTAAAATATCATCTGATGATTAATTGGAGTTAATCCCAATCTTAAAAGGTTTCTACCAATGCCATTAACCGAATTTTTGTTTTTCAGTTATGGGGAATACTATACTGCAACCATACGTTCATGAGATGAACAGGACTAAGGTAGATTTCTTTTTTCTCTCCTTTGGACATCTGGATGTTGTTATCCGGTTATACAAGGATTAACTTTGATTGATCATGGCATTGGGGAGGGTTTTCTCAGAATTAAAGAATAGTTTTCTATATCTTGTTTGGGAGGCTGCAAGATGGGTCAAAGGATTGTCCTTGGCTCCTTCTTGATGGCTCTAAGATCTGGAAAAACCTGAGATGGTCTCAAGTATCATCTTCTGCTGCCCCTCATGTACAGTGGCTGGGGATACCCTCCTGAGGACGTACATGGTTGTTGAATAGGGATTCCACCATGCAATTTGAGAATACCGCGTGCGTAGTTGTTGGGGATGTCCGTCGGCACCTTCTGGCGTCGTTGGGGACGTCTGCCGGAGTCACAGTCACTGTTCGGTGCTGCCCGTCCGACTAGACCCCCCTTTCCTCTCCGCGACCATCACACCAGGAGCTTTATTCCCTGCGCATGCTAGCTTGGAGGGGCACGTCGGCGACGTAGTTTGGGGTCGCCGGCGACGTCTGTCGACGCCATTGGGGACGGCCGGAGCCCCGCCGCCCATCAACTGAGCCGGCAGTGTGCTCCCCTTGCCGATTGGGGGGGGGGGGGGGGGAACCAGTCGTGCGCTCACCCCAAACCCTAACGGGTGGCGGGGGTGAGCGGCACGTGGGCCACCGGGTCCACCCGATAGGATCTGTGGACCCGCGCCCAACCCGAACGGGCTGTACCCGGCCAGACCCCCCAACAGACCCACTTGGCCTTTTTCCAACCCTTTTTAAGCCCATTAAAATTATTTTAAAAGCCAATTTTTCAATTTTAAAATTATGCTTAAATTGTAATTTTTTTTAATTGACAGTTTATTAAATAGTTTAATTACTGTTAATTAATTTTAAAAGTTTTATTGATTATAGGGTATTGGTTAATCATTTAAAATTGTTTTAGATTATTAACTTTCCTATTAAATCAATTAAGTTTAAAAAATTATTTTTAAACTTACTTTTATGCATAACTTGATATTTTTAATTTGTTCAAAATGTTTGAATGAATGATTAGTTTAACTAAATTGTTTAGTTATATTGTTGTTTATCAATAATGTTTGATAAATATATTGAAATGAATGTTATTTCGAAAACTTATTGGTAATATAATTTTATATTTATAAAAGTTAATACCAATAATAATTATGTGATAATTATTATAATGCATGTGATGTGTTTTATGGTGGGATGATCATGGACTTGGATTAATCATGTGATGGTTATTTTGTGAATGAATGTGATGAATGCTTCATTTGATATTTTAAATAGGACCTGCGTGTCCTCCTCTCTCTTAATCCAACTGTACTCTCTATCTTCCTCAGAGTTTGTACTCCCTTTGATAAGATCAAAGTTTCTCATTATTTAATTGTACATTTATGGACCTGCGAGTCTTAAATTCATATTTAAATATTGCGGATCAAGTTTTGAGGACGGGATCTTCTAAAGACACCTTTTGTAAGGACTGAGATTTCGGGTTCTGTTTTCGGATCGGGTTCGGGTCGGATCCCTTGGTTTGGACCCTGTAGGGGGTCTTGAGATTGCTGACTGAATGGCGTAAGCACTGCTCGACGCCTTTCAAAAGGCATCAGGTTGTGTGGACGCCAATTAAGTCTGCAGGTTGTTGTGCCACGTGTGCGCCACGTGGGCGGGTTTCGGGCCGCGAGGGTACGGCCCCGGTCATATCATCTGAACGGCATCGTGCTTGGTCGACGCGATTCAGACTGTGACCTTTGCGATTTCAGGGTACGGCGCCAGAGCGTTGTCAGTACGGCCTGTCCTGTCGTCTGAATGGCGTCCACGGTGGGCGACGCGTTTCAGACCGCTGTCAGTACGGCCGTCCTGTCAGACTGATAGGCATCTGCCTCGATCGACGCGTTTTAGCGGGATTCTGGTTGACCCTGCGAGCCGTCCCTTCTTTCCCTCATTCTCGCCTTCACTCTCTCTCTCCTCGCCCTCTCCGCCCTCTCCGACGCTCTTCTTCCCCTTCCCTTCCTCTTCTTCCTCTTCCACCACTCCAACGCCACCTTACCTCTCACCTCTACCTCCACCACTTCCTTCGCGGTGTTCCACTCTCCGGACGGCGGCCGACGTCCCGGCGGAGTGGCGGCGGCCGACGTCCCGGCGGAGTGGCGGCGTCCTCGAGGGTACCGGCGGCGGTGTGCGGTGTGGCGGGACGGCGGCACGGAGTTTGGCGGAGTTCAAGAACCGGTAGGGGGACAAAACCTTGCATGTGTGCTCGTTTGCTTCTTGGCGTGATGTGGCGTGTTTGGGGTTAGATCGAGCATGTTTAGGGGGATTCCTTGTGGGAATGGCGGTGTTTGTGGACGTGGTTTCATAGCATGATCGTGGTGCTTGACGTTCTCATCTTCCCCCTTTTTGGTTTTGGGGCTTTTCGGGGTGCTTGGGGTTCAAGGGTGAGACCCTCGGGTCGAACCAGGAAACCTGGTTTCTGGCGCTAAATGGCATCGTGCCTGGTCGACCCTTTTCTGAAAGACGTCGGGTTAGTACGACGCGTTTTAGGACAGAAACCTCCCTGTTCGAGGTTTCCTGAGTTAGGGGTTCTGCGCTAAATGACGTCATGGATAGACAACGCCTTTCTGAAGGACGTCGGGCCATCATGACGCCATTTAGGCAGGAAATGCCCCCGTTTAAGGGTTCTGCAAATCTGGATTTCTGGGTTGAATGGCGTCGGGCGACCCTGACGCGTTTTAAACGGCGGCTTCACTGGTAGACGCGTTTTAAGCGATAATCTGACTTTTAATAAACCTGTCTGAGGGTCTTGAATGGCGTCGACCTCGGTCGACGCGATTCAAGACAGGAATGCTCAATTCTGTTATATTCATGCATGTTTCACGTTGGGATGGTTCAAATGCATGCTTTGGGTTGTATACTGAGACGGAGGACTTCTGCATGAGTGGAATTATATCACCTGTGTGTGTGTGTGTGCTTTAGCTATATACTGAGACTGAGGTTTACTGTGCGAATGGAATCATGTTATATGTGTGGTTGTGTTATGCGAATGTGGATCGGGTTAACTGTGGTTTACGTCTGTCACCATGGGCCGATGGGAGAAGGGCCATGGTGTCTGTGGAGTGGTGCGTGTTGTGTTTTACCCTTGGCTGAGAGAAGCAGAACCACCTTGAGCCCGTCGGGCCAGAGTAGCTGGTGTGCTATCCGAGGGGTTGCTGTTTGGTCTCAGCGGGTCGGGGTTTCCCTTGGTTGTCGTGACAGCTTCTGGCGTGTTTCTTGCTGTGGAGCTGGTGGTGTTTCTGGTCGGAGTTGGTTTACCCTTTAGCCATTGGGCCTGATGTGACATTTGATCAAGGTTACGAGTGGTACCTATAGCCCTTGGCCTGACGCAGCCCGGGAGAGTTGGGTTTGTGGGTAGTTCCTGTAGCTTCGGCTTGACGGGGGTTCGCCGGTCCCCAGGGCCCTCCTGAAGCGCTGAGGCCTAGCGTGGAGGCAATCCGGACGGTAGGACAGTAGTCTAGACTGCTTGTGTGCACACGTAGCTGGCAGTGGCTGTACACTGGTTCCAGCTAGTCCTAGTTTGACTCACTGCCTCACCATACAGTGCCCCGGAACGCTGTAGGGGCGGACAGGCGTGAGCTGTGGTGGTAGTGTTGGGAGGCGACGTCTGACTTCGGTCGACAGTGTGGTTTAGTCGCTTCGTGGACTTTGGCTGTAAGTCGTGACTCTGTGTTGGGTTCTTCGGGTTGCTTAGATTGGTTCTTGTTATACTGCTTACCGTGCGTTTCATATCAGAGCTGGGTGCTGTGTTTACTGCTTTACTTAATTGCCATATATTCTTGTTGTTACACTTGTGGGTGTGTGAGTGGGATGCAGGGGATCGGATGATCCCTACTGAGCCCATTTCTGGTGTGGCTCACTCCCTGCGGTTTCAGGTGTGGATCTCGAGGCGAGCGGAAGCGTGGTGTCTTCTTGGTGTGCGGACCAGCAGCTGTCTTAGTTCCGGGGTATGCCCCGATGTTGTTGTACTTCCTTCTGCCTGTACTTATTTAATTGTTGGACATGTAATTATTGTTGGACTGTATACGGACATTGCTATTTTCCTTCCTGCGCGCTTGCTTACCTTTGTGGTCCGTGAGATTGTTATATTTAGCCTTGTTTAGCACTTACTCCTCCAGATGTGTTGTGAGAGATCCGGGTGTGAACCCGTAGTTAATGGGCCGACATCCATTTAGTGACCGGGTCTCCGGTCATAGGATGGCGGGTCGTTACAGTTGGTATCAGAGCTCAATCTGGTCGAGTATGTGATAAATTGGGTTAGATATTATAGTCCAACAATAAGTGCGAGTCTGTACAGGCGATGGCTGCTGGTGTAGATCGATAGGATTTGATGTGTTTTGGTTCGATTTGCGTGTTGTGGAGCAGCGATGGCGCCGAAGCGGAGAGCTCCGGTGGCCCGGGGTGCGAGAGCAGATGGTGGTGGTTCGAGGGCAGAAGGCCATAATATGGATCGCTTTATGGAAGCTATGATTGGGGATATGTCTAGATATCAGCAGGGAGATGGAAGTGAGGGGTCCAGTTCCCGAGGTGGCCAATCCACGGTGGTGGAGCGGTTCTTGAAGCTGAAGCCCCCTTCTTTCACGGGTCAGCCTGTTCCAGATGCGGCAGCGCAGTGGGTTAATGAGGTGGAGAAAGTGTTCGATGTTCTAGAATGTGCTGAGAGTGACAAGACCTTGCTGGCAACCTACTTGCTGAAGGGCGATGCGTATGATTGGTCGGTTACCCTCAAGGGGTTGATGTTTCCTGATAGGCCTTTGAGAGAGATTCCTTGGGAAGGCTTCGTGAGAGAGTTTAGTGGACAGTACTTTCCGAGGCACGTTCGTAGGGCAAGGAAAGGGAGTTTATGGAATTGGTGCAGGATGATATGTCCGTTCTAGAGTACCAGATGAAATTTGTGGCTCTGGGAAGATTTGCTCCTCACATATCCGAGCGTGAGGATCTGAGGACAGAGAAATTTGTGGATGGACTTCGGCATGATTTGAGGGAGTTTGTGGCGGCCCATTGTTGTGAGGATTTGGCATCGGCGGTTCAGTGCGCGGCAGCAGTGGAGATGCAGTTCCAACACACGGCGAGAGAATCAGAGCATTCGGCACAGGGGAAGCAGCAGAGCAGGGATAGATCGACAACCTTTTCGTCAGGCGATCCGAGTTCCTTTGAGGTCGAGTTCCAGGAGGTACCTTATGACGAGGATGAGGATGGTTCGGTTCAGCAGATGGAGACAGAGGTCGGCTGGCAGCAGGAGGCGAGGCGGGGCGCTGCAGATCGTTGTCCCCGATGTAGCAGGTTTCATGGCAACCGGATATGCCCTTTGATCACTGGTAGCTGTTTCGCCTGTGGTCGGAAGGGACATCTCGCGAGGAATTGTCCCCAGAAGAACCAGGCAGGTCAGGGACTGAGCGGTCAGTGAGTGTTCGAGATGTGATTGGAGTCACGTCTCCTTGTGGAGGTCCGAGAGGTTGTGCTAGGAGAGCACTTTTATCTTGTCTTTTTTCTGAGGTGGTTGTGAACTCGTGCGGCACTTGTATGTATTTGGGTTGGTGGAAAAATCGGTTTTGTAATATGTGCCTTGTTAGTGTGTGGTTAATGTTGATCTTTCAGCTTTTGTCAGAATTGAGAATCTTGGTTAACTTGGCGTGAATTTGTTTGGCTATTTCTGTGGAACCCTGTGTGGGTAATTGGTGAGAATGATTGTTGTTTTTGGTATGTGTCGGCATGTGTGGGTTAGCCGAGTTGAGCATTGAGCGGTTGCAAATTTCGAGGACGAAATTCTTTTAAGGGGGGGAGATTGTAAGGACTGAGATTTCGGGTTCTGTTTACGGATCGGGTTCGGGTCGGATCCCTTGGTTTGGACCCTGTAGGGGGTCTTGAGATTGTTGACTGAATGGCGTCAGCACTGCTTGACGCCTTTCAAAAGGCGTCAGGTTGTGTGGACGCCATTTAAGTCTGCAGGTTGTTGTGCCACGTGTGCGCCACGTGGGCGGGTTTCGGGCCGCGAGGGTACGGCCCCGGTCACATCATCTGAACGGCGTCGTGCTTGGTCGACGCGATTCAGACTGTGACCTCTGCGATTTCAGGGTACGGCGCCAGAGCGTTGTCAGTACGGCCTGTCCTGTCGTCTGAATGGCGTCCACGGTGGGCGACGCGTTTCAGACCGCTGTCAGTACGGCCGTCCTGTCAGACTGATAGGCGTCTGCCTCGATCGACGCGTTTTAGCGGGATTCTGGTTGACCCCGCGAGCCTTCCCTTCTTTCCCTCATTCTCGCCTTCACTCTCTCTCTCCTCGCCCTCTCCGCCCTCTCCGACGCTCTTCTTCCCCTTCCCTTCCTCTTCTTCCTCTTCCACCACTCCAATGCCACCTTACCTCTCACCTCTACCTCCACCACTTCCTTCGCGGTGTTCCACTCTCCGGACGGCGGCCGACGTCCCGGCGGAGTGGCGGCATCCTCGAGGGTACCGGCGGCGGTGTGCGGTGCGGCGGGACAGCGGCACGGAGCTTGGCGGAGTTCAAGAACCGGTAGGGGGACGAAACCTTGCATGTGTGCTCGTTTGCTTCTTGGCGTGATGTGACGTGTTTGGGGTTAGATCGAGCATGTTTAGGGGGATTCCTTGTGGGAATGGCGGTGTTTGTGGACGTGGTTTCATAGCATGATCGTGGTGCTTGACGTTCTCATCTTCCCCCTTTTGGTTTTGGGACTTTTCGGGGTGCTTGGGGTTCAAGGGTGAGACCATCGGGTCGAACCAAGAAACCTGGTTTCTGGCGCTAAATGGCATCGTGCCTGGTCGACGCTTTTCCGAAAGACGTCGGGTTAGTACGACGCGTTTTAGGACAGAAACCTCCCTGTTCGAGGTTTCATGAGTTAGGGGTTCTGCGCTAAATGACGTCATGGATGGACGACGCCTTTCTGAAGGACGTCGGGCCATCATGACGCCATTTAGGCAGGAAATGCCCCCGTTTAAGGGTTCTGCAAATCTGGATTTCTGGGTTGAATGGCGTCGGGCGACCCTGACGCGTTTTAAACGGCGGCTTCACTGGTGGACGCGTTTTAAGCGATAATCTGACTTTTAATAAACCTGTCTGAGGGTCTTGAGTGGCGTCGACCTCGGTCGACGCGATTCAAGACAGGAATGCTCAATTCTGTTATATTCATGCATGTTTCACGTTGGGATGGTTCAAATGCATGCTTTGGGTTGTATACTAAGACGGAGGACTTCTGCGTGAGTGGAATTATATCACCTGTGTGTGTGTGTGTGCTTTAGCTATATACTGAGACTGAGGTTTACTGTGCGAATGGAATCATGTTATATGTGTGGTTGTGTTAGGCGAATGTGGATCGGGTTAACTGTGGTTTACGTCTGTCACCATGGGCCGATGGGAGAAGGGCCATGGTGTCTGTGGAGTGGTGCGTGTTGTGTTTTACCCTTGGCTGAGAGAAGCAGAACCACCTTGAGCCCGTCGGGCCGGAGTAGCTGGTGTGCTATCCGAGGGGTTGCTGTTTGGTCTCAGCGGGTCGGGGTTTCCCTTGGTTGTCGTGACAGCTTCTGGCGTGTTTCTTGCTGTGGAGCTGGTGGTGTTTCTGGTCGGAGTTGGTTTACCCTTTAGCCATTGGGCCTGATGTGACCTTTGATCAAGGTTACGAGTGGTACCTATAGCCCTTGGCCTGACGCAGCCCGGGAGAGTTGGGTTTGTGGGTAGTTCCTGTAGCTTCGGCTTGACGGGGGTTCGCCGGTCCCCAGGGCCCTCCTGAAGCGCTGAGGCCTAGCGTGGAGGCAATCCGAACGGTAGGACAGTAGTCTAGACTGCTTGTGTGCACACGTAGCTGGCAGTGGCTGTACACTGGTTCCAGCTACTCCTAGTTTGACTCACTGCCTCACCCTACAGTGCCCCGGAACGCTGTAGGGGCGGACAGGCGTGAGCTGTGGTGGTAGTGTTGGGAGGCGACGTCTGACTTCGGTCGACAGTGTGGTTTAGTCGCTTCGTGGACTTTGGCTGTGAGTCGTGACTCTGTGTTGGGTTCTTCGGGTTGCTTAGATTGGTTCTTGTTACACTGCTTACCGTGCGTTTCATATCAGAGTTGGGTGTTGTGTTTACTGCTTTACTTAGTTGCCATATATTCTTGTTGTTACACTTGTGGGTGTGTGAGTGGGAGGCAGGGGATCGGATGATCCCTACTGAGCCCATTTCTGGTGTGGCTCACTCCCTACGGTTTCAGGTGTGGATCTCGAGGCGAGCGGAAGCGTGGTGTCTTCTTGGTGTGCGGACCAGCAGCTGTCTTAGTTCCGGGGTATGCCCCGATGTTGTTGTACTTCCTTCTGCCTGTACTTATTTAATTGTTGGACATGTAATTATTGTTGGACTGTGTACGGACATTGCTATTTTCCTTCCTGTGCGCTTGCTTACCTTTGTGGTCCGTGAGATTGTTATATTTAGCCTTGTTTAGCACTTACTCCTCCAGATGTGTTGTGAGAGATCCGGGTGTGAACCCGTAGTTAATGGGCCGACATCCATTTAGTGACCGGGTCTCCGGTCATAGGATGGCGGGTCGTTACACCTTTGGAAGAAGGACTCGCATCAAATGGAACTGGTGTTGCTGAGTTTACACTAGGATTTTATTATAGATCATCGTTTGGCTCCGATGATTCCATAGTAGCTAAAGTAGTCCATGATCATCCCTATTTATTTTTACTGCATATATGTGATATCTGTGGAATATGCTATTATATATGTTTCTATTAAGTATTATGATACTTCAAATTCAAATATTATTAATAGCACGATTTTTATAAATCAACTTAAAACCCTCTTTTAAAATTTTAAGTTGTAAACATGAGATATTCAAAATAATCCACGTAACCCACTATCATTATAAATCTAAGGATAATTCTTATTTCAAATGGATTTGTTATACTACCACAAGGTCTATTTGATTTAGAAATTAATCTGGTCTACGACATGTGATGTCATTAAGATAGATGGACAAATAGTGTAGTTTTGTTGTGCTACCACAAAGATTACACTACGAATTCATGTTATCTAAGTAATGATGAATAAACTTAACTGAATCATTTGATTTGTTGTGCTACTGCAAGATCATTTTGATTCAGGGGTTAAATCTGATCGGATATTGCAAATGTTGCAATTGTCAAGAGTTGACTGCTTAAAGGACTTGATGTGATTTATTGTGCTACCACAATATCACCTGCATGATGCCCGAAGGATTTTGATCCTCATTAAGAGATCATCGGAGTCTCCCGTTCTGTATATTAGAGGGTCATACAGATCGTCGAAAAATAGTGGGAGAATAAATATAGATTAAAAGTCCTAAATCTGATTTTAAAGAACTATCTGCTTATTTTTCATTATATTTCCTTATAGGTCGCTATGCCGTCACCTAACCCCTTTCTTTGCATACTTGATGCAAACAAACTCACGTGACCAAATTACATTGACTGGTTACGCAACCTGAAGATTGTCCTCATGTGTGAAAAACTAGCATATATCCTGGATCAACCTGATCCAGAACAACCTAGTGAAAATGCTAATGAAGATGAATTAATGATGTTTGAAAATTGGAAAGAGGATTATGTTAAAGTCCAGTGTTAATTAGTTGTGTTTCTCATATCTGCAATAACTTGCAGGTACTAATAAGTAAAAGAAGATTGAATCACAGAGACATGGATCTGAGACTTGGCAATGGAGCAAAGGTTGCTGCGTTAGCTGTGAGGACAACAAGACTTCAGATACCGTCAGGAGACTCATTGGAAGTAATAGATTGTTATTATGTTCAAACCATAATTAGGAATATCATATCTATTTCATGTTTAGATAAACAAGGATATTCTATGAAACTTGAGAATAAAAGTTGTTACATTTATCAAGGAGACAAAATGTTTGCTTCTAGATATTTAATGAATGGTTTATATTTACTCGATATTTCATATGATGTTTGTCTAGTAAACAAGTCTCTTGAACGAATAGATAAAGATGTGAATAAATCATACCTATGGCATTATATGCTCGGTCATATAAATGAGAAAATGATCATTAAGTTGCAAAAGAATGGATATCTTGATCCATTTGATTATAAATCATTTGCAAATTGTGAAGCTTGTCTCATGGGAAAAATGACCAAAGCTTCATTTTCAAGACATGGAGAAAGAGGTAAGGACTTATTGGAACTAATACATAGTGATGTATGTGGTCCAATGTCCACTCATGCTATGGGTGGTTACTCATACTTCGTTTCATTTACTGATGATTTCTCAAGATATGGCTGCATATATTTAATGAAATATAAGTCAGAAGTCTTTAAGAACTTTAAAGAATTTAAAAATGAAGTTAAGAACCAAACTAGAAAGAGTATCAAGACTCTTCGATCAGCTCGAGGGAGTGAATACTTAAGTACAGAATTCATACAATATTTTAAGAATAATGGTATGCTGTCTCAATGGACTCCTCCCTATACACCACAGTTAAATGGTGTAACGGAAAGGAGAAATCGTATTTTATTAGATATGATACGATCGATGATGAGTTATGCTAAACTTCCAATTTCTTTATTGGGATATGCACTATTGACTGCTGCATATCTGTTGAACAAAGTTCCCAATAAGTCAGTATCGTCCACTCTATATGAGATATGGAAAGGGAAGAAACTAGACTTTAAGCATGTTAGAGTCTGGGGTTGTCCTGCACATGTCAAAAGACATGATCCAGATAAACTGGATTCCAGGATTGAAAAATGCAGGGTTGTGGGATATCCAAAAGAGACTTTTGGATATTATTTCTATCAGCCCAGCGATCAAAGGGTGTTTGTCGCAATAGGAACTGTCTTCTTAGAGAAAGAATATCTTTCAAGAGAAGACAGTGGAAGCAAGATAAAACTGGAAGAAATTTCAGACTCACAAATCAATGCTGGCTCATCTAATGAGCTAATGACTCAAGAACTTGTTCAAGATAATACACAAGCAATTCGTAGATCTGGTCGAGTGCCTAAGCAGCATGAAAGATATGACGGACATATCGATAATGGCAAATCAAAAGTGCACTTAAATGAGGATGATGATCCTCAAACCTACCAAGAAGCCATAAACAGTCAAGAATCAGAAAAATGGCAAGAAGCAATGGATTCAGAAATTCAGTCCATGTATGCCAACCAAGTTTGGAACTTGGTTAAACTGCCAGAAGTTATAATACCTATTGATAGTAAATGGATCTTTAAAAGAAAGATCGCGACAAATGGACAGATTGACACATACAAGGCGAGGTTGGTAGCGAAAGGGTATCGTCAAAGACAAGGTATTGACTATGACGAAACTTTTTCTCCAGTTGCCATGATTAAGTCAATTAGAATACTTCTTGCTATTGCTGTATTCTATGATTATGAATATGGCAAATGGATGTGAAAACAACGTTCCTTAACGGGAACCTTCAAGAAGAAATATATATGATACAACTTGAAGGATTCACTTCTAAAGAACATTCAAGTAAGGTATGCATGCTGCATAAATCTATTTATGGATTAAAGCAGGCATCCTGAACTTGGAACTTAAGATTTAATTAAGCAATCAAATCTTATGACTTCATTAAGAATGAAGAAGAACATTGTGTATATAAAAAGACCAGTGGGAGCGCAGTTACCTTTTTAGTACTTTACGTTGATGACATTCTTCTCATTGGGAATGATGTAGGAATGTTATCATCAGTAAAGATTTGGTTATCCAAAAACTTCTCCAAGAAGGATTTGGGAGAAGCATCTTATATTCTGGGAATAAGGATCTATAGAGATAGATGTTGGGATCCAGGTGGGACGACGAAGAATGCAGCGGAAACGACGAACAAAAATAATCCCGCCCGATGCCCGTTGATCCGATTCGGAACAAAAAACTTAAACCGATAACTAATGGGTAGTAATCCGATTACCAATTGCGGATTTGAATCCGCTTCCGTGTTGGTTCCGTCGAGGCGATGCCGCGAGCCGCACAAGCGGCCGACCTCCAGCGGTATCCACGCGATCCTCTGCGATGGTTCATCATCGCTCCCTCGTCCGTATCAGCTCGCTCGCTGAAGATCCGTTGCCGCAACAATGTCCGAAAACCCGCGGACGGGTATTCCCGACTTTCGGGAATCACGTGGGGTGGAGATGGAGATAATCTCGACACCACGAACGAGGCGCCCAGAGAAGGAGGAGAGAGAAAGGGGGACGGCCAGCATGGGAAAACCCTGGAGCTTGGCCCAGGGTTTCTTAACAGCGCGTATATATATTAAGGCGGCGTGACTTTTCACAAAAGTCTCCGAGTTAATATAAATCCCACTTATGTACCACCGATTGAGAATCTTATTGCGTGTGACCCTCTAGGCCCATTTACCTGTCCGGTTTTCAGCCCGTTAAGTCCAATAACTAGTTATTGACTTATTGTAATTAATTAATATCTAGATATTAACTAATTACTTAGCCGAATTAACATCGCATGTAAATTCGATCGGACTTCCGATCAAGTTGGGTGCCAAGCAACACCGCATGATCCCAAAAGGTAATGGGGTTCAGTAACCCACTCATGGAACCTGTCCGTCCACAGTTACTACGTGACTTTAATCCTTCGTTCGTACAATGCTCTCGAGTTAACCTAGGGTATGGTCAACTGTCAAACCCTAGATGGTCAACTCACTTGAATCAGACTCCGCTGTACAATATCCGAAAACATCTTTTCTGATATTGTTTCTTCTCTGGCCAGAGAATCCTGCGGATCTATTCTAAAGCATTCTCTCTCCAGTTATCTGAGAGCGAACGATAGTTTATTGAACACACAATCACCTTCGAAGGTCTTCCGCTGGACCCAATCCTTGACTATTAGAGATCCCGTGGATAGAGATTCGTAGGTCAACGTCAAAGTCCAGAAGTCCACCGACAAGGTGTCTTTGGCGTCTCAAGTCCAAGGACTAACCATACGACTGTGACGATGAATCAAGCCGATTGACAGTCAGGTAAATTACCGTTCGGCGATTCATGTCGGATCAATTCAGTGAACTCATTCCCCAATGAGCACCTACAGGTTTACCATTGTGTCTCCACAGAAGTAACTAACGAGATCAGTCACCCTCATCATATGAGCTGGAATAACCTGTACTAGTCTTACCAGATATTTGATGTCCTTCTCAAACATTCTACAACTAGGAACAATTAAGAATATGTGTTTATAAGTCATCAGTCTCATTATTATGATCTCATCATAATCTAATGACTATTGCCAATCTATATAATGAATATAATGCCATTTATTATGAACCAGATTGAAATAGGTGCCTTATGATTGGCTTAGAGGACACCTATATCCATCAATAGATCCAAAAGGATGCTCGGATTGTCCCAATCCATGTACATAGACACCATAGTCAAAAAGTTTGTCATGGAAAATTCCAAGAGAGGTCTCGTTCCGATGAGACATGGAATTTATCTCTCTAGAGGAATGTCTCCCAAGACACCTGCAGAGAAAGTATACATGGATAGAGTTCCTTATGCTTCGGCAATAGGATCTATCATGTATGCAATGCTATGTACTAAGCCTAATGTGGCACACCCACTAAATGTCACTAGTAGATATCAGGCTGATCCAGGTGAGGAACACTGAAAGGCGGTGAAATGTATCCTTAGATACTTAAGAAGAACTAAGGATCTATTTCTCGTCTTTGGAGGAAACGACTTGGAACTTCGAGGGTTTACTGAGTCGAGTTTCTAGTCGGATATAGATGATAGAAAATCCATATCTAGATTTGTGTTTATGTTAAATGGAGGTGCAGTAAGTTGGAAAAGTTCCAAACAAGAAACAACTGCAGATTCGACGACCGAAGCATAATACATTACTGCAGCTGAAGCAGCTAAGAAGGTGGTTTGGATGAAGAAGTTCATCTCTGCACTTGGAGTAATTCCAAGCATTTCAGATCATGTTCCATTATTGTGTGACAACAATGGGGCAATAGCTCAAGAAAAGGAGCCAAGATCGCATCAGAAGTCGAAGCACATTCTGAGACGATTTCATCTGATTCGTGAGATTATCGCCCGAGGAGATATAGTAGTTGAGAAAGTCTCATCCGAAGATAATGTAGCAGATCCCTTGACTAAGCCATTGTCTTAAAACAATTTAGAACGTCACCTTAAGTCTATGGGACTTAGACACATGGGTGATTGGCTATAGTCCAAGTGGGAGAATGATAGAATTGGGTGGCTTCAAAACCAATCATTATACATTATAGTTCAGATTATTAATAAAGGCAATTATTTCTTCATTTATAGTTCTCGCAAATTAACTATCGTAATGAAGGTCCGTAGACAAATGTATGGGATATTAAATCATGATGAGATCATGATAGTGAGATCAATATTCTTAGTCACTTGTCTTAAACAGTTCTCGATCATAGGATATTTGAGATAGACATTAAATATCCGTTAAGATCGACACAAGTTATTTCTGCTCATATAATGAGGGTGAATGATCTCACATTCACTCGTATGATGACACTAAGACAAACTTGTCGGTGCTCATTAGAGAATGAGTCACTGAACAGATCCGAATAAGAATTCATGGATGGTAATTATACCTATTAGTCAGCCAGAGAATTAAATCGTTGCAGTAGCACAGTTGGTCCTATGACCTGAGTCACCAATGATACCTTATTTGTAGACCATTGTGTATTGATTATCTGACTTAACTATTAAGTCCATGATAGTCAGTCTCTCAGACACAGTGGAAAGCTTGCGAAGGTAATTGAGTGAACAAGAGGAGATCACTCACTCTTTGTATAAGACTGGAGAGAGAGAATGTCCTATAGATGTGTACACAGAAATCCCTATCCAGGGTCAACTGAAAGAGATGTCTTTCTAGAAGTTAACTGAGTAGTAGAATCTATCTAAATAATACAATAGAGGATTTGACTATAAAACCATATCCTTGCGTTATTGGGACATTGGATGAGTAAAGGATTTTATCTGTACGGTATCTACAGACATAAAGGTTCAAATAAAGGGAACAGTATTCCTTATATCTTCTGGGATCATGAGGTAGTGTTTGGTGCCGTTCATGGTCAGAAGGTCAAGTGAATTAATCATCGGATGATAAACCACTTATTTATTGAATTAATTATTTAACATATGATGTTTAAATAATAATTAATAAACATTAAACTTTAGAATTAGTTCTAAGTTTAATGGGCCTAAAACCGGACTGATATATGGGCCTAAAGGGTCACATACATAAGAGTTCTCGTAAGACGGTGAGAGATGTTAAATATTATGGTTTTCTGGGTTTGAAAAGCCGCAGGATAAACATGAATATTTAATGAAGAATTATCCAAAGCCAAGCTCTTGGATAATCTTGAGAATTAATCCTTGTGCTTATCCTTATTTCTTATATAAGGAGGCCAAGGGGAGGGGTGGACAGAGTTGGACGTACACAACCACTTCTTGGAGTTTCTCTCTCCTCTCTCTCTCTCCTTCTCTCTCTTGAAGTAGATCTCTCTCTTTCCGCGCATGGTGGATTTGAGATCGGGTCGAAGTACTCAAGTCGAGGAGGAAATCGCATTTGCATTGGGAGCAATTCGAAACCCCGCAAAGGTGAAGAACAGTTCTTCCCACGTAATTTTTTATTGTCCGTTTTGCAATCCCAACAACCGATACATAGGAATCATTTAATTTCCATTGCACTTCGGTGATTCCTTATACTCTCTCGGCTGGCCTCCACTCATGATGGGGGGGGGGGGGGGGGGAGGCCGAATGGTTCTCGTAGTAGAACTCTCGGTACCTAGCACCCATCGGTTCGAGGAGATTATGCAAGCTGATATATCAGAAGAGGATACATGGATGACTCCTATATTGGCCTATATTCTCCGAGGGGAGCTCCCGTCCGAAGAAAGAGAGGGGAGGCGTATTCGGCTACATGCTTCCCAATTCCTCATGTTGGAAGGAATCTTGTATAAGAGGTCTTTCGGCTGACCACTTCTCTGATGTCTCAGCCCTATTAAAGCCAATTACGCCGTACGAGAAGTTCATAAAGGGGTATGCAGAGTGCATGTAGGGGGCTGAGCCTTGGCCCACAAGCTTTTAAGACAAGGCTACTGGTGGTCAACCCTCCGGGAGGACATAGCTAGCCTCGTCTACCGCTGTGACCAATGCCAGCGGTTCAACTCCCTCATCCATCAATCGGCTATTGTACCGACGCCTTTATCAGACTCATGGCCTTTCGCTCAGTGGGGGATTGACATTCTCTGCCCGTTTCCATGGCCACCTACCAAAGGAAATTTCTTATTGTAGCTGTTGATTATTTCATCAAGTGGGTCGAGGTCGAACCCCTTGTGTCTATAACATACACTAATACTTGGAACTGTGTATGGAAATCCATCATTTGCCGGTATGGAATCCTTCGGGCTATCATATCAGACAACAGAAAGCAATCTGATAGTAGTCGATTCAAAGGCAACTGCAAAGGCTTCAGCATCTTGCATAAATTTACCTCGGTAGCCCATCCTCAAATGAATGGTCAAGCCAAAGTCCCTAATCGAAGCATTTTACAAGGGTTGAAAACTCGCCTAAACAAGGCCAAAGGCCGATGGGTGGAAGAATTGCTAAGTGTGCTGTGGGCCTATCGGACAACGAGCTAAGCCTCTTTCGGGGAAACTCCTTTCCGAATGGCCTACGGAGTAGAAGTAGTCATTCCGATCGAGATTAGCCTACCTTCTCCGAGGGTCCTTGCATACAATCCAGAAAGCATCGCGAAGCCATGAAAGATCATCTTGATCTCATCGAAGAGACGAGAGACCTAGCCCGCATCCGGCTTGCTGCATATCAACAACGCATGGCCAAGTATCATAATGCCCGAGTAAAATCTCGGAACTTTGAAGTCGGAGATCTAGTGCTACAGAATGCTCACACCTCAAAATCGGCCGAAGCCACAGGGAAGCTGGCCCTCAACTAGGTGTTGGGATTCGGGCGAGATGCGAAGAACGCAGCAGAAACGACGAGCAAAATTTTATCCCGCCCGATGCCCGCTGATCCGATTCGGAACGAAAAACTAAAACCGAAAACAACGAGAAGTAATCCGATTACCGTGCGCGGATTCGAATCCGGTTCCGTCGAGGCGATGCCGCGAGCCGCACAAGCGTCCGGCCTCCAGCGGTATCCATGCGATCCTCCGCGGTGGTTCGTCCTCGATCCCTCGTCCGTATTAGCTCGCTCGCTGAAGATCCATCGCCGCAACGATTGCTGAAATCCCGCCTATAGGAATTCCCGACTTTCGGGAATCACGCGCGGCGGAGACAGAGACAATCTCGGCGCCTCAAATGGAGCGCCCAGAGGACGAGAGAGAAAGGAAGGTTGACGGCCAGCAAGGGGAAATCCTAGAGCTTGGCCCAGGGTTTCTCAACAGCGCGTATATATATTAAGTCGGTACGACTTTTCACAAAAGTCCCCGAGTTAATATAAATCCCACTTACGTACCACCGACTGAGAATCTTATTGCGTGTGACCCTCTAGGCCCATTTACCAGTCAGGTTTTCAGTCCGTTAAGTCCAATAACTAGTTATTGACTTATTGTAATTAATTAATATCTACATATTAACTAATTACTTAACCGAATTATCATTGTATGTAAATTCGGTCGGACTTCCGATCAAGTTGGGTGCCAAGCAACACCGCATGATCACGGAAGGTAATGGAGTTCAGCAACCCACTCATGGAACCTGTCCGTCCACAATTACCGCGTGGCTATAATCCTTCGTTCGCACAATGCTCTCGAGTTAACCTAGGGTATGGTCAACTGTCAAACCCTAGATTGTCAAATCACTTGAATCAGACTCCGCTTTACAATATCCGAAAACCTATTTTCTGATATTGTTTATGCTCTGGCCAGAGACTCCTGCAGATCTATTCTAGAGCATTCTCTCTCCAGTTACTTGAGAGCGAACGATCTTTTATTGAACACACAATCACCTTCGAAGGTCTTCTGCTGGACCCGATCCTTGACTATTAGAGATCTCGTGGATAGGGATTCGTAGGTCAAGGTCAAAGTCCAGAAGTCCATCGACAAGGTGTCTTTGGTGTCTCAAGTCCAAGGATCAACCACGCCACTGTAACGATGAATCAAGCCGATTGACAGTCAGGTAAATTACCATTCGGCGATTTATGTTGGATCAGTTCAATAAACTCATTCCCCAATGAGCACCTACAGGTTTACCATTGTGTCTCCACACGAGTAACTAACGAGATCAGTTACCCTCATCATATAAGCTGGAATAACCTGTACTAGTCTTACCGGATGTTTGATGTCCTTCTCAAACATCCTACGACTAAGAACAATTAAGAATGTGTTTATAAGTCATCAGTCTCATTATTATGATCTCATCATAATCTGATGATTATTGCACATCTTCATGGACTTCATTATACGCAATTATAAATTTGTCAATCTATATAATGAATTTAACACCATTTATTAGTGAACCAGATTGAAATAGGTGCCTTATGATTGGCTTAGAGGACACCTATATCCATCAATCTCCCACTTGGACTCAAGCCAATCACCTTCACATTTGATCTCCATCAAATCTAGGTGATGCTCACAAAAAGTTTGTGATTAAGACTTGGTCAGGGATCTGTTAAGTTATCTATAGATGGAATATTTTTCATTACGTTATTTCCTATTTATCCTTTGTCTCCGAACTTATGAAAGAGCCTCAGAATGTTCTGCAACTTCTGAATAGACCATGGCTCGATCACATAATTCATTGCTCCCACTGTTGTCCTACAACAATAGGATGGTATCAGAGACCTTTTAGAACTACATCTAGTTCAGGGATGAACCTTTTCATCCATACTGTTCTAATAACAGTATCAGTTATTTATATCGTCACCTTAATATCGAGCTCTGGATTGGAACCATTCCAATCCATTCCTTTCTACTAGAAGGTTGAATCCATTATTTGACTTGAAATTTGAGTCAGTGTGAACTCATAATTTCAAATCATCCTCTCCATATATGTGAGTGCATCCTTAGCACTTCTCAAGTGCTTAATGATGCATTTCACTCCTGTATCCTTTAAGGAATCTTTTCTTCAAAGGAATAAATTTCATATCTCAACAATTGAGACTTATTATGAAATTTATGCCAAACATTTTGACATGCAGGTCAATATAATATCCCCACCGATCTATCTTATTAGATTCGTATTTCCAATACGTGGGATATTATAACTAAATCCATTATGGAGGAAACCATGGTTAACAATGCTTTCACTAATAGCAACATCCCGAAGTCATTCTTAATGACTTTGATGTTATTATTATAAAGCATTACTAAAGCGACCGTACTCCCACTGTCCTCTTTGAACACACACAGTCTGTGATCATTCTTAACGATCACATAGTATTTGACCATTAAGTCAAAACTTTTATTACAACTTAAGAAGCTTCAGTTTGATTCAAAATGATCTTTGAAATCATAACTTGTTTCATGGACATTCTGAAAGCTTTAAAGGTGTATCATATACATCTTTACTTCAATCACATTGAGAGAGTGCTTTTAATATCCAACTGTCATCATCTCATAATAACGATAGGCAGTGTTGACAACTTATCAATCTCAAAGATGTAATTATAGAGAGCATCATTATCATAGATTTTAGATCATAATCTATTTTGACCTCCTCTCACTTTGCTGTATCAGATATGTCAAACATATTCTTTTAGTCACTGAGAGAATCTCAAAAATCTATGAAGCTCTCTGATGTATTATGACTAGTTTCAAACAATTGAAGATTATCTAATAATCTTATGTTAATTTGTGAATCTAGAACATCTTCTAGTTTTATCAGCTCTTACTGTCTTCTCTGAGGATATATTCCTCTTCATAGAAGATAGCTTTTAGGACAACAATTATTTCATTATCGCCTGTCCAATAACTGTAGTGTCCAAACTCTTTAGACATTCACAAATTCACATCACGATAATACATGACTTTAAAAATAGGTTTGTTCATAATTCACATCTCATATGAATTATTTGGCTTCCATATTTTATATGGACACACACTGACTTATTTGGAACCATGTGTAAAGCATGTACATCTAATGTTCATACTCATGTTCACAAGGATAAGAATTAGGTAAGTCGTATTATGTATTACACCATATCTTAATAAGGTGCAATTCATCATTCTATCATATTACTATGATATTCAATGAGAATCAATCGAGCGAGGATACAATTATCCTCTTAATGATTTATGTGAATCATATACTAAATTATCAGTTTCTTTGATCAAATCAAAAATTCTAATACTTCATATTAATCTTATACCTTAATCTCTCAGATGCATTCGACTTGTAGTATATTAAGTACATACAGCCGAATCATTCCAAGAGTAAATTATAAGGTAAGGATATTGAGCTGTTTACATCAATTTGTATTAGCATCAATAATTTCTTGTTGTACAACTCTGTGTACAATATCATACATAATCAGAATTCACACAGTTCATTTCTATAGGAGACTTGTGAACATTCATCACATAAAATGTCATTTCAAGAATCTATAGTGCATTGACTGATTTGAACAACTATTGTTCCTTCTCAGTCAACGTTATTCCCTTTTACAATTCTTGATATCTTATGCAACTAAATAACAATTATTCAGTTTCATTTTAGACTCCTATAGATATACAAAGATTTACTGTTAGACAACAACCTATGAATATCATGAACAATTGTTAAGTCTAACTCATTACTTGGATTCTCTCAATTTTCTTTTACTTGTCTAAGTCTGCACACTATCGCAGCTCTGAGAATCATTTCCAATATCTCATATTGGATACGCTAATTCTCCAATAGACATGCAAAAGTCGATAAAAAGAATATATGAAACTTCTTTCAAGTTCCATATTCGTTTTGCCTTTACCAGTATCCTTATATTGGTTGCAGTGGGAGAACTGCTACTTCTCTATCTCAACTGACTTTCCTTTATCCTTTTTCAGGTGTGGATTCGATCGTTTAAAATCTTACCACATGCTTTTCTCAAAGGCACATCATAAATATGTCTTCATCTTGGTCTATCCAAATAAGAGATTTCATGACAATGAATATTTCTTTCAAAAAAGGTATATCATGAGTACCTCTTCACTTTGGTCTATCCAAGTGAGAGGATTCCTGATTCCTGATTAGGATAGTGACTTTCACTCATCCCTAAAGACATTCTTTAGAGTTTTTCTTGTCAGTCTGAATATGAGAAGTATTGACATCCAATATGCCAACTTCTCGAATAGACAACATTTTAGTGAATCGAAGGAAATAACGTGATTTAAGCAGATAGTTCTGATAATTCAATTATGGTCTTTTATCTTGAATTATTTACCACTATTTTTCGACGGACTGTATAACCTTCAGGTATAAAGAACGGAAGACTTCGACGGTCATCTAGTGAGGATCAGAATCTCCAAGAATCACAGTATGACCTCGGGTAAACACATAGTATCATACCATTATCTTAGAGCAACCATCTCATGATAATTGCAACTCCTTACAATATCCGATCTTATTTCGGCTCCCAGGTCTTTAATGGTCCCGGATAAACACAAGACCATTATCCCTGGTCTAAGCTTTACCATCAATACGTGACAGAGTAGAGTAAGAATGTAGCTCCCGGGTAAACGCGAGGATAGCTATACCGTTCCTCTATTCCAATCTCAAGGCATCAAGATGCCATAGTTAACAGTCATTTCATCAGATGGTGGCAAATCTCGGGTAAACACGTAGAAACTGTCATCACTTAATCAAGTTCTAAGAACTATATTGATGGAGAGCCACGCGGTACATTCTCAATGACTCGCACTCCGGCTTAGACTTTATGTTGAAGGTTTTGTTTATATTAAATTGGTCTCATCCTAGGTGATAGTTTATAAATATATCGAATATATTTAACTATACCTAGATATTAGCAATCGATTCATAATCAATAACTAAAAGCATGCATCATCCATACATGTTCATTATGTGGTCATGGACAGCACGGTGATTAACTGGAGCTAAACAATTATTCACTAAAACTATATAACATTTATATAATCTAAACATGCAAACACATAGCCACTGGTGATCTCATCTCCTGTCGCCTTCCTGGTTGTATTTGTGGATCAACCTCGTCATTCCTCGGCCGGCGCGATCAATTACAAATAATATTAATTTTGAAACAATTTCAAATACAAATAACTAGTAAGAGAAAGCCTTATGGCCGAATACAATGACAAAGGGAGATAGAATTACAATGGAGTGAGAAAGAGTGGGAGACACGCAGGCCTCATTAATTAACACTTAATTAATGTACATCACATCCTATAACAATCCACATAATCACACACCATCACATGATATGAAATTTAACTAAGTGTATGTCCATGACCACCACAAATTTTAACCATCCACACATGATAAAGCACATCACATGAAGGCTAAAATTTTGAAATTATAATAATTTTGGCTTTCTTAAAACCTAGGTACCAATCAAAATTGGATAATTTGAATTTTTGAAAATCTTATTTTCTAACATGCAATAAATCTAATTTAATAAAATTAAAATTCTAGAATATTCCATGCAAAATTTAGAATAATTCTAAATTAATTAATCTAACACTTAGATTAATATTAAATTACACTAATAACAATTATTAATGTGAAACAATCTAACATTTAGATAGGATTAAAAATTCCTAAATAACACTTATAAAAGAATTAATAATTTCAATTATTATTCATTAACAACTCTTTATTAATAACCCCTTTTATAAAATTTTATTTCTCAATAACAATTATTAAGAAATTATAATTAGAACATTTCTAATTAAAATAGTTTAACATCTTAGACTTAATTTAATCTTTTAATAACATTTATAAAAGATCAAATTTCAAGTAGATTAGATCAATATTAACTATAATTGAGAGATTCTTGAGAAAAATAATTAAATATCTCAATAACTATTATTGAGAGTTTTTAAAAATAAATAAATGAATCCTTAATAACTGTTATTAAGGGTTAATTCTCAAGAATTAATTAACACATCAAAATTATTCAATTAAACACTTAATAACTATTACTAAGTGTCCCTCAATTATAAAATTAATTTCCTAACAACGATTGGTAAGAAATTAATACATTTATCTAATCACTTAATTATAACAAAATTAACAACTCTTGTTAATTCTATTCAAGATCATAACTTAAAATTAAATTAACAACATTTGTTAAATATTTTAAAGTCACAACTTAAAATAATTAACAACACTTGTTAATACTTAATTTAAGATCATATCTTAAATATTAAAGCCCTCTAAACACTTAAAGAAATGCAAAATAACAACAATTGATAATTTGAGTTAAGATCAAATCTTAATAACCTTCTAATATTAATATTTAGAGGAATTTAACAACACTTGTTAAATATCATTAAGATCATATCTTAAAACATAAACCTCACTAATTATTTAAATAAAGATTAATTAACAACGCTTGTTAATTAATTCAAGATTATATCATTATTAATATCCCCTTTATTACTAAATTAATAGTAATTGCAATTAAAGATCAAATCTTAAATTGTAAACCCATATTTTAAGATCATATCTTAAAAATAATAACCCCTTATTAACTGAAAAAATTAAAATTTAACTTCAAAACACATTTTAAACATAAATGAATTTCAATTTTTCAATTAATAAGGAGGGGATTTATGGGTTAAAAGGGGTTTAGGGGTTAATTGGGCCAAAACAGGTTTAATGGGCCCAGTGGGTTTGGGCCAAGTGCCACCAGGGCCAGACCAGGCTCAACTTGGCTCGGGCCAGGGGGCCTAGACCCAGGCGCGACCTGGCCCAGCCAGGTCCAGCGCCCGGGCCGCCCGGGCCGGGCCGCGCTTAGCCAGGCACCTGGCGCGGGACCGGCCGGTCCAGGCGCGCAAGGCCTGGTTCGGCCGGCCCCCTATTAGGGTTTTTGACCCTCTTTGTTGCCGGTTTCAGGCGCCGCCACCGCCACCGCCACCGCCACCGCCGCCGCCGGCCGCGAGGGTGGCCGAAAGTTGTAGGGGAAAGTCACCCCCTTCATTTCCACTGCCGGTGGTCACCGGCCAGCGATCCGTTCGCCGCCGGTAGCCTCATAAAGATGGCGATTTGTGCAGTTTTGCAGATCGTGACCCTTTCATTCTTGTTCTTTCAACGCTTGAAAAACTAGAGTTTGAGACTCCTCTTATTGCGTGTGACCCTCTAGGCCCATTTACTAGTCCGGTTTTCAGCCCGTTAAGTCCAATAACTAGTTATTGACTTATTGTAATTAATTAATATCTAGACTTCTTATCAAGTTGGGTGACAAGCAACACCGCATGATCCCAGAAGGTAATGGGGTTCAACAAACCACTCATGGAACCTGTCCGTCCACAGTTACCACGTGGCTATAATCCTTTGTTCGCACAATGCTCTCGAGTTAACCTAGGGTATGGTCAACTGTCAAACTCTAGATTGTCAACTCACTTGAATCAAACTCCGCTTTACAATATCCGAAAACCTATTTTCTGATATTGTTTCTGCTCTGGCCAGAGACTCCTGCATATCTATTCTAGAGCATTCTCTCTCCAGTTACCTGAGAGCGAACGATCCTTTATTGAGCACACAATCACCTTCGTAGGTGATGAGGCAGAATCCGATTCGGCCCATTAAAACAAGCCCAAACCCCGTTCAGCCCAACAGCAGCAGTACCAGGCCCTCCGGGAGCCTCCGGCCCATCAGCGGCCCAGCAGCCCTCGGCCCGTAAGCGGCACCGTCGCTCCCGGTCCAACAGGCTTCAGCCCGTCAGCGGCCCACCAGCCTACGGCCCGGGAACAGCGCGGCAGCCCAGGGCCCAACAGGCTTCGGCCCATCAGCGGCCCAACCCCCTTCGGCCCGGTAGCCGAATCCGGCCCACTCCGGTGGCGGATCAGGCACTATGGCAGTTTATCAGTAAGTCCGCATTTAGTCCTATATCGGCTGCCACCGTTAACCATCCGCTATCCTTTGCTATAAATACACCGCTATTTATTGCCCAAAGGATGCTTCCCCAAGCCTCCGAGACCCTTAAGGACTACAGTCCGAAAAGCATTAAAGCTACTCTCTTTGCCTTCTGAATCGAATCTTCTTCAGGAGCTAACTTGACCGTCGGAGGGGGTTGCCCAGGGCTGAAGCCCGGGACTCCTGCTGACTGGTTTTCTTCTTCTATCCCTCCTACAGGAGCTCGGTTCGAATCATCGCCGACCTTCCCGAGTCGGTCTCGGCCTCCGACCTCGGATTCCTCTCCCTGGTCTCGACGCCGTGCGCCGGCTGCCCCGCGACACAGGAGACTCGGTCTCGCGCCGCCCCTTCGTCCGCCGAAGGAGCTTAGGCCCCGACTTCCCGGAGCGAGCCAGCCTTCGGACGCCCGGCTTCGCCTCTGCATCCTTCGTCTTCCGGATCCCCGTCGGGCCCCCGAACACCGATCCGACCCAGCACCGGATCCCTCTCTTCGGATTCCGTCTTCGGAATCTGGTCGTGATAGCTTCGGCTACATCACGTGGCGCCGTCTGTGGGAAACCAACAAAACAAGTCATGTCTAAGCGACCTATGACCCGACGGTCCGGACAAAGCGAGGCAGAAGCGCGGGAGGCCTCTGCGCAGATGCTGCCTTCCGAAGGTGCACCTTCTGCCCCGCCGAGCCTGCCTCTGCCAACCATACCGGAGTCTCTCGGCTCGGAAGACCGAGTGGGGGTGCTCCAGCAGCAAATGGCAATGCTGGCTGCTGCCGTCACGTCCCTAGCGCCTCTTCAGGAGATGGTGTCCGCCATCGCCCAGCGCATGGGACTGATGGGGCAGCTTCCTCAGCAGGCACCGCTCCCCCCACTCTACCCAGTACAAGATGCCCGGTTCCGGCCGGCGCCTACACCGGTTTCTCCCAACGAAACCGCGGCGACGCGCAGCGAGCCCTCGGCGCTACCTGCCCGAGCTCCTCGCGCTGATCGCCTGACGGAGCAGGATTATGCTTCGTCGGAGTACCGTCCGAACCGGACCGGAGGACAATCCGTCGCCACCTCGACTGCCCCGGACCTGGACCGGCGGCTGACGACAATGCGCAAAGAGATGCAGTAGATGGTGTCTCGACCTCACGGGGCGCCTCTCGCCAGCAGCATCCTGGAGCAGACCCCATTCACGGTGGAGCTCCTGGCCACCGAGGTACCCCCCAATTTCAAGCTGCCGAAGGGCCCTCTCTACGACGGAATGACAGATCCAGTCTGTCATTTCTAGAGATTCAACGCCTACCTCCGGGTCCGAGGGATCTCCGAGGCAGTCCGCTGCCGTCTTTTCCCCCTCACCCTTGAAAAAATCGCCCTCACCTGGTTCGACACACTGGCCCCCAACTCCATCCACTCCCTAGTCCAGTTGGGCCAGTTGTTCATCGACCAGTTTTATGATGCCACCCGGCAATGCAAAACCTCTGCCAGCTTGCTGGCCATCCGGCAAGGCCCCACCGAAACTCTCCAGGAGTACTTCACCAAGTTCCGGACCGAGGCCGCCCAGATCCCGAACCTCGACAGCTCGATCGCGGTCTCGGCGGTGATCAGCGGGTGCCGGGACGAGGGGTTCCTCGGCTCCATTGGGAAGCGCCATCCCCCTACCTTCCAGGACCTCGTGGCTCGGGCCCATAAATACATCAACCGGGAGGCCCTGATGCTGTCCAGGGGTAAAGGCGCAGCCGAAGCCACCTCGGCACCTGCTCCCCAGATGGTCCGACCTCGGCCAGAAGACCAGGAGCCCTCCCGAAAGCGGTATCGCCGGGAGGACTGGGACAGGGAGAGGCGACGGGACCCGCAGCCGCAGTACCTACCCTTACATGCTCCCCCTTCCCGGATGCTCATGGAGGTGAAGGGCATGCTCCGGCGGCCTGATCGCATCAAGACCGATCCTCGCCGAAGGGACCCCGGCAAATACTGTGAGTATCACCGGGAGATCGGCCACACGACGAATGAGTGCCGGCAGCTCCGGGAGGAAATAGACCGCCTCATCCGGGAGGGGAGATTGCCGCAGTACCGACGGGAGCAGCCGCCGCAGCAAAACCGGGACGTCCCTGCAGCGCCCAGGCCACAGCAACCCCCGGCGATAGAAGCCGCTCCTCCACCGAAGGTCACCTCGGCCCCGGTAGAGTCATCCCATCAAAGACCCAGTTCTGGGTCTATCATGATGATATCCGGGGGACCGGGGGAGGGATCAAGGCCACGGCAGCACAGCACCGTAGCGGCGGTCGACGGCGAACCGAAGCGGCCTCGTCTGGAAGACATCACCTTCGGCGCCGAGGACCTGACTGATGTTCAGGTCCCTCATGGCCCTCGTCGTCAATGCTGCAATAAATAGCTATGATGTACATAGAATATTTGTGGATAATGGAAGTGCCCCAAACATCTTGTTTTATGACTGTTTTGAAAAAATGGGATTGAGTGAGGCTAATATGAAGCCTCACCGGGGCCCCCTCTTCGGTTTTAACGGCTCGCCCTGCTGAGTAGAGGGCATTGTCCGACTCCCTGTAACCTTAGGCTCCGCCCCCCGGCAATTAACCGTTGAAACGGACTTTGCCGTTGTAAAAATCGATTCAGCCTACAACGCCATATTCGGCCGAAGGCTCATCGGCGGGGTCGGGGCCGTGCCTTCGTCCTTCCATCAGAAGCTGAAATTTCATACCAGCCATGGAATAGGCGAGGCCAGAGGGAATCAAGAAGCGGCCCGGCAGTGTTACATGATTTCGGTCAAAGGGAAGACCGCAGCTGAAACCTTGACGATCGAATCATCGGCCGAGGCATCTCCGGGAGAAGCACTCCTCGCCGTCCCTGTCCCGGGAGGTGAAGGACGAGTACTGATGATAGGCTCCGGCCTAGAGGAGACTGAAGCAGAGAAGCTTACCGAGTTCTTGAAAAAGAATCTCGACGTCTTCGCCTGGTCTCCGGCGGACATGCCCGGGGTTGACCCGGAGGTAGCAGAGCACCGACTCCATACCGATCCCAACCAGCCCCCGGTAAAGCAGAAGCGGCGCACCTTCAATCAGGAAAGGAGGGCCGCCGTCCAAGCCGATGTGCAAAAGGGGCTGGACGCCGGACACCTCCGAGAGGTGCACCATCCGGACTGGATCGCCAACGTGGTCATGGTGCCAAAGAAAGATGGCAAATGGCGTATGTGCGTGGACTTCACCAACCTCAACAAGGCCTGTCCGATGGATAGCTTTCCGCTGCCTCGGATAGACCAGGTGGTGGACGCAACTTTCGGCCACGAGCTTTTAAGCTTCCTCGACGCCCATTCAGGCTACCACCAGATCCGGATGCATCCGGATGATGAAAGTAAGACCATCTTCACGACCGATTTGGGCCTGTACTGTTATACCCGAATGCCCTTCGGTCTGAAGAACGCCGGCGCGACATACCAGCGCCTGGTCAACAAAGTGTTCGCCCCACAGCTCGGCCGAAACATGGAGGTCTATATAGACGACATGTTTGTCAAGAGCCGCGTTGCTGCAGAGCATCTGGCCGACTTGGCCGAGACTTTCTCCGCCCTTAGGCGGTATAAAATGAAGCTGAACCCGGCCAAGTGCGCCTTCGGGGTAGCCTCCGGGAAGTTCCTCGGCTACATGGTCACCCACCGAGGGGTGGAGGCCAATCCAGAGAAGGTTTCGGCCATCATGCAGATGCGCCCCCCGGCAAACCTCCGAGAGGTACAGAAGCTGAACGGGAGGATCGCAGCCCTAAGCCGCTTCATGTCAAGGGCGGCAGACTACTGTTTCCCCTTCTTCAAGCTGCTGAAGAAGGCCAACAACTTCGACTGGACGGATGAGTGCCAAGCAGCCTTCAGTCAGCTGAAGGCCTACCTCTCCAAAGTTCCCATCTTGTCCAAGCCGGTTCCAGGGGAACCCCTGAGCTTGTACCTTGCAGTCTCTGAGGCGGCTCTCAGCGCCGTCCTCGTCCGAGAACAAGATGGCGTTCAGAAGCCAGTTTACTATACCAACCGAGCCCTTCAAGGAGCAGAACTCCACTATCTTGCCCTGGAGAAGCTGGCTCTGGCCCTCGTCTCGTCCGCGAGGAGGCTCCGGCCTTACTTTCTAGCTCATTCCATGAAGGTCCTCACCGACCAGCCCCTAAGACAAATTCTCTCCCGGCCGGAGGTGTCCGGCAGGCTGGCGAAGTGGACGATCGAGCTAGGGGAGTTCGACATCTCCTACGCCCCTCGGGTAGCAATAAAAGCCCAGGCGTTGGCAGACTTCATCGCCGAACTTACCCCCGGCGCCTCCACGGCACCTCAGCCGGCACCCGTCTCGCCCGAAACCGAGGCTACGTCGGCTCCTGCGTCGGCAGACGAATGGCGACTCTTCGTAGACGGCTCCGCGTGCTCCACGGGCAGCGGCGCCGGATGGATCCTGGCATCACCCGAAGGGGTCGTCACGGAGTACGCCCTGCGCTTCTCCTTCCCAGCAACTAACAATGCCGCCGAGTACGAAGCTCTCATCTCCGGCCTCCGGGCCGCGAAGAAGCTCGGCGCCCGGAACCTGAAAGCCTTCAGCGATTCCCAGCTGATCGCCAGCCACATCTCCGGGGAGTACGAGGCTCGGGACGCAATAATGGCGTCTTATCTCTAGGTGACTCGCAAAATCCTCGCCCAATTAAACTCTTATGAAATCGTGAGGATCCCGAGAGCCGAGAATACCCGAGCCGATGCACTTTCCCGGCTGGCGTCAACACAAGACGGGGGAGGAGGCCGAATGATCCTCGTCGAGGAGCTCGCCGAACCAAGCCTCGGCGAAGCCGAAGCCATGATAGTCACTGAGGTCGAGGCCGAGACATGGATGACTCCCCTCGTCGCCTTTCTTCTCCGAGGAGAAGTCCCGCCAGACCCAAGGGAGGCGAAGCACATTCGGCAGCGCTCATCTCACTTCCTCCTTCTGGACGGGGTGCTGTACAAGAAATCCTTCGGCCGACCACTGCTGCGGTGCCTCGGCCCGGCTGAAGCCGACTACGCCGCGAGAGAAGTCCATGAAGGGGTGTGCGGGGCGCATGCGGGAGGAAGGGCTGTGGCTCACAAACTCCTGAGGCAAGGCTACTGGTGGCCGACACTCCGAGAGGCCGCATTAGCCCTCGTACGGCGCTGTGACCAGTGCCAGAGGTTCAGCTCCCTCATTCACCAGGCGGCCACCCTTCTGACCCCCTTGTCCGATCCATGGCCTTTCGCCCAATGGGGAATCGACCTCCTGGGACCTTTTCCCGTCGCCACCGGCCAAAGAAAATTCCTCATCGTGGCGGTAGACTATTTCACTAAGTGGGTCGAAGCTGAACCCCTCGCGTCAATAACCGATAGCAATGCTTGGAACTTCGTGTGGAAGTCCATCATTTGCCGGTTCGGCATCCCTCGGGCCATCATTTCTGACAATGGAAAGCAGTTCGACAGCCGACGATTCAGCGACAACTGCGCCAGCTTCGGCATACTTCACAAGTTCACTTCGGTGGCGCATCCTCGAGCAAACGGCCAAGTCGAAGTCACCAACCGAAGCCTGCTGCAGGGATTGAAAACCCGCCTCGGCGAAGCTAAAGGCCGATGGGTAGAGGAGCTGCCAAGTGTTCTGTGGGCCTATCGGACGACAAGCCGAACCCCCACCGGCAAAACTCCCTTTCGCATGGCCTACGGGATAGAGGCCGTTATTCCGGTAGAAATCGGCCTTCCCTCTCCCAGGGTCATTGCTTACAATCCGGAGGCCAACGAAGAAGGTTTGAAAGACCACCTGGACCTCATTGAAGAGACCCGAGACAAGGCTCGTATCCGGCTGGCGGCTTATCAACAGCGCATGGCCAAGTACCACAACACTCGAGTAAAGCCCCGAAGCTTTGAAGTAGGGAGCCTCGTGTTGAGGAATGCTCATGCTTCCAAACCAGCCGAAGCCTCAGGGAAGCTTGCCCCCAACTGGGAGGGGCCCTATCGGGTCAGGGAGGTGATCAGGCGTGGAGCTTATCGGTTGGAGACCCTTTCGGGCCAACCTCTCCCTCGCACCTGGAATGTAGAGCACCTTCGGCGTTATTATATGTAAGTCACCTCTCCCCAGGCTTTCAGCCGGAGGGTATGAATAAAGACTTCTTTTTCAGGAAACCTGTTGTTATTCTCTAAGTCCGTATAAACCGTATCGGGAGTGGCTTCGGCCATGCAAACCGTACCGGGAGCGGCATGGTATTCTCTCAAAGTCCGCGAGTCCTTCGATCCGACGAATGGCTTCGGCCATGTAATCCGGATCAGGACGCGGCATGTTATTCTCTAAGTCCGTGTAAACCGTATCGGGAGTGGCTTCGGCCATGCAAACCGTATCGGGAGCGGCATGGTATTTTCTCAAAGTCCGCGAGTCCTTCGATCCGACGAATGGCTTCGGCCATGTAATCCGGATCAGGACGCGGCATGGTTTTCTCTAAGTCCGTGTAAACCGTACCGGGAGTGGCTTCGGCCATGCAAACCGTATCGGGAGCGGCATGGTATTCTCTCAAAGTCCGCGAGTCCTTCGATCCGACGAATGGCTTCGGCCATGTAATCCGGATCAGGACGCGGCATGGTTTTCTCTAAGTCCGTGTAAACCGTACCGGGAGTGGCTTCGGCCATGCAAACCGTATCGGGAGCGGCATGGTATTCTCTCAAAGTCCGCGAGTCCTTCGATCCGACGAATGGCTTCGGCCATGTAAACCGGATCATGACGCGGCATGTTGTTCTCTAAGTCTGCATAAGACGAAGCGGGAGTGGCTTCCGCCATATGAACCGCATCTGGAGCGGCGGGATACCCCTTCGGACATTATGAGCCACATTAGCAAATGCCCCGGCCGTATCTACTGGCAATATTTTATCAACGCCCTATCCGAACCTAGATCGGGTCTCGGCTTCGCGAACTATAGCGAACGATGGCAGGATCTCGGACTTCCGAAAGGCCAGATTCGGCCAAATCATGCAGAAGACAATGAGGTAAAACTCTGAAATACTTCATATATTCACGAAAGGGTAAGTACAAAATCGGCCATCCGCTTGGCCGAAGGCTTACAAGAAAAGGAAAACAAAAACCGAGGGGAGCCCTCGTATCAGCCCTCAACAACCCCTTCCTCCTCTGCTTCGACGGCGTCTCGGCCAGGAGAGGGAGAGGGGGAGTCAACGATCTGCACAGCTTCGGGCGGGGCAGCCTCCTCAGGGGCCTCCTCGGCAGGCACGGCTTCGTCATCCGGAGCTGGGGGCGGGGCCTCTCGGCCATGAGCTCCTTCCACCAGGATAGGAGCTCCCTGGCTTCCTCGCCCATCGGTAGGGCGACCCCGGTTAAATCGACGCTCGGGCAGGCCCTCTGGGCGACAGCCAGCCCGAGGTCGAAGACCGAAGAAGACGCCAGCAGTTGAGCTTGGAGGAACTCTTCGGCGTAGTCCGGGCCGGCCTTGTAATCGGCTACGGCCGAGTCCGCCACCTCCTCCAGCTCCTGCTTCAGAGCCGATACCTCCTCGGCATGGCGGCGCTTCTCCGAAGCCCGCCGGGAGTCCTTGTCCTGGATCTAGGACTTGAGGGCCCGGATCACAGACTGAGCCGCAGCGAGCTCACCCTCGGCCTTCTCCTTCTCCCGCTCGGCCTTCACTTTGGCCTCGGCGGAAGCACGGGCCTCTGCTGCCCTCTCCTCCAGCTGCACCCGCGTCCGGACGCTCGCGGTTACGAGCCCATCGATCATGGGCTCTATACGGGGCACCACCGAAGGACCCTCGTCCAAACCGGCCGACTCCCCCTCGGCCTCCAGGAGCTTGAGTCGGAGCAGCTCCTGATGGTGCATCAGGACGCTACCCGTCACCGCAGCCTGCAGACCGAAAGCAGACAAGGATCAGAGATAGTCAATCAAAAGACATCTAAGGAGAGCTAAGTTGAAGCACATTCAAGCTTCTTACCTGGACCGCCAACCGAGCGCTCATCGCCGCCAGGTCGGTGACCGAGTGGTCCTTCAGCTCTTCGAAAGCCGAAGGGAGAGTGAGGCTGCGGAGCAGACGGAGGCACGTCTGCGAGTCCTCCATACTCTCGTCCTTGTACACCCCCGGTTTGGGGTGCCACCACTCGCGTTGCGCCCAGGGCGCCTGCGACCCGGCGCCTTCGTCATCGGCTCCTGCCGATACGGGCGGAGGGGAGTCGCCCCTCGGCGCCTCGGGAGACGCCAGCCTTGCGGCCCATCGGGCCACGGCACTCCTCCTGATCAGCGGAGCCGGCTCCGCCTCTTCGGCCTCCTCCGCCCGGGGGCGCTTCGACGGTCGGCCGCCCCTTTGAGCGGCGAACTTGGTCTTTTGCTCCCTCTCAAGAGCAGCGGCGGCAGCACGGCCCTCGGCGGAGGCCGCAGTCCTTGGGACCCCGCCTCGGGTCCTCGGAGCTCCAGCGCCTCGGCCGGACCCGCCTGCCGCCTGCGGGGCCGGTGCCCGGCCTGGACCGCGCTGGTCGGATATCCGGGCGAGGAGGGCGTCGAGCTCAGCCATTGCTGCAAGCAAGAAAAACATGTTAGAAACAAAACAGAGGCCAAGTGCAAACTTAAAGCCGACTTACCCTCGGCCGAAACTTCATCAGCCTCCTCAGCCGGAGGAGCTTCGGCAGGAGGAGCGGCAGCCCTTCCTCCGCGGCCCCGCGGAGTCTCCCCGGGAGGAAGGTAGGGGAAGGCTCGCTCCGGATCGGACCGGGGGTCCGGCCATACCCTGGCGTTCACCAGCCGCTCTGACGCGCTGAGGAGCCCCCAGATGTCGTACGGGGCCATGATCTGGATATGGCCTACGAGGGTGCTCTGTACGGAGGTCAGAGCAGGAGGGTCCGAGAGGCCTGCGGCCAGCGGCGCCCATTCAGTAGGAAAGGGCCACACGCCCTTCTCGTTCTCCGGCATAGAGATGAAGATGAACTTCCTCTTCCAGCCGTGGATGGACGAGGGCTTCCCGGAGAATATGCTTCGGCCGACCCGAGGGACAAAGCAGTACCACTCGGATTTCCCCTGCCTTTGGATTTTAAAGAGGTAGCGGAAGACGTTGATAGAAGGATTGATCCATATACGGGCGAAAACGCTCAAAAATCCGTATACGGTGCGCCAGGAGTTGGGAAAAAGCTGAGACGGGGCCAGCCCGTAGAAGCTGAGAAGGTTGATGACAAAGGTGGGAAGAGGAAGACGGAAGCCTGCTTGGAAGCTATCAACATAAATAGAGAAGGAACCCGGGCGGAGAGTGTTGGCCCTGGTGGCGGAGCCAGGCCGATGAGGGGTCGTCCAGGAAGGAAGCTGCAAGTAAGAAACAAGGTTCCTCACCTCTGCATCCGAAAGGGCGCAGGATGCTTCCGAGGCGATGTCGGGACGACGGCGTCCCGAGGTAGAAGCCCGGCCTGGGTTCCGGACCTCTTCGGTGGCCTCGGCCCCGGAAGCCTCGGACCCCTCAGTCCCAGAGTTCTCAGGCTCTTCAGACATCGCGGAAGAAAGGGAATCCGAGGTGAGGGGATCTGGAAGGACTCCGGACCATAAGGCCGCGAAGGGGAGAAAGAAGGCCAACGCTTACTCGCAGGAAGGGGGAGGAAATCTCTCCTGAACCGAGCACAGCTTCTCAAGCCACCCAGCTCCACCAGCGATGCGCTCTGAGGAATGGAGATCCTCCCACGGTGGCCGGCGAGCTCGGACGAAGCCTTCAGAGAGCTAGCCTTTCGCCGGAGAAGGGGGAGAGCTCGGGTGATCGCAGGGGAAACGCAAGCGCAGCAGCAGGAAGAAGAACAGTGCCCTGTTGAGGGCTTGTATTTATAAGCACCATCCGAAGCGCCTCCCGCCGAAGCCAACGGCCGAGATCATCCCTCTCGTCCCCTCGCTCCTCTCGGATGCCCTCCACGTGCACCGTCCTTCGGCAATGATGCCGGGCCGGCTCCGGGGCTCGCAGCAGAGCGATCAACGGCCGAGAGCGCTCCGACCCTTCGGCTGATCACCCGGATGCCCGTCACGTGTCCTGATCCGCGTACCGAAGAAGGGAGCGGCGGCAATCCGAGTGGTGCCTCGGGCAGAGAGCCGAGGCGATCCGCGGCCCGCGGGCGGTCAGGATCCTTTTGTGTTTTTGACGGAGCGGCCGGATGCGCGACGCGTGTCCCGTGCTTCCTCGCGAGGCGATGCCCATCCCGTCCATTTAATGAAGCCTGACGCGAGTCAGAGGGCTCGGCCCTTCGGCTTCTGAGCTTTGAGCCTTCGTCGCCACTCCGAGTGAAGACGAAGCGACCGCATAGCCCTCGGCCGACCGAGGGCACCCTCTTCTCGAAGAAAAAGAACAGAGCTTCGGGTAAGACACATGTTACGCTATTCTCCTGTTAACTTCGGGTTATACTCTCGCCATCTCATAACTGAGGAAGACAAGAGTGGGGGGCTATGTGATGAGGTAGAATCCGATTCGGCCCATTAAAACAAGCCCAACCCCGTTCAACCCAACGGCAGCAGTACCAGGCCCTCCGGGAGCCTCCGGCCCATCAGCGGCCCAGCAGCCCTCGGCCCGTAAGCAGCACCGTCACTCCCGGCCCAACAGGCTTCAGCCCGTCAGCGGCCCACCAGCCTATGTCCCGGGAACAGCGCGGCAGCCCAGGGCCCAACAGGCTTCGGCCCATCAGCGGCCCAACCCCCTTCGGCCCGGTAGCCGAATCCGGCCCACTCCGGTGGCGGATCAGGCACAATGGCGGTTTATCAGTAAGCCCTCATTTAGTCCTATATCGGCTGCCACCGTTAACCATCCGCTATCCTTTGCTATAAATACACCGCTATTTATTGCCCAAAGGATGCTTCCCCAAGCCTCCGAAACCCTTAAGGACTACAGTCCGAAAAGCATTAAAGCTACTCTCTTTGCCTTCTGAATCGAATCTTCTTCAGGAGCTAACTTGACCGTCGGAGGGGGTTCCCCAGGGCTGAAGCCCGGGACTCCTGCTGACTGGTTTTCTTCTTCTATCCCTCCTGCAGGAGCTCGGTTCGAATCATCGCCGACCTTCCCGAGTCGGTCTCGGCCTCCGACCTCGGATTCCTCTCCCTGGTCTCGACGCCGTGCGCCGGCTGCCCCGCGACACAGGAGACTCGGTCTCGCGCCGCCCCTTCGTCCGCCGAAGGAGCTTCGGCCCCGACTTCCCGGAGAGAGCCAGCCTTCGGACGCCCGGCTTCGCCTCTGCATCCTTCGTCTTCCGGATCCCCGTCGGGCCCCCGAACACCGATCCAACCCAGCACCGGATCCCTCTCTTCGGATTCCGGCTTCGGAATCCGGTCGTGATAGCTTCGGCTACATCAGTAGGTCTTCCGCTGGACCCGATCCTTGACTATTAGAGATCCCGTGGATAGGGATTCGTAGGTCAAGGTCAAAGTCCAGAAGTCCACCGACAAGGTGTCTTTGGTGTCTCAAGTCCAAGGATCAACCACGCCACTGTGACGATGAATCAAGCCGACTGACAGTCAGGTAAATTACCATTCGGCAATTCATGTCGGATCAGTTCAGTGAACTCATTCCCCAATGAGCACCTACAGGACCATTGTGTCTCCACACGAGTAACTAACGAGATCAGTTACCCTCATCATATGAGCTGGAATAACCTGTACTAGTCTTACCGGATGTTTGATGTCCTTCTCAAACATCCTACGACTAGGAACAATTAAGAATATGTGTTTATAAGTCATCAGTCTCATTATTATGATCTCATCATAATCTAATGATTATTGCACATATTCATGAACTTCATTATGCGCAATTATAAATTTGACAATCTATATAATGAATTTAACACCATTTATTAGTGAACCAAATTGAAATAGGTGCCTTATGATTGGCTTAGAGGACACCTATATCCATCACTAGGAAGGGCCGTACCGAGTAAAAGAAGTCGTCCAATGAGGGGCATATTGGTTGGAAACTCTCTCGGGTCAACCTCTTCCTCGCACTTGGAATGTAGAACGCCTACGTCATTATTCATATAAAGTTCCTTCTCGGATTTCGTCCGAAATTTAAGCCATGGTCAATATAAAAGCATCAATTGAGCAAATAACTCTAAAGCACTATGTCCGGCACAATTCTGAGTCTGTGTAAACTGTATCGGGAGTTCCTTCGGCCAAGCAAACCGTACAGGGAGCGGCATAACTCAGACCGTGTAAACCGTATCGGGAGTAGCTTCGGCCATGCAAACTGTACTGGGAGTGGCACAACTAAGACCGTGTAAACTGTATCAGAAGTGGCTTCGGCCATAGAAACCGTACCGGGAGCGGCACATTCTAAAGCCCATGCATAATCATCAGGAGGAAAATTTTTAAGTCCCATAAATTGCTCTCGGCAAAAAGTGAAGAATGAAAGTCAAAACTTTGAGACAATATCTGCGGCAGTATTTGAAAAAAGGCACTTTTTTATATTGGAAGGCATTATTACAAAAGGTATCGGCAAATATAAAAGAGAGTCGGGACATGCCTCGGCTCATTGATTACAAAAGTATGAAGGTAAAAAAACAAAAAAGACTATTCAACTAACTCCCCCTCGTCCAAGCTAAGGAGGGAAATTGCCGGAGTCACAAGAGTCGAGGGAGATGCAATACGATCAGATGAAGGCGCGACCTCTTGAGCAGCCAGGAGCTTCTCGGCTTTAAGGGCACGCCACCACTCTAGCAGTTCGTACCCCTCCGCTTTCGAGGGATAGCTGAACCCTGTTAGATCCATCTCAGAACAGGCCCTTTGTGCGATGGCCATCCCGAGATCGAACATATTGGCAGCTGTGTTGGCTCCGACATCCAGGTGGGCTTCTGTATAGTCCGACCCAACTTTGAAGGCATCCACGGATGAACGGACATCGTGCCGAATGGACATCATCTTCAACCTTTTTTGCGACCTCCTCAGCCTTATTCTTGGCTGCCTCCACGGCCTCGGAGAGTTGTGTGGTTTAGCAGCGTGAAGAAAGGAGCGTAGAGCGAGCACCTTGTCCTTCCTCGCCATTGGAGCGCAGAGCGAATCGATTTCCCCGAGTGCATAGGTCAGTATGCTCTCGGCTCTTTCTTGAGCATCGGACGCCTTGCGGACATCCTCCTTCTACCTGGACAGCTCGACCCCTAGTCGAGCGTTCATTCTTAAAAGTGCATCAATGTTGCTCTCCAGGTCTGTAATGATCCCCTGTCAGCTGATTCAGTCATGCCGGCTTACTACGAACCGAAGGGACCCGTTGACAACAGGAACAACCCGAACATGACTTGTACAGTTAAGATTGAGCACTTTGCATGTAAATAAACAAAACACTTCATATTGATGACATACACAGTGTTGGGTTTTCTCGGTTTCTCCGGATCGCTCACGAAGCGGAAAACAAAAATATTTACAACGATCCGTTCCCGTTTAAAAATCTAAAATACAAGATAATCGGATTATCTTTTCTCACCGTGTGCGGATTCGAATCCGCAGCCGTTCGGTTCCGTCGGTGTGACACCGCAAGCCGCGCAAACGCCCGGCCTCTAGCAAAGTCCACGCGATCCTCCCCGCGACGGATATCCTCGAGTTCCTCGTTCTTCGCAGCCCACGAAGCCTCCGCCGGTCGCCGCAATGATCGCCGCAACGCGCGGACGATTTCCCGTCGAACGGGATTCGGAGAAGCGGCGTAGCAGATCTGGATCTGCCTGGACGCCAGAGGAAGACAGAAACTAAGGAGGGGTGGCTAGGGTTAGCAGCAGCTTGGCCTGCTCAGCCCGTTCGCTATGTTTTATACTAACCGCGCGGTTTTTTCATAAAAACCCCCGGTTTGTATAAAACCCACTCATTTATCCATCGCCTTGAGAATCATTTGTGTGTGACCCTCTAGGCCCAAGTACCAGTCCAGTTAATGGCCCAACAAGCCCAGTGACTCCTCACTGGCTTTATTAATTAATTATTAACCTTTTATTAATCAATTAATCAATCGAATTGATGTCGCACATCGAATTCGACAGGGCCTCCGATCACGTTGGGTGCCAAGTAACACCGCGTGAACCCGGAAGGTATTTGGGGTTAAGTAACCCACTCTTGGAACCTTTCCGCCGACAGTTACCGCGTGGATATAATCATTCATTCGTACAATGCTCTCAAGTCAACTCAGGGTATGGCGAGCTGTCAAACCCTAACCGGTCGACTCACTTGGGTTGGATGCCGCTGATGAATATCGGAAAACTCCTTTCCCGATATTATCGTCCGCCCTGGCCAGGGACTTTCGTGCAATGTTCTTAGAGCATTCTCCCTCTAAGTACCGAGAGCGAATGATTCCTTATTGACACACAATTCCCTTCGACAGTATTCCCCTGTACCCAATCCTTGGCGTATTAGAATCCCGTGGCTGGAGATTCGTAAACCAAGGTCAAAGCACAGAAGTCCACCCCCAAGGTGTCCTTGGTGTCTCAGGTCCGAGGATCATCTACGCAACTGCGACAATAGAATCAAGCTGGTTGACAGTGAGGTACAATACCATCTAGCGATTCAGTCGGATCAGTTCAGTGAACTCATTCTCCAATGAGCACCTACAGATTCGCCTTAGTGTCTCCACACAAGTGACTTATGAGACCAGTCACCCTCATCATATGAGTAGGAGTAATCTGTACTAGTCTAACCGGATATTCGATGTCCTTCTCGGATATCCTCCGACTAAGAACGATTAAGAATATGTGTGTTTAAGTGATCAGTCTCATTAGTATGATCTCATCATAATCTGATCACTATAACACATATTCACGGACTTCATTATGAAACGAGAATTAATGCGATTTACACATAATGAATATTATACCATTATATTAATAAACTGAACGAGATTTACATAGTCAGATTGACTTGTAGGCCACCTAAACTAACAATCTCCCACTTGGACTAAAGCCAATCACCTTTATACAATAAGCCTATAGACTCTAGGTGACGCTCAAACACAATTTGAGCCAACGGCTTTGTCAGTGGATCTGCTATGTTGTCGACGGATGGAACTCTTTCCACTACTACATCTCCTCTAGATATGATCTCTCTGATAAGGTGAAAGCGCCTCAGAATATGCTTCGATTTCTGATGAGACCGTGGCTCTTCGGCTTGCGCAATGGCTCCATTGTTGTCGCACAACAGTGGAACAGGCTCAGAGATGCTGGGAACTACGTCGAGGTCGGTGATGAATTTCTTCAACCATACTGCTTCCTTGGCGGCTTCAGCTGCAACGATGTACTCAGCTTCAGTCGTCGAATCTGCAGTGGTTACTTGCTTGGAACTCTTCCAGAACACTGCGCCACCGTTCAAAGTAAACACGAATCCAAATGTTGACTTGCTATCATCTGGATCTGACTGGAAACTCGAGTCAGTAAAGCCTCGCAGTTTCAAGTCACCTCCTCCATAGACAAGAAACATATCCTTAGTTCTTCTCAAGTACTTAAGGATACATTTCACTGCCTTCCAGTGCTCTTCGCCTGGATCAGCCTGAAATCTACTCGTAACACTTAGAGCAAATGCAACATCAAGCCGTGTATATAGCATGGCATACATGATAGATCCTATGGCAGAGGCATAGGGTATTCTATCCATGAATGCCCTCTCATCAGGAGTCTTAGGAGACTGCTCCTTTGAGAGAATAATTCCATGTCTCATCGGTATGAGACCTCTCTTAGAATTTTCCATGCCAAACTTTTTGACTATGGTGTCTATGTACAAGGATTGGGTCATTCCAAGCATCCTCTTTGATCTATCTCTATAGATCCGTATTCCTAATACGTAGGATGCTTCTCCCAAATCCTTCATGGAGAAGTTTTTCGACGGCCAGATCTTTACTGATGACATCATAGCTACATCATTCCCAATTAGTAGTATGTCATCTACGTAAAGAACTAGAAAAGTGACTGCACTCCCACTGGTCTTCTTGTACACACAAGGCTCATCTTCATTCTTAATGAAGTCATAAGACTTGACAGCCTCGTCAAATCTTATGTTCCAACTCCGGGAAGCCTGCTTCAGTCCATAAATGGACCTCTGAAGCTTGCACACTTTATCTGGAGATTCTTTGGACGTGAAACCTTCTAGTTGTATCATATACACCTCTTCCTCAAGGTTACCATTGAGGAAGGTAGTCTTCACATCCATCTGCCAGATTTCATAATCAAAATGTGCAGCAATGGCGAGCAGAACTCTGATCGACTTTATCATGGAAATTGGTGAGAAAGTCTCGTCATAGTCAATTCCTTGCCTTTGACGATATCCTTTTGCCACCAACCTTGCCTTATAAGTGTCGATCCGTCCATCAAGACCGATCTTTCTCTTAAAGATCCACTTGCAACCGATGGGTACAATACCCTCGGGCAAGTCCTCCAAGTTTCAAACTTGATTGGTGTACATGGACTGGATTTCTGAGTTCATGGCTTCTCGCCATTTCCCGGCTTCTAGGCCTTCTATGGCCTCTTGGTAGGTATGTACCTTAGACTCACCTTCAGCGATATGTCCCACATATCGTTCGGGTAGTCTAGGTAATCTACCAGATCTACGAGGCTCATCTGTATATACCTGAACAGATTCAGGAACTGATATCTCATTTGATGATAATGTAGCTGTTTGGGGATCTGGAACCTCTTCCAGTACTATTTTACTCCCACTGTCCTCCTGGAGAAGGTATTCCTCTTCTAGGAAGACAGCTTTCCTGGCGACAAACACCTTTTGTTCATCAGGATGGTAAAAATAGTATCCAAAGGTTTCCTTTGGATATCCCACAAACCTACATTTATCAGTTCGTGATTCTAGCTTGTCTGGATCATGCCTCTTTACATGAGCAGGACAACCCCAGACTTTAACATGTTTAAATTCTGGTTTCCTGTCTTTCCATATCTCAAATGGAGTAGAGGCTACAGACTTGCTGGGTACTCTGTTCAGTAGGTATGCTGCTGACTCTAGAGCATACCCCCAGAGGGACACTGGTAATCCTGAAAAGCTCATCATGGATCGCACCATGTCTAACAAGATGCGATTCATCCTTTCTGATACACCATTCATCTGTGGTGTATATGGAGGGGTCAGCTGAGAAAGGATACCCTTATCCTTTAAGAATTGTGTGAAGTTAGTACTCAAGTATTCTCCTCCTCGATCTGATCGAAGCGCTTTATTACTCTTTCCTCACTGCTTCTCCACCTCATTCTTGAACTCCTTGAACTTCTCAAATGCTTCCGACTTGTACTTCATTAAGTACACATAGTCGAATCTTGAGAAGTCATCGGTGAACGTGATGAAGTATGAAAAGCCACCTTTGGCTTGGGTGGACATGGGACCACATACATCCGAATGTATTAGTTCCAAAATGTCCTTGGCACGTTCTCCATGTCCAGTAAATGGAGATTTTGCCATCTTTCCCATAAGGCAGGATTCGCATGTTGCAAACGATTCATAATCGAATGTTGTTAAGTAACCATGCTTGTGCAACTTTTGCAACCTGCTTTCGCCAATGTGCCCAAGTCTACAATGCCACATGTAGGCTTGGTTCACACAATTCTTGCTCTTCTTAAGAGCATTATCAATCTGAAGATTGTAATAAGAAACATCTAATAGATATAGACCGTTGACTAAAGATGCTGAAGCTATTGATTTATTACCATAATAAATCGAACAACTTCTATTCTCAATAGTCAACCTATATCCTATCTTGTCCAAACAAGATATTGATATGATGTTCTTTATTATGCTAGGAACATAATAACAATCTTCCAAAAGTAAGGCGTCTCCTGATGGAAGCCTGAGGTTTGCTGTCCCAACAGCAATCGCCGCAACTTTTGCGCCGTTTCCTAGCCTCAATTCCACCTCACCTTGTCTCAGCTTGCGCTTACTTGTCAGCATCTATACATCATGGCAGATATGAGAAGCACATCCAGTATCCAATACCCAAGATGTGGAATCTCTAACCGACAAGTTGATATCTATCATATAGATATCTGAAGCTTCAGACAGCTTCACTCTTCCATGAGCTTTAGCATCAAGGAACTCCTTGCAGTTCATCTTCCAGTGATCATACTTCTTATAATAGAAGCAGTCACCCTTTACTACTCTTTTACCTTTGTCCTTTGATCTTTTATCGTCAACTGTCATCTCTGCTTCAGGGGCATCTAATGCCGATTCAGCAAGAGGATCAGGTAAGTCAAAAGGGCATCAAGTATGCCACGGAGTGGGTTATTCGACGACATAATTCCCTACAGGAGATAAGTAAAATCTATTTAGCAGATGTTCAATTATTAAAATTTAAAACAAGACATGGTCTTTTGTTCAAGTTTATCTCCCACTAATTTTCAACGGACTGTATAACCCTCAGTTATACAGAACGGGAGACGCCGACAGTCTCCTAGTGGGGATCAGAATCTCAATGACTTGCACTACAGCCTTGTGGATAGCACAACAAACTGTAATATAATCAGAGAGCACCCAACTCATGAGACTTGCAACTCCTTGCAATATCTGATCATAGCTTCGGTCCCCAGAGATTTAATGGTCTTGTGGATAGCACAACAAACCACTAATTCTGGTCTAAGCTAACAATCGTTACGCGACAAGCATAGATTTGCATGCAACCCTTGTAGATAGCACAATAAAGCTACATGGTTCCTCTACTCCGATCTATAGGCATCTAATGCCATAGCCACAGTTTCTCCTCCCAATTAAGCAGGCCTTGTGGATAGCACAACAAACCTGCCTAAAGTGATTCGACTCTTATGACTATAACAATGGTGGACTACGCGGTAAGTTCTCAACTACTCGCGTTACGGCTTAGAGTTTATCTGAGGGTATTTAGATAACTTTTATCTTGGTCTCTCCTAGGTAACAGTATATAAATACATCATATATATTTACTAAATACTATAACCTGCTTTGATTCATAATCAAAAGAACAACAATGCATCTCATACATGTCATTAGTGTGGTCATGGGTAGCACAGTGGGTTTGACTGGAGCCAACAGTCAAACGCACACACAATCTAATTATAACATTTACATTAGATATCCTGCAATCACATAGGCAAGAGATCTCTATCTTTTCGCCTTCCTGGTTGCAGTCGTGGATCGTCCTCGCTCCTTCCTCGGTTGCCTCGATCAGATTACAATAAATTCTAGAATTTACAAGTAAATTGAAGAAGGCCTTATGGCGAGTACAAGAGAGAGAGGGAGGTAGAAATACATCGGAGTATGAGAGAGAGAGAGGTGCGCAGACCACTATTTATTAACAATTAATAATCAAACATACATCCACGATCCACACAATCCATTCATCACATGAATAATAAATTAAGTGTATATCCATGACCACAGTGTGTTTTAAACATCCCACACATGATTCAGCACATCACATGGCTAAAACAAATAAGTTTTTCAAAATAAATAATTTTGGCTTTCAAAAAGCTGGGATCCAATCAAAATTGGTATTTAAATTTCGAAAACTCATTTTATTAACTTAACATGCAATTAAGTCTAATTTAAAAGCAATAAACACACATCACATGCGCACACACTCCGAATTAATAATTCCAGATTATTCCATGCAAATTAGAACATTTCTAATAATCTAACACTTAGATTAAACCCCATTAATAATCTAACAATTAGACTATTTTAAAGACTAATCTAACTCTTAGATTAATCCAATGAAGTCAATTAATAGTTTAACAATTAAATTAATAATCAACCAAATCAATTATTAACTACTAATCTAACACTTAGATTAGCCAATTAATGTTAATTATTAATTTAACTCTTAAACCAATAATTAACACTAACTAATTAATAATTAATTAATCTAACTCTTAGATTAGATAATTAATTAATGTTAATGACTAATTTAACTCTTAAACTAGTAATTAACATAGATTAAATATTTAAACCCCTAATCTAACTCTTAGATTAGTTAATTTAAAATCAATTATTAACTTAACACTTAAATTAATAATTAACTTTAATTAATTAATAATTACTAATCTAACTATTAGATTAGAAGATTAATGTTAATCATTAATTTAACCCTTAAATTAATAACTAACAATAATAATTAAAGATTACTAATTTAACACTTAAATTAGTCATGTAAGTTAATTATTAATTTAACTCTTAAATTAATAACTAACATAGATTTTAATTAACAATTAGTTGAAATAATAATTAATAATCTAACTGTTAGATTAATAATTATTAATAACTAATTTAACCCTTAAATTAGTTTAATTAATATTAATTATTAGTTTAACAATTAAACTTACAATTAACATTAATAAATTAACAACTAAAAGTTAATCTAAAATGATTCAAAATCATTAATACCTTGATTAAATAAAATTGAAAGATAATTTATGTTTCAAAACATCTTTTGAATTTCAAAATTAAATTCCAATTATTAATTAATTGGGCAATTTAGGGTTTTAAATCAGAAATAGGGGTTTAAAATTCCTAATGGGCTGAGCCATAGGGCTCGGGCCCTGGCCGAGCCAGGGCTCGGACCAGGCGCCCACAGTGGGCGCCTGGCTCGAACCTGGTTAGACCAGGCCCCCCAGACCCGGTCCGGGCCGGTCCGACCGGCTCGGGACCGGGTATCCCCCACCCTAACCCTAGCTACTGTTTGCTGTTGCAGGTTGGAGCAGCCGGCGGTAGGGAGGAGCTACAGGACTTCGGCGGCCGGGCCACCGGCGCCGCCCTGTCCCGCCGGCGGTGCCCCCGGCGTCGGCAGGCACACCGGTGGGCCCCGGTTTGGGGTATTAACCGAGCCCAAGAAAGCCCCAAATTTCTGATTTTTCAGGTTTCAAAAACCCGAGTTTGGGCTCGTTTTTCAGGACCTCAAAGGGCACTCCGGCGCCGATCTTGGTGACCGGTGGATAGAGGTAACTATCCTCTATGGATCCGGAGTCTCGGCCGGCCATCCCAATGCTTGGGAAGCGAGTACGAAGTCGCCGAAAAGCCCCGATTGATCATCTCATGAAGAACTCTAAAAACCCCCAAATAAAATCCGAAAAATGACAGAAAAATAATCAAATTATTTTGTTCATCTTATGAACACTATTCTGTCATTTTAATCGGATTAAACGCATGGAATAACTCAAGAAAAAATAATTTCGGAAACCGAAACGGGATGAGAAACAGTGGAACCTGGCTCTGATACCACTGTTGGGTTTTCTCGGTTTCTCAGGATCGCTCACGCAGCGGAAAACAAAAATATTTACAGCGATCCGTTTCCGTTTAAAAATCTAAAATACAAGATAATCGGATTATCTTTTCTCACCGTGTGCGGATTCGAATCCGCAGCCGTTCGGTTCCGTCGGTGTGACACCGCAAGCCGCGCAAACGCCCGGCCTCTAGCGAAGTCCACGCGATCCTCCCCGCGACGGATATCCTCGAGTTCCTCGTTCTTCGCAGCCCACGAAGCCTCCGCCGGTCGCCGCAATGATCGCCGCAACGCGCGGACGATTTCCCGTCGAACGGGATTCGGAGAAGCGGCGTAGCAGATCTGGATCTGCCTGGACGCCAGAGGAAGACAGAAACTAAGGAGGGGTGGCTAGGGTTAGCAGCAGCTTGGCCTGCTCAGCCCGTTCGCTATGTTTTATACTAACCGCGCGGTTTTTTCATAAAAACCCCCGGTTTGTATAAAACCCACTCATTTATCCATCGCCTTGAGAATCATTTGCGTGTGACCCTCTAGGCCCAAGTACCAGTCCAGTTAATGGCCCAACAAGCCCAGTGACTCCTCACTGGCTTTATTAATTAATTAATAACCTTTTATTAATCAATTAATCAATCGAATTGATGTCGCACATCGAATTCGACCGGGCCTCCGATTACGTTGGGTGCCAAGCAACACCGCGTGAACCCGAAAGGTATTTGGGGTTAAGTAACCCACTCTTGGAACTTTTCCGCCGACAGTTACCGCGTGGATATAATCCTTCATTCGTACAATGCTCTCGAGTCAACTCAGGGTATGGCGAGCTGTCAAACCCTAACCGGTCGACTCACTTGGATTGGATGCTGCTGATGTATATCGAAAAACTCATTTCCCGATATTATCGTCCACCCTCGCCAGGGACTTTCGCGCATCCTTCCTAGAGCATTCTCTCTCTAAGTACCGAGAGCGAATGATTCCTTATTGACACACAATTCCCTTCGACGGTATTCCGCTATACCCAATCCTTGGCGTATTAGAATCCCGTGGATGGAGATTCGTAAACCAAGGTCAAAGCACAGAAGTCCACCGCCAAAGTGTCCTTGGTGTCTCAGGTCAGAGGATCATCCACGCAACTGCAACAATAGAATCAAGCTGGTTGACAGTGAGGTACAATACCATCCAGCGATTCAGTCGGATCAGTTCAGTGAACTCATGCTCCAATGAGGACCTACAGATTCGCCTTAGTGTCTCCACACAAGTGACTTATGAGACTAGTCACCCTCATCATATGAGCAGGAGTAATCTGTACTAGTCTGACCGGATATCCGATCTCCTTCTCGGATATCCTCCGACTAGGAACGATTAAGAATATGTGTGTTTAAGTGATCAGTCTCATTAGTATGATCTCATCATAATATGATCACTATAGCACATATTCACGGACTTCATTATGAAACGAGAATTAATGCGATTTACACATAATGAATATTATGCCATTATATTAATAAACTGAATGAGATTTACATAGTCAGATTGGCTTGTAGGCCACCTAAACTAACAGACAGTGCATTACAGTACATCAAGTCCAGGGATACATCATGTAAGTTACATAGGGACTAGACTTACAAAAAGAAAACCTCTGTTCAACTAAACTAAGCTCGTAGAGATTCCTTGGTTGCCCCAGGAAGGTCCTCTCCTGAAACGGGGTTAAAGAGTGTGGGTGAGTTTATTGACTCAGCAAACATATGATACCACTACATGGCTGATTATATATATATAAACTTTAAAAGACAATATGATAATACCATATAATCATATCATGATATAATATAATATAAAAAACTTCAAGTAACAAAAGGATCATGGCAATCATGGCATGGTCGAAAGATCATGGTGTAACATGGCATGGCAACATAGCGTGGCATCATAGCATGGCGTGAGTATCAAAAAAATCATGGCATAGTATGGCATGGTGTGAGTATATATGTAAAGATCATGACATGATATCATGGTGTGACTTGACTTAAACATGACATGGCATGGCATGAATAGAGGCATGACATAGCATTATAGCATGGTTCATGGAATAGCATGAAGTCATAAATAATTATAGCATCCAAATAGCATGTGCACTTATTTAACGGACATGCATCCAAGCCATAACATGGGGAGGTTTGCATGACGTATAGCCAATGGTAAGGTAAATACACACTGGCGCTTCCACTACGTAGCAGGGGGACCCACCCGTCCCACCTGGACCGGGAGAATCGTACCCAAGATTTACCCGTTTGCCTCGGGTTGCGTCTTTTAATTATATACGCCTCACACGGATGCTTGTATGATTCGGACGCATGGACTCTTAAGGTGGCATTGTCCGTAGCATGTTCAATTTTAACATGGGAGACTTATAGAAATGGGGTTTAGGCATGGGTTGGGTGTCTTTCTAGGCTCTTATGTCATTTCGACAGCATAACGGTTTAGTAGCATCTTCTTAAATTTGTAGGAAAATACATGTTTGAAAACATTTCATTCGCAATAGGAAAGTACATGTTTGAAAACATTTCATTCGCAATAGGAAAATAATCATGCAGAAAGAACCATGTACTTGCCTTTAAACTAGGAGCTCTCTTGGACACTGGAGTAACCTCCTCCTACACGTGCGAAGAACCACGCGAATAGTTCCCACTCCCGCTCTAAATCTCTCTCTCTTGCTCTCTCTCTCTCTCTCGCTTTCTCTTGGACGTGGGCAAGGAGGAAGAAGGGGAAGGTGGGAAGGATGGGAATGGGATGGGGAGAAATGGGAGAACCACCCCCCTATTTATAAAAGGAGAAGGGATGGTTAAAGGGGGGTTACTTGGGGGTTAGATTAACTAGGGTTGGGTTACTTAAGGGCTAAGTTACTGGATGGCCAAGAAACCTGGTTAGATTAACTAGGGTTGGGTTACTTAAGGGTTAGGTTACTTGATGGCCAAGAAACCTTACCAGTATCCTTTTATCCTTTAATGGTATCCTTTAGTACTTTTACACTTTAGTCCATGTATTTTTTTAATAATTGCATTTATATCCTTATTCAGTAGTTTGTCACCAAATTTAACTTCTTTTTAGTGATTTGAGGACACTTCTAGAGACCTTAAAAATTATACTTAAGACCTTCCAAAAATCATCAATCACATTATTAACCTCAAACTTTTCATAATTGCGTTTATACTTTTTTGATATTTATGAATATACCTCTTTTTTTTTATAATTATGTATATGTTGGCATGTAACTGTAATCTTGTTGGTCCTTACATCCTCTCCCCCTTAAACAAAATTCATCCTCAAATTTTAAATCTAACTAAATAAATTACTCGATTATGGTGAGGATCTTACCGAAAAGATGTGGGTACTTTCTCCTCATTTATTCTTCCATTTTCCAGGTTGCTTCCTCTGTTGACTAGTTCCTCCATAAAACTTTCACTAAAGGAATTGTCTTGTTTCTTAGCTCTTTTGTCTCGAAGTCTAAGATTTGCACTAGTTGTTCTTTATAGCTCAGATTTGGCTGGATCTGAAGTTTATCATAATCTATGACATGAGATGGATCATGAAGATACTTCTTGAGCATAGAGACATGGAAAATGTTGTGAACTCCTTCCAGAGTAGGTGGTATGGCTAACTGATATACTGCATCTCAAAGCTTCTACAAGATTTCATATGGACCAATATAGCGAGGTGCCAACTTGCTTCGTTTTCCAAATCTGATAACTCCTTTTGATGGAGAAACTTTTAGAAAAACATGATCCCCAACTTCGAAAGAGACATCTTTTCTTCTCCGATCGGCATAACTCATTTGTCAATTCTGTGCAGCTATCAATCTTTGATGGATAAGTTGAATGTTCTTTGTACTGGCCTGTATAATATCTAGGCCTATCATTTGTCTCTATCTGAACTCTTCCCAACATAGGTGATCAACAGGGTCTCCCATATAGAGCTTCAAAAGGAGCCATTTTAATGCTGGCATAGAAGCTATTGTTATAGGTGAACTCGACTAACGGTAGGTTCCTATCCCAATCTCCTTTCCAATCCAGACTACATGCTCTAAGCATATCTTCTAGTGTCTGGATAATTCTTTCTAATTGACCATCGATCTGAGGATGAAAAACTGTACTAAATTTTAATTGAGTGCCTAAAAAGCTTCCTGGAGACTCTTTCATATTCTAGAGGTAAATCTAGAATCCCTATCGGAGATAATTGACTTGGGAACCCCACGTAGCTTAATGATATTATCTATGTACTGCTTGATCAAACTTTCTACTGATTGTAAAATTTTAATTGGCAAGAAATGGACAAATTTTGTAAATCTATCTACGATTACCCAGATGGCATCATTTCCACGTACTAATCAAGGAAGACCCACAATAAAGTCCACAGTGATATGTTCCCATTTCCACTCAGGAATTTCTATCTTTTGCAGAAGTCCAGAGGGCCTCTAATGTTCTGCCTTAACCTGTTGACAAACTAGGCATTTAGAAACAAAATTAGCAATATCTTTCTTCATACCTAGCCACCAGAAAGTACGTTTCATGTCTTGGAACATCTTGGTACTGCTAGGATGAATAGTGAACTTTGATTTGTGAGCCTCCGTCAAAAATTTCTTTCATAATTTTTGGTCTTCTGGGACACATAATCTGCCTTGGAAATATACTACCCCAGGATCATTTATTTTAAAGCCAGGTTTACCAGTCAGTTCTTGCAACTTAGGATCATTTTGAGCTTCAGAAATTCTTTCCATAATGGCAGATTGAATGGATAATTGAGATAGAGAGGCAATAACTTCCTCAATCATCTTCCAATCTCTGATCATCATCAACCGCTTCTTGCCGAGAGCATCTGCTACAATATTTGCCTTGCCTGGGTGATAATTCAATTCAAAATCATAATCTTTTAAGAATTCTATCCAACGCCTTTGTCTAAGATTGAGCTCCTTCTGAGAGAAAATATATTTAAGGCTCTGATGGTCTGTAAAGACTTGAAATTGCACTCCATATAAATAATGCCTCCATATTTTGAGTGCATGAACTACTGCTGCTAATTCTTGATCATGGGTAGGATAATTTAGCTCATGATCTTTTAGTTGACGGGATGCATAAGCAATTAACTTACCATGTTGTATGGACACACAACTAATACCTTGTCTTAAGGCATCAATATAGATGACAAAACCTTCGGTTCCACTAGGCAGGGTAAGGACTGGAGCTATAGTTAATCTTTTCTTTAACTCCTTTCACATTCTTCTGTCCACAAAAATCTTACCCCTTTCTGGGTTAGCATAGTAAGAGGAGTAGCTAGAATAGCAAACCCTTCTGCGAAGTGTTGATGGTATCTAGCTAGACCCAAAAAGCTCTGAACTTCAGTTGGAGTCTTGGATGCTTCCCAATTAAGTATAGCTTGAATCTTAGCCGGATCAACCGCTACAGAACTCACACTTGCCGAATTTAGCATATAGTTTCTGAGTTCTAAGAATTTCTAGAATAATCTTCAGGTGTTCCTTATGTGCTTCCTCAGTAGGAAAATATATCAGGACATCATCTATAAATACTACTACAAAATGATCCAAGTATGGTTTGAATACCCAGTTCATTAAATCCATAAAAGTTGCAAGGGAATTGGTTAAACCAAAAGACATGGTTAGAAATTCATAGTGTCCATACCTGGTTCGAAATGCTGTTTTGAAAATGTCTTCTTCTTTAATCCTTAACTGATGATATCTTGATCGAAGATCTATCTTTGAAAATACAGTGGCTCCTTGTAATTGATCAAATAGATCATCAATTCACGGCAGTGGATACCGATTCTTGATAGTAACTCGATTTAGCTTTCGATAATCCACACAGAGCCGCAGAGATCCATCCTTATTCCAAACAAATAAAACAGGAGCACCCCATGGAGACACACTAGGGCGAGTAAATCCCTTATCTAATAGTTCTTGAAGCTGCTTCTTTAATTCTGCCATCTTAGCAGGTGCCGTACGATAGGGAACCTTAGAAATGGGTACTATGCCTGAGAGAAGCTCAATTGAGAATTCAATCTCCCTTACTGGCAATAGGCCTGGTAATTCATCAGGAAAACATCTGGATATTCTCTAACTACCTCAATATTAGAGATAGAGAGCGCTTTCGTTTCTTTTGGGATAGAAACTACACTGACTAGGTAAGCAGTACAACCCTTGTCAATGTAGTGTCGCGCCTTAAGTGCTGAGATGATTTGCTTTCCAAGTTTGGGGAGTTTAAGAGAGAACTCTTCTTCCCCTGAGATTCTAAAAAGAATCTTTTTCCTTCGGCAATCTAGCATAGCATGGTGTTGTTCTAACCAGTCCATCCCTACAATGACATCAAAGTCTTTCATCTTAAGCACATGTAATTTTGTGGAGAGTTGTCTACCTTCAATCTCTATTTTAAGAGAGGTAATGCCCTTTTGGGATTGGAGAATTCCCCAGGGGTGAAAATAGTCATAAGAACTGGAGTTTCAACTAAATCTATCTTATTAGGTAATGACTGTATGAATTCTTCTGAAATGAAGGAATGCGTAGCACCAGCATCAAACAAAACTCGAGCATAAGTATCAGCTATAAGAACCGTACCTTCAATGACGTTCTCAACAGCCCCCATATCCTCTCGAGTCAAGGCAAAAATACGAGCTGGCATTCGTGATTTGGTAGGAACCGTTTACTGCGCTGATGCTGGCATAGTAGTGGTTCTAACCTTCGGACCGTTCCACATAATGTGTCCGGTCTCCCCACAACCAAAACATCGGCCGGATCCCCTCAGACATTCACTACCTTCATATCTTTTCCTACATTTTTTATACAAAGGATAAGAAGGAACTCGAGCAGATGAAGTAGTAGTCATTACTGGCATCTTTGGAGACTCAATCTTCCTCTTTTTGGGCATAGATGATGATGCTTGCCTCTGCATAGAGGAAGATGCATGTCTCTTGAGATCTACCTTACATTCTTCTAAATAAATCTCATGCTTAGCTTTTTGCCTGCACGCAGCTTCTACCACCTCTTCCATAGAGCTAAATTTGTGCGCTACCAGCTTAGTGCGTAATATGGGTTTTAGCCCCATCAGAAATTTTTGTAACTTCCAACGTTCATCAAGGCACATGTGAGGTGCAAATTTGGCCAATTTAGAAAATCTAGCTTCATACTCTATAACTGACTTAGTGCCTTGGGTCAGGGACAGAAACTCTTGCATCATTTTATCTTGAATGTGCTGTGGAAAGAACTTAGCCCTAAATGCTGTCAAAAATTCTTCCCACATTACCTCTCCTTCTCTTCCAGCAAACTTTGTACGGAAGGTAGAAGACCACCATGTGTCTGCCCGATCCTGTAACATGTAACTTCCTAGATTTACTTTATCAGTATCTGGGCAACGGATGGCACGAAAGATCTTTTCGATCTCCCATATCCAACTTTCAGCTATCAGGGGGTTGCTCTCCCCCTTAAAAATATGAGGCCCCATCTTCTTAAACCCCTCTATAGCGATGGTTCCTGCCTGACCTCCCTGGTCTATAGAGTTCTGGTGTTGTTGGGTAGCATGGAGAAATCCTTGAAAAATCTGAACAATGGCTCCCATATCTGGGGATGATGGTGAAGGAACAGGTGTAGCATTATGGGGCTCTAGACTACCCCTTCCGGCCCTAGGCATCCTCCCTCGTCCGTTTGTCACCATGACCTATAGGACAAGTCATAGGTTAGTCTAGGTTTACCTAAGTCTGGCCTCCTAATTCTACTTCTCTTGGACTTTTTGTACATGTTTTTAGTGCTCATCCTTAACCTTGCCTTGATACCACAAACTGTAACAACCCCTTGTCAGCCGGTTCAAGCATGCCTGCTTACTACGAACCGAAGGGACCCGTTAACAGCGGGAACAACCCGAACATGACTTGTACAATTAAGTTTGAGTACTTTGCATGTAAATAAACAAAACACTTCATAGTGATGACATACATAGTGCATTAATACATCAAGTCCAAGGATACAACATGTAAGTTACATAGGGACTGGACTTACAAAAAAAAACCTATGTTCAACTAAACTAAGCTCGTAGAGATTCCTCGGTTGCCTAGGAAGGTCCTCTCCTGAAAGGGGGTTAAATAGTGTGGGTAAGTTTATTGACTCAGCAAGCACATCATACCACTACATGGCTTATCATATATATAAATTTTAAAAGACAATATGATAATACCCTATAATCATATCATGATAGAATATAATATAAAAAACTTCAACTAACATAGGGATCATGGCAATCATGGCATGGTCGAAAGATCATGGTGTAACATGGCATGGCAACATAGTGTGGCATCATAGCAAGGCGTGAGTATCATAGAAATCATGGCATAGTATGGCATGGTGTGAGTATATATGTAAAGATCATGGCATGACATCATGGCGTGACATGACTTAAACATGCATGGCATGGCATGAGTAGAAGAATGACATAGCATTATGACATGGTTAAAAGATCATGGAATGGCATGAAATCATAAATAATTATAGCATACAAATAGCATGAATCTTTCCACTTATTTAACGGACATGCATCCAAACCACAACATGAGGAGGTTTGCATGACGTGCAGCCAGTGGTAAGGCAAATTCCCACTGGCGCTTTCGCTGCGCAGTAGGGGAACCCATCCGCCCTACCTGGACCGGGAGAACTGTACCCAAGATTTACCCGTTTGTCTCGGGTTGCGTCTTTTAATTATATCCACCTCACACGGATACTTGTATGATTCGGACGCATGGACTCTTAAGGTGGCATTGTATGTAGCTTGTTCAATTTTAATATGGGAGACTTTTAGAAATGGAGTTTAGGCATGGGTTGGGTGTCATTTTAGGCTCTTATGTCATTTCGACAGCATAGCGGCTTAGTAGCATTTGTTAAATTTGTAGGAAAATACATGTTTAAAAACAGACCATTCACAATAGGAAAATAGTCATGCAGAAAGAACCATGTACCTACCTTTAAACCAGGAGCTTTCTTGAAAACAACAGTAACCTCCTCCTACATGTGCGATGAACCGCGCGAACAGCTCCCACTCCCGCTCTCTCTCTCTCTCTCTCTCACATAGGCAAGGAGGAAGAAGGGGAAGGTGGGAAGGAAGGGAATGGGATGGGGAGAAATGGGAGAACCACCCTCGTATTTATAGAAGGAGAAGGGAGGGTTAAAGGGGGGTTACTTGGGGGTTAGAGTAACTAGGGTTGGGTTACTTAAGGGCTAAGTTACTTGATTGCCAAGAAACCTGGTTAGATTAACTAGGATTGGGTTACTTAAGGGTTAAGTTACTTAATGGCCAAGAAACCTTATCAGTATCTTTTTATCCTTTATTGGTGTCCTTTAGTACTTTTACATTTTAGTCCCTGTATTTTTTTATAATTGCATTTATACCCTTATTCAGTAGTTTGTCACCGAATTTAACTTCTTATTGGTGATTTGAGGACACTTCTAGAGACCTTAAAAATTATACTTAAGACCTTCCAAAAATCATCAATCACATTATTAACCTTAAACTTTTCATAATTCCGTTTATACTTTTTCAGTATTTACGAATGATCGTTCCAAATTGTGCGTCGTTAAACACTCATGAGAACGTTCAATCTAAATTTATCCGGCTCACTCAAATCAGATTTTGGAAATTTAATAATGGTGAGTCCGAGTCGATCCAAAGGGAGATAAAATTTTAATTTTGAAAACCTTGGAATTTAGTTAGTCTAAAAAGTTGAGAATTTAAGTGAACTAATTACTTAATTAAACTAAAACTCAATTAACTAATGCTACTTAAAAATATAATTGCGTAAACTAAACAAATTCTTTTTTTTCTTTTTCAAAAATTAAACACAAGCATATAAGGAAAACAAGCACAACTAAAAAAAATATCAAAGAAACTGTTATTTAACTATGTGTAAATTATTAATTAATTAAAAATCATGAAACAAATTACAAAATTTAATGGTTTAATATCCTTAAACTAAATAAACAAAATATAAAATAACAACTAACTAATCCTAATTAAATAAACTAATTCTACACTAATGGGGGAAGGAAAAGAACAGAATAACAGCATTGCAGCTTTTGTGGGAGACTTGTGGCGCAGTGGGCCAGCAAAGCAAAGGAGGGTGGCGCAGTGGACCGGCGCTTCAGATGCAGCAGGAACAGGCGCTGGAGGAATGCTTGGAAGCTGCTGGCTGCTGCGTGGAACTGGTGGAAGGGGTGCTGGAGGGTGGAGCTGGAAACTTGCAGGAGCTGAGACGTGGAGGCGGTTTGCAGCAGGGTGCGGGTGTAGCTCCAGGTGTTGCTGGCTACATGGAGAAGGAGAAGGTGCTGGAGGAACTTGACTTGCAGATGCGGTTGGTGCAGGCTTCACCGGGCATGTGCATGGGCAGCACGTGGAGGTGCCGGGATGCTGCTGCGTGGAAGAGAGCCGGAGGAGGGGAAGGAATAGCCGGCTGCGGGGGTTGGAGGTGCAGACTGCTAGTGCACCGCCGCGTGGAGGGGCTTCACCGGGCGTGTGCTGGTGCTGCGGCTGAGAGGAGGAGGCTGTGGGAGCCCGTGGCAGTGCGGCGGAGGCCTAGCTGGTTCGCGGAGTGCACTGGGGTGCTGGAGGTACAGACTGCTGGTGCACCGCCGCGTGGAGCGGCCCGGCTGATGGCTTGCAGCGTGAGTGCTTGTAGGTGGTGGCTGGAGACCGGCGGTGCTGCGGCTTGCACAGAGGACCAGCTCGGGTGCTTGGTGGTCGGCGTGCATGCAGGTGTTGTTGGCCGGGTGGGGGAGAGAAACCGAGAGAGAACAGAGAGAGAAAGAGAGAAACCGAGAGAGGGAGAACCGGAGAGAGGGGGAGAAGAGAGAGAGCTGTGGAAGAAAGAGAAGAGGGATAAAAACTGGAGAGAGAGATAGATAAAAACTAGAGAGAGAGGGAGTTTACGGCAGAGAAGGAGGAAATCTGAGCGGGTGAAGGAGAGAGGTTGTTGTGGAAGAGAGGAGAGAGGTTCGGACTTTGGAGGGTTGAAGGCTGCTGGGAAATTCCAGAGAGAGAGGGTTGTGGGAGGAATTTATAGAGAGGAAGAGTGAGTCGGAATTGGAGGGGTGGAGGCTGAGAAGAGAGAGAGCGTGTGGGAGAAGCTTGGAGAAGGAGGAGGATTCGGATTTGGAGAGGTTCCTTTAAAAGGAGAGAGAGTTTTAAAATAAAGAAAGGAAGGGATGTGGTTGGGAAATTGGAGAGAAGGAAGGAAGTAGAGGGTTTTGGGAAACTCCAGAGAAAGAAGCAATCAGAGCAATATTAGGACATCAAATTACATTTTTACCCCTGCTTTAGTCGAATTTATTGAAATCCGAACACTAGACCTCCCCCAAATTTCCGGAAACTCCACCAGCTGCACTGCATGATCGGCATGTCCTGTTCACATAAAATAAATATAAATTAGCACATTATCATAAAAATATCATTATATTTATTTAATTCGTCTCGGTTTTGTCGAAAAACCACAAATGCGCTATACTCCTTTAATCACATGAAATGACGATGTTTTTAAGTCAGAATTTGACGAAATTAGTACCGTTGGACTTGGTACACAATTATCTATCATTTCATGTTATTTTACAGATAAAAACATGAGTATGCTGCATATGATTGCCCTTAAATGATCAATTTAGCACTTTATCACACCCCCCAACTTACTCATTGCTAGTCCCTTAGCAATGCAAATAAGGAAAAGTTAGGAAAAACAATGAATTATCATGCTTCATTTGTAGTATCTTTCACAAACAATTTAAGTGGTAGCCGATTGGTTGAGCTAAAGTTTTTCATTTCCCACAATATTTTGATTCACGACAGGTGATTGTGCATGAAAATTGACACGCTTAGAACTCGTTTCCGACCTTTCTGGTATATTCTTGCCTTTATTACCCTTTAGATAAGACTACTCGGGGAGGAGAAGAGAATAAAAGATTTCCTGATCAGTCAGCGAGGACCGTTTTTCAGTTCCCGTCCCAACTCAGCACTTTTCACGACTTGGTCATGTTTTTGGTATGATGGACTTTTTAGCGTGGCTTTTTCATTTCATTGTACTTTTTATTTTGAGAGTGCGTACTTTTTGCCACTCTCTTTGGATTGCCTGAAGGGAGGTGCGTACTTTTTGCCACCTACCTTCCTTTAGCTTTTTTTTGCCTTCTATTGCCTTTAGTGTTTACAGCTGTCCATTTTAAATGACCGCCTCTTTTAAAGTGCTGAGTGGGATAGTCCCCTATTACGAATACTACACATTCCTTTCGTTCAACCCAAAAGAAAAATTAGAATAAGTAGTCTTATCCTTAAGGTTAATTCCAGCAATTCTATACTTTTAAGATCTTGTATTTATTCTAAGTTGCCGTGTGTGTGTGAAAATCATCCTGCCGTGGATTTTTGTGAAGTGGGATATTTAAACTTTAAAGGTTCTTTAACCAATGTGACAACCAAAAAATTGATTTGTTTAATATTTACTTAATGAAACATGATTTTCATGCAACTTTCATAGGATGTGAAATGAAATTTTAAAAAAAAAATTGACCATTTTTCAGTGGAAGATATCAGTTTTCTTCAAACAATTTTCCAATAAATGCATATCAAATTGATTGTCCCACCCCCCAACTTGATTGACATTGTCCTCAATGGCATAAAAGAGATGAAAAACTTGTCAGCCAGAAGAAAATTGTGAAGGAGCGAAACAACCTGTAATGAAGAGGATGCGACATACCCACGGCGACTGCTGCTCAGGGACCTAAAAGGAAAAGAAATACAAAAACTGAAGTAAAATATTGGGTTGCCTCCCAACAAGTGCTAAGTTTATCGTCTTCAGCCAGACAACAGTTCAGTTATTGTGGATCACTTAGTTCTATGGATTCAGATGATGTATTTTGAAGATTTTCAATGAATGGTTTCAACCGTTGACTATTAACAGTGAAAGTGTTCCCACTCTTGGGATTCAGAATTTTAACGGCTCTATGATCGAAGGCTTTAACGACCACGAAGGGTCCATCCCATCTGGATTTCAGTTTTCCAGGAAATAAGCGGAGCCTAGAATTAAATAGCCAAACTTTCTGATTTGGAAGAAAGGATTTTCTCGCAATATGTTTATCATGGAAAGCTTTAGTTTTGGCTTTATAAATCTTTGAGTTTTCATAGGCTTCGTTGCGCAACTCTTCTAGCTCACTCAATTGTAAGGTTCAGTGGGAACCAGCTTGGGCTAGGTCCAGATTGACTTGTTTGATGGCCCAATAAGCCCTATGTTCCAATTCCACCGGAAGGTGGCACGCTTTTCCAAAAACCAGGCGATAAGGAGACATGCCAATAGGAGTTTTGTAAGCGGTCCGATAGGCCCATAAAGCATCATCCAATCTTTCAGACCAATCTTTTCTATCGGGCCTAACGGACTTTTGCAGAATATTCTTGATCTCCCTATTGGAAACTTCCAGTTGGCCACTGGTTTGGGGATGATAGGGGGTGGCTACTTTATGATTAATCCTATATTTCTTAAGCAAAGCCCGAAACTGGTAATTCGTGAAGTGCGTTCCCCCATCACTTATGATAGCTTTAGGCCACCCGAACCGAGAAAAGATATTCTTCTGAACGAATTTAATGACCACTTTATGATCATTGGTTCGGGTGGCTACTGCTTCAATCCATTTTGAGACATAATCCACCGCTACCAGAATATATGTATGTCCAAAAGAGGGTGGAAAAGGTCCTATAAAGTCAATTCCCCAAACATCAAAGACTTCAACCACCAAGATTGGGTTGAGTGGCATCATATCCCTTTTCGCCATATTTCCTATGGCCTGACATCGGAGGCAAGTTTTGCTAAATTCATGGGCATCTTTGAAAAGTGTGGGCCAGTAAAAACTACTTTGCAGGACTTTGGCTGCAGTTTTCTTTCCTGAGAAATGGCCCCCACAAGCTAGATTATGGCAGAAGTTGAGAACACTCTGTTGTTCTTCTTCAGGAATACATCGCCTAATGATTTGATAAGGATAGAATTTGAATAATTCAGGATCCTCCCAGAAATAATATTTTTCCTGAGAAAATAATTTGTCCTTTTCACTTTTAGTCCATCCTTCCGGAAGCTGATTAGTCACCTTATAATTGACAATATGAGCATACTAAGGTGCAACAGTGTGAGAAATGGTCAGTAGATGCTCATCAGGAAAGGAATCAGTGATTGGTGTACTTTCAGAGATCGGAATTCGGGATAGGTGGTCAGCTACCACATTCTCAGAACCCTTCTTATCCCGAATTTCCAAATCAAATTCCTGAAGGAGTAAGATCCATCTAATAAGCGTAAGCTTTGCAACCTTCTTGGTCAACAGGTATTTCAGAGCTGAGTGATCAGAATAGATTATGACTTTTGCCCCTAAAAGATAAGATCTGAATTTTTCTAGGGCAAAAACCACAGCTAATAATTCCTTTTCTGTGGTGGCATAATTCATTTGAGCATCAGCAAGGGTGTGACTTGCATAATATATCACCATGAGATATTTGTTGATTCTTTGTCCCAAAACCGCACCGATAGCATAATCAGAGGCATCGCACATGATTTCGAAGGGTAAAGACCAATATGGAGATTGAAGAATCGGGGCTTTGGTCAAAGATTCCTTCAGAGAATTAAATGCCTTGATGCAAGATTCATCCATTAGGAACAGGACATCCTTAGCTAAGAGAAGAGTCAGAGGCCGGGAAATTTGAGAGAAATTGTAGATAAACCGGCGATAGAAACCAGCATGGCCAAGGAATGAACGGATTTGCTTGACTGAGGTAGGAGGAGGAAGATTGGATATGAGATCGATCTTAGCTTTATCTACCTTTATCCCCCTTTCAAACACGATATGGCTTAGAACAATGCCCTCTCGAACCATAAAATGGCTCTTTTCCCAGCTAAGTATCAGATTGGTGTCAATGCATCTTGCTAGCACTTGTTTAAGATTTTCTAAGCAATTTTCAAAAGAATCCCCGAAGATTGAGAAATCATCCATGAAAACTTCGAAGAATTCTCCCACCATGTCGGAGAATATAGCCATCATGCACCGTTGAAATGTGGCTGGTGCGTTGCATAATCCAAATGGCATTCTCCTAAAAGCAAACCTGCCATAAGGACACGTGAACGTTGTCTTTTCTTGATCTTCCGGGTAAATAGCCACTTGATTGTACCCGGAGTACCCATCTAAGAAGCAACAGTACTTCTGGCTCGATAACTTTTCCAAAATCTGATCCATGAATGGGAGTGGAAAGTGATCCTTCTTAGTCATGAGATTCAGTTTTCGGTAATCAATGCACACTCTCCATCCCGTGGTGAGCCTAGTGGGTACCTCTTCTCCATAATCATTCTTGATAACTGTTAATCCAGATTTCTTGGGTACCACTTGGGTTGGGCTGACCCATTTACTATCCGATATTGGGTAAATGATACCCGCATCCAACCATTTCACAACTTCCTTCTTCACCACTTCTTTCATATTGGGGTTAAGCCGCCTTTGCATCTCCCGACTGGGCTTAGAATTCTCTTCCATATAGATGTGATGCATGCAAATGGACGGGCTAATTCCCTTTAAATCTGTCACCTACCATCCAATGGAACCCTTGTGGTCTTTGAGGACCTCGGTTAATTGGGCCTCCTGCGGTGATGTGAGATTTGCCGCAATGATGACCGGGAGAGTTTGGTCCAGGCCCAAAAAGATATACTTTAGAGACTCAGGTAGTGGTTTGAGTTCAAGCTCAGGAGGGTCCTCTAAGGATGGCAAAGCGGGCTCAGATTGTAAAGCTGGTAAAGGTTCAACCTTGAGCCAAGATGTTAATGGGCCGGGCGAATCTTTTAAGGTAGTGACTTCTTCCAAAAGGTCATGTGTGAACATCTCATTTTCTTCAACCAGATTATCCAAGATATCAATAGTATGGCATTCTTTTTCATGATCTGGGTATTGAGATGCTTTGAAGACATTAATCTAGACCTTTTGATCCCCAAATGAAATGTCCATTATCCCAGTTTCACAATTTATATTAGCTTTGGCAGTGGCTAAGAATGGACGACCTAGGATGATCGGAGTGTGAATGAGTTCCTCAGGTAATGCCATATCCAGAATAAGAAAATCTACGGGAAAATAACAATCATGAACCTTCACAATAACATCCTCAATTAATCCCCGTGGAGTTTTCACAGACCTATCAGCCAACTGCAAGATGATAGGTGTGGGCTTTAATTCTCCAATATCAAATTTCTCATAAATGGCTGTTGGCAATAGATTCACACTAGCACCTAGATCCAATAAAGCTCTATCAAATGTAACACCAGCTAAGTCACATGAAATTAGAGGTGCTCCAGGATCCTTTAACTTCTTGGGTAAATGATTCATCACAATTGCACTAACATCCTCTGAAAGCCAAACCTTTTTGGGTGCCATTCTAGATTCTCTTCGTGGAGTACATAATTCCATAAGAAACTTAGCATAAGCTAGCACATGCTTGATGGCATCGAGGAGTGGAATATTAATTTGGACTTGTTTGAATAAATCCAACAATTCCTCGTTCTGGGCCAGTTTCTTCCTGGCATTGGGCTTAGCTAATAAGGCATTTGGAAATGGAACCCTAGGTTGATAAGAACTTGGGCCTTCATCTATCTTCCCTTTTCCTTTCAGGTCCTCTTCCAACTTTCCATGTTGGGTTCAGCTTCACTCTCACTTTCAATTTCCTAAGGCCCATCAGTGGAACCTTTGGCTAACTCTCCATCTGCATGTGGTTTTTCTAAGCTTCTCCCACTCCTAAGGGCTGAAATAGCTTTAGCATTCTTAAATTGCGGCCCTTTAGGTTGTGGTAACGGGCCAGGCTGAGGTAAAAAGCCCGATTGCTGTGGAAAACCCGGAGGTTGATTCCTTGGATTGGCAATGGGTTGACTAGGAAGTTGACCCACTTCTCTTCTCATCGTAGCCTCAGCTAGTTGGCCCATTTGACTTTCCAACTTAGCAATGGATTGTTGCTGGGTCAAAATCAGTTGTTGAAGTTGAGTGAATTTGTCATCAAAGTTGGGCTGAGGAGGTTGTTGGTAAGTGGGTGGAGGATGATATTAGGTTGGTTGTCCAGATTGGAATGAATGGTAGTGGGCCAGTTGACCTGATTGGAATGATTGATAATGGGCTTGTTGACCTGATTGATACTGGGCCGGTTGAGAAAATTGGGCTTGAGATCCCCTAGCCTGAACATTTCCATAGAAATTAGATTGCTGTTGAAATGAATTCTGTGGCTTTTGGGCTTGATGCATGGGAGGATTGGACATTGGTAATGGGGCCTGCTGATTCTTCCAAGAGAAATTAGGGTGGTTTCTCCAGCCAGGATTGTAAGTGTTGGAGAATGGGTCATTATTGGGCCTAGAGAATCCCTGGACAGTCTGAACTTGTTCTTGAATGAATGGTGGAAGTTGGGCTGCAGTTGGGCATTCATTCACTTGATGGGTTGGACTTGCGTATAAGGCACAAATGTCATGATTAGCAGAAGATGGGCCTTCATATGGACTAGATTGTGTTGGGTAGGTAGGCACTTGCTTGTTTAAGGCCAAGAGTTGGTCTAGTTTCTGGGCCAAGATGTCTACCTTATCTAATTTCTGATTAATCAGATTTATGTCCATTCTGGATTCGGGCTCGCCACGGGCCTTGAGTTCATACATTCCAGTCCGTTTAGATGGCCCAACAGACCTCTCATAAGATGATAGTGAGGCATGATTGATGGAATTTTCACTTAACATCTCAAAAAGATCATAGGCCTCATCTTCATTTTTCATCATAAAAGCCCCTCCACATGAGGCATCCACCATCTGTCTGAACTGTTCAGACAATCCTTCATAGAATGCTTGGACAATTTGCCATTTTGAAAGCCCATGATGAGGGCATTTCCTAAGCAATTCTTTCAGTCTTTCCCAAGATTCGTGGATCAATTCCCCAGGGGTTTGGGTAAAACTCGTGATGGCCCTTCGCATGGTATTGGTCTGCCCTATGGGATAGAACTTCTTGAGAAATTCTTTCTGCATTTCTTCCTATGTCCTAATGGGCCTTCCTATAGTTCCCAACCAATATTTAGCCTTGTCCTTTAATGAAAAGGGAAATAAGGTCAACTTAAGGCCATCATCGGTGAAATTCTGGATCTTCATTGTAGAACAGATTTCTAGAAATTCATCCAGATGCTTATAAGGATCTTCATTAGTACTCCCATAAAAGGATGGGAGTATCTGAATGGTGCTCGATTTAATTTCATATTGATTGGCTGGATTCTAAGGAAGATGAATACATGATGAAGGTTGATATCGATTTGGAATGAAATAGTCCTTCATTTGCTTTGGTGGGTCCTGATTATTAGCCATTGGATTTTATGGTGGATTTCTTTGATGTAGGATTCTTTCTATTTCAACAAGTGGTCCTAGAAGGTTAGGATTTTGAGATCTCCTACCTTGCGTACGCTAGGACTGATGGAGAGAGGATGGATTTGAATTTTGTTTTCTATTTCTTGTTTTTTTTTTTAAATGCAGACAATTTTGGCAAACAAATTATCCTAATGATCTAATGTTAACCTAGACTCTCTATGTGAATTTTCTTACAAGGTGAATGGAGTCCACCTCAAGTCACAACCACAATCAATCAATGGCCAGGTAAGAGGTGGGGTAGTGGGAGGCTCCCCCTACTTTCGTAGGGACCTAATTAGAGAACCACTTTCCCGCTTAGACGTTTGCCTTTTCAACCTCTAGCCTAGACACCATTGCCAAAAGCGGAGGCAACCCGAAATTTAAACCACTCACGGTGTAAACCCTAGATTCTCTTTCGACTTGGTTTTAATTGGATTAGGAAATGCCAATGCAAGGAAGGTGATTTGTGGGCTAAGGAAGAGTGATCAAATCTCTACCTTATGTGGTTAAAGTTGCTGCCCTTAAAGTCTTTTGAATGCAATACAAGGTAACAATCAAATCAATGCAAGGTGTGTTGATGCAATCATGAATGACTTGCTAAAATTGAAATACGTACCTTTCCCCTGCAATCTTCAACAATTTATGGAAATAACTGTGAAGAGAAACTAACTCATGCTTTCCTAGAATGATGAATGCCTAGTATGGAAGGTTTCTAATCTTGGAAATGAAGGTTTTTAAATTTGGATGTTCTTCTTTTTGTTTCTTTTTTTTAGTTAATGGAAACCTATCTAAACTAGAAACTAAAAAAATGGAAACTAACTAAAGTAAGGAAATTGAAACATAGAAAGTTGGAACACACTTACCATGATTTCGCTTTCCTTCTTTCTTTTTCTTTTTTCAGTATACCTGCAAAAATAAGAAAAATAAGGTTAGCTAAAGATTAATTACACTAAATCCAAAATAATCAAAATTAACAATCTAACTCCCCGGCAACAGCGCCAAAAATTGATCGTTCCAAATTGTGCGTCGTTAAACACTCATAAGAACGTTCAATCTAAATTTATCCGGCTCACTCAAATCAGATTTTGGAAATTTAATAATGGTGAGTCCGAGTCGATCCACAGGGAGATAAAATTTTAATTTTGAAAACCTTGGAATTTAGTTAGTCTAAAAAGTTGAGAATTTAAGTGAACTAATTACTTAATTAAACTAAAACTCAATTAACTATTGCTACTTAAAAATATAATTGCGTAAACTAAACAAATTCTTTTTTTTCTTTTTCAAAAATTAAACACAAGCATATAAGGAAAACAAGCACAACTAAAAAAAATATCAAAGAAACTGTTATTTAACTGTGTAAATTATTAATTAACTAAAAATCATGAAACAAATTATAAAATTTAATGGTTTAATATCCTTAAACTAAATAAACAAAATATCAAATAACAACTAACTAATCCAAATTAAATAAACTAATTCTACACTAATGGGGGAAGGAAAAGAACAGAATAACAGCATTGCAGCTTCTGTGGGGGACTTGTGGCGCAGTGGGCCAGCGAAGCAAAGGAGGGTGGCGCAGTGGACCGGCGCTTCAGATGCAGCAGGAACAGGCGCTGGAGGAATGCTTGGAAGCTGCTGGCTGCTGCGTGGAACTGGTGGAAGGGGTGCTGGAGCGTGGAGCTGGAAACTTGCAGGAGCTGAGACGTGGAGACGGTTTGCAGTAGGGTGCGGGTGCAGCTCCAGGTGTTGCTGGCTACATGGAGAAGGAGAAGGTGCTGGAGGAACTTGACTTGCAGATGCGGTTGGTGCAGGCTTCACCGGGCATGCGCATGGGCAGCACGTGGAGGTGCTGGGATGTTGCTGCGTGGAAGAGAGCCGGAGGAGGGGAAGGAGAACCGGAGAGAGGGAGAGAAGAGAGAGAGCTGTGGAAGAAAGAGAAGAGGGATAAAAACTGGAGAGAGAGATAGATAAAAACTAGAGAGAGAGAGGGAGTTTACGGCAAAGAAAGAGGAAATCTAAGCGGGTGAAGGAGAGAGGTTGCTGTGGAAGAGAGGAGAGAGGTTCGGACTTTGGAGGGTTGAAGGCTGCTGGGAAATTCCACAGAGAGAGGGTCGTGGGAGGAATTTATAGAGAGGAAGAGAGAGTCGGAATTGGAGGGGTGGAGGCTGAGAAGAGAGAGAGCGTGTGGGAGAAGCTTGGAGAAGGAGGAGGATTCGGATTTGGAGAGGTTCCTTTAAAAAGAGAGAGAGTTTTAAAATAAAGAAAGGAAGGGATGTGGTTGGGAAATTGGAGAGAAGGAAGGAAGTAGAGGGTTTTGGGAAACTCCAGAGAAAGAAGGAATCAGGGCAATATTAGGATATCAAATTACATTTTTACCCCTGCTTTAGTCGAATTTATTGAAATCCGAACACTAGACCTCCTCCAAATTTGCGGAAACTCCACCAGATGCACTGCATCATCGGCATGTCTTGTTCACATAAAATAAATATAAATTAGCACATTATCATAAAAATATCATTATATTTATTTAATTCGTCTCGGTTTTGTCGAAAAATCGCAAATGCGCTATACTCCTTTAATCACATGAAATGACGATGTTTTTATGTCAGAATTTGACGAAATTGGTACCGTTGGACTTTGTACATAATTATCTATCATTTCATGTTATTTTACAGATAAAAACATGAGTATGGTACATATGATTGCCCTTAAATGATCAATTTAGCACTTTATCAACGAATATACCCTTTTTTTATAATTATGTATATGTTGGCATGTAACTATAATCTTGTAGGTCCTTACATGGTCTCGCTTCTGTGAAGCTACCTTTCTGGCAGCCAGGTGATCCGCCGCTGCATCCACGTCCTTAAGCTTCTCCTAGACGCGGGCGTAGCACCTGACAAGGGTCGTGCCAATGGCCAAGGACTAAAGGAAACAATTAGAAGATTAGAACTCTTTTAGCCAAAACGTAAAAGAAGACCCAAGTTGTTGAGCCAAGGTCCCCTCACCTGGATAGCATGGCGCACACACCGCGCCATGAGGGCCTTGGTGGAGATGGTCCTCAGTTCGTCGATAGCCAAGGGAAGAATATTCCCCTGGGCTAGCAGCAAGCAAGTGGCGGAGTCCTCCAAAGAGTCATCCGGGAACACACCCGTCTCTGGGCGCCATGGCTCATGCCCATATTCTCGGGACATGTGGGTTCCAATTGGACTGAAAGGCCAGGATATTGAGGTCCCGGTAGCCGAGATAGACTCGGGCTGGGATAGAGGCAGAGGAGAGTTTGTCGAGAGCGGCGCATCGCAGTTCACCGCTGTCTTCTTTGCTTGGCGAGCCGCCTCCATGTCAGCCTTCCTCTTCTTCCGCTCGGAGTGATCATGTCCCCGAGCTGCAAACGTCCCCTTCTCCTGCTCCCACTCCATGATCACAACGGTCGCTCGACCATCCAGGGATGATGTGGTTTGGGTAGCAGGAGCGGGCCCCGAGGAAGGTGTCCGAGTGGGCTGCGGCACAGCACCCGAAGTCGGTAGCCCAGTCGATGCCCGCTGCTGGATCCGGTCCATGAGTGAGCCGAGACCGGTCGACATTTATGAAGAAATCAAAGAGATGTTTCAGTCATTAAACTGAATAGATCATAATCACAATTGCGGGGTATTGCGAGACCGGCTTACCCTCGGCAACGGCGGTCGTGTCCTCATCGCTGGACACGTCCTGCACGTCGATCGTGTCATCGGGCACGTCAACCGCACCCGGTGCCAAGGCAGCCCTTGGAGTCTCGGTCTTGGCAGGTGCCCTCGTCACTCCGACAGGAGAAAGATAAGGACCCTCTCGGGCTGGCATCTTTGCAGGATTCGGCCACACCCCCATGCGGATCACTCGTTTCTTATTACTCAGAAGTTCGTTAACATTGAGGGGGGATTCGTCAATAATCTTCAGCGCCTCCGCAAGCTGCTCCCGGGTTAGCTTGGGGGCCTCCGAACCCCCTTCGACTAAGGTTTTCCACACTATAGGGAAGGACTAGACACTCTTATCCCCTTCGGGGAGGGTAACGAAGAAGAAGTCTTCCTTCCAATGATGGATGGACGAGGGCTTCCCGGAGAAGATTCCCTGGCCAGACTAAGTGGTAAAGCAGTACCAAGAGGACTTCCCCTAGAGCTTTACCTTAAATAAATAGCAAAAAATGTTTACAGAGGGGACGAGACCTAATTTCCTACTAACGGCGAGATACCCATACACGGTCCGCCAGGAATTCGGAAAGAACTGGGACGGGGCCAGATTGTACATGTTAAGCAATTCTAGGATGAAGGGATGTAGGGGAAGCCGAAAGCGGGCTTGGAAACTATGCTCGTAGATGGAAAAGTAGCGTGGTTGAGGGGTATTAGCCTCATGGTTGCCCGGCCTCTTATAAGGTGGATCCAATCAGGGATATCGTAGCGCCCCTACATCTCGAGCACCGCTTCGCGGCAGAGATAAGGGGCTACATTCAAGACCTACTCGGCCGGCCGGCAACTTGGCCCGGCCTGGTCAGGTTGAGAGGTCCCGGCGGGTTCAGAAAGAGCAGGGGCCGAGGTGACTTCGTCCGCCATCGAAGATGCGAAGGAATTCAAATAAAATGGAGACGAAAGGGAAGGACAAGGAAGGACTGGTTTTGAAGAAGAGCAGGATGAACTACTCCAAGAAAGAGGGCTACTAGTCATGAAATGCGGAAAGACGAGGCCAAGTCGGAGGCTTACCCTCAAACTAAGAAGTTTCTTGGCACTCGACTAGATGTTGTCGGGCTCCCTGACAATCAAATAGACGCTCTTGGCCAGCTTGGGTTGACAAGATGCTCTCGGGATTGCTCAGGAGAAGCTCCGCCACCGAGACTACAAGAGAGAAAGGAAGCAAATGAGCTTCTGTAGTAGGAGAGCAGGTATTTATAGGACCCCCAAAGGGAGCCTGGTGGGCGATTAACGGCCGAGATACTGAGACCTTTCAGCTACCTCCCCAGATGGGTGCCACCTGTCCCAGATCTTCGTGTAAAGAGCTGATTGGCGGGAATCCAGATTGGAACGATCAACGGTCGAGATCTTCAAACCCTTCGGCTACTAACTCTAATGCTTGCCACGTGTCTCGAATTTTTCAAGCGGCGTGTCGTTTGGTGGGAAATTCAAGATTATTGCCGCCTTTAATTGGCGTCACTGATCTCGAGAGAACGTTTTAGTACTTGGTCACAATCCCTCGGTGTCGGACGAGAGTCATATTCAGGCTGCGAAGATTAGTCACAATCCCTCGGTCTCGGACATCAAACATCCGGTTAGACTAGTACAGGTTATTCCACCTCATATGATGAGGGTGACTGATCTCGTTAGTTACTAGTGTGGAGACACAATGGTAAACTTGTAGGTGCTCATTGGGGAATGAGTTCACTGAACTGATCCGACATGAATCGCCGAATGGTAATTTGCCTGACTATCAATCGGCTTGATTCATCGTCACAATGGCGTGATTGATCCTTAGACATGAGACACCAAAGACACCTTGTCGGTGGACTTCTGGACATTGACCTTGACCTACGAATCCCTATCTACGGGATCTCTAATAGTCAAAGATCGGGTCCAGCGGAAGACCTTCGAAGGTGATTGTGTGTTCAATAAAGGATCGTTCGCTCTCAGGTAACTAGAGAGAGAATGCTCTAGAATAGATCTGCAGGAGTCTTTGGCTAGAGCAGAAGTCTGATTCAAGTGAGTTGACCATCTAGGGTTTGACAGTTGACCATACCCTAGGTTAACTCGAGAGCATTGTGCGAACGAAGGATTATAGCCACACGGTAACTGTGGACGGACCGGTTCCATGAATGGGTTGCTGAACCCCATTATCTTCCGAGATCATGCGGTGTTGCTTAGCACCCAACTTGATCAGAAGTCTGACCGAATTTACATGAGATGTTAATTCGATTAAGTAATTAGTTAATATCTAGATATTAATTAATTACTATAAGTCAATAACTAGTTATTAGACTTAACGGACTGAAAATCAGACTGGTTAATAGGCCTAGAGGGTCACACGCAATAAGATTCTCAGTCAGTGGTACTTAAGTGGTATTTATATTAACTCGGGGACTTTTGTGAAAAGTCGCGTCAACTTAATATATATATATATATATATATATATATGCGCTGTTGAGAAACCTTGGGCCAAGCTCTAGGGTTTCTCCATACTGGCCATCCCCCTTTCTCTCTCCTCCTTCTCTGGGTACGTGGTTCGAAGTGCCGAGACAATCTCCATCTCCGCTGTACGTGATTCCCGAAAGTCGGGAATTCCCGTCTGCAGGTTTTCGGATATCGTTGTGGCGATGGATCTTCAGCTAGCGAGCTGATACGGATGAGGGAGCAAGGACGAACCATCACAGAGGATCGCGTGGATACCGCTAGAGGCTAGATGCTTGTGCGGCTCGCAGCATCGCCTCGACGGAACCGAGACGGAAGCGGATTCGAATCCGTGTACGGTGATTTGATCACGTCCTGATTTTCGGTTTAAGTTTTCGTTCCGATTCGGATCAGCCAGCATCGGACGGGATATTTTATTCGTCGTTTCCGCTGCGTTCTTCATGTTCCGTCCGGATCCTAACAGTGGTATCAGAGCCAGGTTCCGCTCTGATCCCCTTCGGAACGATAAAATTATTTTTCTAAAATTTATATCCATGCTCGAATCGTTTATAGCTTATTGAATTTGTTCATCGGATGAACAAATTATATTTAGAATATTTTTCTGTGATGAAAAACGATTTTATTTGGGGTTTTTGTTTTGTTCTTCATGTGGATGAAGAATGGCTTCAAGGGGTTTATGATGCGGGTTTGAAGGACCGCGCTGGCCGTCCTCGATGTTGCCGATGTGACTGGCGGTGGACGGCATCCTCGTCGACCCCGTGCTCGGCGACAGTAATCAACGGTGGGGGATCTCTTCCCTTTCTTCTATATTGTTATTTGATGCACATATTTGGAAAGGTAGAGGCTCAGATCTGCAATATAGGGGCTTGCCAAAGATCCCACCGGCGTCGGCAATCGCCGTCCAACCCTGCCGGCTTCGTTGGGCTAGACCTTGAATCTGATTTTGAGGCTATAGGACCGTAGGAGTCCACCACCGCCTGGATTGTGGTCGGGGAAGAAGGATAGGCCGAGCTTCTCCGTTCTCTGCGGCAACCGACGACATCGGAGAAGGGGAGGAAGCTTGCCACCGGCATCCGCATAGCCCAGCGTAGGTTATGGGCGTCGGCGACGCCAGGAACAGGGCCTCCCGCCAACAGCCTGCTACACGCAGGTGTCGGGGAGGAAGAAGATCCCTGGCGGTGGCAGGGAAAACCCTAGACGCGCGCCAGGGTGCCGCCTCAGTCCGACCCAGGCAGGCTAGGCCCAGGCCGGCTCAGCCCAGGTGCCCAGATGGGGCCAGCCTGGGTAGGCTGTGTAACGACCCGCCACCCTATAATCGGAAACCCGATTACTAAATGGGCATCGGATCATTATCTTCGGGTTCACACCCGGATCTCATACGACACGTCTGGAGGAGTAAGAGTTAAACAAGGCTAAATATAACAATCTCACGGACTTCAAGGAAAATAAAAGTGCGCTGGAAGGAAATTAATAATGTCCATACACAGTCCAACAATAATTACATGGTCCAAAGAATTAAATAAGTACAGGCAGAAGCAAAGTACAACAACATCGGGGCATACCCCGGAACTGAGATAGCTGCTGGTCCGCACTCCAAGAAGAACACCACACGCCGCCACTCGCCAAGAAGTCCACATCTGAAATCGCAGGGAGTGAGCCACACCAAAAATAGGCTCAGTATGGATCATCCGATCCCCGCCTCCCACTCACACACCCACAACTATAATAATACAAAATGAAGGTAATTAAGTAAAGCAGTAAACACATCTCCCAAAACCTGATATGAAACATACGTAATAGTAATGCAACAGGCACAGTTCTAAGCAGTTCGAGTAGCCCAACTCAATACCATAATTCATAACCAAGGATCCAGCTAAACGATCAAACCACACTGTCACCGGCGTACAAACGTCGCCTCACAACACCACCAACGCCCACGCCTATCACCCCTACGGTGTTCTAGGCACCGTAGAGTGAGGCAGTGAGTCAAACTAGGACTAACTGGGACTAATGAACCACCACCGCCCAGCTACGTGTGCACACAAGTAGTCTAGACTACTGTCTTATCGACCGGACTTCCCTCAATGCCAGGCCTCGGCGCTTCAAGAGGGCCCTGGGGACCGGCGAAACCCCCTTCAAGCCGAAGCTATAGGGACTACCCGCGACCCTAACCGCCCAGGTCACATCAGGCCAAAGGGCAAAGGGTACCACTCGTAACCTCGATATCTCAGGTTACATCAGGCCCAGTAGCGAAAGGGTAAAACTCTAGCAGCACCACACCTAGCTCCACAGTAAGAAACATGCCGGAAGCTGCCACGACAAACTAGGAAAGCACCGACCCGCTGAGACCAAACAGTAGCCCCTCGGATAGCGCGCTGGCTACTCCGGCCCGACTGGCTCTAGGTGGTTCTGCTTCCCCCAGCCATAGGTGAAAACACAACATATACCCCTCCCACACCGGTACGGCAACAATGCCACACAGACACCATGGCCCTCCCACATTGGCACAAGGTGACAAAGGCAAACCACAATTGTTCCAGCTCCACAATTGTATAATCATACGCACATACGATGTGATCTCGATCATACAGAAATCCTCGGCCTCAATGTATGATTTAAAGCATGCCTTTGATTGAACTATCTTACAGTGTAAGAACATATTAATATCGTGAGTTATTGTGATTCTGTCTTGAATCGCGTCGCCCGTGGCCGACGCCATTCAAGCATCCTAAACTGGTTCATATAAACTCGGCCTAAGAATATGGCCTAAAAGGCATCGTGCCTAGTCGTCATCTTTTAAAACGCGTCGCTGTCCCTAGTCGCCTGTTAGCGACAGAAGCAGAGACAGACTACGGGTGATTCAAGTTAAAACGCGTCGTCCTGGGAAGCCACCGTTTGAAAGGCATCGCTGTCCCTAGACGCCATTCACAATAGAACCGTATTCTAACAGAAACCGCTTCCGGGACAATTATGCCTAAATGGCATCGTGCTGGCCCGTCACCATTTTAAATGGCGTCGTCCTAGCGCGACGTCATTTAGAGCCAGAAACCTGGTTCCTGCAACTCAACCCGAGGGTTCCCTTTACCCCAAAATTACCCCAGAAATACCCAAGAGTAGGAAATGAAGAGGGGAAACCAATTCACCACATGAAACCCCTAATTCCCTTTTCATAAAAACGACCATTTTTCACTAAGAAAGCCCCTTAACATGCTCATTTTACCCAATCTCCATACATGTATCATGCTTCACACGGGAAACACGGATGAAACAACCACATTACATGCAAGGTTCGTCACCCTACCGGTTACTTGAACTCCTCCTAGCTCCGTGCCGCCGAACCGCCACACCGCAAACCGCCGCCGGTATCGACGAGGATGCCGTCACTCCGCCGGGACGTCGGCTGCCGCCCAGAGAATGAAGTGCCGCGGAGGAAGTGGTGGTGGTAGTGGTGAGAGGTGTTGGAGTGGTGGTGGTAGTGGTGAGAGGTGTTGGAGTGGTGGAAGAGGAAGAAGGGGAAGGGGAAAAGGAAAGGAGGGGTCGGAAGGGGTCGGAGAGAGGGAAGAGTGAGTGTGAGAAGGAGAGAATGAGAGAAAGGAGGGAAGGCTCGTGGGGTCAAACTGAAACAGGTTAAAACGCGTTGCGAGAGACAGACGCCTATCAGTTGACATGACGGGACATACTCTGACAAACCAGGGTCGTACTCTGAATGGCGTCGTCCATCAAGGATGCCTTTCAGACGATAAGACCGGGGCCGTACTCTCGCGGCCGAAAGCCAGCCCACGTGGCACCCTCGTGACACAACCACAACCCAGCTAAATGGTGTCCACACAGCAAGACGCCATTCGAAAGGCGTCGTGCACCCCAGACGTCATTTAGAAGGCACACCCCAGACCCATCATGGCCCAAACCAGGGGGGTCCGGCCCGAAACTGACCCGATAACTGAACCCGAATCCTCAATCCTTACATACTCCCCCCCTTAAAAAGAATTTCGTCCTCGAAATTGCAACCGCTCAAACGATAACCATAGACAACAATTCCACGCCGCTAACACGGATCACATCAATCACCCTCACTGATCACACTCTTACATGGGGCTCCGTGTAACCGGTCGATCAAATCAACACTAAGTTAACTATGTTCTACGATTCTGCCAAAACTGATAGACCGAAATAACCATACATTAACCTGACGAGGCACATATTACAAAACTGATTCTCCACCATGTCCAAAATACATAAAAAGTGCCTTAAGAGTTCACAACTACTACCTAATAAGACAAGATAAAAGTGCTCATCTAGCCCAGCATCTCGGACCTCTTCTAAGAGAACACACAACACCACTCTAGGTCCCGGGCTTCTACTGACCACTCGGCTCCTGACCTGACTTATTCTTCTGGGGACAATTCCTCACATGATGTCCCTTCTTACCATAACCAAAACAGCTACCAGTGACCAATGGACATATCCAATTGCCATGATGCCTACCACAACGAGGACAATAATCCACCGCATCTTGTCTCGCTTCCTGTTGTCTGCTAGCCACAGTCTGCATCTGTTGAACCGAACCATCTTCATCCTCGTCACAAAGCATCCCTTGGAACCCGAACCCAAAAGAACTCGAACCGTCTGACGAAAATACCGCTGATTTGTTCTTGCCTTGTTGCTTCCCTCGTGCTGATCGCTCCAACTCTCTCGCCATTTGTTGGAACTGAGTCTTCACCGCTGCTGTGCACCAAACTGCTGATGCAAGATCTCTACAACAATGAGATGCCACAATTGCCCTCAGATCATACCGGAGTCCATCCACAAATCTCTCTGTCCGACGTTCCTCATGCTCAGATATGTGTGGAACGAACCTTCCAAGAGCCACAAACTTCATCTGATATTCCAGAACTGACATATCATTCTGCACTAATTCCATAAACTCCCTTTCCTTGGCCTTCCGAACGTGCCTCGGAAAGTACTGTCCACTAAACTCTCTCACGAATACCTCCCAAGGGATCTCTCTCAAGGACCTATCTGAAAACATCATTCTCTTGATGGTAACCCACCAATCATAAGCATCATCCTTCAACAAGTAGGTTGCCAACAAAGTCTTGTCATTCTCAGCACATTCAAGAACATCAAATGCCTTCTCCACTTCCTTAATCCAATGAGCTGCGTCGTCTGGGACTGGTTGACCTGTGAAAGAAGGGGTCTTCAACATCAAGAACCACTTCATCACCGTGGACTAACTACCTCAGGGATTGGATCCCTCACGACCATCTCCCTGTTGGTATCTAGACATTGCCCCAATCATAGCTTCCATGAAACGATCAACATTATGCCCCTCTGCCCCCGAACTATCGTCGTCTGCTCCTATACTACGAGACAACGGAACTCTCCTCTTCGGTGCCATCACTACTCCATAAACACAAAAATCGAAACAAGCACGTCAAAACCTATTAATCTATACCAGCAGCCATCGCCCGTACAGACTCGTACTTATTGTTGGACTATGATATCTAACCTAGTATACCACATACTCGACCAGACTGGGCTTTGATACCATCTGTAATGACCTGCCACCCTATAATCGGAAACCCGATTACTAAATGGGCATCGGATCATTATCTACGGGTTCACACCCGGATCTCATACGACACGTCTGGAGGAGTAAGCGTTAAACAAGGCTAAATATAACAATCTCACGGACTTCAAGGAAAATACAAGTGCGCAGGAAGGAAATTAATAATGTCCGTATACAGTCCAACAATAATTACATGGTCCAAAGAATTAAATAAGTACAGGTCGAAGCAAAGTACAACAACATCGGAGCATACCCCATAACTGAGATAGCTGCTGGTCCGCACACCAACAAGAACACCACACGCCGCCACTCGCCAAGAAGTCCACACCTGTAACCGCAGGGAGTGAGCCACACCAAAAATGGGCTCAGTAGGGATCATCCGATCCCTGCCTCCCACTTACACACCCACAAGTATAATAATACAAAATGAAGGCAATTAAGTAAAGCAATAAACACATCTCCCAAAACCTGATATGAAACATACGTAATAGTAATGCAACAGGCACAGTTCTAAGCAGTTCGAGTAGCCCAACTCAATACCATAATTCATAACCAAGGATCCAGCTAAACGATCAAACCACACTGTCACCGGCGTAGAAACGTCGCCTCACAACACCACCAATGCCCACGCCTGTCCACCCCTACGGTGTTTCGGGCACCGTAGGGGGAGGCAGTGAGTCAAACTAGGACTAACTGGGACTAGTGAACCACCACCGCCCAGCTACGTGTGCACACAAGCAGTCTAGACTACTGTCCTATCGACCGGACTTTCCTCAACGCCAGGCATCGGCACTTCAAGAGGGCCCTGGGGACCGGCGAAACCCCCTTCAAGCCGAAGCTATAGGGACTGCCCACGACCCTAACCTCACGGGTCACATCTGGCCAAAGCGCGAAGGGTACCACTCGTAACCTCGATATCTCAGGTTACATCAGGCCCAGTGGCAAAAGGGTAAAACTCCAGTAGCACCACACGTAGCTCCACAGTAAGAAACACGCCGGAAGCTGCCACGACAAACTAGGAAAGCACCGACCCACTGAGACCAAATAGTAGCCCCTCGGATAGCGCGCTGCCTACTCCAGCCCGACTGGCTCTAGGTGGTTCTGCTTCCCCCAGCCATAGGTGAAAACACAACATGTACCCCTCCCACACCGGTACGGCAACAATGCCACACAGACACCATGGCCCTCCCACATCGGCACCAGGTGACAAACGCAAACCACAATTGTTCCAGCTCCACAACCGTATAATCACACGCACACACGATGTGATCCCGATCATACAGAAATCCTCCGCCTCGATGTATGATTTAAAGCATGCCTTTGATTGAACTCTCTAACAGTGTAAGCACATATTAATATCATGAGTTATTGTGATTCTGTCTTGAATTGCGTCGCCCGTGGCCGACGCCATTCAAGCATCCTAAACTGGTTCATATAAACTCAGCCTCAGAATATGGCCTAAAAGGCATCGTGCCTAGTCGTCATCTTTTAAAACGCGTCGTTGTCTCTAGTCGCCTGTTAGTGACAGAAGCAAAGACAAACTACGGGTGATTCAAGTTAAAACGCATCGTCCTGGGAAGCCGCCGTTTGAAAGGCGTCATTGTCCCTGGACGCCATTCACAACAGAACCCTATTCTAACAGAAACCGCTTCCGGGACAATTCTGTCTAAATGGCGTCGTGCTGGCCCGTCACCATTTTAAATGGCGTTGTCCTAGCGCGACGTCATTTAGAGCCAGAAACTTGGTTCCTGCAACTCAACCCGAGGGTTCCCTTTACCCCAAAATTACCCCAGAAATACCCAAGAGTAGGAAATGAAGAGGGGAAACCAATTGACCACTTGAAACCCCTAATTCCCTTTTCATAAAAACGACCATTTTCACTAAGAAAGCCTCTTAACATGCTCATTTTACCCAATCTCCATACACATATCATGCTTCAAGCGGGAAACACAGATAAAACAACCACATTACATGCAAGGTTCGTCCCCCTACCAGTTACTTGAACTCCTCCTAGCTCCGTGCCGCCGAACTGCCGCACCGCAAACCGCCGCCGGTACCGCCGAGGACGCCGTCACTCCGCCGGGACGTCGGCCGCCGCCCGGAGAATGAAGTGCCGCAGAGGAAGTGGTGGTGGTAGTGGTGAGAGGTAAAGAGGTGTTGGAGTGGTGGAAGAGGAAGAAGGGGAAGGGGAAAGGAAAGGAGGGGTCGGAAGGGGTCGGAGAGAGGGAAGAGAGAGAGTGAGAAGGAGAGAATGAGAGAAAGGAGGGAAGGCTCGCGGGGTCAAACTGAAACAGGTTAAAACGTGTCGCGCGAGACAGACGCCTATCAGCTGACATGACGGGCCGTACTCTGACAAACTAAGGTCATACTCTGAATGGCGTCGTCCATCAAGGACGCCGTTCAGACGACAAGACCGGGGCCGTACTCTCGCGGCCCAAAGCCAGCCCACGTGGCACCCTCGTGGCACAACTACAACCCAGCTAAATGGCGTCCACATAGCAAGACGCCATTCGAAAGGCATCGTGCACCCTAGACGACATTTAGGAGGCACACCCCATGCCCATCATTTCTCAAACCAGGGGGGTCTGGCCCGAAACCGACCCGATAACTGAACCCCAATCCGCAATCCTTACAGGCTGGGGCCAGGCTGGCCCGGCCCAGGCACCCGGATGGGGCCTACCTAGGCTCGGGCCAGGCGGTCTGTCCCAGGCCCGGCCTTGGTTCGGACCAGGCGGCTTAGGCCCGGTCCAAGCCTGCCTGATCCACCACTCTTTAAGTCCTAGCCCCTTTTAAACCCCATTTCTTTATGTCCCTTTAAAATCTCAACGAAATTGATAGGATTTAAATTTAATTTTTTATTTTAAAATTGTTTTAAAGTGAAAAATTTATTTAAGTCCTATTGGTTTATGGCATTACATAAAGATGTTGATCTTTACATTATATTAACAAATTAGTTTTGAATTATTTTCTTGTAACAAAGGATTTTAAAGAAATAACATTATTTCAAGGTTCGCTTAATTGTTAAGTGAGTATTGACATCTTGGTGCACTTCTCGATAATAGTTATTAAGAGATTGTTTGATGTCAAAGAATCTTCAACAATAGCTGTTAAAAGATTCAATAAAGTCTAATGGTTAGATTAAAATCAATTTTGCGCTAATCTTGATTGTACACTATTTCATTCAATAAGAGTTATTAATGAAATTTAAGTGAATCTAAGTGTTAGATTTACTAAGTTTAGAATAGTTCTAGAATTGTGCATAATATTGATTAACTCGAATTATTAGGATGTTAAATTACCTTGAAATATTCTTAACAATAATTGTTAAGGGAGTAGTGATTAATCTAAGTGTTAGATTAATCTATTTTATTTGGAGTTGCTTAACAAGTGTTGTTAATGTAGTAAAATAGTTAATCTAAATATTAGATTAATTAACTTACAATTGTTCTAAATTATGCATGGAATTTTTTAGAATTTTAATTTTAGCTATGTTAGCACATGATGATGTGTTCGATGCTTTAAATTAGATTTATTACATGTTAGAAAATAAGATTTTTGAAAAATCAATTTAGCTAATTTTGAATGGTACCCAGGTTTTAAGAAAACCAAAATTATTATTTCTCAAAATTTTAGCCTTCATATGATTTGTTTTATCATGAGTAGATGGTTAAAATTAGTGGTTGTCATGGACATGCACTTAGTTAATATCATATCATCTGATGTATGATTTTGTGGATTGTTATGGAATGAGTAATGGGTTAATTAAATGTTAATTAATGAGGTCTGCGTGCCTCCATCTCTCTCTCATTCCAATGTAATTCTATCTCCCTCTATTATTGTACTCGGCCATAAGGCTTTTTCTTACAATTAATTTGTATTTGAAAAAAATTCAAATTCTGTTTTATATTTGTAATTGACCGTGCCAGCCGAGGAGAGGCGAGGATGATCCACAAATGCAACCAAGAAGGCGAAAGGAGATGAGATTACCAGTGCCTGTGTGTTTGCATGTTTTTGTTGATATAATTGTTATATTGTTGTGATGATTAATTGTTTGGCTCCAGTTAATCACCGTGTTGTCCATGACTACATAATGAACATGTATGGATGATGCATGCCTTTTTAGTTTTTAATTATGAATCGATTGTTAATATCTAGGTATAGTTAAATATATACGATATATTTATAAACTACCACCTACGATGAGACCAACTTAACAATAAACAAAACCTTCAGCATAAGTCTAAGCCGAAGCGCGAGTCATTCAGAATGTACCGCGTGGCTCTCCATCAATTTAGTTATTAGAACTTGATTCAATGATGGTAGTTTGCGCCACTTTGATTGGAGAATAGGATAAGAATAAGGGCGAATAAGGGGAGAATAAGCTTAATTTTGCTTTGACAAGCGGACTGGCTTATATCGGTGCAGAATAGCGTATTCGGAGAATAAGGAGAATAAGCCATCCCATGTTAGATCCAAGAATTACTTATTCTTCTTATTCCGTCAGTGGGCCCCACAAAACTATCAAAGCAAAACACCCCTTATTCTAGTATAAGTCATTCCGTCAGTGGGCCCAACGTAATAACTTATTCTACAAACAAACTGGGGCTATGTGTTTACCCGAGATCTGCCACCATCTGATGAAAGGACTATTAACTACGGCATCATGATGCCTTGAGATTGGAATAGAGGAATGGTGTAGCTATCCTCGCGTTTACCCAGGAGTTACATTCTTACTCTACTCTGTCACGTATTGATGGTAAAGCTTAAACCAGGGATAATGGTCTACTATGTTTACCTGAGACCATTAATGACCTGGGAGCCGAAATAAGGTTGGATATTGGAAGGAGTTGCAATTACCATGAGATGGTTGCTCTAAGATAATAGTATAATACTATGTGTTTACCCGAGGTCATACTATGATTCTTGGAGATTATGATCCTCACTAGGAGACCGTAGAAGTCTTCTGTTCTGTATACCTAAAGGTTATACAGTCCGTTGAAAAATAGTGAAAAATAATTCAAGATAAAAGATCATAATTGAATTATACGAACTATCTGCTTAAATCACGTCATCTCCTTAGTTTGCTAAAATGTCGTCTATTCGAGATTTTGGCATATTGGATGTCAATACTTCTCATATTCAAATTGATTAGAAAAACTCTGAAGAATGTCTTCGGGACCAAGTGAAAGTCACTATCCTAATCAAATATCATAATCATGTTACTTGGATAGACCACGGTGAACAGGTACTCATGGTATGCCTTTTTGGAAGGCAATGATTGTTATGAAATCTCTTACTATACCAAGAATAAGAGGCATTCATGATATGCCTTTGAGAAAGGCAAGTGGTAAGATTTTAAATAATCGAACCCACACCTAAAAGGATAAAGGAAAGTCAATTGAGTTAGAGAAGTAGCAGTTCTCCCACTGAGACCAATATAAGGATATTGATAAAGGTAAAATGAATATGAAACTTGAAAGAAGTTTCAGATATTCTTATTATCAACTTTTGCATGTCTATTAGAGAATTAGCATATCCAATATGAGATATTAGAAATGATTCTAAGATCTGCAATAATAGTATGCAGACTTAGACAAGTAAAACGAAATCAAGAGAAAGCAAGTGTTGAGTTAGACTCAACAATTGTTCAAAATATGTATAGATTACTGTGAGATAGTAAATCTTTGTAGTCTAATATGAAACTGAATAATTGTTATTTAATTCCATAAGATATCAAGAATTATAAAAGTGAATAACATTGACTAAGAAGAAACAATATATGAATAGATTACTGTGAGATAGTAAATCTTTGTAGTCTAATATGAAACTGAATAATTGTTATTTAATTCTATAAGATATCAAGAATTATAAAAGTGAATAATATTGACTGAGAAGAAACAATAGTTGTTCGAATCAATCAATGCACTAAAGATTCTTGGTGTGACATTTCATGCGATGAATGTTCACAAGTCTCCTATATAAATGAGTGTGAATAATGATTATCTATGGCATTGTACACAAGGTTGTACAATAAGAAATTATTGGTGCTAATACATACTGATGTAAACAGCTCAATATCCTCTTAAGGCCAAAGATAATCACTCCCATTGACTTACCTTATAGTTTACTCTTGGAACGATTCGACTCTATGTACTTACTGAAGTACAAGACAAATGCATTTAAGAGATTAAGATATAAGATCAATATAAAGTATTAGAATTTTTAATTTGATCAAAGAAATTAATACTTAAGTATATGATTCACATAAATCATTAAAAGGATAATTGTATCCTCGCTCGATTGATCCTCATTGTACGTCATAGTAATATGATAGAATGAAGAATTGCACCTTATTAAGATATGGTGCAATACATAATAAGATTTGTCTAATTCTTATATCATTTTGAACATGAGTATGAACATTAGATGTCCATACTTTACAGATGATTCCAAATAAGTCAGTGTGTGTCCATATAAGATATGAAAATCAAATAATTCATATGAGATATGAATTATGAACAAATCTGATTTTAAACTCAAGTTATACCGTGATGTAAATTTATGAAATGTCTAAAGAATTTGGACATTATATTCATTGGCCAGGCGATATAATTATCGTCCTGAAAGCTGTCTTCTATGAAGAGGAATATGTCTTCAGAGAAGACAGTGGGAGCTGATAAAACTAGAAGATGTTCTAGATCCACAAGTTAACATAAGATTATTAGATAATCTTTTGTTGTTTGGAACCACTCATAACACATATGAGAGGAGCTCAAAATTATAGATTATGATCTAAAATCTATGATGATGCTCTCCGTCATTACAACTTTGAGATTGGCAAGTAGTTAAGAATTTTAAACCATAGTCCATAACAACTATTGAGTTTAGAACTTGATAGTATTGCTAAAGGGTATTGTACTTAGAGCAAGCAAATATAGAATGAATGGACTACTTAAACTTATATGGTAAAATGAAGGAAATAGTCAACGTCAAAATGTTGACTTAGATAAGTTTTTTTCATTGGTTATCATTAATAAGTTTCTTAGAATTCTACTTGCCAATACTGCCTATCATAATCATGAGATGATAGCAGTTGGATATGAAAAGCGTTCTCTCAATGTGATTGAGGAAAATATGTATATGATATACCTTTAAAGCTTTTAGAATATCCAAGAAGCAAATTATGATTTCAAAGATCATTTTGAATCAAACTGAAGCTTCCCAAAGTTGTAATAAGAGTTTTTGACTTAATGGTCAAATATTACGTGATCATTAAGATTGATCAAGACTGTGTGTGTTCAAAGAGGACAGTGGGAGTATGGTCGCTTTAGTAATACTTTGTGACAATAACATCAAAGTCATTGAGAATGACATCAGGAGGTTACTATCAGTACAAGCATAATTAACCATGTTTTACTCCATAATAAGTTTGGTTATAACATCCCATGTATTGGAAATACGAATCTATTATGATAGATTGATGAGGATGTTACATAGACCTGTATGTCAAAATGTTTGGCATAAATTCTATAATGAGTCTCAAATGTTGAGATATAGAATATATTTATTTAAGGAAAAGTTCCTAGAAAGATACAGGGGAACCTAGATAATAGAAGTTAAGCGCATTACTAAGTACTTAAGAAGTGCCAAGGATGCACTTCTATATATGGAGAGGATGATTTGAAACTATGAGGTCACAGTGACTCAAATTTCAAGTCTGAATAATGGGTTTAACCTTCTAATAAGAAAGCAATTGATTGGAAGGATTCCAAACCAGAACTCGATATTAAGATGACGACATAAATAAGTGAAACTGTTATTGGAACAGTATGAATGAAAGAGTTCATCCCTGAACTAGATGTAGTTCTAAAAGGTCTCTGATAGAATCCCGTTGTTGTAGGACAATAGTGGGAGCGATCAATAGTGTGATCGAGCCATGATCTCTTCAAAATTTACAGAACATTCTGAAGCTCTTTCACAAGTTCGAAGACAAAAGATTAAGAGAAAATAACGTAACGGAAAATATTCCAATTGTAGATAATTTAGCAGATCCCTGACCAAGTCTTAGTCACAAGCTTTATGTGAGCATCACCTAGATTTGATGGAGATCAAATACGAAGGTGATTGGCTTGAGTCCAAGTGAAAGATTGATGGATACAGGTGTCCTCTAAGCCAATCATAAGGCACTTATTTTAATCTAGTTCACTAATAAATGACATTATTTCATTATGTAGATTGACATATTTATTATTGCGCATAATGAAGTCCATGAATGTATGCAATAGTCATCAGATTATGATGAGATCATAATAATGAGACTGATGACTTATAAACACATATTCTCAATTGTTCCTAGTCGTAGGATGTTTGAGAAGGATATCAAACATCTAGTGAGACTAGTACAGGTTATTCCGGCTCATATAATGAGGGTGTTGGGTTCTCGGGTTTCTCCGGGTCTCCCGCACAGCGGAAATAAAATAAAAACGAAGATCCATTCCCGTTTCAAAAAATCTAAAAACCAGATTATCGGATAATCAGTTCTTACCATGTGCGAATTCGAATATGCAACCGTTCGGTTCCGTCGATGTGACACAGCAAGCCGCGCAAGTGCCCGCCCTCTAGCGGAGTCCACACGATCCTCCTTGCGATAGATATCTTCATATTCCTCGTTCTTCGCAGCCACGAAACCTCCGCCTGTCGCCGCAACGATCACCGCAACACGCGGACGATTTCCCGTTGAACGGGAGTGGGAGAAGCAGTGTAGCAAATCTGGGGATCCGGATCTGGCCTGGGGCGCCAAAGAGAGAGAGAAACAGAGGAGGGGGCGGCTTGGGTTAGCAGCAGCTTGGCCTGCTCAGCCCATTCGTTCCATTTTATACTAACCGTACGGTTTTTCATAAAAACCCCTGATTTATATAAAACCCACTTATTTATCCATTGCCTTGAGAATCATTTGCGTGTGACCCTCTAGACCCAATTACCAATCCAATTAATAGCCCAATAAGTCCAGTAACTCCTTACTGACTTTATTAATCAATTAATTACTCTTAATTAATTAATTAATCAATCGAATTGATGTCGCACAATGAATTCGACCGGGCCTCCGATTACGTTGGGTGTCAAGCAACACCGCACCCGGAAGGTATCGGAGTTAAGTAACCCACTCTTGGAACCTTTCCGCCGATAGTTACCGCGTAGATATAATCCTTCATTCATACAATGCTCTCGAGTCAACTCAGGGTATGGCGTGCTGTCAAACCCTAACCGGTCGACTCACTTGGATTGGATGCCGCTGATGAATATCGGAAAACTCCTTTCCCGATATTATCGTCCGCCCTGGCCAAGAACTTCCGCGCATCCTTCCTAGAGCATTCTCTCTCTAAGTACCGAAAGCGAATGATTCCTCATTGACACACAATTCCCTTCGACGGTATTCCGCTATACCCAATCCTTGGCTATTTAGAATCCTGTGGTTTGAGACTCGTAAACCAGGGTCAAAGCACATAAGTCCATCGACAAGGTGTCTTTGGTGTCTCAGGTCCGAGGACCATCCACGCAACTGTGACAATAGAATCAAGCTGGTTGACAGTGAGGTACAATACCATCCAGCAATTCAATTGGATCAGTTCAATGAACTCATTCTCCTATGAGCACCTACAGATTCGCCTTAGTGTCTCTACACAAGTGACTTATGAGATCAGTCACCCTCATCATATGAGCAACAGTAATCTGTACTAGTCTAACCGGATATCCGATGTCCTTCTCGGATATCCTCCGACTAGGAACGATTAAGAATATGTGTGTTTAAGTGATCAGTCTCATTAGTATGATCTCATCATAATCTGATCACTATCGTACATATTCACGGACTTCATTATGAGATGATAATTAATACGATTTACACACAATGAATATTATGCCATTATATTAATAATTATGAACGATATTATAAAGTCATATTGGCTTGTAGGCCACCTAAGACTAACAATCTCCCACTTGGACTAAAGTCAATCACCTTTATATAGTAAGCCTATAGACTCTAGGTGACGCTCAAACACAATTTGAGCCAACAGCTTTGTCAGTGGATCTGCTACATTGTAGACGGATGGAACTCATTCCACTACTACATCTCCTCTGGATATGATCTCTCTGATAAGATGAAAGTGCCTCGGAATATCTTTCGATTTCTGATGAGACCACGACTCTTTCACTTGTGCAACAGTCCCATTGTTGTCGCACAATAGCGGAACATAATCAAAGATGCAGGGAACTATGTCAAGGTCGGTATTGAACATCTTCAACCACACTACTTCCTTGAAAGCTTCAGCTGCAGCGATGTACTCAACTTCAGTCGTCGAATCTGCAGTGGTTGCTTGCTTGAAACTCTTCCAGCACATTGTTCCTCTATAGACAAGGAACATATCCTTAGTTCTTCTCAAGTACTTAAGGATATATTTCACTGCCTTCCAGTGCTATTCTCCTCGATCAACCTGAAAACTGCTCGTAACACTTAGAGCAAATGCAATATCAGGCCGTTTACATAGCATGACATACATGATAGATCCTATGGCAGAGGCATAGGGTACTCAATCCATGAGTGCCCTCTCATCAAGAGTCTTAGGAGACTGCTCCTTTGAGAGACTAATTCCATGCCTCATCGGTATGAGACCTCTCTTGGATTTTCCATGTAAAACTTTTTTACTATGGTATTATGTACGTAGGATGCTTCTCCCAAATCCTTCATGGAGAAATTTTTCGACAGCCAGATCTTTACTGATGACATCATAGCTACATCATTCCCAATTAGTAGTATCTCATTTATGTAAAGAACTAAGAAGGTGACTACGCTCCCACTGGTCTTCTTGTACACACAAGGCTCATCTTCATTCTTAATGAAGTCATAAGACTTGACAGCCTCGTTAAATCTCATGTTCCAACTTCGGGAAGCTTGCTTAAGCCCATAAATGGACCTCTGAAGCTTGCACACTTTATCTGGAGATTCTTTGGATGTGAAACGTTCTGGTTGTATCATATACACCTCTTCCTCTAGATTATCATTGATGAAGGCAATCTTCACATCCATCCGCTATATCTCGTAATCAAAATGTGCAGCAATGGCGGGTAGAATTTTGATCAATTTTATCATGGCAACTGGTGAGAAAGTTTAAGGATTGAGGTTTTCGGATCCGGTTATCAGGTCAGTTTCGGGGTCGGATCCCTTAGTTTGGGCCCTGATGGAGCTAAGACTTAGTTCAAGCTCGACGCAGTTTAAACAGCGTCCAGCAATGTAGACGTGTTTTAGGCTGTACCACGTGGGCGCCACGTGGGCTGGCCTTGGGGCGCGAAGTACGGCCCCAGTCTTATCGTCTGAATGGCGTCTTGGATGGACGACGCCATTCAGAGTACGACCCTGGTTTGTCAGTGTACGGCCCGATCTTGTCATCTGAATGACGTTGGGCTTGCACGACGCGTTTTATCCAGCTTCTGGTAGACTCCGCAAACCCTCCCTCCTTTCCCTCATTTTCTCCTCCCTCTTCTCTCTCCTCTCTTCCCTCCGGCGAGCCGGCGACCCCTTTTCCCCCTCCTTCCTTTCTTCTTTCCATTCCTCCTCTCCCTCCACTCCATTAACCTACCAACTTCCTCCACTACCACCACCACTTCCTCCACGGCGCACTTCTCTCCGGACGGCGGCCGACGTCCCAATGGAGTAACGGTGTCCACGGCGGTACCGGCGGCGGCGTGTGGCAAGGCGGGTTAGCGGCTTGGAGGTAGAAGGAGTTCGAATAACCGGTAAGGTGACGACCCCCGTTGTATTTCATTTCAAAACTATTTTTTCCCTTTTTGAAGCATGTTTAGGGGTTTTCTTGGGATGAAAACACTAATTGCATGTAACGAGAATTTGGGTGTTTTAATGGGTATTTAGGTTCTTCTCTTCATTCTCCACGTTTTTCGTGTTTTCACACGATTTTGGAGAGGAAATCCCACCCCGTGGATCGGGAGATGGCGGAGGAAGAACCTGTCTATGAGGGTTAAATGGCGTCGGGGGACAGCAACGCCTTTTAAAAAGGCGGCGTCCACCCGCAACGCGATTAAGCCCAGATAACAGACTCTATCTCTAGACTGATGAGCGTCTAGGGACAACAACGCCTTTCAAAAGGCGACTTGCATGGGCGACGCGTTTTAAGTGGAAATCACCCGTAGCCTGTCTCTGCTTCTGTCGCTATCAGGCGACTAGGGACAATGACGCCTTTCAAAAGGCGGCGACATATGACGACGTGTTTTAGGCCATTTTTCGAAGCCAGATTTCACATGAACCAATTTAGGAGGCTTGAATGGCGTCGTCCTTGGGCGACACGATTCAAGACAGAATCACATTAATTCATGCTAGTAACATATCTTCACACTGTTAGATAATTTGATTAAATGCATGCTTGAAATCGTATTTGAGGATGAGGATTTTTACGGGATCGGATCGCACTGTGTTCTGTTTCGTGCGACCGTGGACCTAGAGTGACAGTTGTAGCGCTGAGCCACCGTGTGTCGGTGTGGGAGGGACACAGCGCCGGTGTAGGAGTGGTGGGGTGACGCCTAGAGAGAGGGTCACCTGGTGTACGCCGGGGTTAGCTAGTACCGGTGTAGGAGTGGTACCTTTGGAGTGTCACTCGGGCTGGGGGAAGCAGAAACCACCTAGAGCGAGTTTGGCCGGAGTAGCTAGCGTGCTATCCGAGGGGTTACCGTTTGGTCTCAGCGGGTCGGTGTTTCCCGGGTTCGCCGTGTGGTTGGCATGTTTTGCCGAGACGCTAGTTGTAGGCTCCTTGGTAGAATGGTTTCAGAGTTGTGCATGTTACATTTCGAATGCATGTGTTTTATATCGAAATTTAGGAATTGTGTTACTATTTTACTTGCTTAATTTACCTATATTTGTGTTGCTGCACTTGTGGGTGCGTGAGTGGGTGGTGGGGATCGAAGGATCCCTACTGAGTCTTTTCGATAAGACTCACTCCTGCGGTTTTCAGGTGAGGGTTCCAAGTAGGCTTAGCGAGGAGAGTGCTGCCTTGGGTTGCGTGCTAGCAGCCGTTGTTCCGGGGTATGCCCCGACGTAGTTGTTATTTTATTTTCTGGCATGTACGCTTAATTATTTCTTTTCAGTTGGACTATGTAATTATTTGCTGTATCGAGTCGCATTGTAATAATTTTTAATTCTTACACTTCTTTTTCAATTCAATGCGATATGAATGTTTAGCTTAGTTTATTATTTATTTCCCAGACTTATCTGGATCCTGATTTGGCTCCAAATTAATGATTCGGTATCCATTTAGTAATCGGATCCCCGATTATAGGGTGGCGGGTCATTACAGTTGGTATCAGAGCATTCGGTCTGGCAAATAAATGAATAACTAGGTTAAATATCATAATTCTGGCAAATAATTACATTATCCTGTATAGGCACGACGGTAGTGTAGGTTTTAGGATTCTAATTAGAACTTTTCGATTTTTGTGATTGTAGGCGATTAGATGGCTCCTAGGAAGAGGATGCCAGTCATTAGAGAGAGGGGAGATGTCCCTAGTGGATCTGAGGCCGATAGGCCGAGTATGGAGCATTTCATAGAGGCTATGATGGACACAATGGCTAGATACCAAACCCGAGACCCTAGTGAGAGTTCCAGTGTTCGGGGAGGGTCTTTAGCCACACTGGAAAGATTCCTGAAGCTGAAGCCGCCTCATTTCACCGGTCGTCCCGACTCTGATGAGGCTGTTCATTGGTTGAGGGAGATGGAGAAGACTTTTGATACGATGGATTGTGCGACGGTTGAGAGGACTCCGTTGGCTACCTTCATGTTGAAGGATGATGCCTACGATTGGTGGACCACTTTGAAGAGTTTGTCATATGTGGATAGGAGTCTCAGGGAGATTCCATGGGAGACTTTTATGAAGGAACTTAATGCATAGTACTTCCCTAGGCATGTCCAGAAGGCCAAGGAGAGGGAATTTATGGAGCTGACCCGAGGAAGCATGACAGTGCTTGAATACTAGACGAAGTTTGTGTCGCTTGGGAGGTTTGTGCCTTTTATCTCAGGAGACGAGGAGTATCAGACTGAGAGATTTGTGGATGGACTGAGATCCAATCTGAGGAGTTTTGTGGCATCCCACTGTTGTACAGATTTGGCGTCGGCGGTTAGGTGTGCCGCGGCAGTAGAGGCACAGTATGATCAGTCAATCCGGGAGAGGGGACTGACTACTCAGGGGCCAGTTTGTGGTAGGGGAAAGGCAGTAGCAGCAGATCCTTCGTCCGGATCAGGATCGTCTTCACTCGGCTCCAGATTCAGGAGGTTCTTTCGAGGCAGTGGCTACAGCAGTGGTAGTAGCAGACCCAGACAGAGCCAGCAGAGTCAGTCAGTGTCTAGTGCTCAGCAAGACACAGCTCAAAGGCTTCCGGCACCTTGTCGGCATTGCGGTGGCACTCACGGTGGGACTCAATGTCCTGCCTTTTCTGGGAGGTGTTACACATGTGGCCAGCAGGGCCATTTGGCTAGGTATTGCCCGCAGGGGCATGGTCAGGGGCAGGGTCCAGGTGATCAGAAGAAGCCGAGGACCTAGGGGAAAGTTTTAGCTATCACCAGGAAGGAGGCTCATGCATCCAACTTGGTGGAAGGTACACTTTTTGTCCTTGGGAACTCTGCGCATCTGTTAATTGATTCGGGTGCTTCGCATTCTTTCATTTCTAAGCAGTTCGTAGATATTCTTTCTGCACCCGTTGATGAGATATCTGATGGATTGATGGTAGAGGTTCATTCTTGGGATTTCATGTTGTCTTATAACTGTTTGAGTGAAGTTCCCCTTACCATTGAGGGCCATGAGTTACCTGCCCAATTAGTTGTGCTTGCCATTCGCGACTTTGATGTCATCCTGGGCATGGACTGGTTAGAGGCTTATTATACCGAGGTGGACTGCCATAGGAAGAGGGTGTGTTTCTCTATTCCGGACATCCCGACCTTCTACTTCCAAGGTATTAGGCTATCTTCTCGAGGTATTCTTATTTCTGCCTTTAAGGCCAGAGGTTGCTTGTTGGTGGTTGTGAGGCCTTCCTTGCCTCTGTTGTTTTAGCTGATGTTAGTGGTAGTCCCAGTCCTTGGGAGGTGCCTGTAGTTTCGACTTTGTAGATGTGTTTCCTGAGGAGTTGCCTGGCCTTCCTCCTCAGCGAGAGGTTGAGTTTACTATTAAGCTTGCATCGGGTACGGTGCCCCTGTCTAAGGCCCCCTATCGGATGGCGCCAGCCGAACTCGCTGAGTTGACGGCGCAGTTGCAGGAATTGCTGGATAAGGGTTTCATTCATCCCAGTACCTCTCCGTAGGGTGCTCCAGTTCTATTTGTCAGGAAGATGGATGGTTCTCTGAGGTTGTGTATCGATTATAGACAGTTGAACCAGGTGACGATAAAGAACAAGTACCCACTTCCGAGGATCGACGATCTGATGGATCAGTTGCAGTCTGCAAAGGTGTTTTGAAAGATTGACTTGAGATCAGGGTATTATCAGATGAGGATCCGTGAGGTTGATGTTAGTAAGACGGCCTTTAGAACTCGGTATGGACATTATGAGTTTTTGGTTATGCCTTTTGGCTTGACCAATGCTTCGGCGGCTTTTATGGAGTTGATGAACCGGGTCTTCAGGGCCTACCTGGATCAATTTGTGGTGGTATTTGTTGATGATATCTTAGTATACTCTTCTTCTGAGGAAGAACATGCCACACATCTTCAGGTGGTATTGCAGGTTCTGAGAAAGCACCAACTCTATGCCAAGTTTAGCCAGTGTGAATTCTGGCTAGATGAGGTGCACTTCCTGGGGCATGTCATTTCTGGTGATGGTATTGCAGTGGATCCAGCCAAGATTGAGGCAGTAATGGATTGGAGCAGACGAACAACAGTAACTGAGATCAGGAGCTTCTTGGGATTAGTAGGATATTACATACGGTTTGTCCACGGGTTTTCTTCGATAGCGACCCCCTTGTCGAGGTTGACTCGTAAGGGAGTTCGTTTTATGTGGATCGAGGAATGTGAGCGGAGTTTCATTGAGTTGAAGACTCGCCTCACTTCGGCTCCAGTGCTGGTGCTTCCATCAGGTTCCGGTGGATTTGTGGTTTATTCAGATGCATCACATCGAAGTTTGGGTGCGGTTCTGATGCAGCATGGTAAGGTTGTGGCCTATGCTTCTGGGCAGCTAAAGAAGCACGAGGAGAACTATCCCACTCATGACTTAGAGTTGGCAGCTGTGGTATTTGCATTGAAGATCTGGAGGCAGTATTTGTATGGAGAGAAATTTCAGATTTTTACCGATCACAAGAGCCTGAAGTTTGTATTCACGCAGAAGGATCTGAACTTGAGGCAGTGCAGGTGGATGGAATTTATCAAGGATTATGATCTCGACCTTTCTTATCATCCGGGCAAGGCGAATGTGGTGGCAGACGCCTTGAGTCGGAAGACGGTCGTGTCATATCTCATGGTTCGAGAATGGAGGTTATTTGAGCAGGTTGTGGAATCTTCCTTTAGGGTTCCGCGGGAGGTTGATAGAGCCGTGTTGGCCAGCTTAACTGTGATGCCAGCAGTGTACCATGCTATAATTGAGGCTCAGAGGGCAGATGCAGAGTTACCGCAGGTTCTCCAGACACCAGAGGTGGAATTGTGGGATGATGGTACAGTCAGGTTTATAGGCAGACTCTATGTTCCGGCCGAGGAGGACATGCGCAGGAGTGTCCTGGATGAGACGCACCATTCTAGATATGTAGTGCATTCCGGAACGACTAAGATGTATCATTGTTTGAGGAGGCACTTTTGGTGGCCTGGTATGAGGAAGGACGTGGCTGAGTATGTGGCAAAGTGCTTGACTTGTCAGCAGGTTAAGGCAGAACATTAGAGACCAGGAGGGTTGTTGCAGCCTTTGCCGATCCCGTAATGGAAATGGGAGTATGTGACTATGGACTTTGTGATGGGATTACCTGTGTCCCCTGGCAGAAGAGACGTGATCTGGGTCATTGTTGATCGATTGACCAAGTCGGCACACTTCCTGGCTATTAGGAAGGACTGGTCAGTCGGTAAGCTGGCTAAGCTGTTTGTGGATCGGATCATCTCTCTGTACGGGGTGCCCTTATCTATCGTGTCAGACCGGGACCCGAGATTTACTTCTAGATTCTGGAAGAGTTTTCAGAAGGCCTTGGGCACGCAGTTAGCCTTCAACTCGGTCTATCATCCTGAGACTGATGGGCAGTCGGAGAGGACCATTCAGACTCTAGAGGATATGCTCAGGGCATGTTGCCTAGACTAAGGAGGTTCTTGGGAGCAGCACTTGTTTATAGTGGAGTTTGCTTACAACAATAGTTATCATTCTAGTATCGGCATGGCGCCTTATGAAGCATTGTATGGGCGGCCGTGTCGATCCCCTGTGAATTGGTCTGAGATTGGTGAGAGGCAGATAGCAGGACCATAGTTGGTTCAGCAGTGTGCTGAGGTTGCCAGAGTGGTGCAACAGAGATTGATTGCAGCTCAGAGCAGACAGAAGAGTTATGCAGACATTGGTAGGAGACCGCTTGAGTTTGAGGTTGGGGACCACGTATTTCTCCGAGTCTTACCCTCCAAGGGTGTGATGAGATTCGGGAAGCGAGGTAAGCTGAGTCCACGATATATTGGGCCTTTTCCCATTCTTGCTCGAATTGGGGAAACGGCGTATCAGCTAGCCTTGCCGCCCAGTCTCGCAGGAGTGTACGATTTGTTCCATGTTTCTTTGCTGAGGAGATATGTTCAGGATCCATCTCATGTTTTGGACTTTTCAGAGTTGGAAGTCGCGGAGGACTTTTCCTTTCCAGAGTTTCCAGTACGTATTGAGGATCTCAGAGAACAGGTCCTTCGGAACAAGGTTGTACCTCTGGTTAAGGTGATTTGGCAGTATCGCTCCGAGGGAGAGGTGACTTGGGAGCGCGAGGATGAGATGTGGGAGCAGTTTCCCTACCTTTTCTCGTAAGTCTCTTGTGAGCTTGTATCTTTATGTTTCAACCTCAAAGATTGTAGCAAGCAATTTCGGGGTCGAAATTCTTTTGAGGGGGGGAGAATGTAAGGATTGAGGTTTTCGGATCCGGTTATCGGGTCAGTTTCGGGGTCGGATCCATTAGTTTGGGCCCGGATGGGGCTGAGACTTAGTTCCTATTTCGTGTCGAGCTTGCTCGACGCGGTTTAAACAGCGTCCAGCAATGTAGACGTGTTTTAGGCTGTACCACTTGGGCGCTACATGGGCTAGCCTTGGGGCGCGAGAGTACGGCCCCGGTCTTATCGTCTGAATGGCGTCTTGGATGGACGACGCCATTCAGAGTACGACCCTAATTTATCAGTGTACGGCTCGGTCTTGTCATCTGAATAACGTCGAGCTTGGATGACGCGTTTTACCCAGCGTCTGGTAGAGCCCACGAACACTCCCTCCTTTCCCTCATTCTCTCCTCCCTCTTCTCTCTCCTCTCTTCCCTCCGGCGAGCCGGCGACCCCTTTTCCCCCTCCTTCGTTTCCTCTCTCCATTCCTCCTCTCCCTCCACTCCATTAACCTACCAACTTCCTCCACTACCACCACCACTTCCTCCGCGGCGCATGTAAGGACTGAGATTTCGGGTTCTGTTTTCGGATCGGGTTCGGGTCGGATCCCTTGGTTTGGACCCTGTGGGGGGTCTTGAGATTGCTGACTGAATGGCGTCAGCACTGCTCGACGCCTTTCAAAAGGCGTCAGGTTGTGTGGACGCCATTTAGATCTATTGGTTGTTGCGCCACGTGGGCGGGTTTCGGGCCGCGAGGGTACGGCCCCGGTCACATCATCTTAACGGCGTCGTGCTTGGTCGACGCGATTCAGACTGTGACCTCTGCGATTTCAGGGTACGGCGCCAGAGCGTTGTCAGTACGGCCTGTCCTGTCGTCTGAATGGCGTCCACGGTGGGCGACGCGTTTCAGACCGCTGTCAGTACGGCCGTCCTGTCAGACTGATAGGCGACTGCCTCGATCGACGCGTTTTAGCGGGTTTCGGATTGACCCCGTTCTTTCCCTCATTATCGCCCTCACTCTCTCTCTCCTCACCCTCTCCGCCCTCTCCCCTCTCTTTTCCCCTTCCCTTCCTCTTCTTCCTCTTCCACCACTCCAACACCACCTTACCTCTCACCTCTACCTCCACCACTTCCTTCGCGGTGTTCCACTCTCCGGACGGCGGCCGACGTCCCGGCGGAGTGGCGGCGTCCTCGAGGGTACCGGCGGCGGTGTGCGGTGCGGCGGGACGGCGACTCGGAGCTTGGCGGAGTTCAAGAACCGGTAGGGGGATGAAACCTTGCATGTGTGCTCGTTTGCTTCTTGACGTGATGTGGCGTGTTTGGGGTTAGATCGAGCATGTTTAGGGGGATTCCTTGTGGGAATGACGGTGTTTGTGGACGTGGTTTCATAGCATGATCGTGGTGCTTGACGTTCTCATCTTCCCTCTTTTGGTTTTGGGGCTTTTCGGGGTGCTTGGGGTTCAAGGGTGAGACCCTCGGGTCGAACCAGGAAACCTGGTTTCTGGCGCTAAATGGCGTCGTGCCTGGTCGACGCTTTTCCGAAAGACGTCAGGTCAGTACGACGCGTTTTAGGGCAGAAACCTCCCTGTTCGAGGTTTCCTGAGTTAGGGGTTTTGCGCTAAATGACGTCATGGATGGACGACGCCTTTCAGAAGGACGTCGGGCCATCATGACGCCATTTAGGCAGGAAATGCCCCCGTTTAAGGGTTCTGCAAATCTGGATTTCTGGGTTGAATGGCGTCGGGCGACCCTGACGCGTTTTAAACGGCGGCTTCACTGGTGGACGCGTTTTAAGCGATAATCTGGCTTTTAATAAACCTGTCTGAGGGCCTTGAATGGCGTCAACCTCGGTCGACGCGATTCAAGACAGAAATGCTTAAACCCTGTTATCTCATGCGCGTTTCACGGTAGGATGGTTCAAATGCATGCTTTGGGTGGTATACTGAGACGGAGGACTTCTGTGTGAGTGGAATTACATCACCGGTGTGTGTGTGTGTGTACTTTACCTATATACTGAGACTGAGGTTTACTGTGCGAGTGGAATCATGATTACATGTGTGTTTATGTTATGCGAATGTGGATCGGGTTAACTGTGGTTTACGTATGTCACCATGGGCCGATGGGAGAAGGGCCATGGTGTCTGTGGAGTGGTGCGTGTTGTGTTTTACCCTTGGCTGAGAGAAGCAGAACCACCTTGAGCCCGTCGGGCCGGAGTAGCTGGTGTGCTACCCGAGGGGTTGCTGTTTGGTCTCAGCGGGTCGGGGTTTCCCTTGGTTGTCGTGACAGCTTCTGGCGTGTTCCTTGCTGTGGAGCTGGTGGTGTTCCTGGTGGGAGTTGGTTTACCCTTTAGCCATTGGGCCTGATGTGACCTTTGATCAAGGTTACGAGTGGTACCTATAGCCCTTGGCCTGACGCAGCCCGGGAGAGTTGGGTTTGTGGGTAGTTCCTGTAGCTTCGGCTTGACGGGGGTTCGCCGGTCCCCAGGGCCCTCCTGAAGCGCTGAGGCCTAGCGTGGAGGCAATCCGGACGGTAGGACAGTAGTCTAGACTGCTTGTGTGCACACGTAGCTGGCAGTGGCGGTACACTGGTTCCAGCTAGTCCTAGTTTGACTCACTGCCTCACCCTACAGTGCCCCGGAACACTGTAGGGGCGGACAGGCGTGAGCTGTGGTGGTAGTGTTGGGAGGCGACGTCTGACTTCGGTCGACAGTGTGGTTTAGTCGCTTCGTGGACTTTGGCTGTGAGTCGTGACTCTGTGTTGGGTTCTTCGGGTCGCTTAGAATGGTTCTTGTTACACTGCTTACCGTGCGTTTCATATCAGAGTTGGGTGCTGTGTTTACTGCTTTACTTAATTTCCATATATTCTTGTTGTTACACTTGTGGGTGTGTGAGTGGGAGGCAGGGGATCGGATGATCCCTACTGAGCCCATTTCTGGTGTGGCTCACTCCCTGCGGTTTCAGGTGTGGACCTCGAGGCGAGCAGAAGCGTGGTGTCTTCTTGGTGTGCGGACCAGCAGCTGTCTTAGTTCCGGGGTATGCCCCGATGTTGTTGTACTTCCTTCTGCCTGTACTTATTTAATTGTTGGACATGTAATTATTGTTGGACTGTATACGGACATTGTTATTCTTCCTTCCTGCGCACTTGTTTACCTTGTAGTCCGTGAGATTGATATGTTTAGCCTTGTTTAGCACTTACTCCTCCAGATGTGTTGTGTGAGATCCGGGTGTGAACCCGTAGTTAATGGGCCGACATCCATTTAGTGACTGGGTCTCCGGTCATAGGATGGCGGGTCGTTACAGTGCACTTCTCTCTGGACGGCGGCCGATGTCCCGGTGGAGTAACAGCGTCCACGGCGTACCGGCGGCGGCGTGTGGCGAGGCAGGTTAGTGGCTTGGAGCTAGAAGCAGTTCGAGTAACCAGTAGGGTGACGATCCCCGTTGTATTTCATTTCAAAACTATGTTTTCCCGCTTTGAAGCATGTTCAGGGGTTTTCTTGGGTTGAAAACACTAATTGCATCTAACGAGAATTTGGGTATTTTAATGGGTATTTAGGTTCTTCTCCTCATTCTCCACGTTTTTCGTGTTTTCACACGATTTTGGGGAGGAAATCCCACCCCGTGGATCGGGAGATGGCGGAGGAAGAACCTGTCTGTGAGGGTTAAATGGCGTCGGGGGACAGCGACGCCTTTTAGAAAGGCAGCTTCCACCCGCGACGCGATTTAGCCTAGATAACAGACTCTGTCTCTGGACTGATGAGCGTCTAGAGACAGCGACGCCTTTCAAAAGGCGACTTGCATGGGCGACGCGTTTTAAGTGGAAATCATCCGTAGCCTGTCTCTGCTTCTGTCGCTATCAGGCGACTAGGGACAACGACCCCTTTCTAAAGGCGGCGACATATGACGACGTGTTTTAGGCCATTTTTCGAGGCTAGATTTCACATGAACCAGTTTAGGAGGCTTGAATGGCGTCGGCCTTGCGCGACGCGATTCAAGAGTGAATCACATTAATTCATGCTAGTAACATATCTTCACACTGTTAGATAGTTTGATTAAATGCATGCTTGAAATCGTACTCGAGGATGAGGATTTTTACGTGATCGGATCGCATTGTGTTGTGTTTCGTGCGACCGTGGACCTAGAGTGACAGTTGTAGCGCTTAGCCACCCTGTGTCGGTGTGGGAGGGACACAGCGCCGGTGTAGGAGTGGTGGGGTGACGCATAGAGAGAGGGTCACTTGGTGTACCCCAGGGTTAGCTAGTATCGGTGTAGGAGTGGTACCTTTGGAGTGTCACTCGTGCTGAAGGAAGCAGAAACCACCTAGAACGCGTTGGGCTGGAGTAGCTAGCGTGCTATCCGAGGGGTTACTGTTTGGTCTCAGCGAGTCGGTGTTTCCCGGGTTCGGCCGTGTGGCTGGCGTGTTTTGCCGAGACTCTAGTTATAGGCTCCTTGGTAGAATGGTTTCAGAGTTGTGCATGTTACATTTCGAATGCATGTGTTTTATATCAAAATTTAGGAATTGTGTTACTACTTTACTTGCTTAATTTACCTATATTTGTGTTGCTGCACTTGTGGGTGCGTGAGTGGGCGGTGGGGATCGAAGGATCCCTACTGAGTCTTTTCGATGATACTTATCCCTGCGGTTTTCAGGTGAGGGTTCTAGGCAGGCTTAGCCAGGAGAGTGCTGCCTTGGGTTGCGCGCCAGCAGCCGTTGTTCCGGGGTATGTCCCGACGTAGTTGTTATTTTATTTTCTGGCCTGTACGCTTAATTTTTTCTTTTAAGTTGGAGTATGTAATTATTTGCTGTGTCGAGTCGCATTGTAATAATTTTTAATTCTTGCACTTCTTTTTCAATTCAATGCGATGTGAATGTTTAGCTTAGTTTATTATTTATTTTCCAGACTTATTTGGATCCTGGTTTAGCTCCAAATTAATGATTCGGTACCCATTTAGTAATCGGATCCCCGATTATAGGGTGGCGGGTCGTTAAAGAAAGTCTCGTTATAGTCAATTCCTTGCCTTTGACGATATCCCTTTGCCACCAACCTTGCCTTATAAGTATCGATCCGTCCATCAGCATCGATCTTCTTCTTAAAGATCCACTTGCATACAATGGGTACAATACCCTCGTGCAAGTCCTCCAAGTTCCAAACTTGGTTAGTGTACATGGACTGGGTTTCTGAGTTCATGGCTTCTCGCCATTTCCCGGCTTCTGGGCCTTCTATGGCTTCTTGGTAGGTTTTAGGATCATCATCCTCATTATATTCAACCTTAGACTCACCTTCAGCGATATGTCCCACATATCGTTCGTGTAATCTAGCTAATCTACTTGATCTTCGAGGCTCACCTGTGCGTACCTGAACAGATATAGGAACTGATATCTCATCTGATGATAATGCAGTTGTTTGGGAATCTGGAACCTCTTCCATTACTATTTTACTCCCACTGTCCTCCTGGAGAAGATATTCCTCTTCCAGGAAGACAGCTTTCCTGGCGACAAACACCTTTTGTTCACCAGGATGGTAAAAATAGTATCCAAAGGTTTCCTTTGGATATCCAGCAAACCTGCATTTATAAGTTCGTGGTTCCAACTTGTCTGGATCATGCCTCTTTACATGAGCAGGACAACCCCAGACTTTAACATGTTTAAATTCTGGTTTCCTGCCTTTCCATATCTCATATGGAGTAGATACCACAGACTTGCTGGGCACTCTGTTCAGTAAGTATGTTGCTGACTATAGAGCATATCCTGAAAAGCTCATCATGGATCGCACCATGTCCAACAAGGTGCGATTCCTCCTTTCTGATACACCATTCATCTGTGGTGTATATGGAGGGGTCAGCTGATAAAGGATACTATTATCCTTTAAGAATTCTGTGAAATTAGTACTCAAGCATTCTCCTCCTCGATCTGATCGAAGAGTTTTAATACTCTTTCCTAACTGCTTCTCTACCTCATTCTTGAATTCCTTGAACTTCTCAATCGCTTCCAACTTGTACTTTATTAAGTACACATAGCCGAATCTTGAGAAGTCATCGGTGAAGGTGATGAAGTGAGAAAAGCCACCTTTGACTTGGGTGGACATTGGACCACATACATTTGAATGTATTAGTTCCAAAATATCCTTGGCACGTTCTCCATGTCTAGTAAATAGAGATTTTGCTATCTTTCCCATAAGGCATGACTCACATGTCGCAAACGAAATGCATTCAAACATCCATGCTTGTGTAAACTTTGCAGTCTACTTTCACCAATGTGTCCAAGTCTACAATGCCACATGTACGCTTGGTTCACACAATTCTTAATCTTCTTAAGAACATTATCAATTTGAAGATTGTAATAAGAAACATCTAAGAGGTATAGACCGTTGACTAAAGATGCCGAAGCTATTGATTTATTACTATAATAAATCGAACAACTTCTATTCTCAATAGTCAACCTATATCCTATCTTGTCCAAACAAGATACTGATATAATGTTCTTTATTATGCTAGGAACATAATAACAATCTTCTAATAGTAAGGCATCTCCTGATGGAAGCCTAAGGTTTGTTGTCCCAACAGCAATCGCCGCAACTTTTGCGCCATTTCCTAGCTTCAGTTCCACCTTGTCCTTTCTCAGCTTGCGCTTACTTGTCAGGATCTGCACATCATGACAGATATGAGAAGCACATCCGGTATCTAATACCCAAGATGTGGAATCTCTTTCTGAGAAGTTAATATCTATCATATAGATATCTAAAGCTTCAGACAGCTTCACCTTCCTATGAGCTTTATCATTAAGGAACCCCTTCCAGTTCCTCTTCCATTGACCATTCTGCTTACAGTAGAAGTAGTCACCCTTTACTACTCTTTTGCCTTTGTCCTTCGATCTTTTATCGTTAGCTATCATCTCTGCTTCAGAGGTATCTAATGCCGATTCAGTAAGAGGATCAGCATCAAGGGCGTAGGCAATCTGCTCAGATCTGAAGACATTCTTCAAGTGTCTGAGCCAATCCGAATAGATCAGATAAGTCAAAAAGGCATCAAGTATGCCATGGAGTGGGTTATTCGACGACATAATTCCCTACAGGAGATGAATAAAAATTTTTTAGCAGATGTTCAATTATTAAGTATAAAACAAGACATAGTCTTTTGTTCAAGTTTTAACTCTCACTAATTTTCGACGGACTGTATAACCCTCAGTTATACAGAACGGGAGACGCCGACAGTCTCCTAGTGGGGATCATAATCTCAATGACTTGCAGTACAGCCTTATGGATAGCACAACAAACTGTAATACAATCAAAGAGCACCCAACTCATGGGACTTGCAACTCCTTGCAATATCCGATCATAGCTTCGGTCCCCAGAGATTTAATGGCCTTGTGGATAGCACAACAAACCACTAATTCTGGTCTAAGCTAACCATCGTTACGCGATAAGCATAGATTTGCATGCAGCCCTTGTGGATAGCACAACAAAGCTACATGGTTCCTCTACCCCGATCATATAGGCATCTAATGCCATAGCCACAATTTATCTTCCCAATTAAACAGGCCTTATGGATAGCACAACAAACCTACCTAAAGTGATTCGAATCCTATGACTATAACAATGGTGGATCATGCGGTAAGTTCTTAACTACCCGCGTTACGGCTTAGAGTTTAGATGAGGATATTTAGATAACTTTTATCTTGGTCTCTCCTGTTAGTTTTAGGTGGCCTACAAGCCAATCTGATTATGTAAATCTCGTTCATTTATTAATATAATGGCATAATATTCATTATGTGTAAATCGTATTAATTATCGTCTCATAATGAAGTCCGTGAATATGTGCGATAGTGATCAAATTATAATGAGATCATACTAATAAGACTGATCACTTAAACACACATATTCTTAATCGTTCCTAGTCAAAGGATATCCGAGTAGGACATCGGATATCCGGTTAGACTAGTACATATTACTCCTGCTCATATGATGAAAGTGACTGATCTCATAAGTCACTTGTGTGGAGACACTAAGGCGAATATGTAGGTGCTCATTAGAGAATGAGTTCACCGAACTGATCCGACTAATCACTGGATGGTATTGTACCTCACTGTCAACCAGCTTGATTCTATTGTCGCAGTTGCATAGACGGTCCTCGGACCTGAGACACCAAGGACACCTTGTCGGTAGACTTCTGTGCTTTGACTTTGGTTTATGAATCTCTAGCCATGGAATTCTAAAACGCCAAGGATTGTGTACAACGGAATACCGTCGAAGGGAATTATGTGTCAATAAGGAATTATTCGCTCTCGGTACTTAGAGAGAGAATGCCCTAGGAAGGATGCGCGGAAGTCCCTGGCCAGGGCGGACGATAATATCGGGAAAGGAGTTGTCCGATATTTATCAACGGCATCCAATCCAAGTGAGTCGACCGGTTAAGATTTAACAGCACGCTATACCCTGAGTTGACTCGAGAGCATTGTACGAATGAATGATTATATCAACGCGGTAACTGTCGGCGGAAAGGTTCAAAGAGTGGGTTGCTTAATGATCGTTCCAAATTGTGCGTCGTTAAACACTTATGAGAACGTTCAATCTAAATTTATTCGGCCCATTCAAATTAGATTTTGAAAATTAATAATAGTGAATCCGAGTCGATCCACAGGGAATTAAGATTTTAATTTCGAAAACCTTAGATTTTAATTATCTAGAAAAAATAGGAATTTGAATTGATTAATTAACTATCTAATTAAATTAAACTAAATTTACGAATTAAACTAACCTAATTTTTAAAAACACAAATACAGCCCTATTTAAAATTGAGAGGAGAGAGAAATTAACAACATGTTGTAAAAATAACAAAACTTCTAAATTGAACTAATCGAGTTTTAAACAATAAGAATTAATTAAACATAACAACTTAACTTAACTAAACTAAATTAAACTAAAGCAAAGTAAAAGATGCTATTAATAAAACAAATTGCACCAGAGTGGTGGAAGTAGGCAAGTGCGGCTAGCAGCAGGCTTATGTGGGAACTTTGTAGAAACTGCCGGCGCAATGGACCGGGGTGAGAAAGTGGTGCAGTGGACCGCTGGTGGCTGCTTTGTGGAAAGCTTCAGGTTGCTGGTAGGTGCTTTGCTGGGCAGCTGCTGACTGGTGGAGGTGCAGGGAGTTGCTTGGGGGAGATTGCCGCTGGTGGCACGTGGAGTGCGGCTTCAGGGAAGAGGCTTGCAGCATGGAGGTGCTTCAGGTGCAACGTGGACTTGCTGCATGCATGGAGGAGGAGAGACCCAGCTGGTGGCAACGTGGGAGCCGTGGCAGTGAAGTTGCTGGCGCGTGCAGGAGCGTTGTGAACGCAGCTGCTGGCCGGCTACTGGTGCTTTGCTGCGCTGGAAGCGCGTGGAGGTGCTGGCTTCACCGGACTGCCGCTGCACGTGGAGGTGCGGTGGAGGAGCTTGCCGACAACGCGTGGAGCTTCTGCTGGTGCTGCAGGTCGTTGGTGGCTTCAAGCGAACGTGGAGGTGCAGCCGGGCTTTGCTGGCTGGGCGCTTGAAGTAGGGTGCTGGTTGGTGGAGGGCGCTGGTGCGGCGTGGATGGCTGCGTGCAGGTTCGCAGGAGCTTCACCGCAAGGGCGCTGGAGGCTGCTGCATGTGTGGAAGAGAGATCGAGAGAGAGAGAACAGAGGGAGAGAAAGAGAGAAACCGAGAGAGGGAATAGGGGCTGCTGGGAAAACGGAGACGCAGGAGGAGAAAGAGGGTTGCGGGGAGGAGGAATAGAAGAGAGAGAGAGCAAGAGAAACCGAGGGAGAAAGAGAGAGGAGGAGAAGCCGGCTGGAGAGGAGAATTCGAGAGAGAGAGGGCTATGGAGGGCTGCGGGGTTGAGTTCGAATAAGGGAGAGAGGTTGCGGGCTGGGGTTCTGGGAATCGGTGAAGGAAAAGGACTTGGTTCCGGAGGTTGGAGAGGGAGGAAGATTATATAGAGAGGAAGAGGGGCGTGGAAAAGAGGAAGGAAGGCGTGCGGAGGGAAAGAGGGGGAGACAGAAAAAAAGGAAACAGAGAGGATGGGAAGGAAGATTTTTTTAAAAGAAAGAAAGTGGACTTTAGGAAGGCGGCTGGCCCTTATTGGGTGTGGAATTAGGACAATATTAGGACATCAAATTACATTTTTACCCCTGCTTTAGTCGAATTTATTGAAATCCGAATACTAGACCTCCCCTGAAATTCTGGAAAGTCCACCAGCTGCACTGCATCATCGGCATGTCCTGTTCACATAAAATAAATATAAATTAGCATATTATCATAAAAATATCATTATATTTATTTATTTCGCCTCGGTTTTGTCGAAAAACCGTAGATGCGCTATACTCCATTAATCACATGAAATGACGATGTTTTTAAGTCAGAATTTGATGAAATTGGTACCGTTGGACTTGGTACGCAATTATCTATCATTTCATGCTATTTTACAGATAAAAACATGAGTATGATGCGTTTGATTGCCTTTAGATGATCAATTTAACACTTTATCACTTAAACCCGATACCTTCCGGGTTCACGCGGTGTTGCTTGGCACCCAACGTGATCGGAGGTCCGGTCGAATTCGATGTGCGACATCAATTCGATTGATTAATTAATTAAAAAAGAGTTATTAATTGATTAATAAAGCCAGTAAGGAGTTACTAGGCTTATTGGGCTATTAACCGGACTAGTAATTAGGCCTAGAGGGTCACACGCAAATGATTCTCAAGGCGATGGATAAATAAGTGGGTTTTATACAAACCGGGGGTTTTTATGAGAAACCGCACAATTAGTATAAAATGTAGTGAACGGGTTGAGCAGGCCAAGCTGCTACTAACCCTAGCCACCCCTCCTCTATTTCTCTCTCTCTCTCGCGTCTCAGACAGATCCGGATCTGCTCCGCCGCTTCTCCGACTCCCGTTCGACGGGAAATCGTCCGTGCGTTGCGGCGACCGGCGGAGGTTTCGTGGGCTGCGAAGAACAAGGAACGTGAGGATATCCGTCGCGAGGAGGATCGCGTGGACTTCGCTAGAGGGCGGGCGCTTGCGCGGCTTGCGGTGTCGCACCGACGGAACCGAACGGTTGCGGATTCGAATCCGCACATGGTAAGAACTGATTATCTGATAATCTGGTTTTTTCGATTTTCAAAACGGAAACGGATCTCCGTTTTTATTTTTATTTCCGCTGCACGGGAGATCCGGAGAAACCCGAGAACCCAACAGTGGTATCAGTGCCACGTTCCACTGTTTCTCGTCCCGTTTCGGTCTCCGATTTAATATTTTCCTGAATTTATTCCATGAATGTATTCCGTTAATAAATGAATCATTGTTCATACGATGAACTAAAATAATTTGATTATTTTAATTCTATTATTTTCGGAATTTTATTTGGGTGTTTTCGTGTTCTTCGTCGGACGAAGAACAACAGGTCTTCAGCGGCCATGTTCGTGCCATCCCAAGTGTTGGGGATGTAAATCGGACCTAAGATCCTCCTGGACAAAGTCTACAGTCCCCATTGGGCTCCTCGCCGGTGCCAGAGAGGCTGTAGGCCGGTGCCAGAGAGGCTGTAGGAAGACCCCTCCCTCCCCATCTTCATCCTCATCTTCGGTTTTAAAGAAAACCAGAAAAAAAAAACCCCATTTCGTGGGGCTCGGGCAACAGCCCATGTGATGAAACATCACTGGCTACCGGCGCCGGGGCACTCACCGGCGCCTGAGGCGACACCGGCGGGGCCGAGGCCGCCGGCCGCCAGGAGGGCCTGCTGCTTCCTTTGGCACCGTTGTTAACCTACTTGTAGGTTAGAGTGGCAGGGAAAGGAGGAGGCCAGGCGGGCCGCCCAGCCCGAGCCCAGTTGGACCGGGCTGGCCCGGTTAGACCGGGCCCTTACCAGCTAAGTGAGCTGGTGCCAGGGTTTTAGCCCTGGCTCAGCCAGGAATGGTCCTGGTTCGAACCCAGGTCACGCCCCTTGCTCGAGGCAGTGGGCCATGTTGCCTTTTGGGCTGAGCCCATTTCACTATTACCCCATTTAAAATCTCTTATCCTATTAACCCAATTTAAATGCAATTGAATATTAAATTTAATTAAAAAATTGTTTTCTTAATTTAATCAGTTTTATTTTTTTTGGGTAAAATGATTATGAATCATTTAGATTAACAAATTGTTGTTATATGATTAGAGTTAATTATTAATTTAACTGTTAAATTAATAATTGATTTTAAATCGGGTTATTAATAATTATGAATCATTAGAATTAGCAAATTGTTCTTAGATAATTAAACTTAATTATTAATTTAAATGTTAAATTAATAATTAATCTTAATTAGCTTATTTAAGTGTTAAGTTAGTGATTATTAGTTAATTGGAGTTAATTATTAGTTTAAGTGTTAAATTTATAATTAATTTTAATTAACTAAGATATTGGTTTAAGAAGGAGTTATTAATTATTGATTTAAGAGGTAAATTAATAATTAATATTAATCCACTAATCTAAGAGTTAGATGATAATTATTAATTAATTAGTGTTTATTACTAATTTAAGTGTTAAATTACTAATGAACATTAATTAACTAATCTAAGAGTTAGATTAGTGATTAATTAATAATTAGAATTAATTAATATTTTAAGTGTTAAATTGATAATTAACTTTAGTGGACTGATCTAAGAGTTAGATTAGTAATTAATAATTAATAGTCTAATTGTTAGATTATTAATTTAGTTTATCTAAGTGTTAGATTGTTTAATTATTAGAATTGTTCTAATTTGTATGGAATAATCTGGAATTTATTAATTTGGAGTGTGTGCACATGTGATGTGTGTTTTGATGCTTTTAAATTGGATTTGATTGCATGATAAGTTAATTAAAAGTGTTTTCGAAATTTAAATACCAATTTTGATTGGATCCCAGATTTTTGAAAGCCAAAGTTATCTATTTTTGAAAACTCTTTTATTTTGGCCATGTGATGCGCTGAATCATGTGTGGGATGTTTAAAACACACCGTGGTCATGGATATGTACTTATTTAATTATTCATGTGATGAATGATGTGTGTGTGTGTGGATCGTGGATGAATGATGGATGTTTATTAAATTGTTAATAAATAGAGATCTGCGTATCTCTCCCTCTCTCATTCTCCGATGTATTTCTACCTCCCTCTCTCTTGTACTCGCCATAAGGTTCTCTTCTAATTACATGTAATTCTAGAATTATTGTAATATGATCGAGGCAACTGAGAAAGGAGCGAGGACGATCTACAGATGCAACTAGGAAGGCGATATGACGGAGATCTCTTGCCTGTGTTTTTGCAGGTTCATCTAATGTAAATGTTACGTTAGATTGTGTGTGCGTTTGACTGTTGGCTCCAATCAGACCCACTGTGCTATCCATGACCACACTAGACATATATGTGATGCATTGTTTTTCTTTTGATTATGAATCAAAGCAGGTATAGTATTTAGTAAATATATACGATATATTTATATACTATTACCTAGGAGAGACCAAGATAAAAGTTATCTAAATACCCTTAGATAAACTCTAAGCCTTAACGCGAGTAGTTAAGAGCTTACCGCGTGGTCCACCATCGTTATAGTCATAGGATTCGAATCACTTTAAACAGGTTTGTTGTGCTATCCACAAGGCCTATTTAATTGGGAGGAGAAACTATGGTTATGGCATTAGATGCCTATATGATTGGAGTAGAGGAACCATGTAGCTTTGTTGTACTATCCACAAAGGCTGCATACAAATCTATGCTCATCGCGTAACGATGGTTAGCCTATACCAGAATTAGTGGTTTGTTGTGCTATCCACAAGGCCATTAAATCTCTGGGGACCGAAGCTATGATCAAATATTGCAAGGAGTTGCAAGTCCCATGAGTTGGGATCTCTTTGATTGTATTACAGTTTGTTGTACTATCCACAAGGCTGTAGTGCAAGTCATTGAGATTCTGATCCTACTAGGAGACTGTCGGCGTCTCCCGTTCTGTATAACTGAGGATTATATAGTCCGTCGAAAATCAGGGGGAGTTAAAACTTGAACAAAAGACTATGTCTTGTTTTATCTTTAATAATTGAACATCTGCTAAATAGATTTTACTTATCTCCTGTAGGGAATTATGTCGTCGAATAACCCACTCCTTGGCATACTTGATGCCCTTTTAACTTACCTGATCTACTCAGATTGGCTTAGACACTTGAAGAATGTCTTCAGATCTAAGCAAATTGCCTACACCCTTGATGCTGATCATCCTGCTGAATCAGCATTAGATGGCTCTAAGACAGAGATGATCGCATACGATGAAATATCGAAGGACAAAGGCAAAAGAGTAGTAAAGGGTGACTGCTTCTACTGTAAGAAGTATGGTCACTGGAAGAGGAACTACAAGGAGTTCCTTAACGATAAAGCTCATAGAAAGGTGGAGCTATATGAAGCTTCAGATATCTATATGATAGATATCAACTTATCAGTTAGAGATTCCACATCTTGGGTATTAGATACCGGATGTGCTTCTCATATCTGTCATGATGCGCAGATGCTGACAAGTAAACACAAGCTGAGACAAGGCGAGGTGGAATTGAGGCTAGGAAACGATGCAAAAGTTGCGGCGATTACTGTTGGGACAGCAAACCTCAGGCTTCCATCAGGAGACGCCTTACTATTTGAAGATTGTTATTATGTTCCTAACATAATAAAGAACATCATATCAATATCTTGTTTGGACAAGATACGATATAGGTTGACTATTGAAAATAAAAGTTATTCGATTTATTATGGTAATAAATCGATAGCTTCAGCATCTTTAGTCAACGGTCTATATCTTTTAGATGTTTCTTATTACAATCTTAATATTCATAATGCTCTTAAGAAAAGCAAGAATTGTGTGAACCAAGCCTACACGTGGCATTGTAGACTTGGGCACATTGGCGAAAGCAGGTTGCAAAAGTTGCACAAGCATGGTTACTTAACTACATTCGATTACGAATCGTTTGCGACGTGTGAATCCTGTCTTATAGGAAAGATGGCAAAATCTCCATTTACTGGACATGGAGAACGTGCCAAAGACATTATGGAACTAATACAATCGGATGTATGTGGTCCCATGTTCACCAAAGCCAAAGATGAATTTTCATACTTCATCACGTTCACCGATGACTTCTCAAGATTCGGCTATGTGTAATTAATGAAGTACAAGTCGGAAGTATTTGAGAAGTTCAAGAAGTTCAGGAATAAGTTAGAGAAACAGTTAGGAAAGAGTATTAATTTCACACAATTCTTAAAGGATAATGGTATCATTTCTCAGCTACCCCCTTCCATATACACCACAGATGAATGGTGTATCAAAAAGGAGGAATTCCAGCTTGTTGGATATGGTGCGATCCATGATGAGCTTTTCGGGATTAGCAGTGTCCCTCTGGGGGTATGTTCTAGAGTCAGCAACATACCTACTGAACAAAGTGTAAGGGAATCGCCAAGAACGCAGCGGAGAATAAAAACGATTCCTATGTATCGCTTGCTGGGATCGTAAAACGGACAATAAAATTAACGCGGGAAGAACGGTTCTTCACCTTTGCGGGGTTTCGAATCTCCCGTGGATGATTCCGACTCGGTAATCGCGCACGCGCACGATCTCTAGAGGTATCCACACGAGTTCCCGCTGCAGACGCGATTTCCTCCTCGACTTGAGTGCTCCGACCAGATCTCAAATCCACCATGCGCGGAGAGAGACAGATCTACTCCAAGAGAGAGAGAAGGAGAGAGAGAGAGAGGAGATAGAGAATCTTGAGGTGAGTAATTTGTCCAACTAACCTTTTTACCCCTCCCCCTTGGCCTCCTTATATAGAAATGAGGATAAGCACAAGGATTAATCCTCATAATTATCCAAGAGTTTGGCCTTGGATAAATCTCCATTAAATCTTCATGTTTATCCTGCGATTTTTCATAAAAACCTAGATAAGCATGAAATTTAACGTCTCTCACCGTCTGACGAGAACTCTTATGTGTGTGACCCTCTAGGCCCATATATCAGTCCGGTTTCAGGCTCATTAAACTTAGTACTAATTCTAGAGTTTAATATTTATTAATTAACATTTAAACATCATATGTTAAATGATTAATTTAATAAACAAGTGGATTATCATCTGATGATTAATTCACTTAGCCTTCTGATCATGAACAACACCAAACACTACCTCATGATCCTAGAAGATATAAGGGATATTGTTCCCTTTAATTGAACATTTCCGTCTGCAGATACTGCACAGATAAAATCCTTCACTCATGCAATGTCCCAATAACGCAAGGGTATGGTTTTATAGTCAAACCCTATATCGCATTATTTATATGGATTCCCGTACTCAGTTAATATCTAGAAAGACATCTCTTTCATTTGACCCTGGCCAAGGATTTCTGTGTACACATCCATAGGACATTCTCTCTCCAGTTTTATACCAAGAGTGAGTGATCCCTTGTTGTTCACTCAATTACCTTCGCAAGCTTTCCACTGTATCTGAGAGACCGACTATCGTGGGCTTAATGGTTAAAGTCCACAAGTCAGAGAATCAAGATACAATGGTCTACAAACAAGGTATCATTGGTGACTCAGGTCAAAGGACCAACTGTGCTACTGCAACGATTGAATTCCCTGGTTGACTAATAGGTATAATTACCATCCAGAAATTCTTATTTGGGTATGTTCAGTGAACTCATTCTTTAATGAGCACCCACATGTTTGTCTTAGTGTCACCACACGAGTGAATGTAAGATCATTCACCCTCATCACATGAGCAGATATAACTTGTGTCGATATTATCAGATATTTAATGTCCATCTCAAATATCCTATGATCGAGAACTGGTTAAGACAAGTGACTGAAGATATTGATCTCACTATCATGATCTCATCATGATTCAATATCCCATACATTTGTCTACGGACCTTTATTACTATAGTTAATTTGCAAGAACTATAAATGAAGAAATGATTGCCTTTATTAATAATATGAACTAGAATGTACAATGATTTGCTTTGAGGCCACCCAATTCTATCATTCTCCCACTTGGACTATAGCCAATCACCCATGTGTCTAAGTCCTATAGACTTAAAGTGACGTTCTAAATTGTTTTGAGAGAATGGCTTAGTCAAGGGATCTACTACATTATCTTCATATGAGACTTTCTCAACTACTATATCTCCTCGGGCGATGATCTCACGAATCAGATGAAATCGTCTCAGAATGTGCTTTGACTTCTGATGTGATCTTGTCTCCTTCGCTTGAGCTATTGCCCCATTGTTGTCACACAATAATGGAACAGGATCTGAAATACTTGGAACTACTCCAAGTGCTGAGATGAATTTCTTCATCCAAACCGCCTCCTTGGCCACTTCAGCTGCAGTAATGTATTCTGCTTCGGTCGTCGAATCTGCAGTTGTTTCTTGTTTGGAAGTTTTCCAACTTACTGCACCTCCATTTAACATGAACACAAATCCAGACATGGATTTGTTATCATCCATATCCGACTGGAAACTCGAGTCAGTAAATCCTCGAAGTTCCAAGTCGTTTCCTCCATAAACGAGAAATAGATCCTTAGTCCTTCTTAAGTATCTAACGATGCATTTCACCGCCTTCCAGTGTTCTTCACCTGGATCAACTTGATATCTACTAGTGACACTTGGTGGGTGTGCCACATCAAGCCTAGTACATAGCATTGCATACATGATAGATCTTATTGCCGAGGCATAAGGAACTCTATCCATGTATGCTATCTCTTCAGGTGTCTTGGGAGACATTTCTTTAGAGAGATAAATTCCATGCCTCATTGGAACGAGGCCTCTCTTGAAATTTTTCATGTCAAACCTTTTGACTATGGTATCTATGTACATAGATTGGGATAAGCCAAGCATCCTTTTGGACCTATCTCTATAGATCCTTATTCCCAGAATATAGGATGCTTCTCCCAAATCTTTCATGGATAAGTTTTTGAATAACCAAGTCTTTACTGATGACAACATTCCTACATCATTCCCAATGAGTAGAATGTCATCAACGTAAAGTACCAAAAAGGTAACTGCGCTCCCACTAGTCTTTTTGTATACGCAAGGTTCATCTTCATTCTTAATGAAGTCATAAGATTTTATTGCTTCATCAAATCTTAAGTTTCAAGTTCGGGATGCCTGCTTTAATCCATAGATGGATCTTTGCAGCTTGCATACCTTGCTTGAATGCTCTTTGAAAGTGAATCCTTCAGGTTGTATCATATACACCTCTTCTTGAAGGTTCCCGTTAAGGAATGCTGTTTTCACATCCATTTGCTATATTTCATAATCATAGAATGCGGCGATAGCAAGAAGTATTCTGATTGACTTAATCATGGCAACTGGAGAAAAGGTTTCGTCATAGTCAATGCCTTGCCTTTGACGATATCCTTTTGCTACAAGCCTTGCCTTGTATGTGTCAATTTGTCCATCTGCCCCGATCTTTCTTTTAAAGATCCATTTACTGCCAATAGGTACTATACCTTCTAGCAGATCAACCATGTTCCAAACTTGGTTGGCATACATGGACTGAATTTCAGAATCCATTGCCTCTTGCCATTTTTCTGATTCATGACTATTTATGGCTTCAAGGTAGGTTTGAGGATCACCATCCTCATTTGAGTGCACTTTTGGTTTGCCTTCATCGATATGTCCAACATATCTTTCAGGCTGCTTAGGCACTCTACCTGATCTGCGAACCTTTTGTGTATCATCTTGAACAAGTTCTTGAGTCAATAGTTCAGTAGATGAACCAGTCTTGATTTGTGAGTCTAGAATTTCTTCCAGTTCTATCTTGCTCCCACTGTCTTCTTTTGAAAGATATTCTTTCTCTAAGAAGACAGCTCTTTTTGCGACAAACACCCTTTGATCGCTGGGCTGATAGAAATAATATCCAAAAGTCTCTTTTGGATATCCCACAAATCTACATTTCTCTGTCCTGGAATCCAGTTTGTCTGGATCATGTCTTTTGACATGTGCAGGACAACCCCAGACTCTAACATGCTTAAAGTCCGGTTTCTTCCCTTTCCATATCTCATATAGAGTGGAAGATACTGACTTACTGGGAACTTTGTTCAACAGATATGTAGCAGTCAATAGTGCATATCCCCATAAAGAGATTGGAAGTTTAGCATAACTCATCATTGATCTTACCATATCTAATAGAGTACGATTTCTCCTTTCCGATACACCATTTAATTGTGGTGTATAGGGAGGAGTCCACTGAGACAAAATACCATTATTCTTTAGATATTGTGTGAATTCTGTACTCAAGTATTTACCCCCTCGATCTGATCGAAGAGTTTTGATACTCTTTCCAGTCTGGTTCTCAACTTCATTTTTAAACTTTTTAAATTTCTCAAAGACTTCTAACTTATATTTCATTAAATATATGTAGCCATATCTTGAGAAATCATCTGTAAATGAAACAAAGTATGAGTAACCACCCATAGCATGAGTGGACATTGGACCACATACATCACTATGTATTAGTTCCAATAAGTCCTTAGCTCTGTCTCCATGTCCTGAAAACGAAGCTTTGGTCATCTTTCCCATGAGACAAGCTTCACAGGTTGCAAATGATTCATAATCAAATGGATCAAGATATCCATTCTTTTGCAACCTAATGATCCTGTTATCATTTATATGACCTAACCTACAATGCCATAGGTATGATTTATTCACATCCTTATCTATTCGTTCAAGAGATTTATTTACCAAACAAACATCATATGAAATATCAAGTAAATATAATCCATTCAATAAATATCTAGAAGCAAACAATTTGTCTCCTTGATAAATGGAACAACCTTTATTCTCTAGTTTCATAGAATATCCTTGTTTATCTAAACATGAAATAGATATGATATTCCTAATAATGGTCGGAACATAATAACAATCTATTAGTTCCAATGAGTTTCCTGACGGCATCTGAAGTCTTGCTGTCCCCACAGCTAACGCAGCAACTTTTGCTCCATTCCCAAGCCTCAGATCCACGTTTCCGTGGTTCAATCTTCTTTTACTTGTTAGCACCTGCAAGTTATTGCAGATATGAGAAACACATCTAGTATCTAATATCCAAGATGTTGATTCTCTATAAGACAAGTTAAGATCGATCATGAGTATACCTGAAGCTTCACCAAGCTTCTCCTTTGCTTTTTCTGCTAGATAGATCTTACAGTTTCTCTTCCAGTGACCTTCTTTATGGCAGTGGAAACACTGACCTTTATCATTGACTTTAGCTTTGTCCTTTAGAACCGCCGGTTTGCTTTTCACTAGCTTCTTAGGCTTACCTTTCTTAAAGGTTTGTCCAGCTTTTCTTTTCTTGTTGATCTTACCAACAAGCATTACATTTGGCTTATCTTTCTGCATAGTGCCTTCTACTGTCTTCAACATGTTGAGCAGCTCAGCCAGTGTAACTTCAATTTTGTTCATATTGAAGTTCATAATGAATTGTGAAAATGAATCTGGAAGGGAATGTAGGATTAAGTCGATGCTTAGGTTATTGTTCATAACAAAGCCGAGCACTGCAAGCCTCTCAATCCATTCTATCATTTTGAGCACATGAGTTTGCACAGATGTGCCCTCGCTCATTATGGTCTTGAACAATTTCTTAGATATCTCATATCTTTCTGTTCTAGATTGTTCACCAAACAACTCTTGTAGGTGATTCAGAATGGACTTAAGTTCCATGTTATCATGTTGTCGTTGCAGTTCATTGTTCATTGAACCAAGCATGTAACACTGGACTTTGACAGAGTCCTCCTTCCAATTTTCATACATCATTAATTCATCCTCGTTAGCATTTTCACCGGGTTGTACTGGATCTGGTTGATCCAGGACATAGGCTAGCTTTTCACACCTAAGGACAATCTTTAGGTTGCGTAACCAGTCAATGTAATTAGGTCCCGTGAGTTTGTTTGCATCAAGTATGCAACGAAGGGGGTTAGGTGACGACATAGCGACCTACAAGGAAATATATATAAAAATGAGCAGATAGTTCTTAAAATCTGATTTAGGACTTTTAATCTAGATTTAGGCTCCCACTATTTTTCGGCGATCTGTATGACCCTCTAATATACAGAACGGGAGATTCCGCTGATCTCCTAGTGGGGATCAGAATCCTTCGGGCATCATGCATGTGACCTTGTGGTAGCACAACAAATCACATCAAGTCCCTTAGGCAGTCAACTCTTGACAATTGCAACATTTGCAATATCCGATCAATTTAACCCCTGAATCAGAATGACCTTGTGGTAGCACAACAAATCAAATGATTCAGTTAAGTTTATCTATCATTACTCAGATAACATGAATTCATAATGCAATCCTTGTGGTAGCACAACAAAACTACACTATTTGTCCATTTATCTTAATGACATCACATGTCGTAGACCTAGGTTAATTTCTAAATCAAATAGACCTTGTGGTAGCACAACAAATCCATTTGAGATAAGAATTATCCTTAGATCTATAATGATGGTGGGTTACGTGGATTATTCTGAATATCTCACGTTTACAACTTAAATTTTAAAAGAGTGTTTTTGAGTTGATTTATAAAAAATCGTGCTATCAATAGTATTTCGTTTTGAAGTATCTTTATACTTAATAGAAATATATATATGATAGCATAGACCACAAATATCACATATATGCAGAAACATTAAATAAGGATGATCATGTACTGCTTAAGCTATTATGGAATCATCGGAGCCAAACGATGATCCATAATAGAATCCTAATGTGAAAACAGCAACACTGGTTCCATTTGATGCGAGTCCTTCCTCTAGAGGTGTCTTCAGAAGATCCCATCCTCTAAGCTTAATCCGAAACATTTAAATATGAAATTCAGGACTCGCAGGTCCATAAATGTACATTTAAAACAATAAGAAACCTTGATCTTATCAAGGGGAGTACAATCTTATAGGAAGGTAGAGAGTACATTTGGATTAAGAGAGAGGAGGACACGCAGGTCCTATTTAAAATACCAAATGAAATAAGCATCGCATTCATCCACATCAATCATCACATGATAATACTAAGTCCATGACCATCCCACCATAAAACGCATCACATGCATTACAATCATCACATAATTGCAGTTTGGTATTAAATTTTTATAAATATAAAATTATAATACCAATTAGTTTTCGAAATAACATTTATTTCATCATTATCAATAATATTCAAAACATTATTGACAAATTAAAAAACTAAACCATTCAGTTGATCTAAATCTTAATTCAAACAATTTGAACAGAAAAATATAATCAAGTTATGCATAAAATCAGTTTAAAACATTTTTAAACTAATTGATTTAATAGGGAAATTAATTATCTAAAACAATTTTAAATAATTAACCAATACCCTATTGACAATAAAAACCTTTAAGTGAATAACAGTTATTAAACAGTTTAATAACCTGTTAATAATAATAAAAATAATTAATAACAATTATTAATTATTCCTATAATTTTTTGGTTTTAAAACAATTTTAAAACGGCCTGAAAAGGGCTTAAAATGGGCTAATAAAGGGTTAATGGGCCTAAACGGGTCGGTGAGGGGGGGGGGTCGGGTCCGGATCGGATCCGGGTCGAGCGCGGGTCCGGGCGGGCGGCCCGGTGCCCACGCGCCGCTCACCCCCGTCGCCCGTTAGGGTTTCGGGGGAGGGGCCGGCGCCCGGTTCGCGCCCCGACGGTGGGGGGAGGCCGCCGCCGGCCCGGCCGACGAGCGGCGGGGCTCCGGCCGGTCCCTCCGGCGCCGTCTCACATCGCCGGCGGCCCAGATACACCTCGCCGGACGTCCCTTCCATCCTGGCATGCGCAGGGATGGCAGCTCCTGGTGCGAAGCCCGCGGGGAAGAAAAGGAGGGTGTGGCTGGCCGTTGAGCTTGTCGGGCAGCGCCAGATGGCGCCTGCAATGCTGACAGACGTCCTTGGTGAGGCCGGTTTGTGCCGTCGGACGTTCTCCAACAAACATGCAAGCATGTATACTCCCGCTGTAACGATCCGCCACCCTATAATCGGGGATCCGATTACTAAATGGGTACCGAATCATTAACTTGTAACCAAACCAGGATCCGAGTAAGTCTGGGAAATAAATAATCAACTAAGCTAAACATTCACATCGCATTGAATTGAAGGGAAAATGCAGAAATTAAAAGTTATTACAATGCGACTCGATACAGCAAATAATTACATACTCCAACAGAAAAGAAATGATTATACATACAGGCCAGAAATAAAGATAACAACTACATCGGGGCATACCCCGGAACAACAGTCGACGACGCTCAGCACTCAGCCGCACAACCCTCGCTAGGTCTGCCTGGAGTCCTCACCTGAAAGCCGCAGGGGTGAGTCTCAACGAAAAGACTCAGTAGGGATCCTTCGATCCCCACTGCCCACACACACACACCCACAAGTGAAAAGTACAGCAGGGATATAATAACCATGAATAGACAATGATTTCCATGCCTACATCTCAATATGAATCACATGCATTCAAAGTATAACTAACATGCATAACTCTAATCTATCAGGAAACTCGTAATTCGGCGTATCCTTAAAACACGTCAACTTCACAACGAGAGTGGGAAACACAACGACCCGCTGAGACCAAACAGTAACCCCTCGGATAGCACACGAGCCACCTCGGCGGTCACTCCTTCCCTCAGCAAACACCGGCCCGCTGAGACCAAACAGTAACCCCTCGGATAGCACGCTGGCTACTCCGGCCCAACTGGCTCAGGTGGTTACTCCTTCCCCGAGCACGAGTGACACTCCAACGGTACCTCTCCGACACCGGTACAAGCTAGCTAACCCCGGGGTTCACCAGGTGACCCTCTCTACTAGGCGTCACCCCGCCACTGCTCCCGTCAGCGCTGTGTCCCTCCGCACCGACACAGGGTGTAGAACACTACAACTGTCACTCTAGGTCCACCGAAACAGAAAACACGGCACGGTGCGATCCGGTCACGGAGGAAGTCCACGGTCGCACGACACACAACGCAGTGCCATCCGGTCACGAAGAGTTCATTACATCGAGTATACTAACTGTATGCATTAACCGACTATCTAGCAGTGTAAACACATTTTACTGGCATGGATTAGTGTAGTTCTGGCTTGAATCGCGTCGCCCGAGGCCGACGCCATTCAAGCACCCTAAAATGGTTCAGGAAATACCGGCCTCAGAATCTGGCCTAAAAGGCGTCGACACCAGTAGTCGCCTTTTAAAAGGCGTCAACATCCTCAGACGCCGTTCACGCTGAAAAACCAGGAATTCCAGAAAACAATAATAGAAGGATTTCTGCTCTAAAAGGCGTCATGGTGGCTCGACGCTATTCCAAAACGCGTCGCCCACCCATGACGTCTTTTAGTCCCAGAATCCTCAAACTGAGTCCCCTAATCGGGGTGATTTCCTGCCTAAATGGCGTCATGATGGCCCGACGTCCTTCTGAAAGGCGTCGTCCATCCAGGACGTCATTTAGCGTCAGAGTCCCTGACTCCTGAAACCTCGAACTGGGGGATTTCTGTCCTAAAAGGCGTCGTACTGGCCCGACGTCCTTCTGAAAGGCGTCGACCAGGCACGACGCCGTTTAGCGCCAGAAACCTGGTTCCCTGGTTCGATCCGAGGGTTCCTCCCTTAGCCCCAAATACCCCGAAAAAGCCCCAAAAACAGAGGGGAAAGAGGGCAACCAAAGTATCAATAATTCACATCACAGAAACTCCCATTCCCATCAAGGAAAAACCCCCTAACATGCTCATTCTACCCCAAAACCATCGATCCATAGCATGCTTTAAACGGGGAAAAACATGATTTAGAACACAACACTGTGGGAACCGTCACCCTACCGATTCTTGAACTCCTCCAAGCTCCGTGCCTCCGACCCGCCGCACCGTAGACCGCCGCCGGTACCCTCGAGGACGCCGCCACTCCACCGGGACGTCGGCCGTCGTCCGGAGAATGGAACGCCGCGAAGGAAGTGGTGGTGGTAGAGGTGAGAGGTAGGGAAGTGTTGGAGTGGAGGGAAGGACGAAGGGTCGATGTCGGGGTCGCCGGAAGGAAGGAGAGAAAGAGAGAAGGAGGAGCAAATGAGAGAAAGAAGGAGGGCTCTCGGGGTTAACCAGAGACTGGCTGAAACGCGTCGAGATGTACGGACGCCTATCAGTCGATGTGACGGCTACTCTGACAACCCTCTGCGCAACGCTCTGACAGAGGTCTGAAACGCGTCTTCCATGAAAGACGCCGTTCAGTCGACAAGACTGGCGCCGTACTCTGACAACCCAGAGTCGCAGTCTGAAAGGCGTCGTGCCTCACAGACGCCGTTCAGACGACATGTCAGGGCCGTACTCTCGCGACCCAAAGCCAGCCCACGTGGCACAGGCTAAAACGCGTCAGCATAGCTGGACGCCGTTTAAACCGCATCGAGCCCGCTCGACGCGAATCAAAACAGAGTCTCAGCCCCACCGGAGCCTGAACTACAGGGTCCAACCCCGAAAACCGGATCCGAAAGCCTCAGTCCTTACACCCGCTTGCATGGTCGCATGGCCAAGAAAAATAACATGTTATCTACAGCCATCATCGGAGAAAACAGTGGGGATCCTAGCATGGATATCCTATCTGGTCATATCAGAAAAGATGAAGACATACTGCCGTTACATAACCCAGGCCATTCTCCCCTATTTCATTTCCTAGCCGAATATAAAAGTTCAGGCCAATAATCCGTATTCGCCTCTCCAATCCTCCATGAATCATCATAGGAGACCAGGACAATCCTAGATCTGATTTTGATGTACAGATGGAGGATTCTTATCAGGATGAAAGAAAATAATAATCAGCCCAATTATTCTTGCCGCATGTTCATCCAACATCATGAACGAAATACCCCCTTATATTAAACAACCGGGATCAAATCCCAATAAGGTTTAGACATTCTAAAAACGTGGGAACGATTCCCATATTTTAAAATAAATTTTAGCCCAAGAACACGTACAATACGGGTTCTTCACGCATAACGAGAAAAATCACGCAAAACGATGCCGTTTTACTATCGAACCAGCAACCTGTCTCTGATACCACTGTAAGGGAATCGCCAAGAACACAGCGGAGAATAAAAACGATTCCTATGTATCGCTTGCTGGGATCATAAAACGGACAATAAAATTAACGTGGGAAGAACGGTTCTTCACCTTTGCGAGGTTTCGAATCTCCCGTGGATGATTCCGACTCGGTAATCGCGCACGCGCACGATCTCTAAAGGTATCCACACGAGTTCCCGCTGCAGACGCGATTTCCTCCTCGACTTGAGTGCTCCGACCAGATCTCAAATCCACCATGCGTGGAGAGAGACAGATCTACTCCAAGAGAGAGAGAAGGAGAGAGAGTGAGGAGATAGAGAATCTTGAGGTGAGTAATTTGTCCAACTAACCTTTTTACCCCTCCCCCTTGGCCTCCTTATATAGAAATGAGGATAAGCACAAGGATTAATCCACATAATTATCCAAGAGTTTGGCCTTGGATAATTCTCTATTAAATCTTCATGTTTATCCTGCGGTTTTTCATAAAATCCCAGATAAGCATGAAATTTAACGTCTCTCACCGTCTGACGAGAACTCTTATGTGTGTGACCCTCTAGGCCCATATATCAGTCCGGTTTCAGGACCATTAAACTTAGAACTAATTCTAGAGTTTAATATTTATTAATTAACATTTAAACATCATATGTTAAATGATTAATTTAATAAACAAGTGGATTATCATCTGATGATTAATTCATTTGGCCTTCTGATCATGAACAGCACCAAACACTACCTCATGATCCCAGAAGATATAAGGGATATTGTTCCCTTTAATTGAACCTTTTCGTCTGCAGATACCGCATAGATAAAATCCTTCACTCATGCAATGTCCCAATAACGCAAGGGTATGTTTTTATAGTCATAGTCAAACCCTCTATCGCATTATTTAGATGGATTCCAGTACTCAGTTAATATCTAGAAAGACATCTCTTTCATTTGACCCTGCCAGGGATTTCTATGTACACATCCATAGGACATTCTCTCTCCAGCTTTATACCAAGAGTGAGTGATCCCTTGTTGTTCATTCAATTACCTTCGCAAGCTTTCCAGTGTATCTGAGAGACCGACTATCGTGGGCTTAATGGTTAAAGTCCACAAGTCAGAGAATCAAGATACAATGGTCTACAAACAAGGTATCATTGGAGACTCAGGTCAAAGGACGAATTGTGCTACTGCAACTATTGAATTCCCTGGTTGACTAATATGTATAATTACCATCCAGGGATTCTTATTTGAGTCTGTTCAGTGAACTCATTCTTTAATGAGTACCCACATGTTTGTCTTAGTGTCACCACACGAGTGAATGTGAGATCACTCACCCTCATCACATGAGCAGACATAACTTGTGTCGATCTTATCGGATATTTAATGTCCATCACAAATATCCTATGATCGAGAACTGTTTAAGACAAGTGACTGAGGATATTGATCTCACTATCATGATCTCATCATAATTCAATATCCCGTACATTTGTCTACGGACCTTCATTACTATAGTTAATTTGCAAGAACTATAAATGAAGAAATGATTGCCTTTATTAATAATCTGAACTATAATGTACAATGATTGGCTTTGAGGCCACCCAATTCTATCACAAAGTACCTAGCAAGTCTGTGGCCTCTACTCCATATGAGATATGGAAAGGCAAGAAACCAGAACTTAAACATGTTAAAGTCTGGGGTTGTCCTGCTCATGTAAAGAAGCATGATCCAGACAAGCTGGAATCACAAACTGATAAATGCAGGTTTGTGGGATATCCAAAGGAAACCTTTGGATACGATTTTTACCATCCTGGTGAACAAAAGTTGTTTGTCGCCGGGAAAGCTGTCTTCCTGGAAGAAGAATACCTTCTCCAGGAGAACAGTGGGAGTAAAATAGTACTGGAAGAGGTTCCAGATCCCCAAACAGCTGCATTATCATCAGATGAGATATAAGTTCCTGAATCTGTTCAAGTACACACACATGAGCCTCGTAGATCTGATAGATTACCTAAACTACCGGAACGATATGTGGGACATATCGCTGAAGGTGAGTCTAAGGTAGAATATAATGAGGATGATGATCCTAAAACCTACTAGGAGGCCATAGAAGGCCCAGAAGCTAGGAAATGGCGAGAAGCCATGAACTCAGAAATCCAGTCCATGTACACCAACCAAGTTTGGAACTTGGAGGACTTGCCCGAGGGTATTGTATCCATCGGATGCAAATGGATCTTGAAGAGAAAGATCGGTGCTGATGGACGGATCGATACTTATAAGGCAAGGTTGGTGGCAAAGGGATATCGTCAAAGGCAAAGAATTGACTATGACGAGACTTTTGTAAGGAATCGTCAAGAACGCAGCGGAAATAAAAATGATTCCATTGTATCGGTTGCTGGGGTTGTAAAACGGACATTAAAATCTAAGCGGGAAGAACAGTTCTTCACCTTTGCGGGGTTTCGAATCTCCCGTGGATGATGCCGACTCGTTAATCGCGCACGCGCACGATCTCTGGAGGTATCCACACGAGTTCCCGCAGCAGACGCGATTTCCTCCTCGACTTGAGTGCTGCGGCCAGATCTCAGATCCACCATGCGTGGAGAGAGACAGATCCACTCGGAGAAGGAGAGAGAGAGAGGAGAGAGAGAATCTGGGGAGTAAAAATTCGTCCAACTAACCTTTTTTTCACTCCCCCTTGGCCCTCCTTATATAGAAATAAGGATAAGCACAAGAGTTAATCCTCGTGATTATCCAAGAGTTTGGCCTTGGATAATTCTCCATTAAATCTTCATGTTTATCCTGCAGCTTTTCACAAAAACCCAGATAAGCATGAAATTTAACATCTCTCACCGTCTGACGAGAACTATTATGTGTGTGACCCTCCAGGCCCATATATCAGTCCGGTTGCAGGCCCAAACTTAGAACTATTTCTTGAGTTTAATATTTATTAATTAACATTTAAACATCGCATGTTAAATGATTAATTTAATAAACAAGTAAATCATCATCCGATGATTAATTCACTTGGCCTTCTGATCATGAACAGCACCAAACACTACCTCATGATCCCAGAAGATATAAGGGATATTGTTCCCTTCAATTGAACCTTTCCGTCTGCAGATACCGCACAGATATAATCCTTCACTCATGCAATGTCCTGATAACGCAAGGGTATGGTTTTATAGTCAAACCCTCTATCACATTATCCAGATGGATTATACTACACAGTTAATATCTAGAAAGACATCTCTTTCATTTTACCCTGGCCAGGGATTTCTGTGTACACATCCATGGGACATTCTCTCTCCAGTCTTATACCAAGAGTGAGTGATCCCTTGTTGTCCACTCAATTACCTTCGCAAGCTTTCCACTGTATCTGAAAGACCGATTATGGTGGACTTAATGGTTAAAGTCCACGAGTCAGAGAATCAAGGTACAATGGTCCACAAACAAGGTATCATTGGTGACTCAGGTCAAAGGACCAACTGTGCTACTGCAACGATAGAATTCTCTGGTTGACTAATAGGTATAATTAGCATCCAGGAATTCTTATTTGGGTCTGTTCAGTGAACTCATTCTCTAATGAGCACCCACTTGTTTGTCTTAGTGTCACCACACGAGTGAATGTGAGATCATTCACCCTCATCATATGAGCAGACATAACTTGTGTCGATCTTATCGGATATTTAATGTCCATCTCAAATATCCTACGATCGAGAACTATTTAAGACAATTGCCTTAGGATATTGATCTCACTATCACGATCTCATCATGATTCAATATCCCATACATTTGTTTATGGACCTTCATTACAATAGTCATTTGCGAGAACTATTAAATGAAGAAATGATTGCCTTTATTAATAATCTTGAACTAGAATGTACAATGATTGGCTTTGAGGCCACCCAATTCTAACATTCTCCCACTTGGACTATAGCCAATCACCCATGTGTCTAAGTCCCATAGACTTAAGGTGACGTTCTAAATTGTTTTGAGACAATGGCTTAGTCAAGGGATCTGCTACATTATCTTCAGATGAGACTTTCTCAACTACTATATCTCCTCGGGCGATGATCTCACGAATCAGATGAAATCGTCTCAGAATGTGCTTTGACTTATGATGTGATCTTGGCTCCTTTGCTTGAGCTATTGCCCCATTGTTGTCACACAATAATGGAACAGGATCTGAAATGCTTGGAACGACTCCAAGCGCCGAGATGAACTTCTTCATCCAAACCGCCTCCTTGGCCGCTTCAGCTGCAGCAATGTATTCTGCTTCAGTCATCGAATCTGCAGTAGTTTCCTGTTTGGAACTCTTCCAACTTACTGCACCTCCATTTAACATGAACACAAATCCAGACATGGATTTGCTGTCATCCATATCCGACTGGAAACTCGAGTCAGTAAATCCTCGAAGTTCCAAGTCGTTTCCTCCATAAACGAGAAATATATCCTTAGTCCTTCTCAAGTATCTAAGGATACATTTCACTGCCTTCCAGTGTTCCTCACATGGATCAGCCTGATATCTACTAGTGACACTTAATGGGTGTGCCACATCAAGCCTAGTACATAGCATTGCATACATGATAGATCCTATTGCCGACGCATAAGGAACTCTATCCATTTATGCTCTCTCTTCAGGTGTCTTGGGAGACATTTCTTTAGAGAGATAAATTCTATGCCTCATAGGAACGAGGCCTCTCTTGGAATTTTCCATGCCAAACCTTTTGACTATGTTATCTATGTACATACATTGGGATAATCCAAGCATCTTTTTGGACCTATCTCGATAGATCCTTATTCCCAGAATATAGGATGCTTCTCCCAAATCTTTCATGGAGAAGTTTTTGGATAACCAAGCCTTTACCGATGATAACATTCCTACATCATTCCCAATGAGTAGAATGTCATCAACGTAAAGTACCAAAAAGGTAACTGCGCTCCCACTAACCTTTTTGTATACACAAGGTTCATCTTCATTCTTAATGAAGTCATAAGATTTGATTGCTTCATCAAATCTTAAGTTCCAAGTTCGGGATGCCTGCTTTAATCTATAGATGGATCTTTGCAGCTTGCATACCTTGCTTGAATGCTCTTTGGAAGTGAATCCTTCATGTTGTATCATATACACCTCTTCTTGAAGGTTCCCGTTAAGGAATGCTGTTTTCACATCCATTTGCCATATTTCATAATCATAGAATGCAGCGATAGCAAGAAGTATTCTGATTGACTTAATCATGACAACTGGAGAAAAGGTTTCGTCATAGTCAACACCTTGCCTTTGACGATATCCTTTTGCTACAAGCCTTGCCTTGTATGTGTCAATTTGTCCATCTGCCCCGATCTTTCTTTTAAAGATCTATTTACTGCCAATAGGTACTATACCTTCTAGCAGATCAACCATGTTCCAAACTTAGTTGGCATACATGGACTGAATTTCAGAATCCATTGCCTCTTGCCATTTTTCTGATTCATGACTATTTATGGCTTCAAGGTAGGTTTGAGGATCACCATCCTCATTTGAGTGCACTTTTGGTTTGCCTTCATCGATATGTCCAACATATCTTTCAGGCTGCTTAGGCACTCTACCTGATCTGCGAACCTTTTGTGTATCATCTTGAACAAGTTCTTGAGTCAATGGTTCAGTAGATGAACCAGTGTTGATTTGTGAGTCTAGAATTTCTTCCAGTTCTATCTTGCTCCTACTGTCTTCTTTTGAAAGATATTCTTTCTCTAAGAACACAGCTCTTTTTGCGACAAACACCCCTTGATCGCTGGGCTGATAGAAGTAATATCCAAAACTCTCTTTTGGATATCCCACAAATCTACATTTCTCTGTCCTGGAATCCAGTTTGTCTGGATCATGTCTTTTGACATGTGCAGGACAACCCCAGACTCTAACATGCTTAAAGTCTGGTTTCTTTCCTTTCCATATCTCATATGGAGTGGAAGGTACTGATTTACTCGGAACTTTGTTCAACAGATATGCAGCAGTCTACAGTGCATATCCCCATAAAGAGATTGGAAGTTTGGCATAACTCATCATGGATCGTACCATATCTAATAGAGTACGATTTCTCCTTTCCGATACACCATTTAACTGAGGTGTATAGGGAGGAGTCCACTGAGACAAAATACCATTATCCTTAAGATATTCTGTGAATTCTGTACTTAAGTATTCACCCCCTCGATCTGATCGAAGAGTTTTAATACTCTTTCCAGTCTGGTTCTCAACTTCGTTTTTAAACTCTTTTAATTTCTCAAAGACTTCTGACTTATATTTCATTAAATATATGTAGTCATATCTTGAGAAATCATCTGTAAATGAAACAAAGTATGAGTAACCACCCATAGCATGAGTGGACATTGGACCACATACATCACTATGTATTAGTTCCAATAAGTCCTTAGCTCTTTCTCCATGTCCTGAGAATGGAGCTTTGGTCATCTTTCCCATGAGACAAGCTTCATAGGTTGCAAATGATTCATAATCAAATGGATCAAGATATCCATTCTTTTGCAACTTTATGATCCTGTTCTCATTTATATGACCTAGCCTACAATGCCATAGGTACGATTTATTCACATTCTTATCTAAGCGTTCAAGGGAATTATTTACCAGACAAACATCACATGAAATATCAAGTAAATATAATCCATTCAATAAATACCCGGAAGCAAACAATTTGTCTCCTTGATAAATTGAACAATCTTTATTCTCTAGCTTCATAGAATATCCTTGTCTATCTAAACATGAAATAGATATGATATTCCTAATAATGGTTGGAACATAATAACAATTTATCAGTTCCAAAGAGTCTCCTGACGGCATCTGAAGTCTTGCTGTCCCCACAGCTAATGCAGCAACTTTTGCTCCATTCACGAGCCTCAGATCCACGTCTCCGCGGTTCAATCTTCTTTTACTTGTTAACACCTGCAAGTTATTGCAGATATGAGAAACACATCCAGTATCTAATACCCAGGATGTTGATTCTCTATAAGACAAGTTAAGATCGATCATGAGAATACCTGAAGCTTCACCAAGCTTCTCCTTTGCTTTTTCTGCAAGATAAATCTTGCAGTTTCTCTTCCAATGACCTTCTTTATGGCAGTGGAAACACTGACCTTTATCATTGACTTTAGCTTTGTCCTTTTGTTCCGCCGGTTTGCTTTTCACTTGCTTCTTAGGCTTACCTTTCTTAAAGGTCTGTCCAGCTTTTCTTTTCTTGTTGGTCTTACCAACAAGCATTACATTTGGCTTATCTTTCTGGATAGTGCCTTCTGCTGTCTTCAACATGTTGAGCAGCTCAGCTAGTGAAACTTCAATCTTGTTCATATTGAAGTTGATAATGAATTGTGAAAATGAATCTGGAAGGGACTGTAGGATTAAGTCGATGCTTAAGTCATTGTTCATAACAAAGCCGAGCACAGCAAGCCTCTCAATCCACTCTATCATCTTGAGCACATGAGTTTGCACAGATGTGCCCTCGCTCATTCTGGTCCTGAACAATTTCTTAGATATCTCATATCTTTCTATTCTGGATTGTTCACCAAACAACTCTTGTAGGTGATTCAGAATGGTCTTAGGTTCCATGTTATCATGCTGTCGCTGCAGTTCATTATTCATTGAACCGAGCACATAACATTGGACCTTGACAGAGTCCTCCTTCCAATTTTCATACATCATTAATTCATCTTCGTTAGCATTATCACCGGGTTGCACTGGATTTGGTTGATCCAGGACATAGGCTAGCTTTTCGCACCTGAGGACAATCTTCAGGTTGCGTAACCAGTCAATGTAATTTGGTCCCGTGAGTTTATTTGCATCAAGTATGCAACGGAGGGGGGTAGGTGACGACATAGCGACCTACATGGAAATATATAAAATGAGCAGATAGTTCTTAAAATCAGATTTAGGACTTTAAATCTAGATTTATGCTCCCACTATTTTTCGGCGATCTGTATTACCCTCTAAGATACAGAACGGGAGATTCCGGTGATCTCCTAGTGGGGATCAGAATCCTTCGGGCAACATGCATGTGACCTTGTGGTAGCACAACAAATCACATCAAGTCCCTTAGGCAGTCAACTCTTGATAGTTGTAACGTTTGCAATATCCGATCGATTTAACCCCTGAATCAGAATGACCTTGTGGTAGCACAACAAATCAATTTGATTCAGTTAAGTTTATCCATCATTACTTAGATGACATGAATTCATAGTGCAATCCTTGTGGTAGCACAACAAAACTACACTATTTGTCCATTCATCTTAATGACATCACATGTCGTAGACCTAGTTTAATTTCTAAATCAAACAGACCTTGTGGTAGCACAACAAATGCGTTTGAGATAAGAATTATCCTAAGATCTATAATGATGGTGGGTTACTTGGATTGTTCTTAATATCTCACGTTTACAACTTAAGTTTTAAAAGAGGGTTTTTGATTTTGATTTGTAAAAAAATCGTGCTATCAATAGTATTTCAATTTGAAGTATCAATATACTTAATAGAAATATATATATGATAGCATAGTCCACAAATATCACATATATGCAGAAAAATTAAATGGGGATGATCATGGACTGCTAAAGCTACTATGGAATCATCGGAGCCAAACGATGATCCATAATAGGATCCTAATGTGAAAATAGCAACACTGGTTCCATTTGATGCGAGTCCTTCCTCCAGAGGTGTCTTCAGAAGATCCCGTCCTCTTAGCTTAATCCAATACATTTAAATATGAAATTCAGGACTCGCAGGTCCACAAATGTACATTTAAACAATTAGAAACTTTGATCTTATCAAGGGGAGTACAATCTTATAGGAAGGTAGAAAGTACACTTGGATTAAGAGAGAGGAGGACACGCAGGTCCTATTTTAAAATACCAAATGAAATAAGCATCGCATCCATTCACATCATTCATCACATGAAAATTCTAAGTCCATGATCATCCCACCATAAAACACATCACATGCATCACAATCATCACATAATTGCTGTTTGGTATTAAATTTTATAAATATAAAATTATAAAACCAATTAGTTTTCGAAATAACATTTATTTCAGCATAGTCAATAATATTCAAAACATTATTGACAAATAAACTAACTAAACTATTTAGTTATACTAAATAATGATTCAAACAATTTGAACAGCTAAGTGTAATCAAGTTATGCATGAGATTAGTTTAAAACAATTTTAAACTAGTTAATTTAACAGGGAAATTAATTATCTAAAACAATTTTTAAATAATTAACTAACACCCTATTAATAACAGAGCCCTTTAAGTAAATAACAGTTATTAAACACTTTAATAAGCTGTTAATAATCATAAAAATAATTAATAACAATTATTAATTATTCCTATAATTATTCTGTTTTAAAACAATTTTAAAACTGGCTTAAATGGGCTAATAATGGGTTTAATGGGGTTTAAACAGGTATTTAAAAACAATTTTTAAAAATCAGAAAATGGGCCTATCCCATTAGGGCCCAAAGGCCCGGACCCAGGGCCCTGGCTCGGCCAGGGTCGCACCCTGGCTCGGCCAGGGCGCCGCCCGGCCCCCGCCCGGTCCGACCGGGTCGGGACCGGGCGGTTCAGCCCATTTGAACTGATTCGACCAGCCCCCTTTCTTCATTCAAAACCAGAAACCCTAGATTGTATAGGCCGGCGGCTGGAAGCTTTGTGGGCGGCTCCGGCGGTGTCCCCGGCGCCGGCGTCGTGCCCGGCACCGGCAGGGCCGCCGGTGACCGGCGATGGGGAAGAAACCAAGCCCCAATAACCCCCAAAAAATCTGATTTTTCAGGTTTAAAAACCCGAGTTCGGGCTCGATTTTTAGCATCTCCAAGGGCACTCCGGTGCCGATCTTCATGCCTAATGAGAAGTGGTGACTATCACCAAGAGATCTAGGGATTCTTCCGGCCATCCCAACGCTTGGGATGCACATACGAAGCCGCCGAAGTACCCCGTTTCATCATCACATGACGAACTCCGAAAAACCCAAATAAAAATCCGAAAAATACAGAAAAATAATCAAATCGATCGTGATCATCATATGAACACTAATCTGTCATTTTTAATCGGATTATACTCAAGAACACATACAATACGGGTTCTTCACGCATAACGAGAAAACACACAAAACGGTGCCGTTTTACAACCGAACCAGCAAACCTGGCTCCGATACCACTGTAAGGAATCGCCAAGAACGCAGCGGAAATAAAAATGATTCCATTGTATCGGTTGCTGGGGTTGTAAAACGGACATTAAAATCTAAGCGGGATGAACAGTTCTTCACCTTTGCGGGGTTTCGAATCTCCCGTGGATGATGCCGACTCGTTAATCGCGCACGCGCACGATCTCTGGAGGTATCCACACGAGTTCCCGCAGCAGACGCGATTACCTCCTCGACTTAAGTGTTGCGACCAGATCTCAGATCCACCATGCGCGGAGAGAGACAGATCCACTCCGAGAAGGAGAGAGAGAATCTGGGGAGTAAAAATTCGTCCAACTAACCTTTTTTTCACTCCCCCTTGGCCCTCCTTATATAGAAATAAGGATAAGCACAAGAGTTAATCCTCGTGATTATCCAAGAGTTTGGCCTTGGATAATTCTCCATTAAATCTTCATGTTTATCATGCAGCTTTTCACAAAAACCCAGATAAGCATGAAATTTAACATCTCTCACCGTCTGACGAGAACTCTTATGTGTGTGACCCTCCAGGCCCATATATCAGTCCGGCTGCAGGCCCATTAAACTTAGAACTGTTTCTTGAGTTTAATATTTATTAATTAACATTTAAACATCGCATGTTAAATGATTAATTTAATAAACAAGTAAATTATCATCCGATGATTAATTCACTTGGCCTTCTGATCATGAACAACACCAAACACTACCTCATGATCCCAGAAGATATAAGAGATATTGTTCCCTTCAATTGAACCTTTCCGTCTGCAGATACCGCACAGATATAATCCTTCACTCATGCAATGTCCTGATAACGCAAGGGTATGGTTTTATAGTCAAACCCTCTATCACATTATCCAGATGGATTCTAGTACACAGTTAATATCTAGAAAGACATCTCTTTCATTTGACCCTGGCCAGGGATTTCTGTGTATACATCCATGGGACATTCTCTCTCCAGTCTTATACCAAGAGTGAGTGATCCCTTGTTGTCCACTCAATTACCTTCGCAAGCTTTCCACTGTATCTGAAAGACCGATTATGGTGGACTTAATGGTTAAAGTCCACGAGTCAGAGAATCAAGATACAATGGTCCACAAACAAGGTATCATTGGTGACTCAGGTCAAAGGACCAACTGTGCTACTGCAACGATAGAATTCTCTGGTTGACTAATAGGTATAATTAGCATCCAGGAATTCTTATTTAGGTCTGTTCAGTGAACTCATTCTCTAATGAGCACCCACTTGTTTGTCTTAGTGTCACCACACGAGTGAATGTGAGATCATTCACCCTCATCATATGAGCAGACATAACTTGTGTCGATCTTATCGGATATTTAATGTCCATCTCAAATATCCTACGATCGAGAACTATTTAAGACAATAGCCTTAGGATATTGATCTCACTATCACGATCTCATCATGATTCAATATCCCATACATTTGTCTATGGACCTTCATTACGATGGTCGTTTGCGAGAACTATTAAATGAAGAAATGATTGCCTTTATTAATAATCTTGAACTAGAATGTACAATGATTGGCTTTGAGGCCACCCAATTCTAACAACTTTTTCACCAGTTGCCATGATAAAATCGATCAGAGTTCTACTCGCCATTGCTGTACACTTTGATTACGAGATCTGGCAGATGGATGTGAAGACTGCCTTCCTCAATGGTAACCTTGAGGAAGAGGTGTATATGATACAACCCGAAGGTTTTACATCCAAAAAATCTCCAAATAATGTGTACAACCTTCAGAGGTCCATTTATGGACTGAAGCAGTTTCCTAAGACTCCTGATGAGAGGGCACTCATGGATAGAATACCTTATGCCACTGCCATAGGATCTATTATGTATGCCATGCTATGTACACGGCCTGATGTAGCATTTTCTCTTAGTGTTATGAGCATATTTCAAGCTGATCAAGGCGAAGAGCACTAGAAGGCAGTGAAATATATCCTTAAGTACTTGAGAAGAACTAAGGATATGTTTCTTGTCCATAGAGGAGGTGACTTGAAACTGCGAGGCTTTACTGACTCAAGTTTCCAATCAAATCCAGATGATAGCAAGTCCACATCTGGATTCGTGTTTACTTTGAATGGAGGCGCAGTGTGCTGGAAGAGTTCCAATCAAGTAACCACTGCAGATTCGATGACTGAAGCTGAGTACATCGCTGCAGCTAAAGCCGCCAAGGAAGCAATGTGGTTGAAGAAATTCATCACCGACCTCGGCGTAGTTTCCAGCATCTCTGAACCTGTTCCGCTGTTGTGCGACAACAATGGAGCTATTGCGCGAGCGAAAGAGCTGCGGTCTCATCAGAAAACAAATCATATTCTGAGGCGCTTTCATCTTATCAGAGAGATCATATCCAGAGGAGATGTAGTAGTGGAAAGAGTTCCATCCGTCGACAATGTAACAGATCCACAGACAAAGCCATTGGCTCAAATTGTGTTTGAGCGTCACCTATAGTCTATAGGCTTATTGTATAAAGGTGATTGGCTTTAGTCCAAGTGGGAGATTGTTAGTTTTAGGTGGCCTACAAGCCAATCTGACTATGTAAATCTCGTTCATTTATTAATATAATGGCATAATATTCATTATGTGTAAATCGTCTTAATTATCGTCTCATAATGAAGTCTGTGAATATGTGCGATAGTGATCAGATTATGATAAGATCATACTAATGAGACTGATCACTTAAACACACATATTCTTAATCGTTCCTAGTCGAAGGATATCCGAAAAGGACATCGGATATCCGGTTAGACTAGTACAGATTACTCCTACTCATATAATGAGGGTGACTGATCTCATAAGTCATTTGTGTGGAGACACTAAGGCGAATCTGTAGGTGCTCATTGGAGAATGAGTTCACTGAACAGATCCGACTGAATCGCTGGATGGTATTGTACCTCACTGTCAACCAGCTTGATTCTATTGTTGCAGTTGCGTGGATGGTCCTCGTGTTGGGATTTCTCGATTTCCCCGGATCGCTCACGCAGCGGAAAAATAAAATATTACAGCGATCTATTTTCCCGTTTTGAAAAACTAAAAACTACGATTATCAGATAATCGATTCTAACCGTGTGCGGATTCAAATCCGCAACCGTTCGGTTCCGTCAGTGCTACACCGCAAGCCGCGCAAGTGCGCGGCCTCTAGCGAAGTCCACGCGATCCTCCTCGCGACGGATATCCTCGCGTTCCTCGTTCTTCGCAGCCTACGAAACCTCCGTCGGTCGCCGCAACGATTGCCGCAACGTGCGGACGATTTCCCGTCGAACGGGATTCGGAGAAGCGGCGGAGCAGATCTGGATCTATCTGGACGCCAGAGTGAGAGAGAAACAGCGGAGGGGCGGCTAGAGTTAGCAGCAGCTTGGCCTGCTTAGCCCGTTCACTATGTTTTATACTAACCGCGCGATTTTTCATAAAAAAACCCCGATTTATATAAAACCCACTTATTTATCCATCACCTTGAGAATCATTTGCGTGTGACCCTCTAGGCCCATGTACCAGTCTAGTTAATGGCCCAACAAGCCCAGTGACTCTTCACTGACTTTATTAATCAATTAATAACCCTTTATTAATTAATTAATCAATCGAATTGATGTCGCACATCGAATTCGACCGGGCCTCCGATCACGTTGGGTGCCAAGCAACACCGCGTGAACCCGGAAGGTATTGGGGTTAAGTAACCCACTCTTGGAACCTTTCCGCCGACAGTTACCGCGTGGATATAATCCTTTATTCGTACAATGCTCTCGAGTCAACTCAGGGTATGGCGAGCTGTCAAACCCTAACCGGTCGACTCACTTGGATTGGATGCCGCTGATGAATATCGGAAAACTCCTTTCCCAATATTATCGTCCGCCCTAGTCAGGGACTTTCGCGCATCCTTCTTAGAGCATTCTCTCTCTAAGTACCGAGAGCGAATGATTCCTTATTGACACACAATTCCCTTCGATGGTGTAAGGACTGAGGTTTTCGGATCTGGATTTCGGGGTCGGCCTCTGTAGTTCAGGCCCTAGTAGGGCTGAGACTCTGTTCTGTTTCGCGTGCTCGACGCGGTTTAAACGGCGTCCATCGTTGTAGACGCGTTTTAGTTTGTGCCACGTGGGTGCCACGTAGGCGGGCTTTGAGCCGCGAGAGTACGGCCCTGTCGTGTCGTCTGAACGGCGTCTGCGAGGGACGACGCCTTTCAGATCGCAACTCTGGGTTGTCAGTGTACGGCGCCTGTCTTGTCGTCTGAACGGCGTCTTGTTTGGACGACGCGTTTCAGACTTCTGTCAAAGCGTTTCAGAGTTCTGTCAGAGCAGCCGTCACGTCAGCTGATAGGCGTCCGTACATATCGACGTGTTTTACCCAGTCTCTGGTTAACCCCGCGAGCCCTCCTTCTTTTCCTCATTTCTTCCTTCTCTCTTTCTCTCCTCCCTTCGTCCGGCGACGCCCCTTCCCCTCCCTCTTTTCCTCCCACCACTTCGTCTATCCCTCCACTCCATCAACCACTTAGCTCCCACCACTACCACCACCACCTCCCCCGCGGCGTTTACTCTCTGGACGGCGGCCGACGTTCCGGTGGAGTGACGACGACCTCGGCAGTACCGGCAGCGGCGTGGGGCGAGACGGGTGGACGGCTTGGAGCTTGGAGGAGTTCAAGGAACTGGTAGGGTGACGATTCCCGTTGTGTTTTATTTTAAAATCATGTTCTCCCGCTCGAAGCATGCTATGGATCTATGGTTTTTGGGTAGAATAAGCATGTTTAGGAGCTTTTCTTGGTGGGAATGTGGGTTTATGATGGTTTGATTTGCCTCCCTCTCTTTTCTCTGTTTTGGGTGATTTTGGGTTTTTGGGGTAAAAAGGGAGCCCTCGGGCACGAGACAGGACCTGGTTTCTGGTGCGAAAAGACGTCGTGCATGGACGACGCCTTTTAGAAGGGTGTCGGGCCATCATGACGCCTTTTAGGCAGAAATTGTCCCACTAAGGTTCAGTCAGTTCGGGGATTCTGGCACTAAAAGGCGTCATGTCTGTACGACGCGATTTGGAATAGCGTCGGGTCACCATGACGCCTTTTAAGGCAGAAATCCCCCGATTAACGTTTTCTGCTAATTCTAGATCTCTGTGAGAATGGCGTCTGAGGATGTCGACGCCTTTTAAAAGGCGGCTACTTGTAGCGACGCCTTTTAGGCCATGTTCTGAGGCCAGTATTTCATGAACCAGTTTAGGGTGCTTGAATGGCGTCGGCCTTGGGCGACGCGATTCAAGACAGAACCACACTAATCCATGCCAGTAAAATGTGTTTACACTGCTAGATAGTTGGTTAAATGCATGCTTTAGTATACTCGATGATGATGAACTTTTCGTGACCGGATGTGTAACGACCCGCCATCTTATGACCGGAAACCCGGTCACTAAATGGATGTCGGCCCATTAACTGCGGGTTCACACCCGGATCTCACACAACACATCTGGAGGAGTAAGTGCTAAACAAGGCAAAATATAACAGTCACACGGACTACAAAGGTAAGCAAGTGCGCAGGAAGGAAAAATAAAAATGTCTGTATACAGTCCAACAATAATTACATGTCCAACATTTAAATAAGTACAGGCAGAAGGAAGTACAACAACATCGGGGCATACCCCGGAACTAAGACAGCTGCTGGTCCACACACCAAGAAGACACCACGCTTCCGCTCGCCACGAGGTCCACACCTGAAACTGCAGGGAGTGAGCCACACCAGAAATGGGCTCAGTAGGGATCATCCGATCCCCCGCCTCCCACTCACACACCCACAAGTGCAATGACAGGAATATATGGCAATTTAAGTAAAGCAGTACACATAGCACCCAACTCTGATATGAAACGTACGATAAGCAGTGTAGCAAGAACCATTCTAGCAACCCGAAGAACCCAACACAGAGTCACGACTCACAGCCAAAGTCCACGAAGCGACTGAACCACACTGTCGACCGAAGTCAAACGTCGCCTCCCAACACTACCACCACTACTCACGCCTGTCCACCCCTACAGTGTTCCGGGGCACTGTAGGGTGAGGCAGTGAGTCAAACTAGGACTAGCTGGAACCAGTGTACCGCCACTGCCAGCTACGTGTGCACACAAGCAGTCTAGACTACTGTCCTACCGTCCGGATTGCCTCCACGCTAGGCCTCAGCGCTTCAGGAGGGCCCTGGGGACCGGCGAACCCCCGTCAAGCCGAAGCTACAGGAACTACCCACAACCCTAACCTCCCGGGCTGCGTCAGGCCAAAGAGCTAAGGGTACCACTCGTAACCTTGATCAAAGGTCACATCAGGCCCAGTGGCTACAGGGGTAAAACAACTCCAACAGTACCACAACCAGCTCCACATCAAGAAACGCGCCGGAAGCTGCCACGACAAACAGGGAAACCCCGACCCGTTGAGAACAAACAGCGACCCCTCGGATAGCACACCGGCTACTCCGGCCCGTCGGGCTCAAGGCGATCCTGCTTCCCTCAGCCAAAGGTAAATCACAACATGTACCCCTTCTCCCACCAGTACGGCACAATGCCTCACATACACCATGACCCTGTCCCCATCGGTCCATGGTGACAAACGTAAACCACAGTTATTCCAATCCACATTCGCCTAAGCACACACACACACATAACATGGTGTAACTCCATTCACGCAGAAGTCCTCAGTCTCAGCGTACAACGTAAAGCATGCAATTGAAATCGTCCCACAGTGAAACACATGATAAAACCAGGATTTACACATTTCTGTCTTGAATCGCGTCGACCGAGGTCGACGCCATTCAAGCCCCTCAGACAGGTTTATTGAAGCCAGATAATTCCCTGAAACGCGTCGTCATAGGGAGTCGCCTATCTAAAAAGCGTCCAGGTCCACAGACGCCATTCACACCGAAATTTCAGATTTACAGACCCTCACTCGGGGTGATTTCCTGCCTAAATGGCGTCATGATGTCCCGACGCCCTTCTGAAAGGCGTCGTTCATCCATGACGTCATTTAGCGCCAGAACCCCTATCTTGCGAAATCTCGAACAGGGAGGTTTCTGCACTAAAAGGCGTCGTACTGCCCTGACGCCCTTCTGAAAGGCGTCGACCAGGCACGACGCCGTTTAGCGCCAGAAACCTGGTTCCCTGGTTCGAACCGAGGGTTTTTCCCTTAACCCCAAACACCCCGAAAAGTCCCAAAACCAGAAGGGGAGGAAGAGGAATTCAACCACCACAAGCATGCTACGAATCCACGATTATAAGCACAACCATTCCCACAAGGAAACCCCCCTAAACATGCTCAATCTAGCCCAAAACACGTCATGTCACGCCAAAGAAAACACGAGCAACACATGCAAGGTTCGTCCCCCTACCGGTTCTTGAACTCCTCCAAGCTCCTCGCCGCCGACCAGCCGCACCGCAGACCGCCGCCGGTACCCTCGAGGACGCTGCCACTCCGCCGGGACGTCGGCCGCCGTCCGGAGAATGGAACGCCGCGAAGGAGGTGGTGGAGGTAGAGGTGAGAGGTAAGGTGGCTATGGAGTGATTGGAAGAGGAAGGGAAGGGGGAAAAGAGAGTCGGAGAGGGCGGAGAGGGCGAGGAGAGAGAGAGTGAAGGCGAGAATGAGGGAAAGAAGAGGAGGTTCGCGGAGTCAACTTGAATCCCGCTAAAACGCGTCGATCGAGGCAGACGCCTATCAGTCTGACAGGACGGCCGTACTGACAGCGGTCTGAAACGCATCGCCCACCGTAGACGCCGTTCAGACGACAGGACTGGCCGTACTGACAACGCTCTGGCGCCGCACCCTGACATCGCAGAGGTCACAGTCTGAATCGCGTCGGCCAACCTGGACGCCGTTCAGACGATGTGACCGGGGCCGTACTCTCGCGGCTTGAAACCCGCCCACGTGGCGCAACAACCAGCAGACCTAAATGGCGTCCACACAACCTGACGCCTTTTGAAAGGCGTCGAGCAGTGCTGACGCCATTCAGTCAGAAATCTCAAGACCCCACAGGGTCCAAATCAGGGGATCCGGCCTGAACCCGACCCGAAAACAGAACCCGAAACCTCAGTCCTTACATTCTCCCCCCCTTAAAAGAATTTCGTCCACGAAATTGCAACCGCTCAATGCTCGACTCGGCTAACCATCACACGCCGACACACACCAATAACAACAATCATTCTCACCAATCACCCACACAGGGTTCCAACACATTCACGCCAAGTTAACTAAGATCCTCAATTCTGACAAAAGCCGATAGATGAAAATATCCACACACTAGCAAGGCACAATTTACAAAACCGATTTCTCCACCAAACCCAAACACATACAAGTGCCACACGAGTTCATAACCACCTCTGAAAAAGACAAGATAAAAGTGCTCTTCTAGCACAACCTCTCGGACCTCCACAAGGAGACGCGGCTCCAATCACGCCTCGAACACTCACTAACCGCTCGGTTCCTGACCTGCCTGGTTCTTCTGGGGACAGTTCCTCGCGAGATGTCCCTTTCGACCACAGGCGAAACAGCTACCAGTGATCAAGGGACATATCCGGTTACCATGAAATCTGCTACATCGGGGACAACGATCTGCAGCGTCCCGCCTCGCTTCCTGTTGCCAGCTGACCTATGTCTGCATCTGCTGAACCGAACCATCCTCATCCTCGTCATAAGGTACCTCCTGGAACTCGACCTCAAAGGAACTCGGATCACCTGACGAAAAGACTGCTGATCTATCCCTGCTATGCTGCTTCCCCTGTGCTGAATGCTCCGATTCCTTTGCCGCGTGTTGGAACTGCATCTCCACTGCTGCCGCGCACCGAACTGCTGACGCCAAATCTTCACAACAATGGGCCGCCACAAACTCCCTCAAACCATACCGAAGTCCATCCACAAATTTCTCCGTCCTAAGATCCTCACGCTCAGATATGTGTGCAGCAAATCTTCCCAGAGCTACAAATTTCATTTGGTACTCTAGAACTGACATATCATCCTGCACCAATTCCATAAACTCCCTTTCCTTGGCCCTACGAACGTGCCTCGGAAAGTACTATCCACTAAACTCTCTCACGAAGCCTTCCCAAGGAATCTCTCTCAAAGGCCTATCTGGAAACATCAATCCCTTGATGGTAACCCACCAATCATAAGCATCGCCCTTCAGCAAGTAGGTTGGCAACAAGGTCTTGTCACTCTCAGCACATTCTAGGACATCAAACACCTTCTCCACTTCCTTAACCCACTGAGCTACCGCATCTGGAACAGGTTGACCCGTGAAAGAAGGGGGCTTCAGCTTCAAGAACCGCTCCACCACCATGGATTGTCCACCTCGGGAACTAGACCCCTTACTTCCATCTCCCTGCTGATATCTAGACATAGCCCCAATCATAGCTTCCATAAAACGATCCACATTATGTCCTTCTGCCCTTGAACCACCACCATCTGCTCTCGAATCACGAGCCAACGGAACTCTCCACTTCGGTGCCATCACTACCCCACAACACGAAAATCGAATCAAAACACGTCAAAACCTATCAATCTATACCAGCAGCCATCGCCTGTACAGATTCGTACTTATTGTTGGACTATAATACCTAACCCAGTTTACCACATACTCGACCAGATTGAGCTCTGATACCATCTGTAACGACCCGCCATCCTATGACCGGAAACCCGGTCCCTAAATGGATGTCGGCCCATTAACTGCGGGTTCACACCCGGATCTCACACAACACATCTGGAGGAGTAAGTGCTAAACGAGGCTAAATATAACAATCACACGGACTACAAAGGTAAGCAAGTGCGCAGGAAGGAAAAATAACAATGTCCGTATACAGTCCAACAATAATTACATGTCCAACATTTAAATAAGTACAGGCAGAAGGAAGTACAACAACATCGGGGCATACCCCGGAACAAAGACAGCTGCTGGTCCACACACCAAGAAGACACCACGCTTCCGCTCGCCACGAGCTCCACACCTGAAACCGCAGGGAGTGAGCCACACCATAAATGGGCTCAGTAGGGATCATCCGATCCCCCGCCTCCCACTCACACACCCACAAGTGCAATGACAGGAATATATGGCAATTTAAGTAAAGCAGTACACATAGCACCCAACTCTGATATGAAACGTACGATAAGCAGTGTAGCAAGAACCATTCTAGCAACCCGAAGAACCCAACACAGAGTCACGACTCACAGACAAAGTCCACGAAGCGACTGAACCACACTGTCGACCAAAGTCAAACATCGCCTCCCAACACTACCACCACTACTCACGCCTGTCCCCCCCTACAGTGTTCCGGGGCACTGTAGGGTGAGGCAGTGAGTCAAACTAGGACTAGCTGGAACCAGTGTACCGCCACTGCCAGCTACGTATGCACACAAGCAGTGACTACTGTCCTACCGTCCGGATTGCCTCCACGCTAGGCCTCAGCGCTTCAGGAGGGCCCTGGGGACCGGCGAACCCCCGTCAAGCCGAAGCTACAGGAACTACCCACAACCCTAACCTCCCGGGCTGCGTCAGGCCAAAGGGCTAAGGGTACCACTCGTAACCTTGATCAAAGGTCACATCAGGCCCAGTGGCTACAGGGGTAAAACAACTCCAACAGTACCACAACCAGCTCCACAGCAAGAAACGCACCGGAGGCTGCCACGACAAACAGGGAAACCCCGACCCACTGAGAACAAACAACGACCCCTCGGATAGCACACCGGCTACTTCGGCCCGTCGGGCTCAACGCGATCCTGCTTCCCTCAGCCAAAGCTAAATCACAACATGTACCCCTTCTCCCACCGGTACGGCACAATGCCTCACAGACACCATGACCCTGTCCCCATCGGTCCATGGTGACAAACGTAAACCACAGTTATTCCAATCCACATTCGCATAAGCACACACACACACATAACATGATGTAACTCCATTCACGCAGAAGTCCTCAGTCTCAGCGTACAACGTAAAGCATGCAATTGAAATCGTCCCACAGTGAAACACATGATAAAACCAGGATTTACACATTTCTGTTTTGAATCGCGTCGACGCAATTCAAGCCCCTCAGACAGGTTTATTGAAGCTAGATAATTCCCTGAAACGCGTCGTCATAGGGAGTCGCCTATCTAAAAAGCGTCCAGGTCCACAGACGCCATTCACACCGAAATTTCAGATTTACAGACCCTCACTCGGGGTGACTTCCTGCCTAAATGGCGTCATGATGTCCCGACGCCCTTCTGAAAGGCGTCGTCCATCCATGACGTCATTTAGCGCCAGAACCCCTATCTTGCGAAATCTCGAACATTGAGGTTTATGTCCTAAAAGGCGTCGTACTGCCCTGACGCCCTTCTGAAAGGCGTCGACCAGGCACGAGGCCGTTTAGCGCCAGAAACCTGGTTCCCTGGTTCGAACCGAGGGTTTCTCCCTTAACCCCAAACACCCCGAAAAGTCCCAAAACCAGAAGGGGAGGAAGAGGAATTCAACCACCACAAGCATGCTACGAATCCACGATTACAAGCACAGCCATTCCCACAAGGAAACCCCCCTAAACATGCTCAATCTAGCCCAAAACACGTCATGTCACGCCAAAGAAAACACGAGCAACACATGCAAGGTTCGTCCCCCTACCGGTTCTTGAACTCCTCCAAGCTCCTCGCCGCCGACCCGCCGCACCGCAGACCGCCACCGGTACCCTCGAGGACGCCGCCACTCCGCCGGGACGTCGGCCGCCGTCCGGAGAATGGAACGGCATGAAGGAGGTGGTGGAGGTAGAGGTGAGAGGTAAGGAGGCTATGGAGTGATTGGAAGAGGAAGAAGAGGAAGGGAAGGGGGAAAAGAGAGTCGGAGAGGGCGGAGAGGGCGAGGAGAGAGAGAGTGAAGGCGAGAATGAGGGAAAGAAGAGGAGGTTCGCGGAGTCAACCTGAATCCCGCTAAAACGCGTCGATCGAGGCAGACGCCTATCAGTCTGACAGGACAGCCGTACTGACAGCGGTCTAAAATGCGTCGCCCACCGTGGACGCCGTTCAGACGACAGGACAGGCCGTACTGACAACGCTCTGGCACCGCACCCTGACATCGCAGAGGTCACAGTCTGAATCGCGTCGGCCAACCTGGACGCCGTTCAGACGATGTTACCGGGGCCGTACTCTCGCGGCCCGAAACCCGCCCACGTGGCGCAACAGCCAGCAGACCTAAATGGCATCCACACAACCTGACGCCTTTTGAAAGGCGTCGAGCAGTGCTGACGCCATTCAGTCAGAAATCTCAAGACCCCACAGGGTCCAAACCAGGGGATCCGGCCCGAACCCGACCCGAAAACAGAACCCGACACCTCAGTCCTTACAGGATGGCACTGCGTTGTATGTCGTGCGACCGTGGACTTCTCACGTGACCGGATCGCACCGTACCGATTTTTGTGTTACTATGGACCTAGAGTGACAGTTGTAGTGCTTTATCACCTTGTGCTGGTGTGGGTGGAGCACAGCGTCGGTTGGGGCGTGGGCGGGGTGACGCCTAGTGAGAGAGGGTCACCTGGTGAACCCCGGGGTCAGCTAGTATTGGTGTGGGTGTGGTACCTTCAGAGTGTCACTCATACTGAGGGAAGGAGTAACCACCTGAGCCAGTTGGGCCGGAGTAGCTAGAGTGTTATCCGAGGGGTTACTGTTTGGTCTCAGCGGGTCGGTGTTTTCCCCACCTTCGTTTGTGTGATTGGCGTGTTCTATCGAGACGTTGGTTGTGGGTTCCCTGGTAGACTGGTTTAGAAATATGCATGTTTAATACATTTCGACTGCATGTGATTCACATCGAGATTTAGGAGTAGTAATTACCACTGTACTTTTTCCTTTACCTTCAGCTGTATTTTACATTTGTGGGTGTGTGAGTCGGCAGTGGGGATCGAAGTATCCCTACTGAGTCTTTTTATTGAGACTCACCCCTGCGGTTTTCAGGTGAGTACTCCAGGCAGACCTAGCGAGGGGTGTGCGGCTGTGTGTTGAGCGCCGTCAGCTATTGTTCCGGGGTATGCCCCGACATAGTTGTTATTTTTATTTCTGGCCTGTATCTATAATTATTTCTTTTCTGTTGGAGTATGTAATTATTTACTGTATCGAGTCGCATTATAATAACTTTAATTCCTGCTCTTTCCTTTCGATTCAATGCGATGTGAATGTTTAGCTTACTTTATTATTTATTTCCCAGACTTACTTAGATCCTAGTTTGGTTCCAAATTAATGAGTCGGTACCCATTTAGTAATCGGATCCCCGATTATAGGGTGGCGGGTCGTTACAGATGGTATTCCGCTGTACCCAATCCTTGGCGTATTAGAATCCCGCGGCTAGATATTCGTAAACCAACGTCAAAGCACAGAAGTCCACCGACAAGGTGTCCTTGGTGTCTCAGGTCCGAGGACCATCTACGCAACTGCGACAATAAAATCAAGCTAGTTGACAGTGAGGTACAATACCATCCAGCGATTCAGTCGGATCAGTTCAGTGAACTCATTCTCCAATGAGCACCTACAGATTCGCCTTAGTGTCTCCACACAAGTGACTTATGAGATCAGTCACCCTCATCATATGAGCAGGAGTAATCTGTACTAGTCTAACCGGATATCCGATGTCCTTCTTGGATATCCTCCGACTAGGAACGATTAAGAATATGTGTGTTTAAGTGATCAGTCTCATTAGTATGATCTCATCATAATCTGATCACTATAGCACATATTCACGGACTTCATTATGAAACGAGAATTAATGCGATTTACACATAATGAATATTATGCCATTATATTAATAAATGAACGAGATTTACATAGTCAGATTGGCTTGTAGGCCACCTAAACCTAACAATCTCCCACTTGGAGTAAAGCCAATCACCTTTATACAATAAGCCTATAGACCCTAGGTGACGCTCAAATACAATTTGAGCCAACGTCTTTGTCAGTAGATCTGCTACATTGTCGACGGATGAAACTCTTTCCACTACTACATCTCTTCTGGATATGATCTCTCTGATAAGGTGAAAGCGCCTCAGAATATGCTTCGATTTCTGATGAGACCGCGGCTCTTTCGCTTTTGCAATTGCTCCATTGTTGTCGCACAACAGTGGAACAGGCTCAAAGATGCTGGGAACTACGCCGAGGTCGGTGATGAATTTCTTCAACCACACTGCTTCCTTGGCGGCTTCAGCTGCAGCGATGTACTCAGCTTCAGTCGTCGAATCTGCAGTGGTTACTTGCTTGGAACTCTTCGAGCACACTGCGCCTCCATTCAAAGTAAACACGAATCCAGATGTTGACTTGCTATCATCTGGATCTGACTGGAAACTCGAGTCAGTAAAGCCTCGTAGTTTCAAGTCATCTCCTCCATAGACAAGAAACATATCCTTAGTTCTTCTCAAGTACTTAAGGATACATTTCACTGCCTTCCAGTGCTCTTCGCCTGGATCAGTCTGAAATCTGCTCGGAACACTTAGAGCAAATACAACATCAGGCCGTGTACATAGCATGGCATACATGATAGATCCTATGGCAGAGGCATAGGGTATTCTATCCATGAATGCCCTCTCATCAGGAGTCTTAGGAGACTGCTCCTTTGAGAGACTAATTCCATGTCTCATCGGTATGAGACCTCTCTTGGAATTTTCCATGCCAAACCTTTTGACTATGGTATCTATGTACAAGGATTGGGTCATTCCAAGCATCCTCTTTGATCTATCTCTATAGATCCGTATTTCCAATACGTAGGATGCTTCTCCCAATTCCTTCATAGAAAAGTTTTTCGATAGCCAGATCTTTACTGATGACATCATAGCTACATCATTCCAAATGAGTAGTATGTCATCTACGTAAAGAACTAGAAAAGTGACTGCACTCCCACTGGTCTTCTTGTACACACAAGGCTCATCTTCATTATTAATGAAGTCATAAGACTTGACAGCCTCGTCAAATCTTATGTTCCAGCTCCGGGAAGCCTGCTTCAGTCCATAAATGGACCTCTAAAGCTTGCACGCTTTATCTGGAGATTCTTTGGATGTGAAATCTTCTGGTTGTATCATATACACCTCTTCCTCAAGGTTACCATTGAGGAAGGCAGTCTTCACATCCATCTGTCAGATTTCATAATCAAAATGTACAGCAATGGCGAGAAGAACTCTGATCAACTTTATCATGGCAACTGGTGAGAAAGTCTCGTCATAGTCAATTCCTTGCCTTTGACGATATCCCTTTGCCACCAACCTTGCCTTATAAGTGTCGATCCGTCCATCAGCACCGATCTTTCTCTTAAAGATCCACTTGCAACCGATGGGTACAATACCCTCGGGCAAGTCCTCCAAGTTCCAAACTTGGTTGGTGTACATGGACTGGATTTCTGATTCATGGCTTCTTGCCATTTCCCGGCTTCTGCGCCTTCTGTGGCCTCTTGGTAGGTTTTAGGATCATCATCCTCATTATATTCTACCTTAGACTTACCTTCAGCAATATGTCCCACATATCGTTCGGGTAGTCTAGGTACTCTACCAGATCTACGAGGCTTATCTGTGTGTACCTGAACAGATTTAGGAACTGATATCTCATCTGATGATGATGCAGCTGTTTGGGGATCTGGAATCTCTTCCAGTACTATTTTACTCCTACTGTTCTCCTGGATAAGGTATTCCTCTTCCAGGAAGACAGCTTTCCTGGCGACAAACACCTTTTGTTCACCAAGATGATAAAAATAGTATCCAAAGGTTTCCTTTGGATATCCCACTAACCTGCATTTATCAGTTCGTGATTCCAGCTTGTCTGGATCATACCTCTTTACATGAGCAGGACAACCCCAGACTTAAACATGTTCAAATTCTGGTTTCCTGCCTTTCCATATCTCATATGGAGTAGAGGCCACAGATTTGCTGGGTACTCTGTTCAGTAGGTATGCTACTGACTCTAGAGTATACCCCCAGAGGGACACTGGTAATCCCGAAAAGCTCATCATGGATCGCACAATGTCCAACAAGGTGCGATTCCTCCTTTCTGATACACCATTCATCTGTGGTGTATATGGAGGGGTCAGCTGAGAAATGATATCATTATCCTTTAAGAATTGTGTGAAGTTAGTACTCAAGTATTCTCCTCCTCGATCTGATCGAAGAGTTTTAATACTCTTTCCTAATTGCTTCTCTACCTCATTCTTGAACTCCTTGAACTTCTCAAAAGCTTTCGACTTGTACTTTATTAAGTACACATAGCCGAATCTTGAGAGGTCATCGGTGAACGTGATGAAGTATGAAAAGCCACCTTTAGCTTGGGTGGACATGGGACCACATACATCCGAATGTATTAGTTCCAGAATGTCCTTGGCACGTTCTCCATGTCTAGTAAATAGAGATTTTGCCATATTTCCCATAAGGCAGGATTCACATATTGCAAACGAATCATAATCGAATGCTGTTAAGTAACCATACTTGTGCAACTTTTGCAACCTGCTTTCGCCAATGTGCCCAAGTCTACAATGCCACATGTAGGCTTGGTTCACACAATTCTTGCTCTTCTTAGGAGCATTATCAATTTGAAGATTGTAATAAGAAACATCTAAGAGATATAGACCGTTGACTAAAGATGCCGAAGCTATTGATTTATTACCATAATAAATCGAACAAATTCTATTCTCAATAGTCAACCTATATCCTATCTTGTCCAAACAAGATATTGATATGATGTTTTTTACTATGCTAGGAACATAATAACAATCTTCTAATAGTAAGGCGTCTCCCGATGGAAGCCTGAGGTTTGCTGTCCCAACAACAATCGCCGCAACTTTTGTGCCGTTTCCTAGCCTCAATTCCTCCTCGCCTTGTCTTAGCTTGCGCTTACTTGTCAGCATCTGTGCGTCATGACAGATATGAGAAGCACATCCGGTATCCAATACCCAAGATGTGGAATCTCTAACTGAGAAGTTGATATCTATCATATAGATATCTGAAGCTTCAGACAGCTTCACTCTTCCATGAGCTTTATCAGGAAGGAATTCCTTGCAGTTCCTCTTCCAGTGACCATACTGCTTATAGTAGAAGCAGTCACCCTTCACTACTCCTTTGCCTTTGTCCTTCGATCTTTTATCGTTAGCTATCATCTCTGCTTCAGGGGCATCCAATGCCAATTCAGCAAGAGGATCAGCTCCAGGGACAAAGTCAATGTGCTCAGATCTGAAGACATTCTTCAGGTATGTGAACCAATCCGAGTAGATCAGGTAAGTCAAAAGGACATCAAGTATGCCACGGAAGTGGGTTATTCGACGACATAATTCCCTACAGGAGATAAGTAAAATCTATTTAGCAGATGTTCAATTATTAAAATTTAAAACAAGACATGGTTTTTTGTTCAAGTTTAACTCCCACTAATTTTTGACGGACTGTATAACCCTCAGTTATACAGAACGTAAGATGTCGACAGTCTCCTAGTGGGGATCAGAATCTCAATGACTTGCACTACAGCCATGTGGATAGCACAATAAACTGTAATACAATTAGAGAGCACCCAACTCATGGGACTTGCAACTCCTTGCAATATCTGATCATGGCTTCGGTCCCCAGAGATTTAATAGCCTTGTGGATAGCACAACAAACCACTAATTCTGGTCTAAGCTAACCATCGTTACGCGACGAGCATAGATTTGCATGCAGCCCTTGTGGATAGCACAACAAAGCTACATGGTTCCTCTACCCCGATCATGTAGGCATCTAATGCCATAGCCATAGTTTCTCCTCCCAATTAAGCAGGCCTTGTGGATAGCACAACAAACCTGCCTAAAGTGATTCGAATCCTATGACTATAACGATGGTGGACCACGCGGTAAGTTCTTAACTACTCACGTTACGGCTTAGAGTTTATCTAAGGGTAGTTAGATAACTTTTATCTTGGTCTCTCTTAGGTGATAGTATATAAATATATCGTATATATTTACTAAATACTATAACCTGCTTTGATTCATAATCAAAAGAAAACAATGCATCTCATACATGTCATTAGTGTGGTCATGGATAGCACAGTGGGTTTGACTGGAGCCAACAGTCAAACGCACACACAATCTAACATAACATTTACATTAGATAAACCTGCAAACACATAGGCAAAGGATCTTCATCTTTTCGCCTTCCTGGTTGCAGTTGTGGATCGTCCTCGCTCCTTCCTCGGTTGCCTCGATCATATTACATTTAAATTCTAGAATTTACAGGTAAATTGAAGAAGGCCTTATGGCGAGTACAAGAGAGAGATGGAGGTAGAAATACATCGGAGTATGAGAGAGAGAGGTGCGCAGACCTCTATTTATTAACAATTAATAAACAATCATACATCCACGGTCCACACAATCCATTCATCTATGACCACGGTGTGTTTTAAACATCCCACACATGATTCAGCGCATCACATGGCTAAAATAAAAGAGTTTTCAAAATAAATAAGTTTTGGCTTTCAGAAAGCTAGGATCCAATCAAAATTGGTATTTGAATTTCGAAAACTCATTTTATTAACTTAACATGCAATTAAATCAAAATTTAAAAGCATCAAAACACACATCGCATGTGCACACACTCCAAATTAATAATTCCAGATTATTCCATACAAATTAGAACAATTCTAATAATCTAACACTTAGATTAAACCCTATTAATAATCTAACAATTAGATTATTAAAGACTAATCTAACTCTTAGATTAATCCAATAAAGTCAATTAATAATTTAACACTTAAATTAATAATCAACCAAATTAATTATTAACTACTAATCTAACACTTAGATAGCCAATTAATGTTAATTATTAATTTAACTCTTAAACCAATAATTAACACTAACTAATTAATAATTAATTAATCTAATTCTTAGATTAGATAATTAAAGTTATCATTAATTTAACTATTAAATTAATGACTAACAGTAATTAATTAAGAACTACTAATTTAACATTTAAATTAGTCATTTAAGTTAATTATTAATTTAACAATTAAATTAATAACTAGCTCAAAAATAAATATTAATTAACAATTAGCTGAGATAATAGTTAATAATCTAACAATTAGACTAATAACTATTAATAACTAATTGGATTAACATTTAATCTAACAATCAACTTTAATTGATTAGAGCTAATTGTTAATTAACATGGTATAATATTATTATGCCCAAATAAATAAAAATGGATAATAATATAAATTTTAAAACCATATTTTAAACTTAATTTAAAATCCAGACTTCATTTATTAAATGGGCCATTGGGGTTAAATAGGGGTTAAAGGGAAAACGAATGAAAATGGGCCCAGCCCATTTAGGGAACCTGGTTCGAGCCAGTGGCTCGGCCTGGTTCGAACCAGGGTCGCACCCTGGCTCAAGGCTAGGCCCTGCCTGGCCTAGCCCAGCCAAGCCAGGAGCCCGGCCGGCCCAACCGGTTAGACCGGCTCGGGACCGGCCCGGTTTAGCCCCCTTCCCCTTCCAAAGAGCAACCCTAAACCTGCATCAACTGAAACCCTAACCACAGGTGGGTGGGCGGCTGGGCAGCGCCGCCGCCGGCGAGCCCTAGGCTCCGCCGGCCCTGGCCGGCATTGCCCCCGGCGCCGGCGACGTGCCCGGCGCCGGCAGGGCCGCCGTCGGCCTCCGAAGGGGTGAAGACCAAGCCCAAAAACCCCAAAAAAAATCTGATTTTACAGGATTTTAAATCCGATTTGGGGGTCGATTTTGTAGGTCTTCAAGGCCACCATGGTGCCGACTATCATGCCCAGTGTGTAGTGGTGACTATCACCAAGAGATCTAGAGATCTAACCCGCCATCCCAACGCTTGGGAGGCATGTACGAAGCCACCAAAGTACCCCAGTTCATCATCTCATGAAGAACTCCGAAAACCCAAAATAAAATCCGAAAAATTACATAAAAATAATCAAATTATTTGTGTTCATCTTATGAACACTATTCCATCATTTTAATCGGATTAAACGCATGGAATAACTCATGAAAAAATTAATTCGGAGATCGAAACGGGATGAGAAACAGTGGAACCTGGCTCTGATACCACTGTTGGGATTTCTCGGTTTCTCCGGATCGCTCACGCAGCGGAAAAATAAAATATTACAGTGATCCGTTTTCCCGTTTCGAAAAACTAAAAACTGCGATTATCAGATAATCGATTCTCACCGTGTGCGGATTCAAATCCGCAACCATTTGGTTCCGTCGGTGCGACACCGCAAGCCGCGCAAGTGCCCGGCCTCTAGCGAAGTCCACGCGATCCTCCTTGCGACGGATATCCTCTCCTCGTTCTTCGCAGCCCACGAAACCTCCGCCGGTCGCCGCAACGCGCGGACGATTTCCCGTCGAACGGGATTCGGAGAAGCGGCAGAGCAGATCTGGATCTGTCTGGACGCCAAAGAGAGAGAGAAATAGAGGAGGGGCGGCTAGGGTTAGCAGCAGCTTGGCCTGCTCAGCCCGTTCGCTATGTTTTATACTAACTGCGCGGTTTTTCATAAAAAAACCCCGGTTTATATAAAACCCACTTATTTATCCATCGCCTTGAGAATCATTTGCGTGCGACCCTCTAGGCCCAAGTACTAGTCCAGTTAATGGCCCAACAAGCCCAGTGACTATTCACTGACTTTATTAATCAATTAATAACCCTTTATTAATTAATTAATCAATCGAATTGATGTCGCACATCGAATTCGACTGGGCCTCCGATAACGTTGGGTGCCCAGCAACACTGCGTGAACCCGGAAGGTATTGGGGTTAAGTAACCCACTCTTGGAACCTTTCCGCCGACAGTTACCGCGTAGATATAATCCTTCATTCGTACAATGCTCTCGAGTCAACTAAGGGTATGGCGAGCTGTCAAACCCTAACCGGTCGACTCACTTGGATTGGATACCGCTGATGAATATCGGAAAACTCCTTTCCCGATATTATCGTCCGCCCTGGCCAGGGACTTCCACGCATCCTTCCTAGAGCATTCTCTTTCTAAGTACCGAGAGCGAATGATTCCTTATTGACAAACAATTCCCTTCGACGGTATTCAGCTGTACCCAATCCTTGGCGTATTAGAACCCCGCAGCTAGAGATTCGTAAACCAAGGTCAAAGCACAGAAGTCCACCGACAAGGTGTCCTTGGTGTCTCAGGTCCGAGGACCATCCACGCAACTGCGACAATAGAATCAAGCTGGTTGACAGTGAGGTACAATACCATCCAGCAATTCAGTCGGATCAGTTCAGTGAACTCATTCTCCAATGAGCACCTACAGATTCGCCTTAGTGTCTCCACACAAGTGACTTATGAGATCAGTCACCCTCATCATATGAGCAGGAGTAATCTGTACTAGTCTAACCGGATATCCGATGTCCTTCTCGGATACCCTCCGACTAGGAACGATTAAGAATATGTGTGTTTAAGTGATCAGTCTCATTAGTATGATCTCATCATAATCTGATCACTATAGCACATATTCACGGACTTCATTATGTAACGAGAATTAATGCGATTTACACATAATGAATATTTTGCCATTATATTAATAAATGAACGAGATTTACATAGTCAGATTGGCTTGTAGGCCACCTAAAACTAACACCTCGGACCTGAGACACCAAGTACACCTTGTCGGTGGACTTCTGTGCTTTGACCTTGGTTTACAAATCTCTAGCCACGGGATTCTAAAACGCCAAGGATTGGGTACTGCGGAATACCGTCGAAGGAAATTGTATGTCAATAAGGAATCATTCGCTCTCGGTACTTAGAGAGAGAATGCTCTAGGAAGGATGCGTGGAAGTCCCTGGCCTGGGCGGACGATAATATCGGAAAAGGAATTTTCCGATATTTATCAGGGACATCCAATCCAAGTGAGTCGACCAGTTAGGGTTTGACAGCACGCCATACCCTGAGTTGACTCGAGAGCATTGTACGAATGAAGGATTATATTCACGTGGTAACTGTCGGCAGAAAGGTTCCAAGAGAGGGTTGCTTAACCCCGATACCTTCCGGGTTCACGCGGTGTTGCATGGCACCCAATGTGATCGGAGGCCCGGTCGAATTCGATGTGTGACATCAATTCGATTAATTAATTAATTAATAAAGAGTTATTAATTGATTAATAAAGCCAGTAAGGAGTTACTAGGCTTATTGGGCTATTAACCGGACTGGTAATTGGGCCTAGAGGGTCACACGCAAATGATTCTCAAGGCGATGGATAAATAAGTGGGTTTTATACAAAGCAAAGGCTTTTATGAAAAATCGCACGGTTAGTATAAAATGTAGCGAACGGGCTGAGCAGGCCAAGCTGCTGCTAACCCTAGCCGCCCCTCCTCTGTTTCTCTCTCTCTCTGGCGTCCTAAACAGATCCGGATCTGCTCCGTCGCTTTTTCGACTCTTGTTCGACGGGAAATCGTCTGCGCGTTGCGGCGATCGTTGCGGCGACCGGCGGAGGTTTCGTGGGCTGCGAAGAACGAGGAACGTGAGGATATCCGTCGCGAGGAGGATCGCGTGGACTTCACTAGAGGCTGGGTGCTTGCGCTGCTTGCGGTGTCGCACCGACGAAACGGAACGGTTGCAGATTCGATTCCGCACACGGTAAGAACAGATTATCTGATAATCTTGTTTTTTCGATTTTCGAAAAGGGAACGGATCTCCATTTTTATTTTTATTTCCGCTGTGCGGGAGATCCGGAGAAACTCGAGAACCCAACATCTCCTAGGTAATAGTATATAAATATATCGTATATATTTACTAAATACTATACCTGCTTTGATTCACAATCAAATATTAAAAACAATGCATCACATACATGTCTAGTGTGGTCATGGATAACACAGTGGATTTGACTGGAGCCAACAGTCAAACGCAGACACAATCTAACATAAGATTTATGTCAGATAAACCTGCAAACACATAGGCATAGGATCTTCATCTTTTCGCCTTCTTGGTTGCAGCTGTGGATCGTCCCCGCTCCTTCCTCAGTTGCCTCGATCATATTACATTTAAATTCTAGAATTTACAAGTAAATCGAAAGCCTAATGGTGAGTATAAGAGAAAGGGAGGTAGAAGTACATCGGAGTTTGAGAAAGGGAGAGGTACGCAGATCTCTATTTATTAACAATTAATAAATAACCATACAACCACGATCCACACAATCCATTCATCACATGAATAATTAAATAAGTGCATATCCATAACCACGGTGTGTTTTAAACATTCCACACATAATTCAGCGCATCACATGGCTAAAATAAAAGAGTTTCAAAATTAAATAATTTTGACTTTCAAAAAGCTGGGACCTAATCAAAATTGGTATTTTAATTTCGAAAACACTTTTAATTAACTTAAGCATGCAATTAAATCAATTTTAAAAGCATTAAAGACACATCACAAGTGCACACACTCCAAATTAATAATTCCATATTATTCCATGCAAATTAGAACAATAATAATAATTAAACAATCTAACACTTAGATCAACCCACATTAATAATCTAACAATTAGACTATTAACAGCTAATCTAACTCTTAGATTAGTCCAACAAAGTTAATTAATAATTTAACACTTAAATTAATAATCAACTATAATTAATTATTAATTACTAACCTAACACTTTGATTAGTCAATTAATGTTAATTATTAATTTAACTCTTAAATCAATAAATAACACTAACTAATTAACCTAACTCTTAGATTAGATAATTAAAGTTATCATTAATTGAACTATTAAATTAACGATTAACAATAAATAATGAAGGACTACTAATTTAACATTTAAATTAGCCATCCAAGTTAATTATTAATTTAACTCTTAAATTAACAACTAACTTATAAATAAATTAACAATTAGTTGAAATAATGATTAATAATCTAACAGTTAGACCAATAATTATTAATCACTAATTTAACCCTTAAATTAGTTTAATTAATATTAATTATTAGTTTAACATTTAAACTAACAATTAACATTAATAATTAACAACTAAATGTTAATCCTAATGATTCAAAAATCATTAATAGTCCATCTAAATTAAAATTGAATAATAATTTAACTTTCAAAAATTAGTTTTGAATTTCAAATAAAATCCAATTTATATTTAAATGGGTAATTGAGGTTTTAATTAGGGGTATCAAGGGGAAATGCAAATTGAGGTTCAATTGTTCCAAGGGCTGAAGGGGTTCAGCCCCATGGCCGAGCCATGGCTCAGCCCCTGCTGAGCCATGGCCCGGGTTAGGGTGCAGCCTGGTCCAAGCGCCCCTAGCCCGGCAAGGCCCTGTCCGGTCAATCTAGCCCGGCCTTGGACCAGCCCCCCCTCCCTACCCAAAGCCCCTGTGAATGCAGGAAACCCATTAGGGTTGTAGGTGTAAGGCGGCGGCGGGCTGGGGTGGTGGGGATCTGGTGGTCGGTGCCCCGACGCCGTCCGGCCCGGCCGGCGACGGCCCCGGCGCCGGCGGGCTCTCTGGCGCCGGCATGCTCCCCCGGAGAATCCCAAATAGGTAGCCCGAGCCCCTGCTATCTCCCCTATGTTCTTGTTTCCTGGTTTCCATAAAACCCAAGAAGAAGAAAAAGATGGAGGCCTCTCCCGCGCCGGTGAGAAGCCCAATGAGGATTGGTGATTAACCTCAGACCATCCGGGGCCTCTGTCCTCGACCCAACTCTTGGGATTATTGAACGAAGCCACCCATATCGCATTGTTCTTCGTCTCACGAAGAACATAAAGTACGCCAAAAAAAAAAAATCTAAAATTGCAGGAAAGAATAATCTAATTATTCATAAAATCGGTGTTCATCTTATGAACACGTATCCAGCAAAAAGATCGAATTAGTGCATAGAATAATACATAGAAAAATTAATTTCGGAACCCGAAATGGGGCGAGAAACAGTGGAACCTGGCCTATTAGTGAATTAGTGCATAGAATAAAATAAAAACGGATATCCGTTCCCATTTCGAAAAATCTAAAAACCAGATTATCGGATAATCAGTTTTTACCGTGTGCGAATTCGAATCCGCAACTGTTCGGTTCCGTCAGTGTGACACCGCAAGCCGCGCAAGCACCCGGCCTCTAGCGGAGTCCACGCGATCCTCCTCGCGACGGATATCCTCACGTTCCTCGTTCTTTGCAGCCACGAAACCTCTGCCTGTCACCGCAACGCACGGACGATTCCTCGTCGAACGGGAGTCGGAGAAGCGGCGAAGCAGCTCTGGGGGTCCGGATCTGGCCTGGGGCGCCAGAGAGAGAGAGAAACAGAGGAGGGGGCAGTTAGGGTTAGCAGTAGCTTGGCTTGCTCAGCTCATTCGCTACATTTTACACTATCCGCGCGGTTTTTCATAAAAACCCCCAGTTTATATAAAACCCACTGATTTATCCATCGCCTTGAGAATCATTTGCATATGACCCTCTAGGCCCAATTACCAGTCCGGTTAATAGCCCAATAAGTCCAGTAACTCCTTACTGGCTTTATTAATCAATTAGTTACTCTTAATTAATTAATTAATCAATCGAATTGATGTCGCACATCGAATTCGATCGAGCCTCCGATCACGTTGGGTGCCAAGCAACACCGCGTGAACCCGGAAGGTATCGAGGTTAAGTAACCCACTCTTAGAACCTTTCCGCCGACAGTTACCGCGTGGATATAATCTTTCATTCGTACAATGCTCTTGAGTCAAATCAGGGTATGGCGTGCTATCAAACCCTAACCGGTCGACATACTTGGATTGGATGCCGCTGATGAATATCGAAAAACTCCTTTCCCGATATTATCGTCCACCCTGGCCAGGGACTTCTGCGCATCCTTCCTAGAGCATTCTCTCTCTAAGTATCGAGAGCGAAGGATTCCTTATTGACACACAATTCCCTTCGACGGTATTCTGCTGTACCAAATCCTTGGTTGTTTAGAATCTCGTGGTTAGAGACTCGTAAACCAAGGTCAAAGCACAGAAGTCCATCGACAAGGTGTCCTTAGTGTCTCAGGTCCGAGGACCATCTACGCAACTGCGACAATAGAATCAAGCTGGTTGACAGTGAGGTACAATACCATCCAGCAATTCAGTCGGATCAGTTCAGTGAACTCATTCTCCAATGAGCACCTACAGATTCGCCTTAGTGTCTCCACACAAGTGACTTATGAGATCAGTCACCCTCATCATATGAGCAGGAGTAATCTGTACTAGTCTAACCGAATATCCGATGTCCTTCTCAGATATCCTCCGACTATGAACGATTAAGAATATGTGTGTTTAAGTGATCAGTCTCATTAGTATGATATCATCATAATCTGATCACTATCTTACATATTCACGGACTTCATTATGAGACGATAATTAATACGATTTACACACAATGAATATTATGCCATTATATTAATAATTATGAACAATATTAGACACAATGGTAAACCTGTTGCTGCTCATTGGAGAATGAGTTCACTGAACTGATCTGACATGAATCGCCGAATGGTAATTTACCTGGCTGTCAACCGGCTTGATTCATGGTCACAGTGGCGTGGTTGATCCTTGGACTTGAGACACCAAAGACACCTTGTCGATGGACTTCTAGACTTTTACCTTGACCTACGAATCCCTATCCACGGGATATCTAATAGTCAAGGATTGGGTCCAACGGAAGACCTTCGAAGGTGATTGTGTATTCAATAAAGGATCGTTTTCTCTCAGGTAACTGGAGATAGAATGCTCTAGAATAGATCTGCGGGAGTCTCTGGCCAGAGCAGAAACAATATCATAAAAATATGTTTTCAGATATTGTATAGCGGAGTCTGATTCAAGTGAGTTGACCATCTAGGATTTGACAGTTGACCATACCCTAGGTTAACTCGAGGGCATTGTGCGAACGAAGGATTATAGCCATGCGGTAACTGTGGACGGACAGGTTCCATGAGTAGGTTGCTAAACCCCATTACCTTTCAGGATCATGCGGTGTTGCTTGGCACCCAACTTGACCGGAAGTCCGACCAAATTTTCATGAGATATTAATTCGGTTAAGTAATTAGTTAATATCTAGATATTAATTAATTACTGCAAGTCAATAACTAGTTATTGGACTTAATGGGCTGAAAATAGGACTGGTTAATGTGCCTAGAGGGTCACACGCAATAATGTGCCTAGAGGGTCAATGGACAGATGCTATCAAAGAAAATTCTTAGACAAGAATATTACTGGACAACCATAGAAGAAGATTGTGCAGGGTTTGTCCATAGGTGTGCTAAGCGTCAACTTCATTCCAACAAAATTCTTTCACCCGCATCTTCACTCCATCCTTTGTCCTCCCCATGGCCTTTCTCTATGTGGGCATTCGACAGCTTTGGTCCTCTTGGTGATCCCAACTCCTCGATCAAGCAGAAATCCTTCATGCTCACGACAAAGGAGTACTTTACCAAATGGGTAGAAGCTGAAGCTTTTACAAAGATCAAAGCGTCTACAATTTACAAAGATTTGAAATTCCAAGCACCATCGTCACCGACAATGGACCACAGTTTATCTTACAAGAGTTGAAGGACCTCTGCAATAGCGATAAAATTGCATTGCATCATTCGTCTCCATATTATCCGCAAGACAATGGCCAAACAGAGGCAACAAATAAAACCTTGATCAAAATCATAGGAAGACATGTAAGTCCAACAAATACACAAACTAGCCAGAAAGTTCGTTAAGGCTCTATGGGCCAACCGAACTTCGATCCGCACTCCCACTGGGCAGACCCCATACTCATTAACGTTCGGAATGGAGGCAGTAGTTCGATATGAAGTGCTCATCTCGTCATTAAAAGTACAATTAAATAAGAAGTTTTCCATTGATGAACAACGTTCTGCACTCCTTGCTCAATTGGAATTCTTAGACGATAAGAGATGGTCTGCTGCTAATCATGCACGAGTATACCAAAATTGACTTGCACGTTTTTATCAAAAGAAGGTTATTGAACGAAAATTTAAAGTCAGTGAAATGGTGGTTAAAAGGATTTTCGTGAAACTTGGTAGTTTTCGTTCTAAACTCCAACCCAATTGGGAAAGACCTTATGTTGTAAAAGATACTTTTCATGGTAATGCTTACAGGTTAATTAATACAAAAGGCCAAGAATTAACCCATCCTTGGAATGGTTTATATCTTAGGAAATACTACCCTTAAATTTGAGTTGTGTCGACCGGCATGGTGCAAAGACCAGTGGAGTTAGAAAATTTGAAATCCTAAATTTCCACTTTAGTCATTGATAGTCTAATTTAGGAGCATTATACGCATACAAACACGCTTTGTTCTTGAGTAACAAGAGATGTAAAGTCCAAAGAATGTTGATAGCTTGACTAAGATTGTAAAGTATAACCCATTCTTGTTTTCTTTCCCTTTTTATTATCAGCTTGCGACGTCGGAACTAGGCTCAGGATAGACTACTGAACATACCCACCGTCTTAGTAGGAGGCCGTCATAAAAAAAATGGGGCAAAATCAAAAGATTCGCCCCAAAAACAAAATAAAAAAAAGGGCAAAAGCCAAATCAAATACAAAAAAGGCCATAAAGGTCAAATCAAAAGGCCAAATATCCAATTAAAATAGAGCGCAAGGTCAAAAATACCCTACAAAGTGAAATTGACCGAACCCTAATGGACAATAGGGTAAAAGATGAACACCTTCTTAGGTCTCCGGAACCCTCTCGTGAGCTTTCTAGACCATTTAATCCCTTCTCCTTAAGGGGCATACTCCAAACTTAAGGAATGGCCTAGGCTGACTAAGGGGTCAGACCATTAAATGGTATCATGGACATAAGCACAATAAAAGTACAATGAATTTAGATTAGATTATTTAAGAATAATTAGGGAATTAAGATAACAAATAGGTAAGCTCTTTTGATCCATGCATCATGCTGGTCTTTAGGTAAAGTGAATATTTCAAAATTACAAAAAAAATGAATATTTCAAACATACAAAAAATAAAAGTTTTTAAAAAAATGAATATTTCAAAATAACTAAAAAATGAATATTTCAAAATAAAAAAGAATGGATATTTCAAAACTACAAAACAAATGGATATTGCAAAAGTACAAAAAATTGATATGTCAAAACAACTAAAATATATTAGAATCTCAATTAGCATCTGCTTGTCACATCATGTATGCTACATTCTTTTATTTTCAACTAGCATCGATGTGCTTGTATGTTGCATTTTTTTTTAAATTATTGACTTTAATTATCTATTTTTTTGCTTGCATTGAATAAATACTTTACGCCTTGACCCTTCTACCAAGGATAGGATCAAGTCGTCAGTTACTTAACCGAGCAAGGGGCTAAGCCAGAACAGACACTTGTTTGTTCAAGTCATATGCAGGGCATAGGTATGCAAGAAATTCCAAGTTGGGAAGAGACAGTTGTAGTACAAAAAGAGTTTCATTCATATATCAAAAGTTTTATGTGCATGTGTGAAAAAAGATAAAAAAGTATGCCATTAGGACTCAAAAGTCCGTCAAATAACATCAGCAATGGCAGATCTCATGGCTGGCTCTCTCCAACTCCCTCATCAAATTAGCTCTAGGCCTTGTCTTGGGCATCTAGTGCTGGCGCTCTACACGGTGGTGGTGGTGGACCCATCATGTTATGCTCCACTCTAGCAGAAGACACGGCAACGCTTGTGGTGAAAGCACTCCCATGACCACTTCGCGGGCTCGCCCCCGGGCATGCTAGTACCTCTCCTCAACACTCAGCCACTCATGCTCAACAATGAATAGCTGGCCCTGTAGACTCTGAATCTCGGCAATGTACCACACCTGCTGCCGGTTCCCCTCCTCTGTAGTGAACTCCAGACGCATCCAGAGATGTGGCAGCTCTCGGGAGAGGTCGCCAGTAGATAGCTACGCCAGTCGTTCCTCAAGCTCAGATACTCGAGCTGCCTTGCCACGAGTTTACTCCAACTCCGTCTCGGCCCTCTAAAGGGCTTCCTAAAGCTCGACAAACTGTCAAATGCATTATTAGCTCAAGCAGTCCAAGCAAACAAGATTAAGTTCAAGAATGGAAAGGGTGAAGGTCGAAACTTACTTGGGAAGCACGCTCCTCCTCTGCCAGAGAAGCCCGATGTATGGCTCGGGCCAGCTGCTTCTGGAGGTCGGCGAGGGCAGCATCGTGAGAGGCATCGGAAGATGAAGCTCCGGCTATGTATAAGGGAGGCTTGGTTGTATGTGTGTAAGCGGCATGCTGCATCAGGAGAATCATTGTCAGTGGTTAAGTGTCAAAAAAATTAATAAAATCAATTCATTCATGTATTTAACAGTTTCTTGCATACATATCAGTTTGTCGAGCTCCTTCTGGACTTGCTTGAGCTGGACATCTGCATCTTGGAGGCGGGTCCGGAGGGTGATGATAGTGGCATCCCACGCATCCTGCACATGCATACATGTCATTCATTCTTTCATTCACAAATTTATAATAATGAATTTAAGAAGTATATAGTCATACTCACATCAAGAGGGAGAAGCTGCTGGAGATGGGTGGTAGTGGACCCAGTATTGCTAAGGATTGTTAGTATTAGGTGGGCCGAAAGCCAATCCGATAATATGTATTATTCAGTTTATTAATATAATGGTATAAATCCATTGTGTAATTAAATCGATCTTTGTTTATCGTATCACGATGAAATCCATGAACATGCACAATAATAGTCTTCGGATTTTGATGAGATCATAATTACAGGACTGTAGACTTATAAACTCATGTTCTTAATTGTTCCTAGTCGGAGGATGTTTGAGAAGGACGTCAAACATCCGGATAGACTAGTACATGTTTCTTCAGCTTATATGATGAGGGTGACTGATCCTAAAAGTCACTTGTGTGGAGACACTATGCTGGACTAGTAGGTGCTCAATAATGAATGAGTTCACTGAACTGATCCGACCATGAATCGCTAGATGGTATATACCTCACTGTTAACCATCTCGGTTCTTTAGTCACGGTTGCGTAGATGATCCTTGGACCAAAGACACCAAAGATATCTTGTTGGTACGTCTCCGAGCTTTTACCTTGACTAACGAATCCCTAATCATGAGTTATCAATAAGTCAAGTGATTGGATTTAGGGAGGTGCCCTCGAAGGTAATTATGTGCTTAATATGGGATCATATGCTGTCAGTAATAGGAAACAGAATGTTCTGGAAATGATGCGCTCAAGTCCTTGGACAGGGTGGACTCTGTATCAGATAACGAGTCATCTGATACAAATTAGCGGCATCTAATTCAAGTGAATTGACTGGCTAGGGTCTAACAGTAAACTATACCCTAGGTCGATACGGGAATATTGCAAGGATGAAGGATATAATCCGTGCGGTAACGGTTGATGGAAAGGTTCCTATAGTGGGTTTCATAGACCCCAATGCCTTCTGGGATCACGTGGTGTTGCTTGGCACCCAATGTAATTGGAAGCCCGTCCGAATTTATTGTGGGACATTAAATTCGGCTGATTAATTAATATAAGGATATTAATTAATACAATGGGTTCGTAAAAGGTTACTGCACTTAGTGGGCCATTAATTGGACTGATATTTGGGCCTAGAGGGTCACACGCAAATAATTTTCAAGTTGGTGGAATTTTTGACAGGCTTTCGGATAAGTATGGGTTTTTTCTGAAAAATCGCAAAAACACTTATTATAAAATAATCGTTGCTAGGTCAGGGGCCAACAACCCTGACCTAGCCGCCCCCCCTCTCTCTTCTCTCTGTCTCTGGCGCCTCCCATCTCTGGCTGGCCTCGAGAGGCTCCACTTCGACTCCCGCCTGCTCCATTTTCCCGTCCAACGGTAATCTGAATCCTCTTGTCGCAGAGAGTTACACGTAGCTAAACGGGATCCACGGACGCTGCTGCGAGCAAGGAAATGAGGACGATCCACCAAGAGGAAGACCACATGGATACCGCTAGAGGCTGGGCATCTGTGCGTGTAACGCCCTATAGTGGGACCGGATTACTAAATGGGTATCAGATCATTATCCACAGATTCACACCCGGATCTCAAACAACACGTTTGGAGAAGTACGCGTTAAACAAGGCTAAATACAACAATCGCATGGATCTCAAAAAAAGTACAAGTGTGCAGGAAGCACAATATTAATGTCCGTACACCATCCAACAATAATTATATGGTCCAAAGAATTAAATAAGTACAGGCAGAAGAAAAGTACAACAACATCGGGGCATAACTCAGAACCGAGATAGCTGCTGGCCCGCACATTAGGAAGAACACCACACGCCAACGCTTGCCAAGAAGAAGTACACACTTTAAACCATAGGGAGTGAGCCACAAAAGAATTGGGCTCAATCGGGATCACCCGATCCCCACCTCCCGAAGCATTACTAAGCAACTACAGAAGCAAAGGAAAGCTGTAACGAAAGTAGTAAAGCTATAGTCCTAACGGCAAGATATGAAATAAATGCATTTTAAATGCAACGACACAGTTCAAAAGTAACTCAAGCAACCCACTCAACACCGCAGTGCACAACCAACGATTCGGCTAAATACACAAACCACATAGCCGAACGCGTACAAATGGCGCCTTACAACACCAATAAATACTCACGCCTGTCCGCCCCTATGAGCTCCGGACACTGTAGGGTGAGGCAGTGAGTCAAACTAGGACTAATTGGGACTAGTGAACTACCACTACCCAGTTACGTGTGCACACAAGTAGTCAAAACCATTGTTCTATCGACCGAACTTCCCTCCACGCTAGGCCTAGGGCCTACATGAGGGCCCTGGGACTGGCGAAACCCCGTGAAGCCAAAGCTAAAGGGACAACCCGTAACCCTAACCTCCTAGGTTACATCAGGCTAAAGGGCGAAGGGTACCACTCGTAACCTCGATATCTCAAGTTACATCAGGCCTAGTGGCGAAAGGGTATACTTCTAGGAGCACTAAATCTGGCTCCACATTAGAAACACGTCGAAAACTGCCACGTCACATTAGGAAAGCACCAACCTACTGGGATTAAACAACAACCCCTCGGATAGCACGCTGGCTACTCCGGCCTGTCTGGCATAGGTGGTTATGCCTCTTTCCAGCCACAAGCGACACACTAATGTGTATCACTCCCACATCAGTACGGTGTCACTCTCACATAGACACCACGTCACTCCCACACCGACACAAGGTGTCAAACACAAACCATAGTCGTTCTAGGTCCACGATCTCATAAACACACACACAATGCGATTCCGATCATATAAAAATCCCCACCCCCAATGTATGATTTCAAGCATGCATTTAACAGGATTGTCTAACAATAAACACACATGTTAATTACGGGAATTATGGGACTCTGGCATAAATGGTGTCGCTTATGGTCGTCACTGTTGGTGCTCAAATATGGTGTGTGATTATCATGAATATCATGTTCATATGAATAATAACAACAACTAATTAAAGATTGTGATCGCCAGAAACTAAAGGTTTCAAAAGAAAAAGTTAATCGCTACTAACCTTGCAACTGGGAAATTATGGTTCTTTGTTCCTCTCTTTCGACCGGCCAAAAGAGAAGAGCCATTCTTTTTGTTTTCTCTTGTTTTTTTGCTTTATTTGTTGTTTTGCTCTTTTTCTTCTTTCCTTCAAGCTTTCCTTCTCTTCAAATCCTTGCAAGAAAGATCAAACAAACAAAGAAAAGAATATGGTTAGAGCTATTATGTAGTGTAGTATCTATTCTAATCAAATAAACCAACATGCAACAAAACTAAAATAACTCAATTTTTGTTTAATTCTTTAAACCCCTTGCATAGACATGGGTTTGAAAAAAAATGAAGTGGGTGTATGTGTATGGATTGATGTGATGAAAAACTATGTGAAAACAGTGATAAAACTATAATAAACAATGAAAAAATAATGAAAAACTAAAGAAGAAGATGGTTGGTTTGATGGCCCCTTCAAAGCCTTGGTCTTCTTGAGCTTCAATGGAGAAGAGGATGAAGAAGATGAGCCTTTGGGTTGCTATGCACATTTTTCTCCTTGAGAGCCTCCAAAAAACCTTGCAAGAATTTCAAAACTACCAATTGCCAACCTTTTTTAAAGGTCCAAGGGGTATTGTATTTATAAGAATAGGTTTTAGGGTGTTTAAGGCTTCAAAGGGCTCTCCTGCGCCTTTGCCACCTTCCTCGGATAAACATGAAGGCTTTGAGTCCTTCATAACCTTGGAAACTAGATGATCTCGGCCAAATTAGACGTATCAGAATTAGGCTAAATCGCATCGCTCTAGGGGGACGTCTTTTAGCCAATTAAGCGTTAAAAACAGAAACAAAGTCTGGAAAGGAAACCAAAAAAAACATTAGGAAACCTAAATGGCGTCTCCCATCAGCGACGTTTTTCAGTTAATTAGAAAATTAACTAAAATCAAATTATAAATCGAAATGGATTAAGAAACGTAAATAGCGTCCCCCTTGGGCGACGTTATTTATATTTTGAATCAATTTATGCTAAAAAACTAAATGGCGTCTTCCATTGGCGACATCATTCAACCAATGTTTCGAGAAAATCAATAAAAATTAATTAAAGAGTAAAGGTCAGACCATTTCGGGGCATTATAATTATGACATGAAATTTACTCGATATGATGTCAAAATTAGCGTGCCTACAGCTGCCCCACCTTAGCATTGACTTTGAAAGGGAGTGAAATGAAATAAAATGTACTGAAAAGATGATGCCAAGGTGTAATGAGACACACTCTCAACATCATATGATGGGAATTCTTCTCAAAATAATCAATAAAGTAACTCGAAGAGATCAAAAGAATCAATCATGTCTGGATGAAGGAAATGAAGGAAATAAAATAAGGTAGATCAACTTCCACGAGGAGAAGTGCCCTAGGTCACAAACCTTGCAGGTTTCATCATGGAGAGCGATTATCAGCCAATGTGGACGTATTACAACCACGATGGATCTTAATAGGAAACAAGAAATATAGCATAAAGAATCCAAGTAAGGATATAATTCCAAAGATATATTCAAAAAAACCTTAAAGATAATTGAGAGATCGATTCGGAATGGAATATTTCATATCACGTTGGGATTTATTTTGAACAATTGTATGAAATTTAATCAATTACTAATTTTTATCACAATTATTTCAAAGTCCTACATGATGCATGCTGGGCTAAAATAAAAATTAAAATAAATTAAAATATAAATTAATCAAGGATAATATTATTAAATTATCATTGATGAGTCAAGATACTAGTCATACAATTCAGTGCTAAGGCGAAGCTCGTTTGTCTACGTACTGTTTCACAAAAGCGGAACCATCATCCCTATCTATTAACAATTTAAAGGCCTATCCATGCAATTAAGAATTCTCTAGAACTATCAATGTTTTTGTTAGAGGGGAACTCAAATTCCATTTTCATCAAAATCACAAGGTCCTTGATATACTCTAATAAATATTTATTATATAGTAATGCCAATGCAAATCAATTACATGAAAGAATATAAGGATAGAGATAACCGTCTTTTTAGCCATAGCTGGGACTCAATGAAACTCCCATAGTAGGACCTTATTTTAATTCCACTTCATTTTTCTTTTCTTGAATATTTCCTGCACTAAGAATCTGTCAGTATCTTCAAGCAAATAGATAATCAACATCAAATATCAATGAATATGGAATGTTTTATAGAAAAATATCAGAAATTCAGAAAACTCATCAAATGGCGTCGATATTCACAGACGCTATTTAGCTTACAGAAATTGTTCCTCTTTCTAACTCCAATCCGAACTCCAGTTACCTTACTTCAACTCCCTCTTCCAATTCTGAAAGGGTTTCCCAACTTCGCAAATCCTTCTATAAAACCTCCCTCCCTTCAATTCAATTCAGTTCAACAAGAAATCAAGAGGGAAATTTAGAGAATTTTCTCCAAAGCTCAAGAGAAAGAGAGGAAGAACAAGGAAGAATCAAGGGGAATTGATCAACCAATTTATTCAAGGAGGATGGTGAATTCTTTAAGCAAAAGGATGAAAAAGATGATTGAAAAGCTTTCTGAAGTAGAAGGTCATCTAAGCAGGCTAGATCCTAACTTACAAGTAAGTTATTCTCCTTCTAATCAAATTCTTATTCTTGTAACTCTCTACATGTTCTCCAAATTCTTCATAGGCATGATAGAACTATTATAATTTTCTTTTCAAGGGATATCCTTTCTTCCCCGGTCCAAGACGATTCTCTTCTCTTCTATGGATCCAAAAGCTAGTTCGAAAAATCAATCTCTCCATGCAATCCTATATTTCCAAATGGCACATCCCAGGGTTGATCATCCATGCCAAACATTATAAGAGCACATGCATGGATTGGGTTGCAATGGGTGCTTTAATCGAATTGTGGCATCCTCAAACTCATATCTTTCTTTTCTCTACATTTGAAGCCACCATCCTCTTAGAAGAAGATGAACTCTTATTGGGTCTTCCTAAACTTAAGGTCAACAATGATGAACCTGATTTGACTGAGATGATACTCATGAGGGACAAGATCAATGGTCATCAATTCTTGGATAAGATTATGAAGAATTTAAAAGAAATTCGGGATTGTCTTACTCAGAAGGGGATCAATCTTGCAAAACTAGCTGAATGGACCTTGAAAATGATAAAAAATCTCAAAGAAGAAGATACAGAGGCTGCGATGATGGCGTTCATTGTATGTTTGGCTGGAGCTCTACTATTCCCTACCCAAGATAATATTTTGGAAGATGATCAGATCAGCGCAATCAATGGAATCTTTGAAGGGAAAGAGATCAGCACATCAATTTTAGCCTATCTCTACAGTGGGCTCTCTATAGCTTCTAGGGGTCAACCTCCTTATGGCAGTATGCTACTCTTAGCTCTATGGGTGGAATTCCAGTTTAAGTTCAATCATAATGAGGAAAAGGTTCCAAGGATATCCCAAATGTACCAGCGTAGTCCTATCATCCATATTGCCGACATTGTAAGTTCAATGACAATATGACCAATCGAGTGCCTAACCTTAAGACCCAAGCTGACTGACGCACTTATTTCAAGACTATGCCAAGAACTGGAATCGAATCCACACCACTTGCTTGTTAGTAAAAGATGGTCTCAAAACCAATCCGATACAATGTACTGATTCATATTATTAATAAATGGCAATAATTTATTATGTGTAACTAATTTGATCTATGTTTATCGTATCACGGTGAAGTCCATGAACATGTGCAACAGTCTTCGGATTATGATGAGATCATAATTACGTGATCGAAGACTTATAAATACATGTTCTTAATTGTTCCTAGTCATAGGATGTTTGAGATAGGACCTCGAACATCTGGATAGACTAGTATAGGTCACTTCAACTCATATGATAAGGGTGACTGATCCTATAAGTCGCTTGTGTGGAGACACTATGCTGGACCTGTAGGTGCTCATTGGCGAATGAATTCACTGAATTGATCCGACTATGAATCGCTGGATGGTAAACACCTCACTGTTAACCAGCTTGATTCTTTTGTCACGGTTGCGTAGATGATTCTTGGACCTGAGACACCAAAGATATCTTGCTGGTAGGTTTCTGGAATTTGACCTTGACTAACGAATCGCTAACCATGGGTTATCAATAAGTCAAGCGATCGGGTTTAGGGAAATGCCTTCGAAGGTAATTGTGTGTTCAATACGGGATCATCCGCTCTCGGTAGTTTGAGAGAGAATGTTCCATGAATGATGCACTTAAAGTCCCTGGCTAGGGCGGACTCTATATTCGATAAGGAGTTATCGGATTCAGATTAGCAGCATTTGATTCAAGTGAATTGAACGAATAGGGTTTAATAGTAAACCATACCCTAGGTCGATTCGGGAACATTGTACGGATGAATGATTATATCCGCACGCTAACCGATGATAGAAAGGTTCCAATAGAGGGTTGCGATAACCCCAGTGTCATCTAGGATCACGCGATGTTGCTTGGCATCCAACGTGATCGGAAGTCCGTCCGAATTTATTGTGGGACATTAAATTCGGCTGATTAATTGAATATAAGGATATTAATTAATTCAGTGGGTCAGTAAAAGGTTACTGGGCTTAATGGGATATTAATTGGACTGGTATTTGGGCCTAGAGGGTAACATGCAAATAGTTTTCAAGTCGATGGATAATCCGACAGGATTTCAGATAAGTCTAGATTTTTACGAAAAACCGCAAACAAATTTATTATAAAAGAATGGACGCTACGTCGGGGGCCAGCAACCCTAACCTAGCCGTCATTGTTTCTCTCTCCTCTCTTCCAGACACACGACACGAGGCCGGCCCTCTGGACGCTCCGCTTCGATTCCCGACTACTCCGCCTTTCGTCCGACAGGAGATTCCGAATCCGCATGTCGCGGCGGATTACGAGAAGCCGGAAGGGATCCATGAACGTCGATTCGAGCGAGGAGGCGAGGATGATCCATCGCGAGTAGAACCGCGCGGATACCGCTAGAGGTCGGGCAACTGCGTGACTTGCAGCATCGCTCCGATGGAACTGGAAAACGAACGCGGAATCAAATCCACGCAAGGTAAATTCGATTTACTCTGGTTTTATTTTAACGATCGAAACGGGATAGATCCGATCCCAAAATATTTTATTCCGCTGCGTTTTCGGTCGGATCTCGGCACAGCGAACCCAACAGTGGTATCAGAGGTAGGTTATCACTGTGTTTTCGCCGTTTGGGCTTCTTAAATCCTGATTTTTGAATTAAATCCATGCTAGTAATTATTTTCTTGAAAGATTTATGTTCATGAGATGATCATTGTGATTAGATCGCAATAATAAATTAAAGAAAATAATTTTTTTGGGGGTTATTTCGTTGTGTTCTTCGTTGGACGAAGAACACCTCGTTATTGGCGTTATAAATGGATCACCAGGGTGTTTCCCCAAGATCTAAGATCTTCCACTCCTTGGCAAAAGGTTGCTGTCGGTGTTTTGGAGTTTTTTGGATTGTCGGCCATGGTGGTTTCTTCTTTGTTTTTAGGTTTTTGGAACCTAAAAATTTGGGGCGAAATAGGGGAGAAAAATCTTGCCGTCGGGGCCGGTGCCGGAGAAGGCCCCCTATGGGGCAGCGCCGTTGGGTTCCCTGTGTTGCAGGGAACCCTTCAGGCGGCCATGTCGGGTGGCTAGGGTTTGCCTAGCCGGCGACTGGGTCCAGCCCAGCTGGACCCTGGCCTGGGCCAGGCCTGCGGGCCTGGGTCTGGGCCCTTGGCTGAGCCCTGGCTCGGCCCTGGCTCGAGCCAGGGGCTCAGTTGGGCTGAGCCCTTTGGGTTCCCCCTTTAGGGGATTAATTAATTTTTTTTAAAAAAAAAAACTTGAAAATTGATTATTAGATATGATAATTGTAAAATGTGATTTTATTTTTGTTATCAAATTCAATTTTTTAATTGGGTCCTTTTTAAGGTTTATTTTGTTTTGATTAATTAATGTATTTTGTCCAATGTATTTCTACCTCCGTCCTTGATGTTATCGCCATACGGCTACCCTCTTTTAAATTATCATGTAATTATGAATTTATGATATTATTTGATCGAGGCGACTACGCACGGAACGAGGATGATCCACAACTACAACCAATGGGATAATGAAGGAGTTCATTGAAGCAATGGGTTTGCAGACTCATGATATAAACTATTATATTGTGTGTGTGTGTGTGCGTTTGACTGTCTGGCTCAAGTCAAACCGTTGTGCTGTCCATGACCACACTAATGACATGTATGTGATGCGTGTGTTTTATTTTTGATTATGAATCAAATTTGCTAGGTTATTAGTCTTTATAATTTATATATTCGATATATTTAATACTATCAACTAGGCTGAGACCAAACTTAAATAAATAAAACCTTCGTAACAAATTCTAAGCCGCAGCGCGAGTCATTGAGAATGCACCACGTGGCTCTCCATCAATATGATTAATAGAACTTAATTCAATGGTAGCATATACTATGTGTTTACCCAAGGTTTGCCATTGACTGATGAGAGGACTATTGATCATGGCATTAGATGCCTTTGGATAAGAGTAGAGGAACGATCTAGTCATCCACGTGTTTACTCGGGAACTATATTTCTGCTCTACTTTATCACATACTGATGGTAAAGCATAGAACGGGGATAATGGTCTACTGTGTTTACCCAGGACCATTAATAACCTGGGAGCCGAAATATGATCGGATATTGCATGGAGTTGCAATTATTATGAGATGATTGCTCTGAGATAGCGGTATGATACTACGTGCTGAATACCTACTAATTATGATTTGATTATCTCCTGTAGGCTAGAATGTCGCACCATAACTTGTTGCGAGGCATACTCGATGCCAACTGTTTGACAGGCACCAACTACTAGGACTTGCTCAAAAACCTGAAGATTGTCCTCAGATCTGAGCAGATTGCCTATGTCTTGGATAATGAACCTCCTACTGAACCAGCATTAGATGCCCTAGAGGAGGAAATGATTGCATTTGAAAACTGAAAGGAAGATTCCACCATGGCCCAATGCTACATGTTAGCCTCTATGAGCAATGAGTTGCAGAGGCTACATGAGGAGATGGATGCTAGATCCATCACACTCCATTTTAAGGAGCTGTTCGGTGAGCAGAGTAGAATTGAACGATATGAGATATCGAAGAATCTGTTCAAGGCTCAGATGACAGAGGAAACCTCAATATAGACTCATGTACTGAAGATGATTGAATGGGTGGAGAGGCTGGATGCTCTTGGGATTACACTTCCCAAGGAGATGCACACAGACCTCGTGTTACCTTCACTTCCACAATCATATGCTCAGTTCATCGTTAACATTAACATGAACAAGATCCAGACTACCTTAGCTGAATTACTGAACATGTTAAAGACTGCAGAGGGGAACCTTGTGAAGGATAAACCTCAAGTCCTCATGGTTGGTAAGACCAACAGAAAAAGACTTGCAGTCCAAGCTTTTCGGAAAGGTAAGAACTAGGTTCAGAGGAAGGCAAAGGTTGTCAAAAGAGACAAAGGTAAAAGTGCTGAGAAAGGTGATTGCTTCTACTGTCATCAAAAGGGCCACTGGAAAAGGAATTGCAAAGAATACTTCAAGGGAAAGGCTCAAGGAGCTGTGAAGCAATAAGACGCTTTAGGTATCTATATGATAGATATAAACTTGTTAATAAGAGATTGTACATTATAGATATTAGATACTAGATGTGTATCTCATATCTGCAATTCTGTGCAGACACTGACAAGAAGACGTAAGTTGAGGACTGGTGAGGTGGATCTGAGGGTAGGTAACAGCGCAAGAGTTGCGGCGATCGTTGTGGGGACAGTGAAGCTCAAGCTACCATCCGAAGACACTTTTTCATTAGATGAATGTTATTATGTACTTAGCATAATAAGGAACATTATTTCTATTTCATGTTTAGATAGAATTGGATACAATTTAAATTTTGGGAACAATAGTTGTTCAATTTATTTTAGAAATAAATTAATAGCTTCTGCTATATTATCCAATGGTTTGTATCTATTAAATGTGTCTCATGAAAATTTACACATCGGTTCTTCAATTAAAAGAAGTAAGTATGAAATGAACAAAGCCTACTTATGGCATTGTAGGCTTGGACACATTGGTGAAAACAGACTCCAAAGGATGCATAAAGGTGGATACTTGGATCCATTTGATTATGAATCATATGCAACCTGTGAGTCATGTTTAATGGGTAAAATAGCTAAGTCTCCATTTAGTGGAACTAAAGAACGAGCTAAAGACATATTAGAACTTATACATTTAGATGTATGTGGTCCTATGTCAACCCAAGCTATTGGTGGTTTCTCATACTTCATTACATTCACTGATGATTACTCAAGGTTTTGATACATATACTTATTGAAGTATAACTCTAAAGCCTTTGAGAAATTCAGAGAATTTAAGAATGAAGTAGAAAAACAAACTGGAAAGAGTATAAAAAACCATCCGATCCGATCGGGGTGACGAACACTTGAGTACAAAGTTCATTAAATACTTAAAGGATAATGGTATCCTTTCTCAGCTTACACCTCCTTATACACCTCAGATGAATGGTGTATCAGAAATGAGAAATCGCACATTGATGGAAATGGTGCGATCCATGATGAGCATGTCCAAATTACCAGTGTCCTTATGGGGATATGCACTTAGCTCGGCTATGTATATCCTGAACAAGGTACCCGACAAATCTGTTAAAACCACTCCATATGAGATATGAAATGGAAAGAAACCATACCTTAAACATGTTAAAGTCTGGGGATGTCCTGCTCATGTTAAATGACATGACGCAGATAAGCTGAAGTCCAGAGCTGACAAATGAAGATTTATGGGATATCCAAAGCAAACTTATGGATATTACTTTTATCATCCTGGCGAACAAAAGGTATTTGTGGCCAGGAGAGCTGTCTTTTTGGAAGAGGATTATATTCTCTAGAAGGACAGTGAAAGTAAAGTAACACTGGAAGAAATTCCAGACCCCCAAACTGGTAATGGTTTATCAGATGAACCATCAGTTTTTGAATCTATTCAAAATGATACACAGGAACCTCGTAGGTCTGAAAGAGTATCTAAACCACCAGAAAGATATGTGGGACATATTAATTTGGATAGTTCAAGGATACTCTATAATGAGGATGATGATCCTAAGACTTACTAGGAGGCCATTGGAAGTCCAGAGGCTAGGAAATGGTAGGAAGCCATGAATTCTGGAATACAGTCCATGTACATCAACCAAGTTTGGAACTTGAAAGATTTACCCGATTGTATAGTACCTATCAGCTGCAAATGGATCTTTAGAAGAAAGATCGGTGCAAATGGACGTATTGGGACTTATAAAGTAAGATTAGTGGTGAAAGGCTATCGTCAAAGACAAGGTGTTGACTATGACGAAACCTTTTCACCTGTTGCTATGATTAAGTCTATCAGAATTCTTCTCGCCATTGCTGCCTACTATGATTATAAAATCTGGCAAGTGGATGTGAAGACCGCTTTCCTCAATAGAAACCGTGACGAGGAGGTGTATATGATACCCAGAGGGATTCACATCCAAAGAATCTCTAGACATGGTATGCAAGTTGCAGAAGTCCATTTATAGACTGAAGCAAGCTTCCCAAAGCTGGAACATAAGATATGATGAGGCAATCAAATCTTATGGCTTCATTAAGAATGAAGATGAGCTCTGTGTATACAAGAAAAACAGTGGGAACGCAATCACATTTCTAATTCTTTACGTTGACCACATCCTACTCGTGGAAATGATGTAGGAATGATGTCATCAGTAAAGATATGGTTGTCAAAGAACTTCTCCATGAAGGATTTGGGAGAAGCATCTTATGTATTACAAATACGGATCTATAAAGATAGATCAAAGAAGATGCTTGCTTTAACCCAATCCATGTACATATAAACCATTGTCAAAAGGTTTGGCATGAAAAATTCCAAGAGAGGTCTCATACCGACGAGACATGGAATTTCACTCTCTAAAGGTCAGTCTCCTAAGACACCTGAAGAGAGGGTTGTGATGGATAAAGTCCCCTATGCTTCTGCCATAGGGTCCATCATGTATGCCATGCTATGTACCAGACCTGATGTAGCATATGCTCTAAGTGTTACGAGCAGACATCAGGCAAATCCAGGTGATAAACACTGGAAGGCTGTGAAATGTATCCTTAAGTACTTGAGAAGGACTAAGGATCTATTTTTAGTCTATGGAGGAGGAGACTTAAAGCTGCAAGGATACACTGACTCGAGTTTTCAATCTGATCCTGATGACAGCAACTCAACATCAAGTTTTGTTTTCACACACATTAGGGGAGCAGTGAGCTGGAAAAGTTCCAAGCAGGAAATCACTGCTAATTCGACAACGGAAGCTGAGTATATTTATGTTGCTGAAGCCACCAAGGAAGCTATATGGATGAAGAAATTCATCGGCAATCTTGGTGTGGTGGAAAGCATATCTGATCACGTCCCACTGCTGTGTGACAACAATGGGGCGATTGCTCAAGCGAAAGAGCCAAGGTCTCATCAGAAGTCGAAGCATATTCTGCGGTGCTTTCTTCTGATCAGAGAGATTATAGCTCGATGAGATGTCGTGGTGGAAAGAGTTCCTTCAGCCGACAACATAGCAGATCCACTTACAAAGCCTTTGTCTCAAAATGTCTTTGAGCGTCACTTAGAGAATATGGGTATTCTGTATAAAAGTGATTGGCTTTAGTCCAAGTGGGAGATTGTTAGTATTAGATGGTCTTAAAGCCAATCCGATACTATGCACTGATTCAAATTATTAATAAATGGCAATAATTCATTGTGTGTAATTAATTCAATCTATGTTTATTGTATCACGATGAAGTCCATGAACATGTGCAACAATGTTCAGATTATGATGAGATCATAATTACGGGACCGAAGACTTATAAACACATGTTCTTAATGTTGGGATCGCAGTGTCGGGATCCGACCGAAAAACGCAGCGGAATAAAATAATTTCAGGATCGGATCCATCCCGTTTCGATTAATAAAACAAGACCGGAATAAATCGGATTTACCTTGCGCGGATTCGAATCTTCGTTCGTTTTTTGGTTCTATCGGAGCGATGCCGTAAGTCGCGCAAATGCCCGACCTCTAGCGATATCCACGCGGTTCTCCTCGCGATGGATCGTCCTCGCCTCCTCGCTCGATGCAGCGTTCGTGGATCCCGTCTAGCTGCGCGTAATCCGCCGCAACATGCGGATTCGGAATCTCCCGTCAAACGGAAGGCGGAGCAGTCGGGAATCGAAGCGGAGCCTCTAGATGGCCGCCTCGTGTCACACGCCTAGAAGAGAGGAGAGAGAGAGAAAGAACGACGGCTAGGTTAGGGTTGCTGGCCCACGATGTAGTATCCGTTCTTTTATAATAAGTCTGTTTGCGGTTTTTCATAAAAACCCAGACTTATCCGAAATCCTGTCGGATTATCCATCAACTTGAAAACCATTTGTGTGTGACCCTCTAGGCCCAAAAACCAGTCTAGTTAATAGCCCATTAACCTTTTACTGACCCACTGAATTAATTAATATCCTTATATTCAATTAATCAGTCAAATTTAATGTCCCACAATAAATTCGGACGGACTTCCGATTACGTTGGATGCCAAGCAACATCGCGTGATCCTGGATGGCACTGGGGTTATCGTAGCCGCTAATCTGAATCCGATAAATCCTTATCAATTACAGAGTCTGCCCTGGCCAGGGACTTTAAGCGCATCATTCCCGGAACATTCTCTCTCAAACTACCGAGAGCGGATGATCCCGTATTGAACACACAATTACCTTCGAGGGCATTTCCTTGAACCCGATCGCTTGACTTATTGATAACCCATGGTTAGGGATTCGTTAGTCAAGGTCAAAGTTCAGAAACCTACCAACAAGATATCTTTGGTGTCTCAGGTCCAAGGATCATCCACGCAACCGTGACAAAAGAATCGACCTGGTTAACAGTGAGGTGTTTACCATCCAGCGATTCATAGTCGGATCAGTTCAGTGAACTCATTCGCCAATGAGCACCTATAGATCCAGCATAGTCTCCACACAAGTGACTGATAGGATCAGTCACCCTCATCATATGAGCTGAAGTAACCTATATTAGTCTATCCGGATGTTCGATGTCCTATCTCAAACATCTTATGACTAGGAACAATTAAGAACATGTGTTTATAAGTCTTCGGTCCCGTAATTATGATCTCATCATAATCCGAGGACTATTGCACATGTTCATAGACTTCATCGTGATACGATAAACATAGATCGAATTAATTACACACAATGAATTATTTCCATTTATTAATAATCTGAATTAGTACATAGTATCGGATTGGCTTTGAGACCATCTAATACTAACAATCTCCCACTTGGACTAAATCCAATCACTTTTATACAAAATACCCATATTCTCTAAGTGACGCTCAAAAACATTTTGAGACAAAGGCTTTGTAAGTGGATCTACTATGTTGTCGGCTGAAGGAACTCTTTCCACGACGACATCTCCTCGAGCTATAATCTCTCTGATCAGATGGAAGAGCCGCAAAATGTGCTTCAACTTCTGATGAGACCTCGGCTCTTTCCCTTGAGCAATCGCCCCATTGTTGTCACACAGCAGTGGGACGGGACCAGATATGCTTTCCACCACACCAAGATCGCCGATGAATTTCTTCATCCATACAGCTTCCTTGGCGGCTTCAGCAGCAGCAATATACTCGGCTTCCGTTGTCGAATCAGCAGTGGCTTCCTGCTTGGAACTTTTCCAGCTCACTGCTCCCCCGTTGAGTGTGAAAACAAAACCTGATGTTGACTTGCTGTCGTCAGGATCAGACAGAAAACTCGAGTTTTCCATGCCAAACCTTTTGACAATGGTTTCTATGTACATGGATTGGGTTAAAGCTAGCATCTTCTTTGATCTATCTCTATAGATCCTTATTCCTAATACGTAAGATGCTTCTCCCAAATCCTTCATGAAGAAGTTCTTTCACAGCCATATCTTTACTGATGACATCATTCCTACACCATTCCCAATGAGTAGGATGTCGTCAACGTAAAGAATCTGAAATGTGATTGCGCTCCCACTGTTTTTCTTGTATACATAGGGCTCATCTTCATTCTTAATGAAACCATAAGAGTTGATCGCCTCATCAAATCTTATGTTCCAGCTTCGGAAAGCTTGCTTCAGTCCATAAATGGACCTCTGCAACTTGCATACCATGTCTGGAGATTCTTTGGAAGTGAATCCTTCTGGTTGTATCATATACACCACCTCCTCAAGGTTTCCATTAAGGAAGGCAGTCTTCATATCCATCTGCTAGATTTCATAATCATGGTAGGCAGCAATAGCGAGAAGAATTCTGATAGACTTAATCATAGCAACGGGTGAAAAGGTTTCGTCATAGTCAACACCTTGTCTTTGACGATAGCCTTTCGCCACTAATCTTGCTTTATAAGTCTCAATACGTCTATCTGCACCGATCTTTCTTTTAAAGATCCATTTGCAGCCGATAGGTACTATACCATCGGGCAAATCTACCAAGTTCCAAACTTGGTTGATGTACATGGACTGTATTTCAGAATTCATGGCTTCTCGCCATATCCCGGCCTTTGGACTTTCAATGGCCTCCTGGTAAATCTTAGGATCATCATCCTCATTATAGAGTATCCTTGAACCATCGAAATTAATATGTCCCACATATCTTTCTGGTGGTTTAGGTACTCTTTCAGACCTACGAGGTTCCTGTGTATCATTTTGAACAGGTTCAGAAACTGACGGTTCATCTAATGAACCATTACCAATTTGTGGGTCTGGAATTTCTTCCAGAATTACTTTACTCCTACTGTCCTTCTGGAGAATATAATCTTCTTCCAGAAGGACAGCTCTCCTGGCCACAAACACCTTTTGTTCGCCAGGATGATAAAAGTAATATCCATAAGTTTCCTTTGGATATCCCATAAATCTACATTTGTCAGTTCTATCTACGTCATGTCTTTTAACATGAGCAGGACATCCCCAGACTTTAACATGTTTAAGGTCTGGTTTTCTTCCATTCCATATCTCATATGGAGTGGTTTCAACAGATTTGCTGGGTACCTTTTTCAGGATATACATAGCCGAGCTAAGTACATATCCCCATAAGGACACTGGTAATTTGGACATGCTCATCATGGATCGCACCATTTCCATTAATATGCGATTTCTCCTTTCTGATACACCATTCATCTGAGGTGTATAAGGAGGTGTAAGCTGAGAAAGGATACCATTATCCTTTAAGTATTTAATGAACTCTGCACTCAAGTATTCACCACCCCGATCTGATCGGATGGTTTTTATACTCTTTCCTGTTTGTTTTTCTACTTTATTATTAAATTCTCTGAATTTCTCAAAGGCTTGAGACTTATACTTCAATAAGTATATATATCCAAACCTTGAGTAATCATTAGTGAATGTAATGAAGTGTGAGAAACCACCAATGGCTTGAGTTGACATAGGACCACATACATCTGAATGTATGAGTTCTAATTTGTCTTTGGCTCGTTCTCTAGTTCCACTAAATGGAGACTTAGCCATTTTACCCATTAAACATGACTTACAGGTTGCATATGATTCATAATTAAATGGGTCCAAGTATCTATCTTTATGCGCCCTTTGGAGTCTATTTTCACCAATGTGTCCATGCCTACAATGCCACAAGTAGGCTTTTTTCATTTCATACTTACTTCTTTTAATTGAAGAACCGATGTGTAAATTATCATGAGACACATTTAATAGATACAAACCATTGGATAATATAGCAGAAGTTATTAATTTATTTCCAAAATAAATTGAACAACTATTGTTCCCAAAATTTAAATTGTATCCAATTCTATCTAAACATGAAATAGAAATGATGTTCCTTATTATGCTAGATATATAATAACATTCATCTAATAAAAATGTGTCTCCGGATGGTAGCTTGAGCTTCACTGTCCCCACAGCGATCGCCGCAACTCTTGTGCCGTTACCTAGCCTCAGCTCCACCTTGCCGGTCTTCAGCTTACGACTTCTTGTCAGTGCCTGCACAGAATTGCAGATATGAGATACACATCCAGTATCGAATACCCATGATGTACAATCTCTTATTGACAAGTTTACATCTATCATATAGATACCTGAAGCATCCTACTGCTTCACAGTTCCTTGAGCCTTGTCCTTGAGGTATTATTTGTTAGTTTTAGGTAGCCTATAAGCCAATCTGAATATGTAAATCTCCTTCATTTATTAATATAATGGCATAATATTCGTTATGTGTAAATCACATTAATTATCGTTTCATAATGAAGTCCGTGAATATGTGCTATAGTGATCAGATTATGATGAGATCATACTGTTGGATTTCTCGTGTTTCTCCGGATCGCTCACGCAGCGGAAAATAAAATATTAAAACAGCGATCCATTCCCGTTTCGAAAATCAAAAAATCGATTATCGGATAATCGAAGTTCTCACCGTGTGCGGATTCGAATCCGTAACCGTTCGGTTCCGTCGGTGCGACACCGCAAGCCGCGCAAGTGTCCGGCCTCTAGCAAAGTCCACGCGATCCTCCACGCGACGGATATCCTCACGTTCCTCGTTCTTCGCAGTCCACGAAACCTCCGCCGGTCGCCGCAATGATCGCCGCAACGCGCGGACGATTTCCCATCGAACAGGATTCGGAGAAGCGGCGGAGCAGATCTAGATCTGTCTGGACGCCAGAGAGAGAGAGAAACAGAGGAGGGGCGGCTAGGGTTAGCAGTAGCTTGGCCTGCTCAGCCCGTTCGCTATGTTTTATACTAACCGCACAATTTTTCATAAAAACCCCCGATTTGTATAAAACCCACTTATTTATCAATCGCCTTGAGAATCATTTGCGTGTGACCCTCTAGCCCAAGTACTAGTCCAGTTAATGGCCCAACAAGCCCAGTGACTCCTTACTGGCTTTATTAATCAATTAATAACCCTTTATTAATTAATTAATCAATCGAATTGATGTCGCACATCGAATTCGACCGGGCCTCCGATCACGTTGGGTGCCAAGCAACACCGCATGAACCCGAAAGGTATTGGGGTTAAGTAACCCACTCTTGGAACCTTTCTGCCGACAGTTACCGCGTGGATATAATCCTTCATTCGTACAATGCTCTCGAGTCAACTCAGGGTATGGCGAGCTGTCAAACCCTAACTGGTCGACTCACTTGGATTGGATGCCGATGATGAATATCGGAAAACTCCTTTCCCAATATTATCGTCCGCCCTGGCCAGGGACTTCCGCGCATCCTTCCTAGATCATTCTCTCTCTAAGTACCGAGAGCGAATGATTCCTTATTGACACACAATTCCCTTCGACGGTATTCCGTTGTACCTAATCCTTGGCGCATTAGAATCCCGTGGCTAGAGATTCGTAAACCAAGGTCAAAGCACAGAAGTCCACCGACAAGGTGTCCTTGGTGTCTCAGGTCTGAGGACCATCCACACAACTGCGACAATAGAATCAAGCTAGTTGACAGTGAGGTACAATACCATCCAGCGATTCAGTCGGATCAGTTCAGTGAACTCATTCTCCAATGAGAACCTACATATTCGCCTTAGTGTCTTCACACATGTGACTTATGAGATCAATCACCCTCATCATATGAGCAGGAGTAATCTGTACTAGTCTAACCGGATATCCGATGTCCTTCTCGGATACCCTCCGACTAGGAACGATTAAGAATATGTGTGTTTAAGTGATTAGTCTCATTAGTATGATCTCATCATAATCTAATCACTATAGCACATATTCACGGACTTCATTATGAAACGATAATTAATGCGATTTACACATAATGAATATTATGCCATTATATTAATAAATAAACGAGATTTACATAGTCAGATTGGCTTGTAGGCCACCTAAACTAACAATCTTCCACTTGGACTAAAGCCAATCACCTTTATACAATAAGCCTATAGACTCTAGGTGATGCTCAAACACAATTTGAGCAAACGGCTTTGTCAGTAGATCTGCTACATTGTCGACAGATGGAACTCTTTCCACTACTACATCTCCTTTGGATAAGATGAAAGCGCCTCAGAATATCTTTCGATTTCTGATGAGACCACAGCTCTTTCACTTGTGAAATAGTCCCTTTGTTGTCTCACAACAAAGGAACATGATTAAGGATACAGGAAACTATGTCAAGGTGGGTGATGAACTTCTTCAATCAGATTACTTCCTTGAAAGCTTCAGCTGTAGTGATGTGCTTAGCTTTAGTCGTTGAATCTGCAGTGGTTAGTTGCTTGGAACTCTTCCAACACACTGCGCCTTCGTTCAAAGTAAACACGAATCCAGATGTAGACTTGCTATCATCTGGATCTGATTGGAAACTCGAGTCAGTAAATACTCGCAGTTTCAAGTCACCTCTTCCATAGACAAGAAACATATCCTTAGTTCTTCTCAAGTACTTATACATTTCACTGCCTTCCAGTGCTCTTCGCCTGGATCAGACTGAAATCTGCTCATAACACTTAGAGAAAATAAAACATCAGGCCGTGTACATAGCATGGCATACATGATAGATCCTATGGCAGAGGCATAGGATATTCTATCCATGAGTACCCTCTCATCAGGAGTCTTAGGAGACTGCTCATTTGAGAGACTAATTCTATGTCTCATCGGTATGAGACCTCTCTTGGAATTTTTCATGCCAAACCTTTTGACTATGATATCTATGTACAAGGATTGGGTCATTCCAAGCATCCTCTTTGATCTATCTCTATAGATCCGTATTCCCAATACGTAGGATGTTTCTCCCAAATCCTTCATGGAGAAGTTTTTTGACAACCAGATCTTTACTGATGACATCATAGCTACATCATTCCCAATGAGTAGTAGTATGTCATCTACGTAAAGAACTAGAAAAGTGACTGCACTCCCACTGGTCTTCTTATACACACAAGGCTCATCTTCATTCTTAATGAAGTCATAAGACTTGAAAGCCTCGTCAAATCTTATGTTCCAGCTCCGGGAAGCCTGCTTCAGTCCATAAATGGACCTCTGAAGCTTGCACACTTTATCTAGAGATTCTCTGGATGTGAAACTTTCTGGTTGTATCATATACACGTAAAGAATCAGAAATGTGATTGCGCTCCCACTGTTTTTCTTGTATACATAGGGCTCATCTTCATTCTTAATGAAGCCATAAGAGTTGATCGCCTCATCAAATCTTATGTTCCAGCTTCGGGAAGCTTACTTCAGTCCATAAATGGACCTCTGCAACTTGCATACCATGTCTGGATATTCTTTGGATGTGAATCCTTCTGGTTGTATCATATATACCTCCTCCTCAAGGTTTCCATTAAGGAAGGCAGTCTTCACATCCATCTGCCAGATTTCATAATCAAAATGTACAACAATGGCGAGTAGAACTCTGATCGACTTTATCATGGCAACTGGTGAGAAAGTCTCGTCATAGTCAATTCCATGCCTTTGACGATATCCCTTTGCCACCAACCTTGCCTTATAAGTGTCGATCTGTCCATCAGCACCGATCTTTCTCTTAAAGATCCACTTGTAACCGATGGGTACAATACCCTTGGGCAAGTCCTCCAAGTTCCAAACTTGGTTGGTGTACATGGACTGGATTTCTGAGTTAATGGCTTCTCGCCATTTCCCGGCTTCTGGGCCTCCTTTGGCCTCCTGGTAGGTTTTAGGATCATCATCCTCATTATATTCTACTTTAGACTCACCTTCAGCGATATGTCCCACATATCGTTCGGGTTGTCTAGGTAATCTACCAGATCTACGAGGCTCATGTGTGTGTACCTGAACAGATTCAGGAACTGATATCTCATCTGATGATAATGCAGCTGTTTGGGGATCTGGAACCTCTTCCAGTACTATTTTACTCCCACTGTTCTTCTGGAGAAGGTATTCCTCTTCCAGGAAGACAGCTTTCCTGGCGACAAACACCTTTTGTTCACCAGGATGGTAAAAATAGTATCCAAAGGTTTCCTTTGGATATCCCACAAACCTGCATTTATCAGTTCGTGATTCCAGCTTGTCTGGATCATGCCTCTTTACATCAGTAGGATAACCCCAGACTTTAACATGTTTAAATTCTGGTTTCCTGTCTTTCCATATCTCATATGGAGTAGAGGTCACAGACTTGCTGGGTACTCTGTTCAGTAGGTATGCTGCTGACTCTAGAGCATACCCCCAGAGGGACACTGGTAATTCCGAAAAGCTCATCATGGACCGCACCATGTCCAACAAGGTGCGATTCCTTCTTTCTGTTACACCATTCATCTATGGTGTATATGGAGGGGTTAGCTGAGAAAGGATACCATTATCCTTTAAGAATTGTGTGAAGTTAGTACTCAAGTATTCTCCTCCTCGATCTGATCGAAGAGCTTTAATACTCTTTCCTAACTGTTTCTCTACCTCATTCTTGAACTCCTTAAACTTCTCAAATGCTTTCGACTTGTACTTCATTAAGTACACATAGCCGAATCTTGAGAAGTCATCGGTGAACGTGATGAAGTATGAGTAACCACCTTTGGCTTGAGTGGACATAGGACCACATACATCCGAATGTATTAGTTCCATAATGTCCTTGGCACGTTCTCCATGTCCAGTAAATGGAGATTTTGCCATCTTTCCCATAAGGCAGGATTCACATGTTGCAAATGATTCATTATCGAATGTTGTTAAGTAACCATGCTTGTGCAACTTTTGCAATCTGCTTTCGCCAATGTGCCCAAGTCTACAATGCCACATATAGGCTTGGTTCACACAATTCTTGCTCTTCTTAAGAGCTTTATCAATTTGAAGATTGTAATAAGAAACATCTAATAGATAGACCGTTGAGTAAAGATGCTAAAGCTATTGATTTATTACCATAATAAATCGAACAACTTTTATTATCAATAGTCAACCTATATCCTATCTTGTCCAAACATGATATTGATATGATGTTCTTTATTATGCTAGGAACATAATAACAATCTTCTAATAGTAAGGCGTCTCCTGATGGAAGCCTGAGGTTTGCTGTCCCAACAGCAATCGCCGCAACTTTTGCGCCGTTTCCTAGCCTCAATTCCACCTCACCTTGTCTCAGCTTGCGCTTACTTGTCAGCATCTGTGTATCATGACAGATATGAGAAGCACATCCGGTATCTAATACCCAAGATGTGGAATCTCTAACTGACAGGTTGATATCTATCATATAGATACCTGAAGCTTCAGACAGCTTCACCTTTCTATGAGCTTTATCGTTAAGGAACTCCTTGCAGTTCCTCTTCCAGTGACCATACTGCTTATAATAGAAGCAGCCACCCTTTACTACTCCTTTGCCTTTGTCCTTCGATCTTATATCTTTAGCTATCATCTCTGTGTCAAGGGCATCCAATGCCGGTTCAGCAGGATGATCAGCTTCAAGGACAAAGTCAATGTGCTCAGATCTGAAGACATTCTTCAGGTTTCTGAACCAATCTGAGTAGATCAGGTAAGTCAAAAGGGCATCAAGTATGTCACGGATTGGGTTATTCGACGACGTAATTCCCTACAGGAGATAAGTAAAATCTATTTAGCAGATGTTCAATTATTAAAATTTAAAACAAGACATGGTCTTTTGTTCAAGTTTAACTCCCACTAATTTTCGACGAACTGTATAACCCTCAGTTATGGAGAACGGGAGACGCCGACAGTCGCCTAGTGGGGATCAAAATCTCAATGACTTGCACTACAGCCTTGTGGATAGCACAACAAACTGTAATACAATCAGAGAGCACCCAACTCATGGGACTTGCAACTCCTTGCAATATCTGATCATAGCTTCGGTTCCCAGAGATTTAATGGTCTTGTGGATAGCACAACAAACCATTAATTCTGGTCTAAGCTAACCATCGTTACGCGACGAGCATAGATTTGCATGCAACCTTTGTGGATAGCACAACAAAACTACATGGTTCCTCTACCCCGATCATATAGGCATGTAATGCCATAGCCACAATTTCTCTTCCCAATTAAGCAGGCCTTGTGGATAGCACAACAAACCTGCCTAAAGTGATTCGAATCCTATGACTATAACGATGGTGGACCACGCGGTTAGTTCTCAACTACTCGCGTTATGGCTTAGAATTTATCTGAGGGTATTTAGAAAACTTTTATCTTGGTCACTCCTAGGTGATAGTATAAAAATATATCGTATATATTTAGTAAATACTATACCTTCTTTGATTCATAATTAAAATAAAACAATGCATCTCATACATGTCATTAGTGTGGTCATGGATAGCACAGTGGGTTTGACTGGAGCCAATAGTCAAACGCACACACAATCTAACACAACAATTATATTAGATATCTTGCAAACACATAGGCAAGAGATCTCCATCTTTTCACCTTCCTGGTTGCAGCTGTGGATCGTCCTCGCTCCTTCCTCGGTTGCCTCGATCATATTACACTTAAATTCTAGAATTTACATGTAACTAGAAGAGAGCCTTATGGCGAGTACAAGAGAGAGGGAGGTAGAAGTACATCAGAGAATGAGAGAGGGAGAGATTCGCAGATCTCTATTTATTAACAATTTAATAAATATCCATCATCCATTTACGATCCACACAAACACATCATTCATCACATGAACAATTAAATAAGTGCATATCTATGACCACGGTGTGTTTTAAACATCCCACACATGATTCAGCGCATCGCATGGCTAAAATAAAAGAGTTTTCAAAATAAATAATTTTGGCTTTCAAAAAAAGCTAGGATACAATCAAAATTGGTATTTGAATTTCGAAAACACTTTTAATTAACTTATCATGTAATCAAATCAAATTTAAAAGCATCAAAAGCACACATCACATGCGCACACACTCCAAATTAATAATTCCAGATTTTTCCATGCAAATTAGAACATTTCTAATAATCTAACACTTAGATTAAACCCCATTCATAATCTAACAATTAGACTATTAATAACTAATCTAACTCTTAGACTAGTTCAACAAAGTTAATTAAAAATTTAACACTTAAATTATTAATTAACTCTAATGATTAATTAACTACTAATCTAACTCTTAGATTAGTTAATTAATGTTAATTAGTAATTTAACACTTAAATTATTAATTAACACTAATTAATTAATAACTATAATCTAACAATTAGATTATAAGATTAATGTTAATCATTAATTTAACCCTTAAATTAATAACTAACAATTAATCATTAAAGACTACTAATTTAACACTTAAATTAGTTATCTAAGTTAATTATTAATTTAACTCTTAAATTAACAATTAACTTACATATTAATTAACAATTAGTTGAAATAATAATTAGTAATCTAACTACTAGACTAATAATTATTAATCACTAATTTAACTCTTAAATTAGTTAAATTATAAGTTAATTATTAGTTTAACACTTAAACAAATAATTAACATTAATTCAATAACAACTAATTATTAACTAAAATGATTCATAATCAATTAAAGCCCAATAAACTAAAATAGAATAATAATTTTAACTTTCAAAACAATTTTGAGTGTCCAAAATTTGAAATCAAATTTCAACCAAATTTTAAATGGGCAATATGGGGATTTAATGGGGTTAAAGGAGGAAATGGGCCCTGCCCATTTGGATTGCCTGGCTCGAGCCAGGCTCGAACCCTGGCTCGGCCTGGGCTCGACCCAGGACTCTCCTAGTTGAGCCCGGTCCGGCCAGGACCCAACCGGTCGGACCGGCCCCCCAGGACTGCCGTCCCCTACCCGAGCCCCTTCCCTGCAAACCCTAATCCTGCACTATGCAGGTTCGTAACCGGCGGCAGGGAAGGGAGTTGCAGGGGCCCCGGCAGCCGACGGCCAGCGCCGCCGATCCTGCCGGCGACTCCCCTGGCACCGGCGGGATCGTCGGAGGACTCGCCGGCGGCACCCAAAGACATATTAATGTGCCCGAGCCCCTCCCCTTTTGTTTTTCTGGTTTTTCTCAAAAACCAAATTAAAGAGAAGAAAAACCCCTTTGAGCAGATCTTTGTGCCCTGTCCGGCTCGGGCTTTGATGCCTATTGTGACCGACTTCAGCCCTAGATCCTACTAGGCAAGTCAGTCAACATCCTGGGCATCAAAAACCTCAAAACAGCGTCGGGATAAACCCCGTTCTTCATCGTACGAAGAACACAAAAAATTCTCAAAAATTCGATTTCCCCGGAACTAAATTAATCTTATTAACTGCATTCATCATATGATTATCGATCCAGCAAATAAACCGAATATGTGCATGGAATAACATTTGGAAAATTAATTCAGAGATCGAAACGGGACGAGAAAAAGTGGAACCTGGCTCTGATACCACTGTTGGGTTTTCTCGGGTTTCTCCGGATCGCTCACGCAGTGGAAAATTAAATATTAAAACAGCGATCCGATCCCGTTTCGAAAAACAAAAACCGATTATCGGATAATCGAAGTTCTCACCGTGTGCGGATTCGAATCCGCAACCGTTCGGTTCCATCGGTGCGACACCACAAGCCGCGCAAGTGCTCGGCCTCTAGCGAAGTCCACGCGATCCTCCTCACGATGGATATCCTTACGTTCCTCGTTCTTTGCAGCCCACGAAACCTCCGCCAGTTGCCGCAATGATCGCCGCAATGCGGGGACGATTTCCCGTCGAACAGGATTCGGAGAAGCGGCGGAGCAGATCTAGATCTGTCTGGATGCCAGAGAGAGAGAGAAACAGAGGAGGGGCGGCTAGGGTTAGCAGCAGCTTGGCCTGCTCAGCCCGTTCGCTATGTTTTATACTAACCGCGCGATTTTTCATAAAAACCCCCGGTTTGTATAAAACCCATTTATTTATCCATCGCCTTGAGAATCATTTGCGTGTGACCCTCTAGGCCCAAGTACCAGTCCAATTAATGGCCCAACAAGCCCAGTGACTCCTCACTGGCTTTATTAATCAATTAATAACTCTTTATTAATTAATTAATCAATCGAACTGATGTCACACATCGAATTCGACCGGGCCTCCGATCACGTTGGGTGCCAAGCAACACCGCGTGAACCCGGAAGGTATTGGGGTTAAGTAACCCACTCTTGGAACCTTTCCGCCGACAGTTACCGCGTGGATATAATCCTTCATTCGTACAATGCTCTCGAGTCAACTCAGGGTATGGCGAGCTGTCAAACCCGAACCGGTCGACTCACTTGGATTGGATGCCGCTGATGAATATTGATAAACTCCTTTCCTGATATTATCGTCTACCCTGGCTAGGGACTTCCGCGCATCCTTCCTAGAGCATTCTCTCTCTAAATACCGAGAGTGAATGATTCCTTATTGACACACAATTCCCTTCGACGGTATTCCGCTGTACCCAATCCTTGGAATATTAGAATCCCGTGGCTAGAGATTCGTAAACCAAGGTCAAAGCACAGAAGTCCACCGACAAGGTGTCCTTGGTGTCTCAGGTCCGAGGACCATCCACGCAACTGTGACAATAGAATCAAGCTGGTTGACAGTGAGGTACAATTCCATCCAGCGATTCAGTCGGATCAGTTCAGTGAACTCATTCTCTAATGAGCACCTACAGATTCGCCTTAGTGTCTCCACACAAGTGACTTATGAGATCAGTCACCCTCATCATATGAGCAGGAGTAATCTGTACTAATCTAACCGGATATCCGATGTCCTTCTCGGATATCCTCCGACTAGGAACGATTAAGAATATGTGTGTTTAAGTGATCAGTCTCATTAACCCCGATACCTTCCGGGTTCACGCGGTGTTGCTTGGCACCCAACGTGATCAGAGGCCCAGTCGAATTTGATGTACGACATCAATTCGATTGTTTAATTAATTAATAAAGGGTTATTAATTGATTAATAAAGCCAGTGAAGAGTCATTGGGCTTGTTGGGCCATTAACTGGACTGGTAATTGGGCCTAGAAGGTCACACGCAAATGATTCTCAAGGCGATGGATAAATAAGTGGGTTTTATACAAACCGGTGGTTTTTTTGAAAAATCGTGCAGTTAGTATAAAACATAGCGAACGGGCTGAGCAGGCCAAGCTGCTGCTAACCCTAGCCGCCCCTCCTCTGTTTCTCTCCCTCTCTGGCGTCCAGACAGATCTAGATCTGCTCCGCCACTTCTCCTAATCCCGTTCGACGGGAAATCGTCCGCGCGTTGCGACGACCGGCGGAGGTTTCGTGGGCTGCGAAGAACCGTGAACGTGAGGATATCTGTCGCGAGGAGGATCGCGTGGACTTCACTAGAGGCCGGGCACTTGCGCGGCTTGCGGTGTCGCACCGACGGAACCGAACGGTTGCGGATTCGAATCCACACACGGTAAGAATCGATTATCCGATAATCGTAGTTTTTAGTTTTTCGAAACGGGAACGGATCTCTATTTTTATTTTTATTTCTGCTGTGCGGGAGATCCGGAGAAACCTGAGAACCCAACAGTGGTATAGCCAGGTTCCACTGTTTCTCGTCCCGGTTCGGTCTCTGAAATTAATTTTTTCTGTGTATTATTCCATGCGGAGATTCGATCCTTTTGTTGGATCTGTGTTCATGAGATGAACATAGATTTTATGAATAAGTTTAATTATTTATTCTGCAATTTTTTGAAATAATTAGGAATTTTTCGGGGGTTCTTCATGAGATGTAGAACGGTGATTATTTCCGCTTTGTTCGGGCCTCCCAAGTGTTGGGATGGAGCATCGGCAGTCTGGATGTTCTGGAGATCATCACTGGGCCCCACGGCGTAGACACCGATTTTGCACCCCCCCCCTTTTGGTCATGAACCCCATCCATCATTAGCCCATCACTACCAAACCCACCATCTTAGCCATCTCATCCTTCAGCCCACTAATAACCAGGCCCATTAACAAATCTCGACTTTAGCCACCTTTTTTTGTGGAAGGCCGACCAGCTTGCCTTCCACCACCCTTCGAAGACCAACCTGCTTGCCTTCCACCACCCTTGGAATGTCACCCCTTGCCTTCCAACACCCTTCGAAGGCCAACCTGTCCGCCTTCCACCACCCTTCGAAAGCCAACCGGCCCGCCTTCCACCTCTTCGTGGAAGGCCAACCACCTGGTCTTCCACGGGATTGGAAGACAAGATGGTTGGCTGTCCACTCCCCTAACTTCCATCTTGACCTCGTCTTCCTACGATCTCCTCCACTCGCCACCCTCACCCCCACTACTCCGATCACTCCCCACTCCGGCGACTGTCGCACGCACAACCTCCGACTCTTGACCGCTTCCCATTGGTTCTTTAATGATTTATGGGGATTTAGACCCCGATTTTCTCATATTTTCTCTTCACCTATTTAAACCCTCTATGTCCCCTCGAGAGAAGAGGAGAGAGAGGTTGGAAGGGGGGTTGGGTTGGCAAGGAGTTGGAAAGCTTCCGGAAGAACATCAAGCGGGAGAAAGCCTTGGCAGTTGACAAGCTGGAGGGATCTTTCGCATTCCAAATGGGCTTGTTCTCTTAACTCTCTACTTATTTTTCTCCTTTCCATTTCATTGCATTCCCACTCTCCATCCAGTCCGTAACATCATCTCCTCTTTTTTACTCTTTTCTTTTAATACATCACCTTAATTTTCACTATTATCACACACGAGCACCCCCATCTGCATGCATGCATGTTAGGATGACCTAGCACCTTTTACCCCCCAGAGGTTTTAAACAAAAAATGGGAGGTGGGTGACCATAACATATGGTCACCTTCCCTCCCCAAACACCCATCCGGTGCGTCCCCTTTCAATTTTAGTTTATTTATAGATTTGCATGGATAGATTTTACATATCACAGTTCTAATCGGGTTATCTTCTTCTTTTGTCTTGTCTTTTACTTTCAGGGACCCTTACCGCATTTCTGCGTATAGACTGCCGAGCTCTCCTCCTCTGGCCGGCCAGAGGAAGAGAAGAGGAATCCTTCGTCTCCCACCCCATCAGAACGCGATCACTCTCACCATCCTGCGGAGTACAGGGACCGTATGGTAATGCTCATGGCGATCACACACTTCAATTCCTAACCCTTCCAAATCGCCGTAGTGCTAAGACGAATGGAGAAGCCCTCGCCAGAAGCCCACAGCAGCGGCGGGGGACGTTCCGGGCGCCTACATTCCTCTGGCGATCACGGTGGGACATCTATAGCCCGTTGAATGTACCGCGATCAAAGGTAAGAAGGTAAGGCCCTGATATATTTTATTTTGATCTGGACGGCCTGTTGATAGGCCGTTCAAGCTGCCAAACGACCAAGCAGTTGGCCGTCCAACACCTTGGACGGCCACTTGCCTAGCCGTCGACGCCCCCAGACGGCCAGTACCCTGGCTGTCCTCTCTCTTGGACGGCCAACATACAAGCCGTCCACTCTATTGGACGGTGGGCCCCTTGGCCGTCATCCTTTATTTGACGGCCAACCGCTTGGCCGTTCTCTGCCTTTGACGGCCAAGCCTCTAGCCGTCCTCTCTACTTTGATAGCTATCCTGTTAGCCGTTCATGTATGTTGTTGCTGCCTGCTTTGTTGATTCGTTGTATGTTCTGGCCCGTTGGTTGTTAAGTTTATGGGTTTTTTGGGGTACTTTCCGCAGGGGTTTTAAGGAAGAGCCGGCATCACATCTCTAGTCACCTCTCCCACAGTATTTGGTTCTCCACCTGAGGATTCCTACTCAGGTGTGACTAGTCTTATTCTGTTGGGAACCTCCGTGAGTCTCCGCGAGCCAGGGATTCCCACTTAGCCGCCGAGCAGGTTGTACCTGAAACCACCCGGTAGGAACCCCGGGTTTGTGTGAGGAATTAATTGAGCCTGTCCATTCCCAATCATCCACCTATAAGCGTCACTGAGAGAATTCTTTCAAAATCAAAGACACCTAACTAAACTTTGGTGGAACAAGTTTTGAAAGAAAAGTCCAGGGTCGTTAAGGGTTTGAACTTGATTTGTTAGAAACCAACACTCATAATACATTGTTAACCTCTCAAGTGAAATATAAAATCGTTTAGGATTTGTGTTTCATGATGAACCGAATGTATGTTAACACTGTGTATGATGACATGGAGGAACTTGGTAACAATGTTATGCACAACCCTCTGTTTGAGATTGAAGAAGACCCACAACTAACCTTCATAGGTATGCTCCAAGCATCTAGAGAAGGATTTCCGAGGAAAGATTCTGATGAATCTTCTACCTCGCAGGGAGAAGATGAGCCAGTAATTTCAAGTAGAACATTCCAAAATCCTGGAGAAGATACGGAACTTATTGCCGTGTTATCACGTTATACTCCCGATCAACTCATCCAGTTAGTCTCCCGTGGCAAAATTCAGGATGTCACTCCTCGGAAAACTCAATTCCAAGGATCTTCTAGCCGACCGCAAGCTAATAAAACAATGCCAGCTCAAACAATCCCATCTAATCTCATCAACCAGGTCACACCTCCCAAGCAGGAGGAGTTCATCTATAAGAATGAGGTTGAGACTTGTGTGCGGCAACTCATGGCCGAAAATCTCAGCCTTAGGCAACCTCATTCCCTTTTGAGCTACTGTAAGCTCCCTCCAGCCTACTTTCCACCAGGATTCAAAGTACCTAAGTACAGGAAGTACGATGGTACTATTGACCCACACCATCACTTATCTGGGTTTCTCACGGATTCCTACCAGTGGCTCTTCGATAGAGTCCTCCTTGTCCACCTCTTTCAGAAGTCTCTCGAAGGAGAGACCTTGAGATGGTTTTCTTCTCTACCAGCCACTGACCTAATCAACTTTGATATGGTCTCTGAAAGATTCATTACCCACTTCAACCACATGGCAGCCTTGCCTCCTACCTTGTTTGACCTTGTAATAGAAAAAATGAAGTCCGATGAAGACTTCACTCACTTTGCTAATAGGTGGAGAGCTATGGCTTCTAGAGCGGAAGTTGTCATCCCTGAAGCCCAAGCGGTCACTATGCTTGTTAATAATGCTACCCCTCAGCTCCGAGCTATTCTCATGCTTAGCGAACTTCAAACATTCGCTCAGCTGTATAATCGAGCTAGGGTAGTTCAGTCTCAAATCCGAGACTCCACTCTGCCTTTGTTCTTTGAGAACAGAAATAGGAACAAGAAAGTCACACCGACTCCTACCACAGAAGGAGTCACCATCAATGAACAGGTCAGTATGCTAGCACAACCAACCAGGGCTCCCAATTCCCATACTAAGTCCGACACTCAGCCCAATCAGAAACAATATTCAGCCGTTCCTCCCCCGACTAATTATAGTCGTCCTATGGCTAAGCGAGCATCATATCCGCCTCTACCAGAATCACTGGCGGACATTTTTTATGCCTTGCTAGCTTGTAAAGCCATTCAACTCCCACCTCAAAGAGAAGGTGTTCCGCGCAGTGCGGACACGTCCAGGTATTGCCCCTATCATAGGGTCCTGGGACACACGATCTACAATTGCTTCACTTTTAGGGATTGGGTGTATGACTTGAATGATGAAGGTCGGATAAACTGGGAAGACATGAGAAAGGCTATTGATGCTTTAAAGGCTAAGAAGGAACTAGGAATTGTGAAAGACCCGTTACCTTCTCATCAAGTAGTTCAAAATTCCTCCAGTTCTCAAGGAAAGGTCAACACTCTGATCAAAGACTTGGAACCCGTAATAGTCTGCAGAGAACAATACTGGGAGTATGAAGGGTCTGGGATAAAACATCAAGATCCCACCTTGTCGCGTGAGACTAAAGGAGTTACTCCAAAAGTCTCTGGGATCTCCTAGGACAAGCCTTTGGTCCTAATCCGACGCAAAGAACAATCAACAATCCTCAAGCCAGTCACCCTCATTCAGATCCCTCCGATCATAGCCGATGGACCCTTCCTATCCATCTTCTGTCCAACCAGGAACTAGGGATCGATGACCTACTTCAATCCCATAAGGTCACCAACGGACGAAGCAGATCCAATCTCAGTGGGAGTGACGCTTAAGAATCGCATCATTCCTCCGAGCCAACCCTTGGACTCCCAGGGTAACTCAATCCCCACTGCGGAGAACGCCCAGTCTGAGTATGATATCCTCCAGCATTTAGAGAAGACTCCTGCTAAGATCTCTATCCTTGAGCTAATCCAGAAATCTCCCACACATAGGGAGACGCTGTTTAATTTCCTACAGTAAATCACGGTCAATGAAGATCTTCCTAGCGGAGGAGTTACTAATGCCATCCTCTCAGTCACTCAGACCCCCATGATATCCTTTCCAGAAAAGGATCTGGCTCCCCCCGAGTGCCGATCCCTTCCTTTGTGCCTAATTGCCACACTCAATGGTCATTCAGTAGACTCCATTTTACTGGATACCGGAGCCTCTATCAATGTATGTCCCCTCAAGACCCTCAAAAGGATAGGGATAGATCCGGAGAAGATTGAGTCCACCTCCATGATGGTCTCGGCTTACGATAATTCCCAAAGACCAGCAGATGGAAAGATCTTCCTGCAACTGGAAATCGGCCCGGTAGCCATAATTTCGGAATTCTACTTCTTGGATGTTAAGCCAATCTACAATGCTATTCTAGGGAGACCTTGGATGGACCAAACCTTGAGAGTTCCATCCACCAACCACCAGTGCTATAAGTTCCCGTATAACGGGTAGATTGTGAAGGTCAAAAGCACTCCCTATATTGAGTCACTGGTGTAGGTGCTGAAAATGCTCGTGTGATTAACATGAAAAATCTATGTTGTTTAGTGTAAACTAACCTATTAAAAATAGCAACTAAGGTGCAGTGATCGCCAGAAACTTTTAACTTAAAAGTTTCAAAAGAGAGTTTTGATCGCCTACCTGTTTGAACGCGGAAGATGTTGAGTCCTTGATTCCCCTCCTTCAGCCGGCTGAAGAAAGAGAGCCCTTTCTTTGTTCTTTCATTCTTGTTGTTGAGTTTGAGGTTGAGGATCATCCAGAAGTCCTTCTGGCTTTGTGCTTGCTTTCCCCTTTTGATCTCTTGTTGTTGTTGAGTGCAGCAGAAACAGAGACAAAGGAAATAAAGAAACAATGATGATGAGAATTTTAAGTAGAAGCAATATCTAAACTGATCATGATTTTAAGTATATAATTGAACAGCAAACTTACTTGTTTAAATGGCTTTGAAACCCCTTAAATCAAATAGGTTTTGAAAGATTATGCAGTGGTGTGTGTTGCATGAAGTGATTATGAAGAATGAAAGATTAATGAGGATGTAGAATAAAAATGCAGAAATGAAACACTTATGCCCAATTGGTTGTAGCCTTGAAAGGATGAAGATTCTTGAAATGACGCCGACTTCTGGAAATGGCAGCGCTCCGGCGTTCCGAGGTAGTTGCTCCAATCTTTAACTCGCTATCACTCAATTAACTCAAGATTACGCTTCACATTTTTTTACTCTTCGAGATGTAAGGTATTTATAGGCTTTTTCTGCGTTCGCGATTAACATAAAAAAATCTAGGATTTATCTATCTTAACCGACAGATAAATACTGATTAATTCATCTTTATCTGTAATTATCTAAAACGCGTCCACCATGGCTGACGCCTTTCAGATTAATTAAGATAAGGATAAATATCCGGGAAAACTTATCTTTATCTGTATTAGCTAAAACGCGTCTACCTGTGTAGACGTCTTTTACACTAATTAAGATAAGGATAAACATCCGGAAGAGAAGTTAAAATAGCCTAGGAAACCTAAAACGCGTCAGCCTTCACAGACGCCTTTTAGTTAATAAATAAATTGATTAAAAATTCAAATTTAAACGTCAAAATAAGAATAAACTCTAAATGCGGTCCACATGGGTCGACGTCTTTTAGACTTCTTCATATTTTAACTGAAATTTGAGCTAAAATCAATTTAATTGATTAACTTAAACATGTATGTTAAACCCGACACTCAAAAATATCAATAAAAATTAATCAATGATTAAATATCAGACCATTCTGAGGTATTATTATATGATATGAAATTTACTCGAAATGATGTCAAAATTAGCGTGTCTACAGCTGCCTCACCTTGGCATCATCTTTGCAAGGGAGTGAAATGGAATGGAATGTACTGAAAAGGTGATGCCAAGGTGTGATGAGACACGCTCTTAACATCACATGATTGGAATTTTTCTCAAAATCATCAATGAAGGTAGTTCAAGGAGATCAATGGAATCAATCCTGTCTGGATGAGGTAGACAAGGAAATAAAATAAAGTCGATCAACCTCCACGGAGTGGGAAGTACCCCAGGTCATAGACACTGTAGGTTTCATCATGGGGAGCGTTTGCCAGCCAATGTGGACGTGCTGTAACCATAATGGATCTTAAAAGAAAACAAGAAATATTGAGTAAAGAATCCAAAAAAGATAGAATTCCAAGGATATCTTCAAGCGAACCTCAAAGATAATCAAGATACTCAATTCAGAATGGAATATTTCATATCATGTTGAATTGGTCGATTTAATGGTCTGAAACTTAATCAATAATTAATCCTTATCACAATGATTTCAAAGTCCTACATGATGCATGCTGGGCTAAAAGAAAAATATAAAGTCAAATAAAATATTAAATTAATCAAGGATAATATTGTCAAATTGCCATTAATGAGTCAAGACACCAATTCTTGTAATCTAGTGCTAAGCCGAAGCTCGTTTATCCACGCACCGTTTCACAAAAGTGGAACTATCGTCCTCACTAATTAACAATCCAACGGCCTATCCGTGCGATTAAGAATCCTCTAGAATTATCACTATTTTTGTTGTAGGGGAACTCAAATTCCAGTTTCATCAAAACCACAAGGTCCTTGATATAATCTAGTAAATACTTATCATATGGTAATGCGAATGCAAAATAATTACATGAAATAGTACAAGGGTAAAAATAACCGTCTTTTTAGCCACGGTCAGGACTTCATGAACTCCCTAGTGAGATCTTCTTGATATTCTCCAACTTTACTCAGGTTTTCTTTGAATTTCCTGCAACCAAAATCAATAGTAATTCCAAACAAATATCCAATTAAAACATCAAAATCCACAGAATTTCGGGTAAATAACAGAAAGAGATGAAACGCGTCGTGTCGCGAAGACGCCATTTAACGTTGAAACGCGTCAGTGCTACTCGACGCCTTTCACTCACAGAAACAAGTTTCTGCTTGTTCTCTATTCGGATTCCAACTCTATCAATGCACATCCCTTTTCAAATCCGGAAAAGTCTTCCTAGGATCGCAATTCCTTCTATATAAACACCTTTAGGTTGTTCCCAAGCAATCTTACCATAATCCAAAGATCCAAAGTTGAGTTTTCTTCAAGGTTTCTTCAAAGTTCCAAGGTTTCCAAGCTTCAAGAAGGAGGAACTCCGAAAAAGGGAGGATGAATTCTTCAAGCAAGAAGATGAAGATGTCTTTGGAGAAGTTTTCTGATGTGGAAAATCACCTCAATGGAAGGAATCCCAATCTCCAAGTAAGTTCAATCAACTTCCTTTCAATTCTTCTTTTTCATGTTCTTCATCATGTTCTTTTGGTTTTCAGAACTATCCCATGTTTCCTGGCCCAAGGAAGTTTACCTCCTTACCTTGGATACGTAAACTTGCAAAAAGTATCAAGCTTTCCATGCAAGTGTTCATATCCAAGTGGAATCTTCAAGGTCTTATGGTACTTGCCAAACATTACAAGAGCGCGAACGTAGATTGGGCGGCTATGGGTGCCTTGATCGAGTGGTGGCATCCCCAAACTCATACGTTCTTCTTCCAAGACTTCGAGTGCACGATCCTTTTGGAGGAGGCGGAGCTTCTTTTAGGTCTCCCAAAGACCAAAGAGAACAAAGATAAGATAGCTTTGACGAAAGAGAGAATCACCGGTCAACAATTGTTGACATCAATCATGAAAGATCCTTCAGAAGCTAAAGGATGTCTTACCAAAAAGGGGATCAATCTCGCAAAGCTAGCCGAGTGGACGCTATACGAAATTGATGATCTAAGGGAGGATGAAGCGAAGGATGTAATAAAAGCTTTAGTTACATGCCTTGCCGGTGCCTTGTTCTTTCCTGCACAAGATAATATCTTAATAGATGACCAAGTTAGTGCCATATGCGCAATCTTCGAAGGTAAATCCATTAGCACTACACTCTTGGCATATCTTTATAGTGGGCTTTCTGCGGCGTCTGTGGGCCGTCCTCCTTATGGATGCATGCTACTCTTTGCATTATGGGTTGAACTTCACTTCAAGTTTGAGTACAACAAGAAAAGGCCTTTGAATCCATCTCAAATCTTCTTGAATAGTCCAATTCATTGCATTGCTAATATTGTAAAGTTCAATGAGCACATGGTTAACAAGGTTCCAAAACTCAAGACCCGAGCCGACTGGAGAGAATATTTGAAGCTCATGACGTCCGACATATTCGACTCGTCTCCACTCGCTCTGGTTGGAAAACCTATTTGGGTGCGCCGTGCAACAGGAGCAGATCTTAAGTTGATTGGAGCCACCGAATTTGTGTTATACAATCCACATCGGTGCCTTACTCAACTTAGCTTGGGCCGTCGTGAATTCCCTGAGTTCTCTCCCACACTTCCAATCAAGAAGCGCGACTTGGAATCCGACGAAGATTATGAAGCCGTACAAATCATCACTACTCTGTGGAATCTTGGTTTCAGTTATCGTGTAAAATCCTCTAAAGATAGAGATAGAGGATTGAAATCTCCTTACCTTAAAAGTCTTCATGAAATTTTTCCTTAAATGTCCTCTTGCTCTTTGTTCATGATGTAATAAAGAAATTTATTGAATAAAGAACAATTTTTTTCATGCCTCCAAACCTTTTCTCAACTTTCTGTGATGTGCACATGATTTTTCCTTTAGTAAAAACTTGATTTTTCCTGAAAACTCAACAGTTCGGATTCTGTTAAATGTAAAACACGTCCACTCAGAAAGACGCTTTTCAACCATAATTCTTTTTCCAGAAATTCAATTTAATCCTCAAAAAACCGATTTAAAGCTTAAAACGCGTCTGCACATATTGACGCTTTTTAACTCTCTCTCTTACTTTTTCCAGGATTCTGTCATTAATTCCATGGTTAATTCTCTGAAACGCGTCAACACACTAAGACACCTTTCATCATTTTCCTCTGTACGGCTTTGACCAAAATCTTGAAACGCGTCCACATGTGTGGACGTCTTTCAGTCAAATTCAAACACCTGTCCTTGCCGCCTCAACTTTTGCGCTCTAAAACGCGTCTGTCTGAGTCGACGCCTTTCAAGCTTTTCGTTAACAGACCCGCGAAGGCCCCTTTCTTCCTCACTTTTCACAAAAATCCCTCTTTCTCTCCTCTCTCCGGCGATCTTTCCCTCAAAACCCCTTCTATTCGAGCTATGGAGCGTGGTGAAGGCTCCAAGAAGATGAAGACCCTAGCCGTGCTTTCCTAATGCCGTGGGGGCATATGGTCCCCACCCTAGAGCATGTGGCCAGGATCACTGGCCTTAGGGTAGAGGGCCGACCAGTTAGTGGGGTTACTTACCCCAACTATCAGGGATTAGCAGAGGCTCTTCTAGGGATAGAGGTGTCTAGCCTAGGCAGAGAGTCTAGGATGGTTCCTAGGGTAGAAGTAGAGGCTGCTTTAGGACTAGATGAGCCCCGACGTCGATCTGACGAGACCCGGGAGGAGTTTAGGGATAGACTAGCAGAGTCATCTTCCTCAGCCTACTGTAGTGCCCCTAGTCAGATAGAGGAGGTAGACAGACAGCTTAGGGTCTTCTTAGTTTTCTTTTTTGGTCGGTTGCTCTTCGGTACGAAGGTCGACCACATCCACTGTAGATTTCTTTATTTACTAGATGACCTAGAGAGCTTAGGAGAGTATGCCTGGGGTGCGGCCCTTCTGGCCCATCTCTTCGCCGATCTATCCGCGGTCACGCCGGACCGTGAGACCACTATCAGCGGCTTCTCGCCGTTTCTTCAGGTATTAACTTGTTTAATTATTTGTTATATGCAGTGCAATATGATATGATGCTTTTTCTAACCTATATGTTCATGAATGCAGGTGTGGTGTTACTACTATTTCCCGCTCGGCAGAGCGCGGATTGCTTGTCCAGATGCCGTCCCATTTGCCTGCCGTTGGCAGCCGATTGTGGACACGGCTCCACAGCATCACCAGCTGACGGCCCTCCGCCGTCAGTTCCTGGACTACCCAGAGCTCTTGGTAAACTTTTAACTTGTTCAATTTGCAATTTTTATTCCTTAAATGCAATTTATTTATGAATGCATCTAACCTATATGCAGGTGATCTGGCGCCCGTACCTTGGTATGGGCGAGGAGGGTCAGCCGTGGGTGACGGCTGGCAGGAGGAGGTTTGGGAGGCAGATGTGGGTGCATTGCCTCAACGAGATCGAACCCCTCCGTCTCCGGCTCGTGATGAGGACGTTGGGTCTCCACAAGGAGTGGATAGACGAGGAAGTCCCGGAGGGTGTGGGGAGGAGCATGAGGGGGAAGCAAGCCCTCACCGACTGGCGTACCAAGTTCCCTGAGCAATACGAAGACTGGCACCGTCGGGGCATACGGGTGGAGTCCCGTGCGGTGAGTAGCGAGGGTACCTCCAGCAGTACCGGGCCCACTACGCCGATCAGCTTCGGCTCCTTCGACCACTCGATGTAAGTATGCATTCATGCGTCTTTAATTTTATTATTATCTCGATTTTATGTTTGTGAATGAATGTATGTATGACATGCAGGATGCGCGTGATGCGGTCATCGTTGACCTCCGGGCCCGCCTACATGATGCGGAGGCCTAGCTAGAACAAATCCAGAAGGAGTTGTTTGATCTGGTATGTATGAATGAATATGAATGCATGTTTTAATTAATTGTTTTGGCGATTAATCACTGACAGTTGTCTTTTGGTGCAGCGAGCCGTCTACACCCAGGCGGCTCCCCCTACCTTCGGACCGTCATCATCCTCTTTATCTGCTGCGCACGTTGCTGCCCTGGCTGACCTCCAGAGTCAGCTCGCCTCCGCTATCCATCGGGCTTCTCTCGTGGAGGAGGACCGGGCTACTCGGGTAAATTCCTCAACCTTTGAATTCTGAATTTGATTTTAATTACTTGATTGCTTTGAACTAATAAAATCTTCCTCTGCAGGTTTCTGAGCTTCAGGAAGCCCTTCAGAGGGCTGAAGCAGAGCTGGAGCATGCCCGTACTGCAGCGGCTTGTGCCGAGGCTGATGTAGAGCGGATCCGGACTCTAGAGGAGCAGGTGGCTCATCTCTCCACTAGAGATTTTGCGCGCCTCCAGATTCGCCTGGAGATCATCAACGAGGAGCGAGAGCGGGAGAGACAGGAGCGGCAGAAGATGGATGCTGAGATATCCGCTCTTCGGGTCCAGCTGGGGATTGCTAAGCACGAGCGCCGGAGTGTGGAGGAGAGGTACAGGCGTGCCCGACAGCGTGCACAGGAGCGCGGTTTGACGAGTGCCTTCACCGCCAGTGCTGCCGTGTCTTCTGGCCAGGCAGGGCCGAGCGCGATGGGGCCACCTCCACCTCCTAGTCGAGGGCCAGCACTGGATGCACCTGACTAGGCCCAGAGCCAGTTTGACGAGGGCGGAGGGGAGAGCCAGCCTTGAGGGCTCATGTATCTTCTTTTTTTTTTTCATGTATCATGTACAAACAATCTTTTAATAATATACATGAAACTTTTGGGCTCCAATCTTATGTTCCTGTGCTTGTCTTGCATCCTGTACAACACTTAACAAACAGGTTAAGTATCTATTTAGGCTTAGCCCCTAGCCTGACCAAATAAATGGCCAATTAATCTTTTCTTCAATAAATGGTCAAGGGGCATAGCCTTTATTAACAAAGGTAATGAAAATAATCAAACTTAAGCAAAATGCAACATACAAGCAAACAGATGTTCACTGAAAATAAAAGGAATGAAACACACTAAATGCAACAAGCAGATGCTAATTGAAATATTTTTGTTGTTTTGAAATATTCATTTTTGTTTGGGGTTTTGAAATATATGCCTTTTTTTTTTTGAATTTTGACATATGTATTTTGTTTGGGTTTTTGACATATTTTGACATATGTATTTTGTTTGGGTTTTTGATATATTTTTTTTTTTTTTGAATTTTTGATATATGTATTTTTTTTTGACTAAAAGATCAGCATGGTACTTAGATCAAAAGATCATATTCATTTATTCACTTAATTCCCAAATTATTCTTTAACAACTTAACTTAAGACCCATCGTGTTTGAATTTGTGTTTCCATTCGTGATCCCATTTGATGATTTGACCCTTAGTCAATCTAAGCCATTCCTTAAGTTTGAAGTACATCTCTTTAGAAAGAAAAGATGAATAAGTTTAGGAAGCCCATGAGAAGGTTCCGGAGACTTAAAAAGATGTTCCTTTCCTACCCTAATATCCGTTGGGGTTCGGTCATTTCCTTTCCGGGGTATTTATCGACCTTGCGTTCCCTTTTGTTTCATTTCATGGCCTTGATGTAATGTTTGTAATGTAATGGCCTTTTGATTTGACATTTGGCTTTTGCCTTTTCTTTTTCTATTCTTTTTCTTCGGGACGGATCTCCCCCTTTTTTTTATGACGGCCTCCTACTAAGATGGCGGGTATTCTTGGTAATCTATTCTAAGTCTCGTTCCGACATCATGGGCCGAGTTTAAAACAGAATTTTTAGTTTTAAAACGAATGATTTGTACTTTACACTTTCGGTCAAGCTTTCGATATTCTTTAGGACTTTGTCATCTCTTGTTACTCACGAATCAAACGTGTCAGTGTGTGCAGTAACGGGCTTGAAATTAAGTTATCCAGACTGATAAGGAAATTTGAGTTTATAAACTTTCTGATTCCACTGGTCTTTGTACCATACTAATCGACTCTTTAACCTAAGGGTAGTATTTCTTAAGATGTAAACCATTCCAGGGATGTTTTAACTCTTCTCCTTCTGCATTAACAAGACGATAAGCATTACCAGGAAAAGCGTGCGATACAACATAAGGTCCTTCCCAGTTGGGTTGGAGCTTAGAACGCGGACCACCAGGTTTTACAAAAATTCTTTTGACAACCATTTCACCGACTTTGAACTTACGTTCAATGACTTTCTTTTGATAAAAACGTGCTAGTCTATTTTGATAAACTTTTGCATGATTAGCAGCTGACCATCTTTTCTCGTCTAAAAGTTCCAATTGAGCAAGGAGTGCTGAACGATGTTCATCAATGGAAAATTCCTTATTCAATTGTACTCTTAATGACGGTATGAGGATCTCATATGGAACTACCGCCTCCATTCCAAATGTTAAGGAATAAGGAGTATGCCCCGTAGGCGTGCGGATTGAAGTTCGGTAGGCCCATAGAGCATCAACCAATTTTTCTGGCCAATCTGCAAATTTATTAGATTTGCACGTCTTTTTGATGATTTTTATCAAAGTCTTATTTGTTGCCTCTGCTTGGCCATTGCCTTGCGGATAATAAGGAGATGAATGATGCAATGCAATTTTGTACCTATTCCAGAGGTCCTTCAATTCTTGTGACACGAACTGCGGTCCGTTGTCGGTGACGATGGTGCTTGGAATTCCAAATCGGGTGATGATGTTCTTCATGATGAACTTGCAGACGGTTGATGCTTTGATTTCCACGTACGCTTCAGCTTCTGTCCACTTGGTGAAGTATTCCGTTGCCGTGAGAATGAAAGATTTTTGCTTGATGCCGGAATCTGGATTACCAAGAGGTCCAATAATGTCGAAAGCCCACATGGAGAAAGGCCATGGGGAAGAAACAGGATGGAGTGAAGATGCAGGAGAATGAATTTTGTCGGCGTGAAGTTGACACTTAGCACACCTACGGACATATCCTACACAGTCTTCTTCCATGGTTGGCCAATAAAATCCTTGTCTAAGGATCTTCTTTGCTAACATCTGTCCATGGACATGGCCACCACAAACTCCACTATGAGCTCCTTCCATAACCTTCCAAAGCTCATCTTCTTCTAGACATCTCAGAAGAACTCCATCAAAACCTCTCTTATACAATGCTCCCCCAACTAGGGTGTATCGTTGAGCAACTCTCCTGATAGCTCTCTTCTCCTCAGTTGTAGCTTCCTCAGGATACGATTGATCTTCACAATATTTTGCAATTTCATAATACCATGGCTTCTGTTCATCATCCATCTCTTCTAATAGCTCCATCAACATGATTTCTCTTTTTTCCACAATATCTCCGTCCCTGACTTTCTTCAGCAACTTATCCTTAGTTCTAAGAAATGAAGGATCTTTCACGGCGGGTGAAAGACGCCTATGAACTATGATTGATTCGGATTGTTTGCTGATTGGAAAATCAAGAGAAGATGAAAGTGAAGCTAGAGCGTCAGCTAAGATGTTTTGATTGCTAGGGACATAGACAAAGATCAATTTCGTGAAAAGTTTTGAATAAGCAGAAGTAAGTTCTTGATAAGGCTTGAGCTTGGGATCGAGAGTTCGATACTTGGTCAGCACTTGGCGAAGAATTAGTTGGCTATCACCCACAATCCTGAGTTTGGTGGCACCATGGAAATGAGCAGCCTCGAGGCCAGCAAGGAGTGCCTCGTATTCAGCTATATTGTTAGTGACTGGAAAATCAAGCTGAAAGGCTTGTGTAATGGTGATACCCTCAGGTGATAACAGAACGATACCGATCCCTTTTCCATGAGAATTCAGAGCTCTGTCAAAATGCAGAGTCCACATATCATCTCTGATTTGATTTACGGACATCAGTTCTTCATCCGGAAACTCTGATCGCACTGGATCAAATCGAGGAAGGGGATGATGAGCGAGATGTTCTGCTATGGCATAGCCCTTGATCGCTTTCTACTGAATATAAATGATATCGAATGGAGATAGAAAGCTTTGCCATCGTGCTAACCTATCAGTAAGAACAGATTTCTCCAGAAGGAATTTGATCGGATTCATCCTAGCGATGAGATGGACTTCATGGGCCAGAAAATAATGCTTTAATTTCTGCACAACCCAGACCAATGCTGCACATGTTTTCTCCATCGCCGTATATCTCTGTTCAGCGGGGTTGAGAAGTTTAGAGAGATAGTAGGCTGCCCTCTCTTTTCCTTCTTCATCCTCTTGTGCTAGGACAGCCCCCACTACATCATCCAGGACTGAAATGTAAAGTATCAACGGTTTGCCTGGAGATGGTGGTCTCAAAACAGGAGGACTTGCTAAGTAGTTCTTTAATCCATCGAATGCCTCCTGACACTTATCGTCCCAATCAAATTTGACTCCCGGCTTGGTAAGCTCGTAAAACGGCTTACACCTTTGTGAGTGCTGGGAGACAAAACGGCGAATAAATTGCAACCTCCCGATTAACCCTCTCAACTCTTTCAAGTTTTTAGGAGGTGGCATTTCTCTAATAGCCTTCGCCTTGTTAGGATCGATCTCAATTCCCCGTTTGCTGACAATAAATCCAAGCAATTTCCCTGAAGATACCCCGAATACACATTTCTTGAGGTTCATCTTTAACTGATATTCTCTCTATCTCTCTAATACCCTTGCCAAAACTTTGGCGTGCTCAGCCTTTGTTTTCGATTTAACCAACAAGTCATCCACATACACTTCCAGATCTATGTGCATCATGTCATGAAATATTGCCATCATGGCCCTCTGATAAGTGGCTCCAGCATTCTTTAATCCAAATGGCATGACGACATAACAGTATGTTCCCCAAGGTGTAGTGAATGACGTTTTCTCTTGATCTTCTTCTGCCAGCTTAATCTGATTATATCCTGAAAATCCGTCCATAAACGATAACGTCTCATAGCCAGCAGTATTATCGATGAGTACATCAATATGAGGCAATGGAAAATCATCTTTAGGACACGCCCGGTTCAGATCGCGGAAGTCAATGCAAATTCTGACCTTCCCGTCCTTCTTCATAACCGGGACTATGTTGGCCACCCATTGTGGATAAAGGACAACTCTAATAAATTTGGCTTTATGCAATTTATCGACCTCTTCCTTCATCTTTAGAGCCATTTGTGGGTGGAATCGCCTTAATTTATGCTTGACCGGGCTAGCTCCTTCCTTCAACGTCAATCTGTGTTCAACTAAAGATGAGTCTAACCCCGGCATATCCTCATAACTCCAGGCGAAAGTGTCCTTATAGTCCTTAAGTACTTGTACCATTGCCTTCTCATCCTCTGTAGAAAGATTTTTACTGACGAGGACAACCTTAGGTTCGTCTTCAGTCCCTAAATTGATTTGTTTAGTGGGCTCTTCTACGGCAGCTGAGGGTTCATCAAATCTCTTCACTCCACTGGCATATGCCTCAGCCGCGTCCTCGTCATCTTCCTCATTCTCAACAATGGGGTCCTTTTCATGCACTAACTCATATACCCCGTACCCATCATTGACTGACTCATCATTCATACAGTCTTCTGGCATATGAATGGGATTTTCTAAAAACTGAGGGATCAAAGAACAAGAAAAGCATTTATCAACTAAGTCCTGGAGGTATCTATCTAGAATTCGCCTACCCTTAGGCTTCCTAGACTTCCTAACCTGACTAATCTGACTAAAATTAGACTGCCTAACTTCCTTAAACTCACTATCATAACCTAACGAAGATGAAGCAGGATGAAAATCCTGGGATACAAGTGGAAATACAAGAGAATTGTAAGGACTGAGGCTTTCGGATCCGGTTTTCGGGGTTGGACCCTGTAGTTCAGGCTCCAGTGGGACTGAGACTCTGGGTTGGCTTTGGGTCGCGAGAGTACGGCCCTGACATGTCGTCTGAACGGCGTCTGCGAGGCACGACGCCTTTCAGACTGCGACTCTGGGTTGTCAGAGTACGGCGCCAGTCTTGTCGACTGAACGGCGTCTTTCATGGAAGACGCGTTTCAGACCTCTGTCAGAGCATTGCGCAGAGGGTTGTCAGAGCAGCCGTCACATCGACTGATAGGCGTCCGTACATCTCGACGCGTTTCAGCCAGTCTCTGGTTAACCCCGAGAGCCCTCCTTCTTTCTCTCATTTTGCTCCTCCTTCTCTCTTTCTCTCCTTCCTTCCGGCGACCCCGACATCGACCCTTCGTCCTTCCCTCCACTCCAACACTTCCCTACCTCTCACCTCTACCACCACTTCCTTCGCGGCGTACCACTCTCCGGACGGCGGCCGACGTCCCTGTGGAGTGGCGGCGTCCTCGAGGGTACCGGCGGCGGTCTACGGTGCGGCGGGTCGGAGGCACGGAGCTTGGAGGAGTTCAAGAACCGGTAGGGTGACGGTTCTCACAGTGTTGTGTTCTAAATCATGTTTTTCTCCGTTTTAAAGCATGCTATGGACCGATGGTTTTGGGGTAGAATGAGCATGTTAGGGGGTTTTTCCTTGATGGGAATGGGAGTTTCTGTGATGTGAATTATGGATACTTTGGTTGCCCTCTTTCCCCCTCTGTTTTTGGGGCTTTTTCGGGGTATTTGGGGCTATGGGAGGATCCCTCGGATCGAACCAGGGAACCAGGTTTCTGGCTCTAAACGGCGTCGTGCCTAGTCGACGCCTTTTAGAAGGACGTCGGGGCAGTACGACGCGTTTTACGGCAGAAACCTCCCATGTTCGAGGTTTATCAGGCTAGGGGTTCTGGCGCTAAATGACGTCATGGGTGGTCGACGCCTTTCAGAAGGACGTCGAGCCACCATGACGCCATTTAGGCAGAAAATCACCCCGATAACGGGACTCAGTTTGAGGATTATGGGACTAAAAGACGTCATGGGTGGGCGACGCGTTTTGAATAGCGTCGAGCCACCATGACGCCTTTTAGAGCAGTAATCCTTCCATTGTTGTTTTCTCGAATTCCTGGTTTTTCAGCGTGAACGGCGTCCGAGGATGTTGACGCCTTTTAAAAGGCGACCACTGGTGTCGACGCCTTTTAGGCCAGATTCTGAGGCCGATATTTTCTGAACCAGTTTAGGGTGCTTGAATGGCGTCGGCCTCGGGCGACGCGATTCAAACCAGAACTACACTAATCCATGCCAGTAAAATGTGTTTACACTGCTAGATAGTCGGTTAATGCATACAGTTAGTATACTCGATGTAATGAGCTCTTCGTGACCGGATGGCACTGCGTTGTGTGTCGTGCGACCGTGGACTTCCTCCGTGACCAGATCGCACCGTGCCGTGTTTTCTGTTTTCGGTGGACCTAGAGTGACAGTTGTAGCGTTCTACACCCTGTGTCGGTGCGGAGGGACACAGCGCTGACGGGAGCAGTGGCGGGGTGACGCCTAGTAGAGAGGGTCACCTGGTGAACCCCGGGGTTAGCTAGCTTGTACCGGTGTCGGAGAGGTACCGTTGGAGTGTCACTCGTGCTGGGGGAAGGAGTAACCACCTGAGCCAGTTGGGCCGGAGTAGCCAGCGTGCTATCCGAGGGGTTACTGTTTGGTCTCAGCGGGCCGGTGTTTGCTGAGGGAAGGAGTGACCGCCGAGGTGGCTCGTGAGCTATCCGAGGGGTTACTGTTTGGTCTCAGCGGGTCGTTGTGTTTCCCACTCTCGTTGTGGAATTGACATGTTTTAAGGATACGCCGAATTACGAGTTTCCTAATAGATTAGAGTTATGCATGTTAGTTATTCTTTGAATGCATGTGATTCATATTGAGATGTAGGCATGGAAATCATTGTCTCTTCATGGTTATTATATCCTTGCTGTACTTTCCACTTGCGGGTGTGTGTGTGTGGGCTGTGGGGATCGAAGGATCCCTACTGAGTCTTTTCGTTGAGACTCACCCCTGCGGCTTTCAGGTGAGGACTCCAGGCAGACCTAGCGAGGGTTGTGCGGCTGAGTGCTGAGCGTCGTCGACTGTTGTTCCGGGGTATGCCCCGATGTAGTTGTTATCTTTATTTCTGGCCTGTATGTATAATCATTTCTTTTCTGTTGGAGTATGTAATCATTTGCTGTATCGAGTCGCATTGTAATAACTTTTAATTTCTGCATTTTCCCTTCAATTCAATGCGATGTGAATGTTTAGCTTAGTTGATTATTTATTTCCCAGACTTACTCGGATCCTGGTTTGGTTGCAAGTTAATGATTCGGTACCCATTTAGTAATCGGATCCCCGATTATAGGGTGGCGGGTCGTTACAAGAATCCTCCCGAGGGGAGGGACAGAGTAAATCTAAGAGAGAATCTTGACCGAAGGACCCGCGCGACGGGGTGCAGTCGGACAAGTAAGATGTTTCCTCGATAAGGATCTGGGAAGAATTTGTTGCCAAATTGGCGTTTTTTTTTGGACAATGAAAGAATTAAACATAAAGCAGGAATGAATACAAATGGGAGGAGAATCAGATGGAGGAAGTGGCACCAGGGCCAGAGGATTAGGGGGATCATATAGCAATATGTCCCAGATCAAATTATACATCCTCTCTAGATCGAGAGGAGGTTGTGGAATATGGTCCCGAGGGGACAGAGTAATCATGACGGGCGGAGCCCGTGGGATATCTTCAATAATGACCCGCGACCAAGTCGGGGTCAAGAGCAGTGTACGAAATAGGGTATGGAGCATGAAGACATGTGAAGGATATGTCCCCCTCCAGAGCAGATCTGTAGTGTAACCAGCTTCATAGGGGTCATCTGGCTCCCCTTCGTCGGTCTCTTCAGACAGCAGTATCCGCTTGTCAAATATGGCACCAGGGCTTTCAATCAGCTCATCAATCTGCGGCGGCCACTTAGGTTCTGCAGGATCCAGGAATAGTCTGTTCAGTGCAATATAGAGGTCTCTAATATCGAACCACCTGTACCATTCGCATTCAGGATCATGGAATTTTCTCCTTTTCATAGGCCGCAGAGCCTCCAAGGATTGGTACGTAAGTAGTTCAGTGCAATGTCTGGCCAAGTCCCTCCCATATATATCATGGAAGTCAAAACAGGAAGTAATGACCACCGTGTTGTCGTAGCTAAGTATGGGCCCTTTCACAAAGTGTGTACACAGGGTCCATGTTAGGGGATCTCGGCCTTCTTTGGGTGGTGTAGACATTGCCTCCCAGATTTTCGGACCTTCTTCGATCTCTGCTTGCTGAACCGGATCTTGTTTCAGTTTTATTGGCCTATAGCCCAGTCCACTTCCAGGTGCTGCTCGATGATTTCTGACAGGAGTGGTCCTGCCTTGCAACTGTGTGCCCAGACCTCTTCCAGGCTCGTAGCCGTTCTTCATCATAATCCTCCATCTGGGGTACTCATGCACTTCCCCCTTTTGATAGCATCTAACGGGTACGGAGAAATAGTAGCGGCTTTCAGAGGATCAGCCACTGGACGGTAGACCTGTAATACCGACAGAAAAGGTTGTCGGCCAGGTAAAACAGCAGACTTAATGTTCAAGGTATGAGCAGCAGCAAGGATCGGCATGCTCGTTACTTTAATAATTCGTCCTTTGAAAGGGAATTTGAGGCATTGGTGATTCGTAGAGGGAATCGCCTCAAAAGTTTTAATATAAGGACGACCCAAAATGGCATTTATGGAAGGATCGATTTCTAGGATGTGAAATTCGACCTCTGCATGACTTACAGGGCCCAGCTCCACCTTTAAATAGACCATTCCCAGAGGGGAACGGGTAGAATTGTCATATGCTGTCACTGAGATGGGGCTGGGCAGCCATTTTTCTTTGGGCACACCGCATAGCTCCAGGGTCTTTGGAGGTAAAACATTGATCGAAGCCCCTGTGTCGACCAGGCATGCATCCACGGCCTTCTTACAGATGTTGACCGTGATGCTCAAAGCCATGCTTCTGGCTGCCGGCGGTGCTAGTTCCGATGTATGAAATGTAATGGAGGGCTGATCCCCCTGAGGAACTAGTAGTGCTGCAATCTTCTCTACCGGCACGTCCTCATTGACCATCACCTTCTGTAGATATTCCATTAAAGCTTCTTGGTGAATCTTGGATCTTTTGATCAATTCAAGTATAGTGATCCGTGCCGGTGTCCGATCTAGATGTTTCAACAAGTCATATTGAGTGCCTGGTGCACTCTCTTCATTATGGGATTCCTCAGTCGGCTGTGATGGGCCGTCTCTAACTGTGGACTGAGGAAAGACCTTGTTGAAAATCCTTCCACTCCGGAGCGCGTGTTCCTCAACCGTGGAGGATCCGGGTGACACCTTAAGTACCGCAGGGTTGGATGGTGCGGATGGCGTAGATGGTTGGTATGTAGGTGATGGCGTAGGGCTAGGTGGTGATGGCGCGGTGCGGATTAAAGGCCTAGAGGGTTGGATGGTGGATGTGTAAGTGGTTGGCGAAGTGGGGAATGGTACGCGTAATAGCGGTCTGGATGGTAAGGGGATATCTGGGTAGGTGGTAGTGGTAGCGGGTGAAGTAGGAAATCGTATGCGTAGTAATGGCCTGGATGGTAGGAGGGGCGCGTTATTGGTTTGCGGGGGGTTATATGATGGAGGCGTAGGAGTGCGGGGCGTGATGGGTTTCAGGAAGGCGGGTAGTGGTAATGGGTTATTGGGTGTGGGTGAGTGATATGTGGGTGTCGGTAGAGGGGTGATGGTAACGGGTTGTGGTCTGGGTATGTGGATGGTGCGGCGTGGTGGTCGCTCTGCGGTACTTGGAACGTGACCCGTTGAACAAAGAGAGGAAGAGTCCTCTACTCTCCACTGTTGCCCACGACCAGCCTCAGACTGGCTGTTCGTCAGAATGGGAGCAACCTGGTTTTGGTTCTGGTGCTCCGGGAGTGGATTCTACACTATGCCCATGTTGGGTGGTGCTGCTGCTTGGGCCGGTGGCCTTGCTTGCTGCTGCTGCTGCTGCTGTAGTCTTCTCGCCTTCAGGGCTGATATGTACTTTTTCATCTCCTCCCAGTCTATGCCGCCCTGCTCATTGAGATCATGAATATAATCTCTGAACTGAAAGCAGGTGTCAATGGTATGCCCAGGTTGCCTATGGAAGTAGCAATACTTGGACATATCGGCATTCTGAGGTCAGACGGCCTTTTCCCTTGGCAAAACTAAGGCATTAGCTGCCATTAGAGCACTGAAGATATCTGCCAAGGATTCTGGGAGGGCCGGGTACTCTGCCCTTTTCGGGCCTGGAGGTCTTCTCTGCTGGTTGTAGTCACCAGGAGGAGGGACATTATGTTACGCCGGCGGTGCGCGCGGCTGGTACTGTAGCTATTGCTGCTGCTGATACTGTTGCTGCCGTTGCGGCTGTTGTTGTAGTTGTTGCTGGTTCTGATTCGGCTGCTGGGGCCGCTGATACTGCTGTTGATAATGGGGGTTCTGCTGCTGCCTATACCCTTGTTGGTTCGGCTGTGGTGGTCTCTGGTACTGCTGCTGGTTCCTCACGAACTGGGGCGAGTTATTGTTCATGGTACTGACTTGCTCGTGAGAGAGCGTGCCCTCAGTAGTCGGACCTGTGCTGGGAGAATTTGGCACTGCAGGCTTCCGGGGTGGAGGCCTGCTAGGTCTGTGAGGATCAAAGACGCTAGAGAACGTAGCGTCTTTGAAGGCATTCTGGCAGTACCGTGCTCTTTCATAGAGCTCTGCCATGTTAGTCAAATTGTTCAAGGAGAGGACTAGCTTGAACTGGGGCGTGGCGTTAGAAATTAACATCTTCACTTGCTCAGACTCGGACAAGTGATCTTTCACCTTTTTAGCCAAGCCCCGCCACCTGTCAGCAAAACTGACAAACTCCTCATCAGGTTTCATCTTTTCTGCAATGAGGTCCGTGATAGACAAGGAGGGTGCAACTCTGTCCTGGTATCGTTGGATAAATTTGCGTGAAACGATACCGTAATCCTCTACTTCGGAGGGTTCCAGAGAAAAGAACCATTCGAGGGCTGGTCCCTCTAGAGATCTCTTGAACAAAAAGGCCAATGACCTCTTGTCGTTCTGCCAGAAAGATGATTCGTACATGAACTCCTTCAGATGCGTGAAGGGGTTACCAGTACCGTTATACTTCCGGTACACTGGCATCTCAGAGGGTGGCAGATGGAATACTGGCAGGCTCGGTAGACTGATCTCTGGCACAGCTTTAACCCCCATCATCTTCTGGAGGTTGTTGAACTGTTCATCCATGCGCTCCATCTTGGCCAGCAACGCTTGCGTGGTCAGATCTGCCTGGGGAGGAGGAGGAGGTGGAAGTACTTGATAGGCCTGTTGCCTAGAGTACGTTGGACATGGAGGACAATAAAGAGGAGGTCAGGTAGAGCTTCCGCCATGCCCGAGGGCATTTTGATAAATAGGCGTTTGCGGTCTAGCCGGTTGCCTAGATGATGAAAGTTGTGGCCCAGTTGGCCGAGAAGTAATATGAAGGTCTTCCATGGCCTGATGGATATAAAGAGGAGGAAGAGGAGGTTGTTGAGTAACAACAGGGGGAGCCATAGGGTTCGGCTCAGCAGGCTGCATGGGTGCCTTCCCCTTCAAAATAGACTGGATCGCCTCGAACTGCTGAGGGTCCAGTCGGGAGGCAAGAACTCCCAAAGCGTTGACAAGATCCATAGGATCAGAGGATGAGGGATCATTCTGATTCATGTCCCCCTCTAGATCGGGATTAGGAATCGCATATTCATGCGGGGGAAGATCAGGATATCGATCCTGTGGATGAAAGAGAGGGGTCCGAACATTCCCATCTTGTTGATATGGAATGGGGGCAAAATTACGGGAGGCATCAGCATCTCTCCCGTTCTCATAGTTGAAGTCTGAATCGCGAGGGGCATTAGCATCTCCCTCGTAGTTGATGATGGCGTCTTGAGCCATACTCAAGTCCCTGCCTGATCGCAGCAGCTTGATGTTAGATTCCCTTTTCAAAGATTTAACAAACAAGTTGTACAGAGATTAACCAAACAAGTGGATGGTTAACGTGATTTTAAGATTCCTTGTTGAGTTATTTGAATTGGATTAAACCACAATTTTGCTCAGGGAAAGGATCCTAATTTCAGTTCAATTTCCACCGTTATTCTCTAGGGCTTTCTCTCACAACGCTTTCGGAATCTAGCCGGGACTTCAATTGGTACAACCAGCCCGATGATCAAGGAGGAATACCTTGATTTTGGGGACTTATGGAGGTCTCAACGTCAAATTCTCTAGTCTGATCAAGGGACCAACCCAATCAAAGAGAGTTGCTGACGTCGAGTAGTGTGTTCCTAAGAAAGGGAGGGTATTCGCCTCAATGCGTATGCCCTACGGCCTGGATGGCCTCTAATGCTTAATAAATAATGGGTAGCTAGCACTCAAACCACAGAAATCTGGAAACTGAAAAATAATTAAGAAACTGTCTGAATCGCGTCGATGGTACTCGACGCTATTCAAAACAGAACTTAATTTTTTCGCAGAAACAGATCTGAAAAATAACTAAGAAACTGTCTGAATCGCGTCGATGGTAGTCGACGCTATTCAACACAGAACTTAATTTTTTCGCAGAAACATATGCAAACAGCAGAGAAGATGTGAAGACTGAAAGGCGTCTGGGAGTGTTGACGCGATTTTGAAACGCGTCAGTGCTCCTGGACGCTTTTAAGTTCGCAGAAACAGTTTTGCAGGAGGATTTTCTGGGTTGAATCCTCCTCAAACAGGATAAAAAGCAGTAAACAATCGACTCATGCAAATTTTTTTAGTTCCAGGTTTTAAACAGGATGATTTACTAACTAAACAATTAGGAAATCTATCAATCACACATCATTTTTATCACAAAAACAGCTTTTTGAACTAATCAAGGGGAGGGCAAGATCTTGCCACTGGGGTGTGCACGTGGTGCACGAGGGAAATTAATTAAACTAAAACACTCACCAATTGGTGAGGACGTGTCGAGAGACACAAGTGGTGCACCGTGGGTGCCCGATATGATGATAGCAAGAACAAAAAGAAACTAAAAGATGGCGAGACCAAGTCCCACCGTGATCGCCAAAAGAGCTGTAGGTGCTGAAAATGCTCGTGTGATTAACATGAAAAATCTGTGTTGTTTAGTGTAAACTAACCTATTAAAAATAGCAACTAAGGTGCAGTGATCACCAGAAACTTTTAACTTAAAAGTTTCAAAAGAGAGTTTTGATCGCCTACCTGTTTGAACGCGGAAGATGTTGAGTCTTTGATTCCCCTCCTTCAGCCGGCTAAAGAAAGAGAGCCCTTTATTTGTTCTTTCGTTCTTGCTGTTGAGTTTGAGGTTGAGGATCGTCCAGAAGTCCTTCTGGCTTTGTGCTTGCTTTCCCCTTTTGATCTCTTGTTGTTGTTGAGTGCAGCAGAAACAGAGACAAAGGAAATAAAGAAACAATGATGATGAGAATTTTAAGTAGAAGCAATATCTAAACTGATCATGATTTTAAGTATATAATTGAACAGCAAACTTACTTGTTTAAATAGCTTTGAAACCCCTTAAATCAAATAGGTTTTGAAAGATTATGCAGTGGTGTGTGTTGCATGAAGTGATTATGAAGAATGAAAGATTAATGAAGATATAGAATAAAAATGCAGAAATGAAACACTTATGCCCAATTGGTTGAAGCCTTGAAAGGATGAAGATTCTTGAAAGGACGCCGACTTCTGGAAATGGCAGCGCTCCGGCGTTCCGACGTAGTTGCTCCAATCTTCAACTCGCTATCACTCAATTAACTCAAGATTACACTTCACACTTTTTTACTCTTCGAGATGTAAGGTATTTATAGGCTTTTTCTGCGTTCGGGATTAACATAGAAAAATCTAGGATTTATCTATCTTAACCGACAGATAAATACTGATTAATTCATCTTTATCTGTAATTATCTAAAACGCGTCCACCATGGCTGACGCCTTTCAGATTAATTAAGATAAGGATAAATATCCGGGAAAACTTATCTTTATCTGTATTAGCTAAAACGCGTCTACCTGTGTAGACGTCTTTTACACTAATTATGATAAGGATAAACATCCGGAAGAGAAGTTAAAATAGCCTAGGAAACCTAAAACGCATCAGCCTTCACAGACGCCTTTTAGTTAATAAATAAATTGATTAAAAATTCAAATTTAAACGTCAAAATAAGAATAAACTCTAAATGGCGTCCACATGGGTCGACGTCTTTTAGACTTCTTCATATTTTAACTGAAATTTGAACTAAAATCAATTTAATTGATTAACTTAAACATGTCTGTTAAACCCGACACTCAAAAATATCAATAAAAATTAATCAATGATTAAATATCAGACCATTCTGAGGCATTATTATATGGTATGAAATTTACTCGAAATGATGTCAAAATTAGCGTGTCTACAACTGGATTTAGTAACAGCAAAACAGATTCCATCCATGATAACTTTTAGGAAAGGCAAAGAGCCCGTCCTTTCATCAGTCAATTCTCATCTCAGGCCTAGGTCCGGCATAGGTTGGCAGCTCATGAGTAAGATGGGGTATAGCTCAGGCTCCGGGTTAGGAAGAGAAGAACAAGGCATTCGTGACCCTATCTTAGAGAACCCTATCATTGGGGGATATGGCCTGGGTTACAAGTCTACTAAACCACCAAAAGGGACAGAGAAATGGTCCCTCATGAATCACTTTGTAAGAAAGAAGCAGGAGTTGCCTAGGATAGAAGAGGGGGTCCAAGAAGAGAACGAGGGTAGTCGAGAAGGAAATGAAGAAGATTTTGGCATATCATCCTTGTTTCATGAATCAAACAGCCCACCGATAGGGCTCTTCTTGGCCAAGGATGAACCAGCTCCTGCTACGTTCATTCCTTTCTTGTTCCACCCACCTTCCATCCCGATGCTCTCAGCTCCGGTCGCCGCCTCTTCTTCTGAATGTTTCATGTTAGAGGCGTTTGGTCGCGAAAAAAAAAAGTCTAATTCTCATCTTGAAGGGGGCGAAGTCACTTTCGAGGAGCTTACATGGTGGGGCAACCCCACCATCGTTGAATCTTTGTCCCAAGGATCTACCCTTGTCCCATCCGAGACAAAACTGACCCATTCTCCAGGTCACGTACATAGTAGTTTAGGAATTAGGATAGCCTCCTCCCTGTCTAGAGATTGTAGGGCTAAGCAAGTTCCTTTGTTCTTAGTTCAGGAGTTAGCAAATAGGTGTAAAGTTTTGAACAAAATGGATAAGTTTCTTCAGATAGGGGTCATCTCTGAGCCATTGGAGCTTGTGAAAGATGAATCTTACAATGATGGTCTGGGAGTATTTGAGCTTAGCGAAGGGGAAGAGGAGGATGACTTGGCCGAACCACTTGTCAATGGGACGAGACGGTTTAATGAACCTTCATCAGCCATCGACGAACCCACTAAAGAAGTCAACCTTGGAACAGAGAAGGATCCGAAGATAGTGCTAATTAGCGCCCGATTGAGTCCGGAAGAAGAAGGGTCCATAACAGCTATGCTCCGGGAACATCGTGATGGGTTTGCTTGGTCATATAAGGATATGCCCGGATTAAACACATAATTGGTGGAACATCGGTTAATCCTCAAGTCAGATGCTAAACCCGTGAAACAAAAGTTGAGACGGCTACAACCGGAATTAGCACTTAAAGTAAAAGAAGAGGTTGACAAATTACACAAGGCCAAGTTCATTCGGGTAGTGCTCTATCCTAAGTGGGTAGCTAATATCGTCCCCGTGGCAAAAAAGGACAGAAAGGTTAGGGTTTGCATAGATTTTCGCAATCTCAATCAAGCATGTCCAAAGGATGATTTCCCACTTCCTCATATAGACTTGCTGGTCGATAACACAACTGGATTTGAAATGTTGTCCTTCATGGATGGTTTTTCGGGATATAATCAAATCCGACTAGCTAAAGAAGACCAAGAGAAGACATCTTTCATAACCCCATGGGGAACTTATTGCTACATGGTCATGCCATTTGAGCTTAAGAATGCTGGAGCCACCTACCAGAGGGCAATGATGGCGATCTTTCATGACATGATTCACATCGACATGGAGGTTTATGTGGATGACATCTTAGTGAAGTCTAAAACCAAGATGGGACATGCTCAAGTTCTTAGGGCTGTAATACAGAGGTCAAGAGAGCACCAACTGAAAATGAACCCAAAAAAGTGCGTATTCGGTGTTTCTTCTAGTAAATTGCTAGGGTTCATGGTAAGCAGAAGGGGGTTTGAGGTCGATCCGGACAAAGTGAAGGCGATAGTGGAAATGCCCCCTCCTAAAAATGTCAGTGATATAAAGGGTCTCATCGGCCGTTTGCAATTCATCAGACGGTTCATATCTCAACATTCTGTAAGATGTAAACCCTTTTATGATTTACTGAAAGGAAGGGCAATGTTTATTTGGAGTGATAAGTGTCAAAAGGCCTTCGACGAATTGAAGAGCTATCTCCTCAATCCACCCACCCTTATGGCTCCTATCCCGGGGCGGCCTTTATTGCTATATGTCTCCACCACTGAAGAATCGGCTGGAGCAGTATTGGCCCAACTTGACGACGAGAAGAAAGAAAGAGCAGTGTACTATCTCTCCAAGCTCTTCAACGATGCTGAAAAGCGATACACTGCCATGGAAAGGACATGTGCGGCCGTCGTCTGGGTAGTGCAGAAATTGAAGCACTACTTCCTCGCCCGCGAGGTCAAACTCATAGCAAGAATGGACCCGATAAGATATTTGCTAGAGCGGCCAGTTGTAACAGACAGGCTGGTGAGATGGCAGACCTTCCTGAACCAATTTGACATTACCTATGCAAATCAGAAGGCTGTCAAGGGGCAAGCAATTGCCGAGCACCTTGTAAGGACTGAGGTTTTCAGATCCGATTTTCAGGGTCGGACCTTGTAGTCTAGGCCCTGATGGGGCTAAGACTCTGATATGTTTCGCGTCGAGCGAGCTCGACGCGGTTTAAACGGCGTCCAGCATTGCAAACGTATTTTAGATTGTGCCACGTGGGTGCCACGTGGGCTAGCTTTGGGCCGCGAGAGTACGGTCCTGTCGTGTCGTCTGAACGGCGTCCGCGAGGGACGACGCCTTTCAGACTGCGACCCTGGGTTGTCAGTGTACAGCGCTAGTCTTGTCGTCTGAACGGCGTCTTGGATGGATGACGCGTTTCAGAGTTCTGTCAGAGCGGCCCGTCATGTCGACTGATAGGCGTCCGTACAGCACGACGCGTTTTAACCAGTTTCTGGTTACCCCGCGAACCTTCCCTCCTTTTCCTCATTCTTACCCTCACACTCTCTCTACTCACCCTCTCCACCCTCCGACTCTCCCCACTCTTCCCCTTCCCTTTCCCCTTCTTCCTCTTCCACCTCTCACCACTGCCACCACCACTTTCTTCGCGGCGTTCCATTCTCTGGACGGCGGCCGACGTCCCGGCGGAGTCCTCGGAGTACCGGCGACGGTTTGCGGTGCGACGGTTTGGCGGCGGAGCCAGGAGGAGTTCAAGAATCGGTAGGGTGACGATTCCCGTAGTGTTTTATTTTAAAACCATGTTCTTCCGCTTGAAGCATGCTACGGATCTATGGTTTTTGGGTAGAATGAGCATGTTAGGGGCTTTTTCTTGATGGGAATGGGAGTTTCTGTGAATGTGGATGTGTGATGGTTTAGCTTTCCCCTCTTCCTCCTCCGTTTGGTTTGATTTTGGGACATTTGGGGGTGAAAAAGGGAGCCCTCGGGCAGACTGCGGGACCAGGTTTCTGGCACTAAAAGACGTCGTACCTGGACGACGCCATTTAGAATGGCAACGGGTCAGTACGACGCCTTTTAGGCAGAAATCTCCCTGTTTGAGGTTCTGCCAGTTTGGGTTTCTGGCGTTAAATGACGTCGTCCAGGTCCGACGTCATTTAGAATGGCGACGGGATAGCACGGCGCCATTTAGGCAGAAATCGCCCAGATTAGAGGATTCTACATGTTTTGGGTTCTGGTGTAAAGGGCGTCTGAGGACAGTGACGCCTTTTGAAAAGGCGGCTTCCTAGGACGACGCGTTTTAAGAGAATCAACCGTGGCCTGTCCCTGCTTCTGTCACTGTTAGGCGACGAGGGATGGCGACGCGTTTTTAAAAGGCGGCTAACTGTGACGACGCCTTTTTAGGCCATATTCTGAGGCCGAGATTTCATGAACCAGTTTAGGATGCTTGAATAGCGTCGGCCTTGGGCGACGCGATTCAAGACAGAACCATACTAATCCATGCCAGTAAAATGTATTTACACTATTCGATAGTCGGTTAAATGCATGCCTTAAATCTACTCGATAATGATGGATTATTCGTGACCGGATCACACTGTACCGTCTTTTGTGTTACTGTGGACCTAGAGTGACAGTTGTAGCGCTTTATCACCCTGTGCTGGTGTGGGTGGAGCACAGCGCCGGTGGGAGCAGTGGTGGGGTGACGCCTAGTGAGAGAGGGTCACCTGGTGAACCCCGGGGTTAGCTAGTACCGGTGTCGGAGTGGTACCTGTGGAGTGTCACTCGTGCTGGAGGAAGGAGTGACCATCTGAGGCAGTTGGGCCGGAGTAGCTAGCGTGCTATCCGAGGGGTTACTGTTTGGTCTCAGCGGGTCGGTGTTTCCCACTTTCGTTGTGTGGTTGACGTGTTTTGAGGATACGCTGGTTACGGGTTCCCTGGTAAATTGGAATTATGCATGTTAAATATACTTTGAATGCATGTGATTCATATCGAGATTTAGGTGTAGTAATTACTGCTTTACTTAGTTACTGTATCACCAGCTGTACTTTGCACTTGTGGGTGTGTGAGTGGGCAGTGGGGATCGAAGGATCCCGACTAAGTCTTTTTGTTGAGACTCACCCCTGCGGTTTTCAGGTGAGGACTCCAGGCAGACTTAGCGGGGGGTGTGCTGCTGTGTGTCGCGCGCCGTCAGCTGTTGTTCCGGGGTATGCCCCGACGTAGTTGTTATCTTCATTTCTGGCATGTATGCTTAATTATTTCTTTTATGTTGGAGTATGTAATTATTTGCTGTATCGAGTCGCATTGTAATAACTTTTAATTCATGCATTTTCCTTTCAATTCAATGCGATGTGAATGTTTAGCTTAGTTTATTATTTATTTCCCAGGATTACTTAGATCCTGGTTTTGTTCCAAATTAATGATTCGGTACCCATTTAGTAATCGGATCTCCGATTATAGGGTGGCGGGTCGTTACAGTTGGTATCAGAGCATTCGGTCTGGCAAATAAATGAATAACTAGGTTAAATGTCGTGAGTCCGGCAAATAATTACATTATCCCGTACAGGCACGGCGGTAGTATAGGTTTTAGGATTCTAACTAGAACTTTTCGATTTTGTGTGTGTAGGCGATTAGATGACTCCTAGGAAGAGGATGCCGGTTATTAGAGAGCGGGGAGACGTCCCTAGTGGATCTGAGGCCGGTAGGCCGAGTGTAGAGCAGTTCATGGAGACTATGATGGACACGATGCCTAGATATCAGACCCGGGACCCTAGTGAGAGTTCCAGTGCTCGGGAGGGTCTACAACTACACCAGAGAGATTCTTGAAGCTGAGGCCACCTCATTTCACTGGTCGTCCCGACCCTGATGAGGCCGTTCACTGGTTGAGGGAGATGGAGAAGACTTTTGATACTATGGATTGTGCAGCAGTTGAGAGGACTCCGTTGGCTACCTTTATGTTGAAGGATAGCGCTATGATTGGTGGATCACTTTGAAGAGTTAGTCATATGAGGATAGGAGTCTCAGGGAGATTTCATGGGAGACTTTTGTGAAAGAATTCAATGCGCAGTATTTCCCTAGGCATGTCTAGAGGGCCAAGGAAAGGGAATTTATGGAGCTGACTCAGGGGAGTATGATAGTACTCGAGTACCAGGCGAAGTTTGTTTCGCTTGGGAGGTTTGTGACTTTCATTTCAGGGGACGAGGAGCATCGTACTGAGAGGTTTGTGGATGGATTGAGGCTCAGTCTGAGGAACTTTGTGGCATCTCACTGATGTACAGATTTGGCATCAGCGGTTAGGTGTGTAGCAGCAGTGGAGGCACAGCAGAATCAGTCAGCCCGGGAGAGAGGACTGACTGCTCAGGGACTAGCTCGTGGCAGGGGTAAGGCAGCGGTAGCAGCCCCTTCGTCCGGATCGGGATCGTCGTCACTCGGCTCCAGATTTAGGAGATTCTTTCGAGGCGGTGGCAGCAGTAGTGGCAGCAGCGGTAGTAGCAGACCCAGGCAGGATCAGCAGAGCCAATCGGTGTCCAGCGCTCAGCAGGAGTCAGCTCAGAGGCTTCCAGCAGTTTGTCAGCACTGTGGTGGTACTCATGGTGGGACTCAGTGTCCTGCTTTTTCCGGGAGATGCTATACTTGTGGCCAGCAGGGCCACATGGCGAGGTTTTGCCCGCAGGGGCGTGGCCAGAGGCAAGGGCCAGCTGATCAGAAGAAGCCGAGAACCCAGGGGAGAGTGCTAGCTATCACCAGGAAGGAGGCTCGTGCATCCAACTTGGTGGAAGGTACACTTTCTGTTCTTGGGAACTCTGCACATGTGCTAATTGATTCGGGTGCTTCGCATTCTTTCATTTCTGAGCAGTTCATAGATGTTCTTTCTGTACCCGTTGATGAGCTATCTGATGGATTGATGGTGGAGGTTCCTTCTGGGGATTTTATGTTGTCTTATAACTGTTTGAGGGATGTTCCCTTGACCATTGAGGGCCATGAGTTACCTGCCCAGTTGGTTGTGCTTGCCATTCGTGATTTTGATGTTATCCTGGGCATGGACTGGTTGGAGACTTATTATGCTGAAGTGGACTGCCATAGGAAGAGAGTGCGTTTCTCTATTCCAGATATCCCGACCTTCTACTTCCAAGGTATTAGACTCTCTTCTCAAGGTATTCTTATTTCTACCTTTAAGGCCCAGAGGTTGCTTGTTGGTGGCTGCGAGGCTTTCCTTGCCTCTATCGTTTTAGCTGATGATAGTAGAAGTCCCAGTCCTTGGGAGGTGTCTGTAGTGTGTGACTTTGCAGATGTGTTTCCTGAGGAGTTGCCAGGCCTTCCTCCTCAGCGAGAGGTCGAGTTTACCATTGAGTTTGCACCGGGTACGGCACCCTTGTCTAAGGCCCCGTATCGGATGGCACCAGCCGAACTCGCTGAGTTGAAGGCGCAGTTGCAGGAATTGCTGGATAAGGGTTTCATTCGTCCCAGTACTTCTTCGTGGGGTGCTCCAGTTCTATTTGTCAGGAAGAAGGATGGTTCTCTGAGGTTGTGCATTGATTATAGACAGCTGAACCAGGTGACAATAAAGAATAAGTACCCACTTCCAAGGATTGATGATTTGATGGATCAGCTGCAGTCTGCAAAGGTGTTTTCTAAGATTGACTTGAGATCTGGATATTATCAGATGAGGATCCGTGAGGTCGATATTAGTAAGACGGCTTTTAGAACTCGGTACGGACATTATGAGTTTTTGGTTATGCCTTTTGGCTTGACCAATGCTCCGGTGGCTTTTATGGACCTGATGAACCGAGTCTTCAGGGCCTATCTGGATCAGTTTGTGGTAGTATTTGTAGATGATATTTTAATATATTATTCTTCTGAGGAAGAGCACGCCACTCATCTTGGGGTGGTGTTGCAGGTCCTGAGAGAGCACCAACTCTATGTCAAGTTTAGCAAGTGTGAATTCTGGCTAGACAAGGTACAGTTCCTTGGGCTTGTCATTTCTGGCGAGGGTATCGCAGTGGATCCAGCCAAGATCGAGGCAGTGATGGATTGGAGAAGGGCAACTTCTGTGACTGAGATCAGGAGCTTCTTGGGGCTAGCAGGTTATTACAGGCGGTTTGTTCAGGGGTTTTCTTCGATAGCGGCCCCCTTGTCGAGGTTGACTCGAAAGGGAGTTCGTTTTGTATGGACCGAGGAGTGTGAGCGGAGTTTCATTGAGTTAAAGACTCGCCTCACTTCGGCCCCAGTGTTGGTACTTCCATCAGGTTATGGGGGGTTTGTGGTTTATTCAGATGCGTCTCATCGAGGTTTGGGTGCAGTTCTAATGCAGCATGACAGGGTCGTGGCCTATGCTTCTAGACAGCTGAAGAAGCATGAGGAGAACTATCCCACCCATGATTTGGAATTGGCAGTTGTGGTTTTTGCACTGAAGATCTGGAGACATTATTTGTATGGAGAGAAATTTCAAGTTTTTACTGATCACAAGAGCCTGAAGTATGTGTTCACTCAGAGGGATCTGAATTTGAGGCAGCGTAGGTGGATGGAAGTCATCAAGGATTATGACCTCGACCTTTCTTATCATCTGGGCAAAGCGAATGTGGTGGCAGACGCCTTGAGTCGGAAGACGGTTGATCGTTTGGAATTGTGCGTCGTTAAACACATGAAAACGTTCAATCTAAATTTATCCAGCTCACTAAAATCAGATTTTAAAAATTAACAGTGGTGAGTCCGAGTCGATCCACAGGGAGTTAGAATTTTAATTTAGAAAACTTTGGAATCTAGTTATCTAAAAATAGATGAGAATTTGAATAACTAATTACTTAATTAAGCTAAAACTCAATTAGCTAATGATACTTAAAAATATAATTACTTTAATTAAACAAATCTTTTTTTTTCTTTTCTTTTTCAGAAATTAACCACAAACATATATGGAAAATAAGCACGACAAAGAAAATTATAACATCAAAGACAAACTATTGTTTAAATGTATAAATCATTAATTATCATGAATCAAATAACCTAATTAACAACTAATAATTAATTAAACAACAACTATTCAAAAATTAACCCTAATTAAATAACCACTAACTAATTAAACAATACCTAAACATCAAATAACTAACAACTACCCCTCATTAAATAACAAAGACTATGCTAGTGGGGGAAATAGAAAGGGCAACCCAACAACAATATGTGGGTCTGCCGGCGCAGTGGACCACAAGGAAAGGGGGGTGGCGCAGTGGTCCGGGCTTGCTGCAGCTTGGACGGCTGGAGGAGGGGGTTTGCTGTTGTGCTGGCTACGTGGAATGCTTGGAAGCTGCCGGCTGGAAGGATGAGAAGATGCTGGACAGGAAGGCTGCTGTTGCTGCTGGCAGGCTGGTTGCTGTAGACAGCTGGTTGACGTGGAGGAGCTTGGAGGAAGGATGCTTGCCGCTGGTTCACGTGGAAGTCGGCAGTGCTGGAGGGAGCAGCTTCACCGGGCTGCATGCAGGATGAACTTGAGGAGGAGGCCGGCTGGAGTTGCTGCTGATTCTGGGCACGCCGGCTTAGTGTGTTGGTGCTGGCCGCTGCTTGCAGGAGCTGCTGCTACGTGGAAGAGCTGGAGCTTGCCGCTGCGTGGAGGATAAGCTGTTGGCACGTGGAGGCTTCACCGCATGCAGGCTGTGCGCTGGAGGAAGCAGGTGCAGCTGCTGCTGGGTGTGCTGGGTGTGCGTGGGGAAGGGCTTCACCGCAGCCGTGAAGCTGCTGGCCGGCGGCTGGTGGAAGGGGTGCTGGAGGTCTGTCGCGTGGAGAAGGCCTTCACCAAACGTGCATGCAGGTGCGGTGGAGGAGCTTGCTGCTGCGTGGAGCCGCTGCCGCGTAGAGCTGCTGGAGAGCGTTGCCGCGTAGAGGATGTTGGCGGCTTCACCGCAGGTAGAACTGAAGTTGTTGCTTGCTGGTGTGTTCGCATGCACGTGGATGATGACCAGTGAAACGGCGAGGGAGATATTGAGAAGAGGAGGAAAGACCGAGAGAGGTAGAACCAGAGATAGGGAGAGAAGGATGCTGCAGGAAAAAAAATAAAACACATAGAGAACCGAGACGGAGGAGGAAGAGAAAGAGGAGAAGAGAGGAATAGAAACAGAGAGAAAGAGAAACCGAGGAAGAAAGAGAGGGAGAGCCGGAGAGAAGGGAGCTGCGGAGGGCGAGGAATAGAAGAGAGAGAGAAAGATAACTAGAGAGAGAGAATACGGGAGAGAAACTAGCCAGAGAGGGCCAAAGAGAAACTGCGGGAAGGAAGATTTATAGAGAGGAGAAGGAGTAGCCGGCTGGAGAGGAGAGAAGCTACGGGTTTGAGTTGGAAAAGGAGGAGGATCTGCCGAAAAACGTGGGAGAGGCTGAGAAGAGTGGAAACTGGAGAAGAAATAGGATTCAAATTTCTAAAACGAGAGAGAGAGAGAGGATTTTTAAAATAAAGGAAAGGATGTGTTTAGGAAATTGGAGAGACGGAAGGAAGTAGTGGGTTTTGGGAAACTCCAGTGAAGGAAGGAATCAAATTGTATTTTTACCCCTGTTTTAGTTGAAATCCGCACACTAGACCTCCCCCAAATTTCCGGAAACTCCACCAGCTGCACTGCATCATCGGCATGTCCTGTTCACACAAAATAAATATAATTTAGTGCATTATCATAAAAATATCATCATATTTATTCATTTCGTCTCGGTTTTGTCGAAAAACTGCAAATGCGCTATGCTCCTTTAATCACATGAAATGACGATGTTTTTAAGTCAGAATTTGATGAAATTGGTACTGTTGGACTTGTTACACAATTATCTATCATTTCATGCTATTTTGCAAATAAAAACATGAGTATGATGCATATGATTGCCTTTAAATGATCAATTTAACATTTTATCAACGGTCGTGTCATACCTTATGATTCGAGAATGGAGATTATTTGAGCAGGTTGTGGAATCTTCCTTTCGGGTTCCACGTGAGGATGATAGAGCCGTGTTGGCTAGCTTGACTGTGAGACCAGCAGTGTACCATGCTGTGATTGAGGCTCAGAGGGCAGATGTAGAGTTATCGCAGATTCTCCAGAGACCAGAGGTGGAGTTGTGGGATGACGGTAGAGTCAGGGTTAGAGGCAGACTCCATGTTCCAGCTGAAGAGGACGTGCACAGGAGTGTCCTTGATGAGGCGCACCGTTCTAGATATGCAGTGCATCCCGGGACAACTAAGATGTTTCATTGTTTGAGGAGGCACTTTTGGTGGCCTGGTATGAAGAAAGATGTGGCTGAGTATGTGGCTAGGTGCATGACTTGTCAGCAGGTTAAAGCCGAACATCAGAGACCAGGAGGGTTGTTGCAGCCCTTGCCGGTTCCGGAATGGAAATGGGAGCATGTGACTATGGATTTTGTGATGGGATTACCTGTATCCCCTAGCAGAAGGGACGCGATCTGGGTTATTGTTGATCGGTTGACCAAGTCTGCTCACTTCCTAGCTATTAGGAAGGACTGGTCAGTCGGTAAGTTGGCTAAGTTGTTTGTAGATCGGATCATCTCTCTACACGGGGTGCCTTTATCCATCGTATCAGACCGGGATCCGAGGTTTACTTCCAGGTTCTGGAAGAGTTTTCATAAGGCCTTGGGCACGCAGTTGGCCTTCAGTTCGGCCTATCATCCGAGACTGATGGGCAGTCTGAGAGGACCATTCAGACTCTGGAGGATATGCTCAGGGCATGTTGCTTAGACTGGGGAGGTTCTTGGGAGCAACATTTTGTCTACTGTGGAGTTTGCCTACAATAACAGTTATCATTCTAGTATCGGCATGGCGCCTTACGAGCCTTTGTACGGGCGGCCGTGTCGATCCCCGGTGTGTTGGTCCGAGATTGGCGAGAGGCAGATAGCAGGGCCAGAGTTAGTACAGCAGTGTGCTGAGGTTGCCAGGATGGTATGGCAGAGATTAATCGCAGCTCAGAGCAGGCAGAAGAGTTATGCTGATATCCGGAGGAGGCCGCTTGAGTTTGAGGTTGGAGACCACGTGTTTCTCCGAGTCTCACCCTCCAAGGGTGTGATGAGCTTCGGGAAGCGGGGCAAGCTAAGTCCGCGATATATTGGGCCTTTTCCCATTCTTGCTCGAATTGGGGAAACCGCGTATCAGCTGGCCTTGACGCCCAGTCTTGCAGGGGTGCACGATGTGTTCAATGTTTCTTTGCTGAGAAGATATGTTCAGGATCCATCCCATGTTTTAGATTTTTCAGAGTTGGAGATCGCTGAGGACTTATCCTTTCCAGAGTTTCCAGTTCGTATTGAGGATTGCAGAGAACAGCTCCTTCGGAACAAGGTTGTGCCTTTGGTTAAGGTAATTTGGCAGTACCGCTCCGGAGGCGAGGCAACCAGGGAGCATGAGGACGAGATGCGGGAGCAGTTTCCTTACCTTTTCTCGTAAGTTCTCTTGTGAGCTTGTATCTTTATGTTTCAACCTCGTTAATTCTAGCAGGCAATTTCGGGGGCGAAATTCTTATAAGGGGGGGGAATGTAAGGACTGAGGTTTTCGGATCCGGTTTTCGGGGTCGGACCTTGTAGTCTAGGCCCTGATGGGGCTGAGACTCTGTTCTCTTTCACGTCGAGCGGGCTCAACGCGGTTTAAACGGCGTCCAGCATTGCAGACGCATTTTAGATTGTGCCACGTGGGTGCCACGTGGGCCGCGAGAGTACGGCCCTGTCGTGTCGTCTGAACGGCGTCCGCGAGGGACGACGCCTTTCAGATGCGACCCTGGGTTGTCAGTGTACGACGCCAGTCATGTCGTCTGAACGGCGTCTTGGATGGACGACGCGTTTCAGAGTTCTGTCAGAGCGGCCCGTCATGTCGACTGATAGGCGTCCGTACAGCGCGACGCGTTTTAGCCAGTTTCTGGTTACCCCGCGAACCTTCCCTCCTTTCCCTCATTCTCACCCTCACACTCTCTCTCTCCTCACCCTCTCCACCCTCCGACTCTCCCCACTCTTCCCCTTCCCTTTCCCCTTCTTCCTCTTACACCTCACCACCTCTCACCACTGCCACCACCACTTTCTTCGCGGCGTTCCATTCTCCGGACGGCAGCCGACGTCCCGGCGGAGTGGCGGCGTCCTCAGAGTACCGGCGGCGGTTTGCGGTGCGACGGTTTGGCAGCGGAGCCAGGAGGAGTTCAAGAATCGGTAGGGTGACGATTCCCGTAGTGTTTTATTTTAAAACCATGTTATTCCGCTTGAACCATGCTACGGATCTATTGTTTTTGGGTAGAATGAGCATGTTAGGGGCTTTTTCTTGATGGGAATGGGAGTTTCTGTGAATGTGGATTTGTGATGGTTTAGCTTGCCCCTCTTCCTCCTCCGTTTGGTTTGATTTTGGGGCATTTGGGGGTGAAAAAGGGAGCCCTCGGGCAGACTGCGGGACCAGGTTTCTGGCGCTAAAAGATGTCGTACCTGGACGACGCCATTTAGAATGGCGACGGGTCAGTACGACGCCTTTTAGGCAGAAATCTCCCTGTTTGAGGTTCTGCTACTTTGGGTTTCTTGCGTTAAATGACGTCGTCCAGGTCCGACGTCATTTAGAATGGCGACGGGACAGCACGATGCCATTTAGGCAGAAATCGCCCAGATTAGAGGATTCTGCATGTTTTGGGTTATGGTGTAAAGGGCGTCTGAGGACAGTGATGCCTTTTGAAAAGGCGGCTTCCCAGGACGACGCGTTTTAAGAGAATCAACCGTGGACTGTCCCTACTTCTGTCACTGTTAGGCGACGAGGGATGGCGACGCGTTTTTAAAAGGCGGCTAACTGTGACGACGCCTTTTTAGGCCATATTCTGAGGCCGAGATTTCATGAACTAGTTTAGGATGCTTGAATAGCGTCGGCCTTGGGCGACGCGATTCAAGACAGAACCACACTAATCCATGCCAGTAAAATGTATTTACACTATTAGATAGTCGGTTAAATGCATGCCTTAAATCTACTCGATAATGATGGATTATTCGTGACCGGATCACACTGTACCGTGTTTTGTGTTACTGTAGACCTAGAGTGACAGTTGTAGCGCTTTATCACCCTGTGCTGGCGTGGGTGGAGCACAGCGCCGGTGGGAGCAGTGGTGGGGTGACGCCTAGTGAGAGAGGGTCACTTGGTGAACCCTAGGGTTAGCTAGTACCGGTGTCGGAGTGGTACCTGTGGAGTGTCACTCGTGCTGGGGGAAGGAGTGACCACCTGAGCCAGTTGGGCCGGAGTAGCTAGCGTGCTATCCGAGGGGTTACTGTTTGGTCTCAGCGGGTCGGTGTTTCCCACTTTCGTTGTGTGGTTGACGTGTTTTGAGGATACGCTGGTTACGGGTTCCCTGGTAAATTGGAATTATGCATGTTAAATATACTTCGAATGCATGTGATTCATATCGAGATTTAGGTGTAGTAATTACTGCTTTACTTGGTTACTGTATCACCAGCTGTACTTTGCACTTGTGTGTGTGTGAGTGGGCAGTGGGGATCGAAGGATCCCTACTGAGTCTTTTCGTTGAGACTCACCCCTGCGGTTTTCAGGTGAGGACTCCAGGCAGACTTAGCGGGGGGTGTGCTGCTGTGTGTCGCGCGCCGTCAGCTGTTGTTCCGGGGTATGCCCCGACGTAGTTGTTATCTTCATTTCTGGCCTGTATGCTTAATTATTTCTTTTCTGTTGGAGTATGTAATTATTTGCTGTATCGAGTCGCATTGTAATAACTTTTAATTCCTGCATTTTCCTTTCAATTCAATGCGATGTGAATGTTTAGCTTAGTTTATTATTTATTTTCGAGACTTACTTAGATCCTGGTTTGGTTCCAAATTAATGATTCGGTACTCATTTAGTAATCGGATCTCCGATTATAGGGTGGCGGGTCGTTACACACCTAGCCCATCATCCACTACCTACATTTTCACCCGCCGACGATGAATTCCAGGATGAGGAGTTGGGTCTAATAGTGGATGACACCCCATCCTGGGTCCTTTACTTCGACGGGGCGCTTAATTCTCTGCATACTTGCCAACTCACCTTCTCAGTGACCAACAATGTCGCTGAATATGAGGCTCTCCTAGCTGGCTTAAAATTGGCGTTGGTCCTCAAAGTCCTGGAATTGAGGATAATTGGAGATTCCCAATTGATCCTCCGCCAAACCGTGGGCAAGTATCAAACCCAGGATCCAAAATTGAAGCCATATCAGGAGTTAGTGAGATCGCTAACCAGGCATTTCAGAAGGATTACCTATGTACATGTGCCTAGGTCTCAGAACATCTTAGCAGATGCCCTGGCCTCCCTGTTTTCAGCACTAGAAATTCCCATCACTAAAAGTTCAGCCACCATCACTCTACACAAGCGAAATTCACCCTCCTTCTGGGACCCCTGGTTCCAACAATTCCTTCTCTCGTCAGAGCATGTCTCTGCTATCACGGAGGAATTCACCCCCGATTGGGATAATGGGAATCCGTGGTATTTTGATATCATGAACTACCTTCGCGATGGATCCTTCCCATCTTATGCCACAACTTCTGACCGCAAGGCTATCCGCCGTGCATCTCAACGCTACCTTATCTTAGGCAGACTCCTTTTCAGAAGATCCTTCAGTAGGGTGCTCCTTCGGTGTTTAGATGATGCTGAGATCCATCATGTCATGGAAGCAACTCATGCAAGCGATTGTGGTGGTTAGATCAATAGCCGTGCCTTGACTCAAAAGCTCCTCCTGTCCTATTATTGGCCTTCAATGGAGGCTAATTATTCCATATTTGTTCAGAGGTGTTTGAAATGTCAGTTACATGCTAACAAGATTCATGCACCTTCATCATCTCTCAAATCCGTCATTTCCCCTTGGCCCTTCGCCATGTGGGCATTCGACGTCATAGGACCTTTGGAGGATCGATCAGGCGAAATAAAAGGGAAATCATTTATCTTAACTGCCACTGAGTATTTCACTAAATGGGCTGAAGCAGAAGCATTTGCGGAGATCAAAGCATCCACGGTGGGGAAGTTCATCAAGAGCAACATTCTCGCCATATTCGGGACACCACGCGATCTCATCACCGACAATTGACCACAATTCATCTCCCAGAAGTTCCAGGACATGTACAGTAAGTATGGCATTAATTTGCACCACTCTTCGCCTTACTATCCACAAGGAAATGGTCAAGCCGAAGCCACCAATAAGACTCTCATTCGAATCACCAAAAGAACTTGCAGATCTCACAATTATTCAAACTGGTCGGATCGCCTAGTCGAAGCTCTTTGGGCGTATCGCACTTCTGTCCGAACTCCCACCGGACAAACACCTTATGCACTGACATTCGGAACAGATGCGGTACTTCCATATGAGATTCTCCTTCCTTCTCTAAGAGTGCAGTTAGATAATAGAATTAGCGACGCCGAACGTCGTAAGGCCATGCTTTCCAAACTGGAACTATTAGACGAAAAAAGGATAATGGCGGCAAACCATACTCATGTTTACAGAAATAGAATTGCGAGATTCTATGCAAAGAAGGTTCTCGAAATAAAGTTTGAAATTGGGGAAATGGTACTCAAGAGAAAAATGATCAAAATTCCTGGTCCCAGGAGTAAATTGCAAGAAAATTGGGAGGGTCCATTTGTAATCAAGGAGGCATACTCAGGTACTGCATACCGCCTAATCAATGAAAAGGGAGAGGAGTTACCCCATCCTTGGAATGGGGTGTATCTGAAGAAGTTTTACCCATAAAATGCACAAAAAAAATCAAAATTTTCAAAATCCAAAAAAATGGAATATTCCCAAAAGCAACAAAAATATTTGTAAATATGTGCATACCTCAATGAAAATGACAAAAAAAATTAGAAAAGACGCAAAATCCAGCTGTCTGGTGACTGCCACATAATCCCCTGTCTAGGTCTAGTTGCATGATAGATCGGGTTGACATTAAGGCTTGGCTAAGATTTTGGTCTACCAAAACCTTGGACGTGTCTACTTTACTTTCATACGGATCCCTATAATCATCATGAGATGCACACACCTACACATTTTTTTCAAAGAGAACCTTTTTAAAATGAGTTCGAGGTCTTTAGTACACTGTCAACTGCAACCTTTGCTCTTCGTCCCTCGACCGATCAGGATAGTTGACGCCCTTAAACGGTCGAGCTCAGCAAATTGCGGTTCCTCAACAACCCAATAGATGTAACCCCTCAAATAGGCCCAAAAATGAAATGTAAAAGACCAGAGCACGTGAAGAGGGCAGTGTCCCCGCGGGCGGAATATCAAATAACCCCGAAAAATATCAAGAAAGGAAAAGAAGTACAAAAAGAAAAGGGGTTCAAGCAATCATACAAAAAAGCCTGGTTGTGACCGTGCCTGGCCATGAAATCTACCAAAGGCCTTAAAAGTCAAAAATAGGGGCATTTAGGAGGTTAAAAAAGGGTCCGTTTTGTCGTAGCTCTACCTTTTAACAGTTTTGTCGATCCTCCTGTGAGGTTTGCCTCCAAAAATTTCTTCATTTTTTCTCCCTCAAGGTTCAACACGAGATAGCTATCTAAAGACCGAATATCATCTTAAAATGGTTTGTTTTTTCAAAAATCATCATATGCTTACATGATCACAGGAGTCCAAAGTGGGTAAAGAGTAATGTCAGTGTTTCTGGTGAACCAATTCCTTAACCATAATCTCAATGAGCACTCTCAAGACTTTAGGCTTAGGTCAATGCATGCGCATCACCAATAGGTGCGACGACGTCTGATTTTGGGTCAGCGTCGCGCGGTTGACCGTTTGGGTTCCAAGGTGTTCCATCTTATACCTTTTAGATTGTGAGGAGAGAGACCCAGGTCGGGCAGATCATTTACCTCGAAAACCTTTTGGGCAAACTTGGTGGTCGGAAGCAACTGGGAGCCTAAGCATGGCATGACGGTTTTGTCATCAGTATGAGTCTTAGCCGGTCAAGGTTAGTTTGAGGAGTCTAGAGGCCCAAATCAATCTAGATGTGTGCTTAGGATACCTGGGAAGTTGAGTGTGCATTTCCCTTTCATTATTCAATCAAGCTAAGTTTGGGCAGTCGCCAGGTGGTCGGAATCAAAAACATGTTTTCGTTCATCACACAACCCACTTTTTAATACCCGCTAGCATTTGCATATTCTCTTGTCACATTAATTTCAATGCTTTTCTTTTGTCTGATTAATAGGACACGGCCCCTTGACCCTATGCGAAGGCTAAGGAAAAGGTAGTTGCTCTTTTGGGCAAGGGGCTGAAAACAGATACTACTAACTGTTTCCCCTAATGTTGTGCATGCAGGTATGAACAAAAAGCAAAACAAGAAGTGTCTGGATACAAATAGAGAAATATGCAAGCATAACATAATGTTCATACATCACGATACAGGGGCATACCCCTATATCAGTTCTCAATCCCTCTTCCTTCCCTCCACCTCATCCTCTCTCCTATCTCGAGAGGAGTGCCTCATCTGACTTTCAGTGTCATCCTCCCGAGCACGGTGATGACCTGACGCCGGTCGCATAAACCCCGATGAGCCAGCAGGTCGTAGTGCTCTCCTCGCATCCTCAACAAGAAGGGAGTCGAGGCCTCTAAAGATGGAGCTCCCAACAGGTGCCTGGCCAGCCGATGGGGCAGGGATAGGGGGACGAGCTCTTGGACTCTGTGCACTAGATCTCGTGGCTCGTTCTCGCCACTTCTTCATCACTCGGTCCCACAGGGTTCGGTACTTGAAATCAAGCTCCCTCACCTCTGTCTGCGACCTTGTCATCTCCTCCCGCAAACCGGCTATCTTACCCTCCCAGTACACGTCTAGGTGGGATCCTTCTCTTGCCCTGGCCCGAACAGTCCACTCCTCTAAGACCTTATCTCTCAACTGCTGATCGAGGCTCTCCAATTCCTGCGCCCTGGCTAAAGCGGCCTCCACCTCCTGGCGCTGCAAAGGAACTTAGGGTTAAGCTAGCTCAATCGAAAAGACACAAGAGTGGAGCAATCCTCTCCTGCTGTGCCAAATCCGCCTCTCAGGCCTCCGCACGACGGAGGGCATCCTGCAACCTCGCCTCCCAATCAGCAGGGGCAGCTGGCCACTGAGATGATGAACATGCGCCAGGATCTCCTCGCAGCCCATGACGGGCTAGCGTTTCTCTTTGCATCACAAGGGTTTCACAAAATAAAAGGACAATTTCACACCCGAAACTAGAAATCAGACTTCTCACCAATTCTCCAATTTGGTTAAGTAGGTCACTCGTCTGCAGAACCAGAATCTCATTCTGATTCTTTAGAATCTGCACAGCTTCAGTTTCAGGCATCTGTTGCAGGAATACCATCAAGGTCAGTCAGTAAGAAAAGATTGGGCGAAATGGATTGATGGGTTTAGAGTGACGCACCCGCCGCGCATCCAGAAACATGCGGTCCGTGTACCGTCGGGCATAATCCCCCAAGTATGTGTAACTATCTCGCAGGAATTTATCCTCCTGCAGGGCGTCCCCGGTGCGGTACCATACTTCAATTTCAGCTCGCCTTACCACTCGCCAGTCCTGACCAATTGCAGAAGATCGGCGACGACCGTGGTTCATGTCAGGGTAGGTCGGAAAGGCAAGTAAAGGCTGATGCCATCCCCACGTGCGGAAGGCCATCCGAACAAAGAGGCCGTCATAGATGTTCACACATAGCAAGGGCACTTCCCGCCGGAATTGGGAAACACTCTGAGACACCCATGGATGATCAGCGAGGTCCTCCTCTGCATATGGCATCCACACCACCTGAATGAAGTAAAAGGTCAGACTTAATCATTGGTCAAGATGCACATATATCTCGAACCACTCACCATGTGAGGAGGAAATGTGTCGAGCTGGGCACGGATGTCCTCCTTACGGTACATCACGGGACGATAATCCCCGATTACTTCTCACCGCGCCCTAAGTGGAGTCCATCCCTCACGATCTGCAGAGACGGCCCCGCGGCCGATGGGGAAGCGGGTATAACCCCAGATCTACAAGGGACAACACAGTCAATATCAACCAGCATAAGTGAGCAAGGACGGGGATCAACAATCAAGAAGGATTACCAGAAGAAAAGGCGTGAATCTGCCCAAATTGCTAGACCCCTGGCGATAGCTCACCAGGTGAGAAAAGAGATGACCCAGCATCGCAGCTCTCCATGCCATCTTCTTCGTTGCTTGGAGGTCCTCCAACAGCGGCAGATACTTCAAGTTAACCTTGTCTGAAGCTGTAGCAAATAGCAGCCATCCGAAGAAGAACAGGAGGAAGATCCGTAAATTCTCATCGTCTGAGCGGCCATCCAAATCATGCAAAGTCTCCACTCTCTCAGCAAAAGCCTCAAGGGTCTCGCTCGGCATCCGCCGTACTCGAGTCAACCCCACACACCGGGCAAAATGTCTGAGGGGTATGTAAGATAGTGCTCCTCGAACCCGATAGTACCCCTCACCCAGGAGTTGATCCGAAAGCTGCCGGTAATCTCTGAGCTCAGGACCCACTACCAGGTCACCAATGACCGGCAAGCCTGTCAAAAAGGAGACGTCCTCCAATGTGGGTAGCATGTGTCCCCAGGGCATGATGAAGGCTCTGCATCTGTCATCCCAACGCTCTCGCAGAGCCACCAGGAAGGGCGCATCCACCATGAATGGTCGGATCCGAAACAACGGCCCGAACCCAAACACATCCACCTGGAAAAGGAGCCGATCGGGCAGCGCATGGTACCAGGCCCAGACCAACTCCCAAGAAACTCTGCCCCGGACTCTCTGTGGGCCCTGCAAATCCCAACAAGATTAAAGTTAAGGGCATGAGTATACAAAAAAAAATGTGTGTGAGTGGGGCCTTCGTCCGTTCGAACGGACGGCGGGGCCGCCAGCCATCCGCCAGGTCGGACAGCGGGCCTACTCGCCGTCCGTACGGACGGGCGGCGGGCCCATTCGCCGTCCGTGCGGACAGGCGGCGGGCCCGTCCGCCGTCCATACGAACGGGCGGCAGAGCCGCCGTTCGTCCGGACGGACGGATGGCACGGTCCCCTGCCGTCCGCCACACCAGCCACCACGGATCAAAAAAGAACAGAGGAACTCACCTTCTTCTTCTTCAGGGGCACCTCCTCGTTGCCGCCATCTTCCTCCTCATCTTCTTCTTCCTCTTCCTCTTCCTCTTCATCAACTTCATCTTCCTCCTCTTCATAATCCTCTTCCGCGACCCTCTCTTCTTCTTTTGCTTCCTCTTTGACGCAGGGCGAGTCCTCGCCTTGTTCTTCCTCGCCGCCGCCGCCGCTAACACTCACCCCACCGCCACTGCTGCCGCTGGCGCTCGCCCCATCGCCACCGCTAACACTCACCCCACCGCCACTGCTGCCGTTGGCGCTCGCCCCATCGCCGCTGCCGGCCGCTGCTACCTCACCATCACCACCACTGGACCTCCTCCTCATAAGAGAATAGGGAAGCCACACTCGCGCCATGAGAGGGTGAAGGAGAAATCGGAACCAGGAAAGAAGAGGAAGAAAGGGTAGGGAGAGAACTAAAAGGCCCTGGGGCTTCTTAAAGCCATCCGATGAGTCGGACGGCCACACGTGTGGCCGTCTGTCGTCTTGGACGGCCACACGCGTGGCCGCCCGACGAGTCGGACGGCTGCCCGTGTGGCCGTCCGCCTATGCGGACGGCCACACGCGTGGGCGTCCGACAGGTAGGACGGCCACCAACGTGGCCGTCCACCGTCACGGACGGCTATCTGCGTAGCCGTCCGCCGTGGACCTTTGTTCATGCCGAGGAAACTTTTTGGAAAACAAAATTCTTATCATTCTCTAAGTTTCAATGAATACATCATTCAAGTGGTCTACGACCCATGAAAAAGGCACATACAGCAGGTCGTACATTTGCTAAGTAATTCACATATCTCTTGACTTCTTCTGAAGTCTCCGCTACATCAATGCAGGCCTTGGTGAATCTATAGTGACGACGCCATGCACGTCGGAATCTCTCTATAGCTCACGCTTCCCTCGCGTACCCTGTATGCCTCGGCACAATCAGCATATCATGTAAAGCGGGGAATGGCACCTGTCTTGGAACTCCAGTCTGGAGATGGCAAGATGCCCTTGGTACACGGTTAACTCGTCAGGGCCGATTAGCCACAACTCACATCACGAGAAGCCCTTTTGGTAAATTCCATACCCCGAAGGATCATCGGAAGAAAGATGAATTTTTCCACAGTCAGAAAGTTCAGATAATCACGCCAGTCATTCCTCGTCTTGAGATGAGCAGTGAGACATCTAATCTAAATGTGATACACGTCGTTAAACGCTCACGATAATCAACTTCAAACATTATCGGACTCACAATTGATTTACAAATACTAAATGGTGAGAACCGAGTCGATCCACAGGGAGATAAAATTTCAACTTTGAAAATCTTGAATTTGTTTTGAAAATTAGAAGATATGAAGTATTTGATTTCCAATAAAACTAGAAAATTTAGAATTAGGTAGCTAAAAAAACATGTGAAATAAATTAGTTATAAAGACCTAAATATCATTAATTAATTAAATGCCTAATCTAAGGAAAATCTACGCTAAAACACCAATACTTCTTAATCAAAAGTTCAAGATAACATTTTTAAACACCTAAAACTATGATATAGAATTACAAACTTTTGAATTGAAATTTCTTTAAGAGATAAATAACCCTAAATACTTATTGTTTAATAACTAAAACAACTTAATGCAGCTGAGGGCCTCGGTGGCAGCAGGTGAAGGTGTGGAGAGGCCGGCGGTGCTTCAGGCGCAGCGGAGGACCAGCTTGGGTGCGCTGGTGGACGGTGCAGCATGCATGCATGGGGCTTGCTGGAGCTTGGAGGATGCTGCTTCACCGGGCTGTGAACACATGGAACTGCTGGAGGTGGTTGGTGCAACGCGTGGAGAACCTGGGGCGTGCAGCTGCGTGGAGGGATGCTGGCTTCACCGGGCATGCATGGCTACGTTCAGGTGCTGGTGGGCTTGCCGGCATACGCGTGGGATGCGCTGAAGCTGGTGGAGAGCGCTGGTGCTGCGGCTGAGAGGAGGAGGCGCGTGGGAGAGCTGCTGTGAAAGCTTCAAGTGCAGGTTTCAGCCGCTGCATGCGCTGGGACAGGTGCTGGTACGTGGAGGAGGGCTTCACCAACCGTGCATGGGCAGCGCGTTGAGCTAGAGGATGCTAGAGGCCGGCGGTTGGTGTAGGCTTCACCGAGCATGTGCATGGGCGAGAGATCGAGAGAGAGAGAACAGAGGGAGAGAAAGAGAGAAACCGAGAGAAACAGAGAGAGAGAGAGGGAGTTTACGGGTAAAGGAGAGAGGTAGAGAAGGAAGAAGGCTGCGGAGGGAGGAAGAGAAGAAGAAGGAGAATCTGAGAGAGAGCAAAGGAGAGAGGTGTGTGGGAGCTGGCGGCTGGTGGAAGGAGACGGAGAGGAGAGAGAACCGTGAGAGAGAGAGAACCGGAGAGAGAGAGAGAGGTTTACGGCAGAGAAGAGAGAGGTTTACGGGAGAGAAGAGAGAGAGAGGGCGTGTGGGAGAGGTTGCTGGGAAACGGCCTAGCAGGAGGAATAGAAGAGAGAGATATATATAAGAAGAGGGAGTCGTGGGAAAGAGAGAGAGAGGGTTTAAAATGAAGAAAGGAATGGATGCGGTTGGGAAATTGGAGAGAAGGAAGGAAATAGAGGGTTTTGGGAAACTCCAGAGAAAGAAGGAATCAGAGGGTCTTTTTAAAGAGCAGGGAAGGAAGGTGTCTTGTTTTAAAAAAAAGAAAGTGGACTTTAGGAAGGCGGCTGGCCCTTCTTGGGTTCTTCTTGGCCGTGGAATTAGGGCAACACTAGGGCCTCAAATGACGTTTTTATCCCTGCTTTAGTCTTTTGGACAAAATGAAGTCGAATTTATCGAAATTTGAACACTAGACCTCCCCCAAATTTCCGAAAACTCCACCAGCTGCACTGCATCATCGGCATGTCATGTTCACATAAAATAAATATAAATTAGCACATTATCATAAAAATATCATTATATTTATTTATTTCGTTTCGGTTTTGTCGAAAAACCGCAAATGCGCTATACTCCATTAATCACATGAAATGACGATGTTTTTAAGTCAGAATTTGACGAAATTGGTACCGTTGGACTTGGTACGCAATTATCTATCATTTCATGCTATTTTACAGATAAAAACGTAAGTATAATGCATATGATTGCCCTTAAATGATCAATTTAACACTTTATCACACCCCCCAACTTACTCATTGCTAGTCCCTTAGCAATGCAAATAAGGAAAAGTTAGGACAAACAATGAATTATCATGCTTCATTTGTAGTATCTTTCACAAACAATTTAAGTGGTAGCCGATTGGTTAAGCTAAAGGTTTCATATCCCACAATATTTTGATTCACGACAGGTGATTGTGCATGAAAATTGACATGCTTAGAACTCGTTTCCGACCTCTCTGGTATATTCTTGCCTTTACTACCCTTTAGATAAGACTACCTGGGGAGAAGAAGAGAATAAAACATTTTCCGATCAGTTAGCGAGGACCGTTTTTCAGTTCTCGTCCCAACTCAGCACTTTTCACGACTTGGTCATATTTCTGGTACGATGGACTTTTTAGCATGGCTTTTTTCATTTCATTGTACTTTTGCTTTTGAGAGTGCGTACTTTTTGCCATTCTCTTTGAATTGCCTGAGGGGAGGTACGTACTTTTTGCCACCTACCTTCCTTTAGCTCTTTTAATGCCTTCTATTGCCTTTAGTGTTTACAGCTGTCCATTTTAAATGACCGCCTCTTTTAGAGTGCTGAGTGGGACAGTCCCCTATTACGAATCCTACACATTCCTTTCGTTCAACCTAAAAAGAAAAAATTAGAATAAGTAGTCTTATCCTTAAGGTTAATTCCAGCAATTCTATACTTTTAAGATCTTTCATTTATTCTAGGTTGACGTGTGTGTGTGAAAATTATTCTGCCGTGGATTTTTTGTGAAGTGGGATATGTAAACTTTGAAGGTTCTTTAACCAATGTGACTAACAGAAAACTGATTTGTTTAAGATTTACTTAATGAAACATGATTTCATGCAATTTTCATAAGATGTGAAAAGAAGTTTTTGAAAGAAATTTTAAAAGTTTGACAATTTTTCAGTGAAAGATATCAGCTTTTTTCAAAAGATTTTCCAATAAATTCATATCAAATTGATTGTCCCCCCCCCCAACTTGATTGACATTGTCCTCAATGGCATAAAAGATATGAAAAACATGTCAGCCAGAAGAGAAGTGTGAAGGAGAGAGACAACCTGTAATGAAGAGGATGCGACATACCCGGGGCGACTGTTGCTCAGGGACCTAAAAGGAAAGGAAACACAAAAATTGAAGTAAAATATTGGGTTGCCTCCCAATAAGTGCTAAGTTTATCGTCTTCAGCCAAACGGAAGTTCAGTTATTGTGGATCACTCAATTCTATGGATTCAGGTGATGCATTTTGAAGATTTTCAATGAATGGTTTCAACCGTTGACCATTAACAGTAAAAGTGTTCCCACTCTTGGGATTCATAATTTTAACAGCTCTATGATTGAAGGCTTTAACGACCACGAATGGTCCATCCCATCTAGATTTCAGTTTTCCTAGAAATAAGTGGAGCCTAGAGTTAAATAGCCAAACTTTCTGATTTGGAAGAAAGGATTTTCGCACACTATGTTTATCATGGAAAGCTTTAGTTTTGACTTTATAAATCTTTGAATTTTCATAGGCCTCGTTGCGCAACTCTTCTAGCTCACTCAGTTGTAAGGTTCGGTGGGAACCAGCTTGGGCTAGGTCCAGATTGATTTGTTTGATGGCCCAATAAGCCATATGTTCCAATTCCACCGGAAGGTGGCATGCTTTTCCAAAAACCAGGCGATAAGGAGACATGCCAATAGGAGTTTTGTAAGCGGTCTAATCTTTCAGACAAATCTTTTCTATCGGGCCTAACGGACTTTTGCAGAATATTCTTAATCTCTCTATTGGAAACTTCCACTTGGCCACTGGTTTGGAGATGATAAGGGGTAGCTACTTTGTGATTAATCCCATATTTCTTAAGCAAAGCTCGAAACTGGTAATTCGTGAAATGCGTTCCCCCATCACTTATGATAGCTTTAGGCCACCCGAACCGAGAAAAGATATTCTTCTGAACGAATTTAATGACCACTTTATGATCATTGGTTCGGGTGGCTACTGCTTCAATCCATTTTGAGACATAATCCACCGCTACCAGAATATATGTATGTCCAAAAGAGGGTGGAAAAGGTTCCATAAAGTCAATTCCCCAAACATCAAAGACTTCAACCACCAAGATTGGGTTGAGTGGCATCATATCCCTTTTCGCCATATTTCCTACAGCCTGACATCGGAGGCAAATTTTGTTGAACTCATGGGCATCTTTGAAAAGTGTGGGCCAGTAAAAACCACTTTGCAGGACCTTGGCTGCAGTTTTCTTTCCTGAGAAATGGCCCCCACAAGCCAAATTATGACAGAAGTTGAGAACACTTTGTTGTTCTTCTTCAGTAACGCATCGCCTAATGATTTGATCAGGACAGAATTTGAATAATTCAGGATCCTCCCAGAAATAATACTTTTCCTGGGAAAAGAATTTGTCCTTCTCATTTTTAGTCTATCCTTCCGGAAGCTGATTAGTTACCTTGTAATTGACAATATGAGCATACCAGGGTGCAACAGTGTGAGAAATGGCTAGAAGATGCTCATTAGGAAAGGAATCAGTGATTGGTGTACTTTCTGATATCAGAATTCGGATAGGTGGTCAGCTACCACATTCTCAGAACCCTTCTTATCCCGAATTTCCAAATCAAATTCCTGAAGGAGTAAGATCCATCTAATAAGTCTAGACTTTGCATCTTTCTTGGTCAACAGGTATTTCAGAGCTGAGTGATCAGAATAGATTATGACTTTTGCCCCTAAAAGATAAGATCTGAATTTTTCTAGGGCAAAAACCACGCCTAACAATTCCTTTTCAGTGGTGGTATAATTCATTTGAGCATCGGCAAGGGTGCGACTTGCATAATAGATCACCACGGGACACTTGTTGGTTCTTTGTCCCAAAACCGCACCGATAGCATAATCAGAGGCATCACACATGATTTCGAAGGGTAAAGACCAATCTGGAGATTGAAGAATCGGAGCTTTGGTCAAAGATTCCTTCAAAGAATTGAATGCCTTGATGCAAGATTCATCCATTTGGAAAGGGACATCCTTAGCTAAGAGAAGAGTTAGAGGCCGGGCAATTTGAGAGAAATTGTGGATAAACCGGCGATAGAAACCGGCATGGCCAAGGAATGAACGGATCTGTCTGACCGAGGTCGGAGGAGGAAGATTGGATATAAGATCGATCTTAGCTTTATCTACCTCTATCCCCCTTTCAGACACAATGTGGCCTAGAACAATGCCCTCTCGAACCATAAAATAGCTCTTTTCCCAGCTAAGTATCTGATTGGTGTCTATGCATCTTGCTAGCACCTGTTTAAGATTTTCCAAACAATTTTCAAAAGAATCCCCGAAGATTGAGAAATCATCCATGAATACTTCGAGGAATTCTCCCACCATGTCGGAGAATATAGCCATCATGCACCGTCGAAATGTGGCTGGTGCGTTGCATAATCCAAATGGCATCCTCCTAAAAGCAAACGTGCCATAAGGGCACGTAAAGGTGGTCTTTTCTTGATCTTCCAAGTAAATAGCCACTTGATTGTACCCAGAGTACCCATCTAAGAAGCAAACGTACTTCTGACCCGATAACTTTTCCAGAATCTGATCCATGAATGGGAGTGGAAAGTGATCCTTCTTAGTCATGAGATTCAGCTTTCAGTAATCAATGCATACTCTCCATCCCGTGGTGAGCCTAGTGGGTACCTCTTCCCTATAATCATTCTTGATAACCGTTAATCCGGATTTCTTGGGTACCACTTGGGTTGGGCTAACCCATTTACTGTCTGATATTGGGTAAATGATACCCACATCCAGCCATTTCACAACTTCCTTCTTCACCACTTCTTTCATATTGGGATTAAGCCGCCTTTGCATCTCCCGACTGGGCTTAGAATTCTCTTCCATATAGATATGATGCATGCAAATGGATGGACTTATTCCCTTTAAATCTGCCACCGACCATCCAATGGCACCCTTGTGCTCTTTGAGGACCTCGGTTAATTGGGCCTCCTGCGGCGATGTGAGATTTGCCGCAATGATGACCGGGAGAGTTTGGTCCGGACCCAAAAAGATATACTTGAGAGACTCAGGTAATGGTTTGAGTTCAAGCTCAAGAGGGTCTTCTAAGGATGGCAAAGCGGGCTCAGATTGTGAGGCTGGTAAAAGTTCAACCTTGGGCCAAGATATTAATGGGCCGGGCGAATCCTTTAAAATATAGGCTTCCTCCAAAAGGTCATATGTGGACATCTCATTTTCTTCAACCAGATTATCCAAGATATCAATAGTATGGCATTCTTCTTCATGATCTGGGTATTGAGATGCTTTAAAGACATTAATCTTGACCTTTTGACCCCCAAATGAAATGTCCATTATGCCAGTTTCACAATTTATATTAGCTTTAGCAGTGGCTAAGAATGGACGACCTAGGATGATCGGAGTATGAATGAGTTCCTCAGGTAATGCCATATCCAGAATAAGAAAATCCACGGGAAAATAGCAATCATGAACCTTCACAATAACATCCTCAATTAATCCCCGTGGAGTCTTCACAGACCTATCAGCCAACTGCAAGATGATGGGTGTGGGCTTTAATTCCCCGATATCAAATTTCTCATAAATGGTTGTTGGCAAGAGGTTCACACTAGCACCTAAATCCAATAAAGCTCTATCAAATGTAACTCCAGCTAAGTCACATGAGATTAAAGGTGCTCCAGGATCCTTTAACTTTTTGGGTAAATGATTCATCACAATTGCACTAACATCTTCTGAAAGCCGAACCTTTTCGGGTGCCATTCTAGATTCTCTTCGTAGAGTACATAATTCCTTGAGAAACTTAGCATAAGCTGGCACATGCTTGATGGCATCGAGGAGTGGAATATTAATTTGGACTTGTTTGAATAAATCCAATAACTCCTCATTCTGGGCCAGTTTCTTCCTGGCATTGGGCTTAGCTAACAGGGCATTAGGAAATGGCACCCTAGGTTGATAAGAACTTGGGCCTTCATCTTTCTTCCCTTTTCCTTTCGGGTCCTCCTCCAACTTTTCCATGTTGGGTTCAGCTTCATGCTCACTTTCAATTTCCTGAGGCCCATCAGTGGAACCTTTAGCTAACTCTCCATCTGCATGTGGTTTTTCTAAACTTCTCCCACTTCTAAGGGCTGAAATGGCTTTAGCATTCTTAAATTGCAGCCCTTTAGGTTGTGGTAATGGGCCAGGCTGAGGTAAAAGGCCCGATTGCTGTGGAAAACCCGGAGGTTGATTCCTTGGATTGGCAATGGGTTGACTAGGAAGTTGACCCACTTCTCTTCTCATCGTAGCCTCAGCTAGTTGGCCCATTTGACTTTCCAACTTAGCAATGGATTGTTGCTGGGTCAAAATCAGTTGTTGGAGTTGAGTGAATTTGTCATCAAAGTTGGGCTGAGAAGGTTGTTGGTAAGTGGGTGGAGGATGGTATTGGGTTGGTTGTCCAGATTGGAATGAATGGTAGTGGGCCGGTTGACCTAATTGGAATGATTGATAATGGGCCGGTTGACTTGATTGATACTGGGCCGGTTGAGAAAACTGGGCTTGAGATCCCCTAGCCTGAACATTTCCATAGAAATTAGATTGCTGTTGAAATGAATTATGTGGCTTTTGGGCTTGATGCATGGGAGGATTGGCCATTGGTAATGAGGCCTTCTGATTCTTCCAAGAGAAATTAGGGTGGTTTCTCCAGCCAGGATTGTAAGTATTTGAGAATGAATCATTATTGGGCCTGGAGAATCCCTGGGCAGCCTGAACTTGTTCTTGAATGAATGGTGGAAGTTGGACCGCAGTTGGGCATTCATTCACTTGATGGGTTGGACTTGCGCATAAGGCACAAATGTCATGATTAGCAGAAGATGGGCCTTCATATGGACTAGATTGTGTTGGGTAAGTAGGCTCTTGCTTGTTTAAGGCCAAGAGTTGGTCTAGTTTCTGGGCCAAGATGTCTACCTTATCCAATTTCTGATTAATCAAATTTATGTCCATTCTGGATTCGGGCTCTCCATGGGCCTTGAGTTCGTACATTCCATTCCGTTTAGATGGCCCAACAGACCTCTCATAAGATGATAATGAGGCATGATTGATGGAATTTTTACTTAACATCTCAAAAAGATCATAGGCCTCATCTTCATTTTTCATCATAAACGCCCCTCCACATGAGGCATCCACCATCTGTCTAAACTGTTCAGACAATCCTTCATAGAATGCTTGGACAATTTGCCATTTTGAAAGCCCATGATGAGGCCATTTCCTAAGCAATTGTTTCAGTCTTTCCCAAGATTCATGGATCAATTCCCCGGGGGTTTGGGTAAAACTCGTGATGGCCCTTATCATGGTATTGGTCCGCCCTATAGGATAGAACTTCTTGAGAAATTCTTTCTGCATTTCTTCCCATGTCCTAATGGGCCTTCCTATAGTTCCCAACCAATATTTAGCCTTGTCCTTTAATGAAAAGAGAAATAAGGTCAACTTAAGGCCATCATCGGTGAAATTCTGGATCTTCACCGTGGAACAGATTTCTAGAAATTCATCCAGATGCTTATAAGGATCTTCATTAGTATTCCCATAAAAGGATGGGAGCATCTGAATGGTGCTAGATTTAATTTCATATTGATTGGCTGGATTCTGAGGAAGATGAATACAGGATGAAGGTTGATATCGATTTGGAATGAAATAGTCCTTCATTTGCTTTAGTGGGTCCTGATTATCAGCCATTTGATCTTGTGGTGGATTTCTTTGATGTAGGATTTTTTCTATTTCAGCAAATGGTCCTAGAAGGTTAGGGTTTTGAGATCTCCTACCTTGCATACACTCGGACTGATGGAGAGAGGATGGATTTGAATTTTGTTTTCTATTTCTTGTTTTTTTTTTTTTTTTTTTTTAAATGCAAACAATTTTGACAAACAAATTATTCTAATGATCTAATGTTAACCTAGACTTTCTATGTGAATTTTCTTACAGGGTGAATGGAGTCCACCTCAAGTCACAACCACAATCAATCAACGGCTAGGTAAAAGGTGGGGTAGTGGGCGGCTCCCCCTACTTTCGTAGGGACCTAATTAGAGAACCACTTTCCCGCTTAGACGCTTGCCTTTTCAACCTCTAGCCTAGACACCGTTGCCAAAAATGGAGGCAACCCGAAATTTAAACCACTCACGGTGTAAACCCTAGATTCTCTTTCGACTTGCTTTTAATTGGATTAGGAAATGCCAATGCAAGGAAGGTGATTTGTGGGCTAAGGAAGGGTGATCAAATCCCTACCTTATGTGGTTAAAGTTGTTGCCCTTAAAGTCTTTTTGAATGCAATACAAGACAATAATCAAATCAATGTAAATTGTGTTGATGCAATTATGAATGACTTGCTAAAATTGAAACACGTACCTTTCCCCCGCAATCTTCAACAATTTATGGAAATAACTGTGCAAGGAAACTAGCTCATGCTTTCCTAGAATGATGAATGCCTAGCATGGAAGGTTTCTAATCTTGGAAATGAAGATTTTTAAATTTGGATGTTCTTCTTTTGTTCCTTTTTTAGTTAATGGAAATCTATCTAAACTAGAAACTACAGAAATAGATACTAACTAAAGTAAGGAAATTGAAACATAGAAAGTTGGAACACACTTACCATGATTTCGCTTTCCTTTTTTTTTTTTTTTTTTTTTCAATATACCTGCAAAAATAAGAAAAATAAGGTTAGATAAAGATTAATTACACTAAATCCAAGATAATCAAAATTAAAAATCTAACTCCCCGGCAACGGCGCCAAAAATTGATCTAAACGCGATACGCGTCGTTAAACGCTCTCGATAATCAACTTCAAATATTATCGGACTGACAATTGATTTACAAATACTAAATGGTGAGAACCGAGTCGATCCACAGGGAGATAAAATTTCAACTTTGAAAATCTTGAATTTGTTTTGAAAATTAGAAGATATGAAGTATTTGATTTCCAGTAAAACTATAAAATTGAGAATTAGGTAGCTAACAAAACATGTGAAATAAATTAGTTAAAAAGACCTAAATATCATTCATTAATTAAATGCCTAACCAATACTTCTTAATCAAAAAATTCAGGATAACATTGTTAAACACCTAAAACTATGATATAGAATTACAAACTTTTGAATTGAAATTTCTTTAAGAGATAAATAACCCTAAATACTTATTGTTTAATAACTAAAACAACTTAATGCAGCTGAGGGCCTCGGTGGCAGCAGGTGAAGGTGTGGAGAGGCCGGCGGTGCTTCAGGCGCAGCGGAGGACCAGCTTGGGTGCGCTGGTGGACGGTGCAACATGCATGCATGGGGCTTGCTGGAGCTTAGAGGATGCTGCTTCACCGGGCTGTGAACGCGTGGAACTGCTGGAGGTGATTGGTGCAACGCGTGGAACTGCTGGAGGTGATTGGTGCAATGCGTGGAGAACTTGGCGCGTTCAGCTGCGTGGAGGGATATTGGATTCACCGGGCATGCATGGCTACGTGCAGGTGCTGGTGGGCTTGCCGGCATGCGCGTGGGATGCACTGGAGCTGGTAGAGAGCGCTGGTGCTGCGGCTGAGAGGAGGAGGCGCGTGGGAGAGCTGCTATGAAAGCTTCAAGTGCAGGTTTCAGACGCTGCATGCGCTGGGACAGGTGCTGGTACGTGTGTAAGGAATCGCCATGAACGCAGCGGAAATAAAATTGATTCCATTGTATCGGTTGCTGGGGTTGTAAAACGGACATTAAAACTAAGCGGGAAGAACAGTTCTTCACCTTTGCGGGGTTTCGAATCTCCCGTGGATGATGCCGACTCGTTAATCGCGCACGCGCACGATCTCTAGAGGTATCCACACGAGTTCCCGCAGCAGACGCGATTTCCTCCTCGACTTGAGTGCTGCGACCAGATCTCAGATCCACCATGCGCGGAGAGAGAGATAGATCCACTCCGAGAAGGAGAGAGAGAGAGGAGAGAGAGAATCTGGGGAGTAAAAATTCGTCCAACTAACTTTTTACCACTCCCCCTTGGCCCTCCTTATATAGAAATAAGGATAAACACAAGAGTTAATCCTCGTGATTATCCAAGAGTTTGGCCTTGGATAATTCTCCATTAAATCTTCATGTTTATCCTGTAGCTTATCACAAAAACCCAGATAAGCATGAAATTTAACATCTCTCACCGTCTGACGAGAACTCTTATGTGTGTGACCCTCCAGGCCCATATATCAGTCCGGTTGCAGGCCCATTAAACTTAGAACTGTTTCTTGAGTTTAATATTTATTAATTAACATTTAAACATCGCATGTTAAATGATTAATTTAATAAACAAGTAAATTATCATCCGATGATTAATTCACTTGGCCTTCTGATCATGAACAGCACCAAACACTACCTCATGATCCCAGAAGATATAAGGGATACAGTTCCCTTCAATTGAACCTTTCCGTCTGCAGATGCCGCACAGATATAATCCTTCACTCATGCAATGTCCCGATAACGCAAGGATATGGTTTTATAGTCAAACCCTCTATCACATTATCCAGATGGATTCCAGTACACAGTTAATATCTAGAAAGACATCTCTTTCATTTGACCCTGGCCAGGGATTTCTGTGTACACATCCATGGGAAATTCTCTCTCCAGTCTTATACCAAGAGTGAGTGATCCCTTGTTGTTCACTCAATTACCTTCGCAAGCTTTCCACTGTATCTGAAAGACTGATTATGGTGGACTTAATGGTTAAAGTCCACGAGTCAGAGAATCAAGATACAATGGTCCACAAACAAGGTATCATTGGTGACTCAGGTCTAAGGACCAACTGTGCTACTGCAACGATTGAATTCCCTGGTTGACTAATAGGTATAATTACCATCCAGGAATTCTTATTTGGGTCTGTTCAGTGAACTCATTCTCTAATGAGCACCCACTTGTTTGTCTTAGTGTCACCACACGAGTGAATGTGAGATCATTCACCCTCATCACATGAGCAGACATAACTTGTGTCGATCTTATCGGATATTTAATGTCCATCTCAAATATCCTATGATCGAGAACTGTTTAAGACAATTGCCTTAGGATATTGATCTCACTATCATGATCTCATCATGATTCAATATCCCATACATTTGTCTATGGACCTTCATTACGATAGTCGTTTGCGAGAACTATTAAATGAAGTAATAAATGCCTTTATTAATAATCTGAACTAGAATGTACAATGATTGGCTATGAGGCCACCCAATTCTAACATTCTCCCACTTGGACTATAGCCAATCACCCATGTGTCTAAGTCCCATAGACTTAAGGTGACGTTCTAAATTGTTTTGAGACAATGGCTTAGTCAAGGGATCTGCTACATTATCTTCAGATGAGACTTTCTCAACTACTATATCTCCTCGGGCGATGATCTCACGAATCAGATGAAATCGTCTCAGAATGTGCTTTGACTTCTGATGTGATCTTGGCTCCTTCGCTTGAGCTATTGCCCCATTGTTGTCACACAATAATGGAACAGGATCTGAAATGCTTGGAACGACTCCAAGCGCCGAGATGAACTTCTTCATCCAAACCGCCTCCTTGGCCGCTTCAGCTGCAGCAATGTATTCTGCTTCGGTCGTCAAATCTGCAGTAGTTTGCTGTTTGGAACTCTTCCAACTTACTGCACCTCCATTTAACATGAACACAAATCCAGACATGGATTTGCTGTCATCCATATCCGACTGGAAACTCGAGTCAGTAAATCCTCGAAGTTCCAAGTCGTTTCCTCCATAAACGAGAAATAGATCCTTAGTCCTTCTCAAGTATCTAAGGATACATTTCACCGCCTTCCAGTGTTCCTCACCTGGATCAGCCTGATATCTACTAGTGACACTTAATGGATGTGCCACATCAAGCCTAGTACATAGCATTGCATACATGATAGATCCTATTGCCGAGGCATAAGGAACTCTATCCATGTATGCTCTCTCTTCAGGTGTCTTGGGAGACATTTCTTTAGAGAGATGAATTCCATGCCTCATTGGAACGAGGCCTCTCTTGGAATTTTCCATGCCAAACATTTTGACTATGGTATCTATGTACATAGATTGGGATAATCCAAGCATCCTTTTGGAGCTATCTCTATAGATCATTATTCCCAGAATATAGGATGCTTCTCCCAAATCTTTCATGGAGAAGTTTTTGGATAACCAAGCCTTTACCGATGACAACATTCCTACATCATTCCCAATGAGTAGAATGTCATCAACGTAAAGTACCAAAAAGGTAACTGCGCTCCCACTGACCTTTTTGTATACACAAGGTTCATCTTCATTCTTAATGAAGTCATAAGATTTGATTGCTTCATCAAATCTTAAGTTCCAAGTTCGGGATGCCTGCTTTAATCCATAGATGGATCTTTGCAGCTTGCATACCTTGCTTGAATGCTCTTTGGAAGTGAATCCTTCAGGTTGTATCATATACACCTCTTCTTGAAGGTTCCCGTTAAGGAATGCTGTTTTCACATCCATTTGCCATATTTCATAATCATAGAATGCAGCGATAGCAAGAAGTATTCTGATTGACTTAATCATGGCAACTGGAGAAAAGGTTTCGTCATAGTCAACACCTTGCCTTTGACGATATCCTTTTGCTACAAGCCTTGCCTTGTATGTGTCAATTTGTCCATCTGCCCCGATCTTTCTTTTAAAGATCCATTTACTGCCAATAGGTACCATACCTTCTGGCAGATCAACCAAGTTCCAAACTTGGTTGGCATACATGGACTGAATTTCAGAATCCATTGCCTCTTGCCATTTTTCTGTTTCATGACTATTTATGGCTTCAAGGTAGGTTTGAGGATCATCATCCTCATTTAAGTGCACTTTTGGTTTGCCTTCATCGATATGTCCAACATATCTTTCAGGCTGCTTAGGCACTCTACCTGATCTGCGAACCTTTTGTGTATCATCTTGAACAAGTTCTTGAGTCAATGGTTCAGTAGATGAACCAGTGTTGACTTGTGAGTCTAGAATTTCTTCCAGTTCTATCTTGCTCCCACTGTCTTCTTTTGAAAGATATTCTTTCTCTAGGAAGACAGCTCTTTTTGCGACAAACACCCTTTGATCGCTGGGCTGATAGAAGTAATATCCAAAAGTTTCTTTTGGATATCCCACAAATCTACATTTCTCTGTCCTGGAATCCAGTTTGTCTGGATCATGTCTTTTGACATGTGCAGGACAACCCCAGACTCTAACATGCTTAAAGTCTGGTTTCTTTCCTTTCCATATCTCATATGGAGTGAAAGGTACTGACTTACTCGGAACTTTGTTCAACAGATATGCAGCAGTCAATAGTGCATATCCCCATAAAGAGGTTGGAAGGTTAGCATAACTCATCATGGATCGTACCATATCTAATAGAGTACGATTTCTCCTTTCCGATACACCATTTAACTGAGGTGTATAGGGAGGAGTCCACTGAGACAAAATACCATTATCCTTAAGATATTCTGTGAATTCTGTACTTAAGTATTCACCCCCTCGATCTGATCGAAGAGTTTTAATACTCTTTCCAGTCTGGTTCTCAACTTCGTTTTTAAACTCTTTAAATTTCTCAAAGACTTCTGACTTATATTTCATTAAATATATGTAGCCATATCTGGAGAAATCATCTGTAAATGAAACAAAGTATGAGTAACCACCCATAGCATGAGTAGACATTGGACCACATACATCACTATGTATTAGTTCCAATAAGTCCTTAGCTCTTTCTCCATGTCCTGAGAATGGAGCTTTGGTCATCTTTCCCATGAGACAAGCTTCACAGGTTGCAAATGATTCATAATCAAATGGATCAAGATATCCATTCTTTTGCAACCGTATGATCCTGTTCTCATTTATATGACCTAGCCTACAATGCCATAGGTACGATTTATTCACATCCTTATCTAAGCGTTCAAGAGAATTATTTACCAGACAAACATCATATGAAATATCAAGTAAATATAATCCATTCAATAAATACCCGGAAGCAAACAATTTGTCTCCTTGATAAATTGAACAACCTTTATTCTCTAGTTTCATAGAATATCCTTGTCTATCTAAACATGAAATAGATATGATATTCTTAATAATGGTTGGAACATAATAACAATCTATCAGTTCCAAGGAGTCTCCTGACGGCATCTGTAGTCTTGCTCTCCCCACAGCTAACGCAGCAACTTTTGCTCCATTCCCGAGCCTCAGATCCACGTCTCCGCGGTTCAATCTTCTCTTACTTGTTAACACCTGCAAGTTATTGCAGATATGAGAAACACATCCAATATCTAATACCCAGGATGTTGATTCTCTATAGGACAAGTTAAGATCGATCATGAGAATACCTGAAGCTTCACCAAGCTTCTCCTTTGCTTTTTCTGCAAGGTAAATCTTGCAGTTTCTCTTCCAATGACCTTTTTTATGGCAGTGGAAACACTGACCTTTATCATTGACTTTAGCTTTGTCCTTTTGTGCCGCCGGTTTGCTTTTCACTTGCTTCTTAGGCTTACATTTCTTAAAGGTCTGTCCAGCTTTTCTTTTCTTGTTGGTCTTACCAACAAGCATTACACTTGGCTTATCTTTCTGGATAGTGCCTTCAGCTGTCTTCAACATGTTGAGCAGCTCAACTAGTGAAACTTCAATTTTGTTCATATTGAAGTTGATAATGAATTGTGAAAATGAATCTGGAAGGGACTGTAGGATTAAGTCAATGCTCAGGTCATTGTTCATAACAAAGCCCAGCACAGCAAGCCTCTCAATCCACTCTATCATCTTGAGCACATGAGTTTGCACAGATGTGCCATCGCTCATTCTGGTCCTGAACAATTTCTTAGATATCTCATATCTTTCTGTTCTTGATTGTTCACCAAACAACTCTTGTAGGTGATTCAGAATGGTCTTAGGTTCCATGTTATCATGCTGTCGCTGCAGTTCATTGTTCATTGAACCGAGCATATAACACTGGACCTTGACAGAGTCCTCCTTCCAATTTTCAAACATCATTAATTCATCTTCGTTAGCATCATCACCGGGTTGCACCGGATCTGGTTGATCCAGGACATAGGCTAGTTTTTCGCACCTGAGGACAATCTTCAGGTTGCGTAACTAGTCAATGTAATTTGGTCCCGTGAGTTTATTTGCATCAAGTATGCAACGGAGGGGGTTAGGTGACAACATAGCGACCTACATGGAAATATATAAAATGAGCAGATAGTTCTTAAAATCAGATTTAGGACTTTTAATCTAGATTTATGCTCCCACTATTTTTCGGCGATCTGTATTACCCTCTAAGATACAGAACGGGAGATTCCGGTGATCTCCTAGTGGGGATCAGAATCCTTCGGGCAACATGCATGTGACCTTGTGGTAGCACAACAAATCACATCAAGTCTCTTAGGCAGTCAACTCTTGACAGTTGCAACGTTTGCAATATCCGATCGATTTAACCCCTGAATCAGAATGACCTTGTGGTAGCACAACAAATCAATTTGATTCAGTTAAGTATATCCATCATTACTTAGATGACATGAATTCATAGTGCAATCCTTGTGGTAGCACAACAAAACTACACTATTTGTCCACTCATCTTAATGACATCACATGTCGTAGACCTAGTTTAATTTCTAAACCAAATAGACCTTGTGGTAGCACAACAAATCCGTTTGAGATAAGAATTATCCTAAGATCTATAATGATGGTGGGTTACGCGGATTATTCTGAATATCTCACGTTTACAACTTAAGTTTTAAAAGAGGGTTTTGATTTTTGATTTGTAAAAATCGTGCTATCAATAGTATTTCAATTTGAAGTATCAATATACTAAATAGAAATATATATATATGATAGCATAATCCACAAATATCACATATGTGTAGAAAAGATAAATGGGGATGATCATGAACTGCTTAAACTACTATGGAATCGTCGGAGCCAAACGATGATCCATAATAGGATCCTAATGTGAAAACAGCAACACTGGTTCCATTTGATGCGAGTCCTCCCTCCAGAGGTGTCTTCAGAAGATCCCGTCCTCTAAACTTAATCCGATACATGTAAATACAAAATTTAGGACTCGCAGGTCCACAAATGTACATTTAAACAATTAGAAACCTTGATCTTATCAAGGGGAGTACAATCTTATAGGAAGGTAGAAAGTACACTTGGATTAAGAGAGAGGAGGACACGCAGGTCCTATTTAAAATACCAAATGAAATAAGCATCGCATCCATTCACATCATTCATCACATGAAAATTCTAAGTCCATGATCATCCCACCAAAAAACACATCACATGCATCACAATCATCACATAATTGCTATTTGGTATTAAATTTTATAAATATAAAATTATAATACCAATTAGTTTTCGAAATAACATTTATTTCAATATTATCAATAATATACAAAACATTATTGACAAATAAACTAACTAAACTATTCAGTTAATCTAAATAATGATTCAAACAATTTGAACAGTAAAGTATAATCAAGTTATGCATGAAATTAGTTTAAGACAGTTTTAAACTAATTAAATTAACAGGGAAATTAATTATCTAAAACAATTTTAAATAATTAACTAACACCCATTAATTATAGAGCCCTTTAATTGACTAACAGTTATTAAACTCTTTAATAACCTGTTAATAATCATAAAAATAATTAATAACAATTATTAATTATTTTGTTTTAAAACAACTTTAAAACATGCTAAAATGGGCTAAAATTGGGTTTAAAGGGGGTATAAACAGGTATTTAAAACAATTTTAAAACCAGAAATAAATGGGCCCAGCCCATTAGGGCCCAATTGGCCCGGGCCCGGACCCTGGCTGGACCAGGGTCGAGCCCTGGCTCGGCCAGGGACCCTGGCTCGCCTAGGGTCGAGCCCTGGCTCAGCCAGGGTCGAACCCTGGTCGAGCCAGGGCGTCGCCCGTCCCCGCCCGGTCCGACCGGATCGGGACCGGGCGGTTCGGCCCGTTCCTGTGCGTTTCGACCGGCCCGAGCCCTAATCTTCTTCCTTTAAACGAACAGAAGCCAGGAACCCTAGGTTCCCTCCCGGCGGCGCCGCCGCCGAGCTCCGGTCACCCCCGGCGGGTTCCGGCCTGGCGGGCGATGCCCCCCGGCGCCGGCGATGTGCCCGGCGCCGGCGGGGTCGCCGGTGACCGGCGATGGAGAGCAAAACAAGCCCCGGAAAACCCAAAATCTGATTTTTTACAGGTTTAAAAACCCGAGTTCGGGCTCGATTTAAAGCACCTCCAAGGGCATTCCGGTGCCGATCTCCATGCCCAATGCGAAGTGGTGACTATCACCAAGAGATCTAGGGATTCTTCCGGCCATCCCAACGTTTGGGATGCACATACGAAGCCGCCGAAGTACCCCGGTTCATCATCACATGACGAACTCCGAAAAACCCAAATAAAAATCCGAAAAATACAGAAAAGTAACCAAATCGATCGTGATCATCATATGAACACTAATATGTCATTTTTAATCGGATTATACTCAAGAACACGTACAATACGGGTTCTTCACGCATAACGAGAAAACACACAAAACGGTGCCGTTTTACAACCGAACCAGCGAACCTGGCTCTGATACCACTGTAAGGAATCGCCATGAACGCAGCGGAAATAAAATTGATTCCATTGTATCGGTTGCTGGGGTTGTAAAACGGACATTAAAACTAAGCGGGAAGAACAGTTCTTCACCTTTGCGGGGTTTCGAATCTCCCGTGGATGATGCCGACACGTTAATCGCGCACGCGCACGATCTCTGGAGGTATCCACACGAGTTCCCGCAGTAGACGCGATTTCCTCCTCGACTTAAGTGCTGCGACCAGATCTCAGATCCACCATGCGCGGAGAGAGAGATAGATCCACTCCGAGAAGGAGAGAGAGAGAGGAGAGAGAGAATCTGGGGAGCAAAAATTCGTCCAACTAACTTTTTACCACTCCCCCTTGGCCCTCCTTATATAGAAATAAGGATAAGCACAAGAGTTAATCCTCGTGATTATCCAAGAGTTTAGCCTTGGATAATTCTCCATTAAATCTTCATGTTTATCCTGCAGCTTTTCACAAAAACCCAGATAAGCATGAAATTTAACATCTCTCACCGTCTGACGAGAACTCTTATGTGTGTGACCCTCCAGGCCCATATATCAGTCCGGTTGCAGGCCCATTAAACTTAGAACTGTTTCTTGAGTTTAATATTTATTAATTAACATTTAAACATCGTATGTTAAATGATTAATTTAATAAACAAGTAAATTATCATCCGATGATTAATTCACTTGGCCTTCTGATCATGAACAGCACCAAACACTACCTCATGATCCCAGAAGATATAAGGGATACAGTTCCCTTCAATTGAACCTTTCCGTCTGCAGATGCCGCACAGATATAATCCTTCACTCATGCAATGTCCCGATAACGCAAGGGTATGGTTTTATAGTCAAACCCTCTATCGCATTATCCAGATGAATTCCAGTACACAGTTAATATCTAGAAAGACATCTCTTTCATTTGACCCTGGCCAGGGATTTCTGTGTACACATCCATGGGACATTCTCTCTCCAGTCTTATACCAAGAGTGAGTGATCCCTTGTTGTTCACTCAATTACCTTCGCAAGCTTTCCACTGTATCTGAAAGACCGATTATGGTGGACTTAATGGTTAAAGTCCACGAGTCAGAGAATCAAGATACAATGGTCCACAAACAAGGTATCATTGGTGACTCAGGTCTAAGGACCAACTGTGCTACTGCAACGATTGAATTCCCTGGTTGACTAATAGGTATAATTACCATCCAGGAATTCTTATTTGGGTCTGTTCAGTGAACTCATTCTCTAATGAGCACCCACTTGTTTGTCTTAGTGTCACCACACGAGTGAATGTGAGATCATTCACCCTCATCACATGAGCAGACATAACTTGTGTCAATCTTATCGGATATTTAATGTCCATCTCAAATATCCTATGATCGAGAACTGTTTAAGACCATTGCCTTAGGATATTGATCTCACTATCATGATCTCATCATGATTCAATATCCCATACATTTGTCTATGGACCTTCATTACGATAGTCGTTTGCGAGAACTATTAAATGAAGTAATAAATGCCTTTATTAATAATCTGAACTAGAATGTACAATGATTGGCTATGAGGCCACCCAATTCTAACAACGTGGAGGAGGGCTTCACCAAGCGTGCATGGGCAGCGCGTGGAGCTGGAGGATGCTAGAGGCTGGCGGTTGGTGTAGGCTTCACCGAGCATGCGCATGGGCGAGAGATCGAGAAAGAGAGAACAAAGGGAGAGAAAGAGAGAAACCGAGAGAAACAGAGAGAGAGTGAGGGAGTTTACAGGTAAAGGAGAGAGGTAGAGAAGGAAGAAGGCTGCAGAGGGAGGAAGAGAAGAAGAAGGAGAATCCAAGAGAGAGCAAAGGAGTGAGGTGTGTAGGAGCCGGCGGCTGGTGGAAGGAGACGGAGAGGAGAGAGAACCGTGAGAGAGAGAGAACCGAAGAGAGAGAGAGAGGTTTACGGGAGAGAAGAGAGAGAGAGGGCGTGTGGGAGAGGTTGCTGGGAAACGGCCTAGCAGGAGGAATAGAAGAGAGAGATATATATAAGAAGAGGGAGTCATGGGAAAGAGAGAGAGAGGGTTTAAATGAAGAAAGGAAGGGATGCGGTTGGGAAATTGGAGAGAAGGAAGGAAATAGAGGGTTTTGGGAAACTCCAGAGAAAGAAGAAATCAGAGGGTCTTTTTGAAGAGCAGGGAAGGAAGGTGTCTTGTTTTAAAAAAAAGAAAGTTGACTTTAGGAAGGCGGCTGGCCCTTCTTGGGTTCTTCTTGGCCGTGGAATTAGGGCAACACTAGGGCCTCAAATGACATTTTTACCCTTGCTTTAGTCTTTTGGACAAAATGAAGTCGAATTTATCGAAATTTGAACACTAGACCTCCCCCAAATTTCCGAAAACTCCACCAGCTGCACTGCATCATCGGCATGTCATGTTCATATAAAATAAAGATAAATTAGCACATTATCATAAAAATATCATTATATTTATTTATTTCGTCTCAGTTTTGTCAAAAAACCACAAATGCGCTATACTCCATTAATCACATGAAATGACGATGTTTTTAAGTCAGAATTTGACGAAATTGGTACCGTTGGACTTGGTACCCAATTATCTATCATTTCATGCTATTTTACAGATAAAAACGTGAGTATGATGCATATGTTTGCCCTTAAATGATTAATTTAACACTTTATCACACCCCCCAACTTACTCATTGCTAGTCCCTTAGCAATGCAAATAAGGAAAAGTTAGGACAAACAATGAATTATCATGCTTCATTTGTAGTATCTTTCACCAGCTGATTTGATCTTCGGGACCAAGAAGCGAGCGTGCAGGATACCAGGTGTTGTGCTGAAATATCCTGGAGGTGGAAGTCACTTTCTCATCAAAATAAAAAACTAAGTGCATCTCCATCCACAACTGCAGAGTGAATAAGCTCCCCCTTATAGATCGCCCCATGCTCATGTGGCTAAACCCTCCATATAGATGTAACAGAATTACTGGGGCAAGAGAATAACCTTTCCACAACAAGCTCAGCACACCCACATACTCTCTTTCTAGCACAGAGCCTGAAGTCGGAAACCACAAGACTCCCCCAAGGACTAGGCATAAGCCTCGCATCAGTCTCTATGATTCGACCGTCTTGCATTTAATTTCTCGGATCAACCAGTACGCAAGGCGATCGACAAGGATTCCTCGCTTGTCAGTCATGCGGCATACCTCCCGTTTGTCTTACACTATATCAGCAAAGATTACCTCCCATGCAGGCAAAGCCGAGGGATCGTCGGTGGCTAGACCCTCCCAGCCATAAAAGATCTCTACCTCCTCCACCAGCACTGTCGCCTCAAACTCTTGAAACACGAACATATGCGTCTCCGGATACTACAGTTCGAGCAGTGCACCCAGCCCCTCCCAATGCCAGTGAATGGAGGTAAACCACTTCGCGAACACAATGGATCGGGTCAGATTCCACCGGCACATATACACCCTCATGTCTAGGATAATCACGTCCATCAGGGCCGCAAGCCATGCACACTTGAGAGTATGCCGAGCATCGGGGAATTTAGGAATAGGCTGCAGGACAACCAAAGGTCAAAAGAAAGGAGAGAGAGTCAAGGTAAACAGCATAAGAATTTGAGCATACCTGTCCATGAACCAGTAGGTTGCTGAGATGGCCTTCAACGTCAGATAGAACCTGAGGTTCCCTAGCAGTCGTATGAGCAGAAGATGAGGCCATTTTCCCACAGAAAGTTTGAGTTTTCGGAAGAAAGCCTCGGGACAAATCTCCCCTTTTAAGGCCACGAGATAAACTACGAACTTTCCATGTTCCATAAAAGATGGAGGGCATGCATATCCATCTTTTCATGGACGACATATCCCTTGGCCTTCCACCCTTTCACAAACGGCACATCCCTTGGCCTTCCACTTTTTCGTAGAAGGCATGCTAGTTGGCCTTCCACCATTTTGGAAAAGGCTCACCCACGAAGAGGCATATTGCCCTTCTCCCCTTTCTACTTTGAGGAGGTAACTTTACCCCCAAGTTCAGGAGACCACTTTGCTTAACATCAACAAATTAATGGTTATTCCTGAAAATCAAGTCAAAGCCATATCGGATTGGCATTCTACCATTAGAATAGCCATATCTTCCATATCGGCTTCGACTCGAAACTAACCATTTGCTTCTCATCCTTTTCCAGTTTAAATACTTAAATGATGTGATCATTGGATATATGAACTTTGCTAATGTGTGTTTGTAACGACCCGCCATCCTATGACTGGAGACCCGGTCACTAAATGGATGTCGGCCCATTAACTGCGGGTTCACACCCGGATCTCACACAACACGTCTGGAGGAGTAAGTGCTAAACAAGGCTAAATATAACAAACACACGGACCACAAGGTAAGCAAGTGCGCAGGAAGGAGAATAACAATGTCCGTATACAGTCCAACAATAATTACATGTCCAACAATTAAATAAGTACAGGCAGAAGGAAGTACAACAACATCGGGGCATACCCCGGAACTAAGACAGCTGCTGGTCCGCACACCAAGAAGACTCCACGCTTCCGCTCGCCTCGAAGTCCACACCTGAAACCGCAGGGAGTGAGCCACACCAGAAATGGGCTCAGTAGGGATCATCCGATCCCCTGCCTCCCACTCACAAACCCACAAGTGTAACAACAGAATATATGGCAATTAAGTAAAGCAGTAAACACAGCACCCAACTCTGATATGAAACGCACAGTAAGCAGTGTAACAAGAACCATTCTAAGCAACCCGAAGAACCCAACACAGAGTCACGACTCACAGCCAAAGTCCACGAAGCGACTAAACCACACTGTCGACCGAAGTCAGATGTCGCCTCCCAACACTACCACCACAGCTCACGCCTGTCCGCCCCTACAGTGTTCCGGGGCACTGTAGGGTGAGGCAGTGAGTCAAACTAGGACTAGCTGGAACCAGTGTACAGCCACTGCCAGCTACGTGTGCACACAAGCAGTCTAGACTACTTTCCTACCGTCCGGATTGCCTCCACGCTAGGCCTCAGCACTTCAGGAGGGCCCTGGGGACCGGCGAACCCCCGTCAAGCCGAAGCTACAGGAACTACCCACAAACCCAACTCTCCCGAGCTGCGTCAGGCCAAGGGCTATAGGTACCACTCGTAACCTTGATCAAAGGTCACATCAGGCCCAATGGCTAAAGGGTAAACCAACTCCCACCAGAAACACCACCAGCTCCACAGCAAGAAACACGCCAGAAGCTGTCACGACAACCAAGGGAAACCCCGACCCGCTGAGACCAAACAGCAACCCCTCGGATAGTACACCAGCTACTCCGGCCCGACGGGCTCAAGGTGGTTCTGCTTCTCTCAGCCAAGGGTAAAACACCACACGCACTACTGCACAGACACCATGACCCTGTCCCCATCGGTCCATGGTGACAACGTAAACCACAGTTAACACGATCCACATTCGCATAACACAACCACACATATAACATGATTCCATTCGCACAGTAAACCTCAGTCTCAGTATATAGTTAAAGTACACACACACACACAGGTGATATAATTCCACTCACGCAGAAGTCCTCCGTTTCAGTATACAACCCAAAGCATGCATTTGAATCATCCCAACGTGAAACATGCATGAAAATAACCGAAATGAGCATTACTGTCTTGAATCGCGTCGACCGAGGTCGACGCCATTCAAGACCCTTAGACAGGTTTATTAAAAGCCCGATTTATCCTTAAAACGCGTCCACCAGTGAAGCCGCCGTTTTAAAACGCGTCTGGGTGTCTCGACGCCATTCAACCCAGAAATCCAGATTTACAGAACCCTTAAACGGGGGCATTTCCTGCCTAAATGGCGTCATGATGGCCCGACGTCCTTCTGAAAGGCGTCGTCCATCCATGACATCATTTAGCGCAGAACCCCTAACTCAAGAAACCTCGAACAGGGAGGTTTCTGGGTTAAAACGCGTCGTACTGACCCGACGTCTTTTGGAAAGGCGTCGACCAGGCACGACGCCATTTAGCGCCAGAAACCAGGTTTCCTGGTTCAACCCGAGGGCTTCACCCTAGAACCCCGGACACCCCGAAAAGCCCCAAAACCAAAAGGGGAAGAAGAGAAGCTCAACCACATAATCATGCTACGAATCCACGATCACAAACACCGCTATTCCCACAAGGAAACCCCCCTAAACATGCTCAATCTAGCCCCACACACGCCACATCATGCCAAGAAGCAAACGAGTAACACAAGCAAGGTTTCGTCTCCCTACCGGTTCTCGAACTCCGCCAAGCTCCGTGCCGCCGTCCCGCTGCACTGCACACCGCCGCCGGTACCCTCGAGGACGCCGCCACTCCGCCGGGACGTCGGCCGCCGTCCGGAGAAGGGAACGCCGCGAAGGAGGTGGTGGAGGTAGAGGTGAGAGGTAAGGTGGTGTTGGAGTGGTGGAAAAGGAAGAAGAGGAAGGGAAGGGAAAGAAGAGCGTCGGAGAGGGCGGAGGGGGTGAGGAGAGAGAGTGTGAAGGTGAGAATGAGGGAAAGAAGGGGAGGCTCGCGGGGTCAACCAGAATCCCGCTAAAACGCGTCGATTGAGGCTGACGCCTATCAGTCTGACAGGACGGCCGTACTGACAGCGTTCTGAAACGCGTCGCCCACCGCGGACGCCGTTCAGACGACAAGACAGGCCGTACTGACAACTCTCTGGCGCCGTACCCTGACACCGCAGGTGTCGCAGTCTGAAACGCGTCGACCGAGCTGGACGCCGTTCAGACAAATCTAACAGGGGCCGTACTCTCGCGGCCCGAAACCCGCCCACGTGGCGCACACGTGGCACAACAAACAGCAGACCTAAATGGCGTCCACACACCCTGACGCCTTTTGAAAGGCGTCGAGCACTGTTGACGCCATTCAGACAGAAATCTCAAGACCCCTCCAGGGTCCAAACCAGGGGATCCGGCCCGAACCCGACCCGAATACAGAACCCGAAATCTCAGTCATTACAGTGTTATTGCAGCTGCAGGAAATCTGAAGCAAGTAGGATCGAAGATACAGGAGGCTAATAACTTTGGGCGTATAGACTCTGAGTTCCTCTTTAAACAAAACAATGAGAAGTCTATATTCCCCTAGTTATTCGATTGGCCAATAAATCCCTCCTGTTTGCATTAGGAATTTGTTTTCTAATTTTTTTAAAACCAGCATGTATTGCATAAGCATCATCCACTATTCCCGCCCTAGGGGCAATGACCACAATTTATCACTCTGCTTAACCCATTGTTGATTTGTAAGTCTGGCAATTGTTTGTCTGTTAGCCCTTTGAATTGCAAGACCTCATCCTTTTTCAATACGTGTACTTGAGATTCTCTCACTTGGCGATCACATGATGCGCCTGGCCACCGCACGCCCGTTGACTCGAAAGGGAGTTCGTTTTGTCTGGACCGAGGATTGTGAACGGAGTTTCACTGAGTTGAAGACTCGCCTCACTTCGGCCCCAGTGTTAGTGCTTCCATCTGGGTCAGGTGGGTTTGTAGTTTACTCGGACGCGTCCCGTCGAGGTTTGGGCGCAGTTCTAATGCAGCATGGCAGGGTAGTGGCTTATGCTTCTCGACAGCTGAAGAAGCATGAAGAGAACTATCCTACCCATGATTTGGAGCTGGCAGCTGTTGTATTTGCACTTAAGATTTGGAGACATTACTTGTATGGTGAGAAATTTCAGGTCTTTACTGATCACAAGAGCCTGAAGTATGTGTTCACTCAGAGAGACTTGAACTTGAGGCAGCGAAGGTGGATGGAGTTCATTAAGGATTATGACTTTGACTTTTCTTATCATCCGGGCAAGGCGAATGTTGTGGCAGACGCCTTGAGTCGAAAGACAGTCATGTCATACCTTATGATTCGAGAATGGAAATTATTTGAGCAGGTTGTGGAATCTTCCTTCCGGGTACCACGTGAGGATGATAGACCCGTGTTGGCCAGCTTGACTGTGAGACCAGCTGTGTACCATGCTGTGATTGAGGCCCAGAAGGCAGATGCAGAATTACCGCAGATTCTCCAGAGATCGGAGGTGGAATTGTGGGATGACGACACAGTTAGATTCAGAGGTAGACTTTATGTCCCGGCCGAAGAGGACATACGTAGGAGTGTCCTTGATGAGGCGCACCGTTCTAGATATGCAGTGCATCCCGGAACAACCAAAATGTATCAGTGTTTAAGGAGGCACTTCTGGTGGCCTGGTATGAAGACTGATGTGGCTGAGTATGTGGCTAGGTGCATGACTTGTCAGCAGGTTAAAGCCGAGCATCAGAGACCTGGAGGGTTGCTGCAGCCCTTGCCGATTCCGGAATGGAAGTGGGAACACGTGACTATGGACTTTGTGATGGGTCTACCTACATCTCCTAGCAGGAGAGACGCTATCTGGGTCATTGTTGACCGGCTGACCAAGTCGGCACACTTCCTAGCTATTAGGAAGGACTGGTCGGTCGGTAAGTTGGCCAAGTTGTTTGTAGATCGGATCATCTCTCTGCACGGGGTACCTTTGTCCATTGTATCAGATCGAGATCCGAGGTTCACTTCCAGGTTCTGGAAGAGTTTTCATAATGCCTTGGGTACTCAATTGGCTTTCAGTTCGGCATACCATCCCGAGACTGATGGGCAGTCGGAGAGGACCATTCAGACTTTGGAGGACATGCTCAGGGCATGTTGTTTAGACTGGGGAGGTTCTTGGGAGCAGCATTTGTCTACGGTGGAGTTTGCCTATAACAACAGTTATCATTCCAGTATCGGCATGGCGCCTTACGAGGCTTTGTATGGGCGACCGTATCGATCTCCTCTGTGTTGGTCTGAGATTGGTGAGAGACAGGTTGCAGGACCTAAGTTAGTTCAGCAGTGTACTGAGGTTGTCAGGACGGTACGACAGAGGTTGGCAGCAGCTCAGAGCAGGCAGAAGAGTTATGCTGATATCCGGAGGAGACCGCTTGAGTTTGAGGTGGGAGACCACGTGTTCCTCCGAATCTCGCCCGCCAAGGGTGTGATGAGATTCGGGAAGCGAGGCAAGCTGAGTCCGCGATATATTGGACCTTTTCCCATTCTTGCTCGGATTGGGGAAACCGCGTATCAGCTGGCCTTGCCACCCAGTCGTGCAGGGGTACACGATGTGTTCCATGTTTCCTTGCTGAGGAAATATGTTCAGGATCCATCCCACGTCTTGGATTTTTCAGAGTTGGAGATTGCTGAGAACTTGTCTTTTCCAGAGTTTCCAGTTCGTATTGAGGATCGCAGGGAGCAAGTCCTTCGGAACAAGATCGTACCATTGGTCAAGGTGATTTGGTAGTACCGCTCCGGGGGCGAGGCAACCTGGGAACGTGAGGACGAGATGCGGGAGCAGTTTCCTTACCTTTTCTCGTAAGTTATCCTGTGAACTTGTATATCCATGCTTTGTCTTGGTTAATTCTAACAGGCAATTTCGGGGGCGAAATTCTTTTAAGGGGGGGAGAATGTAAGGACTGAGGCTTTCGGATCCGGTTTTCGGGGTTGGACCCTGTAGTTCAGGCTCCAGTGGGGCTGAGACTCTGTTTTGATTCGCGTCGAGCCCGGGCTCGACGCGGTTTAAACGGCGTCCAGCTATGCTGACGCGTTTTAGCCTGTGCCACGTGGGCTGGCTTTGGGTCGCGAGAGTACGGCCCTGACATGTCGTCTGAACGGCGTCTGTGAGGCACGACGCCTTTCAGACTGCGAGTCTGGGTTGTCAGAGTACGGCGCCAGTCTTCTCGACTGAACGGCGTCTTTCATGGAAGACGCGTTTCAGACCTCTGTCAGAGCATTGCGCAGAGGGTTGTCAGAGCAGCCGTCACATCGACTGATAGGCGTCCGTACATCTCGACGCGTTTCAGCCAGTCTCTGGTTAACCCCGAGAGCCCTCCTTCTTTCTCTCATTTGCTCCTCCTTCTCTCTTTCTCTCCTTCCTTCCGGCGACCCCGACATCGACCCTTCGTCCTTCCCTCCACTCCAACACTTCCCTACCTCTCACCTCTACCACCACCACTTCCTTCGCGGCGTTCCATTCTCCGGACGGCGGCCGACGTCCCGGTGGAGTGGCGGCGTCCTCGAGGGTACCGGCGGCGGTCTACGGTGCGGCGGGTCGGAGGCACGGAGCTTGGAGGAGTTCAAGAACCGGTAGGGTGACGGTTCCCACAGTGTTGTGTTCTAAATCATGTTTTTCCCCGTTTAAAGCATGCTATGGATCGATGGTTTTGGGGTAGAATGAGCATGTTAGGGGGTTTTTCCTTGATGGGAATGGGAGTTTCTGTGATGTGAATTATTGATACTTTGGTTGCCCTCTTTCCCCTCTGTTTTGGGGCTTTTTCGGGGTATTTGGGGCTAAGGGAGGAACCCTCGGATCGAACCAGGGAACCAGGTTTCTGGCGCTAAACGGCGTCGTGCCTGGTCGACGCCTTTCAGAAGGACGTCGGGCCAGTACGACGCCTTTTAGGACAGAAATCCCCCAGTTCGAGGTTTCAGGAGTCACGGACTCTGGCGCTAAATGACATCCTGGATGGACGACGCCTTTCAGAAGGACGTCGGGCCATCATGACGCCATTTAGGCAGGAAATCACCCCGAATAGAGGACTCAGTTTGAGGATTCTGGGACTAAAAGACGTCATGGGTGGGCGACGCGTTTTGGAATACCGTCGAGCCACCATGACGCCTTTTAGAGCAGAAATCCTTCTATTATTGTTTTCTGGAATTCCTGGTTTTTCAGCGTGAACGGCGTCTGAGGATGTTGACGCCTTTTAAAAGGCGACCACTGGTGTCGACGCCTTTTAGGCCAGATTCTGAGGCCGGTATTTCCTGAACCAGTTTAGGTTGCATGAATGGCGTCGGCCTCGGGCGACGCGATTCAAGCCAGAACTACACTAATCCATGCCAGTAAAATGTGTTTACACTGCTAGATAGTCGGTTAATGCATACAGTTAGTATACTCGATGTAATGAACTCTTCGTGACCGGATGGCACTGTGTTGTGTGTCGTGCGACCGTGGACTTCCTCCGTGACCGGATCGCATCGTGCCGTGTTTTCTGTTTCGGTGGACCTAGAGTGACAGTTGTAGCGTTTTACACCCTGTGTCGGTGCGGAGGGACACAGCGCTGACGGGAGCAGTGGCGGGGTGACGCCTAGTAGAGAGGGTCACCTGGTGAACCCTGGGGTTAGCTAGCTTGTACCGGTGTTGGAGAAGTACCGTTGGAGTGTCACTCGTGCTGGGGGAAGGAGTAACCACCTGAGCCAGTTGGGCCGGAGTAGCCAGCGTGCTATCCAAGGGGTTACTGTTTGGTCTCAGCGGGCCGGTGTTTGCTGAGGGAAGGAGTGACCGCCGAGGTGGCTCGTGTGCTATCCGAGGGGTTACTGTTTGGTCTCAGCGGGTCGTTGTGTTTCCCACTCTCGTTGTGAAGTTGACGTGTTTTAAGGATACGCCGAATTACGAGTTCCCTGATAGATTAGAGTTATTCATGTTAGTTATACTTTAAATGCATGAGATTCATATTGAGATGTAGGCATGGAAATCATTGTCTCTTCATGGTTATTATATCCCTGCTGTACTTTTCACTTGTGGGTGTGTGTATGTGGGCAGTGGGGATCGAAGGATCCCTACTGAGTCTTTTCGTTGAGACTCACCCCTGCGGCTTTCAGGTGAGGACTCCAGGCAGACCTAGCGAGGGTTGTGCGGCTGAGTGCTGAGCATCGTCGACTGTTGTTCCGGGGTATGCCCCGATGTAGTTGTTATCTTTATTTCTGGCCTGTATGTATAATCATTTCTTTTCTGTTGGAGTATGTAATTATTTGCTGTATCGAGTCGCATTGTAATAACTTTTAATTTCTGCATTTTCCCTTCAAGTCAATGCGATGTGAATGTTTAACTTAGTTGATTATTTATTTCCCAGACTTACTCGGATCCTGGTTTGGTTACAAGTTAATGATTCGGTACCCATTTAGTAATCGGATCCCCGATTATAGGGTGGCGGATCGTTACAGAGAAGCCCTCGCCAGAAGCCCACAGTAGCGGCAGAGGACGTTCCGGGTGCCTACACACGGGTTGCAAGGCCGTTGCCGGAGAACCCGCTGGTGGTGGCCGACAGGAGCCCCAACTGCTTATTCTTCCCCACGATTTTTGAAGAGAAACTTGAAAACCAAATTTTAGGGTGCTAAAAGGGGCTTGATCGGCGACCCTGTTGGCGACGGAAGGGGTCGCCGGCGCCAAGGCGTTGCTGGCAGGAGTTGGGCAGCCCCGGCCGCCGGCCATCGGGCCCCTGTGGACAGGTTCCCCGCCACCCTACACTCCCTGTGCGACAGGGAGTCTATGGTGGGGGGGAAGGATCCGTCGGGTGCTGGGCACCCGAGCCAGCACCCGACGGGTCCGGGGCCTGTTGGCCTTGGCCCGGACCAACGGGTCCGAGCCAGGCCCAGCAGGGCTCGAGCCAAGCTTCTGGGGCCTGGTCCGAGCCCAATGCTAGACCAGGTTCGGCCCTGCTCCGAACTAGGGACCAGTGGGCCGAGCCCTTTTAGGGCTTATTCCTAATTTTAAAAAAAAAAAAAAACTAATTGCCCAATTGAAACATCATTGAATTTTAATTCTAAAATTTAAAATTTGTTTTGAGTATTGATTTATTATTCAATTCTATTTTAATTGGGAACTTAATGATTTTGAATCATTATCTAATTAACAATTAATTATTGATCAATTAAGAGTTAATTATTAGTTTAATTGTTAAATTAATAATTAACCTTAATTTAACTAATTTAAGAGTTAAATTAGTATTTAATAATCTTAGTCTAAGTGTTAGATTATTTGTTATTAAATCATATAATTGTTAATTATAATTAGAGTGAGTTATTAATTTAAGTGTTAAGTTAATAATTAATTCTAGATGACTAATTTAAATGTTAAATTAGTAGTTCTTCATTAATTATTGTTAATCATTAATTTAATGGTTAAATTAATGATAACTTTAATTATTAATCTAAGAGTTAGATTAATTAGTTATGAATTAATTAGAGTGAATTATTGGTTTAAGAGTTAAATTAATAATTAACTGTCTAATCTAAGTGTTAGGTTAGTAATTAATAATTAATTATAGTTGATTATTAATTTAAGTGTTAAATTATTAATTAACTTTGTTGAGCTAGTCTAAGAGTTAGATTAGTTGTTAATATTATAATTGTTAGATTATTAATTTGTTTCAATCTAATTGTTAGATTGATTATTAGAAGTGTTCTAATTTGCATGAAATAATTTGGAATTTATTAATTCGAAGTGTGTGCACATGTGATGTGTGTTTTATGCTTTTAAATTTGTTTTGATTGCATGTGAAATTGATTAAAAGTGTTTTCGAAATTCAAATACCAATTTTGATTGGATCCCAGCTTTTTGAAAGCCAAAATTATATATTTTGAAAACTCTTTTATTTTACCCATGTAATGCGCTGAATCATATGTGGGATGTTTAAAACACACCGGGGTCATGGATATATACTTATTTAATTATTTATGAGATGAATGACGTGTTTGTGTGGATCGTAAATGAATAATGGATGTTTATTAAATTATTAATAAATAGAGATCTGCGTATCTCTCCCTCTCTCATACTCTGATGTAATTCTACCTCCCTCTCTCTTGTACTCGTCATAAGGCCTTCTTCAATTTACCTGTAAATTCTAGAATTTATTGTAATATGATCGAGGCAACTGAGGAAGGAGCAAGGACGATCCACAGATGCAACCAGGAAGGCGATATGATGGAGATCTCTTGCCTATGTGTTTGCAGGTTTATCTAATGTAAATGTTATGTTAGATTATGTGTGCGTTTGACTATTGGCTCCAGTTAAACCCACTGTGCTATCCATGACCACACTAGACATGTATGCGATGTATTATTTTTCTTTTGATTATGAATCAAAGTAGGTATAACATTTAGTAAATATATACGATATATTTATATACTATCACCTAGGAGAGACCAAGATAAAAGTTATCTAAATACCCTCAGATAAACTCAAAGCCGTAATGTGAGTAGTTAAGAACTTACCGTGTAGTCCACCATCATTATAGTCATAGGATTCGATTCACTTTAGGCAGGTTTGTTGTGCTATCCACAAGACCTGTTTAATTGGGAGGAGAAACTATGGTTATGGCATTAGATGCATGTATGATCGGGGTAGAGGAACCATGTAGCTTTGTTGTGCTAACCACAAGGGTTGCATGCAAATCTATGCTCGTCGTGTAACGATGGTTAGTTTAGACCAAAATTAGTGGTTTGTTGTGCTATCCACAAGGCCATTAAATCTCTTGGGACTGAAGCTATGATCAGATATTGCAAGGAGTTGCAAGTCCCATGAGTTGGGTGCTTTTTTATTGTATTACAGTTTGTTGTGCTATCTACAAGGCTGTACTGCAAGTCATTGAGATTCTGATCCCCACTAGGAGATTGTCGGCATCTTCCGTTCTGTATAACTGAGGGTTATATAGTCCGTCGAAAATTAGTGGGAGTTAAAACTTGAACAAAAGACCATGTCTTGTTTTATCTTTAATAATTGAACATCTGCTAAATAGATTTTACTTATCTCCTGTAGGGAATTATGTCGTCGAATAACCCACTCCATGGCATACTTGATGCCCTTTTGACTTACATGATCTACTCGGATTGGTTCAGAAACCTGAAGAATGTGTTCATATCTGAGCACATTGACTTTGTCCCTGGAGCTGATCCTCCTGCTGAATTGGCATTGGATGCCCCTGAAGCAGAGATGATAGCTAACGATAAAAGATCGAAGGACAAAGACGAAAGAGTAGTAAAGGGTGACTACTTCTACTGTAAGCAGAATGGGCACTGGAAGAGGAACTGCAAGGAGTTCCTTCACGATAAAGCTCGTGGAAAGGTGAAGCTGTCTGAAGCTTCAGATATCTGTATGATAGATATCAACTTGTTAGTTAGAGATTCCACATCTTGGGTATTAGACACCGGATGTGCTTCTCATATCTGCCATGATGTGCAGATGCTGACAAGTAAGCGCAAGCTGAGAAAAGGCAATGTAGAATTGAGACTAGGAAATGGCGCAAAGGTTGCGGCGGTTGCTGTTGGGACAGCAAACCTCAAGCTTTCATCAGGAGACGCCTTACTATTAGAAGATTGTTATTATGTTCCTAGCATAATAAAGAACATCATATCAGTATCTTATTTGGACAAGATAGGATATAGGTTGACTATTGAGAATAGGAGTTGTTCGATTTATTATGGTAATAATTCAATAGCTTCGGCATCTTTAATCAACGGTCTATATCTTTTAGATGTTTCTTATTACAATATTAATATTGATAATGCTCTTAAGAAGAGCAAGAATTGTGTGAATCAAGCTTACATGTGGCATTGTAGACTTGGGCGCATTGGCGAAAGCAGGTTGCAAAAGTTGCACAAGCATGGTTACTTAACTGCATTCGATTACGAATCGTTTGCGACATGTGAATCCTGTCTTATAGGAAAGATGGTAAAATCTCCATTTACTGGACATGGAGAACGTGCCAAGGACATTCTGGAACTAATACATTCTGATGTATGTGGTCCTATGTCCACCCAAGCCAAAGGTGGCTACTCATACTTCATCACATTCACCGATGACTTCTCAAGATTCGGCTATGTGTACTTAATCAAGTACAAGTCGGAAGCGTTTGAGAAGTTCAAGGAGCTCAAGAATGAGGTAGAGAAGCAGTTAGGAAAGAGTATAAAAGCTCTTTGATCAGATCGAGGTGGAGAATACTTAATTACTAATTTCACGCAATTCTTAAAGGATAATGGTATCCTTTCTCAGCTAACCCCTCCATATACACCACAGATGAATGGTGTATCAGAAAGGAGAAATCACACCTTGTTGGACATGGTGCGATCCATGATGAGCTTTGTGGGATCGCTATGTCGAGATCCAATCCTAAAACGCAGCGGAATAAAATTTTCGGGACCGGATCTGTCCCATTTCGGTCGTTAAAATAAAACCGGTGTAAATCAATTTACCTTACGCAGATTCGAATCCGCGTCCGTTTTCCGGTTCCGTCGGAGCGATGCCGCAAGTCGCGCAGATGCCCGACCTCTAGCGATATCCACGCGGTTCTCCTCGCGATGGATCGTCCTCGCTTCCTCGCTCGTTGCGGCGTTCGTAGATCCCGTCTAACTGCGCGTAATCCGCCGCGACATGCGGATTCGGAATCCCCGTCGAACCGAAGGTGGAGCAGTTGGGAACCGCACGCCCAGAAGAGAGAGAAACTGGGGAAGAACGAATGACGGCTAGGTCAGGGTTGCTGGCCCCGACGTAGAATCCGTTCTTTTATAAGAAGTCTATTTGCGGTTTTTCATAAAAACCCAGACTTATCCGAAATCCTGTAGAATTATCCATCGACTTGAAAACCATTTGCGTGTGACCCTCTAGGCCCAAATACCAGTCCAGTTAATAGCCCATTAAGTCCAGTAACCCTTTACTGACTCACTGAATTAATTAATATCCCTATATTCAATTAATCAGCCGAATTTAATGTCCCACAATAAATTCGGACGGACTGCCGATCACGTTGGATGCCAAGCAACATCGCGTAATCCTGGATGGCACTGGGGTTATCGCAACCCTCTATTGGAACCTTTTTGTCATCGGTTAGCACGCGGATATAATCCTTCATCCGTGCAATGTTCCCGAATCGACCTAGGGCATGGTTTACTGTTAAACCCTATTTGGTCGATTCACTTGAATCAGATGCCGCTAATCTGAATCCGATAACTCCTTATCGATTACAGAGTCCGCCCTGGCCAGGGACTTTAAGCGCATCATTCCCGGAACATTCTCTCTCAAACAACCGAGAGCGGATGATCCCGTATTGAACACACAATTACCCTCGAGGGCATTTCCCTGAACCCGATCGCTTGACTTATTGATAACCCATGGTTAGAGATTCGTTCGTCAAGGTCAAAGCTCAGAAACCTACCAACAAGATATCTTTGGAGTATCAGGTCCAAGGATCATCCACACAACCATGACAAATGAATCGAGCTGGTTAACAGTGAGGTGATTACCATCCAGCGATTCATAGTCGGATCAGTTCAGTGAACTCATTCACCAATGAGCACCTATAGGTTCAACATAGTGTCTCCACATAAGTGACTTATGGGATCAGTCACCCTCATCATATGAGTTGAAGTAACCTATACTAGTCTATCCGGATGTTCGATGTCCTATCTCAAACATCCTATGAGTAGGAACAATTAAGAACATGTGTTTATAAGTCTTTGGTCCCGTAATTATGATCTCATCATAATCCGAAGACTATTGCACATGTTCATGAACTTCATCGTGACACGATAAACACAGATCGAATTAATTACATACAATGAATTATTGTCATTTATTAATAATCTAAATAAGTACACAGTATCGGATTGGCTTTGAGACCATATAATACTAACAATCTCTCACTTGGACTAAAGCCAATCACTTTTATACAGAATACCCATTTTCTCTAAGTGACGCTCAAAAACTTTATGAGACAAAGGCTTTGTAAGTGGATCTGCTATGTTGTCGGCTGAGGGAACTCTTTCCACCGCGACATCTCCTCGAGCTATAATCTCTCTGATCAAATGAAAGAGCCGCATAATGTGCTTTGACTTCTGATGAGACCTCGGCTCTTTCGCTTAAGCAATCGCCCCATTGTTGTCACACAGCAGTGGGATGGGACCAGATATGCTTTCCACTACGCCAAGATCGCCGATGAATTTCTTCATCCATACAACTTCCCTGGCGGCTTCAGCAGCAGCAATGTACTCGGCTTCCGTTGTCGAATCAGCAGTGGTTTCCTGCTTGGAACTTTTCCAGCTCACTGCTCCCCCGTTGAGTGTGAAAACAAAACCTAATGTTGACTTGCGGTCATCAGGATCAGACTGAAAACTCGAGTCAGTGTATCCTTGCAGCTTTAAGTCTCCTCCTCCATAGACTAGAAATAGATCCTTAGTCCTTCTCACGTACTTAAGGATGCATTTCACAGCCTTCCAGTGTTCATCACCTGGATCTGCCCGATGTCTCCTCGTAACACTTAGAGCATATGCTACATCTGGTCTGGTACATAGCATGGCATACATGATGGACCCTATGGCAAAAGCATAGGGGACTTTATCCATCACTGCCCTCTCTTCAGGTGTCTTGGGAGACTGACCTTTAGAGTGTGAAATTCCATGTCTCATCGGTATGAGACCTCTCTTGGAATTTTCTATGCCAAACCTTTTGACAATGGTTTCTATGTACATGGACTGTGTTAAAGCTAGCATCTTCTTTGATCTATCTCTATAGATCCGTATTCCCAATACGTAAGACGCTTCTCCCATATCCTTCATGGAGAAGTTTGTTTGACAGCCATATCTTTACTGATGACATCATTCCTACATCATTCCCAATGAATAGGATGTCGTCAACGTAAAGAACCAGAAATGTGATTGCGCTCCCACTGTTTTTCTTGTATACACAGGGCTCATCTTCATTCTTAATGAATCCATAAGATTTAATCGCCTCATCAAATCTTATGTTCCAGCTTCGGGAAGCTTGCTTTAGTCCATAAATGTACCTCTGCAACTTGCATACCATGTCTGGAGAATCTTTGGATATGAATCCTTCTGGTTGTATCATATATGTAACGACCCGCCACCCTATAATCGGGGATCCGATTACTAAATGGGTACCGAATCATTAACTTGTAACCAAACCAGGATCCGAGTAAGTCTGGGAAATAAATAATCAACTAAGCTAAACATTCACATCGCATTGAATTGAAGGGAAAATGCAGAAATTAAAAGTTATTACAATGCGACTCGATACAGCAAATAATTACATACTCCAACAGAAAAGAAATGATTATACATACAGGCCAGAAATAAAGATAACAACTACATCGGGGCATACCCCGGAACAACAGTCGATGACGCTCAGCACTCAGCCGCACAACCCTCGCTAGGTCTGCCTGGAGTCCTCACCTGAAAGCCGCAGGGGTGAGTCTCAACGAAAAGACTCAGTAGGGATCCTTCGATCCCCACTGCCCACACACACACACACACAAGTGAAAAGTACAGCAGGGATATAATAATCATGAAGAGACAATGATTTCCATGCCTACATCTCAATACGAATCACATGCATTCAAAGTATAGCTAACATGCATAATTCCAATCTATCAGGAAACTCGTAATTCGGCGTATCCTTAAAACACGTCAACTTCACAACGAGAGTGGGAAAAACAACGACCCGCTGAGACCAAACAGTAACCCCTCGGATAGCACACGGGCCACCTCGGCGGTCACTCCTTCCCTCAGCAAACACCGGCCCGCTGAGACAAAACAGTAACCCCTCGGATAGCACGCTGGCTACTCCGGCCCAACTGGATCAGGTGGTTACTCCTTCCCCCAGCACGAGTGACACTCCAAAGGTACCTCTCCGACACCGGTACAAGCTAGCTAACCCCGGGGTTCACCAGGTGACCCTCTCTACTAGGCGTCACCCCGCCACTGCTCCCGTCAGCATTGTGTCCCTCCGCACCGACACAGGGTGTAGAACGCTACAACTGTCACTCTAGGTCCACCGAAACATAAAACACGGCACGGTGCGATCCGGTCACGGAGGAAGTCCACGGTCGCACGACACACAACGCAGTGCCATCCGGTCACGAAGAGTTCATTACATCGAGTATACTAACTGTATGCATTAACCGACTATCTAGCAGTGTAAACACATTTTACTGACATGGATTAGTGTAGTTCTGGCTTGAATCGCGTCGCCCGAGGCCGACGCCATTCAAGCACCCTAAACTGGTTCATGAAATACCGGCCTCAGAATCTGGCCTAAAATGCGTCGACACTAGTGGTCGCCTTTTAAAAGGCGTCAACATCCTCAGACGCCGTTCACACTGAAAAACCAGGAATTCCAGAAAACAATAATCGAGGGATTTCTGCCTTAAAAGGCGTCATGGTGGCTCGACGGTATTCCAAAACGCATCGCCCACCCATGACGTCTTTTAGTCCCAGAATCCTCGAACTGAGTCCCTCAGTCGGGGTGATTTCCTGCCTAAATGGCGTCATGATGGCCCGACGTCCTTCTGAAAGGCGTCGTCCATCCATGACGTCATTTAGCGCCAGAGTCCCTGACTCCTGAAACCTCGAACAGGGGGATTTCTGTCTTAAAAGGCGTCGTACTGCCCTGACGTCCTTCTGAAAGGCGTCGACCATGCACGACGCCGTTTAGCGCCAGAAACCTGGTTCCCTGGTTCGATCCGAGGGTTCCTCCCTTAACCCCAAATACCCCGAAAAAGCCCCAAAAACAGAGGCGAAAGAGGGTAACCAAAGTATCAAGAATTCACATCCACAGAAACTCCCATTCACATCAAGGAAAAAACCCCCTAACATGCTCATTCTACCCCAAAACCATCGATCCATAGCATGCTTTAAACGGGGAAAAACATGATTTAGAACACAACACTGTGGGAACCGTCACCCTACCGGTTCTTGAACTCCTCCAAACTCCGTGCCTCCGACCCGCCGCACCGCAGACCGCCGCCGGTACCCTCGAGGACGCCGCCACTCCGCCGGGACGTCGGCCGCCGTCCGGAGAATGGAACGCCGCGAAGGAAGTGGTGGTGGTAGAGGTGAGAGGTAGGGAAGTGTTGGAGTGGAGGGAAGGACGAAGTAGTGGGAGGAAAAGAGGGAGGAGGAAGGGTCGATGCCGGAGTCGCTGGAAGGAAGGAGAGAAAGAGAGAAGGAGGAGCAAATGAGAGAAAGAAGGAGGGCTCGCGGGGATAACCAGAGACTGGCTGAAATGCGTCGAGATGTACGGACGCCTATCAGTCGATGTGACGGCTGCTCTGACAACACTCTGCAACACTCTGACAGAGGTCTGAAACGCATCTTCTATGAAGGACGCCGTTCAGTTGACAAGACTGGCACCGTACTCTGACAACCCAGAGTCGCAGTCTGAAAGGCGTCGTGCCTCACAGACGCCGTTCAGACGACATGTCAGGGCCGTACTCTCGCGACCCAAAGCCAGCCCACGTGGCATAGGCTAAAACGCGTCAGCCCCACTGGAGCCTGAACTACAGGGTCCAACCCCGAAAACCGGATCCGAAAGCCTCAGTCCTTACAATATGAACCTCCTTCTCAAGGTTTCCATTGAGGAATGCAGTCTTCACATCCATCTGCCAGATCTCATAATCATGGTAGGCAGCTATGGCGAGAAGAATTCTGATGGACTTAATCATAGCAACGGGTGAAAAGGTTTCGTCATAGTCAACACATTGTCTTTGACGATAGCCTTTCGCCACTAATCTTGCTTTATAAGTCTCAATACGTCCATCTGCACCGATCTTTCTTTTAAAGATCCATTTGCAGCCGATAGGTACTATACCATCGGGTAAATCTACAAAGTTCCAAACTTGGTTGATGTACATGGACTGTATTTCAGAATTCATGGCTTACCGCCATTTCCCGGCCTCTGGACTTTCATTGGCCTCCTGGTAAGTCTTAGGATCATCATCCTCATTATAGAGTATCCTTGAACCATCCAAATTAATATGTCCCACATATCTTTCTGGTGGTTTAGGTACTCTTTTAGACCTACGAGGTTCCTGTGTATCATTTTGAACAGGTTCAGAAACTGACGGTTCATCTGATGAACCATTGCCAGTTTGTGGGTCTAGAATTTCTTCCAGTATTACTTTACTCCCATTGTCCTTCTGGAGAATATAATCTTCTTCCAGAAAGACAACTCTTCTGGCCACAAACACCTTTTGTTCGCCAGGAAGATAAAAGTAATATCCATAAGTTTCCTTTGGATATCTCACAAATCTGCATTTGTCAGTTCTGGATTCCAGTTTATCTACGTCATGTCTTTTAACATGAGCAGGACATCCCCAGACTTTAACATGTTTAAGGTCTAGTTTCCTTCTATTCCATATCTCGTATGGAGTGGTCTCAACAGATTGGCTGGGTACCTTGTTCAGGCTAAGTGCATATCCCCATAAGGACACTGGTAATTTAGACATGCTCATTATGGATCGCACCATTTCCATTAATGTGCGATTTCTCCTTTCTGATACACCATTCATCTGAGGTGTATAAGGAGGTGTAAGCTGAGAAAGGATACCATTATCCTTTAAGTATTTAATGAACTCTATACTCAAGTATTCACCACCTCGATCAGATCGGATGGCTTTTATACTCTTTCCTGTTTGTTTTTCTACTTCATTCTTAAATTCTCTGAATTTCTCAAAGGCTTCAGATTTATACTTCAATAAGTATACATATCCAAACCTTGAGTAATCATCAGTGAATGTAATGAAGTATGAGAAACCACCAATGACTTGGGTTGACATAGGACCACATACATCTAAATGTATGAGTTCTAATATGCCTTTGGCTCATTCTCCAGTTCCACTAAATGGAGACTTAGCTATTTTACCTATTAAACATGACTCACAGGTTGCATATGATTCATAATCAAATGGATCCAAATATCTATCTTTATACAACCTTTGGAGTTTGTTTTCACCAATGTGTCCAAGCCTACAATGCCACAAGTAGGCTTTGTTCATTTCATATTTACTTCTTTTAATTGAAGAAGCGATGTGTAAATTATCATGAGACACATTCAATAGATACAATCCATTAGACAAAATAGCAGAAGCTATTAATTTATTTTCGAAATAAATTGAACAACTATTGTTCCCAAAATTTAAATTGTATCTAATTATATCTAAACATGAAATAGAAATGATGTTCCTTATTATGCTAGGTAAATAATAACATTCATCTAATAAAAATGTGTCTCCGGATGGTAGCTTGAGCTTCACTGTCCCCACAGCGATCACCGCAACTCTTGCACCGTTACCTATCCTCAGCTCCACCTTGCCGATCCTCAACTTACGCCTTCTTGTCAGTGCCTGCAAAGAATTGCAGATATGAGATACACATCCAGTATCTAATACCCATGATGTACAATCTCTTATTGACAAGTTTACATCTATCATATAGATACTTGAAGCGTCCTGCTGCTTCAGAGTTCCTTGAGCCTTGTCCTTGAGGTATTCTTTGCAATTCTTCTTCCAATACCCTTTCTGGTGACAATAGATGCAATCACCTTTCTCAGCACTATTACCTTTGTCTTTCTTGACAACCTTTGTCTTTCTCTGAATCTTGTTCTTATTCTTTCGAAAAGCTTGGACTGCAAGTCTTTTTCTGTTGGTCTTACCAACCATTAGGACTTGGGGTTTATCCTTCACAAGGTTCCCCTCAGCAGTTTTTAACATGTTCAACAGTTCAGCTAAGGTGGCCTGGATCTTGTTCATGTTAAAATTAACGATGAACTGAGCATATGACGGTGGAAGTGAAGACAACACGAGGTCTGTGTGCATCTCCTTGGGAAGTGTAATCCCAAGAGCATCCAGCCTCTCTACCCACTCAATCATCTTCAGCACGTGATTCTACACTAAAGTTCTCTCTGCCATATGAGCCTTGAACAGATTCTTCGATATCCCATATCGTTCGATTCTGCTCTGCTCACCAAATAGCTCCTTCAAATGGAGCATGATGGATCTAGCATCCATCTCTTCATGTTGCCTCTGCAACTCATTGCTCATCAAGGCTAACATGTAGCATTGGGCCATGGTGGAATCTTCCTTCCATTTTTCATACGCTATTATTTCCTCCTCTAGAGCATCCAATGCTGGTTCAGTAGGAGGTTCATTATCTAAGACGTAGGCAATCTGCTCAGACCTGAGGACTATCTTCAGGTTTCTGAGCCAGTCTGAGTAATTGGTGCCTGTCAAACGGTTGGCATCAAGTATGCCTCGCAACGGGTTATGGTGCAACATTCTCGCCTACAGGAGATAATCAATTGATAATTAGCAGATATTCAAATTAACTAAAACAAGATATGGTCTTTTATTATCTAGTTTTACTCCCACTAATTTTTGACGGACTGTATAACCTTCAGATATACAGAACGGGAGATGCCGATTGTCTCCTAGTGGGGATCAGAATCTCCAAGCATCACAGTATGACCTCGGGTAAACACATAGTATCATACCGCTATCTCAGAGCAATCATCTCATGATAATTGCAACTCCTTGCAATATCCGATCATACTTCGGCTCCCAAGTTTAATGGTCCCGAGTAAACACAGTAGACCATTATCCCCGGTCTAAGCTTTACCATCAATACGTGACAGAGTAAAGTAGAAATATAGTTCCCGGGTAAACACGTGGATAACTATATCGTTCCTCTACTCTTATACAAAAGCATCTGATGCCATGATCAACAGTCCTCTCAACAGACAATGGCAGACCTCGGGTAAACACATAGTATCTGCCATGACTGAATTAAATTCCATTGATCATATTGATGGAGAGCCACCCGGTGCATTCTCAATGACTCGCGCTACGGCTTAGAATTTGTAACGAAGGTTTTACTTATTTAGTTTGGTCTCATCCTAGGTGATAGTATTAAATAAATCGAATATATTATAAATACTAATAACCTAGCAAATATTAAGCACACGCATCACATACATGTCATTAGTGTGGTCATGGACGGCACTGCGGTTTGACTTGAGCCAGACAGTCAAACGTAGACACATACACAATATAACAACTTATATCATGAGTCTGCAAACCCATGGATTCAATGAACTCCTTCATTTTCATCCGGTCAGCAGTTGTGGATCATCCTCGTTCCGCGCGCAGCTGCCTCGATCAAATTGCATCGTAATTATCAATTACACGATAATTTAAATGAGGAAGCCTTATGGCGATTACATCAAGGAGGAAAGTAAAAGTAAAATGGAATATGAGAGGGAGAGGTTCGCAGACCTCTATTTATTAATAAACAATAAACCACACAATCACATTCCACATCCACAATTATTGCTCGTCCATGACCACTATGTGTTTTAGTTAAACAAACCATACATGAATTGCGCATCAAATGACTAAATTAAATTTTCGAAAATAACTTATAATTTTAGGTTTCATAAAACTAGGGACCAAACAAAATTTTGGACAGTTTGGAATTTTCGAAAGATTTTACAGTTTAAACATGCTAATTTAAATCAAATTCAAACAAGCAGTTAATAACACATCAAAGATGCACAAGATCTAAAATTAATGGCTTCAAAAATATTCCATGCTCAATTTGAACAATTCAAATATTTATGGGCATATTTAACAATTAAATATAATAATTAATCTAACAACTTAGATTAATAATTTGAATTAACAACATTTGTTAATTCCTTGTGAAAATTCATAATCCAATCATTATGGCCCAAAAATTAATAATTTAAAATTTATTATTAAAATCACATTTTAATAATAAAATGAAATTAAATTAATTTTAACAGGCCCCCAAATAATTTAAAATTATTAAATGGGGAAAGGGCTCTAAAGGGCTCAGCCCTGCTGAGCCCCTGGCTCGGGCCAGGGCCGAGCCAGGGAGCAGCCAGGGCCTAGTCGGGCCGGGTCCGGTCGGCGGATAGGGAAACCCTAGCCGCCCGGTCGAACCGCCCGAGGGTTCCCTGCACAGCAGGGAACCCGACGGCGCCGCCCCCCCCTTTGGGGTCTTCTCCGGCGCCGATCCCGGTGCCAGCCGGGCACTGCGCCTTGCCACCGGTGAAGCCCTTTGCTCCGGCGTGGTCCGGCAACCGGCGGTAGCCCTGGAGGTGCTCCGGAAAGGGGTTTATTCGCCTCCCCTTTTCCTCCAAAAAACACTGTTTTGTAAGTTTCTCAAACCCGTGGAGAGGAAGAAGAAGGTCCATGGCCGTTCTTCCACGGCTTCCCATGCCACCAACAACTCGACCAGGGTCAGTGGGCATGATTTACAGTGATTAGAACCCCTTAAAATCCATCTTTATGGATTCGACCATATCAAAAATACCCCGTTCTTCGTCCAACGAAGAACACGACGAAAAACCCCCAAAAATAAAATTTTCTTCAGATTTAAATCGCGATCTCATCGCAGTAATCATCTAATGATTATAAATCTTTCAAGAACATAAATTTAAGCATGGAATAAATTAAAAACCATAAATTTTAGAGACCGAAACGGTGAAAACACAGTGGAACCTGGCTCTGATACCACTGTTGGGATCACTGTGTCGGGATCCGATCCTAAAACGCAGCGGAGTAAAATTTTCGAAACCGGATCTGTCCCGTTTCGGTCGTTAAAATAAAATCGGTGTAAATCGATTTACCTTGTGCGGATTGGAATCCGCGTCCGTTTTCCAGTTCCGTCGGAGCGATGCCGCAAGTCGCGCAGATGCCCGACCTCTAGCGGTATCCACGCTGTTCTCCTCGCGATGGATCGTCCTCTCTTCCTTGCTCGTTGCGGCGTTCGTAGATCCCGTCTGACTGCGCGTAATCTGCCGCGACATGCGGATTCGGAATCCCCGTCGAACGGAAGGTGGAGTAGTTGGGAACCGCACGCCCAGAAGAGAGAGAAAGTGGGGAAGAACCAATGACGGCTAGGTCAGGGTTACTGGCCCCGGACGTAGAATCCGTTCTTTTATAAGAAATCTGTTTGCGATTTTTCATAAAAACCCAAACTTATCCGAAATCCTGTCGGATTATCCATTGACTTGAAAACCATTTTCGTGTGACCGTCTAGGCCCAAATACCAGTCCAGTTAATAGCCCATTAAGTCCAGTAACCCTTTACTGACTCACTGAATTAATTAATATCCTTATATTCTATTAATCAACCGAATTTAATGTCCCACAATAAATTCGGACGGACTGCCGATCACGTTGGATGCCAAGCAACATCGCGTGATCTTGGATGGCACTGGGGTTATCGCAACCCTCTATTGGAACCTTTTTGTCATCGGTTAGCGCACGGATATAATCCTTCATCCGTGCAATGTTCCCGAATCGACCTAGGGCATGGTTTACTGTTAAACCCTATTTGGTCGATTCACTTGAATCAGATGCCGCTAATCTGAATCCGATAACTCCTTATCGATTATAGAGTCCGCCCTGGCCAAGGACTTTAAGCGCATCATTCCCGGAACATTCTCTCTCAAACAACCGAGAGCGGATGATCCCGTATTGAACACACAATTACCTTCGAGGGCATTTCCTTGAACCCGATCGCTTGACTTATTGATAACCCATGGTTAGGGATTCGTTCGTCAAGGTCAAAGCTCAGAAACCTACCAACAAGATATCTTTGGAGTCTTATGTCCAAGGATCATCCACGCAACCGTGACAAATGAATCGAGCTGGTTAACAGTGAGGTGATTACCATCCAGCGATTCATAGTCGGATAAGTTCAGTGAACTCATTCACCATTGAGCACCTATAGGTTCAGCATAGTGTCTCCACACAAGTGACTTATGGGATCAGTCACCCTCATCATATGAGCTGAAGTAACCTATACTAGTCTATCAGGATGTTCGATGTCCTATCTCAAACATCCTATGACTAGGAACAATTAAGAACATGTGTTTATAAGTCTTTGGTCCCGTAATTATAATCTCATCATAATCCGAAGACTATTGCACATGTTCATGGACTTCATCGTGATACGATAAACACAGATCGAATTAATTACACACAATGAATTATTGCCATTTATTAATAATCTGAATAAGTACACAATATCGGATTGGTTTTCAGACCATCTAATACTAACAAGCTTTTCGGGATTACCAGTGTCCCTCTGGGGGTATGCTCTAGAGTCAGCAGCATTACTTAACAGAGTACCCAGCAAGTCTGTGGCCTCTACTCCATATGAGATATGGAAAGGTAGGAAACCAGAATTTAAACATGTTAAAGTCTGTGGTTACCCTGCTCATGTAAAGAGGCATGATCCAGACAAGCTGGAATCATGAACTGATAAATGCAGGTTTATGGGATATCCAAAGGAAACCTTTGGATACTATTTTTACCATCCTGGTGAACAAAAGGTGTTTGTCGCCGGGAAAGCTGTCTTCCTAGAAGAGGAATACCTTCTCCAGGAGGACAGTGGGAATAAAATAGTACTGAAAGAGGTTCCAGATCCCCAAACAGTTGCATTATCATCAGATGAGATATCAGTTCCTGAATCTGTTCAGGTACACACACATGAGCCTCGTAGATCTGGTAGAGTACCTAGACTGCTAGAACGATATGTGGGACATATCGCTGAAGGTGAGTCTAAGGTAGAATATAATGAGGATGGTGATCCTAAAACCTACCAGGAGGCCATATAAGACCCAGAATCGGGGAAATGGCGAGAAGCAATGAACTCAGAAATCCAATCTATGCACACCAACCAAGTTTGGAACTTGGAGGACTTGCCAGAGGATATTGTACCCATCGGTTGTAAGTGGATCTTTAAAAGAAAGATTGGTGCTGATGGACGTATCGACACTTATAAGGCAAGGTTGGTGGCAAAGGGATATCGTCAAAGACAAGAAATTGACTATAACGAGACTTTCTCACCAGTTGCCATGATAAAGACGATCAAAGTTCTACTTGCCATTGCTGCACATTTTGATTATGTGATCTGACAGATGGGTGTGAAGACTGCCTTCCTCAACGGTAATCTTGAGGAAAAGGTCTATATGATACAACCAGAAGGTTTCACATCCGAAGAATATCCAGATAAAGTGTGCAAACTTCAGAGGTCCATTTATGGACTGAAGCAAACTTCCCGGAGCTGGAACATAAGATTTGACGAGGCTGTCAAGTCTTATGACTTCATTAAGAATGAAGATGAGCCTTATGTGTACAAGAAGACCAGTGGGAGTGCAGTCACTTTCTTAGTTCTTTACGTAGATGACATACTACTCATTGGGAATGATGTAGCTATGATGTCATCAGTAAAGATCTGGTTGTTGAAAAACTTCTTCATGAAGGATTTGGAGAAGCATCCTATGTATTGGGAATACGGATCTATAGAGATAGATCAAAGAGGATGCTTGGAATGACCCAATCCTTGTACATAGATACCATAGTCAAAAGTTTTGGCATGAAAAAATCCAAGAGAGGTCTCATACCGATGAGACATGAAATTAGTCTCTCAAATGAGCAATCTCTTAAGACTCCTAATGAGAGGGCGTTCATGGATAGAATACCCTATGCCTCTGCCATAGAATCTATCATGTATACCATGCTATGTACACGGCCTGATGTTGCAATTGCTCTAAGTGTTACGAGCAGAACTGCTCTAGGAAGGATGCACAGAAATCCCTGGCCAGGGCGGACGATAATATCGAGAAAGGAGTTTTCTGATATTTATCAGCGGCATCCAATCCAATTGAGTCGACCGGTTAGGGTTTGATAGCACGTTATGAGTTGACTCGAGAGCATTGTACAAATGAAGGATTATATCCACGCAGTAACTGTCGACGGAAAGGTTCCATGAGTGGGTTGCTTAACCTCGATACCTTCCGGGTTCACGTGGTGTTGCTTGGCACCCAACGTGATCGGAGGCCCGGTCGAATTCGATGTGCGACCTCAATTCGATTGATTAATTTATTAATAAAGGGTTATTAATTGATTAAGAAAGCTAGTGAAGAGTCACTGGGCTTGTTGGGCCATTAACTGGACTGGTAATTAGGTCACACGCAAATGATTTTCAGGGCGATGGATAAATAAGTGGGTTTTATACAAACTGGGGGTTTTTATGAAAAATCACGCAGTTAGTATAAAACATAGCGAACGGGCTGAGCAGGCCAAGCTGCTGCTAACCCTAGCCGCCCCTCCTCTGTTTCTCTCTCTCTCTGGTGTCCAGACAGATCCAGATATGCTCCGCCGCTTCTCCGAATCCCATTCAACGGTAAATCGTCCGCGCGTTGCGGCGACCGGCGAGGTTTCGTGTGCTGCTAAGAACGAGGAACGTGAGGATATCCGTCGCGAGGAAGATTGCGTGGACTTCGCTAGAGGCCGGGCACTTGCGGGGCTTGCGGTGTCGCACCGACGGAACCGAACGGTTGTGGATTCGAATCTGGACACGGTGAGAATCGATTATCCGATAATCGTAGTTTTTAGTTTTTCGAAACGAGAACGGATCTCTGTTTTTATTTTTATTTACGCCGCACGGGAGATCCGGAGAAACCCGAGAACCCAACATTCTTTGCAATTCCTCTTCCAATAGTCTTTCTGGTGACAGTAGAAGCAATCACCTTTCTCAGCACTTTTACCTTTGTCTTTATTGACAACCTTCGCCTTTCTCTGAACCTTGTTCTTATTTTTTCGAAAAGCTTGGACTGCAAGTTTTTTTCAGTTGGTCTTACCAACCACGAGGACTTGGGGTTTATCCTTCACAAGGTTCCCTTTAGCAGTCTTTAACATGTTCAGTAGTTTAGTTAAGGTGGCTTGGATCTTGTTCATGTTAAAATTAACGATGAACTGAGCATATGACTGTGGAAGTGAAGACAACACGAGGTCTGTGTGCATCTCCTTGGGAAGTGTAATCCCAAGAGCATCCAACCCCTCCACCCACTCAATCATCTTCAGCACATGATTCTGTACTGAAGTTCCCTCTGCCATCTGAGCCCTTGAACAGATTCTTCGATATCTCACATCGTTCGATTCTGCTCTGCTCACCAAATAGCTCCTTCAAATAGAGCATGATGGATCTAGCATCCATCTCTTTATGTTGCCTCTGCAACTCATTGCTCATAGAGGCTAACATGTAGCATTGGGCCATGGTGGAATCTTCCTTCCATTTTTCATACGCTATCATTTCCTCCTCTGGGGCATCTAATGCTGGTTCAGCAGGAGGTTCATTAACCAAGATGTAGGCAATCTGCTCAGACCTGAGGACAATCTTTAGGTTCTTGAGCCAGTATGAGTAATTGGCGCCTGTCAAACGATTGGCATCAAGTATGCCTAGCAACAGGTTATGGTGCGACATTCTAGCCTACAGGAGATAATCAAATGATAATTAGCAGATATTCAAATTAACTAAAACAAGATATGGTCTTTTATTATCTAGTTTTACTCCCACTAATTTTCGACGGACTGTATAACCTTCAGATATACAGAACGGGAGATGCCGACTGTCTCCTAGTGGGGATCAGAATCTCCAAGCATCACAGTATGACCTCGGGTAAACACGTAGTATCATACCGCTATCTCAGAGCAATCATCTCATGATAGTTGCAACTCCTTACAGTATCCGATCATATTTCGGCTCCCAGGTTATTAATAGTCCCGTGTAAACACAGTAGACCATTATCCCCGATCTAAGCATTACCATCAATACGTGATAAAATAGAGTAGAAATATAGTTCCCGGGTAAACACATGGATGACTATATCGTTGCTTTACTTTTATCCAAAGGCATCTAATGCCATGATCAATAGTTCTCTCATCAGTTAATGGCAAACCCCGGGTAAACACATAGTATCTGCCACCACTGAATTAAGTTCTATTAATCATATTGATAGAGAGCCACGCGGTGCATTCTCAATGACTCGCGCTCCGGCTTAGAATTTGTTACGAAGGTTTTACTTATTTAGTTTGGTCTCATCCTAGGTGATAGTATTAAATATATCGAATATATTATAAATACTAATAACCTAGCAAATATTAAGCACACGCATCACATACATGTCATTAGTGTAGTCATGGACGGCACTGCGGTTTGACTTGAGCCAGACAGTCAAACGTACACACATACACAATATAACAACTTATATCATGAGTCTGCAAACCCATGGATTAAATGAACACCTTCATTTTCATCTGGTCGGCAGTTGTGGATCATCCTTGCTCCGTGCGCAGCTGCCTGGATCAAATTACATCATAATTCGTAATTACAAAATAATTTATAGAAGGAAGAAGCCTTATGGCGATTACATCAAGGAGGGAGGTAGAATTACATTGGAATATGAGAGGGAGAGGTTCGCAGACCTCTATTTATTAATAAATAACAAACCACACAATCATATTCTATATCCACAAGTAATGCTTGTCCATGATCACCATGTGTTTTATTTAAACAAACCACACATGAAATAGCACATCAAATGGCTAAATAAAATTTTCGAAAATAATAATAATTTCAGGTTTCATAAAACCATGGACCAAACAAAATTTTAGAGAATTTAGAATTTTTCGAAAATCAATTTATGCATGCTTAACTTAAATCGAATTTAAACAAGCATGACAACACATCATATGCATTAAAATTCCAAAACTTAAATATCTAGAATATTCCATGCAAATATGACAAGATTAATCTAACGATTAGATTAATAAAGTCATAAAACCACTAAATTATTTAGTTAGAATTAATCATCAATCCAACATTTAAATTAATAATTAATTATAACTATTAATTCTAATCAAGATAGTGAGCTTAATCAATTGGTCTCTCAAAAGTTAAATTGAATAAGAATTTTTAATTCCAAAAACATTTTTTGAAAATATAAAATTTTAAAACAATTTAAACTAATTAAACATGTTTTAAAAATCACCTACGTGGCTCAGCCCACCCCTGGCCGAACTAGGGCTCAGCCCAGCTGAGCCATGGGCTCGGACCAGGGGCCCCAGGGCTCGAACCAGCTCACCCTGGCCGAACCAAGGCTCAGCCCAGCTGAGCCATGGGCTCGGACTAGGGGCCCCATGATGGATATAGGTGTCCTTTAAGCCAATCATAAGGCACCTATTTTAGTCTGGTTCACTAATAAATGGCATTAAATTCATTATGTAGATTGGCATATTTATAATTGCGCATAATGAAGTCCATGAATATGTGCAACAGTCATCAGATTATGATGAGATCATAATAATGAGACTGATGACTTATAAACACATATTCTTAATTGTTCCTAGTCGTAGGATGTTTGAGAAGGACATCAAACATCCGGTTAGACTAGTACAAGTTATTCCAGCTCATATGATGAGGGTGACTGATCTCGTTAGTTACTAGTGTGGAGACACAATGGTAAACCTGTAGGTGCTCATTGGAGAATGAGTTCACTGAACTGATCTGACATGAATCGCCGAATGGTAATTTACCTGACTGTCAATCGGCTTGATTCATCGTCACAGTGGCGTGGTTTATCCTTGGAGTTGAGACACTAAAGACACCTTGTCGGTGGACTTCTGGACTTTGAACTCGACCTACGAATCCCTATTCACGGGATCTCTAATAGTCAAGGATAGGGTCCAGCGGAAGACCTTCGAAAGTGATTGTGTGTTCAATAAAGGATCGTTCGCTCTCAGGTAACTGGAGAGAGAATGCTCTAGAATAGATCCGCAGGAGTCTCTGGCCAGAGCAGAAACAATATCAGAAAAGTGGTTTTCCGATATTGTAAAGCGGAGTCTGATTCAAGTGAGTTGACAATCTAGGGTTTGACAGTTGACCATACCCTAGGTTAACTCGAGAGTATTGTGCGAACGAAGGATTATAGCCACGTGGTAACTGTGGACGGACATGTTCCATGAGTGGGTTGCTGAACCCCATTACCTTCCGGGATCATGCGATGTTGCTTGGCACCCAACTTGATCAGAAGTCCGACCGAATTTACATGCGATGTGAATTCGGTTAAGTAATTAGTTAATATATAGATATTAATTAATTACAATAAGTCAATAACTAGTTATTGGACTTAACGGGCTGAAAACCGGACTGGTGAATGGGCCTAGAGGGTCACACGCAATAAGATTCTCAGTCGGTGGTACCTAAGTGGGATTTATATTAACTCGGGGACTTTTGTGAAAAGTCACGCCGACTTAATATATATACGTGCTGTTGAGAAACCCTCGGCCAAGCTCTAGGATTTCCCTTGCTGGCCGTCATCCCTCCTCTCTCTCTCTTCCTCTGGGCGTCCCGTTCGAGGCGCCAGAACAGTTCCCGTCTCCGCCGCGTGTGATTCCCCAAAGTCGGGAATTCCCGTCGGCGGGATTTCAGCAATCGTTGCGGCGACGGATCTTCAGCGAGCGAGCTGAAACGGACGATTGCGGCGACGGATCTTCAGCGAGCGAGCTGAAACGGATGAGGAATCGAGGACGAACCACCGCGGAGGATCGCGTGGATACCGTTGGAGGCCGGACGCTTGTGCGGCTCGCGGCATCACCTCGACGACACCGAGACGGAAGCGGATTCGAATCCGCGCACGGTAATCGAATTACTTCTCGTAGTTTTCGGTTTGCGTTTTTCGTTCCAAATTGGATCAGCGGGCATCGGGCGGGATCATTTTTGTTCTTCGTTTCCGCTGCGTTCTTCGCGTCCCGCCTGGATCCCAACAGTGGTATCAGAGCCAGGTTCCACTCTGATCCGCTCCAGAACGATAAAATTAATGTTCTAAAATAATTTCCATGCTCAGAATATGTTTCCCTCGCGGTGTTTGTTCATGGGATGAACATGAGATAATATCGATTAATATTCTGCGATGAAAATGTATTTTAATGGGGTTTTCGTGAGGTTATTCATGGTGATGAACAACCACATTCATGGGCTTTAAAAGAAGGTTTAATGATGGTTTGCCATCTCCATAGGGATGCTGGTATGACCAGCAATCCTTCCCAATCCCAGGTTGTTGATGGCAGCCGACGGCGAAGCTTTCTTTTTCTGATTTTTCCAAGTGTTGGAAGTGGAATTAGAGGAGGTTAAGGGTTTCAAAACAGGTTTTAACCGCCTCATTTAAGAGGTTACCGGTGGCGAACGACTCGCCGGCCGGCCACCACCGGGGTCGGGGACGAAGGGGGCACCCACCAGGCCACCTCCAACTGACCCCCCGCCGCCGGCGCCGGTGGCTGCGCCGCCCCAAGGGAATGAAACCCTAACAGATCGCCAACGAAAGGGCTGCCTGGGCCGGCCAAGCGCTGGGCGGCGTGCCTGGACCGGCCGGTCCCGAGCCGGTCCAACCGGGTGCGGTTCGGCCCAGGCCGGCGCGCCAGGCACCGCACTTGGCTAGGCCAGGTGGTGCCTGGCTCGAGCCCAAGCGCCCCACAGGGGCCGACCTGGCTCGAATCAGGCCAAGCTTCTGGCCCGAGCCACCCTTCCCCTAATGGCCCATTCAACAGCCCTATTGGGCCCTTTAAACCCCAGCCACTTAACCCAATTAATCCCCTTTTAAACCCTAAAATCCCTTGTTAAAATTAAATCCCACTCCTATTAATTGGAAATTAAAGTTTATATATTTTTTCAGTTAATAAAGGGTTTTTATGATATGATCTTCAATGGGAATTATAATAATTAAGATGTGATCTTAAGATTATTAACAATTGTTGTTAATTTGCTTTAATTTTGGATTAAAGGGGTTTATATTTAAGATATGATCTTAAATAAATGTTAACAAGTGTTGTTACTAATTATTAAGATATGATCTTATTATAAGGGGATTTTAATTTAGATTTGATCTAAATGTTTAATTGACAAGTGTGGTTAATTAATAATTAAGATATGATCTTATTGTTAATTCTCTTTTAACTAAGAGATTAAGGGTCTCAATTAAGATGTGATCTTAAATTAATATTAACATGTGTTGTTAATTAATTGTTTAGTTATGACCTTAATATTAAATAACAAATGTTGTTATTTACTCTTAGTTAAGTGATTACATTAATATTAATAATTTCTTAGCAATTGTTATTGGGAATTATTTTAATAATTTAGAGACACTTAATAATGGTTGTTAAATGATTAATTAACTATTTTATAATTGTTATAATTAAGTTAATTAGTTCTTGAGTAATAAACCTTAATTAATGTTATTAAGGACTAATTAAATCTTAATAATAGTTATTAAGATGATTAATTAGTTTACTCAAGAATCTCTTAATTATTGTTTTATTGATCTAATCTACTTAAATTTGATCTTTTAATAAAAGTTATTAAAAGGATTAAATTAAGTCTAAGATGTTAGACTATTTTTAATTAGAAATGTTATAATTATTATTTCTTAATAATTGTTATTGAGAAATATGCTTTTATTAAGGGGTTTTAACAAGGAGTTGTTAAAGGGGTTAATAATTGGAATTATTAATTCTTTTATAAGTGTTATTTAGGAATTTTTAATTCCATCTAAAAGTTAGATTGTTTCACATTAATAATTGTTATTAGTGTGATTTAATATTAATCTAAGTGTTAGATTAATTAATTTAGAATTGTTCTAAATTTTGCATGGAATATTTTAAGATCTTAATTTTAGCTTTGTGTGCACATGTTGATGTGTTTAATGCTTTAAATTAGATTTACTGCATGTTAGAAAATAAGATTTTCGAAAATTCAAATTATCCAATTTTGATTGGAACCTAGGTTTTAAGAAAGCCAAAATTATTATATTTTCAAAATTTTTAACCTTCATATGATGTGTTCTATCATGTGTGGACGGTTAAAATTTGTGGTGGTCATGGACATGCACTTAGTTAACTTTCATATCATGTGATGGTGTGTGATTTTGTGGATTGTTATGGAATGTGATGTTTATTAATTAAATGTTAATTAATGAGGCTTATGTGCCTCCCTCTCTCTCCCATTCCATTGTAATTCTATCTCCCTCCACTATTGTACTCGGCCATAAGGCTTTCTCTTACAATTTATTTGTATTTGAAATTGTTTCAAAATATATAATATTTGTATTTGATCGCGCCGGCCGAGGAGAGGCGAGCATGATCCACAAATGCAACCAGGAAGGCGACAGGAGATGAGATCACCAGTGGCTGTGTGTTTGCATGTTTAGATTATATAAATGTTATATAGTTTTGGTGATTAATTGTTTGGTTCCAGTTAATCACCGTGCTGTCCATGACCACATAATGAACATGTATGGATGATGCATGCTTTTAGTTATTGATTATGAATCGATTGCTAATATCTAGGTATAGTTAAATACATTCGATATATTTATAAACTATCACCTAGGATGAGACCAACTTAATGTAAACAAAACCTTCAACATAAAGTCTTATCCGGAGCGCGAGTCATTGAGAATGTACCGCGTGGCTCTCCATCAATATAGTTCTTAGAACTTGATTCAGTAATGACAGTTTCTACGTGTTTACCCGAGATCTGCCACCATCTGATGAAAGGACTATTAACTTTGGCATTATGATGCCTTGAGATTAGAATAGAGGAACGGTGTAGCTATCCTCGCGTTTACCCGGGAGCTGCATTCTTACTCTACTCTGTTACGTATTGATGGTAAAGCTTAGACCAGGTATAATGGTCTACTGTGTTTACCCGGGACCATTAAAGACCTGGGAGCCGAAATAAGATCGGATATTGCAAGGAGTTGCAATTACCATGAGATGGTTGCTCTAAGATAATGGTATGATACTATGTGTTTACCCGAGGTCATACTGTGATTCTTGGAGATTCTGATCCTCACTAGAAGGCCGTCGGAGTCTTCCGTTCTGTATACCTGAAGGTTAAACAGTCCGTCGAAAAATAGTGGGAAATAATTCAAGATAAAAGACCATAATTGAATTATCAGAACTATCTGCTTAAATCACGTTATTTCCTTCGATTCACTAAAATGTTGTATATTCGAGAAGTTGGCATATTGGATGCCAATACTTCTCATACTCAGCATGACTAGAAAACTCTAAAGAATATCTTTAGGAGTGAGTGAAAGTCACTATCCTAATCAGATATCATGAATCCTCTTATTTGGATAGACCAAGGTGAAGAGGTACTCATGGTATGCCTTATTGAAAGGCAATGATTGTCATGAAATCTCTTATTTGGATAGACCAAGATGAAGAGATATTCATGATATGCCTTTGAGAAAGGCAAGTGGTAAGATTTTAAACAGTCAAACCCATACTTGAAAGGATAAAGAAAAGTCAGCTGAGATAGAGAAGTAGCAGTTCTCCCACTGCAACCAATATAAGGATACTGGTAAAGACAAAATAAATATGAAACTTGAAAGAAGTCTCATATATTCTTGTGATCAACTTTTGCATGTCTATTGGAGAATTAGCGTATCCAATATGAGATATTGGAAATGATTCTCAGAACTGCGATAGTGTGCAGACTAAGACAAATAAAAGGAAATCGAGTAAATGCAAGTATTGAGTTAGACTCAACTATTGTTCATGATATTCATAGGTTACTGTTAGACAATAAGTCTTTGTATATCTATAGGAGTCAAATATGAAACTGAATAACTGTTATTTAGTTGCATATCAAGAATAACATTGATTGAGAAAGAATAATAGTTGTTCGAATCAGTCAATGTACTACAGATTCTTGATGTGACATTTCATGTGATGAACATTCACAAGTCTCCTATAGAAATGAACTGTGTGAATTCATGATTATCTATGGTATTGTACATAGGGTTGTACAATAAGAAATTATTGATGCTGATGCATATTGATGTAAACAGCTCAAAGGCCAAAGATAATCACTACTATTGACTTACCTTATAGTTTACTCTTTGAATGATTAGACTGTATGTACTTACTGAAGTACAGGACAAATGCATCTGAAAGATTAAGGTACAAGATCAATATGAAGTATTAGAATTTTTGATTTGATTAAAGAAACTAATACTTAGATATATGATTCACATAAATCATTAAGAGGATAATTGTATCCTCGCTCGATTGATCCTCATTGTGCATCATAGCAATATGATAGAATGAGAAATTGTACCTTATTAAGATATAGTGCAATACATAATAAGATTTGCCTAATTCTTATCCTTTTTGAACATGAGTATGAACATTAGATGTCCATACTTTAAAGATGGTTCCAAGTAAGTCAGTGTGTGTCCATATAAGATATGGAAACCAAATAATTCATATGAGATGTGAATTATAAATAAACTTGATTTAAAAAGTCAGGTATTATCGTGATGTGAATTTGTGAATGTCTAAAGAGTTTGGACATTACATTTATTGATTAGACGATAATGAAATAATTATCGTCTTGAAAGCTATCTTCTATGAAGAGGAACATGTCCTCAGAGAAGACAGTGGGAGCTGATAAAACTAGAAGATGTTCTAGATTCACACGTTAACATAAGATTATTAGATAATCTTTAGTTGTTTGGAACCACTCATGACACACATCAGAGAGCTTCATAGATTTTTGATATTCTCGCAGTGACTAGAAGGATATGTTTGACATATCTAATTTAGCAAGATGAGAGGAGTTCAAAATAGATTATGATCTAAAATCTATGATAATGATGCTCTTTGTCATTACAACTTTGAGATTGATAAGTTTATTAGAGTTCTACTTATCTATACTACCAATCATGAGATGATGACAGTTGGATATTAAAAGCGTCCACTCAATGTGATTGAGGTAAAGATATATATGATACACCTTTAAAGCTTTTAAAATGTCTAGGAAGCAAGTTATGATTTCAAAGATCTTTTTGAATCAAACTGAAGCTTCCTAAGTTGTAATAAAAGTTTTAACATAAATGGTCAAATATTATGTGATCATTAAGAATGATCACGGATTGTGTGTGTTCAAAGAGGACAGTGGGAGCACGATCGCTTTAGTATGCTTTATGATAATAACATCAAAGTCATTAAGAATGACTTCGGGATGTTACTATTAGTGAAAGCATTGTTAACCATGGTTTCCTCCATAATGGATTTTGTTATAATATCCTACGTATTGGAAATACGAATCTATTAAGATAGATTGGTGGGGATATTATATTAACCGGTATGTCAAGATTTTTGGCATAAATTTCATAACAAGTCTCAATTGTTGAGATATGGAATTTACTCCTTTAAAGAAAAGGTTCCTTAAAGGATACAGTTGTGAATTGCATCATTAAGCGCTTGAGAAGTGTTAAGGATACATTCACGTATATGGAGAGGATGATTTGAAACTATGAGGTCACACTGACTCAAATTTCAAGTCAAATAATGGATTCAGCCTTCTAGTAGAAAGGAATGGATTGGAATGGTTCTAATCTAGAACTCGATATTAAGGTGACGACATAAACAAATGATACTGTTATTGGAACAGTATGGATGAAATGGTTCATCCCTGAACTAGATGTAGTTCTAAAAGGTCTCTGATACCATCCTATCGTTGTAGGACAACAATGGGAGCAATGAATTGTGTGATCGAACCATGGTCTCTTCATAAGTTACAGAACATTCTGAGGCTCTTTCACGGGTTCAGAGACAAAGGATTAAGAGGAAATAACGTAATGGAAGATATTCCATCTATAGATAATTTAGCAGATCCCTGACCAAGTCTTGGTCACAAACTTTTTGTGAGCATCACCTAGATTTGATGGAGATCAAATGCGAAAGTGATTGGCTTTAGTCCAAGTGGGAGATTGATGGATATAGGTGTCATCTAAACCAATCATAAGGCACCTATTTCAGTCTGGTTCACTAATAAATGACATTAAATTTATTATGTAGATTGGCATATTTATAATTGCGCATAATGAAGTCCATGAATATGTGCAACAGTCATCAAATTATGATGAGATCATAATAATGAGACTGATGACTTATAAACACATATTCTTAATTGTTCCTAGTTGTAGGATGTTTGAGAAGGACATCAAACATCCGGTTAGACTAGTACAGGTTATTCCAGCTCATATGATGAGGGTGACTGATCTCGTTAGTTACTAGTGTGGAGACACAATGGTAAACCTGTAGGTGCTTATTGGAGAATGAGTTCACTGAACTGATCCGACATGAATCGCCGAATGGTAATTTACCTGACAGTCAATCGGCTTGATTCATCGTCACAGTGGCGTGGTTGATCCTTGGACTTGAGACACCAAAGACACCTTGTCAGTGGACTTCTGGACTATGACCTTGACCTACGAATCCCTATCCACGAGATCTCTAATAGTCAAGGATCGGGTCCAGCGGAAGACCTTCGAAAGTGATTGTATGTTCAATAAAGGATCGTTCGCTCTCAGGTAACTGGAGAGAGAATGCTCTAGAATAGATCCGCAGGAGTCTCTGACCAGAGCAGAAACAATATCAGAAAAGTGGTTTTCTGATATTGTAAAGTGGAGTCTGATTCAAGTGAGTTGACAATCTAGGGTTTGACAGTTGACCATACCCTAGGTTAACTCGAGAGCATTGTGCGAACGAAGGATTATAGCCACGTGGTAACTGTGGACGGACAGGTTCCATGAGTGGGTTGCTGAACCCCATTACCTTCCGGGATCATACGGTGTTGCTTGGCACCCAACTTGATCAGAAGTCCGACCGAATTTACATGCGATGTGAATTCGGTTAAGTAATTAGTTAATATATAGATATTAATTAATTACAATAAGTCAATAACTAGTTATTGGACTTAACGGGCTGAAAACCGGACTGGTGAATGGGCCTAGAGGGTCACACGCAATAAGATTCTCAGTCGGTGGTACATAAGTGGGATTTATATTAACTCAGGGACTTTTGTGAAAAGTCGCGCCGAGTTAATATATATACGTGCTGTTGAGAAACCCTCGGCCAAGCTCTAGGATTTCCCTTGCTGGCCATCATCCCTCCTTTCTCTCTCTTCCTCTGGGCGTCCCGTTCGAGGCGCCAGAACAGTTCCCATCTCCGCCGCGTGTGATTCCTGAAAGTCGGGAATTCTCGTCAGCGGGATTTCAGCAATCGTTGCGGCGACGGATCTTCAGCGAGCGAGTTGAAACGGACGATTGCGGCGACGGATCTTCAGCGAGCGAGCTGAAACGGACGAGGAATTGAGGACGAACCACCGCGGATGAATTTCTTCATCCATACAGCTTCCTTGGCGGCTTCAACGGCAGCAATATACTCGGCTTCCATTGTCGAATCAGCAGTGGTTTCCTGCTTGGAACTTTTCCAGCTCACTGTTCCCCCGTTGAGTGTAAAAACAAAACCTGATGTTGACTTGCTGTCGTCAGGGTCAGACTGAAAACTCGAGTCAGTGTATCTTTGCAGTTTTAAGTCTTCTCCTCCATAGACTATAAATAGATTCTTAGTCCTTCTCAAGTACTTAAGGATGCATTTCACAGCCTTCCAGTGTTGATCACCTGGATCTGCCTGATGTCTGCTCGTAACACTTAGAGCATATGCTACATCTAGTTTGGTACATAGCATGGCATATATGATGGACCTTATGGCAGAAGCATAGGGGACTTTATCCATCACAACCCTCTCTTCAGGTGTCTTAGGAGATTGACCTTTAGAGAGTGAAATTCCATGTCTCATCGGCATGAGACCTTTCATGGAATTTTGCATGCCAAACCTTTTGACAATAGTTTCTATGTACATGGATTGGGTTAAAGCTAGCATCTTCTTTGATCTATCTCTATAGATCCGTATTCCTAATCCGTAAAATGCTTCTCCCAAATCCTTCATGGAGAAGTTCTTTGACAGCCATATCTTTACTGATAACATCATTCCTACATCATTCCCAATGAGTAGGATGTCGTCAACGTAAAGAATCAGAAATGTGATTGCGCTCCCACTATTTTTCTTGTATACACAGGGCTCATCTTCATTTTTAATGAAGCCATAAGATTTGATCGCCTCATCAAATCTCATGTTCCAGCTCAGCTTGCTTCAGTCTATAAATAGACCTCATGCATACCATGTCTGGAGATTCTTTGGATGTGAATCCATCTGGTTGTATCATATACACCTCCTCCTCAAGGTTTCTATTAAGGAAGGCAGTCTTCACATCCATCTGCCAGATTTCATAATCATGGTAGGCAGCAATGGCGAGAAGAATTCTGATAGACTTAATCATAGCAACGGGTGAAAAGGTTTCGTCATAGTCAACACCTTGTCTTTGACGATAGCCTTTCGCCACTAATCTTACTTTATAAGTCTCAATACGTCTATCTACACCGATCTTTCTTTTAAAGATCCATTTGCAGCCGATAGGTACTATACCATCGGGCAAATCTACCAAGTTCCAAACTTGGTTGATGTACATAGACTGTCTTTCAGAATTTATGACTTTCCGCCATTTCCCGGCCTCTGGACTTTCAATGGCTTCCTGGTAAGTCTTAGGATCATCATCTTCATTATAGAGTATCCTTGAACCATCCAAATTAATATGTCCCACATACCTTTCTGGTGGTTTAGGTACTCTTTCAGACCTACAAGGTTCCTGTATATCATTTTGAATAGGTTCAGAAACTAACGGTTGATCTAATGAACCATTACCAATTTGTGGGTCTAGAATTTCTTCCAGAATCACTTTACTCCCACTGTCCTTCTAGAGAATATAATATTCTTCCAGAAAGACAGCTCTCCTGGCCACAAATACCTTTTGTTCGCCAGGATGATAAAAGTAATATCCATAAGTTTCCTTTGGATATCCCACAAATCTGCATTTGTCAGTTCTGTTAGAATTGAGTGGCCTCAAAGCCAATCATTGTACATTCTAGTTCAAATTATTAATAAAGGCAATTATTTCTTCATTTATAGTTCTCGCAAATTAACTATCATAATGAAGGTCCATAGACAAATGTATGGGATATTGAATCATGATGAGATCGTGATAGTGAGATCAATATCTTCAGACAATTGTCTTAAACAGTTCTCGATCATAGGATATTTGAGATGGACATTAAATATCCGAAAAGATCGACACAAGTTATGTCTGCTCATGTGATGAGGGTGAATGATCTCACATTCACTCGTGTGGTGACACTAAGACAAACAAGTGGGTGCTCATTAGAGAATGAGTTCACTGAACAGACCCAAATAAGAATTCCTGGATGGTAATTATACCTATTAGTCAACTAGGGAATTCAATCGTTGCAGTAGCACGGTTGGTCCTTTGACCTGAGTCACCAATGATACCTTGTTTGTGGACCATTGTATCTTGATTCTCTAACTAATGGACTTTAACCATTAAGTCCACAATAGTCGGTCTCTCAGATACAGTGGAAAGCTTGCGAAGGTAATTGAGTGAACAACAAGGGATCACTCACTCTTGGTATAAGACTGGAGAGAGAATGTCCTATGGATGTGTACACAGAAATCCCTGGCCAGGGTCAAATGAAAGAGATGTCTTTCTAGATATTAACTGTGTACTGTAATCCATCTGGATAATGCGATAGAGGGTTTGACTATAAAACCATACCCTTGCGTTATTGGGACATTGCATGAGTGAAGGATTATATCTGTGCGGTATCTGCAGACGGAAAGGTTCAATTGAAGGGAACATTATCCCTTATATCTTCTAGGATCATGAGGTAGTGTTTGGTGCTGTTCATGATCAGAAGGCCAAGTGATTTGATCATCAGATGATAATTTACTTGTTTATTAAATTAATCATTTAACATATGATGTTTAAATGTTAATTAATAAATATTAAACTCAAGAAACAGTTCTAAGTTTAATGGGCCTGCAACCGGACTGATATATGGGCCTAGAGGGTCATACACATAAGAGTTCTCGTCAGACGGTGAGAGATGTTAAATTTCATGCTTATCTGGGTTTTATGAAAAGCCACAGGATAAACATGAAGATTTAATGGAGAATTATCCAAGGCCAAACTCTTGGATAATTATGAGAATTAATCCTTGTGCTTATCCTTATTTCTATATAAGGAGGGCCAAGGGGAAGGGATAAAAAGTTGGTTGGACGAATTTTACATCCCAGATTCTCTCTCTCCTCTCTCTCTCTCCTTCTCTCTCTCTTGGAGTGGATCTGTCTCTCTCTGCGCATGGTGGATTTGAGATCTGGTCGGAGCACTCAAGTCGAGGAGGAAATCGTGTCTGCTGTGGGAACTCGTGTGGATACCTCTAGAGATCGTGCGCGTGCGTGATTATCGAGTCGGCATCATCCACGGGAGATTTGAAACCCCGCAAAGGTGAAGAACTGTTCTTCCCGCATTTATTTTAATTTCCGTTTTACGAACCCAGCAACCGATACAATGGAATCGATTTTATTTTCCGCTGCGTTCTTGGCGATTCCTTACAGTGGTATCAGAGCCAGGTTTCTGGTTCGGTCGTAAAACGGCATCGTTTTGCATGTTTTTCTCGTTATGCGTGAAGAACCCGTATTGTACGTGTTCTTTTGTTTAATCCGATTAAAAATGACAGAATAGTGTTCATATGATGAACACAAACAATTTGATTATTTTTCTGTAATTTTTCGGATTTTATTTGGGTTTTTCGGAGTTCTTCGTGGGACGACGAACGGGGTACTTTAGCGGCTTCGTACGCGATTCCCAAGTGTTGGGATGGCGGCCCGGATGTCTGGATCTATTGGTGATAGTCACCACTACGCATTCGACACATTTTCCGGTGCCGGAGTGGCCTTGGAGAGCTACAAATTTGAAGCCCTAATTCGGTTTTTACGCTGGAGAAACCAGATTTTAAGGGAAGTTTAGGGCTCGATCCAAGGGCCATTTGGCCACCGCCGGCTGCCCCACCGGTGCCGGACGGATCGCCAGCAGTGGGGGCGTTGCCGGCGGTGCCTGGCGGCGCTGCCATGGCCTCCATCGCCGTCGGCCTGCTGCATTAGGGTTTGCATGATAGAAAGGGGGGGCCCGGTCGAATGGTGGAAGGAGGGGCCGAACCGCCCGGTCCCGATCCGGTCGGACCGGGCGGGGGCCGGGCCGGCGCCCTGGCCGAGCCAGGGTTCGACCCTGGCCGAGCCAGGGCTCGGGTCTGGCTGGGCCAGACCCCCTGGCCGAGCCAGGGTTCGACCCTGGCTGAGCCAGGGCTCGACCCTGGCCGAGCCAGGGCCCTGGGTCCGGGCCATTTGGGCCCTAATGGGCTGGGCCCATTTTTGATTTATTAAAAATTGTTTTTAATAACTGTTTAACCCCATTAAACCCGTTATTAGCCCATTTTAAGCCCATTTAAGCCAGTTTTAAAATTGTTTTAAAACAGTAAAATTATAGGAATAATTAATAATTATTATTAATTATTTTTATGATTATTAACAAGTTATTAAATTGTTTAATAACTGTTATTCACTTAAAGGACTTTATTATTAATAGGGTGTTAGTTAATTATTTAAAATTATTTTAGATAATTAATTTCCCTGTTAAATTAATTAGTTTAAAATTGTTTTAAACTGATTTCATGCATAACTTGATTACATTTTACTGTTCAAATTGTTTGAATTAAGATTTAGATTAACTGAATGGTTTAGTTATTTAAATTGTCAATAATGTTTTGAATATTATTGATAATGGTGAAATAAATGTTATTTCGAAAACTAATTGGTATTATAATTTTATATTTACAAAATTTAATACCAAACTGCAATTATGTGATGATTGTGATGCATGTGATGTGTTTTATGGTGGGATGATCATGGATTTAGTATTTTCATGTGATGAATGATGTGAATGAATGCGATGCTTATTTCATTTGGTATTTTAAATAGGACCTGCGTGTCCTCCTCTCTCTTAATCCAGATGTACTCTCTACCTTCCTATAAGATTGTACTCCCCTTGATAAGATCAAGGTTTCTAATTGTTCAAATGTACATTTGTGGACCTGCGAGTCCTGAATTTTATATTTAAATGTTTCGGATTAAGCTAAGAGGACGGGATCTTCTGAAGACACCTCTGGAGGAAGGACTCGCATCAAATGGAACCAGTGTTGCTGTTTTCACATTAGGATCCTATTGTGGATCTCTGATGATTCCATAGTAGCTTTAGCAGTCCATGATCATCCCCATTTAATTTTTCTGCATATATGTGATGTTTGCAGACCATGCTATCATATATATATATTTCTATTAAGTATATTGATACTTCAAATTGAAATACTATTGATAGCACGATTTTTATAAATCAAATCAAAAACCCTCTTTTAAAATTTAAGTTGTAAATGTGAGATATTCAGAATAATCCACGTAACCCACCATCATTATAGATTTAAGGATAATTCCTATCTCAAATGGATTTGTTGTGCTACCACAAGGTCTATTTGATTTAGAAATTAATCTAGGTCTACGACATGTGATGTCATTAAGATGAATGGACAAATAGTGTAGTTTTGTTGTGCTACCACAAGGATTTCACTATGAATTCATGTCATCTAAGTAATGATGGATAAACTTAACTGAATCATTTGATTTGTTGTGCTACCACAAGGTCATTCTGATTCAGGGGTTAAATCGATCGGATATTGCAAATGTTGCAACTGTCAAGAGTTGACTGCCTATGAGACTTGATGTGATTTGTTGTGCTACCACAAGGTCACATGCATGTTGCCCGAAGGATTCTGATCCCCACTAGGAGATCACCGGAATCTCCCGTTCTGTATATTAGAGGGTCATACAGATTGCCGAAAAATAGTGGGAGCCTAAATCTAGATTAAAAGTCCTAAATCAGATTTTAAGAACTATCTGCTCATTTTATATATATATTTCCATGTAGGTCGCTATGTCGTCACCTAACCCCCTCCGTTGCATACTTGATGCAAACAAACTCACGGGACCAAATTACATTGACTGGTTACGCAACCTGAAGATTGTCCTCAGGTGTGAAAAGCTAGCCTATGTCCTAGATCAACCAGATCCAGTACAACCCGGTGATAATGCTAACGAAGATGAATTAATGATGTTTGAAAATTAGAAGGAGGACACTGTCAAGGTCCAGTGTTATATATGCTCGGTTCAATGAACAATGAACTGCAACGACAGCATGATAACATGGAACCTAAGACCATTCTGAATCACCTACAAGAGTTGTTTGGTGAACAATCCAGAACAGAAAGATATGAGATATCTAAGAAATTGTTTAGGACCAGAATGAGCGAGGGCACATCTGTGCAAACTCATGTGCTCAAGATGATAGAATGGATTGAGAGGCTTGCAGTGCTCGGCTTTGTTATGAACAATGACCTGAGCATCGACTTAATCCTATAGTCCCTTCCAGATTCATTTTCACAATTCATTATCAACTTCAATATGAACAAAATTGAAGTTTCACTGGCTGAGCTGCTCAACATGTTGAAGACAGCAGAAGGCACTATCCAGAAAGATAAGCCAAATGTAATGCTTGCTGGTAAGACCAACAAGAAAAGAAAAGCTGGATAGACCTTTAAGAAAGGTAAGCCTAAGAAGCTAGTGAAAAGCAAACCGGCGGCAAAAAAGGACAAAGCTAAAGTCAATAATAAAGGTCAGTGTTTCCACTGCCATAAAGAAGGTCATTGGAAGAGAAACTGCAAGATTTATCTTACAGAAAAAGCAAAGGAGAAGCTTGGTGAAGCTTCAGGTATTCTCATGATCGATCTTAACTTGTCTTATAGAGAAACAACATCTTGGGTATTAGATACTGGATGTGTTTCTCATATCTGCAATAACTTGTAGGTGTTAACAAGTAAAAGAAGATTGAACCGTGGAGACGTGGATCTGAGGCTCGGGAATGGAGCAAAAGTTGCTGCGTTAGCTATGGGGACAGCAAGACTTCAGATGCCGTCAGGAGACTCATTGGAACTAATATATTGTTATTATGTTCCGACTATTATTAGGAATATCATATCTATTTCATGTTTAGATAGACAAAGATATTCTATGAAACTAGAGAATAAAGGTTGTTCCATTTATCAAGGAGACAAATTGTTTGCTTCCGGATATTTATTGAATGGATTATATTTACTTGATATTTCATATGATGTTTGTCTGGTAAATAAATCTCTTGAACACTTAGGTAAGGATGTGAATTAATCGTACCTATGGCATTGTAGGCTAGGTCATATAAATGAGAACAGGATAATAAGGTTGCAAAAGAATGGATATATTGATCCATTTGATTATGAATCATTTGCAACCTGTGAAGCTTGTCTCATGGGAAAGATGACCAAAACTCCATTCTCAGGACATGGAGACAGAGCTAAGGACTTATTGGAACTAATACATAGTGATGTATGTAGTCCAATGTCCACTCATGCTATGGGTGGTTACTCATACTTTGTTTTATTTACAGATGATTTCTCAAGATATGGCTACATATATTTAATGAAATATAAGTCAGAAGTTTTTGAGAAATTTAAAGAGTTTAAAAACGAAGTTGAGAACCAGACTGGAAAGAGTATCAAAACTCTTCGATCAGATCGAGGGGGTGAATACTTAAGTACAGAATTCACATAATATCTTAAGAATAATGGTATTTTGTCTCAGTGGACTCCTCCCTATACACCACAATTAAATGGTGTATCAGAAAGGAGAAATCGTACTCTATTAGATATGGTACGATCCATGATGAGTTATGCCAAACTTCCAATCTCTTTATGGGGATATGCACTGTTGACTACTGCATATCTGTTGAACGAAGTTCCCAGTAAGTCAGTACCTTCCACTCCATATGAGATATGGAAAGGAAAGAAACCAGACTTTAAGCATGTTAGAGTCTGGGGTTGTCCTGCACATGTCAAAAGACATGATCCAGACAAACTGGATTCCAGGACAGAGAAATGTAGATTTGTGGGATATCTAAAAGAGACTTTTGGATATTACTTCTATCAGCCCAGCGATCAAAGGGTGTTTGTCGCAAAAAGAGTTGTCTTCTTAGAGAAAGAATATCTTTCAAAAGAAGACAGTGGGAGCAAGATAGAACTGGAAGAAATTCTAGACTCACAAATCAACACTAGTTCATCTACTGAACCATTGACTCAAGAACTTGTTCAAGATGATACACAAAAGGTTCGCAGATCAGGTAGAGTGCCTAAGTAGCCTGAAAGATATGTTGGACATATCGATGATGGCAAGCCAAAAGTGCACTTAAATGAGGATGATGATCCTCAAACCTACCAAGAAGCCATAAATAGTCAAGAATCAGAAAAATGGCAAGAGGCAATGAATTCTGAAATTCAGTCCATATATGCCAACCAAGTTTGGAACTTGGTTGATCTGCCAGAAAGTATAGTACCTATTGGCAGTAAATGGATCTTTAAAAGAAAGATCGGGACAGATGGACAGATTGACACATACAAGGCAAGGCTGGTAGCAAAAGGATATCGTCAAAGGCAAGCCATTGACTATGACGAAACATTTTCTCCAGTTGCCATGATTAAGTCAATCAGAATACTTCTTGCTATCGCTGCATTCTATGATTATGAAATATGGCAAATGGATGTGAAAAAAACATTCCTTAACGGGAACCTTCAAGAAGAGGTGTATATGATACAACCTGAAGGATTCACTTCCATAGAGCATTCAAGCAAGGTATGCAAGCTGCAAAGATCCATCTATGGATTAAAGCAGGCATCCCGAACTTGGAACTTAAGATTTGATGAAGCAATCAAATCTTATGACTTCATTAAGAATGAAGATGAACCTTGTGTATACAAAAAGGCTAGTGGGAGCGTAGTTACCTTTTTGGTACTTTACGTTGATGACATTCTACTCATTGGGAATGATGTCGGAATGTTGTCATCAGCAAAGGCTTGGTTATCCAAAAACTTCTCCATGAAAGATTTGGGAGAAGCATCCTATATTCTGGGAATAAGGATCTATAGAGATAGGTCCAAGAGGATGCTTGGCTTATCCCAATCTATGTACATAGATACCATAGTCAAAAGGTTTGGCATGGAAAATTTCAAGAGAGGCCTCGTTCCAATGAGGCATGGAATTTATCTGTCTAAAGAAATGTCTCTCAAGACACCTGAAGAGAGAGCATACATAGATAGAGTTCCTTATGCCTCGGCAATAGGATCTATCATGTATACAATGCTATGCACTAGGCTTGATGTGGTACACCCACTAAGTGTCACTAGTAGATATTAGGCTGATCTAGGTGAGGAACACTGGAAAGCGGTGAAATGTATCCTTAAATACTTGAGAAGGACTAAGGATCTATTTCTCGTCTATGGAGGAAACGACTTGGAACTTCGAGGGTTTACTGACTCGAGTTTCCAGTCGGATATGGATGATAGCAAATCCATGTCTGGATTTGTGTTCATGTTGAATGGAGGTGCAGTAAGTTGGAAGAGTTCCAAACAAGAAACAACTGCATATTCGACGACCGAAGCAGAATACATTGCTGCAGCTGAAGCGGCCAAGGAGGCGGTTTGGATGAAGAAGTTCATCTCGGCACTTGGAGTGGTTCCAAGCATTTCAGATCTTGTTCCATTATTGTGTGACAACAATGGGGCAATAGCTCAAGCGAAGGAGCCAAGATCACATCAGAAGTCAAAGCACATTCTGGGACGATTTCATCTGATTCGTAAGATCATCGCCCGAGGAAATATAGTAGTTGAGAAAGTCTCATCTGAAGATAATGTAGCAGATCCCTTGACTAGGCCATTGTCTCAAAACAATTTAGAACGTCACCTTAAGTCTATGGGACTTAGACACATGGGTGATTGGCTATAGTCCAAGTGGGAGAATGTTAGAATTGGGTGGCCTCAAAGCCAATCATTGTACATTCTAATTCAAATTATTAATAAAGACAATTATTTCTTCATTTATAGTTCTCGCAAATTAACTATCATAATGAAGGTCTATAGACAAATGTATGGGATATTGAATCATGATGAGATCGTGATAGTGAGATCAATATCTTCAGGCAATTGTCTTAAACAGTTCCCGATCATAGGATATTTGAGATGGACATTAAATATCCGATAAGATCGACAAAAGTTATGTCTGCTCATGTGATGAGGGTGAATGATCTCACATTCACTCGTGTGGTGACACTAAGACAAACAAGTGGGTGCTCATTAGAGAATGAGTTCACTGAACAGACCCAAATAAGAATTCCTGGATGGTAATTATACCTATTAGTCAACCAGGGAATTCAATCGTTGCAGTAGCACGGTTGGTCCTTTGACCTGAGTCACCAATGATACCTTGTTTGTGGACCATTGTATCTTGATTCTCTGACTAATGGACTTTAACCATTAAGTCCACAATAGTCGGTCTCTCAGATACAGTGGAAAGCTTGCGAAGGTAATTGAGTGAACAACAAGGGATCACTCACTCTTGGTATAAGACTGGAGAGAGAATGTCCTATGGATGTGTACACAGAAATCTCTGGCCAGGGTCAAATGAAAGAGATGTCTTTCTAGATATTAACTGTGTACTGGAATCCATCTGGATAATGCGATAGAGGGTTTGACTATAAAACCATACCCTTGCGTTATTGGGACATTGCATGAGTGAAGGATTATATCTGTGTGGTATCTGCAGACGGAAATGTTCAATTGAAGGGAACAGTATCCCTTATATCTTCTGGGATCATGAGGTAGTGTTTGGTGCTGTTCATGATCAGAAGGCCAAGTGATTTGATCATCAGATGATAATTTACTTGTTTATTAAATTAATCATTTAACATATGATGTTTAAATGTTAATTAATAAATATTAAACTCAAGAAACAGTTCTAAGTTTAATGGGCCTGCAACCGGACTGATATATGGGCCTAGAGGGTGACACAAATAAGAGTTCTCGTCAGACGATGAGAGATGTTAAATTTCATGCTTATCTGGGTTTTTATGAAAAGCCGCAGGATAAACATGAAGATTTAATGGAGAATTATCCAAGGCCAAACTCTTGGATAATCATGAGAATTAATCCTTGTGCTTATCCTTATTTCTATATAAGGAGGACCAAGGGGAAGGGGTAAAAAGTTGGTTGGACGAATTTTACACCCCAGATTCTCGATCTCCTCTCTCTCTGTCCTTCTCTCTCTCTTGGAGTGGATCTGTCTCTCTCCCCGCATGGTGGATTTGAGATCTGGTCGGAGCACTCAAGTCGAGGAGGAAATCGCGTCTGCTGCGGGAACTCGTGTGGATACCTCTAGAGATCGTGCGCGTGCGCGATTACCGAGTCGGCATCATCCACGGGAGATTCAAAACCCCGCAAAGGTGAAGAACCGTTCTTCCCGCATTTATTTTAATGTCCGTTTTACGACCCCAACAACCGATACAATGGAATCGATTTTATTTTCCGCTGCGTTCTTGGCGATTCCTTACAAGTTCTATATGCGTCATGTCTTTTAACATGAGCTGGACATCCCCAGACTTTAACATGTTTAAGGTTTGGTTTCCTTCCATTCCATATCTCATATGGAGTGGTTTCAACAGATTTACTGGGTACCTTGTTCATAATATACATAGTCGAGCTAAGTGCATATCTCCATAAGGACACTGGTAATTTGGACATGCTCATCTTGGATCGCACCATTTCCATTAATGTGCGATTTCTCCTTTCTGATACACCATTCATCTGAGGTGTATAAGGAGGTGTAAGCTGAGAAAGGATACCTTTATCCTTTAAGTATTTAATAAACTTTGTACTCAAGTATTCACCACCCCGATCTGATCGGAGAGTTTTTATACTCTTTCTTGTTTGTTTTTCTACTTTATTCTTAAATTCTCTGAATTTCTCAAAGGCTTAAAACTTATACTTCAATAAGTATCTATATCCAAACCTTGAGTAATTATCAGTGAATGTAATGAAGTATGAGAAACCACCAATGGCTTGGATTGACATAAGACCACATACATCTGAATGTATGAGTTCTAATGTAACGACCCGCCATCCTATGACCGGAGACCCGGTCACTAAACGGATGTCGGCCCATTAACTGTAGGTTCATACCAGGATCTTATTTGCACATCTGGAGGAGTAAGCGTTAAACAAGACTAAATATAACATTCATACGGACTACAAGGGGTACAGTGCGCAGGAAGTAAAGTAACAATGTCCGTACACAGTCCAACAATAATTACATGTCCAACAAATTAATTAAGTACAGGCAGAAATAAAGTACAACAACATCGGGGCATACCCCGGGAACTGAGATAGCTGCTAGTCCGCACACCAAGGAGAACACCACGCGCCGCCACACGCCACAAGGTCTATACCTGAAAACGCAGGGAGTGAGCCACACCAAAATTGGGCTCAGTAGGGATCATCCGATCCCTCGCCTCCCACACACACACCCACAAGTGTAGTAGCAAAGATACAGGTAATAAAGCAAGTAAAGCTGTAACACACTACTCCTAAAATCTCGATATGAATCAAGTGTCTTCGGAATGTAACATGTATATTTCTAAAATCATTCTATCAAGGAGCCTACAACTCCCGTCTCGGCAAAACACGTCAACCACTTCTCCGAAAGTGGGAAACACCAACCACACAGCCGTAAGTGGGAAACACCGTCCACACAAGCACAAGTAGGAAACACCGACCCGCTGAGACCAAACAGTAACCCCTCGGATAGCACGCTAGCTACTCCGGCCCAACTTGCTCAGGTGGTTACTCCTTCCCTCAGCACGAGTGACTCTCCGAATGTACCACTCCGACACCGGTACTAGCTGACCCCGGGGTTCACCAGGTGACCCTCTCTCACTAGGCGTCACCCCGCCCACGCCCCCACCGGCGCTGTGCTCACGCCCCCACCAGCACAGGGTGATAAAGCGCTACAATGTCACTCCAGGTCCACAGTAACTCAAAACATCAAAACCCGGCACAGTACGATCCGGTCACGTGAAAAGCCCGCGATCGCACTACACACAACGCAGTGCCATCCGATCATAAAGAAACCAAGTATACTAGAGCATGCACTAACCAACTATCTAGCAGTATGTACATTTTACTGGCATGAATTAGTGTTGTTCTTCCTTGAATCGCGTCGCCCAAGGCCGACGCCATTCAAGTTCCCTAAACTGGTTCATAAAACAGAGGCCACGGGAATCTGGCCTAAAAGGCGTCGACACCAGCGGTCGCCTTTTGAAAGGCGTCAACATCCTCCGACGCCATTCAGCTGATAAATCCAGAATTTCAGGAAAACATTACCCAGGGGATTTCTTCCATAAAAGGCGTCATGGTTACCCGACGCCATTCAAATCGCGTCGTCCTCCCATGATGTCTTTTAGTCCCAGAATCCCGAGTTGACGGACCCTCAGTCGGGGTGATTTCCTGCCTAAATGGCGTCATGATGGCCCGACGTCCTTTTGAAAGGCGTCGTCCATCCATGACGTCATTTAGCGCCAGAACCCCTAACTCGTGAAACCTCGATGGGGAGGTTTCTGCCCTAAAACGCGTCGTACTGCCTTGACGTCCTTTTGAAAGGCGTCGACCAGACACGACGCCGTTTAGCGCCAGAAACCTGGTTCCCTGGTTCGAACAGAGGGTTTCTCCGTTAACCCCAATTGCCCCGAAAAGCCTCCAAAACAGAAGGGGGAGAAAGAGAAGTTCACCCTCCACAAACCTACTACAAAACCACATACAGGAACACGGCCATACCCACAACAACACCCCCCTAAACATGCTCAATCTAGCCCAAAGCACATCAAAACACGCCTAGGAAAGCACGAGCGACACATATAAGGTTCGTCCCCCTACCGGATACTTGAACTCCTCCTGGCTCCGTGTCGCCCAACCGCCGCGTCGCAGACCGCCGCCGGTACCCCCGAGAACGTCGCCACTCCGCCGGGACGTCGGCCGCCGTCCGGAGAATGGAACGCCGCGAAGGAAGTGGTGGTGGCAGAGGTGAGAGGTAGGGAGGCGTTGGAGTGGTGGAAGTGGAAGAAGAGGAAGGGAAAGGGAAAGAGAGAGGTCGGAGGAGGCGGAGAGGGAGAGGAGAGAGAGTGAGAGTTGAGAAATGAGGGAAAGAAAGGAAGGCTCGCGGGGGTCATCAGAAACTTCCTAAAACGCGTCGAGCAAGAAGGACGCCTATCAGATGACAGGACAGGCCGTACTGACAGCTATCCGAAACGCGTCGACCACCACGGACGCCGTTTAGCTGACATGTCAGGCACCGTACTCTGACATCGCAGGGTGGTCATCTGAATCGCGTCGTCCATCATGGACGCCGTTCAGACGACAAGACAGGGGCCGTACTCTCGCGGCCCGAAACCCGCCCACGTGGCGCCCACGTGGCACCACAGCAAATCGCCTAAATGGCGTCCACCTATCAAGACGCCGTTTGAAAGGCGTCGTGATGTGTAGACGTCATTCAGAAGAAATTCTCCAGACCCCGCAAGGTCCGACCCAGGGGATCCGGCCCGAAACCGACCCGAAAATCGAACCCGAAACCTCAGTCCTTACATTCTCCCCCCCTTAAAGAATTTCGTCCCCGAAATTGCCTGCTACAAGTAACGAGGGCGAAAACGCCTCCACTGCCAACTCGCATGGGGACTTACCAAAAAGGATAGGCAACTGCTTCCCAGCATCTCAATCACACGCCCCCAGGTTGCCTCGCTCCCGGAGCGATACTGTCAAAATACTCAGTCCACAGATGCAACCTTGTTCCGGAGGACCTGTCACTAGAGATTCTCAAAACGCACTAGACACTCTGGAAAGGACAAGTCGTCAGTGACCTCAAGTCCTGAAAGTTCTAACACCTGGGGCGGATCCAGAACACTCCTCTGCAACGAAACACGAAACGCATCGTGCACCCCCGCACGACTAAACGGCAAGGCTGGCTGGTAATCTTCCTCAATTCGAGCAAGAACGGGAAGAGGCCCAGTACGGCACGGACCCAGCTTACCTTGCTTCTCAAATCTCTTCACACCCATGGAGGGCGAGACTTGGAAAGACACGAGGTCCCGGACTTCAAACCCAATCGGTCTCTTACCGATGATAGCACAACTCTGGCAACCTAAGCACACTGCCATACCAACCCTGATCCTGCTTACTGCCTCTTGCCAATCTCAGACTAGATCACAGGGGATCGACACAGCCATCTAAACAATGTCTCATAAGACGCCATGCCAATGCTAGAGTGGTAACTGCCATGGTACACAAGACCCCACTGAAAACAAACGCTGCTCCCAAGAACCTCCTTAGTCTAGGCAACATGTCACGAGCAAAACCTCTCAAATCCGAATGGCCCCCCTCTGACCGCCCATCAGCCTCGGGATGATAGGCTGGGCTGAAGGCTAACCGCGTACTCAAAGTCTTCCAAAGACTCTCCCCACAATTAAGAAGTAAATCTCAAACCCGATCCGACATGATGGACAAGGGCACATCGAGCAGAAAGAGATGATCCGACTCACAAACAACTCAGTCAACTTACCGACTGACCAGTCCTTCCTGATAACCAGGAAGTGTACTGACGTAGTCAGTAGTTCAATGGTAATCCAAATCACGCTCCCTCCACCAGGGAATAAAACAATCCTAACACATGCCTCAAGTCGCAAGCTCCCATCTCCACACCGGGATCGGCAAGGACTGCAACCACGCTACCGCTGCGCCACTCTGATATTCTACCCTAACCTGCCGACAATTCAAGCATTCAATCACAGAATCACCCATGTCCTCCTTCTCATTAGACCACCTCAACAATGATACGCCTTACTCGATCCGAGAAGCATCATTTATTCTAGAACAGTGTGCCTCCAAAAGGGACACCCGCGCACGTCCTTCACGGTCAAATCACAAAGTCTACCTCTAACCTGACTGTACTACTACCCCACAATTCCACCTCTGAACTCTGGAGAATCTGCGGTAACTCTGCATCTGTCCTCTAAGTCTTAATTACGGTATGGTCCACTGCTGGCCAACCTGGCTCCATCAGCCTCACGTGGAATCCGAAAGGGAGATTCCACAGTTGCTCAAATAATCCCCATACAAACAATGCCTCTAGATCTATGGTGCAAACATCACAGCTGCCAACTCTAAGTCATAGATGAATAGTTCTCCTCAAGCTTCTTCAACTGCCTATAGGCCACAATCTTACCAAGTTGAATCAGAAACGCGCCCAAACCTCGATGTGATGTAACTGAATACCCCACAAATCCACCGGAATCTGATAAAAGTACCAACACTGGAGCCCAAGTGAGGCAAGTCTTCAACTTAATGAAACTCCGCTCGCATTCCTCGGTCCACATGAGACGAACTCCCCTACGAGTCAACCTCAATAAGGGGGGTTGCTATCGAAGAAAAACTCCTGGACCAACCATCGGCAAAATCTTGCTAATGCGCTCAACGATCACACCCTTACACGGGGCTCCCCACACACAATCCATCAATCAAATCAATACCAAACTAATTAAGTGCCATGATTCCACCAAAATTGATAGACCAACATCATTATATAATAACCTTACAAAGTACACATTACAATACCAAATCACCACCACGTTCCAAAATACATACTGAGTGCCATAAGAGTTCACAATCACTACCTCATAAGACAAGATAAGAGTGTTCATCTATCCCCGCACCTCGGATCTCCACAAAAAGGGGCACACAACACTACATAAGGTACCGGGCTCCTACTGACCACTCGGCCCCTGACTCGTCTTATTCTTCTGGGGACAGTTCCTCGCGAGATGTCCCCTCCTGCCACAGCCAAAACAGCTACCAGCGACCAATGGACACACCCGGTTGCCGTGATACCTACCACAACGGGGACAATAATCTGCCGCATCATGACTCTTTCCCTGCTGCCTGCTAGCCTCAATCTGCATCTGTTGGGCCGAACCGTCCTCATCTTCATCACGTGACGTCCCTTGGGACCCAAACTCAAAGGAACTCGAACCGCCTGACGAAAGGACTGTTGATTTGCTCTTGCCTTGCTGCTTCCCTCGAACCGATCGCTCCAACTCTTTCGCCATTTGCTGAAATTGAGTCTCCACCGCTGCTGCGCATCGAGCCGCTGACGCCAGATCTCTACAACCCTGAGGTGCAACCATCGTCCTTAGATCATATCGGAGTCCATCTACAAATCTCTCGGTTCTATATCTCTCCTGCCCAGACAAGTGTGGAATGAAACCTCCAAGAGCCACAAACTTTGCATGATAATCTAGAACTGACATGTCATTTTGCACCAATTCCATAAACTCTCTTTCCTTGGCCTCCTGGACGTGCCTCGGAAAGTACTGACCACTAAACTCTCTCACAAATGCCTCCCAAGGGATCTCTCTCAAAGATCTATTTGCAAACATCCTTGTCTTGATGGTAACCCACCATTCGTATGCATTATCCTTCAACAAATAGGTTGCCAACAAGGTCTTGTCATTCTCAGCACATTCAAGAACGTCAAACGCCTTCTCCATCTCCTTAATCCAACGAGCTGCCTCGTCTGGGACTGGTCGACCTGTGAAAGAAGGGGTCTCCAACCTCAAAAGCCGCTCTAACACCGTGAACTGGTCACCTCGGGAATTGGATCCCTCACTACCGTCTCCCTGCTGGTACCTACCCATAGCTCCAATCATAGCCGCTACGAAACGATCCACATTATGCCCTTCTGCCCCCGAACTACCATCGTCTGATCTCGTACCACGAGCCAACAAAACTCTCTTCCTCGGCGCCATCGCTACCTCACGAACACGAAAATCAACACAAACACGTCAAAACCTATCACTCTACACCAGCAGCCATCGCCTGTACAGACTCGTACTTATTGTTGGACTACGATATCTAACCCAGTTTACCGCTTACTCGACCAGACTATGCTCTGATACCAACTGTAACGACCCGCCATCCTATGACCGGAGACCCGGTCACTAAATGGATGTCGGCCCATTAATTGTAGGTTCATACCAGGATCTTATTTGCACATCTGGAGGAGTAAGCGTTAAACAAGACTAAATATAACATTCATACGGACTACAAGGGGTACAGTGCGCAGGAAGTAAAGTAACAATGTCCGTACACAGTCCAACAATAATTACATGTCCAACAAATTAATTAAGTACAGGCAGAAATAAAGTACAACAACATCGGGGCATACCCCGGGAACTGAGATAGCTGCTGGTCCGCACACCAAGGAGAACACCACGCGCCGCCACACGCCACAAGGTCTATACCTGAAAACGCAGGGAGTGAGCCACACCAAAATTGGGCTCAGTAGGGATCATCCGATCCCTCGCCTCCCACACACACACCCACAAGTGCAGTAGCAAAGATACAGGTAATAAAGCAAGTAAAGCTGTAACACACTACTCCTAAAATCTCGATATGAATCAAGTGTCTTCGGAATGTAACATGTATATTTCTAAAATCATTCTATCAAGGAGCCTACAACTCCCGTCTCGGCAAAACACGTCAACCACTTCTCCGAAAGTGGGAAACACCAACCACACAGCCGTAAGTGGGAAACACCGTCCACACAAGCACAAGTAGGAAACACCGACCCGCTGAGACCAAACAGTAACCCCTCGGATAGCACGCTAGCTACTCCGGCCCAACTTGCTCAGGTGGTTACTCCTTCCCTCAGCACGAGTGACTCTCCGAATGTACCACTCCGACACCGGTACTAGCTGACCCCGGGGTTCACCAGGTGACCCTCTCTCACTAGGCGTCACCCCGCCCACGCCCCCACCGGCGCTGTGCTCACGCCCCCACCAGCACAGGGTGATAAAGCGCTACAATGTCACTCCAGGTCCACAGTAACTCAAAACATCAAAACCCGGCACAGTACGATCCGGTCACGTGAAAAGCCCGCGATCGCACTACACACAACGCAGTGCCATCCGATCATAAAGAAACAAAGTATACTAGAGCATGCACTAACCAACTATCTAGCAGTATGTACATTTTACTGGCATGAATTAGTGTTGTTCTGACTTGAATCGCGTCGCCCAAGGCCGACGCCATTCAAGTTCCCTAAACTGGTTCATAAAACAGAGGCCACGGGAATCTGGCCTAAAAGGCGTCGACACCAGCGGTCGCCTTTTGAAAGGCGTCGACATCCTCCGACGCCATTCAGCTGATAAATCCAGAATTTCAGGAAAACATTACCCAGGGGATTTCTTCCATAAAAGGCGTCATGGTTACCCGACGCCATTCAAATCGCGTCGTCCTCCCATGATGTCTTTTAGTCCCAGAATCCCGAGTTGACGGACCCTCAGTCGGGGTGATTTCCTGCCTAAATGGCGTCATGATGGCCCGATGTCCTTTTGAAAGGCGTCGTCCATCCATGACGTCATTTAGCGCCAGAACCCCTAACTCGTGAAACCTCGATGGGGAGGTTTCTGCCCTAAAATGCGTCGTACTGCCTTGACGTCCTTTTGAAAGGCGTCGACCAGGCACGACGCCGTTTAGCGCCAGAAACCTGGTTCCCTGGTTCGAACCGAGGGTTTCTCCGTTAACCCCAATTGCCCCGAAAAGCCTCCAAAACAGAAGGGGGAGAAAGAGAAGTTCACCCTCCACAAACCTACTACAAAATCACATACAGGAACACGGCCATACCCACAACAACACCCCCCTAAACATGCTCAATCTAGCCCAAAACACATCAAAACACGCCTAGGAAAGCACGAGCGACACATATAAGGTTCGTCCCCCTACCGGATACTTGAACTCCTCCTGGCTCCGTGTCGCCCAACCGCCGCGCCGCAGACCGCCGCCGGTACCCCCGAGAATGTCGCCACTCCGCCGGGACGTCGGCCGCCGTCCGGAGAATGGAACGCCGCGAAGAAAGTGGTGGTGGCAGAGGTGAGAGGTAGGGAGGCGTTGGAGTGGTGGAAGAGGAAGAAGAGGAAGGGAAAGGGAAAGAGAGAGGTCGGAGGAGGCGGAGAGGGAGAGGAGAGAGAGTGAGAGGTGAGAAATGAGGGAAAGAAAGGAAGGCTCGCGGGGGTCATCAGAAACTTCCTAAAACGCGTCGAGCAAGAAGGACGCCTATCAAATGACAGGACAGGCCGTACTGACAGCTATCCGAAACGCGTCGACCACCACGGACGCCGTTTAGCTGACATGTCAGGCACCATACTCTGACATCGTAGGGTGGTCGTCTGAATCGCGTCGTCCATCATGGACGCCGTTCAGACGACAAGACAGGGGCCGTACTCTCGCGGCCCGAAACCCGCCCACGTGGCGCCCACGTGGCACCGCAGCAAATCGCCTAAATGGCGTCCACCTATCAAGACGCCGTTTGAAAGGCGTCGTGATGTGTAGACGTCATTCAGAATAAATTCTCCAGACCCCGCAAGGTCCGACCCAGGGGATCCGGCCCGAAACCGACCCGAAAACCGAACCCGAAACCTCAATCCTTACATCTAATATGTCTTTGGCTCGTTCTCCAGTTCCACTAAATATAGACTTAGCCATTTTACCCATTAGACATGACTCACAGGTTGCATATGATTCATAATCAAATGGATCCAAGTATCCTTCTTTATGCATCCTTTGGAGTCTATTTTCACCAATGTGTCCAAGCCTACAATGCCACAAGTAGGCTTTGTTCATTTCATACTTACTCATTTTAATTGAAGAACCGATATGTAAATTATCATGAGACACATTCAATAGATACAATCCATTGGACAAAATAACATAAGCTATTAATTTATTTCCGAAATAAATTGAACAACTATTGTTCCTAAAATTTAAATTGTATCCAATTCTATCTAAACATGAAATAGAAATGATGTTCCTTATTGTGCTAGGTACATAATAACATTCATCTAATAAAAATGTGTCTCCGTATGGTAGCTTGAGCTTCACTGTCCCCACAGCGATCGCCGCAACTCTTGCGCCGTTACCTAGCCTCAGCTCCACCTCGCCGGTCCTCAGCTTACGACTTCTTGTTAGTGCCTGCACAGAATTGCAGATATGAGATACACATCCATTATCGAATACCCATGATGTACAATCTCTTATTGACAAGTTTACATCTATCATATAGAAACCTGAAGCGTCCTGCTGCTTCACAGTTCCTTGAGCCTTGTCCTTGAGGTATTCTTTGTTAGTTTTAGGTGGCCTATAAGCCAATCTGACTATGTAAATCTCATTCATTTATTAATACAATGGCATAATATTCATTATGTGCAAATCGCATTAATTATCGTTTCACAATGAAGTCCGTGAATATATACTATAGTGATCATATTATAATGAGATCATACTAATGAGACTGATCACTTAAAAACACATATTCTTAATCGTTTCTAGTCGGAGGATATTCGAAAAGGACATCGGATATCCGGTTAGACTGGTACAGATTACTCCTGCTCATATGATGAGGGTGACTGATCTCATAAGTCACTTGTGTGGAGACACTAAGGCGAATCTATAGGTGCTCATTGGAGAATTAGTTCATTAAACTCATCCGACTGAATCGCTGGATGGTATTGTACCTCACTGTCAACCAGCTTGATTCTATTGTTGCAGTTGCGTGGATGGTCCTTGGACCTGAGACACCAAGGACACCTTGTCGGTGGACTTATGTGCTTTGACCTTGGTTTATGAATCTCTAGCCACGGGATTATAAAACGCCAAGGATTGGGTATAGCGGAATACCGACGAAGGGAATTGTGTGTCAATACGGATCATTCGCTCTCGGTACTTAGAGAGAGAATGCTCTAGGAAGGATGCGCAGAAGTCCCTGGCCAGGGCGGACGATAATATCGAGAAAGGAGGTTTCTTATATTTATCAGCGGCATCCAATCCAATTGAGTCGACCGGTTAGGGTTTGACAGCACGCCATACCCTGAGTTGACTCGAGAGCATTGTACGAATGAAGGATTATATCCATGCGGTAATTGTCGGCAGAAAGGTTCCAAGAGTGGGTTGCTTAACCCCGATACCTTCCGAGTTCACGCGGTTTTGCTTGGCACCCAACGTGATCGGAGGCCCGGTCGAATTCGATGTGCGACATCAATTCGATTGATTAATTAATTAATAAAAGGTTATTAATTGATTAATAAAGCCAGTGAAGAGTCACTGGGCTTGTTGGGCCATTAACTAGACTGGTAATTGGGCCTAGAGGGTAACACGTAAATGATTATCAAGGCGATGGATAAATAAGTGGGTTTATACAAACTGGGGGTTTTTATGAAAAATCGCGCGGTTAGTATAAAACATAGCGAACGGGCTGAGCAGGCCAAGTTGTTGCTAATCCTAGCCGCCCCACCTCTGTTTTTCTCTCTCTCTGGCGTCTAGACAGATCCAGATCTGCTCCACTGCTTCTCTGAATCCTGTTTGACGGGAAATCGTCCGCGCATTGCGGCGATCGTTGCGGCGACCGGCGGAGGTTTTGTCGGCTGCGAAGAACGAGGAACGTGAGGATATCCGTCGCGAGGAGGATCGCGTGGACTTCGCTAAGGGTCGGGCACTTGCGCGGCTTGCGGTGTCGCACCGACGGAACCGAACAGTTGCGGATTCGAATCCGCACATGGTGAGAATCGATTATCCAATAATCGTAGTTTTTAATTTTTTGAAACGAGAACGGATCTCTGTTTTTATTTTTATTTCCGCTGCGCGAGAGATCCGGAGAAACCCGAGAACCCAACAGTGGTATCAGACCCAGGTTCCACTGTTTCTCGTCCCGTTTCGGTCTCCGAAATTAATTTTTTCTGTTTATTATTCCATGCGGAGATTCGATCTTTTTGCTGGATCTGTATTTATCAGATGAACACAGATTTTATGAATAATTTTAATTATTTATTCTGCAATTTTTCGAAATAATTAGGGATTTTTCGGGGGTTCTTCATGAGATGAAGAACGGTGATTATTTCCGCTTTGTTCGGGCCTCCCAAGTGTTCGGATGGAGCATCGGCACTCCGGATGTTCTGGAGATCATCACTAGGCACTATGGGTTGCAAGGCCGTTGCCGGAGAACCCGCTGGTGGTGGCCGGCAGGAGCACCAACTCCTTATTCTTCCCCACGGTTTTTGAAGAGAAACTTGAAAACCAGATTTTAGGGTGCTAAAAGGGGCTTGACCGGCGACCCTGCCGGCGACGGAAGGGGTCGCCGGCACCGGGGCGTTGCCGGCCGGAGCTGGGCGGCGCCGGTCGCCGGCCATCGGGCCCATGTGGACTGGTTCCCCTCCGCCCTAAACTCCCTGTGCGACAGGGAGTCTCGGGTGGGGGTGAAGGATCTGTCGGGTGATGGGCGCTCGAGCCAGCACCCAAGGGGTCCGGGGCCTACTGGCCCTGGCCCGGACTAGTGGGTCCGAGCCAGGCCCAGCAGGGCTCGAGCTAGGCTTCTAGGGCCTGGTCCGAGCCCAATGCTAGACTTGGTTCGGCCCTGGTCCGAACTAGGGACCAGTGGGCCGAGCCCTTTTAGGGCTTATTCCTAATTTTTAAAAAAAAAAAAAAAACTAATTGCCCAATTGAAACATCATTGAATTTTAATTCTAATGTTTAAAATTTGTTTTGAATATTGATTTATTATTCAATTCTGTTTTAATTGGGAACTTAATGATTTTGAATCATTATCTAATTAACAATTAGTTATTGATTAATTAAGAGTTAATTATTAGTTTAATTGTTAAATTAATAATTAACCTTAATTTAACTAATTTAAGAGTTAAATTAGTATTTAATAATCTTAGTCTAAGTGTTAGATTATTTGTTATTAAATCATATAATTGTTAATTATAATTAGAGTTAGTTATTAATTTAAGTGTTAAGTTAATAATTAATTCTAGATGACAAATTTAAATGTTAAATTAGTAGTTCTTCATTAATTATTGTTAATCATTAATTTAATGGTTAAATTAATGATAACTTTAATTATTAATCTAAGAGTTAGATTAATTAGTTATTAATTAATTAGAGTTAATTATTGGTTTATGAGTTAAATTAATAATTAAATGTCTAATCTAAGTGTTAGGTTAGTAATTAATAATTAATTATAGTTGATTATTAATTTAAGTGTTAAATTATTAATTGACTTTGTTGGACTAGTCTAAGGGTTAGATTAGTTGTTAATATTCTAATTGTTATATTATTAATTTATTTCAATCTAATTGTTAGATTGATTATTAGAAGTGTTCTAATTTGCATGGAATAATTTGGAATTTATTAATTCGGAGCGTGTGCACATGTGATGTGTATTTTATGCTTTTAAATTTGTTTTGATTGCATGTTAAATTGATTAAAAGTATTTTCGAAATTCAAATACCAATTTTGATTGGATCCCAGCTTTTTGAAAGCAAAAATTATATATTTTGAAAACTCTTTTATTTTACCCATGTGATGCGCTGAATCATGTGTGGGATGTTTAAAACGCACCTTGGTCATGGATATGTACTTATTTAATTATTCATGAGATGAATGATGTGTTTGTGTGGATCGTAGATGAATGATGGATGTTTATTAAATTGTTAATAAATAGAGATCTACGTATCTGTCCCTCTCTCATACTCTGATGTAATTCTACCTCCCGCTCCCTTGTACTCGCCATAAGGCCTTCTTCAATTTACCTGTAAATTCTAGAATTTATTGTAATATGATCGAGGCAACTGAGAAAGGAGTGAGGACGATCCACAGATGCAACTAGGAAGGCGATATGATGGAGATCTCTTGCCTATGTGTTTGCAGGTTTATCTAATATAAATGTTATGTTAGATTGTGTGTGCGTTTGACTATTGGCTCCAGTCAAACCCACTGTGCTATCCATGACCACACTAGACATATATGTGATGTATTATTTTTCTTTTGATTATGAATCAAAGCAGGTATAGCATTTAGTAAATATATACGATATATTTATATACTATCACCTAGGAGAGACCAAGATAAAAGTTATCTAAATACCCTCAAATAAACTCTAAGCCGTAATGTGAGTAGTTAAGAACTTACCGCGTGGTCCACCATCGTTATAGTCATAGGATTCGAATCACTTTAGGCAGATTTGTTGTGCTATCCACAAGGCATGTTTTATTAGGAGGAGAAACTATGGCTATGGCATTAGATGCCTATATGATCGGGGTAGAGGAACCATGTACCTTTGTTGTGCTATCCACAAGGGCTGCATACAAATCTATGCTCGTCGCGTAACGATGGTTAGCTTAGACCAGAATTAGTGGTTTGTTGTGCTATCCACAAGGCCATTGAATCTACGGGGACCGAAGCTATGATCAGATATTACAAGGAGTTGCAAGTCCCATGAGTTGGGTGCTTTTTTATTGTATTATAGTTTGTTGTGCTATCCACAAGATTGTACTACAAGTCATTGAGATTCTGATCCCCACTAGGAGACTGTCGGAGTCTCCTGTTCTGTATAACTGAGGGTTCTATACTCCGTCGAAAATTAGTGGGAGTTAAAAATTGAACAAAAGACCATGTCTTGTTATATCTTTAATAATTGAATATCTGATAAATAGATTTTACTTATCTCCTGTAGAGAATTATGTCGTCGAATAACCCACTCCATGGCATACTTGATGCCCTTTTGACTTACCTGATCTACTCGGATTGATTCAGAAATCTGAAGAATGTCTTCAGATCTAAGCACATTGACTTTGTCCCTGGAGTTGATCCTCCTGCTGAATTGGCATTGGATGCCCCTGAAGCAGAGATGATAGCTAATGATAAAAGATCGAAGGACAAAGACGAAAGAGTAGTAAAGTGTGACTACTTCTACTATAAGCAGAATGGGCACTGGAAGAGGAACTGCAAGGAGTTCCTTCACGATAAAGCTCGTGGAAAGGTGAAGCTGTCTGAAGCTTCAGATATCTATATGATAGATATCAACTTGTTAGTTAGAGATTCCACATCTTGGGTATTAGACACCGGATGTGCTTCTCATATCTGCCATGATGTGCAGATGCTGACAAGTAAGCGCAAGCTGAGAAAAGGCAATGTAGAATTGAGGCTAGGAAATGGCGCAAAGGTTGCGGCGGTTGCTGTTGGGACAGCAAACCTCAAGCTTTCATCAGGAGACGCCTTACTATTAGAAGATTGTTATTATGTTCCTAACATAATAAAGAACATCATATCAGTATCTTGTTTGGACAAGATAGTATATAGGTTGACTATTGAGAATAGGAGTTGTTCGATTTATTATGGTAATAAATCAATAGCTTCGGCATCTTTAATCAATGGTCTATATCTTTTAGATGTTGCTTATTACAATCTTAATATTGATAATGCTCTTAAGAAGAGCAAGAATTGTGTGAACCAAGCTTACATGTGGCATTGTAGACTTGGGCACATTGGCGAAAGCAGGTTGCAAAAGTTGCACAAGTATGGTTACTTAACCGCATTCGATTACGAATTGTTTGCGACATGTGAATCATGTCTTATAGGAAAGATGGTAAAATCTCCATTTACTGGACATGGAGAACGTGCCAAGGACATTCTGGAACTAATACATCCAGATGTATGTGGTCATATGTCCACCTAAGCCAAAGGTGGCTACTCATACTTCATCACGTTCACCGATGACTTCTCAAGATTCGGCTATGTGTACTTAATGAAGTACAAGTAAGAAGCGTTTGAGAAGTTCAAGGAGTTCAAGAATGAGGTAGAGAAGCACTTAGGAAAGAGTACAAAAGCTCTTCGATCAGATCGAGGAGGAGAATACTTAAGTATTAATTTCACGCAATTCTTAAAGGATAATGATATCCTTTCTCAGCTAACCCCTCCATATACACCACAGATGAATGGTGTATCAGAAAGGAGAAATCGCACCTTGTTGGACATGGTGCGATCCATGATGAGTTTTTCGGGATTACCAGTGTCCCTCTTGGGGTATGCTCTAGAGTCAGCAGCATACCTACTTAACAGAGTATCCAGCAAGTCTGTGGCCTCTACTCCATATGAGATATGGAAAGGTAGGAAACCAGAATTTAAACATGTTAAAGTCTGGGTTGCCCTGCTCATGTAAAGAGGCATGATCCAGACAAGCTGGAATCACGAACTGATAAATGTAGGTTTGTGGGATATCCAAAGGAAACCTTTTGATACTATTTTTACCATCCTGGTGAACAAAAGGTGTTTGTCGCCAGGAAAGTTGTCTTCCTGGAAGAAGAATACCTTCTCCAGGAGGACAGTGGGAGTAAAATAGTACTGTGATAGCCAATGATTATGTCGTTAAGAACCCAAGCTAACAATTATATTTTAATCGGCTCATATAAATTAATTTTAACAATAGCAATGGTGAGTCCGAGTCGATCCACAGGGAAGTAAATTCTTAATTTTGAAAATCTTGTAATTCTTAATAATCTAAAAACAACTGAGAATTTGAGTGAACTAATTAATTAATTACTTATTTAAACTAGAACTCAATTAACTAACGTTACCTAAAAATGTAATTACGTAAACTAAACGAATCTCTTTTTTTTTTAGAAATTAAACACAATCACATATGGAGAATAAGCACAACTAAAGAAATATAACAAAAACACCATTATTTAACTATGTGTAAATCATTAATCATCTAAAAACCATGACTCAAATTACAAAATTTATGGTTTAATATCCTTAAACTAAATAATTAAGCATCAAATAACCAATAACTAACCCTAATTAAATAAACGAATACTGTACTAGTGGGGAGAGAAAGAACAAAGCAACGGCAGCTTTTGTGGGTGTTTTGTAAGGGAGACGGTGCAATGGGCCAACAGCAAAGGGGCGGCGCAGTAGACCGATCAGCAAAGGGGGCGGCAGGTGCTGCACGTAGAAGCTTGCAGCCGGTCTACTGCGTGCATGTGGTGGGGCACTTAGAGGAGCGTTGGGCAACGCGGAGCAGCTGGTGCGTGGAGGCTTGCATGCATGCGTCGCTGGTGGCTGGCATCAAGCCTGTGGACGTTGGGCGACGCGTGCAGGTGAGGCTTGACGGCTGAGTGCAGCCGGGACGGTTGGTGGTGCAGACAGACATGCATGCGCTGGAGGTACTTCAGGTGCGCTGGAGCGACGTGGAGGCACGCTGGATCGCTGCCGCGTGGGAGAGAGAAGAGAGAGACAGAGCGAGAGGGAAGAGAGAGACGTGGGAACGGTTGAGAGGGATGCTGGGAAACGGAGAGAGAGGAGGAGAAACTGAAGAGAGAGGGAGGGGGAGAAGAGAGAGGGGGAGTCTATCGGGAGAGAGCGAAGGAGAAAGGTGTGGGAGAGAGAGAGGAGGAAGGAAGGGTTCGGCTGAGAGAGGCTGAGAAAATAGGGAGAGAGGGGGAAGATTGCGATAATAAGAACTAGAGAGAGAGGAGAGGAGAGAAACCGGAGAGAGTGGAGGAAGAGAAACCTGGGAAGGAAAGAGCTTTGAGGCCAAGCCGTGCTGGGAAACAGAGAGGGACAAGGAATCGGAGGGTCTCGTGTACGTGAGGGTTCTTTTAAAGAAAAGGGAAGGAAAGTTTTTTTAAAAAAAGAAAGTGGGAGAAAGGAAGGTGGCTGGCCCTTCTTGTGTTCTTCTTGGCCATGGAATTAGGGCAACACTAGGACATCAAATGACGTTTGTACCCCTGCTTTAATCTTTTGGACAAAATGAAGTCGACTTTATTGAGATTCGAACACTAGACCTCCCCCAAATTTCCAGAAACTCCACCAACTGCACTGCATCATTGACATGTCCTGTTCACATAGAATAAATATAAATTAGCATATTATCATTAAAAAAATCATTATATTTATTTATTTCATCCCGGTTTTGTCGAAAAACCGCAAATGCGCTATACTCCATGAATCACATGAAATGACGTTGTTTTTAAGTCAGAATTTGACGAAATTGGTACCGTTGGACTTGGTACGCAATTATCTATCATTTCATGATATTTTACAGATAAAAACGTGAGTATGATGCGTATGATTGCCCTTAAATGATCAATTTAACACTTTATCACACCCCCTAACTTACTCATTGCTAGTCCCTTAGCAATGCAAATAAGGAAAAGTTAGGACAAACAATGAATTATCATGCTTCATTTGTAGTATCTATCACAAACAATTTAAGTGGTAGCCGATTGGTTAAGCTAAAGTTTTCATATCCCACAATATTTTGATTCACGACAGGTGATTGTGCATAAAAATTGACACACTTAGAACTCGTTTCCGACCTTTCTGGTATATTCTTGCCTTTACTACCCTTTAGATAAGACTACCTGGGGAGGATAAGAGAATAAAAGATTTCCCGATTAGTCAGCGAGGACCGTTTTTTAGTTCCCGTCCCAACTCAGCACTTTTCACGACTTGGTCAGGTTTCTGGTACGATGGACTTTTTAGCGTGGCTTTTTCATTTCATTGTACTTTTCCGTTTGAGAGTGCGTACTTTTTGCCACTCTCTTTGAATTGCCTGAGGGGAGGTGCGTACTTTTTGCCACCTACCTTCCTTTAGCTCTTTTAACGCCTTCTATTGCCTTTAGTGTTTTACAGCTGTCTATTTAAATGACCGCCTCTTTTAGAGTGCTGAGTAGGATAGTCCCCTATTACGAATCCTAACACATTCATTTCGTTCAACCTAAAAACAAAAATTAGAATAAGTAGTCTTATCCTTAAGGTTAATTCTAGCAATTCTATACTTTTAAGATCTTTCATTTATTCTAAGTTGCCGTGTGTGTGTGAAAATTATCCTGCCGTGGATTTTTGTGAAGTGGGATATTTAAACTTTGAAGGTTCTTTAACCAATGTAACTAACAGAAAACTGATTTGTTTAAGATTTACTTAATGAAACATGATTTCATGCAATTTCCATAGGATGTGAAAAGAAGTTTATGAAAGAAGTTTTTGAAAGAAATTTTAAAATTTTGTCCATTTTTCAGTGAAAGATTGTCCCACCCCTAACTTGAGTGACATTGCCCCCAATGGCATAAACGATATGAAAAACATGCTAGCCATAAGAGAATTGTGAAGGAGAGAAACAACCTGTGATGAAGAGGATGCGACATACCCAAGGTGACTGCTGCTCAAGGACCTAAAAGGAAAAGAAATACAAAAACTGAAGTAAAATATTGGGTTGCCTCCCAACAAGCGCTAAATTTATCGTCTTCAGCCAGACGGAAGTTCAGTTATTGTGGATCACCCAGTTCGGTGGATTCAGGTGGCTCATTTTGAAGATTTTCAATAAATGGTTTCAACCGTTGACCATTAACGATGAAAGTGTTCCCACTTTTTGGATTCAGAATTTTAACAGCTCCATGATCGAAGGTTTTAACGACCACGAATGGTCTATCCCATCTGGATTTCAGTTTTCCAGGAAATAGGCGAAGCCTAGAGTTAAATAGCCAAACTTTCTGATTTGGAAGAAAGGATTTTCTCACAATATGTTTATCATGAAAAGCTTCAGTTTTGGCTTTATAAATCTTTGAATTTTCATAGGCCTCGTTGCGCAACTCTTCTAGCTCACTCAGTTGTAAGGTTCGGTGGGAACTAGCTTGGACTAGGTCCAGATTGACTTGTTTAATGGCCTAATAAGCCTTATGTTCCAATTCCACCGGAAGGTAGCATGCTTTTCCAAAAACCAGGCGATAAGGAGACATGCCAATAGGAGTTTTGAAAGCGATCCGATAGGCCCATAAGGCATCATCCAATCTTTCAGACCAATCTTTTCTATCGGGCCTAACGGACTTTTACAGAATATTCTTAATCTCTCTATTGGAAACTTCCACTTGGCCACTGGTTTGGAGATGATAAGGGGTAGCTATTTTGTGATCAATCCCATATTTCTTAAGCAAAACTTGAAACTGGTAATTCGTGAAATGCGTTCCCCCATCACTTATGATAGCTTTAGGCCACCCGAACTGCGAAAAGATATTCTTCTGAACAAATTTAATGACCACTTTATGATCATTGGTTCGGGTGGCTACTGCTTCAATCCACTTAGAGACATAATTCACCACTACCAGAATATATGTATGTCCAAAAGAGGGTGGAAAAGGTCTCATAAAGTCAATTCCCCAAACATCAAAAACTTCAACCACCAAGATTGGGTTGAGTGGCATTGTATCCCTTTTCACCTTATTTCCTACAGCCTGACATCGGAGGCAAGTTTTGCTAAATTCATGGGCATCTTTGAAAAGTGTGGGCCAGTAAAAACCACTTTGCAGAACCTTGGCTGCAGTTTTCTTTCCCGAGAAATGGCCCCCACAAGCCAGATTATGGCAGAAGTTGAGAACACTCTGTTGTTCTTCTTCAGGAACACATCGCCTAATGATTTGATCAGGACAGAATTTGAATAATTCAGGATCCTTCCAGAAATAATACTTTTCTTGGGAAAAGAATTTGTCCTTCTCACTTTTAGTCCATCCTTCTAGAAGCTGATTAGTCACCTTGTAATTGACAATATGAGCATACCAAGCTGCAACAGTGTAAGAAATGGCTAGAAGATGCTCATCAGGAAATGAATAAGTGATTGGTGTACTTTCAGAGATCAGAATTCGGGATAGGTGGTCAGCTACCACATTCTCAGAACCCTTCTTATCCCGAATTTCCAAATCAAATTCCTGAAGGAGTAAGATCCATCTAATAAGTCTAGGCTTTTCATCCTTCTTGGTCAACAGGTATTTCAGAGCTGAGTGATCAGAATAGATTATGACTTTTGCCCCTAAAAGATAAGATCTGAAATTTTCTAGGGCAAAAACCACAACTAATAATTCCTTTTCTGTGGTGGTATAATTCATTTGAGCATTTGTGCGACTTGCATAATAGATCATCACGGGACACTTGTTGATTCTTTGTCCCAAAACCGCACCGATAACATAATTAGAGACATCGCACATGATTTCGAAGGGCAAAGACCAATCTGGAGATTGAAGAATCGGATCTTTTGTCAAAGATTCCTTCAGAGAATTGAATGCCTTGATGCAAGATTCATCCATTTGGAAAGGGAAATCCTTAGCTAGGAGAAGAGTTAGAGGCCGGGAAATTTGAGAGAAATTGTGGATAAACCGGCGATAGAAACCGGCATGGCCAAGGAATGAACGGATCTGTCTGACCGAGGTAGGAGGAGGAAGATTGGATATGAGATCGATCTTAGATTTATCTACCTCTATCCCCCTTTCAGACACAATGTGGCTTAGAACAATGCCCTCTCGAACCATAAAATTGCTCTTTCCCAGCTAAGTATCAGATTGGTTTCTATGCATCTTGCTAGCACCTGTTTAAAATTTTCCAAGCAATTTTCAAAAGAATCCCCGAAGATTGAGAAATCATCCATGAAAACTTCGAGGAATTCTCCCACCATATCGGAGAATATAGCCTTCATGCACCGTTGAAATGTGGCTGGTGCGTTGCATAATCCGAATGGCATCCTCCTAAAAGCAAACGTGCCATATGGGCACGTAAAGGTGGTCTTTTCTTCATGTTCTGGGTAAATAGCCACTTGATTGTACCCGGAGTACCCATCTAAGAAGCAAAAGTACTTCTGGCCCGATAACTTTTCCAGAATCTGATCCATGAATGGGAGTGGAAAGTGATCCTTCTTAGTTATGAGATTCAGCTTTCGGTAATCAATGCACACTCTCCATCCCGTGGTGAGCCTAGTGGGTACCTCTTCTCCATGATCATTCTTGATAACCGTTAATCCAGATTTCTTAGGTACCACTTCGGTTGGGCTGACCCATTTGCTATCCGATATGGGGTAAATGATACCCGCATCCAGCCATTTCACAACTTCCTTCTTCACCACTTCTTTCATATTTGGGTTAAGCCGCCTTTGCATCTCCCGACTGAGCTTAGAATTCTCTTCCATATAGATGTAATGCATGCAAATGGACGGACTTATTCCTTTCAAATCTGCCACCGACCATCCAATGGCACCCTTGTGGTCTTTGAGGACTTCGGTTAATTGGGCCTCCTGCGGTGATGTGAGATTTGCCGCAATGATGACCGGGAGAGTTTGGTCCGGGCCCAAAAAGATATACTTGAGAGACTCAGGTAATGGTTTGAGTTCAAGCTCAAGAGGGTCCTCTAAGGATGGCAAAGCGGGCTCAGATTGTAAGGCTGGTAAAGGTTCAACCTTGGGCCAAGATGTTAATGGGCCTGGAGAGTCCTTTAAAGTATTGGCTTCCTCCAAAAGGTCATGTGTGAACATCTCATTTTCTTCAACCAGATTATCCAAGATATCAATAGTATGGCATTCTTCTTCATGATCTGGATATTGAGATGCTTTGAAGACATTAATCTTGATCTTTTGACCCCCAAATGAAATGTCCATTATGCCAGTTTCACAATTTATATTAGCTTTGGCAGTGGCTAAGAATGGACGACCTAGGATGATTGGGGTGTGAATGAGTTCCTCAGGTAACGCCATATCCAGAATAAGAAAATTCACAGGAAAATAACAATCATGAACCTTCACAATAACATCCTCAATTAATCCCCGTAGAGTCTTCACAGACCTATCAGCCAACTGCAAGATGATGGGTGTGGGCTTTAATTCCCCAATATCAAATTTCTCATAAATGGCTGTTGGCAAGAGGTTCACACTAGCACCTAAATCCAATAAAGCTCTATCAAATGTAACTCCACCTAAGTCACATGAGATTAAAGGTGCTCCAGGATCCTTCAACTTCTTGGGTAGATGATTCATCACAATCGCACTTACATCTTCTGAAAGCTGAATCTTTTCGGGTGCCATTCTAGATTCTCTTCGTGGAGTACATAATTCCTTGATAAACTTAGCATAAGCTGGCACATGCTTGATGGCATCGATGAGTGGAATATTAATCTGGACTTGTTTGAATAAATCCAACAACTCCTCATTCTGGGCCAGTTTCTTCCTGGCATTGGACTTAGCTAACAAAGCATTAGGAAATGGCACCTTAGGTTGATAAGAACTTGGCCCTTCATCTATCTTCCCTTTCCCTTTCGGGTCCTTCTCTAACTTTTCCATGTTGGGTTCAACCTCACTCTCACTTTCAATTTCATGAGGCCCATCAGTGGAACCTTTGGCTAACTCTCGATTTGTACGTGGGTTTTCTAGACTTTTCCCACTGCTAAGGGCTGAAATGGCTTTAGCATTCTCAAATTGTAGCCCTTTAGGTTCTGGTAATGGGCCAGGCTGAGGTAAAAAGTCCGATTGCTGTGGAAAACCCGGAGGTTGATTCCTTGGATTGACAATGGGTTGACTAGGAAGTTGACCCACTTCTCTTCTCATTGTAGCTTCAGCTAGTTGGCCCATTTGACTTTCCAACTTAGAAATGGATTGTTGCTGGGTCAAAATCAGTTGTTGGAGTTGAGTGAATTTGTCATCAAAGTTGGGCTGAGGAGGTTGTTGGTAAGTGGGTGGAGGATGGTATTGGGTTGGTTGTCCAGATTGGAATGAGTGGTAGTGGGCCGGTTGACCTGATTGGAATGATTGATAATGGGCCGGCTGACTTGATTGGAATGATTGATAATGGGCCGGTTGAGAGAATTGGGCCTGAGATCCCCTAGCCTGAACATTTCCATAGAATTAGATTGATGTTGAAATGAATTCTGTGGCATTTGGGCTTGATGCATGGAAGGATTGGACATTGGTAGTGGGGCCTGCTGATTCTTCCCAGAAAAATTAGGGTGGTTTCTCCAGCCAGGATTGTAAGTATTTGAGAATGGATTATTATTGGGCCTGGAGAATCCCTGGGCAGCCTGAACTTGTTCTTGAATGAATGGTGGAAGTTGGGCCGCAGTTGGACATTCATTCACTTGATGGGTTGGACTTGCGCATAAGGCGCAAATGTCATGATTGGCAGAAGATGGGCCTTCATATGGACTAGATTGTGTTGGGTAAGTAGGCTCTTGCTTGTTTAAGGCCAAGAGTTGGTCTAATTTCTGGGCCAAGATGTCTACCTTATCCAATTTCTGATTAATCAGATTTATGTCCATTCTGGATTCGGGCTCTCCACGGGCCTTAAGTTCGTACATTCCAGTCCGTTTAGATGGCCCAACAAACCTCTCATAGGATGATAATGAGGCATGATTGATGGAATTTTCACTTAACATCTCAAAAAGATCATAGGCCTCATCTTCATTTTTCATCATAAATGCCCCTCCACATGAGGCATCCACCATCTGTCTGAACTGTTCAGACAATCCTTCATAGAATGCTTGGACAATTTTCCATTTTGAAAGCCCATGATGAGGGAATTTCCTAAGCAATTCTTTCAGTCTTTCCCAAGATTCATGGATCAATTTCCCGGGGGTTTGGGTAAAACTCGTGATGGCCCTTCTCATGGTATTGGTCCACCCTATAGGATAGAACTTCTTGAGAAATTCTTTCTGCATTTCTTCCCATGTCCTAATGGGCCTTCCTATAGTCCCCAACGAATATTTAGCCTTATCCTTTAATGAAAAGGGAAATAAGGTCAACTTAAGGCTATCATCTGTGAAATTCTGGATCTTCACCGTGGAACAGATTTCTAGAAATTCATCCAGATGCTTATAGGGGTCTTCATTAGTATTCCCATAAAAGGATGGGAGCATCTGAATGGTGCTAGATTTAATTTCATATTTGATTGGCTGGATTCTGAGGAAGATGAATACAGGATGAAGGTTGATGTCGATTTGGAATGAAATAGTCCTTCATTTGCTTTGGTGGGTCCTGATTATCAGCCATTTGATCATGTGGTGGATTCTTTTGACGTAGGATTCTCTCTATTTCAGCAAATGGTCCGAGAAGGTTAGGGTTTTGAGATCTCCTACCTTGCATACACTAGGACTGAAAGAGAGAGGATGGATTTGAATTTTGTTTTCTATTTCTTGTTTTTTTTTTTTTTAAATGCAAACAAATTATTCTAATGATCTAATGTTAACCTAGACTCTCTATGTGAATTTTCTTACAAGGTGAATGGAGTCCACCTCAAGTCACAACCACAATCAATCAACGGCCAAGTAAGAGGTGGGGTAGTGGGAGGCTCCCCCTACTTTCGTAGGGACCTAATTAGAGAACCACTTTTTCGCTTAGGCGTTTGCCTTTTTAGCCTCTAGCCTAGACACAGTTGCCAAAAGTGGAGGCAACCCGAAATTTAAACCACTCACGGTGTAAACCCTAGATTCTCTTTCAACTTACTTTTAATTGGATTAGGAAATGCCAATGCAAGGAAGGTGATTTGTGGGCTAAGGAAGGGTGATCAAATCCCTACCTTATGTGGTTAAAGTTGTTGCCCTTAAAGTCTTTTTGAATGCAATACAAGGCAATAAGCAAATCAATGTAGGGTGTGTTGATGCAATCATGAATGACTTGCTAAAATTGAAACACGTACCTTTCCCCCGCAATCTTCAACAATTTATGGAAATAATTGTGAAAGGAAACTAGCTCATGCTTTCCTAGAATGATGAATGCCTAGCATGGAAGGTTTCTAATCTGGAAATGAAGATTTTTAAATTTGGATGTTCTTCTTTTGTGTCTTTTTTTTTAGTTAATGGAAACCTATCTAACTAAGAAACTACAAAAATTGAAACTAATTAAAGTAAGGAAATTGAAACATAGAAAGTTGGAACACACTTACCATGATTTCGCTTTCCCTTTTTTTTATTTTTTATTTTTAATATACCTGCAAAAATAAGAAAAATGAGGTTAGCTAAAGATTAATTACACTAAATCCAAGATAATCAAAATTAAAAATCTAATTCCCCGGCAAAACCCAAGCTAACAATCATATTTTAATCGGCTCATATAAACTAATTTTAACAATAGCAATGGTGAGTCCAAGTCGATCCACAGGGAAGTAAATTCGTAATTTTGAAAATCTTGTAATTCTTCATAATCTAAAAACAAGTGAGAATTTGAGTGAACTAATTAATTAATTACTTATTTAAACTAGAACTCAATTAACTAACGTTACCTAAAAATGTAATTACGTAAACTAAACGAATCTCTTTTTTTTTTTAGAAATTAAACACAATCACATATGGAGAATAAGCACAACTAAAGAAATATAACAAAACCACCATTATTTAACTATGTGTAAATCATTAATCATCTAAAAATCAAGACTCAAATTACAAACTTTATGGTTTAATATCCTTAAACTAAATAATTAAACATCAAATAACCAATAACTAACCCTAATTAAATAAACGAATACTGTACCAGTGGGGAGAGAAAGAACAAAGCAACGGCAGCTTCTGTGGGTGTTTTGTGAGGGAGCCGGTGCAATGGGCCAACAGCAAAGGGGCGGCGCAGTAGACCGATCAGCAAAGGGGGCGGCAGGTGCTGCACGTAGAAGCTTGCAGCCGGTCTACTGCGTGCATGCGGTGGGGCGATTGGAGGAGCGTTGGGCAACATGGAGCAGCTGGTGCGTGGAGGCTTGCATGCATGCGTTGCTGGTGGCTGGCTTTAGGCCCGTGGACGTTGGGCGACGCGTGCAGGTGAGGCTTGACGACTGAGTGCAGCCGGGACGGTTGGTGGTGCAGCCGGGCATGCATGCGCTGGAGGTGCGCTGGAGGTGCTTCAGGTGCACTGGAGCGACGTGGAGGCACGCTGCATCGCAGCCGCGTGGGAGAGAGAAGAGAGAGACAGAGCGAGAGTGAAGAGAGAGACGTGGGAACGGTTGAGAGGGATGCTGGGAAACGGAGAGAGAGGAGGAGAAACCGGAGAGAGAGGTAGGGGGAGAAGAGAGAGGGGGAGTCTACCGGGAGAGAGCGAAGGAGAGAGCGAGGAGGAAGGAAGGGTTCGGCTGAGAGAGGCTGAGAAAATAGGGAGAGAGGGGCAAGATTGCGGTGATAAGAACTAGAGAGAGAGGAGAGGAGAGAAACCGGAGAGAGAGGAGGAAGAGAAACCTGGGAAGGAAAGAGCTTTGAGGCCAAGCCGTGCTGGGAAATGGAGAGGGACAAGGAATCGGAGGGTCTCGGGTACGTGAGGGTACTTTTAAAGAAAAGGGAAGGAAAGTTTTTTTAAAAAAAGAAAGTGGGAGAAAGGAAGGCGGCTGGCCCTTCTTGGGTTCTTCTTGGCCATAGAATTAGGGTAACACTAGGGCATCAAATTGTTAGTTTTAGGTGGCCTACAAGCCAATCTGACTATGTAAATCTCGTTCATTTATTAATATAATGACATAATATTCATTATGTGTAAATCGCATTAATTCTCGTTTCATAATGAAGTCCGTGAATATGTGCTATAGTGATCAGATTATGATGAGATCATACTAATGAGACTGATCACTTAAACACACATATTCTTAATCGTTCCTAGTCGGAAGATATCTGAGAAGGACATCGGATATCTGATTAGACTAGTACAGATTACTCCTGCTCATATGATGAGGGTGATGGATCTCATAAGTCACTTGTGTGGACACACTAAGGCGAATCTGTAGGTGCTCATTGGAGAATGAGTTCACTGAACTGATCCGACTGAATCGCTGGATGGTATTGTACCTCACTGTCAACCAGCTTGATTCTATTGTCACAGTTGCATGGATGGTCCTCGGACCTGAGACACCAAGGACACCTTGGCGGTGGACTTCTGTGCTTTGACCTTGGTTTACGAATCTCTAGCCACGGGATTCTAATACGCCAAGGATTGGGTAAAGCGGAATACCGTCGAAGGGAATTGTGTGTCAATAAGGAATCATTCGCTCTCGGTACTTAGAAAGAGAATGCTCTAGGAAGGATGTGCGAAAGTCCCTGGCCAGGGCTGACGATAATGTCGTGAAAGGAGTTTTCCGATATTCATCAGCGGCATCCAATCCAAGTGAGTCGACCGGTTAGGGTTTGACAGCTCGCCATACCCTGAGTTGACTCGAGAGCATTGTACGAATGAAGGATTATATCCATGCAGTAACTGTCGGCGGAAAGGTTCCAAGAGTGGGTTACTTAACCCCAAATACCTTCCGGGTTCACGCGGTGTTGCTTGGCACCCAACGTGATCGGAGGCCCAGGCGAATTCGATGTGCGACATCAATTCGATTGATTAATTAATTAATAAAGGGTTATTAATTGATTAATAAAGTCAGTGAGGAGTCACTGGGCTTGTTGGGCCATTAACTGGACTGGTACTTGGGCCTAGAGGGTCACACGCAAATGATTCTCAAGGCGATGGATAAATAAGTGGGTTTTATACAAACCGGGGTTTTTTATGAAAAACCGCGCGGTTAGTATAAAACATAGCGAACGGGCTGAGCAGGCCAAACTGCTGCTAACCCTAGCCGCCCCTCCTCAGTTTCTCTCTCTCTCTCTGGCGTCCAGACAGATCCAGATCTGCTCCGCCGCTTCTCCGAATCCCGTTCGACGGGAAATCGTCTGTGCGTTGCAGCGGCCGGCGGAGGTTTCGTGGGCTGCGAAGAACGAGGAACGAGAGGATATCCGTCGCGGGGAAGATCGCGTGGACTTTGCTAGTGGCCGGGCGTTTGCGCGGCTTGCAGTGTCGCACCGACGGAACTGAACGGTTGCAGATTCGAATCCGTACACGGCGAGAATCGATTATCCGATAATCGTTGTTTTTAGTTTTTCGAAACGGGAACGGATTGCTGTAAATTTTATTTCCCGCTGCGTGAGCGATCTGGAGAAACCCGAGAAATCCAACAGTGCTATCAGAGCCAGGTTCCACTGTTTCTCGTGCCGTTTCGATCTCTGAAATTAATTTTTCTATGATATATTCCATGCACTAGTTCGATTTTATTGTTGGATCTATGTTCATATGATGAACACTAATTTTTAAAATAATTAGATTATTTTTAATGTAATTTTTCGAATTTATTTTGGGGTTATATTGTTCTTCGTAAGACGAAGAACTACGTTGTTCGGGCGAATTCCATCGGCCTCCCAAGTGTTGGGAAGGAAGGCCAGGATCCCGGATTATTGGGGAAGAGTTGCCAGTCTACCCAGGCCTTGTTGCCGGCGTCGAGCTGGTCGGAAGAAACCCCCTTTTCACTTTCTTCCCACAGGTTTATGAAACCTGTAAAACCATATACTTTGGAGTTGTGGGGGCTCGGGCTTCATGTTAATGGGGCTTCTCTGGCGGCCCTGCCGGCGCCGGGCTCGTCACCGGCGCCGGGGGCATCGCCGGCCGGACCGGGCGGCGCCGGAACCAGCCGCCGCCGGCGCTGGTTGCCCCCCCCCCCTTGCCGCCGTTAACAGCCTGTAACCCATTTAGGGTTCCTGCATTGAGGGGCGTCGGGTTGCAGCAGGTTTGGGGGAAGCCGGCCCGAGCCGGTTTGCAGGCGGGCTGGTTGGACCGGCCGGGTCCAGCGGTGGACTGGGCCCAGGGGCGCCAAGGTCCCAGGGTGGCTCGAGCCCATGGCCTGCAGGGCCCGAGCCCACTCGGCCCTAATGGGCTGAGCCCTATAGGGTTTTTTAGTTAAACCTTTATTTGCCCTCTTAAAACCCCAAATAAACCCAAATGAAGCCCATTATTCCTTATTAGTCCATTTAATAAATTTAAAATTATATTTTAATTTAATTCAAAATGTTTTGAATTTTAAATTATTATCTAATTTCGTTTATTTGAGAAATATGATTGTGGAATCATTTTAATTAACAAGAAGTTATTAATTGATTAAATTTGTTATTAATTTAAGTGTTAAATTAATAACTAATTTTATTATACTAATTTAAATGTTAAATTAGTAGTTATTAATTAATTGAAATTAATTATTAGTTTAATTGTTAAATTGATGATTAATTTTAATTAATTAATATAATGGTTTAATAAGGAGTAACTAGTTATTAGTTTAAAGAGTTAAACTAATAATTAATTTCATCCACTAATCTAAGAGTTAGATTAATGCTTAACTGTTCATTTGTGTTAATTATTAGTTTAATGGTTAAATTAGTGATTAACACTTATTAATTATCTAGTCTAATTGTTAGATTGATAATTAATAACAAATTAGAGTTAATTATTAATTTATGTGATAAGTTAATGATTAATTTTGTTGGACTAGTCTAAGAGTCAGATTAGTTATTAATAGTCTAATTGTTAGATTATTAATGTGGTTTAATCTAAGTGTTAGATTATTAGAATTGTTCTAATTTGCATGGAATAATATGGAATTATTAATTTGGAGTGTGTGCGCATGTGATGTGTGTTTAATGCTTTTAAATTTTTATTTAATTGCATGTTAATTTAATAAAATGTGTTTTCGAAATTCAAATACCAATTTTGATTGGATCCCAGCTTTTTGAAAGCCAAAATTATATATTTTGAAAACTCTTTTATTTTAGCCATGTGATGCGCTGAATCATGTATGGGATGTTTAAAACACACCGTGGTCATGGATATGCACTTAATTTATTATTCATGTGATGAATGGATTGTGTGGATCGTGGATGTATGATTGTTTATTAATTATTAATAAATAGAGGTCTGCGCACCTCTCTCTCTCATACTCCGATGTATTTCTACCTCCCTCTCTCTCTTGTACTCGCCATAAGGCCTTCTTCAATTTACTTGTAATTCTAGAATTAATGTAATCTGATCGAGGCAACCGAGGAAAGAGCGAAGACGATCCACAGCAGCAACCAGAAAGGCGAATAGATGGAGATCTCTTGCCTATGTGTTTGCAGGATATCTAATATAATTGTTGTGTTATATTTTGTGTGCGTTTGACTGTTGGCTCCAGTCAAACCTACTGTGCTATCCATGACCACACTAATGACATGTATGAGATGCATTGTTTTCTTTTGATTATGAATCAAAGCAGGTTATAGTATTTAGTAAATATATACGATATATTTATATACTATCACCTATGAGAGACCAAGATAAAAGTTATCTAAATACCCTCAGATAAACTCTAAGCCGTAACGCGAGTAGTTGAGAACTTACCGCGTGGTCCACCATCGTTATAGTCATAGGATTCGAATCACTTTAGGCAGGTTTGTTGTGCTATCCACAAGGCCTGCTTAATTGGGAGGAGAAACTGTGGCTATGGCATTAGATGCCTATAGAACGGGGTAGAGGAACCATGTAGCTTTGTTGTGCTATCCACAAGGGCTGCATGCAAATCTATGCTCGTCGCGTAACGATGGTTAGCTTAGACCAGAATTAGTGGTTTGTTGTGCTATCCACAAGGCCATTGAATCTACGGGGACCGAAACTATGATCAGATATTACAAGGAGTTGCAAGTCCCATGAGTTGGGTGCTTTTTTATTGTATTATAGTTTGTTGTGCTATCCACAAGATTGTACTACAAGTCATTGAGATTCTGATCCCCACTAGGAGACTGTCGGAGTCTCCTGTTCTGTATAACTGAGGGTTCTATACTCCGTCGAAAATTAGTGGGAGTTAAAAATTGAACAAAAGACCATGTCTTATTTTATCTTTAATAATTGAATATCTGCTAAATAGATTTTACTTATCTCCTGTAGAGAATTATGTCGTCGAATAACCCACTCCATGGCATACTTGATGCCCTTTTGATTTACCTGATCTACTCGGATTGGTTCAGAAACCTGAAGAAAGTCTTCAGATCTGAGCACATTGACTTTGTCCCTGGAGCTGATCCTGCTGCTGAATCGGCATTCGATGCCCCTGAAGCAGAGATGATTGCTAACGATAAAGGATCGAAGGACAAAGGCAAAAGAGTAGTGAAGGGTGACTGCTTATATTATAAGCAGTATGATCACTGGAAGAGGAACTGCAAGGAGTTCCTTGACGATAAAGCTCATGGAAGAGTGAAGCTGTCTGAAGCTTCAGATATCCATATGATAGATATCAACTTGTCAGTTAGAGATTCCACATCTTGGGTATTAGATACCGGATGTACTTCTCATATCTGCCGTGATGTGTAGATGCTGACAAGTAAGCGTAAGCTGAGACATGGTGAGGTGGAATTGAGGCTAGGAAACGGCGCAAAAGTTGCGGCGATTGCTGTTGGGACAGCAAACCTCAAGCTTCCATCGGGAAACACCTTACTATTAGAAGATTGTTATTATGTTCCTAGCATAATAAAGAACATCATATCAATATCTTGTTTGGACAAGATAGGATATAGGTTGACTATTGAGAATAGAAGTTGTTCGATTTATTATGGTAATAAATCAATAGCTTCAGCATCTTTAGTCAACGGTCTATATCTATTAGATGTTTCTTATTACAATCTTCAAATTGATAATGCTCTTAAGAAGAGCAAGAATTGTGTGAACCAAGCCTACATGTGGCATTGTAGACTTGGGCACATTGACGAAAGCAGGTTGCAAAAGTTGCATAAGCATGGTTATTTAACTGCATTCGATTATGAATCGTTTGCAACATGTGAATCCTGCCTTATGGGAAAGATGGCAAAATGTCCATTTACTGGACATGGAGAACGTGCCAAGGACATTTTGGAATTAATACATTCTGATGTATGTGGTCCCATGTCCACCCAAGCCAAAGGTGGCTACTCATACTTCATCACGTTCACCGATGACTTCTCAAGATTCGGCTATATGTACTTAATGAAGTACAAGTCGGAAGCATTTGAGAAGTTCAAAGAATTCAAGAATGAGGTAGAGAAGCAGTTAGGAAAGAGTATTAAAACTCTTCCATCAGATCGAGGAGGAGAATACTTGAGTACTAATTTCACACAATTCTTAAAGGATAATGGTATTCTTTCTCAGCTGACCCCTCCATATACACCACAGATGAATGGTGTATCGGAAAGGAGGAATCGCACCTTGTTGGACATGGTGCGATCTATGATGAGCTTTTCGGGATTACCAGTGTCCCTCTGGGGGTATGCTCTAGAGTCAGCAGCATACCTACTGAACAGAGTACCCAGCAAGTCTGTGGCTTCTACTCCATATGAGATATGGAAAGGCAGGAAACCAGAATTTAAACATGTTAAAGTCTAGGGTTGTCCTGCTCATGTAAAGAGGCATGATCCAGACAAGCTGGAATCACGAACTGATAAATGTAGATTTGTGGGATATCCAAAGGAAACCTTTGGATACTATTTTTTCCATCCTGGTGAACAAAAGGTGTTTGTCGCTAGGAAAGCTGTCTTTCTTGGAAGAGGAATACCTTCTCCAGGAGGACAGTGGGAGTAAAATAGTACTGGAAGAGGTTCCAGATCCCCAAACAGCTACATTATCATCAGATGAGATATCAGTTCCTGAATCTGTTCTGGTACACACAGATGAGCCTCGTAGATCTGGTAGAGTACCTAGACTACCCGAACGATATGTGGGACATATCGGTGAAGGTGAGTCTAAGGTACAATATAATGAGGATGATGATCCTAAAACCTACCAGGAGGCCATAGAAGGCCCAGAAGCTGGGAAATGGCGAGAAGCCATGAACTCAGAAATCCAGTCCATGTACACCAACCAAGTTTGAAACTTGGAGGACCTGCCCGAGGGTATTGTACCCTTCGGTTGCAAGTGGATCGTTAAAAGAAAGATCGGTGCTGATGGACGGATCGACACTTATAAGGCAAGGTTTGTGGCAAAGGGATATCGTCAAAGGCAAGGAATTGACTATGACGAGACTTTCTCACCAGTTGCCATGATAAAGTCGATCAGAGTTCTACTCGCCATTGCTGCACATTTTGATTATGAAATCTAGCAGATGGATGTGAAGACTGCCTTCCTCAATGGTAACCTTGAGGAGGAGGTGTATATGATACAACCAGAAGGTTTCACATCCAAAGAATCTCCAGATAAAGTGTGTAAGCTTCATAGGTCCATTTATGGACTGAAGTAGACTTTCCGAATCTGGAACATAAGATTTGACGAGGCTGTTAAGTCTTATGACTTCATTAAGAATGAAGATGAGCCTTGTGTGTACAAGAAGACCAGTGGGAGTGCAGTCACTTTTCTAGTTCTTTACGTAGATGACATACTACTCATTGGGAATGATGTAGCTATGATGTCATCAGTAAAGATCTGGCTGTCGAAAAACTTCTCCATGAAGGATTTGGGAGAAGCATCCTACGTATTAGGAATACGGATCTATAGAGATAGATCAAAGAGGATGCTTGGAATGACCTAATCCTTGTACATAGACACCATAGTCAAAAGGTTTGGCATGGAAAATTCCAAGAGAGGTCTCATACCGATGAGACATGGAATTATTCTCTCAAAGGAGCAGTCTCCTAAGACTCATGATGAGAGGGCATTCATGGATAGAATACCCTATGCCTCTACCATAGGATCTATCATGTATGCCATGCTATGTACACGGCCTGATGTTGCATTTGCTCTAAGTGTTACGAGCAGATTTCAGGCTGATCCAGGTGAAGAGCTCTGGAAGGCAGTGAAATGTATCCTTAAGTACATGAGAAGAACTAAGGATATGTTTCTTGTCTATAAAGAAGGTGACTTGAAACTGCGAGGCTTTACTGACTCGAGTTTCCAGTCAGATCCAGTTGATAGCAAGTCAACATCTGGATTCGTGTTTACTTTGAATGGAGGCGCAGTGTGCTGGAAGAGTTCCAAGCAAGTAACCACTGCAAATTCGACAATTGAAGCTGAGTACATCGCTGCAGCTGAAGCTGTCAAGGAAGCAGTGTGGTTGAAGAAATTCATCACCGACCTCAGCGTAGTTCCCAGCATCTCTGAGCCTGTTCCACTGTTGTGCGACAACAATGGAGCAATTGCGCAAGCGAAAGAGCCGCGGTCTCATCAGAAATCGAAGCATATTCTGAGGCGCTTTCACCTTATCAGAGAGATCATATCCAGAGGAGATGTAGTAGTGGAAAGAGTTCCATCCGTCGACAATGTAACAGATCTACTGACAAAGCCGTTGGCTCAAATTGTGTTTGAGCGTCACCTAGAGTCTATAGGCTTATTTTATAAAGGTGATTGGCTTTAGTCCAAGTGGGAGATTGTTAGATTTAGGTGTCCTACAAGCCAATCTGACTATGTAAATCTCGTTCATTTATTAATATAAAGGCATAATATTCATTATGTGTAAATCGCATTAATTCTCGTTTCATAATGAAGTCCGTGAATATGTGCTATAGTGATCAGATTATGATGAGATCATACTAATGAGACTGATCACTTAAACACACATATCCTTAATCGTTCCTAGTCGGAAGATATCTGAGAAGGACATCGGATATCTGATTAGACTAGTACAGATTACTCCTGCTCATATGATGAGGGTGACGGATCTCATAAGTCACTTGTGTGGAGACACTAAGGTGAATCTGTAGGTGCTCATTGGAGAATGAGTTCACTGAACTGATCCGACTGAATCGCTGGATGGTATTGTACCTCACTGTCAATCAGCTTGATTCTATTGTCACAGTTGCGTGGATGGTCCTCGGACCTGAGACACCAAGGACACCTTGGCGGTGGACTTCTGTGCTTTGACCTTGGTTTACGAATCTCTAGCCACGGGATTCTAATACGCCAAGGATTGGGTAAAGCGGAATACCGTCGAAGGGAATTGTGTGTCAATAAGGAATCATTCGCTCTCGGTACTTAGAGAGAGAATGCTCTAGGAAGGATGCGCGAAAGTCCCTGGCCAGGGCTGACGATAATGTCGGGAAAGGAGTTTTCCGATATTCATCAGCGGCATCCAATCCAAGTGAGTCGACCGGTTAGGGTTTGACAGCACGCCATGCCCTGAGTTGACTCGAGAGCATTGTACGAATGAAGGATTATATCCACGCGGTAACTTTCGGTGGAATGGTTCCAAGAGTGGGTTACTTAACCCCAAATAGCTTCCGGGTTCACGCGGTGTTGCTTGGCACCCAACGTGATCGGAGGCCCGGTTGAATTCCATGTGCGACATCAATTCGATTGATTAATTAATTAATAAAGGGTTATTAATTGATTAATAAAGTCAGTGAGGAGTCACTGGGCTTGTTGGGCCATTAACTGGACTGGTACTTGGGCCTAGAGGGTCACACGCAAATGATTCTCAAGGCGATGGATAAATAAGTGGGTTTTATACAAACTGGGGGTTTTTATGAAAAACTGCGCGCCTAGTATAAAACATAGCGAACGGGCTGAGCAGGCCAGGCTGCTGCTAACCCTAGCCGCCCCTCCTCAGTTTCTCTCTCTCTGGCATCCAGGCAGATCCAGATCTGCTCCACCGCTTCCCCGAATCCCGTTCGACAGGAAATTGTCCGCGCGTTGCGGCGACCGGGGGAGGTTTCGTGGGCTGCGAAGAACGAGGAACGCGAGGATATCCGTCTCGGGGAGGATCGCGTGGACTTCGCTAGAGGCCGGGCGCTTGCGCGGCTTGCGGTGTCGCACCGACGGAACCGAACGGTTGCGGATTCGAATCCGCACACGGTGAGAATCGATTATCCGATAATCGTTGGTTTTAGTTCTTCGAAACGGGAAAATGGATCGTTGTAAATTTTTATTTTCTGCTGCGTGAGCGATCCAGAGAAACCCGAGAAATCCCAACAGTTTGTATGTTATATATGTTAGGTTCCCTGTGCCCGGATCCGATCGAAAATGTAGTGAAAATAAAAATATTCATGATCGGATCCGTCTTGTTTTGGTCAACAAAATAAATCGGGAATCGGATTTACCTTGCGTGGATTCGAATCCACGTTCGTTCTCCGGTTCCGTCGGAGTGATGCCGCAAGCTGCGCAGGTGCCCGGCCTCTAGCGATATCCACGTGGTTCTCCTCACGATGGATCATCCACGCCTCCTCGCTCGATGCGGCGTTTGTGGATCTTGTCTGGGTACGCGTAATCCGCCACGACATGCGGATTTGGAAACTCCTGTCGGACAGAAGGCGGAGCAGTCGGGAGCCGAAGCAGAGCCTCCAAATGGCTGCCTCACGCCTAGTAGAGAGGAGAGAGAAAGTAGGCGGTGGCTAGGTTAGGGATGCTGGCACCCGACCTAGCAGCCGTTCTTTTATTATAAGCCTATTTCCGATTTTTTATAAAAACCCCGACTTATCCGAAATCTTGTCAGATTATCCATTAACTTGAAAACCTTTTGCGTGTGATCCTCTAGACCCAAATACCAGTCCAGTTAATGGCCCATTAACCCCGATAACTCTTTACGGACCCACTGAATTAATTAATATCCTTATATTAATTAATCAGCCAAATTTAATGTCCCACTGTAAATTCGGACGAGCTTCCGATCACGTTGGATGCCAAGCAACATCGCGTGATCCTAGATGGCATTGGGGTTATCGCAACCCTCTATTGGAACCTTTCCGTCAATGGTTACCGCACGGATATAATCCTTCATCCATGTAATATTCCCGAATCGACCTAGGGTATGGTTTACTGTTAAACCCTAACTGGTCGATTCACTTGAATTAGATGCCGCTAATCTGAATCAGATAACTCATTATTAGACACATAGTCCGCCCTGGCCAGGGACTTTAAGCGCAACATTCGTGGAACATTCTCTCTCAAACTACCGAGAGCGGATGATCCCGTATTAAACACACAATTACCCTCGAGGGCATTTCCCTGAACCCGATCACTTGACTTATTGATAACCCATGGTTAGAGATTCGTTAGTCAAGGTCAAAGTTCAGAAACCTACTAACAAGATATCTTTGGCGTCTCAGGTCCAAGGATCATCTATGCAATCGTGACAAAAGAATCGTGCTGGTTAACAGTGAGGTGTTTACCATCCAACGATTCATAGTCGGATCAGTTCAGTGAACTCATTCACTAATGTGTACCTATAGGTCCAGCATAGTGTCTCCACACAAGTGACTTATAGGATCAATCACCCTCATCATATAAGCTGGAGAAACCTATACTATTCTATCCGGATGTTTCATGTCCTTCTCAAACATCCTATGACTAGGAACAATTAAGAACATAAGTTTATAAGTCTTCGGTCCCGTAATTATGATCTCATCATAATCCAAAGACTATTGCATATGTTTATGGACTTTAACGTGATACGATAAACATAAATCAAATTAATTACACACACTGAATTAATGTCATTTAATAATAATAATATAAACATAATACAGTGTTGGGTTGGCTTATTGTCCATCCAATACTAATAATCTCCCACCTGGACTAAAGCCAATCACTTTTATACAGAATGCCCATATTCTCTAAGTGACGCTCAAATACAATTTGAGACAAAAGCTTTGTTACTGGATATGCTATGTTGTCGGCTGAGGGAACTCTTTCCACAATGCCCATATTCGAGCTATAATCTCTCTCATCAAATGAAAGTGCCGCAGAATGTGCTTCGACTTCTGATAAGACCTCGGCTCTTTCGCTTGAGCAATCACCCCATTGTTGTCACACAGTAGTGGGACGGGACCAGATATGCTTTCCACTACAACAAGAACGCCAATGAATTTCTTCATCCATACAACTTCCTTGGCGGCTTCAGCAGTAGCAATATACTCGGCTTCTGTTGTCGAATAAGCAGTGGTTTCATGTTTGGAACTTTTCCAGCTCATTACTCCCCCGTTGAGTGTGAAAACAAAACCTGATATTGACTTGTTGTCGTCAGGATCAGACTGAAAACTTGAGTTAGTGTATCCTTGTAGCTTTAAGTCTCCTTCTCCAGAGCCTAGAAATAGATCCTTTGTTCTTCTCAAGTACTTAAGGATGCATTTCACGGCGTTCCAGTGTTCATCACCTAAATCTGCCTGGATGTCTGCTCGTAACACTTAGAGCATATGCTACATCAGGTCTAGTACATAGCATGGCATACATGATGGAGCCTACGGTAGAAGCATAGGAGACATTATCCATTACAACCCTCTCTTCAAGTGTCTTGGGAGACTGACCTTTAGAAAGTGAAATTCCATGTCTCATCGGTATGAGGCCTCTCTTGAAATTTTCAATGTCAAACCTTTTGACAATGGTTTCTATGTACATGGATTGGGTTAAAGCAAGTATCTTTTTTGATCTATCTTTATGGATCCGTATTCCTAATACGTAGGATGCTTCTCCCAAATCCTTTACGGCGAAGTTCTTTGACAGCCATATCTTTACTGATGACATCATTCCTACATCATTCCCAATGAGTAGGATGTCGTCAACGTAATGAATAAAAAATGTGATTGCGCTCCTACTGTTTTGCTTGTACACAGAGGGCTTATCTTCGTTCTCAATGAAGCCATAAGATTTGATCGCCTCATCAAATCTTATGTTCCAACTTCGAAAAGCTTGCTTCAGTCCATAAATGGACCTTTGCAACTTGCATACCATGTCTGGAGATTCTTTGGATGTGAATCCTTCTGGTTGTATCATATACACCTCCTCCTCATGGTTTCCATTGAGGAAGGTAGTCTTTATGTAAGGACTGAGGCTTTCGGATCCGGCTTTCGGGGTTGGACCCTGTAGTTTAGGCTCCAGTGGGGCTGAGACTCTGTTTTGATTCGCGTCTAGCCCGCGAGACGCGGTTTAAACGGCGTCCAGCTATGCTGACGCGTTTTAGCCTGTGCCACGTGGGCTGGCTTTGGGTCGCGAGAGTACGGCCCTGACATGTCGTCTGAACGGCGTCTGTGAGGCACGACGCCTTTCAGACTGCGACTCTGGGTTGTCAGAGTACGGCGCCAGTCTTGTCGACTGAACGACGTCTTTCATGGAAGACGCGTTTCAGACCTCTGTCAGAGCGTTGCAGAGGGTTGTCAGAGCAGCCGTCACATCGACTGATAGGCGTCCGTACACCTCGACGCGTTTCAGCCAGTCTCTGGTTAACCCCGAGAGCCCTCCTTCTTTCTCTCATTTTGCTCCTCCTTCTCTCTTTCTCTCCTTCCTTCGGCGACTCCGACATCGACCCATCCTCCTCCCTCTTTTCCTCCCACTACTTCGTCCTTCCTTCCACTCCAACACTTCCCTACCTCTCACCTCTACCACCACCACTTCCTTCGCGGCGTTCCATTCTCCGGACGGCGGCCGACGTCCCGGTGGAGTGGCGGCGTCCTCGAGGGTACCGGCGGCGGTCTACGGTGCGGCGGGTCGGAGGCACGGAGCTTGGAGGAGTTCAAGAACCGGTAGGGTGACGGTCCCCACAGTGTTGTGTTCTAAATTATGTTTTTCCCCGTTTAAAGCATGCTATGGATCGATGGTTTTGGGGTAGAATGAGCATGTTAGGGGGTTTTTCCTTGATGGGAATGGGAGTTTCTGTGATGTGAATTATTGATACTTTGGTTGCCCTCTTTCCCCTCTGTTTTTGGGGCTAAGGGAGGAACCCTCGGATCGAACCAGGGAACCAGGTTTCTGGCGCTAAACGGCGTCGTGCCTGGTCGACGCCTTTCAGAAGGACGTCGGGCCAGTACGACGCCTTTTAGGACATAAATCCCCAGTACGAGGTTTCAGGAGTCAGGGACTCTGGCGCTAAATGACGTCCTGGATGGACGACGCCTTTCAGAAGGACGTCGGGCCATCATGACGCCATTTAGGCAGGAAATCACCCCGATTAGGGTACTCAGTTTGAGGATTCTAGGACTAAAAGACGTCATGGGTGGGCGACGCGTTTTGAATAGCGTCGAGCCACTATGACGCCTTTTAGAGCAGAAATCCTTCCATTATTGTTTTCTGGAATTCCTGGTTTTTCAGCGTGATCGGCGTCTGAGGATGTCGACGCCTTTTAAAAAGGCGACCACTGGTGTCGACGCCTTTTAGGCCAGATTCTGAGGCCGGTATTTCATGAACCAGTTTAGGGCGCTTGAATGGCGTCGGCCTAGGGCGACGCGATTCAAGCCAGAACTACATTAATCCATGCTCGGAAAATGTGTTTACACTGCTAGATAGTCGGTTAATGCATACAGTTAATATACTCGATCTGATGAACTCTTCGTGACCGGATGGCACTGCGTTGTGTGTCGTGCGACCGTGGACTTCCTCCGTGACCGGATCGCACCGTGCCGTGTTTTATGTTTCAGTGGACCTAGAGTGACAGTTGTAGCGTTCTACACCCTGTGTCGGTGCGGAGAGACACAGCGCTGACGGGAGCAGTGGCGGGGTGACGCCTAGTAGAGAGGGTCACCTGGTGAACCCCGGGGTTAGCTAGCTTGTACCGGTGTCGGAGAGGTACCGTTGGAGTGTCACTCGTGCTGGGGGAAGGAGTAACCACCTGAGCCAGTTGGGCCGGAGTAGCCAGCGTGCTATCCGAGGGGTTACTGTTTCGTCTCAGCGGGCCGGTGTTTGCTGAGGGAAGGAGTGACCGCCGAGGTGACTCGTGTGCTATCCGAGGGGTTACTGTTTGGTCTCAGCGGGTCGTTGTGTTTCCCACTCTCGTTGTGAAGTTGACGTGTTTTAAGGATACGCCGAATTACGAGTTTCCTGATAGATTAGAGTTACGCATGTTAGTTATACTTTGAATGCATGTGATTCATATTGAGATGTAGGCATGGAAATCATTGTCTCTTCATGGTTATTATATCCCTGCTGTACTTTTCACTTGTGAGTGTGTGTGTGTGTGAGCAATGGGGATCGAAGGATCCCTACTGAGTCTTTTCGCTGAGACTCACCCCTGCGGCTTTCAGGTGAGGACTCCAGGCAGACCTAGCGAGGGTTGTGCGGCTGAGTGCTGAGCGTCGTCGACTGTTGTTCCGGGGTATGCCCCGATGTAGTTGTTATCTTTATTTCTGGCCTGTATGTATAATCATTTCTTTTCTGTTGGATTATGTAATTATTTGCTGTATCGAGTCGCATTGTAATAACTTTTAATTTCTGCATTTTCCCTTCAATTCAATGCGATGTGGATGTTTAGCTTAGTTGATTATTTATTTCCCAGACTTACTCGGATCCTGGTTTGGTTACAAGTTAATGATTCGGTACCCATTTAGTAATCGGATCCCCGATTATAGGGTGGCGGGTCGTTACACTTTACATCCATCTGCCATATTTCATAATCATAGTAGGCAGCAATGGCAAGAAGAATTTTGATAGACTTAATCATGGCAACGTGTGAAAATGTTTCCGCATAGTCAACACCTTGTCTTGACGATACCCTTTCATCACTAATCTTGCTTTATAAGTCTCAATATATCCATCTGCACCGATCTTTTTTTTAAAGATCCATTTGCAGCCGATAGGTACTATACCATCGGGTAACTCTTCCAAGTTCCAAATTTGGTTGATGTACATGGACTGCATTTCAGAATTCATGGCTTCCCGCCATTTCTTAGCGTCTGGACTTTCAATGGCCTCATGGTAAGTCTTAGGATAATCATCCTCATTATAGAGTATCCTTGAACTATCTAAATTAATATGTCCCACATATCTTTCTCGTGGTTTAGGTACTCTTTCAGACCTATGCGATCCCTGTGTATTATTTTGAACAGGTTTAGAAACTGAAAGTTCATCTAATGAACCATTACTAGTTTGTGGGTTTGGAATTTCTTCCAAAGTTACTTCACTCTCACTGTCCTTCTAGAGAATATAATCTTCTTCTAGAAAGACAGCTCTCCTGGCCAGAAACACCTTCTGTTCGCCAGGATGATAAAAGTAATATCCATAAGTTTCCTTTGGATATCCCACAAATCTGCATTTGTCAGTTCTGGACTCCAACTTATCTGCGTCATGTCTTTTAACATGAGCAGGACATCCGCAGACTTTAACATATTTAAGGTTTGATTTTCTTCTATTCTATATCTCATATGGAGTGGTTTCAACAGATTTGCTGGGTATCTTGTTCAGGATATACATAACCGAGCTAAGTGCATATCCCCATAAGGACACTGGTAATTTGGACATGCTCATTATAGATTGCACCATTTTCATAAATGTGCGATTTTTCCTTTCTGATACGCCATTCATCTGAGGTGTATAAGGAGGTGTAAGCTGAGAAATGATACTCTGGTCATGGTTCGAAAAGACCACAAAATTTTGGAGAGTGCCTCCAACCAGTTTCCACCTTTAAGAAGGTGATTTTTGATACCGTTGATGATGGTTCTGTTGGCGTTCTCCACGAGTCTGTTCACTTGTGGGTGTGCGACTGTGGAAAACATGTGTCGTATGCTGAAATCTTTACAGTGGTCAGCAAAGAAATGACTGGTGAATTACCGACCGTTGTCAGTTACTAGCACCTTTGGGATGCCGAACCTATAAAAAACATTATGTAGAAAGAATTTCCATACCGTATCATCCCTGATATTAGCCAGAGCCTCAGCTTATGGGCATTTAGTGAAGTAGTCGATGGTGACCACTACAAATTGTCGTTGGCTGGTTGTTCTGGGAAATGGGCCCAGGATATCAACTCCCTACATGGTGAACGGGCAAGGCTCAGTAATATTTTGTAACTCATTCGCTGGCAGCCTAGAGAGAGGGGCATTGATCTGGCAATCGAGGCACCTTTTGGTGTATTCTGTACAATCCTAGGCAAGGGGTCAATCACCAGTATCCACGGCGAACGAGGGTGCGTGCTAAAGCGCGCAGCCCGACATGGCTGCCGCATATCCTTTCATGGACCTCTGCAATGGCTCGGGAAGATTCGTTCGGTGCCAAACAACGAAGGAGGGGAGTGGTTACAGATCTCTGCTAGAGATTTTCCCCAATCATTATGAACTTAGGTGCTTGGTACCTGATCCTGTTGGGTTCTCGGGTTTCTCCGGATCGCTCACCCAGCGGAAAATAAAATAAAATAGCGATCCATTTTTCCCGTTTCAAATAATCTAAAAACACGATAATCGGATTATCGGTTCTTACCGTGTGCGGATTCGAATCCGCAACCGTTCGGTTCCGTCGGTGCGACAGCGCAAGCCGCGCAAGCGCCCAGCCTCTAGCGAAGTCCACGCGATCCTCCTCGCGACGGATATCCTCACGTTCCTCGTTCTTCGCTTCCCACAAAACCTCCGCCGGTTGCCGCAACGATCGCCGCAACGTGCGGACGATTTCCTGTAGAACGGGAGTCGGAGAAGCGGCGAAGCAGATCCAAATCTGTCTGGAATGCCAGAGAGAGAGAGAAATAGAGGAGGAGCGGCTAGGGTTAGTAGCAGCTTGACCTGCTCAGCATGTTCGCTACGTTTTATACTAACCGCACGGTTTTTCATAAAAACCCCAGATTTATATAAAACCCACTTATTTATCTATCGCCTAGAGAATCATTTGCGTGTGACCCTCTAGGCCCAATTACCAGTCCGGTTAATAGCCTAATAAGCCCAGTAACTCCTTACTGGCTTTATTAATCAATTAATAACTCTTTATTAATTAATTAATCAATTGAATTGATGTCGCACATCGAATTCGACTGGGCCTCCGATCACGTTGGGTGCCAAGCAACACCGCATGAATCCGGAAGGTATCGGGGTTAAGTAACCCACTCTTGGAACCTTTCCGCCGACACTTACCGCGTGGATATAATCCTTCATTCGTACTATGCTCTAGAGTCAACTCAGGGTATGGCGTGCTGTCAAACCCTAACCGGTCGACTTACTTAGATTGGATGTCGCTGATAAATATCGGAAAACTCCTTTCCCGATATTATCGTCCGCCCTGGCCAGGGACTTCCGCGCATCCTTCCTAGAGCATTCTCTTTTTAAGTACCGAGAGCGAATGATTCCTTATTGACACACAATTCCCTTCGACGGTATTTCGCTGTACCCAATCCTTGGCATTTTAGAATCCCGTGGCTAAAGATTCGTAAACTAAGGTCAAAGCAAAGAAGTCCACCGACAAGGTGTCCCAGGTGTCTCAGGTCCGAGGACCATCCACGCAACTGCGACAATAGAATCAAGCTGGTTGACAGTGAGGTACAATACCATCCAGCGATTCAGTCGGATCAGTTCAGTGAACTCATTCTCCAATGAGCACCTACAGATTCGCCTTAATGTCTCCACACAAGTGACTTATGAGATCAGTCACCCTCATCATATGAGCAGGAGTAATATGTACTAGTCTAACTGGATATCCGATGTCCTTCTTGGATATCCACCGACTAGGAATGATTAAGAATATGTGTTTAAGTGATCAGTCTCACTAGTATGATCTCATCATAATCTGATCACTATAGCACATAATCACGGACTTCATTATGAAACGATAATTAATGCGATTTACACAAAATGATTATTATGCCATTATATTAATAAATGAACGAGATTTACATAGTCAGAGTGGCTTGTAGGCCACCTAAAATTAACAATCTCCCACTTGGACTAAAGCCAATCACCTTTATACAATAAGCCTATAGACTCTAGGTGACGCTCAAACACAATTTGAGCCAACGGCTTTGTCAGTGGATCTGCTACATTGTCGGCAGATGGAACTCTTTCCACTACTACATCTCATCTGGATATGATCTCTCTGATAAGATGAAAGCGCCTTAGAATATGCTTCGATTTCTGATGAGACCGCCGCTCTTTCGCTTGCGCAATCGCTCCATTGTTGTCGCACAACAGCGGAATAGGCTCAGAGATGCTGGGAACTACGCCGAGGTCGGTGATGAATTTCTTTAACCACACTGCTTCCTCGGCGGCTTCAGCTGCAGCGATGTACTCAGCTTCAGTCGTCAAATCTGCAGTGTTACTTGCTCGGAACTTTTCCAGCACACTGCACCTCCATTCAAAGTAAACACGAATCTAGATGTAGACTTGCTATCATCTGGATCTGACTGGAAACTCGAGTCAGTAGAGCCTCGCAGTTTCAAGTCACCTCCTCCATAGACAAGAAATATATCCTTAATTCTTCTCAAAGACTTAAGGATACATTTCACTGCCTTCCAGTGCTTTTCGCCTTGATCAGCCTGAAATCTGCTCGTAACATTGAGAGCAAATGCTATATCAAATCGTGTACATAGCATAGCAAACATAATAGATCCTATGGCAGAGGCATAGGGTATTCCATCCATGAATGCCCTCTCATCAGGAGTCTTAGGAGATTGCTCTTTTGAGAGACTAATTCCATGTCTCATCGATATGAGACCTCTCTTGGAATTTTCCATGCCAAATCTTTTTGACTATGGTATCTATGTACAAGGATTGGATCATTCCAAGCATCCTCTTTGATCTATCTCTATAGATCCGTATTCTCAATACGTAGGATGCTTCTCCCAAATGCTTCATGGAGAAGTTTCTTGACAGCTAGATCTTTATTGATGACATCATTACTACATCATTCCAAATGAGTAGTATGTCATCTACGTGAAGAACTAAGAAGGTGACTGTGCTCCCACTGGTCTTCTTGTACGCACAAGGCTCATCTTCATTCTTAATGAAGTCATAAGACTTTATAGCCTCGTCAAATCTTATGTTCCAACTCCGAGAAGCTTACCTATGTCCATAAATGGACCTCTGAAGCTTGCACACTTTATCTGGAGATTCTTTGGATGTGAAACCTTCTGGTTGTATCATATACATTGTAACGACCCGCCATCCTATGACCGGAGACCCGATCACTAAATGGATGTCGGCCCATTAACTGCGGGTTCACACCCGGATCTCACACAACACATCTGGAGGAGTAAGTGCTAAACAAGGCTAAATATAACAATTTCACGGACTACAAGGTAAGCAAGTGCGCAGGAAGGAAAATAATAATGTCCGTATACACTCCAACAATAATTACATGTCCAACAATTAAATAAGTACAGGCAGAAGGAAGTACAACAACATCGGGGCATACCCCGGAACTAAGACAGCTGCTGGTCCGCACACGAAGAAGACACCACGCCTCCGCTCGCCTCGAGGTCCACACCTGAAACCGTAGGGAGTGAGCCACACCAGAAATGGGCTCAGTAGGGATCATCCGATCCCCTGTCTCCCACTCACACACCCACAAGTGTAACAACAAGAATATATGGCAATTAAGTAAAGCAGTAAACACAGCACCCAACTCTGATATGAAACGCACAGTAAGCAGTGTAACAAGAACCATTATAAGCAACCCGAAGAACCCAACACAGAGTCACGACTCACAGCCAAAGTCCACGAAGCGACTGAACCACACTGTCGACCGAAGTCAGACGTCGCCTCCCAACGCTACCACCACAGCTCACGCCTGTCCGCCCCTACAGTGTTCCGGGGCACTGTAGGGTGAGGCAGTGAGTCAAACTAGGACTAGCTGGAACCAGTGTACAGCCACTGCCAGCTACGTGTACACACAAGCAGTCTAGACTACTGTCCTACCGTCCGGATTGCCTCCACGCTAGGCCTCAGCGCTTCAGGAGGGCCCTGGGGACCGGCGAACCCCCATCAAGCCGAAGCTACAGGAACTACCCACAAACCCAACTCTCCCGGGCTGCGTCAGGCCAAAGGGCAATAGGTACCACTCGTAACCTTGATCAAAGGTCACATCAGGCCCAATGGCTAAAGGGTAAACCAACTCCCACCAGTAACACCACCAGCTCCACAGCAAGAAACGCGCCGGAAGCTGTCACAACAAACAGGGAAACCCCGACCGGCTGAGGACAAACAGCGACCCCTCGGGTAGCACACCAGCTACTCCGGCCCGTCGGGCTCAAGGCGATCCTGCTTCCCTCAGCCATAGGTAAAACACAACATGTACCCCTTCTCCCACCGGTACATCTCACAGACACCATGACCCTGTCCCCATCGGTCTATGGTGACAACGTAAACCACAGTTAACCCGATCCACATTCGCATAACACAAACACACATATAATCATGATTCCATTCGCACAGTAAACCTCAGTCTCAGTATATAGCTAAAACACACACACACACACACAGGTGATGTAATTCCACTCACGCAGAAGTCCTCTGTCTCAGTATACAACCCAAAGCATGCATTTAAACCATCCCACCGTGAAACACGCATGAAATAACAGGATTTAAGCATTTCTGTCTTGAATCGCGTCGACCGAGGTCGACGCCATTCAAGACCCTCAGTCAGGTTTATTAAAAGCCAGATTATCCCTTAAAACGCGTCCACCAGTGAAGCCGCCGTTTAAAACGCGTCAGGTTCGCCAGACGCCATTCAACCCAGAAATCCAGATTGCAGAACCCTTAAACGGGGGCATTTCCTGCCTAAATGGCGTCATGATGGCTCGACGTTCTTTAGAAAGGCGTCGTCCATCCATGACGTCATTTAGCGCCAGAACCCCTAACTCAGGAAACCTCGAACAGGGAGGTTTCTGTCCTAAAACGCGTCGTACTGACCCGACGTCTTTCGGAAAGGCGTCGACCAGGCACGACGCCATTTAGCGCCAGAAACCAGGTTTCCTGGTTCGACCCGAGGGTCTCACCCTTAACCCCAAACTCCCCGAAAAGCCCCAAAACAGAAGGGGAAGGAAGAGGAAGTCAACCACCACCAGTATGCCACCAAACCACGTTCACGAGCACAGCTATACCCACAAGGACACCCCCTAAACATGCTCATTCTAACCCAAATCACAACATGCCATGCCAAGGAAATCATGAGCACACATTCACAGTCCATGCAAGGTTCGTCCCCCTACCGGTTCTTGAACTCCGCCAAGTTCCGTGCCGCCGTCCCGCCGCACTGCACACCGCCGCCGGTACCCTCGAGGACGCCGCCACTCCACCGGGACGTCGGCCGCCGTCCGGAGAGTGGAACACTGCGAAGGAAGTGGTGGAGGTAGAGGTGAGAGGTAAGGTGGTGTTGGAGTGGTGGAATAGGAAGAAGAGGAAGGGAAGGGGAAGAAGAGCGTCGGAGAGGGCGGAGAGGGCGAGGAAAGAGAGAGAGAAGGCGAGAATGAGGGAAAGAAGGGAGGCTCGCGGGGTCAATCCGAAACCAGCTAAAACGCGTCGATCGAGGTAGACGCCTATCACTCTGACAGGACGGCCGTACTGACAGTGGTCTGAAACGCGTCGCCCACCGTGGACGCCGTTCAGACGACAGGACAGGCCGCACCCTGACATCGCAGAGGTCACAGTCTGAATCGCGGCGGCCAACCTGGACGCCGTTCAGACGATGTGACCGGGGCCGTACCCTCGCGGCCCAAAACCCGCCCACGTGGCGCAACAACCTGCAGACCTAAATGGCGTCCACACACCCTGACGCCTTTTGAAAGGCGTCGAGCAGTGCTGACGCCATTCAGCCTGAAATCTCAAGACCCCCCACAGGGTCCAAACCAAGGGATCCGGTCCGAATCCGACCCGAAAACAGAGCCCGAAACCTCAGTCCTTACAATCTCCCCCCCTTAAAAGAATTTCGTCCTCGAAATTGCAACCGCTCAACGCTCAACTCGGCTAACCATCACACGCCGACACCCACCGATCACAACAATCAATCTCACCAATCACACACACAAGGCTCCACACAATTAGCCAATCACATCACATCAAGCTAACCAAGATTCTCAATTCTGACAAAAGCTGATAGATCAAAATATCCACACACTAGCAAGACCCAAATCACGAAACCGATTTCTCTATCAACCCAAATACATACAAGTCCCACACCAGTTCACAACCATCTCAGAAAAAGATAAGACAAAAGTGCTCTCCTAGCACAACCTCTCGGGCCTCCACAAGGAGACGCGACTCCAATCACACCTCGAACACTGACTAACCGCTCGGTCCCTGACCTGCCTGGTTCTTCTGAGGACAATTCCTCGCGAGATGTCCCTTCCGACCAAAAGCGAAACAGCTACCAGTGATCAAGGGACATATCCAGTTGCCATTAAACCTGCTACATCGGGGACAACGATATGCAGCGCCCCGCCTCGCCTCCTGCTGCCAGCTGACCTCTGTCTCCATCTGCTGAACCGAACCATCCTCATCCTCGTCATAAGGTACCTCCTGGAACTCGACCTCGAAGGAACTCGGATCACCTGACGAAAAAGCTGTCGATCTATCCCTGCTCTGTTGCTTCCCCTGTGCCGATTGCTCCGATTCCCTCGCCGTGTGTTGGAACTGCATCTCCACTGCTGCCGCGCACTGAACTGCTGACGCCAGATCTTCACAACAATGGGCCGCCACAAACTCCCTCACACCATGCCGAAGTCCATCCACAAATTTCTCCGTCCTAAGATCCTCACGCTCAGATATGTGAGGAGCAAATCTTCCCAAAGCTACAAATTTCATCTGGTACTCTAGAACTGACAAATCATCCTGCACCAATTCCATAAACTCCCTTTCCTTGGCCCTACGAACGTGCCTCGGAAAGTATTGTCCACTAAACTCTCTCACGAAGCTTTCCCAAGGAATCTCTCTCAAAGGCCTATATGGAAACATCAACCCCTTGATGGTAACCCACCAATCGTAAGCATCGCCCTTCAGCAAGTAGGTTGCCAACAAGGTCTTGTCACTCTCAGCACATTCTAGAACATCAAACACCTTCTCCACCTCCTTAACCCACTGAGCTGCCGCATCCGGAACAAGATGACCCGTGAAAGAAGGGGGCTTCAGCTTCAAGAACCGCTCCACCACCGTGGATTGGCCACCTCGGGAACTGGACCCCTCACTTCCATCCCCCTGCTGAAATCTAGACATAGCCCCAATCATAGCTTCCATAAAGCGATCCACATTATGGCCATCTGCCCTCGAACCACCACCATCTGCTCTCGCACCCCGAGCCACCGAAGCTCTCCGCTTCGGCGCCATCGCTGCCCCACAACACGCAAATCGAACCAAACACGTCAAATCCTATCAATCTACACCAACAGCCATCGCCTGTACAGACTCGCACTTATTGTTGGACTATAATATCTAACCCAGTTTATCACATACTCGACCAGACTGAGCTCTGATACCATCTGTAACGACCCGCCATCCTATGACCGGAGACCCGGTCACTAAATGGATGTCGGCCCATTAACTGCGGATTCACACCCGGATCTCACACAACACATCTGGAGGAGTAAGTGCTAAACAAGGCTAAATATAACAATTTCACGGACTACAAGGTAAGCAAGTGCGCAGGAAGGAAAATAATAATGTCCATATACAGTCCAACAATAATTACATGTCCAACAATTAAATAAGTACAGGCAGAAGGAAGTACAACAACATCGGGGCATACCCCGGAACTAAGACAGCAGCTGGTCCGCACACCAAGAAGACACCACGCTTCCGCTCGCCTCGAGGTCCACACCTGAAACCGCAGGGAGTGAGCCACACCAGAAATGGGCTCAGTAGGGATCATCCGATCCCCTGTCTCCCACTCACACACCCACAAGTGTAACAACAAGAATACATGGCAATTAAGTAAAGCAGTAAACACAGCACCCAACTTTGATATGAAACGCACGGTAAGCAGTGTAACAAGAACCATTATAAGCAACCCGAAGAACCCAACACAGAGTCACGACTCACAGCCAAAGTCCACGAAGCGACTGAACCACACTGTCGACCGAAGTCAAACGTCGCCTCCCAACGCTACCACCACAGCTCACGCCTGTCCGCCCCTACAAGGTTCCGGGGCACTGTAGGGTGAGGCAGTGAGTCAAACTTGGACTAGCTGGAACCAGTGTACAGCCACTGCCAGTTACGTGTGCACACAAGCAGTCTAGACTACTGTCCTACCGTCCGGATTGCCTCCACGCTAGGCCTCAGCGCTTCAGGAGGGCCCTGGGGACCGGCGAACCCCCGTCAAGCCGAAGCTACAGGAACTACCCACAAACCCAACTCTCCCGTGCTGCGTCAGGCCAAAGGGCTATAGGTACCACTCGTAACCTTGATCAAAGGTCACATCAGGCCCAATGGCTAAAGGGTAAACCAACTCCCACCAGTAACACCACCAGCTCCACAGCAAGAAACGCGCCGGAAGCTGCTACAACAAACAGGGAAACCCCGACCCGCTGAGGACAAACAGCAACCCCTCGGGTAGCACACCAGCTACTCCGGCCCATCGGGCTCAAGGCGATCCTGCTTCCCTCAGCCAAAGGTAAAACACAACATGTACCCCTTCTCCCACCGGTACATCTCACAGACACCATGACCCTGTCCCCATCGGTCCATGGTGACAACGTAAACCACAGTTAACCCGATCCACATTCGCATAACACAAACACACATATAATCATGATTCCATTCGCACAGTAAACCTCAGTCTCAGTATATAGCTAAAACACACACACACACACACAGGTGATGTAATTCCACTCACGCAGAAGTCCTCTGTCTCAGTATACAACCCAAAGCATGCATTTAAACCATCCCACCGTGAAACACGCATGAAATAACAGTATTTAAGCATTTCTGTCTTGAATCGCGTCGACCGAGGTCGACGCCATTCAAGACCCTCAGTCAGGTTTATTAAAAGCCAGATTATCCCTTAAAACGCGTCCACCAGTGAAGCCGCCGTTTAAAACGCGTCAGGTTCGCCAGACGCCATTCAACCCAAAAATCCAGATTGCAGAACCCTTAAACGGGGGCATTTCCTGCCTAAATGGCGTCATGATGGCTCGACGTCCTTCAGAAAGGCGTCGTCCATCCATGACGTCATTTAGCGCCAGAACCCCTAACTCAGGAAACCTCGAACATGGAGGTTTCTGTCCTAAAACGCGTCGTACTGACCCGACGTCTTTCGGAAAAGCGTCGACCAGGCACGACGCCATTTAGCGCCAGAAACCATGTTTCCTGGTTCGACCCGAGGGTCTCACCCTTAACCCCAAACTCCCCGAAAAGCCCCAAAACAGAAGGGGAAGGAAGAGGAAGTCAACCACCACCAGTATGCCACCAAACCACGTTCACGAGCACGGCTATACCCACAAGGACACCCCCTAAACATGCTCATTCTAACCCAAATCACAACATGCCATGCCAAGGAAATCATGAGCACACATTCACAGTCCATGCAAGGTTCGTCCCCCTACCGGTTCTTGAACTCCGCCAAGTTCCGTGTCGCCGTCCCGCCGCACTGCACACCGCCGCCGGTACCTCGAGGACGCCGCCACTCCACCGGGACGTCGGCCGCCGTCCGGAGAGTGGAACACCGCGAAGGAAGTGGTGGAGGTAGAGGTGAGAGGTAAGGTGGTGTTGGAGTGGTGGAATAGGAAGAAGAGGAAGGGAAGGGGAAGAAGAGCGTCGGGGAGGGCGGAGAGCGAGGAAAGAGAGAGAGAAGGCGAGAATGAGGGAAAGAAGGGGAGGCTCGCGGGGTCAATCCGAAACCAGCTAAAATGCGTCGATCGAGGTAGACGCCTATCACTCTGACAGGACGGCCGTACTGACAGCGGTCTGAAACGCGTCGCCCACCGTGGACGCCGTTCAGACGACAGGACAGGCCGCACCCTGACATTGCAGAGGTCACAGTCTGAATCGCGTCGGCCAACCTGGATGCCGTTCAGACGATGTGACCGGGGCCGTACCCTCGGGGCCCGAAACCCGCCCACGTGGCGCAACAACCTGCAGACCTAAATGGCGTCCACACACCCTGACGCCTTTTGAAAGGCGTCGAGCAGTGCTGACGCCATTCAGCCAGAAATCTCAAGACCCCCCACAGGGTCCAAACCAAGGGATCCGGTCCGAATCCGACCCGAAAACAGAGCCCGAAACCTCAGTCCTTACATACATTTCTTCCTCAAGGTTACCATTGAGGAAGGCAGTCTTCACATCCATATGCCAGATATCATAATCAAAGTGTGCAGGAATGGCGAGTAGAATTCTGATCGAATTTATCATGGCAACTGGTGAGAAAATCTCATCATAGTCAATTCCTTGCCTTTGCCGATATCCCTTTGCCACTAACGTTGCCTTATAAGTGTCGATCCGTCCATCAGCACCGATCTTTCTCTTAAAGATCCACTTGTAACCGATGGGTACAATACCCTCGGGCAAGTCCTCCAAGTTCCAAACTTGGTTGGTGTACATGGACTGGATTTCTGAGTTCATGGCTTCTCGCCATTTTTCGGCTTTTGGGCCTTCTATGGCCTCCTGGTAGGTTTTAGGATCATCATCCTCATTATATTCTACCTTAGACTCACCTTCAGCGATATGTCCCACATATTGTTCGGGTAGTCTAGGTAATATGCCAGATCTACGAGGCTCATGTGTGTGTACCTGAACAGATTCTGGAACTGATATCTCATCTGATGAAAATGCAGCTCTTTGGGGATATGGAACCTCTTTCAGTACTATTTTACTCCTACTGTTCTCCTGGAGATTGTATTCCTCTTCCAGGAAGACAACTTTCTTGGCAACAAACACCTTTTGTTCACCAGGATGGTAAAAATAGTATCCTAAGGTTTCCTTTGGATATCGCACAAACCTGCATTTATCAGTTCATGATTCCAACTTGTCTGGATTATGTCTCTTTACACGAGCAGGGCAACCCCAGACTTTAACATATTTAAATTCTGATTTCCTGCCTTTCCATATCTCATATGGAGTAGAGGCCACTGACTTACTGGGTACTCTGTTTAGTAGGTATGCTGCTGACTCTATAGCATACCCCCAGAGGGACACTGGTAATCACGAAAAGTTCACCATGGATCGCACCATGTCTAACAAGGTGCAATTCCTCCTTTCTGATACACCATTCATCTGTGGTGTATATGGAGGGGTTAGCTAAGAAAGGATACCATTATCCTTTAAGAATTATGTGGAATTACTACTCAAGTATTATCCTCCTCGATCTGATCGAAGAGCTTTAATACTCTTTCCTAACTGCTTCTCTACCTCGTTCTTGAACTCCTTAAACTTCTCAAATGCTTCTGACTTGTACTTCATTAAGTACACATAGCCGAATCTTGAGAAGTCATCGGTGAACGTGATGAAGTATGAGAAGCCACCTTTGGTTTGGGTGGATATGGGACCACATACATCCAAATGTATTAGTTCCAGAATGTCCTTGGCACGTTCTCCATGTCCAGTAAACGGAGATTTTGCCATCTTTCCCATAAGGCAAGATTCACATGTCGCAAACGATTCGTAATCGAATGCTATTAAATAACCATGCTTGTTCAACCTTTGCAACTTGCTTTCACCAATATGCCCAAGTCTACAATGCCACATGTAGGCTAGGTTCACACAATTCTTGCTTTTCTTAAGAGCATTATAAATTTGAAGATTGTAATAAGAAATATCTAAGAGCTATAGACCGTTGACCAAAGATGCCGAAGCTTTTGATTTATTACCATAATAAATCGAACAACTTCTATTCTCAATAGTCAACATGTATCCTATCTTGTCCAAACAAGATATTGATATGATATTCTTTATTATGCTAGGAACATAATAACAATCTTCTAATAGTAAGGCGTCTCCTAATGGAAGCCTGAGGTTTGCTGTCCCAACAGCAATCGCCGCAACTTTTGCGCCGTTTCCTAGCCTCAATTCCACCTCGCCTTGTCTCATATTGTGCTTACTTGTCAGCATCTGCGCATCATGACAGATATGAGAAGCACATTCGTTATCTAATACCTAAGATGTGAAGTCTCCAATTGACAAGTTGATATCTATCATATAGATATCTGAAGCTTCAAACAGCTTCACCTTTCCATGAACTTTATCGTTAAGGAACTCCTTGCAGTTCCTCTTCCACTGACCATACTGCTTGCAGTAGAAGCAGTCACCCTTTCCTACTCTTTCGTCTTTGTCCTTCGATCTTTTATCGTTAGCTATCATCTCTGCTTCTGAGGCATCCAATGCCGATTCAGCAGGAAGATCAGCTCCAGGGACAAAGTCAATGTGCTCAGATATGAAGACATTCTTCAGGTTTCTGAACCAATCTGAGTAAATCAGGTAAGTCAAAAGGGCATCAAGTATGCCACGGAGTGGGTTATTCGATGACATAATTCCCTACAGGAGATAAGTAAAATCTTTTAAGTAGATGTTCAATTATTAATTATAAAACAAGACATGGTCTTTTGTTCAAATTTTAACTCCCACTAATTTTCGACGGACTGTATAACCCTCAGTTATATAGAACGGGAGACGCCGACAGTCTCCTAGTGGGGATCAGAATCTCAATGACTTGCAGTACAGCCTTGTGGATTGCACAACAAACTGTAATACAATCAAAGAGCACCCTACTCATGGGACTTGCAACTCCTTGCAATATCTGATCATAGCTTCGGTCCCCAGAGATTTAATGGCCTTGTGGATAGCACAACAAACCACTAATTTTGGTCTAAGCTAACTATCGTTACGCGACAAGCATAGATTTTCATGCAGCCATTGTGGATAGCACAACAAAGCTACATGGTTCCTCTACTTCGATCATATAGGCATCTAATGCCATAGCCACAGTTTCTCCTCACAATTAAACAGGCCTTGTGGATAGCACAATAAACCTGCCTAAAGTGATTCGAATCTTATGACTATAATAATGGTGGACCACGCAGTAAGTTCTTAACTACTCACGATACGGCTTAGAGTTTATCTGAGGGTATTTAGATAACTTTTATCTTGTTCTCTCCTAGGTGATAGTATATAAATATATCCTATATATTTACTAAATACTATACCTACTTTGATTCATAATCAAATGAAAACAATGCATCACATACATGTCTAGTGTGGTCATGAATAGCATAGTGGGTTTGACTAGAGCCAACAGTCAAACGCACACACAATCTAGCATAACATTTATATCAGATAAGCATGCAAATACACAGGCAAGAGATCTTCATCATATCGCCCTCCTAGTTGCAGCTATAGATCATCCTCGCTCCTTTCTCGGTTGCCTCGATCAGATTACAATAATTCTAGAATTACATGTAAATAGAAGAGGGCCTTATGGCGAGTACAAGAGAGAGGGAGGTAGAATTACATCAAAGTATGAGAGAGAGAGAGGTGCGCAGACCTCTATTTATTAACAATTTAATAAACATTCCAATCATACATCCACGATCCATGCCATCATTCATCACATGAATAATAAAATGAGTGCATATCCATGACCACGGTGTGTTTTAAACATTCTAGACAAGATTCAGCTCATCACATGGCTAAAACAAATGAGTTTTCAAAATAAATAATTTTGGTTTTCAAAAAGTTGGGATCCAATCAAAATTGACTTTTGACTTTCGGAAACTCTTTTAATAAATTTAACATGCAATTTAAATCATATTTAAAAGCATCAAAATACACAACACATGTGTACAAACTCCAAATTAATAATTCCATATTATTCCATGCGAATTAGAACACTTATAATAATTAAATTAATCTAATATTTAGATTAAACTAAATTAATAATATAACAATTAGACTATTAATAGTTAATTACTAATCTAACTCTCAGATCAGTCTATTAAAATTAATTACTAATTTAACAGTTAAATTAATAATCAATTCTAATAAATAATTAATTACTAATCTAATAATTAGACTAGCTAATTAATAAATGTTGATCACTAATTTAACTATTAAACTAATAATCAACACAAATAAACAGTTAACTACTAATCTAACTCTTAGATTATTAAATTAAAATTAATTATTAGTTTAACTCTTTAAACCAATAACTAATAATTCCTTATTAAACCATTATATTAATTAATTAAAATTAATTATCAATTTAACAATTAAACTAACAATTAATTTCAATTAACTAATAACTACTAATTTAACATTTAAATTAGTCTATTAAAATTAGTTATTAATTTAACACTTAAACTAATAACAAATTTAATCAATTAACAACTTCTTGTTAAAAATGATTCCATAATCATTTTTTCCATAATCATTTTGCCCAAATAAACAAAATTTGATAATAATTTAAATTTCAAAACAGTTTTGAAATCAACTTAAAATCTAATTCAATTATCAAATGGGATAATTTGGGGTTTAATAAAATTAATGGGGTTTTAATGGAAATGGGCTTAAAAAGAAAAAAAAGGGCCCCAATGGGTTCAGCCCCATGGCAGCCATGGTTCGGCCCCTTGCTGAGCTAGGGCTCGAGCAAGGGCGCCAGCTTCCTTGGCTGGCAACGGCCCGGTCTAATCGGGCCGGTCCGATCCAACCGGTCTCGGGCGGAGCGGCCCACCTGGCTGGGTCACCCCCTCCCGAAACCCTAGCCGAAGCCCTATACAACAGGTAACTAGCGGGCGGCACGGACTTCATGGCGCCGCCTGGTGGCCGGTCCCCGGCACCGTCTGGCCCTGCCGGCGATGCCCCGGCGCCGGTGGGCCCCCCGGCGGTGAGCATAGGCCTGAGCCAACGCCTCCCCTTTCCCTTAAACCGAAACCCTAAAGGAAGTAGCAGGTGGCGGGAGGAGGCACAACAGGGCCGGCGGCGGCTAGTGCTGGTGCTGTCCGGCCCCGCCGGCGTCGCCTCTGGCGCCAGCCAGGGTCCCGGCGCCGGCGGGCCCCCAAAAAAGTAGCTGTTCGAGCCCTCCTTCATCCTTAAATCCGGGTTTACTGGTTTTCCAAAACCGTGAAGAAGATGAAATTTTTCCCCTTCTCCGGCCACCTGCATCTACTTGTTCAATGGCTTTGATGCCCACAGAGATACGAAAGGCTAGGCTCCTTGGAAGAACTAGGGTTCCGGCCCACATCCCCAATGATTGGAGATGCCCGAACGAAGTTGCAGAAAACCCGCCGTTCTTCGTCCCACGAAGAACACAAAAACCCCCAAAATGAATTCCGAAATTTGCAGAAAAATAATCTAATTATTTATTAAAGTTTGTGTTCATCTTATGAACACATATCCAGCAAATAGATCGAATTAGAGCATGGAATAATATACGTAATCACTAAATCAGAGATTGAAACGGGACGAGAAACAGTGGAACCTGACTCTGATACCACTGTTGGGTTCTCGGGTTTCTCCGAATCGCTCACACAACGGAAAATAAAATAAAACAGTGATCCGTTTTTCCCGTTTCGAATAATCTAAAAACACGATAACCGGATTATCTGTTCTTACCGTATGCGGATTCGAATCCGCAACCATTTGGTTCTGTCGGTGCAACACCGCAAGCCATGCAAGCGCCCGGCCTCTAGCGAAGTCCACGCGATACTCCTCGCGACGGATATCCTTACGTTCCTCGTTCTTCGCAGTCCGCGAAACCTCCGCCGGTCGCCGCAACGATCTCCGCAACGCACGGACGATTTCCTGTCGAACGGGAGTCGGAGAAGCGGCGGAGCAGTTCCGGATCTGTCTAGGACGCCAGAGAGAGAGAGAAACGGAGGAGGGACGGCTAGGGTTAGCAGCAACTTGTCCTGCTCTGCCCGTTCGCTATGTTTTATACTAACCGCGCAATTTTTCATAAAAACTCCCGATTTATATAAAACCCACTTATTTATCCATCAATAACTCTTTATTAACTAATTAATCAATCGAATTAATGTCGCACATCGAATTCGACTGGGCCTCCGATCACGTTGGGTGCCAAGCAACACCGCGTGAACCCGGAAGGTATCGGGGTTAAGTAACCCACTCTTGGAACCTTTCCGCCGACAGTTACAGTGTGGATATAATCCTTCATTCGTACAATGCACTTGAGTCAACCCAGGGTATGGCGTGCTGTCAAACCCTAATCGGTCGACTCACTTGGATTGGATGCTGCTGATAAATATCGGAAAACTCCTTTCCCGATATTATCGTCCGCCCTGGCCAGGGACTTCCGCGCATCCTTCCTAGAGCATTCTCTCTCTAAGTATCGAGAGCGAATGATTCCTTATTGACACACAATTCCCTTCGACGGTATTCCGCTGTATCCAATCTTTGGCGTTTTAGAATCCCGTGGCTAGAGATTCGTAAACCAAGGTCAAAGCACAGAAGTCCACCAACAAGGTGTCCTTGGTGTCTCAGGTCCGAGAACCATCCACGCAACTGCGACAATAGAATCAAGCTGGTGGACAATGAGGTACAATACCATCCAGCAATTCAGTCGGATCAGTTCAGTGAACTCATTCTCCAATGAGCACATACAGATTCGCCTTAGTGTCTCCACACAAGTGACTTATGAGATCAGTCACCCTCATCATATGAGCAGGAGTAATCTTTACTAGTCTAACCGGATATCCGATGTCCTTCTCGGATATCCTCCGACTAGGAACGATTAAGAATATGTGTATTTAAGTGATCAGTCTCATTAGTATGATCTCATCATAATCTGATCACTATAGCACATATTTACGGACTTCATTATGAAACGATAATTAATGCTATTTACACATAATGAATATTATGCCATTATATTAATAAATGAACGAGATTTATATAGTCAGATTGGCTTGCAGGCCACCTAAAACTAACATATCCTTCTTGCATCAACTCACTCTGTGGGTAGACGACCACTTTTAATATATTCCACTATAGGAGTCATCCATATATCTTCTCGATCAATCTAGGAAACCTCCGAAGGATCAATAGGGTGAATGGAGGGCTTCAGTAGTTCTTCGACAAAGACTAATCGTCTGGTCGTTCGGGAAGAGGAGGCCAGTTTGGTCCGCTCTATGGTTCTGCTCCCTTTTTATATAAAGGATCTGAAATCCTCCGAGGGATGAGACCAACTGAAGGACTATGTCCTTATACTTCCTGATAGAAAGTTCCTTGGCTTCGTATTCCCCTTTAACTTGCTTCACCAGTACTAGGGAATCTAAATCAGCCTGAATTTGTGTTGCCTCCAACCGTTTGGCCAATCGGATCCCAGAGATAAGGGCTTCGCATCCCCCCTCATTATTTGTAGCTGGGAATTGAAATTTTAACGAGAACTGGAGGTTGTCTGCCTCTCGAGAACCAAGAGGGACTAGGATAAGACCGGCCCCATAGCCCATGGCTCGGGCCGATCCATCGGTGAAAATCTGCCAAGTGGGTCCTTCACCAAGCCTACCACTCAGTTCTTCAGCTGGAAGTGTGCACTTGGGCACGAAGTTGGCAAGCGCTTGCGCCTTAATAGCCATCCTGGGCTGATAGGTGATTTCGAATTATGACAATTCAATTGCCCATTTGATCATCCGGCCATAAGCGTCTGGTGATTGTAATAGTTGTTAATGCTGGCTTCTTGAGTTTCTCAGGATTGCAAACGCAGTAGAAAAATAAAAATTTAACTGCTGCGATCCCAGTCCGTTCGATTAAACTAATACTAGATAAATCGGATTATCGTTTATTACCTCACGCGGATATCAGCGTCCAAACGGTTCCATCGGTGTGACACCGCCATCCGCGCAAACGCCCGGCCTCTAACGAAGTCCACACAATCCTCCTCGCGGTGGATTTCATCACGATCCGCGTTCTTCGCAGTCCATGAACCTTCGCCATTCGCCATAATGATCGCCGCAACGCGCGGACGATTTCCGGTCGAATGTGACTCGCAGAAGACGGCGGAGCTGTCTACAGAGAGGGGAGAAAGCTGGGGCGCCAAAGAGAGAGAAGAAGAGAGGAGGGGGCGGCTAGGCCTACTTAGCCCGTTCGCTACATTTTATATTAACCGCACAATTTTTCATAAAAACACACGGTTTAACATAAAATCCACTTTTAATCCTCCTTGAGAATCTTTTGCGTGTGACCCTCTAGCCCCAATTACTAGTCCGATTAATGACCCATTAAGCCCAATGACCCCTCACTGACTCAATTAATCAATTAATAACTTATATTAGTTAATTAATCACCAAATTAATGTCGCACATTAAATTCGGTCGGGCCACCGATCACGTTGGGTGCCAAGAAAGACCATGTGAACCCAGAAGGTACTGGGGTTAAGCAACCTACTTTTGGAAGCTTTTCGTCGACAGTTACCACGTGGATAATCCTTCATTCATAGAATGCTCTCGAGTCAACTCAGGGTATAGTGTACCGTTAAACCCTAACAAGTCGACTCACTTGGATCAGTTGCTGCAGTATAATATCGGAAAACTCCTTTTCGATATTATCGTCCGCCCTGGCCAGGGACTTCCGCGCATCCTTCTTAGAGCATTCTCTCTCTAAATACTAAGAACGAATGATTCCTTATTGACACTCAATTCTCTTGGACAGTATTCCGCTGCACCAGATCCCTGGCTGTTTAGAATCCCGTGAATAGAGATCCGTAAACCAAGGTCAAAGCGCAGAAGTCCAACGACATGGTGTCCTTGGTGTCTCAGGTCCGAGGACCATCTACACAACTACGACAATAGAATCAAGTTAGTTTACAATGTGGTACTATACCATCCAACGATTCAGTCAGATTAGGTCAGTGAACTCATTCTCTAATAAGCACCTATAGATTCGCCATAGTATGTCCACACAAGTGACTATGAGATCAGTCACCCTCATCATATGAGTATGAGTAATATGTACTAGTCTAACTGGATATCCGATGTCCTTCTCAGATATCCTCTGACTAGGAACTATTAAGAATATGTGTGTTTAATTGATCAGTCTCATTAGTATGACTTTGTCAGTGGATCTGCTATATTGTCTACTGATGGAACTCTTTCTACCACTACATCTCCTCTAGAAATAATCTCTCTGATAAGATGAAAGCGCCTCAAAATATGCTTCGATTTCTAATGAGATCGTGGCTCTTTCGCTTGTGCAATGGCTCCATTGTTGTCACACAATAGTGAAACAGGATCAGAAATGGTGGGAACCGCGTCAAGGTCGGTGATGAATTTCTTCAACCACACTACTTCCATGGCGGTTTCAGTTGCAGGGATGTACTCAGCTGCAGTCGTCGAATCTGCAGTAGTTTCTGGCTTAGAACTCTTGCAGCATACTACGCCTCCATTCAAAGTGAACACAAATCTATTTGTAGACTTGCTATCATCTAGATCTGATTGAAAACTCGAGTCAGTAAAGCCTCATAGTTTCAAGTCACCTCCTCAATAGACATGAAACATATCCTTAGTTCTTCTCAAGTACTTAAGGATGTATTTTACTACCTTTCAGTGCACTTTGCCTGGATCAGCCTGAAATCTACGCGTAACACTTAGAACATAATCAACATCAGGCCGTGTACATAGCGTCTCATTAGCATACATGATAGATCCTATAGCAGAGGCATAGAGTACTCTATCCATGAATGCCCTCTCATTAGAAGTCTTAAGAGACTTTTGAGAGATAAATTCCATGTCTCATCGTTCTTGAAACTTTTCATGCCAAACCTTTTGGCAATGGTACCTATGTACATGGCTTGGGTCATTCCGAGCATCCTCTTTGATCTATCACTATAGATCCGTATTCCCAATACGTAGGATGCTTCTCCCAAATCTTTCATGGGAAGTTTTTTGACAGCCAAGACCTTTATCGATGACATCATAGCTACATCATTCCTAATGAGTAGTATGTCATCTATGTTAAGGACTAAGAAGGTGACTACACTCCCACTACTCTTCTTGTACACACAAGACTAATCTTCATTCTTAATGAAGTCATAAGACTTGACAGCCTCGTTAAATCTTATGTCTCAGCTCTGGAAAGTTTGCTTCAGTCCACAAATGGATCTTTGAAGCTTGTACACTCTATCTAGAAACTCTTTGGATGTGAAACCTTCAGGTTGTATCATATTGTAACGACCCCCTGTTGGTCGGTTCAGTCATGCCGGCTTACTACGAACCGAAGGGACCCGTTAATAGCGAGAACAATCCGAACATGACTTACAGTTAAGGGTGAGCACTTTGCATGTAAATAAACAAAACACTTCATATAGATGTCATACATAGTGCATTACAGTACATCAAGTCCAGGGATACAACATGTAAGTTACATAGGGACTTGACTTACAAAAACAATCTCTGTTCAACTAAACTAAGCTTGTAGAGATTCCTCGGTTGCCCCAGGAAGGTCTTTTCCTGAAAGGGGGTTAAATAGTGTGGGTGAGTTTACCGACTCAGTAAGCATATGATACCACTACATGGCTTATCATATACATAAACGTAAAAAGACAACATGATATTACTATATAATCATGGCATGATAGAATATAACGTAACAAACATCAGTTGGCATAAGGATCATGGCAAATCATGGCATGGTCAAGAGAGCATGGCGTAGCATGGTATGGCATAGGTATAAATATAAAGATTCATGGCATGGCATCATGGCGTGACTTGACTTAAACATGGCATGGCATGGTATGAGTATAAGCATAATAGAGGCATGACATAGCATCATGGCATGGTGAAAAGATCATGGAATAGCATGAAGTCATAAATAACTATAGTATACAAATAACATGAATCTTTCCACTTATTTAATGGACATGTATCCAAACCACAACATGAGGAAGTTTGCATGACGTGCAGCCAGTGGTAAGGCAAATGCCCACTAGCGCTTCCACTGCGCAGCAGCGGGATCGACTCGTCCCACTTGGACTGGGAGAACCGTACCCAGGATTTACTTGTTTGCCTCGGGTTCCATCTTTTAATTATGTCCGCCTCACACGGATGCTTGTATGATAAGGACACATGGACTCCTAAGGTGGCATTGTCTGTAGTATGTTCGATTTTAACAATAGATACTTACAGAAATGGGGTTTAGGCATGGGATGGGTGTCCATTTCGACAGGATAACGACTTAGTAGCATCTTCTTAAATTTGTAGAAAAATATATATTTGAAAATAGGCCATTCGCAATAGGAAAATAACCATGCAGAAAGAACCATGTACTTGCCTTTAAACCAGGAGCTCTCTTAGATACAGCAGTAACCTCCTCCTACACGTGCGAAGAACCCGGTAAACAGCTCCCACTCCCGCTCTAAATCTCTCTCTCTCTCTCTCTCTCTCTCTCTCTCTCTCTCTCTCTCTCTCTCTCTTGGACGTAGGCAAGGAGGAAGAAGGGGAAGGTGGGAAGGAAGGGAATGAGATGGGGAGAAATGGGAGAACCACCCTCCTATTTATAGAAGAAGAAGGGAGGGTTAATAGGGGGTTACTTGGGGGTTAGATTAACTAGGGTTGGGTTACCATAGGGTTAAGTTACTTGATGGCCAAGAAACGTGGTTAGATTAACTAGGGTCAAGTCACTTGATGACCAAGAAACCTTACCAGTATCCTTTACCTTTAGTGGTATCCTTTAGTATTTTTATACTTTAGTCCCTATATTTTTTTATAATTGCATTTATACCCTTATTCAGTAGTTTGTCACCAAATTTAACTTATTTTTGCTGATTTGAGGACACTTCTAGAGACCTTAAAAATTATACTTAAGACCTTCCAAAAATCATCAATCACATTATTAACCTCAAACTTTTCATAATTGTGTTTATACTCTTTCGGTATTTACGAATATACCCTTTTTTTATAATTATGTATATGTTGGCATGTAACTGTAATCATGTAAGTCCGTACATCTTCTCCCCTTTAAACAAAATTCATCCTTGAATTTTAAATCTAACTGAATAAATTACTCGATTATAGTGAGGATCTTACCAAAAAGATGTGGGTACTTTCTCCTCATTTCACCTCATGTCTTATTTCTGAGCTCTTTTGTCTTGAAGTCCAAGATTTGCACTGGTTGTTCTTCATTGCTCAGATTTAGCTGGATCTGAAGTTCACCATAATCTATGACATGAGATGGACATGAAGATACTTCTTGTGCATAGAGACATGGAAAATGTTGTGAACTACTTCCAGAGCAGGTGGTAGGGCTAACTGATATGCTGTATCTCCAACCTTCTGCATGATTTCAAATGGATCAATATAGCGAGGTGCCAGCTTGCTTCGCTTTCCAAATTTGACCACTCCTTTTGATGGAGAAACTTTTAGAAAAACATGATCCCCAACTTCAAAAAAGACATCTTTTCTTCTCTGATCGGCATAACTCTTTTGTCAATTCTGTGCAGCTATCAACCTTTGATGGATAAGTTGAATGTTCTCTGTACTGGCCTATATAATATCTGGGCCTATCATTTGTCTTTCTCCAGACTCTTCCTAACATATAGGTAATCTACAAGGTCTCCCATATAGAGCTTCAATAGGGGCCATTTTAATACTGGCATGGAAGCTATTGTTATAGGCGAACTCGACCAACAGTAGGTTTTTATCCCAATCTCCTTTCCAATCCAGACTACATGCTCTCAGCATATCTTCTAGTGTCTGGATAGTTCTTTCTGATTGACCATCGGTTTGAGGATGAGAAGCAACACTAAATTTTAATTGAGTGCCTAGAGCTTCCTAGAGACTCTTCCATATTCTAGAGGAAAATCTAGAATCTCTATCGGAGATAATTGACTTGGGAACCCCATGTAGCTTAATGATATTATCTATGTACAACTTGATTAAACTTTCTACTGATTGTGAAATTTTAATTGGCAAGAAATAGGCAAATTTTGTAAATCTATCTACGATTACCCAGATGGCATCATTTCTACGTGCTGATCGAGGAAGACCCACGATAAAGTCCACGGTGATATGTTCCCATTTCCACTCTGGAATTTCTATCTTTTGCAAAAGTCCAGAGGGCCTTTGATGTTATGCCTTAACCTGTTGACAGACTAGGCATTTAGAAACAAAATCAACAATATCTTTCTTCATTCCTGGCCACCAGAAAGTTCACTTCATGTCTTGGAACATCTTCGTACTGCCAGGATGAATAGTGAACTTTGATTTGTGAGCCTCCGTCAAAAGTTCCTTCCTTAATTTTTGGTCTTCTGGGATACATAATCTGCCTTGGAAATATACTACCCTACGATCATTTAGTTTAAAGCCAGGTTTACCAGTATGTTCTTGCAACTTAGAATCATTCTGCTGGCTTCAGAGATTTTCTCCACAATTGCAAATTTAATGGATAATTGAGATAAGGGGGAAATAACTTCCTCAATCATCCTCCAATCTCTGATCATCATTAGCCGCTTCCTATTGAGAGTATCGACTACAATATTTGCCTTGCCTCGGTGATAATTCAATTCAAAATCATAATCTTTTAAGAATTCTATCCAATGCCTTTGTCTAAGGTTGAGCTCCTTCTGAGAGAAAATATATTTAAGGCTCTGATGGTCTATAAAGACTTGAAATTGCACTCCATATAAAAAGTGCCTCCATATTTTGACTGCATGAACTACTGCTGCTAATTCAAGATCATGGGTAAGATAAGCAATTATCCTACCATGCTGCATGAGCACACAACCAATACCTTGTCTTGAGACATCAGTATAGATGACAAAACCTTTGGTTCCACTAGGCATGGCAAGGACTAGAACTGTAGTTAATCTTTTCTTTAGCTCCTAGAAACTCCTTTCACATTCTTCTGTCCACAAAAATCTTACCCCTTTCCAGGTTAACTTAGTTAGAGGAGCAGCTAGAGTAACAACCCCTTCTACGAAGTGTCGGTAGTATCTAGCTAGACCCAGAAAACTCCGAACTTCAGTTGGACTCTTGGGTGCTTCCCAATTAACTACAGCTTGAATCTTGGCCGGATCAACCGCTACACCTTCCTTAGAAATAATATGGCCAAGGAATTGAATTTGTTGTATCCAGAACTCACACTTGCATAATTTGGCATATAGTTTGTGAGTTCTAAGACTTTATAGAATAATCTTTAGGTGTTCCTTATGTGCTTCCTCAGTAGGAGAATATATCAGGACATCATCTATAAATACTACAACAAAATGATCCAAGTACGGTTTGAATACCCAGTTCATTAAATCCATAAAAGTTGTATGGGCATTAGTTAAACCTAAAGGCAACACTAGAAATTCATAGTGCCCGTACCTGATTTGAAATGCTGTTTTGGGAATATCTTCTTCTTTAATCCTTAATTGATGATATCTTGATCGAAGATCTATCTATGAAAATATAGCGGCTCCTTGTAAAATTGATCGAATAGATCATCAATTCGCGGCAGTGGATACCGATTCTTGATAGTAACGTGATTCAGCTTCCGATAATACACACACAACCGCAGAGATCCATCATTCTTCCTAACAAATAAAACAGGAGCACCCCATAGAGACACACTAGGACGAATAAATCCCTTGTCTAATAATTCTTGAAGCTGCTTCTTTAATTATGCCAACTCAATAGGTGCCATACTATAGGGAACCTTGGAAATGGGTACCGTGCTCGGGAGAAGCTCAATTGATTATTCGATCTCCCTTTCTGGCGGCAGGCCTAGTAATTCATCTGGATATTCTCTAACTACTTGAATCTCAGAAATAGAGAGGGCTTTCTTTTCTTTTGGGATAGAAACTACACTAACTAGGTAAGTGGTACAATGCAGTGTTGTGCCGTGAGCGCTGAGATGATTTACTTTCCAAGTTTGGAGTGTAACGACCCGCCACCCTATAATCGGGGATCCGATTACTAAATGGGTACCGAATCATTAATTTGGAACCAAACCAGGATCTAAGTAAGTCTGGGAAATAAATAATAAACTAAGCTAAACATTCACATCGCATTGAATTGAAATGAAAGTGCAGGAATTAAAATTATTACAATGCGACTCGATACAGCAAATAATTACATACTCCAACAGAAGGGAAATAATTAAACATACAGGCCAGAAATAAATAACAACTACATCGGGGCATACCCCAGAATAACCGTTGAAGGCACTCAACACACGGCCGCACACTCCGCTCTAGGTCTGCTGGGAGGCCTCACCTGAAAACCGCAGGGGTGAGTCTCAAGACAAGACTCAGTAGGGATCCTTCGATCCCCACTACCCACGCACACACCCACAAGTATAAAGTACAGCCAACGGTAAGGTAACAAGCGCAATAGTAAGTGCAATTCCTAAGTCTCAACGTGAAATCACATGCAATCGAACTGTAATTAAACATGCGTATTCCTAAACCAGACGATTAGGGAACCAATAACTGCCGTCTCGATAGGACATACCAACCGCACAAACAACGGTGGGAAAAACCTCGACCCACTGAGACCAAGCAGTAACCCCTCGGATAGCACTCTAGCTACTCCGGTCCAACTGGCTCAGGTGGTTACTCCTTCCCTCAGCATGAGTGACTCTCCGAATGTACCACTCCGACACCGGTACTAGCTGACCCCGGGGTTCACCAGGTGACCCTCTCTCACTAGGCGTCACCCCGCCCACGCCCCCACCGGCGCTGTGCTACGCCCACACCAGCACAGGGTGATAAAGCGCTACACTGTCACTCCAGGTCCACGGTAACACAAAACACCAAAACCCGGCACAGTACGATCCGGTCACGTGAAAAGCCCGCGATTGTACGACACACACGCAGTGCCATCCGGTCATGAAGATTCCATTTCTACCGAGTACACTAAAGCATGCACTAACCAATTATCTAGCAGTATGAACACATTTTACTGGCATGAATTAGTGTTGTTCTGTCTTGAATCGCGTCGCCCAAGGCCGACGCCATTCAAGCTCCATGTACTGGTTTAAGTAAAACACTGTCTTCAGAATCAGGCCTAAAAGGCGTCGACACCAGTAGTCGCCTTTTGAAAGGCGTCGACATCCTCAAACACCATTTAGCACGGAAATCCAGGAATTCCAGAAAACATAAATCAGGGGATTTCTGCCTTAAAAGGCGTCATGGTTACCCGACGGTATTCAAATCGCGTCGCCCACCCATGACGTATTTTAGTCCCAAAATCCCCGAACTGGCAGACTTTCAGTAAGGTGGTTCCTGTCTAAAAGGCGTCGCGATGGCCCGACGCCCTTCAAAAAGGAGTCGTCCATGCACGACGTCTTTCAACCCCAGGAACCAGTCTGTCATGAGCCCGAGGGCTCCCTTTTCAACCCCAACAACCCCAAAATTACCCAAAAACGGAGGGGAAAGAGGGCAATTCAATCAACAGGAAACCACATTCATGGAAATCCCCCATATCATCAAGAAGAACACCTAAACATGCTTGTTCTACCCCCCAAAACCAAAGATCCATAACATGCTCAAACGGGGAAAACATGGTTTAAACACAATGCTATGGGAACCGTCACCCTACCGGATACTCGAACGCCTCCTAGCTTCGAGCCGTCCACCCGTCTCGCCCCACGCCGCCGCCGGTACCGCTGTGGTCGTCCTTACTCCACCGTGACGTCGGCCGCCGTCCGGAGAGTAAAACGCCGCAGTGGAAGTGGAGGTGGTAGTGGTAGGAGCTAGATAGAGGATGGAGTGGAGGGAGAGATGGAATGGTGGGAGGAAAAGAGGGAGGCGAAAAATCGCCGCCGAGTTCGCCGGAAGGGAATGAGAGAAAGAAAGAAGGAAGAAAAGTGAGGGAAAGAAGGAGGGCTCACGGGGTTAACCAGAGAGTGGCTAAAACGCGTCGACATCCACGGACGTCTATCAAGTGACGTAACGGCCGCTCTGACAAAACTCTGAAACGCGTCGGCCTATGCAGACGCCGTTCAGGCGACATGTCAGGGCCGTACTCTGACAATCCCAGAGTCGCAGTCTGAAAGGCGTCGTCCCATGCGGACACCGTTCAGACGACACGACAGGGCAGTAGTCTCGCGGCCCAAAGCCAGCCCACGTGGCACCCACGTGGCAGAACCTAAAACGCGTCCACAACGGTGGACGCAGTTTAAACCGCGTCTCGCGGGCTCGATGCGAAACATCACAGAGTCTCTGCCCCACTGGAGCCTGAACTACAGGGTCCGACCCCGAAAACCGAATCCGAAAGCCTCAGTCCTTACATTCTCCCCCCCTTAAAAGAATTTCGCCCCCGAAATTGACTGCTAGAATTAATAAGGTCAAAACAGGGATATAAGTTTACAAGGAGACTTACAAAAAGAGGTAAGGGAACTGCTCCCGCATCTCGTCCTCTCGCTCCAGGTTGCCTCACCTCCGGAGCGGTACTGCCAAATCACTTTGACCAATGGTACAATCTTGTTCCGCAAGACCTGTTCTCTGCGATCCTCAATACGAACAGGATACTCTGGAAAGGACAGGTCCTCAGCGACCTCCAACTCTGAAAAATCCAAAACATGGGACGGATCCTGAACATACTTTCTCAGCAAAGAAACATGGAACACATCGTGCACCCCTGCAAGACTGGGCGGCAAGGCCAGCTGATACGCGGTTTCCCCAATTCGAGCAAGAATGGGAAAAGGCCCAATATATCGCGGACTCAGCTTGCCTCGCTTCCCGAATCTCATCACACCTTTGGAGGGTGAGACTCGGAGAAACACGTGGTCCCCAACTTCAAATTCAAGTGGTCTCCGTCGGATGTCAGCATAACTTTTCTGCCTACTCTGAGCTGCGGTCAACCTCTGCCGAACCGCCTTGGCAATCTCAGCACACTGCTGTACTAACTCAGGTCCTGCCATCTGTCTCTCACCGATCTCGGACCAACACACCGGAGATCGACACGGCCGTCCATACAAAGCTTTGTAAGGCGCCATGCCGATACTGGAATGGTAACTATTGTTGTAGGCAAATTCCATTGTGGACAAATGCTGCTCCCAAGAACCTCCCCAGTCTAGGCAAAATGCCCTGAGCATATCCTCTAAGGTTTGAATGGTCCTCTCCGACTGCCCGTCAGTCTCGGGATGGTAGGCCGAGCTGAAAGCCAACTGAGTGCCCAATGCATTCTGAAAGCTCTTCCAGAACCTGGAAGTAAACCTCGGATCTCGATCTGATACAATGGACAAAGGTACCCCGTGCAGAGAGATGATCCGATCTACAAACAATTTTGCCAGCTTGCCGACTGACCAGTCCTTCCTAATGGCTAGGAAGTGTGCCGACTTGGTCAGCCGATCGACGATGACCCAGTTAGCGTCTCTCCTGCTAGGAGATGTAGGCAATCCCATCACAAAGTACATAGTCACGTGCTCCCATTTCCACTCTGGAATCGGCAAGGGCTGCAGCAACCCTCCAGGTCTCTGACGCTCGGCTTTAACCTGCTGACAAGTCATACATCTAGCTACATAATCAGCCACATCTTTCTTCATACCGGGCCACCAGAAGTGTCTCCTCAAACAATGATACATCTTTGTTGTCCCAGGATGCACTGCATATCTCGAACGGTGTGCCTCATCAAGTACACACCTGCGCACGTCCTCCTCAGTCGGGACATAAAGTCTGCCTCTGAACCTGACAGTACCGTCATCCCATAATTCCACCTCTGACCTCTGGAGAATCTTTAGTAACTCAGCATCTGCCCTCTGAGCCTCAATCACAGCATGATACACAGCTGGTCTCACAGTCAAGCTGGCCAATACGGCTCTGTCATCTTCACGTGGAACCCTAAAGGAAGATTCCACCACCTGTTCGAACAATTTCCATTCTTGAATCATAAGGTATGACATGACCGTCTTCCGACTCAAAGCGTCTGCCACCACATTCGCCTTGCCCGGATGATAAGAAAGGTCAAAGTCATAATCCTTAATGAACTCCATCCATCTTCGCTGCCTCAAATTCAGGTCTCTCTGAGTGAACACATATTTCAAGCTCTTGTGATCGGTAAAAACCTGAAATTTCTCTCCGTATAAGTAATGCCTCCAGATCTTAAGTGCAAACACCACAGCTGCAAGTTCCAAATCATGGGTAGGATAGTTCTCCTCATGCTTCTTCAGCTGCCGAGAAGCATAAGCAACTACCCTGCCATGCTGCATAAGGACTGCGCCCAAACCTCGACGGGACGCATCTGAGTAAACCACAAATCCACCTGACCCAGATGGAAGCACCAGCACTGGGGCTGACGTGAGGCGAGTTTTTAGCTCGATGAAACTCTGCTCACATTCCTCGGTCCACACAAAACGAACTCCCTTTCGAGTCAACCTCGACAAGGGGGCCGCTATCGAAGAAAACCCCTGAACAAACCGCCTGTAATAACCGGCAAGCCCCAGAAAGCTCCTGATCTCAGTCACTGAAGTCGGCCTGCTCCAATCCATCACCGCCTCGATCTTGGCTGGATCCACTGCGATACCTTGGCCAGAAATAACATGCCCAAGGAAGTGCACCTCGTCTAGCCAAAACTCACACTTGCTAAACTTGGCATAAAGTTGGTGCTCCCTCAGGACCTGCAACACTGCCCGAAGATGAGCGGCGTGCTCTTCCTCAGAAGAAGAATAGATCAGAATATCATCAACAAATACAACCACAAACTGGTCCAGGTAGGTCCTGAAGACTCGGTTCATCAGATCCATAAAGGTTGCCGGAGCATTGGTCAAGCCGAAGGGCATGACCAAAAACTCATAATGTCCATACCGAGTCCTAAAAGCCATCCCGGATCCTCATCTGATAATATCCAGATCTCAGGTCAATCTTGGAAAACACCCTCGCGGACTGCAGCTGATCCATCAAATCATCAATCCTTGGAAGTGGGTACTTATTCTTTATCGTAACCTGGTTCAGCTGCCTATAATCAATGCACAACCTCAGAGAACCATCCTTCTTCCTGACAAACAGAACTGGAGCACCCCACGGAGATGTACTGGGACAAATGAAACCCTTATCCAGCAACTCCTGCAACTGTGTTTTCAGCTCAGCGAGTTCGGCTGGGGCCATCCGATACGGGGCCTTAGACAAAGGCGCCGTACCCGGTGCAAGCTCGATAGTAAACTCGACCTCTCGCTGAGGAGGAAGGCCAGGCAGCTCCTCAGGAAACACATCTACGAAGTCACACACTACAGGCACCTCCCAAGCACTGGAACTCTCACGGACATCAGAAACAACAACAGAGGCAAGGAAGGCCTCACAACCACCAGCAAGCAACCTTCGAGCCTTAAAGGCAGAAATGAGAATACCTCGAGAAGAGGACCTAATACCTTGGAAATAGAAGGTCGGGATGCCCGGAATCGAGAAACGCACCATCTTCCTGTGGCAGTCCACCTCAGCATAAAAGGCTTCCAATCAATCCATGCCCAGGATGATATCGAAGTCACGAATGGCAATTACAACCAACTGGGCAGGTAGCTCATGACCCTCAATGGTCAAAGGAACATTCCTCAAACAATTATAAGATAATATGAAGTCTCCAGAAGGAACCTCTACCATCAATCCATCAGATAACTCATCAACGGGTGCAGAAAGAATATCTATGAACTGCTCAGAAATAAAAGAATGCGAAGCACCCGAATCGATCAACACATGTGCAGAGTTCCCAAGGACAGAAAGTGTACCTTCCACCAAGTTGGACGCGCGAGCCTCCCTCCTGGTGATAGCTAGCACTCTCCCCTGGGTCCTCGGCTTCTTCTGATCACCTGAACCCTGTCCCTGACCATGCCCCTGCGGGCACTGCCTCGCCAAATGGCCCTGCTGGCCGCAAGTAAAACACCTCCTCGGAAGAGTAGGACACTGAGTCCCGCCATGGGCACCACCACAGTGCTGGCAAACTGCCGGAAGCCTCTGAGCTGGCTCCTGCTGCGCACTGGACACTGACTGGCTCTACTAACCCTGCCTGGGCCTGTTGCTACCGCTGCTGCCACTACTTCTGCCACCGCCTCGGAAGAATCTCCTGAATCGGGAGCCGAGTGACGACGATCCCGATCCAGACGAAGGGGCCGCTGCCGCTGCCTTACCCCTGCCACGAACTGGTCCCTGAGCAGTCAGTCCTCTCTCCCGGGCTGACTGGTTCTGCTGAGCCTCCACCGCCGCTGCACACCTAACCGCTGACGCCAAATCTATACAACAGTGGGACGCCACGAAGTTCCTCAGACTGAGCCTCAGTCCGTCCACAAACCTCTCAGTACGACGCTCCTCGTTCCCATATATGAAAGGCACAAACCTTCCGAGTGAAACAAACTTCGCCTGATACTCGAGTACTGTCATACTCCCCTGCGTCAGATCCATAAACTCCCTCTCCTTGGCCCTCTGGACATGCCTAGGGAAATACTGTGCATTGAACTCCTTAACAAAAGTCTCCCATGAAATTTCCCTAAGACTCCTGTCCTTATATGACAAACTCTTAAAGGTGGTCCACCAATCATAGGCGCTATCCTTCAGTATGAAGGTAGCCAACGGAGTCCTCTCCACTGCTGCACAATCCATGGTATCGAAAGTCTTCTCTATCTCCCTAAGCCAGTGAACAGCCTCATCAGGGTCGGGATGACCGGTGAAGTGAGGTGGCCTCAACTTCAGGAACCTCTCAAGTGTAGCTGTGGACCCTCCCCGAGCACTGGAACTCTCACTAGGGTCTCGAGTCTGGTATCTAGCCATAGTGTCCATCATAGCCTCCATAAACTGCTCTACGCTCGGCTTCCCGGCCTCGGATCCACTAGGGACATCTCCCCGCTCTCGGAGAACCGGCATCCTCTTCCTAGGAGCCATCTACTCGCCTACAGTCACAAAATCGAAAAGTTCTAATTAGAGTCCTAAAACCTATACTACCGCCGTGCCTGTACGGGATAATGTATTTATTTGCCGGACGCACGACATTTAACCTAGTTATTTATTTATTTGCCAGACCGTATGCTCTGATACCAACTGTAACGACCCGCCACCCTATAATCGGGGATCCGATTACTAAATGGGTACCGAATCATTAATTTGGAACCAAACCAGGATCTAAGTAAGTCTGGGAAATAAATAATAAACTAAGCTAAACATTCACATCGCATTGAATTGAAATGAAAGTGCAGGAATTAAAATTATTACAATGCGACTCGATACAGCAAATAATTACATACTCCAACAGAAGGGAAATAATTAAACATACAGGCCAGAAATAAATAACAACTACATCGGGGCATACCCAGGAATAACCGCTGAAGGCACTCAACACACGGCCGCACACTCCGCTCTAGGTCTGCTGGGAGGCCTCACCTGAAAACAGCAGGGGTGAGTCTCAAGACAAGACTCAGTAGGGATCCTTCGATCCCCACTACCCACGCACGCACCCACAAGTATAAAGTACAGCCAACGGTAAGGTAACAAGCGCAGTAGTAAGTGCAATTCCTAAGTCTCAACGTGAAATCACATGCAATCGAACTGTAATTAAACATGCATATTCCTAAACCAGACGATTAGGGAACCAATAACTGCCCTCTCGATAGGACATACCAACCGCACAAACAACGGTGGGAAAAACCTCGACCCGCTGAGACCAAGCAGTAACCCCTCGGATAGCACTCTAGCTACTCCGGCCCAACTGGCTCAGGTGGTTACTCCTTCCCTCAGCATGAGTGACTCTCCGAATGTACCACTCCGACACCGGTACTAGCTGACCCCGGGGTTCACCAGGTGACCCTCTCTCACTAGGCGTCACCCCGCCCACGCCCCCACCGGCGCTGTGCTACGCCCAAACCAGCACAGGGTGCTAAAGTGCTACACTGTCACTCCAAGTCCACGGTAACACAAAACACCAAAACCCGGCACAGTACGATCCGGTCACGTGAAAAGCCCGCGATCGTACGACACACACGCAGTGCCATCCGGTCATGAAGATTCCATTTCTACCGAGTACACTAAAGCATGCACTAACCAATTATCTAGCAGTATGAACACATTTTACTGGCATGAATTAGTGTTGTTCTGTCTTGAATCGCGTCGCCCAAGGCCGACGCCATTCAAGCTCCATGTACTGGTTTAAGTAAAACACTGTCTTCAGAATCAGGCCTAAAAGGCGTCGACACCAGTAGTCGCCTTTTGAAAGGCGTCGACATCCTCAGACACCATTTAGCACGGAAATCCAGGAATTCCAGAAAACATAAATCAGGGGATTTCTGCCTTAACAGGCGTCATGGTTACCCGACGCTATTCAAATCGCGTCGCCCGCCCATGACGTCTTTTAGTCCCAGAATCCCCGAACTGGCAGACTTTCAGTAAGGCGGCTCCGGTCTAAAAGGCGTCGCGATGGCCCGACGCCCTTCAAAAAGGCGTCGTCCATGCACGACGTCTTTCAACCCCAGGAACCAGTCTGTCATGAGCCCGAGGGCTCCCTTTTCAACCCCAACAACCCCAAAATTACCCAAAAACGGAGGGGAAAGAGGGCAATTCAATCAACAGGAAACCACATTCATGGAAATCCCCCATATCATCAAGAAGAACACCTAAACATGCTTGTTCTACCCGCCAAAACCAAAGATCCATAACATGCTCAAACGGGGAAAACATGGTTTAAACACAATGCTATGGGAACCGTCACCCTACCGGTTACTCGAACGCCTCCTAGCTTCAAGCCGTCCACCCGTCTCGCCCCACGCCGCCGCCGGTACCGCCGTGGTCGTCCTTACTCCACCGTGACGTCGGCCGCCGTCCGGAGAGTAAAACGCCGCAGTGGAAGTGGAGGTGGTAGTGGTAGGAGCTAGATAGAGGATGGAGTGGAGGGAGAGATGGAATGGTGGGAGGAAAAGAGGGAGGCGAAGAAATCGCCGCCGAGTTCGCCGGAAGGGAATGAGAGAAAGAAAGAAGGAAGAAAAGTGAGGGAAAGAAGGAGGGCTCGCGGGGTTAACCAGAGAGTGGCTAAAACGCGTCGACATCTACGGACGTCTATCAGGTGACGTGACGGCCGCTCTGACAAAACTCTGAAACGCGTAGGCCTATGCAGACGCCGTTCAGGCGACATGTCAGGGCCGTACTCTGACAATCCCAGAGTCACAGTCTGAAAGGCGTCGTCCCATGCGGACGGCGTTCAGACGACACGACAGGGCCGTACTCTCGCGGCCCAAAGCCAGCCCACGTGGCACCCACGTGGCAGAACCTAAAACGCGTCCGCAACGGTGGACGCCGTTTAAACCGCGACGAGCGGGCTCGACGCGAAACATCACAGAGTCTCTGCCCCACTGGAGCCTGAACTACAGGGTCCGACCCCGAAAACCGAATCCGAAAGCCTCAGTCCTTACATGGAGAGTTTAGGAGAGAACTCTTCTTCCCTTAGAATTCAAAAAAGAATCTTGTTCATTCGGTAATCCAGCATAGTATGGTGTTGTTCTAACCAGTCTATCTCTAGAATGACATCAAAGTCTTGCATCTTAAGCACATGTAATTGTGTGAAGAGTCGCCTACCCTCGAACTCTACTTTAAGAAAAGTAGTGCACTTTTGGCATTGGAGAACTCTTTTAGGAGTGAAAACCGTCATAAGGACTGGAGTTTCTACTAGATCTATCTTATCAGGTAATGACTATATGAATTCTTCTGAAATGAAGGAATGCGTAGCACCAATATCAAAAAGAACTCGAGTATAAGTATCGACAATAAGAACCGTACATTCAGTGACGTTCTCAACGGCCCCCATATCTTCCCGAGTCAAGGCAAAAACACGAGCTGGCGTTCATGATTTGGTCGGAACTGTTAGGTGCATTGATGTTGGTGTTCGCATAGGAGTGGTTCTAACCTTAGGACAGTTCCTCATAATGTGTCCAGTCTCCCCACAACCAAAACATCGACCGGATCCCCTCAGGCATTCACTACCTTCATATATTTTCCTACATTTTTGACACAAAGGATAAGAGGGAACCCGAGCAGATGGAGTAACAATCATTACTGGCATCTTTGGGGATTCAGTCTTCCTTTTCTTAGGCATAGATGATGATGCTTGCCTCTGCATAGACAAAGATGCATGCCTCTTGAGATCTACCTTACATTCTTCTAAATAAATCTCATGCTCAGCTTCTTGCCTGCACGCAGCTTCCACCACCTCTTCATAGAGCTAAATTTGAGCGCCACCAGCTTAGTGCGTAATATGGGTTTTAGCCCCATCAGAAATTTTTGGAGTTTCCAACGTTCATCAAGGCACATGTGAGGTGCGAATTTTGCCAACTCAGAAAATCTGGCTTCATACTCTATAACTGACATAGTGCCTTGGGTCAGGGATAGAAACTCCTGCATCATTTTATCTTGAATGTGCTGTGGAAAGAACTTAGCTTTGAAGGCTGTCAAAATTTCTTCCCACGTTACCTCTCCTTCTCTTCCAACAAACTTTGTACAGAGGGTAGAAGACCACCATGTATCTGCCCAATCCTGTAGCATGCAACTTCCTAGATTTACTTTATCAGTATTTGGGCAACGGATGGCACAAAAGATCTTTTTGATCTCCCGTATCCAACTTTTAGCTATCAAGGAGGTCAGGCAGGAGCTCCCATATCAAGGGATGATGGTGGAGGAACAGGTGTAGCATTCTGGGGCTCTGGACTACCCCTTCTGGTCCTAGGCATCCTCCCTCGTCCGTTAGTTGCCATGACCTATAGGACAAGTCATAGGTTAGTCCAGGTTTACCTAAGTCTGGTGTAAGGATTGAGGTTTCGGATCTGGTTATCGGGTCAGTTTCGGAGTCGGATCCCTTAGTTTGGGCCCTGATGGGGCTGAGACTTAGTTTCTGTTTCACGTCGAGCAAGCTCGACGCGGTTTAAATGGCGTCCAGCATTGTAGATGTGTTTTAGGCTGTGCCACGTGGGCTGGTCTTGGGGCGCAAGAGTACGGCCCCGGTCTTATCGTCTGAATGGCGTCTTGCATGCACAACGCCATTTGGAGTACGACCCTGGTTTGTCATTGTACGGCCCGGTCTTGTCATCTGAATGACGTCGGACTTGCACGACACGTTTTACCCAGCTTCTGGTTGACCCCGCGAACCCTCCCTCCTTTCTCTCATTCTCTCCTTCCTCTTCTCTCTCCTCTCTTCCCTCCGGCGAACTGGCGAACCCTTTCCCCCCTCTCCTTCCTTTCCTCTCTCCATTTCTCCTCTCCCTCCACTCCATTAACCTACCAACTTCCTCCACTACCACCACCACTTCCTCCGCGGCGCACTTCTCTCCGGACGGCGGCCGACGTCCTGGTGGAGTAACGGCGTCCATGGCGGTACCGGCGGCAGCGTGTGGTGAGGCGGGTTGGCGGCTTGGAGCTAGGAGGAGTTTGAGTAACTGGTAGGGTGACGAACCCCGCTGTATTTCGTTTAAAAACCATGTTTTCCCACTTTGGAGCATATTTAGGGGTTTTCTTGAGGTGAAAATACTAAACGCATGTAATGAGAAATTGGGTGTTTTAATGGGTATTTAGGTTCTTCTCCTCATTCTTCGCGTTTTTCGTGTTTTTACACGATTTTGGGGAAGAAATCCCACCCCGTGGATCGGGAGATGGCAGAGGGAGAACCTGTCTGTAAGGGTTAAATGACGTCGTGGGACAGCGACGCCTTTTAGAAAGGCGGCTTCGACCCACGACGTGATTTAGCCCAAATACCAGACTCTGTCTCTAGACGGATGAGCGTCCAGGAACAACGACGCCTTTCAAAGGGCGACTTACATGGGCGACGCGTTTTAAGTGAAATTCACCCGTAGCCGGTCTCTGCTTCTGTCGCTATCAGGCGACTAGGGATAGCAACGTCTTTCAAAAGGCGGCTACATATGACGACGCGTTTTAAGCCATTTCCGAGGCCAGATTTCATATGAACCAGTTTAGAAAGCTTGAATGACGTCGGCCTTGGGGACGCGATTCAAGACAGAATCACATTAATTCATACTATTAACATATCTTCACACTGTTAGATAGTTTGGTTAAATGCATGCTTGAAATCGTACTCGAGGATGAGGATTTTTACGTGATCGGATCGCACTGTATTGTGTTTCGTGCGACCGTGGACCTAGAGTGACAGTTGTAGCGCTTAGCCATCCTGTGTCAGTGTGGGAGAGACACAGCGCCGGTGTGGGAGTGGTGGGGTGGCGCCTAGAGAGAGGGTCACCTGGTGTACCCCGGGATTAGCTAGTACCGGTGTAGGAGTGGTACCTTTGGAGTGTCACTCGTGCTGGGGAAAGTAGAAACCACCCAGAGCCAGTTGAGCCGGAGTAGCTAGCGTGCTATCCGAGGGGTTACGGTTTGGTCTCAGGAGGTCGGTGTTTCCCGCGTTCGGCCGTATGGTTGGCGTGCTTTGCCGAGACGCTGGTTGTAGGCTCCTTGGTAAAATGGTTTCAGAGTTGTGCATGTTACATTTCGAATGCATGTGTTTTATATCAAAATTTAGGGATTGTGTTACTGTTAGAATTGGGTGGCCTCAAAGCCAATCATTGTACATTCTAGTTCAGATTATTAATAAAGGCAATTATTTCTTCATTTAATAGTTCTCGCTAACGACTATCGTAATGAAGGTCCATAGATGATGCGTGTTTGAATGCCGTCGTTAAAACACAAACAACATCAATCTTAATTTCCGAATCTCAATTAAAAATAACAAGGTAGTGCATGGTTGAGACCGGGTCGATCCACGGAGAACTAGAATTCTTATTTTGAAAACTTTGAGATTTTTAGCCAAATTGGTTCATAGGTGTGATTTTAAAAACAAATCTAGAAAAGGTAATTACCAAAATTCACTAACAGGTTTAAAACACCTAATTCTTGTTAAGGAACTACTATTTAAGACACTATTAATCAAATTAAGCAAAATATATGCACCTAACTAAATAATTCAAGTTTAGAGAAAATAGGAGTATCCACAAGAGAAACGTCAACTTGCTCACTGTTAATAGAGTAACAACTATTACAATAGTTCAAAAAAAATTAACAACAAATATGTTAACTAATTGCTTAACACTCTAAAAAAAATGAGAATAACAAAGATGCCACAGTGACAGGTTCTGCCTCAGGAGGCTACTGTGAGTGCGGTGCGGTGCAGTGGACCGCGAAGGGGTACGTGGCAGGCGATGGGAGCAGGGGCTCGTTGGACCGAGGCGGTGCGAGGCGCTGGCGCGGCAGGCGAGGCAGCAGGCGGGGCGGCGGCGCGAGGCAGGAAGCCCAGCACGGGCGACGATGCCCCAGCCGCGCGAACGATGCGGTGTGGCCGCGTGGCGGAGGCGGGCCCGGCAAGTGCCGGCTGCGCGCGGGAAACGCCCGCCCAGCGGGCACGGGCGACGAGAACGGCGGCGCGAACAGCGGCGTGCTGCCGCGTGGTGCTGGCGGGCGGGAACGCTGGCGCGGACGACGAAGCGTGGCGGCGCGTGGGACCCAGGGGTGCGCTGGGCAAAGCTGCTGTGAGAGAGAGAGAAAGAAGCTGCGGGAGAGGGAGGAAAGAAAACAAACAGAGAGAGAGAAAATGACAGAGAAACAGAGGGAGAGAGAGCAGTGGGCGTGAGAGAGAGAGAAACTTGTGGGAGAGAAAGATGGGAGTGAGATCCAGAAACGTAGGGGGAGCAAGAGAGAGGTAAAAAAAAAATTCTGAAAATTGGAGTCCCCCACCTTGATCTTCTCCCCTAGTTTTATAGAAAAGAAGGGGGGGGGGGGTTTTGAATTTCAAAAGAGGTTTTAAAATCATGTTGTTAAGTTCCCCTTGATTTAGGGGATCCTCTTTAAAGCATTTAATTGATTTTTTTGAATTTCGAATTTCTGAAATGGATCTTTATTTTGAATTTCAGAATTCCCTCCTTCTTTCTCTCTTAGTTGGCATGTGGGCCCCAGTTGAAGCTAAAATACGAAAATAAAATGATGTTTTTGCCAGGATTCGAACCCTGGTTGCTTCCTTGACGTTCGGGTGGTCCAACCACTATGCCATCTGCTTGTTCATGTCCTGTTTCACATAAAATAACAGTTAAGTTCTCATAGCCATAAATCATTCAACAAATGGTTTATCTTATCATTCCATGTGATTTTGTCCTTTAAATTGATAGCAAATTATGTAAATTTGATCTGTTATTTATGTAAAATCGTGGACTTAACACACCCCCCAACTTAATCATTGCTAGTCCCTTAGCAATACAATCATTTGAAAGATTAGGACTACCATGATTAGTAAAAAGAATCACACTTCTCTTTAAAGGATATCTATTGCAAATGGTAGGTAATTGGAATTCAAGTTTTTCGTTCTCCCGCCCACTATACTTAGAATCATGACAAGTGATTGTGCATATTATTTGAGGTAATTGAAATTCGTTTCTATCCTGTTTGGTATATCGTTGCCTTTACTGCCTCTTGGGGTAGAATTACTCAGGGGAGAGAAATAGAAAAAGAGGTCTTTGAATTAGTTGGTTAGGTTCGCTTTTCGGTTTTCGCCCCGACTTAAAACTTTTTAGGATTTGGTCTTATTTTGCTGTGAAGGACTTTAGCACGATTGTTTTGTGCTTTGAGAGTGCATACTTTTTGCCACTCTCTTTATTTCTGTCTGAGGGGAGGTGCATACTTTTTGCCACCGTCCTTCCTTTGACTCTTTTGAAGCATATTTTTGATTTTCACGCTTTTGATTGTCCCTCTTTTTTTTTTTTTTCGAAGTGACCGCCTCCTTAAAGTATTAAGTGGTTTGATCTCCTATTACGAATCCTAACTTTCCATTCGTTTGACCTAAAAGAAAAAATAGAATGGGTAATTCTACACTTCAGGTAACTCAAGCAACTCTACACCTTTAGGATCTTCCACTCTTTCCAAGTTACCGTGTGTGTGTGAAAATCATCCTGTCGTGATTCATTGTAAAGAGAGGGGTTAACTCAAACTTTTACTCATCCTTTTACCTCAATTTTTGATCAAGATTCCCTAAATGAAGTGTGATAGATGTGAATTTCTGTTGGGGTGTGAAAATGAAACAATTTTTCTTTTGAAAATTTGTGTGAAAATTGAAAAAAATTTCACACTTTTTTGTTCATTTTAAACGATTTTATTCAATATGCATTATGATTCTCCCCCCAACTTGAATGACATTGTCCTCAATGGCATAGAAATGCACAAAAAATAATGATGAGGAGAGATACAACCTGAGATGTGACGAAGCTTTTCTCTGTTCCCCAAGGTGGATTTTATGAATTTTCTAAAAAGAAAAGAAAAGAAAGAATAATCAGAATAAAAATGAGAAGATTGGGTTGCCTCCCAATAAGCGCTAAGTTTAATGTCTTCAGCCAGACGAAATTATGTTCATTGTGGGTCACTTAGCTGCATGGATTCCAATGGACAATTTTGAAGGTTTTCAATGTAAGGTTTTAAGCGTTGCCCATTAACAGTAAATGTCTGTCCATTTTTTGGATCCATGATCTTGACCGCACCATGGTCAAAAGCTTTAATTACCACGAATGGCCCATCCCATCTTGATTTCAATTTCCCAGGAAACAAACGCAACCTTAAGTTAAATAGCCAGACTTTTTGATGAGGGTGAAAAGATTTCCTCACAATATGTTTATCATGAAAAGCTTTAGTCTTGGCTTTATAGATTTTCGAGTTCTCATAGGCTTCATTTCTTATTTCATCTAGTTCGCTCAATTGTAAGGTTCGGTGTGAACCTGCTTTGATTAGATCAAGATTGACCTGTTTGATAGCCCAATAAGCTCTATGTTCTAATTCCACTGGGAGATGGCAGGCTTTTCCAAAGACTAGTCTGTATGGTGACATGCCAATAGGAGTTTTATAAGCAGTCCGATAGGCCCACAAAGCATCATCTAACCTTTCAGACCAATCTTTTCTATCGGGCCTAACAGATTTTTGCAAGATATTCTTGATTTCTCTATTGGATATCTCCACTTGGCCACTAGTTTGGGGATGGTAAGGAGTAGCAAGCTTATGAGTAATCCCATATCTTTTGAGCAGTGCTCGAAATTGAGAATGAGTGAAGTGCGAACCCCCATCACTAATGATAGCCTTTGGCCATCCGAACCTAGAAAAGATATTCTTCTGTACAAATTTCATCACCACCTTGTGATCATTGGTCCGGGTGGCTATTGCTTCAATCCATTTAGACACATAGTCCACTGCCACCAAGATGTATTCGCATCCAAAAGATGGTGGAAAAGGGCCCATGAAATCTATTCCCCAAACATCAAAAATTTCAACCACTAAGATTGGATTTAGAGGCATCATATCTCTTTTAGTGATATTTCCAACAGCTTGACATCTTAGGCATGTTTTGCTAAACTCATAAGCATCCTTGAAGAGTGTGGGCCAATAGAAACCGCTTTGTAAAACCTTTGCTGCGGTTTTCTTTCCGGAGAAATGACCTCCACAAGCAAGGTTGTGGGAAAAGTTCAAAACACTTTGTTGTTCTTCTTCAGGCACACATCTCCGGATTATTTGATCTGGACAAATTTTGAAGAGTTCAGGGTCTTCCCAAAAGTAATACTTCTCTTGAGAGAAGAATTTATCTTTTTCATTTTTTGTCCATCCTTGTGGGATTTGACCAGTCACCTTAAAATTCACAATATGTGCATACCATGGTGGTGACATGTGGGAAATGGCTAAGAGGTGTTCATCAGGGAATGAATCTCTCATTGGTTCATTATCTGAAATCATGATTCGGGAGAGATGATCAGCAACCACATTCTCGGACCCCTTTTTGTCCCGAATCTCCAAATCAAATTCTTGGAGGAGTAGGATCCACCTGATTAATCTTGGTTTGGCATCTTTCTTTGTCAACAGATATTTCAATGCCGAGTGATCAGAATAAATAATCACTTTTGCCCCCAAAAGGTAAGATCGAAACTTCTCTAGGGCAAAAACAACAGCTAACAATTCTTTTTCTGTGGTGGTATAGTTCATTTGAGCATCTACAAGTGTACGACTTGCATAATAAATCACCACAGGCTTTTTATTTATTCTTTGTCCCAGTACTGCCCCCATAGCATAATCAGAAGCATCGCACATTATCTCAAATGGCAAAGACCAATCAGGCGATTGGAGAATGGGGGCTTTGATCAGAGCTTCTTTTAAAGATTTAAATGCTTCCAAGCATTTTTCATCAATATGGAATGGGACATCTTTGGCTAAGAGAAGAGTTAATGGTCGGGCAATTTGGGAGAAATTTTGGATAAACCGGCGGTAGAAGCCGGCATGGCCCAAGAATGACCGAATTTGCTTTACCGAAGTGGGTGGAGGAAGATTGGCGATTAGGCTAACTTTAGCTTTATCCACTTCAATACCTCTTCCAGACACTATATGGCCCAAAACTATGCCCTCTTTAACCATGAAATGACTCTTTTCCCAACTTAGAACCAAATTGGTCTCTATGCATCTTCCCAGTACATTTTTCAAATTCTCCAGACAAATTTCAAATGAATCCCCGAATATTGAAAAATCATCCATGAATACTTCAAGGAATTCTCCCACCATATCTGAAAAGATGGCCAACATGCACCTTTGGAAAGTTGCTGGTGCATTACATAGTCCAAATGACATTCTTCGGAATGCAAATGTGCCAAATGGACATGTGAATGTGGTTTTCTCCTGATCTTCTGGATATATAGCCACTTGATTATATCCCGAATATCCATCTAAGAAACAGAAATATTGCTGACCCGCTAGCTTTTCCAAAATTTGATCAATAAACGGGAGTGGGAAATGATCTTTCTTTGTCATTGTGTTTAATTTTCTGTAATCAATACAAACTCTCCACCCCGTGGTTAGCCTAGTGGGCATTTCTTCACCTTTTTCATTTGTCACCACAGTTAAGCCAGACTTCTTTGGCACTACTTGGGTTGGGCTTACCCACTTGCTATCAGATATTGGGTATATGATACCCGCATCTAGCCATTTCACCACTTCTTTCTTAACCACTTCCATGATAATAGGATTCAATTTCCTTTGCATTTCTCTGCTTGGTTTTGCATTATCTTCAAGGTAAATATGATGCATGCATGTGGTTGGGCTTATTCCTTTCAAATCAGCTACTGACCACCCTATGGCTTCTTTATGAGTTCGAAGAACTTCAATGAGTTGTTCTTCTTGGGTAGGGTTAAGATCCGTAGCTATGATCACAGGTAGAGTTTCAGATGGGCCCAAAAAGACATATTTGAGAGATTCCGGCAAAGGTTTGAGCTCTAATTGAGGAGGAACTTGGAGAGATGGAGGAGTAGGTTCTAGATTGAGTTCAGGTAAAGGCTCAACCTTATTGGGCTGCCAAGTCCTTTTATTCAAATCTGATATGGCCATTAACTCCTCTTCCTCTTCAAATTGGGCCGAAGGGGATGTTTCTATAATCTTATCAACCACATCAATTGCAAAGCAATCTTCCCCATCCTGCATATGGCCAGAAGCTTTGAAAATGTTGAGGGATAATTTGTGATCTCCAAATGAGATATCCATTAACCCAGATTTGCAGTTAATGATGGCATTTGCAGTGGCTAGAAAAGGTCGGCCCAATATGATTGGGCTATTTCTCAGATGTTGAACGGGCTCCATGTCAAGGATGACAAAATCAACTGGGAAGTAGCACGTATCAATCCTGACAATGACATCTTCCACCATTCCTTTCGGTGTCCTAAGAGATCTATCGGCCAATTGTAGGATCACCGGAGTTGGTTTCAATTCTCCTATTCCAAATTTTTCATAAACTGAAGTGGGTAATAGGTTCACACTTGCTCCAAGGTCCAATAATGCCTTATCAAAGGTGGTTCCTTCAACAACACAAGAGATAAGTGGTGCTCCAGGATCTTTCATCTTTTTAGGCATTTGGTTGAGCAAAATGGCACTCACTTCTTCAGACAGAAAGACTTTTTTGGGATTTGCTTTAGGCTCTCTCTTGTGAGTGCAAAGTTCTTTCAAAAACTTGGCATAGGCCGGCACATGTTGGATTGCATCAACCAATGGAATGTTAATGTGGACTTGTTTAAATAAGTCCATTAACTGTTCATTTTTGGCTTGGATTTGATGCTTTCTTTGCTCTTTGCCATTTTCTAAAGCTTGTGGAAAAGGGATTTTTGGTTTATAATTCTCAGGACATTCCTCCATTTTTCCTTTTCCTTGAATGATATTGGGTTGTTCATTCTCATCTTCATCTTCTTCTCCTTTTTCTTCTTCATTTTGTTCAAGATTGGGCTGACTAGATCCTTGATTTGGGTAAGGATCCGGCAAGACTTTTCCACTTCTTAAGGCCGAAATTGCTTTCGCATTTTCTAACTGCGGGCCTCTTGGTGGAGTTGGGCTCATTTGGGGTTAAACTTGAGGATTAGGTAAGATTGGTTGATGTTGGAAACCCGGAGGATAGTTTCGCGGGTTTGCAATGGGTTGACTTGGTAATGGGCCCACTTCCCTCCTCATGGTTGTATCAGCCATTTGACCCAATTGGGCTTCCAATTTTGAAATGGATTGTTGTTGAGAGATGACCAATTGTTGCAATTGTTGCTGCTGTTGTTGTTGATTCATGAGTAATTGTTGCAGCATATTGAATTTGTCATCATTTTGATTTGATGGCTGATGTTGTGGGATTTGATATGGAGGTTGAGAGAACATATTCTGGTTGTTATTGGGCTGAAAGTAAGGGGCTTGAGCTTGTTGGCTTTTGTTGAAAGATTGATTTGGATAGTAATTCTGTTGATGGGCCCTGTTCTGAAAATTTTGTGCTTGTGGATTTGGAGCTGGGGCTTGTTGAGATTTCCATGAAAAATTAGGATGATTCTTCCAACCAGGGTTGTAGGTGTTAGAATATGGATCATGATTGGGCTTTGAATAACTCTGGGCTGCTTGGACTTGTTCTTGGATGAACGGTGGCAATTGGGCTGCCGTGGGACACTCACTGACATGGTGAGTTGGGCTGGCACAAAGACTACAAGCTTCTTGGTAAGATGAAGAGGATTCAGAGTAAGGTCTTGATTGTGCATGGATATTAGATCCTTGGTTATTCGAAGCTAGGACTTGGTCTAGCTTTTGGGCCATAAGATCCATTTTGCTCATTTGTTGGGCCAAAAGGTCCACCTTATCCAACTTTTGAGCCAAGGCATTGATATCCATCTTAGGTTCAAATTCTCCTCTATTTCTTATTTCATAGACTCCAGTCCGTTTGGATGTTCCCACAGATCTTTCATATGATGAAAGTGAAGCATGATTTATTGAATTTTCACTTAGCATTTCAAACAAATCATAAGCTTCTTCCTCACTTTTGCTCATGAATGCTCCTCCACAAGATGCATCTACCATTTGCCTGTATTGTGCATCTAAACCTTCATAGAATGCTTGCACAATTTGCCATCTAGACAATCCATGATGTGGACATTTTCTCAACAATTCTTTCAATCGTTCCCAAGATTCATGAATTTGTTCTCCTGGTAATTGTGAGAATCCAGTTATAGCTCTTCTCATTGTATTTGTTCTCCCGATAGGATAGAATTTTTTTAAGAATTCTTGTTGCATTTCGGGCCAAGTCTTAATGGGCTTCCCTATCGTTCCAAGCCAATATTTGGCTTTGTCCTTAAGTGAGAAAGGGAATAGGGTAAGTCGAAGGGCATCTTCTGTGAAATCTTGAATTTTCACGGTTGAGCAAATTTCAAAGAATTCATCCAAATGTTTATATGGATCTTCATTGGTATTCCCATAAAAAGATGGGAGCATTTGGATGGTGCTTGGCTTGATCTCTTAATGGCTAGCATGGACATTAGGCAATTGGATACAAGATGAAGGGTTATAGTCTTGAGGAATGAAGTATTCCTTCATTTGTTTTGGCATTTGTTGATTGTTTCCAGCCATTTGATGTTGAATGTTGGTTTGGTGATGTAGGTATCTCTCAATTTCTTGAATGGGTTTGATAATATATGGCTTTTGAGATCTTCTACCTAGCATACACTAGACCAAGATGAGATGAGAATGGTTATTTTTGTGATTTTTATTTTTATATTTTTTATGTTTATTTATGCAAAGACAAACAAGTTAATAACGAATTCCTAATGACGTAAGTGTGTCCTAGACTTAAAGATGAGATTTCTCACAAAATGGCTAGAATTCACTATGAATCACCCCTACAATAGATCAATCGGCCAGGTAAGAGGTGGGATAGTGGGAGGCTCCCCCTACTTTCGTAGGGACCTAATTAAATAACCACTTGTCCACTTAGGCGTTTGCCTTTGTAACCTCTAGCCTAGACACCGTTGTCCAAAGTCAAAATGAATTCAAAGCTTGTTCCAATCATATTGTGAACCCTAGGTGCAATTGCTACTTGATTTTTATTTGGCTTGGGACAATGCAAGATGGAGTGTTGGTGGTTTGTGGGCCAAGGAAGGGTGATGAAATCCCCACCTTATCTTGTGATGAAGATGCCCTTAAATTGTTTTATCAATGAGATGCACACCACAATTCAACCAAGTTTGTTTTGTGCAATAATGAAATGACAATGCATGAACATGTTGTTTGCACAATATTGAAAAACTTACCTTGCCTCCCGCACTCTTCAACATGAAATAAGTGGCAAAAATTTAAAACTAATGCATTCCTAAATGATGCATGTCCTAAAACATGGTGGTTTGGTTTCTAATCTTGAAATGCAAATTTTTTTTAATTTTGTTTTTCTGATTTTTTTTTTTTTTATTTAATGAGGGCTATGTCTATTTTAAGCAAATCTAAACATAAAAATATTGAAAAGATTGGAACAAACTCACCAGTTGAGCTTTCCTTTTGTCTTTTTTTTTTTTTTAAATTCTGCAAAAAGAGAAAATGAATGTGAGTATGGATTTATACAAATGGACCCAAAATAATCAAAAATAAAAATTCTAATTCCCCGGCAACGGCGCCAAAAATTGATGCGTGTTTGAATGCCGTCGTTAAAACACAAACAACATCTATCTTAATTTCCGAATCTCAATTAAAAATAACAAGGTAGTGCATGGTTGAGACCGGGTCGATCCACGGAGAACTAGAATTCTTATTTTGAAAACTTTGAGATTTTTAGCCAAATTGGTTCATAGGTGTGATTTTAAAAACAAATCTAGAAAAGGTAATTACCAAAATTCACTAACAGGTTTAAAACACTTAATTCTTGTTAAGGAACTACTATTTAAGACACTATTAATCAAATTAAGCAAAATATATGCACCTAACTAAATAATTCAAGTTTAGAGAAAATAGGAGTATCCACAAGAGAAACGACAACTTGCTCACTGTTAATAGAGTAACAACTATTACAATAGTTCAAAAAAAATTAACAACAAATATGTTAACTAATTGCTTAACACTCTAAAAAAAATGAGAATAACAAAGATGCCACAGTGACAGGTTCTGCCTCAGGAGGCTACTGTGAGTGCGGTGCGGTGCAGTGGACCGCGAAGGGGTACGTGGCAGGCGATGGGAGCAGGGGCTCGTTGGACCGAGGCGGTGCGAGGCGCTGGCGCGGCAGGCGAGGCAGCAGGCGGGGCGGCGGCGCGAGGCAGGAAGCCCAGCACGGGCGACGATGCCCCAGCCGCGCGAACGATGCGGTGTGGCCGCGTGGCAGAGGCGGGCCCGGCAAGTGCCGGCTGCGCGCGGGAAACGCCCGCCCAGCGGGCACGGGCGACGAGAACGGCGGCGCGAACAGCGGCGTGCTGCCGCGTGGCGCTGGCGGGCGGGAACGCTGGCGCGGACGACGAAGCGTGGCGGCGCGTGGGACCCAGGGGTGCGCTGGGCAGAGCTGCTGTGAGAGAGAGAGAAAGAAGCTGCGGGAGAGGGAGGAAAGAAAACAAACAGAGAGAGAGAAAATGACAGAGAAACAGAGGGAGAGAGAGCAGTGGGCGTGAGAGAGAGAGAAACTTGTGGGAGAGAAAGATGGGAGTGAGATCCAGAAACGTAGGGGGAGCAAGAGAGAGGTAAAAAAAAAATTCTGAAAATTGGAGTCCCCCACCTTGATCTTCTCCCCTAGTTTTATAGAAAAGAAGGGGGGGGGGGTTTTGAATTTCAAAAGAGGTTTTAAAATCATGTTATTAAGTTCCCCTTGATTTAGGGGATCCTCTTTAAAGCATTTAATTGATTTTTTTGAATTTCGAATTTCTGAAATGGATCTTTATTTTGAATTTCAGAATTCCCTCCTTCTTTCTCTCTTAGTTGGCATGTGGGCCCCAGTTGAAGCTAAAATACGAAAATAAAATGATGTTTTTGCCAGGATTCGAACCCTGGTTGCTTCCTTGACGTTCGGGTGGTCCAACCACTATGCCATCTGCTTGTTCATGTCCTGTTTCACATAAAATAACAGTTAAGTTCTCATAGCCATAAATCATTCAACAAATGGTTTATCTTATCATTCCATGTGATTTTGTCCTTTAAATTGATAGCAAATTATGTAAATTTGATCTGTTATTTATGTAAAATCGTGGACTTAACAATAGACAAATGTATGGGATATTGAATCATGATGAGATCATGATAGTGAGATCAATATCCTAAGGCAATTGTCTTAAATAGTTCTCGATCATAGGATATTTGAGTTGGACATTAAATATCCGATAACATCGACACAAGTTATGTCTGCTCATATGATGAGGGTGAATGATCTCACATTCACTCGTGTGGTGACACTAAGACAAACAAGTGGGTGGTCATTAGAGAATGAGTTCACTGAAAAGACCCAAATAAGAATTCTTGGATGGTAATTATACCTATTAGTCAACCAGGGAATTCTATCGTTGCAGTAGCACAGTTGGTCCTTTGACCTGAGTCACCAATGATACCTTGTTTGTGGACCATTGTATCTTGATTCTCTGACTCGTGGACTTAAACCATTAAGTCCACCATAATTGGTCTTTCAGATACAGTGGAAAGCTTGCGAAGGTAATTGAGTGAACAACAAGGGATCACTCACTCTTGGTATAAGACTGGAGAGAGAATGTCCCATGGATGTGTACACAGAAATCCCTGGCCAGGGTCAAATGAAAGAGATGTCTTTCTAGATATTAACTGTGTAGTGACTGAGATTTCGAGTTCTGTATTCGGGTCGGGTTCGGGCCGGATCCCCTGGTTTGGACCCTGGAGGGGTCTTGAGATTTCTAACTGAATGGCGTCAACAGTGCTCGACGCCTTTCAAAAGGCGTCAGGGTGTGTGGACGCCATTTAGGTCTGCTGGTTGTTGTGCCACGTGTGAGCCACGTGGGCGGGTTTCGGGCCGCGAGAGTACGGCCCCTGTCAGATTTGTCTGAACGGCGTCCTGCTCGGTCGACGCGTTTCAGACTGCGACACCTGCGGTGTCAGGGTACGGCGCCAGAGCGTTGTCAGTACGGCCTGTCTTGTCGTCTGAACGGCGTCCGCGGTGGGCGACGCGTTTCAGAGCACTGTCAGTACGGCCGTCCTGTCAACTGATAGGCGTCTGCCTCGATCGACGCGTTTTAGCGGGATTCTGGTTGACCCCGCGAGCCTCCCCTTCTTTCCCTCATTCTCACCTTCACACTCTCTCTCCTCACCCTCTCCGCCCTCTCCGACGCTCTTCTTTCCCTTCCCTTCCTCTTCTTCCTCTTCCACCACTCCAACACCACCTTACCTCTCACCTCTACCTCCACCACCTCCTTCGCGGCGTTCCCTTCTCCGGACGGCGGCCGACGTCCCGGCGGAGTGGCGGCGTCCTCGAGGGTACCGGCAGCGGTGTGTGGTGCGGCGGGACGGCGGCACGGAGCTTGGTGGAGTTCAAGAACCGGTAGGGGGACGAAACCTTGCATGTGTGCTCGTTTGCTTCTTGGCGTGATAGGGCGTGTTTGGGGTTAGATTGAGCATGTTTAGGGAGATTCCTTGTGGGAATGGTGGTGCTTGTGGACTCGGTTTCGTAGCATGCTTGCGATGGTTGGACTTCTCTTCTTCTCCTTTTGGTTTTTGGGGCTTTTCGGGGTGCTCGGGGTTCAAGGGTGAGACCCTCGGGTCGAACCAGGAAACCTGGTTTCTGTCGCTAAATGGCATCGTGCCTGGTCGACGCCTTTCCGAAAGACGTCGGGTCGGTACGACGCGTTTTAGGGCAGAAACCTCCCTGTTCGAGGTTTCCTGAGTTAGGGGTTCTGCGCTAAATGACGGCATGGATGGACGATGCCTTTCTGAAGGACGTCGGGCCATCATGACGCCATTTAGGCAGGAAATGCGCCCGTTTAAGGATTCTGTAATCGGGATTTCTGGGTTGAATGGCGTCGGGCGACCCTGACGCGTTTTAAAACGGCGGCTTCACTGGTGGACGCGTTTTAAAGATAATATGGCTTTTAATAAACCTGTCTAAGGTGTAGACACGCTAATTTTGACGTCATTTTGAGTAAATTTCATATCATATAATAATGCCTCAGAATGGTTTGATACTTAATCATTGATTAATTTTTATTGATATTTTTGAGTGTCGGGTTGAACAGACATATTGAATTGATTTTAGCTCAAATTTCAGTTAAAATATGAAGAATCCTAAAAGGCGTCGACTCATGTAGACGCGTTTTAGAGTTTATTCTTATTTTACCGTTTAAATTTGAATTTTAATTAATTGATTTATTAACTAAAAGGCGTCTGTGAGTGTCGACGCGATTTAAGTTTCCTAAGCTGTTTTAACTTCTCTTCCGGATGTTTATCCTTATCTTAATTAGGGTAAAAGACGTCTACACACGTGGACGCGTTTTAGCTAATAAAGATAAAGATAAGTTTTCCCGGATATTTATCCTTATCTTAATTAATCTGAAAGGCGTCAGCCAAGGTGGACGCGTTTTAGATAATTACAGATAAAGATGAATTAATCAGTGATTATCTGTCGATTAATATAGATAAATCCTAGATTTTTCCATGTTAATCGCGAACGCAGAAAATGCCTATAAATACCTTGCATCTCAAGGAGTTAAAAAAAGAGAGAGAGAGAGCCACAGCGTTATAGTGATTTGAAGATCGAAGCAACCACGTCGGAACGCCGGAGCGCTGCTATTTCCAGAAGTCGGCATCCTTCTTCAAGATCTTCATCTCCTTCAAAGCTTCAATCAACTGGACTGGGCATAAGTTTTTCATATTAGAATTTCATTTTCATTCATTAGTTTCATTCTCTCATACTCACTGCATGCATCACACACCACATCATTAATTTTCCAAAACCCATCTGTTCTTAAGGGGTTTCAAAGTCATTTAAAACAAGTGAGTTGCTGTTTATACATGTTTCTAATCATAGTTAACTATATTATTTCCATTTAGATTCTCATCACTATTTCTTCTTTATTTTTCTGTCTCTGCTGCATCCAACAACTGAACAACAAGAAATCAAAAAGAGGGAAATCAAGCACGAAGCCAGGAGAACTTATGGACGATCCTCAACATTCAACAGCAAGAACAAAAGAACAAAGAGGCTCTCTTTCTTCAGCCGGCTGAAGGAGGGGAACCAAGGATTCAATTTTCCGCATTTAAACAGGTAGGCGATCAAACTTCTTTTGAAGCTTTTTAGTTAAAAGTTTCTGGCGATCACAGCACCTTAGTTGCATTTTTTTTAATAGGTTAATTTACCCTAAACAACATAGTTTTTCACATAAATCACACGAGCAAATTTTCAGCACCTACAGCTCTTTTGGCGATCACGGTGGGACTTGGTCTCGCCGTCTTTTAATTTCTTTTGTTCTTGCTATTATCATACCGGGCACCCACGGTGCACCACTTGTGTCTTTCGACACGTCCTCACCAATTGGTGAGTGTTTAGTTTGTTTAATTTCCCTCGTGCAGCACGTGCACACCCCAGTGGCAAGATCTTGCCTCCCCTTTGATTAGTTTAAAAAGCTGTTTTTAGTGATAAAATGCTGTGTGATTGCGTGATTTCTTAGTTGTTTAGATAGTAAACCATCCTGTTTAAAATCTGAAACTAAAAATCTTTGCATGAGTCGATTGTTTACTGCATTTTTCCCTGTTTAAGGAGGATTCGACCCAGAAAATCCTTCTGGAAATCTGTTTCTGCGAACTAAAAAGCGTCCAGGAACAACGACGCGTTTCAAAACCGCGTCATTATTCCTAGACGCCTTTTAGCCTCCAGATTATCTCTGTCGTTTACATCTGTTTCTGTGAAATAATTAACTTCTGTGTTGAATAGCGTCGACAATCATCGACGCGATTCAAACAGTTTTTAGTTATTTTCCAGGTTTTTCTGCTGTTTGCATCTGTTCTCTGCGAAAGAATTAAGTTCTGTTCTGAATAGCGTCGACTATAATCGACGCGATTCAGACAGTTTCTTAATTATTTTTCAGTTTCCAGATTTCTACGTTGAGTGCTAGCTACACATTACTCTATTAAGCATTAGAGGCCATCCAGGTCGCAGGGCATACGCATTGAGGCTAAAACCCTCCTTTTCTTAGGAACACATTACTCGACGTTAGCAACTCTCTCTGATTGGGTTGGTCCCTTGATCAGACTAGAGAAGTTGACGTTGAGACCTCCATAAGTCCCCAAAATCAAGGTATTCCTCCTTGATCATCGGGCTGGTTGTACCAATTGAAGTCCCGGCTAGATTCCGAGAGCGTTGTGAGAGAAAACCTTAGAGAATAACGGTGGAAATCAAACTGAAACTAGGATCCTTCCTTGAGCGAAATTGTGGTTTAATCCAATTCAAATAACTCAACAAGGAATCCTGAAATCACGTTAAGCATCCACTTGTTTGGTTAATTTCTACACAACTTGTTTGATTAAATCTTTGAAAAGAGAATCTAATATCATGTTGCTGCGATCAGGCAGAGATTTGAGTATGGCCCAAGACGCCATTATCAACTACGAGGGAGATGCTAATGCCCCTCGCAATTCTGATTTCAACTACGAGAACGGGAGAGATGCTGATGCCTCTCGTAATTCTGTACCCATTCCAGTTCGACATGACGGGAATGTACGAACTCCTCTTTTTAATCCGCACGATCAATATCATGATCTTCCTCCGCATGAATATGCGATTCCCAATCCTGACTTTGAGGGGGACATGAATCAGCATGATCCCTCATCCTCCGATCCTACGGATCTTGTCAATGCTCTGGGAGTTCTTGCCTCCCGACTGGACCCTCAGCAGTTCGAGGCGATCCAGTCCATCTTGAAGGGGAAGGCACCCATGCAGCCTGCCGAGCCGAATCATGTGGCTCCCCCCGTTGTTCCTCAACAACCTCTTCCTCCTCCTCCTTATATCCAACAGGCCATAGAAGGCCTTCATCTTACCTCTCGGCCAACTGGGCCACAACTTTCTTCATCCAGGCAACCAGCTAGACCGCAGACGCCCATTTACCAAAACGCCCTCGGGCATGGCGGAAGCTCTGCCGGACCTCATCCTTATTACCCTCCTTGTCCAACGTACTCTAGGCAGCAGGCCTATCAAGTACTTCCTCCTCCTCCTCCTCCCCAGGCAGATCTAACCACGCAGACGTTGCTGGCCAAGATGGAGCGCATGGACGAGCAGTTCAACAATCTTCAGAAAATGATGGGGGTTAAAGCTGTGCCAGAAATTAACTTACCGAGCCTGCCAGTATTCCACCTGCCACCCTCTGAAATGCCAGTGTATCGAAAGTATAACGGTACTGGTAACCCCTTCACGCACCTGAAGGAGTTCATGTACGAATCCTCCTTTTGGCAGAATGATAAGAGGTCATTGGCTTTCTTGTTCAGGAGATCCCTAGAGGGACCAGCCCTCGAGTGGTTCTTTTCTCTGGAACCCTCAGAAGTAGAGGATTACGGTATCGTTTCACGTAAATTTATCCAACGATACCAGGACAGAGTCGCACCCTCCCTGTCTATCACGGATCTTATTGCAGAAAAGATGAAACCGGACGAGGAGTTTGTCAGTTTTGCTGACAGGTGGCGGGGCCTGGCTGAAAAAGTGAAAGATCACTTGTCCGAATCCGAACAAGTGAAAATGTTGATTTCCAACGCCACGCCCCAGTTCAAGCTAGTCCTCTCCTTGAACAACTTGACGAACATGGCAGAGCTCTATGAAAGGGCACGGTACTGCCAGAATGCTTTCAAGGACGCTACGTTCTCTAGCGTCTTTGATCCTCACAGACCTAACAGGCCTCCACCTCGGAAGCCTGCAGTGCCGAATTCTCCTAGCTCAGGTCCAACTACTGAGGGCACGCTCTCTCACGAGCAGGTCAGTACCATGAACAATAACTCGCCCCAGTTTGTGAGGAATCAGCAGTACCAGAGGCCGCCACAGCCGAGCCAGCAGGGGTACAGGCAGCAGCAGAACCCCCATTACCAACAGCAGTACCAGCGGCCCCAGCAGCCGAGTCAGCAACAGCTACAGCAACAGCCGCAACAGCCACAGAAGTATCAGCAGCCACATCAGCAGCAACAGCAACAGCCACAGTACCAGCCGCGTGCACCGCCGGCATATCACAATGTCCCTCCTCCTGGTGACTACAACCAACAAAGGAGACCTCCAGGCCCGAAAAGGGCAGAGTACCCGGCCCTCCCAGAATCCTTGGCGGATATCTTCAGCGCTTTAATGGCAGCCAATGCCTTAGCTTTGCCGAGAGAGAAGGCCGTCTGGCCTCAAAATGCCGATACGTCTAGGTATTGCTATTTCCACAGACAACCTGGGCATACCATTGACACCTGCTTCCAATTCAGAGATTATATCCATGATCTCAACGAGCAGGGCGGCATAGACTGGGAGGAAATGAAGAAGTACATAACAGCCCTGAAGGCGAGGAGACCGCAGCAGCAGCAGCAGCAAGCAAGACCACCGGCACAGGCAGTAGCACCACCCAACATGGGAATAGTGCAGAATCCACTCCCGGAGCATCAGAACCAAAACCAGGTTGCTCCCATCCTGACGAACAGCCAGTCTGAGGCTGGTCGTGGGCAGCAGTGGAGAGTAGAGGACTCTTCCTCTCTTTGTTCAACGGGTCACGTTCAAAGTACCGCAGAGCGACCACCACGCCGCACCATCCACATACCAAGGCCACAACCCGTTACCATCACCCCTATACCCACACCTACATATCACTCACCCACGCCCAATAACCCATTACCGCTACCCACCTTCCTAAGACCCATTACGCCCCGCACCATTACACCTCCATCATATAACCCCCCGCAAACCAATAACGCACCCCTCCTACCATCTAGGCCGCTATTACGCATACCGTTTCCTACTTCACACGCTATCACTACCGCCTATCCAGATATGCCTTTACCATCTAGACCGCTATTACGCGTACCATTCCCCACTTCGCCAACCACTTACCCATCCACCATCCAACCCTCTAGGCCTTTAATCCGCACCGCGCCATCACCACCTAGCCCTACGCCACCACCTACATACCAACCTTCTGCGCCATCCGCACCATCCAACCCTGCGGTACTTAAAGTGTCACCCGGATCCTCCACGGTTGAGGAACACGCGCTCCGAAGTGGAAGGATTTTCAACAAGGTCTTTCCTCAGTCCACAGTCAGAGACGGCCCATCACAGCCGACTGAGGAAGCCCACAATGAAGAGAGTGCACCAGGCACTCAATATGACTTGTTGAAACACCTGGATCGGACACCGGCACGGATCACTATACTCGAACTGATCAAAAGATCCAAGAGTCACCAAGAAGCTCTGATGGAATATCTGCAAAAGGTGATGGTCAATGAAGACGTGCCGGTAGAGAAGATTGCAGCACTACTAGTTCCTCAGGGGGATCAGCCCTCTATGACATTCCATACATCGGAACTAGCACCGCCAGCAGCCAGAAGCATGGCTCTGAGTATCACAGTCAATATCTGTGAGAAGGCTGTGGATGCATGCCTGGTCGACACAGGGGCTTCGATTAATGTTCTACCTCCGAAGACCCTGGAGCTGTGCGGTGTGCCCAAAGAGAAATGGCTGCCCAGCCCCATCTCAGTAACAGCATATGACAATTCTACCCGTTCCCCTCTGGGAATGGTTTATTTAAAGGTGGAGCTGGGCCCTGTAAGTCATGCAGAGGTTGAATTTCACATCTTGGAAATCGACCCTTCCATAAATGCCATTTTAGGTCGTCCTTATATTAAAACTCTCGAGGCGATTCCTTCTACGAATCATCAATGCCTCAAATTTCCTTATAAAGGACGAATAATTAAAGTAACGAGCATGCCGATCCTTGCTGCTGCTCATTCATTGAACATTAAATCTGCTGTTTTACCTGGCCGACAACCTTTTCTGTCGGTATTACAGGTCTACCGTCCAGTGGCTGATCCTCTGAAAGCCGCTACTATTTCTCCATATCCGTTAGATGCTATCAAAAGGGGGAAGTGCATGAGTACCCCAGGATGGAGGATCATGATGAAGAACGGCTACAAGCCTGGGAAAGGTCTGGGCACTCAGTTGCAAGGCAGGACCACTCCTGTCAGAAATCATCGAGCAGCACCTGGAAGTGGTCTGGGCTATAGGCCAATAAAACTGAAACAAAATCCGGTTCAGAAAGCAGAGATCAAAGAAGGTCCGAAAATCTGGGAGGCAATGTCCACACCACCAAAAGAAGGCCGAGATCCCCTAACATGGACCCTGTGTACGCACTTCGTGAAAGGGCCCATACTTAGCCACGATAATACGGTAGTCATTACTTCCTGTTTTGATTTCCATGATATATATGGGAGGGATTTGGCCAGACATTGCTCTGAATTACTTACGTACCAATCCTTGGAGGCTCTGCGGCCTATGAAAAGGAGGAAATTTCATGACCCTGAATGTGAATGGTACAGGTGGTTCGATCTGAGGGACCTGTATATTGCACTGAACAGACTATTTCTGGATCCTGCAGAACCTAAGTGGCCGCCGCAAATTGATGAATTGATTGAAAGCCCTGGTGCTATATTTGACAAGCGGATACTGTTATCTGAAGAAACCGATGAAGGGGAGCCAGATGACCCCTATGAAGCTGGTTACACAACGGATCTGCTCTGGAGAGGGACATATCCTTCACATGTCTTCATGCTCCATACTCTTTTTCGCACATTGCTTTTGACCCCGACTTGGTCGCGGGTCATAATTGAAGATATTCCACGGGCTCCGCCCGTCATGATTACTCTGTCCCCTCGGGACATTATACCACAACCTCCTCTCAATCTAGAGAGGTTGTATGATCTGATCTGGGACATATTACTATATGATCCCCCCAACCCTCTGGCCTTGGTGCCTCTTCCTCCGTCTGATTCTCCTCCCATTTGTATTCATTCTTGCTTTATGTTTAATTCTTTCATTTTCCAAAAAAAAACGCCAATCTGGCAACAAATTCTTCCCAAATCCTCATTGAGGAAACATCTTACTTGTCCGATTGCACCCTGCCACGCGGGTCCTTCGGTCAAGATTCTCTTCTTGATTTACTCTGTCCCTCCCCTCGGGAGGATTCTCTTGTATTTCCACTTGTACCTCAGGATTTTCATCCTGCTTCATCTTCCCTAGGTTATGATAGTGAAGTTAGGCGGTCTAGTCAGGTTAGTCAGTCTAGGAAGCCTAAGGGTAGGCAAATTCCAGATAGATACCTCCAGGACTTAGCTGATAAGTGCTCTTCTTGCTCCTTAATCCCTCAATTTCTAGAAAATCCAATTCAGATGCCAGAAGATTGTATGGATGATGAGTCAGTCAATGATGGGTACGGGGTATATGAATTAGTACATGAAAAGGACCCCATTGTTGAAAAGGAAGATGAGGAGGACGCGGCTGAGGCATACGCCAGTGGAGTGAAGAGATTTGATGAACCCTCAGCTGCCGTAGAAGAGCCCACCAAAGAAATCAATTTAGGGACTGAAGACGAACCTAAGGTTGTCCTCGTCAGTAAGAATCTTTCTACAAAAGATGAGAACGCAGTGGTACAAGTACTAAAGGATTATAAGGACACTTTCGCCTGGAGTTATGAGGATATGCCAGGGTTAGACTCGTCTTTAGTTGAACATAGATTGACATTAAAGGAAGGAGCTAGCCCGGTCAAACAGAAATTAAGGCGATTCCACCCACAAATGGCTCTAAAGATGAAGGAAGAGGTCGATAAGTTGCATAAAGCTAAATTTATTAGAGTTGTCCTCTATCCACAATGGGTGGCAAATATAGTCCCGGTTATGAAGAAGGACGGGAAGGTCAGAATTTGCATTGACTTCCGCGATTTGAATCGGGCGTGTCCTAAAGACGATTTTCCATTGCCTCATATTGATGTACTCATCGATAACACCGCTGGCTATGAGACGTTATCATTCATGGACGGATTTTCAGGATATAACCAGATTAAGCTGGCAGAAGAGGATCAAGAAAAAACGTCATTCACTACACCTTGGGGAACATACTGTTATGTCGTCATGCCATTTGGATTAAAGAATGCTGGAGCCACCTATCAAAGGGCCATGATGGCAATATTCCATGACATGATGCACATAGATCTGGAAGTGTATGTGGATGACTTATTGGTTAAATCGAAAACAAAGGCTGAGCATGCTAAAGTTTTGGCAAGGGTATTAGAAAGATCGAGAGAATATCAGTTAAAGATGAACCCCAAGAAATGTGTATTCGGGGTATCCTCAGGAAAATTGCTTGGATTTATTGTCAGCAAACGGGGAATTGAGATCGATCCTAATAAGGCGAAGGCTATTAGAGAAATGCCACCTCCCAAAAACTTGAAAGAGTTGAGAGGATTAATCGGAAGGTTGCAATTTATTCGCCGTTTTGTCTCCCAGCACTCACAAAGGTGTAAGCCGTTTTACGAGCTTACCAAGCCGGGAGTCAAATTCGATTGGGACGATAAGTGTCAGGAGGCGTTTGATGGATTAAAGAACTATTTAGCAAGTCCTCCTGTTTTGAGACCACCATCTCCAGGCAAACCATTGATACTTTATATTTCAGTCCTGGATGATGCTGTGGGGGCTGTCTTAGCACAAGAAGATGAAGAAGGAAAAGAGAGGGCAGCCTACTATCTCTCTAAACTTCTCAACCCCGCTGAACAGAGATATACGGCGATGGAGAAAACATGTGCAGCATTGGTCTGGGTTGTGCAGAAATTGAAGCATTATTTTCTGGCCCATGAAGTCCATCTCATCGCTAGGATGAATCCGATCAAATTTCTTCTGGAGAAATCTGTTCTTACTGATAGGTTAGCGCGATGGCAAAGCTTTCTATCTCAATTCGATATCATTTATATCCAGCAGAAAGCGATCAAGGGCTATGCCATAGCAGAACATCTCGCTCATCATCCCCTTCCTCGATTTGATCCAGTCCGATCAGAGTTTCCGGATGAGGAACTGATGTCCATAAATCGAATCAGAGATGATATGTGGACTCTGCATTTTGACGGAGCTCTGAATTCTCACGGAAAAGGGATCGGTATCGTTCTGTTATCCCCTGAAGGTATCACCATTCCACAAGCCTTTCAGCTTGATTTTCCAGTCACAAACAATATAGCTGAATACGAGGCACTTCTTGCTGGTCTCGAGGCTGCTCATTTCCATGGTGCCACCAAACTCAGGATCGTAGGTGATAGCCAACTGATTCTTCGCCAAGTGCTGACTAAGTATCGAACTCTCGATCCCAAGCTCAAGCCTTATCAGGAGCTTACTTCTGCTTACTCAAAGCTTTTCACGAAATTGATCTTTGTCCATGTCCCTAGGAATCAAAACATCTTAGCTGACGCTCTAGCTTCACTTGCATCATCTCTTGATTTTCCAATCAGCAAACAATTCGAATCAATCATAGTTCATAGGCGTCTTTCACCCGCCGTGAAAGATCCTTCATTCCTTAGAACTAAGGAGAAGTTGCTGAAGAAGGTCAGAGACAGAGATATCATTGAGAGAAGAGAAATCATGCTGATAGAGCTGTTAGAAGAGATGGATAATGAACAGAAGCCATGGTATTATGAAATTGCAAAATATTGTGAAGATCAATCATATCCTGAAGAAGCTACAACTGAGGAGAAAAGAGCTATCAGGAGAGTTGCTCAAAGATACACCCTAGTTGGGGGAGCATTGTATAAGAGAGGTTTTGATGGAGTTCTTCTGAGATGTCTAGACGAAGATGAGCTTTGGAAGGTTATGGAAGGAGCTCATAGTGGAGTTTGTGGTGGTCATGTCAATGGACAGATGTTAGCAAAGAAGATCCTTAGACAAGGATTTTATTGGCCAACCATGGAAGAAGACTGTGTAGGATTTGTTCGTAGGTGTGCTAAGTGTCAACTTCATGCCGACAAAATTCATTCTCCTGCATCTTCACTCCATCCTGTTTCTTCCCCATGGCCTTTCTCCATGTGGGCTTTCGACATTATTGGACCTCTTGGTAATCCAGATTCTGGCATCAAGCAAAAATCTTTCATTCTCACGGCAACGGAATACTTCACCATGTGGGCAGAAGCTGAAGCGTACGTGGAGATCAAAGCATCAACCGTCTGCAAGTTCATCATGAAGAACATCATCACTCGATTTGGAATTCCAAGCACCATCGTCACCGACAATGGACCGCAGTTCGTGTCACAGGAATTGAAGGACCTCTGTAACAGGTATAAAATTGCATTGCATCATTCATCTCCTTATTATCCGCAAGGCAATGGCCAAGCAGAGGCAACAAATAAGACTTTGATAAAAATCATCAAAAAGACGTGTAAATCTAATAAGTTCACAGATTGGCAAGAAAAATTGGTTGAGGCTTTATGGGCCTACCGAACTTCAATCCGCACGCCTACTGGGCAAACTCCTTATTCCTTAACATTTGGAATGGAAGCTGTAGTTCCATATGAGATCCTTATACCATCATTAAGAGTACAATTGAATAAGGAATTTTCCATTGATGAACATCGTTCAGCACTCCTTGCTCAATTGGAACTTTTAGACGAGAAAAGATGGTCAGCTGCTAATCATGCAAAAGTTTATCAAAATAGATTAGCACGTTTTTATCAAAAGAAAGTCATTGAACGTAAGTTCAAAGTCGGTGAAATGGTTGTCAAAAGAATTTTTATAAAACCTGGTGGTCCGCGTTCTAAGCTCCAACCCAACTGGGAAGGACCTTATGTTGTATCGCACGTTTTTCCTGGTAATGCTTATCGTCTTATTAATGCAGAAGGAGAAGAGCTAAAACATCCCTGGAATGGTTTACATCTTAAGAAATACTACCCTTAGGTTAAAGAGTCGATCAGTATGGTACAAAGACCAGTGGAATCAGAAAGTTTATAAACTCAAATTTCCTTATTAGTCTGAATAACTTAATTTCAAGCCCATTAATGCACACACTAACACGTTTGATTCGTGAGTAACAAGAGATGCCAAGTCCTAAAGAATATCGAAAGCTTGACCGAAAGTGTAGAGTGCAAATCATTCTTTTTTTTTTTTAAAAAAAAAAAATTTCTGTTTTAAACTCGGCCCATGATGTCGGAACGAGACTTAGAATAGACTACCAAGAATACCCGCCATCTTAGTAGGAGGCCGTCATAAAAAAAAGGGGGAGATCCGTCCCGAAGAAAAGAAAAGAAAGAAAAGGAAAAGGCAAAAGCCAAATGTCAAATCAAAAAGGCCATTACATTACAAACGTTACATCAAGGCCATGAAATGAAATGAAAGGGAACGCAAGGTCGATAAATACCCCGGAAAGAAATGACCGAACCCCAACGGATACTAGGGTAGGAAAGGGACATCTTTTTAAGTCTCCGGAACCTTCTTATGGGCTTTCTAAACTTATTCTTCTTTTCTTTCTAAAGAGATGTACTCCAAACTTAAGGAATTGCTTAGATTGACTAAGGGTCAAATCATCAAATGGGATCACGAATGGAAACACAAGTTCAAACACGATGGGTTTAAGTTAAGTTGTTAAAGAATAATTTGGAAATGAAGTTAATAAATGAATATGATCTTTTGATCTAAGTACCATGCTGATCTTTTAGTCAAAAATCCAAAAAAATTACATAAGTCAAAACAAAAAATTTCAAAATTCAAAAAAAATACATATGTTTCAAAAATCCAAAAAATACATATGTTTCAAAAAAAAAAAATTCAAAAAAAATACATATGTTTCAAAAATTCAAAAAAAATACATATGTTTCAAAAATTCAAAAAAAAATACATATGTCAAAATTCAAAAAAAAAAAAAAGGCATATATTCCAAAACCCCAAAGAAAAATGAATATTTCAAAACAACAAAAATATTTCAATTAGCATTTGCTTGTTGCATTTAGTATGTTTCATTCCTTTTATTTTCAGTGAGCATCAGTTTGCTTGCATGTTGCATTTTACTTAAGTTTGATTATTCTCATTACCTTTGTTAATAAAGTCTATGCCCCTTGACCCTTCTATCAAGGATAGGATCAAGTAGTCGGTTACTTAACCAGGCAAGGGGCTAAGCCTGAATAGATGTTTAACCTGTTTGTTCAAGTCATATACAGGACACAAGGCATTGGTAAAGTTGGAATCCGAGTAGAGAACAGTCAGAAACCTGTTTCTGTGAGTAAAAGGCGTCGAGGATAAGCGACGCGTTTCAACTTTAAAAGGCGTTTTTACGACACGACGCGTTTCAGATCTTTATATGATTCCATGTTTTGATGTTTAAATTGAATATTTGTTTGGAATTGTTGACAATTTTTTATTGCAGAAAATTCAAGAAAGCTGAAAATATCAAGAAGATCCCACTGTGGGAGTCAAGAAGTCCTGACCGTGGCTAAAAAGACGGTTATTTCTACCCTTGTAATTATTTCATGTAATTATTTTGCATTTGCATTACTATATGATAAGTATTTATTAGAGTATATCAAGGACCTTGTGTTTTGATGAAACTGGAATTTGAGTTCCCCTTCAACAAAAACAGTGATAATTCCAGAGGATTCTTAATCACACGGATAGGCCGTTGGATTGTTGATCAGTGAGGACGATGGTTCCACTTTTGTGAAACGGTGCGTGGATAAACGAGCTTCGGCTTAGCACTGAATTACAAGAATTGGTATCTTGACTCATTAATGATAATTTAACAATATTATCCTTGATTAATTTATATTTTATTTGACTTTATATTTTTCTTTTAGCCCAGCATGCATCATGTAGGACTTTGAAATCATTGTAATAAGAATTAATTATTGATTAAGTTTCAGACCATTAATCAAATAATTCAAACATGATATGAAATATTCCATTCTGAATTGAGTATCTTGATTATCTTTAAGGTTCGCTTGAAGATATCATTGGAATTCTATCCTTGATTGGATTCTTTATCCAATATTTCTTGTTTTCTTTTAAGATCCATCATGGCTGCAGCACGTCCACATTGGCTGGCAAACGCTCCCCATGATGAAACCTACAGTGTCTATGACCTGGGGTACTTCCCACTCCGAGGAGGTTGATCGACCTTATTTTATTTCCTTGTCTACCTCATCCAGACAGGATTGATTCCATTGATTTCATTAAGCTATCTTCATCGATGATTTTGAGAAAAATTCCAATCATGTGATGTTAAGAGCGTGTCTCATCACACCTTGGCATCACCTTTTCAGTACATTCCATTTCATTTCACTCCCTTGCAAAGACGATGCCAAGGTGAGGCAGCTGTAGACACGCTAATTTTGACGTCATTTTGAGTAAATTTCATATCATATAATAATGCCTCAGAATGGTTTGATACTTAATCATTGATTAATTTTTATTGATATTTTTGAGTGTCGGGTTGAACAGACATATTGAATTGATTTTAGCTCAAATTTCAGTTAAAATATGAAGAATCCTAAAAGGCGTCGACTCATGTAGACGCGTTTTAGAGTTTATTCTTATTTTACCGTTTAAATTTGAATTTTAATTAATTGATTTATTAACTAAAAGGCGTCTATGAGTGTCGACGCGATTTAAGTTTCCTAAGCTGTTTTAACTTCTCTTCCGGATGTTTATCCTTATCTTAATTAGGGTAAAAGACGTCTACACACGTGGACGCGTTTTAGCTAATAAAGATAAAGATAAGTTTTCCCGGATATTTATCCTTATCTTAATTAATCTGAAAGGCGTCAGCCAAGGTGGACGCGTTTTAGATAATTACAGATAAAGATGAATTAATCAGTGATTATCTGTCGATTAATATAGATAAATCCTAGATTTTTCCATGTTAATCGCGAACGCAGAAAATGCCTATAAATACCTTGCATCTCAAGGAGTTAAAAAAAGAGAGAGAGAGAGCCACAGCGTTATAGTGATTTGAAGATCGAAGCAACCACGTCGGAACGCCGGAGCGCTGCTATTTCCAGAAGTCGGCATCCTTCTTCAAGATCTTCATCTCCTTCAAAGCTTCAATCAACTGGACTGGGCATAAGTTTTTCATATTAGAATTTCATTTTCATTCATTAGTTTCATTCTCTCATACTCACTGCATGCATCACACACCACATCATTAATTTTCCAAAACCCATCTGTTCTTAAGGGGTTTCAAAGTCATTTAAAACAAGTGAGTTGCTGTTTATACATGTTTCTAATCATAGTTAACTATATTATTTCCATTTAGATTCTCATCACTATTTCTTCTTTATTTTTCTGTCTCTGCTGCATCCAACAACTGAACAACAAGAAATCAAAAAGAGGGAAATCAAGCACGAAGCCAGGAGAACTTATGGACGATCCTCAACATTCAACAGCAAGAACAAAAGAACAAAGAGGTTCTCTTTCTTCAGCCGGCTGAAGGAGGGGAACCAAGGATTCAATTTTCCTCGTTTAAACAGGTAGGCGATCAAACTTCTTTTGAAGCTTTTTAGTTAAAAGTTTCTGGCGATCACAGCACCTTAGTTGCATTTTTTTTAATAGGTTAATTTACCCTAAACAACATAGTTTTTCACATAAATCACACGAGCAAATTTTCAGCACCTACATAAGGGTCTTGAATGGCGTCGACCTCGATCGACGCGATTCAAGACAGGAATGCTTAAGCCCTGTTATTTCCTGCATGTTTCACGGTGGGATTGTTCAAATGCATGCTTGGGTTCTATACTGAGACGGAGGACTTCTGCGTGAGTGGAATTATATCACCTGTGTGTGTGCTTTAGCTATATACTGAGACTGAGGTTTACTGTGCGAATGGAATCATGATTATATGTGTGTTCGTGTTATGCGAATGTGGATCGGGTTAACTATGGTTTACGTGTGTCACCATGGACCGATGGGGACAGGGTCATGGTGTCTGTGAGCTGTACCGGTGGGAGAAGGGGTACATGTTGTGTTTTACCTTGGCTGAGGGAAGCAGGATCGCCTTGAGCCCGACGGGCCGGGGTAGCTGGTGTGCTATCCGAGAGGTCGCTGTTTGTCCTCAGCGGGTCGGGGTTTCCCTGTTTGTTGTGACAGCTTCCGGCGCGTTTCTTGCTGTGGAGCTGGTTGTGTTACTGGTGGGAGTTGGTTTACCCTTTAGCCATTGGACCTGATGTGACCTTTGATCAAGGTTACGAGTGGTACCCTTAGTCCTTTGGCTTGACGCAGCCCGGGAGAGTTGGGCTTGTGGGTAGTTCCTGTAGCTTCGGCTTGACGGGGGTTCGCCGGTCCCCAGGGCCCTCCTGAAGCGCTGAGGCCTAGCGTGGAGGCAATCCGGTGGTAGGACAGTAGTCTAGACTGCTTGTGTGCACACGTAGCTGGCAGTGGCGGTACACTGAGTCCAGCTAGTCCTAGTTTGGCTCACTGCCTCACCCTACAGTGCCCCGGAACACTGTAGGGGTGGACAGGCGTGAGCAGTGGTGGTAGTGTTGGGAGGAGACATTTGACTTCGGTCGACAGTGTGGTTTAGTCGCTCCGTGGACTTTGGCTGTGAGTCGTGACTCTGTGTTGGGTTCTTCGGGTTGCTTAGAATGGTTCTTGTTACACTGCTTACCGTGCGTTTCATATCAGAGTTGGGTGCTGTGTTTATTGCTTTACTTAATTGCCATATATTCTTGTTGTTACACTTGTGGGTGTGTGAGTGGGAGGCAGGGGATCGGATGATCCCTACTGAGCCCATTTTTGGTGTGGCTCACTCCCTGCGGTTTCAGGTGTGGACCTCGAGGCGAGCGGAAGCGTGGTGTCTTCTTGGAGTGCGGACCAGCAGCTGTCTTAGTTCCGGGGTATGCCCCGATGTTGTTGTACTTCCTTCTGCCTGTACTTATTTAATTGTTGGACATGTAATTATTGTTGGACTGTATTCGGACATTGTTATTCTTCCTTCCTGCGCACTTGCTTCCTTTGTAGTCCGTGTGTTTGTTATATTTAGCCTTGTTTAGCACTTACTCCTCCAGATGTGTTGTGTGAGATCTAGGTGTGAACCCGCAGTTAATGGGCCGACATCCATTTAGTGACCGGGTCTCCGGTCATAGGATGGCGGGTCGTTACAGATGGTATCAGAGCTCAGTCTGGTCGAGTATGTGATAAACTGGGTTAGATATTATAGTCCAACAATAAGTGCGAGTCTGTACAGGCGATGGCTGCTGGAGTAGATTGATAGGTTTTGACGTGTTCTGGTTCGATTTGCGTGTTGTGGAGCAGCGATGGCGCCGAAGCGGAGAGTTCCAGTGGCTCGGGGTGCGAGAGCAGATGGTGGTGGTTCGAGGGCAGAAGGATATGATGTGGAACATTTCATGGAAGCCATGATTGGGGCTATGGCTAGATATCAGCAGAGGGATGGAACTGAGGGGTCCAGTTCCCGAGGTGGCCATTCTACGGTGGTGGAGCGGTTCTTGAAGCTGAAGCCCCCTTCTTTCACGGGTCAACCTGTCCCAGATACGGCTGCTCAGTGGATTAAAGAAGTGGAGAAGGTATTTGATGTTCTAGAATGTGCTGAGAGTGACAAGACCTTGTTGGCAACCTACTTGCTGAAGGGCGATGCTTATAATTGGTGGGTTACCATCAAGGGGTTGATGTTTCCAGATAGGTCTTTGAGGGAGATTCCTTGGGAAGGCTTTGTGAGAGAGTTTAGTGGACAGTACCTTCCGAGGCATGTTCGCAGGGCCAAGGAAAGGGAGTTTATGGAATTGGTGCAGGGTGATATGTCAGTTCTAGACTATCAGATGAAATTTATGGCCCTGGGAAGGTTTGGTCCACACATATCTGAGCGTGAGGATCTGAGGACGGAGAAATTTGTGGATGGACTTCGGCATGGTTTGAGGGAGTTTGTGGCGGCCCATTGTTGTGAAGATTTGGCGTCAGCAGTTCAGCGCGCGGCAGCAGTGGAGATGCAATTCCAACACACGGCGAGGGAATCGGAGTATTCAGCACGAGAGAAGCAGCCTAGCAGGGATAGATCAGCGGCCTTCTCGGCAGGCGGTTTGAGTTCGTTCGAGGTCGAGTTTCAGGAGGCACTTTATGAGGAAGAGGATGGTTCGGTTCAGCAGATGGAGACAGAGGACGGATGGCAGCAGGAGGCGAGACGGGACACTGCGGATCGTTGTACCCGTTGTGGCAGGTTTCATGGCAACAGGATATGTCCCTTGATCACTGGCAGTTGTTTTGCCTGTGGTAGGAAGGGACATCTCGCGGGGAACTGTCCCCAGAAGAACAAGGCAGGTCAGGGACCGAGCGGTGAGTAGGTGTTCGAGGCGTGATTGGAGTCGCGTCTCTTTGTGGAAATTCGAGAGGTTGTGCTAGATGAGCACTTTTATCTTCTCTTGTTTAGAGATGGTTGTGAACTCGTGTGGCACTTGTATGTATTCGGGATGGTGGAGAAATCGGTTTTGTAATTTGTGCCTTGTTAATGTATGGTTGTTTAATCTATCAGCTCTTGTCAGAATTGAGAATCTTGGTTAGCTTGGCGTGTATATGTTGGAACCCTGTGTGGGTGATTGGTGAGTAAGATTATTGTTATTGATGTTTGTCGGCATATGTGGGTTAGCCGAGTTGAGCACTGAGCGGTTGCAAATTTCGAGGACGAAATTCTTTTAAGGGGGGGAGATTGTAGTGACTGAGATTTCGGGTTCTGTATTCGGGTCGGGTTCGGGCCGGATCCCCTGGTTTGGACCCTGGAGGGGTCTTGAGATTTCTGACTGAATGGCGTCAACAGTGCTCGACGCCTTTCAAAAGGCGTCAGGGTGTGTGGACGCCATTTAGGTCTGCTGGTTGTTGTGCCACGTGTGCGCCACGTGGGCGGGTTTCGGGCCGCGAGAGTACGGGCCCTGTCAGATTTGTCTGAACGGCGTCCAGCTCGGTCGACGCGTTTCAGACTGCGACACCTGCGGTGTCAGGGTACGGCGCCAGAGCGTTGTCAGTACGGCCTGTCTTGTCGTCTGAACGGCGTCCGCGGTGGGCGACGCGTTTCAGAGCACTGTCAGTAGGGCCGTCCTGTCAACTGATAGGCGTCTGCCTCGATCGACGCGTTTTAGCGGGATTCTGGTTGACCCCGCGAGCCTCCCCTTCTTTCCCTCATTCTCACCTTCACACTCTCTCTCCTCACCCTCTCCGCCCTCTCCGACGCTCTTCTTTCCCTTCCATTCCTCTTCTTCCTGTTCCACCACTCCAACACCACCTTACCTCTCACCTCTACCTCCACCACCTCCTTCGCGGCGTTCCCTTCTCCGGACGGCGGCCGACGTCCCGGCGGAGTGGCGGCGTCCTTGAGGGTACCGGCGGCGGTGTGCGGTGCGGCGGGACGGCGGCACGGAGCTTTGCGGAGTTCAAGAACCGGTAGGGGGACGAAACCTTACATGTGTGCTCGTTTGCTTCTTGGCGTGATAGGGCGTGTTTGGGGTTAGATTGAGCATGTTTAGGGGGATTCCTTGTGGGAATGGTGGTGCTTGTGGACTCGGTTTCGTAGCATGCTTGCGATGGTTGGACTTCTCTTCTTCTCCTTTTGGTTTTTGGGGCTTTTCGGGGTGCTCGGGGTTCAAGGGTGAGACCCTCGGGTCGAACCAGGAAACCTGGTTTCTGTCGCTAAATGGCGTCGTGCCTGGTCGACGCCTTTCCGAAAGACGTCGGGTCGGTACGACGCGTTTTAGGGCAGAAACCTCCCTGTTCGAGGTTTCCTGAGTTAGGGGTTCTGCGCTAAATGACGTCATGGATGGACGACGCCTTTCTGAAGGACGTCGGGCCATCATGACGCCATTTAGGCAGGAAATGCCCCCGTTTAAGGATTCTGTAATCGGGATTTCTGGGTTGAATGGCGTCGGGCGACCCTGACGCGTTTTAAAACGGCGGCTTCACTGGTGGACGCGTTTTAAAGATAATCTGGCTTTTAATAAACCTGTCTAAGGGTCTTGAATGGCGTCGACCTCGGTCGACGCGATTCAAGACAGGAATGCTTAAGCCCTGTTATTTCCTGCATGTTTCACGGTGGGATTGTTCAAATGCATGCTTGGGTTCTATACTGAGACGGAGGACTTCTGCGTGAGTGGAATTATATCACCTGTGTGTGTGTGTGTGTGCTTTAGCTATATACTGAGACTGAGGTTTACTGTGCGAATGGAATCATGATTATATGTGTGTTCGTGTTATGCGAATGTGGATCGGGTTAACTATGGTTTACGTGTGTCACCATGGACCGATGGGGACAGGGTCATGGTGTCTGTGAGCTGTACCGGTGGGAGAAGGGGTACATGTTGTGTTTTACCTTGGCTGAGGGAAGCAGGATCGCCTTGAGCCCGACGGGCTGGAGTAGCTGGTGTGCTATCCGAGGGGTCGCTGTTTGTCCTCAGCGGGTCGGCGTTTCCCTGTTTGTTGTGACAGCTTCCGGCGCGTTTCTTGCTGTGGAGCTGGTTGTGTTACTGGTGGGATTTGGTTTACCCTTTAGCCATTGGACCTGATGTGACCTTTGATCAAGGTTACGAGTGGTACCCTTAGTCCTTTGGCCTGACGCAGCCCGGGAGAGTTGGGCTTGTGGGTAGTTCCTGTAGCTTCGGCTTGACGGGGGTTCGCCGGTCCCCAGGGCCCTCCTGAAGCGCTGAGGCCTAGCGTGGAGGCAATCCGGTGGTAGGACAGTAGTCTAGACTGCTTGTGTGCACACGTAGCTGGCAGTGGCGGTACACTGAGTCCAGCTAGTCCTAGTTTGGCTCACTGCCTCACCCTACAGTGCCCCGGAACACTGTAGGGGTGGACAGGCGTGAGCAGTGGTGGTAGTGTTGGGAGGCGACGTTTGACTTCGGTCGACAGTGTGGTTTAGTCGCTCCGTGGACTTTGGCTGTGAGTCGTGACTCTGTGTTGGGTTCTTCGGGTTGCTTAGAATGGTTCTGGTTACACTGCTTACCGTGCGTTTCATATCAGAGTTGGGTGCTGTGTTTATTACTTTACTTAATTGCCATATATTCTTGTTGTTACACTTGTGGGTGTGTAAGTGGGAGGCAGGGGATCGGATGATCCCTACTGAGCCCATTTCTGGAGTGGCTCACTCCCTGCGGTTTCAGGTGTGGACCTCGAGGCGAGCGGAAGCGTGGTGTCTTCTTGGTGTGCGGACCAGCAGATGTCTTAGTTCCGGGGTATGCCCCGATGTTGTTGTACTTCCTTCTGCCTGTACTTATTTAATTGTTGGACATGTAATTATTGTTGGACTGTATACGGACATTGTTATTCTTCCTTCCTGCGCACTTGCTTCCTTTGTAGTCCGTGTGTTTGTTATATTTAGCCTTGTTTAGCACTTACTCCTCCAGATGTGTTGTGTGAGATCCGGGTGTGAACCCGCAGTTAATGGGCCGACATCCATTTAGTGACCGGGTCTCCGGTCATAGGATGGCGGGTCGTTACAAACTATGTACTGGAATCCATCTAGATAATGCGATAGAGGGTTTGACTATAAAACCATACCCTTGCGTTATCAGGACATTGCATGAGTGAAGGATTATATCTGTGCGGTATCTGCAGACGGAAAGGTTCAATTGAAGGGAACAGTATCCCTTATATCTTATGGGATCATGAGGTAGTGTTTGGTGCTGTTCATGATCAGAAGGCCAAGTGAATTAATCATCGGATGATAATTTACTTGTTTATTAAATTAATCATTTAACATGCGATGTTTAAATGTTAATTAATAAATATTAAACTCAAGAAACAGTTCTAAGTTTAATGGGCCTGCAACCGGACTGATATATGGGCCTAGAGGGTCACACACATAAGAGTTCTTGTCAGACTGTGAGAGATGCTGAATTTCATGCTTATCTGGGTTTTTGTGAAAAGCTGCAGGATAAACATGAAGATTTAATGGAGAATTATCCAAGGCCAAACTCTTGGATAATCATGAGGATTAACTGTTGTGCTTATCCTTATTTCTATATAAGGAGGGCCAAGGGGGAGTGGTAAAAAGTTAGTTGGACGAATTTTTACTCCCCAGATTCTCTCTCTCCTCTCTCTCTCTCCTTCTCTCTCTCTTGGAGTGGATCTGTGTCTCTCCGCGCATCGTGGATCTGAGATCTGGTCGGAGCACTCAAGTCAAGGAGGAAATCGCGTCTGCTTCGGGAACTCGTGTGGATACCTCTAGAGATCGTGCGCGTGCGCGATTACCGAGTCGGCATCATCCACGGGAGATTCGAAACCCCGCAAAGGTGAAGAACTGTTCTTCCCGCGTTAGTTTTAATGTCCGTTTTACAACCCCAGCAACCGATACAATGGAATCATTTTTATTTCCGCTGCGTTCTTGACGATTCCTGACAGTGGTATCAGAGCTAGGTTCGCTGGTTCGGTTGTAAAACGGCACCGTTTTGTGTGTTTTCTCGTTATGCGTGAAGAACCCGTATTGTACGTGTTCTTGAGTATAATTCGATTAAAAATGACAGATTAGTGTTCATATGATGATCACGATCAATTTGATTATTTTTCTGTATTTTTTGGATTTTTATTTGTGTTTTTCGGAGTTCTTCATGTGATGATGAACTGGGGTACTTCGGCGGCTTCGTACGTGCATTCCAAGTGTTGGGATGGCGGCCCGAATGTCTAGATCTCTTGGTGATAGTCACCTCTAAGGATTGGGCATGATGATCGGCACCGGAGTGCCCTTGGAGGTCCTCGAAATCGAGCCTAAGACGGATTTAAAACCCTGCAAAATCAGATTTTGGAGGAGTTTTTGGGCTTAATTTGTCACCTCACCGGAGGCCGCCGGCGGCCCTGCCGGCGCCGGGCACGTCGCCGGCGCCGGGGGAACCGCCGGCCGGGGGCGCCGCCGCCAGGGGTGGCCGCCGGCGCCGCCCACAAAGCCCCATCACCGCCGCCCTGCAAAAATCTAGGGTTTCTGTTTAGAAGAATAGGGGGCGGGCCGGTCGAATCAGTGGGGATAGGGTCGGACCGCCCGGTCCCGACCCGGTCGGACCGGGCGGGGGCCGTGCGGCGCCCTGGCCGAGCCAGGGCCCTGGGCCCTGGCCGTTTGGGCCCTAATGGGCTGGGCCCATTTTCTGATTTTTAAAAATTGTTTTTAAATGCCTGTTTAACCCCATTAAACCCTATTTTAGCCCATTTAAGCCAGTTTTAAAATTGTTTTAAAACAGAATAATTATAGAAATAATTAATAATTGTTATTAATTATTTTTATGATTATTAACAGGTTATTAAAGTGTTTAATAACTGTTAGTCAATTAAAGGGCTTTATAATTAATGGGTGTTAGTTAATTGTTTAAAATTGTTTTAGATAATTAATTTCCCTGTTAATTTAATTAGTTTAAAATTGTTTTAAACTGATTTCATGCATAACTTGATTACTCTTAATGTTCAAATTGTTTGAATTTGTATTTAGATTAACTAAATAGTTTAGTTAGTTAATTTGTCAATAATGTTTTGAGTATTATTGATTATGCTGAAATAAATGTTGTTTCGAAAACTAATTGGTATTATAATTTTATATTTATAAAATTCAATACCAAACAGCAATTATGTGATGATTGTGATGCATGTGATGTGTTTTATGGTGGGATGATCATGGACTTAGTATTTTCATGTGATGAATGATGTGAATGGATGCGATGCTTATTTCATTTGGTATTTTAAATAGGACCTGCGTGTCCTCCTCTCTCTTAATCCAACTGTACTTTCTACCTTCCTATAATATTGTACTCCCCTTGATAAGATCAAGGTTTCTAATTGTTTAAATGTACATTTGTGGACCTGCGAGTCCTGAATTTCATATTTAAATGTATCGGATTAAGCTAAGAGAACGGGATCTTCTGAAGACACCTCTGGAGGGAGGACTCGCATCAAATGGAACCAGTGTTGTTGTTTTCACATTAGGATCCTATTATGGATCATCGTTTGGCTCCGATGATTCCATAGTAGTTTAAGCAGTCCATGATCATCCCCATTTAATTTTTCTGCACATATGTGATATTTGTGGACTATGCTATCATATATATATTTCTATTAAGTATATTGATACTTCAAATCGAAATACTATTGATAGCACGATTTTTACAAATCAAATTCAAAACCCTCTTTTAAAACTTAAGTTGTAAACGTGAGATATTAAGAATAATCCACGTAACCCACCATCATTATAGATCTTAGGATAATTCTTATCTCAAACGGATTTGTTGTGCTACCACAAGGTCTGTTTGATTTAGAAATTAAACTGGGTCTACGACATGTGATGTCATTAAGATGAGTGAACAATTAGTGTAGTTTTGTTGTGCTACCACAAGGATTGCACTATGAATTCATGTCATCTAAGTAATGATGGATATACTTAACTGAATGAAATTGATTTATTGTGCTACCACAAGGTCATTCTGATTCAGGCGTTAAATTGATCGGATATTGCAATCGTTGCAACTGTCAAGAGTTGACTGCCTAAGGGACTTGATGTGATTTGTTGTGCTACCACAAGGTCACATGCATGTTGCCCGAAGGATTCTGATCCCCTCTAGGAGATCACCAGAATCTCCCGTTCTGTATCTTAGAGGGTCATACAGTTCGCCGAAAAATAGTGGGAGCATAAATCAAGATTAAAAGTCCTAAATCTGATTTTAATAACTATCTGCTCATTTTATATATTTCCATGTAGGTCGCTATGTCGTCACCTAACCCCCTCCGTTGCATACTTGATGCAAACAAACTCACGGGACCAAATTACATTGACTAGTTACGCAACATGAAGATTGTCCTCAGGTGTGAAAAGCTAGCCTATGTCTTGGATCAACCAGATCCAGTGCAACCCGGTGATAATGCTAACGAAGTTGAATTAATGATGTTTGAAAATTGGAAGGAGGACTCTGTCAAGGTCCAGTGTTATATGCTCGGTTCAATGAACAATGAACTGCAGCGACAGCATGATAACATGGAACCTAAGACCATTCTGAATCACCTACAAGAGTTGTTTGGAGAACAAGTCCAGAACAGAAAGATATGAGATATCTAAGAAATTGTTCAGGACCAGAATGAGCGAGGGCACATCTGTGCAAACTCATGTGCTCAAGATGATAGAGTGGATTGAGAGGCTTGCTGTGCTCGGCTTTGTTATGAACAATGACCTAAGTATCGACTTAATCCTACAGTCCCTTCTAGATTCATTTTCACAATTCATTATCAACTTCAATATGAACAAGATTGAAGTCTCACTGGCTGAGCTGCTCAACATGTTGAAGACAGCAGAAGGCACTATCCAGAAAGATAAGCCAAATGTAATGCTTGTTGTTAAGACCAACAAGAAAAGAAAAACTGGACAGACCTTTAAGAAAGGTAAGCCTAAGAAGCTAGTGAAAAGCAAACCAGCGGCACAAAAGGACAAAGCTAAAGTCAATGATAAAGGTCAGTGTTTCCACTGCCATAAAGAAGGTCATTGGAAGAGAAACTGCAAGATTTATCTTGCAGACGAAGCCAAGGAGAAGCTTGGTGAAGCTTCAGGTATTCTCATGATCGATCTTAACTTGTCTTATAGAGAATCAACATCCTGGGTATTAGATACTGGATGTGTTTCTCATATCTGCAATAACTTGTAGGTGTTAACAAGTAAAAGAAGATTGAACCGCGGAGACGTGGATCTGAGGCTCGGGAATGGAGCAAAAGTTGCTGCGTTAGCTGTGGGGATAGCAAGACTTCAGATGCCGTCAGGAGACTCGTTGGAACTGATAGATTGTTATTATGTTCCAACCATTATTAGGAATATCATATCTATTTCATGTTTAGATAGACAAGGATATTCTATGAAGCTAGAGAATAAAGGTTGTTCAATTTATCAAGGAGACAAATTGTTTGCTTCCGGGTATTTATTGAATGGATTATATTTACTTGATATTTCATATGATGTTTGTCTGGTAAATAATTCTCTTGAACGCTTAGATAAGGATGTGAATAAATCGTACCTATGGCATTGTAGGCTAGGTCATATAAATGAGAACATGATCATAAGGTTGCAAAAGAATGGATATCTTGATCCATTTGACTATGAATCATTTGCAACCTGTGAAGCTTGTCTCATGGGAAAGATGACCAAAGCTCCATTCTCAGGACATGCAGAAAGAGCTAAGGACTTATTGGAACTAATACATAGTGATGTATGTGGTCCAATGTCCACTCATGCTATGGGTGGTTACTCATACTTTGTTTCATTTACAGATGATTTCTCAAGATATGGCTACATATATTTAATGAAATATAAGTCAGAAGTCTTTGAGAAATTTAAAGCGTTTAAAAACGAAGTTGAGAACCAAACTGGAAAGCGTATTAAAACTCTTCGATCAGATCGAGGGGGTGAATACTTAAGTACATAATTCACAAAATATCTTAAGGATAATGGTATTTTGTCTCAGTGGACTCCTCCCTATACACCTCAGTTAAATGGTGTATCGGAAAGGAGAAATCGTACTCTATTAGATATGGTACGATCCATGATGAGTTATGCAAAACTTCCAATCTCGTTATGGGGATATGCACTGTTGACTGCTGCATATCTGTTGAACAAAGTTTCGAGTAAATCAGTACCTTCCACTCCATATGAGATATGGAAAGGAAAGAAACCAGACTTCAAGCATGTTAGAGTCTGGGGTTGTCCTGCACATGTCAAAAGACATGATGTAAGGACTGAGATTTCGGGTTCTGTTTTCGGGTCGGATCCCTTGGTTTGGACCCTGTGTGAGGTCTTGAAATTCCTGGCTGAATGGCGTCAGCACTGCTCGACGCCTTTCAAAAGGCGTCAGGTTGTGTGGACGCCATTTAGGTCTGCAGGTTGTTGTGCCACGTGTGCGCCACGTGGGCGGGTTTCGGGCCGCGAGAGTACGGCCCCGGTCACATCGTCTGAACGGCATCCAGGTTGGCCCACGCGATTCAGACTGTGACCTCTACGATGTCAGGGTACGGCGCCAGAGCGTTGTCAGTACGGCCTGTCCTGTCGTCTGAACGGCGTCCATGGTGGGCGACGCGTTTCAGACCGCTGTCAGTACGGCCGTCCTGTCAGACTGATAGGCGTCCACCTCGATCGACGCATTTTAGCGGGATTCTGGTTGACCCCGCGAGCCTTCCCTTCTTTCCCTCATTCTCGCCTTCACACTCTCTCTCCTCGCTCTCTCCGCCCTCTCCGACGCTCTTCTTCCCCTTCCCTTCCTCTTCTTCCTCTTCCACCACTCCAACACCACCTTACCTCTTACCTCTACCTCCACCACTTCCTTCGCGGTGTTCCACTCTCCGGACGGCGGCCGACGTCTCGGCGGAGTGGCGGCGTCCTCGAGGGTACCGGCGGCGGTGTGCTGTGCGGCGGGACGGCGGCACGGAGTTTGGCGGAGTTCAAGAACCGGTAGGGGGACGAAACCTTGCATGTGTGCTCGTTTGCTTCTTGGCGTGATGTGGCGTGTTTGGGGTTAGATCGAGCATGTTTAGGGGGATTCCTTGTGGGAATGGTGGTGTTTGTGGACGTGGTTTCATACCATGATCGTGTTGTTTGACGTTCTCATCTTCCCCGTTTTGGTTTTGGGGCTTTTCGGGGTGCTCGGGGTTCAAAGGAGACACCCTCGGGTTGAACCAGGTAACCTGGTTTCTGGCGCTAAATGGCGTCGTGCCTGGTCGACGCCTTTCCGAAAGACGTCGGGTCAGTACGACGCGTTTTAGGACAGAAACCTCCATGTTCGAGGTTTCCTGAGTTAGGGGTTCTGCGCTAAATGACGTCATGGATGGACGACGCCTTTCAGAAGGACGTCGGGCCATCATGACGCCATTTAGGCAGGAAATGCCCCGTTTAAGGGTTCTGCAATATGTATTTCTGGGTTGAATGGCGTCGGGCGACCCTGACGCGTTTTAAACGGCGGCTTCACTGGTGGACGCGTTTTAAGCGATAATCTGGCTTTTAATAAACCTGTCTGCGGGTCTTGAATGGCGTCGACCCCGGTCGACGCGATTCAAGACAGAAATGCTTAAACCTTGTTATTTCATGCGTGTTTCACGGTAGGATGGTTCAAATGCATGCTTTGGGTTGTATACTGAGACGGAGGACTTCTGCGTGAGTGAAATTACATCACCTGTGTGTGTGTGTGTGTGCTTTAGCTATATACTGAGACTGAGGTTTACTGTGCGAATGGAATCATGATTATATGTGTGTTTGCATTATGCGAATGTGGATCGGGTTAACTGTGGTTTACGTCTGTCACCATGGGCCGATGGGAGAAGGGCCATGGTGTCTGTAGAGTGGTGCATGTTGTGTTTTACCCTTGGCTGAGAAAAGTAGAACCACCTTGAGCCCGTCGGGCCGGAGTAGCTGGTGTGCTACCCGAGGGGTTGCTGTTTGGTCTCAGCGGGTCGGGGTTTCCCTTGGTTGTCGTGACAGCTTCTGGCGTCTTTCTTGCTGTGGAGCTGGTGGTGTTACTGGTGGGTGTTGGTTTACCCTTTAGCCATTGGGCCTGATGTGACCTTTGATCAAGGTTACGAGTGGTACCTATAGCCCTTTGGCCTGACGCAGCCCGGGAGAGTTGGGTTTGTGGGTAGTTCCTGTAGCTTCGGCTTGACGGGGGTTCGCCGGTCCCCAGGGCCCTCCTGAAGCGCTAAGGCCTAGCATGGAGGCAATCCGGACGGTAGGACAGTAGTCTAGACTGCTTGTGTGCACACGTAGCTGGCAGTGGCTGTACACTGGTTCCAGCTAGTCCTAGTTTGACTCACTGCCTCACCCTAAAGTGCCCCGGAACACTGTAGGGGCGGACAGGCGTGAGCTGTGGTGGTAGTGTTGGGAGGCGACGTCTGACTTCGGTCGACAGTGTGGTTCAGTCGCTTCGTGGACTTTGGCTGTGAGTCGTGACTCTGTGTTGGGTTCTTCGGGTTGCTTAGAATGGTTCTTGTTACACTGCTTACCGTGCGTTTCATATCAGAGTTGGGTGCTGTGTTTACTGCTTTACTTAATTGCCATATATTCTTGTTGTTACACTTGTGGGTGTGTGAGTGGGAGGCAGGGGATCGGATGATCCCTACTGAGCCCATTTCTGGTGTGGCTCACTCCCTGCGGTTTCAGGTGTGGACCTCGAGGCGAGCGGAAGCGTGGTGTCTTCTTGTTGTGCGGACCAGCAGCTGTCTTAGTTCCGGGGTATGCCCCGATGTTGTTGTACTTCCTTCTGCCTGTACTTATTTAATTGTTGGACGTGTAATTATTGTTGGACTGTATACGGACATTGTTATTTTCCTTCCTGCGCACTTGCTTATCTTTGTAGTCCGTGAGATTGTCATATTTAATCTTGTTTAGCACTTACTCCTCCAGACGTGTTGTGTGAGATCCGGGTGTGAACCCGCAGTTAATGGGCCGACATCCATTTAGTGACCGGGTCTCCGGTCATAGGATGGCGGGTCGTTACACATGATCCAGACAAATTGGATTCTAGGACAGAGAAATGTAGATTTGTGGGATATCCAAAAGAGACGTTTGGATATTACTTCTATCAGCCCAGCGATCAAAGGGTGTTTGTCGCAAAAAGAGCTGTCTTCTTAGAGAAAGAATATCTTTCAAAAGAAGACAGTGGGAGCAAGATAGAACTGGAAGAAATTCTAGACTCACAAATCAACACTGGTTCATCTACTGAACCAATGACTCAAGAACTTGTTCAAGATGATACACAAAAGGTTCGCAGATCAGGTAGAGTGCCTAAGCAGCCTGAAAGATATGTTGGACCTATCGATGAAGGCAAACCAAAAGTACACTTAAATGAGGATGATGATCCTCAAACCTACCATGAAGCCATAAATAGTCATGAATCAGAAAAATGGCAAGAGGCAATGGATTCTGAAATTCAGTCCATGTATACCAACCAAGTTTGGAACTTGGTTGATCTGCCAGAAGGTATGGTACCTATTGGCAGTAAATGGATCTTTAAAAGAAAGATCGGGGCAGATGGACAAATTGACACATACAAGGCAAGGCTTGTAGCAAAAGGATATCGTCAAAGGCAAGGTGTTGACTATGACGAAACCTTTTCTCCAGTTGCCATGATTAAGTCAATCAGAATACTTCTTGCTATCGCTGCATTCTACGATTATGAAATATGGCAAATGGATGTGAAAACAACATTCCTTAACGGGAACCTTCAAGAAGAGGTGTATATGATACAACCTGAAGGATTCACTTCCAAAGAGCATTCAAGCAAGGTATGCAAGCTGCAAAGATCCATCTATGGATTAAAGCAGGCATCCAGAACTTGGAACTTAAGATTTGATGAAGCAATCAAATCTTATGACTTCATTAAGAATGAAGATGAACCTTGTGTATACAAAAAGGTTAGTGGGAGCCCAGTTACCTTTCTGGTGCTTTATGTTGATGACATTCTACTCATTGGGAATGATGTAGGAATGTTATCATCAGTAAAGGCTTAGTTATCCAAAAACTTCTCCTTGAAAGATTTGGGAGAAGCATCCTATATTCTGGGAATACGGATCTATAGAGATAGGTCCAAAAGGATGCTTGGCTTGTCCCAATCTATGTACATAGATACCATAATCAAAAGGTTTGGTATGAAAAATTCCAAGAGAGGCCTTGTTCCTATGAGGCATGGAATTTATCTCTCTAAAGAAATGTCTCCCAAGACACCTGAAGAGAGAGCATACATGGATAGAGTTCCTTATGCCTCGGCAATAGGATCTATCATGTATGCAATGCTATGTACTAGGCTTGATGTGGCACATCTATTAAGTGTCACCAGTAGATATCAGGCTGATCCAGGTGAAGAACACTGGAAGGCGGTGAAATGTATACTTAGATACTTGAGAAGGACTAAGGATCTATTTCTCGTTTATGGAGGAAACGACTTGGAACTTCGAGGATTTACTGACTCAAGTTTCCAGTCGGATATGGATGACAGCAAATCCATGTCTGGATTTGTGTTCATGTTAAATGGAGGTGCAGTAAGTTGGAAGAGTTCCAAACAGGAAACAACTGCAGATTCGACGACCGAAGCAGAATACATTGCTGCAGCTGAAGCGGCCAAGGAGGCGGTTTGGATGAAGAAGTTCATCTCGGCGCTTGGAGTCGTTCCAAGCATTTCAGATCCTGTTCCATTATTGTGTGACAACAATGGGGCAATAGCTCAAGCGAAGGAGCCAAGATCACATCAGAAGTCAAAGCACATTCTGAGACGATTTCATCTGATTCGTGAGATCATTGCCCGAGGAGATATAGTTGTTGAGAAAGTCTCATCTGAAGATAATGTAGCAGATCCCTTGACTAAGCCATTGTCTCAAAATAATTTAGAACGTCACCTTAAGTCTATGGGACTTAGACACATGGGTGATTGGCTATAGTCCAAGTGGGAGAATGTTAGAATTGGGTGGCCTCAAAGCCAATCATTGTATATTCTAGTTCAGATTATTAATAAAGGTAATTATTTCTTCATTTAATAGTTCTCGCTAACGACTATCGTAATGAAGGTCCATAGACAAATGTATGGGATATTGAATTATGATGAGATCATGATAGTGAGATCAATATCCTAAGGCAATTGTCTTAAATAGTTCTCGATCATAGGATATTTGAGTTGGACATTAAATATCCGATAAGATCGACACAAGTTATGTCTGCTCATATGATGAGGGTGAATGATCTCACATTCACTCGTGTGGTGACACTAAGACAAACAAGTGGGTGCTCATTAGAGAATGAGTTCACTGAACAGACCCAAATAAGAATTCATGGATGGTAATTATACCTATTAGTCAACCAGGGAATTCTATCGTTGCAGTAGCACAGTTGGTCCTTTGACCTGAGTCACCAATGATACCTTGTTTGTGGACCATTGTATCTTGATTCTCTGACTCGTGGACTTTAACCATTAAGTCCACCATAATCGGTCTTTCAGATACAGTGGAAAGCTTGCGAAGGTAATTGAGTGAACAACAAGGGATCACTCACTCTTGGTATAAGACTGGAGAGAGAATGTCCTATGGATGTGTACACAGAAATCCCTGGCCAGGGTCAAATGAAAGAGATGTCTTTCTAGATATTAACTATGTACTGGAACCCATCTGGATAATGGGATAGAGGGTTTGACTATAAAACCATACCCTTGCGTTATCGGGACATTGCATGAGTGAAGGATTATATCTGTGCGGTATCTGCAGACGGAAAGGTTCAATTGAAGGGAACAGTATCCCTTATATCTTCTGGGATCATGAGGTAGTGTTTGGTGCTGTTCATGATCAGAAGGCCAAGTGAATTAATCATCGGATGATAATTTACTTGTTTATTAAATTAATCATTTAACATGCGATGTTTAAATGTTAATTAATAAATATTAAACTCAAGAAACAGTTCTAAGTTTAATGGGCCTGCAACCGGACTGATATATGGGCCTAGAGGGTCACACACATAAGAGTTCTCGTCAGACGGTGAGAGATGTTAAATTTCATGCTTATCTGGGTTTTTGTGAAAAGCTGCAGGATAAACATGAAGATTTAATGGAGAATTATCCAAGGCCAAACTCTTGGATAATTATGAGGATTAACTGTTGTGCTTATCCTTATTTCTATATAAGGAGGGCCAAGGGGGAGTGGTAAAAAGTTAGTTGGACGAATTTTTACTCCCCAGATTCTCTCTCTCCTCTCTCTCTCTCCTTCTCTCCCTCTTGGAGTGGATCTGTCTCTCTCCGCGCATGGTGGATCTGAGATCTGGTCGGAGCACTCAAGTCGAGGAGGAAATCACGTCTGCTTCGGGAACTCGTGTGGATACCTCTAGAGATCGTGCGCGTGCGCGATTACTGAGTCGACATCATCCACGGGAGATTCGAAATCCCGCAAAGGTGAAGAACTGTTATTCCCGCGTTAGTTTTAATGTCCGTTTTACAACCCCAGCAACCGATACAATGGAATCATTTTTATTTCCGCTGCGTTCTTGACGATTCCTGACAGTTACTGCTTTACTTGCTTAATTTACCTATATTTGTGTTGCTGCACTTGTGGGTGCGTAAGTGGATGGTGGGGATCGAAGGATCCCTACTGAGTGTTTTCGATGAGATTCACCCTCGCGGTTTTCAGGTGAGGGTTCCTAGCAGGCGTAGCGAGGAGAGTGCTGCCTTGTGTTGCACGCCAGCAGCCGTTGTTCCGGGGTATGTCCCGACATAGTTGTTATTTTATTTTCTGGCCTGTACGCTTAATTATTTCTTTTCAGTTGGAGTATATAATTATTTGCTGTGTCGAGTCGCATTGTAATAATTTTTAATTCTTGCACTTCCTTTTCATTTCAATGCGATGTAAATGTTTAGCTTAGTTTATTATTTATTTCCCAGACTTATCTGGATCCTGGTTCGGCTCCAAATTAATGACTCGGTATCCATTTAGTAATCGGATCGTCGATTATAGGGTAGCGGGTTGTTACATCTGGCCTCCTAATTCTACTTCTCCTGGACTTGTTGTACATCCTTTTAGTGCTCATCCTTAACCTTGCTCTGATACTACAAACTGTAACGACTCCCTGTCGGTTGGTTCAGTCATGCCGGCTTACTACGAACCGGAGGGACCCTGTAAGGATCGAGACTTTCGGATCCGGTTTTCGGGTCAGACCCTGTTGTTCTAATCCTTGTGGGAGGCGGAAGTTCTGAGTTGAATCGCGTCAGGACCTAGAGACGCGTTTTAAACAGCGTCCACCTTGGCAGACGCGTTTCAGGTGCTGCCAGGCCTTGGGCCACGTGGGTGCCGCGGGGGTTGGCCTTGGGCCGCGTGGGTACGGCCCTGTCAGGTCGTCTGAACGGCGTCTGCGAAGGACGACGCCTTTCAGACTGCGACTCTGGGTGTGTCAGAGTACGGCCCTGACAAGTTGTCTGAATGGCGTCTGTGTAGGACGACGCGTTTCAGAATCTTGTCAGAGCGGCCATCACATCACCTGATTGGCGTCCGTGGATGTCGACGCATTTTAGCCAGTTTCTGGTTAACCCCGTGAGCCCTCCTTCTTTCCCTCATTTTCTCCTACTCTTCTTCTCTCCTCCTCCTCCGGCGACCGGCGGCGACCACCTCCTCCTCCCTCTTTTCCTCCCACCATTTCGCCTCTCCCTCCACTCCATCCTCTACCTAACTCATACCATTACCACCTCCACTTCCACTGCGGCGTTCTACTCTTCGGACGGCGGCCGACGTCACGGTGGAGCAAGGACGACCACGGCGGTACCGGCGGCGGCGTGGGGCGAGAAGGGTGGACGGCGTGAAGCTTGGAGGAGTTCGAGTGTCCGGTAGGGTGACGTTCCCCGTAGCGTTGTGTTTAAATCATGTTTTCCTCGATATGCATGTGGTAGATCTTCGGTTTTGGGGGTTAGAACGAGCATGTTTAGGTTCTCTATGGGGGTGTTTGCCTATGAATTGTCTTGCTCTTCGTTTCCCCTCCAGTTTGAATGATTTTTGGGGTTATTTGGGGTTGGAAAGGGAGCCCTCGGGTTTAGGGCGTTCCTGGTTCCTGGGGCTGAAAGACGTCGTGCATGGACGACGCCTTTTTGAAGGGCGTCGGGCCATCACGACGCCTTTTAGACAGAAATCGACTGACAGGCAGACTGCCAGGTCGGGGATTCTGTGGCTAAATGGCGTCATGGGTAAACGACGCATTTTTGAATGGCGTCAGGCGTCCATGACGCGTTTTAACTACAGAAATCCCCTGAATAAAGCTCTTGGAATTTCCGGATTTTCGTGTTGAATGGCGTCTGGGGATGTCGACGCCTTTTAAAAGGCGACTACTGGTGTCGACGCCTTTTAAGGCCAGAATCTGAAGACTGATTTATATAAACCTGTACTTTGAGCTTGAATGGCGTCGACCTTGGTCGACGCGATTCAAGACAGAATCTCACTAATGCATGCCAGTAAAACGTGTTCATACTGCTAGATAGATGGTTAGCACATGTTTTAGTGCACCCGATAGAGATGGATTCCTCATGATCGGATGGTTCTATGTGTGTTAGGCGATCGCGGGCTTTTCACGTGACCGGATCGCACTGTGTTGGGTTTTCAGTTACTGTGGACCTGGAGTGACATTGTAGCACTTTATCACCCTGTGCTGGTGGGGGCGTGAGCACAGCGCCGGTGGGGGTGTGGGCGGGGTGACGCCTAGTGAGAGAGGGTCACCTGGTGAACCCCGGGGTCAGCTAGTACCGGTGTCGGAGTGGTACATTCGGAGAGTCACTCATGCTGGGGGAAGGGGTAGTCACCTGAGCCAGTTGGGCCGGAGTAGCGAGCGTGCTATCCGACGGGCTACTCCTTGGTCTCAGCGGGTCGAGTTTTTCCCCACCGTTGTTTGCACGGTCGGCGAGTTCTATCGAGATGACGGTTGTAGATTTTCTAACGGCTGGTTTAGAATGTGCATGATTATTATAACTGCGATTGCATGTATTCTCACGTAGAGAATTAGGAATTGTACCTGCCACTACACTTGTTACTTGACCGTTAGCTGTACTTTACACTTGTGGGTGTGTGCGTGGGCAGTGGGGATCGAAGGATCCCTACTGAGTCTTGTTCTTGAGACTCACCCCTGCGGTTTTCAGGTGAGGACTCCCAGCAGACTTAGAGCGGCGTGTCCGGCCGTGTGTTGTGCTTCTTCGGCAGTTGTTCCGGGGTATGCCCCGATGTAGTTGTCATTTATTTCTGGCCTGTATGTTTAATTATTTCCTTTCAGATGGAGTATGTAATTATTTACTGTAATCACGTCGCATCGTAATAATTTTAATTTCCTGCACTTTCATTTCAATTCAATGCGATGTGAATGTTTAGCTTAGTTTATTATTTATTTCCCAGACTTACTAGATCCTGGTTTGGTCCCAAATTAATGATTCGGTACCCATTTAGTAATCGGATCCCCGATTATAGGGTGGCGGGTCATTACAGTTGGTACCAGAGCATACGGTCTGGCAAATAAATAAATAACTAGGTTAAATGTTGTAAATTCGGCAAATAAATACATTATCCCGTACAGGCACGTCGGTAGCATAGGTTTTAGGATTCTAATTAGAACTTATTGATTTTGTAATTGTAGGCGAGTAGATGGCTCCCAGGAAGAGGATGCCAGTTATTCGAGAGAGGGGAGATGCCCCTAGTGGGTCCGAGGCAGGGAGGCCGAGTGTTGAGCAGTTTATGGAAGCCATGATGGATACTATGGCTAGGTATCAGACTCGAGATCCTAGCGAGGGTTCTAGTACTCGGGGAGGGACCACAGCTACACTTGACAGGTTCTTAAAGCTGAGGCCACCTCACTTCACCGGTCGTCCCAACCCTGACGAGGCCATTCATTAGCTTAGAGAGATTGAGAAGACTTTTGATACCATGGACTGTGCGGCAGTAGAGAGGACCCCGCTGGCTACCTTCATGCTGAAGGATAGCGCCTATGACTGGTGGACCACACTGAAGAGTTTGTCTTATGGGGACAGGAGTCTTAGGGAAATATCTTGGGAGACCTTTGTCAAGGAGTTCAACGCACAATATTTCCCTAGACATGTCCAGCGAGCCAAGGAGAGGGAGTTTATGGATCTGACGCAGGGGAGTATGACGGTGCTTGAATAAGAGGCGAAGTTTGTTTCGCTGGGACGGTTCGTGCCTTTCATATCTCAGGACGAGGAACGTCGCGCGGAGAGGTTTGTGGATGGGCTTAGGCTCAGTTTAAGGAACTTCGTGGCGTCCCATTGTTGTACAGACTTGGCGTCAGCAGTTAGGCGTACAGCAGCTGTAGAGGCTCAGCAGATCCAGTCGGCCCGGGAGAGAGGGCAGACTGTCCAGGGGCCATCTCGGGGCAGGGGTAAAGCAGCGGCACCGGCTCCTTCAGTCGGATCGGGATTGTCTTCTCTCGGCTCCCGATTCAGGAGATTCTTTAGGGGTGGTGGCAGCAGTAGCGGCAGCAGCCGGCCCAGACAGGGGCAGCAGAGTCAGACAGTGTCCAGTGCACAGCAGGAGCCAGCTCAGAGGCTTCCGGCAGTTTGTCAGCAGTGTGGTAGTGCCCATGGCGGGACTCAGTGTCCCACTCTTCCCAGGAGATGTTTCGCTTGCGGTCAGCAGGGTCACTTGGCGAGGCAGTGCCCGCAGGGGTATGGTTAGGGACATGGTTCAGGTGAGCAGAAGAAGCCGAGGACCCAGGGGAGAGTGTTAGCTATCACCAGGAGGGAGGCTCGCGCGTCCAACTTGGTGGAAGGTACACTTTCTGTCCTTGGGAACTCTGCACACGTATTGATTGATTCGGGTGCTTCGCATTCTTTTATTTCTGAGCAGTTCTTAGATATCCTTTCTGCACCCGTTGATGAGTTATCTGATGGTCTGATGGTGGAAGTTCCTTCTGGAGACTTCATGATATCCTATAATTGTCTGAGGAGTGTTCCCTTGACCATTGAGGGTCATGTGCTACCTGCCCAGTTGGTCGTACTTGCTATTCGTGACTTTGATATCATCCTGGGTATGGATTGGTTGGAAGCCTATTATACGGAGGTAGACTGCCACAGGAAGAGGGTGCGCTTCTCTATTCCGGACATCCCGACCTTCTTCTTCCAAGGTATTAGGCTTTCTTCTCGGGGCATCCTTATTTCTGCCTTTAAGGCACGGAGGTTGCTTGCTGGTGGCTGTGAGGCTTTTCTTGCCTCTGTTGTTGTTTCTGATGTCCGTGCTAGTCCCAGTCCTTGGGAGGTGCCTGTTGTCCGTGATTTCGTAGATGTGTTTCCGGAAGAGCTGCCTGGCCTTCCTCCACAGCGTGAGGTTGAGTTCACCATCGAGCTTGCACCAGGTACGGCGCCCTTGTCTAAGGCCCCGTATCGGATGGCGCCAGCCGAACTCGCTGAGTTGAAGGCGCAGTTGCAGGAGTTGCTGGACAAGGGTTTTATTCGTCCCAGTACATCTCCATGGGGTGCTCCAGTTCTGTTTGTCAGGAAGAAGGATGGTTCTTTGAGGTTGTGCATTGATTATAGGCAGCTGAACCAGGTGACAATAAAGAATAAGTACCCGCTTCCTAGGATCGATGACTTGATGGATCAACTGCAGACCGCGAGGGTGTTTTCCAAGATCGATCTGAGATCTGGATACTATCAGATGAGAATCAGAGATGTGGATGTTAGTAAGACGGCGTTCAGGACTCGGTATGGGCACTATGAGTTTTTGGTTATGCCCTTTGGATTAACCAATGCTCCGGCGGCTTTTATGGATCTGATGAACCGAGTCTTCAGGACCTACCTGGACCAGTTCGTGGTTGTGTTTGTTGATGACATTCTGATCTATTCTTCTTCTGAGGAAGAGCACGCTGCTCATCTTCGGGCAGTGTTGCAGGTCCTGAGGGAGCACCAACTTTATGCCAAGTTCAGCAAATGTGAATTTTGGCTGAACGAGGTGCACTTTCTTGGGCACGTTATTTCTGGTGAAGGTATCGCAGTAGACCCAGCGAAGATAGAGGCAGTGATGGACTGGAACAGGCCGACTTCAGTGACCGAGATCAGGAGCTTTCTGGGGCTTGCCGGATATTACAGACGGTTTGTTCAGGGATTTTCTTCGATAGCGGCCCCCTTGTCGAGACTGACTCGAAAGGGAGTTCGTTTCGTATGGACTGAGGATTGTGAGCAGAGTTTTATTGAGCTAAAAACTCGTCTCACGTCAGCCCCAGTGCTGGTGCTTCCATCTGGGTCAGGTGGATTTGTGGTTTACTCGGATGCGTCCCGTCGAGGATTGGGAGCAGTCCTTATGCAGCATGGCAGGGTAGTTGCTTATGCTTCTCGGCAGCTGAAGAGGCATGAAGAAAACTATCCTACTCATGATTTGGAGCTTGCAGCTGTGGTGTTTGCACTGAAGATCTGGAGGCATTACTTGTATGGGGAGAAATTTCAGGTTTTTACAGATCACAAGAGCCTGAAATATGTGTTCACTCAGAGAGACCTGAACCTGAGGCAGCGAAGGTGGATGGAGTTTATTAAAGATTATGACTTTGACCTTTCCTATCATCCGGGCAAGGCGAATGTGGTGGCAGATGCCTTGAGTCGGAAGACGGTCATGTCATACCTTATGGTTCGGGAGTGGAAATTATTTGAGCAGGTGGTGGAATCCTCCTTTAGGGTTCCACGTGAAGAAGATAGAGCAGTACTTGTCAGCTTGACTGTGAGACCGGCTGTGTACCATGCTGTGATTGAGGCTCAGAGGGCAGATGCGGAGTTACCCCAGATTCTCCAGAGGTCTGAGGTTGAGTTGTGGGATGATGGTACCGCCAGATTCAGAGGCAGACTCTATGTCCCGACTAAGGAAGATGTGCGCAGATGTGTTCTTGATGAGGCGCACCGATCGAGGTATGCAGTGCATCCCGGGACAACAAAGATGTATCACTGTTTGAGGAGGCACTTCTGGTGGCCCGGTATGAAGAGAGATGTGGCTGAGTATGTGGCTAGATGTATGACATGTCAGCAGGTTAAAGCCGAGCATCAGAGACCTGGAGGGTTGCTGCAACCCTTGCCGATTCCTGAGTGGAAATGGGAACATGTGACGATGGACTTTGTGATGGGATTGCCCGCATCCCCTAGCAGAAGAGACGCTATCTGGGTCATCGTTGATCGGCTGACCAAGTCGGCACGCTTCCTAGCCATTAGGAAGGACTGGTCGGTCGGCAAGCTGGCTAAGTTGTTTGTGGACCGGATCGTCTCTCTGCACGGGGTCCCTTTGTCCATTGTATCAGATCGAGATCTGAGGTTTACTTCCATATTCTGGAAGAGCTTTCAGCAGGCGTTGGGGACTCAGTTGGCTTTCAGCTCGGCCTATCATCCCGAGACTGACGGGCAGTCGGAGAGGACTATTCAGACCTTGGAGGATATGCTCAGGGCGTGTTGCCTAGACTGGGGAGGTTCGTGGGAACAGCATTTGTCCACTGTGGAATTTGCCTACAACAACAGCTACCATTCTAGCATCGGCATGGCGCCTTATGAGGCTTTGTATGGGCGGCCGCGTCGATCACCGGTGTGTTGGTCTGAGATCGGTGAGAGGCAGATTGCAGGACCTGAGTTGGTACAGCAGTGTGCTGAGGTCGCCAGGACAGTTCAGCAGAGGTTGACCGCAGCTCAGAGTAGACAGAAGAGTTATGCCGACATCCGACGGAGACCACTTGAGTTTGAGATTGGGGACCACGTGTTTCTCCGAGTCTCACCCTCCAAGGGTGTGATGAGATTCGGGAAGCGAGGCAAGCTGAGTCCGCGATATATTGGACCTTTTCCCATTCTTGCTCGAATCGGGGAAACCGCGTATCAGTTGGCCTTGCCACCCAGTCTGGCTGGAGTGCACGATGTGTTCCATGTGTCCTTGTTGAGGAAGTATGTTCAGGATCCTTCCCATGTGTTGGACTTTTCAGAGTTGGAGGTCGCTGAGGACCTGTCATTTCCAGAGTACCCGGTTTGTATTGAGGATCGCAGAGAGCAGGTCTTGCGGAACAAGGTTGTACCGCTGATCAAAGTAATTTGGCAGTACCGCTCCGGAGGTGAGGCAACCTGGGAGCGAGAGGACGAGATGCGGGAGCAGTTCCCTTACCTCTTCTCGTGAGTTTTATTGTAAACTTGTATCCTTGTTTTGACCTTGTTAAATTCCAGCAGTCAATTTCGAGGACGAAATTTCTTTAAGGGGGGGAGAATGTAAGGATCGAGACTTTCGGATCCGGTTTTCGGGTCAGACCCTGTTGTTCTAATCCTTGTGGGAGGCGGAAGTTCTGAGTTGAATCGCGTCAAGACCTAGAGACGCGTTTTAAACGGCGTCCACCTTGGCAGACGCGTTTCAGGTGCTGCCACGTGGGTGCCGCGGGGGTTGGCCTTGGGCCGCGTGGGTACGGCCCTGTCAGGTCGTCTGAACGGCGTCTGCGAAGGACGACGCCTTTCAGACTGCGACTCTGGGTGTGTCAGAGTACGGCCCTGACAAGTTGTCTGAATGGCGTCTGTGTAGGACGACGCGTTTCAGAATCTTGTCAGAGCGGCCGTCACATCACCTGATTGGCGTCCATGGATGTCGACGCGTTTTAGCCAGTTTCTGGTTAACCCCGTGAGCCCTCCTTCTTTCCCTCATTTTCTCCTACTCTTCTTCTCTCCTCCTCCTCCGGCGACCGGCGGCGACCACCTCCTCCTCCCTCTTTTCCTCCCACCATTTCGCCTCTCCCTCCACTCCATCCTCTACCTAACTCATACCACTACCACCTCCACTTCCACTGCGGCGTTCTACTCTCCGGACGGCGGCCGACGTCACGGTGGAGCAAGGACGACTACGGCGGTACCGGCGGCGGCGTGGGGCGAGAAGGGTGGACGGCGTGAAGCTTGGAGGAGTTCGAGTGTCCGATAGGGTGACGTTCCCCGTAGCGTTGTGTTTAAATCATGTTTTCCTCGATATGCATGTGGTAGATCTTCGGTTTTAGGGGTTAGAACGAGCATGTTTAGGTTCTCTATGGGGGTGTTTGCCTATGAATTGTCTTGCTCTTCGTTTCCCCTTCAGTTTGAATGATTTTTGGGGTTATTTGGGGTTGGAAAGGGAGCCCTCGGGTTTAGGGCGTTCCTGGTTCCTGGGGTTGAAAGACGTCGTACATGGACGACGCCTTTTTGAAGGGCGTCGGGCCATCACGACGCCTTTTAGACAGAAATCGACTGACAAGCAGACTGCCAGGTCGGGGATTCTGTGGCTAAATGGCGTCATAGGTAAACGACGCATTTTTGAATGGCGTCAGGCGTCCATGACGCGTTTTAACTACAGAAATCCCCTGAATAAAGCTCTTGGAATTTCCGGATTTTCGTGTTGAATGGCGTCTGGGGATGTCGACGCCTTTTAAAAGGCGACTACTGGTGTCGACGCCTTTTAAGGCCAGAATCTGAAGACTGATTTATATAAACCTGTACTTGGAGCTTGAATGGCGTCGACCTTGGTCGACGCGATTCAAGACAGAATCTCACTAATGCATGCCAGTAAAACGTGTTCATACTGCTAGATAGATGGTTAGCACATGTTTTAGTGCACCCGATAGAGATGGATTCCTCATGATCGGATGGTTCTATGTGTGTTAGGCGATCGCGGGCTTTTCACGTGACCGGATCGCACTGTGTTGGGTTTTCAGTTACTGTGGACCTGGAGTGACATTGTAGCACTTTATCACCCAGTGCTGGTGGGGGCGTGAGCACAGCGCCGGTGGGGGCGTGGGCGGGGTGACGCCTAGTGAGAGAGGGTCACCTGGTGAACCCCGGGGTCAGCTAGTACCGGTGTCGGAGTGGTACATTCGGAGAGTCACTCATGCTAGGGGAAGGGGTAGTCACCTGAGCTAGTTGGGCCGGAGTAGCGAGCGTGCTAGCCGAGGGGCTACTCCTTGGTCTCAGCGGGTCGAGTTTTTCCCCACCGTTGTTTGCACGGTCGGCGAGTTCTATCGAGATGACGGTTGTAGATTTTCTAACGGCTGGTTTAGAATGTGCATGATTATTATAACTGCGATTGCATGTATTCTCACGTAGAGAATTAGGAATTGTACCTGCCACTACACTTGTTACTTCACCGTTAGCTGTACTTTACACTTGTGGGTGTGTGCGTGGGCAGTGGGGATCGAAGGATCCCTACTGAGTCTTGTTCTTGAGATTCACCCCTGTGGTTTTCAGGTGAGGACTCCCAGCAGACATAGAGCGGCGTGTCCGGCCGTGTGTTGTGCTTCTTCGGCAGTTGTTCCGGGGTATGCCCCGATGTAGTTGTCATTTATTTCTGGCCTGTATGTTTAATTATTTCCTTTCAGATGGAGTATGTAATTATTTGCTGTAATCGCGTCGCATCGTAATAATTTTAATTTCCTGCACTTTCATTTCAATTCAATGCGATGTGAATGTTTAGCTTAGTTTATTATTTATTTCCCAGACTTACTAGATCCTGGTTTGGTCCCAAATTAATGATTCGGTACCCATTTAGTAATCGGATCCCCGATTATAGGGTGGCGGGTCGTTACAGACCCGTTAACAACGGGAAGAACCCAAACATGACCTACAGTTAAGGTTGAGCACTTTACATGTAAATAAACAAAACACTTCATATAGATGTCATACACAGGGCATTACAGTACATCAAGTCCAGGGATACAACATATAAGTTACATAGGGACTGGACTTACAAAAACAACATATGTTCAACTAAACTAAGCATGTAGAGATTCATCGATTGACCCAAGATGGTCCTTTCTTGAAAGGGGGTTAAATAGTATGGGTGAGTTTACCAACTCAGCAAGCACATGATATCACTACATGGCTTATAATATATATAAATGTAAAAAGACAACATGATATTACTACATAATCATAGCTTGATAGAATATAACATAACAAACTTCAGCTAACATAGGGATCATGGCAAATCATAGCATAGTCAAGAGAACATGGCATAGTATGGTATGGCAAGGGTATAAACATAAAGATTCATGGCATGGCATCATGGTGTGACTTGACTTAAACATGGCATGAGTATAAGCATAATAGAGGCATGACATAGCATCATGGCATGGTGAAAAGATCATGGAATAGCATGATGTTATAAAAAATTATAGCATACAAATAGCATGAATCTTTCCACTTATTTAACGGACATGCATCCAAACCACAACATGAGGAGGTTTGCATGACGTTCAGCCAGTGGTAAGGCAAATGCCCACTGGCGCTTCCACTGCGCAGCAGTGGGACCCACCCGTCCCACTTGGACCGGGAGAACCGTACCCAGGATTTACTCGTTTGCCTCGCGTTGCATCTTTTAACTATGTCCGCCTTACATGGATGCTTATATGATTCGGACACATGGACTCCAAAGGTGGCATTGTCCGTAGCATGTTCGATTTTAACATGAGAGACTTACAGAAATGGGGTTTATGCATGGGTTGTGTGTCCATTTCGGCAGTATAACGGCTTAGTAGCATCTTCTTAAATTTGTAGGAAAATACATATTTGAAAACAGGCCATTCGCAATAGGAAAATAACCATGCAGAAAGAACCATGTACTTGCCTTTAAACCAAGAGCTTTCTTAGACACAGCAGTAACCTCCTCCTACACGTGCGAAGAACCTGGCGAACAACTCCCACTCTAAATCTCTCTCTCTCTCTCTCTCTCTCTCTCTCTCTCTCTCTCTCTCTCTCTCTCTCTCTCTCTCTCTCTCTCTCTCTCTCTCTCTCTCTCTCTCTTGGACGTGGGCAAGGAGGAAGAAGGGGAAGGTGGGAAGGAAGGGAATGGGATGGGGAGAAATGGGAGAACCACCCTCATATTTATAGAAGGAGAAGGGAGGGTTAAAGGGGGGTTACTTGGGGGTTAGATTAACTAGGGTTGGGTTACCTTAGGGTTAAGTTACTTGATGGCCAAGAACCGTGGTTAGATTAACTAGGGTTAAGTTACTTGATGACCAAGAAACCTTACCAGTATCATTTATCCTTTAGTGGTATCTTTTAGTACTTCTACACTTTAGTCCCTGTATTTTTTTATAATTACATTTATATCCTTATTCAGTATTTTTTTATAATTGCATTTATACCCTTTTGGTGATTTGAGGACACTTCTAGAGACCTTAAAAATTATACTTAAGACGTTCCAAAAATCATCAATCACATTATTAACCTTAAACTTTTCATAATTACGTTTATACTTTTTCGGTATTTATGAATATATCCCTTTTTTTAATAATTATGTATATGTTGGCATGTAACTATAATCTTATCGGTCCTTACATATGTACACCTCTTCCTCAAAGTGTGCAGCTTTGGCGAGTAGAACTTTGATAAACTTTATCATGGCAACTAGTGAGAAAGTCTCGTCATAGTCAATTCCTTGCCATTAACGATAGTCCTTTGCCACCAACCTTGCCTTGATCCATCCATCTGCACCGATCTTTCTCTTAAAGATCCCACTTGCATCTAATGGGTATAATACCCTCGGGTAAGTCCTCTAAGTTTCAAACTTGGTTGGTGTACATAGACTAGATTTCTGAGTTCATGGCTTCTCTCAATTTCCCGATTTCTAGGTCTTCTATGGCCTCCTAGTAGGTTTTAGGATCATTATCCTCATTATATTCAACCTTAGATTCACCTTCATCGATATGTCCCACATATCGTTCAGGTGGTCTAGGTACTCTACCAGATCTACGAGGCTCATCTGTGTGTACTTAAACAGATTCAGGAACTGATATATCATCTGATGATATTGCAGCTATTTGAGGATCTGGAACCTCTTCCAGTACTTTTTTACTCCCACTATCCTCTTGAAGAAGGTATTCCTCATCCAGAAAGACAGCTTTCCCAGCGACAAACACCTTTTGTTCACCATGATAGTAAAAGTAGTATCTTAAGGTCTCCTTTGGATATCCCACAAACCTACATTTATCAGTTCGTGATTCCAAGTTGTTTGGATCATGCCTTTTTACATAGGTAGGACAACCCCAGAATTTAACGTGTTTAAATTTTATTTTTCTGCCTTTCTATATCTCATTTGAAGTAGAGGTTACAGACTTATTGGACACTTTGTTCAGTAGGTATGCTACTGACCCTAGAGCATACCCCCAGAGGGACACTGGTAAACCTGAAAAGCTCGTCATGGATTGCACCATGTCTAACAAGGTTCAATTCCTTCTTTCAGAGACACCATTCATCTACGGTGTATATAGAGGGGTCCGCTGAGAAAGGATACCATTATCCTTTAAGAATTGTGTGAAACTAGTACTCAAGTATTTTCCTCCTTGATCTGATCGAAGAGTTTTAATACACTTTCCTGTTTGCTTCTCTACCTCATTCTTGAATTTCCTGAACTTCTCAAACGCTTCCGACTTGTACTTCATTAAGTACACATAGCCGAATTTTGAGAAGTTGTCGGTGAACGTGATGAAGTATGAGAATCCACCTTTGGCTTAGGTGGACATGGGACCGCATACATCTGAATATATTAGTTCTATAATGTCCTTGGCACGTTCTCCATGTCTAGTAAATGGAGATTTTGCCATTTTTCCTATAAGGCAGGGTTCACATTGTTGGGTTCGCTGTGTCGAGATCCGACCGAAAAATGCAGTGGAATTATTTATGCGGGATCGGGTCTATCCCGTTTCGATTAACAAAATTAAACCAAAAAATCGGATTTACCTTGTGCAGATTCGAATCTGCGATCTTTCTCTGGTTCCGTTGGAGCAATGCTGCAAGCTACGCAGGTGCCCGGCCTTTAGCGGTATCCATGCGGTTCTCCTTGCGATGGATCGTCCTCGCCTCCTCGCTCCATGCGGCGTTCGAAGATCCCATCTTGCTGCATATAATCCGCTGCAACATGCGGATTCAGAAACTCCTGTTGGATGGAAGGCGGAGCTGTTGGGAGTCGAAGTGGAGCCTCAAGATGGTCGCCTCGTGTCGTGTGCCCAGGAGAGAGGAGAGAGAAAAAAGGCAGCGGCTAGGTCAGGGTTGGTGGTCCCCGACCTAACATCCGTTCTTTTATAATAAGCATATTTGCGGTTTTTCACAAAAACCCATACTTATCTGAAATCCCGTCGGATTATCTATCGACTTGAAAACCTTTCGCGTGTGATCCTCTAGGCCCAAATACCAGTCCAGTTAATGGCCCATTAAGCCCAGTAACTCTTTACGGAGCCACTAAATTAATTAATATCCTTATATTAATTAATCAGCCGAATTTAATGTCCCACAGTAAATTCGAACGGGCTTCCGTTTACGTTGGATGCTAAGCAACATCGCGTGATCCCAGATGTCATTGGGGTTATCGCAACCCTTTATTGGAACCTTTCCGTCATCGGTTAGTGTGAGGATATAATCCTTCATCCATGCAATGTTCTCGAATCGACCCACGGTATGATTTACTGTTAAACCCTAGCCGGTCGATTCACTTGAATCAGATGCCGCTAAACTATATCGGATAACTCTTTATCTGATACAGTGTCCGCCCTGGCCAGGGACTTAAGCGCATCATTCCCAGAACATTCTCTCTCATAATACTGAGAGCAGATGATCCCATATTGAACACACATTTACCTTGGATGGCATTTCTTTGAACCCGATCATTTGACTTATTAATAACCCATGGTTAGGGATTCGTTACTTAAAGTCAAAGCTCAGAGACATACCAGCAAGGTATCTTTGGTGTCTCAGGTCCAAGGATCATCTATGCAACCGAGACAAAAGAATCGAACTGGTTAACAGTGAGGTATATACCATCCAGCGATTCTAGGTCGGTTCAATTCAGTGAACTCATTCCCCAATGAGCACCTATAGGTCCAGCATAGTGTTTCCACACAAGTGACTTATAGGATCAATCACTCTCATCATATGAGCTGAAGAAACCTATACTAGTCTATCCAGATGTTTGATGTCCATCTTAAACATCCTCCAACTAAGAATAATTAAGAACATGTGTTTATAAATCTTCGGTCCCGTAATTATGATCTCATCATAATCCGAAGATTGTTGTACATGTTCATGGACTTCATCGTGATACGATAACCATAGATCGAACTAATTATGCACAATGAATTAATGTCATTATCTTAATAAACTGAATGATACATAGTATTGAATTGGCTTACAGACCACCTAATACTAACAATCTCCCACTTGGACTAAAGCCAATCACTTTTATACATAATACCCATATTCTGTAAGTGATGCTCAAAGACATTTTGAGACAAAGGCTTTGTCAATGGATCTGCTATGTTGTCGGCTAAAGGAACTCTTTTCACTACGACATCTCCTCGAACTATAATCTCTCTGATCAGATGAAAGTGCTGCATAATGTGCTTCGACTTCTTATGAGACCACAGCTCTTTCGCTTGAGCAATCGCTCCATTGTTGTCACACAACAGTGGGATGGGACTAGAGATGTTTTCCACCACGCCAAGATCATCGATGAATTTCTTCATCCAGACAGCTTCCTTGGCGGCTTCAGCAGCAACAATATATTAAGCTTCCGTTGTCGAATCAGCAGTGGTTTCCTGCTTGGAACTTTTCTAGCTTACTGCTCCCCTATTGAGTGTAAAGACAAAACCTGATGTCTACTTGTTGTCATCAGGATCAGGCTGAAAACATGAATCAGTGTATCCTTGCAGCTTTAAGTCTCCTCCTCCAGAGACTAGAAACATATCCTTAGTTCTTCTCAAGTACTTAAGGACGCATTTCACAGCCTTCCAGTGTTCATCACCTGGATCTGCCTGATGTCTGCTCGTGACGCTCAGAGCATATACAACATCAGGTCAAGTACATGGCATGGCATACATGATGGAACCTATGGCTGAAGCACGGGTATCTTATCCATCATTGCCCTCTCCTCAGAAGTCTTGGGAGACTGATTTTTAGAGAGATAAATTCTCTATCTCATCGGTATGAGACTTCTCTTGGAATTTTCCATGCCAAACTTTTTGACAATGGTTTCTATATACATGGATTTGGTTAAGGCAAGCATCTTCTTTGATCTATCTCTATAGATCCATATTCCTAATACGTAAGATGCTTCTCCTAAATCCTTTATAGAAGTTCTTAGATAGCCAGATCTTTACTGATGAGATCATTCCTACATCATTCCCAATGAGTAGGATGTCGTCAATGTAAAGAACCAGGAATGTGATTGCACTCCTACTATCTTGTACACGCTGTTAGTTTTAGGTGGCCTACAAGCCAATTTGACTATATAAATCTCGTTCATTTATTAATATAATGGTATAATATTCATTATGTGTAAATCGCATTAATTATCGTTTCATAATGAAGTCCGTGAATATGTGCAATAGTGATCAAATTATAATGAGATCATACTAATGAGACAGATCACTTAAACACACATATTCTTAATCGTTCCTAGTCGGAGGATATCCGAGGACATCGGATATCCGGTTAGACTAGTAAAGATTACTCCTACTCATATGATGAGGGTGACTGATCTCATAAGTCACTTGTGTAGAGACACTAAGGCGAATCTGTAGGTGCTCATTGGAGAATGAGTTCACTGAACTGATCCGACTGAATCGCGGGATGGTATTGTACCTCACTGTCAACCAACTTGATTCTATTGTCACAGTTGCATGGATGGTCCTCGGACCTGAGACACTAAGAACACCTTGTCGGTGGACTTCTGTGCTTTGACCTTGATTTACGAATCTCTAGCCACGGGATTCTAAAACGCCAAGGATTGGGTAGAGCGGAATACTGTCGAAGGGAATTGTGTGTCAATAACGAATCATTCGCTCTCGGTACTTAGAGAGAGAATGCTCTAGGAAGGATGCTCGGAAGTCCCTGGTTAGGGCGAATGATAATATCGGGAAAGGAGTTTTCCGATATTCATCAGCGGTATCTAATCGAAGCGAGTTAACCGGTTAGGGTTTGACAGAACTGTTAGAATTGGGTGGCCTCAAAGCCAATCATTGTACATTCTAGTTCAAGATTATTAATAAAGGCAATCATTTCTTCATTTAATAGTTCTCGCAAACGACTATCGTAATGAAGGTCCATAGACAAATGTATGGGATATTGAATCATGATGAGATCGTGATAGTGAGATCAATATCCTAAGGCAATTGTCTTAAATAGTTCTCGATCGTAGGATATTTGAGATGGACATTAAATATCCGATAAGATCGACACAAGTTATGTCTGCTCATATGATGAGGGTGAATGATCTCACATTCACTCGTGTGGTGACACTAAGACAAACAAGTGGGTGCTCATTAGAGAATGAGTTCACTGAACAGACCCAAATAAGAATTCCTGGATGGTAATTATACCTATTAGTCAACCAGGGAATTCTATCGTTGCAGTAGCACAGTTGGTCCTTTGACCTGAGTCACCAATGATACCTTGTTTGTGGACCATTGTATCTTGATTCTCTAACTCGTAGACTTTAACCATTAAGTCCACCATATTCAGTCTTTCTGATACAGTGGAAAGCTTGCGAAGGTAATTGAGTGAACAACAAGAGATCACTCACTCTTGGTATAAGACTGGAGAGAGAATGTCCTATGGATGTGTACACAGAAATCCCTGGCCATGGTCAAATGAAAGAGATGTCTTTCTAGATATTAACTGTGTACTGGAATCCATCTGGATAATGCGATAGAGGGTTTGACTATAAAACCATACCCTTGCGTTATCGGGACATTGCATGAGTGAATGATTATATCTGTGCGGTATCGGCAGACGGAAAGGTTCAATTGAAGGGAAAAGTATCCCTTATATCTTCTGGGATCATGAGGTAGTGTTTGGTGCTGTTCATGATCAGAAGGCCAAGTGAATTAATCATCGGATGATAATTTATTTGTTTATTAAATTAATCATTTAACATGTGATGTTTAAATGTTAATTAATAAATATTAAACTCAAGAAACAGTTCTAAGTTTAATGGGCCTGCAACCGGACTGATATATGGGCCTAGAGGGTCACACACATAAGAGTTCTCGTCAGACGGTGAGAGATGTTAAATTTCATGCTTATCTGGGTTTTTGTGAAAAGCTGCGGGATAAACATGAAGATTTAATGGAGAATTATCCAAGGCCAAACTCTTGGATAATCATGAGGATTAACTCTTGTGCTTATCCTTATTTCTATATAAGGAGGGCCAAGGGAGAGTGGTAAAAAGTTGGTTGGACGAATTTTACTCTCCAGATTCTCTCTCTCCTCTCTTTCTCTCCTTCTCTCTCTCTTGGAGTGGATCTGTCTCTCTCCGCGCATGGTGGATTTGAGATCTGGTCGGAGCACTCAAGTCGAGGAGGAAATCGTGTCTACTGCGGGAACTCGTGTGGATACCTCTAGAGATCGTGCGCGTGCGCGATTACCGAGTCGGCATCATCCACGGGAGATTCGAAACCCCGCAAAGGTGAAGAACTGTTCTTCCCGCGTTAGTTTTAATGTCCGTTTTACAACCCCAGCAACCGATACAATGGAATCATTTTTATTTCCGCTGCGATCATGGCGATTCCTTACAGTGGTATCAGAGCCTGGTTTGCTGGTTTGGTTGTAAAACGGCTCCGTTTTGTGTGTTTTCTCGTTATGCGTGAAGAACCCGTATTGTACGTGTTCTTGAGTATAATCTGATTAAAAATGACAGATTAGTGTTCATATGATGATCACGATCGATTTGATTATTTTTCTGTATTTTTCGGATTTTTATTTGGGTTTTTCGGAGTTCTTCATGTGATGATGAACCGGGGTACTTCGGCGGCTTCACACGGGCATTCCAAGTGTTGGGATGGCGGGCCGGATGTCTGGATCTATTGGTGATAGTCACCACTTCGCATTGGGCATGAAGACCGAGGCCGAAGTGCCCTTGGAGGTCCTCGAAATCGAGCCCAAAGACGGATTTAAGACCCTGCAAAATCAGATTTTGGAGGGGTTTTGGGGTTAATTTCTCACCTCATCGGAGGCCGACGGCGGCCCTGCCGGCGCCGGGCACATCGCCAGCGCCGGGGCAACGCCTGCAGGACCCCGGCGGCGCCGGTCGCCGGCCGGCGGCGGCGCTGCCGCCCCTTCTTCCCGCCGGTTAGGGTTTCTGCGTTTGCAGGTTTAAAGGAAGAAGAAACGGGCCGGTCGAGCTTGGAGGAGAGGGCCGGACCGCCCGGTCCCGATCCGGTCGGACCGGGCGGGGCCGGGCGGCGCCCTGGCCGAGCTAGGGTGTGCCCTGGCCGAGCCAGGGCGCGCCCCTGGCCGAGCCAGGGTCCTGGGCCCGGACCGCTTGGGCCCTAATGGGCTAGGCCCATTTTTGGTTAATTAAAATTAATTTTTTAATGCCTGTTTAACCCCATTAAACCCAATTTTAGCCCATTTAAGCCTGTTTTAAAATTGTTTTAAAACAGAATAATTATAAGAATAATTAATAAGTGTTATTAATTAATGTTTATGATTATTAACAGTTTATTAAAGTGTTTAATAACTGTTAGTCTGTTAAAGGGCTTTATAATTAATGGGTGTTAGTTAATTATTTAAAATTGTTTTAGATAATTAATTTTCCTATTAATTTGATTAGTTTAAAATTGTTTTAAACTGATTTCATGCATAACTTGATTACTCTTAATGTTCAAATTGTTTGAATTTGTATTTAGATTAACTGAATGATTTAGTTAGTTTATTTGTCAATAATGTTTTGAATATTATTGATTATGCTGAAATAAATGTTATTTCGAAAACTAATTGGTATTATCATTTTATATTTATAAAATTTAATACCAAACAACAATTATGTGATGATTGTGATGCATATGATGTGTTTTATGGTGGGATGATCATGGACTTAGAATTTTCATGTGATGAATGATGTGAATGGATGCGATGCTTATTACATTTGGTATTTTAAATAGGACCTGCGTGTCCTCCTCTCTCTTAATCCAAGTGTACTTTCTACCTTCCTTTAAGATTGTACTCCCCTTGATAAGATCAAGGTTTCTAAATGTTTAAATGTACATTTGTGGACCTGCGAGTCCTGAATTTTGTATTTAAATGTATTGGATTAAGCTAAGAGGATGGGATCTTCTGAAGACACCTCTGGAGGAAGGACTCGCATCAAATGGAACCAGTGTTGCTGTTTTCACATTAGGATCCTATTATGGATCATCGTTTGGCTCCGATGATTCCATAGTAGCTTTACAGTCCATGATCATCCCCATTTAATTTTTCTGCATATATGTGATGTTTGCGGACCATGCTATCATATATATATATTTCTATTAAGTATATTGATACTTCAAATTGAAATACTATTGATAGCACGATTTTTTACAAATCAAAAATCAAAAACCCTCTTTTAAAACTTAAGTTGTAAACGTGAGATATTCAGAATAATCCACGTAACCCACCATCATTATAGATCTTAGGATAATTCTTATCTCAAACGGATTTGTTGTGCTACCACATGGTCTGTTTGATTTAGAAATTAAACTAGGTCTACGACATGCGATGTCATTAAGATGAATGGACAAATAGTGTAGTTTTGTAGTGCTACCACAAGGATTGCACTATGAATTCATGTCATCTAAGTAATGATGGATAAACTTAACTGAATCAAATTGATTTGTTGTGCTACCACAAGGTCATTCTGATTCAGGGGTTAAATCGATCGGATATTGCAAACGCTGAAACTATCAAGAGTTGACTGCCTAAGGGACTTGATGTGATTTGTTGTGCTACCACAAGGTCACATGCATGTTGCCCGAAGGATTCTGATCCCCACTAGGAGATCACCGGAATCTCCCGTTCTATATCTTAGAGGGTCATACAGATCGCCGAAAAATAGTGGGAGCATAAATCTAGATTAAAAGTCATAAATCTGATTTTAAGAACTATCTGCTCATTTTATATATTTCCATGTAGGTCGCTATGTCGTCACCTAACCCCCTCCGTTGCATACTTGATGCAAACAAACTCACGGGACCAAATTACATTGACTGGTTACGCAACCTGAAGATTGTCCTCAGGTGCGAAAAGCTAGCCTATGTCCTGGATCAACCAGATCCAGTGCAACCCGGTGATAATGCTAACGAAGATGAATTAATGATGTATGAAAATTGGAAGGAGGACACTATCAAGGTCCAGTGTTATATGCTCGGTTCAATGAATAATGAACTGCAGCGACAGCATGATAACATGGAACCTAAGACCATTCTGAATCACCTACAAGAGTTGTTTGGTGAACAATCCAGAACAGAAAGGTATGAGATATCTAAGAAATTGTTCAGGACCAGAATGAGCGAGGGCACATCTGTGCAAACTCATGTGCTCAAGATGATAGAGTGGATTGAGAGGCTTGCTGTGCTCGGCTTTGTTATGAACAACGACCTGAGCATTGACTTAATCCTACAGTCCCTTCCAGATTCATTTTCACAATTCATTATCAACTTCAATATGAACAAAATTGAAGTTTCACTAGCTGAGCTGCTCAACATGTTGAAGACAGGAGAAGGCACTATCCAGAAAGATAAGCCAAATGTAATGCTTGTTGGTAAGACCAACAAGAAAAGAAAAGTTGGACAGACCTTTAAGAAAGGTAAGCCTTAGAAGCAAGTGAAAAGCAAACCGGCAGCACAAAAGGACAAAGCTAAAGTCAATGATAAATGTCAGTATTTCCACTGCCATAAAGAAGGTCATTGGAAGAGAAACTGCAAGATCTATCTTGCAGAAAAAGCAAAGGAGAAGCTTGGTAAAGCTTCAGGTATTCTCATGATCGATCTTAACTTGTCTTATAGAGAATCAACATCCTGGGTATTAGATACTGGATGTGTTTCTCATATCTGCAATAACTTGCAGGTGTTAACAAGTAAAATAAGATTGAACTGCGGAGACGTGGATCTGAGGCTCGGGAATGGAGCAAAAGTTGCTGCGTTAGCTGTGGGGACAACAAGACTTCAGATGCCGTCAGGAGACTCTATGGAACTGATAGATTGTTATTATGTCCAACCATTATTAGGAATATCATATCTATTTCATGTTTAGATAGACAATGATATTCTATGAAGCTAGAGAATAAAGGTTGTTCAATTTATCAAGGAGACAAATTGTTTGCTTCCGGGTATTTATTAAATGGATTATATTTACTTGATATCTCATATGATGATTGTCTAGTAAATAATTCTCTTGAACGCTTAGATAAGGATGTGAATAAATCGTACCTATGGCATTGTAAGCTAGGTCATATAAATGAGAACAGGATCATAAGGTTGCAAAAGAATGGATATCTTGATCCATTTGATTATGAATCATTTGCAACCTGTGAAGCTTGTCTCATGGGAAAGATGACCAAAGCTCCATTCTCAGGACATGGAGAAAGAGCTAAGGACTTATTGGAACTAATACATAGTGATGTATGTGGTCCAATGTCTACTCATGCTATGGGTGGTTACTCATACTTTGTTTCATATACAGATGATTTCTCAAGATATGGCTACATATATTTAATGAAATATAAGTCAGAAGTCTTTGAGAAATTTAAAGAGTTTAAAAACGAAGTTGAGAACCAGACTGGAAAGAGTATTAAAACTCTTCGATCAGATTGAGGGGGTGAATACTTAAGTACATAATTCACAAAATATCTTAAGGATAATGGTATTTTGTCTCAATGGACTCCTCCCTATACACCTCAGTTAAATGGTGTATCGGAAAGGAGAAATCGTACTCTATTAGATATGGTACGATCCATGATGAGTTATGCCAAACTTCCAATCTCTTTATGGGGATATGCACTGTTGACTGCTGCATATCTGTTGAACAAAGTTCCGAGTAAATCAGTACATTCCACTCCATATGAGATATGGAAAGGAAAGAAACCAGACTTTAAGCATGTTAGAGTCTGGGGTTGTCCTGCGCATGTCAAAAGACATGATCCAGACAAACTGGATTCCAGGACAGAGAAATGTAGATTTGTGGGATATCCAAAAGAGACTTTTGGAGTTTACTTCTATCAGCCCAGCGATCAAAGGGTGTTTGTCGCAAAAAGAGCTGTCTTCCTAGAGAAAGAATATCTTTCAAAAGAAGACAGTAGGAGCAAGATAGAACTGGAAGAAATTCTAGACTCACAAATCAACACTGGTTCATCTACTGAACCATTGACTCAAGAACTTGTTCAAGATGATACACAAAAGGTTCGCAGATCAGGTAGAGTGCTTAAGCAGCCTGAAAGATATGTTGGACATATCGATGAAGGCAAACCAAAAGTGCACTTAAATGAGGATGATGATCCTCAAACCTACCTAGAAGCCATAAATAGTCATGAATCAGAAAAATGGCAAGAGGCAATGGATTCTGAAATTCAGTCCATGTATGCCAACCAAGTTTGGAACTTGGTTGATCTGCCAGAAGGTATGGTACCTATTGGCAGTAAATGGATCTTTAAAAGAAAGATCGGGGCAGATGGACAAATTGACACGTACAAGGCAAGGCTTGTAGCAAAAGGATATCGTCAAAGACAAGGTGTTGACTATGACGAAACCTTTTCTCCAGTTGCCATGATTAAGTCAATCAGAATACTTCTTGCTATCGCTGCATTCTATGATTATGAAATATGGCAAATGGATGTGAAAACAACATTCCTTAACGGAAACCTTCAAGAAGAGGTGTATATGATACAACCTGAAGGGTTCACTTCCAAAGAGCATTCAAGCAAGGTATGCAAGCTGTAAAGATCCATCTATGGATTAAAGCAGGCATCCCGAACTTGGAACTTAAGATTTGATGAAGCAATCAAATCTTATGACTTCATTAAGAATGAAGATGAACCTTGTGTATACAAAAAGGTTAGTGGGAGCGCAGTTACCTTTTTGGTACTTTACGTTGATGACATTCTACTCATTGGGAATGATGTAGGAATGCTGTCATCAGTAAAGGCTTGGTTATCCAAAAACTTCTCCATGAAAGATTTGGGAGAAGCATCCTATATTCTGGGAATACGGATCTATAGAGATAGGTCCAAAAGGATGCTTGGCTTGTCCCAATCTATGTACATAGATACCATAGTCAAAAGGTTTGGCATGGAAAATTCCAAGAGAGGCCTCGTTCCTATGAGGCATGGAATTTATCTCTCTAAAGAAATGTCTCCCAAGACACCTGAAGAGAGAGCATACATGGATAGAGTTCCTTATGCCTCGGCAATAGGATCTATCATGTATGCAATGCTATGTACTAGGCTTGATGTGGCACATCTATTAAGTGTCACTAGTAGATATCAGGCTGATCCAGGTGAGGAACATTGGAAGGCGGTGAAATGTATCCTTAGATACTTGAGAATGACTAAAGATCTATTTCTCGTTTATGGAGGAAACGACTTGGAACTTCGAGGATTTACTGACTCAAGTTTCCAGTCGGATATGGATGACAGCAAATCCATGTCTGGATTTGTGTTCATGTTAAATGGAGGTGCAGTAAGTTGGAAGAGTTCCAAACAGGAAACTACTGCAGATTCGACGACCGAAGCAGAATACATTGCTGCAGCTGAAATGGCCAAGGAGGCGGTTTGGATGAAGAAGTTCATCTCGGAGCTTGGAGTCGTTTCAAGCATTTCAGATCCTGTTCCATTATTGTGTGACAACAATGGGGCAATAGCTCAAGCGAAGGAGCCAAGATCACATCAGAAGTCAAAGCACATTCTGAGACGATTTCATCTGATTCGTGAGATCATCGCCCGAAGAGATATAATAGTTGAGAAAGTCTCATATGAAGATAATGTAACAGATCCCTTGACTAAGCCATTGTCTAAAAACAATTTAGAACGTCACCTTAAGTCTATGGGACTTAGACACATGGGTGATTGGCCATAGTCCAAGTGGGAGAATGTTAGAATTGGGTGGCCTCAAAGCCAATCATTGTACATTCTAGTTCAAGATTATTAATAAAGGCAATCATTTCTTCATTTAATAGTTCTCGCAAACGACTATCGTAATGAAGGTCCATAGACAAATGTATGGGATATTGAATCATGATGAGATCGTGATAGTGAGATCAATATCCTAAGGCAATTGTCTTAAATAGTTCTCGATCGTAGGATATTTGAGATGGACATTAAATATCCGATAAGATCGACACAAGTTATGTCTGCTCATATGATGAGGGTGAATGATCTCACATTCACTCGTGTGGTGACACTAAGACAAACAAGTGGGTGCTCATTAGAGAATGAGTTCACTGAACAGACCCAAATAAGAATTCCTGGATGGTAATTATACCTATTAGTCAACCAGGGAATTCTATCGTTGCAGTAGCACAGTTGGTCCTTTGACCTGAGTCACCAATGATACCTTGTTTGTGGACCATTGTATCTTGATTCTCTGACTCGTGGACTTTAACCATTAAGTCCACCATAATCGGTCTTTCAGATACAGTGGAAAGCTTGCGAAGGTAATTGAGTAAACAACAAGGGATCACTCACTCTTAGTATAAGACTGGAGAGAGAATGTCCTATGGATGTGTACACAGAAATCCCTGGCCAGGGTCAAATGAAAGAGATGTCTTTCTAGATATTAACTGTGTACTGGAATCCATCTGGATAATGCGATAGAGGGTTTGACTATAAAACCATACCCTTGCATTATCGGGACATTGCATGAGTGAAGGATTATATCTGTGCGGTATCGGCAGATAGAAAGGTTCAATTGAAGGGAAAAGGATCCCTTATATCTTCTGGGATCATGAGGTAGTGTTTGGTGCTGTTCATGATCAGAAGGCCAAGTGAATTAATCATCGGATGATAATTTACTTGTTTATTAAATTAATCATTTAACATGTGATGTTTAAATGTTAATTAATAAATATTAAACTCAAGAAACAGTTCTAAGTTTAATGGGCCTACAACCGGACTGATATATGGGCCTAGAGGGTCACACACATAAGAGTTCTCGTCAGACGGTGAGAGATGTTAAATTTCATGCTTATTTGGGTTTTTGTGAAAAGCTGCATGATAAACATGAAGATTTAATGCAGAATTATCCAAGGCCAAACTCTTGGATAATCATGAGGATTAACTCTTGTGCTTATCCTTATTTCTATATAAGGAGGGCCAAGGGGGAGTGGTAAAAAGTTGGTTGGACGAATTTTACTCCCCAGATTCTCTCTCTCTCCTCTCTTTCTCTCCTTCTCTCTCTCTTAGAGTGGATCTGTCTCTCTCCGCGCATGGTGGATTTGAGATCTGGTCGGAGCACTCAAGTCGAGGAGGAAATCGCGTCTGCTGCGGGAACTCGTGTGGATACCTCTAGAGATCGTGCGCGATTACCGAGTCGGGATCATCCACGGGAGATTCGAAACCCCGTAAAGGTGAAGAACTGTTCTTCCCGCGTTAGTTTTAATGTCCGTTTTACAACCCCAGCAACCGATAGAATGGAATCATTTTTATTTCCGTTGCGATCATGGCGATTCCTTACAAGAACGCCATACCCTGAGTTGACTCAAGAGCATTGTACGAATGAAGGATTAGATCCACACGGTAACTGTCGGCGGAAAGGTTCCAAGAGTGGGTTACTTAACCCCGATACCCTCCCGGTTCACGTGGTATTGCTTGGCACCCAACGTGATCGGAGACCTGGTCGAATTCGATGTGCGACATCAATTCGATTGATTAATTAATTAATAAAGGGTTATTAATTGATTAATAAAGTCAGTGAGGAGTCATTGGGCTTGTTGGGCCATTAACTGGACTAGTACCTGGGCCTAGAGGGTCACACGTAAATGATTCTCAAGGCGATGGATAAATAAGTGGGTTTTATATAAACCGGGGGTTTTTATGAAAAACCGCACGGTTAGTATAAAATATAGTGAACGGGCTGAGCAGGCCAAGCTGCTACTAACCCTAGCCGCCCCTCCTCTGTTTCTCTCTCTCTCTGGCGTCCCAGATAGATCCAGATCTGCTCCGCCGCTTCTCCAACTCCCCTTCGACGGGATATCTTCCGCACGTTGCGGCAATCGTTGTGGTGACTGGCGGAGGTTTTGTGGGCTGCAAAGAACGAAGAACGTGAGGATATCCGTCGCGAGGAGGATCGCGTGGACTTCACTAGAGGCCGGGCGCTTGTGCGGCATGCAGTGTCGCACCGACGGAACCTAACAGTTGCAGATTTGAATCCGCACGCGGTAAGAACTGACTATCCGATAATCTGATTTTTCCGATTTTCAAAACGGTAACGGATCTCCGTTTTTATTTTTATTTTCGCTGCACGGGAGATCCGGAGAAACCCGAGAACCCAACAGTGGTATCAGAGCCAGGTTTCACTGTTTCTTGTCCCGTTTCGGTCTCCAATTTAATATTTTCCATGATTTATTCCATACACGAGTTCGATCAATTGCTGGATCCGTATTCATGCGATGAATAAAAATAATCAGATTATTATTATGTAATTTTCGGATTTTTATTTGGGGATTTATTTGCATTCTTCGTTGGACGAAGAACGGGGCTTCATGGCGACTTCCAACGGCCTCCCAAGTGTTGGGAAAGGTTGGACAGCACCCTGGATCCTTGGGGAAGGATCACCGGTCATCCTAGGAGTCATTGCCGGTGCTAGAGTAGCCATGAGGGGCTGCTAACAAGGTCTCTCTCTTCTTCTTCTTCAAGGTTTTGTGAAAACCAGAAAACAAAACAGGAAGAAATAAGGGGCTCGGGTTGTTGCATGGGAGCGCCGCCGGCGGCCCTTCCGGTGTCGGGGGCACCGCCAGACACCATAGGGGTCGGTCACTGGAGCCGGAGAGGGAGATGGAGGAGCTCTTCCCACGGTTTTGAGAAGCTACAAAACCAGAAATTTTTAAAGGCTCAGCTTGCCTTTGTGAGGACTCCAGAGGGGGCCTGCTGGCGCTGGGGGCGCAGCTGGCGCCGGAGGCATCGCCGGCGGGGCCGGTCGACGCTGGGGCACCGGCCACCGAACCCCACAACCTCCCCGCTGCCGCCTTGGAAGCCTGCTGTTGCCGCAGGTGGGCTGCTAGGGTTTCGGGTTTCAGGTATGGGGCTAGCCAAGCGGGCCGCTCGGCTCATACTCGGTCGGACCGGGCCGTGAACCGGGCGCTCTAGGACGGGCCCGACAGGCCCTGGTCCGAGCCTAGCCGAGCCAAGGGGCTTGAACCAGTCGCCTAGGCGGCTCAGCCCCTTGACCCTCTTGACCATTTATTTCTATATAATCCCTATAAATCCCTTTGAGCCCATTTAAAATTCAATTAAAATCTGATTTTAATTTTAAAATTCAAAATTGTTTTGAAATTTAATTTTATTGTTCAATTTTATTTAATTGGGCTTGTATTTAATGATTTTGAATCATTATGTCAATTAAGGATTTATTATTAATTAGCAATTAGTTGTGAATTAATTGAGGTTAATATTAATTTAAGTGTTAAATTAATTATTGACCTTAATTTATCTAATTTTAAGGGTTAAAATTAGTAGTCAATTAATTATTAATCTAATTGTTAGATTGTTAATTATTAATACATCTAATTGTTAATTATTAATTTGAGTTAGTTATTAATTTAATTGTTAAATTAATAATTAACTTAGATGACTAATTTAAATGTTAAATTAGTAGTCTTTAATTAATTATTGTCAGTTATTAATTTAATAGTTAAATTAATGATAACTTTAATTGTCTAATCTAAGAGTTAAATTTAATTAATTATTAATTAGTTAGTGTTAATTATTGGTTTAAGAGTTAAATTAATAATTAACACTAATTAACTAATCTAAGTGTTAGGTTAGTAATTAATAATTATTTATAGTTGATTATTAATTTAAGTGTTAAATTATTAATTAACTTTATTGGACTAGTCTAAGAGTTAGATTAGTATTAATAGTCTAATTATTAGATTATTATGGGGTTTTAATCTAATTGTTAGATTGATTATTAGAATTGTTCTAATTTGCATGGAATAATATGAAATTCTTAATTTGGAGTGTGTGCACATGTGATGTGTGTTTTGATGTTTTTAAATTTGATTTAATTGCATGTTAAGTTAATTAAAAGTGTTTTTGAAATTTAAACACCAATTTTGATTGGATCCCAGCTTTTTGAAAGCCAAAATTATATATTTTTGAAAACTCTTTTATTTTAGCTATGTGATGCGCTGAATCTTGTGTTGAATGTTTAAAACACATAGTGGTCATAAATATGCAGTTATTTTAAATTATTCATGTGATGAATAATGAGTTTGTGTGGATAGTGGATGAATGATGGATGCTTATTAAATTGTTAATAAATAGAGATCTGGGTATCTCTCCCTCTCTCATTCTCCAATGTACTTCTACCTCCCTCTCTCTTGTACTCGCAATAAGGCTCCCTTCTAATTACATGTAACTCTAGAATTATTGTAATCTGATCGAGGCAACCGAGAAAGGAGTGAGGACGATCCACTGCTGCAACCAGGAAGGCGAAAAGATGAAGATCCTTTGCCTATGTGTTTGCAGGTTTATCTAATGTAAATGTTATGTTAGATTGTGTGTGTGTTTGACTGATAGCTCCAGTCAAACCCACTGTGCTATCCATGACCACACTTGACATGTATGAGATGCATTGTTTTCGTTTGATTATGAATCAAAGCGGGTATAGTATTTAGTAAATATGCACGATATATTTATACTATCACCTATGAGAGACCAAGATAAAAGTTATCTAAATACCCTCATATAAATATCTGGCTACTTGATAGAATTTGTAAAATAAGAAAGATAGAGCCTGCAAGAGGAAGAAGAGATGTCAGACGGCCCCTCCTTTTGTCCTGAAGAGCAAGACCCTCCGATACCTACGTCAAGTTCTTGAGAAAAAAGAAAATTCTCTAAGGTTCAGTGTAGTATTGGACGTGCCTTCTTCTGGAGAGAGGCTAGGATGTATATAATCCCCTCTACGTGCAGCATCATGGGGGCCATTGTTGGGATCGCTGTGTCGGGATCCGATCCTAAAACACAGCGGAATAAAATTTTTCGGGACCGGATCTGTCCCGTTTCGGTCGTTAAAATAAAACCGGTGTAAATCGATTTACCTTGTGCGGATTCGAATCCACGTCCGTTTTCCGGTTCCGTCGGAGCGATGCCGCAAGTCGCGCAGATGCCCGACCTCTAGCAGTATCCACGTGGTTCTCCTCACGATGGATCGTCCTCGCTTCCTCGCTCGCTGCGGCATTCGTAGATCCCGTCTGACTGTGCGTAATCCGCCGAGACATGCGGATTTGGAATCCCCGTCGAACGGAAGGTGGAGCAGTTGGGAACCGCACGCCCAGAAGAGAGAGAAAGTTGGGAAGAACGAATGACGGCTAGGTCAGGGTTGCTGGCCCCGGACATAGAATCTGTTCTTTTATAAGAAGTCTGTTTGCAGTTTTTCATAAAAACCCAGACTTATCTGAAATCCTGTCGGATTATCCATCGACTTGAAAACCATTTGCGTGTGACCCTCTAGGCCCAAATACCAGTCCAGTTAATAGCCCATTAAGTCCAGTAACCCTTTACTGACCCACTGAATTAATTAATATTCTTATATTCAATTAATCAGTCGAATTTAATGTCCCACATTAAATTCAGACAGACTGCCGATCACGTTGGATGCCAAGCAACATCGCGTGATCCTAGATGGCACTGGGGTTATCGCAACCCTCTATTGGAACCTTTCTATCATCGGTTAGCACGCGGATATAATCATTCATCCGTGCAATGTTCCCGAATCGACCTAGGGCATGGTTTACTGTTAAACCCTATTTGGTCGATTCACTTGAACCAGATGCTGCTAGTCTGAATCCGATAACTCCTTATCGATTACAGAGTCCGTCTTGGCCAGAGACTTTAAGCGCATCATTCCCGGAACATTCTCTCTCAAACTACCGAGAGCAGATGATCCCGTATTGAACACACAATTACCTTCGAGGGCATTTCTGTGAACCCGATCGCTTGACTTATTGATAACCCATGGTTAGGGATTCGTTCGTCAAGGTCAAAGCTCAGAAACCTACCAACAAGATATCTTTGGAGTCTCAGGTCCAAGGATCATCCACGCAACCGTGACAAATGAATCGAGCTGGTTAACAGTGAGGTGATTACCATCTAGCGATTCATAGTCGGATCAGTTCAGTGAACTCATTCACCAATGAGCACCTATAGGTTCAGCATAGTGTCTCCACACAAGTGTCTTATGGGATCAGTCACCTTCATCATATGAGCTGAAGTAACCTATACTAGTCTATCCGGATGTTCGATGTCCTATCTCAAACATCCTATGACTAGGAATAATTAAGAACATGTGTTTATAAGTCTTCGGTCCCGTAATTATGATCTCATCATAATCCGAAGGCTATTGCACATGTTCATGGACTTCATCGTGATACGATAAACACAGATCGAATTAATTACACACAATGAATTATTGTCATTTATTAATAATCTGAATAAGTACATAGTATCGGATTTGCTTTGAGACCATCTAATACTAACAATCTCCCACTTGGACTAAAGCCAATCACTTTTATACAGAATACCATATTCTCTAAGTGACGCTCAAAAACATTTTGAGACAATGGCTTTGTAAGTGGATCTGCTATGTTGTCGGCAGAGGGAACTCTTTCCACCACGACATCTCCTCGAGCTATAATCTCTCTGATCAAATGAAAGCGCCGCAAAATGTGCTTCGACTTCTGATGAGACCTCGGCTCTTTCGCTTGAGCAAGCGCCCCATTGTTGTCACACAGCAGTGGGACAGGACCAGATATGCTTTCCACCACACCAAGATCGCCGATGAATTTCTTCATCCATACAGCTTCCTTGGCGGCTTCAGCAGCAACAATATACTCGGCTTCCGTTGTCGAATCAGCAATGGTTTCCTGCTTGGATCTTTTCCAGCTCACTGCTCTCCCGTTCAGTGTGAAAACAAAACCTGATGTTGACTTGCTGTCGTCAGGATCAGACTGAAAACTCGAGTCAGTGTATTCTTGCAACTTTAAGTCTCCTCCTCCATAGACTAGAAATAGATCCTTAGTCATTCTCAAGTACTTAAGGATGCATTTCCCAGCCTTCCAGTGTTCATCACCTGGATCTGTCTGATGTCTGCTCGTAACACTTAGAGCATATGCTACATCAGGTCTGGTACATAGCATGGCATACATGATGGACCCTATGGCAGAAGTATAGGGGACTTTATCCATCACAGCCCTCTCTTCAGGTGCCTTGGGAGACTGACCTTTAGAGAGTGAAATTCCATGTCTCATCGGTATGAGACCTCTCTTGGAATTTTTCATGCCAAACCTTTTGACAATGGTTTCTATGTACATGGATTGGGTTAAAGCTAGCATCTTCTTTGCTCTATCTCTATAGATCCGTATTTCTAATACGTACGATGCTTCTCCCAAATTCTTCATGGAGAAGTTCTTTGACAGCCATATCTTTACAGAAGACATCATTCCTATATCATTCCCAATGAGTAGAATGTCATCAACGTAAAGAACCAGAAATGTGATTGCGCTCCCACTGTTTTTCTTGTATACACAGGGTTCATCTTCATTCTTAATGAAGTCATAAGATTTGATTGCCTCATCAAATCTTATGTTCCAGCTTCGGGAAGCTTACTTCAGTCCATAAATGGACCTCTGCAACTTGCATACCATGTCTGGAGATTCTTTAGATGTTAATCCTTTTGGTTGTATCATATACACCTCCTCCTCAAGGTTTCCATTGAGGAATGCAGTCTTCACATATATCTGCCAGATTTCATAATCATAGTAGGAAGCAATGGCGAGAAGAATTCTGATAGACTTAATCATAGCAACGGGTGAAAAGGTTTCGTCATAGTCAACACCTTGTCTTTGACGATAGCCTTTTGCCACTAATCTTGCTTTATAAGTCTCAATACGTCCATCTGCACCGATCTTTCTCTTAAAGATCTATTTGCAGCCGATAGGTACTATACCATCGGGTAAATCCACAAAGTTCCAAACTTGGTTGATATACATGGACTGTATTTCAGAATTCATGGCTTCCCGCCATTTCCCGGCCTCTGGACTTTCAATGGCCTCCTAGTAAGTCTTAGGATCATCATCCTCATTATAGAGTATCCTTGAACCACCCAAATTAATATGTCCCACATATCTTTCTGGTGGTTTAGGTACTCTTTCAGACCTACGAGGTTCCTGTGTATCATTTTGAACAGGTTCAGAAACTGACGGTTCATCTGATAAACCATTGCCAGTTTATGGGTCTGGAATTTCTTCCAGTGTTACTTTACTCCCACTGTCTTTCTGGAGAATATAATCTTCTTCCAGAAAGACAGCTCTCTTGGCCACAAACACCTTTTTTCGCTAGGATGATAAAAATAATATCCATAAGTTTCCTTTGGATATCCCACAAATCTGCATTTGTCAATTCTGGATTCCAGCTTATCTGCATCATGTCTTTTAACATGAGCAGTACATCCCCAGAATTTAACATGTTTAAGGTCTGGTTTCCTTCCATTCCATATCTCATATGGAGTAGTCTCAACAGATTTGCTGGGTACCTTGTTCAGGATATACATAGCCGAGCTAAGTGCATATCCCCATAAGGATACTGGTAATTTAGACATGCTCATCATGGATCACACCATTTCCATTAATGTGCGATTTCTCCTTTCTGATACACCATTCATCTGAGGTGTATAAGGAGGTGTAAGCTGAGAAAGGATACCATTATTCTTTAAGTATTTAATGAACTCAGTACTCAAGTATTCACCACCCCGATCAGATCGGATGGTTTTTATACTCTTTCCTGTTTATTTTTCTACTTCATTCTTAAATTCTCTGAATTTCTCAAAGGCTTCAGATTTATACTTCAATAAGTATACATATCCAAACCTTGAGTAATCATCAGTGAATGTAATGAAGTATGAGAAACCACCAATGGCTTGGGTTGACATAGGACCACATACATCTGAATGTATGAGTTCTAATATGCCTTTGGCTCGTTCTCCAGTTCCACTAAATGGAGACTTAGCCATTTTACCCATTAAACATGACTCACAGGCTGCATATGATTCATAATCAAATGGATCCAAATATCCATCTTTATGCATCCTTTGGAGTCTGTTTTCACCAATGTGTCCAAGCCTACAATGCCACAAGTAGGCTTTGTTCATTTCATACTTACTCATTTTAATTGAAGAACCGATATGTAAATTATCATGAGACACATTCAATAGATACAATCCATTGGACAAAATAACAAAAGCTATTAATTTATTTCCGAAATAAATTGAACAACTATTGTTCCCAAAATTTAAATTGTATCCAATTCTATCTAAACATGAAATAGAAATGATGTTCCTTATTATGCTAGGTACATAATAACATTCATCTAATAAAAATGTGTCTCCGGATAGTAGCTTGAGCTTCACTGTCCCTACAGCGATCGCCGTAACTCTTGCGCCGTTACCTAGCCTCAGCTCCACCTCGCCGGTCCTCAGCTTACGCCTTCTTGTCAGTGCCTGCACAGAATTACAAATATGAGATACACATCCAGTATCTAATACCCATGATGTACAATCTCTAATTGACAAGTTTACATCTATCATATAGATACCTGAAGCATCCTGCTGCTTCACAGTTCCTTGAGCCTTGTCCTTGAGGTATTCTTTGCAATTCCTCTTCCAATGCCCTTTCTGGTGACAGTAGAAGCAATCACCTTTCTCAGCACTTTTACCCTTGTCTTTCTTGGTAACCTTTGCCTTTCTCTAAACCTTATTCATATTCTTTCGAAAAGCTTGGACTGCAAGTCCTTTTCTGTTGGTCTTACCAACCATTAGGACTTGGGGTTTATCCTTCACAAGGTTCCCCTTAGCAGTCTTTAACATGTTCAGCAGTTCAGCTAAGGTGGCCTGGATCTTGTTCATGTTAAAATTAACGATGAACTGAGCATATGACGGTGGAAGTGAAGACAACACGAGGTTTGTGTGCATCTCCTTGGGAAGTGTAATCCCAAGAGCATCCAGCCTCTCCACCCACTCAATCATCTTCAGCACGTGATTCTGTACTGAAGTTCCCTCTGCCATCTGAGCCTTGAACAGATTCTTCGATATCTCATATCGTTCGATTCTGCTCTGCTCACCAAATAGCTCCTTCAAATGGAGCATGATGGATTTAGCATCCATCTCTTCATGTTGCCTCTGCAACTCAATGCTCTTAGAGGCTAACATGTAGCATTGGGCCATGGTGGAATCTTCCTTCTATTTTTCATACGCTATCATTTCCTCATCTGGAGCATCTAATGTTGGTTCAGCAGGAGGTTCAGTATCCAAGACATAGGCAATCTGCTCAGACCTCAGGACTATCTTCAGGTTTCTAAGCCAGTCTAAGTAATTGGTGCCTGTCAAACGGTTGGCATCAAGTATGCCTCGCAACGGGTTGTGGTGCGACATTCTCGCCTACATGAGATAATCAATTGATAATTAACAGATATTCAGATTAACTAAAACAAGATATGGTCTTTTATTATCTAGTTTTACTCCCACTAATTTTCTATGGACTGTATAACCATCAGATATACAGAACGGGAGACGCCGACTGTCTCCTAGTGGGGATCAGAATCTCCAAGCATCACAGTATGACATCGGGTAAACACGTAGTATCATATTGCTATCTCAGAGCAATCATCTCATGATAATTGCAACTCCTTGCAATATCCGATCATACTTCGGCTCCCAAGTTTAATGGTCCCGGGTAAACACAGTAGACCATTATCCCCGGTCTATGCTTTACCATCAATACGTGACAGAGTAAAGTAAAAATATAGTTCCCAGTAAACACGTGGATGACTATATCATTCCTCTACTCTTATCCAAAAGGCATCTAATGCCATGATCAACAGTCCTCTCAACAGACAATGGCAGACCTCGGGTAAACACATAGTATCTGCCATGACTGAATTAAGTTCCATTGATCATATTGATGGAGAGCCACGCGGTGCATTCTCAATGACTCGCGCTACGGCTTAGAATTTGTAACGAAGGTTTTACTTATTTAGTTTGGTCTCATCCTAGGTGATAGTATTAAATATATCGAATATATATAAATACTAATAACCTAGCAAATATTTAAGCACACGCATCACATACATGTCATTAATGTGGTCATGGACGGCACTGCGGTTTGACTTGAGCGAGACAGTCAAACGCACACACAAACACAATATAACAACTTATATCATGAGTCTGCAAACCCATGGATTCAATGAACTCCTTCATTTTCATCTGATCAACAGTTGTGGATCATCCTCGCTCCACGCGCAGCCGCCTCGATCAAATTACATCGTAATTCTCAATTACATGATAATTTAAATGAGGAAGCCTTATGGCGATTACATCGAGGAGGAAGGTAGAAGCACAATGGAATATGAGAAGGAGAGGTTCGCAGACCTCTATTTATTAATATACAATAAACTACACAATCACATTCCATATCCACAATTAATGCTCGTCCATGACCATCATGTGTTTTATTAAACAAACCACACATGAATTGCGCATCAAATGGCTAAATAAAATTTTCAAAAATAATATTAATTTTAGTTTCATAAAACCAGGGACCAAACAAAATTTGGATTTAGGATTTTTCGAAAAAATTTCATTAAGTCTAAGCGTGCCAATTTAAATCTAACTTAAATAAGCAAACCAATGCACATCATTAAAATAAACGTACATTAACTCCAAATAGACGCATTTATAACATTCCATGCTAATTAATTTTACAGACATTAAAAATTTAATTTAACAATTAAATTAATTCTCTTTAATGTCAAGATAATCTAACAATTAGATTAAAAGCTAATTAACAACATTTGTCAAATAGCTAATTCCTATTTAAAATATTTAATTATTGGCCTATAAAAGGATCATACATATTAAAATCAAATTTTTAAAATTTTAATAAAATTTCTGTAATTTATGGGCCAATAATCAATTTAATAGGAATTTTAATTTGGGTTTTAAAAAAAAATAAAAGGGGCAGCAGAACCGGGCCCGGTCCGGCCCCTGGACCGGCCCAGGCCGGCGCCCAGACCGGGCCCAGTCCTGCCCCATGGGCGGGGCTGGCCCGGGTCGGGCGCCGGGCTAGGTCGGCCCAGGGCCCGGGCCGGCCCGGATGCCCCTCCCCTCCCACCCGACGCAGCTAGGTAACCCTAGCTGCGCAGGGAGGTGCGGGAGGCGGCGGCCCTGCCGCCGACCACCTGCCCAGCGGGCGTTCGCCGGCGGGCCCTGACGCCGTGAACCCCTTGGCCGGCGGCGACTCCGGTGGCCTCCAAGGTCACCGGAAAAACACCTTTCTCTTGGTGGTTTTTCTGCAATCCGAACCCCACGGTGGCCATGGATTTTTCAACTAAAAATTGGAAGATGAAGGGGGTCTAGCTATCCTCCCTATGGCCTGTCTAGGATCCTTTTGACCACCATCGATCCCATGGGAGGAAATCCACCCGCCGGCGAGCTATCCCCAACTGTTTGGGGTGCCTAAAAACACGCCGACTCGTGCCATTCTTCGTCAAATGAAGAACACAAAATAACCCAAAAAAAATTCGATTTTAATCACAGTAATTTACAGTAAATTTACTGTGATCATCTCATGATCACAATACATGTAATCAAAATTAAACGGCGCATGGAATTAAATATAAACGCATCAATATGGAGACCGAAATGGCGAAAACACAGTGGAATCTGTCTCTGATACCACTGTTGGGATCGCTGTGTTGGGATCCGATCCTAAAACGTAGCGGAATAAAATTTTTCGGGACCGGATCTGTCCCGTTTCGGTCGTTAAAATAAACCGGTGTAAATCGATTTACCTTGCGCGGATTCGAATCCGCGTCCGTTTTCCGGTTCTGTCGGAGCGATGCCGCAAGTCGCGCAGATGCCCGACCTCTAGTGGTATCCACGCGGTTCTCCTCGTGATGGATCGTCCTCGCTTCCTCGCTCGCTGCGGCGTTCGTAGATCCCGTCTGACTGTGCGTAATCCGCCGCGACATGCGGATTCGGAATCCCCGTCGAACGGAAGGTGGAGCAGTTGGGAACCGCACGCCCAGAAGAGAGAGAAAGTGGATCACGTTGGATGCCAAGCAACATCGCGTGATCCTGGATGGCACTGGGGTTATCGCAACCCTCTATTGGAACCTTTCTGTCATCGGTTAGCGCGCGGATATAATCCTTCATCCGTGCAATGTTCCCGAATCGACCTAGGGCATGGTTTACTGTTAAACCCTATTTGGTCGATTCACTTGAATCAAACGCCACTAATCTGAATCCGATAACTCCTTATCGATTACAGAGTCCGCCCTGGCCAGGGACTTTAAGCGCATCATTCCCGGAACATTTTCTCTCAAACTACCGAGAGCGGATGATCCCGTATTGAACACACAATTACCTTCGAGGGCATTTCTCTGAACCCGATCGCTTGACTTATTGATAACCCATGGTTAGGGATTCGTTCGTCAAGGTCAAAGCTCAGAAACCTACCAACAAGATATCTTTGGAGTCTCAGGTCCAAGGATCATCCACGCAACTGTAACAAATGAATCGAGCTGGTTAACAATGAGGTGATTACCATCCAGCGATTCATAGTCGGATCAATTCAGTGAACTCATTCACCAATGAGCACCTATAGGTTCAGCATGGTGTCTCCACACAAGTGACTTATGGAATCAGTCACCCTCATCATATGAGCTGAAGTAACCTATACTAGTCTATCCGGATGTTCGATGTCCTATCTCAAACATCTTATGACTAGGAACAATTAAGAACATGTGTTTATAAGTCTTCGGTCTCACAATTATGATCTCATCATAATCCGAAGGCTATTGCACATGTTAATGGACTTCATCGTGATACGATAAACACAGATCGAATTAATTACACACAATGAATTATTGCCATTTATTAATAATCTGAATAAGTACATAGTATCGGAATTGCTTTGAGACCATCTAATACTAACAGCCATTGCCCTCATAAAGCTAATTGGTCCACGATCCATGCCCCTTGATTGAGGGGATCGTAGGATATCAGGCTGGAAGGAGGGATTTCCTCTCGTGATAGAGGGAGCAGATCGTGGGGACCTACCTTAAGTGAACAGTAATGCTATTAGATCGTGCGATCTGCTTGATGGTGCGGTGGAGTTACGGATTGACTCTGGAGGCCTCCACTCTCTCGGGCAATCAGGAAGCAGTGGCCTTTGAGTCTAGAGACTCGGCCTCCTCTAGTTGAAGCGGAGGCTCTTGGTTATCGAGAGGGTAGATTCCTCTCAGTACTCGAGAGATTTGACTGAGACGCCGGTGATCTTGGGGACTATCGACTGAGATGTTTGTCCTCATAGGCATAGTTCTCCTTGAAACCAGGGCCCATACATTTTGGGTCCCAACTTGTAGGTTGCCTGTTATGGTATCGGGAGAAGTCACTTGGCACGCTTGTGGGACAACCTGGGGGCTGCGAGCCCTTGAGCTAGTTGGGTCTAATTGGGCGTGATCCCAATCATCGCTCATTAAAAGGCAATTATATTAATTTCTGATCAGCATTAGAGTACACTATATATAGAATAAGAAGGAATCAATTTTAAATTTAGTTAAGAATATATTCTCTTTTATGTCAAGTTAGTTAATTTCGTTTAGATGAAAGGGAAGAAATATTTACTCTTTCACCGTTGCCACTTCAGTGAACTACTGACCCATTAGTTAACCGTTTATGACATCTTTTTGAATCTTTCCCCCTTCTTCTAAGGTTAAAATCGGTCCAAACACTTTTTTGACCTTCCTAGTTAGGTGTTCGTTTTGTTTTATTCGTCCCCAGCCACAAAGTGAGATACACCCTATTAGCATCCTTTCCTAACGAATATTCTTGCTTACAATCAGTTCGAGCTTTGGACGAAAAGAACTGACAGATTTGCGTTTGAAGGAAGATACGTAAAACCATACTACAAACTGTAGTAAAGAATCATCCTCGACACTTCTGAACTTTACATCGTAAAAGAAAAAAGAAAAAATTGTAAACCCAATCAAACTAGAAAGAGATCTCTACAAACCTTTTAAAAAAAATGAAATCGCGCTGATCCCTTCTAGACATTGCAATCACCTGACGGCATGCTACTCAAAAAACATGACGTGAATACTCGAAGGTTCAGTGGCCATCGCCGGGGCTTGGACCGGACTCCTTGACATAACCTAGAGTTCTGAGGTTGACGGATCCAAGAGTACTGCCGCTCCCCATGAAGCTATTGTCTGTACTCTTTGCTTCTCCGGTTGATGATGCCGTCGACGAGCTCGCATGCACCTGCTCCCCGCCACCTCGCTCCGATATTGGCCTACCGTCGACCGAGAGGAAGGTGCAGCTGGCTAAGAGAAGGATAGCCAGGAAGCACATAACCTTACCCATCACTGCCGTGGGAAATTGATGGGGGAATATGAGGTCACAGGGACTTGATGTATATGAGCTAAAAGAATGCTATGAGTTGCCTGTTTATGCTTCAGGGCCGTATGTGGGGGCATATATAGGGGTGGCAAGTGATGCCTGTCTTTGACTTGGGACGAGAGAGTGCCGACCTCCTTGCTGCCACTATGGCTTGTACATATCAAACACGTGGTGTCTACGTTTTCTTCCTCTTGGTGGTTGCCGCCACCTTTGGTACTCTCAAGGTTGAAAAGAAGGAGAAGCAGATCTTGTGCGTGGAATGAGGAAAGTCCCCGGATGGTTCATATCAAGTTGAAAAGAGCTTGGCAGGCATTTGGAATTTTGAATTGATATGTTTCCCACGAAATTGGAAAAAAGTGCAGCAAGAAGAGAAATTCGACTTAGTGACTTGCTCTAAGCCCATTCTATTCTATTTTTTGTTCAGATGATGGGCGAAGAACCAGAAAGAAAAAAGAAATTGTAGCTGTCTATGGCGCTTTCATGACGGGCTAGTGGTCTTTGTTTTACTGGAGCCTGCCGGGTCTGACGGCACTGCCATACTTTTTCTTGCCACTATGCTTAACAGTACCTGAAGGATTTGAACACTACACGTTGGCAGATTGAAAAACTTGGACTCTGAAGAAAACGACAAAGTTAGAACAAAGACGACATTTTCTTCTTATCGCACCGTGAATCTTTCTTCCTTTTTCGCTCTTCCTCCGGGAGTACTTGCCGACTTCCTCCTTAAGATTTCTCTCTCTCTCCAATAATGGAATTTCTAGTATTATACATACTTGATGCATATTGGATGATGTTTCGTGTGGTTGATGGTCTCATAAAGCACAGTACACGGAGAATACTAGCTGGATGAGGAATACTGTGTTGGTCATTCTTATGCTTGGTCTCACAGGTGAGGGTTACTTCTTGTCTTCTACGTGAGAGTTCGCCTCAGCATGCCTAAATGATCAAATGAAAATGTTATGGGACGCTAGATAGGAGATGCCACATGATGTTTGTGTTTGTCGACAGGGCCGCATATAATGGATGTCTTGTAGTTGTCCTTATTGTTAACCGTCCTAACTTGAAGATGGAAGTTGTTCAGCAATGGAACGGTTGGAACAGTGGGACCATGGGAACGGTAGATGAGTGGGAATGAAAAAGCATATCAGGAAACTTACTTTAGCTTTGAATAAAACTTGCATATTTCCACACATTGTTATCAAAATCCCTGTTACGTTCTTAATTTGGAAGAACACGTGTACGGCAAGCTTTATAATTATTTATGATCATCAAGGATTGTTTCCAAGCGCAATTTTGACAGTCCAGTACAAATACCAATAAGTGCCTAGAACAGTGATCTGCAGAGTGATGAGAGGAGAAAGATAAAATGGAAACTAGAAAAAACTGCACCATGATCAGTTACGGGCATCACAACTTGCATGCGTGGGTATTCGAGTCGTAGTTCTTGATATGATATCTGATCAGGGTACTAGGATATGGTTTTCCAAGTGCTGAGTTATAAACTCGCTTCAAAATCAACTTCATTCAATTTCTTCTCCATTTTGACATTTAATAAATTCTTGTTAATTTTAAAAAGTCACAATAAAACAGTGTCACTAAGTGATAATTCACATTTGATTGACATTATTCTCATCATTTTAATAGAATTAATCGTATGAAAATTATCATTTTGTGTGAAGAACTCTCATAATATTCCTTGCTAGATTTATTTGAGATCTTCACATAAAATGAAGTTTTTTCTTGAATTGGTGCATATAAAACTTTTAGTCTAATTGGTCAAGACACTTGTCTTACTTGAGGACTTGGCTCAAGTCTTGGCAATGAGACTGTTTAATTCTATATATATATATTTTTATGTGCAGGACATGTAAGATAATTGTGAGGCACATAAGGAGCATTCTAGTCAACATATGCATGAGAAGGCCACATCATCTCTCCCGTCAAGTCACAAACCGTCACCCCCTTTAGTGCACTCAAAACCGAGGGAGATTTGAAATTCAAATTTAAAAAGAGAAGAAATCAAAGAGAGAAGTTTTTAAAACAAAAAACTTAACTTTTAAATTGAGCGGATCTCTTTGAATTAAGCAAGAGATCTCATTCGACCACAGAAGAGATTTATTTCTATCTTTCAAACTTAAATTTTAAAATAGAGTCAAAGTTTGAATTTCAATAATCTCCTTACTCTATAAAATCCTTTGACATCTTCATTTTTTGGGGAGATTTTTTGGGAACATTTTTAGAATAGGTTTTTTTATTCTTTCTTTGTTTCTCTCCCTCTCCTCTCTCTACTTTCTCTTTCTTTCTCCTTTTCTTTCTCTCTCTCTCCCCCTCTCCCTTTCTTTCCTATGGTATTATGGGTACTGTAGCAACTCGGTTTCTTCATCTCTTCTTCTTCTTCCACCCCTCTAGGTGACTCCCTCTATCTCTCTCTTTCTTTCTCCTTCTGTCTATCCTTTCTCTCCACTTGTCTCTTGGATGGAGGAGGACGAACCGGTTGCACTTCTCAAGATTGGATTGTCAGCATTATGGAGGAGTTCAAGATCGCGAAAGGCTATATCATCTCTTCTGACTACAGAGTTTTATTTTTATTTATTTCTAGTGTTGATGTATTTTTCATTTAATTTGATGATGTATTTTTTTATTAAACTTTAGTGCCTCACCCCTCTCCTCCTCTTTTCTTATTTCTTCATATTCCCTTCTTAGTTGTCTTCACCTATATTGTTTTGATTTCTCACATAGTGAATCCCAATTATTTGTTATTTCATGTTCTTATCTTGTTATTATTTCATATTTATTTTTAGTTTTCATATTCTTCCCTCTCCCCTTTATATACTAGTCACCATAGTTCCTTAGATTTGAATAGTTAATATTTGTAGTTTGTAGTTTTAGTAAGAATGACTAGTTATAGTTTTAATTTTCAAATCACTTCAACTCAATCATTCTTCTATTTAATCTTTCACTTAATAAATAAAGAATCAAAGATATCAATTAAAGAATCACATCACCTCCTTGTGGATTCGATCCATGTTCACCATCATACTATATGCTTTATCTCATAAGAGTCTGGTTTTAAGATTGATGTGTGCTTGTGTTTAACGATGCACTTGTGACACAATCAATTTTTGTCATCGTTGTCAGGGAGATCTATGATTTCTTTGGCTGTTGATCTTGTGTTCCTTGTATATTTAGGTTATTAACATAATTTTTTATACTTTTCTTGTAGGAATAAAGGAGAAAGGTAAGAGAACTTGGCAGCTTTGTGCAGTTTGCCCAAGAAAAATGGAAAAATAAAAGAAAAATACAGAAAAAATAATAATAAATGGAGGTTATTGAGTTATTCCTTATGATTACCTAGAAATTCCCAATCCTTCTAGTTTTGGTGACGACAAACCTCAATCATACTAGCTCTAACGTTTTTGTGATGTTTCATCTCGACACACTTAAAACTTTCTCTATTTCATGTTTTAAACATTAACACTCATTTAAATATATATTCACAGATATCATATAATAATCGATTTACATTTAGTTAAAGTAATTGATCAAATCGTTGATGAAGAGCACTGTTCAACTCTCGGACTTAATCGATTATGTGTACTTCAATTAATTTATCCAAAAAATCGATTAAGTCCTATATTGCTAAATGATTAACAATGATAGACTCACAAATTGTTTTACACTCATAATCGATTAACTTTTTCCGATTGTTAATTGATTGAGCCTATAGCGTTGATCGATTAGAGGTATTTAGCGCCTACATATCATTAATCGATTATAGATTTACTTTGATAATTGATATGACTAATCGATTATAAAGTCACTTTGACAATCTATATCGACTAACCGATTATATGGTCGAAAGCGCCACAAAGAGAAATCGATGAATTTATCGATTATAGTTAAAATGACAGATCAGTTAAGTCCTATCGATTATCTAAGTTTATCATATGTTTTCTTTGATTGTATGCCTAGTCTTGAGATTGATTATCGTAAATTGATTATCTTTGATATAGCTTCGAACTAGTGACTATCCTTGTTCTATAAATCGATTATAGATTAGAACTTCAATCGTTTATAGCATAAAAAACTCTTAGAATTGATTACTCAAACATTGTTTTAACTCTTTAACTGATTATTCAGGATATTGGAATCGATTGGCGGAATGAACTTCACTCTTACTTAATCTACTCCTCTAATCGATTATCATTTAGTTATCCACATATCATTACATTTTCATGTATTGCAAGTGTTATGCCCCCGAAATCCGATTCAGTACACTGACTTACATCAAACTCTGAATACACAACATCGGCTTAACAAACAGATATGAGAGATAAATTATACTATATAACAATTTAAATAAATGTCATTACGATCATATAATCCAGATAAATATCCAAATATTAAAGTCCACAAATTACAATATCCATCAAACAATATGTCAACTCTCAATCTCACCAAATAAAGGAAATTATATTAAATTTCTCATAACTAATCCTACTACATCAAACTACTAAGTAGAAAAATAAAATTCTAAAAACTCTTCAACAGGCTTGACTTCTCACTTAGTTTGATCTTGAATCGATTCTTCCTGAAAAATATTTGGTTGGATTTATGAGTCTACCACTCTGTAAGCTTCAAACTATCCATGTGACTTAATATATAATAACTTTACAAATCACATTATAAAATTATACTAAGCATGATGATCAGATCAAATTCTACATATAATACAACAAGGAAATGATACGTAGCATGTCATATTTGTCAAATATCATCATACGAACATTTTCCAATACAAATATTCAAATTTGAAATAAGATGATCATATAGTCAAATTAAGATATTCAAATAACAAAGTTGACGTATTATATTATAAATCTCTAGATAGTTGACTTGTTGAACAAATAACCTCTAATCCATAAGAGCACATATCAAATCCTCACATTGTTAGAAACATATTAACTTATATTTCACATGTCATAGATCATAGTAGAGTCATAATATTATGAAAGACTAATGAGGATAGAGCATGATTATTGAATTTAAAGGAACAAAAGTTGATCAAAGGGCTAATCAAAAGATGATATAGATAGCTAATCAACTACGAACATGGCTGACCAAATAAGTGATTTAGATATTATGAGCATGGAAGTGATGGATATAGGTGTCCTCCAAGCCAATCATAAGGCACCTATTTCAATTTGGTTCACTAATCAATGTCATTAAATTCATTATATAGATTGGCATATTTATAATTGCGTATAATGAAGTCCATGAATATGTGCAATAGTCATCAGATTATGATGAGATCATAATAATGAGACTGATGACTTATAAACACATATTCTCAATTGTTCCTAGTCGTAGGATGTTTGAGGAGGACATCAAATATCCGGTAAGACTAGTACAGGTTATTCCAGCTCATATGATGAGGGTGACTGATCTCGTTAGTTACTCGTGTGGAGACACAATGGTTGTAACGACCCGCCACCCTATAATCGGGGATCTGATTACTAAATGGGTACCGAATCATTAATTTGGAGCCAAACCAGGATCTTGATAAGTATGAAAAATAAATAATAAACTAAGCTAAACATTCACATCGCATTGAATTGAAAAGGAAGTACGATAATTAAAAATTATTACAATGCGACTCGACACAGCAAATAATTACATACTCTAACTGAAAAGAAATAATTAAGCGTACAGGCCAGAAAATAAAATAACAACTACATCGGAACAACGGCTGCTGGCGCGCAACCCAAGGCAACACTCTCCTCGCTACGCCTGCCTGGAACCCTCACCTGAAAACCGCAGGAGTGAGTCTCATTGAAAAGACTCAGTAGGGGTCCTTCGATCCCCACCGCCCACTTACGCACCCACAAGTGCAGCAACGCAAATATAGGTAATTTAAGCGAGTAAAGCAGTAAACACAATTCCTAAATTTCGATATAAAACACATGCATTCGAAATATAACATGCACAACTCTGATACCATTCTACCACGGAGCCCACAATTAGCCTTTCGGCAAAACACGCCAACCACACGGCTGAACGCGGGAAACACCGACCCGCTGAGACCAAACAGCAACCCCTCGGAAAGCGCGCTAGCTACTCCGGCCCAACTGGCTCAAGGTGGTTTCTGCTTCACCCAGCATGAGTGACACTCCAAAGGTACCACTCCTACACCGGTACTAGCTAACCCCGGGGTACACCAGGTGACCCTCTCTCTAAGCGTCACCCCACCACTCTCACACCGGCGTTGTGTCCCTCCCACACCGACACAGGGTACCTAAGTGCTACAACTGTCACTCTAGGTCTACGGTCGCATGAAACACAACACAGTGCGATCCGATTACGTAAAAATCCTCATCCTCGAGTACGGTTTCAGGCATGCATTGAACCAAACTATCTAACAGCGTAAATACATGTTAATAGTATGAATTAATGTGATTCTATCTTGAATCACGTCGCCTATGGCCGACGTCATTCAAGCCTCCTAAACTGGTTCATATAAAATGGGCCTCGGAAATGGCCTTAAAACGGGTCGCCATATGTAGCCGCCTTTTGAAAGGCGTCGTTGTCCCTAGTCGCCTGATAACGATAGAAACAAAGACAGACATCGGGGTGATTTCACTTAAAACGCGTCGTGCATGCAAGTCGCCGTTCAAAAGACGTTGCTGTCTCTGGACGCTCATCAGTCTAGAGACAGAGTCTGTTATTTGGGCTAAATCGCGTCGCGGGTGGAAGCCGTCTTTCTAAATGGCGTCGCTGTCCCCCGACGCCATTTAACCCTCACAGACAGGTTCTTCCTCCGCCATCTCCCAATCCACGGGGTGGGATTTCCTCCCCCAAATCGTGTAAAAACACTAAAAAGGTGGAGAAGGTGGAGAAGAACCTAAATACCTATTAAAACACCTAAATTCTCATTACATGCAGTTAGTGTTTTCACTCCAAGAAAACCCCTAAACATACTCCAAAGTAGGAAAAACATAGTTTTTAAATGAAATACAACGGGGATCGTCACCCTATCGATTACTCGAACTCCTCCTAGTTCCAAGCCGCCAACCCGCCTCGCCATATGCTGCCGCCAGTACCACCGTGGACGCCGTTACTCCACCAGGACGTCGGCCGCCGTCCGGAGAGAAGTGCGCTGCAGAGTAAGTGGTGGTGGTAGTGGAGGAAGTTGGTAGGTTAATGGAGTGGAGGGAGAGGAGGAATGAGGAGAGGAAAACAAGGAGAGGGGGAAAGGTTCGCCGGAGGTCGGAGAGAAGAGAGGAGAGAGAGAGGAAAGGAGAGAATGAGGGAAATGAGGGAAGGTTCGCGGGGTCAAACAGAAGCTGGGAAAAACGCGTCGTGCAAGTCCGACATCATTCAGACGACAAGACCGGGCCGTATACTGACAAACCAGGGTCGTACTCTAAATGGCATCGTCCATACAAGACGCCATTCATACGATAAGACCGGGACTGTACTCTCGCGGCCCAAGGCCAACCCACGTGGCACAGCCTAAAACACGTCCACATTACTGGACGCCGTTTAAACCGCGTCGAGCAAGGAAACTAAGTCTCAGCCCCACCAGGGCCCAAACTAAGGGATTCGACCCCGAAACTGACCTGATAACCAGATCTAAAACCTCAATCCTTACATTCTCCCCCCCTTAAAAGAATTTCGTCCCTGAAATTGCCAGCTACAATTTAACGAGATTGAAAAATAATGGTACAAGCTCACAAGAGAACTTACAAGAAAAGGTAGGGAAACTGCTCCCTTATCTCATCCTCTCTCTCCTAGGTCGCCTCGCCCCCGGAACGATACTGCCAAATCACCTTAATCAGAGGAACAACCTTGTTCCGAAGGACCTGTTCCCTACGATCCTTAATATGTACTGGAAATTCCAGGAAGGACAAGTCCTTAGCGACTTCCAACTCTTAAAAGTCCAAAACATGAGATGGGTTCTAAACATATCTCCTCAGCAAAGAAACATGGAACACATCGTGCACTCCTACAAGACGGGGCAGCAAGGCTAGCTGATACATTGTTTCCCCAATTCGAGCGAGAATGGGAAAAGGCCCAAACATATTGCGGACTCAGCTTACCTTGCTTCCCGAATCTCATCACACCCGTGGAGGGTGAGACTCGGAGAAACACATGGTCCCCAACCTTAAACTCAAGCAGTCTCCTACGGATATCTGCATAACTCTTCTACCTGCTCTGAGCTGTAATCAACCTCTGCTGCACCACTCTGGCAACCTCAGCACACTGCTGTACCAACTCTGGTCCTGCTATATGCCTCTCGCCAATCTCAGACCAATTCGTGGGAGCTCGACACGGCCGCCCGTATAGGATCCGACCTCGAAACTGATCTGATAACTAGATCCGAAACCTTAATCCTCACAATGGTAAACCTGTAGGTGCTCATTGGGGAATGAGTTCACTGAACTGATCCGACATGAATCGCCGAATGGTAATTTACCTGACTGTCAATCGGCTTGATTCATCGTCACACTGGCGTGGTTGATCCTTGGACTTGAGACACCAAAGACACCTTGTCGATGGACTTCTGGACTTTGACCTTGACCTACGAATCCCTATCCACAGGACCACTAATAGTCAAGGATCGGGTCCAGCGGAAGACCTTCGAAGGTGATTGTGTGTTCAATAAAGGATCGTTCGCTCTCAGATAACTGGAGAGAGAATGCTCTAGAATAGATCCGCATGAGTCTCTGGCCAGAGCAGAAACAATATCAAAAAAGATGTTTTTTGATATTGTACAACGGAGTCTGGTTCAAGTGAGTTGATCATCTAAGGTTTGACAGTTGACCATATCCTACATTAACTCGAGAGCATTGTGTGAACGAAGGATTATAGCCACGCGGTAACTGTGGACGGACAGGTTCCATGAGTGGGTTGCTAAACCCCATTGCCTTTCGGGATCATGTGGTGCTGCTTGGCACCCAACATGATTGGAAGTCCGACCGAATTTACATGCGATGTTAATTCGGGTAGGTAATTAGTTAATATCTAGATATTAATTAATTACAATAAGTCAATAACTAGTTATTGGACTTAACGTGTTAAAAATCGGATAGGTAAATGGGCCTAGAGGGTCACATGCAATAAGATTCTCAGTCGGTGGTACATAAGTGGGATTTATATTAACTCGAGGACTTTTGTGAAAAGTCGCGCCGACTTAATATATATACGCATTATTGAGAAACCCTGGGCCAAGCTCCAGGATTTCCCCTTGCTAGCCGTCCCCCGCTTTCTCTCTCCTCCTCTAGGCGCCCCGTTCGAGGCGCCGGGACTGTCCCGTCTCCACCGTGCGTAACTCCAGAAAGTCGGGAATTCCTGTCAGCGGGTTTTCAGCAATCGTTGTGGCGACGGATCTTCAGCGAGCGAGCTGATACGGACGAGGGAGCGAGGACGAACCACCACGGAGGATCGCGTGGATGCTGCTGGAGGCCGGATGCTTGTGCGGCTCGCAGCATCGCCTCGACGGAACTAGGACGGAAGCATATTCGAATAGCGCACGGTAATCAGATTACAACCCGATTTTCAGTTTTAGCTTTTCGTTTCGAATCGGATCAGCGGGCATCAGGCGGGATAATTTTTTTTCGTCGTTTCCGCTGCGTTCTTCGCATCCCGCCCAGATCCCAACAGTGGCATCAGAGCCAAGTTCTACTCTGATCTGCTTCAGGACGACGAAATTATTATTCTAGATTATTTCATGCATGAATTCGTTTTTCCTCATAGATATTGTTCATGGGATGAACTTAGAATATCAAATTTAATTTTTCTATAAGAAAAACGAAATTTTTAGGGAAAGGATTTTTGTCGCGTTCTTCATGAGATGAAGAACCAATTTTGTGAGCTTCAAAGTGCCTTCAATGGAGTACGGCCACCTCTATGGTGGAGACCGGTATGACCGGCGGCCTCTGCAAAATTCCTTGGACCCCTGCTGGGCGGTGGCGATCAGCGATGAGCCTCCTTCTCTCTAACTTTTCCATATGGTGGAAGAACTAGGGGAAGAGGACACAGATTCTAAACTAGTTTACCACTCGATTTTGGGGGCAACCAGCGACACCCCACTCATCGGTAGGCCATCACCGGCGTGGGCGGCACTGCTATGGAGGTTGGGCTCCGATACATGCCCAGCTAGACCTGGGGCAAATGGTGGCGGCGCTGGCAGTCCCTGCAACAAGGTGTTGGACGTGCGTTGGACCGGCCAAGGGGATGGGCTGGTGGAGCTATGTCGGTGCCGGGCTCTCAAACCAACCCCGCGGGCCCGTCAAGGCGGCAGGGAGGGCGAGCGGCGCCGCCCTGGCTCCCCCTTGAAGGCGTCGAGCAGGAAGCGGCTAACCAAGTAGCGGCGGCCAGGGCTTTGCCCTAGCCTTAGCACCCATCTGGGTTCTGGCTCGGGCCGGCCTGCCCGGGTGGTCCAGGCCGGACTCGAGCCAAGCCCAGTCCTATTAGGCCAGGCCTGGCTCGGCCAGGCGCTTGGGCCGCCCCATTGGGGGCCTGGTCCGAGCTAGCAGCCCAATTGGGCCATACCCCATAAAACCTCTATTAGAAGGGAATAAACCCCAATCTATTTAACTTAAAAAATAAAATTAAATTTTTTGTTTAAAATATGTTTTAAACATTAAATTTATTTTTGAGTTTAAAGGGGTTTTATTGTTAAGATATGATCTTAATCTTTTTAACAAATGTTGTCAATACATTTTTTATAACTGATTAGTGGGGTTCATTAAGATGTGATCTTAACTCAAATTAACAATTGTTGTTAATTTATATTTCTTTAAGTGCTAAAAGGATTTAAAATTAAAGATATGATCTTGAATTAATTAACAAGTGTTGTTAATTAGTTTTAAATTAAGTTATTAAAGGGGTTTAAATTTTAAGATATGATCTTAAATTAAAGTTTACAAGTGTTGTTAATTATTTCTAGTTGTGGCCTTAAAACATTTATCAAATGTTGTTAACATTTATTTAGTTAAGTTATTAGATTAATGTATTAATTTCTTAGAAAATGTTGTTATAAAATTATTGTTTTAATTAAAGTACACTTAATAAAAGGTTATTAAGTGTTTAATTAACCCTTTTTATAATTGTTATAATGAGGTTAATTATTTTATGAGAATAAACCTTAATATAAGTTATTAAGGATTAATTATGTCTTAATAATAGTTATTAAGATAATTAATTAATTTCCTCCTAGATCTTTTAATTAGAGTTTTAAAGATCTAATCCACTTAATATAATCTTTTAATAAAAGTTATTAAGTGAGTACAATAAGTCTAATTGTTAGACTATTTTAATTAGAAATGTGCTAATTATTATTTCTTAATAATAGTTATTGAGAAATATGATTTAATAAAGGGGTTCTTAACAAAGAGTTGTTAAGTAATTAATAATTGGAATTAAAAATTCTTTCATAAGTGTTATTTATGAATTTTTAATTCTATCTAAATGTTAGATTGTTTTCGCATTAATAATTGTTATTAATATGATTTAAATATTAATCTAAGTGTTAGATTAATTAATTTAGAATTGTTCTAAATTTTGCATAGAATATTTTAGAATTTTAATTTTAGCTTTGTTTACATATGTTGATATATTTGATGCTTTAAATCAGATTTATTATATATTAGAAAATAAGATTTTCGAAAATTCAAATTATCCAATTTTGATTGGTCCCCAGATTTTAAGAAAACCAAAAGTATTATATTTTCAAAATTTTAGCCTTCATGTGATGTGCTCTATCATGTGTGGTTGGTTAACATTTACAGTGGTCATGGACATGCACTTAGTTAAATTTCATATCATGTGATGGTGTGTGATTATGTGGATTGTTATGGAATGTGATGTACATTAATTAAATATTAATTAATGATTCCTACGTACCTTCCTCTCTCTCTCATTCCAATGTAATTCTATCTCCCTCTATTATTGTACTTGGCTATAAGGCTTTCTCTTACAATTTATTTGTATTTGAAATTGTTTCTAAATTAATATTATTTGTAATTGATCACGCTGGCCGAAAAGAGGCGAGGATGATCCACAAACGCAACCAGGAAGGCGACAGGAGATGAGATCACCAGTGGCTATGTGTTTGCATGTTTAGATTATATAAAAGTTATATAGTTTTGGTGATTAATTATTTGGCTTCAGTTAATCACTATGTTGTTCATGACTACATAAAGAACATGTATGGTTGATGCATGCTTTTTAGTTTTTTATTATGAATCGATTGCTAATATCTAGGTATAGTTAAATATATTCGATATATTGATAAACTATCACCTAGGATGAGACCAACTTAACATAAACAGAACCTTCAACATAAAGTCTAAGTCGAAGTGCGAGTCATTGAGAATGTACCGCGTGGCTCTCCATCAATATAGTTTTTAGAACTTGATTCAATGATGGTAGTTTCTATGTGTTTACTCGAGATCTACCACCATCTGATGAAAGGACTATTAACTATGACATTTTGATGCTTTGAGATTGGAATAGAGGAATGGTGTAACTATCCTCGCGTTTACTTGGGAGCTGCATTCTTACTCTACTATGTCACGTATTGATGGTAAAGCTTAGACCAAGTATAATGGTCTACTGTGTTTACCCAGGACCATTAAAAATATGAGAGCCGAAATAAGATCGGATATTGCAAAGAGTTGCAATTACCATGAGATGGTCTGTAACGACCCGCCATCCTATGACCGGAGACCCGATCACTAAATGGATGTCGGCCCATTAACTGCGGGTTCACACCCGGATCTCACACGACACATCTGGAGGAGTAAGCATTAAACAAGGCTAAATATAACAACCATACGGACTACAAAGATATTACAACTGCGCAGGAAGGAAGATAACAATGTCCGTATACAGTCCAACAATAATTACATGGTCCAACAATTTAAATAAGTACAGGCAGAAGTAAAATACAACAACATCAGGGCATACCCCGGAACTGAGATAGCTGCTGGTCCGTACTTCAAGGAGACTCCACACGCCGCCACACACCACGAGGTCCACACCTGAAAACCGCAGGGAATGAGCTACACCAAAATTGGGCTCAGTAGGGATCATCCGATCCCCTGCCTCCCACACACACACCCACAAGTGCAATAATACAGATATATGGCAATTAAATAAAGCAGTAAACGTAGCTCCCAAACCTGATATGAAACATATGCATAAGCAGTGTAGCAGGAACAGTTCTAAGTAATCCGAAGAACCCAACACAAAGTCACGACTCACAACCAAGGTCCACAAAGCGACCAAACCACACTGTCAACAGCAGCCAAATGTCGCCTCACAACACCACCAACACTCACGCATGTCCGCCCCTACAGTGTTCCGGGGCACCGTAGGGTGAGGCAGTGAGTCAAACTAGGACTAACTGGGACCAGTGCACCACCACTGCCCAGCTACGTGTGCACACAAGCAGTCTAGACTACTGTTCTACCGACCGGATTTCCTCCACGCCAGGCCTCGGCGCTTCAGGAGGGCCCTGGGGACCGGCGAAACCCCCGTCAAGCCGAAGCTACAGGAACTACCCACAACCCTAACCTCCCGGGCTGCGTCAGGTCAAAGGGCGAAGGGTACCACTCGTAACCTTGATCACAGGTCACATCAAGCCCAGTAGCTAAAGGGGTAAAACAACTCCAACAGTACCACAACCAGCTCCACAGCAAGAAACGCGCCGGAAGCTGCCACAACAAACAGGGAAATCCAGACCCGCTGAGACCAAACAACAACCCCTCGGATAGCGCACCGACTACTCCGGCCCGACGGGCTCAAGGTAGTTCTGCTTCCCTGAGCCAAAGGTAAAACACAACATGTACCTCTCCCCCACCGGTACGGCAACAATGCCATACAGACACCAAGGCCCTTCCCCATCGGCCCAAGGTGACAAACGTAAACCACAGTTGTTCCAATTCCATATCCACGTAAGCACACACATACACACAATATAGTTCCATTCACACAGAAATCCTCAGTCTCAGCATACAACTTGAAGCATGCATTTGAATCATCCAACCGTGAAACATGTGTTATTAACCAGAGTTAATGTAGTTCAGTCTTGAATCGCGTCAACCGAGGTCGACGCCATTCAAGTCCCTCAATCTAGTTCATTTAAAACCCGACCTCGGAGTCTGCCTTAAAACGCGTCGTCCTAGGAAGCCACCCTTTAAAAGGCGTCAGCGTCCTCCGACGCCATTCACACCAAATTCCGAGATTTGCAGAGACCTCACAGTCGAGATGATTACCTGCCTAAAAGGCGTCATGATGGCCCGACGTCATTCTAGAAGGCGTCGTCCATACATGACGTCTTTTAGCGCCAGAACCCCATACTCACGGAACCTCGAACAGGGAGGTTTCTGCCTAAATGGCGTCATACTGGCCCGACGTCCTTCGAAAAGGCGTCGTCCAGGCACGACGCCGTTTAGCGCCAGAAACCTGGTTCCATGGTTCAACCCGAGGGTTTCCCCCTTCCACCCCAAACACCCCGAAATGCTCAAAACAGAAGAGGAAGGAAAGGGAAACCAAACTACCACGACTATCCACAATCCCACGTTCATAAACACGGCTATCCCCATAAGAAGAACCCCCTTAACATGCTCATTCTACCCCAAGACACATCATACCACGCCATAGAAATCACAAACAAGATAATCACGATCCATGCAAGGTTCGTCCCCCTACCGGTTCTTGAACTCCTCCAAGCTCTGTGCCGCCGACCCGCCGCACCGCAGACCGCCGCCGGTACCCCCGAGGACGTCGCCACTCCGCCGGGACGTCGGCCGCTGTCCGGAGAATGGAACACCGCGAAGGAAGTGGTGGTGGTAGAGGTGAGAGGTAGGGAGGTGTTGGAGTGGTGGAAGAGGAAGAAGAGGAAGGGAAAGGGGAAAAGAGGGTCAGAGAGGCAGAGAGAGCGAAGAGAGAGAGAGTGGAGGCGAACATGAGGGAAAGAAGGGGAGGCTCGCGGGGTCAATCAGAAACTGGCTAAAACGCGTCGACCGAGACAGACGCCTATCAGATGACAGGACGGGCCGTACTGACAGGCTCTGAAACGCGTCGACCACCACGGACGCCGTTCAGCTGACAGGACAGGCACCGTACACTGACATCGCAGGGTCGCAGTCTGAATGGCGTCGTCCATCATGGACGCCGTTCAAACGACAGGACAGGGGCCGTACTCTCGCGGCCCGAAGCCGGCCTACGTGGCACAATAGAAACAGACTTAAATGGCGTCCACACAGCCAGACGCCATTTGAAAGGCGTCGAGCAGTGCAGACGTCATTCAGTCAAAATTCTCAAGACCCCTCAAGGTCGAAACCAGGGGATCCGACCCGAACCCGACCCGAATACTGAACCCGAAACCTCAGTCCTTACATGATCGCTCTAAGATAATGGTATGATACTATATGTTTACCTAATGTCATACTATGATTCTTGGAGATTCTGATCCTTACTAGGAGACCGTCGGAGTCTTCCGTTCGGTATACCTGAAGGTTATACAGTCCGTCGAAAAATAGTGGGAAACAATTTAAAATAAAAGACCATAATTGAATTATAAGAACTATCTGCTTAAAATACGTTATTTCCTTCGTTCACTAAAATGTCGTCTATTCGAGATTTTGGCATATTGGTTGCCAATACTTCTCATACTCAGACTGACTAGAAAACTCTAAAGAATGTCTTTAGAGGTAAGTGAAAGTCACTATCCTAATCAGATATCATGAATTATCTTACTTAGATAGACCAAGGTGAAGAGGTACTCATGGTGTGTCTTTTTGAAAGGCAATGGTTGTCATGAAATCTCTTATTTGACAGACCAAGATGAAAATATATTTATGATGTGCCTTTGAGAAAGGCAAGTGGTAAGATTTTAAACGGTCGAACCCACATATGAAAGGATAAAGGAAGGTCAGCTAAGATAGAGAAGTAGCAGTTCTCCCACTACGACCAATATAAGAATATTGGTAAAACGAATATAAAACTTGAAAGAAATTTCAGATATTCTTATTATCAACTTTTGCATGTATATTAAAGAATTAGCGTACCCAATATGTGATATTGGAAATGACTCTCAGATCTGTGATAGTATGCATACTTAGATAAGTAAAAGGAAATCGAGAGAATACAAGTGTTGAGTTATACTCAACTATTGTTCATGATATTCATAGGTTACTGCCGGACAACAAATCTTTATATATCAATAGGAGTCAAATGTGAAACTGAATAATTGTCATTTAGTTGCATAAGATATCAAGAATAACATTGATTGAGAAAGAATAATAGTTGTTCGAATCAGTCAATGCACTATAGATTCTTGATGTGACATTTCATGTAAGGAATATTCACAAGTCTCCTATAGAAATGAACTGTGTGAATCATGATTATCTATGGTATTGTACACAGGATTATATAATAAGAAATTATTGATGCTAATATATACTGATATAAACAACTCAATATCCTCTTAAGGCCAAAGATAATCACTCATATTTCCTTACCATATAGTTTACTTTTAGAATGATTTGACTATATGTACTTAATGTAGTACAAGTCAAATGCATCTGAGAGATTAAGGTATAAGATCAATATAAAGTATTAGAATTTTTTATTTGATCAAAGAAACTAATATTTTAGTATATGAATCATTAAAAGGATAATTGTATCCTCGCTCGATTGATCGTCATTGTACATTATAGTAATATGATAGAATGAGAAATTGCACCTTATTAAGATATGGTGTAATATCTATAATAAGATTTGCTTAATTCATATCCTTGTGAACATGAGTATGAACATTAGATGTCCATACTTTACGGATGGTTCCAAATAAGTCAGTATGTGTCCATATAGGATATGAAAATCAAATAATTCATAAGAGTTGTGAATTATGAACAAACCTGATTTTAAAGTCAAGTTATACCGTGATGTGAATTGTAAAATGTCTAAAGAGTTCGGACATTACATTTATTGGCCAGACGATAATGAAATAATTATCATCCTGAAAGCTGTATCCTCGCTCGATTGATCCTCATTGTACATTATAGTAATATGATAGAATGATGAATTGCACCTTATTAAGATATGGTGTAATATCTATAATAAGATTTGCTTAATTCATATCCTTGTGAACATGAGTATGAACATTAGATGTCCATAGTTTACAGATGGTTCCAAATAAGTCAGTGTGTGTCTATATAGGATATGGAAACCAAATAATTCATATGAGTTGTGAATTATGAACAAACCTGATTTTAAAGTCAAGTTATACCGTGATGTGAATTTGTAAAATATCTAAAGAGTTCGGACATTACATTTATTGGCCAGGCGAAGATGAAATAATTATCGTCCTGAAAGCTGTCTTCTATGAAGAGGAATATGTCATCAGAGAAGACAGTGGGAACTGATAAAACTAGAAGATGTTCTAAATTCATAAGTTAACATAAGATTATTAGATAATCTTTAGTTGATTGGAACCAGTCATAACACACATCAGAGAGCTTCATAGATTTTTGAGATTCTCTCAATGACTAGAAGGATATGTTTGACATATCTGATTTAGCAAGCTGAGAAGAGCTCAAAAATAGATTATGATCTAAAATCTATGACAATGGTGCTCTTTGTCATTACAACTTTGAGATTGATAAGTTTATAAGAATTCTACTTGCCAATACTGCCTATCATTATAATGAGATGATGACAGTTGGATATTAAAAGCGTCCTCTCAACGTGATTGAGGTAAAGATGTATATGATACACCTTTAAAGCTTTTAGAATGTCCAGAAAGCAAGTTATTATTTCAAAGATCATTTTGAATCAAACTGAAGCTTCCTAAGTTGTAATAAAAGTTTTGACTTAATGGTCAAATACTACGTGATCATTAAGAATGATTACAGATTGTGTGTGTATTCAAAAGGGATAGTGGGAATACGGTCGCTTTAGTAATGCTTTGTGATAATAACATCAAAGTCATTGAGAATGACATCAGGATGTTACTATCAGTAAAAGCATTATTAACCATACTTTCCTCCATAATAGATTTAGTTATAATATTCCATGTATTGGAAATACGAATCTATTAAGGTAGATCAGTGGGGATGTTATATTGACCTGTATGTCAAAATGTTTGGCATAAATTTCATAATAAGTCTCAATTCTTGAGACATGGAATTTATTCATTTAGGAAAAAAGTTCCTTAAAGGATATAGGAGTGAAATACATCACTAAGCACTTGAGAAGTGCTAAGAATGCACTCATGTATATGGATAACATGATTTGAAACTATGATGTCACACTAACTCAAATTTCAAGTCAAATAATGGATTTAACCTTCTAAGAGAAATGAATGAATTGGTAGGGTTCCAATCCAGTACTCGATATTAAGGTGACGACATAAGCAAGTGATACTGTTAATGGAACACTATGGATGAAAAGGTTCATCCCTGAATTAGAAGTAGTTCTAAAAGGTCTCTGATAAAATCCCGTTGTTGTAGGACAACAGTGGGAGCGATCAATTGTGTGATCGAGCCATGGTCTCTTCAGGAGTAGCAGAACATTCTGAGGCTCTTTCACAAGTTCAGAGACAAAAGATTAAGAGGAAGTAGCGTATTGGAAAATATTCTATCTTTAGACAATTTAGCAGATCCCTGGCCAAGTCTTAGTCACAGAATTTATGTGAGCATCACCTAGATTTGATGAAGATCAAATGCGAAGGTGATTGGCTTGAGTCGAAGTAGGAGATTGATGGATATAAGTGTCCTCTAAGCCAATCATAAGGCACCTATTTTAATCTGGTTCACTAATCAATGACATTAAATTCATTATGTAGATTGACATATTTATAACTGCGCATAATGAATATGTGTAATAGTCATCAGATTATGATGAGATCATAATAATGAGACTGATGACTTATAAACACATTCTCAATTGTTCCTAGTCGTAGGATGTTTGAGAAGGACATCAAACATTCGGTAAGACTAGTACAGGTTATTTCAGCTCATATGATGAGGGTGACTGATCTCATTAGTTACTCGTGTGGAGACACAATGGTAAACCTGTAGGTGCTCATTGGGGAATGAGTTCACTGAACTGATCCGACATGAATCGTCGAATGGTAATTTACCTGACTATCAATCGGCTTGATTCATCGTCACAATGGCGTGGTTGATACTTGGACTTGAGACACCAAAGACACCTTGACGGTGGACTTCTGGACTTTGACCTTGACTTACGAATCCCTATCCACGAGATCTCTAATAGTCAAGGATCGGGTCCAACGGAAGATCTTCGAAAGTGATTGTGTATTCAATAAAGGATCGTTCGCTCTTAGGTAACTGGAGAGAGAATGCTCTAGAATAAATCCGCAGGAGTCTCTGGCCATAGTAGAAACAATATCAAAAAAGATGTTTTCCGATATTGTACAGCTGAGTCTGATTCAAGTGAGTTGACCAACTAGGGTTTGACAGTTGACCATACCCTAGGTTAACTCAAGAGCATTGTGTGAACGAAGGATTATAGCCACGCGGTAACTATGAACGGACAGGTTCCATGAGTGGGTTGCTGAACTCCATTACCTTCTAAGATCATGCAGTGTTGCTTGGCACCCAACTTGATCGGAAGTCCCATCGAATTTACATGCGATGTTAATTTGGCTATGTAATTAGTTAATATCTAGATATTAATTAATTACAATAAGTCAATAACTAGTTATTGGACTTAACGGGCTAAAACCGGACTGGTAAATGGGCCTAGAGGGTCACACACAATAAGATTCTCAATCAGTGGTACATAAGTGGGATTTATATTAACTCGTGGACTTTCATGAAAAATTGTGCCGACTTAATATATATACGTGCTGTTGAGAAACCCTGGGCCAAGCACCAGGATTTCCCCTAGCTGGCTGCCCCCTTTTCTCTCTCCTCCTCTGGGCTCCCCGTTCGAGGCGTCGGGACTGTCTCCATCTCCGTCGCGTGTGATTCCCGAAAGTCAGGAATTCCAGTCAGCGGATTTTCGGCAATCGTTGCGGCGACGGATCTTCAGCGAGTGAGCTGATACGGACGAGGGAGCGAGGACGAACCACCGCGGAGGATCACGTAGATACCGCTGGAGGCTAGAAGCTTGTACGGCTCGCGGCATCCCCTCGACGGAACTGAGATGGAAGTGGATTCGAATCTGCGGACGGTAATCAGATTACAACCAGGTTTTCGATTTTAGTTTTTTGTTCCGAATCGAATCAGCGGGCATCAGGGGGATAATTTTTGTTCGTCGTTTCCGCTGCGTTCTTCGCATCCCGCCCAGATCCCAATAGTGGTATCAGAGCCAGGATCCGCTATGATCCGCTTCGGGATGACGAAATTATTATTCTAGATTATTTCATGCATGAATTCGTTTTTCCTCATAGATATTGTTCATGGGATGAACTTAGAATATCAAATTTAATTTTTCTATGTGAAAAATGAAATTTTTAGGGAAAGGGTTTTCGTCGGGTTCTTCATGAGATGAAGAACCAATTTTGTGAGCTTCAAAGTGCCTTCGATGGAGTACGGCCACCTCTATGGTGGAGACTGGTATGACTGGCGGCCTCTGCAAAATTCCTTGGACCCCTGCTGGGCGGTGGCGATCGGCGGTGAGCCTCCTTCTCTCTAACTTTTCCATATGGTGGAAGAACTAGGGGAAGAGGACACATATTCTAAACTAGTTTACCACCGGATTTTGGGGGCAACCGGCGACACCCTACTCGTCGGCCGGTCATCACCGGCGTGGGCGGCACTACCATGGAGGTTGGGCTCCGATACATGCCCAGCCGGAGCTGGGGCAAATGGTGGCGGCGCTGGCAGTCCCTGCAACAAGGTGTTGGACGTACGTTGGACCGGCCAAGGGGATGGGCTGCCGGAGCTACGCCAGTGTCGAGCTCTCTAGCCAACCCCGCCAGGCCCGTCTAGGGCAGCAGGGAGGGCGAGCAGTGCCGCCCCGGGCTCCCCCTTGCCGACGTCGGGCAGGAAGGGGCGAACCAGGCGGCGGCGGCTAGGGCTTTGCCCTAGCCGTAGAACCCGTCTGGGTTCTGGCTCGGGCCGACCTGCCCGGGCGGTCCAGGCAGCACCCGAGCCACGCCCAATCCTGTTAGGCCAGGCCTAGCACGGCCAGGTGCCTAGGATGGCCCATTGGGGGCCTGGTCCGAGCAAACAACCCATTTGGGCCACACCCCCTTCAACCCCCTCTATCTAGCCTAATTAAACCACTTTAATTCATTTAAATCCTTTATACCCCATAAAACCTTTAGTAGAAGGGAATAAACCCCAAGCTGTTTAACTTAAAAAAGTAAATTAATTTTTTTGTTTAAAATATGTTTTGACATTAAATTTATTTTTAAGTTTAAAGGGGTTTTATTTTTAAGATATGATCTTAATCTTTTTAACAAATGTTGTTAATACATTTTTTTATAAGTGATTAGTAGGGTTCATTAAGATGTGATCTTAACTCAAATTAACAATTGTTGTTAATTAACATTTCTTTAAGTGCTAAAAGGATTTAAAATTTAAGATTTGATCTTGAATTAATTAAGAAGTGTTGTTAATTAGTTTTAAATTAAGTTGTTAAAGGGGTTTAAAATTTAAGATATGATCTTAAATTAAAGTTAACAAGCGTTGTTACTTATTTCTAGTTGTGGCCTTAAAACATTTATCAAATGTTGTTAATATTTATTTAGTTAAGTGATTAGATTAATGTATTAATTTCTTAGCAAATGTTGTTATGATAATGTTTTAATTAAAGGACACTTAATAAAAGGTTATTAAGTTTTTAATTAACCCTTTTTATAATTTTTATAATGAGGTTAATTATTTTATGAGAATAAACCTTAATATAAGCTATTAAGGATTAATTACGTCTTAATAATAGTTATTAAGATAATTAATTAATTTTCTCCTAAATCTTTTAATTAAAGTTTTAAATATCTAATCCACTTAATATAATCTTTTAATAAAAGTTATTAAGAGAGTACATTAAGTCTAATTGTTAGACTATTTTAATTAGGAATGTTCTAATTATTATTTCTTAATAATAGTTATTGAAAAATATGATTTAATAAAGGCGTTCTTAACAAAGATTTGTTAAGTAATTAATAATTGAAATTAAAAATTCTTTTATAAGTGTTATTTTGGAATTTTTAATTATATCTAAATGTTAAATTGTTTTCGCATTTATAATTGTTATTAATATGATTTAAATATTAATATTAGTGTTAGATTAATTAATTTATAATTGGTCTAAATTTTGCATAGAATATTTTAGAATTTTAATTTTAGCTTTGTTTACACATGTTGATGTGTTTGATGCTTTAAATTAGATTTATTACATGTTAGAAAATAAGATTTTCGAAAATTCAAATTATCCAATTTTGATTGGTACCCAGATTTTAAGAAAACCAAAATTATTATATTTTCAAAATTTTAGCCTTCATGTGATGTGCTCTATCATGTGTGGTTGGTTAAAATTTGCAGTGGTCATAGACATGTACTTAGTTAAATTTCATATCATGTGATGATGTGTGATTATGTGGATTATTATGGAATGTGATGTACATTAATTAAATGTTAATTAATAAGGCCTCCATGCCTCCCTCTCTCTCTCATTCTAATGTAATTCTATCTCCCTCTATTATTGTACTCGGCTATAAAACTTTCTCTTACAATTTATTTGTATTTCAAATTATTTCTAAATTAATATTATTTGTAATTGATCGTGTCGACCGAAGAAAGGCGAGGATGATCCACAAATGCAACCAGGAAGGCGACAGGAGATGAGATCACCAGTGGCTATGTATTTGCATATTTAGATTATATAAATGTTATATATTTTTGTTGATTAATTGTTTGACTCCTATTAATCACCGTACTATTCATGACCATATAAAGAACATGTATGGTTGATGCATGCTTTTTAGTTTTTTATTATGAATCGATTGCTAATATCTAGGTATAGTTAAATATATTCGATATATTTATAAACTATCACTTAGAATGAGACTAACTTAACATAAACAAAACCTTCAACATAAAGTCTAAGTCGGAGTGCGAGTCATTGAGAATGTACCGCGTGGCTCTCCATCAATATAGTTTTTAGAATTTGATTCAACGATGGTAGTTTCTATGTGTTTACACGAGATCTGCCACAGTCTGATGAAATGATTATTAACTATGGCATCTTGATGCCTTAAGATTCGAATAGAGGAACGGTGTAGCTATCCTCACATTTATCCGAGAGCTGCATTCTTACTCGATTCTGTCACGTGTTGATAGTAAAGCTTAGACCAGGTATAATGGTCTACTGTGTTTATCCGGGACTATTAAAGACCTGGGAGGTGAAATAAGATCGAATATTGCAAAGAGTTGCAATTACCATGAGATGGTTGCTCTAAGATAATGGTATGATACTATGTGTTTACCCGATGTCATACTGTGATTCTTGGAGATTCTGATCCTTACTAGGAGACCGTCGGAGTCTTCCGTTCTGTATACCTGAAGGTTATACAGTCCGTCGAAAAATAGTGGGAAATAATTCAAAATAAAAGACCATAATTGAATTATAAGAACTATCTACTTAAAATACGCCATTTCCTTCGTTCACTAAAATGTCGTCTATTCGAGATTTTGGCATATTGGTTGCCAATATTTCTCATACTCAGACTGACTAGAAAACTCTAAAGGATGTCTTTAGGAGTAAGTGAAAGTCATTATTCTAATCAGATATCATGAATTTTCTTACTTAGATAGACCAAGGTGAAGAGGTACTCATGGTGTGTCTTTTTGAAAGGCAATGGCTGTCATGAAATCTCTTATTTGGATAGACCAAGATGAAGAGATATTTACGATGTGCCTTTGAGAAAGGCAAGTGGTAAGATTTTAAACGGTCGAACCCACATCTGAAAGGATAAAGGAAGGTCAGCTGAAATAGAGATGTAGCAGTTCTCCCACTGCGACCAATATAAGAATATTGGCAAAACGAATATGAAAGTTGACAGAAGTTTCAGATATTCTAAATATCAAATTTTGCATGTCTATTGGAGAATTAGCGTATTCAATATGAGATATTGGAAATGACTCTCAGATCTGCGATAGTATGCAGACTTAGACAAGTAAAAAGAAATCGAGAGAATACAAGTGTTGAGTTATACTTAACTATTGTTCATGATATTCATAGGTTACTGTCAGACAATAAATCTTTGTATATCTATAGGAGTCAAATATGAAACTGAATAATTATTATTTAGTTGCATAAGATATCAAGAATAACAATGATTGAGAAAGAATAATGGTTGTTCGAATCAATCAATGCACTATAGATTCTTGATGTGACATTTCATGTGATGAATATTCACAAGTCTTCTATAGAAATGAACTGTATGAATCCTGATTATCTATGGTATTGTACACACGGTTATACAATAAGAAATTATTTGTACTAATATATACTGATGTAAACAGTTCAATATCCTCTTAAGGCCAAAGATAATCACTCCCATTTCCTTACCTTATAGTTTACTCTTGGAATGATTTGACTGTAAGTACTTAATGAAGTACAGGTCGAATGTATCTAAGAAATTAAGGTATAAAATCAATGTAAAGTATTAGAATTTTTGATTTGATCAAAGAAACTAATACTTTAGTATATGAATCATTAAAAGGATAATTATATCTTCGCTCGATTGATCCTCATTGTACATCATTGTAATATGATAGAATGAGGAATTGCACCTTATTAAGATATGGTGTAATATCTATAATAAGATTTGCTTAATTCTTATCCTTGTGAATATGAGTATGAACATTAGATGTCCATACTTTACGGATGGTTCCAAATAAGTCAGTGTGTGTCCATATAGGATATGGAAACTAAATAATTCATATGAGTTGTGAATTATGAACAAACCTGATTTTAAAGTCAAGTTATACCATGATGTAAATTTGTAAAATGTCTAAAGAATTTGGACATTACATTTATTAGCCAGGCGATAACGCAATAATTATCATCCTGAAAGTTATCTTCTATGAAGAGGAATATGTCATCAAAGAAGACAGTGGGAGTTGATAAAACTTGAAGATGTTCTAGATTTACAAGTTAACATAAGATTATTAGATAATCTTTAGTTGATTGGAACCACTCATAACATACATCAGAGAGCTTCATAGATTTTTGAGATTCTCTCAGTGACTAGAAGGATATGTTTGACATATCTGATTTAGCAAGATGAGAGGAACTTAAAAATAGATTATGATCTAAAGTATATGATAATGGTGCTCTTTGTCATTACAACTTTGAGATTGATAACTTTATAATAATTCTACTTGCCAATACTGCTTATCATTATAATGAGATGATGACTGTTGGATATTAAAAGCGTTCTCTCAATGTGATTGAGGTAAAGATGTATATGATACACCTTTAAAGCTTTTAGAATATCTAGGAAGCAATTTATGATTTCAAAGATAATTTTGAACCAAACCAAAGCTTCCTAAGTTGTAAAAAAAGTTTTGACTTAATGGTCAAATACTACGTGATCGTTAAGAATGATCACAGATTGTGTGTGTGTTCAAAAGGGATAGTGGGAATACGGTCGCTTTAGTAATGCTTTGTGATAATAACATCAAAGTCATTGAGAATGACATCAGGATGTTACTATCAGTAAAAGCATTATTAACCATACTTTCCTCCATAATAGGTTTAGTTATAATATTCCACGCATTGGAAATACGAATCTATTAAGATAGATCGGTGGGGATATTATATTGACCTGTATGTCAAAATGTTTGGCATAAATTTCATAATAAGTCTCAATTGTTGAGACATGAAATTTATTCCTTTAGTAAAAAAGTTTCTTAATAGATACAGGAGTGAAATGCATCACTAAGCACTTGAGAAGTGCTAGGATGCACTCATGTATATGGAGAACTTGATTTGAAACTATGAGGTCATACTGAATCAAATTTCAAGTCAAATAATGGATTTAACCTTCTAAGTGAAAGGAATGAATTGGAAGGATTCCAATCCAGAACTCGATATTAAGGTGACGACATAAACAAGTGATACTGTTAATGTAACTTTATGGAAGAAAAGGTTCATCCCTAAACTAGAGGTAGTTCTAAAAGGTCTCTGATAAAATCCCGTTGTTGTAGGACAACAATGAGAGCGATCAATTGTGTGATTGAGCCATAGTTTCTTCAAGAGTTTGCAGAACATTCTGAGGCTCTTTCACAAGTTTAGAGACAAACGATTAAGAGGAAATAACGTAATGGAAAATATTCCATCTTTAGACAATTTAGCAGGTCACTGGCCAAGTCTTAGTCACAGACTTTATGTGAGCATCACCTAGATTTGATGGAGATCAAATGCGAAGGTGATTGGCTTCAGTCCAAGTGGGAGATTGAGGATATAGGTGTCCTCTAAGCCACTCATAAGGCGCCTATTTCAATCTGGATCACTAATCAATGTCATTAAATTCATTATGTAGACTGGCACATTTATAATTTCGTATAATGAAGTCCATGAATATGTGCAATAGTCATCAGATTATGATGAGATCATAATAATGAGACTAATGACTTATAAACACATATTCTCAATTGTTCCTAGTCGTAAGATGTTTGAGAAGGACATCAAACATCCGGTAAGACTAGTACAGGTTATTCCAGCTCATATGATGAGGGTGACTGATCTCGTTAGTTACTCGTGTGGAGACACAATGGTAAACCTGTAGGTGCTCATTGGGGAATGAGTTCACTGAACTGATCCGACATGAATTGCTGAATGGTAATTTACCTAACTGTCAATCGGCTTGATTCATCGTCACAGTGGCGTGGTTGATCCTTGGACTTGAGACACCAAAGACACCTTGTCGGTGGACTTCTGGACTTTGACCTTGACCTACGAATCCCTATCCACGGGATCTCTAATAGTCAAGGATCGGGTCCAGCGGAAGACCTTCGAAGGTGATTGCGTGTTCAATAAAGGATCATTTACTCTCAGGCAACTGGAGAGATAATGCTCTAGAATAGATCCGCAGGAGTCTCTGGCCAGAGCAGAAAGAATATCAGAAAAGATGTTTTCCGATATTGTACTGCGGAGTCTGATTCAAGTGAGTTGACTATCTAGGGTTTGACAGTTGACCATACCCTAGGTTAACTCGAGAACATTATGCAAACGAAGGATTATAACTACGTGGTAACTGTGTACGGACAGGTTCTATAAGTTGGTTGTGAACCCCATTACCTTCCGGGATCATGCGGTGTTGCTTAGCACCCAACTTGATCGGAAGTCCGACCGAATTTACATGCGATGTTAATTCGGCTAAGTAATTAGTTAATATCTAGATATTAATTAATTACAATAAGTCAATAACTAGTTATTGGACTTAAGGGGTTGAAAACCGGATTGATAAATGGGCCTAGAGGGTCATACGCAATAAGATTCTCAGTCGGTGGTACATAAGTGGGATTTATATTAACTCGGAGACTTTTGTGAAAAGTCGCGCTGACTTAATATATATACGCACTGTTGAGAAACCCTGGGCCAAGCTCCAGGATTTCCCATTGCTGGTCGTCCCCTCTTTCTCTCTCCTCCTCTGGGTGCCCCGTTTGAGGCACCGGGACTGTCTCCGTCTCCGCTGTGCGTGATTACCGAAAGTCGGGAATTCCCGTCAGCGGGTTTTCGACAATCGTTGTGGCGAAGGATCTTCAACGAGCGAGCTGATATAGACGATGGAGTGAGGACGAACCACTGCAGAGGATCGCGTGGATACCGTTGGAGACCGGACGCTTGTGCAGCTCGCGGCATCACTTCGACGGAACCGAGACGGAAACAGATTCTAATCCGCGCATGGTAATCAGATTACAACCCGGTTTTCGATTTTAGTTTTTCGTTCCGAATCGAATCAGCGGGCATCGGACAGGATAATTTTTGTTCGTCGTTTCCGTTGCGTTCTTCGCGTCCCACCCGGATCCCAACAAGAAGATCATATCAAATTTCAAAACATAAGTCAGATCAGATGATCATATCAGATGACATATTAATTATCATATTTTCACTTCAATATATCGGACATGCATGCAATCACAATATAAGGAGCATCCTACACAAATACCAATGCACCTAGGCAAGTGGCCCAAAGGTCTTGGCTACTACACAGAACCGTAGATACCCATCCGTATACCCATTGCCCATGGGTTCTGACCTACTCTACGAATGCTTACAAGGATTTACCCAAAACTCTCCTACGGTGGCACTGTCCGTACACATATTTTGTATATTTAGATTACACATATCTTAAAGATATCAGAGATATAAATCTATAGGAGTTTAATAGTCAAATTGAGTCAAACCAAATTAGTATTTTGTATTCACAGAGAGCAGTGTATAGTGCCATAATAAAGTGTTTTATAATCCAGAAGTTCAAATCAAGTTAAATTTGATTAAATATGGTCAGAATATATTTATTAAGAAATGAGTAATTTTATGGAATTTTCAAAATTAATCTCATAAATTTTCAACATGGATATCAAATTTCAGGACATAGAATAGAAAGAATAATCAAGATAAATATCAAATAGATTCAAAAAATAATGAAATCTGGTGAATAGGCTCATAGGATTATACTAAAAGTTTTGGCTAATTTTTATTATTTTAAGGGTTGATTTTCTATGATTTTGGATCCACACATTAATTCCGAAAAGTCAACTTTAATAGAATTTCAACAAACCAAAATAAATGATAAAATAAATATCAAATTGGATCATAAAATTCTTAAACATTACATAGATATCTAGGACAATATAAAAAGGTCTCTACAAAATTGACATGATTTAGACATGAATCGTGTAAGATATAAAGTCTATAAGTTGGGATTTCAAAACTGTCTAGATAGATTGTATAATCTGATATGAATATTATGGAATAAATATCAAATAAATTCATAAAATTCTTAAATTTATTGGTCATGAATATAACATCAAAAATAAGCTTTTATAAAAATTTCAACTGAATTGTACATCATACCAAAGAGAACAAATATATGTTATTCAGGTCATTAAAGTTGGAAACAAAATAGATTGAATAGACAGATTTCATATGCTGAGATAATAATTATAAAATAAATAGCAAAAAAATCATAAAATATGAAACTTGATGATAATGATGTAGACATATAAATCAAATTTCTTACTAATTTATTAAGTTTTAAAAACTTTTAAAAATAATATAATTTTTCATATAAAATAGATCATACTTAGAGTTATCTGCTTACCTCTTGAAGAAAGATCAGTTCTTAGTAGATCCTAGAGTTCCTCCAAGCAAGTTCTATGACCTCTAGTCCTTCCAAGCTCTTCTTTACACCTTCTTAGGCCTCAAAAGAGCCTTCCCACGTTAAAGAACCACCCTCTTGCAATCTAGTAGCCTTCCCTCTCTCTTTCTCTCAAGAACAATATAAAAGTTAGACTTTTCAAGCAAAGTTGTTACTAGAGTATGGTAGCTATTTATAAAACTAAACATTATTATTTTTGATCCTTAAAATATTTGAATTAGTAAAATCGTCTTCTATAATTTTATAGATATTATTTTTTCCTTTCCAACAGTACCAACTAAGTCTCAATCTGAATTTTGTACAGAAGGTTATCATCACCTTATTATGCTGCTGGCTAGTACATCTGAACCTAGATTTTTAACTAAGTTAATGGACTATTTTAATTTACTTAAATGGGATAATAGACTTTTACTAATGAATTAGATTAAATTAAATTAGTTAAATTCATTAATAGGCTCTCATAATTAGTTAATTGATCAAACTTAAATTAATTGAATTTATTAATATGTTGTAAAGCAACAGGATATAACATCAAGTATGTGTTAGATAACTTGATCGATTTTGCCCATTATGCAATGCGCCTTTTGAATGTGATTAAGTTGTACTTCTAATCTTTGATCACTCACAGTAAATTTAGTATTTCTTTTGTTTGATTACTTTAAGTAAAAATTAAATGTTTATCCACTGTCAAACCTCGTACTTCAAGATCGATGAGAAAGGTTTAGAATTATATCTTTTGAACCTCTGCAATTAATTCTCGGTAAAGTTCCACGTAACACTGTTAACTGTAACATGATGTAAAAGATTTTGTCACAGAAAATATCTATCAGTACTATACTTTTTCTGGACTCACCTACCCATTCATCTGTTATGTCCTGATCTGGTTATGTTATTTAGACTGACTTTGGATTTAAGCTACGTAACTACCAAAATCAAATGACATACAAATCAAAGATGAATGATGAGTGACAAATAACTAAGCAATCAACATGTTATTTATCATTATTAAATCCAAATATTCATTATATTGCCATAACCAAGATCCTCAAATTATAAGAAATATGCAGTGGAAATATTAAAATCTCCTAACTCACTAAAGAAGTATAAAAGTACATATACTCTCTCAATTCCTTACTACATCAAATCTAAGAAAATAATAATTTTAATCCTAAATAACCTCCAAATGAGTCTGAATCGAATTCCTTAAGCAAATCCCTCTTCCTCAGCTAATTCTTCCTTCTCGGTCTCTAAAAATGTTTGTAGGGTTTATCAGTACAACTACTCAATAGGTAAATCAAACCCACCAAATGCTAACAATATAAGAATTGAAAAGTGACGATATCAAATATACATATAATTCACAGTTCTACATATATCTCAAATAAAATCATGATATAAAACATAGTCAAATATGAATTTACTAAATCATATGTTTTCTAATAGTAGGAACAAATCGAACTAACATATATAGCAAAGAAGATATTATCAGATTCTTATTTAACTGAACAAATCTACTAGCCATGATCAAAATATTTTACATATCAAATTGAACACATCGAACTGAACATATAGCAAATTTATCATGGCATGATAGCTTATGAAATCAGAGTTCTTATTGTCAGAATTGCTAATCATAATAAACATGGATTCTTAATCAAATAAACGGAGATTAAAATAACTGAGCATAGATGTCGAAAGAACAAACTGAAAGATTATAAGCTGAATCAAATGGATTTAAACAACAAATTAAGTTTCATAATTATGTGCTAAACAAATCAAATTAAAACTTATCAAATAAACATGTATCCAACTAACACATAAGAAGCAAACAAACAAATACTAGAGCATATAGGTAAGTATCCTAAGATATTGACACATGTATAGCTGGGGAATCCATTGTCCAACGTCGGATGACTGCAAACAAAATACAATTACCGGGACTTTTTTGTTGCCCACGGGCAGAACTCATTCACAGATGTTTATGGAATGAGTCCCAATCTCCTTAAGATGGGAATGTCTAAACATATCAAACAAATATGGCATAATCATATTTCTATAAATATCAAACTTATCATGGATCTGGGAATTTAATAGACAAAATGATACATATACATATAAATCAAAATATATTTATTTTACCTACAAAATAGCTACTTAAGAATCAAACAAGTCATATACATTAAAAATCACGGTATAGCTGATCCAAATAGGTTGTTGGATAAAGAACATGCTACAGAGTCTGATTAGTGTCTCGATGACAGACTTAACTGCTTTAAGGATTTCTAGATGGCGGACTTTACTGCCGTTCAGAAGTACAGACGACAAGAGTCACTGCCATCTAGTTCAAACAGGATGACAGTCACTACTGCCGGTGAGGACTAGCAGACGACAAGGATAACTGTCGTCCACTATATATTTCGAGATTGAACAGAAGAATTCTCAATTTTGTGTCAAAATTGATGAAGTAAAGTGAAAGTTCAGATCATAAAATTTAAGATTGTGATTCTCAAAACATGTTTTGACCAATTTTGAAATTCAAAATATTAATTTTCTATAAAAATTAACACTTGTTACGTTATCATCACCTACCTTAAAAATACGAAGAACACTCTCCTCTAATACCTTTCAACCACCTTCTAGTACTTTAATCTCGATTTTCTTGTGATCTAAGGCTTCTGCTACGACCTCTATACCTCAATGAATAGCAATCTATCCATTAGAATCGATTTCTAAAGAGAATTAAATTAAAACACTTATATTTCTCATAAAGAACACCATGTTCTTACCTCTTATCTTAGGGCTACGTGCAGAGGCCTTATATACGACCCTAAGGTCTTATGTATGCTCTTTTGACATCCTAATACTACTCAAATTAAGTTCCTAAAGTTTCCAAGTTGAACCCAAACCGTAGCTTGCTTAATCAATAAGCTAAGGCATTCCGATTCAAATTAGGAATTCAAATTTCCGTGCAGAATGGGTTTCCTCCCATAAATCTCCTCCAATTAGACTCATCAAAGGTCGAAATTAGCTTTTGATCCTTTTAACAAAGTTGTAATCTTTTATATCCTCTTGCCAATCACATATGTTATGTTATTTTTGAACTTTTGTATGCGAAGTTATTGCATTTGCAAAACAACATTTCCTCAAAGTTTTTAGATCCGAAAATTTGACCAAGTGTTGGAAACCAACTAATTTCTTAATTGGGTCACTAATGAGCTTATTGGGTTTGTTTTGACTTAACTAATGACTTATCCATTGTAAGACTATTATTATATTATTAAATAAATATAAAAAAGATTTAAATCATTTTAGCCCATTAATTGACTTAGTTTGACTTATTTAAATCTAATTGGGCTTAATTAACCTTGGCCTATTAACAAATTAAAGGATTTGAGATCCAGAGTATAACATCCTCTCCTCCTTAAAGAAATTTCGTCCTTGAAATTTAAATCAGCATATCTTACCAAAGAAATATGGATACTTTTCTTCATGTCTTCTTCTATCTCCCAGGTAGCTTCCTCCGTAGAATAGTTCTACCATAAATGTTCACGAGAGGAATCACCTTTGTTCGAAGTACTTACTCTTTACGATCCAATATGCTAATTGGTTTCTCTTCATAGGATAGTTCATGTTGTATATCTAGCAGCTCATACTCAATCACATGAGATAGATCTGATAGGTACTTTCTGAGCATAGAGATATGAAAACCAGATGTACATTGGCTAACGCAGGCAGAAAGGCTAACTTATATCTCACCTCGCCAACTCGCTATAAAATCTCAAACGACCCAATGAATCTTCGGACTCAATTTGTCTTTTTTGTCGAATTGCATCACATCGTTAGTAGAAGACACCTTCAAAAACACATGATCTCCCACTTCAAATGCTAGCTCTCACTGACATCGAGTTTTGGTGACATGTCTTGAAAGAAGTCAGCTCAACATGTTGTATTTGACTGTGCTTTGAATTTCAACCTCAGGCTAACTCTGTTTGCTTGATTTTTCTCCATGACAGAGTTTACTCACTTGGAAACCTTCACTAGTGGATTGTTACGAAGTTTGGGAGAGTCTTTCCTTGTTGGAGTGCCTTGGACACAAGAATTTGATTTATGGAAGGATTATTGTGGGAATTTGTTCTCTATTTATACCTCTTTGGGTTTTGAGAGAAGTTGGGTATTGTGTTCTTAAGAGCCACTACATAGAGAACTCCCTCTCCTCTCTCCAGCATGAATCTCTCTCTTATTGGAGGCGTTCTCCATTTTCTTGAGTGCTTTTTGTCCATTGAAGGGTGCTTGAGTCCAAGAGGCTTCTCAAGGGGCCAACTTCTTCTACTTCTATCTTCAATCTTTTCTTATTTATTCCTACTTTATCATCATTATAGCACATTTGCACCTTAGTTTGCATCCATACCATCATCTTATTCACATAAGAAAATGCACAAAAGCATAGTCATAACATTTATTTCTTACCTATTTGCATATAGGGGTTTAAAAGAAAAGACCAAAAAAGAGAGTATTTGAGGTTAGTTGCATGTTAGCTGAATTTAGAATAGATACTACATGATACTCAGCTCGAATCAAGTTCTTTTATTTATTTTGTTGTGTTTTGTTGCAAGGTGAAAGAGAAAAATAGGCAATCAAGAGAAGCACATCAAGGAGAGGGCAAAGCTTAAAGAGAAAGGCTCTTCATCTTCGATCGGCCAGAGAAGGAGATGTTAAAGAACCCAGGATCACAATCTCTCGGAATCTTTGGTAACAATGATTACATTTTTCTTCTATTTCATTGAGAATCTCATTCTTTGGCTATCACGATCATTTTTCATCTATTCTTCATAGTACCTTTCTTAATTCTGATCAATATTATATATTGAGCACTCACAACTTTTTGGCGATCACACCCTTTCTTTAGGTATATGCTTCTAACCTAAATGCTCCCTTTTTTTTGGTCTTTTATTATGATTTATTGATATATGCATGTTCTAAGTTATATGTCTTATGAATGCAGCTGTGGACCTACTATAGTTTCCCACTAGGGTGGGCCCGACAAAGGAGTCGGACTTTGATCCTGCTGGCGCACCTGTGAAGAACACCGTGCTAATGCGGTATTAGCTAGTCGCCTTACGCCATTAGATACTCAAGTATAATCTGATGCCGGTAAGATGCATGCTATTTTCATTATATATATATATATATATATATATATATATATACATATATATAGCAATGAGTACCTGAGATGATACCGCAAGCACTACTACTGCGCAACTCCGACTCGTCAGCCCCAAAGAGGTATGTATGATTATGTTATGAAATGCATTTTTTTTTTTTTAATGAATGAAAAATAAATACTCTAACTATAAATGATATGTGTACGCAAGATGTGCTGTATGCGATGGTGGCCTACTTGAGGGCCAAGTTAGCAGACACTGAGCGTGAGCTAGCCTGCACCCATGCAGACCTAGAGGAGCTGGTGAGTCATGAAAATGAAATCCTATTCAAAATATCATGAAGTTTTGATGTTTACTCCATTGATTGTGACTTGTGTATGCAGCGGGACTAGCACGCGTGGGCGACTCAAGAGGGTCCTGGGGCTTCCATATGTAATGCCCAGCCATCTGAGGAGGCGGCTGCACTATAGAGGCAGTTGGTTGAGGCCATAGCTAGGGCTATAGATGCGGAGGAGACACACTCAGCTCAAGTAGCATGTTATTCTTTTCATTTAGCACATTGATCACAACATAGCACACCGTTCACACATGCAATGGTTTATAATTGTATCACTCTTTCCACACCATTTACACATGCAATGGTTTATAATTGTATCACTCTTTCCACACCATTTACACATGCAATGGTTTATAATTGTATCACTCTTTCCAATGTCTAACCATGAAAATGTCCCCACTTAATAGATGAGAGAGATCCAAGAGGCTTTGGACCAGGCTGAGGAGGCTACCACTCGGGCTAGGGACTTGGCCACCCAAGAGCTGGTGTGACTTGATCAAAGGATCGAGGAGTCAGAGACTACGGCTAATGTGAGTGCCCAGCGGATGGCAGATTTAGAGGAGTAGTTGTGCCAGTGACCTGCCATTGACCAGCACATCACCATCGCCTCCCTCCAGAAGATGCTCGAGGTGGAGAGGAGGGAGCAGGCGAGAGAGGGGGCAACATCAGTGCCCGATCGAGCAAAGAGGAGGGCTCTCTAGAGCGCGAGGCCAACAAGCTCTGGGCACAGATCTCCTACACCTCCCAGCATTTAAGGGACATGGAGGAGAGGCACCAGAGGGAGAGGGAGCATGCACGCCAGGCATTGGGTTCTCATTTGTTGGGATTGCAGACGTAGCAAAATTAAAATAAATTAAATAAAAGCGATCCTTGTCCATTTAAAAGAAAAAAAATAGAAAAACGGTGATCAGACATCACCTTATGTAGATTCAAATTTGCATTCGATCGGCTCCAACGGAGGGATACCATCAGCCCTACAGACGCCCGACTTCTAGCAGTATCCATGCGATCCTCCTCGCAATGAATCTACTCCGGTTCGTTGCTCGCAACAGTGCTCGCAGAAGCCACCAGTCTCCGCAGCGATCTCCGTAACATGCTGATGAATTCTCGACAATTGAGAGTTGGAGACGACGACAGGACGAAGCATTGAAGGGGGTGCCCCTTGTTGGAGCCAGATAGAGAGAGGAGAATGAGAGGGGGACGGCCAGGGCTGCACAGTATGCCAGCCCTTATAACGAATATTTATATTAAGTCATCCTAAGATTTTTCACAAAAACGCTTGACTTAATATTAATTCCATTTTCGACCTGTCGCGAGAATCTTTTGCATGTGACCCTTTAGGCCCAAGTACTAGTCTAGTTAATGGCCCAATAAGCCCAGTAACTCGTTACTTAATTAATCAATTAATATCTCATATTAATTAATTAATCAACTGAATTAATATCGCGCATACAATTCAACCGGCCTCCGATCACATTGGATGCCAAGCAACACCGCGTGAACCTAAAAAGTATTGGGGTTAAGTAACGTACTCATGGAACCTTTCTGCCGACAGTTGCCGTGTGAAATTAATTCTTCATTTGTACAATGCTCTCAAGTCAACTCAGGGTATGGTGAACTGTCAAAATCCTAACCAATCGACTTACTTGGATCCGATGTTGTCGTATAATATCAAAAAACTCCTTTCCCAATATTATTGTCCTCCTTGGCTAGGGACTCCTGTGTATCCTACCTAGAGCATTCTATTTTTACATACCCAGAGCGAATGATCCCTTATTGACAACTCAATTCCCTTTGATGGTATTTTGTTGTATCCAATCCTTGGTTATTAGAATCCAGTGAATAGAGATCCGTAAAATAAGATAAAAGCATAGAAGTCTATTGACAAGATGTCCTTAGTGTCTCAGGTTCGAAGACCATCTACGCAACTACGAAAATTGAATCAAGCTGGTTGGCAGCTAGGTACATTACTATCCAGCGATTCAATCGGATCAATTCAGTGAACTCATTCTCTGATGAGTACCTACATATTCGCCTTAGTGTCTCCACACAAGTGACTATGAGATTAGTCACCCTCTTCATGTGAGCAGGAGTAATCTGTACTAGTCTAATAAGATGTCTCCTTCTCATACATCCTCTGACTAGGGACAATTGAGAATATGTGTGTATAAGTGATCAGTCTCATTAGTATGATCTCATCATAATCTTATCACTATTGCACATATTCACGGACTTCATTATGAAACGATAATAAAATGAATTACATATAATGAAACAATGCCATTTTACTAATAAATGAACGAGATTATACACAATCAGATTGACTTGTGGGCCACCTAAGACTAACAATCTCTCATTTGGACTAAAGTCAATCACCTTTATACAAAATACCTATAGCCTCTAGGTGACGCTCAAACACAATTTGAGACAATGGTTTCATCAGTGAATCTACTACATCCGCAAGTGGAACTCTTTCCACCACTACATATCTTCTAGTAATGATTTCTTTGATAAGATGAAAGCACTTCAGAATATGTTTTGACTTCTGATGAGATTGTAGTTCTTTCACTTGAGCAATTTCCTCATTGTTGTCACACAACAGTGGGATAGGGTTAGAGATATAGGGAACTACGTTGAGGGTGGTGATGAACTTATTCTACCACACTGTTTCCTTGGTGGCTTGAGCTTCAGCGATGTAGTCAACTTTTGTTATCGAATTTGTAGTGATTTCTTTACTTTGAACTCTTCCAGCACACTACGTCTTTGTTCAAAGTGAACACAAAATTAGATGTAGACATGCTATCATCTAGGTTTGACTGGAAACTCGAGTCAGTAAAGCCTAGAAGTCTCAAGTCACCTCATCCATAGATAAGAAACATATCCTTAGTTCTCAAGTACTTAAAGATATATTTTACTGCCTTCCAACGCACTTCGCCTAGATCAGCCTGAAATCTGTTCATAACACTTAGAGAGCATATGCAACTCTTCCAGCATGGTGTACATGATAGATCCTATAAACGATACATAGGGTACTCTATCCATGAATGCCATCTCTTTGGGAGTCTTAAGAGACTACTCCTTTGAGAGATAAATTCCATGTCTCATAGGTATGAGACCTCTCTTAGAATTTTCCATGCTTCTCTTTGATCCATCTCTATAGGTCCGTATTCCTAATATGTAGGATGCTTCTCCCAAATCCTTCATGGAGAAGTTCTTCGGCAGCAATACCTTTATCGATGACATCAAAGCTATATCATTCTCAATGAGTAGAATGTGATATACGTAAAGAACTAAGAAGGTGACTACACTCCCATTGGTCTTATTGTACACACATGGCTCATCTTCATTATTAATGAAGTCATAAGACTTGACAGTTTCATCAAATCTTATATTCTAGCTCCGAGAAACATGCTTCAGTCCATAAATAGATCTCTAAAGCTAGCACACTTTTTTTAGAAACTCCTTAGATGTGAAACTACCATTGAGGAAGGCAATCTTCACATCCATCTCTCATATCTCATAATTGTAGTGTACTGCTATGGCGAGAAAAGCTCTGATCCACTTTATCATGGCAATTGGTGAGAAAGCCTCGTCATAGTCAATTCTTTATCTTTGACAATATCTTTTTGCCACTAATCTTGCCTTATAAGTGTCGATCTATCCATCTGCACTGATCTTTCTCTTAAAGATCTACTTTCTCTCGGGTAAGTCCTCCATGTTCCAAACCTGGTTGGCGTATATAGATTGGATTTCAGAATTCATGGCTTTACGCCACTTCCCAGCTTCTGGGCTCTCAATGGCCTCCTGCTAAGATTTAGGATCATCATCCTCAATATATTGTACCTTAGACTCACCTTCTGTGATATGTCCCATATATTTTTCAAGTAGTCTAAGTACTCTATTAGATTTACGTGGCTCATTCGTGTGTGCCTGAACTGGTTCAGGAACTGATAGCTTATCTGATGATATTACAGTAGTTTCAGGATCTGGAACATCTTCCAATACTATTTTACTACCCTTGTCCTCCTATAGAAGGTATTCCTATTGCAAGAAGACAGCTTTCCGGGCTACAAATACCTTTCGTTCACCAGGATGGTAAAAATCATATCCAAACGTCTCCTTTAGATATCATACAAACCTGCATCTATCAGTTCTATATTCTAGCTTGTATGGATGATGCCTCTTTACATGAGTAGGTGTTGGGTTCTCTGGTTTCTCCAGATCTCCCGCGCAGCAGCAATAAAAATAAAACGGAGATCCGAATCCTGTTTCGAACATCGAAAAAACCAGATTATCGGATAATCAGATCTTACCATGTGCGGATTCGAATCCGCAACCGTTCGGTTCCGTCGGTGCGACACCGTAAGCCGCGCAAGTGCCCGGCCTCTAGCGGAGTCTACGTGATCCTCCTCGTGACGGATATCCTCACGTTCCTTGTTCTTTGCAGCCCACGAAACCCGCCGGTCGCCGCAACGATTGCCGCAACGCGCGGACGATTTCCCGTCGAACGAAGTAGGAGAAGCGGCGGAGTAGATCTAGATCTGTCTGGGACGCCAGAGAGAGAGATAAACAGAGGTGGGACGGCTAGGGTTAGCAGCAGCTTGGCCTGCTCAGCCCGTTCGCTACATTTTATACTAACTGCGCGGTTTTTCACAAAAACCCCCAGTTTGTATAAAACCCACTTATTTATCCATCACCTTGAGAATCATTTGCGTGTGACTCTCTAGGCCCAATTACTAGTCCTATTAATAGCCCAATAAGCCCAGTGACTCCTCACTGGCTTTATTAATCAATTAATAACCCTTTATTAATTAATTAATCAATCGAATTGATGTCGCACATTGAATTCGATCGGGCCTCTGATCACGTTGGGTGCCAAGCAACACCGCGTGAACCTGAAAGGTATCGGGGTTAAGTAACCCACTCTTGGAACCTTTCTGCCGACAATTACTACGTGGATATAATCCTTCATTCGTACAATGCTCTTGAGTCAACTCAGGGTATGGCGTGCTGTCAAACTCTAACCGGTCGACTCACTTGGATTGGATGCCGCTGATGAATATCGGAAAACTCCTTTCCCGATATTATCATCCGCCCTGGCTAGGGACTTCCGCGCATCCTTCCTAGAGCATTTTCTCTCTAAGTACCGAGAGCGAATGATTCCTTATTGACACACAATTCCTTTCGACGGTATTCTGCTGTACCCAATCCTTGGCGTTTTAGAATCCCGTGGCTAGAGATTCGTAAACCAAGGTGAAAGCACAGAAGTCCACCGACAAGGTGTCCTTGGTGTCTCAGGTCCGAGGACCATCCACGCAACTACGACAATAGAATCAAGCTGGTTGACAGTAAGGTTCAATACCATCCAGCAATTCAGTCGGATCAGTTCAGTGAACTCATTCTCCAATGAGCACCTACAGATTCGCCTTAGTGTCTCCACACAAGTGACTTATGAGATCAGTCACCCTCATCATATGAGCAGGAGTAATCTATACTAGTCTAACCGGATATCCAATTTCCTTCTCGGATATCCTCCGACTAGGAACGATTAAGGATATGTGTGTTTAAGCGATCAGTCTCGTTAGTATGATCTCATCATAATCTGATCACTATAGCACATATTCACAGACTCCATTATGAAATGACAATTAACGCGATTTACACATAATGAATATTATGCCGTTATATTAATAAATGAACGAGATTTACATAGTCAGATTGGCTTGTAGGCCACCTAAAACTAACAATCTCCCACTTGGACTAAAGCCAATCACATTTATACAGTAACCCTATAGACTCTAGGTGACGCTCAAACACAATTTGAGCCAACAGCTTTGTCAGTGGATCTACTATATTGTTGACAGATGGAACTCTTTCCACTACTACATCTCCTTTGGATATGATCTCTCTAATAAGATGAAAGCGCCTCAGAGTATGCTTCGATTTCTGATGAGACCGCGGCTCTTTCGCTTGCGCAATCGCTCCATTGTTGTCGCACAATAGCGGAACAAGCTTAGAGATGCTGGGAACTACGCTGAGGTCGGTGATGAATTTCTTCAACCACACTGCTTCCTTGGCGACTTCAGCTGCAGCGATGTACTCAGCTTCAGTCGTCGAATCTACAGTGGTTACTTGCTTGGAACTCTTCCAGCACACTGCGCCTTCATTCAAAGTAAACACGAATCCAGATGTAGACTTGCTATCATCTGGATCTGACTAGAAACTCGAGTCAGTAAAGCCTCGTAGTTTCAAGTCATCTCCTCCATAGACAAGAAATATATCTTTAGTTCTTCTCAAGTACTTAAGGATACATTTCACTGCCTTATCGTGCTCTTCGCTTGGATCAGCCTGGAATCTGCTCGTAACACTAAGAGCAAATGCTACATCAGGCCGTGTACATAGCATGGCACACATAATAGATCCTATGGCAGAGGCATAGGGTATTCTATCCATGAGTGCCCTCTCATCAGGAGTCTTAGGAGACTGCTCCTTTGAGAGACAAATTCTATGTTGCATCGGTATGAGACCTCTCTTGGAATTTTTCATGCCAAACCTTTTGACTATGGTATCTATGTACAAGGATTGGGTCATTCCAAGCATCCTCTTTGATCTATCTCTATAGATTCGTATTCCCAATACGTAGGATGCTTTTCCTAAATCCTTTATGGAGAAGTTTCTTGACAGCCAGATCTTTACTGATGACATCATAGCTACATCATTCCCAATCAGTAGTATGTCATCTACGTAAAGAACTAAGAAGGTGACTGCGCTCCCACTGGTCTTCTTGGACACACAAGGCTCATCTTCATTATTAATGAAGTCATAAGACTTGACAACCTCGTCAAATCTCATGTTCCAGCGCGGGGAAGCTTGCTTCAGTCCATAAATGGACCTTTGAAGCTTGCACACTTTATCTGGATATTCTTTGTAACGACCCGCCATCCTATGACCGGAGACCCGGTCACTAAATGGATGTCGGCCCATTAACTGCGGGTTCACACCCGGATCTCACACAACACGTCTGGAGGAGTAAGTGCTAAACAAGGCTAAATATAACAAACATACGGACTACAAGGGAAGCAAGTGCGCAGGAAGGAAAATAACAATGTCCGTATACAGTCCAACAATAATTACATGTCCAACAATTATTATAGGTACAGGCAGAAGGAAGTACAACAGCATCGGGGCATACCCCGGAACTAAGACAGCTGCTGGTCCGCACACCAAGAAGACACCACACGCCTCCACGCGCCGCAAGGTCCACACCTGAAACCGCAGGGAGTGAGCCACACCAGAAATGGGCTCAGTAGGGATCATCCGATCCCCTGCCTCCCACTCAAACACCCACAAGTGTAACAACAGGAATATATGGCAATTTAAGAAAAGCAGTAAACACAGCACCCAACTCTGATATGAAACGCACGGTAGGCAGTGTAACAAGAACCATTCTAAGTAACCCGAAGAACCCAACACAGAGTCACGACTCACAGTCAAAGTCCACGAAGCGACTAAACCACACTGTCGACCGAAGTCGAACGTCGCCTCCCAACACTACCACCACTACTCACGCCTGTCCACCCCTACAGTGTTCCGGAGCACTGTAGGGTGAGGCAGTGAGTCAAACTAGGACTAGCTGGACTCAGTGTACCGCCACTGCCAGCTACGTGTGCACACAAGCAGTCTAGACTACTGTCCTACCGTCCGGATTGCCTCCACGCTAGGCCTCAGCGCTTCAGGAGGGCCCTGGGGACCGGCGAACCCCCGTCAAGCCGAAGCTACAGGAACTACCCACAAACCCAACTCTCCCGGGCTGCATCAGGCCAAGGGCTATAGGTACCACTCGTAACCTTGATCAAAGGTCACATCAGGCCCACTGGCTAAAGGGTAAACCAACTCCCACCAGAAACACCACCAGCTCCACAGCAAGAAACACGCCGGAAGCTGTCACGACAACCAAGGGAAACCCCGACCCGCTGAGACCAAACAGCAACCCCTCGGATAGCCTACCAGCTACTCCGGCCCGACGGGCTCAAGGTGGTTCTGCTTGTCTCAGCCAAGGGTGAAACACAACATGCACCACTTCACAGACACCATGACCCTGTCCCCACCGGTCCATGGTGACGCACGTAAACCACAGTTAACCCGATCCTCATTCGCATAACACGAACACACATATAACATGAATCCAGTCGCACAGTAAACCTCAGTCTCAGTATATAGCTAAAGCACACACACACATACAGGTGATATAATTCCACTCACGCAGAAGTCCCCATCTCAGTATACAACCCGAAACATGCATTAGAATCATCCCCCCCGTGAAACATGCAAGAAATCACAGCATTAAGCATTCCTGTCTTGAATCGCGTCGACCGAGGTCGACGCCATTCAAGACCCTTAGACAGGTTTATTAAAAGCCCGATTTATCTTTAAAATGCGTCCACCGTTGAAGTCGCCATTTAAAACGCGTCTGGGTGTCTCGACGCCATTCAACCCAGAAATCCAGATTCGCAGAACCCTTAAACGGGGCATTTCCTGCCTAAATGGCGTCATGATGGCCCGACGTCCTTCTGAAAGGCGTCGTCCATCCATGAAGTCATTTAGCGCAGGACCCCTAACTCAGGAAACCTCACACAGGGAGGTTTCTGCCCTAAAACGCGTCGTACTGACCCGACGTCTTTCGGAAAGGCGTCGACCAGGTACGACGCTATTTAGCGCCAAAAACCAGGTCTCCTGGTTCAACCCGAGGGCTTCACCCTTGAACCCCGGGCACCCCGAAAAGCCCCAAAACCAAAAGGGGAAGAAAAGAAGCTCAACCACATAATCATGCTACGAATCCACGATCACAAACACCGCTATTCCCTCAAGGAAACCCCCTAAACATGCTCAATCTAGCCCCACACACGCCACATCACGCCGAAAGCAACGAGCACACATGCAAGGTTTCGTCCCCCTACCGGTTCTCGAACTCCGCCAAGCTCCGTGCCGCTGTCCCGCCGCACCGCACACCGCCGCCGGTACCCTCGAGGACGCCACCACTCCGCCGGGACGTCGGCCGCCGTCCGGAGAAGGGAACGCCGCGAAGGAGGTGGTGGAGGTAGAGGTGAGAGGTAAGGAGGCTATGGAGTGGTTGGAAGAGGAAGAAGAGGAAGGGAAGGGAAGAAAATCGCCGGAGAGGGCGGAGAGAGCGAAGAGAGAGAGAGAGAGAAGGTGAGAATGAGGGAAGGAAGGGGAGGCTCGCGGGGTCAACCAGAATTCCGCTAAAACGCGTCGATCGAGGCAGACGCCAATCAGTCTGACAGGACGGCCGTACTGACACCGCTCTGAAACGCGTCGCCCACCGCGGACGCCGTTCAGACGACAAGACAGGCCGTACTGACAACGCTCTGGCGCCGTACCCCCGACACCGCAGGTGTCGCAGTCTGAAACGCGTCGACCGAGCTGGACGCCGTTCAGACAAATCTGACAGGGGCCGTACTCTCGCGGCCCGAAACCCGCCCACGTGGCGCACACGTGGCACAACAACCAGCAGAACTAAATGGCGTCCACACAACCTGACGCCTTTTGAAAGGCGTCGAGCAGTGCTGACGCCATTCAGTCAGCAATCACAAGACCCCCCACAGGGTCCAAACCAAGGGTTCCGACCCGAACCCGACCCGAAAACCGAACCCGAAATCTCAGTCATTACAATCTCCCCCCCTTAAAAGAATTTCGTCCTCGAAATTGCAACCGCTCAACGCTCAACTCGGCTAACCATCACATGCCGACACACACCGATCACAACAATCGATCTCACCAATCACACACACAAGGCTCCACATAATTAGCCAATCACATCGCATCACATCAAGCTAACCAAGATTCTCAATTATGACAAAAGCTGATAGATCAAAATATCCACACACTAGCAAGACCCAAATCACGAAACCGATTTCTCTATCAATCCAAATACATACAAGTGCCACACCAGTTCACAACCACCTCAGAAAAAGATAAGACAAAAGTGCTCCCCTAGCACAACCTCTCGGGCCTCCACAAGGAGACTCGAACACTCACTAACCGCTCGGTCCCTGACCTGCCTGGTTCTTCTGGGGACAATTCCTCGCGAGATGTCCCTTCCGACCACAAGCGAAACAGCTACCAGTGATCAAGGGACATATCCGGTTGCCATGAAACCTGCTACATCGGGGACAACGATCTGTAGCGTCCCGCCTCGCCTCCTGCTGCCAGCTGACCTCTGTCTCCATCTGTTGAACCGAACCATCCTCATACTCGTCATAAGGTACCTCCTGGAACTCGACCTCGAAGGAACTCGGATCACCTGACGAAAAAGTTGTCGATCTATCCCTGCTCTGTTGCTTCCCCTGTGCCGAATGCTCCGATCCCCTCGTCGTGTGTTGGAACTGCATCTCCACTGCTGCCGCGCACCGAACTGCTGATGCCAAATCCCTACAACAATGGGCCGCTACCAACTCTCTCAGATCATGCCGAAGTCCATCCACAAATTTCTCTGTCCTCAGATCCTCACGCTCAGATATGTGAGGAGCAAATCTTCCCAGAGCTACAAATTTCATCTGATAGTCTAGAACTGACATATCACCCTGCACCAATTCCATAAACTCCCTTTCCTTGGCCCTGCGGACATGCCTCGGAAGGTACTGCCCACTAAACTCTCTCACAAAGCCTTCCCAAGGAATCTCTCTCAAAGATCTATCTGGAAACAACAACCCCTTGGTGGTAACCCACCAATCGTACGCATCGCCCTTCAGCAAGTAGGTTGCCAACAAGGTCTTGTCACTCTCAGCACATTCTAGAACATCGAACACCTTCTCCACCTCCTTTACCCACTGAGCTGCCGCATCTGTAACAGGCTGACCCGTGAAAGAAGGGGGCTTCAGCTTCAAGAACCGCTCCACCACCGTGGATTGGCCACCTCGGGAACTGGACCCCTCACTTCCATCTCCTTGCTGATATCTAGCCATAGCCCCAATCATGGCTTCCATGAAACGTTCCACATTATAGCCTTCTGCCCTCGAACCACCACCATCTGCTCTCTCACCCCGAGCCACCGGAGCTCTCCGCTTCGGCGCCATCGCTGCCCCACAACACACAAATCGAACCAAAACACGTCAAATCCTATCAATCTACACCAGCAGCCATCGCCTGTACAGACTCGCACTTATTGTTGGACTATAATATTTAACCCAGTTTATCACATACTCGACCAGACTGAGCTCTGATACCAACTGTAACGACCCGCCATCCTATGACCGGAGACCCGACCACTAAATGGATGTCGGCCCATTAACTGCGGGTTCACACCCGGATCTCACACAACACGTCTGGAGGAGTAAGTGCTAAATAAGGCTAAATATAACAAACACACGGACTACAAGGGAAGCAAGTGCGCAGGAAGGAAAATAACAATGTCCGTATACAGTCCAACAATAATTACATGTCCAACAATTATTATAGGTACAGGCAGAAGGAAGTACAATAACATCGGGGCATACCCCGGAACTAAGACAGCTGCTGGTCCGCACACCAAGAAGACACCACTTCACAGACACCATGACCCTGTCCCCACCGGTCCATGGTGACGCACGTAAACCACAGTTAACCCGATCCTCATTCGCATAACACGAACACACATATAACATGAATCCAGTCGCACAGTAAACCTCAGTCTCAGTATATAGCTAAAGCACACACACACACACATACAGGTGATATAATTCCACTCACGCAGAAGTCCCTATCTCAGTATACAACCCGAAACATGCATTAGAATCATCCCCCCCGTGAAACATGCACGAAATCACAGCATTAAGCATTCCTGTCTTGAATCGCGTCGACTGAGGTCGACGCCATTCAAGACCCTTAGACAGGTTTATTAAAAGCCCGATTTATCTTTAAAACGTGTCCACCGTTGAAGTCGCCATTTAAAACGCGTCTGGGTGTCTCGACGCCATTCAACCCAGAAATCCAGATTCGCAGAACCCTTAAACGGGGCATTTCCTGCCTAAATGGCGTCATGATGGCCCGACGTCCTTCTGAAAGGCGTCGTCCATCCATGACGTCATTTAGCGCAGGACCCCTAACTCAGGAAACCTCACACAGGGAGGTTTCTGCCCTAAAACGCGTCGTACTGACCCGACGTCTTTCGGAAAGGCGTCGACCAGGTACGACGCTATTTAGCGCCAAAAACCAGGTCTCCTGGTTCAACCCGAGGGCTTCACCCTTGAACCCCGGGCACCCCGAAAAGCCCCAAAACCAAAAGGGGAAGAAAAGAAGCTCAACCACATAATCATACTACGAATCCACGATCACAAACACCGCTATTCCCTCAAGGAAACCCCCTAAACATGCTCAATCTAGCCCCACACACGCCACATCACGCCGAAAGCAACGAGCACACATGCAAGGTTTCGTCCCCCTGCCGGTTCTCGAACTCCGCCAAGCTCCGTGCCGCCGTCCCGCCGCACCGCACACCGCCGCCGGTACCCTCGAGGACGCCACCACTCCGCCGGGACGTCGGCCGCCGTCCGGAGAAGGGAACGCCGCGAAGGAGGTGGTGGAGGTAGAGGTGAGAGGTAAGGAGGCTATGGAGTGGTTGGAAGAGGAAGAAGAGGAAGGGAAGGGAAGAAAATCGCCGGAGAGGGCGGAGAGGGCGGAGAGAGCGAAGAGAGAGAGAGAGAGAAGGTGAGAATGAGGGAAGGAAGGGGAGGCTCGCGGGGTCAACCAGAATTCCGCTAAAATGCGTCGATCGAGGCAGACGCCAATCAGTCTGACAGGACGGCCGTACTGACACCGCTCTGAAACGCGTCGCCCACCGCGGACGCCGTTCAGACGACAAGACAGGCCGTACTGACAACGCTCTGGCGCCGTATCCCCGACACCGCAGGTGTCGCAGTCTGAAACGCGTCGACCGAGCTGGACGCCGTTCAGACAAATCTGACAGGGGCCGTACTCTCGCGGCCCGAAACCCGCCCACGTGGCGCACACGTGGCACAACAACCAGCAGACCTAAATGGCGTCCACCCAACCTGACGCCTTTTGAAAGGCGTCGAGCAGTGCTGACGCCATTCAGTCAGCAATCACAAGACCCCCCACAGGGTCCAAACCAAGGGTTCCGACCCGAACCCGACCCGAAAACCGAACCCGAAATCTCAGTCATTACATTCTTTGGATGTGAAACCTTCTGGTTGTATCATATACACTTCTTCCGCAAGGTTACCGTTGAGGAAGGCAGTCTTCACATCCATCTGCCAGATCTCGTAATCGTAGTATTGCAGCTATGGCGAGTAAAACTCTGATCGACTTTATCATGGCAACTGGTGAGAAACTCTCGTCATAGTCAATACTTTATCTTTGACGATATCCCTTTGCCACTAACCTTTCCTTATAAGTATCGATCTGTCCATCAGTACCGATCTTTCTCTTAAAGATCCACTTGCATCCGATGGGTACAATACCCTCGGGCAAGTCCTCCAAGTTCCAAACTTGGTTAGTGTACATGGACTGGATTTCTGAGTTCATGGCTTCTCTCCATTTCCCGGCTTCTAGGCCTTCTATAGCCTCCTGATAGATTTTAGGATCATCATCCTCATTACATTCTACCTTAGACTCACCTTCAGTGATATGTCCTACATATCGTTCGGGTAGTCTAGGTACTCTACCAGATCTATGAGGCTCATCTGTGTGTACCTGAACAGATTCATGAACTGATATCTCATTTGATGATAATGCAGCTATTTGGGGATCTGGAACCTCTGCCAGTACTATTTTACTCCCACTGTCCTCTTAGAGAAGGTATTCCTCTTCTAGGAAGACAGCTTTCCTGGCGACAAACACCTTTTGTTCATCAGGATGATAAAAAAATAGTATCCAAAGGTTTCCTTTGGATATTCCATAAACCTGCATTTATCAGTTCACGATTCCGGCTTGTCTGGATCATGCCTCTTTACATGAGCAGAACAACCCCAGACTTTAACATGTTTAAATTCTGGTTTCTTGCCTTTCCATATCTCATATGGAGTAGAGGCCACAGACTTGCTGGGTACTCTATTCAGTAGGTATGCTGGTGACTCTAGAGCATACCCCCAGAGGGACACTGGTAATCCTGAAAAGCTCATCATGGATCGCACCATGTCCAACAAGGTGCGATTCCTCCTTTCTGATACACCATTCATCTGTGGCGTATATGGTGGGGTAAGCTGAGGAAGGATACCATTATCCTTTAAGAATTGTGTGAAATTAGTACTCAAGTATTCTCCTCCTTGATCTGATCGAAGAGCTTTAATACTCTTTCCTAACTGCTTCTCTACTTCATTCATGAACTCCTTAAACTTCTCAAATGCTTCCGACTTGTACTTCATTGAGTACATATAGCCGAATCTTGAGAAGTCATCGGTGAACGTGATGAAGGAAGAAAAGCCACCTTTAGCTTGGGTGGACATTTGACCACATATATCCGAATGTATTAGTTCCAAAATGTCCTTGGCACGTTCTCCATGTCCAGTAAATGGAGATTTTTCCATCTTTCCCATAAGGTAGGATTCACATGTCGCAAACGATTCATAATCGAATGCATTTAAATATCCATGCTTGTGCAACTTTTAGCAGCCTACTTTCACCAATATGCCCAAGTCTACAATGCCACATGTAGGCTTGGTTCACACAATTCTTGCTCTTCTTAAGAGCATTGTCAATTTGAAGATTGTAATAAGAAACATCTAACAGATATAGACCGTTGACTAAGGATGCCGAAGCTATTGATTTATTACCATAATAAATCGAACAACTTCTATTCTCAATAGTCAACCTATATCCTATCTTGTCCAAACAAGATATTGATATGATGTTCTTTATTATGCTAGGAACATAATAACAATCTTCTAATAGTAAGGCGTCTCCTGATGGAAGCCTGAAGTTTACTGTCCTAACAGCAATCGCCGCAACTTTTGCGCCAGTTCCTAGCCTCAATTCCACCTCGCCTTGTCTCAGCTTGTGCTTACTTGTCAGCATCTGCACATCATGGCAGATATGAGAAGCACATCCGATATCTAATACCCAAGATGTGGAATCTCTAACTGACAAGTTGATATCTATCATATAGATATCTAAAGCTTCATATAGCTTCACCTTTCCATGAGCTTTAGCGTTAAGGAACTCCTTGCAGTTCTTCTTCCAGTGACCATACTGCTTACACTAGAAGCAATCACCATTTACTACTCTTTTGCCTTTGTCCTTCGATCTTTTATCGTATGCGATCATCTCTGTCTCAGAGGCATCTAATGCCGATACAGCAGGATGATCAATATCAAGGGTGTAGGCAATCTGCTTAGATCTAAAGACATTCTTCAAGTATCTGAGCCAATCTGAGTAGATCAGGTAAGTCAAAAGGGAATCAAGTATGTCACGGAGTGGGTTATTCGACGACATAATTCCCTACATGAGATAAGTAAAATCTATTTTAGCATATGTTCAATTATTAAAAATAAAGCAAGACATGGTCTTTTGTTCAAGTTTTAACTCCTACTAATTTTCGACGGACTGTATAACTCTCAGTTATACAGAACGGGAGACGCCGACAGTCTCCTAGTGGGGATCAGAATCTCAATGACTTGCAGTACAGCCTTGTGGATAGCACAACAAACTGTAATACAATCAAAGAGCACCCAACACATGGGACTTGCAACTCCTTGCAATATCTGATCATAGCTTCGGTCCCCAGAGGTTTAATGGCCTTGTGGTTAGCACAACAAACTACTAATTCTGGTCTAAGCTAACCATCGTTACGCGACGAACATAGATTTGCATGCAGCCCTTATGGATAGCACAACAAAGCTACATGGTTCTTCTACCCCGATCATATAGGCATCTAATGTCATAGCCATAGTTTCTCCTCCCAATTAAACAAGCCTTGTGGATAGCACAACAAACCTGTCTAAAGTGATTCGAATCCTATGACTATAACGATGGTAGACCACGCGGTAAGTTCTTAACTACTCGCGTTACGGCTTAGAGTTTATCTGAGAGTATTTGGATAACTTTTATCTTGGTCTCTCCTAGGTGATAGTATATAAATATATTGTATATATTTACTAAATACTATACCTGCTTTGATTCATAATCAAAAGAAAAACAATGCATCACATGCATGTCTAGTGTGGTCATGGATAGCACAGTGGGTTTGACTGGAGCCAACAGTCAAACGTACACACAATCTAACATAACATTTACATTAGATAAACCTGCAAACACATAGGCAAGAGATCTCCATCATATTGCCTTCCTAGTTGCATCTGTGGATCGTCGTCGCTCCTTCCTCAGTTGCCTCGATCAGATTACAATAATTTTAGAATTACATGTAATTAGAAGAGAGCCTTATGGCGAGTACAAGAGAGAGGGAGGTAGAAATACATCGGAGAATGAGAGAGGGAGAGATACACAGATCTCTATTTATTAACAATTTAATAAACGTCCATCATTCATCCACGATCCACAGAAACACATCATTCATCACATGAATATTTAAATAAGTGCATATCCATGACCACGGTATGTTTTAAACATCTCAAACATGATTCAGCGCATCACATGGTTAAAATAAAAGAGTTTTCAAAATATAAAATTTTGGCCTTAGAAAAGCTGGGTTCCAATCAAAATTGACATTAGAATTTCGAAAAACTCTTTTAATTAACTTAACATGCAATCGAATCTAATTTCAAAGCATAAGACACACATCACATGTGCACACACTCCGAATTAATAAATTCAAGATTATTCCATACTAATTAGAACAATTCTAATAATTAAATAATCTAACACTTAGATTAAACCACTTTAATAATCTAACAATTAGACTATTAAAAACTAATCTAACTCTTAGATTAGTCCATTAAAGTTAATTATCAATTTAACACTTAAATTATTAATTTACTCTAATTTGTTATTATTTACTAATCTAACTCTTAGACTATTTAATTAATTAATGTTAATTATCAATTTAACTCTTAAACTAATAATTAACACTAATTAACAATTAACCACTAATCTAACTTTTAGATTATTGGATTAAAAATTAATTATTAGTTTAACTCTTAAACTAATTAAACCATTTAATTAGTTAGTTAAAATTAATTGTTAATATAACATTTAAATTAACAATCAATTCTAATTAACTAATGAACATTAATTTACCTCTTAAATTAATCATTTAAAATTAATTATTAATTTAACATTTAAATTAATAATCAACTACAATAATTAACAACAATTTGTTAATAAAATGATTCCAAAATCATTAATGACCCAATTCAATAATATTAAAAAATATTTTCAAAATAATTTTGAAATATAAATTTAAAATCTAATTTTATATCAATTGGGTCAAAATGCCTTAATTAGATTTAAACACGGATTATAAAGGGTTTATAGCATTTAAATAGGGGTTAAAAGGGTGGGGAAATGGGCCCAGCCCATTAGGACTGAGCCCTGGCTCGGACCCTGCTGAGCTAGGGTCGAGCCAGGCGCCCAACAGTTGGGCGCCTGGGCTCGGTCCGGCCCAGCAAGGACCCGGCCGGTCAAACCGGCCGGGTTGGCCCCCCCATTCCTCCCCACCTGCAACCCGACGCACCCTTGAGTTGCAGGAAACCCTAATCCATGGGGTTATGGAGGAGTCCGGTGGCGGGTGGTGGTCAACGGCGGCGCTCCAGGCCGGTGGCCAGAAGCCCGGACCCGGCCGGCAATGCCTCCGGCGCCGGCACGGCCGCCGAAGAGGCTCAACAATGCTGGCCAAGCCCTTTTATTCTCCAAAAACTGGTTTTTACAAACCTAGAAGGAGAAGAAGAATTGCCCCATATCTGGCCACCTTGTGCAGCTCACCGGCGCCGGCCACCGGCCCTGTTAACGACCAGATAGATCCCTGGTTATACTAGGATCTCCAGCCATCACCCCATCGCATGGGAAGGCCCGATTAAAGCCGCACAAACCCGTCGTTCTTCGTCCCACGAAGAACACGAAAAATCCCCAAATAAAATCCGATCTTGCATAAAAAATAATCTAATTATTTTGTATTCATCTCATGAACACGATCCCAGCAATATAATCGAATTTAAAGCACGTAATAACGTATGAAATATTAATTTCAGATACCGAAACGGGACGAGAAACAGTGGAACTTCACTCTGATACCATTGTTGGGTTCTCTAGTTTCTCCGGATCTCCCGCACAGTGGCAATAAAAATAAAATGAAGATCCGAATCCCTGTTCGAAAATCGGAAAAACCAGATTATCGGATAATCAGATTTTACCGTATGCATATTCGAATTCGCAACCGTTCGGTTCCGTCGGTGCGACACCGCAAGCCGCGCAAGCGCCTGGCCTCTAGCGGAGTCCACGCGATCCTCCTCGCAACGGATATCCTCACGTTCCTCGTTCTTGCCCACGAAACCCGCCAGTCGCCGCAACGATTGCCATAACGCGCAGACGATTTCTCGTCGAACGGGAGTCGGAGAAGCGGCGGAGCAGATCTGGATCTGTCTGGGACGCCAGAGAGAGAGAGAAACAGAGGAGGGGCGGCTAGGGTTAGCAGCAGCTTGGCTTGCTCAGCTCGTTCACTACATTTTATACTAATCGCACGATTTTTCATAAAAACCCCCGATTTGTATAAAACCCACTTATTTATCCATCACCTTGAGAATCATTTGCGTGTGACCCTCTTGGCTCAATTACCAGTCCGATTAATAGCCTAATAAGCCCAATGACTCCTCACTGACTTTATTAATCAATTAATAACCCTTTATTAATTAATTAATCAATCTAGTGGATGTCGTACATCGAATTCGATCGGGCCTCCAATCACGTTGAGTGCCAAGCAACACCGCGTGAATCCGAAAGGTATCGGGGTTAAGTAACCCGCTCTTGGAACCTTCCGCCGACAGTTACCGCGTGGATATAATCTGTAAGGACTGAGATTTCGGGTTCAGTATTCGGGTCGGGTTCGGGTCGGATCCCCTGGTTTGGACCCTGTAGGGGTCTTGAGATTCCTGGCTGAATGGCGTCAGCACTGCTCGACGCCTTTCAAAAGGCGTCAGGTTGTGTGGACGCCATTTAGGTCTGCTGGTTGTTGGGCCACGTGTGCGCCACGTGGGCGGGTTTCGGGGCGCGAGAGTACGGCCCCGGTCACATCGTCTGAACGGCGTCCAGGTTGGCCGACGCGATTCAGACTGTGACCTCTGCGATGTCAGGGTACGGCGCCAGAGCGTTGTCAGTACGGCCTGTCCTGTCGTCTGAACGGCGTCCACGGTGGGCGACGCGTTTCAGACCGCTGTCAGTACGGCCCGTCCTGTCAGACTGATAGGCGTCTACCTCGATCGACGCATTTTAGCGGGATTCAGATTGACTCCGCGAGCCTCCCCTTCCTTCCCTCATTCTCGCCTTCACTCTCTCTCTCCTCACCCTCTCCGCCCTCTCCGACTCTCTTCTTCCCCTTCCCTTCCTCTTCTTCCTCTTCCAATCACTCCATAGCCTCCCTATCGCTCACCTCTACCTCCACCACCTCCTTCGCGGCGTTCCCTTCTCCGGACGGCGGCCGACGTCCCGGCGGAGTGGCGGCGTCCTCGAGGGTACCGGCGGCGGTCTGCGGTGCGGCGTACCGGCGGCGAGGAGCTTGGAGGAGTTCAAGAACCGGTAGGGGGACGAACTTTGCATGTGTTACTCGTGTTTTCTTTGGCGTGACATGATGTGTTCGGGCTAGATTGAGCATGTTTAGGGGGTTTCCTTGTGGGAATGGCTGTGCTTGTCATCATGGATTCGTAGCATGTTTGTGTGGATCAATTTCTCTTCCTTCCCCTTCTTGTTTTGGGGCTTTTCGGGGTGTTTGGGATTAAGGGAGAAACCCTCGGTTCGAACCAGGGAACCGGGTATCTGGCGCTAAACGGCGTCGTGCCTGGTCGACGCCTTTCAGAAGGGTGTCAAGGCAGTACGACGCCTTTTAGGGCAGAAACCTCCCTGTTCGAGGTTTCGCGAAATAGGGGTTCTGGTGCTAAATGACGTCATGGATGGACGACGCCTTTCAGATGGGCGTCGGGACATCATGACGCCATTTAGACAGGAAATCATCCCGAGTGAGGGTATGTAAATCTGGAATTTCGAGGTGAATGGCGTCTGTGCACCTGGACGCGTTTTAAATAGGCGACTCCCTATGACGACGCGTTTCATGGAATTATCGGGCTTCAGTAAACCTGTCTGAGGGGCTTGAATGGTGTCGACCTCGGTCGACGCGATTCAAGACAGAAATGCTTAACTCTGGTTATTTAATACATGTTTCACGGTGGGATGGTTCAAATGCATGCTTTACGTTGTACAATGAGACTGAGGACTTTTGCGTGAATGGAGTTACATCATGTTATATGTGTGTGTGTGCTTATGCGATTGTGGATTGGAATAACTGTGGTTTCCGACTGTCACCATGGGCCGATGGGAGAAGGGCCATGGTGTCTGTGAGCCGTACCGGTGGGAGAAGGGATACATGTTGTGTTTCACCTTAGGCTGAGGAAAGCAGAACCACCTTGAGCCCGTCGGGCCGGAGTAGCTGGTACGCTATCCGAGGGGTTGCTGCTTGGCCTCAGCGGGTCGGGGTTTCCCTGTTTGTCGTGACAGCTTCCGGCGCGTTTCTTGCTGTGGAGCTGGTTGTGGTACTGTTGGAGTTGGCTTACCCTTTAGCCACTGGGCCTGATGTGACCTTTGATCAAGGTTACGAGTGGTACCCTTAGCCCTTTGGCCTGACGCAACCCGGGAGATTTGTGGTTGTGGGTAGTTCCTGTAGCTTCGGCTTGACGGGGGTTCGCCGATCCCCAGGGCCCTCCTGAAGCGCTGAGGCCTAGCGTGGAGGCAATTCGAACGGTAGGACAGTTGTCTAGACTGCTTGTGTGCACACGTAGCTGGCAGTGGCGGTACACTGGTTCCAGCTAGTCCTAGTTTGACTCACTGCCTCACCCTACACTGCCCCGGAACACTGTAGGGGTGGACAGGCGTGAGCTGTGGTGGTAGTGTTGGGAGGCGACGTTTGACTGTGGTCGACAGTGTGGTTCAGTCGCTTCGTGGATTTTGGCTGTGAGACGTGACTCTGTGTTGGGTTCTTCGGGTTACTTAGAATGGTTCTTGCTACACTGCTTATCGTACGTTTCACATCAGAGTTGGATACTGTGTTTACTGCTTTACTTAATTGCCACATATTCCTGTTGTTACACTTGTGGGTGTGTGAGTGGGAGGCAAGGGATCGGATGATCCCTACTGAGCCCATTTCTGGTGTGGCTCACTCCCTGCGGTTTCAGGTGTGGACCTCGTGGCGCGGCGGAAGCGTGGTGTCTTCTTGGTGTGCGGACCAGCAACTGTCTCAGTTCCGGGGTATGCCCCGATGTTGTTGTACTTCCTTCCGCCTGTACTTATTTAATTGTTGGACATGTAATTATTGTTGGACTGTATACGGACACTGTTATTTTCCTTCCTGCGCACCTGCTCACCTTTGTAGTCCGTGAGATTGTTATATTTAGCCTTGTTTAGCACTTACTCCTCCAGATGTGTTGTGTGAGATCCGGGTGTGAACCCGTAGTTAATGGGCCGACATCCATTTAGTGACTGGGTCTCCGGTCATAGGATGGCGGGTCGTTACAATTGGTATCAGAGCTCAGTCTGGTCGAGTATGTGATAAACTGGGTTAGATATTATAGTCCAACAATAAGTGCGAGTCTGTACAGGCGATGGCTGCTGGTGTAGATTGATAGGTTTTGACGTGTTTTGGTTCGATTTTCGTGTTTGTGGGGTAGTGATGGCGCCGAAGAGGAGAGTTCCGCTGGCTCGTGATTCGAGAGCAGATGATGGTGGTTAAGGAGCAGAGGGACATGATGTGGATCGTTTCAGGGAAGCTATGATTGGGGCTACGTCTAGACACCGGCAAGGAGTTGGGAGTGAGGGATCCAATTCCCGAGACGGTCAGTCTACGATATTGGAGCGATTCTTGAAGTTGAAGACCCCTTCTTTCACAGGACGGCCAGTCTCGGACGAGGCAGCCCTTTAGATTAAGGAAATGGAGAAGGCATTTGATGTTCTTGAGTGTGCTGAGAATGACAAGACTTTGTTGGCGACTTACTTATTGAAGGACAATGCATATGAGTGGTGGGTCGGTACCAGAGAAATGATGTTTGCAGATAGGTCCTTGAGAGAGATCCCTTGGGAGATGTTTGTGAGAGAATTTAGTGGACAGTACTTTTCGAGGCACGTTCGGAAGACGAAGGCAATGGAGTTTATGGAATTGGTACAGGACGATATGTCGGTTTTAGAATACCAAGCGAAGTTTGTGGCTCTTAGAAGATTCGTACCACATATATCTGAGCACGAGGAAATTAGAACAGAGAGATTTGTGGACGGACTTCGTTATGATCTGAGGTCAATGGTGGCACCTCAGCATTGTAGGGATCTGGCGTCAGCAGCACGTTGCGCGGCAGCGGTGGAGACTCAATTCCAGCAGATGGCGAGAGAATTGGAGCGTTCGGCACGAGGGAAGCAGCAAGGCAGGAGCAGATCAACGATCTTTTCGTCAGGTGGTCCGAGTTCCTTCGAGTTTAGGTCCCAAGAGATGCCTTGTGGTGAGGGCAGCAAAGGTCCGATTCATCGGATGCAGTCTGTGGCTAGCAGGCGGCAGGGAGCGAGGCAGGATGCGGTAGGTCATTGTTCCCACTGTGGTGGTCATCATGGCAGTCGGACGTGCCCATTGGTCTCTAGTGGCTGTTTTGGTTGTGGTAAGAAGGGGCATTTTCTGAGAAATTGTCCCCAGAAGAGTAAGACAGATCAGGAACCGAGTGGTCAGTAAGAGCCGGGACGGTGAGTAGTGTTACATCTCTTGGTGGGGATTCGAGATATCAGACTAGAGGAGCACTTTCGTCTTGTCTTATTCAGAAGTGGTTGTGAACTCTCGTAGCACTGTTGTGTATTGGGGCTTGGTGGAGAAATCGGTTTTGTAATTTGTGCCTTGCTAGTGTGTGGTTGTGCCTTGCTAGTGTGTGGATATTTTGATCTATCAGCTTTTGTCATAATTGAGAATCTTAGTTAACTCGGCGTAAATGTGTTGGAACCCTGTGTGGGTGATTGGTAAGAATGATTGTTGTTATTGGTGTGTGTCGGCGTATGATGGTTAGCCGAGTTGAGCGTTGAGCGGTTGCAATTTCGAGGACGAAATTCTTTTAAGGGGGGGGAGATTGTAAGGACTGAGATTTTGGGTTCAGTATTCGGGTCGGGTTCGGGTCGGATCCCCTGGTTTGGACCCTGTAGGGGTCTTGAGATTCCTGGCTGAATGGCGTCAGCACTGCTCGACGCCTTTCAAAAGGCGTCAGGTTGTGTGGACGCCATTTAGGTCTGCTGGTTGTTGTGCCACGTGTGCGCCACGTGGGCGGGTTTCGGGCCGCGAGAGTACGGCCCCGGTCACATCGTCTGAACGGCGTCCAGGTTGGCCGACGTGATTCAGACTGTGACCTCTGCGATGTCAGGGTACGGCGCCAGAGCGTTGTCAGTACGGCCTGTCCTGTCGTCTGAACGGCGTCCACGGTGGGCGACGCGTTTCAGACCGCTGTCAGTACGGCCCGTCCTGTCATACTGATAGGCGTCTACCTCGATCGACGCATTTTAGTGGGATTCAGATTGACTCCGCGAGCCTCCCCTTCCTTCCCTCATTCTCGCCTTCACTCTCTCTCTCCTCACCCTCTCCGCCCTCTCCGACTCTCTTCTTCCCCTTCCCTTCCTCTTCTTCCTCTTCCAATCACTCCATAGCCTCCCTACCGCTCACCTCTACCTCCACCACCTCCTTCGCGGCGTTCCCTTCTCCGGACGGCGGCCGACGTCCCGGCGGAGTGGCGGCGTCCTCGAGGGTACCGGCGGCGGTCTGCGGTGCGGCGTACCGGCGGCGAGGAGCTTGGAGGAGTTCAAGAACCGGTAGGGGGACGAACCTTGCATGTGTTGCTCGTGTTTTCTTTGGCGTGACATGACGTGTTCGGGCCTAGATTGAGCATGTTTAGGGGGTTTCCTTATGGGAATGGCTGTGCTTGTAATCGTTGATTCGTAGCATGTTTGTGTGGATCAATTTCTCTTCCTTCTCCTTCTTGTTTTGGGGCTTTTCGGGGTGTTTGGGGTTAAGGGAGAAACCCTCGGTTCGAACCAGGGAACCGGGTTTCTGGCGCTAAACGGCGTCGTGCTTGGTCGACGCCTTTCAGAAGGGCGTCAGGGCAGTACGACGCCTTTTAGGGCAGAAACCTCCCTGTTCGAGGTTTCGCGAAATAGGGGTTCTGGCGCTAAATGACGTCATGGATGGACGACGTCTTTCAGATGGGCGTCGGGACATCATGACGCCATTTAGACATGGAATCATCCCGAGTGAGGGTATGTAAATCTGTAATTTCGAGGTGAATGGCGTCTGTGGACCTGGACGCGTTTTAGATAGGCGACTCCCTATGAGGACGCGTTTCATGGAATTATCTGGCTTCAGTAAACCTGTCTGAGGGGCTTGAATGGCGTCGACCTAGGTCGACGCGATTCAAGACAGAAATGCTTAACTCTGGTTATTTAATACATGTTTCACGGTGGGATGGTTCAAATGCATGCTTTACGTTGTACAATGAGACTGAGGACTTTTGCGTGAATGGAGTTACATCATGTTATATGTGTGTGTGTGCTTATGCGATTGTGGATTGGAATAACTGTGGTTTCCGACTGTCACCATGGGCCGATGGGAGAAGGGCCATGGTGTCTGTGAGCCGTACCGGTGGGAGAAGGGGTACATGTTGTGTTTCACCTTAGGCTGAGGAAAGCAGAACCACCTTGAGCCCGTCGGGCCGGAGTAGCTGGTACGCTATCCGAGGGGTTGCTGCTTGGCCTCAGCGGGTCGGGGTTTCCCTGTTTGTCGTGACAGCTTCCGGCGCGTTTCTTGCTGTGGAGCTGGTTGTGGTACTGTTGGAGTTGGCTTACCCTTTAGCCACTGGGCCTGATGTGACCTTTGATCAAGGTTACGAGTGGTACCCTTAGCCCTTTGGCCTGACGCAACCCGGGAGATTTGTGGTTGTGGGTAGTTCCTGTAGCTTCGGCTTGACGGGGATTCGCCGGTCCTCAGGGCCCTCCTGAAGCGCTGAGGCCTAGCGTGGAGGCAATCCGGACGGTAGGACAGTAGTCTAGACTGCTTGTGTGCACACGTAGCTGGCAGTGGCTGTACACTGGTTCCAGCTAGTCCTAGTTTGACTCACTGCCTCACCCTACAGTGCCCCGGAACACTGTAGGGGTGGACAGGCGTGAGCTGTGGTGGTAGTGTTGGGAGGCGACGTTTGACTGTGGTCGACAGTGTGGTTGAATCGCTTCGTGGATTTTGGCTGTGAGACGTGACTCTGTGTTGGGTTCTTCGGGTTACTTAGAATGGTTCTTGCTACACTGCTTATCGTACGTTTCACATCAGAGTTGGATACTGTGTTTACTGCTTTACTTAATTGCCACATATTCCTGTTGTTACACTTGTGGGTGTGTGAGTGGGAGGCAGGGGATCGGATGATCCCTACTGAGCCCATTTCTGGTGTGGCTCACTCCCTGCGGTTTCAGGTGTGGACCTCGTGGCGCGGCGGAAGCGTGGTGTCTTCTTGGTGTGCGGACCAGCAACTGTCTCAGTTCCGGGGTATGCCCCGATGTTGTTGTACTTCCTTCCGCCTGTACTTATTTAATTGTTGGACATGTAATTATTGTTGGACTGTATACGGACATTGTTATTTTCCTTCCTGCGCACCTGCTCACCTTTGTAGTCCGTGAGATTGTTATATTTAGCCTTGTTTAGCACTTACTCCTCCAGATGTGTTGTGTGAGATCCGGGTGTGAACCGGTAGTTAATGGGCCGACATCCATTTAGTGACCGGGTCTCCGGTCATAGGATGGCGGGTCGTTACATAATCCTTCATTCGTACAATGCTCTCGAGTCAACTCAGGGTATGGCGTGCTGTCAAACCCTAACCGGTCGACTCACTTGGATTGGATGCCGCTGATGAATATCAGAAAACTCCTTTCCCGATATTATCGTCCGCCCTGGCCAGGGACTTCCGCGCATCCTTCTTAGAGCATTCTCTCTCTAAGTATCGAGAGCGAATGATTCCTTATTGACACACAATTCCCTTCGACGGTATTCCGTTGTACCCAATCCTTGGTGTTTTAGAATCCCGTGGCTAGAGATTCGTAAACCAAGGTGAAAGCACAAAAGTCCACCGACAAGGTGTCCTTGGTGTCTCAGGTCTGAGGACCATCCACACAACTGCGACAATAGAATCAAGCTGGTTGACAGTGAGGTACAATACCATCCAGCGATTCAGTTGGATCATTTCAGTGAACTCATTCTCCAATGAGCACCTACATATTCGCCTTAGTGTCTCCACACAAGTGACTTATGAGATCAATCACCCTCATCATATGAGCAAGAGTAATCTGTACTAGTCTAACTGGATATCCGATGTCCTTCTCGGATATCCTCCGACTATGAACGATTAAGAATATGTGTGTTTAAGCGATCAGTCTCATTAGTATGATCTCATCATAATCTGATCACTATAGTACATATTCACGGACTTCATTATGAAACGATAATTAACGCGATTTACACATAATGAATATTATGCCATTATATTAATAAATGAAAGAGATTTATATAGTCAGATTGGCTTGTAGGCCACCTAAAACTAACAGTAGGACATCCCAAGACTTTAACATATTTAAATTCTAGTTTTCTACCTTTCTATATCTCATATGGAGTAGAGGTCATTGATTTGCTGGGTACTTTGTTCAGCAGGTATGCTGCTGAATCTAAAGCATACCCTCAAAGGGGCACTGGTAAACCTGAAAAGCTCATCACAGATCACACCATGTCTAACAAGGTGCGATTCCTCCTTTCTAATACACCAATTTTTCTGTGGTATATTGATACCATTATCCTTTAAGAATTGTGTGAAACTAATACTCAAGTATTCTCCTTTCCGATCAGATCGAAGAGCTTTAATACTCTTTCTTGTCTACTTCTCAACTACATTCTTGAACTCTTTGAACTTTTCAAACTATTCCGACTTGTACTTCATTAAATACATGTAGCCGAATCTCGAGAAGTCATGGTGAATGATAAAATATGAGAAGCCGCCATTATCTTAGGTGGACATCAGACCATATACATCTAGATGTATTAGTTCTAAGGTGTCCTTGGCACATTCTTCATGTCAGTAAATGGAGACTTTGTCATTGTTCCCATAAGGCAGGACTCGCATGTTGCAAATGATTCATAATCCAATACATCTACATAACCATTTTTGTGCAACTTTTGCAGCATGCTTTCACCTATGTGTCCAAGTCTAGAATGCCACATGTAGGCTTAGTTCACACTATTCTTACTCTTCTTAAGTATGGAGACTATAATAAGAAACATCCAAAAGATATAGACCATTGACTAAATCTGCCAAAGCAATTAATTTATTACTATAATAAATTGATCAACCTTTGTTCTCAATAGTCAATCTATATCCAATCTTATCCAAACAAGAGATAGAAATGATGTTCTTTATTATGTTAGGTACATAATAATAATCATATAATAGTAAGACATCTATGATGGAAGATTGAGGTTCACCATCCCTACAACAATCGCCGCAACCTTTGTGCCGTTCCCTAGCCTCATATCTATCTCGCCTTTTCTCAGCTTGTGCCTACTTGTCAGCACCTGCACATCATGGCAGATATGAGAAGTACATCCAGTATTTAATACTCAAAATGTAGAATAGCATACAAGTTTATATCTGTCATATAGATATCTGAAGCTTCTGATTGTTTCACCTTTCCTTGAGCTGTATCCTTGAGGTACTCCTTGTAGTTCCTCTTCCAATAGCCCTTCTGCTTAGTAGAAGTAGTCACCCTTTTCTACTCCTTTGCCATCGTCCTCTTTGGCATAGGCTTTGGCTTATTCTGCTTCTTGCACTTACCTTTCTTAAAGGCAGCTACTACTTTCCTCTTTTTATTGGTCTTACCAACAAAGAGGACATTGGACTTTTCCTTCACAAGGTTGCCCTCTGCAGTTTTTAGCATATTAAGAAGCTCAGCCAAGGAAGCCTGTATCTTGTTCATGTTGAAATTAACGATGAACGGTGCATATGATGTAGGGAGACAGTAAGGACGAGGTCGTTGTGCATCTCCTTAGGTAAAGGAACCCCAATGGCTTCCATCCTATCAATCCACACAATCATCCTCAGCACATGGGTCTCCACTGAAGATCCCTCTGCCATCTGAGCTTTAAATAAGGACTTAGATATCTCATATCTTTCTACCCTGGTTTGCTCCTCAAATAGCTCCTGCAAATGGAGCAAGATGACCTTGGCATCCATGTTTTCATGCTACCTCTACAACTCAATGCTTATAGAGGCAAGCATATGACATTGTGCCCGAGTGGAGTCTTCCTTCCATTTCTCATATGCGATCATCTATATCTCAGAGGAATCTAATGCCGGTTCAGCAGGAGGATCATCTTTCAAGAGCATAGGCAAGGTATAAACCTGAGGACAATCTTCAGGTTTCTAAGCCAATTCGAGTAGTTCGGGCTCGTCAATCGATTGACATCAAGTATGCCACATAGTGGGTTATTAGACGACATTATTGCCTACAGGAGATAAATGAAATTTATTTTGCAGAAGTTCAATTATTAAATTTAAGACATGATATGAACTTTTAATCAAGTTTTAACTTCCACTAATTTTCAATGGACTGTATAACCCTCCAACATATATAGAACAAGAGACACGGACAGTCTCCTAGTGGGGATCAGAATCTCAATGACTTGTAGTACAACATTGTGGATAGAACAACAAATTGTAATACAATCAAAGAGCATCCACCCATCTCATAGGAGTTGCAACTCCTTGTAATATCTGATCATTGCTTCGGTCCCCAAAGGTTTAATGGCCTCATGGATAGCATAACAAGCCATTAACTATGGTCTAAGTATTACCATTGTTACGAGATGGACATAGATTTGCATGTAGCTTGTGGATAGCACAACAAGGATACATTGTTCCTCTACACCTATCAAAAGGCATCTCATGCCATAGCTAGAGTCACTCCTTACTAATAAACAAGCCTCGTCAAAAGCACAACAAACCTGCCTAAAGTAATTTGAGTCCTATGACTATAACAATGGAAGAACACGCGGTAAGTTCTTAACTACTCACGTTACGGCTTAGAATTCGACAATGGTTTTTAGATAACTTTTATCTTGGTCTCTCCTAGGTGATGGTATATAAATATTTCGTATATGTTTACTATATATTATATCTGCTTTAATTCATAAGCAAAATAAAATAATGTATCATATACATGTCAAGTGTGGTCATGGATAGCACAGTGGTTTGACTAGAGCCAAACAGTCAAATGCACACACAATGTAGTATAACACTTATATCAGATAATCTGCAAACACATAGGCAAAAGATCTCCATCGAATGGCCTTCTTGGTTGCAGTTATGGATTATCCTCGTTCTTTCCTCGGTTTCCTCGATCAAATTACATTAAATTCTAAATTTACATATAGAATTGAAGAAGGCCTTATAGTGAGTACATAATAGAGGGAGGTAGTACATCGGAGTATGAGAGAGAAAGTAGTTCGCATACCTCTATTTACTAACAATTAATAAAATTAACCATACATTTATGATCTACATTCATACATTATCACATGAAGTATTCACAAGTGCGTATCTATGACTACGTGTCTCTTATTCATTTCACACATGGAAGAGCACATCACACGGCTAAATAAAGGAGTTTTGGAAATAAATAAGACTTTCACAAAGCTTGGTTCCAATCAAAATTGGGATTTGAATATTTGAAAACTCATTTTATTATCTTTAGCAAGCAATTAAATCAAATTTAAAACTAGGAAATCCAAGGGTGAGAATGTCTGAGGAGAGAGAAGCTCTGGGGATCGGCCAGGGGGCGCTGGAGATTCCTCCTCTGGCTGCCTCCACAGGCCAGGTGGGTGTCACAAGGGGATCCTCTCATCCAGAAAGGGAACCCTCACAAGATGCTCCCTCTAAGATCTGCCCTTCTCGTAGTCTTTCTAGATCTGAAAGAAAAAGAGGTGTTCGATCCTCTTCTACTAGAGTTTCAAGTCAGAGAAAACCTTGTGCTGCCCTTTTCTCTAGTTCTTCAGAATTCTAAACAACCCAACTTTGCTCTTGAGTTCATTGAGCCTAAGATTTATGAGGGCAAGAAGGTTGTTGTGGTGGATAGAGAAGATGTCAAAGATCTTGAAGAAGAATGGTGGTTTTCTATTATGGGCTACCTCATTGGTCTGCGTCCTACTTACAAACCTCTTTATTCCTTCATACAAGATTGATGGAAACCCAAAAGTGAGATTACTTTACATCTTCGTGATGGTGGATTTTTTTGTTGTGTTTTCTCCCTAGAAGAGGATCCTCTGAGGGCTCTTGATGGATTCTGGTCGATCCGAGGACACCTTATGATTCTAAGAAGATGGATGCTAGATCTTTTGATGGAAAAGGAGAGTTTCTCTTCAGTTCCAGTGTGGATTAGATTTCCAAACCTTCCTTTGCATTGGTGGACTTCACCTGGGTTAAGTAAAATCTGTACTGTTCTTGGGAGGCCTCTTTATATGGATCATCTTACATCAACCAGGAAGCGCCTACAATATGCATGTGTTTGTGTTCTCATGGGGGTTGATGCTGAATTCCCAAACCTATTGCAAGCACTTAATATCCAAGGAGAGCAGGAAGATATTGTAGTTACATATGAATGGAGGCCGGTTATCTATTCTGCATGTTCATCTTTTGGGCACCGAGATTGAGAATGCATGACATCTGAAGGTGGATCAGCTGATATGAACAAGGTTCGTTCTTCAGATCATGGGTCTGGGTTTGAACGACATAGGAGAAAGGTGTGGAGGCCGAAGTTGGGAGATGCGCCTGTAGCCGAATCAGGAGATATTGCTCATCAGCACATTGCTTCATCTTCTATCAAAACGAGCAACACCTTTGAAGTTCTTCAACAAATTGACGAAGTAAATATAGTGGAGAAACACGTAGATCTAGAGGAAACTGGAGAACCGGCCTTTGAAGTTTGTGCCAACTCAGCCACTTAGTTTGAGTTGACTGAGTTAGCCCCTAATTCCAAGCCAGTTAACACTGAGTTCTCTAACTCAAGTGTTGGTAACCCTAAATCTAGGGTTTGCAAGCAAGCATCAAGAGGGGCGGCAGCTAAAACGCATCCTAAGGTAGCAACTTCTAAGGATCCAAAAATCTCTGACTTACTAAATCAAAAAGAGCCATTGCAAGAATTAGTAATGGGCAAATCTATTAATTATGGGGAGTTTCCTTCTATTATGGTAGCTAATTCCAACGTTTGGGAGTTTTCCAAATCAAAGCAAGCTCCTAATAATGGCCACCACGTTTCTACTGGAAACCATGCAAACTTACCCATTTTGGAGGCAGCCGCATCTCATAAATCTAGCGTTTGTGGTCCTAATAAAGGCCAGGCTGGTCCTAATAAAGGCCACCACGTTTCAGCAACGCACTTACCCACTTTGGAGGCTAACGCATCTACAAATAAAGGCCACCACGTTTCTGCTGGGTTACCATGCAAACTTACCCATTTTGGAGGCAGCCGCATCTCATAAATCCAGCGTTTGTGGTCATAATAAAGGCTAGGCTGGTCCTAATTAAGGCCACCATGTTTCAGCAACACACTTACCCACTTTGGAGGCTAACACATCTACAAAGGCTATTTGTGTGGATTTAGAAGGAGCATCCGGCCTAAATGGTCCCAATTCAAATTTTCAAATTGATGACACCGATCCAAGGCTCTCTAGTGATAAAAAAAAGGGTTTTAAGGATAAGGAAAATCTAAATGATAAATTGGAGAGGATTCAGGCCCGGCTTTCTTCTTTATCAAAATGTATGCAATGAAGATTATTTCTTGGAATGTTAGAGGTTTAAATAAGAGCAGTAAAAGGATGGATATTCGTCATGCTATTTCTTCCTCTAATGCGGATATTATTATCCTTTTGGAAACTAGAGTCAAAGAATGTGTCAAGGATAAAAGGAGAATATCCATTGCCCCTTCCATGGACTTTTATCACAATTTTGCAACTCACTCTGGAGGAAGGATATGGATTTTATGGAATTCTATCTCTGTCTCAGTTTCATTGATTGAGGAACATGCACAGTTTATTCACTTGTTATGTCAAGATATGAAATCTCATGAATCTTTTTTATTGACTGGAATTTATGCTTCAAATTTGGTAATGGAAAGAAGTGATTTGTGGAATCATATTGCTAGAATCTCTCAATTTGCAAATTTGCCCTACTTATGGGAGATTTTCATTGTGTAAGGTTACCAGATGAGAAAATTGGAGGTTGAAAACTTACCAATACAATGCTGCCTGATTTTAATCATTGCTTTGATGTTAGTGTCCTACATGATTTAAAAAGTGTGGAAAACATTCACTATTGGTGCAATTAGTCCTCTAGAAACATAAGAATTGTTACTAGACTGGATTGAACCTTAGTAAATGATTTATGGCTGAATTCATTTATGGGTAGCTGAGTTCACCATGGAAATCTAGGAATTTCAGATCATACTCAACTATGCACTTACACTGAAGATATTGCAAATTATGGTCTGGAACCTTTTAGATTCTACAATATGTGGATTTCCCATCCTCAGTTTATGGACATAGTCAAGGAGGTTTGGAGGAAGGATATTTTAGGGACTCCAATTTTTTCTCTATATCAAATGTTGAAGTCTCTGAAGTAGGTTTTGAAGACATGGAATCGTACTCAGTACGGGAATGTTTTTCATAATATTACCCGTGCACGAGAAACCCTTCATAAAGCCCAAATCATTCTTCAAAAGTAGCCACTTGATGAGGAAGCTATTTCTATGGAAAAGGAAACTAGAAGTTTATATATCCAAACTCTAAGAGATGGGGAATCTTTGCTTCAGTAAAAGGCAAAACAACACTAGCTTACACAAGGAGATGATTGCACCAAATTTTTTCACTCTTCTATTAAGGAAGGCATATAGTTAACACAATAAGAAGATGTAAGTTGGTGGATGGCACCCTTGTGGAAGATATTGATGCTGTTTAAAATCATGCCCTTCAATTCTACACTTCTCTTCTCACAAAGATAGACTTTGTATGTAGCCAGACATTCAACCAAGGTATGCTATGAACTCAGAGGATTGCTCATTCCTCACTTCACCATTTTCTTCCGAGGAGATAACTAAGGTCATTATGGCATCCCCCAAAAATAGGAGCCCTGGTCCGGATGGTTTTTCAGCTGAGTACTATCAATCTAGTTGAGGTATTATAGGAGAATCAGTAATCCAAGCTATTTTATTCTTCCTTAAAGGAGGCCATTAAAGCAAGCTAGTTGAACATTTATTTCCTTGATTCCCAAAATTGAATGTGCTGATTCATTTGACCAGTTTAGGCCCATTTCATTGTGTAATTTATTCTATAAGATTGTTCCAAAGGTTCATGCTAATAGGATGTAGAGCGTTAAGCCAAAACTCATTAGTCCAAATCAATCAGCCTTTATCAAAGATAGAATAATATAAGATAGTATTTTATTGGCCAATGATCTGATGATGGATCTCCATTCCAAACAAAGGGGTTCATTGGTTGCTGTAAAAGTGGATCTTAAGAAGGCTTTTGACTCTGTTCATAGGCCCTTTATTCTTTACATGATGGCTAAAATGGGCTTCCCACTACAATAGATATCTTGGATTAGTACTGGCATTCATTCCCCGACCTTCTCAGTTCTATTTAATGGTTCTTCAGTTGGTTTCTTCAAATCCAAGAATGGTATCCGACAAGGGGATCCTCTTTCCCCATATCTTTTTTGCATTGCCATGGAGGCGCTCTCTTGCATGTTACAAAATCAGAGGGTATTCAAGTATCAACTTATGGGAATATTCATATGTCACACTTGATATTTGCAGATGTTCTCATTCTATTTATCAAGCCTCATTTGAATTCAGCAGTGGAACTCGCAAAGGTATTGGAAAAGTTTCGATCTTATTCTAGGCTGCAACTTAATAATAGAAAAAGCAAAATGTACATTAGTGCTAAAGTCAAGCATGAACAATCCTTTGTAATGCTTTGGGTGTCTTGGAGGGATCTTTACATACCTAAACAGGAGGGGGGTCTTGGTTTTAGAAGACTGAAGGACTAAAATGAAGCATACATTACACTACTGCTATGGAACATTATTAATCATGAAGATAACTTATGGGGCAAATGGTTTCAAGCTAAGTATCTGCATTCTAGCTCCATTTGGGAGATGACACTCAAGCCCTATCACTCATGTGCTTTGAAGGGTATTTTGAAACAGAGAGCATGGCTCATTGAAAATATAGTATTTGAAGTGAGAGATGGACAGACATTCAGACTATGGCTTGATCCTTGGCTGGAAAAAAAATCAATTCAATCTTATTATGGGGATCACATGAGGTATGTATTGGGAACACATCATAATATCCTATTGAGTTCTTTTATTTCTAGTCAATCTTGGACTTTACCTGCAGTAGTGTCACCACAAATGTTTGAAGTTTGGGACAAGATTCGCCAGGTTACAATACACCAAGGTAAGACAGACAAATTTGTTTGGCAGCATGACAATGGAAAAATCTGTGCAAAAAACATTTGGAATAAAAGGAGAGCTCAGCATCCAAATGTTTGTTGGTTTGATTGTGTTTGGAAAGGCCCACTTGTCAAAAATATTCATCATTCTTATGGCAGCTAAATATGGGGCATATTCCTACAATTGACACTCTAATGAAGAAAGGAATTCATAGCCTAAATGTGTGCATCCTTTGCCTTTCTAATGAGGAAAACTTGGATCATCTCTTCTTTAGATGCTCTTACACTTGTTGAATATGGAAACAACTTCTTGCTAGGTTTGGAATTCATAGAAGTCCAAGATCTTCGTTTTCAATGGAGATGGTTGACTTCTTACAAAGTTTTAACCATGAAGGACCTGCTACAATACTTGCATTTAATGCTATTCGGTGTTTAGTGTGGTGGATTTGGAAGGAAAGGCGCAATGGGATTTTTTAAAAAATTAAACAACCAAAAGCGTCCTTGCTGATTGCAATACTTGATGATATCAGATCCATCACATAAAACTGCAATTGGGATGGAAAAATGAGTTCAAGAGATAAATTTGTATTTAGAAAATTCAATATTTCTGTTGCTTAGTTCTGAGACTTAGCTATCAGTCTGTGATAGCATGTTTCCAATCAGGAATCTATAGGGTTCATAGCTGCTAATTTGTGGTAGCATGAATTCCAAGTTGTAATTTTTTTTTTTTTGGTAAGTAATACCAATAATATATTCACAGAGAAATAAATTTACAACTTGGAATTCATGCTACCACAAATTGGCAGCTATGAACCCTATAGATTCCTGATTAGAAACATGCTATCATAGACTGATAGCTAAGTCTCAGAACTAAGCAATAGAAATATTGAATTTTCTAAATACAAATTTAACTATTGTACTCATTTTTCCATCCCAATTGCAATTTTCTATGATGGATATGATATCCTCAAGTATTGCAATAAGCAAGGGCGCTTTTGGTTCTTTAATTTCTTGAAAAATCCTATTGCACTTTTCCTTCCAAATCCACTACACTTAACACCGAATAGCATTAAATGCAAGTATTGAAGCAGGTCCTTCATGGTTAAAACTTTGTAAGAAGTCAACCATCTCCATTGAAAATGAAGATCTTGAACTTCTATGAATTCCAAACCTAGCAAGAAGTTGTTTCCATATCCAACAAGTGTAAGAGCATCCAAAGAAGAGATGATCCAAGTTTTCCTCATTAGCAAGGCATGCACACTTTTGGGCCGTGAATTCCTCTCTTCATTAGAGTGTCAGTTGTAGGAATATGTCCCATATTTAGCTGCCATAAGAATAATGAATATTTTTGACAAGTGGGCCTTTTACAAACACAATCAAACCAACTAACATTTGGACGCTAAGCTATCCTTTTATTCCAAATATTTTTTGCACAGATTTTTCCATTGTCACGCTGCCAAACAATTTTGTCTGCCTTACCTTGGTGTATTGTAACTTGGCGAATCTTGTCCCAAAGTTCAAACATTTGTGGTGACACTACTGCAAGTCTAAGATTGACTAGAGATAAAAGAACTCAATAGGATATTATGATGTGTTCCTAGCACATACCTCATGTGATCCCTATAATAAGATAGAATTGATTTTTTTTCCAGCCAAGGATCATGCCATAGTCTGAATGTCTGTCCATCTCCCACTTCAAATACTATATTTTCAATGAGCCATTCTCTTTGTTTCATAATACCCTTCAAAGCACATGAGTGATAGGGTCTGAGTGTCATCTCCCAAATGGAGCTAGAATGCATATACTTAGCTTGAAACCATTTGCTCCATCATAAGTTATCTTCATAATTAATAATATTCCATAGCTGTAGTGAATGCATGGTTGATTCCAGTCCTTCAGTCTTCTCAAACCAAGACCTCCCTCCTGCTTAGGTCTGTAAATTAGATTCCATCTAATCAAGTGAAAGGACTTATAATCACTATAATAGTGCCAGAAAAAGTTCCTTAAGAATTTTGAACCTCATCTTTGAACCCCCTAGGTAGTAGGAAACCTACAGCCCAATACAATGAGTATGATGTAAGAACTGATCTAATGAGCTCCACCCACCAGCCCTAGAAAGGAATCTGGTTTTTTAGGATGTAATTCTTCTCTTTATCTTGTCAAGAATAGGTAAAGCATGATGTTTCTTCAGGCTAGAAGAAATGAGTGCCAGACCCAAGTATACATCTAGCAAAGATCCCTCCAAGCATTACAAAGGATTGTTTATACTTCACTTTAGCACCAATGTACATTTTACTTTTTGTATTATTGAGTTGCAGCCCAGAATAAGATTGAAACTTCTCCAGTACCTTTGCAAGTTCCACTGCTGAATTCAAATGAGGCTTGATAAATAGAATGAGATCATCTGCAAATATCAAGTGTGACATATGAATATTCCCATAACTTGGTACTTGAATACCCTCTGAATGTACCCCTTTATGTAACATGCAAGAAAGCCCCTCCATGGCAATGCAAAAAAGATATGGGGAAAGAGGATCCCCTTGTCGGATACCATTCTTGGATTTGAAGAAGCCAACTAGAGAATCGTTGAATAGAACTGAGAAGGTTGGGGAATGAATGTAAGTATTAATCCAAGATATCCATTGTGGTGGGAAGCTCATTTTAGCCATTATGTAAAGAATAAAGGGCCTATGAACAGAGTTAAAAGCCTTCTTAAAATCCACTTTTACAGCAACCAATGAACCCCTTTGTTTGGAATGGAGTTCCCTCATCAGATCATTGGCCAATAAAATACTGTCTTGTATTCCTTTGCCCCTGAAAAGGCTGATTGATTTGGACTAATGAGTTTTGGCATAACGCTCTGTGTCCTGTTAGCAAGAACCTTTGCAACATTCTTATAGAATAAATTACACCTAAACTGGTCAAATGAATCAGCACATTTATTTTAAGGAATCAAGGAAATAAATGTGCAACTAGCTTGCCTTAACCAAGGGCCACCTTTAAGGAAGAATAAAATAGCTTGGATTACTGATTCTCCTATAATACCCCAACAAGATTGATAGAACTCAGCTGAAAATCCATCCGGACAAGGGCTCTTGTTTTTGGGGGATGTCATAATGACCTTAGTTATCTCCTCGGAAGAAAATGGTGAAGGAGGAATGAGCAATCCTCTGAGTTCAGAGTATACCTTGGTTGAGTGTCTGGCTGCATACAAAGTCTGTCTTTGTTGAGAAGAGAAGTGTAGAATTGAAGGGTATGATTTTTAACAGCATCAATATCTTCCACAAGGGTACCATCCACCAACTTACATCTTCTTATTGCGTTAACCATATGCCTTCCTTTAATAGAAGAGTGGAAAAATTTGGTGCAATCATCTCCTTGTGTAGGCCAGTGTTGTTTTGCCTTTTGCTAAAGGAAAGATTCTCATCTTTTAGAGTTTGGATATATAAACTTCTAGCTTCCTTTTCCATAGAAATAGTTTCCTTATCAAGTTGCTTGCTTTTGAAGAATGATTTGGGCTTTATGAAGGGTTTCTCGTGCACGGGTAACATTCTGAAAAACATTCCCATACTGAGTACGATTCAATGTCTTCAAAACCTGCTTCAGAGACTTCAACTTTTGATATAGAGAAAAAATTGGAGTCCCTAAAATATCCTTCCTTCAAACCTATTTGACTATGTCCATAAACTGAGGATGGGAAATCCACATATTGCAGAATCTAAAAGGTTTCGGACCAGAATTTGCAATATTTTCAGTGTAAGTGCATAGTTGAGTATGATCTGAAATTCTTGAATTTCCATTGTGAACCCAGCTACCCATAAATGAATTCAGCCATAAGTCATTCACTAAGGCTCGATCCAGTCTAGCAACAATTCTTATGTTTCCAGAGTACTGCTTACACCAAGAGTGAATGTTTCCCACACTTTTTAAATCATGTAGGACACTAACATCAAGGCAATAGTTAAAATTAGCCAGCATTGTATTGGTAAGTTTTCGACCTCCAATTTTCTCATATGGTGACCTTACACAATTAAAATCTCCCATAAGTTGCCAGGGCAAATTTGCAGATTGAGAGATTCTAGCAATATGATTCCATAAATCCCTTCTTTCCATAACCAAATTTGAAGCATAAATTCCAATCAATAAAAAAGATTCATGAGATTTCATATCTTGACATAACAAGTGAATAAACTGTGCATGTTCCTCAATCAATGAAACTGAGACAGAGACAGAATTCCATAAAATCCATATCCTTCCTCCAGAGTGAGTTGCAGAATTGTGATAAAAGTCCATGGAAGGGGCAATGGAGATTCTTCTTTTATCCTTGACACATTCTTTGACTCTAGTTTCCAAAAGGATAATAATATCCGCATTAGAGGAAGAAATAGCATGACGAATATCCATCCTTTTACTGCTCTTATTTAAACCTCTAACATTCCAAGAAATAATCTTCATTGCATACGTTTGGATAAAGAAGAAACTCGGGCCTGAATCCTCTCCAATTTATCATTTAGATTTTCCTTATCCTTAAAACCCTTTTTCTTATCACTAGAGAGCCTTGGATCGGTGTCATCAATTTGAAAATTTGAATTGGGACCATTTAGGCCGGATGCTCCTTCTAAATCCACACAAATAGCCTTTTTAGATGTGTTAGCCTCCAAAGTGGGTAAGTGTGTTGCTGAAACATGGTGGCCTTAATTAGGACCAGCCTGGACTTTATTATGACCACAAACGCTAGATTTATGAGATGCAGCTGCCTCCAAAATGGGTAAGTTTGCATGGTAACCCAGCAGAAACGTGGTGGCCTTTATTTGTAGATGCGTTAGCCTCCAAAGTGGGTAAGTGTGTTGCTAAAACGTGGTGGCCTTTATTAGGACCAGCCTGGCCTTTATTAGGACCACAAACGCTAGATTTATGAGATGCGGCTGCCTCCAAAATGGGTAAGTTTGCATGGTTTCCAGCATAAACGTGGTGGCCATTATTAGGAGCTTGCTTTGATTTGGAAAACTCCCAAACATTGGAATTAGCTACCATAATAGAAGGAGACTCCCCATAATTAATAGATTTGCCAATTACTAATTCTTGCAATGGCTCTTTTTTATTTAGCAAGTCAGAGATTTTTGGATACTTAGAAGCTACTACCTTGGGATGCGTTCTAGCCGCCGCCTCTCTTGATGCTTGCTTGCAAACCCTAGATTTAGGGTTACCAGCACTTGAGTTAGAGAACTCAGTGTTTGGAATTAGGGGCTAACTCAGTCAACTCAAACTGAGTGGCTCTGTTGGCACAATCTTCAAGGGCCGATTCTCCTGTTTCCTCTAGATCTATGTGTTTCTCCATTGTATTTACTTCATCAATTTGTTGAAGAACTTCAAAGGTGTTGCTCGTTTTGATAGAAGATGAAGCAATGTGCTGATGAGCAATATCTCCTAATTTGGCTATAGGTGCATCTCTCAACTTCGGCCTCCACACCTTTCTCCTCTGTCGTTTAAACCCAGACCCATGATATGAAGAACGAACCTTGTTCATATCAACTGATCCACCTTCAGATGTCATGCATTCTCGATCCCGTTGCCCAAAAGATGAACATGCGGAACAGATAACCGGCCTCCATTCATATGTAACTAAAATATCTTACTGCTCTCCGTGGATATTAAGTGCTTGCAATAGGTTTGGGAATTTTGCATCAACCCCATGAGAACACAGACACGTTCATATTGTAGGTGCTTCCTAGTTGCTGTAAGATGATCCATATAAAGAGGCCTCCCAAGAAGACTACAGATTTTACTCAACCCACGTGAAGACCACCAATGCAAAGGTAGGTGAACTGTCAAACCCTAACCAATCGACTCACTTGGATCGGATGTTGCCGTATAATATCAGAAAAATCATTTCCTAATATTATTGTTCACCTTTTCCAAGGACCCTTGCACATCCTACCGAGAGCATTTTCTCTCTGAATACTGAGAGTGAATGATCCCTTATTAAACGTTCAATTCCCTTCGAGTTGTATTGTTGTACCCAATCCTTGGCTGTTTAGAACCTATGAATAGAGATCCGTAAACTAAGGTTAAATCATAAAAGTTCACTGACAATGTGCCATTGGTGTCTCTGGTCCAAAGACCATCCACGCAACTGCGACAATTGAATCAAGCTAGTTGACAGCTAGGTATGTTACCATCCAGTGGTTCAATCGGATCAGTTCAACGAACTCATTCTCTAATGAGCACCTACATATTCCTTAGTGTCTCCACACAAGTAACTATGAGATTAGTCACCTTCATCATATGAGCAGGAGTAATCTGTACTAGTCTAACCGGATGTCTGATGTCCTTCTTAGATATCCTCTAATTAGGAACAATTAAAAATATGTGTGGATAAGTGATCAGTCTCATTAGTATGATCTCATCATAATTTGATCAGTATTGCACATATTCACGGACTTCATTATGAAAAGATAATAAAACAAATTACATACAAATGAAATAATGCCATTAGTAAATAAATGGACGAAATTATACACAATCAGATTGGCTTGTAGGACACCTAAGACTAACACCAAGCTGGGCTGAGCGCTGCAGAACCTCTAGCTTCCTTGTAAGTTCTGTCGGGTACCAACCGAACGTTAAGGAGTAAAGGAGACTGTATCCGCAGCCAGTGGCCGACTAGAGCCTCACAGGGCTTCCTACCGCCACCGCCTCCACCAGTAGGGCTAAGCCAACCGGATCCGAGTGAAGCCGAGAGTGGTCGAGAAAGCTGAGAGATGTGTCTCATTGTACCCTTTTTATTCTACTTTTTTTATTATTATTATGATAACAATGTATGACAGACATGATGTATTTGACATGGCAGTTGATTTATGATATGACATGTGATTTCAGAGCTAGATGAGATTTGTGTAATGGAATGTGATTGTATGTGATGTGATGATCATGCGCTTGATCGTGATTTCCTGAACTTGATGTATTTGATGCGATGGATTGGGACGAAGTGTGGTGTGACGTAACCTGATGTGACATGCTTCCGCCTTGTCTTCCCTTGCATACTGCTAACCACACTAACCAAACAAATTAGAATTTCTATTCTGGCTTAGCCCCTTGCCCAATAAACAAACTACTACCATGACTAGATCCTTAATAAACGGGTCAAGGGGCAAAAGCCTTTATTCAACAAAGGCAAATTTAACAAAAGGGAGAGCGTGTAAATGCAAACAAGCAAACAAGCAAAACACAAACAAGTAAAATATGCAACATGCAAAAACGCCACATGTGCATGCATTTTCTTTTTCATTTTAGAATGTTCAATTTTTTTAGGTTTTGAAATATTCACTTTTTTTTTTTGGATTTTGAAATATTTACTTTTTAAAATTTTGAAATATTCAATTTGTAGGGGTTTTTAAATAAGAGACCATATAATCTAAACACCGGCATGGTACATTGGTCAAAAGCAATTTACTTGATCAAAATTTTATTTCTTACCCTATTCTTCAATTAGTTAACCTCAGAACAATGTGCTTATCGAGTGTTGATAATTATGCATTCTTGGGCATTAATTGATTGAGATAGTGCATTACACTCATGATTTTATATGCAAAACCACATGGAATGATAGATAATTTTGTGTTCTTTCCAACAATATGAATTTTGTTGAATTTGGAGTTAAAAATATCGTCATTTCATGTGAAAAATTGACTATTGGTGCATTTGTGATTTTACGGTGGAAACATATATTTATTATTTTTTTATCCTACAGTCACCGATCTGTTTCGACATAAACATAAGACAGTGATTCGATTATCACATTACAGGAATTCGAATCCGCATTTGTCTTGTTCCGAACGAGCGATGTCCCAAGCCGCACAGTTGCCCGACCTCTAGCGGTATCCACTCGTCCTCTTGTTGTGAGATCGTCCTTGTCTCCTCACTTTTATTGATGTAGTCATCGGACTTCCTCCTGCGCATAGGTGCCCACGGCATGCATGCGTTCTTCTCCGACTGTCGGAGATGAAGGTGGAGGAGCGGTAGTAGAAGGGGGCACCCTATGCTGGGTGCACAACATGAGAGAGAGGGAGAGAGAGGAGGGGGAGGCTAAGGATGCTCTGGAGCTTCCCCCAGGGCACCCCCGGTTAATATAAAACCCACTTAATTATATCTCAAACTCCCGGTTAATATAAAACCCACTTAATTATATCTCAAACTAAGAACCTATGCACGTGTGACCCTCTAGGCTCAAATGCCAATCCAATTTTAGACCCAATAAGTCCAAAAATTATTTATTAGCTTATGGTAATTAATTAAATCTAATATTCAATTAATTACATAATCAAATTACCATCTCACGATAATCATCCGTCTCTCAGATCATGTTGGGTGCCAAGTAACACCTCATGACCTCGGAAGGCGATGGGGTTTCGTAACCTACTCTTGGAACCTGTTCATCCACAATTATCATGTGGATTTAATCCTTGATCCGTATAATGCTCCCGAGTTAACCTATGGTATGGATAATTGTCAAATCCTAGTTGGTCAACTCATTCGACATGAATGCGCACTTATTCAATATAAGAAAACTCCTTTACTAATATTGAATCTGCCCTGGCAAGGGACTCCCATGCATTTAACCTGGAGTGTTCTCTCTAATTAATGAGAGTGAATGATTCTCTATTGACATACAATCAGCTTTGAAGGTCATTTATTTTGCCTAATCACATGACTGATTAGAATCCCTTGGATAGAAATCCGTAAGCCATGGTCAAAGCCTAGGAGTCCACCAACAATTTGTCGTTGGTGTTTCAAGTTCGAAAACCTTCCACTCTACTGTGACTATGGCTCAAACTAGTTGACAATCAAGTAACTTACCACCTAACGATCCATGTCGGATCAGTTGAGTAAACTTATTCCCCAATGAGCACCTACAGGTTCAACATAGTGTCTCCACACAAGTGACTATAAGACCAGTCACCCTCATCATATGAGCTTTAGCAACATGTACTAGCCTAACCAGATATCCAATGTCCTTCCCAGATATTCAATGACTAGGAACAATTTAGAATCTATGTCTACAAATTGTCAGTCTCATTATTGTAATCTCATCACAATATGACAATTATTGCATACATTCATGGACTTCACTATGATACAAGAAACATAAAGAAAATGATTATATAATGAATATTTATTGTTATTAATAAATGAATAATAATAAGTTGATTGGCTTGTAGGCCATACACAGAACTAATAGCTACATTGCAGATGGTTGCATCGGCTGACGTCGCATGGCCGCTCGGCCAAGCTGGCACCGTCGTACGAGGCAAGGCACTGCACGGGGCTGCGACGCCTGCGCTGGGGCGGCAGCATCACCGCTCCCGCGCGGTTGCCTCCTGCACCCCTTGAAATCCTAATAGGTAGAGGGGATAGCGGTTGCGGGCCCTCCCGGGTCTAGCCAGGACCTAGCGGGCAGGCTCACGACTTACCTGTGCACTAGGCACGTGGGTGGGTCGGGCATGCCGCCGCTAGACTGGCCAGACCGGGGGCCCATTAAGCGCTGGTGTTTTGTTTTAAACAAAAAAGGGAGGTCTTATTTAATCTGAAATTTTTTCTTTATCCTCCTCACCAGTTTGCACTTAGAATAATGATATAAAAAGGTTTATGTTTATGCAATTGTTTCATAAATATCATTGCACAAAAAATTTAAATTATGCCTTTACTTGTATTTGTTTCTCATGAGATGTGATTTAAATGTAAATTTTAATTGCTGCTATTATTTGATCATATAACATGCCAAATGCCTTGAAAGAAATTAACTTTATAGTTATATTTTTGAAATATATTTATTTATCATTAATTGGTTGAGATGAGGGAGGAGAGAGAAGCTCTGTGGAAAGGCCAAGGATTGCAGAAAGAACTTTTTCTTCCTTCAGCATCCGCAGGTCATGTGAGTGCCGCAGATGAATCCTCTCACCTAGAGAAGGATTCACTACAAGGTGCTCCCCCCAAAGAATCCTCTTCTCGAGGTAGATCCCTCTCTAGATCTGCTTCTCATGCTAGATCTAGATTGAGAGTCTGTACTATGCGCAAACCATGGGTCTCATTGCTCTAACAGCCAAATATAGCAAAGAATAACCTCTAGCTAGAGTTCATTGCACCTTCAATGAAAGGAGATACTATTGTTGCTGTCATGGAGAAAGAGGATGCTGATTTGGAAGATTCTTGGAGGTTTGTTATCATGGAATACTGCATAGGTATGAAGCTTTCTTTTAAGCCTTTGCACTCATTTATTCAGACAGCTTGGAAGCCGAAAGGATCTATTGATTTTCTCATGAGGGATCAAGGGTTCTTCTTTTGTGTTCTCAGTCTTAAGGAGGTTTTGTTGAAGGCTGTTAATGGGTTTTGGAGTATCCGGGGCCTCCCTATTTTTTTTAAAAAATGGCAATCTGATATTAAAATGGAAAAGGAGAGTTTGACCTCCATTTCCATTTGGGTGACCTTTCCAAGTCTTCCTCTTCATTGGTGGACTGCTAAGGGCCTCAGTAAACGGGCTATCCTCCTTGGTACTCCCTTGTACAAGGATGAGCTCTCACTGCTAAGAGGAAAAGGCTTCAGTTTGCAAGCGTGTGTATCCTTTTTGATGTAGAAGTTGCGATGCTCTCATTTGTTAATGCTATAAATCTAAGGGGAGATGAAGAAATTATTAGAGTCCAAATATGCTTGGAAGCCATCCAAATGCCCTGCATGTAATTCCTTCGGTCACAATGCATTTGAATGTAAACTAGTTGAATCCGATGCAAAGCTTGCTACCAAAGATGGGACTGGGTTTGAAAGGCCTAGGAGAAGAATTGGGAGACGGAAATTAGCTGATACTCCAGCAAGCAGTGTGGAAGACATTCATCTAGCAAGCAGTGTGCATTCTATCGAAATGAATAATGCTTTTGATGTTCTTCACCAGCTTGATGATGTAGGTACAGCGCAGGAGGTTCATGTTCATGCTATAGGTGGACCGGTCATTGACTCAGCTACTTAGATTGAGTTGTGTCCGATGGATCCCAATCTGAAGGCCTTGGGAATTGAGCCGACTAACTCAAACCTTAGCATCCCTAATTCTAGGGTTAGCACAACATGGGAGGCGGCTAGTGTGCTTTCTAGGGAGGCAGCTGCATATGATCCGAAATATTCGGTTCCTTTAAATCAGCAAGACCCTATGTTGATTACTAGGAAACCATTTAAAGAGAGAGAGGTTGTCATGCTTATTAAGGAAAGGGAGGCCACGTAATATTCAGATCCTATTAATCAGCAAGATTCTCTGCAAAATATTAAGAAAGGGCAGGCCACTTACTCTAGGGTCTTACAGCAGAGAGAGGAAGGAGGGGTAGGAGAGGCAAGAACGCATGCACAATATCCGGCCACTAATTATGGTGAATTTTCTACTATTAAGGCTCATAATCTAATTCCTTGGTGACTTCTATATCTCAACAAAGGCAAGCTGGAGCTCACCACATTTCTGCAAGAGAGAGGCACCTAAAGACAACTATATCGGCTAGATTTGATGCTGATGCATGTGGGGAAGGGGCAGCCAGCCAAGCACAATCATATCTAAATTCTCATACTCAAATTAAAAGCAAAGAGCCAGGTAACCCTATCAATAAGGATAATGTTGTCTTAAAGGATTCAGATAATTTACAGGATAAATTGGAGAGGATATAATCCCTTGTTTCTTCATTATCTAAGTCTTTGCAATGAAAATACTTTCTTGGAATGTTAGAGGCTTGAATAAGTGCAGTAAAAGGTTAGATATCCGTCACTCTATTTCTAAGTCAAATGCGGATATTATCATTTTGTTGGAAACTAAAATTAAAGAATGTCACAAGGATAAACGGAGACTCTCTATTGCATTTTCCTTCAACAAAAAGCAAAACAACACTGTCTTACACAAGGAGATGATTGTACAAAATTCTTCAATTCCCCTAGTAAGGACAGGCGTATGATCAACACAATAAGAAAATGCAAATTGGATGATAGTACTATTGTTGAGGATATTAATGCTGTCAAAATGCATGCTCTTCAATTATACAACAATCTCCTCAACCAAGACAGAACCTATTTGAAGCCTAATATTCAGCCCTGGTATACTATGAACTCAGAAAATTGCACATTTCTTAATGAACCATTTTCTTCTGAAGAGATAACTAAGATTATCATGGCATCCCCCAAGAATAAGAGCCTTGGGCCAGATGGTTTTCTTGCTGACTTTTATCAATCTTGCTAGAGTATTGTAGAAGAATCAGTAATTCAAGCTGCTCTTTTCTTCCTCAATAGTGGACCTTGGTTAAAGCAAGCTAGTTGCACATTTGTCTCCTTGATACCAAAAAATGAATGTGCAGATTATTTTGATCAATTTAAGCCTTTTTTTTTTTTATGTAATTTCTTCTACAAGATTGTGGTTAAGATTCTTACTAATAGAATGCAGAGCGTTATGCCTAAACTCAAAGTTCAAACTAAGCAGCTTTTATCAAGGGCAGAAGAATACAGGATTGGCAAATGATTTGCTAAGAGATCTGCATTCAAAACAAAGGGGTTCTCTGGTGGCTATGAAAGTAGATATGAAAAAGGCTTTTGATTCTGTTCATAGGCCCTTTATTCTTTAAATGATGGAGAGAATAGGATCCCCGCCTCACTGGTTAGCCTGGATTAATGCTTGCATTAATCTACTAACTTTCTATGTTCTATTCAATGGCTCTCTAGTTGGATTCTTCAAATCTAAGAATGGTATCAAACAAGGAGATCCCCTTTCCCCATATCTTTTTTGCATTGCCATGGAAGGACTTTCTTGCATGCTTCATACAGGGGTGCAATCAGATGGGATTCAACAAAAACTTAATCTTTGCAGATGATCTGATTTTATTCCTTAAGTCACATTTGAAATCAGCTATGGAAATTGCAAAGTTGTTAGACAAATTCCACTCCTATTATGGGTTGCAACTCAACAATACAAAAAGCAAAGCATATATTGGAGCGAAAGTCAAGCAGAAACAAGCCATTGTGAATGCTTTGGGTGTTTCAGAAGAATCTGTATCAGCTATGTACTTCGGCATGCCTCTCATTTCTTTCGGTGTAACGACCCGCCACCTTATAATTGGAAACCCGATTACTAAATGGGTATCGGATCATTATCTATGGATTCATACCCGGATCTCATACAATACGTCTCGAGAAGTAAGTGTTAAATAAGGCTAAATATAACAATCTCACGGACTTCAAAGAAAGTACAAGTGTGCAGGAAAAAAATTAATAATGTCCGTACACAGTCCAACAATAATTATATGGTCCAAAGAATTAAATAAGTACAGGCAGAAGCAAAGTACAACAACATCGGGGCATACCCCGGAACTGAGATAGCTGCTAGCCTGCACACCAAGGAGAACACCACATGCCGCCACTCGCCAAGAAGTCCACACATGAAACCGTAGGGAGTGAGCCACACCAGAATTGGGCTCAGTAGGCACCATCCGATCCCCGCCTCCCACACACACACACACAAGTGCAACAATACGGAAAGAAGGCAATTTAATTAAAGCAGTAAACACAATTCCTAAAGATTCCCAATTTACGATATAAAACATGCATTCGCAAGGTAACAGACACAGTTCTCAGCAATTCAAGTAACCCAACTCAACACCACAATTCGTAACCAAATATCCGGCTAAACACTCAAACCACACTGTCGACCGCGTACAAACGGCGCCTCACAACACCACCAACACCCACGCCTGTCCACCCCTACAATGTTCTGGGCACCGTAGGGTGAGGCAGTGAGTCAAACTAGGACTAACTGGGACTAGTGAACCACCACCGCCAAGTTACGTATGCACACAAGCAGTCTAGACCACTGTCCTATCGACCGGGCTTCCCTCAACGCCAAGCCTAGGCGCTTCAAGAGGGCCCTGGGGACCAGCGAAACCCCTTCAAGCCGAAGCTATAGGGACTACCCGTAACCCTAACCTCCCGGGTCACATCAGGCCAAAGGGCAAAGGGTACCACTCGTAACGTCGATATCTCAAGTTACATCAGGCCCAGTGGCGAAAGGGTAAACTCCAGTAGCACTACACCCGGCTCCACAGTAAGAAACACGCCGGAAACTGCCACGACAAACTAGGAAAACACTGACCCGCTGGGACCAAACAGTAACCCCTTGGATAGCGCGCTGGCTACTCTGGCCTGACCGACTTAAGGTGGTTCTGTTTCCCCCAGCCATAAGTGAAACACTAACATGTACCCCATCCACACCGGTACGGCAACAATGCCACCTAGACATTGTGTCCCTCCCATACCGACCCAAGGTGTCAAACGTAAACCATAATCGCATAAACACATGTACACACAATGTGATTCCGATTATACATAAATCCTGGGCCTCGATGTACGATTTCAAACATGCATTTAATGAGGTTCTGTCTTGAATCGCGTCGCCCAAGGCCGATGTCATTCAAGACCCTTAAACTGGTTCATATGAAAACTAGCCTCAAAAGTTGGCCTAAAACGCGTCATCCTGGGAAGCCGCCCTTTGCAAGGCGTCGTTGTCCCTGGACGCCATTCAAAATAGAACTCTATTCTCACAGAAATCGTTTCTGGGATGAATTTGGCCTAAATGGCGTCGTCCTATCAAGACGCCATTTAGAGCCTAATTCCAGGTTCCCTTAAACCTCTCCCCCAAAATTACCCCAAAAATACCCAAAGTAGAAAAGGACGGGGAGAATTCAATTTAGTACTGGGAACACACTAATATCCATTTCATAAAATTGACCATTCTCATGTAAAAGTCCCTTAAACATGCTCATTCTACCCAATTCTCCTCACACGTCGCATGCTTCAAGTAGGAAAACATGGATTAAAACAACCAAATCACATATATGGATCGTCCCCCTACCGGTCACTTGAACTCCTCCTAACTCCGTGACGTCGAACCACCGCACCGTAAACCGCCACCGGTACCACCGTGGACGCCGTCACACTGCCGAGACGTCGGCCGCCGCCCGGAGAATGAAGTGTCGTAGAGGAGGTGGTGGTGGTAGTGGTGAGAGGTAGAGAGGTGTTGGAGTGGTGGAAGAGGAAGATGGGGAAGGAGAAAGGGAAGGGGAAACGGAGAGGATCGGAGAGGGGGAAGAGAGAGTGTGAGAAGGAGAGAATGAGAGAAAGGAGGGAAGGTTTGGGGTGTAAACTGAAACAGGTTAAATCGCGTCGTCCTGGACAAACGCCTATCAGGTGACAAGAGCGGGCCATACTCTGACAGAATGTCTGAATCGCGTCGTCCATCCAAGACGCCGTTCAGACGGTATGACCAGGGCCGTACTCTCGCGACCCGAAACTGGCCCACGTAGCACCGATGTGGCAAACTCTAAAACGCGTCTTCCTCTCAAGACGTCGTTTGAACTGCATCGAGCTCTATGCCCCAGCCCCTATAAGGGCCCAAACCAAGGGGTACAACTCCGAAACTGACCTAATAATTGTACCCGAAATCTCAATCCTTACATTCTCCCCCCCCTAAAAAAAATTCCATCCTCGAAATTGTAACCGCTCGAATGATAACCATTGTCGACAATGCCACACTGGTAACACGGTTCTCGTCAATTGCCCTCATAGATCACACTCCTCCACAGGACTTCGTATAATCGGTCGATCTCGTCAACACTAGGCTAATTACATTCTATAATTCTGCCATTACTGATAGACCAATATAACCATTCATTAGCCATACAGGGCACATATTACAAAGATAATTCTCCATCATGTCCAAAATACATAAAAAGTACCATAAAAGCTCACAACTGCAACCTAAAAGGTGAGAAAAAAAGTATTCATCTACCCCAGCATCTTGGACCTCTTCTAAGAGAACACACAACACTGCTCTAGGCCCTGGGCTTCTTCTGACTACTCGGTTCTTGACCTATCTTGTTCTTCTGGGGACAGTTCCTTACAAGATGTCCCTTTCTACCACAGCCAAAACAGCTACCAGTGACCAATGGACATATCCGATCACCATGTTGTCTACCACAACGGGGACAATGATCCGTCACATCATGTCCTGCTTCCTGCTGTCTGCTAGCCATAGTCTGCATCTACCGAACCGAGCCATCTTCGTCCTCACCATAAAGCATCCCTTGGAACCCGAACCCAAAGGAACTCAAACCGTCTGTCGAAAGAATTGCCGATTTGTTCTTGCTTTGTTGCTTCCCTCGTACTGACCGCTCCAACTCTTTCGCCATTTGTTGGAACTGAGTCTCCACTGCTGCTGCGCACTGAAGTGCTGATGCAAGATCACTACAACAATGAGATGTCACCATTCCCCTCAGATCGTACCGGAGTCCATCCACAAATCTCTCCATTCGACGTTCCTCATGCTCATATATGTGTGGAACGAACCTTCCGAGAGCCACAAACTTCTTCGGATATTCCAAAATTGACATATCATTCTGTACCAATTCCATAAACTCCCTTTCCTTGGCCTTCCGAACATGCCTCGGAAACTACTATCCACTAAACTCTCTCACGAATACCTCCCAAGGAATCTCTCTCAAGGACCTATCTGAAAACATCATTCTCTTGATAGTAACCCACCAATCATAGGCATCATCTTTCAACAAGTAGGCTGCCAACAAAGTCTTGTCATTCTCAGCACATTCAAGAACATCGAATGCCTTCTCCACTTCCTTAATCCAATGAGCTGCCTCGTCTGCGATTGGTTGACCCGTGAAAGAAGGGGTCTTCAATTTCAAGAAACGTTCCATCACTGTGGATTGAGCACCTCGGGAGTTGGATCCCTCACTACCATCTCTCGGTTGGTATCTAGACATTACCCCAATCATAGCTTCCATGAATCAATCCACATTATACCCATTTGCCCCGAACTACCATCGTTAGTTCCTGTACTACGAACCAACGGAACTCTCCTCTTCGGTGCCATCACCACTCTATAAACACGAAAATTGAAACAAGAACGTCAAAACCTATTAATCTATGCCAGCAGCCATCGCCTGTATAGACTCGTACTTATTGTTGGACTATGATATCTAACCTAGTTTATCACATACTCAACTAGACTGAACTCTGATACCATTTGTAATGACTTGCCACCCTATAATCGGAAATCCGATTCCTAAATGGGTATCGGATCATTATCTATGGGTTCATACCCGAGTCTCATACAACACGTCTGGAGAAGTAAGTGTTAAACAAGGCTAAATATAATAATCTTACGGACTTCAAGGAAAGTAAAAGTGCCCAAGAAGTAAATTAATAATGTCCGTACACAGTCCAACAATAATTATATGGTCCAAAGAATTAAATATGTACAGGCAGAAGCAAAGTACAACAACATCGGGGCATACCCCGGAACAGAGATAGCTATTGGCCCGCACACCAAGGAGAACACCACACGCCGCCACTCGCCAAGAAGTCCACACCAGAAACCGCAGGGAGTGAGCCACACCAGAATTGGGCTCAGTAGGGATCATCTGATCCCCGCCTCCCCCACACATACACTCAAGTGAAGCAATACAGAAAATAAGGCAATTTAATTAAAGCAGTAAACACAATTCCTAAAGATTCCCAATTTACGACATAAAACATGCATTTGCAATGTAACAGACACAATTCTAAGCAATTCAAGTAACCCAACTTAACACCACAATTCGTAACCAAAGATCCGGCTAAACACTCAAACTACACTGTCGACCGCGTACAAACGACGCCTCACAACACCACCAACACCCATGCCTGTCCACCCCAATGATGTTCCAGGCACCGTAGGGTGAGGCAGTGAGTTAAACTAGGACTAACTTGGACTAGTGAACCACCACCGCCCAGTTACGTGTGCACACAAGTAGTCTAGACCATCGTCCTATCGACCGGACTTCCCTCAACGCCAGGCCTAGGCGCTTCAAGAGGGCCCTGAGGACCGGCGAAACCCCCTCAAGCCTAAGCTATAGGGACTATCCGTAACCCTAACCTCCCGGGTCACATCAGGCCAAAGGGCGAAGGGTACCACTCGTAACCACGATATCTCAGGTTACATTAGGCCCAGTGGTGAAAGGGTAAACTCCAGCAGCACCACACCCGGCTCCACAGTAAGAAACATGTCGGAAACTGCCACGACAAACTAGGAAAACACCGACCCCCTGGGACCAAATAGCAACCCCTCGAATAGCACGCTGACTACTCCGGCCTGACTGACTCAAGGTGGTTCTGCTTCTCCCAGCCATAAGTGAAACACTAACATGTACCCCTTCCACACCGGTACGGCAACAATGCCACCTAGACACCGCGTCCCTCCCACACTGACACAAGGTGTCAAATACAAACCATAATCACATAAAGACATGTGCACACAATGTGATTCCGATTATACATAAATCCTCGGCCTCGATGTACGATTTCAAACATGTATTTAATGAGGTTATGTCTTGAATCGCGTCGTCCAAGGCCGACGTCATTCAAGACCCCTAAGCTGGTTCATGTGAAAACTGGCCTCAGAAGTTGGCCTAAAATGCATCGTCATGGGAAGCCGCCCTTTGAAAGGCGTCGCTGTCCCTGGACGCCATTCAAAACAGAACTCTATTCTCACAGAAATTGCTTTCGGGATGAATTTGGCCTAAATGATGTCGTCCTATCAAGACGCCATTTAGAGCCCAATTCTAGGTTCCCTTAAACCTCTTCCCCAAAATTACCCCAAAAATACCCAAAGTAGAAAATGACGGGGAGAATTCAATTTAGTACTTGGAACATACTAATACCCATTTCATAAAAATGACCATTTTCATGTAAAAGTCCCTTAAACATGCTCATTCTACCCAATTCTCCTCACACGTCGCATACTTCAAGTAGGAAAACATGGATTAAAACAACCAAATCACATATAAAGATAGTCCCCCTACCGGTCACTTGAACTCCTCCTAGCTCCGTGCCGTCGAACCGCCGCACCGTAAACTGCCGCCAGTACCGCCGTGGACGCCGTCACTCCATCGGGACGTCGGCCGCCGCCCGGAGAATGAAGTGCCGCGGAGGAGGTGGTGATGGTAGTGGTGAGAGGTAGAGAGGTGTTGGAGTGGTGGAAGAGGAAGAAGGGGAAAGGGAAACGGAGAGGATCGGAGAGAGGGAAGAGAGAGAGTGAGAAGGAGAGAATGAGAGAAAGGAGGGAAGGTTCGGGGTGGAAACTGAAACAGGTTAAATCGTGTAGTCCTGGACAGACGCCTATCAGGTGACAAGACCGGGCCATACTCTGACAGAATGTCTAAATCGCGTTGTCCATACAAGACGCCGTTCAGACGACATGACCGGAGCCGTACTCTCGCGACCTGAAACTGGCTCATGTGGCACCGACGTAGCAAACTCTAAAACGCGTCTTCCCCTCATGACGTCGTTTGAACCGCGTCGAGCAAGCTTGACGCGATAAAGAACCTATGCCCCAGCCCCTACAAGGACCCAAACTAAGGGGTCCGGCTCTGAAACCGACCCAATAACTGTACCCGAAACCTTAATCCTTACATTCGGTCTGAAAAAACTTCATGCACTACCTATTCTTGACAAGATAAAGAGGAGAATTGCTTCATGGAAAACCTGGTTCCTCTCTAAAGCTAGTAGATTAGAGCTAATTCGATCAGTTCTAACCTCATATTGGGCTGTAGCTTTTTTACTACCTAAGGGGTTCATAAATGAGGTTGAGAAACTTTTAAGAAACTTCTACAGGCACTACTCTGGTGATTATAAACCTTTTCACTTGATTAGATGGGATCTACAAGACTGGAATGAAGTATGCATAACTTTGCAGCTCTGGACAAAGTGGTTTCAAGCTAAGTACCTACACTCTAGCTCCATTTGGGAGATGAAAATCAGACCCTATCACTCATATGCATTAAAAGGTATTCTGAAACAGAGAGTATGGCTCATTGATAATATCTCATTTGAAGTAGGAGATGGATAGACATTCATATTATGGCATGATCCATGGCTGGAAAAAAGTCACTCCTCTCTTGTTATGGTGATCATACGAGGTATGTACTGGGGATGCACCATAACAGCCCTTTGAGTTCTTTCATTACTAGCCATAATTGAAATTTACTTCTTATAGTATCTTCACAAATGTTTGAAGTTTGGGATAAGATTCAGAAGGTTATAATCCATCACGATAAGGCAAACATGATTATTTTGGCAACGTGACAATGGAAAGATCAGTGCAAAAAACATTTGGAACAAAAGGAGAGTTCAGCACCCAAATGTTACTTGGTAGTTGTCCAACTTGCCAAAAATACTCTTTGTTCTTATGGCAGCTCAATGTGGGAAAAATTGCCACAATTGATACTCTTATGAAGAGAAGAATTCATGGCCCAAATGTGTGCATGCTTTGCTTTGCAAATGAAGAAAATCTAGATCATCTATTCTTTAGTTGTTCATACACTGGTTGGATATGGAAGCAATTACTTGACATGTTTATCATTTATAGGAGCCCAAGATCTTCATTCTCACTGGAGATGAGTGACTTCCTTCATAACTTCAACCACAAAGGACCAGCCACAACTCTTGCATTTAAATCTATCAGGTGCTCATTGTGGTGAATTTGGAAGGAAAGATGTAATAGGACATTCCAAGGAGCAAAACAATCAAGAATGCATCTGTTGCTTGCAATTCTTGCTGATATCAAATCCACAGTGGAAAGCTGCAACTGGGAAGGAAAAGTGAGAATAAGAGCTAAATTTGTCTTCAATAATTTCAATATCCCTATTTCATAGCCTAGGCATAGCTATCAGCCTGTGATAGCATGTTTCCAAACAGGAGAGTAGTTTGTGATTTACTTCACCACCTATTGGGTTCATAGCTATCATCTTGTGGTAGCATGAATTCCAACTTGTAAATTTATTTCTTTGTGAATATATTGCATTACTTACCAAAAAAAATATATTTTAGAAATAAAAGGCTATTTCTAATTTAATTAATTAATGATCAATATTTGCTCTCAATATTGTATGCATTCATGATACATGTGATGTTTGTTACGAATGTTTGGATCCCGATGATCATGGACTTCTAACATGGAACCATTTAATCTATGGATAGATGTGTATGATGAATTTGGTAATGGGGTTTGTGCACCTCCCTCTCTTTATCTCATATATCCAATTTGTACATTCTATCTCCCTCCAGAATGCATTCCCTTTGACTACTAATCAAGATTTCTTATAACATAAATGTACATTTATGGGTCTGCATACCGAAATTTATTTAATGCAATTTTTAGATTACATCTAGAATATCATCAATTTGATTGAAGGTATGAGATACAAGAGGACCACTGGAAGATTTATCGTAGGGAGTGGCGCACCTACCATAACATGTGATGCACCATGATTCACCATAGGATTATTAAAGGATCACCATTTGGCTCCGATGGATCCAATTTAGACATAAGTCCATGATCATACAATTAGTTTCATTATTGATATATTTGGCATGTTAGATCTTGTGCTATGTAGGACATATTATCTATATTGATTATATATATGATATATTCCAAATTTATTTAATATGTCAGTAACACTATTATGATGAGACCTTAAAATTTTAACCAAAGAAATCCCTTGATTCGTATTCAAGTTAATTGACGTGAGTAAGTTGAGAACACATGGCCCTCCAGCGTAATAGATTAAATGATTACTCTTCGTCAGATTTACTTGTTGAGCTACCTCAAGCTTGCCTAGCAAAAGGATAAGAATTTAATCTATGGCATAAGATGCCTTACGTTGGGATCGAGTCCGGATGTATCTTTGTTGATCGACCACAAAAGGTTCATCCTTAATCTGTACTCAAAATGTTACGATGGTTGAACTTGACCAAATTCCATGATTTGTTGTGCTACCACAAGATCGTGGTAATTTAGAAGCTAAATCATCGGGAGTTGCAAGGAGTTGCAATTGGTAAGAGTTGCATGCATATTAAGAATGGTATAGTTTGTTGAGCTACCTTAAGGCTATACACATTAAGTTAATAGGATCTCATTATCTACTAGGAGATCGTCGATGATTTCCTATTTCACATAATGGGGGTTATGTAATTCATCGAAAATTAGTAGGAGATTACATTGACTCTTCAAATCCATTGTTAATGTAATTAAAATAATGAATGTCTACATGGTTATCACACTTTACATTAATTCTATAGATCGCAATAATGTCGTCAATCATTCCTTCCGCAACATAATAGATGCTAACAATCTCACATGCCCGAACTTTATTAACTGGCTAAGGAATGTGAGGATAGTCTTCATTATTGAAAAGATAGTTTATGTCCTCGAAGAGGAAGATTAGCTTGCTGAGAACCCTCATGAGTTGAGAGGAAGGCTAATAAGAAATAGATAGAAGATGTTGTCTGTAAGGATTGAGGTTTCGGATCCGGTTATCGAGTCAGTTTCGAGGTCGGATCCCTTAGTTTGGGCCCTCATGGGGCTGGGGCTTAGTTTTTTTTTCGCGTTGAGCTTGCTCGACGCAGTTCAAATGGCGTCCAACAATGTAGACGTGTTTTAGGCTGTGCCACGTGGGCTAGCTTTGGGCCGTGAGAGTACGGCCCCAGTCTTATCGTCTGAATGGCGTCTTGTATGGATGTTTCCATTTAGAGTACGACCCTGGTTTGTCAGAGTACGGTCTGGTCTTGTCGTCTGAATGACGTCGGGCTTGGACGACACGTTTTTCCCAGTTTCTGTTTAACCCCGCGAACCTCACTCCTTTCCCTCATTCTCACCTTTCTCTTCTCTCTCCTCTCTTCCCTCCGACCTCTGGCACCCTTTCCCCCTCTCCTTCCTCTCCTCTCCCCATTCCTCCTCTCCCTCCACTCCATTAACTTCCCAACTTCCTCCACTACCACTACTACTTCCTTCGCGGCGATGTCTCGATGGAGTAACGGCGTCCACGGCGGTACCGGCGGCGGCGTGTGGTGAGGTTGGTTGGCAGCTTGGAGCTAGGAGGAGTTCGAGTTACTGGTAGGGTGACGATTCCCGTTGTATTTCGTTTAAAACCATGTTTTTCCCGCTTTGGAGCATGTTTAGGGGGTTTTTGGGATGAAAACACTAATTGCATAAAATGAGAAATTGACAGTTTTTAATAGGTATTTAGGTTCTTCCCCTCCCTCTCTACTTTGTGGTCTTTTGTACGATTTAGGGGAGGAAATCCCACCCCATGGATTGGGAGATGGTGGATGAAGAACCTATCTGTGAGGGTTAAATGGCGTCGGGGGACAGCGACGCCTTTTAGAAAGGCGGCTTCCACCCGCGACGCGATTTAGCCCAAAAAATAGACTCTATCTCTGGACTGATGAGCATCTAGGGACAGCGACGCCTTTTGAACGGCGACTTTCATGCACAACGTCTTTTAAGTTCAGATCACCCCGAGGCCTATCTCTGTTTCTGTCGTTATTAAGCGATTAGGGACAGCGACGCCTTTTAAACGGCGACCTGTTTGGACGACGCGATTTAGGCCATATTTTAAGGCCAATTTTCACATGAACCAATTTAGGAGGCTTGAATGACGTCGGCCTTAGGCGACGCGATTCAAGATAGAATCTCATTAATTCCTGCAAATTAACACGTGTTTACATTGTTAGATAGTTTAGTTAATTGCATGCTTGAAATCATACTTATGGACGATGGATTCTACGTGATCAGATCGCACTGTGTTGCGTTTTGTGTGATCGTGGACCTAGAGTGACAGTTGTTAGTGCTTAGGCACCCTATGTTGGTGTGGGAGTGACACGACATCGGTGTGGGAGTGGTGGGGTGACGCCTAGAGAGAGGGTCACTTGATGTACCCCGGGGTATAGCTAGTACCGGTGTGGGAGTGGTACATTCGGAGTGTCACTCGTGCTGGGGGAAGTAGAACCACCTGGAGCCTGTTAGGCCGGAGTAGCCAGTACGCTATCCGAGGGGTTGCTGTTTGGTCTCAGCGGGTCGGTGTTTTCCGTGTTCGGTCGTGTGGTTGGCGTGTTTTGCCGAGACGCTGGTTGTGGGCTCCGTGGTAGAATAGTTTCAAAATTATGCATGTTATATTTCGAATGCATGCGTTTTATATCAAAATTTAGGAATTGTGTTTACTGCTTTACTTGCTTAATTTATCTATATTTGTGTTGCTGCACTTGTGGGTGCGTGAGTGGGCGGTGGGGATCGAAGGATCCTACTGAGTCTTTTCAATGGGACTCACCCTTGCGGTTTTCAGGTGAGGGTTCCAGGCAGGCGTAGCGAGGAGAATGTTGCTTTAGGTCGCGTGCCAACAGCCGCTATTCCGGGGTATGTCCCGATGTAGTTGTTATTTTATTTTCTGGCCTGTACGCTTAATTATTTCTTTTCATTTAGAGTATGTAATTATTTGTTGAGTCAAGTCGCATTGTAATAATTTTTAATTCTTGCACTTCCTTTTCAATTCGATGCAATGTGAATGTTTAGCTTAGTTTATTATTTATTTTTCAGACTTATCAAGATCCTAGTTTGGCTCCAAATTAATGATTCGGTACCCATTTAGTAATCGGATCCCCGATTATAGGGTGGCGGGTCGTTACAGTTGATATCAGAGCATTTGGTCTGGCAAATAAATGAATAACTAGGTTAAATATCGTAATTTTGGCAAATAATTACATTATCCCGTACAGGCACGGCGGTAGTGTAGGTTTTAAGATTCTAATTAGAACTTTTCGATTTTTGTGATTGTAGGCGATTAGATGGCTCCTAGGAAGAGGATGTCGATTTTTAGAGAACAGGGAGATGTCCCTAGTGGATCTGAGGCTGGTAGGCCGAATATGAAGCGTTCCATGGAAGATATGATGGACACGATGGCTGGATACCAGACTCGAGACCCTAGTGAGAGTTCTAGTTCTCGGGGAGGGCCTTCAGCTGCTCTAGAGAAATTCTTGATGCTGAAGCCGCCTCATTTTACCAGTCGTCTCGACCTTGATGAGGTTGTTCACTGGTTGAGGGAGTTGGAGAAGACTTTTGATACCATGGATTGTGCGGCAGTTGAGAGGACTCCGTTGGCTACCTTCATGTTAAAGGATGATGCCTACGACTGGTGGACCACTTTGAAGAGTTTGTCATATGCGGATAGGAATCTCAGGGAGATTCCATGGGAGACATTTGTGAAGGAACTCAATGCGCAGTACTTCCCTAGGCATGTCCAGAAGGCCAATGAGAGGGAATTTATGGAGTTGACCCAAAGAAGCATGACAGTGCTCGAGTACCAGATGAAGTTTGTTTCGTTTGGGATGTTCGTGCCTTCTATTTTAGGAGACGAGGAGCGTCGGACTGAGAGGTTTGTGGATGGACGGAGGTCCAATTTGAGTAGTTTTGTGGCATCCCACTGTTGTACGGATTTGGCATCGGCGGTTAGGTATGCCGCGGTAGTAGAGACACAGTATGATCAGTCAGCTCGGGAGAGGGGACTGACTACTCAGGGACCAGCTCATGGCAGGGGAAAGACAGCAGCAGCAGTAGCTCCTTCGTCCGGATTAGGATCCTCTTCACTCGGCTCCAGATTCAGGAGGTTCTTTCGAGGCGGTGGCCGCAGCAGTGGCAACAACAGTAGTAGCAGACCCGGGCAGAGCCAGCAGAGTTAGTCAGTGTCCAGTGCCCAGCAGGAGGCAGCTCAGAGGCTTCCGACAGCTTGTCAACATTGCGGTGGTACTCACGGTGGGACTCAGTGTCCTGCATTTTCTGAGAGGTGTTACACTTGTGGCTAGCAGGGCCATTTGGTGAGGTATTGCCCGTAGGGGCATAGTCAAGGACAGGGGCCAGGTGATCAGAGGAAGCCGAGGACCCAGGGGAGAGTTCTAGCTATCTCTAGGAAGGAGGCTCGTGCGTCCAACTTGGTAGAAGGTACACTTTCTGTCCTTGGGAACTCTGTGCATGTGTTGATTGATTCGGGTGCTTCGCATTCTTTTATTTCTGAGCAGTTTGTAGATATTTTTTCTGCACCCGTTGATGAGATATCGGATGGACTGATGGTAGAGGTTCCTTCTGGGGATTTCATGTTGTCTTATAACTATTTGAGTGAGGTTCCCTTTACCATTAAGGGTCATGAGTTACCTGCCCAGTTAGTTGTGCTTGCCATTCGCGACTTTGATGTCATCTTGGGCATGGACTGGTTGGAGGCTTATTATGCCAAGGTGGACTGCCATAAGAAGAGGGTACGTTTCTCTATTCCGGACATCCAGACCTTCTACTTCTAAGGTATTAGGCTCTCTTCTCATGGTATTCTTATTTCTGCCTTTAAGGCCCAGAGATTGCTTGTTGGTGGCTGTGAGGCTTTCCTTGACTCTGTTATTTTAGCTGATGTTAGTAGTAGTTCCGGTCCTTGGGAGGTGTCTGTAGTTTGTGACTTTGTTGATGTGTTTTCTGAGGAGTTGCCTGGCCTCCCTCCTCAGCGAGAGGTTGAGTTCACTATTGAGCTTGTACCGGGTACGTCGCCCTTATCTAAGGCCCCGTATCGGATGGCTCCGACTGAACTCGCTGAGTTGAAGGCGCAGTTGCAGGAATTGTTGGATAAGGGTTTTATTCATCCCAGTACTTCTCCGTAGAGTGCTCCAATTCTGTTTGTCAGGAAAAAGGATGGTTCTCTGAGGTTCTGTATTGATTATAGACAGCTGAACCAGATGACGATAAAGAACAAGTACCCACTTCTGAGGATCGATGATCTAATGGATCAGTTGCAGTCTGCGAAGGTGTTTTCAAAGATTGACTTGGGATCAGGGTATTATCAGATGAGGATCTGTGAGTTTGATGTTAGTAAGACGGCCTTTAGGACTCGGTATAGACATTATGAGTTTTTGGTTATGCCTTTTGGCTTGACCAATGCTCCGGCGGCTTTTATGGATTTGATGAACCGGGTCTTCAGGGCCAACCTGGATCAGTTTGTGGTGGTATTTGTAGATGATATTTTAGTATACTCTTCTTCTGAGGAAGAGCATGCCACACATCTTCAGATGGTATTGCAGGTTCTGAGAGATCACCAACTCTATGCCAAATTTAGCAAGTGTGAATTCTGGCTAGATAAGGTGCACTTCTTGGGGCATGTCATTTCTGGAGATGGCATTGCAGCGGATCCAGCCAAGATTGAGGCAGTAATGGATTGGAGCAGACTGACAATAGTAACTGAGATCAGGAGCTTCTTGGGGTTAGCAGGATATTACAGACGGTTTGTCCAGGGTTTTTCTTCGATAGAGACCCCCTTGTCGAGGATGACTCGTAAGGGAGTTAGTTTCATGTGGACCGAGGAGTGTGAGCGGAGTTTCATTGAGTTGAAGACTCGCCTCACTTCGCCTCTAGTGTTGGTGCTTCCATCAGGTTCCGGTGGATTTGTGGTTTATTCAGATGCATCTCATCGAGGTTTGGGTGCGGTTCTAATGCAACATGGTAAGGTTGTAGCCTATGCTTCTAGGCAGCTGAAGAAGCATGAGGAGAACTATCCCACTCATATCTTAGAGTTGGTAGCTGTAGTATTTGCACTGAAGATCTGGCGGCACTATTTATATGGAGAGAAGTTTTAGGTTTTTACCAACAACAAGAGCCTGAAATATATATTCACGCAGAAGGATCTGAACTTGAGGCAGCACAGGTGGATGGAGTTTATCAAGGATTATGATCACGACCTTTCTTATCATCCGGGAAAAGCAAATGTGGTAGTAGACACCTTGAGTAGGAAGACGGTCGTATCATATCTTATGGCTCAAGAATGGAGGTTATTTGAGTAGGTTGTGGAATCTTCCTTTAGGGTTCCACGAGAGGATGATAGAGCCGTGTTGGCCAGCTTAACTGTAAGGCCAGCAGTGTGCCATGCTGTAATCGAGGCTCAGAGGGCAGATGCAGAGTTACCGCAGGTTCTCCAGACACCAGAGGTGGAGTTGTGGGATGATGGTACAGTCAGATTTAGAGGCAGACTCTATGTTCCAGCTGAGAAAGACGTGCGCAGGAGTGTCCTGGATGAGGCGCACCGTTCTAGATATGCAGTGCATCCTTGAACGACTAAGATGTATCATTGTTTGAGGAGGCACTTTTGGTACCCTGGTATGAAGAAGGACGTGGCTGATTATGTGCCAAGGTGCCTGACTTGTCAGCAGGTTAAGGCAGAACACCAGAGACTAGGAGGATTGTTGCAGCCTTTGCCGATCCCGGAATGGAAATGGGAACACGTGACTATAGACTTTGTGATGGGATTACCTGTGTCCCCTGGCAGAAGAGACACGATCTGGGTCATTGTTGATCGATTGAGCAAGTCGGCACAGTTTCTGGCTATTAGGAAGGACTGGTCAGTCGGTAAGTTGGCTAAGTTGTTTGTGGACCGGATTATCTTTCTGCACGGGGTGCCCTTACCCATCGTGTCAGACTGGGATCCGAGATTTACTTCTAGATTCTGGAAGAGTTTTTAGAAGGCCTTGGGCACGCAGTTAGCCTTCAGCTCGGCTTATCATCCCGAGACTGGTGGGCAGTCGGAGAGGACCATTAAGACACTGGAAGATATGCTCAGGGCATGTTGCCTAGACTGGGGAGGTTCTTGGGAGAAGCACTTGTCTACAGTGGAGTTTTCCTACAACAACAGTTATCATTCCAGTATCGGCATGGCGCCTTATGAGGCATTGTACGGGCGGCCGTGTCGATCTCCTGTAAATTGGTCTGAGATTGGCGAGAGGCAGATAGCAGGGCCTGAGTTGGTACAGCAGTATGCTGAGGTTGCCAGAGTGGTGCAGCAGAGGTTGACTACAGCTCAGAGCAGGCAGAAGAGTTATGCATACGTCCGCAGGAGACCACTGGAGTTTGAGGTTGGGGACCACGTGTTTCTCCGAGTCTCACCCTCCAAGGGTGTGATGAGATTCGGGAAGCGAGGTAAGCTGAGTCCGCAATATGTTGGGCCTTTTCCCATTCTTGTTTGAATTGGGAAAACGGTATATCAGCTAGCCTTGCTGCCCAGTCTTGTAGGAGTGCACGATATGTTCCATGTTTCTTTACTGAGGAAATATGTTCAGGATCCATCTCATGTTTTGGACTTTTCAGAGTTGGAAGTCGCTGAGGACTTGTCCTTTCCAGAATTTCTAATACGTATTGAGGATTGCAGGGAACAGGTCTCTCGGAACAAGGTTGTTCCTTTGGTTAAGGTGGTTTGGCAGCATCGCTCCGGAGGCGAGGCTATATGGAAGCGAGAGGATGAAATGCGGGAGCAGTTTCCCTACCTTTTCTTGTAAGTTCTCTGGTGAGCTTGTACCATTATTTTTCATTCTCGTTATTTTGTAGCAGGCAATTTCGGGGACGAAATTCTTTTAAGGAGGGGAGAATGTAAGGATTGAGGTTTCGGATCTGGTTATCAGTTTCGGGGTCGGATCCCTTAGTTTGGGCCCTGATGGGGCTGGGACTTAGTTTCCCAAGCTCAACGCGGTTCCAACGGCGTCCAGCAATGTGGACATGTTTTAGGTTGGCTTTGGGCCGCGAGAGTACCGCCCCGGTCTTATCGTCTGAATGGCATCTTGTATGGACGACGCCATTTCGAGTACGACCCTGGTATGTCAGAGTACGACCCGGTCTTATCATCTGAATGACGTCGGGCTTGGATGACGCGTTTTTTCCAGTTTCTGTTTGATCCCATGAACCCTCCCTCCTTTCCCTCATTCTAACCTTTCTCTTCTCTCTCCTCTCTTCCCTCTGACCTCCAGCACCCTTTCCCCCTCTCCTTCCTCTCCTCTCCCCTTTCCTCCTCTCCCTCCACTCCATTAACTTCCCAACTTCCTCCACTACCACCAACACTTCCTCCGCGGTGCATTTCTCTCCGGACGGCGGCCGACGTCCTGGTGGAGTAACGGCGTCCACGGTGGTATCGGCGGCGACGTGTGGCGACGCGGGTCGGCGGCTTGGAGCTAGGAGGAGTTCGAGTAGCCGATAGGGTGACGATTCCCGTTGTATTTCGTTTAAAACCATGTTTTTCCTACTTTGGAGCATGTTTATGAGGTTTTTGGGGTGAAAACACTAATTGCACGAAATGAGAAATTGGGGGTTTTTAATGGGTATTTAGGTTTTTCTCCTCCCTCTCTACTTTGTGTTCTTTTGTACGATTTGGGGGAGGAAATCCCATCCCGTAGATTGGGAGATGGCGGAGGAAGAACCTGTCTGTGAGGGTTAAATAGCGTCGGGGGACAGCGACGCCTTTTAGAAAGGCGTCTTCCACCCACTATGCGATTTAGCCCAAATAACAGACTCTATCTCTGGACTGATGAGCGTCCAGGGACAGCGACGCCTTTTGAACAGCAACTTTCATGTACGACGTGTTTTAATTTTTGTCATTATTAAGCGACTAGGGACAGCGACGCCTTTTAAACGGCGACCCGTTTGGACGACGCGATTTAGGCCATATTCTGAGGCCCATTTTCACATGAACCAATTTAGGAAGCATGAATAACGTCGGCCTTAGGCGACGCGATTCAAGACAGAATCTCATTAATTCCTGCAAATTAACACATGTTTACATTGTTAGATAGTTTAGTTAATTGCATGCTTGAAATCATACTTATGGACGATGGATTCTACGTGATCGGATCGCACCGTGTTGCGTTTTGTGCGATCGTGGACCTAGAGTGACAGTTGTTAGTGCTTAGGCACCCTGTGTCGGTATGGGAGTGACACGACGCCGGTGTGGGAGTGGTGGGGTAACGCCTAGAGAGAGGGTCACCTGGTGTACCCCGGGGTATAGCTAGTACCGGTGTGGGAGTGGTACATTCGGAATGTCACTCGTACTGGGGGAAGCAGAACCACCTAGAGCCTGTCAAGCCGGAGTAGCCAGCGCGCTATCCGAGGGGTTGTTGTTTGGTCTCAGTGGGTCGGTGTTTCCCGCGTTCGGCCGTGTGGTTGGCGTGTTTTGCTGAGACGCTGTTTGTGGGCTCCGTGGTAGAATGGTTCAGAATTATACATGTTATATTTCGAATGCATGCGTTTTATATCGAAATTTAGGAATTGTGTTTACTGCTTTACTTGCTTAATTTATCTATATTTGTGTTGCTGCACTTGTGGGTGGTGGGGATCGAAGGATCCCTATTGAGTCCTTTCGATGAGACTCACCCCTGCGATTTTCAAGTGAGGGTTCCAGGCAGGCGTAGTGAGGAGACTGTTGCTTTGGGTCGCGCGCCAGTAGCTGCTGTTCCGGGGTATGCTCCGATGTTGTTGTTATTTTATTTTCTGGCCTGTACGCTTAATTATTTCTTTTCAGTTGGAGTATGTAATTATTTGCTGAGCCAAGTCGCCTTGTAATAATTTTTAATTATTGCACTTCCTTTTCAATTCGATGCGATGTGAATGTTTAGCTTAGTTTATTATTTATTTCCCAGGCTTATCAAGATCCTGGTTTGGCTCCAAATTAATGATTCGGTACCCATTTAGTAATCAGATCCCCGATTATAGGGTGGCGGGTCGTTACATTGTCACTGCTCAATGCGTCACATTGGGCTCAACGACTAGCGAATTGCGAAAGCAACATGAAAAGATGAGTACCTACTCCATACTGGTTCACTTACAAGAGTTATTTAGTGACAAGAATAGGGCGGTAGAGGTATGAGATATCTTGGAGTCTTTTCCATGCAAAGGTGGTAGAAGGATCGCTAGTTCAAGCTCATGTCCTCAAAATGATTGAGTAGATTAAGAGACTTGAAGGACTTGGGTTCCCAATAGTCCGTGAACTTTAGATTGATGTGATCCTACAATCCCTTCCATACTTTTATTCCAACATTGTGATGAACTTCAACATGAATATGATTAATTGTTGAGTAATTTATGGATTTACATTATTTTTCATATTTTAGTCATAACAAAAGTATAAAAATGTCAGAACAAATGATCAAATTTTAACTGTTTATGATGACTAATTGTATTCAGGTTTAATCGCTTCAATTCTATGAGAAAATCGCTAAGTGTTCTATCGATTAATGTTTTGAACGCTTCTGCAATTAACACCTCCATATAGATTAACAATTTAAGTGGCATTTTGATTACCATTATTAGGCATGTAACGACCCGCCATCCTATGACCGGAGACCCGATCACTAAATGGATGTCGGCCCATTAACTGCGAGTTCACACCCGGATCTCATACAACACATCTGGAGGAGTAAGCGTTAAACAAGGCTAAATATAACAATGACACGGACCTACAAAGATATTACAAGTGCGCAGGAAGGAAGATAACAATGTCCGTATACAGTCCAACAATAATTACATGGTCCAATAAATTAAATAAGTACAGGCAGAAGTAAAGTACAACAACATCGGGGCATACCCCGGAACTGAGATAGCTGTTGGTCTGCACACCAAGGAGACACCACACGCCGCCATACGCCACGAGGTCCACACCTGAAACAGCAGGGAGTGAGCCACACCAGAATTGGGCTCAGTAGGGATCATCCGATCCCCCGCCTCCCACTCACACACCCACAAGTGCAATGATACAGATATATGGCAATTAAGTAAAGCAGTAAACATGGCTCCCGAACCTGATATGAAACGCACGCACCGATAAAGTAACAGGCATAGTTCTAAGTAATCCGAAAAACCCAACACAAAGTCACGACTCACAACCAAGGTCCACGAAGCCACCAAACCACACTGTCAACCGCAGACAACGTCGCCTCACAAAACCACCAACACTCATGCATGTCCTCCCCTACAGTGTTCCGGGGCACCGTAGGGTGAGGCAGTGAGTCAAACTAGGACTAGCTGGGACTAGTGAACCACCACTGCCCAGCTACGTGTGCATACAAGCAGTCTAGACTACTGTCCTACCGACCAGACTTCCTCCACGCCAGGCCTCGGCGCTTCAGGAGGGCCCTGGGGACCGGCGAAACCCTCGTCAAGCCGAAGCTACATGAACTACCCACAACCCTAACCTCCCCGACTGCGTCAGGCCAAAGGGCGAAGGGTACCACTCGTAACCTTGATCACAGGTCACATCAGGCCTAGTGGCTAAGGGGTAAAACAACTCCAACAATACCACAACCAGCTCCACGGCAAGAAACGCGCCGGAAGCTGCCACGACAAACAGGGAAACTCCGACCCGCTGAGACCAAACAGCAACCTCTCGGATAGCGCACCGGCTACTCCCGCCCAACGGGCTCAAGGTGGTTCTGCTTCCCTCAGCCAAAGGTAAAACACAACATGTACCATTCCCCCACCGGTACGGCAACAATGCCTCACAGACACCAAGGCCCTTCCCCATCGGCCCATGGTGACAAACGTAAACCACAGTTGTTCCAATTCCATATCCGCATAAGCACACACACACATAACATGATTCCATTCACACAACAAACCTCCGCCTTGACGTACAGTTAAAGTATGCATTTGAACCATCTAACCGTGAAACATGTGTTAATAACAAGAGTTAATGCAATTCTGTCTTGAATTGCGTCGACCGAGGCCGACACCATTCAAGTCCCTCAAATTCATTCATTAAAACCCGGCCTCAGATTATGTCTTAAAACGTGTCGTTCTGGGAAGCCGCCCTTTAAAAGGCGTCAGCGTCCTCAGACACTATTCACACCAAATTCCGAGATTGCAGAGACCTCAGTCGGGGGAATTTCCTGTCTAATTGGCGTCATGATGGCCCGATGTCCTTCTAAAAGGCGTCGTCCATACATGACGTCTTTTAGCGCCAGATTCCCCGAACTGACAGAGACTCGGTGGAGCGATTTTTGCCTAAAAGGCGTCATGATGTCCCGACGTCCTTCTAAAAGGCGTCGTCCATACATGACGTCTTTTAGCGCCAGAAGCCGAGTTCTATCCTCAGCCCGAGGGCTACCTTTTTCACCCCCAAAATCAAACCAAACGGAGGGGGAAAAGGAGCAAGCTAAACCATCACAAATCCACATTCACAGAAACCCTCATCCCCATCAAGAAAGCTCCTAAACATGCTCGTTCTACCCCCAAACACATCAAGCATCACATGGAAACTACGGACGAAACATGTACAATCCACGCAAGGTTCGTCCCCCTACCGGTTCTTGAACTCCTCCAAGCTCCGTGCCGCCGACCTGCCGCACCGCAGACCGCCGCCGGTACCCCCGAGGACGCCACCACTCCGCCGGGACGTCGGCCGCCGTCCGGAGAATGGAACGCCGCGAAGGAAGTGGTGGTGGTAGAGGTGAGAGGTAGGGAGGTGTTGGAGTGGTGGAAGAGGAAGAAGAGGAAGGGAAAGGGGAAAAGAGAGTCGGAGAGGGCGGAGAAGGCGAGGAGAGAGAGAGTGAAGGCGAGAATGAGGGAAAGAAGGGGAGGCTCGCGGGGTCAATCAGAAACTGGATAAAATGCGTCGACCGAGACGGACGCCTATCAGACGACAGGACGAGCCGTACTGACAGCGCTCTGAAACGCGTCGACCACCACGGACGCCGTTCAGATGACAAGACCGGCACCGTACTCTGACATCGCAGGGTCGCAGTCTGAATGGCGTCGTCCATCATGGACGCCGTTCAGACGACAAGACAGGGACCGTACTCTCGAGGCCCGAAACTCGCCCACGTGGCACAATAGCAACAGACTTAAATGGCGTCCACCCAGCCAGACGCCGTTTGAAAGGCGTCGTGAAGTGCAGACGTCATTCAGTCAAAATTCTCAAGACTCCTCAGGGTCGAAACCAGAGGATCCGGCCCGAACCCGACCCGAATACTGAACCCGAAACCTCAGTCCTTACAAGGCAAGTATCGGTTGCGCTTTAAGTCTTATATCAATTAACTCTTTGATTACCGTCTTAAGTCTTATATTGATTAGCTCTTCGATTACTGCCTTAAGTCTTAAATCGATTAGCTCTATCCATTACTATTGTAAGTTTCACATCGATTAATGCTTCGATTGCCGACTCAAGTCTTACATCGATTGACTCTTAGATTAGTGTCTTTAAACACATTGATTAATGCTTAAGATTCAATTACACTGGAAGAATCACTTTGATTAACGTTTCCAAAATCACTCTGATTATCATTTTTTCTTGGCCATCAATTAAAGCTTTGTGTTACTTCGATTAACTAACGAACAACAATCGATTTGCACTCAAGTGTTACATCGATTAACACCTTATTGATGTACGTTACATCACTTCGATTATGTCTTCGATTAACATTATATTGATTTGATCGATTAACGACCATTTTAGTTAAGAATTATAGCGGCTTAACTCTAGTCATATCTCTAATCTAAGTGAGAGTCGTATGAACTTTGATTAACGGTTTAACTTCGATTAACGGTTAAATTCTCACTTCGATTAATAAATGACTTACAATGATTACATCATCAATTATGCTCACTAACTGTGTTACAATTACCAATGAGAATTTAAATCAGTTAGCTGGCACTCTTAGTATGTACTTTATATATACTTTTTGACTGATATCTCTGTCATATCTTTAACTTATAAATTATGTACCTTTTCGATGCTACTATGTACTATCCTTACTTGTCAAATCTTTGAGTGACAAATTTCTTTGTAGCTACTTTACTTCACTTTTTTTTATCTCTTTCTATCAGACTACTAACTAACTGACATAAGGCAAAGAAAAGCTACTTTCCTTTCCTGTGTTTAAAGTGTTTTTTTAGGACCCTGATTTAAGGCAAGTTCTGCACCCGAGGAAGCTTCCAAGCACTACTTTAGCTCAAATAGAAGTCTAAGGATACTCTCTCTCTCTCTCTTTCTATTTTGTCTCTAGGAAATTTAAATGTTAGACTCAAGCGGGAATCCTGCATATCTCTCTCCAATTAATCTAACAGGCAGATTTTTGAAGAATAGAAGATCTTCACCAGAGAGAAGGAAGAACCCCTAGAACCAAATATAGACAAATCCATACTACTGAGCACAAGGAATTCAAGAGAGAGAGCTGCGCCTAAACACCTAGCAAAAAGACCTGTGTGAACACTTTAAGAGCTTAGCTTCAGCATTCTCTACAAGAAGCTCTTGAAGATCTTCCTCTGATCAAGACCAGTGTTCTTTACTATTTCATTAATTATTGCCTTGATCTGTGTTGTGTTCTTTCAGAAGAACACTTGCTTGTTGTGAAACAGTCACTCTCATTTAGTTTAGGTTATTATTTGTTCCTCTTCCAGTGTGTGGAAGAGTAGACCTGTTTGCAGACATGTGGTCATATCCCCTTCTGTGAATTAAAGAGTAGACCAGTTGAGTCTGGGTGTTGTAAGACTAGCAAGGGATCAGTACCTTGTGATGTTGTAAGACCAGCAAGGGGTCAGTACTTTATGTGTTGATTGACCAGCAAGGGGTCAATTCCTTGTGGAGTGAAAATCTCCAGAGGTCGCTTGGAGACTAGATGTAGATCTGGGTAGACCAAACCAGTATAAATCCTGTGTCCAGTTATTTTGTGTGATTGCTTCCTTCTTCCCTCTCCGTCTATGCACTTTTAAGCTTCCACATCTATGTTTTCAGTCCTACATTTTTTATTACCCCATTCACCCCTCCTCTGGGTTAGTCTAGCCTTGGAAACAAGCGGTATGAGTCTGGTCTCTCATCTTATTTGACCTAACAGTCAAGAGAATATTGGCCATGACAAACAATTATAATGAAGGTCAATCTATCAAATGTCCTTCATTGTTTGAAGGAGCATACTACTCTTACTGGAAATACTGTATGGAATATTTTCTTAAGGGAGTTGAGCTTGACCTTTGGAGAGTGTTTAAAGATGGTGATTACATCATAAATGTGCCCAGACTGAGTACAAACACTTATTGTCTTTGGATAACAGGGCAAAGAGTATTCTCTGTTGTGCACTACTATCAAAGAAGGAATGCAACCAGATTTTTGCTTACAAAACTGCTCAAGAAATGTGATAGAAACTTCACTTGACCTATGAAGGCACGGATAAAGTCAAGGAGATTGGGATAGACATCCTGGATACACAATATGAGAAGTTCAAGATGGAACCAAGGACGACTATCACCCAAATATATTCAAGATTTACTGACATTACAAATGAGTTAATGGCTCTAGGAAAGGAATACACATCTGGATACCTTATTCAAAAAATTCTAAGGTCTCTTCCTAGTCAATGAACACTAAGGGTGGCCGCTATTAAGGAAGCTCATGATCTCAATAGCATGTCACTTGAGAAGCTCATTGAGTCCCTTATGGACCATGAGATGAACATGGAAAGACTAGAGGAGAGCACCTCCAAGAGAAAGGTTTCCACCGCTCTTAAGATCACACAACCGAGCTCAAGTGAAGTATCTTTAGTAGAAGACTAATCGATCACACACGTGCATCATTAAACACTCGCGCAATCGTCAAGTTAGAATAAACCAAACTTACGTATTTTAAACACATAGTATGAAGCAAGTGGTGAGGATGGATTGAATCCACAGGGAGATCTTAGATTTTAGAATTGAAAGTGTTGAGTTTTTAGGGGAAAAACAGAGAAGAAAGAAGAGGGAGCATGATGATTTTTGATAGAGAACGGACTTATTACGAACTCACAAAAAGAGCACTTCTAAATGAGCATAATTAAACTATCTACTGAACTAAGACTACTGCTAAAAAATTAAATAAAATAAGAATACAAAATTTAAGTGATGTCAACAGCAGAAAAACAAAGAGTTGTATAAGAAAAAGATGGATAAAATGCTACTTATTCCAAACAAACTACCATCAAAACACATCAGAACTATATGACAGTTTACAGGGACATTGAAAATGGAAACATAATATGACTCTCGGAAGACCACTTTTACAGAAAATACTCAAAATATTTTGTAACATAGATAACTAAAAAACTAGAGAGAGAGAAGATAGAGAGAGAAAACAAGTATTTGCAACCGTCACAGCCCTTTGCGTGGATCCCTGGCAGCCCTAGACTGCTCCCAATGGTTAGTTGCAGTGCCTCGAGTCCACCTTCAGACCCTCATAGCCGTTGATTTGAGAGAGATGTAGAGAGATAGAGAATGAAAACTAGAGAGAGAGAAAGAGAAAGGGACATGTTGCTACAGTACTCGCGGTACTGTAGTTGCTACAGTACCCTTGGATACTATAGCAGATTGAGGGAGAAAGAAAGAGAGATAGAGAAGGTGGGGGAAACGAAGAATGGGTCAATTTGGACTCCCCCTCTTTTGTTTTATAGATAAAGGGGAGATTTTGAAAATTTTAAAAGTAATAAAGAGGTTTAAATTTTACATTAAACTCATCCCCTTAATTGGAGGATCCTCCTACAAGATAAAGAGGGTTTTTGAAATTTAAATTTTTAAAGAAATATCTCAATCTTTGAATTTCAAGATTCCCTTTTTTCTCTCTCTTAGTTGGCATGTGGACCCCACTTAAAGAGAGAACACAAAAATGCCATCTAACCACTATGCCATCTGTTCGTTCATGTCCTACATCCACATAAAATAACAATTAAATCCCTGTGGCAATTAATAAATTTTTTAGATGTATATTAAATCTTTGATTATTATCGAGAAGCCCTTATTGAAAATGAAATTCTCACACTCAATTAATCCCATGAAATGATTATATTTTCAATTCCAAATTTTACAAAATTGATACATCTGAAAGCATCATTGATTTATCTATCATTCCATATGATTTTGTACATAAAATCGCAAGTGTAATGTGCCAATTCCATCTATTTATTATCCAAAAATATGTAATTATCACATCCCCTAACTTAATCATTGCTAGTCCCTTAGCAATACAATCAATGAAAAATTAGGATTACCATGATTAGTAAAAAAAATCAAAATTCATTTTTAAAGGATATCTATCACAAATGGTAGGCATTTTAAGTTAAAGTTCTCATTCTCCCCCTACTATACTTGGAATCAGGACAAGTGATTGTATATAACAGTTGACATGCTTGGAGTTCATTTCCCTGTCTGGTATATCCTTGCCTTTGTTGACCTTTGGAGAAGAACTACCTAGGGGAGATAAAGAAAAAGAGAGATTTCCTAATCAATTGGCTAGGCCCGCTTTTTGATTTTCACTCTGACTAAACACTTTTTAGGATTTGATCTTATTTTGTTGTGAGGGACTTTTTTATTTAGTGCGGTTCTTTTCATTTGGTTGCGCTTTGAGAGTGCGTACTTTTTGCCACCCTCTTTACTTTGACTCTTTTGAAGCATATTTATTATTTCTTTTTTGATTTCCATGCTTCTAATTGTCCATTTTTTGAGATGACCACCTCAAGCCTTCACAACCTACCTCTGAGCCCTCACACCCTTGCTCACCTGTACAATCTATTCCCTCAGTAGTTCTATTGTTTGAGTGTACCACTACCTAGACAATGTTCTTGCCCTAGCTTCTATTCATCCCATTGAGATTGTACAGACTTTCACTCCTCCTATTTCTTTACCTTTACAGCCACCTACAACTACTAGAATCCACCCTCATGTTGATACTCTAGGAGAACCTCCATTTAGGGAACCTTCGCCCACTCCAATTTCTTCATCCCTAGCTGTAGGTCCCTCTCCACTAGTAGTTGTTCCTTGTCCACAACATTTAGAGGCATCTACTTCTATATCTATTCCTTCAACTACCGGTGCATCCTCTAGCTTTGTTTCCCCACTCCAACTAGACTATCTACTTCCACTGCATTCTCTCCTCTTGTACCCAGCTCATCATCTGGACATGCAAAGGAACCTTTGCATTCTTTCATGCTCAGGAATTCTTTTCTGAAGTAGCTTCTACTTCCACACACCACCCATGTACATTCTTCTATTCTACCTACCTCTTTGACTCTACCCTTGATTGCACCTTCTGAGTCGGCACTTCCCAAAGAAGTTGTTCCTAGTTTCCAGTCAAACCAGAACCGCAAGAGTATGCAGCTCCTACAGCAGAAGAAGATGTCAAACCTATAACACAGTTGTTTACTAAGAGGAAGGCACCCACTTTAGCTGCTCTGCTGAAAGCTCCAAAGAAGTCAAAGAGAAAGACTGGGTACCACTACTTCCCATTATTCGTGGATGTCTTCTCCTCTACCCCTAAGGAAAGGCAGGTATACCTAGAATACAATTAGAAGAACGCTTATTAGAAGTTTGTGAGCTTCCCACACTGCTTCTCACTACATATATATAGATCAGTAGTTCTTTACTGGAGATAATGTAGAGAAAGTCAAGGACTAGTCTGCCATTTAGACTGAGAAAGAATGGGGTCAGTCAAACTCCTAACTATCTTTCTTGACTACCAGTTCTAGTAGAACACAACAAGGTCAGACAACAATAAGTTTGAAAGATTGGTTAGCTCAACAACATGAGGCCAAGTGGAGTCAGTATAAAGAAATTGCAAAAAGAGAGTACATGATTTTCCTTCAATACAAGTCAGGGAGAGATTACCTTCAGTTAGTTTCAACATGAAGTTCAAAGACTCAAGGCTCAGTATACTGGTGAAACTGTTCACCTCTCTATTGATTTGGATCCAAGCACAGTGCCCATGAAGTTTTCACAATTGACTTTCTGATGATGGACACCGAAGAGGGAACCCAGATTAGGGAGCTCTATAGGAAAATGAGAGCAAAGCATTCTGTAAAGTACAAGATTGATCTTCCTTTCTCCCATTTCATGAAGCAGGCTCTTCAAGACAAGAAAGTAAATCCAAAGACTTTATTGTATTCTCTCAAGCTTAGCGATACACTAAGGAAAAATGGGTCATTGCTTACCCAAAACAACATGAGTAGCTCCAGAAAATAAATAGAGAAAGGGGACCACATAGGAAGAAGCCTCTCTCTATAAGAGAATTTGAAGATGAACAATCGATTGCCTTTTTCCTAGAACTACATTTCAATTTTAGATGCATTTATTTGGCCTACAAGAACACGAAAAGCCTAGTTTCTCCACTAAACCTCCAAGGTTTAATTATTTAAGGACCTACAGAATTACAGTTACATGCCAACGTATGCATAATTATGAAAAATAGTATATTCATAAATATCGAAAAAGTATAAAGGCAATTATGAAAATTTCATATCTTATAATGCAATAGATGATCTTCATAGGGTCTTAAGTTAAATTTTTAAGAGTTCTAGATGTGTCCTCAAACCACTAAAAAAGAGTTAAATTCGGTAAAGAAGTGTTGAATGAGGGTATAAAGCCAATTATAGGAAATATATCGATTAAAATGTAAAAGTATTAAATGATAAAGATATTGGTAAGGTAAAGGATAAGGATATTGGTATGGTAAAGGATAAGAAAACTGGTAAGGTTTCTTAGCCCCCAAGAAACCCATGCCACCTCACCAGCCACATGTCATCTCCATCTTAAAAGAGGGGGGACACATGTCCCCATCTTAAGGCATGCCATCACCGATAAATAGGGGGGTAGCCCTCCTATCTCCCCCATCTCTTCTATCTCGCCCATCTCTTCTCCTTCTTCCTCAAGCATGCTAAGGAGAGAGAGAGAGAGAGAGAAAGGGAGAGGAAGAGAGGAAGAGATAAATATAAATATATCGAGAGAGAGATTTAGAGCTGCTCGCGGTGTTCTTCGCATGTGTAGGAGGAGGAGGTTCCTACCGTGCCCAAGTGCTGCTCGCAGTCCTGTCTCCATGGTTATTTTTTTATCGCAAATAGCATGTTTTCAAGCACATATTTTCCTACAAATGTAAGTATTTGCTACTAAGACAACATGTTCTTAAAACGATATAAGAGCTTAAATGGACACCCAACCCATGCCAATATTCCATTTTGTAAGTCTCCCATGTTAAAATTGAACATGCTTATGGATAGTGCCACCTTAGGAGTCCATGCGTCCAAATCATACAAGTATGCTTGTGACGTAGACATTAAGTTAAAAGACGCAACCCGAGGCAAACGGGTAAAATCCAGGGTATGGTTCTCCCGGTCCAGGTGGGACGGGTGGGTCCCCTTGCTGCGCAGTGGAAGTGCAAGTGGGCATTTTCCTTACAACTGGCTGCATGTCATGTTAAACCTCCTCATATTGTGGTTTAGATGCATGTCTGTTAAATAAGTGGAAAGATTCATGTTGTTCGTATGTTATATATTTATAACTTCATTCTATACCTTGATCTTTTAACCATGCCATGATGCTATGCCATGCCCCTATTATGCTTATACTCAAGCCATGCCACGATGCTATTCATGATTAAGTCAAGCCACGCCATGATGCTATTCCATGATCTTTATGTTTATACTCACGCCATGCCATGCTAGGCCATGATCTTTTTACCTTGCCAGGATTGCTGAAGCTTGTTATATTATATTTTTATCATGACATGATTAGATATCATTATCATGTTCCTTTCTATGTCGATATATGATAAGCCATATAGTGGTATCATGTGCTTGCTGAGTCGGTAAACTCACCCATACTATTTAACCCCCTTTCAGGAGAGGATCTTCCTGGGGCAGTTGAAGAATCTCTACGGTCTTAGTTAAGTTAAGCAAAGCTTAGTTTTTGTAAGTCCAGTCCCTATGTAAACTTACAAGTTGTACCCCTGGACTTGATGTACACCTAGATCTCTGCGGCTCTATGTAGATTATCAGAAGTTGAATCAAGTTACTATCAAGAATAGGTATCCATGTAGTGCTCAAAAGAGTGTGTGTTCATCATGTTATCATGGGTTTACTATGATTAATAATATGAAAAAGGATTGTGATCACCAGAAACCGAGGGTTTCAAAGAAAAGGTGATTGCTTACTAACCTTTCAAATCGGGAGAATATGAGGTTCTTTTGTTCTTCTCTTTCGGCCGGCCGAAAGAAAAGAGCCTTCTCTTTCTTTACTCTTGCTCTTCTTTTGTACCTTGCACAAAAAAAATCAAATAAACAATAAAACTATGATTAAAACTAAAATAGTGTAATATCTATTCTAATTAAGAATCTAAATATACAACTAAACTAAAAGAACTCACTTTTTGTGTTCTTTTAAACCCCCCTAAGGAGTGTAGGTTTGGAAATCATGAAGTGAGTGTGTGTGATGAGTTGATGCAATGAAAAGCTATGTGAAAAAAAAACAAGAAGAAACTAGAGAAGAAATCGGTTGGTTTGGCTCCTTGAAAGCCTTGATCTTCTTGAGCTTCAATGGTGGAAGAGGATGAAGAAACAAGAACTCCTTGTTATCCACGTTTTTCTCCCTTGAGGACCTTCAAACACCTTGTAGAGAGTTTCGAATTATCTAAAAACCAACCTTTTTTAAAGGTCAATATCCATATATATTTATAAGAAGTGACATTAGGGTATTTGGCCTTCAAAGGGACTCTCCCGCAGCTCGGACTTGCTCTGGACGATTATAATGGGAATTGGAAACCCTTCCAACTTCCGGAACAGGATTATCTCGGCCAAATCTTACTTATCAAGAAACTCTTAAAACGCGTCACTCAAGAGGGACGTCTTTTAGTTCATTAATACGGCCAAAACATAAATAAATCTGGAAAGGAAAACCGAAAATAATTAGGAAACCTGAAACGCGTCGTGTATATGCAACGTGCTTTAGATAAATGAGGAAATTAACCAGAATTGGAAATAGTAAACCTAAGCGGATTAGGACTTAAACGACGTCGCGTAAAGGCGACGCGATTCAATTAAATCCTCTTAAATTTACAAGTTTCAATTCCGAATTGATTTCTGCTAAGAATCTAAATGGCGTCGTGTAGGCGCGACGTGATTAAACAACTTTCGAGAAAATCAGTAAAAATTAATTAATGATTAACCATCAGACCATTCTGGGGCATTATCATTGTGACATGAAATTTACTCAATATGATGTAAAAATTAACGTGTCTACAGCTGCCCCATCTTGGCATTAATGGACTTTGCAAGGGAGTGAAATATACTGAAAAGGTGATGTGATCGTTCCAAATTGTGTGTCGTTAAACACTCATGAAAACGTTAAATCTAAATTTATCCGACTCATTCAAATCAAATTTTGAAAATTAATAATGGTGAGTCCGAGTCGATCCACATGGAGATAGAATTTTAATTTTGAAAACTTTGGACTTTAGTTAATCTAAAAATAAGTGAAAATTTAAGTAAACTAATTACTTAATTAAACTAAAATTAAGTTAACTAATGTTACCTAAAAATAAGATTACTTAAATTAAACAAATCTTTTTTTTCTTTTCTTTTTCAGAAATTAAACACTAGCATATATGGAAAATAAGCACGACTAAAAAAATTAACAAAGAAACTGTTATTTAACTAGGTGTAAATGATTAATTAACTAAAAATCATGAAACAACTTGCAACACTTAATGGTTTAATATCCTAAATAAACAAAACATTAAATAACAACTGACTAATCCTAATTAAATAAACAACTATTATACTAATGGGGGAAGGGAAAGAATAAAATAAAAGCAATCTGTGGGTTTTTGTGGGGGCTGCCGGCGCAATGGACCGAGCTGGGGGAAAGTGGTGCAGTGGACCACGACTTCAACTACTTGGCAGCTGCGTGTGGAAAGTAGGAGGAAGCTGTTGCTGCTAGAGGGTTGCTGTTGGCCGGGTAGGGGAGAGAAGGAAGCTGGGTTCACCAAGCGTGCATGGACGGTTGCTGCTGTGAACGCAGGGCTGCGCGTAGTGCACTGGTGCTGCTGTGAACGCAGGCCTGCGCGTAGTGCATTGGTGCTGCTGCTGCATGCGTGGAAGGATGCTGGAGGTCCTGGTTGCTGCTGCTTGTTGGAGGTGCATGCAGGTGCGGTGGGGCTTTGCTGCATGCATGGAAGGATGCTGGAGGTCCTGGTTGCTGCGTGGAGCTACTGGAGAGCGCTGGTGCAGGCTTCAACAAGTGCCGGGCAGGAGGAACTTGATGGCTGCATGCATGAACTCCACGTGGAGGGCTTCACCGCAGGAGGTGCTGGAAGAAGCAGCTGCAGGTTGCTTCTAGCATGCATGGCTGCAGAGAAGACGGCGCCGGGCAACGCGTGGAGGAGCTATTGCAGGTTGCTTCACCGCAGGTGCGTTGCTTCGCTGGGCAGCATGTGGATGAGCTTGCATGCATGCGCGGAAGTGGTTGGCTTGCAGGTTCGCAGGAGCTCGGACGGTGCCGGGTGGTGCGTGGAGAAGCAAAGGGTTGGAGAGGAGAGTCCGAGATGAAGACGGAGGAGGGAGGTTCACGGGAGAGAGGAACATAAACAGAGAGGGCTGCTGGGAAAATATTCAGAGAGAAAGAAGGAGAAATGGAGAGGCTGCGGGAGAGGGAGAAGGAGGAAGAGAAAGAGAGAGACAGAGGGCGAGAGGAAACGTAACAGGGAGAGAGGGAGTCTGCTGGAGAAACTGGAGAAGGACAGAGGAGAGCGTGCGTGGGGAAGCTGGGAAAATCACAGAGAGAGAGAGAATTGGGGCTGAGAAGTTCGGAATTGCCGAGGTTCTGGAGAAAGATTGGAGAAGGAAAAGGAGTAGGAATCCGAGTGGGAGAGGCTGAGAAGAGAGGGTCCGGCTGCGGTTGGGAAAGCGGTTAATATAGAGAGGAAGAGAGGCGTGGGAAGGAAACTGGAGAAGAAGTAGGACTGCGGTTGGGAAATTAGAGAGAATGAAGGAAATAGAGGGTTTTGGGAAACTCCAGAGAAGGAAGGAATCAAATTGCATTTTTACCCCTGCTTTAGTTGAAATCTGAACACTAGACCTCTCCCAAATTTCCAGAAACTCCACCAGCTGAACTGCATCATCGGCATGTCCTGTTCACATAAAATAAATATAAATTAGCGCATTATCATAAAAATATCATCATATTTATTCATTTCGTCTCGATTTTGTCGAAAAACCGCAAATGCGCTATACTCCTTTAATCACATAAAATGACGATGTTTTTAAGTCAGAATTGGATGAAATTGGTACCGTTGGACTTGTTACACAATTATCTTTTCATGCTATTTTGCAGATAAAAACATGAGTATGATGCATATGATTGCCCTTAAATGATCAATTTAACACTTTATCATGATGTCAAGGTGTGATGTGACATGCTCTTAACATCATATGATGGGAATCTTTCTCGAAACAATAAGTGATGATAACTTAAAGAAATCAATGGGATCAATCTTATCTGGATAGAGGAGACAAAGGAAACTAAAGGTCGATCAACTTCCGCGATTGGGAAGTACCCTAAGTTACAAATCCTATAGGTTTCGTCATGAAGAGCGGTTACTAACCAGTGTGGAAGTGCTGCAATCATGACGGATCTTAAGAGGAAACAAGAAATGTTGAGTGAGAAATCCAAGAAAGGATAGAATTCCAAGGATATCTTCAAGCGAACCTCAAAGATAATCAAGATATCCAATTCAAAATGAAATATTTCATATCACGTTGGGATTTATTAGATCAATGGTCTGAAATTTAATCAGGAATTAACCTTTATCTCAATTATATCAAAGTCCTACATGATGCATACTAGGCTAAAAGAAAAAGATAAAATAAAATATAAATTAATCAAGGATAATATTGTTAAACTGTCATCAATGAGTCAAGATACCAATTCTTGCAATTCAGCGCTAAGCTGAAGCTTGTTTCTCCACGTACCGTTTCACAAAAGTGGAACCATTGTCTCCATTAATTAACAATTTAATGGCCTATCCGTGTGATTAAGAATCCTCTGGAATTATCATTGTTTTTTTTTAGGGGAACTCAAATTCTAGTTTTATCAAATCCACAAGGTCCTTGATGTATCTAATAAATATTTATCATATAATAATGTGAATGCAAATCAATTACATTAAAGAGTACAAAGTAGAGATAACCGTCTTTTTAGTCACGGCTGGGACTTATGAACTCCCACAGTGGGACCTTAGTGGAATTGTCAGCTTTATTTTCACCTCTTGGTATTTCCTGCACTCAGCGTTTCGTTAGTAACTTCAAACAAATTATATATCATGGAATCATGGATTTTCAGCAAAGTAATAGAAATTCAGAAACCTGTTTAAAAGGCGTCGCTGTTTACAGACGTCATTTAAATGACGTCGTCCTGTCAAGACGCCATTTAACTTACAGAAACTCCTCTCTTTTCTGACTCCAATCCGAGCTCTGCTTGCCTTAATGCATATTCCTCCTTTAATTTGAAAGGGGCTTCCAATTTCGTAAATCACTCTATAAATCCCTTCTTTCTTCATATCAAAGCATTACAACAAGCACTCAAGAGGGAAACGTAGAGATTTCTCTTCAAGACTCAAGGAAAAGAGGTAAAGAAAAGTCAAGAAAAATCAATTCAAGGAGGATGAATTCCACACAAGATTCTTCAAACAAAAAGACGAGAAAGGCAATTGAAAAGCTTTCTGAGGTGAAGAATCATCTAAGTGGGTGGGATCCTAACTTACAAGTAAGCTATTCTCTCCTCTAATCAATTCCTCCTATGCAACTTTCTACATGATCTCCATATTTCAATTCTCTATCTAGGGATATCCTTTCTTCCTCGGTCCAAGAAGATTTTCTTCACTTCTATGGGTCTAAAAACTAGTTAACAAGATCAATTTTTCCATGCAATCTTATATATCCAAGTGGCATATCCAAGGATTGATAGTCCATGTCAAGCATTACAAGAGCACAAACATGGATTGGGCTGTGATAGGCGCTTTGATCGAACTATGGCATCCACAAACTCATACTTTCCTCTTTGCCACGTTTGAAGCCACCATCCTCTTAGAAGAAGCTGAACTCTTATTGGGCCTTCCCAAACTTAAGGTTAACAATGATGATCCTGATTTGAGTGAGATGATATTTATGAGGGAAAGAATCACGAGTCAACAATTATTGGAAAAGATTATGAAGCACCCAAAGGAAATTCAAGGCTGTCTTACAAATAAAGGAATCAATCTTGCTAAATTAGCTGAATGGACTTTGAAGAAGATAGAAGATTTTAAGGATGAAGATACAGAGAATGTAATGAAGGCATTCACCACGTGCTTAGCTAGAGCACTACTATTCCGTGCCCAAGATAATGTTCTAGAAGATGATCAAATCTGCGCAATCAATGAGATTTTCGAAGGGAAGCATATTAGCACAGCGATTCTAGCTTACCTCTACAGTGGGCTATCTACAACTTCTACGGGCTAACCTCCTTATAGCAGCATGCTCCTCTTGGCCTTATGGGTGGCATTCCACTTCAAGTTCAACTATAACAAGAGAAAGTTCCAAGGATATTTCAGACATATCAGTGCAGTCCTATCTTCGATATTGCCAACATTGTGAAGTTCAATGATAATATAACCAATCAAATGCCCAACCTTAAGACTCGAGCTGACTGTCGCAGTTATTTCAAGACTATGCCCAGAACTAGATTCGAATCTACGCCACTTGCTCTCATGGAAAAGGCAGTTCGAGTGCACCGTGGTGTTGGCACAGAGCTCCGACTGATCGGGGCGATCGAGTTCGTCCTTTATATTCCCCATCGGTGTCATCCTCAGCTTGGCATGCCTCACTATGAGTTTCCATAAATATCTTCTCTTTCTCCAATCAAGAAGCGGGTATTAGGAACTGATGAAGACTTCGCGGCGACCGAACTTATTGCAACTCTTTGGAACATCGGATTCACCCGTTGTGTGAATACTTCTCATAAAGCCAATAAGGAACTTTGGAAATCATATGTAAAGGAGCTCAAGAAAGTCTGACCTTGAAAGCTTTTCACCTTTCTTCCAATTTGATGTATTTTGATTATATTTTAATCAAAGAAATCATTCCTTAATATAGTAGAAATCCTCCGTTAATGCTTTACAATTTTCCTGTAATTTTTTCTTAAGTGAAACTGTGATTTTGTCTCAAAATATGAACTCTCGGGTTCAGTTAATTCAAATCGCGTCGACTCAAAGAGACGCTTTTCAATCCTAATCAATTTCCAAATTTAAAAATTCATCTTTGAGGAAGCCTGAATCGCGTCTGGTCATCAGGACACCTTTTTATTTTCTCTCTCCTATTTTTCAAAGATTTCCAGCAATTAATCCACTAAATGGCGTCGTCCTTACAAGACGCGAATATCCATTCTTTTCAAACTCTCCGTGGTATGGCCCTGAGTAGAAGAGGCGGTAAAATCGAATAGGTGTCGCCTTAGGGGGACGTGTTTCACTTATTTCAAAAATTGTTGTTGCCGCCTCAATTTGTGCGCTCCTAAATGGCGTCGCTGTCACAAGACACGATTTAAAGAATTCAAACAGGAGTTCGCGAGCCCGAGCCCCTTTCTTCCTCATTCTTCCTCTTCACTCTCTCTCTCTTCTCTTCTCCTTGCTCTCCGGTGACCGGCGTTCCCCTCCTTCTTCGGCCATCTACTTCGGCTCCGGTGGCCAACTCCGACTCCGACCACCGTCTCTCTTCCTCTCTTCCTTAAGCCCTCTCTCTTATGAACTCTCTCCCTCACTCTCTCCTTCTCTCTCTCTCTCGTCCTAAGATGGAGCAAGGAGGACCTAGCGGACTCGGTGGGATACGGCGCCGAGTTTCCGCCGTCGAGATGAAGGTGGGCGAGGAAGAGACCCTAGAAATAATATTGACCGAGGAATTGGTGCTTATGGAGGCGGCGGCCTTCATGGAAGTCGAGGAGACGGCGGCACCGGCCAAAGGAGGCGAGGAAGCAGTGGCAACAACCGAAGGGGCGGGCCCACGTTTGGTAAGTCTCAAAACGCTCTTCCTCATACTTTAAGTTCGATTTTGGGGGGAGAAAAATAGCCGACCATAGGTCCTAGGAACCTGTGGTGAAAGGCGTATGGGGACAGGGACGCCTTTTGAAACACGTCCCTGTACCCAAATGTGATTCAAAACAGGTGATTGATTCTCCAAATTTATTTTAAAATTGATTATTAATGTTCTAATGGTGATTCTGATTGAAAATTGCAGGGCACGATAAAGACCAGGATCTCCTCGGACCTGGTGGTGGCCGCTTACCGAGCTCTCCCGGACTTCCAGAGGGTGAGGCTGGCAGAGATGGGATTCCGAGAGATTTTAGAGATCGAGCCATTCTGGATTGACTTGGTACTGCTCCAAGTGTTGAGGGAGCAATGGCATGCTGAGAGCAGGGCATTCCTAATGCCCTAGGGAGATATGGTCTCCAGCCTCGAGAACGTGTGCCGGATCACCGGCCTTCTAGTGGAAGGCTGGGCGGTGAGCAGGATTACGTATCCCGACTACCACGGGTTGGCTCATGAGCTACTGGGCTTAGAGTGCACGGGATTGGAGGGTTGGGAGTCTCGGACCCTCCTCAGGACAGCTGTGGAGAGATCCCTAGGACTAGAGGAGCCTAGGCAGTAGCCCGATGAGTCCCGGGCCGAGTTGAGATCCCGACTAGCCAGGGCGGCTAGCGCAGTATGCTGTCAGGACCCTAGCGATAGGGTACCTGCTGACAGGGACCTTAGGAGGTTTTTAGTATTCTTCTTTGGTAGACTCCTCTTCGGGACGAAGGGCAACTACAACCATTGTCGCTTCCTGAGTCTCTTGGTAGACTTAGACTATTTAAGGAAGTATGCCTGGGGTGCGGCCCTTCTGGCCCATCTTTTCACCGACCTCTCCGCCATCATGCCTGACCGGGAGACCACCATCAGCGGCTTCGCGCCGTTTCTTCAGGTACTTAGTTTATTTCATATTTGTTCATTTCATTAAATACTCATTATGCAATGTGTGTGATCCTAACTACATGCTCTTTGATGCAGGTGTGGACGTATTACTACTTTCCTCTGGGCCGAGCGAGGCCATCTATACGACCAGCAGCGGTCCCAGTTGCCCGGCGCTGGCGTCTGGTAGTGGCCACGGCGCCATAGCACCACCAGTTGACGGCCCTCCGCCGTCGATTTCTTGACTACCCAGAGTTGTTAGTAAGTTTTAAAATTCTTTTCTGCTTAGTTATCTGATCGTTGAATTGTTTAATTAATTAATTGTTTTGTTAAAGTGTTGTTAACTTATTATTGGTTTAATTTGCATATTTGATCAATGATTATTGAAATGCAATGCAATTAACCTATATGAATGCAGGTTATCTGGCGTCCATATCTGGGTATGGATGATGCCTGACAACCGTGGGTGGAGCAGGGCCGAGGCAGGTTCGGGCGCCAGGTGTGGCTGCACTGCATGAATGAAATCGCCCTCCTGCACCTGAAGCTGGCGATGTGGACATTGGGTTTGCATTTGGAGTGGGTGGAGGAGGAGATCCCGGAGGGGATCGGGAGGTCGATGCGGGGGAAGCAGGCCCGCACGGATTGGAGTGCCAAATTACCAGATCAGCGAGATGACTGGCACCGATACCGGGTCCCGATGGAGTCGCAGGCGGTGAGCAGCGATGCTTACTTGAAGCGCTACTGGGCCCACTACGCGGCCCACCTCCAGCTTCTCTGACCTCTTGATGTGAGTATTATGATATGTGTAAGGACTGAGGTTTCGGGTTCTGTTTTCGGGTCGGGTTCGGGTCGGATCCCTTGGTTTGGACCCTGTGGGGGATCTTGAGATTCCTGGCTGAATGGCGTCAGCACTGCTCGACGCCTTTCAAAAGGCGTCAGGTTGTGTAGACGCCATTTAGGTCTGCTGGTTGTTGCGCCACGTGGGCGGGTTTCGGGCCGCGAGAGTACGGCCCCGGTCACATCGTCTGAACGGCGTCCAGGTTGGCCGACGCGATTCAGACTGTGACCTCTGAGATGTCAGGGTGTGGCGCCAGAGCGCTGTCAGTACGGCCGTCCTGTCAGACTGATAGGCGTCTGCCTCGATCGACGCGTTTTAGCGGGATTCAGGTTGACTCCGCGAGCCTCCCCTTCCTTCCCTCATTCTCGCCTTCACTCTCTCTCTCTTCGTCCTCTCCGCCCCCTCCGACTCTCTTCTTCCCCTTCCCTTCCTCTTCTTCCTCTTCCAATCACTCCATAGCCTCCTTACCTCTCACCTCTACCTCCACCACCTCCTTCGCGGCGTTCCCTTCTCCGGACGGCGGCCGACGTCCCGGCGGAGTGGCGGCGTCCTCGAGGGTACCGGCGGCGGTTTGCGGTGTGGCGGGTCGGCGGCGAGGAGCTTGGAGGAGTTCAAGAACCGGTAGGGGGACGAACCTTGCATGTGTTGCTCGTGTGTTCCTTGGCGTGACATGGCGTGTTCGGGCTAGATTGAGCATGTTTAGGGGGTTTCCTTGTGGGAATGGCTGTGCTTCTTATCGTGGTTTCGTAGTATGCCTGTGATAGATGAATTCTTCTTCCTCCCCTTCTTGTTTTGGGGCTTTTCGGGGTGTTTGGGGTTAAAGGAGAAACCCTCGGGTTGAACCAGGAAACCTGGTTTCTGGCGCTAAACGGCGTCGTGCCTGGTCGACGCCTTTTCAAAGGACGTCAAGACAGTACGACGCCTTTTAGGGCAGAAACCTCCCTGTTTGAGGTTTCCCATGTTAGGGGTTCTGGCGCTAAATGACGTCATGGATGGACGACGCCTTTCAGAAGGGCGTCGGGACATCATGACGCCATTTAGACAGGAAAATCACCCCGAGTGAGGGTCTGTAAATCCGGAATTTAAGTGTGAATGGCGTCTGTGGACCTGGACGCGTTTTAGATAGGCGACTCCCTATGACGACGCGTTTCAGGGAATATTCTGACTGTTAAATGAACCTGTCTGAGGGACTTGAATGGCGTCGACCTCGGTCGACCCGATTCAAGACAGAGATGTGTAATCCTGGTTTTCACCATGTGCTTCACCGTGGGATGATTTCAATTGCATGCTTCACGTTGTATGCTGAGACTGAGGACTCCTATGTGAATGGAATCATGTTGTGTGTGTGTGCTTATGCGAATATGGAATCGGAATGACTGTGGTTTACGTCTGTCACCATGGGCCAATGGGGGTGAGCCATGGTGTCTGTGAGGCACTGTGCCGTACCGGTGGAGGAGTGGTACATGTTGTGTTTTACCTTTGGCTGAGGGAAGCAGGATCGCCTTGAGCCCGACGGGCCGGAGTAGCCGGTGTGCTATCCGAGGGGTCGCTGTTTGTCCTCAGCGGGTCGGGATTTCCCTGTTTGTCGTGACAGCTTCCGGCGCGTTTCTTGCTGTGGAGCTGGTTGTGGTACTGTTGGAGTTGGCTTACCCTTTAGCCATTGGGCCTGATGTGACCTTTTATCAAGGTTACGAGTGGTACCCTTAGCCCTTTGGCCTGACGCAGCCCGGGAGATTTGGGTTTGTGGGTAGTTCCTGTAGCTTCGGCTTGACGGGGGTTCGCCGGTCCCCAGGGCCCTCCTGAAGCGCTGAGGCCTAGCGTGGAGGCAATCCGGTCGGTAGGACAGTAGTCTAGACTGCTTGTGTGCACACGTAGCTGGCAGTGGTGGTACACTGGTTCCAGCTAGTCCTAGTTTGACTCACTGCCTCACCCTACAGTGCCCCGGAACACTGTAGGGGTGGACAGGCGTGAGCTGTGGTGGTAGTGTTGGGAGGCGACGTTTGAATGTGGTCAACAGTGTGGTTCAGTCGCTTCGTGGACTTTGGCTGTGAGACGTGACTCTGTGTTGGGTTCTTCGGGTTACTTAGAATGGTTCTTGCTACACTGCTTATCGTACGTTTCACATCAGAGTTTGGTGCTGTGTTTACTGCTTTACTTAATTGCCATATATTCCTGTTATTGCACTTGTGGGTGTGTGAGTGGGAGGCAGGGGATCGGATGATCCCTACTGAGCCCATTTCTGGTGTGGCTCACTCCCTGCGGTTTCAGGTGTGGACCTCGTGGCGAGCGGAAGCGTGGTGTCTTCTTGGTGTGCGGACCAGCAGCTATCTTAGTTCTGGGGTATGCCCCGATGTTGTTGTACTTCCTTCTACCTGCACTTATTTAATTGTTGGACATGTAATTATTGTTGGACTGTATACGGACATTGTTATTTTCCTTCCTGCGCACTTGCTTATCTTTGTAGTCCGTGAGGTTGTTATATTTAGCCTTGTTTAGCACTTACTCCTCCAGACGTGTTGTGTGAGATCCGGGTGTGAACCCGCAGTTAATGGGCCGACATCCATTTAGTGACCAGGTCTCCGGTCATAGGATGGCGGGTCGTTACAATATGCATGCTTATGAATGCTTCTTTTATTTTATTAATTATCTTGCTTATATTTGTAAATGTATGACATGTTATACAGGATGCTCGGGATGCCACCATCATCACACTCTGCGGCCACCACCAAGATGCCGAGGCCCAGTCAGAGCAGGTCCAGAAGGAGTTAAATGAGCCGGTAAGTGCTATGCATGAATGACATGAATGTTCCATTTTATTATTAAATTGTTTTGACACTTGTACACTGACGATGGTCCCCCTTTTGTTACAGCGTGCCGCTTATACCCACGCGGCGACCCCTTCACCTTCTACTACTGCCGGTCCTTCCTCCTTTTTAGCTGCGCATGAGACTTGCAGAGTCAGCTAGCCTTTGCCATCCGCCGAGCCACCCAGGCTGAGGAGGATGCTGCTACTCGGGTAAGCCTTCAACTTACTTCTTGCATGATGTCTTTTTCTTGCTTGATCACTTAGTTGACAATGTCTTCTGTTGCAGGTCCAAGAGCTCTGCGTGGCTCTTGAGGAGAGGGATGCGGAGCTGGCGCAAGCCTGCAGCTTAGCAGCCCGAGTCGCAGAGCTGGAGGAGCAGCTGGCCAGACTCTCCACAGGCGACCTCCCTCGTGAGCTTGCATGTCTCCAGGTTCGGCTGGAGGTCTTGACGGAGGAGAGGGATTGCGACCAGTCCCGGATGGAGAGTCTCCAAGGACGACTATTAGTGGCGGAGCACAAGCGCCAGAGTATCGAGGCTTGCTACCAGCATGCGCGCCAGCAGGCGTTGGAGAGGGGACAAGCAAGTGCCTTCACCACCAGCACTGCAGTATCCTCTGGCCAGGCAGGGCCAAGCGTCATGGGACCACCGCCGCCGCCAGCTCAAGGTCCAGACGTCCAGGATGAGGTGCAGAGCCAGCTGGACGAGGGTGCAGGGGAGAGTCAGCCATGAGGGCTGCCACCATGTATTTTATTTCGTTTTGGAATCTTGTGGATGGACTTTCATGTTGTACAAACTCTTTGTGATATATGAAAGGACTTTCTTCATGCTTTGAGTTGTCTCGGTATTGTTCTTCACTGTCTTTCCTTTTCCATTCCTGCACATGGCTTAAACGAACAAATTAAATATTTGTTCAGGCTTAGCCCCTTGCCCAGTTAAGTAACCAGTTACTTGATCCTATCCTTGGTAGAGGGGTCAAGGGGAGAAGCCTTTATTTAACAAAGGTGCATAAGGATAATTAAAAGGAAGTAAAAAGCAACGTGCAAGCATGCAAATGCTCACTGAAGGTAAAAGGATGCAACACGCACATGATGCGACAAATAAATGCTAATTGAAATATTTTTGTTTTCCAATTTTTGAGGTTTTGCCATATCCAATTTTTTGGTTTTGAAATATTCAATTCATTTTATTTTGTTTGGGTTTTGAAATATTCATTTTTTGGGTTTTGAAATATCTAATTTTTTTTGGTTTTGAAATATTCAATTTTTTTGGGTTTTAAAGTATTCAATTTTTTTGGGTTTTGAAATATTCAACTTTTTGGGGTTTTGAAATATTCAATTTTTTTGGGTTTTGAAGTATTCAATTTTTTTGGGTTTTGAAATATGCAATTTTTTTTGGGTTTTGAAATATTCATTAATTGAGTAAACTAAAGATCAACATGGAACTTGTACCAAAAGAACGTATCCACTTGTCAACTTAATTCCCACAACAGACTTTAATGACCTAATCCAGACTTATCGTGTTTGAATTATGTTTGGAATCGTGATCCCATTCGATGGTCCGACCCTTAGTCAAACTTGGCTATTCCTCAAGCTTGGGGCACGCCTCTCTAGAATGAAAGGAAGAATTGGTTTAGAAAGCCCGCGAGAAGGTTCCGAAGACTCAGAAAGATGTCCTTTCTTTACCCTATTATCCATTGGGGTTCGGTCATTTTTATTTTTGCGAGATATTTAACGACCTTGCGCTCTCTTTTCATTTGACTTTGTGGCCTTTTGTAGTAACATTTGTAATATTGAGCGGCCATTTGATTTGGTTTGACTTTTACCTTTGTTTTTTCTTTTGCCTTTGCGGGGCGGATCTCCCCCTTTTTTTTATGATGGCCTCCTACTAGGGTGGAGGGTATTTTCAGTAGTCTATTCTAAGCCTCATTCCGTCGTCGTGGGCCGAAAGTAAAAACAAAAGTTTTGTTTTGAAAAGAACGAGTTGTACTTTTTCACTATTAGTCAAGCTTTCGGTGTTCCTCGGACTTCACACCTCTTGTTATTCACGAATAAAACGTGTTTGTGTGCAATAATATGTTTGAATTAGATTACCAAAGATGAATAAGGGAATTTGAGTTTTCGAATTTTTCAACTCCACTGATCCTTGTACCATGTTGATCGATTATACTAAAGGTAGTATTTCTTAAGATACAGACCATTCCAAGGGTGGGTTAACTCTTGCCCTTCTGCATTGACTAAGCGATAAGTGTTCTCAAGAAAAGTATGCGATATGACATACAGTCCTTCCCAGTTGGGTTGGAGCTTAGAACGCATACCACCAGGTTTTAAAAAGATTCTTTTCACAACCATCTCTCCAACTTTAAACTTCCGTTCAATGACCTTCTTTTGGTAAAAACGTGCTAATATGTTCTGATATACTCTTGCGTGATTGGCGGCTGACCATCTTTTCTCATCTAAGAGTTCCAGTTGAGTAAGGAGTGCAGAGCGATACTCGTCAATGGAAAATTCCTTACTCAATTGTACTCTTAATGATGGGATGAGGACTTCGTATGGAACTACCGTCTCCATTCCAAATGTTAGGGAATAAGGAGTTTGCCCCGCGGGAGTGCGGATTGAAATTCGATATGCCCATAGAGCCTCAACTAATTTCTCTGGCCAATCCGAGAACTTACTAGACTTACACGTTTTCTTGATAATTTTTATCAAAGTCTTATTGGTTGCCTCTGTTTGGCCATTGCCTTGCGGATAATAAGGAGATGAATGATGCAATGCAATTTTATACCTGTTGTAGAGGTCATTCAGCTCTTGTGATATGAACTGTGGTCCATTGTCGGTGACGATGGTGCTTGGGATTCCAAATCTGGTGATGATGTTCCTCATGATGAACTTGCAAACCGTTGATGCTTTGATCTCCGTGTATGCTTCGGCTTCCGCCTACTTGGTGAAATATTCTGTTGCCGTAAGGATGAAAGATTTTTGCTTTGTGGCAGAATCAGGATTACCAAGGGGACCAATGATATCAAATGCCCACATGGAGAAAGGCCATAGAGATGAAACGGGATGGAGTGAAGATGCGGGGGAATGGATCTTATCGGCATGAAGCTGACACTTAACACACCTACGGACATATCTTACGCAATCTTCTTACATGGTTGGCCAATAATATCCTTGTCTAAGGATTTTTTTTGATAGCATCTTTCCATTAACATGGCTGCCAAAAACTCCAGCATGAGCTCCTTCCATGATTATCCATAGCTCATCTTCATCCGGACATCTTAAGAAAACACCATCAAATCCACATTTGTATAAAGTTCCTCCAACTAAGGTTTACCTCTAAGCAACTCTCCTGATAGCCCTCTTCTCCTCAGTAGTGGCCTCTTCGGAGTATGACTGATCTTCACAGTACTTAGCAATCTCATAATACCATGGTTTATCCTTATCTTCCATTTCTTGTTGCCAATCTAGCAACATGATCTCTCTCTTTTCCACAATATCCCAATCTCTAACCTTCTTCAGCAACTTCTCTTTAACCTTAAGGAAAGAAGGTTCTTTCACGGCAGGAGAAAGACGTCTATGGACAGTGATCGACTCAGATTGCCTGCTGATCGAAAAATTTAGAGAAGATGCGAGAGAAGCTAAAGCGTCAGCGAGAATGATCTGATTCCGAGGAACATGGACAAAGATCAGTTTGGTGAAAAGCTTGGCATAAGCTGAAGTGAATTCCTGATAGGGCTTGAGTTTAGGATCAAGAGTGCGATATTTGGTAAGCACTTGGCGAAGAATTAATTGACTATCACCTACAATTCTCAGTTTGGTGGCACTATGGAGAAGAGCGGTCTCGAGGCCAGCAAGGAGAGCCTCATATTCAACTATGTTATTGGTGACATAGAAGTCAAGCTGAAAGGATTGTGGAATAGTGACAACTTCAGGTGATAGGAGAATAATGCCGATACCCTTACCGTAAGAGTTCAGAGCTCCATCAAAATGCAGCGTCCACATATCATTATTGATTTTGTTTATGGACATCAGTTCCTCATCTGGAAACTCTGATCGGACCGGATCAAATCGAAGAAGAGGGTGATGAGCAAGATGTTTAGCTATGGCATAGCCTTTAATCGCTTTTTGCTGAATGTAAGTGATATCGAATTGGGAAAGAAAGCTCTGCCATCGTGCCAACCTATCAGTGAGGACGGATTTCTCAAGAAGAAACTTAATGGGATTCATCCTAGCTATAAGATGAACTTCATGGGCCAAGAAATAACGCTTCAACTTCTGGACCACCCATACAAGTGCTGCACATGTTTTCTCCATCGCTGTATACCTCTGTTCAGCGGGGTTGAGAAGTTTTGAGAGATAATAGGCTACCCTCTCCTTTCCCTCTTCATCCTCTTGTGCTAGGACATCCCCCACTGCATCATCCAAGACAAAAATATATAGAATCAAAGGTTTGTCTGAAGATGGCGGTCTCAGAACAGGAGGACTTGCTAACTAATTCTTCAATCCATCAAATGCCTCGTGACATTTGTCATCCCAGTCAAACTCGACTCCCGGTTTAGTAAGCTCGTAAAATGGCTTATACCTTTGTGTGTGTTAGGAGACAAATCGACGAATAAATTGCAACCTCCCGATTAATCCTCTTAATTCCTTCAAATTCTTGGGAGGTGGCATCTCTCTGATAGCCTTTGCCTTGTTGGGATCGATCTCAATGCCCCGCTTACTGACAATGAATCCAAGTAACTTCCCTGAAGATACCCCGAATACACATTTCTTGGGGTTCATCTTCAATTGATATTCTCTCGACCTCTCCAGAACCTTTGCTAGAACTTCAGCATGCTCAGCTTTGTCTTAGATTTCACCAGCAGATCATCCACAAACACCACTAAGTTAATGTGCATCATGTCATGGAATATCGCCATCATGGCTCTCTGATAAGTGGCTCCAGCATTTTTCAATCCAAATGGCATAACGACATAGTAGTAAGTTCCCCAAAGTATAGTGAATGATGTTTTCTCTTGATCCTCTTCTGCCAACTTAATCTGATTATACCCCGAGAACTCATCCATAAATGATAGAGTTTCATAGCCAGCAGTATTGTCAATGAGCACATTTATGTGAGGTAGTGGGAAATCGTCTTTAGGACATGCCCAGTTCAAATCTCGGAAGTCAATACAGATTTTGACCTTCCCATCATTTTTCATAACCGGGACTATATTAGCCATTGCGGATAGAGGACAACTCTAATGAATTTAGCTTTATGCAACTTATCGACCTCTTCTTTCATTTTCAAAGCCATTTGAGGGTGGAATTGCCTTAACTTTTGTTTAACCGGGCTAGCTCCCTCTTTCAATGTCAATCTATGTTCCACTAATGATGAGTCCAATCCCGGCATATCCTCATAACTCCAAGCAAAAGTGTCCTTATAATCTTTGAGAACTCGGACCACTGCCTCTTCATCTACTTCAGATAGATTCTTGCTGACGAGGACAACCTTAGGTTCATCTTCGGTCCCTAGATTGATATCTTTGGTAGGCTCTCTTACAGTAGCTAAGGGTTCATCAAATCTCTTCACTCCACTAGCATATGCCTTAGCCGTGTCCTCGTCGTCTTCTCCTTCTTCATTAATGGGGTCTTTCTTATGTAAAAATTCATACACCCCGTATCCATCATCGACCAACTCATCAGCTCCATATTCTTTTGGCATTTGGATTGGATTTTCTAATAGCTGAGGGATTTGAGAGCAAGAAAGGCATCTTAAAGCTAACTCCTTGAGGTATCTATCTGGAACTCGTCTACCCTTAGACTGAACTTCCTAAACTCCCTAACTTGACTAACCTACTAGAACAAGACTGAACTTCACTAGACTCCCTATCCTGACCTAATGAGGACGAAGAAGGATAAAAATCCAGGGGTACAGGGGAGAGCACAGGTGAATCCTCCCGCAGGGAGGGGCAGAGCAGATTTAGAAGGGAATCCTGCCCGAATGACCCACGAGATGGGGTACAGTTGGACAAGTGGGATGTTTCCTTGATGAGGATTTGGGAGGAAGGAGTTGCCAAATCGGCATTTTTTTTTGTGAATTATTTGATTTTATCATATATCAAGAATGGATGTGGATAGGGGGAGAAGGAAATGATGGAGGTACTGGCACTAGTGCCCAGGGATTAGGGGGAGCATACAATAGTATGTCCTAAATCAGATCATAGATCCTCTCAAGATTAAGAGGAATTCGAGGGATGAGATCCTGAGCGAATATAGTAATAGTGATGGGCGGAGCCCGTAGAATGTCTTCAGTAATAACCCGTGACCAAGTCGGGGTTAGGAGCAAAGTGCGAAACAAAGTATGGAGTGTGAAAACATGAGAGGGATAGGTTTCCCTCCATAAAAGATCAGTGGTATAACCAGCTTCGTAGGGCTCATCTGACTCCCCTTCATCTGTTTCCTCTGCCAGCAAAATCAGTTTGTCAAAGATGGCCCCGAGCCTCTCGATCAGTTCATCTATTAGTGGCGGCCGCTTTGGTTCTGATGGGTTCAAGAATAGTTTGCTTAGTGCAATATACAAGTCCCACATGTCAAACCAGCGGTACCATTCACATTTTGTATCTTGAGTCTTCCTCTTGTTCATTGGCCGCAGAGCGTCTAGAGATTGGTATGTCAGTAGTGGAGTACAATGTCTAGCCAGGTCCTTCCCATATACATCATGCACGTCAAAATGAGAGGTGATCAGTACTGTGTTATTGTGGTCATGTTGAATAATGGGCCCTTTAACCAAATGAGTAGACAAAGTCCAAGTCAAGGGATTCCGATTCTCTTTACAAGGGGTAACCATGGTTTTCCATGTTTTCTGACCATCTTCACCTTCTTGTTGTTCCACAATACTATGACTCACCTTCTCTGGCCTGTAACCTAGGCCGCTGCCAGGTACCCTTCTCTTATCTGTCACTGGTTTAATTCTTCCTTGCAGCTGGGTATACAGACCCTTTCCAGGTTGATATCCCACTTTCAGCATGATGTTCCAGCCTGAGGTATTCATGAACTTCTTCCGCTTTACAGCATTGATCGGGTAAGATGTAAGTACAATATGCTCAAAAGGATCTGCCAGGAGGGTGTGGGTTCGGTATAAGGAGATGGCTGGCCTCTGAGGGGCTGGGTTGGGACATACATTCAGCGAGTGGGTTGCAGCAAGGATAGGCATGCTAGTAACTTTGGTGATACGTCCTTTCTGGGGGAACTTGAGGCATTGATGGTTCATCGATGGGATTGCCTCAAGTGACTTGATGTAAGGACGACCGAGTATGTCCTTCAGTGAAGGGTCGATCTCAAGAATATGAAATTCGACTTCAACATGGCAAGCATGACCTAACTCTACCTTTAAATAGACCATCTCCAGAGGGGAACATGTAGAGTTATCATAGGCAGTAATAGAAATGGGAGAAGGCAGCCATTTTTCTTTCGGGACCCCACAGAGCTCCACGGTTCTCGGTGGAAACACATTAATAGATGCCCCGGTGTCTACTAAACATGTATCCACAGCCTTTTTACATATATTGACAGTTATACTTAATGCCATGCTCCTTGTTGCTAGTGGTGCTAATTCAGAGGTGTGGAAAGATATAGAGGGCTGATCCCCCTGGGGTACCAATAATGCGGTGATCTTTTCCACTGGCACATCTTCGCTGACCATTACCCATTGTAGGTATTCCATTAGGGCTTCTTGATAGACCTTAGATCTCTTGATTAGTTCTAATATGGAGATGCGTGTCGGTGTTCTATCCAGTTGTTTCAACAAATCATAATGGGTACCAGGTATACTATCTTCATTATGGACTTCTTCTACTGGTGGTAACGGGCCATCTCGCACTGTGGATTGGGGGAACACTTTGTTGAATATTCGGCCGCTTCGGAGCGTATGTTCTTTAATAGCAGAAGCTCCAGGCGTTATCTTGAGCACTGCCATATTGAGGAGTGGTTTGGAAGGCTTAATGGCTTGGTGAGGGGATGTTGGTGGAGGTAAGGGAACTCGAATGAGTGGTTTAGAGGGTTGGGGGTGCGTATGAGCAGGTGACGGTGATGGATTATTTGGTGGGGGTACTGTGCAGATGAGTGGTTTGGAGGGTTGTAGGATATTGAGGTGGGTGGTTGTTGTAGGTGATGTAGGGAATGGCATACGGAGTAGTGGTTTGGATGGCATGAGGGGTATATAATAGGTTTGCGGAGGGTTGCTTGGTAAGGATGTGGTGGTGGAGAGTGGAATGGGTTTAATGGTGATAGGTTGTGGTTTGGGTATGCCGAGAATGCGGCGAGACGGTTGCTCGGCAGTGCTTGACATGTGACTTGCTGAATAAATAGAAGATGAATCCTCCACTTTCCATTGTTGTCGTCTATTAGCCTCAGACTGGCTATTTGTTAGGATGGGGGCGATTTGGTTTTGATGTTCTGGCAACGGGTTCTGCACTATGCCCATATTCTGTGTTGCTGCTTGTTATACCGGGGCCCTTTCAACTGGCTATTGCTGCTGTGGTGGCTGTGGCTGTTGTTGCTGCTGTTGTGGTCTTTTCGCGTTCAAGGCGGCTATGTACTTTTTCATCTCTTCCCAATCAATCCCGAAAGTGAACGCAAGCGTCTACTGTGTGTCCCGGTTGACGGTGGAACACATAGTAACGGGACACGTCAACATTCGGTGGCCAAACGGCCCTTTCCTTTGGTAGTACCAAGGCATTGTTTGCCATGAGGGCGTTGAATATATCTGTGAGGGATTCTGGTAGTTGGGGATATACCGACCTTCTGGGGCCACGAGGTTTCCTCTGCTATGCGTAGTCATTAGGTGGAGGAACATGAGTGTAATTCGGCTGTTACTGAGGTGGATTGTATATTTACTGATGAGAATGCTGCGGTGCCGACTGAAGCTGCTGAGTAGGAGGCCTATAACCCTGCTGGTTTTGAGGCCTGGGTGACTGATATTGCTGCTGATTTCTCATAAACTGGTGCTGATTATTGTTCATTGTACTGACCTATTCATGAGACAATGTACCCTCAGTAGTTGGACCCATAGAAGAATTGGGGATGATAGATTTCCGAGGTGGAGGTCTATTGGGTCAATGAGGATCAAAGACACTAGCAAAGGTGGAATCCTTGAACGCATTCTGAGCATAACGTGCTCTTTCATATAGATCAGCTATGGTAGTCAAGTTATTCAGGGTCAGCACAAGCTTGTACTGTGGAGTGGCATTGGCAACCATCATCTTTACCAATTCTTGTTCGGACAAATGGTCTCTTATCTTTTCAGCCATCCCTCGCCACCTATCAGTGAACACTATGAAGTCTTCGTCCGGCTTCATCTTCTCATTAAATAAGTCAGTGATGGACAAGGTAGGTGCCACCCTGTCTTTGTATCTTTGCAGGAACCTCTTCGACACTATGTCGAAGTTCTCTACCTCACTTGGGTCTAAAGAGAAGAACCACTCCAAGGCCGATCCTTCCAACGACCTTCTGAACAGGAATGCCAATGCTTTTTTATCATACTGCCAAAATGATGATTCATACAGAAATTCTTTGATGTGAAGGAAAGGATTGCCTATGCTATCGTACTTTCTGTAAATTGGCATTTCAAAAGGTAAAAGATGAAATACTGGCAAATCAGGAACAAAGAGTTCGGGAGCGGCCTTGCTGTCTATATTCTTTTCAAGATTCTTGAACCGCTCATCCATCTGGGACAACTTGTTAAGTAGGATTGGGTAGTAGAATCTGCTGATGGAGGTGGTGGTTGTTGAAAAGACTGCCTCTGCGAATAAGTAGGGATGCGGGGACAGTGAAGTTGTGAACTGGCGGCGTTCCCACCGTGCCCGTAGGCATTCTGATAGATTGGGGTTTGCGGCCTGACAGGATGCCGTGAACCAGACTGTTGAGGGCTTCGGTGCCGTGGAGTGGAAATACGGAGACCTTCCATGGCCTTAGTAGGAGCTTGATAAGCAACAGGGTGAACCACAGGGCTTGGCTTGGAAGGATGCAGAGGAGCTTTCCCTTTTAAGATTGATTGAATGGGGTCAAATTGACATGGATCCACATGATTAGACAAAACTCCCATGAGAGTAGCAAGATAAGAAGGATGATCAACAGAGGGCCCAGTTTGGTCTTAGGCTCTTTCAACAGTAGGATTAGAGATGATGTGATTACGTGAATGATTGCCCAAATCCGGGTGATATTGACCGTAGATCGAATCATCATGATACTGAAGAGCATGAGCATCACCCTTGTGAACAGTTTGGAATTGATCGTGATAATCAGAGATATAGGCATAGGCATCTCCCTCGTACTCGACCAGATCTTCTTGTTCAAAGGCAACCATGCCGACAGTTCTACCTGAACGTAGCATCATTGTATTGAGATGACAATTATTTCAATCAAGTTTGCGCAGATTAGCAACCAAGTGGATGCTTACGTTGTTTTGAGAGTTGCTTGTTGGGTTAATTGAACTTTTAGATTCAAATCCTCTCAATAGGTAAGATCCTAGTTTCAATTCAATTTCCACCGTTATTGTAACGACCCGCCACCCTATAATCGGGGATCCGATTACTAATGGGTACTGAATCATTCAAATTTGGAGTCAAACCAGGATCTCGATAAGTTTGGGAAATAAACGATAAACATTCACATCACATTGAATTGTAAAGGAAGTGCCGGAATTAAAAATTATTACAATTCAACTTGACTCAGCAAATAATTACATATTCCAACTGAAAAGAAGTGATTAAGCGTACAAGACTGAAAATAAATAACAACTACATTGGGGTATACCTCGGAACGATGGCCGTTGGCACGCAACCTGAGACAAAACCCTCCTCGCTACGCCTGCTTGGAACTCTCACTAGAAAACTGCAGGGGCTGAGTCTCATCGTAATAGACTCAGTAGGGATCCTTCGATCCCCACCACCCACTCACACACCCACAAGTGCAACAATACGAATAAAGGTAATTTAAATAAATAAAGCAATAAACACAACTCTGAAACCACTCCTACTACGAAGTCCATAACCAACGTCTCGGCTAAACACGCAAACCACGCAGCCGAATGCGAAAAACACCAACCCGCTAAGACCAAACAGCAACCCCTCGGATAGCTCGCTGGCTACTCCGGCCTGACCTAGCTCAAGATGGTTCTGCTTCTCCCAACACGAGTGACACTCCGGATGTACCACTCCCACATCGGTACTAACTATACCCCGGACTACACCAGGTGACCCTCTTTCTAGGCGTCACCCCACCACTCCCACACCGGCGCCGTGTCACTCCCACACCGACATAGAGTGCCTAAGCGCTAACAACTGTCACTCTAGGTCCACGATCGCACATAACACGTCACAGTGCGATCCGATCACGTAGAAATCCTCGACTTCGAAGTATGGTTTTAAGCATGCATTTTAACCAAACTATTTAACAATGTAAACACGTGTTAATTACATGGATTAATGAAGTTCTGTCTTGAATCGCGTTGCGCATGACCGACATCATTCAAGACTTCTAAACTAGTTCATGTAAAACCTAGCCTCAGAATGGCCTAAAACACGTCATGCCAGTAGTCACCTTTTAAAAGGCGTCGTTGTTCCTAGTTGCCTAATCACGATAGAAATAGAATCAGGCCTCAGGGTGATCCTAACTTAAATCGCGTCGTGGGAGGCAGCTGCCGTTCAAAACGGTGTCGCTGTCCCAAGATGCCATTTAACGTTTGCTAACAGGTTTCCCCCAGCTTTCCGAGTACAAAAAGTGAAATTTCTTCCCAAAAATCCCCTAAATAGGCTCTAAAATAGGAAAAATGTGATTTTAATCAAAACACAACGGAGATCGTCACCCTACTGGTTACTTGAACTCCTTCAAGCTCCAAGCCGCCGAACTGCCACGCCACAAGCCGCTGCCGGTACCGCCGTGGACACCGTTACTCTATCGGAACGTCGGCCTCTGTCCGAAGAGCAATACGCCGCCAAAGAAATGGTGGTGGTAGTGGTGGAAGTTAGGGGGGTTTTGATGGAGTGGAAGGAGAGGAAAGGAAGGAGAAAGGGTAGGGAGAGCGAAGAGATCGGAGAGAGGGAGGAGAGAGAAGAAAATGAGGGAAAGGAGGGAGGGTTCGAGGGTTTAAACCGAACCTAGCTAAAACGCGTCGCCCAATACCAACGTCCTTCAAGTGACAAGACCAGGGCCGTACTCTTGTAGTCCGAAACTGGCCCACCTGGCGTCCACGTGGCACCGACTTGGCACACTCTAAAACGCGTCCTCCAAACAGGACGCCGTTTGAACCGCGTCTCGCAAGGTCGATGCGATAAAGAACCTATGCCCCCAGCCCCACAAGGGCCCAAATCAAGGGGTCCGACACCGAAATTGACCCAATAACTGGATTCGAAACCTCAATCCTTACAGTTTTGCTCTACGGCTTCACTCACCACGATATGACCAACTATACAGGACTTCAAATGGTACAACCGGCCTGATGAACAAAGAGGAGTTCTTTGCTTTTGGGGACTTACGGAGGTCTTAACACCAACCACTCTAATCTGACCGAGGGACCGACCCAGTCAGAGAGAGGTGAGGATGCCAAGAGAGGTGTTCCTAGAGGAGGGGGGTGAGCCCCGATGCAAATGACATGTGGCCTGGATGGCCTCTAATGTAGAATAAATAAATATAGGTAGCAAGAAGATCAATGATCTGAGTGCTAATGACCAACAGGGATGAGAGCTTGAATCGCGTCGCTGTTCACCGACGCTATTCAAAACAGTAATCCCTCCTGTTCACAGAGGCTCGGGCAGCGAGGAAGGTAAAGGGGGCACTAAATCACGTCTCTAAAGGGCGACGCGCTTAATGAAATGCGTCTCCCTGTACAGGCCCGTTTTATGTCCCAAAAGCGACAAATAAGGAGCAAGATAGTGGCAATCCACTCTCCAAGTAACAAGATGACTAAGAAGTCAACTGCTCATGCGAGGACAATTTGAACATATAGTCTAATCATGCAACACATGGATATCATTCTGAACAAACACACTTTCTAATACCAACTTCTCAAGGCAATCAAGGGAGGGCAAAATTTTGCCGAGAAGGGGTGTGCATGAGGTGCATATGGGGATAAAAGTCAACTAACCAACCAACAAACCATCAAACGTGTCTGAGGGACACAAGCGGTACACCAAGGGTGCCCAATGGAATTAACAAGAGTAAAAAAGAGAGAAACGGTAAGACAAGTCCCACCGTGATCCCAAAAAGCTGTAGTGCTCAAGAAGAGTGTGTGTTCATCATGTTATCATGGGTTTACTATGATTAATAATATGAAAATGATTGTGATCGCCATAAACCGAGGGTTTCGAAGGAAAGGTGATCGCTTACTAACCTTACAAATTGGGAGAATATGAGCTTCTTTTGTTCTTCTCTTTCGGCCGGTCAAAAGAAAAGAGCATTCTCTTCCTTTACTCTTCCTCTTCTTTTGTACCTTACATAAAAAAAAATCAAATAAACAATAAAACTATGATTATAACTAAAATAGTGTAATATTCTAATTAAAAATCTAAACATGCAACTAAACTAAAAGAACTCACTTTTTGTGTTCTTTTAAACCCCCTTAAGGAGTGTATGTTTGGAAATCGTGAAGTGAGTGTGTGCGATCAGTTAATGCAATGAAAAACTATATGAAAAAGAAACAGGAAGAAACTAGAGAAAAAATCGGTTGGTTTGGCCCCTTGAAAGCCTTGATCTTCTTGAGCTTCAATGGTGGAAGAGGATGAAGAAACAAGAACTCCTTGTTATCCACGTTTTTCTCCCTTGAGGACCTTCAAACACCTTGTAGAGAGTTCCAAATTCTCTAAAAACCAACCTTTTTTAAAGTTCAATGTCCATATGTATTTATAAGAAGTGACTTTAGGATATTTGGCCTTCAAAGGGACTCTCCCGTAGCTCGGACTTGCTCTGGGCGATCCTAATGGGAATTGGAAACCCTTCCAACCTCCGGAACAGGATTATCTCGGCCAAATCTTGCTTATCAGGAAACTCTTAAAACGCGTCGCTCAAGAGGCACATCTTTTAGTTCATTAATATGGCCAAAACAGAAATAAATCCAGAAAGGGAAACCAAAAATAATTAGGAAACCTAAAACGCGTCATATATACGCGACGTACTTTAGATAAATTAGGAAATTAATTAGAATTAGAAATAGTAAACCTAAGCGGATTAGAACTTAAAAGACGCCGTGTAAAGGCGACGCGATTCAATTAAATCCTCTTAAATTTACAATTTTCAATTCCGAATTGATTTCTGCTAAGAATCTAAATGGCGTCGTGTAGGCGCGACGTGATTAAACAAATTTCGAGAAAATAAGTAAAAATTAATTAATGATTAACCATCAGACCATTCTGGGGCATTATCATTGTGACATGAAATTTACTGAATATGATGTAAAAATTAGCGTGTCTACAATCCACTGTTGCGAACTGATGATCTATTTGATCAATTACAAGGAGCCACTGTATTTTCAAAGATAGATATTCGATTAGGATATCATCAATTAAAGATTAAAGAAGAAGATATTCTCAAAACAATATTTTGAACTAGGTATGGGCACTATGAATTTCTAGTCATGCCTTTTGGTTGAACCAATGTCCCTACAGCTTTTATGGATTTAATGAACCGGATATTCAAACCGTACTTAGATCATTTTGTAGTAGTATTTATAGATGATGTCGTGATATATTCTCCTACTGAGGAAGCACATAAGGAACACCTGAAGATTATTCTGGAAACTCTCAGAACTAACAAACTATATGCCAAATTCAGCAAGTATAAGTTTTGGTTACGACAAATTCAATTTTTTTGCCATATTATCTCTAAAGAAGGTGTAGCTATTGATCTAGTCAAGATTCAAGCTATACTTAATTAGGAAGCACCCAAGACTCCAGCTGAAGCTCGAAGTTTTCTAGGTCTAGTTGGATACTACCGACGCTTTATAGAAGGGTTTGCTACTTTAGCAGTCCCTCTTACTAATCTAACTCGGAATTGGTGAAATTCTTGTGGATAGAATAATGTGAAAGGAGTTTCCAGGAGCTAAAGAAAAGATTAACTATAGTTTCAATCCTTGCCCCTACCTAGTGGAACTGAAGGTTTTGTCATCTATACTGATGCCTCAAGACAAAGTATTAGTTGGGCGCTCATGCAGCATGATAAGGTAATTGCTTATGCATCCCACCAACTAAAGGATTATGAGCTAAATTATCCCACCTATAATCTTAAATTAGTAGCAATAGTTCATGCACTCAAAATATGGAGGCATTATTTATATGGAGTGAAATTTCAAGTCCTCAGATCACCAGAGTCTTAAATATATTTTCTTTCAGAAAGAGCTCAATCTTAGATAGAGGCGTTGGATAGAATTCCTAAAAGATTATGATTTTGAATTGAATTATCACCCAAGCAAGGCAAATATTGTAGCCGATGCTGTAACGACCCGCCACCCTATAATCGGGGATCCGATTATAAATGGGTACCGAATCATTAATTTGGAGCCAAACCAGGATCTTGATAAGTCTGAGAAAATAATAAACTAAGCTAAACATTCACATCGCATTGAATTAAAAAGGGAGTGCAATAATTAAAAATTATTACAATGCGACTTGACACAGCAAATAATTACGTACTCCAACTGAACAGAAATAAATAAGCGTACAGGCCAGAAAATAAAATAACAACTACATCGGGGCATACCCCGGAATAGCGGCTTCTGGTGCGCAACCCAAAGCAGCACTCTCCTCGCTACGCCTGCCTGGAACCCTCACCTGAAAACCGCAGGGGTAAGTCTCATCGAAAAGACTCAGTAGGGATTTTCCGATCCCCACCACCCACTCACGCACCCACAGTGCAACAACACAAATATAGATAATTTAAGCAAGTAAAGCAGTAACACAATTCCTAAATTACGATATAAAACGCATGCATTCGAAATATAACATGTACAACTTTGAAATCATTCTACTACGAAGCCCACAACCAGCGTCTTGGCAAAACACGCCAACCATACGGCCGAACGTGGGAAACACCGACCCGCTGAGATCAAACAGTAACCCCTCTGATAGCACACTAGCTACTCCGGCCCAACTGGCTCTAGGTTGTTTCTGCTTCCCCCAGTACGAGTGACACTCCAAAGGTACCACTCCCACCCTAATACTAGCTAACCCCGAGGTACACTAGGTGACCCTCTCTCTAGGCGTCACCCCACCACTCCCACACCAGCGCCGTGTCCCTCCCACACCGACACAGGGTGCCTAGCGCTACAACTGTCACTCTAGGTCCACGGTCGCACGAAACACAACACAGTGCGATCTGATACGTAAGAATCCTCATCCTCAAGTACGGTTTCAAGCATGCATTTAACCAAACTATCTAACAATGTAAACACATGTTAATGGCATGAATTAATGTGATTCTGTCTTGAATCGCGTCGCCTGTGACCGACGTCATTCAAGCCTCCTAAACTGATTCATATAAAATGGGCCTCGTAAAAGGGCTAACACGCGTCGCCATATGTAGCAGCCTTTTGAAAGGCGTCGCTGTCTCTAGTCTCCTGATAACGACAGAAACAGAGACAGACCTCGGGGTGATTTTGTTAGTATTAGATGGTCTCAAAGCCAATCCGATACTATGTACTTATTCAGATTATTAATAAATGGCAATAATTCATTGTGTGTAATTAGTTCGATCTGTGTTTATCGTATCACGATGAAGTCTATGAACATGTGCAACAGTCTTCGGATTATGATGAGATCATAATTACGGGACCGAAGACTTATAAACACATGTTCTTAATTGTTCCTAGTCATAGGATGTTTGAGATAGGACATCGAACATCCGGATAGACTAGTATAGGTTACTTCAGCTCATATGATGAGGGTGACTGATCCCATAAGTCACTTGTGTGGAGACACTATGTTGAACCTATAGGTGCTCATTGGTGAATGAGTTCACTGAACTGATCCGACTGTAAATCGTTGGATGGTAATCACCTCATTGTTAACTAGCTCGATTCATTTGTCACGGTTGCGTGGATGATCCTTGGACCTGAGACTCCAAAGATATCTTGTTGGTAGGTTTATGAGCTTTGACCTTGACGAACGAATCCCTAACCATGGGTTATCAATAAGTCAAGCGATCGGGTTCAGGGAAATGCCCTCGAAGGTAATTGTGTGTTCAATACGGGATCATCCGCTCTCGGTTGTTTGAGAGAGAATGTTCCGGGAATGATGCGCTTAAAGTCCCTGGCCAGGGCGGACTCTGTAATCGATAAGGAGTTATCGGACTCAGATTAGCGGCATCTGATTCAAGTGAATCGACCAAATAGAGTTTAACAGTAAACCATGCCCTAGGTCGATTCGAGAACATTGCACGGATGAAGGATTATATCCGCGTGCTAACTGATGACAGAAAGGTTCCAATAGAGGGTTGCGATAACCCCAGTGCCATCCAGGATCACGCGATGTTGCTTGGCATCCAACGTGATTGGCAGTCCGTCCGAATTTAATATGGGACATTAAATTCGTCTGATTAATTGAATATAAGGATATTAATTAATTCAGTGGGTCAATAAAGGATTACTGGACTTAATGGGGCTATTAACTGGACTGGTATTTGGGCCTAGAGGGTCACATGCAAATAGTTTTCAAGTCGATGGATAATCCGACAGGATTTCGGATAAGTCTGAGTTTTTATGAAAAACCGCAAACTGACTTCTTATAAAAGAACGGATTCTACGTCCGGGGCCAGCAACCCTGACCTAGCCGTCATTCGTTCTTCCCCACTTTCTCTCTCTTCTGGGCGTGCGGTTCCCAATTGCTCCACCTTTCGTTCGACGGGGATTCCGAATCCGCATGTCGCGGCGGACTACGCGCAGTCAGACGGGATCTTCGAACGCCGCAGCGAGCGAGGAAGCGAGGACGATCCATCGCAAGGAGAACCACGTGGATACCGCTAGAGGTCGGGTATCTGCGCGACTTGCTGCATCGCTCCGACGGAACCGGAAAACGGACGCGGATTCGAATCCGCGCAAGGTAAATTCGATTTACACCGGTTTAATTTTAACGACCGAAACGGGACAGATCCGATCCCGAAACTTATTATTCCGCTGCGTTTTTCGGTCGGATCCCGACACAGCGATCCCAACAGTGGTATCAGAGCCAGGTTATCACTGTGTTCGTCGCCGTTTCGGATTCTGAAATTTAATATTCTAGTTATATTCCATGCAATTTTTACGATTCTGTTGGAGAAATAATATTCATGAGATGGATAAAATTAAATAGATTAATTTTATTTCTGCGAAATCATAATTTTTTTTTTTTTTTTTCGGGGTATCTAGTGTTCTTCGTGGGACGAAGAACGGCACTCATGGGATGTTGCAAGGGTGATTTTTTGAGATGCTAGGCATCTAAGTAGGAACCTGGTACGACCAGGGGGGGTTTACTGGCCACCGCCGTCATCACCCATGCCGCCGATGAGGCTTTTCCGGCGGTGAACGGCCGGAATAGTGCCTCCTAAAACCAACGTTTGACAAGGGTTTTTGGGGGATTCCAGGCACCCCCTTTGGGGATGGATGGCACCACAGGCGCCGTCCGGCGCCGGCGAGGTGACCGGCGGAGGTCCGGTGCCCTCCCGGCGCCGGGGCGGTTGCCGGCCGCCGCCTCCCCCTTCCCCCCCCACGGTTTCCTGCGTGCAGGTGCGCCGGAATTGGGGGAGAAGGGCTCGGGCCCGTGCAGCTGAACCGGGCCGGCCGGGGGGTCGAACCGGGTTGAACCGCCCCGCCCTGGTCCAAGCCCTGGAGGGGCCCTGGTCCGAGCCCATGGCTCAGCTGGGCTGAGCCCTGGTTCGGCAAGGGTGGAGTGGTTCGAGCCCTGGGGCCCCTGGTCCGAGCCCATGGCTCAGCTGGGCTGAGCCCTGGTTCGGCCAGGGGTGGGCTGAGCCACCTAGGTGTTTTTAAAAACCTGTTTAATTAGTTTAAATTGTTTTAAACTTTATATTTTCAAAAATGTTTTGAAATTAAATTTCTTATTCAATTTAACCTTTTTAAGACCCATTGCAATTGATTAATGTCATTATCTTAATTGAAGTTTAAAGTTATAATTAATTATTGATTTAAATGTTGAATTGATGATTATTTATAACTAGATAATCTAAATGTTAGATTTTAATAAGATAATGATTAATCTGGTTGTTTAATGACTTTATTAATCTAATAGTTAGATTAATCTTATTATATTTGCATGGAATATTCTAGATATTTAAATTTTGGAATTTTAATGCATATGATGTGTTATAACTGCTTGTTTGAATTTGATTTAAATTAGCATGTTTAAACTGTAAAAGTTTTCGAAAATTCTAAATCCAATTTTTGATTGGTCCCTGGTTTTATGAAACCCAAAATTAATTATTTTCGAAAATTTTAATTTAGCCATTTGATGCACAATTCATGTGCGATTTGTTTAATAAAACACATGGTGGTCATGGACGAGCATTAATTGTGGATGTGGAATGTGATTGTGTGGTTTATTGTTCATTAATAAATAGAGGTCTGCGAACCTCTCCCTCTCATATTCCATTGTACTTCTACCTTCCTCGATGTAATCGCCATCAGGCTTCCTCATTTAAATTATCATGTAATGGAGAATTACGATGTAATTTGATTGAGGCGGCTGCGCGCGGAATGAGGATGATCCACAACTGCTGACCAGATGAAAATGAAGGAGTTCATTAAATCCATGGGTTTGCAGACTCATGATATAAGTTGTTATATTATGTATGTGTGTGCATTTGACTGTCTGGCTCAAGTCAAACCACAGTGCCGTCGATGACCACACTAATGACATGTATGTGATGCGTGTGCTTTATATCTGCTAGGTTATTAGTATTTATATATATATTCGATATATTTAATACTATCACCTAGGATGAGACCAAACTAAATAAGTAAAACCTTCGTTACAAATTCTAAACCGTAGCGCGAGTCATTGAGAATGTACCGCGTGGCTCTCCATCAATATGATTAATAGAACTTAATTTGGTGGTGGCAGATACTATGTGTTTACCCGAGGTCTGCCATTAACTGATGAGAGGACTGTTGATCATGGCATTAGATGCCTTTGGATAAGAGTAGAGGAACGATATAGTCATCCACGTGTTTACCCGGAAACTATGTTTCTACTTTACTCTGTCACGTATTGATGGTAAAGCTTAGACCAGGGATAATGGTCTACTGTGTTTACCCGGGACCATTGAATTTGGGAGCCAAAGTACGATCGAATATTGCAAGGAGTTGCAATTATCATGAGATGCTATGTGTTTACCCGAGGTCATACTGTGATAATTGGAGATTCTGATCCCCACTAGGAGACAGTCGGCGTCTCCCGTTCTGTATATTTGAAGGTTATACAATCCGTCGAAAATTAGTGGGAGTAAAACTAGATAATAAAAGACCATATCTTGTTTTAGTTAATCTGAATATCTACTAATTATCAATTGATTATCTCCGGTAGGCGAGAATGTCGCACCATAACCCGTTGCGAGGCATACTTGATGCGAACTGTTTGACAAGCACCAATTACTCAGACTGGCTCAGAAACTTGAAGATAGTCCTCAGGTATGAGTAGATTGCCTACGTCTTGGATACTGAACCTCCTGCTGAACCAGCATTAGATGTTCCAGAGGAGGAAATGATAGCGTATGAAAAATGGAAGGAGGATTCCACCATGGCCCAATGCTACATGTTAGCCTCTATGAGCAATGAGTTGCAGAGGCAACATGAAGAGATGGATGCTAGATCCATCATGCTCCATTTGAAGGAGCTATTTGGTGAGCAGAGCAGAATCGAACGATATGAGATATCGAAGAATCTGTTCAAAGCTCAGATGGCAGAGGGAACTTCAGTACAGAATCACGTGCTGAAGATGATTGAATGGGTAGAGAGGCTGGATGCTCTTGGGATTACACTTCCCAAGGAGATGCACACAGACCTCGTGTTGTCTTCACTTCCACCGTCATATGCTCAGTTCATCGTTAATTTTAACATGAACAAGATCCAGGCCACCTTAGCTGAACTGCTGAACATGGTGAAAACTGCTGAGGGGAACCTTGTGAAGGATAAACCCCAAGTCCTAATGGTTGGTAAGACCAACAGAAAAAGACTTGCAGTCCAAGCTTTTCGAAAGAATAAAAACAAGGTTCAGAGAAAGGCAAAGGTTACCAAGAAAGACAAGGGTAAAAGTGCTGAGAAAGGTGAATGCTTCTACTGTCACCAGAAAGAGCATTGGAAGAGGAATTGTAAAGAATACCTCAAGGACAAGGCTCAAGGAACTGTGAAGCAGCAGGACGCTTCAGGTATCTATATGATAGATGTAAACTTGTCAATTAGAGATTGTACATCATCGGTATTAGATACTGGATGTGTATCTCATATCTGCAATTCTGTGCAGGCACTGACAAGAAGGCGTAAGCTGAGGACCGGCGAGGTGGAGCTGAGACTAGGTAACGGCGCAAGAGTTGCGGCGATCGCTGTGGGGACAGTGAAGCTCAAGCTACCATCCAGAGACACATTTTTACTAGATGAATGTTATTATGTACCTAGCATAATAAGGAACATCATTTTTATTTCATGTTTAGATAGAATTTGATACAATTTAAATTTTGGGAACAATAGTTGTTCAATTTATTTCGAAAATAAATTAATAGCTTATGCTATTTTATCCAATGGTTTGTATCTATTGAATGTGTCTCATGATAATTTACATATCGGTTCTTCAATTAAAAGAACTAAGTATGAAATGAACAAAGCCTACTTGTGGCATTGTAGGCTTGGACACATTGGTGAAAACAGACTCCGAAGGTTGCATAAAGATGGATATTTGGATCCATTTGATTATGAATCATATGCAACCTGTGAGTCATGTTTAATGGGTAAAATGGCTAAGTCTCCATTTAGTGGAACTGGAGAACGACCCAAAGGCATATTAGAACTCATACATTCAGATGTATGTGGTCCTATGTCAACCCAAGCCATTGGTGGTTTCTCATACTTCATTACATTAACTGATGATTACTCAAGGTTTGGATATGTATACTTATTGAAGTATAAATCTGAAGCCTTTGAGAAATTCAGAGAATTTGAGAATGAAGTAGAAAAACAAACATGAAAGAGTATAAAAACCATCCGATCTGATCGGGGTGGTGAATACTTGAGTACTGAGTTCATTAAATACTTAAAGGATAATGGTATCCTTTCTCAGCTTACACCTCCTTATACACCTCAGATGAATGGTGTATCAGAAAGGAGAAATCGCACATTAATGGAAATGGTACGATCTATGATGAGCATGTCCAAATTACCAGTGTCCTTATGGGGATATGCACTTAGCTAGGCTATGTATATCCTGAACAAGGTACCCAGCAAATCTGTTGAGACCACTCCATATGAGATATGGAATGGAAGGAAACCATACCTTAAACATGTTAAAGTCTGGGGATGTCCTGCTCATGTTAAAAGACATGACGCAGATAAGCTGGAATCTAGAACTGACAAATGCAGATTTGTGGGATATCCAAAGAAAACTTATGAATATTACTTTTATCATCCTGGCGAACAAAAGGTGTTTGTGGTTAGGAGAGCTGTCTTTCTAGAAGAAGATTATATTCTCCAGAAGGACAGTAGGAGTAAAGTAACACTGGAAGAAATTCCAGACCCACAAACTGGCATTGGTTCATCAGATGAACCGTCAGTTTCTGAACCTGTTCAAAATGAAACACAGGAATCTCGTAGGTATGAAAGAGTACCTAAACCACCAGAAAGATATGTGGGACATATTAATTTGGATGGTTCTAGGATACTCTATAATGAGGATGATGATCCTAAGACTTATCAGGAGGCCATTGAAAGTCCAGAGGCCGGGAAATGGCGGGAAGCCATGAATTCTGAAATACAGTCCATGTACATCAACCAAGTTTGGAACTTGGTAGATTTACCCGATGGTATAGTACCAATCGGCTGCAAATAGATCTTTAAAAGAAAGATCGGTGAAGATAGACGTATTGAGACTTATAAAGCAAGATTAGTGGCGAAAGGCTATCGTCAAAGACAAGGTGTTGACTATGACGAAACCTTCTCACCTGTTGCTATGATTAAGTCTATCAGAATTCTTCTCGCCATTGCTGCCTACCATGATTATGAAATCTGGTAGATGGATATAAAGACTGCCTTCCTCAATGGAAACCTTGAGGAGGAGGTGTATATGATACAACCAGAAGGATTTACATCTAAAGAATCTCCAGACATGGTATGCAAGTTACAGAGGTCCATTTATGGACTGAAGCAAGCATCCCGAAGCTGGAACATAAGATTTGATGAGGCAATCAAATCTTATGGCTTCATTAAGAATGAAGATGAGCCTTGTGTATACAAGAAAAACAGTGGGAGCACAATCACATTTCTGGTTCTTTACGTTGACGACATTCTACTCATTGGGAATGATGTAGGAATGATGTCTTCTGTAAAGATATGGCTGTCAAAGAACTTCTCCATGAAGGATTTGAGAGAAGCATCTTACGTATTGGGAATACGGATCTATAGAGATAGATCAAACAAGATGCTAGCCTTAACCCAATCCATGTACATAGAAACCATTGTCAAAAGGTTTGGCATGGAAAATTCTAAGAGAGGTCTCATACCGATGAGACATGGAATTTCACTCTCTAAAGGTCAGTCTCCCAAGACACCTGAAGAGAGGGCAGTGATGGATAAAGTCCCCTATGCTTCTACCATAGGGTCCATCATGTATGCCATGCTATGTACCAGACCTGATGTAGCATATGCTCTAAGTGTTACAAGAAGACATCAGGCAGATCCAGGTGATGAACACTGGAAGGCTGTGAAATGTATCCTTAAGTACTTGAGAAGGACTAAGGATCTATTTCTAGTCTATGGAGGAGGAGACTTAAAGCTGCAAGGATACACTGACTCGAGTTTTCAGTTTGATCCTGATGACAGCAAGTCAACATCAGGTTTTATTTTCACACTCAACGGGGGAGCAGTGAGCTGGAAAAGTTCCAAGCAGGAAACCACTGCTGATTCGACAACGGAAGCCGAGTATATTGCTGCTGTTGAAGCCGCTAAGGAAGTTGTATTGATGAAGAAATTCATCGGCGATCTTGGTATGGTGGAAAGCATATCTGGTCCCGTCCCCCTGCTGTGTGACAACAATGGGGCGATTGCTCAAGCGAAAGAGCCGAGGTCTCATCAGAAGTCGAAGCACATTCTGCGGCGCTTTCATCTGATCAGAGAGATTATAGCTCGAGGAGATGTCATGGTGGAAAGAGTTCCCTCAGCCGACAACATAGCATATCCACTTACAAAGCCTTTGTCTCAAAATGTTTGAGCGTCACTTAGAGAATATGGGTATTCTGTATAAAAGTGATTGGTTTTAGTCCAAGTGGGAGATTGTTAGTATTAGATGGTCTCAAAGCCAATCCGATAATATGTACTTATTCAGATTATTAATAAATGGCAATAATTCATTGTGTGTAATTAATTTTATTTGTGTTGATCGTATCCCAATGAAGTCCATGAACATGTGCGACAGTCTTCGGATTATGATGAGATCATAATTACGGGACCGAAGACTTATAAACACATGTTCTTAATTGTTCCTAGTCATAGGATGTTTGAGATAGGACATCGAACATCCGGATAAACTAGTATAGGTTACTTCAGCTCATATGATGAGGGTGACTGATCCCATAAGTCACTTGTGTGGAGACACTATGCTGAACCTATAGGTGCTCATTGGTGAATGAGTTCACTGAACTGATCCGACTGTGAATCGCTGGATGGTAATCACCTCACTGTTAACCAGCTCGATTCATTTGTCACGGTTGCGTAGATGATCCTTGGACCTGAGACTCCAAAGATATCTTGTTGGTAGGTTTATGAGCTTTGACCTTGACGAACGAATCCCTAACCATGGGTTATCAATAAGTCAAGCGATCGGGTTCAGGGAAATGCCCTCGAAGGTAATTGTGTGTTCAATACGGGATCATCCGCTCTCGGTTGTTTGAGAGAGAATGTTCTGGGAATGATGCACTTAAAGTCCCTGGCCAGGGCGGACTCTGTAATCGATAAGGAGTTATCGGCCTCAGATTAGTGGCATCTGATTCAAGTGAATCGACCAAATAGGGTTTAACAGTAAACCATGCCCTAGGTCAATTCGGGAACATTGCACGGATGAAGGATTATATCCGCACGCTAACCGATGACAGAAAGGTTCCAATAGAGGGTTGCGATAACCCCAGTGCCATCCAGGATCACGCGATGTTGCCTGGCATCCAACGTGATCGGCAGTCCGTCCGAATTTAATGTGGGACATTAAATTCGTCTGATTAATTGAATATAAGGATATTAATTAATTCAATGGGTCAGTAAAGGGTTACTGGACTTAATGGGCTATTAACTGGACTGGTATTTGGGCCTAGAGGGTCACACGCAAATGGTTTTCAAGTCGATGGATAATCCGACAGGATTTCGGATAAGTCTGGATTTTTATGAAAAACCGCAAACTGACTTCTTACAAAAGAATGGATTCAACGTCCGGGGCCAGCAACCCTGACCTAGCCGACATTCGTTCTTCCCCACTTTCTTTCTCTTCTGGGCGTGCGGTTCCCAACTGCTCCACCTTCCGTTCGATGGGGATTCCGAATCCGCATGTCACGGCGGATTACGTGCAGTCAGACGGGATCTTCGAACGCCGCAGTGAGCGAGGAAGCGAGGACGATCCATCGCGAGGAGAACCACGTGGATATCGCTAGAGGTCGGGCATCTGCGCGACTTGCGGCATCGCTCCGACGGAACCGGAAAACGGACGCGGATTCGAATCCGCGCAAAGTAAATTCGATTTACACCGGTTTAATTTTAACGATTGAAACGGGACAGATCCGATCCCGAAACTTATTATTCCGCTGCGTTTTCCGGTCGGATCCCGACACAGCGATCCCAACAGATTTCACTTAAAACGTGTCGCGCATGCAAGTCGTCGTTCAAAAGGCGTCGCTATTCCTGGACGCTCTACAGTCCAGAGGCAGAGTATGTTATTTGGGCTAAATCGCGTCGCGGGTGGAAGCCGCCTTTCTAAAAGGCGTCAATGTCCCCCGACGCCATTTAACCCTCATAGACAGGTTCTTCCTCTGCCATCTCCCAATCCACGAGGTGGGATTTCCTCTCCTAAACTGTATAAAAACACTAAAAAAGCTAGAGAAGAAGGAGAAGAACCTAAATACCCATTAAAACACCCAAATTCTCATTACATGCAATTAGTGTTTTCGCCCCAAGAAAACCCCTAAACATGCTCCAAAGCGGAAAAACATGGTTTTTAAACAAAATACAACGGAGATCGTCACCCTACCGGTTACTTGAACTCCTCCTAGCTCCAAGCCACCAACCCGCCTCGCCCCACGCGGTCGTCGGTACTACCGTGGACGTCGTTACTCCACCGGATCGTCGGCCGCCGTCCGGAGAGAAATGCGCCGCAGAGGAAGTAGTGGTGGCAGTGGAGGAAGTTAGGAGGTTAATAGAGTGGAGGGAGAGGAGTAATGGGGAGAGGAAAGGAAGGAGAGGGGGAAAGAGCGCTGGAGAGTCGGAGGGAAGAGAGGAGAGAGAAGAGAAAAGAGAGAATGAGGGAAAGGAGGGAGGGTTCGCGGGGTCAAACAGAAGCTGGGAAAAACGGGTCGTGCAAGTCCGACGTCATTTAGACGACAAGACTGGGCCGTATACTGACAAACCAAGGTCATACTCTAAATGGCGTCGTCCATACAAGATGCCATTCAGACGATAAGACCGGGGCCGTACTCTCGCGTCCCAAGGCCAACCCACGTGGCACAGCCTAAAACACGTCCACATTACTGGACGCCATTTAAACCACGTCTTGCAAGCTCAACGCGAAAAAGGAACTAAGTCTCAGCTCCACCACGGCCCAAACTAAGGGATTCGACCCCGAAACTGATCAGATAACTAGATCTGAAACCTCAATCCTGACAGATGCTCTCAGTAGGAAGCGACTAATGATAATTAGAGACCATAAGATCTCCTTATCTCAATTAACCATCCATTCTGCCATTGTGGAAAAGATTTTTGAAGCTCAACAGAATGATCTTAAGTTGCAAGAAGTGACTGATAAGCACAGATTTAAAACAAATGATCATAGGGTTATATATTTCCAAGGCAGATTGTGCATTCCAAAGGACCAAGAAGTAAGAAAGGAACTTTTGATCGAAACTCATAGGTCAAAGTTTACTATTCATCCTCGAAGTACCAAGATGTTCCAAGATATGAAGCATACCTTATAGTGACCAAGTATGAAGAAAGATATTACTGATTTTGTTTCTAAATGCCTAGTCTGTCAGCAGGTTAAGGCGGAACATCAGAGACATCTGGATTACTTCAAAATATAGAAATTCCAAAGTGGAAATGGGTACATATCACTCTAGACTTTATCGTAGGTCTTCCCTAATCAGCACGTGAACATGTTGCCATCTGGGTAATCGTAGATAGATTCACAAAATCTTCCCATTTCTTGCCAATTAAGATTTTACAATCAGTTGAAAGTTTGATCAAGCTGTATATAGACAATATCATAAAGTTGAATGGGGTTCCCAAGTCAATTATCTCCGATAGAGACTCTAGATTCACCTCAAGAATATGGAAAAGTCTCCAGGAAGCTTTAGACACTCAATTAAAATTCAGTATTGCCTTTCATCCTTAGACCGACAGTCAATCAGAAAGAACTATCAAGACACTAAAAGATATGCTTAGAGCATGTAGTATGGATTTGAGAGGAGATTGGGATAAACACCTATAGTTGGTCGAGTTTGCCTATGACAATAGCTTCCATGCCAGTATTAAAATGGCTCCTTTTGAAGCTTTATATGAGAGACCCTGCAGATCACCTATATGTTGGGAAGAGTCCGGAGAGAGACAAATGATAGGACCAGATATTGTACAAGCCAGTACAGAGAACATTCAACTTATCCATAAAAGGTTGATAGCTGCACAGAATCGACAAAAGAGTTATGCCGATCAGGGAAAAAAAGATGTTTCTTTTACAGTTGGGGACCATGTTTCCTGAAGGTTTCTCCATCAAAAGAAGTTTTCATATTCGGAAAGCGAAGCAAGCTGGCACCCTGTATATTGGTCCATTTGAAATTCTGCAGAAGGTTGGGGATGCAGCGTACCAGCTAGCCATACCACTTGTCCTGGAAGGAGTTTACAACATCTTCCATGTCTCCATACTCGAGAAATATCTTCATGACCCTATCCCATGTCATAGATTATGGTGAGCTCCAGATCCAACCAAATTTGAGTTATGAAGAACAGCCCGTGCAAATCTTTGACTTCAAGACAAAGGAGCTCAGAAATAAGACAATTCCTTTGGTGACGGTTCTATGGAGAAACTAGTCAACAGAGGAAGCAACTTGCTTGGGAAACGGAAGAAGAAATGAGGAGAAAGTATCCACATCTTTTCGATAAGATCCTCACTATATTCAACAATTATAATTACATGCCAACATATACATAATTATGAAAAAGGGTATATACATAAATAACGAAATAGTATAAAGGCAATTATGAAAAAATCATATCTTATAATGTAATAGATGATCTTCATAGGGTCTTAAGTGAAATTTTTAAGACTTCTAGATGTGTCTTTAAACCACTAAAAAGAAGTTGAATTCGGTAAAGAAGTGTTGAATGAGGGCATAAAGTTAATTATACAGAATATAAGGACTAAAATGTAAAAGTATTAAAGGATAAGGATACTGGTAAGGTAAAGGATAAGGATACTGGTATGGTAAAGGATAAGGAAACTAGTAAGGTTTCTTATCTCCCAAGAAACCTATGCCACCTCACCAGCCACATGGGGGGGGGCACATGTCCCCATCTTAAGGCATGTCATCACCTATAAATAGGGGGGTTGCCCTCCTATCTCCCCCCATCTCTTCTCCTTCTTCCTCTGCCACGCCAAAGAGAGAGTGAAAGAGAGAGAGAGAGAAAGGGAGAGGAGGAGAGAACGAGAAGAAGAGAGAAAAATAAATAGAGAGAGAGATTTAGAGTTGCTCGCAGGCTTCTTCGCACGTGTAGGAGGAGGAGGCTCCCACCGTGTCCAAGTGAGGTTCTGATTTAAAGGCAAGTATATGGTCCTTTCTCCATGGTTATTTTCCGATCGCAAATAGCCTATTTTCAAACACATATTTTCCTACAAAATGTAAGTATCTGCTGCTAAGCCAACATACTATCAACATGACATAAGAGCCTAAATAGACAACCCAACCCAACCCATGCCTAAATCCTATTTTATAAGTCTCCCATGTTAAAATCGAATATGCTTACGGACAATGCCACGTTAGGAGTCTATGTGTCCGAATCATAGCATCCTTGTGAGGCGAACATTAAGTTAAAAGACGCAACCCGAGGCAAATGGGTAAAATCTTGGGTATGGTTCTCCCAGTCTAGGTGGGACGAGTGGGTCCCTACTGCGTAGTGGAAGCTCTAGTGGGCATTTGCCTTACAACTGGTTGCATGTCATGTTAAACCTCCTCATATTGTAGTTTGGATGCATGTCCGTTAAATAAGTGAAAAGATTCATGTTGTTCGTATGCAATATATATATTTATGATGTATGACTTCATGCTATACCATGATCATTTAACCATGTCATAATGCTATGCCATGCCCCTATTATGTTTGTACTTATGCATGCCACGATGTTATGCCATAATCAAGTCAAACTATGCCATGATGCTATGCATGATCAAGTCAAGCCACGCCATGTTGCTAATCCATCATCTTTATGTATAAATCCTCTCCAATTTATCATCCATATCTTTTTTATCCTTTAAATTATCCTTATCCTTATCATAGGGTTATCTGGTTCCTTGCGTTTCATTTGAATTTGAAAATTCAAATTTGGTGTATATGGCCGGCTGCCCCTTCCCCGGACACACAAGTTTCAAATCTGCTAGATATGGCTGATTGCTTCTGATGAGACAGGTGCGTGTGGTCCCTTGGAGAATTTGTATCTTGCCTTTGATGAGTTATAGAAGTAACCAAGGGATTAGAAATACCACCTTTGATAGTAGGAAGGTCTTTCAACCTATCCTAAGATTCATGAATTTGTTCTCCAAGTAATTATGCAAACATGGTTATGGCCCGCCTCATTGTATTGGTTCTCCCTATAGGATATTTTTTTTTCAAAAATTCTTGTTGCATTTCGGCCCAAATTCTAATAGGCTTCCCTATTGTGCCAAGCCAATATTTATCTTTTATCCTTAAGGGAGAAAGGTAACAAGGTCGAAAGGCATCTTCTTTGATCTCTTAGATTTTCATAGTAGAACATATCTTAAAGAATTCATCCAAATGCTTATAAGAATCTTTGTTTGTATTCCCATGGAATGATAATGGGCCACATGGATATTGGGCAATTAGATACAAGATGAAAGGTTATAATCTTGAGGAATGAAATATTCCTTCATCTGTTTAGGCAGACCATTGTTCTTGGCCATTGAAAATCTTTGATTTTTGTGAAGGAGTCTCTATTTCAGGAATTGGGTCCAGTAGATCAGGGTGTAGAGATCTCCAACCAAGCATCCACTATAGGGTGATTTTTTTTTCAAACTCAAATAATTTAATTAAACAAACAACCTATGACTCCAAACTATGGTTTCCCGAGACCTAATAGTTCAAATATTGTGAATTCTATAAGGCTCAATTGAAATTTATAATGTAACGACCCCCTATCGACCGGTTCAGTCATGCTGTCTTACTACGAACTGAACGGACCCGTTAACAGCAGGAACAACCCGAACATGCCTTGTAGTTAAGGTTGAGCACATTGCATATAAATAAACAGGCGATTGATCGTGAGACCCAAAATTCTTTGTATTGATGTCATATACAGTACAACGCAGTACATCAAGTCCAGGGGTACAACTTGTAAGTTACATAGGGACTGGACTTACAAAAACAAGCTATGCTCAACTAGACTAAGATCGTAGAGATTCCTCGTTTGCCCCAGGAAGGTCCTTTCCTGAAACGGGTTAAGTAGTGTGAGTGAGTTTACCGACTCAGCAAGCACATGATGTCACTACATGGCTTATCATATATATAAACATAAAAAGATAACATGATAATACTATATAATCATGTCATGATAGAACATAACATAGCAAGCTTCAACTAACATAGAGATCATGGCAATTCATGGCATGGTCGAAAGATCATGGTATAGCATGGCATGGCGTGAGTATCATAAAGATCATGGCATGGCATCATGGCGTGACTTGACTTGATCATGCATAGCATCATAGCATGGCATAAGCATAAGCATAATAAGGGCATGGCATAGCATCATGGCATGGTTAAAAGATCATGGTATAGCATGAAGTCATAAATAAATATAGTATATGAGAAGCATGCATCTTTCCACTTATTTAACGGACATGTATCCAAACCACAACATGAGGAGGTTAACATGACATGCACCCAACAGTAAGGCAAATGCCCACTGGCGCTTCCACTACGCAGCAGGAGGACCCACCGGTCCCACTTGGACCAGGAGAACCGAAACCAGGATTTTACTTGTTTGCCTCGGGTTGCGTCTTTTACTTAATGTTCGCCTTACAAGGATGTTTGTATGATTCGGACGCATGGACTCCTAAGGTGGCACTGTCCATAAGTATGTTCGATTTACAAAATAGGAGACTTAAAAAATGGGATACTGGCATGGGTTGGGTATCTATTTAGGCTCTTATGTCGTTTTGACAACATGTTGGCTTAGTAGCATCTACTTATATTTGTAGGAAAATACATATTTGAAAACAGGATATTTGCGATTGGAAAATAACCATGGAGACAGGACCATGTACTTGCTTTTAACCAAAAGCTATTTTGGACATGGCGGGAACCTCCTCACGCCACCCTCCAAGCCTCCTTACACGTGCGAAGAACCTCGCAAACAACTCCCGTTCCCGCTCTAAATCTTTCTCTCTTCCTCTTTTCTCTCTTTCTCTCTTTCTTTCTACCTCCCTTTCTCTCTTTCTCTCCCACTCTCACTCTCTAAAACATGGGCAAGGAGGGAGGAGAAGAAATGGAAGATGGGAGGACCACCCTCCTATTTATAGGAGATGGGCTAGCTTAGGATGGGGACAAGTGTCCCTTAAAGACCCTCTTGGATTTGAGACATGTGTCCTAAAGGGATAAGGTTTGCTTGGATGGAGACAAGTGTTAGGTAAGGTGGCATGGGATAACTTGGGGGCTAAGAAACCTTATCATTATCCTCTACTAGTATCCTTATCCTTTAGCAGTATCTTTTAGTACTTTTACATTTAAGTCCCTACATCTTTTATAATTAGCTCTATACCCTCATTCAGCACTTCTTCACTGAATTTAACTTCTTTTCGATGATTTGAGGACACTTCTAGAAGTCTTATAAAGTACACTTAAGACCTTATGAAAATCTTCTATTGCATAATTTCGTTTATAGTTTTTTCAATATTTGTGAATATACCTCCCCTTTTTTTTTAATTATATAAGTCATGGCATGAAACTGTAATTTTGTGGGTAGGGACATATAAACACGTACGGTAGCTAGCCAGGTAAGAGGTGAGGTTGTAGGAGGCTCCCCTTGCTCACACAGGGGCCTAATTAGAGAACCACAAGCCTGCTTAGTCGTTTGCCTTTTAACCTCTAGCCTAAAACACCAACTCCCGAATGTGCTATAAAAGTTAATTTTATCAAAGTTCCAACTCAATAAGTGAACCGAATGTGGGGGCTTTCCTAGAAATGGTTTCTATTCAATTTTAATTAATGGCCTTGGAGATGCAAAGATGAAGGGAATTGTGATTTGTGGACTAAGGAAGGGTGATAAAATCCCCACCTTTTCTTATGATGCCAATGCCCTTAAAATATCTTAATGCAATGCACACAGAAATTCAAAGAAATTGTTTAAATGCAAATGCATATGCATGACCAAACTTTTAAAAAGAAAAACTCACCTTGGCACCACAATCTTCAACACAAAAACAAAATTAAACTTAATTAAAATGCACTCGTATATGATGAATGTCCTAGGACATGAAGATGCGATTTCTAATATTTTAATTAATTTTTTTTATTTTTTTAAATTAATTGAACCTATCTAAATAAGAATGTAACTACAAATGAGAATAAGAAGAAAGAAAATGGCAAGTTGGAACAAACTCATCAAGTGGATTTGTTCTCTAATTTTTTCCTCTTTTCTCACGCTTTTCTTAATCAAGTTACTTGCAAAAGAAGAGAAGAAAAAAATGTGAGTATTAATATAAAAAATAGACCCAAAATTATTAAAACTAAAAGTCATAGTTCCCCGGCAATGGCGCAAAAAACTGCTAGTGCTAAGATGCACGTCGTTAATACATGTACAACCCGTCTTATGTTTATCGGGCTCGCAACAAAATAAAGTGCGTAATATAATGATGAATCCGTGTCGAATCCATAGGGAACTAGGTTTAAGATTTGAAAACTTTAGATTTTAATTAAAACCTTAAACAAAAGATATTTGAAAGTTAAATGGATTAATGCCTAATTAACACAAAAAGATAATTATTAACAACTAATAAAGGCATGCAAATCTAATTAAGCGAATTAATCTTAGGAAAGCAACAATCGTAGCCACACTTTGAGAAGGAGAGAGAGAGTAACAAGCAAAATAGGATTAAACAAGAATAGTACCACACTTTCTTTTGAATTAAAAAGATTACAGTGGCATCCAAAAAGGAGATTGACAGTACAAGCATTGGTTAACACCTAAAAAAACTAAATGCTTTAGGAAAATCTAAATTAAAATTAACAACCAAAATAAAATAAACTAAACAAAGGTAAGACAAGGGTGAAGTAGGCAAAACAGCGCAGCCGAAGCAGGGGAGCATGCAATGGTGCATGGCGCAGGGCAGGTGACCGGGAGGGGAGGGGGCAGTGAGTTGTTGACTGAGCATGTACGGCAGTGGGCGTGCAGAGACGCATGAAGGCGCTGCTGATCGTGGCGGCATTGCAAGCTCGTCCCCGCGGGCTGCCTCGTGGTGCAGCAGTAGCCTGCCTCCAGCGCGCAGGCTGACATGGGGGACGAAGAGCAGTAATGCGAGCACCGCTGGCGTGCCGCGTGGCTATGGCTGGTGCAGAGGCCGAAGACCACGTGCGGTGTAGAGGGAGATAGAGAGAGCGTGGTAAGAGAGAGATAGAGAGAGCGGGTGCAAAATAAGAGAGAGATAGAGAACGAGTGAGAGAGAGAGAAAATAACTGAGCAAGAGAAAGTATAAGAGAGAGAAGACGATGCAGAAGAGGACAATGAGGAAGAAGAAGAAGAAACTGCGGTGGGGAAGAGAGAAAAATTGGGAGAGAGAAAAGAAAGAGAGAGAGAGAGAGAGCTCGTGGAAAAAATCTGCGAGCTCCCTATAGCAAATAAAAAATCTCTGGGATTTACAAGCTCAAAGGAGAGATTTAAAATTTAACTTTTGCTCCTGATGTAGCCGAAGCTATCACGACCGGATTCCGAAGCCGGAATCCGAAGAGAAGGATCCGGAGCTGGGTCGGATCGGTGTTCAGAGGCCCGACGGGGATCCGGAAGGCGAAGGATGCAGAGGCGAAGCCGAAGGTCCGAAGGCCGAGGGGTGCTCGGTCGGTGGCTGGCTTGCTCCGGGAAGTCGAGGGCGAGGCTCCTTCGGCGGACGAAGGGGTGACGTGAGGCCGAGTATCCTCTGTCGCGGGGGCAGCCGGCGCACGGCGTCGAGACCAGGGAGAGGAGTCCGAGGTCGGCGGTCGAGACCGACTCGGGAAGGTCGGCGATGATTCGAACCGAGCTCCTGCAGGAGGGAAAGAAGAAGAAAATCGGTCAGCAGGAGTCCCGGACTTCAGCCCTAAGGAACCCCCTCCGACGGTCAAGTTAGCTCCTGAAGAAGATTCGATTCAGAAGGCAAAGAGTAGCTTTAATGCTTTTCGGACTGTAGTCCTTAAGGGTCCCGGAGGCTTAGGAGAGCATACCTTTGGCAATAAATAGCGGTGTATTTATAGCAGAGGATAGAGGATGGTTAACGGTGGTAGCCGATATAGGACTAAATGCGGGCTTACTGGTAAACCGCCATAGCGCCTGGTCCGCCACCGGAGTGGGCCGGACTCGGCTATCGGGCCGAAGGGGGTTGGGCCGCTGATGGGCCGAAGCTTGTTGGGCCCTGGGCTGCCGCGCTGTTCCCGGGCCGTAGGCTGGTGGGCCGCTGACGGGCTGAAGCCTGTTGGGCCGGGAGCGACAGTGCCGTTTACGGGCCGAGGGCTGTTGGGCCGCTGATGGGCCGAAGGCTCCCTGAGGGCCTTGTACTGCTGCTGCTGGGCTGAACGGGGTTTGGGCTTGCTTCAATGGGCCGAATCGGATTCTGCCTCATCACATAGCCCCCCACTCTTGTCTTCCTCAGTTCTGAGATGGCGAGAGTATAGCCCGAAGCTAGTAGGAAAATAGCGTAACAGGTGTCTTACCCGAAGCTCTGTTCTTTTTCTTTGAGAAGAGGGTGCCCTCGGTCGGCCGAGGGCTAAGCGGTTGCTTCGTCTTCATTTAGAGTGGCGATGAAGGCTCACGGCCCTGAAGGCGAAGGGCCGAGCCCTTTGACTCGCGCCAAGCTTCAATAAATGGACGGGATGGGCGTCGCCTCGCGAAGAAGCACGGGACACGCGTCGCGCATCCGGCCGCTCCGTCAAAAGCACAAAAGGATCCTGACCGCTCGCGGGTCGCGGATCACCTCGGCTCTCTGCCCGAGGTTCCACTCCGATTGCCGCCGCTCCCTTCTTCGGCACGCGGATCGGGACACGTGGCGGGCATCCGGGTGATCAGTCGAAGGGTCGGAGCACTTTCGGCCGTTGATCGCTCTGCTTTAAGTCCCGGAGCCGGTCCGTCATCATTGCCGAAGGACGGTGCACGTGGCGGGCATCCGAGAGGAGCGGTGAGACGAAGGGGACGATCTCGGCCGTTGGCTTCGGCGGGAGGCGCTTCGGAAGGAGCTTATAAATAGAAGCCCTCAGCAGGGCATTGTTCTTCTTCCTGCTGCTGCGCCTGCGTTGCTCCTGCGATCACCCGAGCTCTCCCCCCTCTCCGGCGAAAGGCTAGCTCTCCGAAGGCGTCATCCGAGCTTGCTGGCCATCGTGGGAGGATCTCCATCCCTCAGAGCGCCTTGTTGGTGGAGCTGGGTGGCTCGAGAGGCTGCGCTCGGTTCAGGAGAGATTTCTTTCCCCTTCCTGAGAGTAAGCCTCGACCTCCCTTCTCCCCTTCGCGACCTTATAGTTCGGAGCTCCTCTTCCAGCGAGATTACTCCTTCGGACGAGGAGTATACTCATTCCCACTCTCCCGAGTCTTCTCTGTCATCTCCCCTTACCCTGGACTCCCTCGCCTCTGTGATGTCTGAGGAGCCCGCGCCTTCTGGGGCCGAGGGGTCCGAGGCTTCCGGGGCCGAGGCCTCCGGGGCCGAGGCCTCCGAGGAGGTCTGGAACCTGGGCCGGGCTTCCACCTCGGGACGTCGTCGTCCCGACACCGCTTCGGAAGCATCCTGCGCCCTTTCGGACAAAGAGGTTAGCAACCTTGCTTCTTACTTCCAGCTTCCTTCTTGGACGACCCCTTACCGGCCTGGCTCCACCACCAGGGCCAACACTCCCCGCCCGGGTTCCTTCTCTATCTATGTAGATAGTTTCCAGGCGGGCTTTCGTCTTCCTCTTCCCACTTTCGTCATCAACCTTCTTTGCTTCTACGGGCTGGCCCTGTCTCAGCTTTTTCCCAATTCCTGGCGCACCGTATACGGTTTCTTGGCCGTTTTCGCCCGTATACGGATTGCTCCTTCCATCAACGTCTTCCGCTACCTCTTTAAAATCCAGAGGCAGGGGAGATCCGAGTGGTATTGCTTCGTCCCTCGGATCGGCCGAAGCATCTTCTCCGGGAAGCCCTCGTCCATCCATGGCTGGAAGAGGAAATTCATCCCCATTTCTCTGCCGGAGAACGAGAAGGGCGTGTGGCCCTTCCCTACCGAATGGGCGCCGCTAGCCGCAGGCCTCTCGGATCCTCCCGCTCTGACCTCCATCCAGAGCACCCGTGTGGGCCACATCCAGATCATGGCCCCGTACAACATCTGGGGGCTTCTCAGTAAGGCGGAGCGGTTGGTGAATGCCGGGGTATGGCCGGACCCTCAGTTTGATCCGGAGCGGGCCTTTCCATACCTACTGATAAAGTGTTAAATTGATCATTTAAGGGCAATCATATGCATCATACTCATGTTTTTATCTGCAAAATAGCATGAAATGATAGATAATTGTGTAACAAGTCCAACGGTACCAATTTCGTCAAATTCAGACTTAAAAACATCTTCATTTCATGTGATTAAAGGAGCATAGCGCATTTGCGGTTTTTCGACAAAACCGAGACGAAATGAATAAATATGATGATATTTTTAGGATAATGCACTAAATTATATTTATTTTGTGTGAACAGGACATGCCGATGATGCAGTGCAGCTGGTAGAGTTTTCAAAAATTTGGGGGAGGTCTAGTGTGCGGATTTCAACTAAAACAGGGAGAAAAATACAATTTGATTCTTTCCTTCGCTGGAGTTTCCTAAAACCCACTATTTCCTTCCGTCTCTCCAATGTCCCAACCACATCCCTTCCTTTCTTTATTTTAAAAAACCCTCTCGCTCTCTTTTTAGAAATTCGAATCCTCTTCCTTCTCCAGTTTCCTCTTCCTCTCCAAATCCGAATCCTGTCCCTTCTCCAAGCCTCCCACGTTCCTTCTCCTCTTCCAATTTCTCCTATAAATTCCAACTACCTACCCGCAGCCTTTCCTCCGCTCTTTCTCACCTTCAACCCAGTCAGTTCTTCCCCTCTCTCTTCTATTTCCTATCCCTCTCTCCGGATCCTACTCCTCTCTCTCTCGGTTTCTCTCCAGCAACCCTCTCTCTCTCGGTATCCCTTCTTCCCCTCTAATTCCAACTCTCTCCCGGCAGCCCTCTCCTCCTCCTTTTCCAACTCTCACCCCGCACTCCTCTCTTCCTCTCCCTCCTTCTCTCCCTCGGATTCTCCCTCTTTCTCTCCATACAGATCTCTCTTTTATTTTCTTTCTCCCTCTCAGCCTCTCCCAGCACACACGCACCAGGTTCTCCCTCTCTCCGGCTCTTCCTCTCTCAGCGCAGCACGCTGCGCCTGAAGCCAGCCTTCCTCCTGTCATCCACGTGCTGTCCCACCCACGCAGCAGTCAGCAGCCGCCTGCAAGCCTGCATCTCAACGCCAGCTGCGGTGAAGCCAGCACCCGGCGAGTTCTCCACCGGCAACCGGCCTCTACGGACGTCCATACACCAGCCTCCTCAATGCATGCGTACGGTGAAGCCTGCACAACACCTAGCCGGTCTCCACGTCAAGTTCCCAGCAGCATCCGATAACCTCCGGCTTCATCCAACGCATAGCAGCATCCAAGCAGCTGTTTCTCCTCCACGTAGCCAGCACCAGCAACAGCCACGTAACCAGCAACCAGCTTCTTCTAAGCGTGAAGCCAGCAGCTCCACGGCCTGCATCCAGCAGCACCCACCAGCTCCAACCACCTGCCTCTCCACCTGCATGTAGCAGTTTCCCACTGTCCATGTAACAGCAAGCTTCCTGGCACTCCAGCAGCTCCGTGCGACACGTCCAAGCCATGCATGCTCCTTGCTGCACCTCCTCTCCAGCGGCCCACTGCGCCGGCAGCTCCAACAAAAACCCCCACAGCTGCTGATTTGTTCTTTCTCTTCCCCGTTAATCCAATATTAGTTTATTGAATTAGGATTAGTCGTTGGTTATTTGGTATTTAGATGATGTTTTCTTAGGTATTAATTTATTTAATTAGGGTGAGTTATTGGTTTATACAATTAAACAATAATTTTTATTTTCTTGTTATAATTCCTTAGTTGTGTTTATTATTCAGTTGTGATTGTGTTTAATTAAAAAAAAAAAAACGAAAAGAAAAAGAGATTTGTTTGATTTATGTAATTCTGATTTTTGATAACAATAGTGAATTTAATTTTAGTTTGAATAAGTAATTAATGCACTTAAATTTTCATCTATTTTTAGATAACTAAACTCCAAAGTTTTCAAAATTAAGATTCTATCTCCCTGTGGTTCGACTCGGACTCACCACTATTAATTTCCAAAATTTGATTTGAGTGAGCCGGATAAATTTAGATTGAACGTTTTCATGTGTTTAACGACGCACAATTCGAAATGATCAATTTTTGGCGCCGTTGCCGGGGAGTTAGATTTTTAATTTTGATTATCTTGGATTTAGTGTAATTAATCTTTAGCTAACCTTATTTTTCTTATTTTTGCAGGTATATTGAAAAAAAAAAAAAAAGGAAAGCGAAATCATAGTAAGTGTGTTCCAACTTTCTATGTTTCAATTTCCCGACTTTCGTTAGTTTCCATTTTTGTAGTTTCTAGTTTAGATAGGTTTCCATTAACTAAAAAAGGAACAAAAAGAAGAACATCCAAATTTAAAAATCTTCATTTCCAAGATTAGAAACCTTCCATGTTAGGTCATGCATCATGTATGACTGCATTTTTAGACTGTTTCCTTTCTTGTAAATTTCCATTTTGTTGAAGATTGCGGGGGACAAGGTGAGATTTCTACCTTCCTTAAATACCATGTTCATGCATTTCCATGATTGCATAGAACCCCTTGTTTGAATTGGTTGTGCACTTCACATAAAAATATCTTAAGGGCAAGTCCATTAACAAAATAAGGTGGGGATTTGACTACCCTTCCTTGGCCCAAAAACAACCATCCCTTGCACTCTTTCACTAACCCAAGCCCATTAAAAGTGAGTAGGAATTCAATTTAGGGTTCACAATGAGATTTGGGTCTAGCTTGAGCCCACTACCACTTTTGGAGACCGGTGTCTAAGGCTAGAGGTCCAATGGCAAACGCCTAAGTGGGTCGGTGGTTCTTTAATTAGGTCCCTACGAAAGTAGGGGGAGCCTCCCACCACCCCACCTCTTACCTAGCCGATTGATAATTATGAGGGTGGATTTGAATTAAACCTAGATTAATTTGTGAGAAACACATCATGTAGGCTAGTTTAACCATAGTTGTCTTAGGAGTAATTGTGTGATAACTTGTTTGCTTCATTAATAAAAAAATAAAAAGATTTTCAGCATGGAGTGGACTCAAATGAACCAATTTCTTAGCCCATGTCTTAATACCATCACACCTTTCCCTCCACCACCTAATATGGATTTGGCTCACAGATTAGCTAAGCTAGACAAGTTGGCCCACACAATTGATCAATTTCTAGCTTTGGGCCAAGAATCGTCCTCATATCCCACACAATCATATACCTATCAAGAAAGATGTCCCGTTTGGGCCAATCAGGACCATTATGATACCCCACCTGCTCTTCAATTTCCACCTCACTAGGCCCAAGCTCCAAGTCTAGCTATCCAAGACTTCTCGGATTGGCCCCAATTCCAAGTCTACTCTGGTGGTTTGGCCCACAATCATGGACACTCCGATTATCCATTGTCCACAAGCTCTTGTCCACCTTGCTTCCAATCAAATTATTCGACATATTCTTATTCTTCGCAGTCTGATTATCAGCCCAGTTATCCGCATTCTCAAGATGATCAATTCATGCAACTTGAACAAATAGTCTTGGCCCAACAACAAACCATTGGTAGAATGCAAGCCTTAGTTGACTGTTTGACTGAAACTAATCTAAGGATGGATTTAGAAGAAGTGCTTAGCAAGCCCATTGAAAATCTGCAATATTTTTCACCTGATTTTGATCAACAAATCAACTCACAAGTTCAACTTGACATCGTTCAATCCGGCAATGGTCACATCATGCTTGATCTCGAAAACGGAGAGAATCTTACGGAGTCGCATCAGGTGAGAATAGGGAATGCTAGCATGAATCAATCTATGAAAAATCCTGAGACTGGTCAACAAGATGCCTCCATGATCATACATGTCTGTCCTGAGGAAAGCTTAAGTGATAGAAAAGGAGAAGGGGAAGTGAGTGATCTTTTAGAGGTTAATCCGGATTTTGAACACTTCATATTCCCCACAGTGGAAGTCAATATGCATGCTAGTCCGAACCTCGAATATTTTTTCTTCCCAATAGAGAAAGTGGATATTCTAGAAGATATATACCCGGTGGATAGAGAGAAGATGGAAAACCCTCAGACTGACCAGCAAAGTGAAGTCACGATCACACCTATCTCTCTTGAGGTGAGCTTGAAGGAAAAAGGAGAAGGAGAAATGAGTGATTTGCTGGATATTGAGCTGGACTTTGAACACTTTCTATTTCCCACAGAGGAATTAAATACACATGATGGTCCGGATCTTGAATATTTCTTCTTCCCAATGGATCAGAAAGTGGATAATCTTGAGGAATTGCATCAAGATAAAACTGAAGCCATAGACTTAGCTAATCATCAAGAAGAGCCCATTGAGGGTAAGTTGGGGGGAGATGAAGGAGACGAGAAGGATTCTAGTGAGAGCCCAGATATTCACCTACCTATGATCCGTTTCCCGAATGTTAGAGAATCTAAGCCCAATAGCCTCCAAAAGCTGGCCCGACTCAAGGAGGTGATGGAATTATTGGGCCAAGTCCACATCAACAACCATTTTCTTAAAGAAACTCACTGTGTTGCCCAACTCAATTCTTACAATATCGATAACATCAATCTTTACTAGATTTTATTGAAATTTGAGGCCAAACTAAACATGTTCTCAGTCTCTATCTTTGAGAAATTTGGAATCCACAAATTAAAGTGCACGTCGGTTGCTTTGCAGTCAATTGATCATTTCATTAAGCAACCACATGACATGATCCAAGATACTCTTATTCAGGTGGATAGGAGCCACATATTTGTTGATTTCCTCATCTTCGACATTGGATCATCCCCTATATTGAATCAATGTCCCATCATTTTAGGAATTTCTGATATTTTTCTAGGGGATCAAATGCTTCAGTTCAGTCAAGGACAAGAAGCAGGGTACGTAGTTGACATGGCCTATGAATCAAGTAGAACCAATATCCCATTGACCATGTGGAAAAATTCTTTTCTTTGGAATCTCAATGATAACATTCTGACTCATCAGCTACATGCAATGCTAAGTGCACTCCAACCAACAAATTTTAAAATGCATGCACTGAAATTTGTGCTAGTAGGCATTGGATAGTGTGTACATTCCGTCTGGCTGAAGACGATAAACTTAGCGCTTGTTGGGAGGCAACCCAATATTTTACTTCAGTTTTTGTATTTCTTTTCATTTTTAGGTCCTTGAGCAGCAGTCGTCGTGGGCATGTCGCATCCTCTTCATTACAGGTTGTTTCGCTCCTTCACAATTCGCTTCTGGCAGACATGTTTTTCATATCTTTTATGCCATTGAGGACAATGTCAATCAAGTTGGGGGGTGGGACAATCAATTTGATATGCATTTATTAGAAAATCTTTTGAAGAAAACTGATATCTTTCACTGAAAAATAGTCAAATTTTTAAAATTTCTTTTCACATCCTATGAAAATTGCATGAAAATCATGTTTCATTAAGTAAATCTTAAACAAAACAGTTTTTTTTTTTTTGTCGCATTGGTTAAACAACCTTCAAAGTTTAAATATCCCACTTTACAAAAATCCACGGCAAGATGATTTTCACACACACACGGCAACTTAGAATAAATGAAAGATCTTAAAAGTATAGAATTGCTGGAATTAACCTCAATGATAAGACTACTTATTCTAATTTTTCTTTTGGGTTGAACGAAAGGAATGTGTAGGATCCGTAATAGGGGACTGTCCCACTCAGCACCCTAAAAGAGACGGTCATTTAAAATGGACAGCTGTAAACATTAAAGGCAATAGAAGGCATTAAAAGAGCTAAAGGAAGGTAGGTGGCAAAAAGTACGCACCTCCCCTCAGGCAATTCAAAGAGAGTGGCAAAAAGTACGCACTCTCAAACGCAAAAGTACAATAAAATAAAAAAAACGCCACGCTAAAAAGTCCATCGTACCAAAAATATGACCAAGTTGTGAAAAGTACTGAGTTGGGACGGGAACTGAAAAACGGTCCTCACTGACTGATCGAGAAATCTTTTATTCTCTTCTCCTCCCCAGGTAGTCTTATCTAAAGGGTAGTAAAGGCAAGAATATACCAAAAAGGTCGGAAACGAGTTCTAAGTGTGTCAATTTTCATGCACAATCACCTGTCGTGAATCAAAATATTGTGGGACATGAAAACTTTTAGCTTAACCAATCGGCTACCACTTAAATTGATTGTGAAAGATACTACAAACGAAACATGATAATTCATTGTTTGTCCTAACTTTTCCTTATTTGCATTGCTAAGGGACTAGCAATGAGTAAGTTGGGGGGTGTGATAAAGTGTTAAATTGATCATTTAAGGGCAATCATATGCATCATACTCATGTTTTTATCTGCAAAATAGTATGAAATGATAGATAATTGTGTAACAAGTCCAACGGTACCAATTTCGTCAAATTCTGACTTAAAAACATCGTCATTTCATGTGATTAAAGGAGCATAGCGCATTTGCGGTTTTTCGACAAAACCGAGACGAAATGAATAAATATGATGATATTTTTATGATAATGCACTAAATTATATTTATTTTGTGTAAACAGGACATGCCGATGATGCAGTGCAACTGGTGGAGTTTTCAAAAATTTGGGGGAGGTCTAGTGTGCGGATTTCAACTAAAACAGGGAGAAAAATACAATTTGATTCCTTCCTTCGCTGGAGTTTCCTAAAACCCACTATTTCCTTCCGTCTCTCCAATGTCCCAACCACATCCCTTCCTTTCTTTATTTTAAAAAACCCTCTCGCTCTCTTTTTAGAAATTCGAATCATCTTCCTTCTCCAATTTCCTCTTCCTCTCCAAATCCGAATCCTGTCCCTTCTCCAAGCCTCCCACGTTCCTTCTCCTCTTCCAATTTCTCCTATAAATTCCAACTACCTAACCGCAGCCTTTCCTCCGCTCTTTCTCACCTTCAACCCAGTCAGTTCTTCCCCTCTCTCTTCTATTTCCTATCCCTCTCTCCGGATCCTACTCCTCTCTCTCTCGGTTTCTCTCCAGCAACCCTCTCTCTCTCGGTATCCCTTCTTCCCCTCTAATTCCAACTCTCTCCCGGCAACCCTCTCTCTCTCGGTATCCCTTCTTCCCCTCTAATTCCAACTCTCTCCCGGCAGCCCTCTCCTCCTCCTTTTCCAACTCTCACCCCGCACTCCTCTCTTCCTCTCCCTCCTTCTCTCCCTCGGATTCTCCCTCTTTCTCTCCATACAGATCTCTCTTTTATTTTCTTTCTCCCTCTCAGCCTCTCCCAGCACACACGCACCAGGTTCTCCCTCTCTCCGGCTCTTCCTCTCTCAGCGCAGCACGCTGCGCCTGAAGCCAGCCTTCCTCCTGTCATCCACGTGCTGTCCCACCCACGCAGCAGTCAGCAGCCGCCTGCAAGCCTGCATCTCAACGCCAGCTGCGGTGAAGCCAGCACCCGGCGAGTTCTCCACCGGCAACCGGCCTCTACGGACGTCCATACACCAGCCTCCTCAATGCATGCGTACGGTGAAGCCTGCACAACACCTAGCCGGTCTCCACGTCAAGTTCCCAGCAGCATCCGATAACCTCCGGCTTCATCCAACGCATAGCAGCATCCAAGCAGCTGTTTCTCCTCCACGTAGCCAGCACCAGCAACAGCCACGTAACCAGCAACCAGCTTCTTCTAAGCGTGAAGCCAGCAGCTCCACGGCCTGCATCCAGCAGCACCCACCAGCTCCAAGCACCTGCCTCTCCACCTGCATGCAGCAGTTTCCCACTGTCCACGTAACAGCAAGCTTCCTGGCACTCCAGCAGCTCCGTGCGACACGTCCAAGCCATGCATGCTCCTTGCTGCACCTCCTCTCCAGCGGCCCACTGCGCCGGCAGCTCCAACAAAAACCCCCACAGCTACTGATTTGTTCTTTCTCTTCCCCGTTAATCCAATATTAGTTTATTGAATTAGGATTAGTCGTTGGTTATTTGGTATTTAGATGATGTTTTCTTAGGTATTAATTTATTTAATTAGGGTGAGTTATTGGTTTATACAATTAAACAATAATTTTTATTTTCTTGTTATAATTCCTTAGTTGTGTTTATTATTCAATTGTGATTGTGTTTAATTAAAAAAAAAAAAACGAAAAGAAAAAGAGATTTGTTTGATTTATGTAATTCTGATTTTTGATAACAATAGTGAATTTAATTTTAGTTTGAATAAGTAATTAGTGCACTTAAATTTTCATCTATTTTTAGATAACTAAACTCCAAAGTTTTCAAAATTAAGATTCTATCTCCCTGTGGTTCGACTCGGACTCACCACTATTAATTTCCAAAATTTGATTTGAGTGAGCCGGATAAATTTAGATTGAACGTTTTCATGTGTTTAACGACGCACAATTCGAAACGATCACCTACCTCCCGGGGAGACTCCGCGGGGCAGTGAAGGAAGTGTTGCCGCTCCTCCGGCCGAAGCTCCTCCGGCTGACGAGGCTACTGAAGTTTCGGCCGAGGGTAAGTCGGCTTTGAGTTTGCAACTGGTCGTTATTTTGTTTTAACACGTCTTCTCTTGCTTGCAGCAATGTCCGGGATTGACGCCCTCCTCGCCCGGATATCCGATCAGCGCGATCAGGGCCGGCCACCACCCCCGTAGGCGGCAGGCGGGTCTGGTCGAGGCGCGGGAGCTCCGAGGACCCGAGGCGGGGTTCCGAGGACTGCGGCCTCCTCCGAGGGTCGTGCTGCCGCTGCCGCTCTCGAGAGGGAGCGAAAATCCAAGTCTGCCGCCTGAAGGGGCGGCCGATTGTCGAAGCGGCCCCGGACGGAAGAGGCCGAAGAGGCGGAGCCCGCTCCACTGATCAGGAGAAGCGCCGGGGCCCGAAGGGCTGCAAGGCTGACGTCCCCCGAGACGCCGAGGGGCGACTCCCCTCCGGCCGTATCGGCAGGGGCAGAGGACGAAGGCGCTGGGTCGCAGGCGCCCCGGGCGCTGGAGCGCGAGCGGTGGGTCCTTGAGCCGGGGATCTACAAAGACGAGAGCATGGAGGACTCGCAGACGTGCCTCCGTCTGCTCTGCAGCCTCACTCTCCCTTCGGCTTTTGAAGAGCTGAAGGACCACTCGGTTACCGACCTGGCGGCGATGAGCGCTCGGTTGGCGGTCCAGGTAAGAAGCTTCTGAGTGTGCTTCAACTTGGCTTTCCTTCGCTCACTTTAATTCTTTCTGATCCTTGTCTACTTTCGGTCCGCAGGCCGCGGTAACGGGCAGTGTCCTGATTCACCATCAGGAGCTGCTCCGGAACAAACTCCTGGAGGCCGAGGGGGCGTCGGCCTCGGCCGGTTCGGGTGAGGGCCCTTCGGCGGGGCCTCGTATCGTAGCCGCGAACGCCCGGACGCGGGCGCAGCTGGAGGAGAGGGCAGCAGAGGCCCGCACTTCTGCCGAGGCCAAAGTGAAGGCCGAGCGGGAGAAGGAAAAGGCCGAGCGGGAGTTCACGGCGGCCCAGGCTGAGATCCGGGCCCTCAAGGTCCAGATCCAGGACAAGGACTCCCGGCGGGCTTCGGAGAAACGCCGCCACGCCGAGGAGATATCGGCTCTGAAGCAGGAGCTGGAGGAGGCGGTGGACTCGGCCGTAGCTGATTATAAGGCCGGCCCGGACTACGCCGAAGAGATAATCCAAGCTCAGCTGCTAGCGGCCTCCTCGGTCTTCGACCTCGGGCTGGCTGTCGCCCAGAGGGCCTGCCCGAGTATTGACTTAACCGGGGTTGCTCTACCGATGGGTGAGGAAGCCAAGGAGCTCCTACCTTGGTGGAAGGAGCTTATGGCCGAGAGGGCCTCGGCCTCGGCCTCAGCGCAAGGCGACGAAGCCGTACCCGCCGAGGAGGCCCCTGTCGAGGCTGCCCCTCCTGAGGCTGTGCAGATCGTCGATTCCCCCTCTCCCTCTCCTGGCCGAAACGCAGTTGAAGCGGAGGAGGAGGGGGTTGTTGAGAGCTGATACGAGGGCTCGCCTCGGTTTTTTATTTTTCTTCTTTTGTAAACCTGCGGCCAGGTGGATGGCCGATTTTGTACTTCCCCTTTTGTGAATACAGGAAGTATTTCTGAGTTTTACCTTGTTGCTTTGTGCATGATCGACCGAATCTGGCCTTACAGAAGTCCGAGATCCTGCCGTCGTTCGCTATAGTTCGCGAAGCCGAGACCCGATGTAGGTTCGGATAGGAAGTTATAGAATATCGCCAATATATATGGCCGGGGCCTTTGCTAATGTGGTCCATAAGATCCGAAGGGGTATCCCGCCGCCCTAGATGCGGTTCGTGTGGCCGAAGCCACTCCCGCTTCATCTTATGCAGATTTAGAGATATATCTCGCCGCTCCCTGATCCGGATTACATGGCCGAAGCCATTCGTCGGATCGAAGGACTCGTGAACTCAGAGAAAATACCATGCCGCTCCCGATACGGTTTGCATGGCCGAAGCCACTCCCGGTACGGTTTACACGGACTTGGAGAAAATACCATGTCGCGTCCTGATCCGGATTACATGGCCGAAGCCATTCGTCGGATCGAAGGACTCGCGGACTTTGAGAGAATACCATGCCGTCCCGATATGGTTTGCATGGCCGAAGCCACTCTCGGTACGGTTTACACGGACTTGGAGAAAATACTATGCCGCGTCCTGATCCGGATTACATGGCCGAAGCCATTCGTAGGATCGAAGGACTCGCGGACTTTGAGAGAATACCATGCCGCTCCCGATACGGTTTGCATGGCCGAAGCCACTCCCGGTACGGTTTACACGGACTTAGAGAAAATACCATGCCGCGTCCTGATCCGGATTACATGGCCGAAGCCATTCGTCGGATCGAAGGACTCGCGGACTTTGAGAGAATACCATGCCGCTCTCGATACGGTTTGCATGGCCGAAGCCACTCCCGGTACGGTTTACACGGACTTAGAGAAAATACCATGCCGCGTCCTGATCCGGATTACATGGCCGAAGCCATTCGTCGGATCGAAGGACTCGCGGACTTAGAGAAAATACCAACAGGTTTCCTGAAAAAGAGATCTTTATTCATACCCTCCGGCTGAAAGCCCGGGAAGAAGTGATTCACATATAATAACGCCGAAGGCGCTCTACATTCCAGGTGCGAGGAAGAGGTTGGCCCGAAAGGGTCTCCAACCGATAAGCCCCACGCCTGATCACCTCCCTGACCCGATAGGGCCCCTCCCAGTTGGGGGCAAGCTTCCCTGAGGCTTCGGCTGGTTTGGAAGCATAAGCATTCCTCAACACGAGGCTCCCTACTTCAAAGCTTCGGGGCTTTACTCGAGTGTTGTGGTACTTGGCCATGCGCTGCTGATAAGCTGCCAGCCGGATACGAGCCTTGTCTCGGGTCTCTTCAATGAGGTCCAGGTGGTCTTTCAAACCTTCTTCGTTGGCCTCCGGATTGTAAGCAACGACCCTGGGAGAGGGAAGGCCGATTTCCACCGGAATAACGGCCTCTATCCCATAGGCCATGCGAAAGGGAGTTTCGCCGGTGGGGGTTCGGCTCGTCGTCCGATAGGCCCATAGAACACTCAGCAGCTCCTCTACCCATCGGCCTTTAGCTTCGCCGAGGCGGGTTTTCAGTCCCTGCAGCAGGCTTCGGTTGGTGACTTCAACCTGGCCGTTTGCTCGAGGATGCGCTACCGAAGTGAACTTGTGAAGTATGCCGAAGCTGGCGCAGTTGTCGCTGAACCGACGGCTGTCGAACTGCTTTCCATTGTCAGAAATGATGGCCCGAGGGATGCCGAACCGGCAAATGATGGACTTCCACACGAAGTTCCAAGCATTGCTATCGGTTATTGACGCGAGGGGTTCGGCTTCGACCCACTTAGTGAAATAATCTACCGCCACGATGAGGAATCTTCTTTGGCCGGTGGCGATGGGAAAAGGCCCCAGGAGGTCGATTCCCCATTGAGCGAAAGGCCAGGGATCGGATAAGGGGGTCAGAAGGGTGGCTGCCTGGTGAATGAGGGAGCTGAACCTCTGGCACTGGTCACAGTGCCGTACGAGGGCTAAAGCGTCCTCTCGGAGTGTCGGCCACCAGTAGCCTTGCCTTAGAAGCTTGTGAGCCAGGGCCCTTCCTCCCGCATGCGCCCCGCACACCCCTTCATGTACTTCTCTCGTGGCGTAGTCGGCTTCAGCCGGGCCGAGGCACCGCAGTAGTGGTCGGCCGAAGGACTTCTTGTATAGCACCCCGTCCAGAAGGAGGAAGTGGGATGAGCACTGCCGAATGTGCTTCGCCTCCCTTGAGTCTGGCGGGACTTCTCCTCGGAGAAGAAAGGCGATGAGGGGAGTCATCCATGTCTCGGCCTCGACCTCAGTGACTTGCATGGCTTCGGTTTCGCCGAGGCTTGGTTCGGCGAGCTCCTCCACGAGGATCATTCAGCCTCCTCCCCCGTCTTGAGTTGACGCCAGCCAGGAAAGTGCATCGGCTCGGGTATTCTCGGCTCTCGGGATCCTTACGATTTCATAAGAATCGAATTGGGCGAGGATTTTGCGAGTCACCTGGAGATAAGATGCCATTATTGCATCCCGAGCCTCTTATTCCCCGGAGATGTGGCTGGCGATCAATCGGGAATCACTGAAGGCTTTCAGGTTCCGGGCGCCGAGCTTCTTTGCGGCCCGGAGGCCAGAGATGAGAGCTTCGTACTCGGCGGCATTGTTAGTTGCTGGGAAGGAGAAACGCAGGGCGTACTCCGTTACGACCCCTTCGGGTGATGCTAGGATCTATCCGGCGCCGCTGCCCGTGGAGCACGCGGAGCCGTCCACAAAGAGTCGCCATTCGTCTGCTGGTGCAGGAGCCGAAGCAGCCTCGGCTTCGGGCACGTCGGGTGCCGGCTGAGGTACCGAGGAAGCGCCGGGGGTGAGTTCGGCGATGAAGTCTGCCAGTGCCTGGGCTTTTATTGCTACCCGGGGTGTGTAGGAGATGTCGAATTCTCCTAGCTCGATCGCCCACTTTGCCAGCCTGCCGGACACCTCCGGCCGGGAGAGAATTTGCCTCAGGGGCTGGTCGGTGAGAACCTTTACGGAATGAGCCAAAAAATAAGGCCGGAGCCTCCTCGCGGACGAGACGAGGGCCAGAGCCAACTTCTCCAGGGCAAGATACCGGAGTTCTGCTCCTTGAAGGGCTCGGCTGGTATAGTAAACTGGCTTCTGAACGCCATCTTGCTCTCGGACGAGGACGGCGCTGAGAGCCGTCTCGGAGACTGCAAGGTACAGGCTCAGAGGCTCCCTGGGAACCGGTTTGGACAGAATGGGGACTTTGGAGAGGTAGGCCTTCAGCTGGTCGAAGGCCGCTTGGCACTCATCCGTCCATTCGAAGCTATTGGCCTTCTTCAGCAGTTTGAAGAAGGGGAAACAGTAATCTGCCGCCCTTGACATGAAGCGGCTTAGGGCTGCGATCCTCCTGTTCAGCTTCTATACCTCTCTGAGGTTTGCCGGGGGGTGCATTTGCATGATGGCCGAAACCTTCTCGGGATTAGCCTCCACCCGTCGGTGAGTGACCATGTAGCCGAGGAACTTCCCGGAGGCTACCCCGAAGGCGCATTTGGCCGGGTTCAGCTTCATCTTGTACCGCCTCAAGGCGGAGAATGTCTCGGCCAAGTCGGCCAAATACTCTGCAGCAACGCGGCTCTTTACCAACATGTCGTCTATATAGACCTCCATGTTTCGGCCGAGCTGCGGGGCGAACACTTTGTTGACGAGGCGCTGATATGTCGCGCCGGCGTTCTTCAGACCGAAGGGCATCCGGGTATAACAATATAAGCCCACATCGGTTGTGAAGCTGGTCTTGCTCTCATCGTCCAGATGCATCCGGATCTGGTGGTAGCCTGAATAGGTGTCGAGGAAGCTTAAGAGCTCGTGGCCGGAAGTTGCGTCCACCACCTGGTCTATCCGAGGCAGCGGGAAGCTATCCATTGGACATGCCTTGTTGACGTTGGTGAAGTCCACGCACATACGCCATTTGCCATCTTTCTTTGGCACCATCACCACGTTGGCGATCCAGTCCGGATGATGCACCTCTCGGAGGTGTCCGGCGTCCAGCCCCTTCTGCACTTCGGCTTGGATGGCGGCTCTCCTTTCCTAATTGAAGGTGCGCCGCTTCTGCTTTACCGAGGGCTGGTCGGGATCGGTATGGAGTCGGTGCTCTGCTACCTCCGGGTCAACCCTGGGCATGTCCGCCGGAGACCAGGCGAAGACGTCGAGATTCTTTTTAAAAAACTCTGTAAGCTTCTCTGCTTCAGTTTCCTCTAGGCCGGAGCCTATCATCAGGACTCGTCCTTCGCCTCCCGGAATAGGGACGGCGAGGAGTGCTTCTCCCGGAGACGCCTCGGCTGATGATTCGATTGTCAGAGTTTCGGCTGCGGTCTTCCCTTTCACCGAAATCATGTAGCACTGCTGGGCCGCTTCTTGATTCCCTCTGGCCTCGCCTATTCCATGGCTGGTATGAAACTTCAGCTTCTGATGGAAGGACGAAGGCACGGCTCCGACCCCGCCGATGAGCCTTCGGCTGAAGATGGCGTTGTATGCTGAATCGATTTTTACAACGGCAAAGTCCGTTTCAACGGTTAATTGCCGGGGGGCGGAGCCTAAGGTTACAGGGAGTCGGACAATGCCCTCTACTCGGCAGGGCGAGCCGTTAAAACCGAAGAGGGGGGCCCGGTGAGGCTTCATATTAGCCTCACTCAATCCCATTTTTTCAAAACAATCATAAAACAAGATGTTTGGGGCACTTCCATTATCAACAAATATTCTATGTACATCATAGCTATTTATTACAGCGTTGATGACGAGGGCGTCATCGTGAGGGACCTGAATATCAGTCAGGTCCTCGGAGCCGAAGGTGATGTCTTCTCGGCGAGGCCGCTTCGGTTCGCCGTCAACCGCTGCTACGGTGGTAGAGCTGCGCTGCCGCGGCCTTGATCCTTCCCCCGGCCCTCCGGATATCATCATGATAGACCCAGAACTGGGTCTTTGATGGGATGCTTCTACCGGGGCCGAGGTGACCTTCGGCGGAGGAGCGGCTTCTATCGCCGGGGGTTGTTGTTGCCTGGGCGCTGCAGGGACGTCCCGGTTTTGCTGTGGCGGGGGCTGCTCCCGTCGGTACTGCGGCAATCTTCCCTCCCGGATGAGGTGGTCGATTTCCTCCCGGAGCTGCCGGCACTCATCCGTCGTGTGGCCGATCTCCCGGTGATACTCACAGTATTTACCGGGGTCCCTTCGGCGATGATCCGTCTTGATGCGATCTGGCCGCTGGATCATGCCCTTCACCTCGATGAGCATCCGGGAAGGGGGAGCAGGTAAGTGTAGGTACCGCGGCTGCGGGTCCCGTCGCCTCTCCCTGTCCCAGTCCTCCCGGCGATACCGCTTTTGGGAGGGCTCTTGGTCTTCTGGCCGAGGTCGGACCACCGGGGAGCAGGTGCCGAGGCGGCTTCGGCTGCGCCTTTACCCCTGGACAGCATCAGGGCCTCCCGGTTGATGTATTTATGGGCCCGGGCCACAAGGTCCTGGAAGATAGGGGGATGGCGCTTCCTGATGGAGCCGAGGAGCCCCTCGTCCCGGCACCCGCTGATTACGGCTGAGACCGCGATCGAGCTGTCGAGGTTCGGGATTTGGGCGGCCTCGGTCCGGAACTTGGTGAAGTATTCCTGGAGAGTTTCGGTGGGGCCTTGCCGGATGGCCAACAAGCTGGCGGAGGTTTTGCACTGCCGGGTGGCATCATAAAACTAGTCGATGAATAACTGGCCCAACTGGACTAGGGAGTGGATGGAGTTGGGGGCCAGTGTCTCGAACCAGGTGAGGGCGATCTTTTCAAGGGTGAGGGGGAAAAGTCGGCAGCGGACTGCGTCGGAGACCCCTCGGACCAGGAGGTAAGCGTTGAATCTCTGGAAATGACAGACCGGATCTGTCATTCCGTCGTAGAGAGGGCCCTTCGGCAGCTTGAAATTGGGGGGCACCTCTGTAGCCAGGAGCTCCGCTGTGAATGGGGTCTGCTCCAGGATGTTGCTGGCGAGAGGCGCCTCGTAAGGCCGAGACACCATCTGCTGCATCTCCTTGCGCATTGCCGTCAACCGCCGGTCCAGGTCCGGGGCCGTCGAGGTGGCGACGGATTGTCCTCCGGTCCGGGCCGGACGGAATTCCGACGAAGCATAGTCCTGCTCCGTCAGGCGATCAGCGCGAGGAGCTCGGGCAGGTAGCGCCGAGGGCTCGCTGCGCGTCGCCGCGGTTTCGTTGGGAGAAACCGGTGTAGGCACCGACCGGAACCGGGCTTCTTGTACTGGGTAGAGTTGGGGGAGCGGCTCCTGCTGAGGAAGCTGTCCCATCAGTCCCATGCGCTGGGCGATGGCGGACACCATCTCCTGAAGAGGCGCTAGGGACGTGACAGCAGCGGCTAGCGTTGCCACTTGTTGCTGGAGCACCCCCACTCGGTCTTCCGAGGCGAGAGACTCCGATATGGTTGGCAGAGGCAGGCTCGGCGGGGCGCCTTCGGAAGGCAGCATCTGGGCCAAGGCCTCCCGTGCCTCTGCTTCGCTCTGTCCGGACCGTCGGGTAACAGGTCGCTGAGACATGACTTGTTTGTTGGTACCCCACAGACGGCGCCACGTGATGTAGCCGAAGCTATCACGACCGGATTCCGAAGCCAGAATCCGAAGAGAAGGATCCGGAGCTGGGTCGGATCGGTGTTCAGAGGCCCGACGGGGATCCAGAAGGCGAAGGATGCAGAGGCGAAGCCGAAGGTCCGAAGGCCGAGGGGTGCTCGGTCGGTGGCTGGCTTGCTCCGGGAAGTCGAGGGCGAGGCTCCTTCGGCGGACGAAGGGGCGACGTGAGGCCGAGTATCCTCTGTCGCGGGGGCAGCCGGCGCACGGCGTCGAGACCAGGGAGAGGAGTCCGAGGTCGGCGGTCGAGACCGACTCGGGAAGGTCGGCGATGATTTGAACCGAGCTCCTGCAGGAGGGAAAGAAGAAGAAAACCGGTCAGCAGGAGTCCCGAGCTTCAGCCCTAAAGAACCCCCTCCGACGGTCAAGTTAGCTCCTGAAGAAGATTCGATTCAGAAGGCAAAGAGTAGCTTTAATGCTTTTCGAACTGTAGTCCTTAAGGGTCCCGGAGGCTTAGGAGAGCATACCTTTGGCAATAAATAGCGGTGTATTTATAGCAGAGGATAGATGATGGTTAACGGTGGTAGCCGATATAGGACTAAATGCGGGCTTACTGGTAAACCGCCATAGCGCCTGGTCCGCCACCGGAGTGGGCCGGACTCGGCTATCGGGCCGAAGGGGGTTGGGCCGCTGATGAGCCGAAGCTTGTTGGGCCCTGGGCTGCCGCGCTGTTCCCGGGCCGTAGGCTGGTGGGCCGCTGACGGGCTGAAGCCTGTTGGTCCGGGAGCGACGGTGCCGCTTACGGGCTGAGGGCTGTTGGGCCGCTGATGGGCCGAAGGCTCCCTGAGGGCCTTGTACTGCTGCTGCTAGGCTGAACGGGGTTTGGGCTTGCTTCAATGGGCCGAATCGGATTCTGCCTCATCAGCTCCCAAATGAGAATTTAAAATTTAAACTTAAACAAATCTTCCCTTAATCAAAGGAACCTCCTCCAAGATAAGGGCATTTTTGAAATTTGAATTTTAAGTTTTCAAAGGGAGAAATTTCTCTTTCGTGGAATTCCTAGATTCCCTCATTCTACTCTCTCTTAGTTGGCATGTGGGTCCCACTTGAAGAAAAAACACAACAAAAATAAAAAACTATATTTGTTAGGATTCGAACCCTATTCACCTCAATGAAATTCAAGTGGTCCAACTATTGTGCCACATGCTTATTCATGTCTTACATTTATTAAAAAATAAAAATTAATTGTGATTTTGCACTGACATAAATTATTCAGATGTATATTATGCCTTCGATGATTACCGAAAGTCCTTGTTGATAATGGAATTTTCACAAATTTATTGACACTCAATTAATCACATGAAATAGAGATATTTTTAATTCTGAATTTTACAAAATTGGTACCTTTGAAAGGATCACTAAATTATCTATCATTTCATGTGTTTTTCTATATAAAATCATAATTGTAATGCGTAAATTTCATCTATTTATTATCTAAAATTATGTAATTATCAACTACCATAAGGAGGAAAATGGGCCAATTACCCAGTCAGCCCATTGCCAAACCCATAAACCAACCTACAAGCTTTCAACCTCAATTGCCTATCCTACCTTTACCATAAAAAGTCCCGCAATTGGAAAATGTCAATGCAATTTCAATCTTGAGAGGTGATAAGATCTTAGAGGATCCTTTTAAGTTTCAAGTAGTAGATGAAAGCTCCTTTGGGCAAGTTAACACTTGTCAGGCCAAAGTCTAGGAAGGTATTGAAGAAAATAGGGAAGAGACCATTAATATTAAGTTGGGGGGAGACGACAAAGGAAAGAGGATAATTGATGAAAAATTAGCAGATACCTATCCAAGCTTCCCTTCCCAAGTATTTTATAATACAAACCTACTAGTAGAAAGAAGACGACCCATAATGAGGAGATGTTGAAAATTTTCAAACAAGTTTACATCAATATTCTACTCCTCGATGCCATCAAACATCTCACGGTCTATGCTAAATTTCTCAAAGAGCTATGCACCCAAAGGGGAGAGCCTTGTGTAGTGCCCGAGAAAACTGCTCTCGGAGGATGTTAGTGCACTAATACTAGATCAACTCGCCCAAAGGCTTAAAGACCCTCGTACGCCTCTCATTTCCTATGATATAGGCGGCATCACATTCGACAACACACTTCTTGATCTTGGGACTAGTGTAAATCTTTTCACCACTTCTATCTATGAACAATTAGTTATTAGACAATTTAAACCCACACCTGTTATTCTCCAACTAGTCGATGTATCAGTTAAGGTATCCTAGGGGTTCATTGAAGATGTCATTGTCAAGGTTGTAGATTGTTAATTTCCTGTGGACTTCCTTATTTTGGACATGGCCCCATCCTCAGACTTGAACTGCATTCCAATCATTTTAGGACGTCCATTCTTTGCCATAGTAAAGGCAAACATCAATTGTTAGACTGACATGATAGACATTTCTTGTGAGGATCGACAAATTTGAATCAATATTTTTAAATCCTCCAAGTATCCCAACTAGAATGAAGGTTGCTATACAGTGCATGCCATAGATGATCCCATAGATGCTACTCTAGATCTTGAGCAAATATTTTCCTACAAAAGAAGAAGCAAGTTCAGATCATGAACAATTCTTATTTTCCACAGAGGAAGTAGATGCACTTCAAGATTCACCTCACTCTCTTAGCCTTTGGCCTAACACAGAACTTTGCCTAATTTGCACTCCAAGCCAACATTTATAAACCTCCTCCACAACTTGAGCACAAATCTTTACCATCTAGCTACATGCATTACATTCATATAGAGGACAATGCTAGGCCAAGTATGGAGTTGCAAAGGCAACTAAACCTAAGCATGAATGAAGTAAGAGAGAATGAGATTGTCAAATGGCCAAGTAGGGTGAATCATCATTTCATGATTGGGGAAGGCATGGCTTTAGGCAGAAGGGTCTCTAAACAGGGTAGAGAGATGGATAAAATGAATTAGTTGACCTAGGATGATGAGCGCTTTGCTACGTCTGGCTGAAGACGTTAAACTTAGCACTTATTAGGAGGCAACCCAATATTTTAGATTCCTTTAGTTATTTGACTTTGTGTCTTTAGGTGTGAAGAATCCAGGTGGCAGCCAACCATGGTTTAGAACAAATGTAACCCCTCACCTCTTTTAGGTTGTTTCTTTCCCCATCATCTCTTCTGATACTTATGGCTACATAATTTTGTCTCACTTTTTTGTCATTAAGGACAATGTCGGGGGGGGGGGGGGAACCATTTGTACTTTTGTAAAAGGTTTTGAAGAAAACTTACCCTTTTGTGCCAATTTCTTTTAAAACTCATGTCATAAATGTAACGACCCCCTATTGGCCGGTTCGGTCATACTGACGTACTTCGACCCGAAGGGACTCATTAATAGTGGGAACAAACCGAACGTGTCTTGTAGGTAAGGTTGAGCACTTTGCATGTAAATAAACATGCGATTGATCATGAGTCACAAAATTTCCTTATATTGATGTCATATACAGTACAACGCAGCACATCAAGTCTAGGGGTACAACTTGTAAGTTACATAGAAACTGGACTTACAAAAACAAGCTCTACTCAAGTAAACTAAATTCGTAAAGATTCCTCGTTTGTCCCAGGAAGGTCCTCTCCTAAAAGGGAGTTAAATAGTGTGAGTGAGTTTACCGACTTAGGAAGCACATGATACCACTACATGGCTTATTATATATATAAATATAAAAAGACAACATGATATTACCATATAATCATGTCATGAGAGAACATAACATAGCAAACTTCAGCGAGCATAGGGATCATGGCAATTCATGGCATGGTCAAAAGATCATGGTGTAGCATGGCATGGCATGAGTGTAAATGTAAAGATCATGGCATGGCATCATGGTGTGACTTAACTTGATCATGGCATAGCATCATGGCATGGCATGAATATAAGCATAGTAAGGGCATGGCATAGCATCATGGCATGGTTAAAAGATCATGGAATAATATGAAGTCATAAATAAATATAGCATACGAATAGTATGAATCTTTTCACTTATTTAATGGACACGCATCCAAACCATAACATGAGGAGGTTGGCATGACATGCAGCCAGCGGTAAGGCAAATGCCTACTGACGCTTCCACTGCATAGCAGAGGGACCCACCTGTTAGTCTTAAGTGGCCTACAAGTCAATCTGACTATATAAATCTCGTTCATTTATTAATATAATAGCAATATTCATTATGTATAATTTGTTTTAATTATCGTCTCATAATGAAGTCCGTGAATGTGTGCGATAGTGATCAGATTATGATGAGATAATAATAATAAGACTGACCACTTAAACACACATATTCTCAATAGTTCCTAGTTGGAGGATATCCGAGAAGGACATTGGATATCCGGTTATACTAGTACATATTACTCCCGCTCATAAGATGAGGGTGATAATCTCATAGTCACTTGTGTGGAGACACTAAAGTGAATATGTAGGTGCAAATTAGAGAATGCGTTTACCGAACTGATCCGACTGAATCGCACGATGGTATTGGACCTCACTGTCAACCAGCTGGATTCTATTGTCGTAGTTGCGTAGATGACCCTTGGACCTAAAACACCAAGGACACCTTGTCCGTGGACTTCTATGCTTTGACCTTGGTTTATGAATCTCTAACCACGGAATTCTAAATAGCTAAGGATGGGATACAACGGAATACTGTCGAAGGAAATTGAGTGTCAAAAAGGAATCATTCGCTCTCAGTACTTAGAGAGTGAATGCTCTAGGAAGGATGCACTGAAGTGTTGAATTCTCGGCGTTTCTCTGGATAGCTCACGCAACGGAAATAAATAATTAAAACGTTGATCCGTTTTCCCGTTTTGAATAAACCAAAAACTGATAATCGGATTATTGTTTCTTACCGTGCGTGGATTCGAATCCGCAGCCGATCAATTCCGTCGGTGTGACACCGCAAGTTGTGCAAGCGCCTGGCCTCTGGCGGAGTCTATGCGATCCTCCTCGCGATGGATATCCTCACGTTCCTCGTTCTTCGCAGCCCACAAAGCCTCTGTCGTTCACCGCAATGCGCGGACGATATCACGTCGAACGGAATTCTGATATGTGGCAGAGCAGATCCGGGGATCCGGATTCTGCTGGGGCACCAGAAAGAGAGAGAAAGAGAGGCGGGATGTCTAGGATTAGCAGCAATTTGTCCTGCTCAACCCGTTCGCTATATTTTATACTAACTGCACGATTTTTCATAAAAACCCCCGATTTATATAAAACCCACTTATTTATCCATCGCCTTGAGAATCCTTCATTCGTACAATGCTCTCGAGTCAACTCAGGGTATAGCGTGCTGTCAAACCCTAACCGGTCGACTCACTTAGATCGGATGTCGCTGATGAATATCGGAAAACTCCTTTTCCGATATTATCGTCTACCCTGGCCAGGGACATTCGCGCATCCTTCCTAGAGCATTCTCTCTCATCGTACCGAGAGCGAATGATTCCTTATTGACAAACAATTCCCTTCGACGGTATTCCGCTGTACCCGATCCTTGGCTGTTTAGAATCCCGTGGTTAGACATTCATAAACCAAGGTCAAAGCACAGAAGTCCACCGATAAGGTGTCATTGGTGTCTCAGGTCCGAGGACCATCCACGCAACTGCGACAATAGAATCAAGCTAGTTGACAATGAGGTATAATACCATCCAGCGATTCAGTCGGATCAGTTCAGTGAACTAATTCTGCAATGAGCACCTACAAATTCGTCTTAGTGTCTCCACACAAGTGACTTATGAGATCAGTTACCCTCATGATATGAGCATGAGTAATCTGTACTAGTCTAACCGGATATCCGATGTCCTTCTCGGATATCCTCCTGTTAGTTTTAGGTGGCCTAAAAGCCAATCTGACTATGTAAATCTCGTTCATTTCTTAATATAACGGCATAATATTCATTATGTGTAAATCGCATTAATTATCGTTTCATAATGAAGTCCGTGAATATGTGCTATAGTGATCAGATTATGATGAGATCATACTAATGAGACTGGTCACTTAAACACACATATTCTTAATCGTTCCTAGTCGGAAGATATCCGAGAAGGACATCGGATATTCGGTTAGACTAGTACAGATTACTCCTGCTCATATGATGAGGATGACTGATCTCATAAGTCACTTGTGTGGATATACTAAGGCGAAGCTGTAGGTGCTCATTGGAGAATGAGTTCACAGAACTGATCCGACTAAATCGCTGGATGGTAATGTACCTCACTGTCAACCAGCTTGATTCTGTTGTCGCAGTTGCGTGGATGGTCCTCGGACCTAAGACACCAAGGACAGCTTGTCGGTGGACTTCTGTGCTTTGACCTTGGTTTACGAATCTCTAGCCACAGGATTCTAAAACACCAAGGATTGGGTACAGCGGAATACCGTCGAAGGGAATTGTGTGTCAATAAGGAATCATTCGCTCTCGGTACTTAGAGGGAGAATGCTCTAGGAAGGATGCGCGGAAGTCCCTGGCTAGGGCGGACGATAATATCGAGAAAGGAATTTTCCGATATTTATCAGCGGCATCCAATCCAAGTGAGTCGACCGGTTAGGGTTTGATAGCACGCCATATCCTGAGTTGACTCGAGAGCATTGTACGAATGAAGGATTATATCCACGCGGTAACTGTCGGCGGAAAAGTTCCAAGAGTGGGTTACTTAACCCCGATACCTTTCGGGTTCACGCGGTGTTGCTTGGCACCCAACGTGATCGGAAGCCCGGTCGAATTCGATGTGCGACATCAATTCGATTGATTAATTAATTACTAAAGGGTTATTAATTGATTAATAAAGCCAGTGAGGAGTCACTGGACTTGTTGGGCCATTAACTAGACTGGTAATTGGGGCTAGATGGTCACACGCAAATGATTCTCAAGGCGATGGATAAATAAGTGGGTTTTATATAAATTGGGAGTTTTTATGAAAAACTACGCGGTTAGTATAAAACATAGCGAACGGGCTGAGCAGGCTAAGTTGCTGCTAACCCTAGCCGCCCCTCCTCAGTTTCTCTCTCTCTCTGGCGTCCCAGACAGATCTAGATCTGCTCCGCCGCTTCTCCGACTCCCGTTCGACGGAAAATCGTCCGCACGTTGCGGCGATCGTTGAGGCGGCCGGTAGAGGTTTCGTGGGCTGCGAAGAACGAGGAATATAACGACCCGCCATCCTATGACCGGGGACCCGATCACTAAATGGATGTTGGCCCATTAACTGCGGGTTCACACCCGGATCTCACACAACACATCTGGAGGAGTAAGCGTTAAACAAGGCTAAATACAACAATCTCACGGACTACAAAGATAACACAAGTGCGCAGGAAAGAGATTAACAATGTCCGTATACAGTCCAACATTAATTACACGGTCCAACAAATTAAATAAGTACAGGCAGAAGTAAGGTACAACAACATCGGGGCAAACCCCGGAACTGAGACAGCTGCTTACTTGTACACCAAGGAGACGCCACACGCCGCGAGGTCCACACCTGAAACCACAGGGAGTGAGCCACACCAGAATTGGGCTCAGTAGGGATCATCTGATCCCCTGCCTCCCACTCACACACCCACAAGTACAATCATACAGATATATGGCAATTAAATAAAGCAGTAAACATAGCTCCCAAACATGATATGAAACGTACGCATAAGCAGTGCAGCAGGAACAATCCTAAGTAATCCGAAGAACCCAACACAAAGTCACGACTCACAACCAAGTCCACAAAGCGACCAAACCACACTGTCGACTGTCAACAAACGTTGCCTCACAACACCACCACTACTCACGCCTGTCCGCCCCTACAGTGTTCCGGGGCACCGTAGGGTGAGGCAGTGAGTCAAACTAGGACTAACTGGGACCAGTGAACCACCACTGCCCAGCTACGTGTGCACACAAGCAGTCTAGAATACTGTCCTACCGACCGGATTTCCTCCACGCCAGGCCTCGGCGCTTCAGGAGGGCCCTGGGGACCGGCGAAACCCCCGTCAAGCCGAAGCTACAAGAACTACCCACAACCCTAACCTCCCGGGCTGCGTCAGGCCAAAGGGCGAAGGGTACCACTCGTAACCTTGATCAAAGGTCACATCAGGCCCAGTGGCTAAGGGGTAAAACAACTCCAACAGTACCATAACCAGCTCCACAGCAAGAAACGCGCCCGAAGCTGCCACGACAAACAGGGAAAACCCCGACCCGCTGAGACCAAACAGCAACCCCTCGGATAGCGCACCGGCTACTCCGGCCCGACGGGCTCAAGGTGGGTCTGCTTCCCTCAGCCTAAGGTAAAACACAACATGTACCACTCCTCCCACCGGTACGGCAACAATGCCTCACAGACACCAAGGCCCTTCCCCATCGGCCCAAGGTGACAAACGTAAACCACAGTTGTTCCGATTCCATATCCGGATAAACACACACACACATGATGTAATTCCATTCACACAGAAATCCTCAGTCTCAGTGTACAACTTTAAAGCATGCATTTGAACCATCCAACCGTGAAACATGTGTTATTAACCAGAGTTAATGCAGTTCTGTCTTGAATCGCGTCGACCAAGGTCGACGCCATTCAAGTCCTTCAAACAGGTTCATTTAAAACGCGTCAGAGTCCACAGACGCCATTCACACCAGAATTCCAAAGTTGCAGAAACCTTAGTCGGGGGATTTTCTTGCCTAAATGGCGTCATGCTGGCATGTCGCCATTATAAATGGCGTCGTCCAGGCATGACGTCATTTAGCACCAGAACTCCAAACTCATGGAATCGCAAACAGGGAGGTTTCTGCTTAAATGGCGTCGAGTTGGTCTGACGTCCTTCTAAAAGGCGTCGTCCAAGCTCGACGTCATTTAGCGCCAGAAACCTGGTTCCATGGTTCAACCCGAGGGATTCCCCCTCTAGCCCGAAACACCGCAAAACACCCAAAACAGAAGGGGGAGAAAAGGGAAATCGAATTACCACGAGCATGCTACAAATCCACATTCACGAACACGGCCAATCCCACAAGAAAACCCCCTAAACATGCTCATCCTACCCCAAAACACATCATGCCACGCCAAGAAAATAACGAGCAAGATAAACACAGTCCATGCAAGGTTCGTCCCCCTACCGGTTCTTGAACTCCTCCAAGCTCCGTGCCGCCGATCCGCCGCACCGCAGACCGCCGCCGGTACCCCCGAAGACGTCGCCACTCCACCGGGACGTCGGCCGCCATCCGGAAAATGGAACGCCGCGAAGGAAGTGGTGGAGGTAGAGGTGAGAGGTAGGGAGGCGTTGGAGTGATGGAAGAGGAAGAAGAGGAAGGGAAGGGGAAAAGAGGGTCGGAGAGGGCGGAGAGGACGAAGAGAGAGAGAGTGGAGGCGAAAATGAGGGAAAGAAGGGGAGGCTCGCGGGGTCAATCAGAAACTGGCTAAAACGCATCGACAGAGACAGACGACAGGATGGGCCGTACTGACAGTGGTCTGAAACGCGTCGACCAGCACGGACGCCGTTCAGCTAACAAGACAGGCACCGTACACTGACATCGCAGGGTCGCAGTCTGAATTGCGTCGTCCATCATGGACGCCGTTCAGAAGACGAGACAGGGGCCGTACTCCCGCTGCCCGAAACCCGACCATGTGGCGCAACAACAATAGACTTAAATGGCGTCCACACAGCCTGACGCCTTTTGAAAGGCGTTGTGCAGTGCAGACGTCATTCAGTCAAAATTCTCAAGACCCCTCAGGGTCGAAACTAGGGGATCCGGCCCGAACCCGACCCGAATACTGAACCCGAAACCTCAGTCCTTACAAGGAACGTGAGGATATCCGTCGCTAGGAGGATCGCGTCAACTTCGCTAGAGGCCGGGCGCTTGCGCGGCTTGCGGTGTCGCACCGACAGAACCGAACGGTTGCGGGTTCAAATCCGCACATGGTGAGAACTGATAATCCGATTATCGTGTTTTTAGATTTTTCAAAATAGGAACGGGTCTCCGTTTTATTTTTATTTCCACAGTGCGGGAGATCCGAAGAAATCCGAGAACCAAACAGTGGTATCAGAGCCAGGTTCCACTGTTTCATGCCCCGTTTCGATCTCCGAATTAATTTTTCCATGAGTTATTCCATGCGTTTAATCTAATTAAAATCATGGAATAGTGTTAATAAGATGAACACAAATAATTAGATTATTTTTCTATGATTTTTCGGATTTTATTTGGGGTGTTATGGTGTTCTTCATGAGATGATGAATAGGGGCTTTTCGGCCACTTCGTACACGATTACCAAGCATTGGGATGGCGGCCCGGATGCCCGGATCTCTAGGTGATAGTTACCACAGCACATCCAGTATCTTTGTCGGCGTCGGAGTGCCCTTGGAGGGCTACATAATCAAGCCCTAAGTCGGGTTTTTGGAACCTGAAAAACAGTTTTTTCAGATTTATTGGAGGTTTTTGGCCTCTTTTGGGGCCTCTCCGGGGATCCCGCTAGCGTCGGAGGGGTCGTCGGCGAGACTACACACCGCCGGCCAGGTCGGCTGCCAGAGGGGTGCCGCCGCCGGCCGCCGCCGCTCGCTCCCAGCCGCCGCTATGCCACCTGCAACATGAATAAGAAGCTAGGGTTTCGGGAAGGGAAGGGGCTCGGGTTGCTGTAGGGTTTGGACGGACCGGTTGGCAGGGCCTGGTTCTGGGGAGAACCGGGTCCCTGCTTGAGAAGTGCCAGGGCCCGAGCCCATTGAAGGGTGGCTCTGGCCTGGCCCGGACCCTGGCTCAGCAGGGTCCGAGCTTGGCTCGGGCCTATTGGGCTAAGCCCTCTTAAGCCCCTTTTTTCACTCAAATCCTAAAACCCCTATTAAACCCCAATTTAAACCCCTTTTAAAAACCCCAATTAGCCCAATTAATAATTAATGGGATTGAATTTTGATTTTAAATTTTAAAATTGTTTTAAAAATTTTAAATTATTATTCAATGTTATTTAATTCGGCATATTGATGATTTTAAATCATTAAGTTAATTAAGGATTTATTAATTAGCAATTAGTTGTGGATTAATTGAGGTTAATATTAGTTTAAGTGTTAAATTAATTATTGACCTTAATTTATCTAATTTTAAGAGTTAAAATTAGTAGTCAATAATTTTTATTCTAATTGTTAGATTATTAATTTGATTCAATCTAAATGTTAGATTGTTTAATTATTAGAAGTGTTCTAATTTGCATGGAATAATCTGAAATTTATTAATTCGGAGTGTATGCATATGTGATGTGTGTTAAATGCTTTTATATTAGATTTGATTGCATGTTAAGTTAATAAAAGTGGTTTTCGAAATTCAAATACCAATTTTGATTGGATCCCAGCTTTTTGAAAGCCAAAATGATTTATTTTGAAAACTCTTTTATTTTAGTCATGTGATGCGCTATATCTTGTGTGGGATGTTTAAAACACACCATGGTCATGGATATGTACTTAATTAATTATTCATGTGATGAATAGATTGTGTGGATCGTGGATGTTGATTATTTATTAATTGTTAATAAATAGAGGTCTGCGTACCTCTCTCTCTCTCTTATACTCTGATGTACTACTACCTCCCTCACTCTTGTACTCGCCATAAATCTCTCTTCTAATTACATGTAATTCTAGAATTAGTGTAATCTGATCGAGGCAACCGAGGAAGGAGCTAGGACGATCCACATCTGCAACCAGGAAGGTGAAAAGATAGAGATCTCTTGCCTATGTGTTTGCAGGTTATCTAATATAATTGTGGTGTTAGATTGTGTGTGCATTTGACTGTTGGCTCCAGTCAAACCAACTGTACTATCCATGACCACACTAGACATGTATGTGATGCAATGTTTTCTTTTGATTATGAATCAAAGCCGGTATAGTATTTACTAAATATATACGATATATTTTTATACTATCACCTAGGAGAGACCAAGATAAAAGTTACCTAAATACCCTCAGATAAACTCTAAGCCGTAACGCGAGTAGTTAACAACTTACCGCGTGGTCCACCATCGTTATAGTCATAGGATTCGAATAACTTTAGACAGGTTTGTTGTGCTATCCAGAAGGCCTGTTTAATTGGGAGGAGAAACTGTGGCTATGGTATTAGATGCCTATATGATCGGGGTAGAGGAACCATGTAGCTTTGTTGTGCTATCCACAAAGGCTACATGCAAATCTATGCTTGTTGCGTAACGATGGTTAGCTTAGACCAGAATTAGTTGTTTGTTGTGCTATCCACATGGCCATTAAATCTCTGGGGACCGAAGCCATGATCAGATATTGTAAGGAGTTGCAAGTCCCATGAGTTGGGTGCTCTTTGATTGTATTACAGTTTGTTGTGCTATCCACAAGACTGTAGTGCAAGTTATTAAAATTATGATCCCCACTGGGAGACTGTCGGCATCTCCCGTTCAATATAACTGAGGGTTATACAGTCCGTCGAAAATTAGTGGGAGTTAAACCTGAACAAAAGACCATGTCTTGTTTTAAATTTTTAATAATTGAATATCTGCTAAATAGATTTTACTTATCTCCTGTAGGGAATTATGTCGTCGAATAAACCACTCCGCGGCATACTTGATGCCCTTTTGACTTACATGATCTACTCGGACTAGTTCAGAAACCTGAAGAATGTCTTCATATCTGAACATATTGACTTTGTCCCTGGAGCTGATCCTCCTACTGAATCGACATTGGATGCCCCTGAAGCAGAGATGACAGCTAACGATAAAAGATCGAAGGACAAAGACAAAAGAGTAGTGAAGGGTAACTACTTCTACTATAAGCAGTATGGTCACTGGAAGAGGAACTGCAAGGAGTTCCTTCATGATAAAGCTCATAGGAAGGTGAAGTTTTCTGAAGCTTTAGATGTCTATATGAAAGATATCAACTTGTCAGTTAGAGATTCCACATCTTGGGTATTGGATACCGGATGCGCTTCTCATATTTGCCATGATGCATAGATGCTGACAAGCAAGCGCAAGTTGAGACAAGGCGAGGTGGAATTGAGGTTAGGAAACGGGGCAAAAGTTGCGGCGATTGCTGTTGGGACAGCAAATCCAGACTTCCATCAGGAGACGCCTTACTAATAGAAGATTGTTATTATGTTCCTAGCATAATAAAGAACATCATATCAGTGTCTTGTTTGGACAAGATAGGATATATGTTGACAATTGAAAATAGAAGTTGTTCGATTTATTATGGTAATAAATCAATAGCTTCAACATTTTTAGTCAACGGTCTATATCTCTTACATGTTTCTTATTACAATCTTCAAATTGATATTGTTCTTAAGAAGAGCAAGAATTGTGTGAACCAAGCCTACATGTGGCATTGTAGACTTGGGCACATTGGCGAAAGCAGGCTGCAAAAGTTGCACAAGCATGGTTACTTAACTGCATTCGATTACGAATCGTTTGCAACATATGAATCCTGCCTTATGGGAAAGATGGCAAGATCTCTATTTACTGGACATGGAGAACGTGCCAAGGAGATTCTGGAACTAATACATTCGGATGTATGTGGTCCTATGTCCACCCAAGCCAAAGGTGACTACTCATATTTCATCACGTTCACTGATGACTTCTCAAGATTCGGCTATGTGTACTTAATAAAGTACAAGTCAGAAGCATTTGAGAAGTTCAAGGAGTTCAAGAATGAGGTAGAGAAGCAGTTAGGAAAGAGTATTAAAGCTCTTCGATCATATCCAGGAGGAGAATACTTAAGTATTAATTTCACGCAATTCTTAAAAGATAATGGTATCATTTCTCAGCTAACCCCTCCATATATACCACAAATGAATGGTGTATCGGAAAGGAGGAATCGCACCTTGTTGGACATGGTGCGATCCATGATAAGCTTTTTGGGATTACCAGTGTCTCTTTGGGGGTATATTCTAGAGTCAGCAGTATACCTACTGAACAGAGTACCCAGCAAGTCTATGGCCTTTACTCCATATGAGATATGGAAAGGCGGGAAACCAGAATTTAAACATGTTAAAGTCTGGGGTTGTCCTGCTCATGTAAAGAGGAAAGATCCAGACAAGTTGGAATCACGAACTGATAAATGCAGGTTTGTGGGATATCCAAAGGAAACCTTTGGATACTATTTTTACCATCCTGGAGAACAAAAAGTGTTTGTCGCCAGGAAAGCTATCTTCTTGGAAGAGGAATACTTTCTCCAAGAGGACAATGGGAGTAAAATAGTACTGAAAGAGGTTCCAGATCCCCAAACAGCTGCATTGTCATCAGATGAGATATCAGTTCCTGAATCTGTTCCGGTACACACACATGAGCCTCGTAGATCTGGTAGATTACCTAGACTGCCCGAACGATATGTGGGACATATCGCTGAAGGTGAGTCTAAGGTAGAATATAATGAGGATGATGATCCTAAAACCTACCAGGGGGCCATAGAAGGCCCAGGAGCCAGGAAATGGCGAGAAGCCATGAACTCAGAAATCCAGTCCATGTACACCAACCAAGTTTGGAACTTGGAGGACTTGCCCGAGGGTATTGTACCTATCGGAAGCAAGTGGATCTTTAAGAGAAAGATCGGTACTGATAGACGGATCGACACTTATAAGGCAAGGTTGGTGGCAAAGAGATATCGTCAAAGGCAAGGAATTGAGTATGACGAGACTTTCTCACCAGTTGCCATGATAAAGTCGATCAAAGTTCTACTCGCCATTGCTGTACATTTTGATTATGAAATCTGGCAGATGGATGTGAAGACTGCCTTCCTCAATGGTAACCTTGAAGAAGAGGTGTATATGATACAACCAGAAGGTTTCACATCCAAAGAATCTTCAGATAAAGTGTGCAAGCTTCAGAGGTCCATTTATGGACTGAAGCAGGCTTCCCGGAGCTAGAACATAAGATTTGACGAGGCTGTCAAGTCTTATGACTTCATTAAGAATGAAGATGAGCCTTGTGTGTACAAGAAGACCAGTGGGAGTACAACCACTTTTCTAGTTCTTTACGTAGATGACATACTACTCATTGGGATTGATGTAGCTATGATGTCATCAGTAAAGATCTGGCTGTCGAAAAACTTCTCCATGAAGGATTTGGGAGAAGCATCCTACGTATTAGAAATACGGATCTATAGAGATAGATCAAAGAGGATGCTTGGAATGACCCAATCCTTGTACATAGATATCATAGTCAAAAGGTTTGGCATGGAAAATTCCAAGAGAGGTCTCATACCGATGAGATATGGAATTAGTCTTTCAAAGGAGGAGTCTCCTAAGACTCCTGATGAGATGGCACTCATGGATAGAATACCCTATGCCTCTGCCATAGGATCTATCATGTATGCCATGCTATGTACACGGCCTGATGTTGCATTTACTCTAAGGCTCACTTTGTTTGCAGAATAACTTAAACCAGAATAAGGTTCTGGAGATTTCTTAAACCAGAATAAGAGGTATTTTGATTTGGTAGTCCACCCAGAATAAGAAGAATTATACTGCGCTAATCCAAGTGATTTAGTAGGAATAAGTGGAATAAGGAGTGAAATAAAAGGTAAAATTGAGAGAATTGGAAGAATTAGCTATTCCAGGTAGATTTGGGGAGTTGGGAGAATTGGAAGAATTAGGCATACCCTCAACCAAATCAGAATAGTGCCTTTATACCAGTTATTCTGGCCCTATTCCACAAACAAAGTGAGCCTAAGTGTTACGAGCATATTTCAGGCTGATCCAGGTGAAGAGCACTGGAAGGCAGTAAAATGTATCCTTAAGTACTTGAGAAGAACTAAGGATATGTTTCTTGTCTATGGAGGAGGTGACTTGAAACTGCGAGACTTTACTGACTCGAGTTTCCAATCAGATCCAAATGATAGCAAGTCTACATCTAGATTTGTGTTGACTTTGAACAGAGGCGCAATGTGCTGGAAGAGTTCCAAGCAAGTAACCACTGCAGATTCAACGACTGAAGCTGAGTACATTGTTGCAGCTGAAGCCGCCAAGGAAGCAGTATGGTTGAAGAAATTCATCAACGACCTCGGCATAGTTCCCAGTATCTCTGAACCAGTTCCGCTGTTGTGCGACAACAATGGAGCCGCAAGCGAAAGAGTAGCGGTCTCATCAGAAATTGAAGCATATTCTGAGGCGCTTTCATCTTATCAGAGAGATCATATCCAGAGGAGATGTAGTAGTGGAAAGAGTTCCATCTGTCGACAATGTAGCAGATCCACTGACAAAGCCGTTGGCTCAAATTGTATTTGAGCGTTACCTAGAGTCTATAGGCTTATTGTATAAAGGAGATTGGCTTTAGTCTAAGTGGGAGATTGTTAGTCTTAGGTGGCCTACAAGCTAATCTGACTTTGTAAATCTCGTTCATTTATTAATAAAATGGCATAATATTCATTATGTGTAAATCGCATTAATTATCGTTTCATAATAAAGTCCGTGAATATGTGATATAGTGATCAGATTATGATGAGATCATACTAGTGAGACTGACCACTTAAACACACATATTCTTAATCGTTCATAGTCGGAGGATATCCGAGAAGGACATCGGATATCCGGTTAGACTAGTACAGATTACTCCTGCTCATATGATGAGGCTGACTGACCTCATAGGTCACTTGTGTGGAGACACTAAGGCGAATATGTAGGTGCTCATTGGAGAATGAGTTCACTGAATTGATCCGACTGAATCTCTGGATGGTATTGTACCCCACTGTCAACCAGCTTGATTCTATTGTCGCAGTTGCGTGGATGGTCCTCGGACTTGAGACACCAAGGACACCTTGTCGGTGGACTTCCATGCTTTGACCTTGGTTTACGAATCTCTAGCCACGGGATTCTAAAACGCCAATGATTGGGTACATCGGAATACCGTCAAAGGGAATTGTGTGTCAATAAGGAATCATTCGCTCTCGGTACTTAGAGAGAGAATGCTCTTGGAAGGATGAGCAGAAGTCCCTGGCCAGGGCGGACGATAATATCGGGAAATGAGTTTTTCGATATTTATCAGCGGCATCAAATCCAAGTGAGTCGACCGGTTAGGGTTCGACAGCACGCCATATCCTGAGTTGACTTGACAGCATTGTACGAATGAAGGATTATATCCACGCGGTAATTGTCGGCAGAAAGGTTCCAAGAGTGGTTTACTTAACCCCGATACCTTCCGGGTTCACGCGGTGTTGCTTGGCACCCAACGTGATCAGAGGCTCAGTCGAATTCGATGTGCGACATCAATTCGATTGATTAATTAATTAATAAAGGGTTATTAATTGATTAATAAAGCTGGTAAGGAGTCACTGGGCTTGTTGGGCCATTAATTGGACTGGTAATTGGGCCTAGAGGGTCACACACAAATGAATCTCAAGGCGATGGATAAATAAGTGGGTTTTATATAAACCGGGGGTTTTTATGAAAAACTGCGCGATTAGTATAAAACATAGAGAACGGGTTGAGCAGGCCAAGTTGATGCTAACCCTAGGCTCCCCTCCTCAGTTTCTCTCTTTCTCTGGCGTCCCAAACAGAGCTAGATCTGCTCCGCCGCTTCTCCGACTCCCGTTCGACGGGAAATCGTCTGCACGTTGCGGCGATCGTTGTAGTGATCGGCGGAGGTTTCGTGGGCTGCGAAGAACGAGGAACGTGAGGATATCCGTCACGAGGAGGATCGCGTGGACTTCACTAGAGGCCGGGCACTTGCGCGGCTTGCGGTGTCGCACCGACGGAACCGAACGGTTGCGGATTCGATTCCGCACATGGTGAGAACCGATAATCCAATTATCGTGTTTTTAGATTTTTCGAAACAAGAACGGGTCTCCGTTTTATTTTTATTTTCGCTACGCGGGAGATCTGGAGAAACCCGAAAACCCAACACCTTCGACTATGAATTTTTAAGAATATGTGTGTTTAAGTGATCAATCTCACCAGTATGATCTCATCATAACATGATCATTATCGCACATATTCACGAACTTCATTATGAGACGATAATTAATATGATTTACACATAATGAATATTATGCCATTATATTAATAAATATGAACAACATTACAAAGTCATATTGGCTTGTATGCCACCTAAGACTAACAATCTCCCATTTCGACTAAAGCCAATCACCTTTATACAACAAGCCTATAGACTGTAGGTGACGCTCAAACACAATCTGAGCCAACGGCTTTGTAAGTGGATCTGCTACATTGTCGATAGATGGAACTCTTTCCACTACTACATCTCCTCTGGATATGATCTCTCTGATAAGATGAAAGCGCCCCAAAATATACTTCGATTTCTGATGAGACCGTGGCTCTTCGCTTGTGCAATCGCTCCAATGTTGTCGCACAACAGCGGAACAGGTTCAGAGATGCTGGGAACTACGCCGAGGTCGGTCATGAATTTCTTCAACCACACTGCTTCCTTGGCAACTTCAACTAGAGCGATGTACTCAGCTTCAGTCGTCGAATCTGCAGTGGTTGCTTGCTTGGAACTCTTCCAGCACACAACTCCTCCGTTCAAAGTAAACACGAATACAAATGTAGACTTGCTATCATCTGGATCTGACTAGAAACTCGAGTCAGTAAAGCCTCGCAGTTTCAAGTCACCTCCTTCATAGAAAAGAAACATATCCTTAGTTCTTCTCAAGTACTTAAGGATACATTTTACTGCCTTTCAGTACTCTTCGCCTTGATCAGCCTCAAATATGCTCGTAACACTTAGAGCAAATGCAACATCAGGCCATGTACATAGCATGACATACATGATGGATCCTATGGCAGAGGCATAGGGTACTCTATCCATGAGTGCCCTCTCATCCATAGTCTTAGGAGACTGCTCATTTGAGAGACTAATTCCATGTCTCATCAGTATGAGACCTCTTTTGGAATTTTCCATGTCTAACCTTTTGACTATGACATCTATGTACAAGGATTGGATCTATCCAAGCATCCTCTTTGATCTATCTCTATAGATCTGTATTCCCAATACGTAGGATATTTCTCCCAAATCCTTCATGGAGAAGTTTTTCGACAGTCAGATCTTCACCGATGACATCATAGCTACATCATTCCAAATGAGTAGTATGTCATCTACGTAAAGAACTAAGAAGGTGACTACACTCCCACTGGTCTTATTGTACACACAAGGCTCATCTTCATGAAGTTATAAGAATTGACAGCCTCGTCAAATCTTATGTTCTAGCTCCGGGAAGCTTGCTTCAATCCATAAATGGATCTCTGATGCTTGCACACTCTATCAGGAAACTCTTTGGATGTGAAACCTTCAAGTTGTATCATATACACCTTTGCCTCAAGGTTACTGTTGAGAAAAACAGTTTTCACATCCATTTATCAGATCTCGTAATCGAGGTGTTCAGCAATTACGAGTAAAACTCTGATCGACTTTATCATGGCAACTAGTGAGAAAGTCTCGTCATAGTCAATTCCTTCCTTGCCTTTGATGATATCCCTTTACCACCAACCTTTCCTTAAAAGTGTCAATCCATCCATCTATACTGATCTTTCTCTTAAAGATCCACTTGCAACCAATAGGTACAATACCCTCGGGCAAGTCTTCCAAGTTCCAAACTTGGTTGGTGTACACGGACTGGATTTCTGAGTTCATGGCTTCTCGTCATTTCCTAGCTTCTAGGCCTTCTATGGCCTCCTAGTAGGATTTAGGATCATCATCCTTATTATTTCTACCTTACACTTACCTTAATCGATATGTCCAACATATAGTTCAGATAGTTTAGGTATCCTACTAGATCTGCGAGGCTCATCTGTGTGTATCCAAATAGATTCAGGAACTAATATCACATCTGATGATATTGTAGATGGTTGGAGATCTGGAACCTGTTCCAATACTATTTTACTCACACAGTCCTTCTAAAGAAGGTATTCCTCTTCCAGGAAGACAGCTTTCCTGGCGACAAACACCTTTCGTTCATCAGGATGGTAAAATTAGTATCCAAAGATTTTTCCTATGGATATCCCACAAACTTGCATTTATCAGTTAGTAATTCCAGCTTGTATGGATCATGCCTCTTTATATGAGCAGGACAATCCTAGACTTTAATATGTTTAAATTCTAGTTTTCTGCGTTTCTATACCTCATATAGAGTAGAGGTTATAGACTAGCTGGGTAATCTATTCAGTAGGTATGCCACTGAGTCTAGAGCATACCCCTAGAGGGACACTGGTAAACCCGAAAAGCTCATCATAGATTGCACTATGTCCAACAATGTGCGATTCCTCCATTCAGATACACCATTCATCTGTGGTGAATGGAGTGGTCAGCTGAGAAAGGATATTATTATCCTTTAAGAATTGTGTGAAATTAATACTAAAGTATTCTCCTCTCTGATCAGATCGAAGAGTTTTAATACTCTTTCCTGTCTGCTTCTCTACCTCATTCTTGACCTCCTTGAACTTCTCAAATGCTTCCGACTTGTGCTTCATTAAGTACACATAGCTGAATTTTGAGAAGTCATTAGCGAACGTGATGAAGTATGAAAAGCCACCTTTGGCTTAGGTGGACATTGGACCACATGCATCTGAATGTATGAATCCAGAATGTCCTTGGCACTTTCTCTATGTCTAGTAAATGGAGATTTCGCCATCTTTCCTATAATGCAAGAGTCACATGTCGCAAACGATTCATAATCGAATGCATTTAAATAACCATGTCGATGCAACTTTTGCAGCCTGCTTTCACCAATGTGTCTAAGTGTACAATGCCACATGTAGGATTGGTTCACACAATTCTTGCTCTTCTTAAAAGCATTATCAATGTGAAGATTGTAATAAGAAACATCTAATAGATATAGACCGTTGACTAAAGGTGCCGAAGCTATCGATTTATTCCCATAATAAATCGAACAACTTTTGTTCTCAATAGTCAACCTATATCCTATCTTGTCTTAACAAGATATTGAAACGATGTTCTTTATTATGCTAGGAGACAACATTTGACAAAGGTACTTTTATATATATGAAAGAGTGCTACAAAAGATATCAGCAAATACAATAGGGAGCCGATACATACCCCGGCTCGCCGATTACAAAAGAAGAAAAATACGAAAAGCCTACGAATCTAGTTATATGCGTCCTCCTCTTAAGAACTAAGGAGGCCGCTTCCTGGGGATAGAGGGGTAGAAGGGGACGTGGTATGCTCGGGAGAGGCCACGACATCCTCGGCGGCTGAAATCTTCTCAGCTTTAAGCCCCTACCACCATGCCAGCAGTTCGTTACCCTTTGACTCTAAGGGATAGCTGAACACTATAAGGTCCACCTAAGGATAGGCCCTTTGTGCGATGGCCATCCTGAGATTGAACATGTTGGCGGATGCGTTCGCCCCGACATCTAGAAGGGCCTCGGTATAGTCCGACCCGGCCTTGAAAGTCTCCACGGCCGACTGGACGTCCTCTTCCGCCTTCCTGGCTGCCTAGGCTTTATTCTTGGCCGCCTCCAGGGCCTCGGTGAAGCGCGCGGTTTCCTCCTCTCGCTCCTTCTAAAGGCGAGTGAATGCCTCATCCTTCTTGGCTAGCTTGGCCTGAAGCGCGTCAAACTTCTCGTGCACTTCAACCGTTCTCTTTTGGCATTTTTTCTTCCCTCGGCTTCCAGGCTCCCTGCCTCTTTCTGATGAGACAGCTCGATCCCCAATCGGGCATTCATACCGAGGAGGGCGTCAACATCACCCTCAAAGTCTCGCTTCACAGAGGCTACCTTTCTAACGGCCAGGTGATCCGCCGCTGCTTCCACGTCCTTCAGTTTCTATTGAACGTGGGCGAAGCACCGAGCAAGTGTTGCGCTTATGGTTGAGGACTATGCAGAGAAATCACGGTGTCAGAATCAGAATGCCAGATTCAATGGAGTTAAGAAAATCGAGGATTTACTTGAATGGCACTACGTACACACAACGCCGTGAGGCCCTCGGTGGAGATAGTCCTCAACTCATCGGCCACTATAAGGAGGATGTTCCCCTGGGCCAGCCACAAGCATGTAGTTGAATCCTCGATAGAGTCATCCGCGAATACTCCCGTTTCCAGGCGCCATGGCTCATGGCCATACTCTCGGGACATGTGGGTCCCGGTTGGACCGAAGGGGAATGACATCGAGGTTCCGGCCGCTGGGATGGACTGGTGCTGCGCCGGAGGAGGAGAGGAATTCGTTGAGAGCGGTGAGCCGCGATTCGCCGCTGTCTACTTTGCTACACAATCCGCCTCTGTGTCAGCTTTCCACTTCTTCCTCTCAAAGCGAACACGCACCCGAACTGAGGATTATTCCCTCTCTCCCTCCCGCTCCATTTGGGTAGCAGTCGCTCGGCCTTCCAAAGGGGATGCCGTCTGAAGTGGGGCCCGAGGTTGGCACCCGAGTGCTTCATGGTGTGGACCTTGAAGGCGACGTCTTCTCGGCCGCTTCGTGTCGCTGGATCCAGTCCATAAGGGATCCAAGGCCGGTCGATATTTCTGAAAAGATCACAAAAAGAGAAATAATTAACTCATTTGGTTACCAAAGTTGTGAAATATAACAGCTATTTTGAGGCCGGCTTACCCTCGGCACCGGCAGTCGTGTCCTCTTCACTGGACACTACATGCACGTCGATGACGTCACCGGGAATTTCAACAGTGCCCGATGACGAGGCAGCCCCGGCAGTCTCGAACTCGCCAGGTGCCCTTACGGCTCAAGCCCGAGGGACGTAAGGAACCTCCCAAGTAGGCATCTTCGTCGGATTCGGCTACGCCGCCATGTGGAATAGCCGCTTCTTATTGCTCAAAAGTTTGTTTACGTTGATGGGGGTTTCGTCTATGATCTTTATCGCCTCCACGAGATGTTCGCTAGTCAATTTGGGGGACTCAGAAGCCCCTTCAGCAAGTGGTTTCCACTCTATAGCAAATAGCCATACGCTATCGTCCCCTTCGGTAAGAGTAACAAAGAAGAAACCCTCCTTCCAATGATGAATGGACGAGGGCTTCCCGGAGAAGATCCCCCGGCCAGTCCGAGTGGTGAAGCAGTACCAAGAAGATTTCTCTTGGAGCTTCACCTTAAAGATAAAGCAGAATACGTCTACTGAGGAGCGAGTCCTAATTTCCTGCCAAGGGCTAAATACCCGTACACCGTTCGCCAGGAATAGGGAAAGAACTGGGACGGTGCCAATCTATAAGCATTAAGTAAATCTATAATGAAGGGGTGCAGAGGGAGCTAGAAACCGGCATGGAAACTATGCTCGTAGATGGAAAAACATCCGAGCCCAGGGGTATTAGCCCTCACAGTGGCCCGGCCTCTGATAAGATGGATCCAATTAGGGATATCGTAGCGCTCCCACATCTCTTTCACCGCTTTGCGGCTAAGATAAGGAGCTACGTCTGAGACCTGCTCGGCCAGCCGACGGCTAGGCCCAGCATACTCTGGCAGAGAGGTCCCAACGGGTTTGGGATTGTGGGCCGAAGCTACTTTGTCCACCATATCCGAAGAGAAGGAGTTCAAGGAGAATGGAGAAGAAATGGAAGGGCAATGATGGATTGGCTTCGAAGAGGAGCAGGAAGAACTGCTCCAAGAGGTAGGGGTACTAGACATATAAAAAATGGAAAGACGAGGCCAAGTCGGAGGCTTACCCTCAGACTATGGCGCTCGACGGGACGTTGACGGGCTCCTTAGGACTTGCTTAGACACTCTCGACCGGCCAAAGGGTGAAATGACGTTCTCGGGATTGCTTGGGAGACGCTCCGCTATCGAGACCTTAGGAGTAGAAGCAACAAATGGGCTTCTGTAGTAAGGGAGTGACTATTTATAGGATTCCCCATAGGGGCCCAATGAAAGATCAACGGCCACGATTTTGAGGCCCTTCGCCTTTCCCTTATTGGATGCGCGACGCGTGTCCCTTCCTGCCAAGAGACGAGCCGAGTGGCAGCAAATTTGAAATAAGGTAATTTTAATGAACGGGACTCTGGGACCTTTTGGCTTCCCCCTCGGATGGGCGCCGCGTATCCTAGATCCTCGTAAAAAGAGCCGATTGGTTGTAGTCTGGGTTGAGACGATCAGCGGTCCAGGTCCTTAGACCCTTCAGCAACCCTATTGGATGCCTACCACGTGTCTTAGATTTCTCGCACGATGAGCCGTTCGGCGGGAATTTCGAGACTATTGTCGCCTTTAAAACGGCGCCACCAATTTTAAAATGGTCATAACCCCTCAGTTTCGGACGAGACTCACCGTCGATCCACGAGGATTGGTCACAACCCCTCAGTTTCGGACGAGACTCACCATCGGTCCGCGAGGATTGGTCATAACCCCTCGGTGGCAGACGAGACTCATTGTTAGTCCGCGAGGATTGATTACAACCCCATGGTCTCACTTATTTTGATAACCTTTCATAAACAAACTCACTAGTTCAGGAAGTCTATAAGAGGTGAGTGTACTCTCGGCACTTTATCTTTCTTAAAACCTGCCAAGAGTAGGGGGCATATGATGGGGAAAAACCCAACTGAGCTTGATGACTGGGCCCAGTCCCAATTCGAGAATGGGCCGAATGACACTCATTCAGTATTGGCGGCCCAGATTCGTACTGGGCCAAGATGGACCCAGCCCAATTATCAAAGTTAGCCAGTTTAATCCGGCCAAGATGCTTACTGGGTTGACGAGGGTCCGACCTATACGGTACGAAGAATATCGATCATTCAGATTCGGCCTAGGTGCGTAAAGGGCCGAGACGGGTCCAGCCCGTCTCAATCAGTCGCTTATGGGTTTTCGGTCTACTAACTCTCAGGGTATTCTCGGAATTTCATCTCACTTCTTATAGTGCTACATCGCTTCCACAATAGAGGAACTCTCATCCCCCGCTATAAGAGGAGCACTATTCACTGCTAAAAGGTACACAAGCTATTAAGCCTCCATCTCTCTCTATCTTAACACTAAAGTTTTCATTAGCCCTTGCTAACTTCACCATCGGAGGGGGTTCTTCGAGGTAGAGACCCGGGACCCTTCCTGACTGGTTCCTTCTTGTAGGAGCTTCTACCCTCATCGCCGACTTGTTCTAGGCTCAGATCTCCCTCGGCTCTCAGTCGCCTGCTGATTTTCGGATTCCATCCCGGGAATCCGACAGTATTGCCTCGGCAACATCAATTAACATTAATTATTTAATGACTATTAACTTAATAGTTAAATTAGTCATTTAAATTAATTATTAATTTAACACTTAAATTAATAAGTAACTCTAATTAATTAACAATTAGATGATTTAATAATTAATAATCTAGCTCTTAGACTAAAAAATTATTAAACACTAATTTAACTTTTAAATTATTTAAATCAAGGTTAATTATTAATTTAACAGTTAAACTAATAATTAACTCTTAATTAATCAACAACTAATTGCTAATTAGGTAATGATTCAAAATCTTTAATACCCAATTAAATTAAAATTGAATAATAATTTAAATATTTCAAAACAATTTTGAATTTTAAATTAAAATCCAATTTGATTTTAAATGGGCTATTGGGGTAAAATAGATGGAATTTGGGGCCAATGGGTTTAGCCCATTTGGGTCGAGCCTGGGCTTTGGTCCTGGCCGAGCCGAGCCAAGGCTTGGACCAGGCACCCAACAATTGGGTGCCTGGCTCGGGCCCGGTCAGGCGAGGCCCTAGAGCTGGCCCAGCCAGTCCGATCGGCTCAGACCCAGGCTCCACCCCTGGTTCGCCCATCCCCCCCCGAACTGCCCCTTCCCCACCGAAACCCTAACCTACAATTGTAGGTTGTGAAGGAAGAATCAACAGTGGGGTTTTGCAGTAGGGGTTGCCGACGGCGGCGCCCCCACCAGCGGCCGGCAGCCCGGCGCTGTCTGGACCTGCCAACGCCGGCGGGCTCGCCGGAGAGGCCCCCTTTGAAGCTGCTGGTCGAGCCCTCCCTCCCTCTTTCATTTTTGGTTTCTCTAAACCGCGAAGAAGAAGAAGAAAGAGCCTTCTTTGCAGCCCCTCATGGACTCTTCGGCACCGATTATCATGCCCATAGTGACCGGCGATAGTTCTAGGACCATCTAGGCTAGCCAATCCTCCTTTCTGGGCAGCAAGATTCCCCAAACGGTGTCGGCAAGAACTCCATTCTTCATCACATGAAGAACACCGAAAAACCCCAAATTAAATCTATTTTTTATGAAAAAATAAAGGATCTAATGGAAGCAATCATCTCATGATTATCCTTGTGTAAAAAATTAAACGATGCATGGAAGAATTCATGAAAAATTAATTGGATACCGAAACGGGATGAGAAACAGTGGAACCTAGCTCTGATACCACTGTTGGGTTCTCGCGTTTCTCTGGATCGCTCATACAGCGGAAAATAAAATAAACCAGCGATCTGTTCCCGTTTCGAAAAACTATAAACCAGACATACAATAATCAGACATTACCGCACATGAATTCGAATCCGTGACCGATTGGCTCCAAGTGTGTCACCGCTAGCCGCGCAAGCGCCCGGCCTCTAGCGAAGTCCACGTGATCCTCCTCGCGGCAGATATCCTTACAGTTCCTCGTTATTTGTAGCCATGAAACCTTCGTCGTTCGCCACAACCTGCGGACAATTTCCCGTCGAACAGGAGTCAGTGAGCACGGTAGAGTAGACACGGTGATCCAGGCTTGTCGGGGCACCAAAGAGAGAGAGGAAGAGAGGAGGGGGTGGCTAGGGTTGAGCAGTAGCTTGGCCTGCTCAACCTGTTCGCTATCTTCTATATTAATCAGACGTTTTTTCATAAAAATCCCCGGTTTAATATAAAACCATCTTATTATCCATCGGCTTGAGAATCATATGCGTGTGACCGTCTAGGCTCAATTACCAGTCCGATTAATGGCCCATTAAGCCCAGTGACTCCTCACTGAGATGATTAATTAATTAATAACTCATATTAATCAATTAATCCACTGAACTAATGTCGCACATTAAATTCGATCGGGCCTCTGATTACGTTGGGTGCCAAGCAACACCGTGTGAACCCGGAAAGTATTTGGGGTTAAGTAACCCACTCTTGGACCTTTTAGTCGACATTTATCGCGTGGATATAATCCTTCATTCGTACAATGCTCTCGAGTCAACTTAAGGTATAGTGTACCATCAAACCCTAACCGGTTGACTCACTTGGATCAGATGTTGTCGTATAATATCGAAAAACACTTTTCCCGATATTATCGTCCGCCCTAGCCAAGGACTTCCGCTCATCCATCCTAGAGCATTCCCTCTCTAAGTACCGACAGCGAATGATTCCTTATTGACACTCAATTCCCTTTGACAGTATTCCGCTGTACCTGATCCTTGGCTATTTAGAATCCCGTAGATAGAGATTCATAAACTAAGGTCCACCGACAAGGTGTCTTTAGTGTCTCAGGTCCGAGGACCATCCACGCAACTGCGACAATAGAATCAAGCTGGTTGACAGTAAGGTACTATACCATCCAGCGATTCAGTCGGATTAGTTAAGTGAACTCATTCTCTAATGAGCACCTACATATTCGCCTTAGTGTCTCTACACAAGTGACTATGAGATCAGTCACCCTCATCTTATGAGCGGGAGCAATCTGTACTAGTCTAACCGGATATCCGATGCCCTTCTCAGATATCCTCCGACTAGGAACTATTAAGAGTATGTGTGTTTAAGTGATCAGTCTCATTAGTGTGATCTCATCATAATCTGATCACCATTGCACATATTCACGGACTTCATTATGAGACAATAATAAATGTGAATTACACAATGAATATAATGTCATTTTATTAATAAATGAATGAGATTTACATAGTCAGATTGGGTTGTAGGACACCTAAGATTAACGGGTCTCTAATCAGATCATTTGCCAATAAGATGTTGTCCTGAATTCTTTTGCCCTTAATAAAAGCTGATTGGTTTTGACTTATGAGCTTTGGCATAACCCTGTGCATCCTGTTAGCAACTATCTTTGCCACAATCTTATAGAAGAAATTACATAAAGAGATTGGCCTAAACTAATCAAATGAATCGGTACATTCATTTTTTGGGATCAAAGAAATAAATGTGCAACTCACCAAGAGCCACCATTAAGGAAAAAGAGAATAGCTTGGATTACATATTCACCAACTATACTCCCGTAGGATTGATAAAATTCAGTAGGGAAACCATCGGGCCCATGGCTCTTCCTTTTAGGGGATGCCATAACCACCTTAGTAATCTCTTCAACAGAAAATGGTCCATTAAGAAAAGTGCAATCTTTTGAGTTTAGAGTATACCTTGGCTGAATAGTAGGCTCCAAACAGGTTATGTCTTTGTTGAGAAGAATGTTGTAGTAGTGAAGTGCATGCATTTTATCTGCATCAAGATCCTCGACAATGGTACCATCATCTAATTTGCATCTTCTAATTGTGTTCACCATACGCCTGCCCTTGATAGATGAATGAAAAAAATTTGTGCAATCATCTCCTTGTGTAAGTCAGCGTTGTTTCGCTTTTTTGTTGGAGGAAAGATTCCTCATCTTTTAGAGCCTGAAAATATAAGGATCTACTTCTTTTTCAATAGAAATAACTTCCTCATCAAGTGGATGTTTTTGCAGCATAGTTTGCACTTTATTCAGAGTATTCCATGCACAATTGACATTATGAAAAATATTCGCAAACTAAACTCGATTCCATGTCTTGAGAACCTGCTTTAGGGAGTTCAATTTTTGGTAAAGCGCAAAAATTGGTGTCCCTTTGGCATCCTTCCTCCAAACCTCCTTAACTAATTCCATAAATCGAGGATGAGTAATCGACATATTACAGAATCTGAAGGGTTTTGGCCCTGAATTCTCTAGTTTTTCTATATGAGTACATAACTAAGCATGATCCGATATTCTTGGGTTTCCATAGTGCACCCAGCTACTCATGAATGAATTAAGCCGTAAATCATTTACCAAGGCTCTATCCAATCTAGCAATAATTCTTCAGCTACCGAAGGATTGGTTGCATCAAGAAAGTACATTGCCAACACTCTTTAAATCATAAAGAATGCTAGCTTCAAGAAAGTAATTAAAATCAGTTAACATTGCCTCAGTAAGTTTCTGGCCTCCAATTTTTTCGGCTGGTGATCTAACACAATTGAAGTCGCCCATTAGCAGCCATGGCACCTTTGCATTTTGGGAGATCCTCATAATATTATTCCACAGGTCCTTCCTCTCCGAAACCAAATTTGAGGCATAAACACCAGTCAATAAAAAAGAATCTTGAGTTTTAAAATATTTACATGACAAATAGATAAACTATGCATTTTCCTCAATCATAGAAATAGCTACAGAAGCAGAATTCCATAAAATCCAAATTCTTCCTCCATTGTGAGATGCATAATTATGAGAAAATTCCATGGAAGGTGAAATGGAAAGTCTTCATTTATCCTAGCGACATTCTTTAACTTTAGTTTTCAAAAGAATAACTATATCCGCATTTGACTTAGAAATAGAGTGACAGATATCCATCCTTTTACTGCACTTATTTAAGCCTCTAACATTCCAAGATATAATTTTCATTGTAAACGCTTGGATAAAGAAGATACCTGAGATTGTATCCTCTCCAATTTATCCTGCATATCTTCTTTATTCTTTAAACTATCTTTATCCTTATCAGAAGGGTTACCTGGTTCTTTGCGTTGCATTTGAATTTGAAAATTTAAATTTGGTGTAGCATGGCCAACTGTCCCTTCTCCAGACGCACCTTCCTCAATTCTGCTAGCCTGGGCTGATTGCTTCAAATGCGGCAGGTGCGTGTCGCTTGGAAAATCTGAACCATTCCTTTATTGAGATTTAGAAGCATCCAAGGGGTTGGAAATACCACCTTTGGTAGTAGGAAGGTCTCCATAATTAGTGGCATGATTTGTTTCAAATTTGTACTGTAGATCTTGCTGATTTCTAGAGACCAAAAATTTCGGATCCCTAGGAGGCTACCTTGGTGCATGCATTTCAGCCTCTGCTATCTTTCCCTCAGGCGCATAGGCTTCAAAACTGCTAGGCAGCTTAAGAGTCGGCAGGTGCATGTGGTGCCTAGAGCCTTTCCGTTGTTGAGATTTAGAAGTAGCCAAGGATTTAGAAAACCCACCATTGATAGGAGGAAGGTCACCATAATTAATAGCCTGATTTTTTTGCAGCAAATCAGGCTGATTTATAGGGACCAAAAATTTCGGATCCCTTGGAGCCTCCTTTGGGACTAGCGTTTTAGCCTCTCCTGCCTCATGCTGTTGTACGACCCTAGGGGGTTAAAAGCCATTGAGTTTGGAAACTCAGTGTCAACTGGGATAGGAATAGAGGGTAACTTAGTCCGTTTGGCTGAGTTGACAACAACTGGGTTAACCGGTTCCTCAATGGCAACTAGATCTACGTGCACCTCCTTATCTAAACCATGTACGTTCTGCTCAAGATTTTGAAGAACATCAAAACTATTGCTCATTTTGATCGTAGGCTTAGGAATAAAAACTTTTTTAATTTTTTTCCTAGCTACGTGGGCAGATTCCTTAGGAATACATTCCTTATCACCATGACCAAAATGCTTGCATGCATTACACGGTTTCAGAATCCAATCATAGGATACTTTAACGGATTCGGGTGAGCCAATATCATCAAGAACTTGTAAAATATTAGGAAGCTTAGCAGAAACATCAACGAGAATACATACCCACGCATATCGAAGCCGTTGCCGAAGTGCAGTCAGACGATCCATATACAGCAGTTTCCAAATCAAACTACTCAACTTGTTGAGGCCTCTCTGCATCCACCAGTGTAATGGAAGGTCAGGGAATGTGATCCATATTGGAGCAGATGTAAGGCTCTCCTTCTCCATTGTCAAACGACTATTCCAGCATTGGAGTATGAAAGGATGACCTTAAACAGACCAAAAACCATCATGGTGGGTTTTCTAAATCCTAATATACCATGTAAATTAGAACATACTAATTTAAGCGTTAAATTAGTAGTTATTAATTAATTAGTGTTAAATATTATTTTAAGAGTTAAATTAATGATTAACATTAATTAACTAATCTAAGAGTTAGATTAGCACCTTTTAGTTTTTTTTTGTTTTTTGGTAGGCAATACCAAGAGTATATTCATAAACAATAAATTTACAAGTTGGAATTCATGCTAGTACAAAATGATAGCTATGAACCCGATAGATGATAATATAGATATCATGCTACTTTCCTATTTGAGGACATGCTATCACAATCTGATAGCTCTGTCTTAGGCTATGAAACAAAGATGTTAAATTTTTAAAGACAAATTTAGCTCTTCTGCTCAATTTTCCTTCCCAATTGTAGCTTTTCGAAATGGATCTGATATCAGCAAGAATTGCAAGCAACAGGTGCATTCTTGATTGTTTCACTCCTTGGAAAGTCCTGTTGCATCTCTCCTTCCAAATCCCCCATGTTGAGCACCTGATGGCATTAAAGGCAAGGATAGTGGCTGGTCCTTTTTGACTGAAGCTCTGTAACAGGTCATTCATCTCCAATGAGAATGAGGGTCTTAGACTCCTTTGAATTCCAAACCTATGAAAAATTTGCTTCCAAATCCAACCAGAGTATGAACAATTAAAGAAAAGATGATCTAAATTTTCTTCATTTGGAAAGCAGACCATGCACACATTTGAGCCATGAATTCCTCTCTTCATTTAATTATCCATTGTGGCAATATTACCCACATTGAGCTGCCATAGCAACAATGAGTATTTTTGGCAAGTGGGCCTTTTCCAGACACAATCAAACCAACGAATAATAGGTGTTGAACTCTCCTTTTATTCCAAATATTTTTTTCACTGATTTTCCCATTGTCATGCTACCATACAATCTTATCTGCCTTACCATAATGGATTATAACCTGGTGAATCTTGTCCCAAACTTCAAACATTTGTGGAGATACTACAGCAGGTAAATTCCAATTTTGTCTAGTAATAAAGGAACTTAGAAGATTATTATGATGCATACCTAGTACATACCTCATGTGATCCCCATAGTAGGAGAGTATAGTTTTTTTTTCCAGCCACGGGTCATGCCAAAGTTTGAATGACTGTCTATCTTCCACTTCAAAAGATATATTATCAATAAGCCATTCTCTCTGCTTCAGTATACCCTTCAGAGTACATGAATGTTAGGGCCTAGGTGCTATCTCCTAGATGAAGTTTGGAGATACTTTGCTCGAAACCACTTTTGTCCATAAATTATCTTCTTGAGTGGTAATGTTCTAGAGCTGCATTGTGATGCAGGCTTCATTCCAGTCTTTTAGTCTTCTCAATCCAAGCCCTCCTTCTTTTTTTGGTTTACAAATTAGATCCCATCGAACCAAGTGAAAGGATTTATAGTCACCAGAGTAATGTCAGAAGAAATTTCTCAAAAGCTTCTGAACCTTGTCTATGACCCTTTGATAATAAAAAAGCAACAGCCCAATACAATGAATATGAGTTTAGGATTAATCTAATGAGCTCTAATCTACCATCCTTAGATAGAAATTTGGTTTCCATTATGCAATTCTCCTCTTAATCTTATCAAGAATGGGTAATGCATGGTGCTTTTTCATACCAGACAAAATAAGTGGTAGGACCAAGTATACAGCTGGCAGAGATCCTTCCGAAATACCCAAAGCACTCACAAAAGATTGTTTATGCTTGACTTTAGCCCCCATATACACTTTGCTTTTTGTGTGATTGAGTTGCATCCCTGAATAGGAATGAAACTTGTCTAGTAGTTTTGCAATTTCCATAGCTAATTTGAGATGAGGCTTGACGAACAAAATCAGATCATCTGCAAAGATTAAGTGTGACATTTGAATATTCCCATGAGTTGGTACTAGAATCTCATCTGATTGTACCCCGGTGTGAAGCATGCAGAAAAGACCTTCCATTGCAATACATAAAAGATAAGGGGAAAGTTGATCCCCTTGTCTGATACCATTCTTGGATTTGAAGAACCCAACAAGAGAACCATTGAATAGAGCATAGAAAGTTGATGACTCGATGCAAGTACTAATCCAAGAAATCCATTTAGATGAGAAACCCAACTTCTCCATCATATAAAGTATAAAAAGCCTAGAGACAGAATCAAAAGGCTTTTTAAGGTCTACTTTCAAAGACACCAATGAGCCTCTTTGTTTAGAATGAAGGTCTCTCATCAGATCATTTGCCAATAAGATGCTGTCTTGAATTCTTCTGCCCTTAATAAAAGCTAATTGATTTTGACTTATGTGCTTAGGCATAACCCTCTGCATCATGTTCGCAAGTATCTTTGCCACAATCTTGTAGAAGAAATTACATAAAGAGATTGGCCTAAACTGATCAAATGAATCTGCACATTCAATTTTGGGGATGAAAGAAATAAATGTGCAACTCACTTGCTTTAACCAGGGACCTCCATTAAGGAAAAAGAGAATAGATTGAATTACAGATTCACTAACTATACTCCAGTAACATTGATAATGTAAGGATTGAGGTTTCGGATCCGGTTAGCGGATCAGTTTCGGGGTCAGATCCCTTAGTTTGGGCCCTGATGGGGCTGAGACTTAGTTGGACGTGTTTTAGGCTGTGCCACGTGGACTGGCCTTGGGGCGCGAGAGTACGGCCCCAGTCTTATCGTCTGAATGGCGTCTTGCATGGACGACGCCATTTAGAGTACGACCCTGGTCTGTCAGTGTACGGCCCGGTCTTGTCGTCTGAAAGACGTCGGGCTTGCATGACGCTTTTTTCCCAGCTTCTGGTTGACCCCGCGAACCCTCCCACCTTTCCCTCATTCCCTCCTTCCTCTTCTCTCTCCTCTCCTCCCTCCGGCGATCCGACGAACCTTTACCCCTCTCCTTCCTTTCCTCCCTCCATTCCATCTCTCCCTCCACTCCATCAACCTACCAACTTCCTCCACTACCACCACCATTTCCTCCGCGGCGTTTTTCTCTCCGGACGGCGGCCGACATCCCGGTGGAGTAACGGCGTCCACGGCGGTACCAGCGGCGGCATGTGGCAAGGCGGGTTGGAGGTTTGGAGCTAGGAGGAGTTCGAGTAACCGGTAGGGTGAGGATCTCCGTTGTATTTTGTTTAAAAATCATGTTTTTCCCACTTTGAAGCATGTTTAGGGGTTTTGTTGAGGTGAAAATACTAAATGCATATAATGAGAAATTGGGTGTTTTAATGGGTATTTAGGTTCTTATCTTCCTTCTCCACTTTGTTCGTATTGTTACACGATTTGGGGGAGGAAATTCCACCCTGTGGATTGGGGGAAGGCGGAGGGAGAACCTCTATGTGAAGGTTGAATGGCGTCGGAGACAGCGACGCCTTTTAGAAAGGCGGCTTCCACCCACGACGCGATTTGACCCAGATAATAGACTCTGTCTCTGGAACTGAATGGCGTCCAGGGACAGCGACGCTATTTGAATGGCGTCATCCGTGAACGATGCTTTTTAGATAAACCAGTTTAGGGGTCTTGAATAACGTCGAATTTGGGCGACCCGATTCAAGCCAGAATTCCATTAATCCATGCAATTAACACATGTTTACACTGTTAGATAGTTTAGTTAATTGCATATGTAGAAATGTACTCGATGACATTGGATTCTATGTGATTGGATCGCACCGTGTTGCGTTTTGTGCGATCGTGGGCTTAGAGTGACAGTTGTTAGCGCTTAGGCACCCTGTGTCGGTGTGGGAGTGACACGGCGCCGGTGTGGGAGTGCCGGGGTTACGCCTAGAAAGAGGGTCACCTGGTGTACCCTGGGGTATAGCTAGTACCGGTGTGGAAGTGGTACATTAGGAGTGTCACTCGTGCTAGGGGAAGCAGAACCACTTGGAGCTTGTCAGGCTGGAGTAGCCAGCGCGCTATCCGAGGGGTTGTTGTTTGGTCTCAACGGGTCGGAGTTTCTCGAGTTCGTCCGTGTGGTTGGCGTGTTTTGCCGAGACGTTGGTTGTGGGCTCCGTGGTAGAATGGTTTCAGAATTGTGCATGTTATATTTCGAATGCATGTGTTTTATATCGAAATCTAGGAGTTATGTTTATTGCTTTATTTGCTTAAATTATCTGTAATTGCGTTGCTACAATTGTGGGTGTGTGAGTGGGTGGTGGGGATCGAAGGATCCCTACTGAGTCTTTTCGACGAGACTCACCCCTGCGGTTTTCAGGTGAGGGTTCCAGGCAGGCGTAGCGAAGAGAGTGTTGCTTTGGGTCACGCGCCAGCAGCCGTTGTTCCGGAGTATGCCCCGATGTAGTTGTCATCTTATTTTCTGGCTTGTATGCTTAATTATTTCTTTTCAATTGGAGTATGTAATTATTTGCTGAGTCGAGTCGCATTGTAATAATTTTTAATTCTTGCACTTTCTTTTCAATTCAATGCGATGCGAATGTTTAGCTTAGTTTATTATTTATTTCCCAGACTTATCTAGATCCTGGTTTAGTTCCAAATTAATGATTCGGTACCCATTTAGTAATTGGATCCCCGATTATAGGGTGACAGGTCGTTACAGTTGGTATCAGAGCATTCTGTCTGGCAAGTATATGAATAACTAGGTTAAATATTGTAATTTCGGCAAACAATTACATTATCCCGTACAGGCACGGCAGTAGTGTAGGTTTTTAGGATTCTAATTAGAACTTTTCAATTTTTTGTGATTGTAGGCGATTAGATGGCTCTTAGGAAGAGGATGCCTGTCATTAGAGAGCGGGGAGATGTCCCTAGTGGATCTGAGGCCGATAGGCCGAGTATGGAGCGTTTCATGGAGGCTATGATGGACACGATGGCTAGATACCAGACCCGATACCCTAGTGAGAGTTCTAGTGCTCGAGGAGGGTCTTCAGTTACACTGGAGAGATTCCTGAAGCTGAAGCCGCCTCATTTTACCGGTCGTCCCGACCCTGATGAGGTTGTTCATTGGTTGAGGGAGATGGAGAAGACTTTTGATACCATGGATTGTGCGGCAGTTGAGAGGACTCCTTTGGCCACCTTCATGTTGAAAGATGATGCCTACGATTGGTGGACCACTTTGAAGAATTTGTCTTATACGTACAGGAATCTCAGGGAAATTCCATGGGAGACATTCGTGAAGGAATTCAATGCACAATACTTCCCTAGGCATGTCTAGAGGGCCAAGGAGAGAGAATTTATGGAGTTGACCCTAGGAAGAATGACAGCACTTGAGTACCAGATGAAGTTTGTTTCGCTTGGAAGGTTCGTGCCTTTTATCTCAGGAGACGAGGAGCGTCGGACTGAGAGGTTTGTGGATGGACTAAGGTCCAATCTGAGGAGTTTTGTGGCATCCCACTGTTGTACAAATTTGGCGTCGGCGGTTAGGTGTGCTGTGGCAGTAGAGGTACAACATGAACAGTCAGCTCGAGAGAGGGGACTGACTACTCAGGGGCCAGCTCATGGCAGAGGAAAGGCAGCAGCATCAGCTCCTTCGTCTGGATCAGGATCGTCTTCACTCGGCTCTAGATTCATGAGGTTCTTTCGAGGAGGTGGCAGCAGCGGCAGTAGCAGACCCAAGCAGAGCCAGCAGAGTCCGTCGGTGTCCAGTGCTCAACAGGAGGCAGCTCAGAGGCTTCCGACAGCTTGTCGACATTGCGGTGGTACCCATGGTGGGACTCAATGTCCTGTATTTTCTAGGAGGTGTTACACTTGTGGCCAGTAGGGCCATTTGGCGAGGTATTGCCCGCAGGGGCATGGTCAGGGGCAGGGGCCAGGTGATCAGAAGAAGCCGAGGACCCAGGAGAGAGTTCTAGCTATCACCAGGAAGGAGGCCCATGCGTCCAACTTGGTGGAAGGTACACTTTCTATCCTTGGGAACTCTGCGCATGTGTTGATTGATTCCGGTGCTTCGCATTCTTTTATTTCTGAGCAGTTCGTAGATATTGTTTCTGCACCCGTTGTTGAGATGTCAGATGGACTGATGGTAGAGGTTTCTTCTAAGGATTTCATGCTGTCTTATAACTGTTTGAGTGAGGTTCCCTTGACCATTGAGGGCCATGAGTTACCTGCCCAGTTAGTTGTGCTTGCTATTCGCGACTTTGATGTCATCTTGGACATGGACTGGTTGGAGGCCTATTATGCCGAGGTGGACTGCCACAGGTATTAGGCTCTCTTCTCGTGGTATTCTTATTTCTGCCTTTAAGGCCCAGAGATTGCTTGTTGGTAGTTGTGAGGCTTTCCTTGCCTCTATTGTTTTAGCTGATGTTAGTAGTAGTTCCAGTCCTTGGGAGGTGCCTGTAGTTTGTGATTTTGTTGATGTGTTTCCTGAGGAGTTGCCTGGCCTTCCTCCTCAGCGAGAGGTTAAGTTTACCATTGAGCTTGCACCAGGTACGGCGCCATTGTCTAAGGCCCCGTATCGGATGGCTCCGGCTGAACTCGCTGAGTTGAAGGCGCAGTTACAGGAATTACTGGATAAGGGTTTTATTCGTCCCAGTACTTCTCCGTGGGGGGCTCCAGTTCTATTTGTCAGGAAGAAGGATGGTTCTCTGAGGTTGTGTATCGATTATAGACAGCTGAACCAGGTGACGATAAAGAACAAGTACCCACTTCCAAGGATCAATGATCTGATGGATCAGTTGTAGTCTGCGAAGGTGTTTTCAAAGATTGATTTGAGATCAAGATATTATCAGATGAGGATCCGTGAGGTTGATATTAGTAAGACGGCCTTTAGGGCTCAGTATGGACATTATGAGTTTTTGGTTATGCCTTTTGGTTTGACCAATGCTCTGGCGGCTTTTATGGATTTGATGAATCGAGTCTTCAGGGCCTACCTGAATCAGTTCGTGGTGGTATTTGTAGATGATATTTTAGTATACTCTTCTTCTGAGGGAGAGCATACCACACATCTTCATGTGGTATTGCAGGTTTTGAGAGAGCACCAACTCTATGCCAAGTTTAGCAAGTGTGAATTCTGGCTAGATAAGGTGCACTTCATGGGACATGTCATATCTGGTTATGGCATAGCAGTGGATCCAGCCAAGATTGAGGCAGTAATGGATTGGAGCAGACCTACAACAGTAACTGAGATCAGGACCTTCTTGGGGTTAGCAAGATATTACACACGGTTTGTTCAGGGTTTTTCTTCGATAGCGACCCCCTTGTCGAGGTTGACTCGTAAGGGAGTTCATTTGGTATGGACCGAGGAGTGTGAGCGGATTTTCATTGGGTTGAAGACTCGCCTCGCTTCGGCTCCAGTGCTGGTACTTCCATCAGGTTCCGGTGGATTTGTGGTTTACTCAGATGCATCTCAGCGAGGTTTGGGTGCGGTTCTGATGCAGCATGGTAAGGTTGTGGCCTATACTTCTGGGCAGCTGAAGAAGCATGAGGAGAACTATCCCACTCATGACTTAGAGTTGGCACCTGTGGTTTTTGCACTAAAGATCTGGCGGTACTATTTGTATGGAGAGAAATTTAAGGTCTTTACCGATCTTAAGAGCCTGAAGTATGTATTCACGCAGAAGGATCTGAACTTGAGGCAGCGCAGGTGGATGGAATTTATCAAGGATTATGATCTCGACCTTTCTTATCATCCGGACAAGGCAAATGTGGTGGCAGACGCCTTGAGTCGGAAGACGGTCGTGTCGTATCTCATGGTTCAAGAATGGAAGTTATTTGAGCAGGTCGTGGAATCTTCCTTTAAGGTTCTGGAGAGGCTGATAGAGCCGTGTTGGCCAGCCTAACAGTGAGGCCAGCAGTGTACCATGCCGTGATCGAGGCTCAGAGGGCAGATGTAAAGTTACCGCAGGTTCTCCAGACACCAGAGGTGGAGTTGTGGGATGATGGTACAGTCAGATTTAGAGGCAAATTCTATGTCCCAGTCGAGGAGGACGTGCACAGGAGTGTCCTGGATGAGGCTCACCATTCTAGATATGCAGTGCATCCCGGAACGACTAAGATGTATCATTGTTTGAGGAGGCACTTTTGGTGGCTTGGTATGAAGAAGGACGTGGCAAGGTGCCTAACTTGTCAGCAAGTTAAGGCAGAACACCAGAGACCAGGAGAATTGTTGCAGCCTTTGCCGATCTCGGAATGGAAATGGGAACACATAACTGTGGACTTTGTGATGGTATTACTTATGTCCCCTGGCAGAAGAGACGCGATCTGGGTCATTGTTGATTGATTGACCAAGTCGGCACACTTTCTGGCTATTAGGAAAGACTGGTCAGTCGGTAAGTTGGCTAAGTTGTTTGTGGACCGGATCATCTCTCTGCACGGGGTACCCTTATCCATCGTGTCAGACCGGGATCCGAGATTTACTTCTAGATTCTGGAAGAGTTTTCAGAAGGCCATGGGCACACAGTTAGCCTTCAGCTCGGCTTATCATCTCGAGACTAATGGGCAGTCAGAGAGGACCATTCAAACTCTGGAGGATATGCTCAGGGCATGTTGCCTAGACTGGGGAGGTTCTTGGGAGCAGCACTTGTCTACAGTGGAGTTTGCTTACAACAACAGTTATCATTCTAGTATCGGCATGGCGCCTTACGAGGCATTATACGGGCGGCCGTGTCGATCCCATGTGAATTGGTCTGAGATTGGCGAGAGGCAGATAGCAAGACCAAAGTTGGTACAGCAGTGTGCTGAGGTTGCCAGAGTGGTGCACCAGAGGTTGATTATAGCTCAGAGCAGACAGAAGAGTTATGTAGACATCTGTAGGAGACTGCTTGAGTTTGAGGTTGGGGACCACGTGTTTCTCCGAGTCTCACCCTCCAAGGGTGTGATGAGATTCGGGAAGCGAGGTAAGCTGAGTCCACGATTGCTGGGCCTTTTCCCATTCTTACTCGAATTGGGGAAACGGCGTATCAGCTAGCCTTGCCGCCCAGTCTTGCAGGAGTGCACGATGTGTTCTATGTTTCTTTGCTGAGGAAATATGTTCATGATCCATCTCACATTTTGGATTTTTCAGAATTGGAAGTTGTTGAGGACTTGTCCTTTCCAGAGTTTCCAGTACGTATTGAGGATCGCAGGGAACAGGTCATTCGGAACAAGGTTGTGCCCCTAGTTAAGGTGATTTGGCAGTATCGCTCTAGGGGTGAGGCGACTTGGGAGCGGGAGGATGAGATGCGGGAGCAGTTTCCCTACCTTTTCCCGTAAGTTCTTTTGTAAGCTTGTATCATTACTTTTTCAACCTCGTTAGTTATAGCAGGCAATTTCGGGGACGAAATTCTTTTAAGGAGGGGAAAATGTAAGGATTGAGGTTTCGGATCCGGTTATCGGGTCAGTTTCGGGGTCAGACCCCTTAGCTTGGGCCCTGATGAGGCTGTGACTTAGTTTCTGTTTCGCGTCGAGCTTGCTCGACGCGGTTTAAATGCCGTCCAGCTAGGTGGACGTGGTTTAGTTTGTGCCATGTGGGCGCCACGTGCACTTGCCTTGGGGCGCGAGAGTACGGCCCCGGTCTCATCGTCTGAATGACGTCATGCATGGACGACGCCATTTAGAGTACGACCCTGGTCTGTCAGTGTACAGCCCGATCTTGTCGGCTGAAAGACGTCGGGCTTGCATGACGCTTTTTACCCAACTTCTGGTTGAGCCCGCGAACCCTCCCTCCTTTCCCTCCTTCCTCTTCTCTCTCCGCTCTTCCCTCCGGCGATCCGACGAACCTTTCCCCCTCTCCTTCCTTTCCTCCCCCCATTCCATCTCTCCCTCCACTCCATTAACCTACCAACTTCCTCCACTACCACCACCATTTCCTCCGCGGCATTTTTCTCTCCGGACGGCGGCCGACGTCCCGGTGGAGTAACGGCGTCTACGGCGGTACCGACGGCGGCATGTGGCAAGGCGGGTTGGTGGTTTGGATCTAGGAGGAGTTCGAGTAACCGGTAGGGTGACGATCTCCGTTGTATTTAGTTTAAAAATCTTGTTTTTCCCTCTTTGGAGCATGTTTAGGGGTTTTCTTATGGTGAAAATATTAAATGCATATAATGAGAAATTGGGTGTTTTAATAGGTATTTAGGTTCTTCTCCTCCTTCTCCACTTTGTTCGTATTGTTACACGATTTGGGGGAGGAAATTCCACCCCGTGGATTGGGGGAAAGCGGAGGGAGAACCTGTCTGTGAAGGTTGAATGGCGTCGGGGGACAGCGACGCCTTTTAGAAAGGCGGCTTCCACCCACGACGCAATTTGACCCAGATAACAGACTCTGCCTCTGGAACTGAATGGCGTCCAGGGACAACGACACCATTTGAATGGCGTCATCCGTGAACGATGCGTTTTAGGCCATCTTCCGAGATCCGATTTCACATAAACTAGTTTAGGCGTCTTGAATGACGTCGGCCTTGGGCGACGCGATTCAAGCCAGAATTCCATTAATCCATGCAATTAACACATGTTTACACTGTTAGATAGTTTAGTTAATTGCATATGTAGAAATGTACTAGATGACATTGGATTCTATGTGATCGGATCGCACCGTGTTGCGTTTTGTGCGATCGTGGACTTAGAGTGACAGTTGTTAGCATTTAGGCACCCTGTGTCGGTGTGGGAGTGACACGGCGCCGGTGTGGGAGTGCCGGGGTGACGCCTAGAAAGAGGGTCACCTGGTGTACCCCGGGGTATAGCTAGTACCGGTGTGGAAGTGGTACATTCGGAGTGTCACTCGTGCTAGGGGAAGCAGAACCACTTGGAGCTTGTCAGGCTGGAGTAGCCAGCGCGCTATCCGAGGGGTTGTTGTTTGGTCTCAGCGGGTCGGAGTTTCTCGAGTTCGTCCGTGTGGTTGGCGTGTTTTGCCGAGACGTTGGTTGTGGGCTCCGTGGTAGAATGGTTTCAGAATTGTGCATGTTATATTTCGAATGCATGTGTTTTATATCGAAATCTAGGAGTTATGTTTATTGCTTTGTTTGCTTAAATTATCTGTAATTGCGTTGCTACACTTGTGGGTGCGTGAGTGGGTGGTGGGGATCGAAGGATCCCTACTAAGTCTTTTCGACGAGACTCACCCCTGCGGTTTTCAGGTGAGGGTTCCAGGCAGGCGTAGCGAAGAGAGTGTTGCTTTGGGTCACGCGCCAGCAGCCGTTGTTCCGAGGTATGCCCCGATGTAGTTGTCATCTAATTTTCTGGCATATATGCTTAATTATTGTTTTTCGGTTGGAGTATGTAATTATTTGCTGAGTCAAGTCGCATTGTAATAATTTTTAATTCTTCCACTTCCTTTTCAATTCAATGCGATGCGAATGTTTAGCTTAGTTTATTATTTATTTCCCAGACTTATCTAAATCCTGGTTTGGTTCCAAATTAATGAGTCGGTACCCATTTAGTAATCGGATCCCCGATTATAGGGTGGCCGGTCGTTACAGATAAAATTCAGCAGGAAAGCCATATGACCCAGGGCTCTTATTTTTAGCGGATGCCATAACTATCTTAGTAATCTCTTCAGAAGAAAATGGTGCATTAAAAAAAGTGGAATCTTCTGAGTTCAGAGTATACCTTGGCTGAATAGTAGGCTCCAAACAGGTTCTGTCTTTGTTGAAAAGACTGTTGTAGTAATGAAGTGCATGCATTTTAACTGCATCAAGATCCTCGACAATGGTACCATCATCCAATTTGCATCTTCTAATTGTGTTCACCATACGCCTGCCCTTGATAGATGAATGGAAAAATTTTGTGCAGTCATGTCCTTGTGTAAGCCAGTGTTGTCTCGCTTTTTACTGAAGGAAAGACTCCTCATCTCTTAGAGCCTGAAAATATAAGGATCTGGTTTCCTTTTCAACAGAAATAACTTCCTCATCAAGTGGATGCTTTTGCAGTATAGTTTGCACTTTATTCAGAGTATCCCTGGCATAATTGACATTATGAAAAATATTCCCAAACTGAACTCGATTCCATGTGTTCAGAACCTGCTTTAGGGATTTCAATTTTTGGTAAAGAGAAAAAATTGGGGTCCCTTTGATATCCTTCCTCCAAACATCCTTAACTAATTCCACAAATTGAGGATGAGAAATCCACATGCTGCAAAATCTGAATGGTTTTGGCCCTGAGTTCTTTGCTTCTTCTGTATAAGTACATAACTGAGCATGATCCGATATTCCTGGATTTCGATAGTTCACCCAATTGCCCATGAATGAATTCAGCCATAAATCATTTACCAAGGCTCTATCCAGTCTAGCAACAATTCTTCGGCTACCGGAGGACTGGTTGCACCAAGAAAGTACATTGCCCACACTCTTTATATCATGGAGAAAGCTAGCTTCAAGGTAGTAATTAAAATCAGGTAACATTGCCTCGGTAAGTTCCTGTCCTCCAATTTTCTCGTCTGATGATCTAACACATTTGAAGTCGCCCATTAGAAGCTATGGCACCTTTGCATTTTGGGAGATCCTCACAATATTATTCCACAGGTCATTCCTGTCCGAAGTCAAATTTGAGGCATAAACACCCGTCAGTAAAAAGATTCTTTAGTTTTAAAATCTTTACGTGACAAATGGATAAACTGTGCATTTTTCTCAATCATAGAAATAGCCATGGACGCAGAATTCCATAAAATCTATATTCTTCTTCCATTGTGAGATGCATAATTATGATAAAATTCCACGGAATGTGAAATGGAAATTCTTCATTTTTCTGTGTGACATTCTTTAACTTTAGTTTCCAAACGAATAAATATATCCGCATTTGACTTAGAAATAGAGTGACGGATATCCATCCTTTTACTGCACTTATTTAAGCCTCTAACATTCCAAGATATAATTTTCATTGTAAACGCTTAGATAAACAAGAAACCCGGGATTGTATCCTCTCCAATTTATCATGCATATCTTCTTTATCCTTCAAATTATCCTTATCCTTATGAATAGGGTTACTTGGTTCCTTGCGTTTCATTTGAATTTGAAAATTCAAATTTGGTGTAGCATGGCCGGCTGCCCCTTCCCTAGACGCACAAGCTTCAAATCTACCCGATATGGCTGATTGCTTCTAATGAGGTAGGTGCGTGTGGTCCCTTGGAGAATCTGGATTACCTGGTTCCTTGCCTTTAATTGGAGCGTAAGAAATCAGATCTGCTCGTACTTGGCCGGCTGCCCCTTCCCTACTTGCGTCAGCATCAAATCTGGCCGATATGACTTGCGTCAAGTGCAATAGGTGCTCCTCCCTTGCAAAAACGTGGTGGCCTCCACCTTGCCTTTGTTTAGAGTGAGAAATCACCATGGAATTAGCCTTAATAGTATGGAAATCACCATAATTTGTGGCTTGATCTTTTTCTAAATCCAGCAAGGAATCTTGTTGATTTCTAGGGGCTGAATATTGCAGTTCCCTAAGGCCAGCCTCTTTCCTGGCAGAAACATGTAGAGCTCCTCCTTGCCTTTGTTGAGATTTAAAAATCACCAAGGAATTATCTAAATCTAGCAACAAATCTTGCTAATTTTTAGTGAACGAATCTTGCTAATTTCTTGGGCAGCCGTCTAAAGCATGCGTTCCTGCCTCTCCTTCCTTCCTCTGCTTGGAAACCTTGGAGTAAATAGCCTGCCCTTTCTTAGTAATCAACAAAGGAACTTGCTGATTTATAGCATCCAAAAAATTCAAATCTGATGAGGCCCCCCCATGTGCATGCGTTGCATCCCCCCTTTCTAAACATTGCTGGGAAACCCTAGGGTTAGGGTTAGAATCAAGGGAGTCCATCAATTCAGATCCAACCAGGTGACTCAGTCAAAGTAACTGAGTTAGAAACTACTGGGTTAACCGATTTCTCAAGTCCAACTCGTGCACCTCCTCCTCTGGATTTTGAACATTCTCATCAAGATCATGAAGAATATTAAAAGTATTACTCATTTTTATAGAGTATTTGGGAACAAAAACCTGCTTAATTTTCTTCCTTGCAAGTGGGGCAGATTCCTTCTTGACACACTCCTTGTCACCATGACCAAAGTTCTTACATGCAGTGCACGGCTTAGGAATCCAATCATAGGATACGGAAATGGAATTAATCGTATCACTATCATTAAGAACTTGGATAATACTAGAGAGTTATTGTAAGGACTGAGGTTTCGGGTTCTGTTTTCGGGTCGGGTTCGGGTCGGATCCCTTGGTTTGGACCCTGTGGGGGGTCTTGAGATTGCTGACTGAATGGCGTCAGCACTGCTCGACGCCTTTCAAAAGGCGTCAGGTTGTGTGGACGCCATTTAGATCTGTTGGTTGTTGCGCCACGTGGGCGGGTTTCGGGCCGCGAGAGTACGGCCCCGGTCACATCATCTGAACGGCGTCGTGCTTGGTCGACGGGATTCAGACTGTGACCTCTGCGATGTCAGGGTACGGCGCCAGAGCGTTGTCAGTACGGCCTGTCCTGTCGTCTGAATGGCGTCCACGGTGGGCGACGCGTTTCAGACCGCTGTCAGTACGGCCGTCCTGTCAGACTGATTGGCGTCTGCCTCGATCGACGCGTTTTAGCGGGATTCTGGTTGACCCCGCGAGCCTCCCCTTCTTTCCCTCATTCTCGCCTTCACTCTCTCTCTCCTCGCCCTCTCCGCCCTCTTCCCTCTCTTTTCCCCTTCCCTTCCTCTTCTTCCTCTTCCACCACTCCAACACCACCTTACCTCTCACCTCTACCTCCACCACTTCCTTCGCGGTGTTCCACTCTCCGGACGGCGGCCGACGTCCCGGCGGAGTGGCGGCGTCCTCGAGGGTACCGGCGGCGGTGTGCGGTGCGGCGGGACGGCGGCACGGAGTTTGGCGGAGTTCAAGAACCGATAGGGGGACGAAACCTTGCATGTGTGCTCGTTTGCTTCTTGGCATGATGTGGCGTGTTTGGGGTTAGATTGAGCATGTTTAGGGGGATTCCTTGCGGGAATGGCGGTGTTTGTGGACGTGGTTTCATAGCATGATTGTGGTGCTTGACGTTCTCATCTTCCCCTTTTTGGTTTTGGGGCTTTTCGGGGTGCTTGGGGTTCAAGGGTGTGACCCTCGGGTCGAACCAGGAAACCTGGTTTCTGGCGCTAAATGGCGTCGTGCCTGGTCGACGCCTTTCCGAAAGACGTCGAGTCAGTACGACGCGTTTTAGGGCAGAAACCTCCCTGTTCGAGGTTTCCTGAGTTAGGGGTTCTGCGCTAAATGACGTCATGGATGGACGACGCCTTACAGAATGACGTCGGGCCATCATGACGCCATTTAGGCAGGAAATGCCCCCGTTTAAGGGTTCTGAAATCTGGATTTCTGGGTTGAATGGCGTCTGGCGATCCTGACGCGTTTTAAACGGTGGCTTCACTGGTGGACGCGTTTTAAGGGATAATCTGGCTTTTAATAAACATGTCTGAGGGTCTTGAATGGCGTCGACCTCGGTCGACGCGATTCAAGATAGGAATGCTTAAATCCTGTTATTTCACGCATGTTTCACGGTGGGATGGTTCAAATGCATGCTTTGGGTTGTATACTGAGACGGAGGACTTCTGCGTGAGTAGAATTACATCACCTGTGTGTGTGTGTGCCTTAGCTATATACTGAGACTGAGGTTTACTGTGCGAATGGAATCATGTTATATGTGTGGTTGTGTTATGCGAATGTGGATCGGGTTAACTGTGGTTTACGTCTGTCACCATGGGCCGATGGGAGAAGGGCCATGGTGTCTGTGGAGTGGTGCATGTTGTGTTTTACCCTTGGCTGAGAAAAGCAGAACCACCTTGAGCCCGTCGGGCCGGAGTAGCTGGTGTGCTATCCGAGGGGTTGCTGTTTGGTCTCAGTGGGTCGGGGTTTCCCTTGGTTGTCGTGACAGCTTCTGGCATGTTTCTTGCTGTGGAGCTGGTGGGAGTTGGTTTACCCTTTAGCCATTGGGCCTGATGCTTTGATCAAGGTTACGAGTGGTACCCTTAGCCCTTTGGCCTGACGCAGCCCGGGAGAGTTGGGTTTGTGGGTAGTTCCTGTAGCTTCGGCTTGACGGGGGTTCGCCGGTCCCCAGGGCCCTCCTGAAGCGCTGAGGCCTAGCGTGGAGGCAATCCGGACGGTAGGACAGTAGTCTAGACTGCTTGTGTGCACACGTAGCTGGCAGTGGCTGTACACTGGTTCCAGTTAGTCCTAGTTTGACTCACTGCCTCACCCTACAGTGCCCCGGGACACTGTAGGGGCGGACAGGCGTGAGCTGTGGTGGTAGTGTTGGGAGGCGACGTTCGACTTCGGTCGACAGTGTGGTTTAGTCGCTTCGTGGACTTTGGCTGTGAGTCGTGACTCTGTGTTGGGTTCTTCGGGTTGCTTAGAATGGTTCTTGTTACACTGCTTACCGTGCGTTTCATATCAGAGTTGGGTGCTGTGTTTACTGTTTTACTTAATTGCCATATATTCCTGTTGTTACACTTGTGGGTGTGTGAGTGGGAGGTAGGGGATCGGATGATCCCTACTGAGCCCATTTCTGGTGTGGCTCACTCCCTGCGGTTTCAGGTGTGGACCTCGAGGCGAGCGGTAGCGTGGAGTCTCCTTGGTGTGTGGACCAGCAGCTGTCTTAGTACCGGGGTATGCCCCGATGTTGTTGTACTTCCTTCTGCCTGTACTTATTTAATTGTTGGACATGTAATTATTGTTGGACTGTATACGGACATTGTTATTTTTCCTTCCTGCGCACTTGCTTATCTTTGTAGTCCGTGAGATTGTTATATTTAGCTTTGTTTAGCACTTACTCCTCTAGACGTGTTGTGTGAGATCCGGGTGTGAACCCGCAGTTAATGGGCCGACATCCATTTAGTGACCGGGCCTCCGGTCATAGGATGGCGGGTCGTTACAGATGGTATCAGAGCTCAATCTGGTCGAGTATGTGATAAACTTGGTTAGATATTATAGTCCAACAATAAGTACGAGTCGGTACAGGCGATGGCTGCTGGTGTAGATTAATAGGTTTTGACGTGTTTTGGTTCGATTTGCGTGTTGTGGGGCAGCGATGGCGCCGAAGAGGAGAGTTCCGGTGGCTCGGGACTCGAGAGCAGATGGTGGTGATTCGAGGGCAGAAGGTCATAATATGGATCGTTTTATGGAAGCTATGATTGGGGCTATGTCTAGATACCAGCAGGGAGGTGGAAGTGAGGGGTCCAGTTCCCGAGGTAGCCAATCCACGGTGGTGGAGCGGTTCTTGAAGCTGAAGCCCCCTTCTTTCACGGGTCAACCTGTTCCAGATGCGGCAGCTCAGTGGGTTAAGGAAGTGGAGAAGGTGTTTGATGTCCTAGAATGTGCGGAGAGTGACAAGACCTTGTTGGCAACCTATTTGCTAAAGGGTGATGCTTATGATTGGTGGGTTACCATCAAGGGGTTGTTGTTTCCAGGTAGACCTTTGAGAGAGATCCCTTGGGAAGGCTTCGTGAGAGAGTTTAGTGGGCAGTACTTTCCGAGGCACGTTCGTAGGTCCAAGGAAAGGGAGTTTATGGAATTGATGCAGGTTGATATGTCAGTTCTAGAGTACCAGATGAAATTTGTAGCTCTGGGAAGATTTGCTCCACACATATCTGAGCGTGAGGACCTTAGGACCGAGAGATTTGTGGATGGACTTCGGCATGGTCTGAGGGAGTTTGTGGCGGCCCATTGTTGTGAAGATCTGGCGTCAGCAGTTCAGTGCGCGGCAGCAGTGGAGATGCATCGAACACACGGCGAGGGAATCGGAGCATTCGGCACAGGGGAAGCAGCAGAGCAGGGGTAGATCGACAGCCTTTTCGTCTGATGATCCAAGTTCCTTTGAGGTCGAGTTTCAGGAGGTACCTTATGGCGAGGAGGAGGATGGTTCGGTTCAGCAAATGGAGACAGAGGTCAGCTGGCAGCAGGAGGCGAGGCGGGGCATTACAGATCGTTGCCCCCGATGTGGCAGATTTCATGGCAACCGGATATGTCCCTTGATCACAGGTAGCCGTTTCGCTTGTGGTCGGAAGGGACATCTCCCGAGGAATTGTCCCCAGAAGAACCAGGCAGGTCAGGGGCCGAGTGGTTAGTGAGTGTTCGAGGTGTGATTGGAGTCGCGTCTCCTTGTGGAGGTCCGAGAGGTTGTGCTAGCAGAGCACTTTTATCTTGTCTTTTTCTGAGGTGGTTGTGAACTCGTGTGGCACTTGTATGTATTTGGGTTGGTGGAGAAATCGGTTTTGTAATTTGTGCCTTGCTAGTGTATGATTATTTTAATCTATCGGCTTTTGTCAGAATTGAGAATCTTAGTTAACTTGGCGTGGATGTGTTGGAACCCTGTGTGGGTGATTGGTGAGAATGATTGTTGTGATCGGTGTGTGTCGGCGTGTGATGGTCAGCCGAGTTGAGCATTGAGCGGTTGCAATTTCGAGGACGAAATTCTTTTAAGGGGGGGAGATTGTAAGGACTGAGGTTTCGGGTTCTGTTTTCGGGTCGGGTTCGGGTCGGATCCCTTGGTTTGGACCCTGTGGGGGGTCTTGAGATTGCTGACTGAATGGCGTCAGCACTGCTCGACGCCTTTCAAAAGGCGTCAGCTTGTGTGGACGCCATTTAGATCTGTTGGTTGTTGCGCCACGTGGACGGGTTTCGGGCCGCGAGAGTACGGCCCTGGTCACATCATCTGAACGGCGTCGTGCTTGGTCGACGGGATTCAGACTGTGACCTCTGCGATGTCAGGGTACGGCGCCAGAGCGTTGTCAGTACGTCCTGTCCTGTCGTCTGAATGGCGTTCACGGTGGGCGACGCGTTTCAGACCGCTGTCAGTACGGCCGTCCTGTCAGACTGATAGGCGTCTGCCTCGATCGACCCGTTTTAGCGGGATTCTGGTTGACCCCGCGAGCCTCCCCTTCTTTCCCTCATTCTCGCCTTCACTCTCTCTCTCCTCGCCCTCTCCGCCCTCTTCCCTCTCTTTTCCCCTTCCCTTCCTCTTCTTCCACTTCCACCACTCCAACACCACCTTACCTCTCACCTCTACCTCCACCACTTCCTTCGCAGTGTTCCACTCTCCGGACGGCGGCCGACGTCCCGGTGGAGTGGCGGCGTCCTCGAGGGTACCGGCGGCGGTGTGCGGTGCAGCGGGACGGCGGCACGGAGTTTGGCGGAGTTCAAGAACCGGTAGGGGGACGAAACCTTGCATGTGTGCTCGTTTGCTTCTTGGCGTGATGTGGCGTGTTTGGGGTTAGATTGAGCATGTTTAGGGGGATTCCTTGCTGGAATGGCGGTGTTTGTGGACGTGGTTTCATAGCATGATTGTGGTGCTTGACGTTCTCATCTTCCCCTTTTTGGTTTTGGGGCTTTTCGGGGTGCTTGGGGTTCAAGGGTGTGACCCTCGGGTCGAACCAGGAAACCTGGTTTCTGGCGCTAAATGGCGTCGTGCCTGGTCGACGCCTTTCCGAAAGACGTCGGGTCAGTACGACGCGTTTTAGGGCAGAAACCTCCCTGTTCGAGGTTTCCTGAGTTAGGGGTTCTGCGCTAAATGACGTCATGGATGGACGACGCCTTTCAGAAGGACGTCAGGCCATCATGACGCCATTTAGGCAGGAAATGCCCCCGTTTAAGGGTTCTGCAATCTGGATTTCTGGGTTGAATGGCGTCTGGCGACCCTGACGCGTTTTAAACGGCGGCTTCACTGGTGGACGTATTTTAAGGGATAATCTGGCTTTTAATAAACCTGTCTGAGGGTCTTGAATGGCGTCGACCTCGGTCGACGCGATTCCAGACAGGAATGCTTAAATCCTATTATTTCACGCATGTTTCATGGTGGGATGGTTCAAATGCATGCTTTGGGTTGTATACTGAGACGGAAGACTTCTGCGTGAGTAGAATTACATCACCTGTGTGTGTGTGTGTGCCTTAGCTATATACTGAGACTGAGGTTTACTGTGCGAATGGAATCATGTTATATGTGTGGTTATGTTATGCGAATGTGGATCGGGTTAACTGTGGTTTACGTCTGTCACCATGGGCCGATGGGAGAAGGGCCATGGTGTCTGTGGAGTGGTGCATGTTGTGTTTTACCCTTGGCTGAGAAAAGCAGAACCACCTTGAGCCCGTCGGGCCGGAGTAGCTGGTGTGCTATCCGAGGGGTTGCTGTTTGGTCTCAGCGGGTCGGGGTTTCCCTTGGTTGTCGTGACAGCTTCTGGCGTGTTTCTTGCTGTGGAGGTGGTGGTGTTACTGGTGGGAGTTGGTTTACCCTTTAGCCATTGGGCCTGATGTGACCTTTGATCAAGGTTACGAGTGGTACCCTTAGCCCTTTGGCCTGACGCAGCCCGAGAGAGTTGGGTTTGTGGGTAGTTCCTGTAGCTTCGGCTTGACGGGGGTTCGCCGGTCCCCAGGGCCCTCCTGAAGCGCTGAGGCCTAGCGTGGAGGCAATCCGGACGGTAGGACAGTAGTCTAGACTGCTTGTGTGCACACGTAGCTGGCAGTGGCTGTACACTGGTTCCAGCTAGTCCTAGTTTGACTCACTGCCTCACCCTACAGTGCCCCGGGACACTGTAGGGGCGGACAGGCGTGAGCTGTGGTGGTAGTGTTGGGAGGCGACGTTCGACTTCGGTCGACAGTGTGGTTTAGTCGCTTCGTGGACTTTGGCTGTGAGTCGTTACTCTGTGTTGGGTTCTTTGGGTTGCTTAGAATGGTTCTTGTTACACTGCTTACCGTGCGTTTCATATCAGAGTTGGGTGCTGTGTTTACTGTTTTACTTAATTGCCATATATTCCTGTTGTTACACTTGTGGGTGTGTGAGTGGGAGGTAGGGGATCGGATGATCCCTACTGAGCCCATTTCTGGTGTGGCTCACTCCCTGCAGTTTCAGGTGTGGACCTCGAGGCGAGCGGTAGCGTGGAGTCTCCTTGGTGTGCGGACCAGCAGCTGTCTTAGTACCTGGGTATGCCCCGATGTTGTTGTACTTCCTTCTGCCTGTACTTATTTAATTGTTGGACATGTAATTATTGTTGGACTGTATACGGACATTGTTATTTTTCCTTCCTGCGCACTTGCTTATCTTTGTAGTCCGTGAGATTGTTATATTTAGCTTTGTTTAGCACTTACTCCTCCAGACGTGTTGTGTGAGATCCGGGTGTGAACCCGCAGTTAATGGGCCGACATCCATTTAGTGACCGGGCCTCCGGTCATAGGATGGCGGGTCGTTACAGTTATGCAGTAGTATCAACAAGAATACATACCCACGTATATTGGAGTCTCTACCGGAGAGCAGTCAGTCGATCCATATGCAACGGCTTTCCAATTAAACTACTCAACCTGCTGAGTCCTCTCTGTGTCCACCAGTGAAGAGGGAGATCAGGAAAAGTAATCCATATTGGGACAGATGTAAAGCTTTCCTTCTCCATTCTCAAACTACTATTCCAACATTGAAGGATGAATGGGTGACCTTGAACATACCACAACCCATCAAGAATATGGTTTAGATCTTCTTTTAAGTCAAATATGCACAGAAAAAATCCTCCAGTATGCATGAGCAATTTCATCTCCCCTTTTAAGGACCACCTACTTTTGATAAAAGATAGAAGAGGCATGTAAAAGCCTTCATTCCCATAATGTATCCCATAGCAGCCTACCTCCATGCGTTTTCCAAAACATGAGCATCCTCCTCCTCGAAAACAACAACCTTTTTATCACCACACACCTCAGGCTCGATGAAATTCAGCTTGTTGCTTGGTTGTGCATGAGGGTTGGAAAAAAGGGACGTCCATGCTCTAGGGGTTGCTGAAACTCTTGAAGAAGATCTAATTTGGCGGGTTAAAGACCTACCTCGGGATGGTTGGTTGGGGGAATACCTTGTGAAGATCTATTCCCAAGGTTGGGCAGATCATTCGCGGTATTCACATGGCCATCAAGAGCGGCTAGAGGAGGAGAAACTCTCTTCTGCCGCCTAGAGCCTCTACCCACGCCCAGAGCCATCTTCCTTCTAGAGCAAACCTCCAAAATTATTATGCACCTTTTAGTTAATTAGAGTTAATTATTAATTTAAGTGTTAAGTTAATAATTATTTTTAATTAACCAATCTAACAGATAATTAACATTAATTAACTAATCTAAGAGTTAGATTAGTAGTTAATAATTAATTAGAGTTGATTATTAATTTAAGTGTTAAATTAGTAATTAACTTTAATGGACTAATCTAAGAGTTAAATAAGTAATTAATTATTAATAGTCTAATTGTTATAATATTAATATGATTAATCTAAATGTTAGATTGTTTTATTTTTAAAAATGTTCTAATTTACATGGTATATTATGGAATTATTAATTTGGAGTGTGTGCACATGTGATGTGTATTTTATGCTTTTAAATTTGATTTAATTTCATGATTAATTAAAAGAGTTTTCAAAATTTAAATACCAATTTTGATTTGAACCCAACTTTTTGAAAGCCAAAATTATTTAATTTTGAAACTCTTTTATTTTAGCCATGTGATGCGCTCAATCATGTGTGGAATGTATAAAACACATTGTGGTCATGGATATGCATTTTTAATATTATTCATGCAATGAATGTGTGTGTGTGGATTGTGGATATTTAAATGGATATTTATTAATTGTTAATAAATAGATGTCTGTATACCTCTCCCTCTCTCATACTCCGATGTACTTCTACCTACCTCTCTCTTGTACTCACTATAAGGCTTTCTTCTATTTACATGTTAATTTTGAATTTAATGTAATCTGATCAAGGGTACCAAAGAAGGAGCGAGGATGGTCCACGACTGCAACCAGGAAGGCGATATGATGAAGATCTCTCTTGCCTATGTGTTTGCAAGTTTATCTGATGTAAATGTTATATTAGATTGTGTGTGCGTTTAACTGTTGGCTCCAGTCAAACCCGTTGTGCTATCCATGACCACACTTGACATGTATGAGATGCATTATTTTAATTTTTTATTATGAATCAAAGCAGGTATAGTATTTAGAAAATATATACGATATATTTATATACTATCACCTAGGAGAGACTAAGATAAAAGTTATCCAAAACCCTCGTCTAAATTCTAAGCCGTAACGTGAGTAGTCAAAAACTTACTGCGTGGTCCACCATCATTGTAGTCATCGGATTCAAATTACTTTAGGCAGGTTTGTTGTGCTATCCACAAAGCATGTTTAATTGTAAGGACCGACAAGGTGTCCTTGGTGTCTCAGGTCCGAGGACCATCCACGCAACTGCGACAATAGAATCAAGGTGGTTGACAGTAAGATACATTACCGTCCAGCGATTCAGTCGGATCAGTTCAGTAAACTCATTCCCCAATGAGCACCTACAGATTCGCCTTAGTGTCTCCACACAAGTGACTTATGAGATCAGTCACCCTCATCATATGAGCAGGAGTAATCGGTACTAGTCTAACAAGATATCCGATGTCCTTCTCGGATATCCCCCGACAAGGAACGATTAAGAATATGTGTGTTTAAGTGACCAGTCTCATTAATATGATCTCATCATAATCTGATCACTATAGCATATATTCACGGACTTTATTATGAAATGATAATTAATGTGATTTACACATAATGAATATTATGCCATTATATTAATAAATGAACGAGATTTACATAGTCAGATTGGCTAGTAGGCCACCTAAAACTAACAATTTCCCATTTGGACTAAAGCCAATCACCTTTATACAATAAGCCTATAGACTCTAGGTGACGCTCAAACACAATTTGAGCCAACGACTTTGTCAGTGGATCTGCTACATTGTCGACGGATGGAACTCTTTCCACTATTACATCTCCTCTGGATACGATCTCTTTGAAAAGATGAAAGCGCCTCATAATATGCTTCGATTTCAGATGAGACCGCGGCTCTTTTGCTTGCGCAATCGCTCCATTGTTGTCGCACAACAGCGGAACTGGTTCAGAGATACTAGGAACTACGCCGAGGTCGGTGATGAATTTCTTCAACCACACTGCTTCCTTGGCGGCTTCAGCTGCAACGATTTACTAAGCTTCAGTCGTCGAATCTGCAGTGGTTACTTACTTGGAACTCTTCCAGCACACTGCGCCTCCATTCAAAGTAAATACGAATCCAGATGTTGACTTGCTATCATATGGATCTGACTGGAAACTCGAGTCAGTAAAGCCTCGCAGTTTCAAGTCAGCTCCTCCACAGACAAGAAACATATCCTTAGTTCTTGTCAAGTACTTAAGGATACATTTCACTGCCTTCTAGTGCTCTTCCCCTGGATCAGCCTGAAATCTACTCGTAACACTTAGAGCAAATGCAAGATCAGGCCGTGTACAAAGCATGGCATACATGATAGATCCTATGGAAGAGATATAGTGTATTCTATCCATGAATGCCCTCTCATTAGGAGTCTTAGGAGACTGCTCCTTTGAGAGACTAATTCCATGTCTCATCGGTAGGAGACCTCTCTTGGAATTTTCCATGCCAAACCTTTTGACTATGGTATCTATGTACAAGGATTGGGTCATTCCAAGCATCCTCTTTGATCTATCTCTATAGATCCGTATTCCCAATACGTAGGATGCTTCTCCCAAATCCTTCATGGAGAAGTTTTTCGACAGCCAGATCTTTACTGATGACATCATAGCTACATCATTCATAATGAGTAGTATATCATCTATATAAAGAACTAAGAAAGTGACTGCGCTCCCACTGGTCTTCTTGTACACACAATACTCATCTTCATTCTTAATGAAGTCATAAGACTTGACAGCCTCGTCAAATCTTATATTCTAGCTCCGGGAAGCTTGCTTCAATCCATAAATGGACCTCTGAAGCTTGCACACTTTATCTGGAGAGTTTTTGGATGTGAAACCTTCTAGTTGTATCATATACACCTTTTCCTGAAGGTTACCATTGAGGAAGGCAGTCTTCACATCCATCTGCCAGATTTCATAATAAAAATATGTAGCAATGACGAGTAGAACTCTGATCGACTTTATCATGTCAACTGGTGAGAAAGTCTCGTCATAGTAAATTCCTTGCCTTTGACGATATCCCTTTGCCACCACCCTTGCCTTATAAGTATCGATCCGTCCATCAGCACCGATCTTTCTCTTAAAGATCCACTTGCATTAGATGGGTACTATACCCTCGGGCAAGTCCTCCAAGTTCCAAACTTGGTTGGTGTACATGGACTAGATTTCTGAGTTCATGGCTTCTCGCCATTTTCTAGATTCTGGGCCTTCTATGGCCTCCTGGTAGGTTTTAGGATCATCATCCTCATTATATTCTACCTTAGACTTACGTTCAGTGATATGTCCTACATATCGTTCGGGCAGTCTGGATACTCTATCAGATCTACGAGGCTCATTTGTGTGTACCTGAACAGATTCAGGAACTGATATCTCATCTGATGATAATGCAGTTGTTTGGGGATCTGGAACCTCTTCTAGTACTATTTTACTCCCACTGTCCTCCTGGAGAAGGTATTCCTCTTCCAAGAATATAGCTTTCCTGGCGACAAATACCTTTTGTTCACCAGGATGGTAAAAATAGTATCCAAAGGTTTCCTTTGGATATCCCACAAACCTGCATTTATCAGTTCATGATTCCAGCTTGTCTGGATCATTCCTCTTTACATGAGCAGGGCAACCCCAGACTTTAACATGTTTAAATTCTGGTTTCCTGCCTTTCCATATCTCATATGGAATAGAGGCCACAGACTTGCTGGGTACTCTGTTCAGTAGGTATGCTGCTGACTCTAGAACATACCCCCAGAGGGACACTGGTAATCCCAAAAAGCTCTTCACGGATCGCACCATGTCCAACAAGGTGTGATTCCTCCTTTCTGATACACCATTCATTTGTAGTGTATATGGAGGGGTTAGCTGAGAAAGGATACCATTATCCTTTAAGAATCGATCTGATCGAAGAGCTTTAATACTCCTTCCTAACTGCTTTTTTACCTCATTCTTGAACTCCTTGAACTTCTCAAATGCTTCCGACTTGTACTTCATTAAGTACACAGCGGAATCTTGAGAAGTCATCGGTGAACGTAATGAAGTATGAGTAGCCACCTTTGGCTTGGGTGGACATAGGACCACATACATCCGAATGTATTAGTTCCAGAATGTCCTTAGCACGTTCTCCATATCCAGTAATTGGAGATTTTGCCATCTTTTCCATAAGGCAGGATTCACATGTTCCAAACGATTCATAATCGAATGCTGTTAAGTAACCATGCTTGTGTAACTTTTGCAACCTGCTTTCGCCAATGTGCCCAAGTCTACAACGCCACATGTAGACTTGGTTTACACAATTCTTGCTCTTCTTAAGAGCGTTATCAATATGAAGATTGTAATAAGAAACATCTAAGAGATATAGACCGTTGACTAAAGATGCTGAAGCTATTGATTTATTATCATAATAAATCGAACAACTTCTATTTTCAATAGTCAAGCTATATCCTATCTTGTCCAAACAAGATATTGATATGATGTTGTTTATTATATTAGGAACATAATAACAATCTTCTAATAGTAAGGTGTCTCCTGATGGAAGCTTGAGGTTTGATGTCCCAACAGCAATCGCCTCAACTTTTGTGCCGTTTCCTAGCCTCAATTCCACCTCGCCTTGTCTCAGCTTACGCTTACTTGTCAGCATTTGCACATCATAGCAGATATGAGAAGCACATCCGGTATCTAATACCCAAGATGTGGAATCTTTAACTGACAAGTTACTATCTATTATATAGATATCTGAAGCTTCAGACAGGTTCTTCTTTCCATAAGCATTATCGTTGAGGAACACCTTGCAGTTCTTCTTCCAGTGACCAGACTGCTTACAGTAGAATCACCCTTTGCTACTCGTTCATCTTTGTCCGTCGATCTTGTATCGTTAGCTATCATCTCTGCTTCAGGGGCATCCAATGCCGATTCAGCAGGAGGCTCAGCTTCATGGACAAAGTCAATGTGCTCAGATCTGAAGACATTCTTCAGGTTTCTGAACCAATCCGAGTAATACAGGCTAGTCAAACGTTTGGCATTAAGTATGCCACGGAGTGGGCTATTCGTCGACATTATTCCCTATAGGAGATAAGTTCTATTTTAGCAGATGTTCAAATATTAAATATAAAACAAGACATGGTCTTTTGTTCAAGTTTTAACTCCCACTAATTTTCGACGGACTGTATAACCCTCAGTTATACAGAACGGGAGACGCCGACAGTACAACCTTGTGGATAGCACAACAAACTGTAATACAATCAAAGAGCACCCAACTTATAGGACTTGCAACTCCTTGCAATATCTGATCATAGCTTTGATCCTCAGAGGTTTAATGGCCTTGTGGATAGCACAACAAACCACTAATTCTGGTCTAAGCTAACCATCGTTACGCGACGAGCATAGATTTGCATGCAGCCCTTGTGGATAGCATAACAAAGCTACATGGTTCCTTTACCTCGATCATATAGGCATCTAATGCGATAGCCACAGTTTCTCCTCCCAATTAAGCAGGCCTTGTGGATAGCACAACAAACCTGCCTAAAGTGATTCGAATCCTATGACTATAACAATGGTGGACCACGCGGTAAGTTCTTAACTACTCGCGTTACGGCTTAGAGTTTATCTGAGGGTATTTAGATAACTTTTATCTTTGTCTCTCCTAGGTGATAGTATAAAAATATATCGTATAGTAAATACTATACCTGCTTTGATTCATAATCAAAAGAAAACATTGCATCACATACATGTCTAGTGTGGTCATAGATAGCACAGTGGGTTTTGACTAGAGCCAACAGTCAAACACACACAGAATCTAACACAACAATCATATTAGATAACCTGCAAACACATAGGCAAGAGATCTCTATCTTTTCGCCTTCCTGGTTGCAGCTGTGGATCATCCTCGCTCCTTCATCGGTTGCCTCGATCAGATTACACTAATTCTAGAATTACATGTAATTAGAAGAGAGCCTTATGGCGAGTACAAGGGAGAGGGAGGTAGAAATACATCAGATAATGAGAGAGAGAGAGACACGCAAATCCCTATTTATTAACAATTAATAAACATCCATCATTCATCTACGATCCACACAAACCATTCATCACATGAATAATTAATTAAGTGCATATCCATGACCACGGTATGTTTTAAACATCCCACACAAGATATAGCGCATCACATGGCTAAAATAAAAGAGTTTTCAAAAATAAATAATTTTGGCTTTCAAAAAGGTGGGATCCAATCAAAATTGGTATTTGAATTTCAAAAACACTTTTAATTAGCTTATCATGCAATCAAATCTAATTTAAAAGCATCAAAACACATATCACATGTGCACACACTCCAAATTAATAATTTCATATTATTCCATGCAAATTAGAACAATTCTAATAATCTAACACTTAGATTAAACTCCACTAATAATCTAACAATTAGACTATTAATAACTAATATAACTCTTAGACTAGTCCATTAAAGTTAATTAATAATTTAACACTTCAATTAATAATCAAATATAATTAATTATTAACTACTAACCTAATACTTAGATTAGTCAATTTAATGTTAATTATTAATTTAACTCTTAAGTCAATACTTAACACTAACTAATTAATAATTAATTAATCTAGCTCTTAGATTAGATAATTAGAGTTATTATTAATTTAACTATTAAATTAATAACAACAATAATTAAATAAGGACTACAAATTTAACATTTAAATCAGTCATTAAAGTTAATTATTAATGTAACACTTAAATTAATAACTAACTTACAAATAAATTAACAATTAGTTGAAATAATAATTAATAATCTAACTATTAGACTAATAATTATTAATTACTAATTTAACCATTAAATTAGTTTTATTAAGATTAATTATTAGTTTAACCATTAAACTAACAATTAACATTAATCAATTAACAACTAAAGGTTAATTAAAATTGATTCAAAAATCATTAATTGCTCAAATAAATAAAGTTGAATAATAAATTTAAAATTTCAAAACCCTTTTGAATTTTTAAACTGAAAATCCAATTTTATCCATTTTAATTGAATCATCAATAGGGGTTTATAAGAAAACAGGGCTCAGCCAATTGGCTGAATCAGGGTTCGGCAGAGGCTCGAACCAGGGTGAGCCAGGGTTTGACCCCCTGGCTTACGCGGCTCAAGCCCCCTTTGGGCTCCCTGGTCGGCCGGTTCGGCGCTGGGGCAGGCCGGTCGGACCGGCCCTGAACCGCTCCCCCACCTTCCTTCAACCCCAAACCAACGCAGGAACCCTAACTTGCATCTGATGGAGGCGGCGGCAGGGAGCGGCCAGTGGCGGCCGGCAACTGGCGGCATGGCGCTGTCCGGACCCACCGACGACTTCCTCGGCGCCGGTGAGGCAGCCGACGGTGGCCTGTGCTCCCTTCTATACCTCTTTTATTCCCCCTTTTTCACCCAAAAAAAATTATTGTTTTTCTGTTCAAAACCGTAGGGAAGAAAAAGAGGAGAGAGCTCCATCTCCCTCTCCGGCGCCGGTTGTAGGCCTGGTGGTGACCGGCGATACAAATAGAGATGATTTGGGGTTGCCGGCCCACCTCCCCAACGATTGGGGTTACCCGAACATCGGCGTTACTCGTCTCACGAAGAACACCAAACCCCAAAAAAAAATGTAGAATTTTTGAAGAATTATAATAATTAAAATTATTATATAATCCGTGTTCATCGCATGAACACAGATCCAGCAAATTAAATCGAACAAGTGCATGGAATAATATATAGAAATATTAAATCGGAGACCGAAACGGGACGAGAAATAGTGGAACCTAGCTCTGATACCACTGTTGGGTTCTCGGGTTACTCCGGATCTCACGTGCAGCGGAAAATAAAATAAAACGGAGATCCATTCCCGTTTCGAAAAATCTAAAAGTCCGATAATCGGATTATCGAAACTTACCGTGTGCGGATTCGAATCTGCAACCGTTCGGTTCCGTCGGTGCGACACCGCAAGCCGCGCAACCGCCCGGCCTCTAGCGAAGTCCACGCGATCCTCCTCGCGACGGATATCCTCACGTTCCTCGTTCTTCGCAGCCAACCAAACCTCTACCGATCGCCACAACGATTGCCGCAACGCGCGGACAATTTCCCGTCGAAAGGGATTCGGAGAAGCGGCGGAGCAGATCTGGATCTGTTTGGCCGCCAGAGAGAGAGAGAAACAGAGGAGAGGCGGCTAGGGTTAGCAGCAGCTTGGCCTGCTCAGCCCGTTTGCTATGTTTTATACTAACGACGCGATTTTTCATAAAAACCCCCGGTTTGTATAAAACCCACTTAATTATCCATCGCCTTGAGAATCATTTACGTGCAACCCTCTAGCCCCAATTACCAGTCCAATTAATGGCCCAACAAGCCCAGTGACTCCTCACTGGCTTTATTAATCAATTAATAACCCTTTGTTAATTAATTAATCAATCAAGTTGATGTCGCACATCGAATTCGACCGGGCCTCCGATCATGTTGGGTGCCAAGCAACACCGTGTGAACCCGGAAGGTATCGGGGTTAAGTAACCCATTCTTGGAACCTTTCCGCCGACAGTTACCGCATGGATATAATCCTTCATTCATACAATGCTCTCGAGTCAACTCAGGGTATGTCGTTCTGTCAAATCCTAACCGGTCGACTCACTTGGATTGGATGCCGCTGATGAATATCGGAAAATCCTTTCTCGATATTATCGTCTGCCCTGGCTAGGGACTTCCGCGCATCCTTCCTAGAGCATTCTCCCTCTAAGTACCGAGAGCGAATGATTCCTTATTGACACACAATTCCCTTCGACGGTATTCCGCTGTACCCAATCCTTGGTGTTTTAGAATCCTGTGGCTAGAGATTCGTAAACCAAGGTCAAAGCACAGAAGTCCACCGACAAGCTGTCCTTGGTGTCTTAGGTCCGAGGACCATCCACGCAACTGCGACAACAGAATCAAGCTGGTTGACAGTGAGGTACATTACCATCCAGCGATTTAGTCGGATCAGTTCTGTGAACTCATTCTCCAATGAGCACCTACAGCTTCGCCTTAGTGTATCCACACAAGTGACTTATGAGATCAGTCATCCTCATCATATGAGCAGGAGTAATCTGTACTAGTCTAACCGAATATCCGATGTCCTTCTCGGATATCTTCCGACTAGGAACGATTAAGAATATGTGTGTTTAAGTGACCAGTCTCATTAGTATGATCTCATCATAATCTGATCACTATAGCACATATTCACGGACTTCATTATGAAACGATAATTAATACGATTTACACATAATGAATATTATGCCGTTATATTAATAAATGAACGAGATTTACATAGTCAGATTAGCTTGTAGGCCACCTAAAACTAACACCATATCTCTTAGTTGTTTCTAATTACAATCTTCATATCAATAATGCTCTCAAGAAGAGCAAGAATTGTGTGAACCAAGCCTACATGTGGCATTGTAGACTTGGGTATATTGGTGAAAGTAGGTTGCAAAGGTTACACAAGCATGGTTATTTAACAGCATTCGATTATGAATCGTTTGCGACATGTAAATCCTGCCTTATTGGAAAGATGGCAAAATCTCCATTTACTGGACATGGACAACGTGCCAAGGACATTTTGGAACTAATATATTCGGATGTATGTGGTCCTATATCCAACCAAGCCAAAGGTGGCTTTTCATACTTCATCACGTTCACCGATGACTTCTCAAGATTCAGCTATGTGTACTTAATGAACTACAAGTCGGAAACATTTGAGAAGTTCAAGGAGCTCAAGAATGAGGTAGAGAAGTAGTTAGGAAAGAGTATTAAAGCTCTTCGATCAGATCGAGGAGGAGAATACTTGAGTACTAATTTCACACAATTCTTAAAAGATAATGGTATCCTTTCTCAGCTAACTCCTCCATATACACTACAGATGAATGGTGTATTGGAAAGGAGGAATCGCACCTTGTTGGACAAGGTGCGATCCATGATGAGCTTTTCGGGATTACTAGTGTCCCTCTGGGGGTCTGTGTTAGAGTCAGCAGCATACCTACTAAACAGAGTACTCAACAAGTCTGTGGCCTCTACTCCATATGAGAAATGGAAAGGCAGGAAACCAGAATTTAAACATGTTTAATTCTGGGGTTGTCCTGCTCATATAAAGAGGCATAATCTAGACAAAGTGGAATCACGAACTGATAAATGCAGGTTTGTGGGATATCCAAAGTAAACCTTTGGATACTATTTTTACCATCCTGGTGAACAAAAGGTGTTTGTCGCCAGGAAGGCTGTCTTCCTGGAAGAGGAATACCTTCTCCAGGAGGACAGTGGGAGTAAAATAGTACTGGAAGAGGTTCCAGATCCCCAAACAGCTGCATTATCATCAGATGAGATATCAGTTCCTGAATATATTCAGATACACACACATGAGCCCCGAAGATCTGGTAGATTACCTTGACTACCCAAACGATATATGGGACATATCGCTGAAGGTGAGTCTAAGGTAGAATATAATGAGGATGATGATCTTAAAACATACGGGGAGGCTATAGAAGGCCCAAAAGACGAGAAATGACGAGAAGCCATGAACTCAGAAATCCAGTCCATGTACACCAACCAAGTTTCGAACTTGGAGGACTTGCCCGGTGGTATTGTACCCATAGGATGCAAGTGGATCTTTAAGAGAAAGGTCGGTGCTGATGGATGGATCGATACTTATAAGGCAAGGTTGGTGGCAAAGAGATATCGTCAAAGGCAAGGAATTGACTATGACGAGACTTTCTCACCAGCTGCCATGATTAAGTCAATCAGAGTTCTACTTGCCATTGCTGCACATTTTGATTATGAAATCTGGCAGATGGATGTGAAGACTGTCTTCCTCAATGGTAACCTTGAAGAAGAGGTGTATATTGTTAGAATTGGGTGGCCTCAAAGCCAATCATTGTACATTCTAGTTCAGATTATTAATAAAGGCAATTATTTCTTCATTTAATAGTTCTCGCAAACGACTATCGTAATGAAGGTCCATAGACAAATGTATGGGATATTGAATCATGATGAGATCGTGATAGTGAGATCAATATCCTAAGGCAATTGTCTTAAATAGTTCTCGATCGTAGGATATTTGAGATGGACATTAAATATCCGATAAGATCGACACAAGTTATATCTGCTCATATGATGAGGGTGAATGATCTCACATTCACTCGTGTGGTGACACTAAGACAAACAAGTGGGTGCTCATTAGAGAATGAGTTCACTGAACAGACCCAAATGAGAATTCCTGGATGGTAATTATACCTATTAGTCAACCAGGAAATTCATTTGTTGCAGTAGCACAGTTGGTCCTTTGACCTGAGTCACCAATGATACCTTGTTTGTGGACCATTGTGTCTTGATTCTCTGACTCGTGGGCTTTAACCATTAAGTCCACCATAATCGGTCTTTCAGATACAGTGGAAAGCTTGCGAAGGTAATTGAGTGAACAACAAGGGATCACTCACTCTTGGTATAAGACTGGAGAGAGAATGTGCTATGGATGTGTACACAGAAATCCCTGGCCAGGGTCAAATGAAAGAGATATCTTTCTAGATATTAACTGTGTACTAGAATCCATCTGGATAATGCGATAGAGGGTTTGACTATAAAACCATACCCTTGCGTTATCGGGACATTGCATGAGTGAAGGATTATATCTGTGCGGCATCTGCAGACGGAAAAGTTCAATTGAAGGGAACAGTATCCCTTATATCTTCTGGGATCATGAGGTAGTGTTTGGTGCTGTTCATGATCAGAAGGCCAAGTGATTTAATCATCAGATGATAATTCACTTGTTTATTAAATTAATCATTTAACATGTGATGTTTAAATGTTAATTAATAAATATTAAACTCAAGAAACAGTTCTAAGTTTAATGGGCCTGCAACCGGACTGATATATGGGCCTAGAGGGTCACACACATAAGAGTTCTCGTCAGACGGTGAGAGATGTTAAATTTCATGCTTATCTGGGTTTTTGTGAAAAGCTGCAGGATAAACAAGAAGATTTAATGGAGAATTATCCAAGGCCAAACTCTTGGATAATCATGAGGATTAATTGTTGTGCTTATCCTTATTTCTATATAAGGAGGGCCAAGGGGGAGTGGTAAAAAGTTAGTTGGACGAATTTTACTCCCCAGATTCTCTCTCTCCTCTCTCTCTCTCCTTCTCTCTCTCTTGGAGTGGATCTGTCTCTCTCCGCGCATGGTGGATCTGAGATCTGGTCGGAGCACTCAAGTCGAGGAGGAAATCGCGTCTGCTGCGGGAACTCGTATGGATACCTCTAGAGATCGTGCGCGTGCGCGATTAACGAGTCGGCATCATCCACGGGAGATTCGAAACCCCGCAAAGGTGAAGAACTGTTCTTCCCGCTTAGTTTTAATGTCCGTTTTAGAACCCCAGCAACCGATACAATGGAATCAATTTTTATTTCCGCTGCGTTCTTGGCGATTCCTTACAGTGGTATCAGAGCCAGGTTCGGTTGTAAAACGGCATCGTTTTGTGTGTTTTCTCGTTATGTGTGAAGAACCCGTATTGTACGTGTTCTTGAGTATAATCCGATTAAAAATGACAGATTAGTGTTCATATGATGATCACGATCGATTTGATTATTTTTCTGTATTTTTCGGAGTTTTATTTGGGTTTTTCGGAGTTCGTCATGTGATGATGAACCGGGGTACTTCGGCGGTTTCGTATGTGCATCCCAAGCGTTGGGATGGCCGGAAGAATCCCTAGATCTCATGGTGATAGTCACCACTTCTCATTAGGCATGGAGATCGGCACCGGAGTGCCCTTGGAGATGCTTAAAATCGAGCCCAAACTCGGTTGTTTAACCTTGCAAAAATCAGATTTTTGGGTTTTCCGGGGCTTGTTTTGCTCTCCATCGCCGGTCACCGGCGACCCCATCGGCGCCGGGCACGTCGCCGGCGCCGGAGGGCATCGCCGGCGCCGGAGGGCATCGCCGGCCGGGCCGTCACCCGCCGGGGGTGGCCGGAGCTCGGCAGCGGCGCCGCCGGGAGGGAACCCTAGGGTTCCTGGCTTCTGTTCGTTTAAAGGAAGACGAAGGCCGGTCGACTCGTGGCAGAAGCGGCTGAACCGCCCGGTCCCGACCCGGTCGGACCGGGCGGGGCCGGGCGGCGCCCTGGCCGAGCCAGGGTGCGGCCCTGGCCGAGCCAGGGCTCGACCCTGGCTGAGCCAGGGTTCGACCCTGGCCGAGCCAGGGCCCTAATGGGCTGGGCCCATTTTTGGTTAATTATAAATTAATTTTAAATGCCTGTTTAACCCCATTAAACCCTATTTTAGCCAGTTTTAAAATTATTTTAAAACAGAATAATTATAGAAATAATTAATAATTGTTATTAATTATTTTTATGATTATTAACATGTTATTAAAGTGTTTAATGACTGTTAGTCAATTAAAGGGCTTTATAATTAATGGGTGTTAGTTAATTGTTTAAAATTGTTTTAAATAATTAATTCCCTGTTAATTTAATTAGTTTAAAAATTTTTTAAACTAAATTCATGCATAACTTGATTACACTATTATTGTTCAAATTGTTTGAATCATTATTTAGATTAACTGAATGGTTTGTAACGACCCGCCATCCTATGACCGGAGACCCGGTCACTAAATGGATGTCGGCCCATTAACTACGGGTTCACACCCGGATCTCACACAACACGTCTGGAGGAGTAAGTGCTAAACAAGATTAAATATAACAAACACACGGACCACAAGGTGAGTAAGTGCGCAGGAAGTAGAATAACAATGTCCGTATACAGTCCAACAATAATTACATGTCCAGCAATTAAATAAGTACAGGCAGAAGGAAGCACAACAACATCGGGGCATACCCCGGAACAAAGACAGCTGCTGGTCCGCACACCGAGAAGACACCACGCTTCCGCTCGCCTCGAGGTCCACACCTGAAACCGCAGGGAGTGAGCCACACCAGAAATGGGCTCAGTAGGGATCATCCGATCCCCCGCCTCCCACTCACACACCCACAAGTGTAACAACAGGAATATATGGCAATTCAAGTAAAGCAGTAAATACAACACCTAACTCTGATGTGAAACGCACAGTAAGCAGTGTAACAAGAACCACTCCAAGTAACCCGAAGAACTCAACACAGAGTCACGACTCACAGTCAAAGTCCACGAAGCGACTAAACCACACTGTCGACCGAAGTCAAACGTCGCCTCCCAACACTACCACCACTGCTCACGCCTGTCCACCCCTACAGCGTTCCGGGGCACTGTAGGGTGAGGCAGCGAGCTAAACTAGGACTAGCTGGACTCAGTGTACCGCCACTGCCAGCTACGTGTGCACACAAGTAGTCTAGACTACTGTCCTACCGTCCGGATTGCCTCCACGCTAGGCCTCAGCGCTTCAGGAGGGCCCTGGGGACCGGCGAACCCCCGTCAAGCCGAAGCTACAGGAACTACCCACAAACCCAACTCTCCCGGGCTGCGTCAGGCCAAGGGCTATAGGTACCACTCGTAACCTTGATCAAAGGTCACATCAGGCCCACTGGCTAATGGGTAAACCAACTCCCACCAGAAACACCACCAGCTCCACAGCAAGAAACACGCCAGAAGCTGTCACGACAACCAAGGGAAACCCCGACCCACCGAGACCAAACAGCAACCCCTCGGATAGCACACATCTACTCCGGCCCGGCGGGCTCAAGGTGGTTCTGCTTGTCTCAGCCAAGGGTGAAACACAACAAGCACCACTCCACAGACACCATGACCCTGTCCCTACCGGTCCATGGTGACAAACGTAAACCATAGTTAACCCGATCCACATTCGCATAACACAACCACACATATAACATGATTCCATTCGCACAGTAAAACCTCATTCTCAGTATATAGTTAAAGCACACACGCACACACACACACCGGTGATGCAATTCCACTCACGCAGAAGTCCCCGTCTCAGTATACAACCCACAGCATGCATTTGAACCATCCCAACGTGAAACATACACGAAATCACAGCATTATACATTTCTGTCTTGAATCGCGTCGACCGAGGTCGACGCCATTCAAGACCCTTAGACAGATTTATTAAGAGCCAGATTTATCCTTAAAACGCGTCCACCAGTGAAGCCGCCGTTTTAAAACGCGTCTGGGTGTCTCGACGCCATTCAACCCAGAAATCCAGATTTACAGAACCTTTAAACGGGGGCATTTCTTGCCTAAATGGCGTCATGATGGCCCGACGTCCTTCTGAAAGGCGTCGTCCATCCCTGACGTCATTTAGCGCAGAACCCCTAACTCAGGAAACCGCACACAGGAGGTTTCTGGCCTAAAACGCGTCATACTGACCCGACGTCTTTCGGAAAGGCGTCGACCAGGTACGACGCTATTTAACGCCAGAAACCAGGTCTCCTGGTTCGACCCGAGGGCTTCACCCTTGAACCCCGGGCACCCCGAAAATCCCAAAATCAAAGGGGGAAGGAGAGAAACTCAACCACACAATCATGCTACGAATCCACGATCGCAAACACCGTTATCCCCTCCAGGAAACCCCCTAAACATGCTCAATCTAGCCCCACACACGCCACATCACGCCGAAAGCAACGAGCACACATGCAAGGTTTCGTCCCCCTACCGGTTCTTGAACTCCTCCAAGCTCCTCGCCGCCGACCCGTCTCGCCCCACGCCGCCGCCGGTATCCTCGAGAACGCCGCCACTCCGCCGGGATGTCGGCCGCCGTCCGGAGAAGGGAACGCCGCGAGGAAGGTGGTGGAGGTAGAGGTGAGAGGTAGGGAAGCTATGGAGTAGTTGGAAGAGGAAGAAGAGGAAGGGAAGGGAGGAAGGAGGGCGGAGGGAGCGGAGAGGGCGAAGAGAGAGAGAGGAGAGGCGAAAGTGAGGGAAAGAAGGGGAGGCTCGCGGGGTCAATCTGGAACGAGGTAAAATGCGTCGATCGAGGCAGACGCCATTCAATCTGACAGGACGGCCGTATCGACACCGGTCTGAAACGCGTCGCCCACCACGGACGCCGTTCAGATGACAAGACAGGCCGTACTGACAACGCTCTGGCGTCGCACCCTGACACCGCAGGTGTCGCAGTCTGAAACGCGTCGACCGAGGTGGACGCCGTTCAGACAGATCTGACAGGGGCCGTACTCTCGCGGCCCGAAACCCGCCCACATGGCGCAACAACCGACAGAGCCTAAATGGCGTCCACACACCCTGACGCCTTTTGAAAGGCGTCGAGCAGTGCCGACGCCATTCAGTCAGCAATCACAAGACCCCCCACAGGGTCCAAACCAAGGGTTCCGACCCGAACCCGACCCGAAAACCGAACCCGAAATCTCAGTCATTACAGTTTAGTTAGTTTATTTGTCAATAATGTTTTGAATATTATTGATTATGCTGAAATAAATGTTATTTCGAAAACTATTTGGTATTATAATTTTATATTTATAAAATTTAATATCAAACAACAATTATGTGATGATTGTGATGCATGTGATGTGTTTTATGGTGGGATGATCATGGACTTAGTATTTTCATGTGATGAATGATGTGAATGGATGCGATGCTTATTTCATTTGGTATTTTAAATAGGACCTGCGTGTCCTCCTCTCTCTTAATCCAAGTGTACTTTCTACCTTCCTATAAGATTGTACTCCCCTTGATAAGATCAAGGTTTCTAAGTGTTTAAATGTACATTTGTGGACCTGCGAGTCCTGAATTTTGTATTTAAATGTATCGGATTGAGTTTAGAGGACGGGATCTTCTGAAGACACCTCTGGAGGGAGGACTCGCATCAAATGGAACCAGTGTTGCTGTTTTCACATTAGGATCCTATTATGGATCATCGTTTGGCTCCGATGATTCCATAGTAGCTTTAGCAGTCCATGATCATCCCCATTTAATTTTTCTGCATATATGTGATGTTTGCGGACCATGCTATCATATATATATATTTCTATTAAGTATATTGATACTTCAAATTGAAATACTATTGATAGCACGATTTTTACAAATCAAAATAAAAAACCCTCTTTTAAAACTTAAGTTGTAAACGTGAGATATTAAGAATAATCCACGTAACCCACCATCATTATACATCTTAGGATAATTCTTATCTCAAACGGATTTGTTGTGCTACCACAAGGTCTGTTTGATTTAGAAATTAAACTAGGTTTACGACATGTGATGTCATTAAGATGAGTGGACAAATAGTGTAGTTTTGTTGTGCTACCTTAAGGATTGCACTATGAATTCATGTCATCTAAGTAATGATGGATAAACTTAACTGAATCAAATTGATTTGTTGTGCTACCACAAGGTCATTCTGATTCAGGGGTTAAATCGATCGGATATTGCAAACGTTGCAACTGTCAAGAGTTGACTGCCTAAGGGACTTGATGTGATTTGTTGTGCTACCACAAGGTCACATGCATGTTGCCCGAAGGATTCTGATCCCCACTAGGAGATCACCGGAATCTCCCGTTCTGTATCTTAGAGGGTCATACAGATCGCCGAAAAATAGTGGGAGCATAAATCAAGATTAAAAGTCCTAAATATGATTTTAAGAACTATCTGCTCATTTTATATATTTCCATGTAGGTCTCTATGTCGTCACCTAACCCCCTCCGTTGCATTCTTGATGCAAACTGTAAGGACTGAGGTTTCGGGTTCTGTATTCGGGCCCGGTTCGGGTCGGATCCCTTGGTTTGGACCCTGTGGGGGGTCTTAAGATTGCTGACTGAATGGTGTCAGCACTGCTCGACGCCTTTCAAAAGGCGTCAGGTTGTGTGGACGCCATTTAGGGTCTGTTGGTTGTTGCGCCACGTGGGCGGATTTCGGGCCGCGAGAGTACGGCCCGTGTCAGATTTGTCTGAACGGCGTCTAGCTCGGTCGACGCGTTTCATACTGCGACACCTGCGGTGTCAAGGTACGGCGCCAGAGCGTTGTCAGTACGGCCTGTCTTGTCGTCTGAACGGCGTCCGCGGTGGGCGACGCGTTTCAGAGCGGTGTCAGTACGGCCGTCCTGTCAGACTGATTGGCGTCTGCCTCGATCGACGCGTTTTAGCGGAATTCTGGTTGACCCCGCGAGCCTCCCCTTCTTTCCCTCATTCTCACCTTCACACTCTCTCTCCTCACCCCCTCCGCCCTCTCCGACGCTCTTCTTTCCCTTCCCTTTCTCTTCTTCCTCTTCCACCACTCCAACACCACCTTACCTCTCACCTCTACCTCCACCACCTCCTTCGCGGCGTTCCCTTCTCCGGACGGCGGCCGACGTCCCGGCGGAGTGGCGGCGTCCTCGAGGGTACCGGCGGCGGTGTGCGGTGCGGCGGGACGGCGGCACGGAGCTTGGCGGAGTTCGAGAACCGGTAGGGGGACGAAACCTTGCATGTGTTACTCGTTTGCTTCTTGGCATGATGTGGCGTGTGTGGGGCTAGATTGAGCATGTTTAGGGGGGTTTCCTTGTGGGAATAGAGGTGTTTGTGATCGTGGATTCGTAGCATGATTATGTGGTTGAGCTCCTCTTCCTTCCCTTTTGGTTTTGGGGCTTTCGGGGTGCCCGGGGTTCAAGGGTGAAGCCCTCAGGTAGAAACCAGGAGACCTGGTTTCTGGCGCTAAATAGCGTCGTACCTGGTCGACGCCTTTCCGAAAGACGTCGGGTCAGTACGACGCGTTTTAGGGCAGAAACCTCCCTGTGCGAGGTTTCCTGAGTTAGGGGTTCTGCGCTAAATGACGTCATGGATGGACGACGCCTTTTAGAAGGACGTCGGGCCATCATGACGCCATTTAGGCAGGAAATGCCCCCATTTAAGGGTTCTGAAATCTGGATTTCTGGGTTGAATGGAGTCGGGCGACCCTGACGCGTTTTAAACGGCGGCTTCACTGGTAGACGCGTTTTGAGGTTAAATCTGGCCTTTAATAAACCTGTCTAAGGGTCTTGAATGGCGTCGACCTCGGTCGACGCGATTCAAGACAGGAATGCTCAAATCTGTTATATTCATGCATGTTTCACGTTGGGATGGTTTAAATGCATGCTTTGGGTTGTATACTGAGACGGAGGACTTCTGCGTGAGTGGAAATATATCACCTGTGTGTGTGTGAGTGCTTTAGCTATATACTGAGACTGAGGTTTACTGTGCGAATGGAATCATGTTATATGTGTGGTTGTGTTATGCGAATATGGATCGGGTTAACTGTGGTTTACGTCTGTCAACATGGGCCGATGGGAGAAGGGCCATGGTGTCTGTGTAGCGGTGCATGTTGTGTTTCACCCTTGGCTGAGACAAGCAGAACCACCTTGAGCCCGTCGGGCCGGAGTAGCTGTGTGCTATCCGAGGGGTTGCTGTTTGGTCTCAGCGGGTCGGGGTTCCCTTGGTTGTCGTGACAGCTTCTGGCGTGTTTCTTGCTGTGGAGCTGGTGGTGTTTCTGGTGGGAGTTGGTTTACCCTTTAGCCATTGGGCCTGATGTGACCTTTGATCAAGCTTACGAGTGGTACCTATAGCCTTTGGCCTGACGCAGCCCGGGAGAGTTGGGTTTGTGGGTAGTTCCTGTAGCTTCGGCTTGACGGGGGTTCGCCGGTCCCCAGGGCGCTCCTGAAGCGCTGAGGCCTAGCGTGGAGGCAATCCGGTGGTAGGACAGTAGTCTAGACTGCTTGTGTGCACACGTAGCTGGCAATGGCTGTACACTGGTTCCAGCTAGTCCTAGTTTGACTCACTGCCTCACCCTACGGTGCCCCGGAACACTGTAGGGGCGGACAGGCGTGAGCTGTGGTGGTAGTGTTGGGAGGCGACGTTCGACTTCGGTCGACAGTGTGGTTTAGTCGCTTCGTGGACTTTGACTGTGAGTCGTGACTCTGTGTTGGGTTCTTCGGGTTACTTAGAATGGTTCTTGTTACACTGCTTACCGTGCGTTTCATATCAGAGTTGGGTGTTGTGTTTACTGCTTTACTTAATTGCCATATATTCCTGTTGTTACACTTGTGGGTGTGTGAGTGGGAGGCAGGGGATCGGATGATCCCTACTGAGCCCATTTCTGGTGTGGCTCACTCCCTGCGGTTTTCAGGTGGACCTCGAGGCGAGCGGAAGCGTGGTGTCTTCTTGGTGTGCGGACCAGCAGCTGTCTTAGTCCCGGGGTATGCCCCGACGTTGTTGTACTTTCCTTCTGCCTGTACATATTTAATTCGTTGGACTGTATACGGACATTGATATTTCCCTTTCTGCGCACTCGTTTACCTTTGTAGTCCGTGCGATTGTTATATTTAGTCTTGTTTAGCACTTACTCCTCCAGACGTGTTGTGTGAGATCCGGGTGTGAACCCGTAGTTAATGGGCCGACATCCATTTAGTGACCGGGTCTCCGGTCATAGGATGGCGGGTCGTTACACAAACAAACTCACGGGACCAAATTACATTGACTGGTTATGCAACCTGAAGATTGTCCTCAGGTGCGAAAAACTAGCCTATGTCTTGGATCAACCAGATCCAGTACAACCCGGTGATAATGCTAACGAAGATGAATTAATGATGTATGAAAATTGGGAGGAGGACTCTGTCAAGGTCCAGTGTTATATGCTCGGTTCAATGAACAATGAACTGCAGCGACAGCACGATAACATGGAACTTAAGACCATTCTGAATCACCTACAAGAGTTGTTTGGTGAACAATCCAGAACAGAAAGATATGAGATATCTAAGAAATTGTTCAGGACCAGAATGAGCGAGGGCATATCTGTGCAAACTCATGTGCTCAAGATGATAGAGTGGATTGAGAGGCTTGCTGTGCTGGGCTTTGTTATGAACAATGACCTGAGCATTGACTTAATCCTACAGTCCCTTCCAGATTCATTTTCACAATTCATTATCAACTTCAATATGAACAAAATTGAAGTTTCACTAGCTGAGTTGCTCAACATGTTGAAGACAGCAGAAGGCACTATCCAGAAAGATAAGCCAAATGTAATGCTTGTTGGTAAGACTAACAAGAAAAGGAAAGTTGGACAAACCTTTAAGAAAGGTAAGCCTAAGAAGCAAGTGAAAAGCAAACCGACGGCACAAAAGGACAAAGCTAAAGTCAATGATAAAGGTCAGTGTTTCCACTGCCATAAAGAAGGTCATTGGAAGAGAAACTGCAAGATTTATCTTGCAGACAAAGCCAAGGAGAAGCTTGGTGAAGCTTCAGGTATTCTCATGATCGATCTTAACTTGTCTTATAGAGAATCAACATCCTGGGTATTAGATACTGGATGTGTTTCTCATATCTGCAATAACTTGCAGGTGTTAACAAGTAAAAGAAGATTGAACCGCAGAGACGTGGATCTGAGGCTCGGGAATGGAGCAAAAGTTGCTGCGTTAGCTGTGGGGACAGCAAGACTTCAGATGCCGTCAGGAGACTCTTTGGAACTGATAGATTGTTATTATGTTCCAACCATTATTAGGAATATCATATCTATTTCATGTTTAGATAGACAAGGATATTCTATGAAGCTAGAGAATAAAGGTTGTTCAATTTATCAAGGAGACAAATTGTTTGCTTCCGGGTATTTATTGAATGGATTATATTTACTTGATATTTCATATGATGTTTGTCTGGAAAAAAAAAATTCTCTTGAACGCTTAGATAAGGATGTGAATAAATCGTACCTATGGCATTGTAGGCTAGGTCATATAAATGAGAACAGGATCATAAGGTTGCAAAAGAATTGATATCTTGATCCATTTGATTATGAATCATTTGCAACCTGTGAAGCTTGTCTCATGGGAAAGATGACCAAAGCTCCATTCTCAGGACATGGAGAAAGAGCTAAGGACTTATTGGAACTAATACATAGTGATGTATGTGGTCCAATGTCCACTCATGTTATGGGTAGTTACTCATACTTTGTTTCATTTACAAATGATTTCTCAAGATATGGCTACATATATTTAATGAAATATAAGTCAGAAGTCTTTGAGAAATTTAAAGAGTTTAAAAACGAAGTTGAGAACCAGACTGGTAAGAGTATTAAAACTCTTCGATCAGATCGAGGGGGTGAATACTTAAGTACAGAATTCACAGAATATCTTAAGGATAATGGTATTTTGTCTCAGTGGACTCCTCCCTATACACCTCAGTTAAATGGTGTATCGGAAAGGAGAAATCGTACTCTATTAGATATGGTACGATCTATGATGAGTTATGCCAAACTTCCAATCTCTTTATGGGGATATGCACTGTTAACTGCTGCATATCTGTTGAACAAAGTTCCCAGTAAGTCATTATCTTCTACTCCATATGAGATATGGAAAGGAAAGAAACCAGACTTTAAGCATGTTAGAATCTGGGGTAGTCCTGCACATGTCAAAAGACATGATCCAGACAAATTGGATTCCAGGATAGAGAAATGTAGATTTGTGGGATATCCAAAAGAGACGTTTGGATATTACTTCTATCAGCCCAGCGATCAAAGGGTGTTTGTCGCAAAAAGAGCTGTCTTCTTAGAGAAAGAATATCTTTCAAAAGAAGACAGTGGGAGCAAGATAGAACTGGAAGAAATTCTAGACTCACAAATCAACACTGGTTCATCTACTGAACCATTGACTCAAGAACTTGTTCAAGATGATACACAAAAGGTTCTCAGATCAGGTAGAGTGCCTAAGCAGCCTGAAAGATATGTTGGACATATCGATGAAGGCAAACCAAAAGTGCACTTAAATGAGGATGATGATCCTCAAACCTACCTAGAAGCCATAAATAGTCATGAATCAGAAAAATGACAAGAGGCAATGGATTCTGAAATTCAGTCCATGTATGCCAACCAAGTTTGGAACTTGGTTGATATGCCAGAAGGTATAGTACCTATTGGGAGTAAATGGATCTTTAAAAGAAAGATCGGGGCAGATGGACAAATTGACACATACAAGGCAAGGCTTGTAGCAAAAGGATATCGTCAAAGGCAAGGTGTTGACTATGACGAAACCTTTTCTCCAGTTGCCATGATTAAGTCAATCAGAATACTTCTTGCTATCGCCGCATTCTATGATTATGAAATATGGCAAATGGATGTGAAAACAGCATTCCTTAACGGGAACCTTCAAGAAGAGGTATATATGATACAACCTGAAGGATTCACTTCCAAAGAGCATTCAAGCAAGGTATGCAAGCTGCAAAGATCCATCTATGGATTAAAGCAGGCATCCCGAACTTGGAACTTAAGATTTGATGAAGCAATCAAATCTTATGACTTCATTAAGAATGAAGATGAACCTTGTGTATACGAAAAGGCTAGTGGGAGCGCGGTTACCTTTTTAGTACTTTATGTTGATGACATTCTACTCATTGGGAATGATGTAGGAATGTTGTCATCAGTAAAGGCTTGGTTATCCAAAAACTTCTCCATGAAAGATTTGGGAGAAGCATCCTATATTCTGGGAATAAGGATCTATAGAGATAGGTCCAAAAGGATGCTTGGATTATCCCAATCTATGTACATAGATACCATAGTCAAAAGGTTTGGCATGGAAAATTCCAAGAGAGGCCTTGTTCCTATAAGGCATGGAATTTATCTCTCTAAAGAAATGTCTCCCAAGACACCTGAAGAGAGAGCATACATGGATAGAGTTCCTTATGCCTCGGCAATAGGATCTATCATGTATGCAATGTTATGTACTAGGCTTGATGTGGCACACCCACTAAGTGTCACCAGTAGATATCAGGCTGATCCAGGTGAGGAACACTGGAAGGCGGTGAAATGTATCCTTAGATACTTGAGAAGGACTAAGGATCTATTTCTCGTTTATGGAGGAAACGACTTGGAACTTTGAGGATTTACTGACTCGAGCTTCCAGTCGGATATGGATGACAGTAAATCCATGTCTGGATTTGTGTTCATGTTAAATGGAGGTGCAGTAAGTTGGAAGAGTTCCAAACAGGAAACTACTGCAGATTCGACGACCGAAGCAGAATACATTGCTGCAGCTGAAGCGACCAAGGAGGCGGTTTGGATGAAGAAGTTCATCTCGGCGCTTGGAGTCGTTCCAAGCATTTCAGATCCTGTTCCATTATTGTGTGACAACAATGGGGCAATAGCTCAAGCGAAGGAGCCAAGATCACATCAGAAGTCAAAGCACATTCTGAGACGATTTCATCTGATTCGTGAGATCATCGCCCGAGGAGATATAGTAGTTGAGAAAGTATCATCTGAAGATAATGTACCAGATCCCTTGACTAAGCCATTGACTCAAAACAATTTAGAACGTCACCTTAAGTCTATGGGACTTAGACACATGGGTGATTGGCTATAGTCAAAGTGGGAGAATGTTAGAATTGGGTGGCCTCAAAGCCAATCATTGTACATTCTAGTTCAGATTATTAATAAAGACAATTATTTATTCATTTAATAGTTCTCGCAAACGACTATCGTAATGAAGGTCCATAGACAAATGTATGGGATATTGAATCATGATGAGATCGTGATAGTGAGATCAATATCCTAAGGCAATTGTCTTAAATAGTTCTCGATCGTAGGATATTTGAGATGGACATTAAATATCCGATAAGATCGACACAAGTTATGTCTGCTCATATGATGAGGGTGAATGATCTCACATTCACTCGTGTGGTGACACTAAGACAAACAAGTGGGTGCTCATTAGAGAATGAGTTCACTGAACAGACCCAAATGAGAATTCCTGGATGGTAATTATACCTATTAGTCAACCAGGAAATTCATTTGTTGCAGTAGCACAGTTGGTCTTTTGACCTGAGTCACCAATGATATCTTGTTTGTGGACCATTGTGTCTTGATTCTCTGACTCGTGGGCTTTAACCTTTAAGTCCACCATAATCGGTCTTTCAGATACAGTGGAAAGCTTGCGAAGGTAATTGAGTGAACAACAAGGGATCACTCACTCTTGGTATAAGACTGGAGAGAGAATGTCCTATTGATGTGTACAGAGAAATCCCTGGCCAGGGTCAAATGAAAGAGATGTCTTTCTAGATATTAACTGTGTACTAGAATCCATCTGGATAATGCGATAGAGGGTTTGACTATAAAACCATACCATTGCGTTATCGGGACATTGCATGAGTGAAAGATTATATCTGTGCGGCATCTGCAGACGGAAAGGTTCAATTGAAGGGAACAGTATCCCTTATATCTTCTGGGATCATGAGGTAGTGTTTGGTGTTGTTCATGATCAGAAGGCTAAGTGATTTAATCATCAGATGATAATTCACTTGTTTATTAAATTAATCATTTAACATGTGATGTTTAAATGTTAATTAATAAATATTAAACTCAAGAAACAGTTCTAAGTTTAATGGGCCTGCAACCGGACTGATATATGGGCCTATAGGGTCACACACATAAGAGTTCTCGTCAGATGGTGAGAGATGTTAAATTTCATGCTTATCTGGGTTTTTGTGAAAAGCTGCAGGATAAACATGAAGATTTAATGGAGAATTATCCAAGGCCAAACTCTTGGATAATCATGAGGATTAATTGTTGTGCTTATCCTTATTTCTATATAAGGAGGGACAAGGGGGAGTGGTAAAAAGTTAGTTGGACGAATTTTACTCCCCAGATTCTCTCTCTCCTCTCTCTCTCTCCTTCTCTCTCTCTTGGAGTGGATCTGTCTCTTTGCGCATGGTGGATCTGAGATCTGGTCGGAGCACTCAAGTCGAGGAGGAAATCGCGTCTGCTGCGGGAACTCGTATGGATACCTCTAGAGATCGTGCGCGTGCGCGATTAACGAGTCGGCATTATCCACGGGAGATTCGAAACCCCGCAAAGGTGAAGAACTGTTCTTCCCGCTTAGTTTTAATGTCCGTTTTAGAACCCCAGCAACTGATACAATGGAATCAATTTTTATTTCCGCTGCGTTCTTAGCGATTCCTTACATATATGATACAACCAGAAGGTTTCACATCCAAAGAATCTCCAGATAAACTGTGCAAGCTTCAAAGGTCCGTTTATGGACTGAAGCAAGCTTCCCGGAACAGGAACATAAGTTTTGACGAGGCTGTCAAGTCTTATAACTTCATTAAGATTGAAGATGAGCCTTGTGTGTACAAGAAGACCAGTGGGAGCGCAGTCACCTTCTTAGTTCTTTACGTAGATGACATACAATTCATTGGGAATGATGTAGCTATGATGTATCAATAAAGATCTGGTTGTCGAAAAACTTCTTCGTGAAGGATTTGGGAGAAGCATCCTATGTATTGGAAATATGGATCTATAGAGGTAGATCAAAGAGGATGCTTGGAATGACCCAATCCTTGTACATAGATATCATAGTCAAAAGGTTTGACATGGAAAATTCCAAGAGAGGTCTCATATCGATGAGACGTGGAATTTTGTCTCCTAAGACTCCTGATAAGATGGAACTCATGGATAGAATACCCTATGCCCCTGCCACAGGATCTATGATGTATGCCATGCTATGTACACGGCCTGATGTTGTATTTGCTCTAAGTGTTACAAGCAGATTTCAGGCTGATCCAAGCGAAGAGCACTAGAAGGCAGTGAAATGTATCCTTAAGTACTTGAGAAGAATTAAAGATATGTTTCTTGTCTATAGAGGAGGTGACTTGAAACTACGAGGCTTTACTGACTCGAGTTTCCATTCAGATCTAGATGATAGCAAGTCTACATCTGGATTCATGTTTACTTTGAACGGAGGTGCAGTATGCTGGAAGAGTTCCAAGCAAGCGACCACTGTTGATTCGACGACTGAAGCTGAGTACATCGCCACAGATGAAGCCGCCAAGGAAGCAGTGTGGTTGAATAAATTCATCACCGAGCTCGGCGTAGTTCCCGGCATCTCTGAACCTATTCCGCTATTGTGCAACAACAATGGAGCGATTGCACAGGCGAAAGAGCCGTAGTCTCATCAGAAATCGAAGCATATTCTGAGGCACTTTCATCTTATTAGAGAGATCATATCTAGAGGAAATGTAGCAGTGGAAAGAGTTCCATCCGTCGACAATGTAGCAGATCCACTGACAAAGCCGTTGGCTCAAATTATGTTTGAGCGTCACCTTGAGTCTATAGGCTTGCTGTATAAAGGTGATTGACTTTAGTCCAAGTGGGAGATTGTTAGTCTTAGCTGACCTACAAGCCAATATAACTTTGTAATCTCATTCACATTTATTAATATAATGGCATAATATTCATTGTGTGTAAATCGTATTAATTATCATCTCATAATGAAGTCCATGAATATGTGCGATAGTGATAAGATTATAATGAGATCATACTAATGAGACTGATCACTTAAACACATATTCTTAATCGTTCCTAGTCGAAGGATATCCGAGAAGGACATCGGATATTCGATTAGACTAGTACAGATTACTCCTGCTCATATGATGAGGGTGACTGATCTCATAAGTCACTTGTGTGGAGACAGTAAGGCGAATATGTAGGTGCTCATTGGAGAATGAGTTCACTGAACTGATCCGATTGAATCACTGGATGGTATTGTACCTCGCTGTCAACGAGCTTGATTCTATTGTCGCAGTTGCGTGGATGGTCCTCGGACCTGAGACACCAAGGACACCTTGTCGGTGGACTTCTATACTTTGACCTTGGTTTATGAATCTCTAACCACGAGATTCTAAACAGCCAAGGATTGGGTACAACGGAATACCGTCGAAGGGAATTGTGTGTCAATAAGGAATCATTCGTTCTCGGTACTTAGAGAGAGAATGCTCTAGGAAGGATGTGTGGAAGTCCCTGGCCAAAGCGGACGATAATATCGGGAAAGGAGTTTTCCGATATTTATCAGCGGCATCCAATCCAAGTGAGTCGACCGGTTAGGGTTTGACAGCACGCCATACCCTGAGTTGACTCGAGAGCATTGTACGAATGAAAGATTATATCCACGCAGTAACTGTCGGCGGAAAGGTTCCAAGAGTGGGTTACTTAACCCCAATACATTTCGGGTTCACGCAGTGTTGCTTGGCACCCAATGTAATCGGAGGCCCAGTCGAATTCGATGTGCGACATCAATTCTATTGAATAATTAATTAATAAAGAGTTATTAATTGATTAATAAAGCTAGTAAGGAGTCACTGGGCTTATTGGGCTATTAACCGGACTGGTAATTGGGCCTAGAGGGTCACACGCAAATGATTCTCAAGGCGATGGATAAATATAGCGAACGGGCTGAGCAGGCCAAGCTACTGTTAACCCTAGCCGCCCCCTCCTCTGTTTCTCTCTCTCTTTGGCACCCCAGGCCAGATTCGGATCCTCGGATCTGCTCCGCCGCTTCTCAGACTCCCGTTCGACGAGAAATCGTCCGTACGTTGCGTCGATCGTTACGGCGACCAGAGGAGATTTCATGGCTGCGAAGAACGAGAAACGTGAGGATATCCGTCGCGAGGAGGATCGCGTGGACTCTGCTAGAGGCTTGGCGCTTGCGCTGCTTGCGGTGTCACACCGACGGAACCGAACGGTTGCGGATTCGAATCCGCATACAGTAAGACTTCGATTATCCGATAATCGATTTTTGATATTCGAAACGGGAACGGATTGTTGTTTTTATTTTTTATTTTTCGCTGCGTGAGCGATCCGGAGAAACCCGAGAACCCAACACTATCCACAAGGGCTGCCTGCAAATCTATGCCCATCTCGTAACGATGGTTAGCTTAGACCAGAATTAATAGCTTGTTGTGCTATTGATAAAGGCATTAAATCTATGGGTACCGAAGTTATGATCGTATATTGCAAGGAGTTACAAGTCTCTTGAGATGGGTGATATTTAATTGTATTACTATTTGTTGTACTATCCACAAGGCTGTACTGCAAGTCATCAAGATTCTGATCCCCACTAGGAGACTCTCGGCATCTCCCGTTCTATATAGCTGAGGGTTATACAGTCTGTCAAAAATTAGTGGGAGTTAAAACTTGATTAAAAGACCATGTCTAGTTTTAAAATTTAATAATTGAACATCTGCTAAAATAAATTTTATTCATCTCCTGTAGGAAATTATGTTGTCGAATAACCCACTTCGTGGCATACTTGATGCCAATTTTTTGACTAGCCTAAACTACTTAGATTGACTCAGAAACCCGAAGAATGTCTTCAGATCTGAGCACATTGCCTACGTCCTTGGAGTTGATCTTCTTGTTGAATCGGCATTAGATGCCCATGAGGCAGAGATGATCACGTACGATAAAAGGTCGAAGGACAAAGGCAAATGAGTAGTAAAGGGGTGGCTACTTCTACTGTAAGTAGAATGGTCACTGGAAGAGGAATTGCATGGAATTCCTCATAGATAAAGCTCATGGGAAAATAAAGCTATCAGAAGCTTCAGATATCTATATGATAGATATCAACTTGTCAGTTACATATTCTACATCTTGGGTATTAGATACCGGATGTGCATCTCATATCTGCCATGATGTGTAGATGCTGACAAGTAAGCGCAAACTGAGAAAAGGCAAGATGGAATTAAGGCTAGGAAACGGCGTAAAAGTTGCGACGGTTGCTGTTGGGACAGTAAACCTCAGGCTTCCATCGGGAGACGTCTTTTCATTAGAAGATTGTTACTATGTTCCTAGCATAATAAAGAGCATATCAGTATCTTGTTTAGACAAGATACGATATAGATTGTCTATTGAGAATAGAAGTTGTTCGATTTATTATGGTAATAAATCAATAGCTTCGGCATCTTTAGTCAATGGCCTATATCATTTAGATGTTTCTTATTACAATCCTCATATTGATAATGCTCTTAAGAAGAGCAAGAATTGTGTGAACCATGCCTACTTGTGGCATTGTAGACTTAGGCACATTGGTGAAAGCAGGTTGCAAAAGTTGCATAAACATATATATGTATACTTAATAAAGTACAAATCAGAAGCATTTGAGAAGTTTAATGAGTTCAAGAATGAGGTAGAGAAGTAGACAGGAAAGGGTATTAAAACTCTTCGATCATATCGGGGAGGAGAATACTTGAGTACTAATTTCACACAATTCTTAAAGGATAATGGTATCCTTTCTCAGCTAACCCCTCTATATACACTCCAGATGAATGGTGTATCTGAAAGGAGGAATCGCACCTTGTTGGACATGGTGCACTCCATAATGAGATTTTTCGAATTTACCAGTCTACCTCTGGGGGTATGCTCTAAAGTCAGCAACATACCTACTTAATAGAGTACCCAGTAAGTATGTGACCTCTACTATATATAAGATATGGAAATGCAGGAAACCAGAATTTAAACATGTTAAAGTCTGGGGTTGTCCTGCCCATGTAAAGAGGCATGATCCAGACAAGGTGGAATCACGAATTCATTAATGCAAGTTTGTGGGATATCAAAAGGAAACCTTTGGATACTATTTTTACCATCATGATCAACAAAAGATGTTTGTCGTCAGGAGAGCTGTCTTCCTAGAAGAAGAATACCTTCTCTAGGAGGACAGTGGTAGTAAAATAGTACTGCAAGTGGTTTTAAATCTCCAAACATCTGCAATATGATCAGATGACATATCAGTTCCTGAATCTGTTTAGGTACACACATATGAGCTTCGCAAATCTGGTAGGATACCTAAACTATCCGAACGATATGTGGGACATATCAATGAAAGTAAGTTTAAGGTAGAGTATAATGAGGATGATAATCCTAAATCCTACCAGGAGGCCATAGAAGGCCCATAAGCCGAAAAGTGGCGAGTAGCCATGAACTCAGAAATACAGTCCATGTACACTAACCAAGTTTGGAACTTGGAAGACTTGTCCGAGGGTATTGTACCCAATGAATGCAAGTGGATCTTTAAGAGAAAGATCGGTGCTGATGGATGGATCGACACTTATATGGCAAGATTGGTGGTAAAGGGATATCGTCAAAGGCAAGGACTTGACTATGATGAGACTTTCTCACTAGTTGCCATGATAAAGTCGATCAGAGTTCTACTTGCCATAGTTGCCATGACAAAGTCGATCAGACATCTAGCAGATGGATGTGAAGACTGCCTTCCTCAATGGTAACCTTGAGGAAGAGGTGTATATGATACAACTTGAAGGTTTCACATCCAAAGAGTTTTCAGATAAAGTGTGCAAGCTTTAGAGATACATTTATGGATTGAAGCAAGTTTCCGGAAACTGGAACATAAGATTTGACGAGGTTGTCAAGTCTTATAACTTCATTAAGAATGAAGATGAGCCTTGTGTGTACAAGCAGATCAGTGGGAGTGCAGTCACCTTCTTAGTTATTTACGTAGATGACATCCTACTCATTGGGAAATGATATAGCTATGATGTCATCAGTAAAGATCTGGCTGTCAAAAAACTTCTCTATGAAGGATTTGGGAGAAGCGTCCTGTGTATTAGGAATACGAATCTATAGAGATAGATCAGAGAGGATGCTTGGAATGAGCCAATCCATGTACATAGATACCATCGTCAAAAGGTTTGGCATGGAAAATTCTAAGAGAGGTCTCATACTGATGAGACACGGAATTTATCTCTCAAAGGAGCAGTCTCCTAAGACTCCTAATGAAAGGGCATTCATAGATAGAGTACCCTATGCCTCTGCCATAGGATCTATCATGTATGCCATGCTATGTACACGGCCTGATGTTGCCTATGTTCTAAGTGTTACGAGCAGATTTCAAGCTGATTCAGGCAAAGAGTACTGGAAGGCAGTGAAATATCCTTAAGTACTTAAGAAGAACTAAGGATATGCTTCAGATATAGATGATAGCAAGTCTACATCTAGATTTGTGTTTACATTGAACGGAGGTGCAGTGTGCTGGAAGAGTTCCAAGCAGGAAACTACTGTAGATTCTACGACTGAAGCTGAGTACATCGCTACAGCTGAAGCCGCCAAGAAATTCATCACCGACCTCGGCATAGTTCCCAGCATCTCTAAACCTATTCCGCTGTTGTGCAACAACAATAGAGCCATTGCGCAAGCGAAAGAGCCGCGGTCTCATCAGAAATCAAAGCATATTCTGAGGCGCTTTCATCTCATTAGAGATATTATTTACAGAGGAGATGTAGTAGTGGAAAGAGCTCGATCCGCCGATAATGTAGCTCATCCACTGATGAAGCCCCTATCCCAAATTGAGTTTGAATGTCACCTGGAGTCTATAGGATTAGTGCATAAAGGTGATTGGCTTTAGTCTAAGTGGGAGATTGTTAGTCTTAGGTGGCCTACAAGCCAATCCGACTATATAAATCTCCTTCATTTATTAATAAAATAGCTTTATTTCATTACGTATAATTCGTATTGTTATCATCTCATAATGAAATCCATGAATATGTGCGATAGTGATCTTATTATAATGAGATCATACTTATGATACTGATCACCTAAACACACATAATCTTAATAGTTCCTAGCCGGAGGATATTTGAGAAGGACATCGAATATCCGGTTAGACTAGTACAGATTACTCCTGCTCATACGATGAGGGTGACTGATCTCATAATCACTTGTGTGGAGACACTAAGGCCAATTTGTGGGTGCTCATTAAAGAATGAGTTTACTGAACTGATCTGGCTGAATTGCTGGATGGTATAGTACATCACTGTCAACCAACTTGATTCTAATGTCACAGTTGCGTAGATGGTCCTCGGACCTGAGACACATAGGACACCTTGTCAGTGGACTTCTGTGCTTTAACCTTGGTTTATGGATCTCTAACCACGGGATTCTAAACAGCCAATGATTGGGTACAGCGAAATACCGTCGAAGGGAATTGTGTGTCAATATGGAATCATTCGCTCTCAGTACGATGATAGAGAATTCTCTAAGAAGGATGCGCAAAAGTCCCTGGCCAGGGCAGACAATAATATCGGGAAAGGAGTTTTCCGATATTCATCAGCGGTATCTAATCCAAGTGAGACGACCAGTTAAGGGTTTGACAGCACGCCATACCCTGAGTCGACTTGAGAGCATTGTACGAATGAAGGATTATATCCACGGGGTAACTGTCGACAGAAAGGTTCCAAGAGTGGGTTACTTAACCCCGATACCTTCTGGGTTCACGTGGTGTTTCTTGGCACCCAACGTGATCTGAGGCTCAACTGAATTCAATGTATGACATTAATTCGGTCAATTAATTAATTAATATGAGATTTTTTAGTTATATTTTCTTTTTTTCGAGTTTATCTTTCTTATTTTGGCCCCTCTAAAGACGTCTGAGTAGGCCGACACCTTTCTAATAGGCATCGTCTATAAGTGACGGATTTCAGAGAAGTATTGATATGCACGGTTTAGTCGAGATTGTCCTGTTTCTATGGAGGAAATATTTCTAATTTGGTGGTAATTATCTGCGGCAGTTCGAGGGCCAAAGTAAAGGGTTTTGAGGCTTAAACTCCTCCAAAGAGTGCTCTATATACATGATACCCCTTTGAGCCCTCAAAGAGGTTGGCCATTGCATAATTTGGAGCTTTTCTCAAGGTGAAAGGAGGAGCCTTCTGTGCAGAATGTGGACAAGCATTGGAGCATCATCTTCTTCCTTCCAAGCTTCCCTTTAGAGTGTAGAAGCACGGTGGCTTTAGAGGGGCCATTGCATCATTAGTTTTTCACTGTTTTCATTAGAACATTCATCATCATCATCACTATTTCTCACACAATCACTTCATTAATATCCACCTATTGCATAGGGGTATTAAAAAGAGCATCAAACAAGTGAGTTTTTATTGTGGAGTTGCATGATTCTATGTTCATTAGAATAGATACTACACCCTTTTCATAGCTCTAATCCGATTTTTCTTTGCCTTGTTTTCTTATCTTTTTTTCAAGGAATTGGAAGAAGCAAAGAGAAGTCAATCTAAGAGAGTGAATCAAAAGAAGTCTCTTTCTCTTTGGCCGGCTGAAGAGGAGGAAATAAGACTCCACAAAGTATCCCCATATTGAACAGGTAAGCATCGATTACTTTTTATTCCATTGGGATCCTCGATCTCCGGCGATCACGATCCATGTTTTCATGTTAATCATGTTGACCTTTAATTCATAAGATGATAGCAAACTAATTGAGCACTCAAAACTATCTGGAGACTATTTATCATTCGATGATTATTATTATGTACCTAACATAATAAGGAACATTATATCTATTTCTTGTTAAGATAATATTGTGTATACTTTGTCCATTGAGAACAAATGTTGTTCAATTTAATTTGGAAATAAAATAGTAGCTTCTACTTCTTTATGCAATGGATAGAACTTGATGAATGTATCTCATGATAGTCTTCATGTCAATAATACTCTTAAGAAAAGTAAGGGTGAAATGAATAGAGCCTGCCAATGGCATTGTAGACTTGGTCACATTGGAGAAAACAAATTCCAAAGATTGCATAAAGATGGATATATAGATCTATTTTATTTTGAATTATATGCAACTTGTGTGTCATGTTTGATGGATAAAATGGCTAAATCCCCACTTACTGGAAGTGGAGAACGAGCCAAACACATATTGGAACTAATACATCATGATGTATGCGGTCTGTCTACCTAGGCCATTGGTGGCTTCTCCTATTACATTATATTCATAGATGATTTCTTAAGGTATGGCTTTGTGTACTTAATGAAGTACAAATAAAAAACTTTTGAGAAATTCAAAGAATTTAAGAATGAAGTAGAGAAAGAAACTGAAAAGAGTATCAAAACCATTCGATCAGATCGAGGTGGGGAATACTTAAGTACAGAGTTCACATGGTACCTAAAGGATAATGGTATCATTTCTAAGCTTACACCTACTTATACACCTTAGTGAATGGTGTATTATAAAGGAGGAATTGCACACTGATGGAGATGGTGCATTCAATGATGAGTATGTCTAGATTACTAGTGTCCTTATTGAGATATGCATTTAGCTCTACTATGTATATCCTTAACAGAGTACCCAGTAAATCTATTGAATCCTCTCCATATGAGAGATAGAAAGGAAGGAAATCAGACCTTAAGTATGTTAAAGTTTGGGGATGTCTTACTCATGTTAAATGACATAATTCAGATAAGCTGGAGTCTAGAACTGACAATTGTAGATTTGTGGGGTATTTGAGGAAAATTTGTAGTTACTACTTTTATCATCCTAGCGAACAAAAGATGTTTGTCGTCAGGAGAGATGGCTTATTGTAAGAAGATTATATTCTCCAAAAGGACAGTGAGAGTAAAGTTACTTTGGACGAAGTTCCAGACCCACAAACTGTAATGACTGAGATTTCGGGTTCTGTATTCGGGCCGGGTTCGGGCCGGATCCCCTGGTTTGGACCTTGGATGGGTCTTGAGATTTCTGGCTGAATGGCGTCAACAGTGCTCGACGCCTTTCAAAAGGCATCAGGGTGTGTGGACGCCATTTAGGTCTGCTGGTTGTTGTGCCACGTATGCGCCACGTGGGCGGGTTTCGGGCCGCGAGAGTACGGCCCCTGTCAGATTTGTCTGAACGGCGTCCAGCTCGGTCGACGCGTTTCAGACTGCAACACCAGCGGTGTCAGGGTACGGCGCCAGAGCGTTGTCAGTACGGCCTGTCTTGTCGTCTGAACGGCGTCCGCGGTGGGCGACGCATTTCAGAGCGGTGTCAGTACGGCCGTCCTGTCAGACTGATTGGCGTCTGCCTCGATCGACGCGTTTTAGCGGAATTCTGGTTGACCCCGCGAGCCTCCCCTTCTTTCCCTCATTCTCACCTTCACACTCTCTCTCCTCACCCCCTCCGCCCTCTCCGACGCTCCTCTTCCCCTTTCCTTCCTCTTCTTCCTCTTCCACCACTCCAACACCACCTTACCTCTCACCTCTACCTCCACCACTTCCTTCGCGGTGTTCCACTCTCCGGACGGCGGCCGACGTCCCGGTGGAGTGGCGGCATCCTCGAGGGTACCGGCGGTGGTGTGCGGTGCGGCGGGACGGTGGCACGGAGCTTGGAGGAGTTCAAGAACCGGTAGGGGGACGAAACCTTGCATGTGTGCTTGTTTGCTTCTCGGCATGATGTGACGTGTTTGGGGTTAGATTGAGCATGTTTAGGGGGATTCCTTGTGGGAATAGCGGTGTTGGTGATCGTGGTTTCGTAGCATGATTATGTGGTTAAACTTCTCTTCTTCCCCTTTTTGGTTTTGGGGCTTTTCGGGGTGCCCGGGGTTCAAGGGTGAAGCCCTCGGGTCGAACCAGGAAACCTGGTTTCTGGCGCTAAATGGCGTCGGGCTTGGTCGACGCTTTTCCGAAAGACGTCTGGTCAGCACGACGCGTTTTAGCGCAGAAACCTCCATGTTCGAGGTTTCCTGAGTTAGGGGTTCTGCGCTAAATGACGTCATGAATGGACGACGCCTTTCTGAAGGACGTCGGGCCATCATGACGCCATTTAGGCAGGAAATGCCCCCGTTTAAGGGTTTTGCAATCTGGATTTCTGGGTTGAATGGCGTCGGGACACCCAGACGCATTTTAAACGGCGACTTCAATGGTGGACGCGTTTTAAGAGATAAGCTGGCTTTTAATGAACCTGTCTGAGGGACTTGAATGGCGTCGACCTCGGTCGACGCGATTCAAGACAGAAACTGTCAAGTGCTGGTTTTGATGAATGTTTCACTGTTGGGCGGTTCAAAGGAATGTTTTAGGTTGTATACTGAGACGGAGGACTTCTGCGTGTGTGGAATTGCATCACCTGTGTGTGTGTGTGCGTGCTTTAGCTATATACTGTGACTGAGGTTTACTGTGCGAATGAAATCATGATTATATGTGTGTTTGTGTCATGCGAATGTGGATCGGGTTAACTGTGGCTTACGTCTGTCACCATGGGACGATGGGAGAAGGGCCATGGTGTCTGTGGAGTGGTGCTTGTTGTGTTTTACCCTTGGCTGAGACAAGCAGAACCACCTTGAGCCCGTCGGGCCGGAGTAGCCGGTGTGCTATCCGAGGGGTTGCTGTTTGGTCTCAGTGGGTCGGGGTTTCCCTTGGTTGTCGTGACAGCTTCTGGCGTGTTTCTTGCTGTGGAGCTGGTGGTGTTTCTGGTGGGAGTTGGTTTACCCTTTAGCCACTGGGCCTGATGTGACCTTTGATCAAGGTTACGAGTGGTACCTATAGCCCTTGGCCTGACGCAGCCCGGGAGAGTTGGGTTTGTGGGTAGTTCCTGTAGCTTCGGCTTGACGGGGGTTCGCCGGTCCCCAGGGCCCTCCTGAAGCGCTGAGGCCTAGCGTGGAGGCAATCCGGACGGTAGGACAGTAGTCTAGACTGCTTGTGTGCACACGTGGCTGGCAGTGGCGGTACACTGAGTCCAGCTAGTCCTAGTTTGACTCACTGCCTCACCTTACAGTGCCCCGGAACACTGTAGGGGCGGACAGGCGTGTGCTGTGGTGGTAGTGTTGGGAGGCGACGTTCGACTTCGGTCGACAGTGTGGTTTAGTCGCTTCGTGGACTTTGACTGTGAGTCATGACTCTGTGTTTGGTTCTTCGGGTTACTTAGAATGGTTCTTGTTACACTGCTTACCGTACGTATCATATCAGAGTTGGGTGTTGTGTTTACTGCTTTACTTAATTGCCATATATTCCTGTTGTTACACTTGTGGGTGTGTGAGTGGGAGGCGGGGGATCGGATGATCCCTACTGAGCCCATTTCTGGTGTGGCTCACTCCCTGCGGTTTCAGGTGTGGACCTCGAGGCGCAGCGGAAGCGTGGTGTCTTCTTGGTGTGCGGACCAGCAGCTGTCTTAGTTCCGGGGTATGCCCCGATGTTGTTGTACTTCCTTCTGCCTGTACTTATTTAATTGTTTGGACATGTAATTATTATTGGACTGTATACGGAAATTGTTATTTTCCTTCCTGCGCACTTGCTTATCCTTGTGGTCCGTGTGTTTGTTATATTTAGCCTTGTTTAGCACTTACTCCTCCAGACGTGTTGTGTGAGATCCGGGTGTGAACCCGCAATTAATGGGCCGACATCCATTTAGTGACCGGGTCTCCGGTCATAGGATGGCGGGTCGTTACAGATGGTATCAAAGCTCAGTCTGGTCGAGTATGTGATAAACTGGGTTAGATATTATAGTCCAACAATAAGTGCGAGTCTGTACAGGCGATGGCTGCTGGTGTAGATTGATAGGACTTGACGTGTTTTGGTTCGATTTGCGTGTTGTGGAGCAGCGATGGCGCCGAAGAGGAGAGCTCTGGTGGCTCGGGATTCGAGAGCAGATGGTGGTGGTTCGAGGGCTGTAGGTCATGATGTGGACCGTTTCAGGGAAGCTATGATTGGGGCTACGTCTAGTCACCGGCAAGGAGTTGGGAGTGAGGGATCCAATTCCCGCGACGGTCAGTCTACGATTTTGGAGCGGTTCTTGAAATTGAAGACCCCTTCTTTCTCAGGACGGCCGGTCTCAGACGAGGCAGCCCTTTGGATTAAGGAAATGGAGAAGGCATTTGATGTTCTTGAGTGTGCTGAGAATGACAAGACTTTGTTGGCGACTTACTTATTGAAGGACAATGCATTTGAGTGGTGGGTCGCTACCAGAGGAATGATGTTTGCAGATAGGTCTTTGAGAGAGATCACTTGGGAGATGTTTGTGAAAGAATTTAGTGGACAGTACTTTTCGAGGCGCGTTCGGAAGTCGAAGGCAATGGAGTTTATGGAGTTGGTACAGGACGACATGTCGGTTTTAGAATACCAAGCGAAGTTTGTGGCTCTTGGAAGATTCGTACCACATATATCTGAGCACGAGGAAATTAGGACAGAGAGATTTGTGGATGGACTTCGTTACGATCTGAGGTCAATGGTGGTACCTCAGCATTGTAGGGATCTGGCGTCAGCAACACGATGCGCGGTAGCGGTGGAGGCTCAATTCCAGCAGATGGCAAGAGAATTGGAGCGTTCGGCACGAGGGAAGCAGCAAGGCAGGAGCAGATCAACGGTCCTTTCGTCAGGCGATCCGAGTTCCTTCGAGTTCAGATCCCAAGAGGTGCCCTGTGGTGAGGGCAGAGACGGTTCGATACATCAGATACAGTTTGTGGCTAGCGGGCAGCAGGGAGCGAGGCGAGATGCAGCATGTCATTGTTCCCAGTGTGGTGGTCATCATGGCAGTCGGACGTGCCCATTGGTCTCTAGTGGCTGTTTTGGTTGTGGTAAGAAGGGGCATTTCCTGAGGAATTGTCCCCAGAAGAACAAGGCAGGTCAGGGACCGAGCGGTGAGTAGGTGTTCGAGGCGTGATTGGAGTCACGTCTCTTTGTGGATATTCGAGAGGTTGTGCTAGATGAGCACTTTTATCTTGTCTTGTTTAGAGATGATTGTGGTCTCGTGTGGCACTTGTATGTATTCGGGATGGTGGAGAATCTATAATTTGTGCCTTGTTAATGTATGGTTGTTTTGATCTATCAGCTTTTGTCAGAATTGAGAATCTTGGTTAGCTTGATGTGATGTGGTTGGCTAATTGTGTGGAGCCTTGTGTATGTGATTGGTGAGATTGATTGTTGTTATTGATGTTTGTCGGCATGTATGGGTTAGCCGAGTTGAGCATTAAGCGATTGCAAATTTCGAGGACGAAATTCTTTTAAGGGGGGGAGATTGTAATGACTGAGATTTCGGGTTCTGTATTCGGGCCGGGTTCGGGCCGGATCCCCTGGTTTGGACCTTGGATGGGTCTTGAGATTTCTGGCTGAATGGCGTCAACAGTGCTCGACGCCTTTCAAAAGGCGTCAGGGTGTGTGGACGACATTTAGGTCTGCTGGTTGTTGTGCCACGTGTGCGCCACGTGGGCGGGTTTCGGGCCGCGAGAGTACGGCCCCTGTCAGATTTGTCTGAACGGCGTCCAGCTCGGTCGACGCGTTTCAGACTGCGACACCAGCGGTGTCAGGGTACGGCGCCAGAGCGTTGTCAGTACGGCCTGTCTTGTCGTCTGAACGGCGTCCGCGGTGGGCGACGCGTTTCAGAGCGGTGTCAGTACGGCCGTCCTGTCAGACTGATTGGCGTCTGCCTCGATCGACGCGTTTTAGCGGAATTCTGGTTGACCCCGCGAGCCACCCCTTCTTTCCTTCATTCTCACCTTCACACTCTCTCTCCTCACCCCCTCCGCCCTCTCCGACGCTCCTCTTCCCCTTTCCTTCCTCTTCTTCCTCTTCCACCACTCCAACACCACCTTACCTCTCACCTCTACCTCCACCACTTCCTTCGCGGTGTTCCACTCTCCGGACGGCGGCCGACGTCCCGGTGGAGTGGCGGCGTCCTCGAGGGTACCGGCGGCGGTGTGCGGTGCGGCGGGACGGCGGCACGGAGCTTGGAGGAGTTCAAGAACCGGTAGGGGGACGAAACCTTGCATGTGTGCTTGTTTGCTTCTCGGCATGATGTGACGTGTTTGGGGTTAGATTGAGCATGTTTAGGGGGATTCCTTGTGGGAATAGCGGTGTTGGTGATCGTGGTTTCGTAGCATGATTATGTGGTTGAGCTTCTCTTCTTCCCCCTTTTGGTTTTGGGGCTTTTCGGGGTGCCCAGGATTCAAGGGTGAAGCCCTCGGGTCGAACCAGGAAACCTGGTTTCTGGCGCTAAATGGCGTCGGGCTGGGTCGACGCTTTTCCGAAAGACGTCTGGTCAGCACGACGCGTTTTAGCGCAGAAACCTCCCTGTTCGAGGTTTCCTGAGTTAGGGGTTCTGCGCTAAATGACGTCATGGATGGACGACGCCTTTCTGAAGGACGTCGGGCCATCATGACGCCATTTAGGCAGGAAATGCCCCCGTTTAAGGGTTTTGCAATCTGGATTTCTGGGTTGAATGGCGTCGGGACACCCAGACGCGTTTTAAACGGCGACTTCAATGGTGGACGCGTTTTAAGAGATAAGCTGGCTTTTAATGAACCTGTCTGAGGGACTTGAATAGCGTCGACCTCGGTCGACGCGATTCAAGACAGAAACTGTCAAGTGCTGGTTTTGATGAATGTTTCACTGTTGGGCGGTTTAAAGGCATGTTTTAGGTTGTATACTGAGACGGAGCACTTCTGCGTGTGTGGAATTGCATCACCTGTGTGTGTGTGTGCGTGCTTTAGCTATATACTGTGACTGAGGTTTACTGTGCGAATGAAATCATGATTATATGTGTGTTTGTGTCATGCGAATGTGGATCGGGTTAACTGTGGCTTACGTCTGTCACCATGGGCCGATGGGAGAAGGGCCATGGTGTCTGTGGAGTGGTGCTTGTTGTGTTTTACCATTGGCTGAGACAAGCAGAACCACCTTGAGCCCGTCGGGCCGGAGTAGCCGGTGTGCTATCCGAGGGGTTGCTGTTTGGTCTCAGTGGGTCGGGGTTTCCCTTGGTTGTCGTGACAGCTTCTGGCGTGTTTCTTGCTGTGGAGCTGATGGTGTTTCTGGTCGGAGTTGGTTTACCCTTTAGCCACTGGGCCTGATGTGACCTTTGATCAAGGTTACGAGTGGTACCTATAGCCCTTGGCCTGACGCAGCCCGGGAGAGTTGGGTTTGTGGGTAGTTCCTGTAGCTTCGGCTTGACGGGGGTTCGCCGGTCCCCAGGGCCCTCCTGAAGCGCTGAGGCCTAGCGTGGAGGCAATCCGGACGGTAGGACAGTAGTCTAGACTGCTTGTGTGCACACGTGGCTGGCAGTGGCGGTACACTGAGTCCAGCTAGTCCTAGTTTGACTCACTGCCTCACCTTACAGTGCCCCGGAACACTGTAGGGGCGGACAGGCGTGTGCTGTGGTGGTAGTGTTGGGAGGCGACGTTCGACTTCGGTCGACAGTGTGGTTTAGTCGCTTCGTGGACTTTGACTGTGAGTCGTGACTCTGTGTTTGGTTCTTCGGGTTACTTAGAATGGTTCTTGTTACACTGCTTACCGTACGTATCATATCAGAGTTGGGTGTTGTGTTTATTGCTTTACTTAATTGCCATATATTCCTGTTGTTACACTTGTGGGTGTGTGAGTGGGAGGCGGGGGATCGGATGATCCCTACTGAGCCCATTTCTGGTGTGGCTCACTCCCTGCGGTTTCAGGTGTGGACCTCGAGGCGCAGCGGAAGCGTGGTGTCTTCTTGGTGTGCGGACCAGCAGCTGTCTTAGTTCCGGGGTATGCCCCGATGTTGTTGTACTTCCTTCTGCCTGTACTTATTTAATTGTTTGGACATGTAATTATTGTTGGACTGTATACGGACATTGTTATTTTCCTTCCTGCGTACTTGCTTATCCTTGTGGTCCGTGTGTTTGTTATATTTAGCCTTGTTTAGCACTTACTCCTCCAGACGTGTTGTGTGAGATCCGGGTGTGAACCCGCAATTAATGGGCCGACATCCATTTAGTGACCGGGTCTCCGGTCATAGGATGGCGGGTCGTTACACAAACTATCATAGGTTCATCAGATGAACCGTCAGTCTCTGAACCAGTTCAAATACACACTTAGGAACCTCGTAGGCATATTAGAGTGCCTAAACCACCTTAGAGATGTGGGACATATTAGTGGGAATAATTCTAGGACACTCTATAATGAGGATGATGATCCCAAGACTTACCAAGAGGCCATTGAGAGTCCAGAGGCAAGGAAATGGCGAGAAGCCATAAACTGTGAAATTCAGTCCATGTACACTAACCAAGTTTGAAACTTGGTAGACTTGCCGGAGGATATAGTACCAATTAATTGCAAGTGGATCTTCAAGAGAAATATCGGTGCTGACGGACATATTAGGACTTATAAGGCAAGGTTAGTGGCGAAAGATTATCATCAAAGATAAAGTGTTGACTATGACGAAACCTTCTGACCTGTTGCCATGATTAAGTCTATCAGAGTACTTCTTGCCATTACTGCATATGATGATTATGAGATCTGGCAGATGGATGTGAAAACAACCTTCCTCAATGGAAACCTTAAGGAAGAGGTGTATATGATACCACTAGAAGGAGGGCTTCACTTCGAAAGAATCTCCAAATATGGTATGCAAATTGCAAAGGTCCATTTATGGACTGAAGTAAGATTCCCAAAGCTGGAACATAAGGTTTGATGAGGCGATCAAATCTTATGACTTCATTAAAAATGAAGATGAGCCATGTGTGTATAAGAAAAATAGTGCGAGCGCAATCATCTCTTAGTCCTTTATGTTGATGACATCCTACTCATTGAGAATGATGTAGGGATGATGTCGTCAGTAAAGGTGTATGACCGTCTAAAAACTTCTCCATGAAGGATTTAGGAGAAGTGTCTTACGTACTGGGAATAAGGATCTGTAAAGATAGATCAAATTAGATGCTTGCTTTTACCCAATCTACGTACATAGAATCCATTGTCGAAATGTTTGATATGAAAAATTCTAAGAGAGGTCTCATACCGATGAGACATGAAATTTATCTTTTTAAAGGACAGTCTCCTAGGACCCCTAATGTAAGGATTGAGGTTTCGGATCCGATTATCGGGTCAGTTTCGGGGTCGGATCCCTTAATTTAGGCCCTGGTGGGGCTGAGACTTAGTTTCCTTTTCGCGTCAAGCTTACTCGACATGGTTCAAACGACGTCCAGCAATGTGGACGTGTTTTATGCTGTGCTACGTGGGCGCCACGTGGGTTGGCTTTGGGGCACAAGAGTACGGCCCCGGTCTTATCGTCTGAATGCCGTCTTGTATGGACGACGCCATTTAGAGTACGACCCTGGTTTGTCAGTGTACGGTCCAGTCTTGTTGTCTGAATGACGTCGTGCTTGCACGACGCATTTTCCACAGCTTCTGTTTGACCCCGCGAACCCTCCCTCCTTTCCCTCATTCTCTCCTTTCTCTTCTCTCTCCTCTCTTCCCTTCGACCTCCGGCGAACCTTTCCCCCTATCCTCCCTTTCCTCTCCCCATTCCTCCTCTCCCTCCACTCCATTAACCTCCCAACTTCCTCCACTACCACCACTACTTCCTCCGTGGTGCATTTCTCTTCGGACGGCAGCCGACGTCCCGGTGGAGTAACGGCGTCCTCGGCGGTACCGGCGGCGGTGTGTGGCGAGGCGGGTTGGCGGCTTGGAACTACGAGGAGTTCGAGTAACCAGTAGGGTGACGATCCTCGTTGTATTTCGTTTAAAAACCATGTTTTTCCCACTTTGGAGCATGTTTAGGGGTTTTCTTGGGGTGAAAACACTAATTGCATGTAATGAGAATTTGGGTGTTTTGATGGGTATTTAGGTTCTTCTCCTCCTTCTCCACTTTTTTTAGTGTTTTTACACAATTTGGGGGAAGAAATCCCACCTCGTGGATTGGGAGATGGTGGAGGAAGAACCTGTCTGTGAGGGTTAAATGGCGTCGGGGGACAGCGATGCCTTTTAGAAAGGCGGCTTCCACCCGCGACGCGATTTAGCCCAAATAACAGACTCTGTCTCTGGACTGATGAGCGTCCAGGGACAGTGATGCCTTTTAAATGGCGACTTCCAAGCACGACGTGTTTTAAAGTGAAATCACCTCGAGGTCTGTCTCTGTTTCTGTCGTTATTAGGCAACTAGGGACAGCGACGCCTTTCAAAAGGCAGCTACAAATGACGACGTGTTTTAGGCCATTTCCGAAGCCCATTTTTATATGAACCAGTTTAGGAGGCTTGAATGACTTCGGCCATGGGCGACGCGATTCAAGACAGAATCACATTAATTCATGCTATTAACACGTGTTTACATTGTTAGATCGTTTAGTTAATTGCATGCTTATTTATGGACGATGGATTCTACGTGATCGGATCGCACCGTGTTGCGTGTTGTGTGATCGTGGACCTAAAGTGACAGTTGTTAGCGCTTAGGCACCCTGTGTCGGTGTGGGAGTGACACGATACCGGTGTGGGAGTGGCTGGGTGACGCCTAGAGAGAGGGTCACTTGGTGTACCCCGGGGTATAGCTAGTACCGGTGTGGGAGTGGTACATTCGGAGTGTCACTCGTGCTGGGGGAAGCAGAACCACCTGGAGCTTGTTAGGCCGGAGTAGCCAGCGCCCTATCCGTGGGTTGCTGTTTGGTCTCAGCGGGTCGATGTTTCCCGCGTTCAGTCGTGTGGTTGGCATGTTTTGCCGAGACGCTGGTTGTGGGCTCCGTGGTAGAATGGTTTCAGAATTGTGCATGTTACATTCCGACTACATGGGTTTTATATTGAAATTTAGGAATTGTGTTTACTGCTTTATTTGTTTAAATTATCTATATTTGTGTTGTTGCACTTGTGGGTGCGTGAGTGGGCGGTGGGGATCGAAGGATCCCTACTTACTCTTTTCGATGAGACTCACCCCTGCGGTTTTCAGGTGAGGGTTCCAGGTAGGTGTAGCTGTAAGGACTGAGGTTTCGGGCTCTGTATTCGGGTCGGGTTCGGGCCGGATCCCTTGGTTTGGACCCTGTGGGGGGGGTCTTGAGATTTCTGGCTGAATGGCGTCAGCACTGCTCGACGCCTTTCAAAAGGCGTCAGGGTGTGTGGACGCCATTTAGGTCTGCAGGTTGTTGTGCCACGTGTGCGCCACGTGGGCGGGTTTCGGGCCGCGAGAGTACGGCCCCGGTCACATCGTCTGAACGGTGTCCATGTTGGCCGACGCGATTCAGACTGTGACCTCTGCGATGTCAGGGTGCGGCGCCAGAGCGTTGTCAGTACGGCCTGTCCTGTCGTCTGAACGGTGTCCACGGTGGGCGACGCGTTTCAGACCGCCGTCAGTACGGCCGTCCTGTCAGACTGATAGGCGTCTACCTCGATCGACGCGTTTTAGCTGGTTTCGGATTGACCCCGCGAGCCTCCCCTTCTTTCCCTCATTCTCGCCTTCTCTCTCCCTTTCCTCGCCCTCTCCGCCCTCTCCGACGCTCTTCTTCCCCTTCCCTTCCTCTTCTTCCTATTCCACCACTCCAACACCACCTTACCTCTCACCTCTACCTCCACCACTTCCTTCGCGGTGTTCCACTCTCCGGACGGCGGCCGACGTCCCGGCGGAGTGGCGGCGTCCTCGAGGGTACCGGCGGCGGTGTGCGGTGCGGCGGGACGGCGGCACGGAGCTTGGCGGAGTTCAAGAACTGGTAGGGGGACGTACCTTGCATGGACTGTGAATGTGTGCTCATGATTTCCTTGGCATGGCATGTTGTGATTTGGGTTAGAATGAGCATGTTTAGGGGGTGTTCTTGTGGGTATGGCCGTGCTCGTGAACGTGGTTTTGTGGCATGCTGGTGGTGGTTGACTTCCTCTTCCTTCCCCTTCTGTTTTGGGGCTTTTCGGGGCATTTGGGGTTAAGGGTGAGACCCTCGGGTCGAACCAGGAAACCTGGTTTCTGGCGCTAAATGGCATCGTGCCTGATCGACGCCTTTCCGAAAGACGTCGGGTCAGTACGACGCGTTTTAGGACAGAAACCTCCCTGTTCGAGGTTTCCTGAGTTAGGGGTTCTGGCGCTAAATGACGTCATGAATGGACGACGCCTTTCTGAAGGACGTCGAGCCATCATGACGCCATTTAGGCAGGAAATGCCTCCGTTTAAGGGTTCTGCAATCTGGATTTCTGGGTTGAATGGCGTCTGGCTACTTTGACGGGTTTTAAACGGCGGCTTCACTGGTGCACGCGTTTTAAGGATAATCTGGCTTTTATTAAACCTGTGTAAGGGTCTTGAATGGCGTCGACCTCGGTCGACGCGATTCAAGACAGGAATGCTTAATTCTGTTATTTCATGCATGTTTCACACTGGGATGGTTCAAATGCATGCTTTGGGTTGTATACTGAGACGGAGGACTTCTGTGTGAGTGGAATTACATCACCTGTGTGTGTGTGTGTGTGCTTTAGCTATATACTGAGACTGAGGTTTACTGTGCGAATGGAATCATGATTATATATGTGTTGGTGTTATGCGAATGTGGATCGGGCTAACTGTGGTTTACGTCTGTCACCATGGGCCGATGGGAGAAGGGCCATGGTGTCTGTAGAATGGTGCATGTTGTGTTTTACCCTTGGCTGAGAAAAGCAGAACCACCTTGAGCCCGTCGGGCCGGAGTAGCTGGTGTGCTACCCGAGGGGTTGCTGTTTGGTCTCAGCGGGTCGGGGTTTCGCTTGGTTGTCGTGACAGCTTCTAGCGTGTTTCTTGCTGTGGAGCTGGTGGTGTTACTGGTGGGAGTTGGTTTACCCTTTAGCCATTGGGCCTGATGTGACCTTTGATCAAGGTTACGAGTGGTACCTATAGCCCTTTGGCCTGACGCAGCCCGGGAGAGTTGGGTTTGTGGGTAGTTCCTGTAGCTTCGGCTTGACGGGGGTTCGCCGGTCCCCAGGGCCCTCCTGAAGCGCTGAGGCCTAGCGTGGAGGCAATCCGGACGGTAGGACAGTAGTCTAGACTGCTTGTGTGCACACGTAGCTGGCAGTGGCGGTACATTGGTTCCAGCTAGTCCTAGTTTGACTCACTGCCTCACCCTACAGTGCCCCGGAACACTGTAGGGGCGGACAGGCGTGAGCTGTGGTGGTAGTGTTGGGAGGCGACGTTTGACTTCGGTCGACGGTGTGGTTCAGTCGCTTCGTGGACTTCAGCTGTGAGTCGTGACTCTGTGTTGGGTTCTTCGGGTTGCTTAGAATGGTTCTTGTTACACTGCTTACCGTGCGTTTCATATCAGAGTTGGGTGCTGTGTTTACTGCTTTACTTAATTGCCATATATTCTTGTTGTTACACTTGTGGGTGTGTGAGTGGGAGGCAGGGGATCGGATGATCCCTACTGAGCCCATTTCTGGTGTGGCTCACTCCCTGCGATTTCAGGTGTGGACCTCGAGGCGGAGCGGAAGCGTGGTGTTTTCTTGGTGTGCGGACCAGCAGCTGTCTTAGATCCGGGGTATGCCTCGATGTTGTTGTACTTCCTTCTGCCTGTACTTATTTAATTGTTGGACATGTAATTATTGTTGGATTGTATACGGACATTGTTATTTTCCTTCCTGCGCACCTGCTTATCTTTGTAGTCCGTGAGATTGATATATTTAGCCTTGTTTAGCACTTACTCCTCCAGATGTGTTGTGTGAGATCCGGGTGTGAACCCGCAGTTAATGGGCCGACATCCATTTAGTGACCGGGTCTCCGGTCATAGGATGGCGGGTCGTTACAGTAGCATGGAGAGTGCTGCTTTGGGTTGCGCACCAGCAGTCGCGGTTCTGAGGTATGCCCCGATGTAGTTGTCATTTTTTCTTCTGGCCTATACGTTTAATTATTTCTTTTAAGTCGGAGTATGTAATGATTTGTTGAGTCGAGTCGCATTGTAATAATTTTTAATTCTTGCACTTCCTTTTCAATTCAATGCGATGTGAATGTTTAGCTTAGTTTATTTTTTATTTCCCAGACTTATCAAGATCCTGGTTTGACTCCAAATTAATGATTCGGTACCCATTTAGTAATCGGATCCCCGATTATAGGGTGGCGGGTCGTTACAATTGGTATCAGAGCATTCAGTCTGGCAAATAAATGAATAACTAGGTTAAATATCGTAATTTCAGTAAACAATTACATTATCTCGTACAAGCACGGCGGTAGTGTAGGTTTTAGGATTCTAATTAGAACTTTTCAATTTTTGTGATTGTAGGCGAGTAGATGGCTCCTAGGAAGAGGATGCTAGTTATTAGAGAGAAGGGAGATGTCCCTAGTAGATCTGAGGCCGGTAGGCCGAGTATGGAGCGTTTCATAGAGGCGATGATGGACACGATGGCTAGATACCAGACCTGAGACCCTAGTGAGAGTTCTAGTGCTCGGGGAGGGCCTTTAGCTGCTCTGGAGAGATTCCTGAAGCTGAAGCCGCCTCATTTTATCGGTCGTTCCGACCCTGATGAGGCTGTTCACTAGTTGAGGGAGTTGGAGAAGACTTTTGATACTATGGATTGTGCGGCGGTTGAAAGAACTCCGTTGGCTACCTTCATGTTGAAGGATGATGCCTATGATTGGTGGACCACTTTGAAGAGTTTGTCATATGCGGATAGGAATCTTAGGGAGATTCCATGGGAGACATTTGTGAAGGAATTTAATGCGCAGTACTTCCCTAGGCATGTCCAGAGGACCATGGAGAGGGAATTTATAGAGTTGACCCAAGGACGCATGACAATGCTTGAGTATCAGATGCAGTTTGTTTTGCTTGGGAGGTTCGTGCCTTTTATCTCAGGAGACGAGGAGCGTCGGACTGAGAGGTTTGTAGATGGACTGAGGTCCAATTTGAGGAGTTTTGTGGCATCCCACTGTTGTACAGATTTGGCATCGGCAGTTAGGTGTGCCGCGGCAGTAGAGGCACAGCATGATCAGTCAGCTCGGGAGAGGGGACTGACTACTTAGGGGCCAGTTCATGGCAGGGGAAAGACAGCAACAGTAGCTCCTTCGTCCGGATCAGGATCGTCTTCACTCGGCTCCATATTTAGGAGGTTCTTTCGAGGCGGTGACAGCAGCAGTAGTAGCAGACCCAGGCAGAGTCAGCAGAGTCAGTCAGTGTCCAGTGCCCAGCAGGAGGCAGCTCAGAGGCTTCCGGTAGCTTGTCGACATTGCGATGGTACCCACGGTGGGACTCAGTGTCCTGCATTTTCTGGGAGGTGTTACACTTGTGGCCAGCAGGGCCATTTGGCGAGGTATTTCCCGCAGGGGCATGGTCAGGGGTAGGGGCCAGGTGATCAGAAGAAGCCCAGGGGAGAGTTCTAGCTATCACCAGGAATGAGGCTCGTGTGTCCAACTTGGTGGAAGATACACTTTCTGTCCTTGGGAACTCTGCGCATGTGTTAATTGATTCGGGTGCTTCGCATTCTTTTATTTCTGAGCAGTTCGTAGATATTCTTTCTGCACCCGTTGTTGAGATGTCTGATGGACTGATAGTAGAGGTTCCTTCTGGGGATTTCATGTTGTCTTATAACTGTTTGACTGAGGTTCCCTTGACCATTGAGGGCTATGAGTTACCTGCCCAGTTAGTTGTGCTCGCTATTCGCGACTTTCATGTCATCTTGGGCATGGACTGGTTGGAGGCTTATTATGCTGAGGTGGACTGCCATAGGAAGAGGGTGTGTTTCTCTATTCCGGTCATCCCGACCTTCTACTTCCAAGGTATTAGGCTCTCTTCTCGTGGTATTCTTATTTCTTCCTTTAAGGCCCAGAGGTTACTTGTTGGTGGCTGTGAGGCTTTCCTTGCCTCTGTTGTTTTAGCTTATGTTAGTAGTAGTTCCAGTCCTTGGGAGGTGCCTGTAGTTTGTGATTTTTCTGATGTGTTTCATGAGGAGTTGCCTGGCCTTCCTCCTCAGTGAGAGGTTGAGTTTACCATTGAGCTTGCACCGGGTACCGCACCCTTGTCTAAGGCCCCGTATCGGATGGCTCCGGCTGAACTCGCTGAGTTGAAGGCACAGTTGCAGGAATTGCTAGATAAGGGTTTTATTCGTCCCAGTAGTCCTCCATAGGGTGCTCCAGTTCTATTTGTCAGGAAGAAGGTGTTGGGTTTTCTCGGGTTTCTCCGGATCTCCTGCGCAGCGGAAATAAAATAAAAACGGTGATCCGAATCCTGTTTCGAAAATTCAAAAAATACAATAATCGGATTATCGAAGTCTTACCGTGTGCGGATTCGAATCCGTAACCGTTCGGTTCCGTCGGTGAGACACCGCAAGCTGCGCAAGCGCCCGGCCTCTAGCGGAGTCCACGCGATCCTCCTCGCGATAGATATCCTCACGTTCCTCGTTCTTCGCAGCCCATGAAACCTCCGCCGGTCGCCACAACGATCGCCGCAACGTGCGAACGATTCCCGTCGAACGGGAATCGGAGAAGCGGTGGAGCATATCTGGATCTGTTTGGGATGCCAGAGAAAGAGAGAAACAGAGGAGGGGAGGCTAGGGTTAGCAGCAGCTTGGCCTGCTCAGCCTGTTCGCTATGTTTTATACTAACAGTGCGGTTTTTCAAAAAAAAAACTCTGGTTTATATAGAACCCACTTATTTATCCATCGCCTTGAGAATCATTTGTGTGTGACCCTCTAGGCCCAATTACCAGTCCAGTGAATAGCCCAATAAGCCCAGTGACTCCTCACTGGCTTTATTAATCAATTAATAACTCTTTATTAATTAATTAATCAATCGAATTGATGTCGCACATCGAATTCGACCGGGCCTCTGATCACGTTGGGTGCCAAGTAACACCGCGTGAACCCGGAAGGTATCGGGGTTAAGTAACCCACTCTTGGAACCTTTCCGCCGACAGTTACCGCGTGGATATAATCCTTCATTCGTACAATGCTCTCAAGTCAACTCAGGGTATGGCATGCTGTCAAACCCTAACCGGTCGACTCACTTGGATTGGATGCCGGTGATGAATATCAGAAAACTCCTTTCCCGATATTATCGTCCGCCCTGGCTAGGGACTTTCGCCCATCCTTCCTAGAGCATTCTCTCTCTAAGTACCGAGAGCGAATGATTCCATATTGACACACAATTCCCTTCGACGGTATTCCGCTATACCCAATCCTTGACGATTTAGAATCCTGTGGCTAGAGATTCGTAAACCAAGGTCAAAGCACAGAAGTCCACCGACAAGGTGTCCTTAGTGTCTCAGGTCCGAGGACCATCCACGCAACTGCGAGTATAGAATCAAGCTGGTTGACAGTGAGGTAGAATACCATCTAGTGATTCAGTCGGATCAGTTCAGTGAACTCATTCCCCAATGAGCACCTACATATTCACCTTAGTGTCTCCACACAAGTGACTTATGAGATCAGTCACCCTCATCATATGAGTAGGAGTAATCTGTACTAGTCTAACCAGATATCCGATGTCCTTCTCGGATATCCTCCAACTAGGAACGATTAAGAATATGTGTGTTTAATTGATCAGTCTCATTAGTATGATCTCATCATAATCTAATCACTATAGCATATATTCACGGACGTCATTATGAAATAATAATTAATGCGATTTACACATAATGAATATTATGCCATTATATTAATAAATGAACGAGATTTATATAGTCAGATTGGCTTGTAGGCCACCTACGACTAACAATCTCCCACTTGGACTAAAGTCAATCACCTTTATATAGTAAGCCTATAGACTCTAGGTGACGCTCAAGCACAATTTGAGCCAACGGCTTTGTCAGTGGATCTGCTACATTGTCGGCGGATGGAACTCTTTCCACTACTACATCTCCTCTGGATATGATCTCTCTGACAAGTTGAAAGTGCCTTAGAATATCTTTCGATTTCTGATGAGACCACGGCTCTTTCACTTGTGCAATAGTCCCATTGTTGTCGCACAACGGCGGAACATGATCAAGGATGCAGGGAAGTATGTCAAGGTCAGTGATGAACTTATTCAACCACACTACTTCCTTGAAAGCTTCAGTTGCAGCGATGTGCTGAGCTTCAGTCGTCGAATCTGCAGTGGTTGCTTGCTTAGAACTCTTTCAGCACACTGTGCCTCCGTTTAATGTAAACACAAATCCAGATGTAGACTTGCTATCATTTGGATCTGACTGAAAACTCGAGTCATTAAAGCCACGTAGTTTTAAGTCACCTCTTCCATAGACAAGAACCATATCCTTAGTTCTTCTCAAGTACTTAAGGATACATTTCACTGCCTTCTAGTGCTCTTCGCCTGGATCAGCCTGAAATCTGCTCGTAACACTTAGAGCAAATGCAACATCAGGCCGTGTACATAGCATGGCATACATGATAGATCCTATGGCAGAAGCATATGGCATTCTATCCATGAATGCCCTCTCATTGGGAGTCTTAGGAGACTGCACCTTTGAGAGATTAATTCCATGTCTCATAGGTATGAGACCACTCTTGGAATTTTTCATACCAAACCTTTTGACTATGGTATCTATGTACAAGGATTGGGTCATTCCAAGCATCCTCTTTGATCTATCTCTATAGATCTGTATTCCCAATATGTAGGATGCTTCTCCCAAATCCATCATGGAGAAGTTTTTCGACAACCAGATCTTTACTGATGACATCATAGCTACCTCATTCACAATGAGTAGTATGTCGTCTACGTAAAGAACTAAGAAGGTGACTGCACTCCCACTGGTCTTCTTGTACACACAAGGCTCATCTTTATTCTTAGTGAAGTTATAAGACTTGACCGCCTCATCAAATCTTATGTTCCAGCTCCGAGAAGCTTGCTTCAGTCCATAAATGGATCTCTGAAGCTTGCACACTTTATCTGGAGATTCTTTGGATGTGAAACCTTCTGGTTGTATCATGTATACTTCTTCCTCAAGATTACCATTGAGGAAGGCGGTCTTCACATCCATCTGCCAGATCTCGTAATTGAGGTGTGCAGCAATGGCGAGTAGAACTCTGATCGATTTTATCATGGCAACTAGAGAGAAAGTCTCGTCATAGTCAATTTCTTGCCTTTTACGATATCCCTTCGCCACTAACTTTGCCTTATAAGTGTCGATCCGTCCATTAGTACTGATCTTTCTTTTAAAGATCCACTTGCAACCGATGGGTACAATACCCTCGGGCAAGTCCTCCAAGTTCCAAACTTGGTTGGTGTACATGGACTGGATTTCTGAGTTCATGGCTTCTCGCCATTTCTCGGCTTCTAGGCCTTTTATGGCCTCCTGGTAGGTTTTAGGATCATCATCCTCATTATATTCTACCTTAGACTCACCTTCAGCGATATGTCCCACATATCGTTCGGGTAGTCTAGGTAATCTACCAGATTTACGAGGCTTATATGTGTGTACTTGAACAGATTCAAGAACTGATGTCTCATCAGATGATAATGCAGTTGTCTGGGGATCTGGAATCTCTTTTAGTACTATTTTACTCCAATTGTCCTCCTGGAGAAGGTATTCCTCTTCTAGGAAGACAGCTTTCCTAGCGACAAATACCTTTTGTTCACCAGGATGGTAAAAATAGTATCCAAAGGTTTCCTTTGGATATCCCACAAACCTGCATTTATCAGTTCGTGATTCCAGCTTGTCTGGATCATGCCTCTTTACATGAGCAGAACAACCCCAAACTTTAACATGTTTAAATTCTGGTTTCCTGTCTTTCCATATCTCATATGGAGTAGAGGCCACAGACTTGCTGGGTACTCTGTTCAGTAGGTATGTTGCTGACCCTAGAGCATACCCCCAGAGGGACACTGGTAATCCTGAAAAGCTCATCATGGATCGCGCCATGTCCAACAAGGTGCGATTCCTCCTTTCTGATACGCCATTCATCTGTGGTGTATATAGAGGGGTCAGCTGAGAAAGGATACCATTTCCTTTAATAATTGTGTGAAATTAGTACTCAAGTATTCTCTTCCTCGATCTGATCGAAGAGCTTTAATACTTTTTCCTAACTGCTTCTCTACCTCATTCTTGAACTCCTTGTGTAACGACCCGCCACCCTATAATCGGGGATCCGATTACTAAATGGGTACCGAATCATTAATTTGGAACCAAACTAGGATCTAAGTAAGTCTGGGAAATAAATAATAAACTAAGCTAAACATTCACATCGCATTGAATTGAAAGGAAAAATGCAGGAATTAAAAATTATTACAATGCGACTCGATACAGCAAATAATTACATACTCCAACAGAAAGGAAATAATTATACATACAGGCTAGAAATAAAATAACAACTACGTCGGGGCATACCCCGGAACAACAGCTGGCGGCGCTCAACTCACAGCCGCACTCCTCTCGCTATGTCTGCCGGGAGTCCTCACCTAAAAACCGCAGGGGTGAGTCTCAAAGAAAAGACTCAGTAGGGATCCTTCGATCCCCACTACCCACGCACACACCCACAAGTGTAAAATACAGCTAAAGGTAAAGTAGCAAGCACAGTGGTAATTACTATTCCTAAATCTTGATGTGAATCACATGCAGTCGAAAAGTATTAAACATGCATATTTTTAAACCAGTCTACTAGGGAACCCACAACCGATGTCTTAAAATAACACGCCAACCACACAAACGATGGTGGGGAAAACACCGACCCGCTGAGACCAAACAGTAACCCCTCGGATAGCACTCTAGCTACTCCGGCCCAACTGGCTCAGGTGGTTACTCCTACCCTCAGCATGAGTGACACTCCGAAAGTACCACACCCACACCGGTACTAGTTGACCCCGGGGTTCACCAGGTGACCCTCTCTCACTAGGCGTCACCCCGCCCACGCCCCCACCGGCGCTGTGCTCCACCCACACCAGCACAGGGTGATAAAGCGCTACAACTGTCACTCCAGGTCCACAGTAACACAAAACCCGGCACAGAGCGATCCAGTCACGTGAAAAGTCTGCGGTCGCACAACACACAACGCAGTGCCATCCGGTCATGAAGAATCCATCATCCTCGAGTACACTAAAAGCATGCATTAACCAACTATCTAGCAGTGTGAACACATTTTACTGGTATGAATTAGTGTAGTTCTGTCTTGAATCGCGTCGCCCAAGGACGACACCATTCAAGCTCCCTGTACTTGTTCATGAAATACCGGTCTCAGAATCTGGCCTAAAAGGCGTCGACACCAGAGGTCGCCTTTTAAGAGGCGTCAACATCCTCAGACGCCAATTGTAATGACTGAGATTTCGGGTTCGGTTTTCGGGCCGGGTTCGGATCGGAACCCTTGGTTTGGACCCTGTGGGGGGGGTCTTGTGACTGCTGACTGAATGGCGTCAGCACTGCTCGACGCCTTTCAAAAGGCGTCAGGTTGTGTGGACGCCATTTAGGTCTGCTGGTTGTTGCGCCACGTGGGCGGGTTTCGGGCCGCGAGGGTACGGCCCCTGTCAGATTTGTCTGAACGGCGTCCACCTCGGTCGACGCGTTTCAGACTGCGACACCTGCGGTGTCAGGGTACGGCGCCAGAGCGTTGTCAGTACGGCCTGTCTTGTCGTCTGAACGGCGTCCGCGGTGGGCGACGCGTTTCAGACCGGTGTCGGTACGGCCGTCCTGTCAGACTGATTGGCGTCTGCCTCGATCGACGCGTTTTAGAGGAGTTCGGGTTGACCCCGCGAGCCTCCCCTTCTTTCCCTCATTTTCGCCTCTCCACTCTCTCTTTTCACCCCCTCCGCTCCCTCCGCCCTCCTTCCTCCCTTCCCTTCCTCTTCTTCCTCTTCCAACTACTCCATAGCTTCCCTACCTCTCACCTCTACCTCCACCACCTTCCTCGCGGCGTTCCCTTCTCCGGACGGCGGCCGACGTCCCGGCGGAGTGGCGGCGTTCTCGAGGATACTGGCGGCGGCGTGGGGCGAGACGGGTCGGCGGCGAGGAGCTTGGAGGAGTTCAAGAACCGGTAGGGGGACGAAACCTTGCATGTGTGCTCGTTGCTTTCGGCGTGATGTGGCGTGTGTGGGGCTAGATTGAGCATGTTTAGGGGGTTTCCTTGACGGAATAACGTTGTTTGTGATCGTGGATTCGTAGCATGATTGTGTGGTTGAGCTTCTCTTCTTCCCCCTTTGATTTTGGGATTTTCGGGGTGCCCGGGGTTCAAGGGTGAAGCCCTCGGGACGAACCAGGAAACCTGGTTTCTGGCGCTAAATGGCGTCGGGCTGGGTCGACGCTTTTCCGAAAGACGTCCGGTCAGCACGACGCGTTTTAGCGCAGAAACCTTCCTGTGTGAGGTTTCCTGAGTTAGGGGTTCTGTGCTAAATGACGTCAATGATGGACGACGCCTTTCAGAAAGACGTCGGGCCATCATGACGCCATTTAGCCAAGAAATGCCCCCGTTTAAGGGTTCTGCAAATCTGGTTTTCTGGGTTGAAAGGCGTCGGGACACCCAGACGCGTTTTAAATGGCGACTTCATTGGTGGACGCGTTTTAAGCGATAATCTGACGTTTAATTGAACCTGTCTAAGGGACTTGAATGGCGTCGACCTCGGTCGACGCGATTCAAGCCAGAAGTGCTATATTGCTGGTTTTTAGCATGTGTTCCACGGTGAAAGTTCTAAGGCATGTTTTATGTTGTACACTGTGATCGAGGACTTATGTGTGAGTGGAATTACAGCATGTTAAATGTGTATGTGTGTGTGTCTGTACAAATATGGATTCGGGATGACTGTGGTTTCCGTTTGTCACCATGGGCTGATGGGAGAAGGGCCATGGTGTCTGTGAGGAGGGGTACTTGTTGTGTTTTACCCTTGGCTGAGACAAGCAGAACCACCTTGAGCCCGTCGGGCCGGAGTAGCTGTGCGCTATCCGAGGGGTTGCTGTTTGGTCTCAGCGGGTCGGGGTTTCCCTTGGTTGTCGTGACAGCTTCTGGCGTGTTTCTTGCTGTGGAGCTGGTGGTGTTTCTGGTGGGAGTTGGTTTACCCATTAGCCAGTGGGCCTGATGTGACCTTTGATCAAGGTTACGAGTGGTACCTATAGCCCTTGGCCTGACGCAGCCCGGGAGAGTTGGGTTTGTGGGTAGTTCCTGTAGCTTCGGCTTGACGGGGGTTCGCCGGTCCCCAGGGCCCTCCTGAAGCGCTGAGGCCTAGCGTGGAGGCAATCCGGACGGTAGGACAGTAGTCTAGACTGCTTGTGTGCACACGTAGCTGGCAGTGGCGGTACACTGAGTCCAGCTAGTCCTAGTTTAGCTCGCTGCCTCACCCTACAGTGCCCCGGAACGCTGTAGGGGTGGACAGGCGTGAGCAGTGGTGGTAGTGTTGGGAGGCGACGTTCGACTTCGGTCGACAGTGTGGTTTAGTCGCTTCGTGGACTTTGACTGTGAGTCGTGACTCTGTGTTGAGTTCTTCGGGTTACTTGGAGTGGTTCTTGTTACACTGCTTACTGTGCGTTTCACATCAGAGTTGGGTGTTGTGTTTACTGCTTTACTTTAATTGCCATATATTCCTGTTGTTACACTTGTGGGCGTGTGAGTGGGAGGCAGGGGATCGGATGATCCCTACTGAGCCCATTTCTGGTGTGGCCCACTCCCTGCGGTTTCAGGTGTGGACCTCGAGGCGAGTGGAAGCGTGGTGTCTTCTCGGTGTGCGGACCAGCAGCTGTCTTAGTTCCGGGGTATGCCCCGATATTGTTGTACTTCCTTCTGCCTGTACTTATTTAATTGTTGGACATGTAATTATTGTTGGACTGTATACGGACATTGTTATTTTCCTTCCCGCGCACTTGCTTACCTTGTGGTCCGTGTGTTTGTTATATTTAGTCCTGTTTAGCACTTACTCCTCCAGACGTGTTGTGTGAGATACGGGTGTGAACCCGTAGTTAATGGGCCGACATCCATTTAGTGACCGGGTCCCCGGTCATAGGATGGCGGGTCGTTACACCAATAGCACAGAAATCCAAAATTTGCATAAAACATTAATCAGGGGATTTCTGCCTTAAAAGGCGTCATGGTGACCCGACGCTATTACAAATCGCGTCGCCCACCCATGACGTCTTTTAGTCCCAGAATCCCCGAACTGACAGAGCCTAAGTGAAACGGTTCCTACCCAAAAGGCGTCACGATGTCCCAACGCCCTTCAAAAAGGCGTCGTCCATGCACGACGTCTTTTAACGCCAGGAGCCAGGTCTGTCTCGAGCCCGAGGGCTCCCCTTTCCACCCCCAAAAACCCTAAAATCATCCAAAACGGAGGAGAAAGAGAGGCAAATCAAATCGTCAAAAACCCACATTCATAGAAATCCCCCATTCCATCAAGAAGAGCTCCTAAACATGCTTATTCTACCCCAAAACTATAGATCTAAAACATGCTTCAAGAGGGAGAACATGGTTTTAACAAAGAATACTAAGGGAATCGTCACCCTACTGGTTACTTGAACTCCTCCAAGCTCCAAGCCGTCTGTAACGACCCTCCATCCTATGACCGGAGACCCGGTCACTAAATGGATGTCGGCCCATTAACTGCAGGTTCACACCCGGATCTCACACAACACATCTGGAGGAGTAAGTGCTAAACAAGGCTAAATATAGCAATCTCACGGACTACAAAGGTAAGCAAGTGCGCAGGAAGGAAAATAACAATGTCCGTATACAGTCCAACAATAATTACATGTCCAACAATTAAATAAGTACAGGCAGAAGGAAGTACAACAACATCGGGGCATACCCCAGAACTAAGACAGCTGCTGGTCCGCCCACCAAGAAGACACCACGCTTCTGCTGCGCCACGAGGTCCACACCTGAAACCGCAGGGAGTGAGCCACACCAGAAATGGGCTCAGTAGGGATCATCCGATCCCCTGCCTCCCACTCACACACCCACAAGTGTAACAACAGGAATATATGGCAATTAAGTAAAGCAGTAAACATAGCACCCAATTCTGATATGAAACGCACGATAAGCAGTGTAGTAAGAACCATTCTAAACAACCCGAAGAACCCAACACAGAGTAACGTCTCACAGCCAAAGTCCACGAAGCGACTGAACCACACTGTCGACCGAAGTCAAACGTCGCCTCCCAACACTACCACCACAGCTCACGCCTGTCCACCCCTACAGTGTTCCGGGGCACTGTAGGGTGAGGCAGTGAGTCAAACTAGGACTAGCTGGAACCAGTGTACCACCACTGCCAGCTACGTGTGCACACAAGCAGTCTAGACTACTGTCCTACCGTCCGGATTGCCTCCACGCTAGGCCTCAGCGCTTCAGGAGGGCCCTGGGGACCGGCGAACCCCCGTCAAGCCGAAGCTACAGGAACTACCCACAAACCCAAATCTCCCGGGCTGCGTCAGGCCAAAGGGGTAAGGGTACCACTCGTAACCTTGATCAAAGGTCACATCAGGCCCAGTGGCTAAAGGGTAAGCCAACTCCAACAGTACCACCACCAGCTCCACAGCAAGAAACACGCCGGAAGCTGCCACGACAAACAAGGGAAACCCCGACCCGCTGAGGACAAACAGCGACCCCTCGGATAGCACATCGGCTACTCCGGCCCGTCGGGCTCAAGGCGATCCTGCTTCCCTCAGCCAAAGGTAAAACACAACATGTACCCCTTCTCCCACCAGTACAGCTCACAGACACCATGACCCTGTCCCCATCGGTCCATGGTGACAAACGTAAATCACAGTTATTCCGATTCCGTATTCGCATAAGCACACACACACACAACATGATTCCATTCACACAGGAGTCCTCAGTCTCAGCGTACAACATGAAGCATGCAATTGAAATCATCCCACAGTGGAGCACATGGTGAAAACCAGGATTTCACATCTCTGTCTTGAATCGCGTCGACCGAGGTCGACGCCATTCAAGTCCCTCAGACAGGTTCATTTAACAGTCAGATAATTTCCTGAAACGCGTCGTCATAGGGAGTCGCCTATCTAAAACGCGTCCAGGTCCACAGACGCCATTCACACATGAATTCCAGATTTACAGACCCTCACTCGGGGCGATTTTCCTGTCTAAATGGCATCATGATGTCCCGACGCCCTTCTGAAAGGCGTCGTCCATCCATGACGTCATTTAGCTCCAGAACCCCTAACACGGGAAACCTCAAACAGGGAGGTTTCTGCCCTAAAAGGCGTCGTACTACCCTGACGCCCTTCTGAAAGGCGTCGACCAGGCACGACGCCGTTTAGCGCTAGAAACCAGGTTTCCTGGTTCAACCCGAGGGTTTCTCCCTTAACCCCAAACACCCCGAAAAGCCCCAAAACAATAAGGGGAGGAAGAAGCATTCATCTATCACAGGCATGCTACGAAACCACGATCACAAGCACAGCCATTCCCACAGGAAAACCCCCTAAACATGCTCAATCTAGCCCAAACACATCATGTTACGCCAAGGAACACACGAGCAACACATGCAAGGTTCGTCCCCCTACCGGTTCTTGAACTCCTCCAAGTTCCTCGCCGCCGGTACGCCGCACCGCAGACCGCCGCCGGTACCCTCGAGGACGTCGCCACTCCGCCGGGACGTCGGCCACCGTCCGGAGAAGGGAACGCCACGAAGGAGGTGGTGGAGGTAGAGGTGAGAGGTAAGGAGGCTATGGAGTGATTGGAAGAGGAAGAAGAGGAAGGGAAGGGGAAAAGAGAGTCGGAGGGGTCGGAGAGGGCGAGGAGAGAGAGAGTGAAGGCGAGAATGAGGGAAAGAAGGGGAGGCTCGCGGAGTCAATCCGAATCCAGCTAAAACGCATCGATCGAGGTAGACGCCTATCAGTCTGACAGGACGGCCGTACTGACGGCGGTCTGAAACGCGTCGCCCACCGTGGACGCCGTTCAGACGACAGGACAGGCCGTACTGACAACGCTCTGGCGCCGCACCCTGACATCGCAGAGGCCACAGTCTGAATCGCGTCGGCCAACCTGGACGCCGTTCAGACGGTGTGACCGGGGCCGTACTCTCGCGGCCCGAAACCCGCCCACGTGGCGCAACAACCAACAGACCTAAATGGCGTCTACACAACCTGACGCCTTTTGAAAGGCGTCGAGCAGTGCTGACGCCATTCAGCCAGAAATCTCAAGACCCCCCACAGGGTCCAAACCAAGGGATCCGACCCGAAAACAGAACCCGAAACCTCAGTCCTTACATTCTCCCCCCCTTAAAAGAATTTCGTCCTCGAAATTGCAACCGCTCAACGCTCAACTCGGCTAACCATCACACGCCGACACACACCGATCACAACAATCATTCTCACCAATCACCAACGCAGGGTTCCAACACATCCACGTCAAGTTACCTAAGATTCTCAATTCTGACAAAAGCCGATAGATCAAAATATCCACACACTAGCAAGGCACAAATTACAAAACCGATTTCTCCACCAACCCAATTACACACAAGTGCCACACGAGTTCACAATCACCACAGAAAAAGGTAAGATAAAAGTGCTCTTCTAGCACAACCTCCCGGACCTCCACAAGGAGACGCGACTCCAATCACACCTCGAACACTCACTAACCGCTCGGTCCCTGACCTGCCTGGTTCTTCTGGGGATAGTTCCTCGCGAGATGTCCCTTCCGACCACAGGCGAAACAGCTACCAGTGATCAAGTGACATATCCGGTTGTCATGAAACCTGCTACATCGGGGACAACGATCAGCAGTGCCTCGCCTCGCCTCCTGCTGCCAGCTGACCTCTGTCTCCATCTGCGGAACCGAACCATCCTCATCCTCGTCATAAGGTACCTCTCGGAACTCGACCTCAAAGGAACTCGGATCACCTGACGAAAAGGCTGTCGATCTATCCCTGCTCTGCTGCTTCCCCTGTGCCGAATGCTCCGATTCCCTTGCCGTGTGTTGGAACTGCATCTCCATTGCTGCCGCGCACTGAACCGCTGATGCCAAATCCTTACAACAATGGGCCGCCACAAACTCTCTCAGATCATGCCGAAGTCCATCCACAAATTTCTCTGTCCTAAGGTCCTCACGCTCAGATATATGTGGAGCAAATCTTCCCAGAGCTACAAATTTCATCTGGTACTCTAGAACTGACAAATCATCCTGCACCAACTCCATAAACTCCCTTTCCTTGGCCCTATGAACGTGCCTCGGAAAGTACTGTCCACTAAACTCTCTCACGAAGCCTTCCCAAGGAATCTCTCTCAAAGGCCTATCTGGAAACATCAACCCCTTGATGGTAACCCACCAATCATAAGCATCGCCCTTCAGCAAGTAGGTTGCCAACAAGGTCTTGTCACTCTCAGCACATTCTAAGACATCAAACACCTTCTCCACTTCCTTAACCCACTGAGCTGCCGCATCTGGAATAGGTTGACCCGTGAAAGAAGGGGGCTTCAGCTTCAAGAACCGCTCCACCACCACGGATTGTCCACCTCGGGAACTGGACCCCTCACTTCCATCTCCCTCGTGATATCTAGACATAGCCCCAATCATAGCTTCCATAAAATGATCCATATTATGACCTTCTGCCCTCGAACCACCACCATTTGCTCTCGCATCCCGAGCCACCGGAGCTCTCCGCTTCGGCGCCATCGCTGCCCCACAACACGCAAATCGAACCAGAACACGTCAAAACTTATCAATCTACACCAGCAGCCATCGCCTGTACTGACTCGTACTTATTGTTGGACCATAATATCTAACCCAGTTTATCACATACTCGACCAGACTGAGCTCTGATACCAACTGTAACGACCCGCCATCCTATGACCGGAGACCCGGTCACTAAATGGATGTCGGCCCATTAACTGCGGGTTCACACCCGGATCTCACACAACACATCTGGAGGAGTAAGTGCTAAACAAGTCTAAATATAGCAATCTCACGGACTACAAAGGTAAGCAAGTGCGCAGGAAGGAAAATAACAATGTCCGTATACAGTCCAACAATAATTACATGTCCAACAATTAAATAAGTACAGGCAGAAGGAAGTACAACAACATCGGGGCATACCCCGGAACTAAGACATCTACTGGTCCGCACACCAAGAAGACACCACGCTTCTGCCGCGCTACGAGGTCCACACCTGAAACCGCAGGGAGTGAGCCACACCAGAAATGGGCTCAGTAGGGATCATCCGATCCCCTGCCTCCCACTCACACACCCACAAGTGTAACAACAGGAATATATGGCAATTAAGTAAAGCAATAAACATAGCACCCAACTCTGATATGAAACGCACGATAAGCAGTGTAGCAAGAACCATTCTAAACAACCCGAAGAACCCAACACAGAGTAACGTCTCACAGCCAAAGTCCACGAAGCGACTGAACCACACTGTCGACCGAAGTCAAACGTCGCCTCCCAACACTACCACCATAGCTCAAGCCTGTCCACCCCTACAGTGTTCCGGGGCACTGTAGGGTGAGGCAGTGAGTCAAACTAGGACTAGCTGGAACCAGTGTACCACCACTGCCAGCTACGTGTGCACACAAGCAGTCTAGACTACTGTCCTACCGTCCGGATTGCCTCCACGCTAGGCCTCAGCGCTTCAGGAGGGCCCTGGGGACCGGCGAACCCCCGTCAAGCCGAAGCTACAGGAACTACCCACAAACCCAAATCTCCCGGGCTGCGTCAGGCCAAAGGGGTAAGGGTACCACTCGTAACCTTGATCAAAGGTCACATCAGGCCCAGTGGCTAAAGGGTAAGCCAACTCCAACAGTACCACCACCAGCTCCACAGCAAGAAACACGCCGGAAGCTGCCACGACAAACAAGGGAAACCCCGACCCGCTGAGGACAAACAGCGACCCCTCGGATAGCACATCGGCTACTCCGGCCCGTCGGGCTCAAGGCGATCCTGCTTCCCTCAGCCAAAGGTAAAACACAACATGTACCCCTTCTCCCACCAGTACAGCTCACAGACACCATGACCCTGTCCCCATCGGTCCATGGTGACAAACGTAAATCACAGTTATTCCGATTCCGTATTCGCATAAGCACACACACACACAACATGATTCCATTCACACAGGAGTCCTCAGTCTCAGCGTACAACATGAAGCATGCAATTGAAATCATCCCACAGTGGAGCACATGGTGAAAACCAGGATTTCACATCTCTGTCTTGAATCGCGTCGACCGAGGTCGACGCCATTCAAGTCCCTCAGACAGGTTCATTTAACAGTCAGATAATTTCCTGAAACGCGTCGTCATAGGGAGTCGCCTATCTAAAACGCGTCCAGGTCCACAGACGCCATTCACACATGAATTCCAGATTTACAGACCCTCACTCGGGGCGATTTTCCTGTCTAAATGGCATCATGATGTCCCGACGCCCTTCTGAAAGGCGTCGTCCATCCATGACGTCATTTAGCTCCAGAACCCCTAACACGGGAAACCTCAAACAGGGAGGTTTCTGCCCTAAAAGGCGTCGTACTACCCTGACGCCCTTCTGAAAGGCGTCGACCAGGCACGACGCCGTTTAGCGCTAGAAACCAGGTTTCCTGGTTCAACCCGAGGGTTTCTCCCTTAACCCCAAACACCCCGAAAAGCCCCAAAACAATAAGGGGAGGAAGAAGCATTCATCTATCACAGGCATGCTACGAAACCACGATCACAAGCACAGCCATTCCCACAGGAAAACCCCCTAAACATGCTCAATCTAGCCCAAACACATCATGTTACGCCAAGGAACACACGAGCAACACATGCAAGGTTCGTCCCCCTACCGGTTCTTGAACTCCTCCAAGTTCCTCGCCGCCGGTACGCCGCACCGCAGACCGCCGCCGGTACCCTCGAGGACGTCGCCACTCCGCCGGGACGTCGGCCACCGTCCGGAGAAGGGAACGCCACGAAGGAGGTGGTGGAGGTAGAGGTGAGAGGTAAGGAGGCTATGGAGTGATTGGAAGAGGAAGAAGAGGAAGGGAAGGGGAAAAGAGAGTCGGAGGGGTCGGAGAGGGCGAGGAGAGAGAGAGTGAAGGCGAGAATGAGGGAAAGAAGGGGAGGCTCGCGGAGTCAATCCGAATCCAGCTAAAACGCATCGATCGAGGTAGACGCCTATCAGTCTGACAGGACGGCCGTACTGACGGCGGTCTGAAACGCGTCGCCCACCGTGGACGCCGTTCAGACGACAGGACAGGCCGTACTGACAACGCTCTGGCGCCGCACCCTGACATCGCAGAGGCCACAGTCTGAATCGCGTCGGCCAACCTGGACGCCGTTCAGACGGTGTGACCGGGGCCGTACTCTCGCGGCCCGAAACCCGCCCACGTGGCGCAACAACCAACAGACCTAAATGGCGTCTACACAACCTGACGCCTTTTGAAAGGCGTCGAGCAGTGCTGACGCCATTCAGCCAGAAATCTCAAGACCCCCCACAGGGTCCAAACCAAGGGATCCGACCCGAAAACAGAACCCGAAACCTCAGTCCTTACATTCTCCCCCCCTTAAAAGAATTTCGTCCTCGAAATTGCAACCGCTCAACGCTCAACTCGGCTAACCATCACACGCCGACACACACCGATCACAACAATCATTCTCACCAATCACCAACGCAGGGTTCCAACACATCCACGTCAAGTTACCTAAGATTCTCAATTCTGACAAAAGCCGATAGATCAAAATATCCACACACTAGCAAGGCACAAATTACAAAACCGATTTCTCCACCAACCCAATTACACACAAGTGCCACACGAGTTCACAATCACCACAGAAAAAGGTAAGATAAAAGTGCTCTTCTAGCACAACCTCCCGGACCTCCACAAGGAGACGCGACTCCAATCACACCTCGAACACTCACTAACCGCTCGGTCCCTGACCTGCCTGGTTCTTCTGGGGATAGTTCCTCGCGAGATGTCCCTTCCGACCACAGGCGAAACAGCTACCAGTGATCAAGTGACATATCCGGTTGTCATGAAACCTGCTACATCGGGGACAACGATCAGCAGTGCCTCGCCTCGCCTCCTGCTGCCAGCTGACCTCTGTCTCCATCTGCGGAACCGAACCATCCTCATCCTCGTCATAAGGTACCTCTCGGAACTCGACCTCAAAGGAACTCGGATCACCTGACGAAAAGGCTGTCGATCTATCCCTGCTCTGCTGCTTCCCCTGTGCCGAATGCTCCGATTCCCTTGCCGTGTGTTGGAACTGCATCTCCATTGCTGCCGCGCACTGAACCGCTGATGCCAAATCCTTACAACAATGGGCCGCCACAAACTCTCTCAGATCATGCCGAAGTCCATCCACAAATTTCTCTGTCCTAAGGTCCTCACGCTCAGATATATGTGGAGCAAATCTTCCCAGAGCTACAAATTTCATCTGGTACTCTAGAACTGACAAATCATCCTGCACCAACTCCATAAACTCCCTTTCCTTGGCCCTATGAACGTGCCTCGGAAAGTACTGTCCACTAAACTCTCTCACGAAGCCTTCCCAAGGAATCTCTCTCAAAGGCCTATCTGGAAACATCAACCCCTTGATGGTAACCCACCAATCATAAGCATCGCCCTTCAGCAAGTAGGTTGCCAACAAGGTCTTGTCACTCTCAGCACATTCTAAGACATCAAACACCTTCTCCACTTCCTTAACCCACTGAGCTGCCGCATCTGGAATAGGTTGACCCGTGAAAGAAGGGGGCTTCAGCTTCAAGAACCGCTCCACCACCACGGATTGTCCACCTCGGGAACTGGACCCCTCACTTCCATCTCCCTCGTGATATCTAGACATAGCCCCAATCATAGCTTCCATAAAATGATCCATATTATGACCTTCTGCCCTCGAACCACCACCATTTGCTCTCGCATCCCGAGCCACCGGAGCTCTCCGCTTCGGCGCCATCGCTGCCCCACAACACGCAAATCGAACCAGAACACGTCAAAACTTATCAATCTACACCAGCAGCCATCGCCTGTACTGACTCGTACTTATTGTTGGACCATAATATCTAACCCAGTTTATCACATACTCGACCAGACTGAGCTCTGATACCAACTGTAACGACCCGCCATCCTATGACCGGAGACCCGGTCACTAAATGGATGTCGGCCCATTAACTGCGGGTTCACACCCGGATCTCACACAACACATCTGGAGGAGTAAGTGCTAAACAAGTCTAAATATAGCAATCTCACGGACTACAAAGGTAAGCAAGTGCGCAGGAAGGAAAATAACAATGTCCGTATACAGTCCAACAATAATTACATGTCCAACAATTAAATAAGTACAGGCAGAAGGAAGTACAACAACATCGGGGCATACCCCGGAACTAAGACATCTACTGGTCCGCACACCAAGAAGACACCACGCTTCTGCCGCGCCACGAGGTCCACACCTGAAACCGCAGGGAGTGAGCCACACCAGAAATGGGCTCAGTAGGGATCATCCGATCCCCTGCCTCCCACTCACACACCCACAAGTGTAACAACAGGAATATATGGCAATTAAGTAAAGCAATAAACATAGCACCCAACTCTGATATGAAACGCACGATAAGCAGTGTAGCAAGAACCATTCTAAACAACCCGAAGAACCCAACACAGAGTAACGTCTCACAGCCAAAGTCCACGAAGCGACTGAACCACACTGTCGACCGAAGTCAAACGTCGCCTCCCAACACTACCACCATAGCTCATGCCTGTCCACCCCTACAGTGTTCCGGGGCACTGTAGGGTGAGGCAGTGAGTCAAACTAGGACTAGCTGGAACCAGTGCCACTGCCAGCTACGTGTGCACACAAGCAGTCTAGACTACTGTCCTACCGTCCGGATTGCCTCCACGCTAGGCCTCAGCGCTTCAGGAGGGCCCTGGGGACCGGCGAACCCCCGTCAAGCCGAAGCTACAGGAACTACCCACAAACCCAAATCTCCCGGGCTGCGTCTGGCCAAAGGGCTAAGGGTACTACTCGTAACCTTGATCAAAGGTCACATCAGGCCCAGTGGCTAAAGGGTAAGCCAACTCCAACAGTACCACCACCAGCTCCACAGCAAGAAACACGCCGGAAGCTGCCACGACAAACAAGGGAAACCCCGACCCGCTGAGGACAAACAGCGACCCCTCGGATAGCACACCGGCTACTCCGGCCCGTCGGGCTCAAGGCGATCCTGCTTCCCTCAGCCAAAGGTAAAACACAACATGTACCCCTTCTCCCATCGGTACAGCTCACAGACACCATGACCCTGACCCCATCGGTCCATGGTGACAAACGTAAATCACAGTTATTCCGATTCCATATTCGCATAAGCACACACACACACAACATGATTCCATTCACACAGGAGTCCTCAGTCTCAGCGTACAACATGAAGCATGCAATTGAAATCATCCCACAGTGAAGCACATGGTGAAAACCAGGATTTCACATCTCTGTCTTGAATCGCGTCGACCGAGGTCGACGCCATTCAAGTCCCTCAGACAGGTTCACTTAACAGTCAGATAATTTCCTGAAACGCGTCGTCATAGGGAGTCGCCTATCTAAAACGCGTCCAGGTCCACAGACGCCATTCACACATGAATTCCAGATTTACAGACCCTCACTCGGGGTGATTTTCCTGTCTAAATGGCATCATGATGTCCCGACGCCCTTCTGAAAGGCGTCGTCCATCCATGACGTCATTTAGCGCCAGAACCCCTAACACGGGAAACCTCAAACAGGGAGGTTTCTGCCCTAAAAGGCGTCGTACTGCCCTGACGCCCTTCTGAAAGGCGTCGACCATGCACGACGCCATTTCGCGCCAGAAACCAGGTTTCCTGGTTCAACCCGAGGGTTTCTCCCTTAACCCCAAACACCCCGAAAAGCCCCAAAACAAGAAGAGGAGGAAGAAGCATTCATTTATCACAGGCATGTTACGAAACCACGATCACAAGCACAGCCATTCCCACAGGAAAACCCCCTAAACATGCTCAATCTAGCCCAAACACATCATGTTACGCCAAGGAACACACGAGCAACACATGCAAGGTTCGTCCCCCTACCGGTTCTTGAACTCCTCCAAGTTCCTCGCCGCCAGTACGCCGCACCGCAGACCGCCGCCGGTACCCTCGAGGACGCCGCCACTCCGCCGGGACGTCGGCCGCCGTCCGGAGAAGGGAACGCCACGAAGGAGGTGGTGGAGGTAGAGGTGAGAGGTAAGGAGGCTATGGAGTGATTGGAAGAGGAAGAAGAGGAAGGGAAGGGGAAAAGAGAGTCGGAGGGGGCGGAGAGGGCGAGGAGAGAGAGAGTGAAGGCGAGAATGAGGGAAATAAGGGGAGGCTCGCGGAGTCAATCCGAATCCAGCTAAAACGCGTCGATCGAGGTAGACGCCTATCAGTCTGACAGGAGGGCCGTACTGACAGCGGTCTGAAACGCGTCGCCCACCGTGGACGCCGTTCAGACGACAGGACAGGCCGTACTGACAACGCTCTGGCGTCGCACCCTGACATCGCAGAGGCCACAGTCTGAATCGCGTCGGCCAACCTGGACGTCGTTCAGACGATGTGACCGGGGCCGTACTCTCGCGGCCCGAAACCCGCCCACGTGGCGCAACAACCAACAGACCTAAATGGCGTCTACACAACCTGACGCCTTTTGAAAGGCGTCGAGAAGTGCTGACGCCGTTCAGCCAGAAATCTCAAGACCCCCCACAGGGTCCAAACCAAGGGATCCGACCCGAAAACAGAACCCGAAACCTCAGTCCTTACACCGTCAACCCGTCTCGCCCCACGCCGCCGCCGGTACCGCCGTGGTCGTCCTTACTCCACCGGGACATCGGCCGCCGTCCGGAGAGTAAACGCCGCGGTGGAAGTGGAGGTGGTAGTGGTGGGAGCTAGGTGGGTGATGGAGTGGAGGCAAAGATGAAGTGGTGGGAGGAAAAGAGGGAGTAGAAGGGGCCACCGCCGGAATTCGTCGGAAGGGAGGAGAGAAAGGGAGAAGGAAGAAAATGAGGGAAAGAAGGAGGGCTCGCGGGGTTAACCAGAGACTGGCTAAAACGCGTCGATGTGGACGGACGCCTATCAGATGACGTGACTGCCGCTCTGACAGGACTCTGAAACGCATCATTCCATCAAGACGCAGTTCAGGAGACATGTCAGGGCCGTACTCTGACAACCCAGAGTCGCAGTCTGAAAGGCGTCGTCCCACGCAGACGCCGTTCAGACGACACGACAGGGACGTACTCTCGCGGCTCAAAGCCAGCCCACGTGGCACCTACGTGGCAGAACCTAAAACGCGTCTGCAACGGTGGACGCCGTTCAAAACGCGTCTCGAGGTCTTGACGCGAAACGTCCCAGAGCCTCAGCCCCCTACTAGGGCCAGAATTACAGGGTCCGACCGCGAAAATCGGATCCGAAAGTCTCAATCCTTACACCTTGAACTTCTCAAATGCTTCCAACTTGTACTTCATTAAGTACACATAGCCGAATCTTGAGAAGTGATCGATGAATGTGATGAAGTATGAATAGCCACCTTTGGCTTAGGTGGACATTGGACCACATACATCCGAATGTATTAGTTCCAAAATGTCCTTGGCACATTTTCTATGTCCAGTAAACGGAGATTTTGTTATCTTTCCCATAAGGCAGGATTCATATGTCGCAAATGATTCATAATCAAATGCAGTTAAATAACCATGCTTGTGCAACCTTTGCAACCTGCTTTCACCAATATGCCCAAGTCTACAATGCCACATGTAAGCTTGGTTCACACAATTCTTGCTCTTCTTAAGAACATTATCAATATGAAGATTGCAATAAGAAAAATCTAAAAGATATAGACCGTTGACCAAAGATGCGAAAGTTATTGATTTATTGCCATAATAAATCCAACAACTTCAATTCTCAATAGTCAACCTATATCCTATCTTGTCCAAACAAGATATTGATATAATATTCTTTATTATGTTAGGAACATCATAACAATCTTCTAATAGTAAGGCGTCTCCTGATGGAAGCCTGAGGTTTGCTGTCCCAACAGCAATCGCTGCAACTTTTGCGCCGTTTCCTAGCCTCAATTCCACCTCGCCTTGTCTCAGCTTGCGCTTACTTGTCAGCATTTGTGCATCATGACAGTATGAGAAGCACATCCGGTATCTAATACCCAAGATGTGGAGGCTCCAACTGACAAGTTGATATCTATCATATAGATATCTGAAGCTTCAGACAGCTTCACCTTTCCATGAGCTTTATCGTTAAGGAACTCCTTGCAGTTCCTCTTCCAGTGACCATACTGCTTACAATAGAAGCAGTCACCCTTTACTACTCTTTTGCCTTTGTCCTTCGATCTTTTATCGTATGCGATCATTTCTGTCTCAGAAGCATCTAATGCCGATTCAACAGGATGATCAACATCAAAGGTGTAGGCAATCTGCTCAGATCTGAAGACATTCTTCAAGTATCTGAGCCAATCTGAGTAGATCAGGTAAGTCAAATGGGCATCAAGTATGCCACGGAGTGGGTTATTCGGCGACATAATTCCCTATAGGAGATAAGTAAAATCTATTCAACAGATGTTCAATTATTAAAGATAAAACAAGACATGGTCTTTTGTTCAAGTTTTAACTCCCACTAATTTTCGACGGATAGTCTCCTAGTGGGGATCAGAATCTCAATGACTTGCAGTACAGCCTTGTGGATAGCACAACAAACTATATTACAATCAAAGAGCACCCAACTCATGGGACTTGCAACTCCTTACAATATCTGATCATAGCTTCGGTCCCAGAGATTTAATGGCCTTGTGGATAGCACAACAAACCACTAATTCTGGTCTAAGCTAACCATCATTACGCGACGAGCATAGATTTGCATAAAGCCTTTGTGGATAGCACAACAAAGCTACATGGTTCATCTACCCCGATCATATAGGCATCTAATGCCATAGCCATAGTTTATCCTCCCAATTAAACAGGCCTTGTGGATAGCACAACAAACCTACCTAAAGTGATTCGAATCCTATGACTATAACGATGGTGGACCACGCGGTAAGTTCTTAACTACTCGTGTTACGGCTTAGAGTTTATCTGAGGGTATTTGGATAACTTTTATCTTGGTCTCTCTTAGGTGATAGTATATAAATATATCGTATATATTTACTAAATACTATACCTATTTTGATTAACAATCAAAAGAAAACAATGCATCACATACATGTCTAGTGTGGTCATGGATAGCACTGTGGGATTGACTGGAGCCAACAGTTAAATGCACACACAATCTAACACAACAATTATATTAGATAACATGCAAACACATAGGCAAGAGATCTTCATCTTTTCGCCTTCCTGGTTGCAAATGTGGATCGTCCTCGCTCCTACCTCGGTTGCCTCGATCAGATTACATTAATTTTAGAATTACATGTAATTAGAAGAGAACCTTATGGCGAGTACAGGAGAGAGGGAGGTAGAAATAAATCAGAGAATGTGAGAGGGCGAGATATGCAGATCTCTATTTATTAAAAATTTAATAAACATCTATCATTCATCCACGATCCATACAAACACATCATTCATCACATGAATAATTAAATAAGTGCATATCCATGACCACGGTGTGTTTTAAACATCCCACGCATGATTCAACGCATCATATGGCTAAAATAAAAGAGTTTTCAAAATATATAATTTTGGTTTTCAAAAAACTGGAATCCAATCAAAATTGGTATTTGAATTTCGAAAACACTTTTAATTAACTTATCATGCTATCAAATCTAATTTAAAAGCATCAAAACACACATCACATGTGCACACACTCCAAATTAATAATTCCAGATTATTCCATGCAAATTAGAATAATTCTAATAATCTAACACTTAGATTAAACCATATTAATAATCTAACACTTAGACTATTAATAATTAATTACTAATCTAACTCTTAGATCAATAAATCAAAATTAATTATTAATTTTACACTTAAATTAATAATCAACACTAATAAGTTATTAACAATTAATCTAACTCTTAGATTAAATTAATTAATTAATGTTAATGACTAGTTTAACTTTTAAACTAGTAATTAATGCAAATTAATTATTAAATACTAATCTAACTATTAGACCAGTTTATTAATGTTAATTATTAATTTAACTCTTAAACTAATAATTAACATCAATGTAAATTAGTAACTTCTAATTAAACCTTTATATTAGTTAATTAAAACTAATTATCAATTTAACATTTAAACTGACAATTAATTCCAGTTAACTAATAATTACTAACTTAACACTTAAGTTAGTCAATTAAAATTAATTATTAATTTAACATTTAAATTAATAACCAATTCCAATTATTAACAACACTTGTCAATAATAATGATTCTTAATCAATAGGGCCCAATTAAAATAAATTGAATAATTATTAACAACAACTTGTCAATAATTGGATTTCAACTAATTGTATACAAAATCTATTTGGACATAATCATATTATTATTCAATTTAATTATTTAATAGGGCTTGGGGCTTGCTTGGGGTCCAGCCAAGAGGGTTCACTGGCTCAAGCCAATGGCTCGGCCAGAAGCCTAAACCAGGGCCAAGCCAGGCCCCTGGCTCGAGCCAGGGCTAGAGCCCCTGGCTCATGCCTCCCCAGGCCCGGTCCAACCGGGTTTGGTTCGGTCCAACGGGACCGGCAGAGGGGGTTGGTCCGCCCGGGCTTCTTCCCCAGCTGAACCCTAACCTGCGTTTGCAGGTTTCAGGCGGCGGGAGGGGTTCTTGCCAGGGCCGGTGGCGGCGGCCCACGCCGGTGGCCGGCAGCCCGGTCCTGGCCAGCGATGGTCCCAGCATCAGTGTGCCTCCCGGCGCCGGCATCCCTTCCGGAGAGGCCCAACAAGGTTGGCCAAGACCCTTCTATCTCCCTAATTATTTCTGGTTTTTTAAAACCGTGGGACCAAAGAAGAGATCCTCTTCAATCCAACCACCTCCAACAGGTTTTTCGGCGATGGCCTCGAAGCCCAGTGGTGCCACACAACCCTTTGGACTATCCGGGGCCATCCACACCTCCCCAACGATTGGGGATGCCCAAATGAAGCCGTAGAGTGTGTCCGGAACACACAATTCTTCGTCCGACGAAGAACGCGAAAAACCCAAAAAATAATATCGAAAATTGCAGAACAATTAATTTTGTGTTCATCGTATGAACACATATCCAAAAAACAATCGATCTATAAGCACGAAATAATTTCAAGGAAAAATTAATTCAGAGATCGAAACGGGACGAGAAACAGTGGAACCTGGCTCTGATACCACTGTTGGGTTTTCTCGAGTTTCTCCAAATCTCCTGCGCAGCAGAAATAAAATAAAAACGGAGATCCGAATCCCGTTTCGAAAATTCTAAAAATACGATAATCGAATTATCGAAGTCCTACCGTGTGCGGATTCGAATCCACAACCGTTCGGTTCCATCGGTGCGACACCGCAAGCCGTGCAAGCGCTCGGCCTCTAGCGGAGTCCACGCGATCCTCCTCGCGACGAATATCCTCACATTTCTGGTTCTTCGCAGCCCATGAAACCTCCGCCGGTCGCCGCAACGATCGCCGCAACGCGCGGACCATTTCCCGTCGAACGGGAGTCGGAGAAGCGGCGGAACATATCTGAATTTGTTTGGGATGCTAGAAAGAGAGAGAAACAGAGGAGGGGCGGCTAGGGTTAGCAGCAGCTTGGCCTGCTCAGCCCATTCGCTATGTTTTATACTAACCGTTCGGTTTTTCATAAAAAACCCCTGGTTTATATAAAACCTACTTATTTATCCATCGCCTTGAGAATCATTTGCGTGTGACCCTCTAGGCCCAATTACCAGTCCGCTTAATAGCCCAATAAGCCTAGTGACTCCTCACTAGCTTTATTAATCAATTAATAACTCTTTATTAATTAATTCATCAATTGAATTGATGTCGCACATCGAATTCGACCAGGCCTCCGATCACGTTGGGTGCCAAGAAACACCGCGTGAACCCGGAAGGTATCGGGGTTAAGTAACCCACTCTTGGAACCTTTCCGCCGACAGTTACCGCGTGGATATAATCCTTCATTCGTACAATGCTCTCGAGTGAACTCAAGGTATGGCGTGCTGTCAAATCCTAATCGGTCGACTCACTTGGATTAGATGCCGCTGATGAATATCGAAAAACTCCTTTCCCGATATTATCGTCCGCCCTGGCCAGGGACTTTCGCCCATCCTTCTTAGAGCATTCTCTCTCTAAGTACCAAGAGCGAATGATTCCATTTTGACACGCAATTCCCTTCGATGGTATTCTGCTGTACCCAATCCTCGGCGATTTAGAATCCCGTGGCTAGAGATTTGTAAACCAAGGTCAAAGTACAGAAGTCCACCGACAAAGTGTCCTTGGTGTCTCAGGTCCGAGGACCATCCACGCAACTGTGACTATAGAATCAAGCTGGTTGACAGTGAGGTACAATACTATCCAGCGATTCAGTCGGATAAGTTCAGTGAACTCATTCTCCAATGAGCACCTACAGATTCGCCTTAGTGTCTCTACACAAGTGACATATGAGATCCGTCACCCTCATCATATGAGCAGGAGTAATCTGTACTAGTCTAACCGGATATCCGATGTCCTTCTCATATATCCTCTGACTAGGAACGATTAAGAATGTGTGTGTTTAAATGATAGTCTCATTAGTATGATCTCATCATAATTTGATCACTATAGCACATATTCACGGACTTCATTATGAAATGATAATTAATGCGATTGACACATAATGAATATTAAGCCATTATATTAATAAATGAACGAGATTTACATAGTCAGATTGGCTTGTAGGCCACTTAAGACTAACAGAAGGATGGTTCTCTGAGGTTGTGTATTGATTATAGACAGCTGAACCAGGTGACGATAAAGAACAAGTACCCACTTCCGAGGATCGATGATCTGATGGATCAGTTGCAGTCTGCGAAGGTGTTTTCAAAGATTGACTTAAGATCAGGGTATTATCAGATGAGATCCGTGAGGTTGATGTTAGTAAGACGGCCTTTAGGACTCAGTATGGACATTATGAGTTTTTGGTTATGCCTTTTGGCTTGACCAATACTCTGGCGGCTTTTATGGATTTGATGAACCGGGTCTTCAGTTTGTGGTGGTATTTGTAGATGATATTTTGGTATACTCTTCTTCTGAGGAAGAGCAAGCCACACATCTTCAGGTGGTATTACAGGTTCTGAGAGAGCACCAGCTCTATGCCAAGTTTAGTAAGTGTGAGTTCTGGCAAATTAGGTGCATTTCCTAGGGCATGTCATTTCTGGAGATGGCATTGCAGTGGATCCAGACAAGATTGAGACAGTGATGGACTGGAGCAGATCGACAACAGTAACTGAGATCAAGAGCTTCTTGGGGTTAGCAGAATATTATAGACGGTTTGTCTAGGGTTTTTCTTCGATAGCGACTCCCTTGTCGAGGATGACTCGTAAGGGAGTTTGTTTCGTGTGGACCGAGGAGTGTGAGCGGAGTTTCATTGAGTTGAAGACTCGCCTCACTTCTGCTCCAATGCTGGTACTTCCATCTGGTTCCGATGGATTTGTGGTTTATTCAGATACATCTCGTCAAGGTTTGGGTGCAGTTCTGATGCAGCATGGTAAGGTTGTGGCCTATGCCTCTAGGCAGCTGAAGAAGTATGAGGAGAACTATCCCACTCATGACTTAGAGTTGGCGGCTGTAGTATTTGCACTGAAGATCTGGCGGCACTATTTGTATGGAGAGAAATTTCAGGTTTTTACTGACCATAAGAGCCTGAAGTATGTATTCACGCATAATGAACTGAACTTGAGGCAGTGCAGGTGGATGAAGTTCATCAAAGATTTTGATCTCGACCTTTCTTATCATCCAGGCAAGGCAAATGTGGTGGCAGACGCCTTGAGTCGGAAGACGGTTGTGTCATATCTCATGGTTCAAGAATGGAGGTTATTTGAGCAAGTTGTGGAATCTTCCCTTAAGGTTCCGCGAGAGGCTGATAGAGCCGTGTTGGCCAGCTTAATTGTGAGGCCAACAGTGTACCATGCCGTAATCGAGGCTCAGAGGGCAGATGTAGAGTTACCGCAGGTTCTCCAAACACCAGAGGTGGAGTTGTAGGATGATGGTATAGTCAGATTTCGAGGCAGACTCTATGTCCCAGTCGAGAAGGACGTGTGCAGGAGTGTCCTAGATGAGGCGCACCATTCTAGATATGCAGTGCATCCTGGAACGACTAAGATGTATCATTGTTTGAGGAGGCACTTTTGGTGGCCTGGTATGAAGAAGGACGTGGCTGATTATGTGGCAAGGTGCCTGACTTGTTAGCAGGTTAAGGCAGAACACCAGAGACCAGGAGAATTGTTGCAGCCTTTGCCGATACCGGAATGGAAATGGGAACACGTAACTATACACTTTGTGATGGTATTACCTGTGTCCCCTGGCAGAAGAGACGCGATCTGGGTCATTGTTGATCGATTGACCAAGTCGGCACACTTTCTGTCTATTAGGAAAGACTGGTCAGTCGGTAAGTTGGCTAAGTTGTTTGTGGACCGGATCATCTCTCTCCACGGGGTACCCTTATCCATCGTGTCAGACCGGGATCTGAGATTTACCTATAGATTCTGGAAGAGTTTTCATAAGGCCTTGGGCACGCAGTTAGCCTTCAGCTCGTCTTATCATCCCGAGACTGATGGGCAGTCAGAGAGGACCATTCAGACACTGGAGGATATGCTCAGGGCATGTTGCCTAGACTGGGGAGGTTCTTGGGAGCAGCACTTGTCTACAGTGGAATTTGCCTACAACAACAGTTATCATTCGAGTATAGGCATGGCGCCATATGAGGCATTGTATGGGCGGCCGTGTCGATCTCCTGTGAATTGGTCTGAGATTGGTGAGAGACAAATAGCAGGGCCAGAGTTGGTACAGCAGTGTGCCGAGGTTGCCAGAGTGGTGCAGCAGAGGTTGACTACAGCTCGGAGCAGACATAAGAGTTATGCAGATGTCCGTAGGAGACCGCTTGAGTTTGAGGTTGGGGACCACGTGTTTCTCCGAGTCTTACCCTCCAAGGGTGTGATGAGATTCGGGAAGAGAGGTAAGCTGAGTCCGCGATATGTTGGGCCTTTTCCCATTCTTGCTCGAATTGGGGAGACGGCGTATCAGCTAGCCTTGCCGCCTAGTCTTCCAGGAGTGCACGATGTGTTCCATGTTTCTTTGCTGAGGAAATATGTTCAGGATCTGTCTCATGTTTTGGACTTTTTAGAGTTGGAAGTCGCTGAGGACTTGTCCTTTCCAGAATTTCCAATACGTATTGATGATCGCAGGGAACAGGTCCTTCGGAACAAGGTTGTTCCTCTGGTTAACGAGGTTTGGCAGCATCGTTCTGAAGGTGAGGCTACCTGGGAGTGAGAGGATGAAATGCGGGAGCAGTTTCCCTACCTTTTCTCGTAAGTTCTCTGGTGTGCTTGCACCATTATTTTCAATTTCATTATTTTGCAGCAGGCAATTTCGGGGATGAAATTCTTTTAAAGGGGGGAGAATGTAAGGAATGAGGTTTCGGATCCGGTTATCGGGTCAGTTTAAGAGTCGGATCCCTTAGTTTGGGACCTGGTGGGGCTGAGACTTAGTTTCCAAGCTCGACGCGGTTCAAACGGCATCCAACAATGTGGACGTGTTTTATGTTGTACCACGTGGACGCCACGTGGGCTGGCCTTGGGGCGCGAGAGTACAGGCCCGGTCTTATCGTCTGAATTGCGTCTTGTATGCACGACGTCATTTAGAGTACGACCCTGGTTTGTTAATGTACGGCCCGATCTTGTCGTCTGAATGACGTTGGGCTTGCACGACACGTTTTCCCCAGCTTCTGCTTGACCCTGCGAACCCTCCCTCCTTTCCCTCATTCTCTCCTTTCTCTTCTCTCTCCTCTCTTCCCCCCGACCTCCGGCGAACCTTTCCCCCTCTCCTCCCTTTCCTCTCACCATTCCTCCTCTCCCTTCACTCCATTAACCTCCCAACTTCCTCCACTACCACCACCACTTCCTTCACGGTGCATTTCTTTCCGGTTAGACTAGTACAGATTACTCCTGCTCATATGATGAGGGTGATTGATCTCATAAGTCACTTGTGTGGAGACACTATGGCAAATCTGTAAGTGCTTATTGGAGAATGAGTTCACTGAACTGATCCGACTGAATCGCTGGATGGTATTGTACCTCACTGTCAACTAGCTTGATTCTATTGTCGCAGTTGTGTAGATGGTCCTCGGACCTGAGACACCAAGGACACCTTGTCGGTGGACTTCTGTGCTTTGACCTTAGTATAAAACATAGCGAACGGGCTAAGCAGGCCAAGCTACTGCTAACCCTAGGCGCCCCTCCTCTATTTCTCTCTCTCTCTCTGGCGTCCAGACAAATCCCGATCTGCTCCGCCGCTTCTCCGAATCCCGTTCGACGGGAAATCGTATGCATGTTGCGGTGATCGTTGTGGTGACCGGCGGAGGTTTCGTGGGCTGCAAAGAACGAGGAACGTGAGGATATCCGTCGCGAGGAGGATCGCGTGGACTTCGCTAGCGGTCGGGTGCTTGCGCGGCTTGCGGTGTCGCACCGACGGAACCGAACGGTTGCGGATTCGAATCCGCACACGGTGAGAATTGATTATCCGATAATCGTAGGTTTTAGTTTTTTGTAACGGGAACAGATCTCCGTTTTTTTATTTTATTTTCCGCTGCGTGGGAGATCCGGAAATAATAATTAATAATATGAGTAGCCACATTCGGATGTATGTGGTCCCATGTCCACCCAAGCCAAAGTGGACTATTGCACAGGCACTACTAATGGATCCATGCTCCAAAACTTGCTAAACCCCATCCACTATAACCTCTCCTTTCAGAAGTGCGTGAGTCCTTGATACGCTACAATGACCATGTCCTGGGAAATCTTGGTTTTCATCACACCTTGCACATCAACAACATGCCATTAGTTCACAAACATCAAGTGGTATGAAATCACAACCTTTTGTCTTTCAGGGTAAAGTCGCGTTAGGGTATTGTAACGCGGCTGAAGTCATGTCAACCATCCCTGACGCGACTTTAGAGTCCATAATAGATTCAATATTGAACCTACCATTGAACTCCTTTCTCCTCCAAAATGATATAAATGTATAACCAGAAATTGAAGTGATAATTCTTATTGTTCTAACCTCCTTCTCCTCAGCCTCCGCATCCCCGGCCGCCACTGCCGGAGCCTCTTCTACCACCATTGGAGCATTCAGAACTACTAGTTGGACCTCGACCAATGGTGCACCCTCTGCAGCCAATGGCGCCACCTACTTGGCGTCATCACTCCTAGCATCACTATCGCTATCTACCTCTATGACTCTGCCTTTGGCAATTGGAGCATCAGTCCTCGTATCATCCTCTACGTGCACCATGTCGGGGTTAGTCACGTGGTGCCCCCGAGATCATCAAAAGAATGAGAGAGGGAAGGAAGATGAAAGGATGAAGAAGTGAGCTCTCAAATGCATTTTGAAACGATGAGAGGCGAATGGGAAGCGGTGTAGGGTATTTATGTAGGGTTTTGATCGAACCCTGGGATCCCGTTTGCAGTGGAAAATTAACATAAAAATGGATCCCAAAATCTGCAAATCGGGCTCCAATCAATGCAACTAATTGATCTAGATGATCTCGGACTTTACCTTGTGCAGAACACATCGCTCTGCAAAAAGCTGATGATGATCTCCTCGAGCGTTATTGAGTGTGATCCATACAGATCCTTTTGCAGCAACGGTGCCCTTCTTCTCAATATGCATAGTGCCTCGGATCTCCCACCTCGACCTACGTGCTCTAAGATGGGAGAGAGAGAGGGAGAGAGAGAGGAGTATGCGTTGAAAGAAGAGAAAGGGGAGGGGTGCGTACGGCTGCTTGGCTTGCCCCCCAAACCCTAGATCATCCTCTTTATATATATTATTAGCCTATTTGTTAAATAAGCCTAATAATACATATTTGTTTATATGTCCTAAGTATTATTGTACATATACTTTTAAGCCATTTATTGATTCTTTTCCTAAAAGATTCTTAGGCTTTTGTATATTTGTCCATACAATAATACTCCATTCTACAAGAATCAATTGTGTGTCATCCTCCACGCCCATAATCGCTCCAGTTTTAAGATCCATTAACTTCTAATCCAATTAAAAAATTAAACTAGTTATTCTTTATAACCGTTTAATTTAATCCGGACTTATGATAAAGTTGTGTCAAGCAAATCCGCGTGATCCTATAGGAGTCGGGTTCAATACCACCCTGTCTGTATATGTCAGTCTTCAGTTGCCGCATCGCTATAATCCCTTGCTCGTTCTATGAGTCTGATACGATCATGTGGTATGGTTATTGTCAAGCCATTAGAGATCGTGTCGTCTGACCATGACGTCATCAATTACTTCATGTTCTTTCCAAACAAACCGAAACTACCTTAGCCAGGGGTTTAGTGGAGCGTCCATGTCATGACCCATTAACTGTCTGAAATATACCTAACAGTGAGCGATCTTTGTCTTGAACATTAATAGTCTTTGCATGTATTCTGATGTGGCTAAAAATTTGGTGTTTCATCACTTATGGATAAAGTCACTTAGCCAAAAGTCAAACCATATCGGTACTCATGCAAGACCCAATTAATGTCTCAGGTCTAAGGATCAATGATTCTACTGAGACAGATGGGTCTTCAGTTGACATTTAGTATAATTAATCATATGAAAATCCATCAGCAGATCAGTTCTGTGAACATCATCCCATGATGAACACCCACACATATGTGTTGGTGTCCTGCACCTATGACTGTGAGATTTATCATTTACACATCATATGTGTCGATTTACGAGTAATCAATGTCCCAGAGTGATTACTCTCCAATTGGGAACCATTTAAGGTATGTGTCCATGTATCCTAGGGACAACGTAAAGTAATACACAAATTACAAATTCACACTCTAAATACCACTTTATTATGTTGAGCAAGATTGTACATTATATATGTTAATTTTAGGTGGCCTACAAGCCAATCTGACTATGTAAATCTCATTCATTTATTAATATAATGGCATAATATTCATTATATGTAAATCGTATTAATTATCGTTTCATAATGTAGTCCGTGAATATGTGCTATAGTGATCAGATTATGATGAGATCATACTAATGAGACTGATCACTTAAACAAACATATTCTTAATCATTCCTAGTCAGAGGATATCTGAGAAGGACATCGGATATCCGGTTAGACTAGTACAGATTACTCATGCTCATATGATGAGGGTGACTGATCTCATAAGTCACTTGTGTGGAGACACTAAGGCGAATTTGTAGGTGCTCATTGGAGAATGTGTTCACTGAACTGATCCGACTGAATCACTGGATGGTATTGTACCTCACTGTCAACCAGCTTGATTCTATTGTCGCAGTTGCATGGATGGTCCTCGGACCTGAGACACCAAGGACACCTTGTTGGTGAACTTCTGTGCTTTGACCTTGGTCTACGAATCTTTAGCCACGGGATTCTAAAACGCCAAGGATTGGGTACAGCGGAATACCGTCGAAGGGAATTGTGTGTCAATAAGGAATCATTCGCTCTCGGTACTTAGAGAGAGAATGCTCTAGGAAGGATGCGTGAAAGTCCCTGGCCAGGGCGGACGATAATATCGGGAAAGGAGTTTTTCGATATTTATCAGCGGCATCAAATCCAAGTGAGTCGACCGGTTAGGGTTTGACAGCACGCCATACCCTGAGTTGACTCGAGAGCATTGTACGAATGAAGGATTATATCCACGCGGTAACTGTCGGCGGAAAGTTTCCAAGAGTGGGTTCCTTAACCCCAATACCTTTCGGGTTCACGCGGTGTTTCTTGGCACCCAATGTGATCAAAGGCCCGGTCGAATTCGATGTGCGACATCAATTCGATTGATTAATTAATTAATAAAGGGTTATTAATTGATTAATAAAGCCAATGAGGAGTCATTGGGCTTGTTGGGCCATTAACTAGACTGGTAATTGGGCCTAGAGGGTCACACGCAAATGATTCTCAAGGCGATAGATAAATAAATGGGTTTTATATAAATCGGGAGTTTTTATGAAAAACCGCGCGGTTAATATAAAACATAGCGAACGGGCTGAGCAAGCCAAGCTGCTGATAACCCTAGCCGCCCCTCCTCTGTTTCTCTCTCTCTCTGGCGTCCAGACAGATCCAGATCTGCTCCACCGCTTCTCCGAATCCCGTTCGACGGGAAATCGTCTGCGCGTTGCTGCGATCGTTGCGGCGACCGGCGGAGGTTTCGTGGGCTGCGAAGAACGAGGAACGTGAGGATATCCGTCGCGAGGAGTATCGCGTGGACTTCGCTAGAGGCCGGGCGCTTGCGCGGCTTGCGGTGTCGCACCGACGGAACCGAACGGTTGCGGATTTGAATCCACATACGGTAAGAACTGATTATCCGATAATCTGGTTTTTCCGATTTTCGAAACGGGAACGGATCTCCGACTTTATTTTATTTTCGCTGCGCGGCAGATCCTGAGAAACCCGAGAACCCAACAATATATGGTCTACCCGGCCCACAATTGGCCTGTATGACACCTGAATAGTAGGTCAGGCGTTTAAATTTGGAATGTCATGTTAGCTTGAGCTGCTTTCCAAAGTGGCACATAGTTTGAGGCACTAGGTGAGAAGAGCCCTAGAAGTCGCGTCATGACACCCTGACACAATTTTGAACTCATGTCTTGCTCCCATGATGCGACTTTTGATCAAATGAATCCTTATGAGAATGGCTGTGAATTTTGGAAAATCATTGGAAAATTGAAGTCAAGTCACCAATCATTGATGTGAATTCCAAGGCCAAAACAGAAGTTGTAGAGTCTGTGAATTTTAGTGTCATAATTGCAAGAAAATTTCATGAAAAACGTAAAGAGTACACAATGAGCAATGGAGAATCACAAAATGCTCATTTTATTCAAAGCTAAAAAAATCATGAAGTACATTGAGTTACTTCTTGGGGAATTTTGACATAATCTTACTAAGTTGACGCACATTGTAGACATACTAATTTTGACTTCATATTGAGTAAATTTCATGTCACAATTGTAATGCCCACAAATGGTCTGATTTTTAAATATTAATTAAATTTTATTGATTTTTTCGAGATTTTCGTTGATTAACGTCGACCATGGCCGACGCCATTTAGACTTCTAGCAAAAATCAATTTAGAATTAAATTCCTAAATTTAGATAGATTTAACTGAATAGCGTCACTCATGGACGATGCGGTTTAGTCCCTAATCCATCTAGATTTTCGATTTTAAATTCGAATTAATTTCCTAATTATCTAAATAACGTCGCTCATGGATGACGCCTTTTAGGTTTCCTAATTGTTTTCGGATTTCCTTTTTATTTTGACCCCTTTAATTAGCTAAATGGCGTCACGGATGGACAACGCGTTTCAAGCAGTTTCCTGATAAACATGATTTGGCCGAGATAATCCGTTTCTAGACATTGGAAATGTTTCAAATTCCTTCCATGTCTATTTATGGTAATCCGGATCTGTGGGAGAGCCTTTTTGAAGGCCAAACACTCTTCAAAACCTACTCTATATATACATATACCCTTTGGCCTTTGAAATAGGTTGGCTATTGGAGAATTTGGAGTTTAAGGCGAGGTCTTTGAAGGCTCTCAAGAAGAAAAACGTAGATAACAAGAGGAGCTTCTTCTTTACCGTCTTCTTCCTCCATTGAAGCTATAGAAGACCAAGGCTTTGATGGGGGCAAACCAACCACTTTCTCATCCTTTTCTTTACTTGTTTCTTTACAGTTTTCATATCGATTCATCACTGTTATGATTAGATCTTTCATTACAACACTTCATGATTCATACACCACATCATATTTTCCATACCTATGCATGAAATAGGGGTTTAAAGAACCATAAAAAAAGTGAGTTTTCTTAGTTTAGTTTATGTTTAGATTATTTGATAGAATAGTTACTACACTAATCCATAGCTCTAATCTCTTCTTTCTCTTCTTTGTTTGATCTTCTTTTTTTTGCAAGGTTTGAAGGGAGAAAACTTGGAAAGAAGGATTAGAAGGTTAAGAAAGAACAACCAAACAACAAAAACAAGAGTTAAGAGAAAAAGGCTCTCTTTCTTTAGCCGGCCAAAGAAAGGGAACAAAAAACAACCGCATCGTTCTAAGTCAACGCCTTTTAATGATTTTGAATAGGGTTCGCGAACCCGAGCCCTCATCCTTCCTCATTCGCTCCTTTCTCTTCTCTCTCCTCACCTTTCTTCCTCCTCTCCGGTGATAAGAACCTTCGGCGAGCTCCTCCATCATCGGCCATCTCCTCCTTCACCGGCGGCCTCTCCCTCTTTCTTCCGTTATCTCTCTCCTACTCTCTCTCTCTCTCTCTCACGAGTTCTCTGTGTAACGACCCGCCATCCTATGACCGGAGACCCGGTCACTAAATGGATGTCGGCCCATTAACTGCGGGTTCACACCCGGATCTCACACAACACGTCTGGAGGAGTAAGTGCTAAACAAGATTAAATATATCAATCGCACGGACTACAAAGGTAAACGAGTGCGCAGAAAGGGAAATATCAATGTCCGTATACAGTCCAACAATAATTACATGTCCAGCAAATTAAATATGTACAGGCAGAAGGAAAGTACAACAACATCGGGGCATACCCCGGGACTAAGACAGCTGCTGGTCCGCACACCAAGAAGGCACCACACGCCTCCACGCGCCGCGAGGTCCACACCTGAAACCGCAGGGAGTGAGCCACATCAGAAATGGGCTCAGTAGGGATAATCCGATCCCCTGCCTACCACTCACACACCCACAAGTGTAACAAGAGGAATATATAGCAATTTAAGTAAAGCAGTAAACACAACACCCAACTCTGGTAAGAAACGCACGGTAAGCAGTGTAACAAGAACCCTTCCAAGTAACCCGAAGAACCCAACATGGAGTCACGACTCACAGTCAAAGTCCACGAAGCGACTAAACCACACTGTCGACCGAAGTCGAACGTCGCCTCCCAACACTACCACCACTACTCACGCCTGTCCACCCCTACAGTGTTCCGGGGCACTGTAGGGTGAGGCAGTGAGTCAAACTAGGACTAGCTGGACTCAGTGTACCGCCACTGCCAGCTACGTGTGCACACAAGCAGTCTAGACTACTGTCCTACCACCGGATTGCCTCCACGCTAGGCCTCAGCGCTTCAGGAGGGCCCTGGGGACCGGCGAACCCCCGTCAAGCCGAAGCTACAGGAACTACACACAAACCCAACTCTCCCGGGCTGCGTCAGGCCAAGGGCTATAGGTACCACTCGTAACCTTGATCAAAGGTCACATCAGGCCCACTGGCTAAAGGGTAAACCAACTCCCACCAGTAACACCACCAGCTCCACAGCAGGAAACACGCCAGAAGCTGTCACGACAACCAAGGGAAACCCCGACCCGCTGAGACCAAACAGCAACCCCTCGGATATCACGCCTGCTGCTCCGGCCCGACGGGCTCAAGGTGGTTCTGCTTGTCTCAGCCAAGGGTAAAACACAACGTGCACCACACCACAGACACCATGACCCTGTCCCCATCGGTCCATGGTGACAACGTAAACCACAGTTAACACGATCCACATTCGCATAATAAACCTCAGTCACAGTATATAGCTAAAGCACGCACGCACACACACACAGGTGATGCAATTCCATACACGCAGAAGTCCTCCGTCTCAGTATACAACCTAAAACATGCCTTTGAACCGCCTAACAGTGAAGCATTCATCAAAACCAGCAACAAGACAGTTTCTGTCTTGAATCGCGTCGACCGAGGTCGACGCCATTCAAGTCCCTCAGACAAGTTCATTAAAAGCCAGATTATCTCTTAAAACGCGTCCACCATTGAAGTCGCCGTTTAAAACGCATCTGGGTGTCCCGACGCCATTCAACCCAGAAATCCAGATTGCAGAACCCTTAAACGGGGGCATTTCCTGCCTAAATGGCGTCATGATGGCCCGACGTCCTTCAGAAAGGCGTCGTCCATCCATGACGTCATTTAACGCAGGACCCCTAACTCAGGAAACCTCGAACAGGGAGGTTTCTGCGCTAAAACGCGTCGTGCTGACCGGACGTCTTTCGGAAAAGCGTCGACCCAGCCCGACGCCATTTAGCGCCAGAAACCAGGTTTCCTGGTTCGACCCGAGGGCTTCACCCTTGAACCCCGGGCACTCCGAAAATCCCAAAATCAAAGGGGGAAGGAGAGAAACTCAACCACACAATCATGCTCACGAAAACACGATCACAAACACCGTCGTTGCCACATGGAATCCCCCCCCTAAGCATGCTCAATCTATCCCCCAAACACCACGTCACGCCGAGAATCACACGAACATCACATGCAAGGTTCGTCCCCCTACCGGTTCTCGAACTCCTCCAAGCTCCTCGTCGCCGACCTGTCTCGCCCCACGCCGCCGCCGATATCCTCGAGGACGCCGCCACTCCGCCGGGACGTCGGCCGCCGTCCGGAGAAGGGAACGCCGCGAGGAAGGTGGTGGAGGTAGAGGTGAGAGGTAGGGAAGCTATGGAGTAGTCGGAAGAGGAAGAAGAGGAAGGGAAGGGGGAAAGGAGGGCGGAGGGAGCAAAGAGGGCGAAGAGAGAGAGCGGAGAGGCGAAAGTGAGGGAAAGAAGGGGAGGCTTGCGGGGTCAATCTGGAACGAGGTAAAATGCGTCGATCGAGGTAGACGCCAATCAGTCTGACAGGACGGCCGTACCGACACCGGTCTGAAACGCGTCGCCCACCACGGACGCCGTTCAGACGACAAGACAGGCCGTACTGACAACGCTCTGGCGTCGCACCCTGACACCGCAGGTGTCGCAGTCTGAAACGCGTCGACCAAGCTGGACGCCGTTCAGACAAATCTGACAGGGGCCGTACTCTCGCGGCCCGAAACCTGCCCACGTGGCGCACACGTGGCACAATAACCAGCAGACCTAAATGGCGTCCACACACCCTGACGCCTTTTGAAAGGCGTCGAGCACTGTTGACGCCATTCAGCCAGAAATCTCAAGACCCCTCCAGGGTCCAAACCAGGGGATCCGGCCCGAACCCGACCCGAATACAGAACCCGAAATCTCAGTCATTACAATCTCCCCCCCTTAAAAGAATTTCGTCCTCGAAATTGCAACCGCTCAACGCTCAACTCGGCTAACCATCACACGCCGACACACACCGATCGCAACAATCAATCTTGCCAATCACACACACAAGGCTTCACACAATTAGCCAATCACATCACATCGAGCTAACCAAGATTCTCAATTCTGACAAAAGCCGATAGATTAAAACAACCATACATTAACAAGGCACAAATTACCAAACCGATTTCTCCACCATCCCGAATACATGCAAGTGCCATACGAGACCACAACCATTTCTAAACAAGACAAGATAAAAGCGCTCATCTAGCACAACCTCTCGAATATCCACAAAGAGACGCGACTCCAATCACGCCTTGAACACCTACTCACTGCTCGGTCCCTGACCTGCCTTGTTCTTCTGGGGACAGTTCCTCGCGAGATGTCCCTTCCTACCACAGGCAAAACAACTACCAGTGATCAAGGGACATATCCTGTTGCCATGAAATCTGCCACAACGGGGACAACGATCCGCAGTGTCCTGCCTCGCATCCTGCTGCCAGCCGTCCTCTGTCTCCATCTGCTGAACCGAACCATCCTCTTCCTCATAAGGTGCCTCCTGAAACTCGACCTCGAACGAACTCGAACCGCCTGCCGAGAAGGCCGCTGATCTATCCCTGCTAGGCTGCTTCTCTCGTGCTGAATGCTCTGATTCCCTCGCCGAGTGTTGGAACTGCATTTCCAATGCTGCCGCGCGCTGAACTGCTGATGCCAAATCCCTACAACAATGGGCCGCCACAAACTCTCTCAGATCGTACCGAAGTCCATCCATGAATTTCTCCGTCCTCAGATCCTCACGCTCAGATATTTGTGGAGCAAACCTTCCCAGGGCCACAAATTTCATCTGATAGTCTAGAACTGACATATCACCCTGCACCAATTCCATAAACTCCCTTTCCTTGGCCCTGCGAACATGCCTCGGAAGGTACTGCCCACTAAACTCCCTCACAAAGCCTTCCCAAGGGATCTCCCTCAAAGACCTATCTGGAAACGTCAACCCCTTGATGGTAACCCACCAATCATAAGCATCGCCTTTCAGCAAGTAGGTTGCCAACAAGGTCTTGTCACTCTCAGCACATTCTAGAACATCAAACACCTTCTCCACTTCCTTAATCCATTGAGCTGCCGTATCTGGAACAGGTTGACCCGTGAAAGAAGGGGGCTTCAGCTTCAAGAACCGCTCCACCACCGTAGAATGGCCACCTCGGGAACTGGACCCCTCAGTTCCATCCCTCTGCTGATATCTAGCCATAGCCCCAATCATGGCTTCCATGAGACGTTCCACATCATGACCTTCTTCCCTCGAACTACCACCATCTGCTCTCGCACCCCGAGCCACCGGAGCTCTCCGCTTCGGCGCCATCGCTGCCCCACAACACACAAATCGGACCAAAACACGTCAAAACCTATCATTCTACACCAGCAGCCATCGCCTGTACAGACTCGCACTTATTGTTGGACTATAATATCTAACCCAGTTTATCACATACTTGACCAGACTGAGCTCTGATACCATCTGTAACGACCCGCCATCCTATGACCGGAGACCCGGTCACTAAATGGATGTCGGCCCATTAACTGCGGGTTCACACCCGGATCTCACACAACACGTCTGGAGGAGTAAGTGCTAAACAAGATTAAATATATCAATCGCACGGACTACAAAGGTAAACGAGTGCGCAGAAAGGGAAATATCAATGTCCGTATACAGTCCAACAATAATTACATGTCCAGCAAATTAAATATGTACAGGCAGAAGGAAAGTACAACAACATCGGGGCATACCCCGGGACTAAGACAGCTGTTGGTCCGCACACCAAGAAGGCACCACACGCCTCCACGCGCCGCGAGGTCCACACCTGAAATCGCAGGGAGTGAGCCACATCAGAAATGGGCTCAGTAGGGATAATCCGATCCCCTGCCTACCACTCACACACCCACAAGTGTAACAAGAGGAATATATAGCAATTTAAGTAAAGCAGTAAACACAACACCCAACTCTGGTAAGAAACGCACGGTAAGCAGTGTAACAAGAACCCTTCCAAGTAACCCGAAGAACCCAACACGGAGTCACGACTCACAGTCAAAGTCCACAAAGCGACTAAACCACACTGTCGACCGAAGTCGAACGTCGCCTCCCAACACTACCACCACTACTCACGCCTGTCCACCCCTACAGTGTTCCGGGGCACTGTAGGGTGAGGCAGTGAGTCAAACTAGGACTAGCTGGACTCAGTGTACCGCCACTGCCAGCTACGTGTGCACACAAGCAGTCTAGACTACTGTCCTACCACCGGATTGCCTCCACGCTAGGCCTCAGCGCTTCAGGAGGGCCCTGGGGACCGGCGAACCCCCGTCAAGCCGAAGCTACAGGAACTACACACAAACCCAACTCTCCCGGGCTGCGTCAGGCCAAGGGCTATAGGTACCACTCGTAACCTTGATCAAAGGTCACATCAGGCCCACTGGCTAAAGGGTAAACCAACTCCCACCAGTAACACCACCAGCTCCACAGCAGGAAACACGCCAGAAGCTGTCACGACAACCAAGGGAAACCCCGACCCGCTGAGACCAAACAGCAACCCCTCGGATATCACGCCTGCTGCTCCGGCCCGACGGGCTCAAGGTGGTTCTGCTTGTCTCAGCCAAGGGTAAAACACAACGTGCACCATACCACAGACACCATGACCCTGTCCCCATCGGTCCATGGTGACAACGTAAACCACAGTTAACACGATCCACATTCGCATAATAAACCTCAGTCACAGTATATAGCTAAAGCACGCACGCACACACACACAGGTGATGCAATTCCATACACGCAGAAGTCCTCCGTCTCAGTATACAACCTAAAACATGCCTTTGAACCGCCTAACAGTGAAGCATTCATCAAAACCAGCAACAAGACAGTTTCTGTCTTGAATCGCGTCGACCGAGGTCGACGCCATTCAAGTCCCTCAGACAAGTTCATTAAAAGCCAGATTATCTCTTAAAACGCGTCCACCATTGAAGTCGCCGTTTAAAACGCGTCTGGGTGTCCCGACGCCATTCAACCCAGAAATCCAGATTGCAGAACCCTTAAACGGGGGCATTTCCTGCCTAAATGGCGTCATGATGGCCCGACGTCCTTCAGAAAAGCGTCGTCCATCCATGACGTCATTTAACGCAGGACCCCTAACTCAGGAAACCTCGAACAGGGAGGTTTCTGCGCTAAAACGCGTCGTGCTGACCGGACGTCTTTCGGAAAAGCGTCGACCCAGCCCGACGCCATTTAGCGCCAGAAACCAGGTTTCCTGGTTCGACCCGAGGGCTTCACCCTTGAACCCCGGGCACCCCGAAAATCCCAAAATCAAAGGGGGAAGGAGAGAAACTCAACCACACAATCATGCTCAAGAAAACACGATCACAAACACCGTCGTTCCCACATGGAATCCCCCCCCTAAGCATGCTCAATCTATCCCCCAAACACCACGTCACGCCGAGAATCACACGAACATCACATGCAAGGTTCGTCCCCCTACCGGTTCTCGAACTCCTCCAAGCTCCTCGCCGCCGACCCGTCTCGCCCCACGCCGCCGCCGGTATCCTCGAGGACGCCGCCACTCCGCCGGGACGTCGGCCGCCGTCCGGAGAAGGGAACGCCGCGAGGAAGGTGGTGGAGGTAGAGGTGAGAGGTAGGGAAGCTATGGAGTAGTCGGAAGAGGAAGAAGAGGAAGTGAAGGGGGGAAGGAGGGCGGAGGGAGCGGAGAGGGCGAAGAGAGAGAGCGGAGAGGCGAAAGTGAGGGAAAGAAGGGGAGGCTTGCGGGGTCAATCTGGAACGAGGTAAAACGTGTCGATCGAGGCAGACGCCAATCAGTCTGACAGGACGGCCGTACCGACACCGGTCTGAAACGCGTCGCCCACCACGGACACCGTTCAGACGACAAAACAGGCCGTACTGACAACGCTCCGGCGTCGCACCCTGACACCGCAGGTGTCGCAGTCTGAAACGCGTCGACCAAGCTGGACGCCGTTCAGACAAATCTGACAGGGGCCGTACTCTCGCGGCCCGAAACCTGCCCACGTGGCGCACACGTGGCACAATAACCAGCAGACCTAAATGGCGTCCACACACCCTGACACCTTTTGAAAGGCGTCGAGCACTGTTGACGCCATTCAGCCAGAAATCTCAAGACCCCTCCAGGGTCCAAACCAGGGGATCCGGCCCGAACCCGACCCGAATACAGAACCCGAAATCTCAGTCATTACACTCTGTCTCTCTCAAACCTGGCTTTCACTCGACATGGAGCGATGGGGACCAAGCGGGAAGCACCAACGAGTGGCGGCCATCCCAGCAATCGAAGTCGACGAGAAAGAGGGAATCCCCGAAGTTCAAGCACCGCACCCAGATGCGACACAAGTCCTCACAGAAGTCGAGGCTTTTATGGAAGCCGGAGAAGGGCCCCCGGCGGCAGCACCGGCCGAAGAGGCGGGTCCTTCGAGGAGATGTCTTTCAAATGGTGTCGACCATAGCCGACGCCTTTCAAGGCAGGGGTCCTATTTCAAAATGAACTTTAAAAATTAATTTTAATTGCCTTTATATGAATTATTCTAACATTCTCTTGGCAATTTAGCACGGGGCTATGAGGGCCCGCATCTCGTAGGATATGGTGATAGCGGCCTACAGGGAGCTTCCAGACTTCCAAAAGGCCCGGCTGAGAGATATGGGGTTCGGGGAGCCTTTCTGGCTAGATCTAGTCCTTCTATAAGTCTTTAGGGAGCGGTGGGATCTTGAGTGCATGGCATTTCTAATGCCCTGGGGACACATGGTCCCCAGCCTAGAGGATGTAGCTAGGATCACCGGCTTTCAAGTCGAGGGTCGGGTAGTAAGCGGGATTACTTATCCCTATTACTGGGGGATGGCGGGACGCCTCCTTGGTCTTGGTGTGTCGGGAGCTACCGGTAGAGAGTCCAACTCTCTCAGCCAGGTGGAGGTAGAGGATGCCCTAGGGTTAGTCGACCCTAGGCAGAGGTAGGGTGAGTCTCGAGGGAGATTTATAAATAGATTAGCTAGGTCAGCTACCGGCTCTTATTGCTGGGATGAGAGCTAGAGAGAGTTGGTAGACCGACAACTTAGGATTTTTCTAGTTTTCTTCTTTGGTCGTTGCTCTTCGGCACGGAGGGTGACCATATCCACTGTGGGTTCTTGAGTTTGCTTGAGGATTTGGACTGTCTTCATGAGTATGCCTGGGGTACGGCCCTCCTGGCCTACCTCTTCGTCGATCTATTCGCGGTCACGCCAAACCGTAAGACCACTATCAATGCCTTCATGCCGTTTATTCAGGTACATTCTTTTATTTATCGTTTATTTATAAATGTGAAATGAATGAAATGCATAAGATGATTTCTAACCAACATGTTTGTTTGTGTAGATATGGTCATATTATTACTTCCCGTTGGGCAGAGCTAACGCCATCCGACCCGGTGCCATCGCGTTGGCACGCCACTGGCAGCCGATCGTGGACACGGCACCACAGCATCATCAGCTGACGGCCCTCCACCGTCAGTTCTTAAATTATCCAGAGCTTCTGGTGAGTTTTATTAATATTTAAATGTAATTGTTTACTTCAATTAAATGCAATTTATTAATTATGAATGTGACTAACTTAAATGCATATAGGTTATCTGGCACCCATATTTGGGCATGGATGAAGAGAGGCAGTCATGGGTAGCAGCCGGGAGAGCAAGATATGTACGTCAAGTGTGGGTCCATTGCATGAACGAGATAGAGCTGCGCACCTACGATTGGTGATGAGGATGCTGGGACTCCACTAAGAATGGGTCAAGGAGGAGATTCTGGAGGGGATCGGAAGGTCAATAAGGGGCAAGTAGGCACGCATGGACTGGCGTGCCATGTTCTCGGGCCAGTACGGCGACTAGTCTTGGAGCGGTGTCCTGGTACAGTCTCAGGCGGAGAGTATCGATGCCTACCTCCAGCAGTACTGGGTGCACTGCGCCACCCACCTCTAGCAGCTGCGCCCTGTAGATGTAAGTATGACTTCATACTTCTTTTATTTTATTATTATCTTTATTTAAATTTGTCAATGCATGAATGACATGTGTGAATATGCAGGATGCGCAGGATGCGACGATCATCACCCTCCGGCCTCGACTCCAAGACGCGGATGCCCGACTCGAGCAGGTTCAAAAGGAACTCCATGATCTGATATGTATGAATGCATTATGCAATGAATTCATTTTATTAATTACATGTTTTGACGCTTAACCGCGAATGGTGTTCTTTTTGGTACAGCGTGCCGCCTACAGCCACGCGGCCCAGCCTTCTCTGCACGCAGCTAGAGCTTCTTCCTCGAGTGCTGACCCTGACACCGCCTTCGCCGACCTTCGTGAGCAGCTGGCTCGGGCCATTCACTGGGCCTCTCTGGCTGAGGAAGATCATGCCGCCCAAGTGAGTCTTCAGTTTTCTCTTTTCATTCTTGAATTTGATGTTGATTGCTTGACTGGCTTGCAATGACAGTGTTTCCTTTTCAGGTCGTAAAGCATCAGGAAGCCCTCCAGATGGCTGAGGCAGAGCTCGGGCAGACTCGAGGCATGGCGGCCCGTGTCCCTAAGCTTGAGCAGTAGTTGGAGTAGGCTCACATCACTATAGCTCGAGTTTCAGAACTGGAGGAGCGGCTGGTGCTTCTCTCGGATGGTGATCATTCCCGTAAGGTGTCACGTCTTTAGACGCATCTGGAGTGTGCTATCGAGGAACAGGACCGACTGCAGGTGCAGTTCATGGCTAAGATTCAGAGTCTACAGGGCCATCTATCTATAGCCGAGCACGAGAGGAGGAGCAAAGGGGAGAGATAGCAGCGCGCTTGGCACCGAGCCCACGAAGCTGGACATGGGAGCACCTTACTACGAGCGTTGTCGTGTCTTCGGCTAGAGCAGAGCTGAGCGCGATGGGACGGCCACCGCCACCGACCAGAGTGCCGGACACGTAGGATGAGGCTCAGAGCCAATTCGACGAGGGAGCTGGTGAGAGTCAGCCCTGAGAGCTGATGTTGCTGATGATGGACTGGATACCGATGATGTACCTTTTCTTTTGAGTTCTGATGATGGACTTCTTCTTTTTTATCCTTCTACACATGTACAAAACCCTTTGATATGAATGAAAACTCTTATGTACTTTGACTGTCTTTTTTCTTACTTCCATCTTTGCCCTGCACATACCTTGAACAAACAAGTTACATACGTGTTATGGCTTAGCCCCTTGCCCGGTTAAATAACCAACAACTTGATCCTATCCTTGGTAGAAGGGTCAAGGGGCAAAGCCTTTATTCAACGAAGGCGAAATAAATTGAAGAAAATAATTTAAAATGCAACATACAAGCATGCAGATGCTAACTGAAAATAAAAGAATGCAGCGCACACGATGTTACAAGCGGATGCTAATTGAAATTCTAACATATTCAAAATTTTTGTGTTTTGACGTATCCATTTTTTTGGCTTTTTAAATATTCAATTTTTTTTTAGTTTTGAATTTTGTTTTTTTGTTTTTGTGGTTTTGAAATATCCATTTTTTGTTTTTGTAGTTTTGAAATATTCACTCATCCTAAAGACCAGCATAGTACATAGATCAAAAGAGCTTTCTTATCTGTTATCTTAATTCCCTAATTATTCTTTAATAACCTAATCTAGGTTTATCGTGCTTGTATCGTGCTTATGTTCATGATCCCATTTGATGGTCCAACCCTTAATCAACCTAGGCAATGCTCAAGCTTGGAGTACGCCCCTGAGGGAGAAGGGAAGAAATGGTCTAGAAAGCTCACGAGAGGGTTCCGGAGACCTAGGAAGATGTCCATCTTTTACCCTATTGTCCACTGGGTTCGGTCATTTTCACTTTGTGGGGTATTTTTGACCTAGCGCTCCATTTTATTTGGATATTTGGCCTTCCACCATGCTGGTCGCCACATTTAATTGGAGCATAAGAAATCAGATATGCTGATAGCCCTTTTCTCCTTAGCAGTGGCTTCTTCAAGGTATGACTGATCTTCACAATATTTTGCAATTTCATAGTATCATGGTTTCTTTTCATCTTCCATCTCTTCTTGTAACTCTAACAACATGATTTCTCTCTTCTCCATAATATCCCCATCTCTAACCTTCAACAACTTCTCCTTAATCCTAAGAAAAGAAGGGTCCTCCACAGCAAGAGAGAGACGCCTATAGACAATGATTGATCCAGAATGTTTGTTGATTGGGAAGTTCAGGGACAATGCAATAGAAACTAGAGCGTCAGCTAAGATGTTTTGATTCCGAAGAACATGGATAAAGATCAACTTAGTGAAAAGCTTTGCATAAGTAGAGGTGAGTTCTTGATATGGCTTGAGTTTGGGATCAAGGGTGCGATACTTGGTGAGCACTTGACAAAGAATCAATTGACTATCACTTACAATCTGCAACTTGGTGGCACCATGGAAATGAATGGCCTTGAGGCCAGCAAGAAGAGCCTCATATTCAACTATGCTATTTGTAACATGAAAAGCAAGTTGAAAGTCTTGGGGAATAGTGACGCCTTCAAGTGATAAAAGAACAATGCCTATACCCTTACCATGAGAATTCAGAGCTCCGTCAAAATGCGGAGTCCGCATATCATCCTTGATTTTGTTTATGGACATCAATTCCTCATCCGAAAACTCTGATCAGACTGGATCAAATGTGGAAAGAGGCTGATGAGCAAGGTGTTCCACTATGACATAGCCTTTTATTGCTTTCTGCTGAATGTAAATGATATCGAATTGGGAGAGAAAGTTCTGCCAACGTGCTAATCGATCTATAAAGACAGATTTCTTGAGAAGGAACTTGATAGGATTCATCCTAGTGATGAGATGGACTTCATAGGCCAGAAAGTAGTATTTCAACTTCTGAACTACTCATACCAATGTTGTACATGTTTTCTCCATTGCTGTGTACTTTTGTTCAGCGGGGTTGAGAAGTTTAGAGAGATAATAGCCTGCCCTCTCCTTTCCTTCATCATCCTCTTGTGCTAGGACAGTCCCCACCGAGTCATCCAGGACATAAATGTATAGGATTAAATGTTTGCTTGAAGATGGTGGTCTCAAGACGGGAAGACTTGCCAAATATGTCTTTAATCCATTAAATGCCTCTCGACACTTATCATCCCAATCGAATTTGACTCCTGGCTTAGTAAGCTCACAAAACGGCTTACACCTTTGTGACTGCTGGGAGACAAAGCGGCGAATAAACTGCAACCTCCCGATTAGTCCTCTCAGTTCCTTCAAATTCCTAGGAGGTGGCATTTGAATGATAGCTTTAGCCTTGTTGAGATCAATCTCAATGCCTCATTTGCTGACAATGAATCCTAACAATTTCCGTGATGAGATATCAAACACACACTTCTTTGGGTTCATTTTTAACAGGTACTCCCTTGGTCTTTCCAAAACCTTTGCCAAAACTTCAGCATTCTCAGCTCCAGTCTTAGACTTAACCAGAAGATCATCTATATACACCTCTAAATATATATGCATCATGTCATAGAATATAGCCATCATTGCCCTTTGGTAGGTGGCTCCCGCATTCTTCAACCTAAACGGCATGACTACATAACAATATGTTCCCTATGGTGTGGTAAATGACGTTTTCTCCTGATCATCATCTGCTAATCTAATATGATTATATGCTGAAAAGCCATTTATGAACGATAGAGTATCGAATCTAGCCGTGTTATCGATCAACACATATATGTAAGGCAGCGGGAAATCATCTTTAGGACATGCCTGGTTCAGATCTCGGAACTCAATACAAATCCTGACTTTTCCATCCTTCTTCATAACCGGGACTATATTAGTCACCATTGCAGATAGAGGACAACTCTAAAAAATTTGGTTTTATGCAACTTATCAACATCTTCCTTCATTTGCAAAGCCATCTGTTTATCAACGTCTTCCTTCATTTTCAAAGCCATCTGTGGGTGGAATCGCCTTAATTTCTATTCAATCGGGTTAGCTCAAGATTTCAACATTAATTGATGTTCCATTATGGAAGAATCTAACTCCGGCATATATTCATAGCTCTAGGCGAAAGTGTCCTTGTAATCTCTAAGAACTCGAACCAAAACCTCTTCGTCTAATTTAGTAAGATTATGACTAATGAAGACTACCTTAAGCTCTTCTTTAGTTCCGAGATTGATTTCCTTGGTTGGCTCTTCTACAGCAACTGAGGGTTCATCAAATCTCTTCACTCCACTAGCATACACCTCAACTGCGTCCGCATCTTCTTCTTCTTCAGTGACGGGGTCTTTATCATGATGTATCAATTCATACACTCCATATCCGTCATCAACCAACTCATCTACCTCACATTCTTCTGGCAACTGAACTCCTCTAACAGTTGAGGGATTTGATAGAACGACAAGCACTTAGAAGCTAACTCTTTGAGGTACCTATTTGGGATTTGTCTACCCTTAGACTTCCTAGACTCCCTAAACTGCCTAACTTCACTAGACTTCCTAACTAGACTCCCTATCCTAACTTAAGGAGGACGAAGAAAGATAAAAATCGGAAGGTACATGATGAGATATAGGGGATCCTCCTGAGAGGAGGGACATAGTAGATCTAAAAGGGAATCTTGCCTGAGTGACCTGTGTAATGGGGTACATTCAGACAAGTAGTAGGATGATTCCTCAATGAGGATTTGGGAAGAAATTTGAAAATCGGCATTTTTTTTTGTTGATTTTCATTGTTTAATATAAAGCATGAATGAATTTGGAAAAGAGGAGTGGAGGATGGGGAAAACGGCACCATGGCCAGAGGATTAAGGGGATCTGTAACGACTCACCACCTTATAATCGGGGATTCGATTACTAAATGGGTATCGAATCGTTAAATTTGGAGCAAAACCAGGATCTCGATAAGTTTGGGAAATAAATGATAAACTAAGCTAAACATCCACATCATATCGAACTATAAAGGAAGGGCAGAAAATAAAAATGATTACAATTCGACTTGACTCAGCAATTACATACTCCAACAGAAAAGAAATAATTAAGCGTACAAGCCAAATAAAGGAAATAACAACTACATCGGGGCATACCTTGGAACAGTGGCTGCTGGCGCGCAACCCAAGGCAACACTCTCCTCGCTACGCCTGTCTAGAACCCTCACCTAAAAACCGCAGGGGGTGAGTCTCATAGAAAAAGACTCAGTAGGGATCCTTCGATCCCCACCACCCACTCACACACCCACCAGTGCAATACACAAACATAGGCAATTTAACTAAATAAAGTAGTAACACAATTCCTAGATTTTGATATAAAACACACGCATTTATAAAAGTAACATGCACGATTCTGAAACCACACTACCACGGAGTCCACAACTAGCGTCTCGGCTAAACACACAAGTCACACGGCCGAACGCAGGACAAAACAGCAACCCCTCGGATAGCACATTGGCTACTCCGGGTTGACACGGCTCAAGGTGGTCCTACTTACCCCAGTACGTGTGACACTCTGAATGTACCACTCCCACACTGGTACTAGCTATACTCCGGGTTACACTAGGTGACCCTCTCTCTAGGCGTCATCCTACCACTCCCACACCAGCGCCGTGTCACTCCCACACCGACACGGGGTGCCTAAGCACTAACAACTGTCACTCTAGGTCCACGATCGCACAAAACGCAACACGGTGCGATCCGATCATGTAGAATTCATCATCTACGAGTATAATTTCAAGCATGCAATTAACCAAACTATCTATCATTGTAAACATATGTTAATTGCAGGAATTAATGAGATTATGTCTTGAATCGCGTCGCCTAAGACTGACGTCATTCAAGTATCCTAAACTGGTTCATGTGAAAACTGGCATCGGAAGATGGCCTAAAACGCGTCGTTCAAGTTGGTCACCATTTAAATGGCGTCGCTGTCACTGGACGCCATTCAGTCCAGAGACAGAGTCTGTTATCTGGGGTAAATCGTGTCGTGGGTGGAAGCTGCCTTTTTAAAAGGCGTCGCTGTCCCCCGACGCCATTTAACCCTCACAGACAGGTTCTCCTCCGGCCTCCCCTGTGTTCCAAAATGGGATTTCTCTCCCAAATTCGTACAAAACACCATAAAAATAGAGAGGGAGGAGGAGAAACTGAGTACCCATTAAAAACCCACAATTTCTCATTACATGCAATTAGTATTTTCACCCCAAAAACCCCCTAAACATGCTCCAAAGTGGGATAAAACATGGTTTTAAACAAAATACAACGGGGATCGTCACCCTACCGGTTACTCGAACTCCTCCGAGCTCCAAGCCGCCGACCTGCCTCGCCACACGTCGCCGCTAGTACCGCCGTGGACGCCGTTACTCCACCTGGACGTCGGCTGCCGTCCGAAGAGAAATGCACTGCGGAGGAAGTGGTGGTGGTAGTGGAGGAAGTTAGGAGGTTGATGGAGTGGAGGGAGAGGAGGAGTGGGGAGAGGAAAGGAAGGAGAAGGGGGAAAGGGAGCCAGAGGGTCAGAGGGAAGAGAGGAGAGAGAAGAAAAAGGAGAGAATGAGGGAAAGGAGGGAGGGTTCGCGGGGTCAAACTGAAACTAGGTAAAACGTGTCGTCCAAGCCCGACGTCATTCAGACGACAAGTCCGGCCCGTACACTGACAAACCAGAGTCGTACTCTAAATGGCGTCGTCCAGACAAGACGCCATTCAGACGATAAGACCGGGGCCGTACTCCCGCGGCTCAAAACCAGCCCATGTGGCACAACCTAAAACGCGTCCACCTCGACGGATGCCGTTTGAACCGCGTCGAGCTTGAACACAAGCCTCAGCCCCACAAAGGCCCAAACCAAAGGATCTGACCCCGAAACTGACCTGATAATCAGATCCGAAACCTCAATCCTTACAGGATCATACAGAAGTACATCCCATATTAAGTTATGGATCCTCTCGAGGTAGAGAGGAATCCAGGGAAGGAAATTTCGAGGGGACAGAATAATGAGAATCGGCGGAGCCCGAGGTATGTCTTCAGTTATGACCCTTGACCAAGTTGGAGTAAGGAGGAGAGTGCGGAATAGAGTCTGGAGAGTAAAAACATGTGATGGATAGGTGGCTCTCTAATGGTGATCTGTGGTCAGCCCAGCTTCATAGGGGTCATCTGATTCCCCTTCATTTGTTTCATCACTCAATAGGATACTTTTGTCAAAAATAGCCCCAGGCCTCTCAATCAGCTCATCTATCAGGGGTGGCCACTGTGGTTCAACAGGATGCAAAAATAACCTGTTCAAAGCTGTACACAACTCCTAGGTATCAAACCACCTGTACCACTCGCACTCTGGGTCTTGAAATTTTCTCCTTTTCGTAGGCCACAGAGCATCCAAGGATTGATATGTCTACAGTGTTGTGCAATGTCTGGCCAGCTCCCTCCCATAGATGTCATATAAGTCAAACTGGGAGGTTATCACCACAGTGTTGTCATTGTCATGTCGGATCACGGGCCGTTTGACAAAATGTGTAGACAGGGTCCAAGTCAAAAGGTTCCAATTCTCTTTGCATGTATCACCATGGTCCTCCATACTTTATGACCATCTTCACCTTCTTGCTATTGTATAATATTGTGCCTTACTTTCTCTAGCCTGTAGCCCAGACCATTCCCAGATACCATTCTGCCATCTTTGATTGGCTTGGTCTGCCTTGCAGCTATGTACCTAGACCTTTTACCGGCTGATACCCGATCTTCATCATTATATTCCAGTCAGGAGTACTCATGAACTTCCCCCCTTTTACAACATTAATCGGACATGAGGTGGGTAAGGTGGATTTCAGTGGGTCAGTTGAGGGAAGGTAAGGTAAGTTTGTAAGACAGACATAATAGGCTTTTGAACATGTGAAGAATTAGGAGTTGAGTTCACATTCAGGGAATGAGCTGCAGCAAGAATAGGCATACTTGTAACTTTGATGACCCGTCCTTTGTAAGGAAACTTGAGGCATTGATAATTCGTAGATAGGATAGCCTCGAGTAATTGAATATAAGGATGGCTGAGTATACGCTTCAGTAAATGATCAATTTCAAGGATATGGAATTCGACTTCAGAGTGACAAACTGGGCCCAGCTCTACCTTCAAGTACACCATGCCCAGTGGAGAACGAGTAGAGTTATCGTATGCAGTGACAGAGATCGGAGATGGCAGCCATTTTTCTTTTGGGATTCCACATAACTCTAGGGTTCTCGGTGGTAAGACATTAATTGATGTCCTGGTATCTACCAAACAAGCATCCACAACTCTCTTACAAATGTTGACGGTAATGCTTAAGGCCATGCCCCTCACTGCTAGTGGTGCTAACTCAGATACATGGAAAGAGATGGATGGTTGATCCCCCTAAGGAACCAGCAATGCAACGATTTTCTCCACCGGCACGTCTTCATTGAACATCACCCTCTATAGGTACTCCATCAGAGCTTTTTGATGAGTTTTGGATCTTTTAATCAGCTCAAGTACAAAAATATGCACCGACATTTTGTCCAGATGCTGCAGCAAATCATATTGAGTGCCAGGTGCACTCTCTTCGTTCTGCATTCATTTACTGCCTGTGATGGTCCTTCTTGGACTGACTGGGGAAAGACTTTGCTGAAAATTCTGCCGCTCCGGAGCATTTGTGGCTCAACAATGGGGTGTACAGGCGATATTTTGAGAACTACCAGAATAATGAGGGGTTTGTAAGGCATGAGGGGTTGGCTTGGCGCAACGGGTGTTGGGTGATGTGGATGAGGGATTTGGTAGGTTGGGTGGCATTATGGTAGGTGGTTGATGGCGATGTGGGGAATGGAATGCGTAGTAATGGTTTGGATGGCATGATGGGTTCGTAGACGGGCGGAGGGTTATTTAATGATGGTGACATGATGGTTGTGGGTTTGAGGAAGGCGGGTGGTGGAATAGGGTAGTAAGTGTAGGTTGTGATGGAACTGGTGGAGGCCTGGAGATGCGGGTAATGCGGCGGGGTGATGGTACGACAGTGTTTTGACTGTGGCTTGTGGAATAAGTGGACGAGGATTCTTCGACCCTCCGTTGTTGTCCCCTATCGGCCTCAGATTGACTATTCGTGAAGATCAGGGCAATTTTATTATGGTGCTCCGACAGCGGCTTTTGTACTATCCCCATATTCAGCGGGTGTGCCACCTGCTGGATGGTGCCCTCTGAGCTTGCTGCAGTTGCTGTTGTGGTTGTTGTTGCTGTGGTCTTCTCACTTTCAAGGAGGTTATGAACTTCCTCATCTCCTCCCAATCTATCCCCCCTGGTCATTCAGATCATGGATGTAGTCCCTAAACTGGAAACATGCATCCACAATGTGCCCCGGTTGTCTATGAAACACACAATACCGGGAAGCATCAGCATTTTGAGGCTAAATAGTCCTCTCCTTCGGCAGTGACAAAGCATTCGCCGCCATGAGGGCATTGAATATGTCGGACAATGTTTCTGGGAGTGGTGGAATTGCGTCTTGACGGGGCAACGTCATTTAAATGACGTCGAGTCCAAGTGACGCCTTTTTGGAGTTATCTGACATTTTTCCGAAACTACATATTATATGCTATTTGTTCATAATTATCCCTTTGCATGAAGTTACTGATGAAATTTGAGCGCAGAAAAGTTCAGAGAAATAAAAATGAAGCTGGAATTTCAAATAAGGTCCCACTGTGAGAGTTTCACTGAGTCTCTACCGTGCCTTAATAGACGGTTATCTCTATCCGTGTATTCTTTTATATATTTGATTCGCATCATCATTATTATATGTAAAATATTTATTAGAGCATTTCAAGGACCTTGTGGTTTTGATGAAACTGTAATTTGAGTTTCCTTCTATCAAAAACAATGATAATCTAGAGAATTCTTAATCGCACAGATAAGCCGTTAGATTGTTAATTGATTGGGACGATGGTTCCGTTTTTTGTGAAACGATGCATGGACAAATGAGCTTCGGCTTAACATTAAATTGCAGGACTGGTATCTTGTGTCATCAATGACAATTTAACAATATTATCCTTGATTAATTAATATCTTATTTTATTTTAATTTTTCTTTTAGCCCAGCATGCATCACATAGGACTTTGAAATTACTATGGTAAGAATTAATTATTGATTAAATTTCAGACCATTGATCAAAATCAATTCCAACGTGATATGAAATATTCCACTTCGAATTGAGTATCTTAATTATCTTTAAGGTTTTCTTGAAGATATCTTTGGAATTCTATCCTTACTTGGACTCTTTATCCCATATTTCTTGTTTTCTTTTAAGATCCATCATGGTTGTAGCACGTCCACATTGGCTGGTAATTACTCCCCATGATGAAACCTATAAGGTTTGTGACCTAGGGTACTTCTCCTCGTGGAGGTTGATCGACCTTATTTTATTTCCTTTGTCTATTTCATCCAGACGGGATTGATTCAATTGATATCTTTGAGTCGCTTCACTGATCATTTTGAGAAAGATTCTTATCATATGATGTTGAGAGTGTGTCTCATCACACCTTGGCATCATCTTTTCCGTACATTCTATTCTATTCCATTCCCTTGCAAAATCAATGCCAAGATGGGGCAACTGTAGACATGCTAATTTTGACTTCTTATTAAGTAAAATTCATGTCACAATTATAATGTCCTAAAATGGTCTGATTTTTAATCATTAATTATTTTTTATTAATTTTTTCGAGATTTTCGTTGATTAAACATCAACCATGGCCGAGACACTATTTAGATTTCTAGCAGAAATCAGTTCAGAATTAAATTCATGAATTCATATAGATTTAACTGAATAGCGTCGCCCATGAACGACGTCGTTTAGTTCCTAATCCATCTAAATTTCCGATTTTAAATTTGAATTAATTTCCTAATTATCTAAATAACGTCACTCATGGACGACGTCTTTTAGGTTTCCTAATTGTTTTCGGATTTTTTTTCTATTTTGGCCCCTTTAATTAGCTAAATGGTGTCAAGGATGGATGACGCGTTTCAAGCAGTTCCCTGATAAACATGATTTGGCCAAGATAATCTTGTTCCAGAGGTTAAAAAGGTTCCAAATTCCTTCCATGTCTATCCATGGTAATCCTGATCCGTGGGAGAGCCCTTTTGAAGGTCAAACACTCTTCAAAACCTACTCTATATATACCCTTTGGCCTTTGAAAATGTTGGCTATTGGAGAATTTGGAGTTCAAGGTGAGATTTTTGTAGGCTCTGAAGAAAAATGTGGATAACAAAAGGAGCTTCTTCTTTACCATCTTCCTTCATTGATGTCATAGAAGACCAAGGCTTTGAAGAGGCCAAACCAACCACTTTCTCATCCTTTTCTTTACTTGTTTCTTTATAATTTTCATATCGATTCATCACTATTTTGATTAGATCTTTCATTACATCACTCCATGATTCACACACCACATCATAGTTTCCATATGTATGCATAAAATAGGGGTTTAAAGAACCATAAAAAAAAAAGTAAGTTTTCTTAGTTTAGTTTATGTTTAGATTATTTCATAGAATAGTTACTAGACTACCCCATAGCTCTAATCTCTTCTTTCTCTTCTTTGTTTGACCTTCTTTTTTTGCAAGGTTTGAAGGGAGAAAACTTAGAAAGAAGGATTAGAAGGCTAGGAAAGAACAACTAAACAACAAAAACAAGAGTTAAGAGAAAAGACTCTCTTTCTTTGGCCGGCCAAAGAAAGGGAACAAAGGAACCACAATCCTCCCGATTCTACAAGGTTAGTAAACAATCATCTTTTCATTGAAGCCCTAGATTTCTGGCGATCACATTAGTTTTGAATTTGATTTGTTAATTATGTTAACACATGATATGATAATAACCACATACACTATTTGAGCACTACAATAAGTCTTCCACACCTCGTTGTCTTCCTCCTCATGCTCAACAACTTTTCGACTAATGCTAGTCTTCCAAAGACAAATGATATTCCCAATTTCCTCACAATTATGATTAGACCCCATGTCCCTCTTCTTGATTGGCATGCAATAAGATAGCTCATGAAAGACATGGCAGGGCATGCCGATCTGCAAATGGCAACCGTGGTTATTGTAGAGGATGGCTTCAGTACCACTAATGAGACGTAGATCCACACTAGGCTGGTTGCATAGTTGAACTTCCTTGTTGAACATGTCAAGAGGCACATGGGTGAACTTGTCTTGTGCTATCATTTTGAAATGCTCATGCCAATCCACACGAGTTTTAAGCTTTGGGACTCGATTGATGAATCATCAAAGAGCACCATGATGGAAAGATAATGAAAGGGACTCCTTTGTAAATTTAGGAGATGCTAACACCCGTTCCATTGTTATAATCAAAATTGTGGTGAAAATCAATCCAAAGTGCAAGAAGCAACATGCAACCATAAGGAGGACGGCTTGTAGATGTCATAGTCAAGCAGCTATAGAGGTAGCCAAGAATTGCTGGACTATCCCATCGATGGCATTCAATTGATCATCCTCCAAGATGTTGTCCTGAGTAGGGATTAAGATCACCCCTCCAAGGCATACTGCGAACCCTATCGTGGCACATTCGAGATCTTCATCAGTTTTAACCACAGGGATTGGCTTCATGACGCATGCCGCAAGCTTTGCCAGATTAATCCCTTTGTGCATAAGAACCTCCTTAGCCTCTTTAGGGTCTTCTATAATGCTTTTAGTAAGCCCTCATAAGCTAATTTTCTTCTTTAAAAATCCAACTTCTTCATCCTTCTTGAATCGGCTAAGATAGTGCTTCACTGTTTTCTTAAGAACAAGCAATAGCTCTGCCTCTTCCATCAAGATAGTGGCCTGAATGGTCATGAAGAAGAATGTGTTTCTTTATAGATGCCACAACTCCAATAAGGCACCCATTGAGGCCCAATCCGTCCATATTTCATTGTAGTGTCTCACATGAATGACTAAGCCCTGCATGTTCCATTTAGTGACGAACCTTCTTGCACTAATAGGAATATTTTCCACCATTTTCAGAAGCCATGGGAGTTTGCTAAATCACCTTAGACTGGGGAAGATTGGATAATCCTACAAAGAAGGAAATGTGAGGGGATCTAAGTGCCAATCACAAGAAGAATTGGGGCAAATTAATCACGCAGTGTGAAAGAGGGACAAGCATCAAGAATCTAACACAAGAAAAGGGAATCAAGTGGCATACCCATCCTTGCAAGATGGCTTGGCTAATGTGTCCCTCCACATCGGAAAGCCTCTTGATGGCGACCTCATCCTCGTCGCTGCTGCCCACCTTCATCTTCTTGCTTGCTCTTGAGTTCTCCATAGTCCGATTAGAGAAGCTCTCGCTCGTCACAACCATCTCTCTCCCAGTTCTCTTCTTCTCACCTCTTTTTCTCTCTTCTAAGGTTTCTAAGAATTGTGATGGATGGGAGAGAGAGACTAGGTGTTGATTAATTGTGACAGATGTAGAGTCACACACCTCATACACTAGTTTGAAGTAAGGAAAGAAGCCAAAGTTGTGGTGCTGCTTTGAATCAACCTTGTAAAAACTTGTTTACATACAGAAAGTTGCATCAACCCGACTTGATGCCATTTCTAATGTTGAAGGCACATCGTGAGGGAATGATGCGACTTTTAATTGCTAAAGAACCTCTATGCTTGAAATTTGATATTTGATACTTGTTTAAACTTTGCTAATGAGTTTTGGATGCAGCATGAAGAAAGATTTGTCAACACATGCTTGTTTACCAGTAGTTATTGTATTGAGATTTGTGTTCGCATACTTCTTAAGATAATTATAAGATCATATCAAGGACCTTGTGGTCTGATTAACTTGGGGTTTGAGTTCCCCTTCATCAAAATTAATGATGATCCTAGGAAAATCTTAATTGTAAAGATAGGCCGTTAGGTTGTTGTCTTCATGATGACAATGGTTTCAATCTTGTAAGTTGGTGTATGGATAAACGGGCTGCGGCTTAGTACTAACTCACAAAATTGATATCTTGACTCGTCAGAAATAGCTTGACAATATTATCCTTGACTATTTTATATTTTCTTTTGTTTTAATTTTAACTTTAACCCATCATGAATTCATGTAGGAATTTAAAATCACTTTGTGCAAAGTCAATCAATTATTCTATGAACACCATCCATGCCAACAAAATTCAACATAATAATAAACATTCCATTCCAAATCAAGTATTTAGTCGTCATTCAGGTGAACTCGGGCCATCTTCGGAACCCACTCTTGTCTGGAATTTTGTTATTTATCTTTTTGTTTTTCCCAAAGATCCACCTTTTGTTGTAGCATGTCCGCAAGGCTGGTAATCGTTGTCGAACTGTGAAACCTGCAAGGCCCATGACTTAGCGTACATCCATACGAGGAGGTTGATCTATTCCTTTTCCTCCTTTACCCACTTATCCAAACATCTATTAGTAACCATTGATATATCAAGATTAGCTCAATGATTACTTCTGAAAGATTCTCATCGTGAGTGATTGAATGTGTGTCTCATCATACCTTGGCATCCACTTTTCAGTCCACTCCACTACATTCAAGTCATCATTTATTTCACAATCAGTCACTTCACTTCATGTCCCTTCCTCGCAAGGTGAATGCCAAGGCGAGGTAGTTGTAGACACACAAATTGTGAACACTCATTGAGCCAAATTCATTTCATCTATATGATGCCTCAAATGGTCCTCACTTGAACCAATTGACTAGCTTACACACAAATTTCGGCCCCCAAATAGCACTCTAAGGTAGCGTCAGTAACTCATGACGTGAATTCTATTCGCATCAGGATCACATGACGTGACTTTTCAACAATTTCAGTACAACTTATCCCACCCAAAAATCATAATAAATTAACATATCACATACTCGTGTAAGGAACCCTTGACGCTAATTCCATTCTTGGATTTATTAGCTGCAATTTCTCACTCAGATTCCATCCGATTTCGTGCCTTTAACCGTGTCATGGGGGTGTGACACGAATTTAGTCGCATCAGCAAGACATTACACCACTTTCACTTTGCCACGCATTAAAGCTGAACCTGTAATCTAGGTGCCATCTCTGAAGTGTTTTGCATTCTTCACGTCCAAAACTCCCCCTCTAGCATTTGTAACCGCCCCCAAGAGGATTTTGGAGGGGATTTCTCACCCTAAAAGGGTTTGAAATTCCCACCATTTTAGAGTGAATTATCATTGAAACTCTCTATAAATTGGACATTCTTCCAAGGGGGAGAGGTTGGCAAGGGTTAGCTTGGTCTAGATCTTGAGGGAGCTCGTGTCTAGCAGAGCGAGGATCAATATCATGGCATCCAAGGCGTAAAGGACCACCCTTCCCTTCCACAACACAAGAAGCTTCATCTCTTCAATTCGTGGAAGGAGAATCACCAGTTCTGATGGGGGCAATTCTCTTCATTTCTTTACCTCATTCGAGTCTTAGCATTGCGATTATCAGTCTCTTTGATCACCTTATGTAAGGATTGAGGTTTTCAGATCAGGTTATCGGATCAGTTTTAGGGATCGGATCCCGTAGTTCAGGCCCTGATGGGGCTGGGACTCTGTTCTGTTTCACGTCGAGCCTACGAGACGCGGTTTAAACGGCGTCCAGCAATGTAGACGCGTTTTAGGCTGTGCCACATAGGCGCCACGTGGGCTGGCCTTGAGTCGCAAGAGTACGCCCCGGTCATATCGTCTGAATGGCGTCTTGTATGGACGACGCCATTCAGAGTACGACCCTGGCTTGTCAGTCTACGGCCCGGTCTTGTCATCTGAAAGACGTCGGGCATGCACGACGCGTTTTACCCAGCTTCTGGTTGACCCCGCGAACCCTCCTTCCTTTCCCTCATTCCCTCCTTTCTCTCCTCTCTCCTCTCTTCCTCCGGCGGCACCAGCGGCCCTTTTCCCCCTCCTTCCTTTTCCTCCCTTCATTTCACCTCTCCCTCCACTCCAATCACCTCCCAACTCCCACCACTACCACCATCATCTCCTCCGTGGCGTTTTTCTCTCCGGACGGTGGCCGACGTCCCGGTGGAGTAACGACGTCCTCGGCAGTACCGGCGGTGGGGTGGGGCGAGACGGGTTGGCGGCGCTCGGAGCTTGGAGGAGTTCAAGTAATCGGTAGGGTGACGATCCCCGTGGTGTTTCAACTTAAAACCATGTTTTCCCACTTTGAAGCATGATGCGTGTATGGGGTTTTTAAGTCGAATAAGTATGTTAAGGGGCTTTCTTGATGGTTATGGTGGTTTCTATCAATGTGGATTTGTGGGTTTTCTTATGATGGATTGGTTTTCGTTTTCATTTTCCCCGTTTTGGATGTTTTTGGGGCGAATTTGGGGTTAAAGGGGACCCTCGGGTCAAGCTGCAGAAACCTTGTTTCTGGCGCTAAATGACGTCGCGCTAGGACGATGCCATTCAGAATGGCGACGGGCCAGCACGACGCCATTTAGGCAGAAATTGTCCCGGTAACGGTTTCTATCAGAGGGGACTTCTGTTGTGAATGGCGTCCAAGGACAGCGACGCCTTTTTAATGGCGGCTTCCTGGAACGACGCGTTTTAGGCCATATTCTGAGGCTGATATTTCATGAACCAGTTTAGGAGGCCTAAATGGCGTCGGCCTTGGGCGATGCGATTCAAGACAGAATCACATTAATTCATGCTGTTAACATATCTTCACACTGCTAGATAATTTGGTTTATTGCATGTTTGAAATTGTACTCGAGGATAAGGATTTTTATGTGATCGGATTTGTGTTTCGTGCGATTGTGGACCTAGAGTGACAGTTGTAGCGCTTGCCACCCTGTGTCGGTATGGGAGGGACACAGCGCCGGTGTGGGAGTGGTGGGGTGACGCCTAGAGAGAGGGTCACCTGGTGTACCCCGGGGTTAACTAGTACTGGTGTAGGAGTGGTACCTATGGAGTGTCACTCGTGCTAAGGGAAGGAGTAACCACCTGAGCCAGTTGGGCCGGAGTAGCTAGCGTGCTATCCGAGGGGTTACTGTTTGGTCTCAGCGGGTCGGTGTTTCCCACGTTTAGTTGTGTGGTTGGCGTGTTTTGCTGAGATGTTGGAAGTAAGTTCCTTGGTAGAATGGTTTCTGAGATATGTATGTTACATTTCGAATGCACGTGGTTTATATCGAGAATTAGGAGTAGTAATTACTGCTTTACTTGCTTACTTTACCTTTATCTATACTACTACTCTTATGGGTGCGTGAGTGGGCGGTGGGGATTGAAGGATCCCTACTGAGTCTTTTCGTTGAGACTCACCCCTGCGGTTTTCAGGTGAGGGTTCCAAGCAGGCTTAACGAGGAGAGTGCTGCTGAGAGTTACGCGCCAGCTGTTGTTGTTTCGGAGTATGCCCCGACGTAGTTGTTATTTTATTTCTGGCCTGTACGCTTAATTATTTCTTTTATGTTGGAGTATGTAATTATTTGCTATGTCCAGTCGCATTGTAATAACTTTTAATTCTTTCACTTCCTTTTCAATTCAATGCGATGTGAATGTTTAACTTAGTTAATTATTTATTTTCCAGACTTATCTAGATCCTGGTTTGGTTCCAAAATAATGATTCGGTACCCATTTAGTAATCGGATCCCCGATTATAAGGTGGCGGGTCGTTACACCTTATCACCACTCCATATTCACACACGCACACATAAGTAAACTATTTCATGCATGCATCCACCTATCACGTCATAGGAGTTTAAAAAAAAATCACCACAACGTGAGTCATTCTTCCATTGTTCTATGGATTACTTTATGTTAGAACAGGTACTACACACTGTTTAGGCTCTAATCATTGCTTTTATTTTGTTTCTTGTGTTGTCTTACAAGGTCTAGTTAAGCCAAGGAAGGTATCATTTGTACAATCTTCAAGGGAGTCAACATTGATCACCTCATTAAGCAGGTTAAAAGGCTCAAAGAAGAAGACGGATCTTTCCCTCGGCCAGCCTAGAAGGAAGAAGATAGAGTCCACATATTCTCCCAATCCCTTGGTGAAGGTAACCGTCATCACTCATTTCCTTCATTCAGGATACCTCGTTCTCCCTGACAGTCACACTATTTATTTCATTGCTTTCCATTGAATTGTGTGTTGAACACTGTCCCCAGGAGAGCGTGACACCTCCACCATTCACATGTAGTCGTTAGTCGAGTGGCTTGTTTAGGTAATGGTGCAGGGTCAGAGGTCTTAAGGATTCAAGTAGAGGGCATATCAATTGGATGGATAGTAGCAAGAGGTGTTAAATTGTCTAAAGTGGCAACAACTTCAGACTAGGGGAAACAACTTTAGGTTGCTCCTGCTCTGCTTGAGTTGAAGAGGAGGAAGGATGGTCTTCAGCGGTCATGAGTAGTAGGCTATTGGGGTACCTCCAAATCCTTAGTAGGAGGAGCTGAGGGGATAGGCTCTTGATTTTGAGAGGGTAAGGAAGGTCTAGAAGGATGTTGGATAAAGTGGGAGTAGGTGAGATACTAGTTCTCCTTGGGCGATGAGTGAGTATCTTCCTTCGAAGAGTGGTTCCCCTCACTTGGTTCCAAGAAGCTTGCATCTCTGTCAAGATCCCCATAATGTCACCATAGTTGTTTTAACTTCTCGGATATCATCATGGTGTTGATCTAGCTTGAGTTCCCCACTTCAATCCTCTTGATCAATTTAGCCTCATACACATCCACTTGTGCTACTGGTAATAGTTCTAGAACATTGGGTTCTAGATGTGTAACAACCCGCACCCTATAATCGGGGATCCGATTACTAAATGGATACCGAATCATTAAAATTAGAAACTGAACCAAGATCTCAAATAAGTCTGGAAAATAAATGATAAACTAAGCTAAACAATCCACAACACAATGAATTGTAAATGAAGTGCATGAATTAAAAATTATTACAACTCGACTCGATTCAACAAATAATTACATATTTCAATTGAAAAAGAAATAATTATGCATACAAGCCTGAAAGTTAAAAGAATAACTACATCGGGGCATACCCTGCCTCGGAACGATGGTTCTTGGCGTGCAACCCGAGACGAAACTCCACCACGCTACGTTTATCGAGAACCCGCACCTGAAAATCGCAGGGGTGAGTCACACTGAAATGCACTTAGTAGGGATCCTTCGATCCCTCCCACCCACACACGCAACCACACTGCAACAAGACTAAATATAGGCAATTTAAAGTAAAGCAGTAAACACAACTCCCAAAGTTTCCCAAATTCTGAGATAAAACATATGCATTTGTAAATGCCACAAGCACAACTCTGAAACCACTCTACCACGGAGTCTACAACCAACGTCACGGCTAAATCCACAAACCACGGAGCTGAACGCAAAAAACACCGACCCGCTGGGACATAACAACAATCCCTCGGATATCATGCTAGCTACTCAGGCCTGTCTAGCTCTAGGTGGTTACGTCTCCTCCCAACCACGAGTGACACTCTGAATGCAGCACTCCCACGCCGGTACTAGCTATACCCCGGGGTACACCAGGTGACCCTCTCTCACTAGGCGTCACCCCACCACTCCCACACCGGCACTGCGTCACTCTCACACCAACACAGGGTGTGAAGCGCTAACAACTGTCACTCTAGGTCCACGATCGCACAAAACACAACACAGTGCGATCCGGTCACGTGAAAACTCTTGTCCTTGAAGTACAGTTTCGAATATGCATTTAAGCAAACTATCGAACAATGTAAACACATGTTCATTGCATGAATTAATGAGGTTCTGTCTTGAATGGTGTCGCCCGTGGCCGCCGTCATTTAAGACCTCTAAATAGGTTCTGTGTTCTGTACCATTAGGACTTAGGAGATACTGGCCTGAATGGCGTCGCCAATGGGTGACGCTATTCAACTTTTTATCCACCCACTGGCCTTGGGGTCTGGAAAAATGGGTCGTAAATCGCATCGGCCATGGTCGACACCATTCTAAATGGCGTCACCTGGTCTCGACGCCATTTTATCGAAACTGAGGGATCCTTCTGTAGATACGCTAATTTTGACCTCATATTGAGTAAATTTCATATCATAATTATAATGCCCCAAAATGGTCTGATTTATAATCATTAATTAATTTATATTGATTTTTTTCGAAATTTTTTTATTAGCGTCACCCATGGCTGACGCCATTTAGATTTCTAGCAGAAATTAGTTTGGAATTAAATTCCTAAATTCAGATATATTTAGCATAATAGTGTCGCCTAAGGATGACGCCATTTAGATCCTAATCCATCTGGGTTTTCGATTTTTAATTCGAATTAATTTCCTAATTATCTAAAGCACGTCGCTTTAAGTAGAAACAATTTAGGTTTCCTAATCTTTTTTGGTTTCCTTTCTGGATTTTCTTTCTATTTTGGCCGCTTTGATTAGCCAAATGGCGTCCCGTCTAGACGATTTGAGAGTTTCATGATAAACATGATTTGGCCAAGATAATCTGATTTCTAGAAGTTGGGAAGATTGCAAACTCTTCAATGCTCATCTAACGCAAGTCTGAAGCCGCGGGAGAGTCCTATTGAAGGCCAAAACACTCTGAAACCTATTCTTATAAATATAATACCCCTTGGACCTTTGAAAAAGGTTGGCTATTGGAGAATTTGGAGCTTCTTTCAAGGTGTTTGAAGGCCTTTAAGGAGAAAAACGTAGACAACAAGAAAAGCTTCATCCTCTTCATCCTTTGAAGCCTATTGAAGAACAAGACTATGGAGGGGCCATCCCTTTCTTACTCTTCCTAGTTCTTTTTCTTTGTTTCTTCATTGATTTCATATAGTTAGTTTGTTGTTTTCATACTGTTTTTCATCACATCACTTCGTATACTGTAACGACCCGCCACCCTATAATCGGGGATCCAATTACTAAATGGGTACCGAATCATTAAAATTTGGAGGCAAACCAGGATCTCGATAAGTCTAAGAAATAAATGATAAACTAAGCGAAACATCCACATCACATTGAATTGTAAAGAAAATGCAGGAATTAAAAATTATTACAATTCAACTTGACTCAGTAAATAATTATATATTCCAACTGAAAAGAAGTAATTAAGCGTACAGTCCTGAAAGAAAAATAACAACTACATTGGGGCATACCCCGGGACAGTGGCTGCTGGCGCGCAACTCGAGACAACACCCTCTATGCTACGCCTGCCTGGAACCCTCACCTGCAAATCGCAGGGGGTGAGTCTCATCAAAATGGACTCAGTAGGAATCCTTCGATCCCCACCACCCACTCACGCACCCACATGTGCAACAACACGAATATAGGCAATTTAAATAAATAAATCAGTAAACACAACTCCCAAAAATTCTCAACTTTCGATATAAAACGCATGCATTCATAAATGTAACATACACAACTCTGAAACCACTCTACCAAGGAGTCCACAACCAGCGTCTTTGCTAAACACGCAAACCACGCGGCCGAACGCGGAAAACACTACCCCGCTGAGACCAAACAGCAACCCCTCGGATAGCGCGTTGGCTATTCCGGCCTGACCGGCTCTAGGTGGTTCTGCTTCCCTCAGCACGAGTGACACTCCGAATGTACCACTTCCACACCGGTACTAGCTACACCCTGAGGTACACCAGGTGACCCTCTCTCTAGGCGTCACCCCACCTCTCCCACACCGGCGTCATGTCACTTCCACACCGACATAGGATGCCTAAGTGCTAAAAATTGTCTCTAGGTCCACGGTCGCATGAAACACAACACGGTGCGATCCGATCACGTAGAAACCCTCATCCTCGAGTACGTTTTTAAGCATGCATTTAACCAAACTATCTAACAATGTAAACACATGTTAATTGCATGAATTAATGAGATTCTATTTTGAATCACGTCGCATATGGCCGACGTCATTCAAGACTCCTAAACTGGTTCATATGAAAACTGGCCTCCAGAATATGGCCTAAAACGCGTCGTTCATAGAAGCTGTCTTTTAAATGGCGTCGCTATCCTTAGACGCTATTTGCGATAGAAACAGAGTCCCTTATTTGGGCTAAATAGCGTTTTGGGTGGAAGCCACCTTTTAAATGGCGTCGCTGTCCCCAGACGCCATTTAGCTCTTGCAGACAGGTTTTCCCCTCCGGCCTTCCCGAATCACAAGGTGAGATTTTTCTCCCAAATCGCATAGAAAAACGTATCAAATAGGGAAGGAGGAGAAGAATCCAAATACCCGTTAAAAACCCACCCTTTCTCATTTTATAAAATTAGTATTTTCAGCCCAAAAATCTCTTAAACATGCTCCAAAGCGGGAAAACCTAGTTTTACTCAAAACACAACGGAGATCGTCATCCTACCGGTTACTTGAACTCCACTGAGCTCCAAGCCGCCGAACCGCCACACCACAAGCCGCCGTCGGTACCGCCGTGGACGTCGTTACTCCACCGTGACGTCGGCCGCCGTCCGGAGAGCAATACGCCGCGGAGGAAATGGTGGTGGTAGTGGTGGAAGTTAGGGGAGGGTTGATGGAGTGGAGTGAGAGGAAAGGAAGGAGAAGGGGAAGGGAGAGCGAAGGGATCGGAGAGAGGGAGGAGAGAGAGGAAGATGAGAGAAATGAGGGAAAGGAGGGAGGATTCGCGGGTTTTAAATCAAAACTAGCTAAACCGCGTTGCCTAATACTGATGTCGTTCAGACGACAAGATCGGGGCCGTACTCTTACGGCCCAAAACTGGCCCACGTGGCACACTCTAAAACGCGTCCCCCTAACAGGACGCCGTTTGAACCGCGGCGAGCTTGGAACCTATGCCTCAGCCCCACAAGGACCCATACCAAGGGGTCCGATACCGAAACTAACCTAATAACTGGATTCGAAACCTCAATCCTTACATATACACACACCCACTTCATCTTCTCCACATCCATGTCTATGTTAGGGGTTTAAAAGAACTACAAAAAGTGAGTCTTCATAGTTTAGTTGCATGCTTAATTTATTAATTGGAATAGATACTACACTACTCTAGTTCTAATCCCGATTTTTCTTTCTTTGCTTGATTTCTTTTGCAAGGTTTAAAGAGGAGAGAAGAAAGGCTTGAAGAAAAGCAACTACAACAGGGACACAATAAAAGCAAGTGTAAACATTAAAAGGGCGGCTCTTCTTTCTTGGCCGGCCAGAAGAGAGGAACAAAGTGTTAGTTTTTAGGTGTCCTATAGACCAATTGTCGTCCGTGTAGGCCCAATGTGTCATACAATCTTGTTCAATATAATTAAGTGGTAATTAGAGCGTAAACCTGTAATCTGTGGATTGCTTTGCATTGTCCCTAGGATATGTGGTTGTAAAGTCAATTTCGAGATGGGATCTCGAATGTTAGTTTGACTGTATATGGACACATACCTTAAACTGTTCCTGGTTGGAGAGTAATCACTCTAGGACATTGATTACTTGTAAATCAGTACTCATGATGTGTAGATGACCAATCTCATGGTCATCGGTGCAGGGCACCAGCACATATGTGTGGGTGTTCATCCTGGGAGGATGTTCACTGAACTGATCCGCTGATGGATGTTCAGATGGTTAATTATACCTAATGTCAATTGAAGATCTATCTGTCTCAGTAGTATCGTTGATCCTTTAACCAGAGACATTAATGAGGTTTTGCGTGAGGACTGGTGTAGTTTAATATTTGGTTAAGTGACTTTAACCATAAGTCATGAAACAATGAATTATTAGTCACATCGGGATACATGCGAAGACCGTTAATGGTCAAAAGGGGATCGCTCATTGTCAGGTATTCACAGATAGTTAATGAGTCATGACATAGACGCTCTACTAAATCCCTGGCCAGGGTGGTATCAGTTCATTTAGAATTAATGTGAAATTATTATGGAGGTCATGGTCAGACAATACGATCACTATTGGTTTGATATAACCATACCACACAATCGGATCGGATTCATAAAATGAGCGAAGGATTATAGCGATACAGTAACTGAAGACTTACAGGTGCCTGACATGGTGAAGATGAACCCGGCATCCTCTGGAATCACGTGGATTTGCTTGACCCAACGTCATAAAAAAGGTCCGGAACTAATTAAACGGTTATTGGGAATAACTGGTTTAATTTACTTCTAATTAGATTAGAAGTTAATGGATCTTTAAACCAAAGTGATAATGGTCCAAGAGGATCACTGTAACGACCCGCCATCCTATGACCGGAGACCCGGTCACTAAATGGATGTCGGCCCATTAACTGTAGGTTCATACCAGGATCTTATTTGCACATCTGGAGGAGTAAGCGTTAAACAAGATTAAATATAACATTCACACGGACTACAAAGGGGTACAGTGCGCAGGAAGTAAAGTAACAATGTCCGTACACAGTCCAACAATAATTACATGTCCAACAAATTAATTAAGTACAGGCAGAAATAAAGTACAACAACATCGGGGCATACCACGGGAACTGAGATAGCTGCTGGTCCGCACACCAAGGAGAACACCACGCGCCGCCACACGCCACAAGGTCTACACCTGAAAACGCAGGGAGTGAGCCACACCAAAATTGGGCTCAGTAGGGATCATCCGATCCCTCGCCTCCCACTCACACACCCACAAGTGCAGTAGCAAAGATACAGGTAATAAAGCAAGTAAAGCTGTAACACGCTACTCCTAAAATCTCGATATGAATCATGTGCCTTCGGAATGTAACATGCATATTTCTAAAATCATTCTATCAAGGAGCCTACAACTCCCGTCTCGGCAAAACACGTCAACCATTCCTCCGAATGTAGGAAACACCAACCACACAGCCGTAAGTGGGAAACACCGTCCACACAAGCACAAGTAGGAAACACCGACCCGCTGAGACCAAACAGTAACCCCTCGGATAGCACGCTAGCTACTCCGGCCCAACTGGCTCAGGTGGTTACTCCTTCCCTCAGCATGAGTGACTCTCCGAATGTACCACTCCGACACCGGTACTAGCTAACCCCGGGGTTCACCAGGTGACCCTCTCTCACTAGGCGTCACCCCGCCCACGCCCCCACTGGCGCTGTGCTCACGCCCCCACCAGCACAGGGTGATAAAGCGCTACAATGTCACTCCAGGTCCACAGTAACTCAAAACACCAAAACCCGGCACAGTACGATCCGGTCACGTGAAAAGCCCGCGATCGCACTACACACAACACAGTGCCATCCGATCATAAAGAAACCAAGTATACTAGAGCATGCACTAACCAACTATCTAGCAGTATGTATATTTTACTGGCATGAATTAGTGTTGTTCTGCCTTGAATCGCGTCGCCCAAGGCCGACGCCATTCAAGTTCCCTAAACTGGTTCATAAAACAGAGGCCACGGGAATCTGGCCTAAAAGGCGTCGACACCAGCAGTCGCCTTTTGAAAGGCGTCGACATCCTCCGACGCCATTCAGCTGATAAATCCAGAATTTCAGGAAAACATTACCCAGGGGATTTCTTCCTTAAAAGGCGTCATGGTTACCCGACGCCATTCAAATCGCGTCGTCCACCCATGACGTCTTTTAGTTCCAGAATCCCGAGTTGACGGACCCTCAGTCGGGGTGATTTCTTGCCTAAATGGCGTCATGATGGCCCGACGTCCTTTTGAAAGGCGTCGTCCATCCATGACGTCATTTAGCGCCAGAACCCCTAACTCGTGAAACCTCGAACGGGGAGGTTTCTGCCCTAAAACGCGTCGTACTGCCTTGACGTCCTTTTGAAAGGCGTCGACCAGGCACGACGCCGTTTAGCGCCAGAAACCTGGTTCCCTGGTTCGAACCGAGGGTTTCTCCCTTAACCCCAATTACCCCGAAAAGCCTCCAAAACAGAAGGGGGAGAAAGAGAAGTTCACCCCCCACAAACCTACTACAAAACCACATACAGGAACACGGCCATAACCACAAGAACACCCCCCTAAACATGCTCAATCTAGCCCAAAACACATCAAAACACGCCTAGGAAAGCACGAGCAACACATACAAGGTTTGTCCCCCTACCGGATACTTGAACTCCTCCTTGCTCCGTGTCGCCCAACCACCGCGCCACAGACCGCCGCCGGTACCCCCGAGAACGTCGCCACTCCGCCGGGACGTCGGCCGCCGTCCGGAGAATGGAACGCCGCGAAGGAAGTGGTGGTGGCAGAGGTGAGAGGTAGGGTGGCGTTGGAGTGGTGGAAGAGGAAGAAGAGGAAGGGAAAGGGAAAGAGAAGGGTCGGAGGAGGCGGAGGGGGAGAGGAGAGAGAGCGAGAGGTGAGAAATGAGGGAAAGAAAGGAGGGCTCGCGGGGGTCATCGGAAACTACCTAAAACGCGTCGAGCGAGAAGGACGCCTATCAGATGACAGGACGGGCCGTACTGACAGCTGTCTGAAACGCGTCGACCACCATGGACGCCGTTCAGCTGACATGTCAGGCACCGTACACTGACACCGCAGGGTGGCAGTCTGAATCGCGTCGTCCATCATGGACGCCGTTCAGACGACAAGACAGGGGCCGTACTCTCGCGGCCCGAAACCCGCCCACGTGGCGCCCACGTGCACAACAGTAAATCGCCTAAATGGCGTCCACCTATCAAGACGCCGTTTGAAAGGCGTCGTGATGTGTAGACGTCATTCAGAAGAAATTCTCCAGACCCCGCAAGGTCCGACCCAGGGGATCCGGCCCGAAACCGACCCGAAAACCGAACCCGAAACCTCAGTCCTTACAATCACACACAAATAACTCTTACAGAACGGAATATTATTGTATGGAAGAATATACTAAAGCATTAATTATTTTGGAAAAAGAATTTATAAATGGCTTAATAGTATATATACAATAACATAAAGGACATATATATAATACATGTATTATTAGGGTTATTTGATAAATAAGCTAACAATAATATATTGATATATAAAATGTCGTCGGGTTTACTTTTAACCGTAGTTACTTTTGCCAAGGCGGTTAAATGACAAGATTGGTTGAATGAGCGGTTCAAGCTGCCGCCATAAATCCTTTGTATAACCCATCTTTTCCCAACCCGTATTGGGATATTCCAACATCCCTAAAGCTTGCCGTCTAGAGATTAGAAGAGTTTGACTCTTCCCAAGGGTGAGGCTTTTGTGTTGTACGGAGTTGGCAGAAAGAAAATTTCGTTGCTGTGAGATTCATGTGGATGGGCTCTAGGGGCCGGACGTTTGTGTGGCTCAAAGTTTCGTGGAGTTCGGCATCCATTTTCACAGGATAACATATTCTGTGCAAGGTGATAAATCTCGTGTGATTTATTTAAGAACATTTTTGTTGCATCAATCGGAGCCTGAACTGGTTTGGGAAATCATTTTAATTTTGTTCTTCCGCTACTGTGATTTTCCGGGGGTTACGACCCGAACCCAATAGTGGTATCAGAGCCAGGTTTATGCTCCTATTGATGCAACTGGGAAGAACGATCTTTGTTGTAACATCATGTTCAAGTTCTTCAATTTTATTTAAATTTTTTGATCCATGAAAAATTTATTTTTCTAGAACAGTGGGAAACTGGACGGCAAAAGGCCAGGCCGTCTGAGTATTTTCGAAATATTTTCATATTGTAAACAGCACTTGGAGTGGCCATCTGGAACGTAAACGGCACTTGGAGTGGCCGTCAAATTTTACGAAATTTTCTGGAATTTTTCTGGAATTAAATGGCCTAGGTTGTGGCAGTCCACGTGGTGGACGGCCAACATGATGGTCGTCCACTTTGAGTGGACGGCCAAGGGTGGACGGCCAACCATGTTGGCCGTCCACTTGGAGTGGACGGCCATCCATGTGGCCGTCCACCAAGTGGACGGCCAACATGGTGGACGTCCACTCCAACGGTGGACGGCCAACCATGTGGCCTTCCACTTGGTGGAAGGCAGAGTGCCCTGCCGTCTGCATATTTTAAAATTTTAAAATAGAATTGTTGCCCGATTTTTTGCACTGTAAGGTGCACTGCTCCAACCCGCACTACACTGGTCCAGAAAATTAAAATTTTATCTCAAAATTAAGATAATTGTTAGATAGGATTAATTAAATTTATTGTTGATTAATCTGATAATTATCATGTAAATTTTGAGTTTAATTGAATATTACTTATAAATTCAAACTTTCAAATTTTTAATTACTAGATAATTGTTAAATTCGAATTTTGAGAGGATTATCGTTAAAATTCAAATTTTGAGAGGATTATCGTTAATTTTCAAAGGAATAAATTGTGAATTTTAATGAAAGATAATTGAAGACGATTATTTAATTAAATTGTATTCTATCATTCGATGATTAATTTGAATTTAAATTTCATGATTGTCTTAATTATTATGAATGATTGAATTTAATTTTAAAGTCATGTTTGTATCCTCTTATATGGAATAATTCTAAGTATGAATGTTACTGTGATGCCATTTCGGTCTCTGTTAGATTACTTTTGAATGCAACAATGAGTTTTTCAAAACTAATCATGACCAAAATTTCTCGTATGCGCAACCCATGATTTCAATCCAAATATAAGGATTGTTTTCAAAATAACTCTTCTGTGATTGATATGATTGTGTTTGAAATGGTGGGTGATCATAGACTTAGCTTAGTTCATTTTGGGCCTGCGAGCCTCCCTTCTTTCTTTATTTAATTTCCAATGTAATTCTATCTTCCTCCTATGAATATACTCACCTTAAGGGTTGCTGGAAATTATTTGGCATGTAATTCTTTTTCTGGCCTGTGAGCCGTGTAATTATTGTAATTAATGTTGTGAATGGAGTTTGAAGGCACGGACGACGAACTATGATGATGGTCCTGCTGCTTGGGAAGTAAGTTGGATATCAGTGTAGCTTTACTTAGAGTCCATGATCACCCAGACTTATTTATTTGCATGGGATGCATTTATTTTTAAGTAATTATTAGGTACAATAAATATATAGCACGAATATATTTATTCTACCACTTAAAGTGAGACTAAGATAAAACCAAAATGTCCTCTTTATTAAATATTAGATCTGTGAGCGTGGCTTTAGAAGCCATTGTGGCCCTCTACCATTATAGGGTGACTGAATGCCATTATTTCATGGATTTGTTGTGCTTTCCACAAGGTTCATGATTTGGTGGCAGGATCTCAGCCCTAAAGCTTTGCTTCAATGGGATGAAGGATTGAACTTGGCCTTGTTGTGCTTTCCACAAGGGTCGGGTCATGAACTCATTGTTGTGTAGTAATAGTGGTGTGGTCTAACTGGGAGTATCCTTTGTTGTGCTTTCCACAAGGGGATGACTGCTCAGGAGCCGAAAGTTTGATATTGTATTGGATGCAAGTGATGTTGACTGGCCAAGGAATGGGATGTGATTCGTTGTGCTTTCCACAAGGTTGCATTTCAGTTCTGTTGGGATTCCGACCCACTAGGATGATCGCTGTGATCTCCCATTCTATATGATTGAGGGTCATATAGTTCAACGCAAAATTGTGTAGATAACTAAGATAGAAAACCATATCTAAAGTTAGAACCTTTAACGCATACTAAAATATTGTCTTTTATTTTTCCATTCAGATCATCATGTCGTTGTCGAATCCCGTCCGTAGCATCTTGGATGCGAACAAATTAACTAGACCTAATTTTCAAGACTAGCTACGTAATTTGCGAATAGTCTTAACAGCCGAAAAGATTGTGTATGTGTTAGACATGATTCAACCTGAGCCTCCTGCTGATGCCGAAGATAGTGATCAATTAAATTATGCAAAATGGTCAATTGCTTCTTCCCTTGCACAGTGTTATATACTGGCCTCTATGACTCCCGAGCTATAGAGGCAATTTGAAAAGACAGATTGTAGAGCTATACTTCTCCAACTATGCCAACTCTTTAGTAAGCAAGGTAGGATAGTGAGGTATGAGCTCTCCCATAAACTTTTTAGGACTAGGATGTCTGAGGGTGCATCAGTACAGGCTCATGAACTAAAAATGATGGTGTGGATAGAGAGACTCAATAGGCTAGGATTCAAGTTGGATCTTGAACTTAGCATTAATCTCATTCTCCAGTCATTGCCTGAATTATTTTCTCCCTTCATAATAAACTTTAACATGAATAGGATTGAGGTTTTTCTACCAAAACTCCTAAAACATGTTAAAGAGTGTTGAAGGGACCATACAGAAGTAGAAACCATCTTCGGTAATGATTATTGGTCGGACCAACAAGAAAAGGAAGGCCACCCAGACACCCAATAACAAGAAGGTAAAGAAACCGACTAAAGATAATCATATCACCAAGGCAGGCAAGGGCAAGGGCAAGAAGGATGAAAAAGATAGCAAATGCTTTCAGTGTGGACAGACAGGTCACTGGAAAAGGAATTGCAAGACAATTCTAAATGAATGTATTTTTGTCATTGACTTAAATTTGTCTCTTATAAGATCCACATTATGGGTATTGGATACTCGATGCGCATCTAATATTTGCAATTCTTTGCACCTACTAATAAATAAAAGAAGACTTGACAAAAGAGAGATCCAACTAAGGATGTGCAATGGAGCTATAGTTGCTACTAAAGCTGTTGGGACTGCTCGTCTTAGTTTATTTACCTTTTGGGATAATTCTGGAGTTAACAGGGTGTTATTTTGTTCCAGAAATTATTAGAAACATTGTATCTATTTTCTGCTTAAACAATGTTGGTTACTCTTTGACGATAACTAGCACTGGGTGCTCGATTATCAATAATGGTTTGATTATAGCTAATGGTTATTTGTTCAATGAGTTATATGGATTGGATACATGTAATGATGTAATGCATGTTTCCAGTGATAAGACAGAAGAAGTAAATCCTGCATATCTTTGGCATTGTAGATTTGGTCATATAGGAGAGAAAATGATTTCTCACCTATGTTCAAATGGATACTTAAATTTATTTGAATTCAAATCATTTGATACATGTGAGTCGTGTCTCATGGGGAAGATGACTAAAGCTCCTTTTAGTGGACATGGTTAAAGGGCTACTGAGCTTTTGGAACTCATACATACAGATGCATGTGGACTCATGTCAATAGAAGCTAAAGGAGGAAATCTCTATTTCATTTCTTTTATTGATGACTTCTCTAGGTATGGCTATGTGTATTTAATGAGACATAAATCACAAGCTTTTGAGAAGTTTAAGAAATATAAGAATGAAGTAGAGAAGTAGACTGATAAAAGTATTAAAACTCTTTGATCGGATCGAGGAGGTGAATACTTAAGTCTCAAATTCACTTCTTACCTGAAGGACAATGGAATAATTTCTCAGTGGACCCCACCATATACGCCACAGCATAATGGTGTATCTGAAAGGAGAAATAGGATCTTGTTAGACATGGTCCGTTCCATGATGTCCTTGACAGAATTACCTTTGTCTCTATGGGGGTATGCTTTAGAGATTGTAGCCTACTTGTTAAATAGGGTTTCGAGTAAGTCAGTTCCTACCACACCATATGAGACATGGAAGGGAAGGAAACCGAACTTTAATCATATTAAAGTTTGGGGGTGTCCTGCCCATGTGAAGAGGAATGACGCAAATAAGTTAGAGTCAAGGACAAATAAGTGTAGGTTTGTGGGATATCCAAAAGAGACATTTGGATATTATTTTTATTACCCTTCTGAGCAAAGGGTCTTAGTGTCTAAGAGAGCTGTATTCCTAGAGAAGGAATATCTCCTCCAGAAAAACAGTGGGAGCTAGATAGAACTGGACGAGGTCCATCAACCACAAACTGGGGACACAGTCTTATTAGATGAGACACCACCTACGGAAAATGCTCAAAATGAAACACAAATATTGCGAAGATCTGGTAGGGTACCTAGAGAACTTGAGAGATATGTTGGACATATGTCTGATAGTTCGTTTAAGGTACAGATAAATGAGGATGATGATCCTCAATCCTATCAGAAGGCAATTCATAATTCTGACTCCGAGAAATGGAAAGAAGCTATGGATTCAGAAATCCAATCCATGTATAATACCAATCAATTTTGGAAGTTGGTGGACATACCTGAAGGGAAGGTCCCTATCAGCTGCAAATGGATCTTCATAAGGAAGATCGGAGCAAATGGATAAATTGACACTTATAAGACTCGACTAGTGCCAAAGAGATATCGCCAAAGACAAGGAATTGACTATAACGAAACTTTTTCACCAGTAGCAATGATAAAGTCAATTAGGATCCTCCTTGCCATTGCAGCATACCTAGATTATGAGATCTGGAAGATGGAAGTGAAGACAACTTTCCTTAATGTAAACCTGTCAGAAGAGGTGTACATAGTACAACCTAATGGATTTACATCTAAGCAGCATACCAATAAGGTATATAAGTTTCATAAATTCATTTATGGATTGAAGCAGACGTCTCGAAGTTGGAATTTGAGATTTGATGAGGTTATCAAATCTTTTTGACTTCATTTGAAATAAAGACGAACCTTGTGTTTACAAGAAGGTCAGTGGGAGCTCAGTGACCTTCTTAGTCCTCTATGTTGATGACATCTTACTCATTGGGAATGATGTAAGGATGTTGACATCAACGAAGTCTTGGTTGTCCAAGACATTCTCTATGAAGGATTTGGGAGAAGCATCCTATGTGTTGGACATAAAGATCTATCGTAATATATCAAAAATGATGTTGGGAATGTCCTAATCCATGTACATAGATACTATACCCAGGAGATTCCAGTTGGAAAATTTCAAAAGAGGTCTCATTCCTATGAGACATGGAATTTACCTATCTAAGGGTATGGCACCTAGAACACCTGAGGAAGTAGAGCACATAAGTCGGGTACCCTATGCCTCGGTAATAGGGTCGATCATGTATGCCATACTATGTACGCGCCCTAATGTGGCCAATGCTTTGAGCATTACCAGCAGATATCAGAGTGATCTAGCTGAAGAGCACTGGAAAGCAGTGAAATGCATCCTTAAGTACTTGAGAAGAACTAAGGATCTTTTCTTACATATGGAGGAGAAGAGGACTTGCAATTGAGAGCATATACATACTCTAGTTTTCAGTCAGATTCAGATGATAGCAAAACCATGTCTGGATTTGTATTTATGTTAAATGGAGGGGTAGTCAATTGGAAGAGTTCCAAGCAAGAAACGATTGTGGATTCAATGACAGAGGTAGAGTATATAGCTACGGCTGAAGCTGCCAAGGAAGCGGTCTGGATGAAGAAATTCATCTCGGAACTTGACATAGTTCCCAGCATATCGGCTCCCATCCCATTATTATATGATAATAATGGGGCCATTGCGCAGGCGAAGGAACCTTGGTCTCACCAAAGGTCAAAGCATATTCTAAGGCGCTTCCACCTGATTCGGGAGATTGCTGCAAGGGGAGATGTGATGGTAGAGCGCGTACCATCAGAAGACAATATTGTAAATCCATTGACTAAGCCTTTGTCATAGATTGTGTTTGAGCGTCATCGGGAAAAGATGGGCCTCAAGATTGTGGGCAATTGGATGTCGTACAAGTGGGAGATTGTTAGTATTTGGGTGTCCTACAGACCAATTATGAGCCGTGTAGGCCTAATGTGTTGTACAATGTTGTTTAATATAATTAAGTGATAATTAGAGCGTAAACTTGTAATCTGTGGATTGCTTTGCCTTGTCCTTAAGATATGTGGTTGTAAAGTCAATTTCGAGATGGGATCTCGAATGTGAGTTTGACTGTACACATACCTTAAATTGTTCCTGATTAGAGAGTAATCACTCTAGGACATTGATTACTTGTAAATCAGTACTCATGATGTGTAGATGACCAATCTCACGGTCATAGGTGTAGGGCACCAGCACATATGTGTGGGTGTTCATCCTGGGAGGATGTTCACTGAACTGATCCGCTGATGGATCTTCAGATGGTTAATTATACCTAATGTCAATTGAAGATCCATTTGTTTCAGTAGTATCGTTGATCCTTTAACCTGAGACATTAATGAGGTCTTGCGTGAGGACTGGTGTGTTTGGTTAAGTGACCTTAACCAAAAGTCATGAAACACTAAATTATTAGTCACATCGGGATACATGCGAAGACCATTAATAGTCAAAAGGGGATCGCTCTCTGTCAGGTATATCACAGACAGTTAATGAGTCATGACATGGACGCTCCACTAAATCCCTGGCCAGGGTGGTATAGGTTCATTTGAAATGAACGCGGAATTATTATAGAGATCATGGTCAGACGACATGATCACTAGTGGTTTGATATAACCATACCACACAATCGGATCGGATTCATAGAATGAGCGAGGGATTATAGCGATACGGTAACTGAAGACCTACAAGTGCCTGACAGGGTGAAGATGAACTTGGCATCCTCTGGGATCACGCGGATTTGCGTGACTCAACGTGATCAAAAAGGTCCGAAACTAATTAAATGGTTATTGGGAATAACTGGTTTAATTTACTTTTAATTAGATTAGAAGTTAATGGATCTTTAAACCAGAGTGATAATGGGCCTAAATGATCACACAGAAATTACTCTTGCAGAACGGAATATTATTGTATGAAAAAATATACTAAAGCATTAAATTCTTTTGGGAAAAGAATTTATAAATGGCTTAAAAGAATATATACAATAATATAAAGGACATATATATAATACAATTAGGCTTATTTAATAAATGAGCTAATAACAATATATTGATATATAAAATGCCGTCGGATTTACTTTTAACAGCAGTTACTTTTGCCAAGGCGGTTAAATGATAGGATTGGTTGAATGAGCGGTTCAAGCTACCGCCATAAATCCTTTATATAACCCATCTTCGCCATAAAATGTCGTCGGATTTACTTTTAACCGCAGTTGCTGGATTGAATAATATCTGTGAACAGCGACACAATTCAAGCAGTTTTCCTCCTGCTCAATAGTCCTCGGATCTTTGATCTCCTTGCTAGTTATATTTATCCATTATACTACATTAGAGGCCATCTAGGCCACAAGTCATTTGTATTGGGGCTTACCCCCCTTTTTTAGAGGGACACCCTTCTTAGCACTCTCACCTCTCTCTGATTGGATCGGTCCCTCAATCAGACTGGAGTAGTTAGTGTTAAGACCTCCATAAGTCTCCAAAAGCAGAGAATTCCTCTCTGTTCATCGGACTGGTTGTACCATCGAAGTACCGAGTAGATCTTCATACCATTGTGAGCGGAAGCCATAGCATATAACGGTGGAAAAACTAATTTGAAACTAGGATCCTTCCTTGAGTGAATCTCAATTAAACATCTGTTTTAACTCTACAAGGAATCCTACAACGTAATCATCAACTTGTGTGTTAATCTCTGAATAACTTGCTTGAAATCTTGATAATCAAACACAGTGATGTTACGCTTAGGTAAAACTCACGGCATGGTTGTTGTCGAGCAAGAAAATATGGTTTGAATACGAGGAAGATGCTCATGCCCCTCAGTTTCAATCTCACCCCCCTTATGATCAATACAATCCGGATATGGGCAATCACCCCCATGTTCATATAATCTCTAACCCCACTTATGAGGAAGCCCAAGACCAAGCTGGGCCCTCTTCTCATCCCTCTGATCCTGCTACCCTCATGGGAGCTCTGTCTAATCATGTGGACCCTCTTCAGTTTGAGGCCATCCAATCTATCTTGAAAGGAAAGACTCCTTTGGGTTCTTCTAAACCAAATCCTCCAATTCGTGACCCTAATGTCCTCCTGTTCCCACTTACTCTAAGGGGTAGGCTTTTCAGCAACCACCTCCTCCACTAGTAGACCCAACCACTCAGATTTTTCTCAACACGATCACTCAAATTGATGCGCAGTTCAAAATTTTCCAAAGGACCATGGGTGCACAAACCGCCCTTGAAATGGTTGTCCCTGATTTACCAGTCTTTCATCTATTGCCTTCTGAAATACCAGTATACCAGACGTATAAGGACACGGACAATCCTTTCATCCACCTTAAAGAATTTTTGTATGAATCCTCCTTTTGGCAAAACGACAAGCGAGCACTGGCTTTCCTATTCAGGAGATCATTGGAAGGGTCAGCTTTAGAATGGTTCTTCTCCTTGGATCCGAATGAAGTTGAAAATTTCGATGTAGGATCCAAGATATTCTTGCAAAGGTACAAGGATCGGGTTGCACCTACCTTATCCATCACAGATCTAGTTAATGAGAAGATGAAGCCAGATGAAGACATTGTGGTGTTCGCCGATAGATGACGATCTATGGCTGAGAAAATAAGAGACCACTTGTCTGAGCAAGAGCAAGTAAAGATGGTGATAGCTAATGCTACGCCACAGTAGAAGTTGGTCTTGACCTTGAACAACCCGACTACCATGACTGACTTTTATGAGAGGGCGCGCTATGCCCAGAATGCATTTAAAGATACAACATTCTCCAGTGTGTTCGATCGCCATTAGACTTACAGGCCACCACCCAAAAAGCCTAACATTCCAAATGTTACCATAGCTGGTCCTACCACTGAGGGAACCATATCACATGAACAGGTCAACATCATGAACAATAAGCATACTTAGAGTCAGAAATCAGCCAACACAATACAATGCATAGATATAGTCAAATCAACAAGGCTACAGGATACCTCCTCAGCAGTTCCAACAGCAACGTCATCAGCAACCTAAAAAACCACAGCTTGAACACCTCTAGTTATCTCAACACCCACCTCAGCAGGCATATAACCAACCTCGGCAGCAGCCGAATTACAGCCAGGTTCTTCCTCCAAATGACTATTCCCAGTAGACGAAACCTCCTGGGCCTAAGAGAGCAGCTTATCCCCAATTGCTGGAGTCACTTTCCGATGTTTTTAATGCCCTCATGGCCACTAATGCTTTAGTATTACCCAAGGAAAAGACCATCTGGCCACCAAATGCGGATGCCTCTTGATACTGTGTACCACTGACAGCTTGGGCATACCGTGGATACCTGTTTCAATTCAGGGACTACATCCACGATCTAAATGACCAAGGAGGAATAGATTAGGAAGAGATGAAGAAGTTCATTACCGCCTTGAAGGCGAGAAGACCACAACAACAATAGCCACAACAGCAGAGAATGCCAGTTCAGTAGGCAGCACCACCATAGAACATGGGCATAGTACAGAACCCACTACTGAAGCATCAGAACTAGATTGCCCCAATCCTCACAAGTAGCCAATATGAGGCTGACAGAGGGCAGCAATGGAGGGTCGAAGAGGCCTCGTCTATATATTTCACAGGTTACAGCCGAAATACTGACGAACAACCATCCCGCCGCATCATCCATATCTCCAAGCCTCCACCACAACCTACCACCATTAGACCATTACCTCCCATCCTTAGGACTGCACCCTTTACTCCCATTACACCACCCGCCTTCCTCAAACCCACAACCCCACGCCATCACCAAATAACCCTCCACCACCTATCTACGAACCCATTGTCCCATTCAAACTATTACTGCGCATGTCGTTCCCTATGCCGTCAAGCAGCCACCATGAATCCATTCTACCGTCTAAACTCCTCATTCGCAACAACCAATCACCTATCCATTACAATACCACACCACCATCCAAACCCCTCATCCGCATAGCACCACCATCGTCGAATAACCCTCCGTCACCCATGTATGAACCCATCACACCTTCCAAACCCCTCATAAACCCGGCATTACTCAAAATATCGCTTGTAATTCTCCCTGTTGAGTCGCACACACTCCTGAGCGACAGGATCTTTAATAAGGTGTTTCCTCAAGCCACAGTACGAGACGGCCCACCACCACCGACAGAGGAAGCACAAAATGAAGAGAGTGCACCAGGCATTCAATATAATTTATGGAAGCATCTTGACAAAACACCGGCACGCATTTCTATATTGGAACTGATTAAAAGATTTAAGACCCATCAATAAGCACTGATAGAATATTTGCAAAAAGTGATGGTCAATGAAGACGTGTCGGTAGAAAAGATCACTACTTCGTTGGTTCCTCAAGGGGATCAGCCCTCTATATCCTTCCACTCTTTTGCTTTAAGCATAACTGTTAACATATGCAGAAAAGTTGTGGATGCATGTTTGGTGGACACAAGAGCTTCCATCAATGTGTTGCCTCCAAAAACACTGGAATTATGTGGTGTACCTAAAGAGAAATGATTACCTTCCCCCATATATGTCACTGCTTATGACAACTCCACCCATTCCCCTCTGGGAATAGTATATTTGAAGGTTCAATTGGGACCAATCTGTCATGCCGAAGTTGAATTCCACATTTTGGAGATTGACCCTTTACAGTAAGGGATACTTGGTCGTCCTTACATTAAGCTAATCAAGGCTATATCATATACAAACCATCAGTGCCTTAAATTACCCTTCAAAGGATGAGTCCTCAAGATCACGAGCATGCCTACTCTTGCTGCTGCTCACTCTTTAAATACAAATCCATTTCCAATCTCTCAATCTGCTTAACAACCCATCCTGTCCATGTTACAGACTTACCTACTATTGGCTGACCCAATGAAATACGCCATTCCTTCATCCTATCCAATTGATACTGTGAAGAGGGGGAAGTCCATGAGTACCCCTGGCTGGAATATCATGATGAAAATTGGGTATCAACCTGGGAAAGGTCTGGGCACACAACTGCAGAGCAGAATTAAACCAGTAAAAGATGACAAAAGGATACCTGGCAACGGTCTGGGCTATAGGCCAGAGAAGGTGCGACATACCATTGTTCAGCAGCAGGAAGATGAAAATGGCCAGAAGGTGTAGAAGACAATGGTTACACCGTGTAAGGAAAATCAGGATCCCTTGACTTAGACCCTATCCACACATTTTGTTAAAGGGCCCGTGATCCGGCATGATAATGATAACACTATGATAGTAACTTCCCACTTTGACCAACATGACATTTATGTGAGAGAACTATCCAGACAGTGCACGCCGTTGGGTGATGACGGGTATGGAGTATATGAATTGGTACATAAGAAAGACCCCATCATTGAAGAAGAAGAAGATGAGGACGCAGCTGAGGCATATGCCAGTAGGGTAAAAAGATTTGATGAACCCTCAGCTGCTGTAGAAAAACCAACCAAAGAAATCAATCTAGGAACTAAAGAAGAGCCTAGGATAGTCCTCTTTAGTCAGAATCTTTCAAAATCAGACTAAGAGGCATTGGTTCGAGTTCTTAGAGATTATAAGGACACTTTCGCCTGGAGCAATGAAGATATGCCGGGGTTAGATTCTTCTAGTGGAGCACCGACTAACATTGAAAGTTGGAGCTAGCCCAGTCGAACAGAAATTAAGGTGATTCTACCCACAAATGGCTTTGAAGATGAAGGAAGAGGTCAATAAGCTGCATAAAGTCAAATTTATTAGAGTTGTACTCTATCCGCAATGAGTGGCTAACATAGTCCCGGTCATGAAGAAGGATGGAAAAGTCAGGATCTGCATTGACTTCCGAGATCTAAATCGGGCATGTCCTAAAGATGATTTTCCACTACCTTACATAGACATATTCATCGATAATACAGCTTGATTCGAGACACTATCATTCATGGATGGTTTCTCAGGGTATAATCAAATTAAATTCGCAGAAGATGATCAGGTGAAAACACCATTCACCACACCTCGGGATACTTATTGTTATGTTGTCATGCCATTTGGATTGAAGAATGTTGGAGCCATGTATCAAAGGGATATGATGGCCATATTTCACGATGTGATGCATGTCCACTTAGAGGTGTATGTTGATGATTTATTGGTGAAGTCTAAGACTAGAACAGTGTTGGGATCCGGGCGGGACGCGAAGAACGCAGAGGAAACGAAGAACAAAAATTAAACTCGCTCGATACCCGTTGATCCGATTCGGAACAAAAAACGCTAACCGAAAAATCAGGTTGGAATTTGATTACCGTGCGCGGATTCGAATCCGCTTCCGTCTCGGTTCCGTCGAGGTGATGCCGCGAGCCGCACAAGCGTCCGGCCTCCAGCGGTATCCACGCGATCCTCCGCGGTAGTTCATCCTCGATCTCTCGTCCGTATCAGCTCGCTCACTGAAGATCCGTCGCCGCAACGATTGCTGAAATCCCGCCGATGGGAATTCCCGACTTTCGGGAATCACACGCGGCGGAGACGAAAGCTGTTCTGGCGCCTCGAACGGGATGCCCAGAGGAGGAGAGAGAAAAGGAGGGGGTGACGGCCAGCAAGGGAAATCCTGGAGCTTGCCCAGGGTTTGTCAACAGCGTATATATATATTAAGTCGGCGCGACTTTTCACAAAAGATCTCGAGTTAATATAAATCCCACTTATGTACCACCGACTGAGAATCTTATTGCGTGTGACCCTCTAGGCCCATTTACCAGTCCAGTTTTCAACCCGTTAAGTCCAATAACTAGTTATTGACTTATTGTAATTAATTAATATCTAGATATTAACTAATTACTTAACCGAATCGACATCGCATGTAAATTCGGTCGGACTTCTAATCAAGTTGGGTGCCAAGCAACGCCGCATGATCCCGGAAGGTAATGGGGTTCAGCAACCCGCTCATGGAACCTGTCCGTCCACAGTTACCACGTGGCTATAATCCTTCGTTCGCACAATGCTCTCGAGTTAACCTAGGGTATGGTCAACTGTCAAACCCTAGATTGTCAACTCACTTGAATCAGACTCCGCTGTACATTATCCGAAAACCACTTTTCTGATATTGTTTATGCTCTGGCCAGAGACTCCTGCGGATCTATTCTAGAACATTCTCTCTCCAGTTACCTGAGAGCGAACGATCCTTTATTGAACACACAATCACCTTCGAATGTCTTCTGCTGGACCCGATCCTTAACTATTTGAGATCCCGTGGATAGGGAATCGTAGGTCAAGGTCAAAGTCCAGAAGTCCATCGACAAGGTGTCTTTGGTGTCTCATGTCCAAGGATCAACCACGCCACTGTGACGTTGAATCAAGCCGATTGATAGTCAGGTAAATTACCATTCGGCGATTCATGTCGGATCAGTTCAGTGAACTCATTCTCCAATGAGCACCTACAGGTTTACAATTGTGTCTCCACACTAGTAACTAACGAGATCAGTCATCCTCATCATATGAGCTAGAATAACCTGTACTAGTCTAACCGGATGTTTGATGTCCTTCTCAAACATCTTAGGACTAGGAACAATTGAGAATATATGTTTATAAGTCATCAGTCTCATTATTATGATCTCATCATAATCTGATGACTATTGCATATATTCATGGACTTCATTATGCGCAATTATAAATATGCCAATCTACATAATGAATTTAATGCCATTTATTAATGAACCAAATTGAAATAGGTGCCTCATGATTGGCTTAGACGACACCTATATTCTTATTACAACTTAGGAAGCTTCAGTTTGATTCAAAATAATTTTGAAATCATAACTTGCTTCTTGGACATTTTAAAAGCTTTAAAGGTGTATCATATACATCTTTACCTCAATCACATTGAGTGGACGCTTTTAATATCCAATTGTCATCATCTCATGATTGACAGTATAGATGAGTAGAATTCTAATAGACTTATCAATCTCAAAGTTGTAATGTCAGAGGACATCATTATCATAGATTTTAGATCATAATCTATTTTGAGCTCCTCTCATCTTGCTAAATCAGATATGTCAAACATATCTTTTTAGTAACTGAGAGAATTTCAAAAATCTATGAAGCTCTCTGATGTGTGTCATGAGTGGTTCCAAACAACTAAAGATTATCTAATAATCTTATGTAAACTTGTGAATCTAGAACATCTTCTAGTTTTATCAGCTCTCACTGTCTTCTTTGAGGACATATTCCTCTTCACAGAAGACAGCTTTCAGGACGATAATTATTTCATTATCGCCTGGCCAATAATTATAATGTCCAAACTCTTTAGACATTTACAAATTCACATCGCGATAATACCTGACTTTTAAATCATGTTTGTTCATAATTCACATCTCATATGAATTATTTGGTTTCCATATCTTATATGGGCACACACTGACTTACTTGGAACCATCTTTAAAGTATGGACATCTAATGTTCATACTCATGTTCAAAAAGGATAAGAATTAAGCAAATCTTATTATGTATTGCACCATATCCTAATAAGGTGTAATCTCTCATTCTATCATATTGCTATGATGCACAATGAGGACCAATCGAGCGAGGATACAATTATCCTCTTAATGATTTATGTGAATCATATACTAAAGTATCAGTTTTCTTAATCAAATCAAAAATTCTAATACTTCATATTGATCTTATACCTTAATCTCTCAGATGCATTCGACTTGTACTTCAGTAAGTACATACAGTCGAATCATTCCAAGAAACTATAAGGTAAGTCAACAGTAGTGATAATCTTTTGGCCTTTGAGCTGTTTACATCAATATGTATCAGCATCAATAATTTCTTATTGTACAACTTTATGTACAATACCATAGATAATCAGGATTCACATAGTTCATTTCTATAGGAGACTTGTGAACATTCATCCCATGAAATGTCACTTCAAGAATCTATAGTGCATTGACTGATTTAAACAACTATTGTTCATTCTCAGTCAACGTTATTCACTTTTATAACTTTTGATATCTTATGCAACTAAATAACAATTATTCAGTTTCATTTTAGACTCCTATAGATATACAAAGATTTACTGTCTAATAGTAACCTATGAATATCCTGAACAATAGTTGAGTCTAACTCAACACTTACATTTTCTCGATTTCCTTTTGCTTGTCTAAGTCTGCAGTCCATCGCAGCTCTAAGAACCATTTCCAATATCCCATATAGGATAAGCTAATTCTCCAATAGACATGCAAAAGACGATAATAAGAATATATGATACTTCTTTCAAGTTCCATATTCTTTTTGCCTTTACCAATATCCTTATATTGGTTGCAGTGGGAGAACTGCTACTTCTCTATCTCAGCTGACTTTTCTTTATCCTTTTCAGGTGTGGATTCGATCGTTTAAAATCTTACCACTTGCCTTTCTCAAAAGCACATCATAAATATCTCTTCATCTTGGTCTATCTAAATAAGAGATTTCATGACAATCATTGCCTTTTAATGAGGCATACCATGAGTACCTCTTCACCTTGGTCTATCCAAGTAAGAGGATTCATGATATCTGATTAAGATAGTGACTTTCACTTGGCCCTGAAGACATTCTTCAGAGTTTTCTAGTCATGCTGACTATGAGAAGTATTGGCATCCAATATGCCAACTTCTCGAATAGACGACATTTTAGTGAATTGAAGGAAATAACGTGATTTAAGCAGATAGTTCTGATAATTCAATTATGGTTTTTTATCTTGAATTATTTCCCACTATTTTTCGTCGGACTGTACAACCTTCGAGTATACAGAATGGAAGACTCCGACGGTCTCCTAGTGAGGATCAGAATCTCCAAGAATCATAGTATGACCTCGGGTAAACACATAGTATCATACTATTATCTTAGAGCAACCATCTCATGGTAATTGCAACTCCTTGCAATATCCAATCTTATTTCGGCTCCCAGGTTTTTAATGGTCCCGGGTAAACACAGTAGACCATTATACCTGGTCTAAGATTTACCATCAATACGTGACAGAGTAGAGTAAGAATGCAGCTCCCGGGTAAACGCGAGGATAGCTACACCATTCCTCTATTCCAATCTCAAGGCATCATAATGCCATAGTTAATAGTCCTTTCATCAGATGGTGGCAGATCTCGGGTAAACACGTAGAAACTGTCATCACTGAATTAAGTTCTAAGAACTATATTGATGGAGAGCCACGCGGTACATTCTCAATGACTCGCGCTACGGCTTAGAATTTGTAACGAAGGTTTTACTTATTTAGTTCGGTCTCATCCTAGGTGATAGTATTAAATATATTGAATATATTATAAATACTAATAACCTAGCAAATATGAAGCACACACATCACATACATGTCATTAGTGTGGTCATGGACGGCACTGTGGTTTGACTTGAGCCAGACAGTCAAACGCACACACATACACAATATAACAACTTATATCATGAGTCTGCAAACCCATGGATTCAATGAACTCCTTCATTTTCATCAGGTCAGCAGTTGTGGATCATCATCGCTCCGCGCGCAGCCGCCTCGATCAAATTACATCGTAATTCTCAATTACAAGATAATTTAAATGAGGAAGCCTTATGGCGATTACATTAAGGTGGAAGGTAGAAGTACAATGGAATATGAGAGGGAGACCTTCGCAGACCTCTATTTATTAATAAAAAATAAACCACACAATCACATTCCACATCCACAATTAATGCTCGTCCATGACCACCATGTGTTTTAGTTAAACAAACCACATATGAATTGCGCATCAAATGGCTAAATAAAATTTTTGAAAATAATAATAATTTTGGTTTCATAAAACCAGGGACCAAACAAAATTTGGATTTAGGATTTTTCGAAAAAATTTCAATAAGTTTAAGCATGCCAATTTAAATCCAATTTAAATAAGCAAACTAATGCACATCATTAAAATAAATGCATGTTAACTCCAAATAAACACATTTATAACATTCCATGCTAGTTAATTTTATAGACATTAAAATTTAATTTAACAATTAAATTAACTTCCTTTAATGTCTGGTTAATCTAACAATTAGATTAAAAACTTGATTAACAACAATTGTTAATTAAAACATAATTCCAAAAATTATGGGACCTTTAACAGTGAAGTAACAGACCTTAATTCATTTAAAATCCAATTTTAGATTTAAATTAAAAATATGTTATTTAAAAGTTCATTAAGAAATTTAAAACGAATTAAAATGGGTTAAAAAAAAAAAAAAAAAGATAGGGCCAGCGGACCAATGGTCCGGGCTGGACCCTGGGCTGAGCCCAACCGGTCCCTGGCTCGGACCCAGGTCCGCCCACAAGGGCGCAGACCTGGTCCGGGCCCAAGGCCGGGCTGGCTCGGACCCGGGGGCCCGTCCTGGGCCCATCGGGCCCGCCCCCCCTACCCGAGCGCAGCTAAGAAACCCTAGCTGTGCGCAGGTGAGGGGGCGGCGGCTCCCTGCCGCCAGCAACCTGCCCTGCAGGTGCCGGCCGGCAGGGCCCCGGCCCCGTTGGAGGGCGCCGGCGACGGCGCCGGCAACCCCCTAGTTGCCGGCGGTTTCCTTTTAAACCCCCCCCCTCTCTTTTTTTCTTGTTTTTCAAATAGAATTTAGAAGTAGGAGGGGGCTCGGCCATCCTCCCCGTTACCGGCCATGGGTCATCCTGACCACCATCAACATCGTGGAGGGAAGCCCACGCTCCAACGAGCCATCCCCAACGTTTGGGGTGCCCATGGACATGCCGTCGCGATGCGTTCTTCGTCAGACGAAGAACACGAAATAACCCAAATTAAGATCCGATTTTAATCGCAGTAATTACAGTAAATACTCTGTGATCATCCCATGATCCCAACACAAGTGATTATAAACGCATTAATTTGGAGACCGAAACGGCGAAAACACAGTGGAACCTGGCTCTGATACCACTGTTGGGATCGCTGTGTCGGGATCCAACCGAAAAACGCAGCGGAATAATAAGTTCGGGATCGGATCCATCCCGTTTCGATCGTTAAAATAAACCCGGGGAAAATCGAGTTCACCTTGCGCGGATTCGAATCCGCGTTCGTTTTCCGGTTCCGTCGGAGCGATGCCGCATGTCGCGCAGATGCCCGACCTCTAGCGGTATCCACGCGGTTCTCCTCGCGATGAATAGTCCTCGCTTCCTCGCTCGCTGCGGCGTTCGAAGATCCCGTTTGACTGCGCGTAATCCGCCGTGACATGCAGATTCGGAATCCCCGTCGAACGGAAAGTGGAGCAGTTGGGAACCCCACGAGGAGAGAGAAAGTGGGAAGAACGAATGACTGCTAGGTCAGGGTTTCTGGCCCCGGACGTAGAATCCGTTCTTTTATAAGAAGTCAGTTTGCGATTTTTCATAAAAACCCAGACTTATCCGAAATCCTGTCGGATTATCCATCGACTTGAAAACCAATTGCGTGTGACCCTCTAGGCCCAAATACCAGTCCAGTTAATAGCCCATTAAGTCCAGTAACCATTTACTGACCCACTGAATTAGTTAATATCCTTATATTCAATTAATCAACCGAATTTAATGTCCCACAATAAATTCGGACGGACTGCCGATCACGTTGGATGCCAAGCAACATTGCGTGATCCTGGATGGCACTGGGGTTAACGCAACCCTCCATTGGAACCTTTCTGTCATCGGTTAGCGTGCGGATATAATCCTTCATCCGTGCAATGTTCCCGAATCGACCTAGGGCATGGTTTACTGTTAAACCCTATTTGGTCGATTCACTTGAATCAGATGCCGCTAATCTGAATCCGATAACTCCTTATCGATTGCAGAGTCCGCCCTGGCCAGGGACTTTAAGCGCATCATTTCCGGAACATTCTCTCTCAAACAACCAAGAGTAGTGTAGACACGCTAATTTTGACATCATTTTGAGTAAATTTCATATCATATAATAATGCCTCATAATGGTCTGATATTTAATCATTGATTAATTTTTATTGATCTTTTTGAGTGTCGGATTTGACAGACATGTTTAAGTTAATCAATTAAATTGATTTTAGCTCAAATTTCAGTTAAAATATGTAGAAGTCTAAAAGACGTCGACCTATGTGGACGCCATTTAGAGTTTATTCTTATTATAATGTTTAAAATTTAAATTTTAATCAGTTGATTAATTAGCTAAAAGGCGTCTGCAGGTACTGACGCATTTTAGGTTTCCTAAGCTATTTTAACTTCTCTTCCGGATGTTTATCCTTATCTTAATTAGTGTAAAAGACGTCTTCACATGTAGACGCGTTTTACCTAATAAAGATAAAGATAAGTTTTTCCGGATGTTTATCCTTATCTTAATTTAATCTAAAAGGCGTCAGCAATACTTGACGCGTTTTAGATAATTACAGATAAAGATGAATTAATCAATATTTATCTGTCGGTTAAGATGGATAAATCCGAGGTTTTTCTATGTTAATCACGGACGCAGAAGCCTATAAATACCTTACATCTTGAAGAGTTAAAAATGTTAAGCGTAATCTTGAGTTGATTATCATTGAGCGATAGCAAGTTGAAGATCGGAGCAACTACGTCGGAACGCCGAAGCGCTGCCATTTCCAGAAGTCGGCGTCCTTTCAAGATTCTTTATCCATTCAACCATTGGGCATAAGTCTTTTATTTCTGCATTCATTTCATTAGTTCTACATCATTCAGTCATCATTCACTCCATGCAAACACACACAACACATTCATTTCTTTCAAAATCTATTTGATTAAGGGGTTTCAAAAGCCATTAAACAAGTAAGTTTGCTATTTAGTTGCATGCTTAAAAGTTTGATTAGAATGGATACAATTATTGCTTAAAGTTCTCATCATTGTTTCTTGAATTCTTTTCTTTCTATTTTTGCTGCACTCCACAAGAGAATCAAAAGGGGAGCAAATCAAGCACAAATCAAGGGATTTCTGGACGATCCTCAACTTCAACCTCAACAGCAAGAACAAAGAACAAGAAAGGGCACTCTTTCTTCAGCCGGCTGAGGAAGGGGAACCGAGAGCTCATAATCTTCCGCATTCAAACAGGTAGGCGATCAAAACCTTCTTTTGGAACTTTTTAGTTAAAAGTTTCTGGCGATCACTGCACTTAGCTTTCTGTTTTTAATAGGGTTATTTTACACTCTAAACAACATAGAATTTTTCATGATAATCACACTAGCATTTTAAGCACTCACAGCTTTTTTGGCGATCACGGTGGGACTTGGTCTCGCCATCTTTTAGTCTTTTTGTTTTTGCTATCATCAATCGGGCACCCACGGTGCACCACTTGTGTCTCTCGACACGTCCTCACAAATTGGTGAGTGTTTTAGTTTAGTTAATTTCCCTCGTGCACCACGTGCACACCCCAGTGGCAAGATCTTGCCCTCCCCTTGATTAGTTTAAAAAGCTGTTTTTGTGATGGAAATGATGTGTGATTGATTGATTTTCTAGTTGTTTAGATAGTAAATCATCCTGTTAAAATCTGGAACTAAAAAAAATCTGCGTGAATTGATTATTTACTGCTTTTATCCTGTTTGAGGAGGATTCAACCCAGAAAATCCTCCTGTAAAACTGTTTGTGCGACTTAAAAAGCGTCCAGGAACAGCGACGCGTTTCAAACCGCGTCGCCACACCCAGACGCCTTTTAGTCATATTTTCTCTGCTGTCTGCATCTGAGTTTCTGCGGGAAAATTAAGGTTCTGTTTTGAATAGCGTCGACTACCATCGACGCGATTAAGACAGTTTCTTAGTTATTTTTCAGTTCTCAGATTTTTGTGGCTTGAGTGCTAGCTACCCATTATTATTAAGCATTAGAGGCCATCCAGGCCGTAGGACATACGCATTGAGGCGAATACCCTCCTTTTCTTAGGAACACACTACTCGACGTCAGCAACTCTCTCTGATTGGGTTGGTCCCTTGATCAGACTAGAGAAGTTGACGTTGAGACCTCCATAAGTCCCCAAAATCAAGGTACTCCTCCTTGATCATCGGGCTGGTTGTACCAGTTGAATTCCCGGTTAGATTCTAAAAGCGTTGTGAGAGAAAGCCCTAGAGAATAACGGTGGAAATTGAACTGAAACTAGGATCCTTTCCCTGAGCGAATTTGTGGTTTAATTGAATCCAAATAACTCAACAAGGAATCTTAAAATCACGTTAAGCATCCACTTGTTTGTTTTTTATCTCTGTGCAACTTGTTTGTCAAATCTTTGAAAAAAGAATCTAACACCATGCTGCTACGATCAGGAAGGGACTTGAGTATGGCTCAAGACGCCATCATCAACTACGAGGGAGATGCTAATGCCCCTCGTGGTTCCGACTACAACTATGAGAGCGGGATTGATGCTGATGCCTCCCGAAATTCTGTCCCCATTCCATATCGACAAGAGGGGAATGTCCGGACACCTCTCTTTCATCCCCATGATCGATATCCTGATCTTCCCCCGCATGAATATGCGATTCCTAATCCCAATCTTGAGGGGGACATCAATCAGAATGATCCCTCATCCTCTGATCCTTCGGATCTTGTCAACGCTTTGGGAGTTCTTGCCTCCCGTCTGGACCCTCAGCAGTTTGAGGCGATCCAGTCCATTTTGAAGGGGAAGGCACCCATGTAGCCTGCTGAGCCGAACCCTGTGGCTCCCCCTGCTGTCCCTCAGCAACCTCCTCTTCCCCCTCCTTACATCCATCAGGCCATGGAAGGCCTCCATGTTGATTCCCAGCCAACTGGGCCACAACTTTCATTTGCTAGGCAACCGGCTAGACCGCTAACGCCCGCTCATCAAAATGCCTTCGGGCATGGCGGAAGCTCTACCGGACCTCCACTTTATTGTCCCCCCTGTCCAACGTACTCTAGGCAGCAGGCCTATCAAGTACCTCCACCTCCTCCTCCTCCCCAGGCAGATCTGACCACACAAGCGTTGCTGGCCAAAATGGAGCGCATGGATGAGCAATTTAATAACCTCCAGAAGATGATGGGGGTCAAAGCTGCACCGGAAATCAACCTACCGAGCATGCCAGTATTCTACCTGCCGCCCTCTGAGATGCTAGTGTACCGGAAGTACAACAGTACTGGTAACCCCTTCACACATCTGAAAGAGTTTATGTATGAATCCTCTTTCTGGAAAAACGACAAGAGGTCGTTGGCCTTTTTGTTCAGGAGATCTCTAGAGGGACTAGCCCTCGAGTGGTTCTTTTCTCTGGAACCCTCCGAAGCAGAGGATTACGGTATCGTTTCACGCAAATTTATCCAACGATACCAGGACAGAGTTGCACCCTCCTTGTCCATCACTGACCTCATTGCAGAAAAGATGAAACCTGATGAAGAGTTTGTCAGTTTTGCTGACAGGTGGCGGGACCTGGCTGAAAAGGTGAAAGATCACTTGTCCGAGTCCGAGCAAGTGAAGATGTTAATTTCCAATGCCACGCCCCAATTCAAGTTAGTCCTCTCCCTGAACAATCTAACCAACATGGCAGAGCTCTATGAAAGGGCACGGTACTGCCAAAATGCCTTCAAGGACGCTACGTTCTCTAGCATCTTTGACCCTCACAGACCTAACAGGCCTCCACCTCGGAAGCCTGCAGTGCCGAACTCTCCCAGCACAGGTCCGACTATTGAGGGCACGCTCTCTCATGAGCAAGTCAGTAGCATGAATAATAACTCGCCCCAGTTCGTGAGGAGTCAGCAACAATACCAGCGGCCACAGCAGCCGAATCAGCAGGGGCACAGGCAGCAGCAGAACCCCCATTATCAACAACAGTATCAGCGGCCCCAGCAGCCGAATCAGAACCAGCAACAGCAACAGCCACAGCAGCCGCCGCAACGGTAATTGCAATACCAGCAGCCCCAACAACAGCAGTATCAGCCGCGCGCACCGCCGGCGTACCATAATGTCCCTCCTCCTGGTGACTACAACCAGCCGAGAAGACCTCCAGGCCCGAAAAGGGAAGAATATCCGGCCCTCCCAGAATCCTTGGCCGATATCTTCAGTGCCCTAATGGCAGCTAATGCCTTAGTTTTGCCGAGGGAAAAGGCCGTCTGGCCTCAAAATGCCGACACGTCCAGATATTGCTATTTCCATAGGCAACCTGGGCACACCATAGACACCTGCTTCCAGTTTAGAGATTATATTCATGATCTCAACGAGCAGGGCGGCATAGACTGGGAGGAGATGAAAAAGTATATATCAGCCCTGAAGGCGAGAAGACCACAGCAGCAGCAGCAGCAGCAAGCCAGACCACCAGCACAGGCAGCACCCCCACCAAATATGGGCATAGTGCAGAATCCACTCCCGGAGCATCAGAACCAAAACCAAGTTGCTCCCATTCTGACGAACAGCCAGTTTGAGGCTGGTCGTGGGCAACAATGGAGAATAGAGGACTCTTCCTCTCTTTATTCAATGCGCCATATTTTGAGTACCGCAGAACAACGACCACGCCGCACCATCCGCATACCTAGGCCACAACTCGTTACTATCACCCCTCTACCGACACCTACATATCACTCGCCCGCACCCAACAACCCATTACCACTACCCTCTTTCCTTAAGCCCATTACGCCCCACACCACTACACCGCCACCATATAACCCCCCGAAAACCAATTACACACCCCTTCTACCATCTAGGCCATTACTCCGCGTACCATTCCCTACTTCGCCCACTACCACTACCACCTACCAAGATACCATCTACCATCCATACCGCTATTATGCGTACCATTCCCCACTTCACCAACCACTTACCCATCCACCATCCAACCATCTAGGCCTTTAATCCGCACCGCGCCATCACCACCTAACCCTACGCCATCACCTACATACCAACCATCAACATCATCCGCACCATCTAACCCTGCGGTACTCAAGGTGTCACCCGAATCCTCCACGGTTGAGGAACATGCGCTCCGGAGTGGAAGGATTTTCAATAAAGTCTTCCCTCAGTCCACAGTTAGAGACGGCCCATCACAGCCGACTGAGGAAGCCCATAATGAAGAGAGTGCACCAGGCACTCAATACGATTTGTTGAAACATTTGGATCGGACACCGGCACGGATCACTGTACTTGAATTGATCAAAAGGTCCAAGATTCACCAAGAAGCCCTCATGGAATATTTACAGAAGGTGATGGTCAACGAGGACGTGCCGGTAGAAAAGATTGCAGCATTACTAGTTCCTCAGGGGGATCAGCCCTCTATTACATTCCACACATCGGAACTAGCACCGCCAGAAGCCAGAAGCATGGCTCTGAGCATCACGGTCAATATCTGCAAGAAGGCCGTGGATGCATGCCTGGTTGATACGGGGGCCTCGATCAATGTCTTACCACCGAAGACCCTAGAGCTGTGCGGTGTGCCCAAAGAAAAATGGCTGCCTAGTCCCATCTCTGTTACAGCATATGACAACTCTACCCGTTCCCCTCTGGGAATGGTTTATTTAAAAGTAGAGCTAGGTCCTGTAAGTCATGCAGAGGTCGAATTTCATATCCTGGAAATCGACCCTTCTATAAATGCCATTTTGGGTCGTCCTTATATTAAAACTCTTGAGGCGATTCCCTCTACGAATCACCAATGCCTCAAATTTCCTTTTAAAGGACGAATTATTAAAGTGACAAGCATGCCGATCCTTGCTGCTGCTCATACCTTGAATATTAAATCTGCTACTTTACCTGGCCGAGAACCTTTTCTGTCGGTATTACAGGTCTATCATCCAGTGGATGATCCTTTGAAAGCCGCCACTATTTCTCTATACCCGTTAAATGCCATTAAAAGGGGGAAGTGCATGAGTACCCCAGGATGGAGGATTATGATGAAGAACGGCTATCAGCCTGGAAAAGGTCTAGGCACACAGTTGCAAGGCAGGACCACTCCTGTTAAAAATCACCGAGCAGCACCTGGAAGCGGTCTGGGCTACAGGCCGAGGAGACTGAAGCAAGACAGGGATCAGCAAGAGCATGGTCAGGAAATCTTGGAGACAATGTCTACACCACCCAAAGAAGGCCGAGATCCCCTAACATGGACCCTATATACACATTTTGTAAAAGGGCCCATACTTAGCCATGACAACACGGTGGTCATTACTTCATGTTTTGACCTCTATGACATATATGGGAGAGACTTGGCCAGACATTGCTCGGAACTACTTACGTACCAGTCCTTGGAGGCTCTGCGGCCTATGAAGAGGAGAAAATTCCATGATCCTGAATGCGAATGGTACAGATGGTTCGATTTGAGGGACCTTTACATAGCACTGAACAGGTTGTTCCTAGATCTTGCAGAACCCAAATGGCCGCCGCAGATTGATGAGCTGATTGAAGGTCCAGGTGCTATCTTTGATAAGCGGATACTGCTGTCGGAAGAAACCGATGAAGGGGAGCCAGATAACCCCTATGAAGCTGGCTACACTACATATCTGCTCTGGAGGGGGACATACCCTTCATATGTCTTCATGCTCCATACTCTATTTCGTACACTGCTCTTGACCCCGACTTGGTCGCGGGTCATTACTGAAGATATCCTACGGGCTCCGCCCATTATAATCACTCTGTCCCCTCGGGACCTTATTCCATCACCTCCTCTCGATCTAGAGAGGATGTATGATCTGATGTGGGACATATTGCTATATGATCCCCCTAATCCTCTGGCCTTGGTGCCACTTCCTCAATCCGATTCGCCTTCTATTTGTATCCATCCTGCTTTATGTTTAATTCTTTCATTGTCCAAAAAAAAACGCCAATTTGGCAACAAATTCTTCCCAGATACTCATCGAGGAAACATCTTACTTGTCCGATCACACCCCATTGCGCGGGTCTTTCGGTCAAGATTCTCTCTTAGATCTACTCTGTCCCTCCCCACGGGAGGATTCCCCTGTATTTCTACTTATATCCCAGGATTTTCATCCTGCTTCATCTTCATTAGGTTATAATAGTGAGTTTAGTGAAGTTAGGCAGTCCAGTTTTAGTCAGGTTAGTCAAGTTAGGGAGTCTAGGAAGCCTAAGGGTAGGCGAATTCCAGATAGATACCTCCAGGACTTAGTTGATAAATGCTTTTCTTGCTCCTTAATCCCTCAATTTTTAGAAAATCCAATTCAGATGCCAGAAGATTGTACAGACGATGAGTCAGTCAATGATGGGTACGGGGTATATGAGTTAGTACATGAAAAAGACCCCATTATTGAAGATGAGGAAGATGACGAGGACGCGGCTGAGGCATATGCCAGTGGAGTGAAGAGATTCGATGAACCCTCAGCTGCCGTAGAAGAGCCCACCAAAGAAATCAATTTAGGGACTGAAGACGAACCTAAGGTTGTCCTCGTCAGCAAAAATCTTTCTATAGAGGATGAGAAGGCAATTGTGCAAGTGCTTAAGGACTATAAGGACACTTTCGCCTGGAGTTACGAGGATATGCCGGGGTTAGACTCATCTTTAGTTGAACACAGATTGACATTAAAGGAAGGAGTTAGCCCTGTCAAGCAGAAATTAAGGCGATTCCACCCACAAATGGCTTTAAAGATGAAGGAAGAGGTCGACAAATTACATAAAGCCAAATTCATTAGAGTCGTCCTTTATCTACAATGGGTGGCCAATATAGTCCCGGTTATGAAGAAGGACGGGAAGGTCAGAATTTGCATTGACTTCCGCGATTTGAACCGGGCGTGTCCTAAAGATGATTTTCCATTGCCTCATATTGATGTACTCATTGATAACACTGCTGGCTATGAAACTTTATCGTTCATGGACGGATTTTCAGGGTACAATCAGATTAAGCTGGCAGAAGAAGATCAAGAGAAGACGTCATTCACTACACCTTGGGGAACTTACTGTTATGTCGTCATGCCATTTGGATTGAAGAATGCTGGAGCCACCTATCAGAGGGCTATGATGGCAATATTTCATGACATGATGCATATAGATCTGGAAGTGTATGTGGATGACTTATTGGTCAAATCTAAGACAAAGGCTGAGCATGCCAATATTTTGGCAAGGGTATTAGAGAGATCGAGAGAGTATCAGTTAAAGATGAACCCCAAGAAATGGTATTCGGGGTATCTTCAGGAAAATTACTTAGATTTATTGTCAGCAAACGGGGAATTGAGATCGATCCTAACAAGGCGAAGGCTATCAGAGAAATGCCACCTCCCAAAAACTTGAAAGAGTTGAGAGGATTAATCGGGAGATTGCAATTTATTCGCCGCTTTGTCTCTCAGCACTCACAAAGGTGTAAGCCGTTTTACGAGCTTACCAAGCCGGGAGTCAAATTCGACTGGGACGATAAGTGTCAGGAGGCATTTGAGGGATTAAAGAACTATTTGGCAAGTCCTCCGGTTTTGAGACCACCATCTCCAGGCAAACCATTAATACTTTACATTTCAGTCCTGGATGATGCAGTGGGGGTTGTCCTAGCACAAGAGGATGAAGAAGGAAAGGAAAGGGCAGCCTACTATCTCTCTAAACTTCTCAACCCCGCTGAACAGAGATATACGGCGATGGAGAAAACATGTGCAGCATTAGTCTGGGTTGTTCAGAAATTGAAGCATTATTTTCTGGCCCATGAAGTCCATCTCATCGCTAGGATGAATCCTATCAAATTCCTTCTCGAGAAATATGTTCTTACTGATAGGTTAGCGCGATGGCAAAGCTTTCTATCTCAATTCGATATCATTTACATTTAGCAGAAAGCGATCAAGGGCTATGCCATAGCGGAACATCTCGTTCATCATCCCCTTCCTCGTTTTGATCGAGTGCGATCAGAGTTTCCGGATGAGGAACTGATGTCCGTAAATCAAATCAAAGATGATATGTGGACTCTGCATTTTAACGGAGCTCTGAATTCTCATGGAAAGGGGATCGGTATCGTTCTGTTATCACCTGAAGGTGTCACCATTCCACAAGCCTTTCAGCTCGACTTTCCAGTTACCAACAATATAGCTGAATACGAGGCACTCCTTGCTGGCCTCGAGGCTGCTCATTTCCATGGTGCTACTAAACTCAGGATTGTAGGTGATAGCCAATTGATTCTTCGCCAAGTGCTGACCAAGTATCGAACTGTTGATCCCAAGCTCAAGCCTTATCAAGAACTTACTTCTGCCTATTCAAAGCTTTTCACGAAATTGATCTTTGTCCATGTCCCTAGGAATCAAAACATCTTAGCTGACGCTCTAGCTTCACTTGCATCTTCTCTTGATTTTCCAATCAACAAGCAATCTGAATCAATCATAGTTCATACACGTCTTTCACCCGCCGTGAAAGACCCTTCATTTCTTAGAACTAAGGAGAAGCTACTGAAGAAAGTCAGAGACGGAGATATTGTGGAAAAGAGAGAAATCATGTTGATGGAGCTGTTAGAAGAGATGGATGATGAACAAAAGCCTTGGTATTATGAGATTGCAAAATATTGTGAAGATCAATCATATCCTGAGGAAGCTACAACTGAGGAGAAGAGAGCTATCAGGAGAGTTGCTCAATGATACACCATAGTTGGAGGAGCACTGTACATGAGAGGTTTTGATGGAGTTCTTTTGAGATGTCTAGACGAAGATGAGCTTTGGAAGGTTATGGAAGGAGCTCACAGTGGAGTTTGTGGTGGCCATGTCAATGGACAGATGCTAGCAAAGAAGATCGTCAGACAAGGATTTTATTGGCCAACCATGGAAGAAGACTGTATAGGATATGTCCATAGGTGTGCTAAGTGTCAACTTCATGCCGACAAAATTCATTCTCCTGCATCTTCACTCCATCCTGTTTCTTCCCCATGGCCTTTCTCCATATGGGCTTTCGACATTATTGGACCCCTTGGTAATCCTGATTCCGACATCAAGCAAAAATATTTCATTTTCACGGCAACAGAATACTTCACCAAGTGGGCAAAGGCTGAAGCGTACGTGGAAGTTAAAGCATCAACCGTCTGTAAGTTCATCATGAAGAACATCATCACCCGATTTGGAATTCCAAGCACCATCGTCACCGACAACGGACTGCAGTTCGTGTCACAAGAATTGAAGGATCTCTGCAACAGGTATAGAATTGCATTGCATCATTCGTCTCCTTATTATCCGCAAGGCAATGGCCAAGCAGAGGCAACTAATAAGACTTTGATAAAAATCATCAAAAAAACGTGCAAATCTAACAAATTCGCAGACTGGCCAGAAAAATTAGTTGAGGCTCTATGGGCCTACCGAACTTCAATCTGCACGCCTACTGGGCAAACTCCTTATTCCTTAACATTTGGAATGGAGGCGGTAGTTCCATACGAGATCCTTATACTGTCATTAAGCGTACAATTGAATAAGGAATTCTCCATTGATGAACATCGTTCAGCACTCCTTGCTCAATTGGAACTATTAGACGAGAAAAGATGGTCAGCCGCTAATCATGCAAAAGTTTATCAAAACAGACTAGCACGTTTTTATCAAAAGAAAGTCATTGAACGTAAGTTCAAAGTCGGTGAAATGGTTGTCAAAAGGATTTTTGTAAAACCTGGTGGTCCGCGTTCTAAGCTCCAACCCAACTGGGAAGGACCTTATGTTGTATCGCACGCTTTTCCTGGTAATGCTTATCGTCTTGTTAATGCAGAAGGGGAAGAGCTAACTCACCCCTGGAATGGTTTACATCTTAAGAAATACTACTCTTAGGTCATCAGCATGGTACAAAGACCAATGGAATCAGAAAATTTATAAACTCAAATTTCTTGATCAGTCTGAATAATTTAACTTTAAATCCATTACTACACACACTGACACGTTTGATTCGTGAGTAACAAGAGATGCCAAGTCCTAAGGAATACCGAAAGCTTGACTGAAAGTATAAAATATAAATCATTCGTTTTAAAGCAAAATTCTGTTTTACACTCGGCCCATGATGTCGGAACGAGGCTTAGAATAGACTACCAAGAATACCCGCCATCTTAGTAGGAGGCCGTCATAAAAAAAATGGGGGAGATCCGTCCCAAAGCAATGAAAAGAATAGAAAAGCAAAAGGAAAAGGCAAAATTCAAATGTCAAATCAAAAGGCCATTACACTACAAATGTTACATCAAGGCCATGAAATGAAACAAAAGGGAACGCAAGGTCGATAAATACCCCGGAAAGAAATGACCGAACCCCAACGGATATTAGGGTAGAAAAGGAACATCTTTTTAGGTCTCCGGAACCTTCTCATGGGCTTTCTAAACTTATTTTTCCTTTCTTTCTAAAGAAGTGTACTCCAAACTTAAGGAATAGCTTAGATTGACTAAGGGTCAAATCATCAAATGGGATCACGAATGGAAACACAAGTTCAAACACAATGGGTTTAAGTTAAATTGTTGAAGAATGATTTGGAAATTAAGTTAATAAATGAATATGATCTTTTGATCTGAGTACCATGCTGGTCTTTTAGTCCAAAATCCAAAAAAATGCATGTCCAAAATCCAAAAAAATACATATGTCCAAAATCCAAAAAAAATACATATGTCCAAAATCCAAAAAAAATACATCTGTCCAAAATCCAAAAAAAAATACATATGTCCAAACTCCAAAAAAAATACATATGTTAAAACTCCAAAAAATACATATATGCCAAAAATAAAAAATGTATATTTCAAAAAAAATACATATGTCAAAATCCAAAAAATATATATATATTTCAAAACCCAAACAAAAATGAATATTTCAAAACATCAAAAATATTTCAATTAGCATTTGCTTGTTGCACTTAGTGTGTTTCATCCCTTTTATTTTCAGTGAGCATTTGTCTGCTTGTATGTTGCATTTTGCTTAAGTTAGCTTATAGTTCAATTACCTTTGTTGATAAAGGCCATGCCCCTTGACCATTTATTGAAGGAAAGGATTGATTGACCATTCATTTGGTCAGGCAAGGGGCTAAGCCTAAATAGATACTTAACATGTTTGTTAAGTGATGTACAGGATACAAGACAAGCACAGAAACACAAGATTGGAGCTCAAAAGTTTCACATATATCATTAAAAAAGTGTTTTGTACATGATACATGAAGAAGAAAGAAGATACATAAGCCCTCAAGGCTGGCTCTCCCCTCCGCCCTCATCAAGCTGGCTCTGGGCCTCGTCAGGCGCTTCCGGTGTTGGTTCTCGGCTGGGAGGTGGAGGTGGTCCCATCGCGCTCGGCCCTGCCTGGCCGGAAGACACGGCGGCACTGGCCGTGAAAGCACTGGTCAGACCACGTTCATGGGCACGCTGTCGAGCTCGCTGATACCTCTCCTCCACCATCTTGCGCTCATGCTCTACAACTGATAATCGACCCAGAAGACTCTCCAGTTGAAGGCGGTCGCGATCTTGCTCCTTTGTCACGACCTCCAGGCGAATCTGGAGGCGCGCAAGATCTCCCGTCGAGAGTCGGGCCACCTGCTCTTCTAGAGACCGGATCCGCGCAGCGTCAGCCTCGGCACGAGCCGCTGCAGCACGGGCATGCTCCAGCTCCGCTTCAGCCCTCTGAAGGGCTTCCTGAAGCTCAGCAACCTGAGAAGAAGTCATTGTTAGTTCAAGGCAATTAAGTAATCAAAGTCAAATTCAAAAGTTGAAGAACTTACCTGAGCAGCACGGTCCTCCTCCGCGAGAGAAGCCCGGTGGATGGCGGAGGCGAGCTGGCTCTGGAGGTCAGCCAGAGTAGCCTCGTGCGCAGCAGACGAGGAAGAAGATGAAGCTCCATAGGAAGGGGGAGCCGCCTGGGTGTAGACGGCTCGCTGCATCAAAAGAAAACTGTCAGTGTCAATCGCCAAAACAATTAATTAAAAACATACATTCATAAACATGCATACGTATCAGATCGAATAACTCCTTATGGACTTGTTCGAGCTGGGCCTCCGCATCATGTAGGCGGGCCCGGAGGTCGATGATGATTGCATCACGTGCATCCTGCAAGTCACACATACATACATTCATTCACCAAGCATAAATCAAGATAATAATAAAATTAAAGACGCATAAATGCATAGTTACATCGAGTGGTCGAAGGAGCCGAAGCTGATCGGCGTAGTGGGCCCGATACTGCTTGTAAGGACTGAGGTTTCGGGTTCTGTTTTCGGGTCGGGTTCGGGTCGGATCCCTTGGTTTGGACCCTGTGGGGGGTCTTGAGATTGCTGACTGAATGGCGTCAGCACTGCTCGACGCCTTTCAAAAGGCGTCAGGTTGTGTGGACGCCATTTAGATCTGTTGGTTGTTGCTCCACGTGGGCGGGTTTCGGGCCGCGAGAGTACGGCCCCGGTCACATCGTCTGAACGACGTCCATGTTGGTCGACACGATTCAGACTGTGACCTCTGCGATGTCAGGGTGCGGCGCCAGAGCGTTGTCAGTACGGCCTGTCCTGTCGTCTGAACGGCGTCCGTGGAGGGTGACGCATTTCAGACCGCTGTCAGTACGGCCGTCCTGTCAGACTGATAGGCGTTTGCCTCGATCGACGCGTTTCAGCTGGTTTCGGATTGACCCCGCGAGCCTCCCCTTCTTTCCCTCATTCTCGCCTTCACTCTCTCCCTCCTCACCCTCTCCGCCCTCTTCGACGCTCTCCTTCCCCTTCCCTTCCTCTTCTTCCCCTTCCACCACTCCAACACCGCCTTACCTCTCATCTCTACCCCAACCACTTCCTTCGCGGTGTTCCACTCTCCGGACGGCGGCCGACGTCCCGGCGGAGTGGCGGCGTCCTCGAGGGTACCGGCGGCGGTGTGCGGTGCGGCGGGACGGCGGCACGGAGCTTGGCGGAGTTCAAGAACCGGTAGGGGGACGAAACCTTGCATGTGTGCTCGTTTGCTTCTTGGCGTGATGTGGCGTGTTTGGGGTTAGATTGAGCATGTTTAGGGGGATTCCTTGTGGGAATGGCGGTGTTTGTGGACGCGGTTTCATAGCATGATCGTGATGCTTAAAGTTCTCATCTTCCCCCTTTTGGTTTTGGGGCTTTTCGGGGTGCTTGGGGTTCAAGGGTGAGACCCTCGGGTCGAACCAGGAAACCTGGTTTCTGGCACTAAATGGCGTCGTGCCTGGTCGACGCCTTTCCGAAAGACGTCGGGTCAGTACGACGCGTTTTAGGACAGAAACCTCCCTGTTCGAGGTTTCCTGAGTTAGGGGTTCTGGCGCTAAATGACGTCATGGATGGACGACGCCTTTCTGAAGGACGTCGAGCCATCATGACGCCATTTAGGCAGGAAATGCCCCCGTTTAAGGGTTCTGCAAATCTGGATTTCTGGGTTGAATGGCGTCTGGCGACCCCGACGCGTTTTAAACGGCGGCTTTACTGGTGGACGCGTTTTAAGGGATAATCTGGCTTTTAATAAAACTGTCTGAGGGTCTTGAATGGCGTCGACCTCGGTCGACGCGATTCAAGACAGAAATGCTTAAATCCTGTTATTTCATGCGTGTTTCACGGTAGGATGGTTCAAATGCATGCTTTGGGTTGTATACTGAGACGGAGGACTTCTGCGTGAGTGGAATTACATCACCTGTGTGTATGTGTGTGTGTGTGCTTTAGCTATATACTGAGACTGAGGTTTACTGTGCGAATGGAATCATGTTATATGTGTGGTTGTGTTATGCGAACGTGGATCGGGTTAACTGTGGTTTACGTCTGTCACCATGGGCCGATGGGAGAAGGGCCATGGTGTCTGTGGAGTGGTGCATGTTGTGTTTTACCCTTGGCTGAGAAAAGCAGAACCACCTTGAGCCCGTCGGGCCGGAGTAGCTGGTGTGCTACCCGAGGGGTTGCTGTTTGGTCTCAGCGGGTCGGGGTTTCCCTTGGTTGTCGTGACAGCTTCTGGCGTGTTTCTTGCTGTGGAGCTGGTGGTGTTACTGGTGGGAGTTGGTTTACCCTTTAGCCATTGGGCCTGATGTGACCTTTGATCAAGGTTACGAGTGGTACCTGTAGCCCTTTGGCCTGACGCAGCCCGGGAGAGTTGGGTTTGTGGGTAGTTCCTGTAGCTTCGGCTTGACGGGGGTTCGCCGGTCCCCAGGGCCCTCCTGAAGCGCTGAGGCCTAGCGTGGAGGCAATCCGGACGGTAGGACAGTAGTCTAGACTGCTTGTGTGCACACGTAGCTGGCAGTGGCGGTACACTGGTTCCAGCTAGTCCTAGTTTGACTCACTGCCTCACTCTACAGTGCCCCGGAACACTGTAGGGGTGGACAGGCGTGAGTAGTGGTGGTAGTGTTGGGAGGCGACGTGTGACTTCGGTCGACAGTGTGGTTCAGTCGCTTCGTGGACTTTGGCTGTGAGACGTGACTTTGTGTTGGGTTCTTCAGGTTGCTTAGAATGGTTCTTGCTACACTGCTTACCGTGCGTTTCATATCAGAGTTGGGTGCTATGTTTATCGCTTTATTTAATTGCCATACATTCTTTTTGTTACACTTGTGGGTGTGTGAGTGGGAGGCGGGGGATCGGATGATCCCTACTGAGCCCATTTCTGTTGTGGCTCAGTCCCTGCAGTTTCAGGTGTGGACCTCGTGGCGAGCGGAAGCGTGGTGTCTTCCTGGTGTGCGGACCAGCAGCTGTCTTAGTTCCGGGATATGCCCCGATGTTGTTGTACTTCCTTCTGCCTGTACTTATTTAATTGTTGGACATGTAATTATTGTTGGACTGTATACGGACATTGTTATTTTCCTTCCTGCGCACCTGCTTATCTTTGTTGTCCGTGAGATTGTCATATTTAATCTTGTTTAGCACTTACTCCTCCAGATGTGTTGTGTGAGATCCGGGTGTGAACCCGTAGTTAATGGGCCGACATCCATTTAGTGACCGGGTCTCCGGTCATAGGATGGCGGGTCGTTACAGTTGGTATCAGAGCTCAATCTGGTCGAGTATGTGACAAACTGGGTTAGATATTATAGTCCAACAATAAATGCGAGTCTGTACAGGCGATGGCTGCTGGTGTAGATTGATAGGTTTTGACGTGTTTTGGTTCGATTTGCGTGTTGTGGGGCAGCGATGGCGCCGAAGAGGAGAGCTCCGGTGGCTCGGCATTCGAGAGCAGATGGTGGTGGTTCGAGGGCAGAAGGTCATAATATGGATCGTTTTATGGAAGCTATGATTGGGGCTATGTCTAGATATCAGTAGGGAGATGGAAGTGAGGGGTCTAGTTCCCGAGGTGGCCAATCCACAGTGGTGGAGCGGTTCTTGAAGCTGAAGCCCCCTTCTTTCACGGGTCAACCTGTTCCAGATGCGGCAGCTCAGTGGGTTAAGGAGGTGGAGAAGGTGTTTGATGTCCTAGAGTGTGCTGAGAGTGACAAGACCTTGTTGGCAACCTACTTGCTGAAGGGCGATGCTTATGATTGGTGGGTTACCATGAAGGGGTTGATGTTTCCAGATAGGCCTTTGAGAGAGATTCCTTGGGAAGGCTTCGTGAGAGAGTTTAGTGGACAGTTGTAACGACCCGCCACCCTATAATCGGGGATCCGATTACTAAATGGGTACCGAATCATTAATTTGGGACCAAACCAGGATCTAGTAAGTCTGGGAAATGAATAATAAACTAAGCTAAACATTCACATCGCATTGAACTGAAATGAAAGTGCAGGAAATTGAAATTATTACAATGCGACTCGATTACAGCAAATAATTACATACTCCAGCTGAAAGGAAATAATTAAACATACAGGCCAGAAATAAATAACAACTACATCGGGGCATACCCCGGAACAACTGCCGAAGACGCACAACACACGGCCGCACACGCCGCTCTAAGTCTGCTGGGAGTCCTCACCTGAAAACCGCAGGGGTGAGTCTCAAGAACAAGACTCAGTAGGGATCCTTCGATCCCCACTGCCCACGCACACACCCACAAGTGTAAAGTATAGCTAACGGTGAAGTAACACGTGTAGTGGCAGGTACAATTCCCAATTCTCTATGTGAGAAGACATGCAATCGCAGTTATAATAATCATGCACATTCTAAACCAGCCGTTAGAAAATCTACAACCGTCATCTCGATAGAACTCGCGGACCGTGCAAACAACGGTGGGGAAAACCTCGACCCGCTGAGACCAAGGAATAGCCCCTCGGATAGCACGCTCGCTACTCCGGCCCCACTGGCTCAGGTGACTACCCCTTCCCCCAGCATGAGTGACTCTCCGAATGTACCACTCCGACACCGGTACTAGCTGACCCCGGGGTTCACCAGGTGACCCTCTCTCACTAGGCGTCACCCCGCCCACGCCCCCACCGGCGCTGTGCTCACGCCCCCACCAGCACAGGGTGATAAAGTGCTACAATGTCACTCCAGGTCCACAGTAACTAAAAACCCAACACAGTGCGATCCGGTCACGTGAAAAGTCCGCGATCGCATAACACACATAGAACCATCCGATCATAAGAAACCCATCTCTTTCGGGTGCACTAAAACATGTGCTAATCATCTATCTAGCAGTATAAACACGTTTTACTGGCATGCATTAGTGAGATTCTGTCTTGAATCGCGTCGACCAAGGTCGACGCCATTCAAGCTCCAATTACAAGTCTATATAAATCAGTCTTCAGAATCTGGCCTTAAAAGGCGTCGACCCTCATGGTCGCCTTTTTAAAAGGCGTCGACATCCTCAGACGCCATTCAACACCGAAATCCGGAATTCCCAAGGCCTTATCCAAGGGATTTCTGCGGTTAAAACGCGTCATGGATGCCTGACGCTGTTCAAAAACGCGTCGTTTACCCATGACGCCTTTCAGCCACAGAAACCCCAACCTGGCAAACTGTCTGTCAGTCAATTCCCGTCTAAAAGGCGTCGTGATGGCCCGACGCCCTTCAAAAAGGCGTCGTCCATACACGACGTCTTTCAGCCCCGGGAACCAGGAACGCCCTAAACCCGAGGGCTCCCTTTTCAACCCTAAATAACCCAAAAAATCATACAAACTGGAGGGAAACGAAGAGCAAGACAATTCATAGGCAAACACCCCATAGAGATCCTAAACATGCTCATTCTAACCCCCAAAACCGAAGATCTACCACATGCATATTGAGGAAAACATGATTTTGAACACAATGCCACGGAGAACGTCACCCTACCGGACACTCGAACTCCTCAAGCTCCACGCCGTTCACCCTTCTCGCCCCACGCCGCCGCCGGTACCGCCGTGTCGTCCTAGCTCCACCGTGACGTCGGCCGCCGTCCGGAGAGTAGAACGCCGCAGTGGAAGTGGAGGTGGTAGTGGTATGAGTTAGGTAGAGGATGGAGTGGAGGAAGAGGCGAAATGGTGGGAGGAAAAGAGGGAGGAGGAGGTGGCCGCCGCCGGCCGCCGGAGGAGGAGGAGAGAAGGAGAGTAGGAGAAAATGAGGGAAAGAAGGAGGGCTCACGGGGTTAACCAGAAACTGGCTAAAACGCGTCGACATCTACGGACGCCAATCAGGTGATGTGACGGCCGCTCTGACAAGATTCTGAAACGCGTCGTCCTACACAGACGCCATTCAGACAACTTGTCAGGGCCGTACTCTGACACACCCAGAGTCGCAGTCTGAAAGGCGTCGTCCTTCGCAGACGCCGTTCAGACGATCTAACAGGGCCGTACCCACGTGGCCCAAGGCCAACCCCCGCGGCACCCACGTGGCAGCACCTGAAACGCATCTGCCAAGGTGGACGCCGTTTAAAACGCGTCGCCAGGTCCTGACGCGAATCAACTCAGAACTTCCGCCCCCCACAAGGGTTAGAACAACAGGGTCTGACCCGAATACCGGATCCGAAAGTCTCGATCCTTACATTCTCTCCCCCTTAAAGAAATTTCGTCCTCGAAATTGACTGCTAGAATCAACAAGGTCAAAACAAGGATACAAGTTTACAATAAGACTCACGAGAAGAGGTAAGGGAACTGCTCCCGCATCTCGTCCTCTCGCTCCCAGGTTGCCTCACCTCCGGAGCGATACTGCCAAATCACCTTGACCAGCGGTACTACCTTGTTCCGCAAGACCTGCTCTCTGCGATCCTCAATACGAACCGGGTATTCTGGAAATGACAGGTCCTCAGAGACCTCCAACTCTGAAAAGTCCAACACATGGGACGGATCCTGAACATACTTCCTCAACAAGGACACATGGAACACATCGTGCACTCCTGCCAGACTGGGTGGCAAGGCCAACTGATACGCGGTTTCCCCGATTCGAGCAAGAATGGGAAAAGGTCTGATATAACGCGGACTCAGCTTGCCTCGCTTCCCGAATCTCATCACACCCTTGGAGGGTGAAACTCGGAGAGACACGTGGTCCCCAACCTCAAACTCAAGTGGTCTCCGTCGGATGTCGGCATAACTCTTCTGTCTACTCTGAGCTGCGGTCAACCTCTGCTGAACCGTCCTGGCGACCTCAGCACACTGCTGCACCAACTCGGGCCCTGCAATCTGCCTCTCACCGATCTCAGACCAACACGCTGGTGATCGACACGGCCGCCCATACAAAGCCTCATAAGGCGCCATGCCGATGCTAGAATGGTAGCTGTTGTTGTAGGCAAATTCCACAGTGGACAAATGCTGCTCCCAAGAACCTCCCCAGTCTAGACAACAAGCTCTGAGCATATCTTCCAACGTCTGAATAGTTCTTTCCGATTGCCCGTCAGTCTCGGGATGGTAAGCTGAACTGAAAGCCAACTGAGTCCCCAACGCCTGCTGAAAGCTCTTCCAGAATCTGGAAGTAAACCTCGGATCTCGATCTGATACAATGGACAAAGGGACCCCGTGCAGAGAAATGATCCGGTCTACAAACAACCTGGCCAACTTGCCGACCGACCAGTCCTTCCTAACAGCTAGGAAGTGTGCCGACTTGGTCAGCCGATCTACGATGACCCAGATGGCATCTCTCCTGCTAGGAGATGTAGGCAATCCCATCACGAAGTCCATAGTCACATGCTCCCATTTCCACTCTGGGATTGGCAAAGGCTGTAGCAATCCACCAGGTCTCTGATGCTCGGCCTTGACCTGCTGACAAGTCATGCATCTGGCCACATACTCAGCCACATCTCTCTTCATACCGGGCCACCAGAAGTGCCTCCTCAAACAGTGATACATCTTTGTTGTCCCGGGATGCACTGCATACCTCGATCGGTGCGCCTCATCAAGAACACATCTGCGCACATCTTCCTCAGTCGGGACATAGAGTCTGCCTCTGAATCTGACGGTACCATCATCCCATAACTCCACCTCAGACCTCTGGAGAATCTGGGGTAACTCCGCATCTGCCCTCTGGGCCTCAATAACTGCATGATACACTGCTGGTCTCACAGTCAAACTGACCAGCACAGGTCTGTCATCTTCACGTGGAACCCTAAAGGAAGATTCCACCACTTGTTCGAATAATTTCCACTCCTGAATCATGAGGTATGACATGACCGTCTTCCGACTCAAAGCGTCTGCCACCACATTCGCTTTGCCCGGATGATAAGAAAGGTCAAAGTCATAATCTTTAATGAACTCCATCCATCTTCGCTGCCTCAAATTCAGATCCCTCTGTGTGAACACATATTTCAAGCTCTTGTGATCCGTGAAAACCTGGAATTTCTCCCCATATAAATAATGCCTCCAGATCTTGAGTGCAAATACCACTGCTGCCAGCTCCAAATCATGAGTAGGATAGTTCTCTTCATGCTTCTTCAGCTGCCGAGAAGCATAAGCAACTACCCTGCCATGCTGCATAAGGACTGCTCCCAATCCTCGACGGGACGCATCCGAGTAAACCACAAATCCACCTGACCCAGATGGAAGCACCAGCACTGGGGCTGACGTGAGACGAGTTTTTAGCTCAATAAAACTCTGCTCACAATCCTCGGTCCACTCAAAGCGAACTCCCTTTCGAGTCAACCTCGACAAGGGGATCGCTATCGAAGAGAATCCTTGAACAAACCGTCTATAATACCCAGCAAGCCCCAGAAAGCTCCTGATCTCGGTCACTGAAGTCGGCCTGATCCAGTCCATCACTGCCTCTATCTTCGCTGGGTCTACTGCGATACCTTCACCAGAAATAACGTGCCCAAGAAAGTGCACCTCGCTCAGCCAAAACTCACATTTGCTGAACTTGGCATAGAGTCGATGCTCCCTCAGGACCTGCAATACTGCCCGAAGATGGGCGGTGTGCTCTTCCTCAGAAGAAGAATAGATCAGGATATCATCTATAAACACAACCACAAACTGGTCCAGATAAGTCCTGAAGACTCGGTTCATTAGCTCCATAAAAGCCGCCGGAGCATTGGTCAGGCCAAAGGGCATAACCAAAAACTCATAGTGTCCGTACCGAGTTCTGAAGGCCGATTTGCTAACATCAACATCCCGGATCCTCATCTGATAATACCCGGATCTCAAGTCGATCTTGGAAAATACTTTCGCAGACTGCAGCTGATCCATTAAATCATCAATCCTTGGAAGTGGGTATTTATTCTTTATTGTTACCTGGTTCAGCTGCCTATAGTCAATGCACAACCTCAGAGAACCATCTTTCTTTCTAACAAACAGGACTGGAGCACCCCATGGGGATGTACTGGGGCGAATGAAACCCTTATTCAACAGCTCCTGCAACTGTGCCTTCAACTCAGCGAGTTCGGCTGGCGCCATCCGATACGGGGCCTTAGACAAGGGCGCCGTACCTGGTGCAAGCTCGATGGTGAATTCGACCTCTCGCTGAGGAGGAAGGCCAGGCAGATCCTCAGGAAAAACATCGACGAATTCACACACAACAGGTACCTCCTCAGGGCTGAGACTACTCTGGACATCGGAGACAACAACAGAGGCAAGGAAAGCCTCGCAGCCACCATCAAGCAACCTCCGTGCCTTAAAGGCAGAAATAAGAATACCTCGGGAAGAAAGCCTAATACCTTGGAAGAAGAAGGTCGGGACGTTCGGAATGGAGAATCGCACCCTCTTCCTGTGGCAGTCCACCTCTGCATAAAAGGCTTCCAACCAATCCATACCCAGGATGACATCAAAGTCTCGAATGGCAAGCACAACCAACTGGGCAGGGAGCACATGACCCTCAATGGTCAAGGGGACATTCCTCAAGCAGTTATAAGATATCATATAGTCTCCAGAAGGAACTTCCACCATCAAACCATCAGATAACTCAACAACAGGCGCAGAAAGGATATCTAAGAACTGCTTAGAAATAAAAGAATGCGAAGCCCTTGAATCAATCAATACGTGTGCAAAGTTCCCAAGGACAGAAAGTGTACCTTCCACCAAGTTGGACGCGCGAGCCTCCCTCCTGGTGATAGCTAACACTCTCCCCTGGGTCCTCGGCTTCTTCTGCTCGCCTGAACCATGACCCTGACCATACCCCTGCGGGCACTGCCTCGCCAAGTGGCCCTGCTGGCCGCAAGCGAAACATCTCCTGGGAAGAGTGGGACACTGAGTCCCACCATGGGTACCACCACACTGCTGACAGACTGCCGGAAGCCTCTGAGCTGGCTCCTGCTGTGCACTGGACACTGTCTGACTCTGCTGCCCCTGTCTGGGCCGGCTGCTACCGCTGCTGCCGCTACTGCTGCCACCACCCCTGAAGAACCTCCTGAATCGGGAGCCGAGAGAAGACGATCCCGATCCGGCTGAAGGAGCCGGTGCCGTTGCTTTACCCCTGCCCCGAGAAGGCCCCTGGACAGTCTGCCCTCTCTCCCGGGCCGACTGGATCTGCTGAGCCTCTACAGCTGCCGCACGCCTAACTGCTGACGCCAAGTCTGTACAACAATGGGACGCCACAAAGTTCCTCAAACTGAGCCTAAGCCCAACCACAAACCTCTCCGTGCGACGTTCCTCGTCCTGAGATATGAAAGGCACGAACCGTCCCAGCGAAACAAACTTCGCCTCGTATTCAAGTACTGTCATGCTCCCCTGTGTCAGATCCATGAATTCCCTCTCCTTGGCTCGCTGGACATGTCTAGGGAAATACTGTGCATTAAACTCCTGGACAAAGGTCTCCCAAGATATCTCCCTAAGACTCTTGTCCCCATAGGACAAACTCTTCAAGGTGGTCCACCAGTCGTAGGCGCTATCCTTCAGCATGAAGGTAGCTAACGGGGTCCGCTCTACTGCAGCACAATCCATGGTGTCAAAAGTCTTCTCTATCTCTCTAAGCCAATGGATGGCCTCGTCAGGGTCGGGACGACCGGTGAAGTGAGGTGGCCTCAGCTTCAGAAACCGCTCAAGTGTAGCGGTGGACCCTCCTCGCGCACTGGAACTCTCACTAGGGTCTCGTGTTTGATAACGAGCCATAGTGTCCATCATCGCCTCCATGAACTGCTCAACACTCGGCCTCCCGGCCTCGGACCCACTAGGGACATCTCCCTGCTCTCGGATAACTGGCATCCTCCTTCTGGGAGCCATCTACTCGCCTACAATTACAAAATCAAAAAGTTCTAATTAGAATCCTAAAACCTATGCTACCGACGTGCCTGTACGGGATAATGTATTTATTTGCCGAATTTACAACATTTAACCTAGTTATTTATTTATTTGCCAGACCGTATGCTCTGATACCAACTGTAACGACCCGCCACCCTATAATCGGGGATCCGATTACTAAATGGGTACCGAATCATTAATTTGGGACCAAACCAGGATCTAGTAAGTCTGGGAAATGAATAATAAACTAAGCTAAACATTCACATCGCATTGAACTGAAATGAAAGTGCAGGAAATTGAAATTATTACAATGCGACTCGATTACAGCAAATAATTACATACTCCAGCTGAAAGGAAATAATTAAACATACAGGCCAGAAATAAATAACAACTACATCGGGGCATACCCCGGAACAACTGCCGAAGACGCACAACACACGGCCGCACACGCCGCTCTAAGTCTGCTGGGAGTCCTCACCTGAAAACCGCAGGGGTGAGTCTCAAGAACAAGACTCAGTAGGGATCCTTCGATCCCCACTGCCCACGCACACACCCACAAGTGTAAAGTACAGCTAACGGTGAAGTAACACGTGTAGTGGCAGGTACAATTCCCAATTCTCTATGTGAGAAGACATGCAATCGCAGTTATAATAATCATGCACATTCTAAACCAGCCGTTAGAAAATCTACAACCGTCATCTCGATAGAACTCGCGGACCGTGCAAACAACGGTGGGGAAAACCTCGACCCGCTGAGACCAAGGAATAGCCCCTCGGATAGCACGCTCGCTACTCCGGCCCCACTGGCTCAGGTGACTACCCCTTCCCCCAGCATGAGTGACTCTCCGAATGTACCACTCCGACACCGGTACTAGCTGACCCCGGGGTTCACCAGGTGACCCTCTCTCACTAGGCGTCACCCCGCCCACGCCCCCACCGGCGCTGTGCTCACGCCCCCACCAGCACAGGGTGATAAAGTGCTACAATGTCACTCCAGGTCCACAGTAACTGAAAACTCAACACAGTGCGATCCGGTCACGTGAAAAGTCCGCGATCGCATAACACACATAGAACCATCCGATCATAAGAAACCCATCTCTTTCGGGTGCACTAAAACATGTGCTAATCATCTATCTAGCAGTATAAACACGTTTTACTGGCATGCATTAGTGAGATTCTGTCTTGAATCGCGTCGACCAAGGTCGACGCCATTCAAGCTCCAATTACAAGTCTATATAAATCAGTCTTCAGAATCTGGCCTTAAAAGGCGTCGACCCTCATGGTCGCCTTTTTAAAAGGCGTCGACATCCTCAGACGCCATTCAACACCGAAATCCGGAATTCCCAAGGCCTTATCCAAGGGATTTCTGCGGTTAAAACGCGTCATGGATGCCTGACGCTGTTCAAAAACGCGTCGTTTACCCATGACGCCTTTCAGCCACAGAAACCCCAACCTGGCAAACTGTCTGTCAGTCAATTCCCGTCTAAAAGGCGTCGTGATGGCCCGACGCCCTTCAAAAAGGCGTCGTCCATGCACGACGTCTTTCAGCCTCGGGAACCAGGAACGCCCTAAACCCGAGGGCTCCCTTTTCAACCCTAAATAACCCCAAAAATCATACAAACTGGAGGGAAACGAAGAGCAAGACAATTCATAGGCAAACACCCCATAGAGATCCTAAACATGCTCATTCTAACCCCCAAAACCGAAGATCTACCACATGCATATTGAGGAAAACATGATTTTGAACACAATGCCACGGAGAACGTCACCCTACCGGACACTCGAACTCCTCAAGCTCCACGCCGTTCACCCTTCTCGCCCCACGCCGCCGCCGGTACCGCCGTGTCGTCCTAGCTCCACCGTGACATCGGCCGCCGTCCGGAGAGTAGAACGCCGCAGTGGAAGTGGAGGTGGTAGTGGTATGAGTTAGGTAGAGGATGGAGTGGAGGAAGAGGCGAAATGGTGGGAGGAAAAGAGGGAGGAGGAGGTGGCCGCCGCCGGCCGCCGGAGGAGGAGGAGAGAAGGAGAGTAGGAGAAAATGAGGGAAAGAAGGAGGGCTCACGGGGTTAACCAGAAACTGGCTAAAACGCGTCGACATCTACGGACGCCAATCAGGTGATGTGACGGCCGCTCTGACAAGATTCTGAAACGCGTCGTCCTACACAGACGCCATTCAGACAACTTGTCAGGGCCGTACTCCGACACACCCAGAGTCGCAGTCTGAAAGGCGTCGTCCTTCGCAGACGCCGTTCAGACGATCTGACAGGGCCGTACCCACGTGGCCCAAGGCCAACCCCCGCGGCACCCACGTGGCAGCACCTGAAACGCGTCTGCCAAGGTGGACGCCGTTTAAAACGCGTCGCCAGGTCCTGACGCGAATCAACTCAGAACTTCCGCCCCCCACAAGGGTTAGAACAACAGGGTCTGACCCGAATACCGGATCCGAAAGTCTCGATCCTTACAACAGTACTTTCCGAGGCACGTTCGTAGGGCCAAGGAAAGGGAGTTTATGGAATTGGTGCAGGATGATATGTCCATTCTAGAGTACCAGATGAAATTTGTAGCTCTGGGAAGATTTGCTCCACACATATCTGAGCGTGAGGACCTTAGGACAGAGAAATTTTTGGATGGAATTCGGCATGATCTGAGAGAGTTTGTGGCAGCCCATTGTTGTAAGGATTTGGCATCAGCAGTTCAGTGCGCGGCAGCAGTGGAGATGCAGTTCCAACATACGGCGAGGGAATCGGAGCATTCTGCACAGGGGAAGCAGCAGAGCAGGGATAGATCGACAGCCTTTTCGTCGGGTGATCCGAGTTCCTTTGAGGTCGAGTTCCAGGAGGTACCTTACGACGAGGATGAGGATGGTTCGGTTCAGCAGATGGAGACAGAGGTCAGCTGGCAGCAGGAGGCGAGGCGGGACGCTGCAGATCGTTGTCCCCGATGTAGCAGGTTTCATGGCAACCGGATATGTCCCTTGATCACTGGTAGCTGTTTCGCCTGTGGTCGGAAGGGACATCTCGCGAGGAACTGTCCCCAGAAGAACCAGGCAGGTCAGGGACCGAGCGGTTAGTGAGTGTTCAAGGTGCGATTGGAGTCGCGTCTCCTTGTGGAGATCCGAGAGGTTGTGCTAGGAGAGCACTTTTATCTTGTCTTTTCTGAGGTGGTTGTGAACTCGTGTGGCACTTGTATGTATTCGGATTGGTGGAGGAATCGGTTTTGTAATTTGTGCCTTGCTAGTGTGTGGATATTTTGATATATTAGCTCTTGTCAGAATTGAGAATTTTAGTTAGCTTGACGTGGATGTGTTGGAACCCTGTGTGGGTGATTGGTGAGAATGATTGTTGTTATTGATGCGTGTCGGCGTATGTTGGCTAGCCGAGTTGAGCATTGAGCGGTTGCAATTTCGAGGACAAAATTCTTTTAAGGGGGGGAGATTATAAGGACTGAGGTTTCGGGTTCTGTTTTCGTGTCGGGTTCGGGTCGGATCCCTTGGTTTGGACCCTGTGGGGGGTCTCGAGATTGCTGACTAAATGGCGTCAGCACTGCTCGACGCCTTTCAAAAGGCGTCAGGTTGTGTGGACGCCATTTAGATCTGTTGGTTGTTGCGCCACGTGGGCGGGTTTCGGGCCGCGAGAGTACGGCCCCGGTCACATCGTCTGAACGGCGTCCATGTTGGTCGACGCGATTCAGACTGTGACCTCTGCGATGTCAGAGCGTTGTCAGTACGGCCTGTCCTGTCGTCTGAACGGCGTCCGTGGAGGGTGACGCGTTTCAGACCGTTGTCAGTACGGCCGTCCTGTCAGACTGATAGGCGTCTGCCTCGATCGACGCGTTTCAGCTGGTTTCGGATTGTCCCCGCGAGCCTCCCCTTCTTTCCCTCATTCTCGCCTTCACTCTCTCCCTCCTCACCCTCTCCGCCCTCTCCGACGCTCTCCTTCCCCTTCCCTTCCTCTTCTTCCCCTTCCACCACTCCAACCTCTACCCCCACCACTTCCTTCGCGGTGTTCCACTCTCCGGACGGCGGCCGACGTCCCGGCGGAGTGGCGGCGTCCTCGAGGGTACCGGCGGCGGTGTGCGGTGCAGCGGGACGGCGGCACGGAGCTTGGCGGAGTTCAAGAACCGGTAGGGGGACGAAACCTTGCATGTGTGCTCGTTTGCTTCTTGGCGTGATGTGGCGTGTTTGGGGTTAGATTGAGCATGTTTAGGGGGATTCCTTGTAGGAATGGCGGTGTTTGTGGACGCGGTTTCATAGCATGATCGTGATGCTTGACGTTCTCATCTTCCCCCTTTTGGTTTTGGGGCTTTTCGGGGTGCTTGGGGTTCAAAGGTGAGACCCTCGGGTCGAACCAGGAAACCTGGTTTCTGGCACTAAATGGCGTCGTGCCTGGTCGACGCCTTTCCGAAAGACGTCGGGTCAGTACGACGCGTTTTAGGACAGAAACCTCCCTGTTCGAGGTTTCCTGAGTTAGGGGTTCTGGCGCTAAATGACGTCATTGTTGGACGACGCCTTTCTGAAGGACGTCGAGCCATCATGACGCCATTTAGGCAGGAAATGCCCCCGTTTAAGGGTTCTGCAAATCTGGATTTCTGGGTTGAATGGCGTCTGGCGACCCCGACGCGTTTTAAACGGCGGCTTTACTGGTGGACGCGTTTTAAGGGATAATCTGGCTTTTAATAAACCTGTCTGAGGGTCTTGAATGGCGTCGACCTCGGTCGACGCGATTCAAGACAGAAATGCTTAAATCCTGTTATTTCATGCGTGTTTCACGGTAGGATGGTTCAAATGCATGCTTTGGGTTGTATACTGAGACGGAGTACTTCTGCGTGAGTGGAATTACATCACTTGTGTGTATGTGTGTGTGTGTGCTTTAGCTATATACTGAGACTGAGGTTTACTGTGCGAATGGAATCATGTTATATGTGTGGTTGTGTTATGCGAACGTGGATCGGGTTAACTGTGGTTTACGTCTGTCACCATGGGCCGATGGGAGAAGGGCCATGGTGTCTGTGGAGTGGTGCATGTTGTGTTTTACCCTTGGCTGAGAAAAGCAGAACCACCTTGAGCCCGTCGGACAGGAGTAGCTGGTGTGCTACCCGAGGGGTTGCTGTTTGGTCTCAGCGGGTCGGGGTTTCCCTTGGTTGTCGTGACAGCTTCTGGCGTGTTTCTTGCTGTGGAGCTGGTGGTGTTACTGGTGGGAGTTGGTTTACCCTTTAGCCATTGGGCCTGATGTGACCTTTGATCAAGGTTACGAGTGGTACCTATAGCCCTTTGGCCTGACGCAGCCCGGGAGAGTTGGGTTTGTGGGTAGTTCCTGTAGCTTCGGCTTGACGGGGGTTCGCCGGTCCCCAGGGCCCTCCTGAAGCGCTGAGGCCTAGCGTGGAGGAAATCCGGACGGTAGGACAGTAGTCTAGACTGCTTGTGTGCACACGTAGCTGGCAGTGGCGGTACACTGGTTCCAGCTAGTCCTAGTTTGACTCACTGCCTCACTCTACAGTGCCCCGGAACACTGTAGGGGTGGACAGGCGTGAGTAGTGGTGGTAGTGGTGGGAGGCGACGTGTGACTTCGGTCGACAGTGTGGTTCAGTCGCTTCGTGGACTTTGGCTGTGAGACGTGACTTTGTGTTGGGTTCTTCAGGTTGCTTAGAATGGTTCTTGCTACACTGCTTACCGTGCGTTTCATATCAGAGTTGGGTGCTATGTTTACCGCTTTATTTAATTGCCATATATTCTTGTTGTTACACTTGTGGGTGTGTGAGTGGGAGGCGGGGGATCGGATGATCCCTACTGAGCCCATTTCTGGTGTGGCTCAGTCCCTGCAGTTTCAGGTGTGGACCTCGTGGCGAGCGGAAGCGTGGTGTCTTCCTGGTGTGCGGACCAGCAGCTGTCTTAGTTCCGGGGTATGCCCCGATGTTGTTGTACTTCCTTCTGCCTGTACTTATTTAATTGTTGGACATGTAATTATTGTTGGACTGTATACGGACATTGTTATTTTCCTTCCTGCGCACCTGCTTATCTTTGTTGTCCGTGAGATTGTCATATTTAATCTTGTTTAGCACTTACTCCTCCAGATGTGTTGTGTGAGATCCGGGTGTGAACCCGTAGTTAATGGGCCGACATCCATTTAGTGACCGGGTCTCCGGTCATAGGATGGCGGGTCGTTACAGTTGGTATCAGAGCTCAATCTGGTCGAGTATGTGACAAACTGGGTTAGATATTATAGTCCAACAATAAATGCGAGTCTGTACAGGCGATGGCTGCTGGTGTAGATTGATAGGTTTTGACGTGTTTTGGTTCGATTTGCGTGTTGTGGGGCAGCGATGGCGCCGAAGAGGAGAGCTCCGGTGGCTCGGCATTCGAGAGCAGATGGTGGTGGTTCGAGGGCAGAAGGTCATAATATGGATCGTTTTATGGAAGCTATGATTGGGGCTATGTCTAGATATCAGCAGGGAGATGGAAGTGAGGGGTCCAGTTCCCGAGGTGGCCAATCCACGGTGGTGGAGCGGTTCTTAAAGCTGAAGCCCCCTTCTTTCACGGGTCAACCTGTTCCAGATGCGGCAGCTCAGTGGGTTAAGGAGGTGGAGAAGGTGTTTGATGTCCTAGAGTGTGCTGAGAGTGACAAGACCTTGTTGGCAACCTACTTGCTGAAGGGCGATGCTTATGATTGGTGGGTTACCATCAAGGGGTTGATGTTTCCAGATAGGCCTTTGAGAGAGATTCCTTGGGAAGGCTTCGTGAGAGAGTTTAGTGGACAGTACTTTCCGAGGCACGTTCGTAGGGCCAAGGAAAGGGAGTTTATGGAATTGGTGCAGGATGATATGTCCGTTCTAGAGTACCAGATGAAATTTGTAGCTCTGGGAAGATTTACTCCACACATATCTGAGCGTGAGGACCTTAGGACAGAGAAATTTGTGGATGGACTTCGGCATGATCTGAGAGAGTTTGTGGCGGCCCATTGTTGTGAGGATTTGGCATCAGCAGTTCAGTGCGCGGCAGCAGTGGAGATGCATTTCCAACATACAGCGAGGGAATCGGAGCATTCGGCATAGGGGAAGCAGCAGAGCAGGGATAGATCGACAGCCTTTTCGTCGGGTGATCCGAGTTCCTTTGAGGTCTGGTTCCAGGAGGTACCTTACGACGAGGATGAGGATGGTTCGGTTCAGCAGATGGAGACAGAGTTCAGCTGGCAGCAGGAGGCGAGGCGGGACGCTGCAGATCGTTGTCCCCGATGTAGCAGGTTTCATGGCAACTGGATATGTCCCTTGATCACTGGTAGCTGTTTCGCCTGTGGTCGGAAGGGACATCTCGCGAGGAACTGTCCCAGAAGAACCAGGCAGGTCAGGGACCGAGCGGTTAGTGAGTGTTCAAGGTGCGATTGGAGTCGCGTCTCCTTGTGGAGATCCGAGAGGTTGTGCTAGGAGAGCACTTTTATCTTGTCTTTTCTGAGGTGGTTGTGAAGTCGTGTGGCACTTGTATGTATTCGGATTGGTGGAGGAATCGGTTTTGTAATTTGTGCCTTCCTAGTGTGTGGATATTTTGATATATCAGCTCTTGTCAGAATTGAGAATTTTAGTTAGCTTGACGTGGATGTGTTGGAACCCTGTGTGGGTGATTGGTGAGAATGATTGTTGTTATTGATGCGTGTCGGCGTATGTTGGCTAGCCGAGTTGAGCATTGAGCGGTTGCAATTTCGAGGACGAAATTCTTTTAACGGGGGGAGATTATAAGGACTGAGGTTTCGGGTTCTGTTTTCGTGTCGGGTTCGGGTCGGATCCCTTGGTTTGGACCCTGTGGGGGGTCTCGAGATTGCTGACTGAATGGCGTCAGCACTGCTCGACGCCTTTCAAAAGGCATCAGGTTGTGTGGACGCCATTTAGATCTGTTGGTTGTTGCGCCACGTGGGCGGGTTTCGGGCCGCGAGAGTACGGCCCCGGTCACATCGTCTGAACGGTGTCCATGTTGGTCGACGCGAGTCAGACTGTGACCTCTGCGATGTCAGGGTGCGGCGCCAGAGCGTTGTCAGTACGGCCTGTCCTGTCGTCTGAACGGCGTCCGTGGAGGGTGACGCGTTTCAGACCGCTGTCAGTACGGCCGTCCTGTCAGACTGATAGGCGTCTGCCTCGATCGACGCGTTTCAGCTGGTTTCGGATTGACCCCGCGAGCCTCCCCTTCTTTCCCTCATTCTCGCCTTCACTCTCTCCCTCCTCACCCTCTCCGCCCTCTCCGACGCTCTCCTTCCCCTTCCCTTCCTCTTCTTCCCCTTCCACCACTCCAACCTCTACCCCCACCACTTCCTTCGCGGTGTTCCACTCTCCGGACGGCGGCCGACGTCCCGGCGGAGTGGCGGCGTCCTCGAGGGTACCGGCGGCGGTGTGCGGTGCGGCGGGACGGCGGCACGGAGCTTGGCGGAGTTCAAGAACCGGTAGGGGGACGAAACCTTGCATGTGTGCTCGTTTGCTTCTTGGCGTGATGTGGCGTGTTTGGGGTTAGATTGAGCATGTTTAGGGGGATTCCTTGTGGGAATGGCGGTGTTTGTGGACGCTGTTTCATAGCATGATCGTGATGCTTGACGTTCTCATCTTCCCCCTTTTGGTTTTGGGGCTTTTCGGGGTGCTTGGGGTTCAAGGGTGAGACCCTCGGGTCGAACCAGGAAACCTGGTTTCTGGCACTAAATGGCGTCGTGCCTGGTCGACGCCTTTCCGAAAGACGTCGGGTCAGTACGACGCGTTTTAGGACAGAAACCTCCCTGTTCGAGGTTTCCTGAGTTAGGGGTTCTGGCGCTAAATGACGTCATGGAAGGACGACGCCTTTCTGAAGGACGTCGAGCCATCATGACGCCATTTAGGCAGGAAATGCCCCCGTTTAAGGGTTCTGCAAATCTGGATTTCTGGGTTGAATGGTGTCTGGCGACCCCGACGCGTTTTAAACAGCGGCTTTACTGGTGGACGCGTTTTAAGGGATAATCTGGCTTTTAATAAACCTGTCTGAGAGTCTTGAATGGCGTCGACCTCGGTCGACGCGATTCAAGACAGAAATGCTTAAATCCTGTTATTTCATGCGTGTTTCACGGTAGGATGGTTCAAATGCATGCTTTGGGTTGTATACTGAGACGGAGGACTTCTGCGTGAGTGGAATTACATCACCTGTGTGTATGTGTGTGTGTGTGCTTTAGCTATATACTAAGACTGAGGTTTACTGTGCGAATGGAATCATGTTATATGTGTGGTTGTGTTATGCGAACGTGGATCGGGTTAACTGTGGTTTACGTCTGTCACCATGGGCCGATGGGAGAAGGGCCATGGTGTCTGTGGAGTGGTGCATGTTGTGTTTTACCCTTGGCTGAGAAAAGCAGAACCACCTTGAGCCCGTCGGGCCGGAGTAGCTAGTGTGCTACCCGAGGGGTTGCTGTTTGGTCTCAGCGGGTCGGGGTTTCCCTTGGTTGTCGTGACAGCTTCTGGCGTGTTTCTTGCTGTGGAGCTGGTGGTGTTACTGGTGGGAGTTGGTTTACCCTTTAGCCATTGGGCCTGATGTGACCGCCTATAAAACTCCTATTGGCTTGTCTCCTTATCGCCTAATTTTTGGAAAAGCTTGCCACCTTCCTGTGGAATTGGAACATAGGGCGTATTGGGCCACCAAACATGCCAATTTGGACCTAACCCAAGCTAGTTCCTAAAGAACCTTACAACTGAGTGAGCTAGAGGAGTTGCGTAATGAAGCCTTTGAGAATTCCAAGATTTATAAAGCCAAAACCAAAGCCTTTCATGATAAAAACATTATGAGAAAATTCATTCATCCAATTCAAAAAGTTTGTCTATTTAATTCTAGGCTTCGTGTATTTCTAAGAAAATTGAAATCAAGGTGGGATGGGCCTTTCCTAGTAATTAAGGCCTTTGACCATGGAGCTGTTAAAATCATGGATCCAAAGACTAGACACACATTCACTGGTAATGGGCAACGGTTGAAACCGTTTGTTGAAAATCTTTAAAATAGCCCACCTGAATCCTTGACGCTGAGTGACCCACAATAATGGTACTTCCGTCTGGTTGAAGACGTTAAACTTAGCGCTTGTTGGGAGGCAACCCAACATTTTAGATCATCTTTTGTTTTACCTCTTCTTTAGGTTTTTATGTAGCAGTCGGCTTTGGTAATGTCACATCTTCATGGCGATAGGTTGTTTCTCTCCTCCGTTTTCTTATGGCTAGCTCATTTCCTTTATGCCATTGAGGACAATGCCATTCAAGTTGGGGGAGGCAATCAATATGCATTTTTTGAAATATCTTTCGAAGAAACTGATATATATTATTATATATATTATTATTATATTGAGAAAATGGTCAAACTTTTTCAAAAACTTCTTTTTCACATCGCACGTAAGTTGCCTAGAATCATGTTTTATTAATTAAATCATAATCAAATCAATTTTATGTTAGCCAAATTGAATAGAGCTGCTATAGTTCAGAATATCCCACTCCATAAGAAGCCACGACAGGAATGATTTTCACACACACATGACAACTTAGAATGAGTGAAAGACCTTGAAAGTATAAAATTGATGGAATTAACCTTAAGGATAGGACTACTATTCTAATTTTTTTTCTTTTGGGTTGAATGAAAAGGACGTTAGGATTCGTAATAGGAGACTGACCCACTCAACACTCTAAAGAGGCGGTCATTTAAAAAGGGACATTTGTAATCATTAAATGCCAAATCAGATGTCAAAAAGAGCTAAAGGAAGGCAGGTGGTAAAAAGTACGCACCTCCTCTTAGGAAAATTAAAGAGAGAAGCAAAAAGTACGCACTCTCAAAGGCAAAAGCACAACTAAATGAAAAAGTCGCGTTAAATAAAAAGTCCCTCATACTAAAAAATATGACCAAGTTGTGAAAAGTGCTTAGCCGGGGCAGGAGTGAAAAACGTGTTGGGAATCGACGAAACACAGTGGAAATAAATAGATTCCTTGTATCACGTTGCTAGGATCGTAAAATAGACAATTAAATATAAATCGGAAGAACCGTTCTTCACCTTTGCAGGGTTTCGAATCTCTCGTGTACCGTTTCGATAATCGCGGATGCACACGATCTCTAGAGGTATCCACATGAGCTCCCAACGCAGGCGCAATTTCCTCCTCGGCATGAGTATGTCAACCCGATCTCAAATCCACCATGCGGTTGATAAGTAGAAGAGAGAGGGATCTTCCAAAGAGAGAGAGAGGGAGAGAGAGAGAGAAGAGAGAAACTCTAAGGCTCTTGTAGTGTGTTGTGTACGTGTACCTTCACCACCCTCCCCTTGGCCTCCTTTTATAACAATTATAGATAAGGCCAATGATTAATTCCAATGATTATCCAAGAGCTTGACCTTGGATAATTCTCCATTTAAATATTCATATTTATCTTGCGGCTTTTCACAAAAATCTAGATAAATATAATATTTAACATCTCTCATTGTCTTACGAGAACTCTTATGTGTGTAACACTCTAGGCCCATATATCAATCTGGTTTCAAGCCCATTAAACTTAGAACTAATTCTAATGTTTAGTATTTGTTAATTATTATTTAAACATCATATGTTAAATAATTAATTCAATAAATAAGTGGTTTATCTTATGATTAATCCACTTGACCTTCTGACCAAGAACGGCACCAAACACTACCTCATGATACCAAAAGATATAAAGGATATATTGTTCTCTTTATTTGAACATTTTCGTCTGCACATACCGCACAGATAAAATCCTTCACTCATATAATGTCCCAATAACGTAAGGGTATGATTTCATAGTCAAACCCTTTATCACATTATTTAGATGGATTCCAGTACTCAGTTAACTTCTAGAAAGACATCTCTTTTAGTTGACCCTGGCCAGGGATTTCTGTGTACACATCTATAGGATATTCTCTCTCCAGTACTATACCAAGAGTGAGTGATCCCCTGTTGTTCACTCTACCTTTGGAAGCTTTCTGTTGTGTATGAGCGACTGACTATCGTGGACTTAATGGTTAAAGTCCACAAGCCAGAGAATCAAGTCACAATGGTCTACAAGCAAGGTATCATTGGTGACTCAGGTCAAAGGACCAACTGCGCTACTGCAACGATTGAATTCCCTGGTTGACTATCAGGTATAATGACCATCTAGGAATTCTAATTTAAATATGTTCAGTGAACTCATTCTCTAATGAGCACCCACAAGTTTGTCTTACTGTCACCACACGAGTAAATGTGAGATCATTCACCCTCATCGCATGAGCAAAAATAACATGTGTCGATCTTCTTGGATATTTAACGTCCAATTCAAATATCCTATGATCGAGAACTGTTTAAGACAAGTGACTAAGAACATTGATCTCACTATCATGATCTCATCATGATTCAATATCTTATACATTTGTCTACAGACCTTCATTACGATAGTTAATTTGCGAGAACAATATATATAATGAAATGATTACCTTTATTAATCTTCAGAACTAGAATGTACAAAGATTGGCTTTAAGACCACCCAATTCTATCAAAATGATCCTCTCGGACTGAACGAGAAATCCCTTTTCTCTTCTCTTCCCCAGATACTTTTATCTAGAGGGTTAGTGAAGGTAAGGATATAACGGAAAGGGCAGAAACAAGTTCTAAGCATGCCAACTTACATGCATGATCACCTGTTGCGAACCAAAGTGTAGTGGGAAATGAGAACTTTAGCTTAACTTAACTGATCAGCTACCATTTAATTGATTATGATAGATAACTATAAATGAAGCATGATAGTTCATTGTTGTCCCAATTTGTCTTCTATTCACATTGGTAAGGGACTAGCAATGAGTAAGTTGGGGAGTGTGATAAGTTGATAGTTTTGATCGTTAAAAGAATAAATGCATGCACTATATTCTTGATTTTATGTTTGAAACTGCTTGAAATGATAGATAATTTTGCACTGATTCCAAATGTACCAATTTTGTCAAATTCCGAGTTAAAAAACATCGTCATTTCATGTGAATAACGGAGTGTAGTGTATTTGCAGTTTTCTCAGCAAAACCGAGATAATAAATAAATTCATTTCAGCATAAATATAATTTTATTCATGATAATATCATAATTTATATTTATTTTTTATGTAAACAGGATATGAAGACAATGCGGTGCAGTGGTCAAGTCTTTGGAGACTCAGGGGAGGTCCAAGGTTCAAATCCCAGTAAAAGCAACTACCTTTTTGGAAGAATTAATGGAGCATAGGTAAAATGATCTTTGCCTACTCTCTAAAGGTTGACCTAATTTCTGCTCAAGAAGGAGCCTTGGAGCAGCTGCCGCCTCTTTCTTCCCTCCGTTCCACTTTTTGAAAATACCCTCCCCTTTTAAAAGAATCCCCTTCTTTCCTTCCTCTCTCTCTCCTTATTTTTTTTCTCCTTCTTCTCTTTCCTGCCTTCTCTTCCTCTCTCTGTCACTTTCTCCCTCTCTCTGCTATAGTAACCACAAGGTACAGTAGCAGCTACAGGAACCGAGTACTGTAGCACCTCCCCTCTCTCTAGCCTTTGTTCTCTCTTTTTCTCTCTCACCCTCTCTCTCTACATCTCTCTCAAACCAGCGGCTGCCAGGGGCAAGAGGTGGACTCGAGGCACTAAAACTGATCACTCTGGAAGGAGTCAGGGCTATAACGGCTGCAAACATCAGTTTTCTCTCTCCATCGCCTCTCTCTCTAGTTTTTTAGTTGTCCATGTTATACTGTATTTCGAATATTTTTTGTAAAAGTTTCCTTATAAAAATTATGTTATTTTTTTATTTTCAATGAGGTACTATTTCATGTAGTTCTGTTAATGAATGACAGTGGCTTCTTTGACAAACGTTATCTTTTCTCCCTCTTTTTGTTCTACAACTTTTATTTTTTCTTCTGTTGACACTACTCAAACTTTATATTCTATTTTTAATTAGTGTTTTAGAGGTAGTCTTAGTTCAGTAGATGGTCTGATGATGCTCGTTTAGGGGTTCTCCTTTTGTGAGTTCATAGGAAGTCCAGTTAATTTCAATTCTTATCTATCAAATCATCATGCTCCCTCATCTTTCTTCTCTGTTTTTCCTCTAAAAACTCAATGTTTTCAACTTTAAAAGTCTATTTCCCTATGGATTCGACCCAATCTCACCACTTGCTATTTTTCAAATAATTATATGTGGAAATTGGAATTTTAAGATTGAAGTTCGAATATGGTTAACGACACATAATTTCAAGCGATTAAAGCCACAGCTGAAAAAAAAAGGGCTATCAGGAGAATTGCTCAGAGTTACACCCTAGTTGGAGGGGAATTATACAAACATGGATTTGATGGTGTTCTTCTAAGATGCTTAGATGAAGATGAGCTTTGGAAGATCATGGAAGGAGCTCATGTTGGAGTTTGTGGTGGCCATGCTAATAGACGGATGTTATCAAAGAATCCTTAGACAAGGATATTATTGGCCAACCATGGAAGAAGATTGTGTAGGGTTTGTCCGTAGGTGTGTTCAATGCCAAGTTCATGCCGAGAAGGTTGATTCCCCCGCATCTTTACTCCATTTTGTTTCCTCCCCATGGCCTTTCTCCATGTGGGCTTTCGACATCATTGGACCTCTTGGTGATCCCAACTCCTTGATTAAGCAAAAATCTTTTATCCTCACTGCGACAGAATATTTCACCAAATGGGTAGAAGCCGAAGCTTATGCAGAGATCAAAGCGTCAACAGTCTGCAAGTTTATCATGAAGAACATCATCACCAAATTCGGGATTCCAAGCACCATCGTCACCGACAATGGACCACAGTTCATATCACAAGAATTGAAGGACCTCTGCAACAGGTATAAAATCGCATTGCATCATTCATCTCCTTATTATCTGTAAGGCAATGGCCAAGCAGAGGCAACAAATAAAACCATGATAAAAATCATCAAGAAAACGTGTGCATCTACCGATACACTGACTGGCCAGAGAAACTTGTTGAGACTCTATGGGCTTATCGAACTTTAATCCGCATTCCCACTTGACAGACCCCATATTCCTTGACGTTTGGAATGGAGGCGGTAGTTCCGTACGAAGTCCTCATCCCGTTACTAAGAGTACAATTGAACAAGGAGTTTTCTATTGATGGGTATCGTTCTGTACTCCTCGCTCAGCTGGAACTCTTAGACGAGAAAAGATGGTCAGCAGCTAATCACGCATGAGTATATCAGAATAGGTTAGCATGTTTTCATCAAAAGAAGGTTATCGAACGCAAATTCAAAGTCGGTGAGATGGTGGTAAAATGGATTTTCATAAAGCCTGGTGGTCCACGTTCTAAACTCCAACCCAATTGGGAAGGACCTTATGTTGTAAAAGATGCTTTTCTTGGTAATGCCTACAAACTTGTTAATGCAGAAGGTCAGGAGTTATCTCATCCCTATAATGATTTATATCTTAAGAAATACTACCTTTAGTTTAAATGTGTCGACTAGCATGGTGCAAAGACTAGTAGAGTGAAAATTTGAAATCCCAAATTCTCTTGTTAGTCTTTGACAGTCTAATTCAAGTGCATTATTCACACACAAAGAAGCTTTGTCCTTGAGTAATAAGAGATGTAAAGTCCAAGGAAAACTAACAGCTTGATTGAGAGTGTATAGTACAACCCATTCTTGCTTTATTATTCCTTTTTATTCTCGGCTTGCGATGTCGAAACGAGGCTCAGGATAGACTACTGAAAATATCCACCATCTTAATAGGAGACCGTCATTAAAAAAAAAAAGAGGGAAAAAATAAAAGATCCGCCCCAAAAGAAAGAAAAATAAAAAAGGCAAAAGCCAAACCAAATACAAAAGGCCATAAACGTCAAATGAAAAGGCCAAATATCCAAATGAAAGGGAGCGCAAGGTCAAAAATATCCCATGAGGTAAAAGTGACCGAACCCCAACGAATAATAGGGTAAAGGATGGACATCTTCCTGGGTCTCCGGAACCCTCTCGTAAGCTTCCTAGACCATTTCTTCTCTTCTCCCTAAGGGACGTACTCCAAGCTTAAGGAATGGCCTAAGTTAACTAAGGGTCAGATCATTAAATGGTATTAGGGACGTAAGAACAATAAAAGTACGATGCACATGTCTTAGGTTATTAAAGAATAATTAGGGAATTAAGATAACGAGTAAGTAAGCTCTTTCGATCCATGTACCATGCTGGTCTTTAGGAAGATGGATATTTTAAAAAAGGAAAAAAATACAAAAAAAATGAATATTCCAAAATACCCAAAAAAATTGAATATTTCAAAACCACAAAAAAAATTGAATATTGCAAAACCATAAAAAATTGAATATTGCAAAACCACAAAAAAATGGATATTTCAAAATAACAAAAAAAATAGATATTTCAAAATGACAAAAACAGATATTCAAATATGTTGGAATTTCAATTAGCATCCGCTTGCCAGATCATGGGTGATGCACATCTTTATTTTCAGTAAGCATTTTGCATGCTTGTATGTTGCATTTTTAACTATTGTCTTTAATTATCTTTATTTGCCTTCATTAAATAAAGCTTTACCCTTTGACCCTTCTATCAATGATACGATCAAGTAACCAGTTATCTATTTGGGCAAAGGGCAAAGCCCAAACAGATATTTAACTTGTTTGTTCAAACTATGCGTAGGTATGAAAGGAAAGTCAATAGAGAAGAGTACAAAAGCAACTCAAGTATGAAGAAACTCCTTTCATATATATCAAAAGTGTTCATGTACAAGCGTACGTCCTTTTGCAGGACTTAAAAACAAAAGAAGAAGATACATCATAACAACTCTCATGGTTGACTCTCTCCTACTCCCTCGTCATGCTAGCTTTGCGCCTCGTTCGGGCCCTCTGGTCCTCGCGCTAGAGGCGGTGGCGGTCCCATGGCACTTGGCCCTGCTTGGCATGAGGAAATGGCAATGCTGGTGGTGAAATAACTCACCTATCCTCGCTCCTGAGCCCGTTGTTGGGCACGCTAGTAGCGGGCCTCTACACTGCGCCTCTCGTGCTCTTCCACAAATAGACAACCCTAAAGGTACTGAACCTCAATCATCAACTGAGCTCGGTTGTGATCCCGTTCCTCCGTCAAGATCTACAACTGCATCTGGAGTCGTGTGAGCTCACGGGGAAGGTCGTCGTTGTTGGTTTAGGTGGCCTACAAGCCAATCTAACAATGTAAATCTCGTTCATTATTAATAAAATGGCATAATATTCATTATGTGTAAATCGCGTTAATTATCGTTTCATAATGAAGTCCGTGAATATGTGCTATGGTGATCAGATTATGATGAGATCATACTGATGAGACTGATCACTTAAACACATATTCTTAATCGTTCCTAGTCGGAGGATATCCGAGAAGGACATCGGATATCCGGTTAGACTAGTACAGATTACTCCTGCTCATATGATGAGGGTGACTGGTCTCATAAGTCACTTGTGTGGAGACACTAAGGCGAATCTGTAGGTGCTCATTGGAGAATGAGTTCACTGAACTGATCCGATTGAATCGCTGGATGGTATTGTACCTCACTGTCAACCAGCTTGATTCTATTGTCGCAGTTGCGTGGATGGTCCTCGGACCTGAGACACCAAGGACACCTTGGCGGTGGACTTCTGTACTTTGACCTTGGTCTACGAATCTCTAGCCACGGGATTCTAATACGCCAAGGATTGGGTGCAGCGGAATACCGTCGAAGGGAATTGTGTGTCAATAAGGAATCATTCGCTCTCGGTACTTAGAGAGAGAATGCTCTAGGAAGGATGCGCGAAAGTCCCTGGCCAGGGCGGACGATAATATCGGGAAAGGAGTTTTCCGATATTCATCAGCGGCATCCAATTCAAGTGAGTCGACCGGTTAGGGTTTGACAGCTCGCCATACCCTGAGTTGACTCGAGAGCATTGTACGAATGAAGGATTATATCCACGCGGTAACTGTCGGCGGAAAGGTTCCAAGAGTGGGTTACTTAACCCCAAATACCTTCCGGGTTCACGCGGTGTTGCTTGGCACCCAACGTGATCGGAGGCCCGGTCGAATTCGATGTGCGACATCAATTCGATTGATTAATTGATTAATAAAGGGTTATTAATTAATTAATAAAGCCAGTGAGGAGTCACTGGGCTTGTTGGGCCATTAACTGGACTGGTACTTGGGCCTAGAGGGTCACACACACATGATTCTCAAGGCGATGGATAAATAAGTGGGTTTTATACAAACCGGGGGTTTTTGTGAAAAACCGCGCGGTTAGTATAAAACATAGCGAACGGGCTGAGCAGGCCAAGCTGCTGCTAACCCTAGCCGCCCCTCCTCGTTTTCTGTCTTCCTCTGGAGTCCAGGCAGATCCAGATCTGCCCCGCCGCTTCTCCAAATCCCGTTCGACGGGAAATCGTCCGCGCACTGCGGCGATCATTGCGGCGACCAGCGGAGGCTTCGCGGGCTGCGAAGAACGACGAACTCGAGGACATCCATCGCGGGGAGGATCGCGTGGACTTCGCTAGAGGTCGGGCGCTTGCGCGGCTTGCGGTGTCACACCGACGGAACCGAACGGCTGCGGATTCGAATCCGCACACGGTGAGAACTTCGATAATATGATTATCGTATTTTAGTTCTTTGAAACGGGAAACGGATCGCTATAAAATTTTTGTTTTCCGCTGTGTGAGCGATCCGGAGAAACCGAGAAAACCCAACAGTCGTTATACAGCTGAGCCAACTGCTCCTCAAGGCCCTAATCCGAGCAGCATCCGTCTGCGCCTGGGCTGCTGAGCATCGGGCTTCCTCCAAGTCTACTTCAGCCCTCCGAAGGGCTTCCCAGAGATCAGTAACCTACAAGAGAAGGCATTGTTAGCCAAGGGATAGAAAGCAATTAGAATCATGAATAATGCTTAAAGTTGAAGACTTACCTGGTTAGTCCGATCTTCCTCGGTTGGGGAGACCCGGCGAATAGCTTCGGTTAGTTGACCCCGCAGATCAGTGACAAGAACCTCATGGGCAACATCAGAAGACGAAGCGCCGGCAGAAGACGAGGGAGGAGCCGCATGAGTGTAAGCGGCACGTTATAACAGAAGAGACCACCGTTAGTGTGCAAGCATCAAAATAATTTAATAATAAAAAGGAAGCATCTATAATTCATATTTCATTCATGTACATCATACTTACCAGTTCAGTGAGCTCCTTCTGCACTTGCTCAAGCTGGGCCTCTGCATCCTGTAGGTGGGCCTGGAGGGTGATGATGGTGGCGTCCCGCGCATCCTACATATTTGCATCATATCAATCATACATTCACAAACATAAACAAGATAATAATCAAAATGAAAAGAAGCATGCACATCATACACAACATCATACTCACATCGAGAGGACGTAACAGCTGAAGATGGGCGGCGTAATAGGTCCGCTACTATTGGAGGTAGCCCTCACTACTCTTCGCCCGCGATATCACCAGGACCCCGCAATGATGCTAGTCATTCTGCTGATCCAGGAACTTAGCACTCCAATCGGTGTGTGCCTGCTTCCCCCTCATTGTGTGCTCGATCCCCTTCGGGATCTCCTCCTCTATCCACTCTTGGTGCAGACCCAACGTCCGCGCAGGATCCCAATCTCGTTCATACAGTGGACCCACACTTGGCATCCAAAACAAGCCTTGCCCTGCTCAACCCAAGGTTGTCCTGCATCATCCCTACCGAGGTACGAACGCCAGATAACCTGCACTCATATAGGTTAGTTGCATTGCATTTCATATGAAAATAATGATAATAAATCAATAAGTCATGTCATATTCAACCAATAAAACATTAAACAAGTCATGTTATAATAAATAAATAAAAAATCAATCAAATATTCAATCAAATGTTTAACAAATAAATGTTAATTAATCTAATATTTAACATAACATGAAACATAATAATAATGGCAAGAAAACAATTTTAAAAACTTACCAGCAACTCTGGGTAGTCCAAGAACTGACGGCGGAGGGCCGTCAGCTAGCGATGTTGTGCCGTCGTGTCCACCACCGGATGCCACTGTCGCGCCACCGATACCGCCGCCGGCTAGAATGAAGGCCTCGCCCAGCCCAGGAGAAAATAGTAATAAGTCCAGATATGCATACATGAACATATAAGTTAGAATCATCATAATAATAGTGGTCTCCCGATCAGGCATAACCGTGGAGAGGTCGGTGAAAAGGTGCGCCAGAAGGGCTGCACCCCAAACATACTCACCTAATCTATCTAAATCTACAAGGAGACTAAGGAAACGACAGTGGATGTAGTCGCCCTTTGTCCCAAACAGGAGCCTACCAAATAAAAATACTAGAAACCTCCTAAGATCTCTATCTACACTAGACCCATCACTCGGATCCTGACAATATACTGTGCTAGCAACCCTAGCTAGTCTCTTCCTCAATTTCTCCCTAGACTCGTCCGTCTACTGCCTAGGCTCAAGTAGTCCTAGGGCTCTTTCCACGGCTACTCTCGTGAGAGTCCGAGACTCTCGGCCCTCTGGCCCCTTCACCTCCAATCCCAGTAAATCCTTAGTTAACCCTCTGTAATCAGGGTAAGTGATCCCGCTAACTGCCCGACCTTCTATCCAAAGGCCGTTGATCCTCGAAACTGGGGATCATATGTCCCTAGGGCATCAAAATTACCCAGCTCTTGGCATGCCATCTCTCCCTAAGTACTTGTAACAACACCAGGTCTATCCAAAAGGGCTCTATCTCTAGGATCTCCTTAAATCCCATCTCCGCTAGTCGCACCTTTTAGAAGTCCAGGAGACCCCTGTAGGCGGCCACTACCAGGTCCCAGGAGTTCCTGGTCCTCATTATGCCCTGCATTGTCCAAATAATTGATTAAAATCATTGTCAGAACATTAATAATCAATTTTTAGAAGATTAATCACCATTTCTGAACCGTGTCGGGCAAGGCGGATGCTTTTCAAAACACGCCGCTGAGCCCAGACGCGATTCAAGCACAGGTTACAAAACCTGTGGCCGAGCCCCTCTTCCCCCCGACATTGAACTATAACTCTAAAATAGGTCAAGCATAGGCCGGCTTCCTCGACCGGAGCCGCCGCCGCATCCCCTTCCTAAGGCACAGATGGAGCCTCCTCGACGTCCATGAATGCCGCTACTTCCGCGAGTCCCACCACTATTTCGACCGGTGCTACTTCGGGGATCTCTCCGGGCACCTCTTGTTGGGTTCGCTGTGTCGAGATCCGACCGAAAATGCAGCGGAAATAATTTTTCGGGATCGGATCTATTCCGTTTCAGTTATCAAAATTAAACTGAAAATCGGATTTACCTTGCGCGGATTCGAATCTGCGTTCGTTTTTCGGTTCCGTCGGAGTGATGCCGCAAGCCGCGCAGCTGCCCGGCCTCTAGCGGTATCCACGCGGTTCTCCTCGGGATGGATCGTCCTCACCTCCTCGCACGATGCGGCGTTCGTGGATCCCGTCTGGCTACGCGTAATCCGCCGCGACATGCGGATTCAGAAACTCTCGTCGGATGGAAGGCAGAGCTGTCGGGAGCCAAAGCGGAGCCTCCAGATGGCCACCTCGTGTCATACGCCCAGGAGAGACGAGAGAGAAAGAAGGCGGCGGCTAGGTCAGGGTTGCTGGCCCCCTACCTAGCAGTTGTTCTTTTATAATAAGCATATTTGTGATTTTTCACAAAAACCCATACTTATCCGAAATCCGGTCGGATTATCCATCGACTTGAAAACCTTTTTGCGTGTGACCCTTTAGGCCTAAATACCAGTACAGTTAATGGCCCATTAAGCCCAGTAAGTCTTTACGGACCCACTGAATTAATTAATATCCTTATATTAATTAATCAGCCAAATTTAATGTCCCACAGTAAATTCGGACGGGCTTCCGATCACGTTGGATGCCAATGCCAAGCAATATCACGTGATCCTAGATGACATTGGGGTGATCGCAACCCTCTATTGGAACCTTTCCGTCATCGGTTAGCGTGCGGATATAATCCTTCATCCGTGTAATGTTCTTGAATTGACCTAGGGTATGGTTTACTGTTAAACCCTAGCCAGTCGATTCACTTGAATCAGATGCTGCTATAATATATCGGATAACTCTTTATCTGATATAGTGTCTGCCCTAGCCAGGGACTTAAGCGCATCATTCCTGGAACATTCTCTCTCATAATACCGAGAGCGGATGATCCCATATTGAACACACAATTACCTTCGATGGCATTTCTCTGAACCCGATATTTAACTTATTGATAATCCATGGTTAGGGATTCGATAGTCAAATTCAAAGCTCAGAGACATACCAACAAGGTATCTTTGGTGTCTTAGGTCCAAGGATCATCTACGCAACCGAGACAAAAGAATCGAGCTGGTTAACAGTGAGGTATATACCATCCAGCGATTCTAGGTCAGATCAATTCAGTAAACTCATTCCCCAATGAGCACCTATAGGTCCAGCATAGTGTCTTCACACAAGTGACTTATAAGATCAGTCACCCTCATCATATAAGCTGAAGAAACCTGTTCTAATCTATACGGATGTTTGATGTCTATCTCAAACATCCTCCGACTAGGAATAATTAAGAACATGTGTTTATAAGTCTTCGGTCCCGTAATTATGATCTCATCATAATCCGAAGATTGTTGCACATGTTCATGGACTTCATCATGATACGATAACCATAAATCGAACTAATTACACGCAATGAATTAATGCCATTATCTTAATAAACTAAATGATACATAGTATTGGATTAGCTTTCAGACCACCTAATACTAACACCTCTACCACCTTAATGGCCGTCACGCGGCGTCGTTTCCCATAGAGATCGCTAGGCCCTCCTTGATCCATGGGGTCGTGAGGAAGGGTGAGGGAGAGGGTGAAAGAGGAATTTGAGAGAGGGAGTTTGAATGAGAAAGGGGGAAGGTTTGTAAGAGAGTTTGTGAGAGAAGGGATGGCCGGCGCTAGGAAAGATGGCCGAAGAAGGGGAGTTTGCTGGAGTAGAAGAACTATGCCGGGAGAAGCCGGTGATCACTGGAGAAGAAAGAGAAAGAGCTTGAGAGAATGAGGAAGAAAGGGGCTCGGGCTCACGAGACCCTGTTTGAATTCTTTAAACGGCGTCTTGGAACAGCGACGCAATTCATTGGTGCACAAACTGAGGCGGCAACAGAAATTTTGAAATTTGTGAAACACGTCCCCGTTGAGCGACGTCTTTTAGAATTAACCGCCTTTTTTTCGGTCAGGCCTGTACCACGAAAGATCAAAGAAATGCGTCTCTCTACCAAGACGCTATTCAGTGAATTAATGTTGAAAATCTCTAGAAAATAGGAGAGAGAAATAGAAAGGCGTCTTCCTGTCAAGATGCGATTTTGGCTCTTCAAAGAGTAAATCTTTATTTCTGGAAATTGAATTTTGTGTAAATGCGTCTCTCTGAGTCGACACGATTTGAATTTCTGAACCCGAAAGTCCAAAATTTGAGGAAAAATCATAGTTTTATTCAAGGAAAAATTTCAGAAAAATTACTGAGCCCGAAAGATGGCTCTGGCCGTGGGTGGAGGCTCTGGGCGGCAGAGGAGAGTTTCTCCTCCTCCATCTGCTCTTGATGACCATGTGAATACCGCGAATGATCTGCCCAACCTTGGGAATAGATCTTCACAAGGTATTTCCCCCAACCAACCATCTCGAGGTAGGTCTTTAGCCCGCCAAACTAGATCTTCTTCAAGAGTTTCAGCAACCCCTAGAGAATGGACGTCCCTATTTTCCAACCCTCATGCGCAACCAAGTAACAAGCTAGATTTCATCGAGCCTGAGGTGCGTAGTGACAAAAAGGTTGCTATTTTCGAGGAGGCGGATGCTCATGATTTGGAAAATGCATGGAGCTATGCTGCTATGGGATACATTGTGGGCATGAAGGCTTCTTACATGCCTCTTCTATCTTTTATCAAAAGTAGGTGGTCCTTAAAAGGAAAGATGAAATTACTCATGCGTACTGGAGGAGTTTTTATGTGCATATTTGACTAAGAAGAAGATCTAAACCATGTTCTTGATGGTTTCTGGTTTGTTCGAAGTCACCCATTCATTCTTCAACGTTGGAATAGAGAATGGAGAAGGAAAGCCCTTACGTCTGTACCAATATAGGTTACTTTTTCTGATCACCCTCTTCACTAGTGGACAGAGAGAGGACTCATTAAGTTGAGTAGTTTAATTGGAAAGTCGTTGCATATAGATCGACTGATTGCTCTCCGGCAGAGACTTCAATTCAATATGCGAGGGTATGTATTCTTGTTGATACTACTGCTGAACTCCCTAGTATTATCCAAGTTCTTAATGACAGTGATACGATTGATTCCATTTTTGTATCCTATGATTGGTCATGGTGACAAGGAGTGTGTCAAGAAGGAATCTACCCCAGTTGCAAGGAAGAAAATTAAGCCGATTTTTGTTCCCAAATCCTCTATAAAAATGAGTAATACTTTTGATGTTCTTCATAATCTTGATGAGAATGTTCAAAATTCAGAGGAGGAGGTGCACATAGATCCAGTTGGACTTGAGAAACCGGTTAACCCAGTAGTTTCTAACTCAGTTACTCTGACTGAGTTACCTACTATTTCCAACCTGGTTGGGGCTAAATTGATGGACTCCCTTGATTCTAACCCTAGGGTTTCCCAGCAAAGTTTAGAAAGGGGGGATGCAACGCATGCACATGGGGGGTCTAATCAGATTTGAATTTTTCAGATGCTATAAATCAGCAAGTTCCTTTGTTGATTACTAAGAAAGGGCAGGCCATTTACTCAAGGGTTTCCAAGTAGAGGAAGGAAGGAGAGGTAGGAACGCATGCTATAGACGGGGGCCCAAGAAATCAGCAAGATTCGATCCCTAAAAATCAGCAAGATTTGTTTCTAGATTTAGATAATTCTTTGGTGATTTCTAATTCTCAACAAAGGCAAGGAGGAGCTCAACACGTTTCTACAAGGAAAGAGGCGGGCCTTAGGGAATTGCAATATTTAGCCCCTAGAAATCAGCAAGATTTCTTACTGGATTTAGAAAAAAATCAAGTCACAAATTATGGTGATTTTCCTACTATTAAGGCTAATTCCATGGTGATTTCTCACTCTAAACAAAGGCAAGGTGGAGGCCACCACGTTTTTGCAAGGGAGGAGCACCTGCCGCACCTGACGCCAGTCATATCGACCAGATTTGATGCTGACGCAAGTGGGGAAGGGGCAGCTGGCCAACTACAAGCATATCTAATTTCTCATGCTCCAATTAAAGGCAAGGAACCAGGTAACCCAGATTCTCCAAGGGATCACACGCACCTGCCTCATCAGAAGCAATCAGCCATATCTAGCAGATTTGAAGCTTGTGCGTCTGGGGAAGGGGCAGTTGGCCATGCTACACCAAATTTGAATTTTCAAATTCAAATGAAATGCAAGGAACCAGGTAACCCTATTGATAAGGATAAGGATAATTTAAAAGATAAATAAGATATGCATGATAAATTGGAGAGGATACAATCCTGGGTTTCTTCTTTATCTGAGCGTTTACAATGAAAATTATATCTTGGAATGTTAGAGGCTTAAATAAGTGCAGTAAAAGGATGGATATCCGTCACTCTATTTCTAAGTCAAATGCGGATATATTTATTCTTTTGGAAACTAAAGTTAAAGAATGTCACTAGGAAAAACGAAGAATTTCCATTTCACCTTCCATAGAATTTTATCATAATTATGCATCTCACAGTGGAGGAAGAATATGGATTTTATGGAATTCTGCTTCTGTGGCTATTTCTATGATTGAGGAAAATGCACAGTTTATCCATTTGTCATGTAAAGATTTTAAAATTCAAGAATCTTTTTTACTGACAGATGTTTATGCCTCAAATTTGGCTTCGGAAAGGAAGGACCTGTGGAATAATATTGTGAGGATCTCCCAAAATGCAAAGATGCCATAGCTTCTAATGAGCGACTTCAATTGTGTTAGATCACCAGACGAGAAAATTGGAGGATAGAAACCTACTGAGGCAATGTTAACTGATTTTAATTACTGGCTTGAAGATAGCTTTCTCCATGATTTAAAGAGTATGGGCAATGTACTTTCTTGGTGTAACCAGTCCTTCGGTAGCCGAAGAATTGTTGCTAGACTGGATAGAGCCTTAGTAAATGATTTATGGCTGAGTTCATTCATGGCCAGCTGGGTGCACTATGGAAATCCAAGAATATCGGATCATGCTCAGTTATGTACTCATACAGAAGAAGCAGAGAACTCAGGGCCAAAATCCTTCAGATTTTGCAGCATCTGGATTTCTTATCCCCAATTTATGGAATTAGTTAAGGATGTTTGGAGGAAGGATATCAAAGGGACCCCAATTTTTTCTCTTTACCAAAAATTAAAATCCCTAAAGCAGGTTCTCAAGACATGGAATCAAGTTCATTTTGGAAATATTTTTCATAATGTCAATTGTGCCAGGGATACTCTGAATAAAGTGCAAACTATACTGCTAAAGCATCCACTTGATGAGGAAGTTATTTGTGTTGAAAAGGAAGCCAGATCCTTAAATTTTCAGGCTCTAAGAGATGATGAGTCTTTCCTTCAGTAAAAAGCGAAACAGTAGTGGCTTACACAAGGAGATTACTGCACAAAATTTTTCCGTTCATCTATCAAGGGCAGGCGTATGGTGAACACAATTAGAAGATGCAAATTGGATGATGGTACCATTGTCGAGGATCTTGATGCAGTTAAAATACATGCACTTCATTACTACAACATTCTTCTTAACAAAGACAGAACCTATTCGGAGCCTACTATTCAGTAAGGTATACTCTGAACTCAGAAGATTGTACTTTTCTTAATGCACCATTTTCCTCTGAAGAGATTACTAAGGTGGTTATGGCATTTCCTAAAATTAAGAGCCCTGGGCCCGATGACTTTCCTGCTGAAGTTTATCAATCTTGCTGGAGTATAGTTGGTGAATCTGTAATTCAAGTTATTCTCTTTTTCCTTAATGGAGCCCCCTAGTTAAAGCAAGTGAGTTGCACATTTATTTCTTTGATCCCCAAAAATGAATGTGCAGATTCATTTGATCAGTTTAAGCCAATCTCTTTATGTAATTCCTTCTACAAGATTGTGGCAAAGATACTTGCTAACATGATGCAGGGGTTATGCCTAAGTTCATAAGTCAAAATCAATCAGCTTTTATTAAGGGTAGAAGAATTCAAGACAACATCTTATTGGCAAATGATCTGATGAGAGACCTTCATTCTAAACAGAGGGGCTCATTGGTGTCTTTAAAAGTAGACCTTAAAAAGGCTTTTGATTCTGTCTCTAGGCCTTTTATACTTTATATGATGGAGAAGATGGGCTTCTCACCTAAATGGATTTCTTGGATTAGTACTTGCATTGAGACACCAACTTTTTATGTTCTATTCAATGGTTCTCCAGTTGGATTCTTCAAATCCAAGAATGGTATCAGAGAAGGGCATCCACTTTCCCCTTATCTTTTCTGTATTGCAATAGATGGTTTCTCCTGCATGCTTCACGCAGGGGTACAATCAGATGAGATTCAAGTACCAACTCATGGGAATATTCAAATGTCACACTTAATCTTTGCAGATGATCTAATTTTATTCCTCAAGCCTCATCTCAAATCAGCTATGGAAATTGCAAAACTACTAGACCAGTTTCACTGCTATTCTGGGATGCAACTCAATCACACAAAAAGCAAAGTGTATATTGGGGCTAAGGTCAAGCATAAACAATCTTTTGCGAGTGCTTTGGGTATTTCGGAAGGATCTCTGCCAGCTGTATACTTGGGCCTGCCACTCATTTCGTCTGATATGAAAAAGCACCATGCATTATCCATTCTTGATAAGATTAAGAGGAGAATTGCATCATGGAAAACCAGATTTCTATCTAAGTCTGGTAGATTAGAGCTCATTAGATCAGTCCTATACTCATATTCATTGTATTGGGTTGTTGCTTTTTTTATTACCAAAGGGGTTCATAGACGAGGTTGAGAAGATCTTGAGAAATTTCTTCTAGCATTAGTTTGGTGACTATAAACCCTTTTACTTAGTTAGATGGGATCTAATTTGCAGACCAGAAAAAGAAGGAGGGCTTGGATTGTTCTAAAAAACTGGAATGAAGCCTGCGTCACAATGCAGCTCTGGAACATTATCAATCAGGAAGATAATTTATGGACAAAGTGGTTCCAAGCAAAGTATCTCCAGACTGGCTCCATCTGGGAGATAACACCCAGGCCCTATCACTCATGTGCTTTGAAGGGTATACTGAAGTAGAGAGAATGGCTTATTGATATTATATCTTTCGAAGTGGGAAATGGACAGTCATTCAGACTCTGGCATGACCCTTGGCTGGAGAAAAAATCTATACTCTCTTGCTATGGGGATCACATGAGGTATGTACTAGGTATGCATCATAATAGTCTTCTGAGTTCCTTTATTATTAGACAAAACTGGAATTTACCTGTAGTAGTATCTCCACAAATGTTTGAAGTTTGGAATAAGATTCACCAGGTTAAATCCATCATGGTAAGGCAGATAAGATTGTATGGCTGTATGACAATGGGAAAATCAGTGCAAAAAATATTTGGAACAAAAGGAGAGTTCAACACCCAATGGTTGGTTGGTTTGATTGTGTCTGGAAAAGACCCACTTGTCAAAAATACTCATTGTTGCTATGGCAGCTCAATGTGGGGAATATTGCCACAATGGATAATTTAATAAAGAGAGGAATTCATGGCCCAAATGTGTGCATGCTCTGCTTTGCAAATGAAGAAAATTTAGATCATCTTTTCTTTAATTGTTCATACTCTGGATGGATTTGGAAGCAAATTCTTCATAGGTTTGGAATTCAAAGGAGTCCAAGACCCTCATTCTCATTAGAGATGAATGGCCTTTTACATAGCTTCAGTCAAAAAGGACCAGCCACTATCCTTGCCTTTAACGCCATCAAGTGCTCAACATGGGGGATTTGGAAGGAGAGATGCAATAGGACTTTCCAAGGAATGAAACAATCAAGAATGCACCTGCTGCTTGCAGTTCTTGCTGATATCAGATCCATTTTGGAAAGCTATAATTGGAAAGGAAAACTGAGTAGAAGAGCTAAATTTGTCTTTAAGAATTACAACATCTCTGTTTCATAGCCTAAGACAGAGCTGTCAGATTGTGATAGCATGCCCCCAAATAGGAAAGTAGCATGTTATCTATATTATCATCTATTGGGTTCATAGCTATCATTTTGTACTAGCATGAATTCCAACTTGTAAATTTATTCTTTGTGAATATACTCTTGGTATTACTTACCAAAAAAAAAAAAAAAAACCCTTGGATGTGGCACTTAAATATATGTGATTGATTGCATGAAAAGGTTGATCTTGTTAACTAGTTTTTGGATCCATGGAAGAGAATAGAATCGTCTTGGAATAGGGAAGAAAGGATATCCCTAGATAAAGAAAGAAAAGAAAATAGTTCTATCATGTTTGAGGAACATGTAGAGAGTTGCAAGAGGAAGAGTTTAAATCGAATAGAGAGAATAGCTTACTTGTAAGTTATGGTCTCTTCCGCTTAGATGACCATCCACGCTAGAAAGCTTTTCAATCATCTTCCTCATCCTTTTGCTTGAAGAATTCACCATCTTTTTTGAATAAATTGGTTGCTCAATTCCCCTTGATTCTTCATTGTTCTTCCTCTCTTTCTCTTGAGCTTTGAAGAGAATTTTCTAACTTTCCCTCTTGATTGCTTGTTGAATTGAATTGAATTGAAGAGGGGAGGTTTTATAGAGTAATTTGCGAAGTTGGAAAGCCCTTTCCAAATTGGAAGAGGGATGTGCATGAAGGAAAGTGGAATTTGGATTGGAGTCAGAAAGAAGGACAATTTCTGTAAGCTAAATAGCGTCTGGACGGGGTGACGTCATTTAAATGACGTCTGTCAACACCGACGCCATTTGATGAGTTTTCTTAATTTTTGATACTTTTCCAAAAAAATTCATATTTACTGATATTTGATGTTAATTATCTGTTTACTTGAAGTTACTGACAAATTCTGAGTGCAAGAAAAATCAAGAAAATGATGCCAAAATTTCAATAAAGGTCCCACTGTGGGAGTTTCACTGAGTCGTTACCGTGATTAAAAAGACGATTATCTCTTTCCTTGTATTCCTTTGTGTAATTGATTTGCATCATCATTACTATTTGATAAATATTTATTAGATTATATCAAGGACCTTGTGGTTTTGATGAAACTGGAATTTGAGTTTCCCTTCAACAAAAACAGTGATAATTCCAGAGAATTCTTAATCATACAGATAGGCCATTAAATTGTTAATCGATGGGGACGATGGTTCCACTTTTGTGAAACGGTGCGTGGATAAAGAAGCCTCGGCTTAGCACTGGATTACAGGACTGGTGTCTAGACTGATTAATAACAGTTTAACAATATTATCCTTGATTAATTTTTATTTTATTTTATGTTATATTTTTCTTTTAGCCCAGCATGCATCATGTAGAACTTTGAAATGATTGTGATAAAAATTAATTATTGATTAAATTTTAGACAATTCATCAAATAAATCCCAACATGATATAAAATATTCCATTCTGAATTGAGTATCTTAATTATCTTTAAGGTTTTCTTGAAGATATCTTTGGAATTTTTTCTTGATTTGATTCTTTATCTTAAATATTTCTTGTTTCCTTTTAAGATCCATCATGGTTGTAGCACATCCACATTGACTGGTAACTGCTCTCCATAATGAAACCTGCAGGGTTTGTGACCTAGGATACTTCCCGATCGTGGAGGTTGATCGACCTTATTTTATTTTCTTTGTCTACTTCATCCAAACATGATTAATTCTATTGATCTCTTTGAGTCATCTTCACTGATCATTTTGGGAAAGATTCCCATCATATGATGTTGAGAGCGTGTCTCATCACACCTTGGCATCACCTTTTCAGTCCATTTCATTCCATTTTACTCCCTTGCAAAGTCAATGCAAAGGTGGAGCAGCTATAGACACGCTAATTTTGACCTCATATTGAGTAAATTTCATATCACAATTATAATGCCCCAAAATCGTCTAATTTATAATAATTAATTAATCTTTATTGATTTTTTATGAAATTTGTTGATTAGCGTCGCCCATGGCTGACGCCATTTAGATTTCTAGCGGAAAATAGTTCGAAATTAAATTCCTAAATTCAGATAGATTTAGCTGAATAGCGTCGCCTAAGGAAGATGCCATTTAAATCCTAATCCATTTGGGTTTCTGATTTTTAATTCGAATTAAATTCTTAATTACATAAAGCACATCACTCTAGGTAAACGTGATTTAGGTTTCCTAATCTTTTTTGGTTTCCTTTATGGATTTCCTTTCTATTTTAGCCGCTTTAATTAGCCAAATGGCGTCCCGTCTGGGCGATGCGATTTGAGAGTTTCCTGATAAACATGGTTTGACCTCGATAATCCGATTTTCAAAGGTTGGGGAAGTTGCAAACTCTTCAATGCTCATCCAAGACAAGTCCAAAGCCACGGGAGACTTCATTTGAAGGCTAAAACACTCTAAAACCTATTCTTATAAATACAATACCCCTTGGACCTTTGAAAAAGGTTGGCAATTTGAGAATTTGAAACTTCTTTCAAGGTGTTTGAAGGCCTTCAAGGAGAAAAATGTGGACAACAAGAGAAGCTTCATCCTCTACATCCTTTGAAGCCTATTGAAGAACAATGCTATAAAGGGGCCATCCCTTTCTTATTCTTCCTAGTTTTTTTTCTTCGTTTCTTCATTAATTTCATATAGTTAGTTCATTGTTTTCATACTGTTTTTCATCACATCACTTCGTATACACACGCCCACTTCATCTTCTCCAAATCCATGTCCATGTTAGGGATTTAAAAGAACTACACTACTCTAGTTCTAGTCCAGATTTTTCTTTCTTTGCTTGATTTCTTTTGCAAGGTTTAAAGAGGAGAGAAGAAAGGCTTGAAGGAAAGGAACTACAACAAGGACACAAAAAAAACAAGAGTAAACATTAAAAGGGAGGCTCTTTTTTTCGGTCGCTGGCCGGAAGAGAGGAACAAAGAACCCTATTTCTCCCAATTGCAAGGTTGGTAGCTGTAAGGAATCGCATAGAACGCAACGGAAAATAAAATTGATTCCTATGAATCGGCTGCTGGGATCGTAAAACGGACAATAAAATTAAACGCGGGAAGAACGGTTCTTCACCTTTGCGGGGTTTCGAATCTCCCGTGGATGATTCTGACTCAGTAATCGCGCACGCGCACGATCTCTAGAGGTATCCACATGAGCTCCCGCTGCAGACGCATTTTCCTCCTCGACTTGAGTGCTCTGACCAGATCTCAAATCCACCATGCATGGAAAGAGAAAGATCTACTCCAAGAGAGAGAGAAGGAGAGAGAGAGAGGAGATAGAGAATCTTAGGGTGTGAAATTCGTCCAACCTTTTTTTACCCCTCCCCTTGGCCTCCTTATATAAGAAATAAGGATAAGCACAAGGATTAATCCTCATGATTATCCAAGAGTTTGGCCTTGGATAAATCTCTATTAAATATTCATGTTTATCCTGCGCCTTTTCATAAAAACCCAGATAAGCATGAAATTTAACGTCTCTCACCGTCTGACGAGAACTCTTATGTGTGTGACCCTCTAGGTCCATATATCAGTCCAGTTTCAGGCCCATTAAACTTAGAACTAATTCTAAAGTTTAATATTTATTAATTAATATTTAAACATCATATGTTAAATGATTAATTTAATAAATAAGTAGTTTATCATCTGATGATTAATCCACTTGGCCTTCTGATCATGAACGGTACCAGACACTACCTCATGATCCCGGAAGATATAAGGGATATTTTTCCCTTTATTTGAACCTTTCCGTCTGCAGATACCGCACGGATAAAATCCTTCACTCATCCAATATCCCAATAACGCAAGGGTATGGTTTTATAGTCAAACCCTCTATCACATTATTTAGATGGATTCCAGTACTCAGTTAATTTCTAGAAAGACATCTCTTTCTTTTGACCCTGGCCAGGGATTTCTGTGTACACATCCATAGGACATTCTCTCTCTAGTCTTATACCAAGAGTGAGTGATCCCTTATTGTTCACTCATTTACCTTCGCAAGCTTTCCACTGTATCTGAGAGACCGACTATCGTGAGCTTAATGGTTAAAGTCCACAAGTCAGAGAATCAAGACACAATGGTCTACAAACAAGGTATCATTGGTGACTCAGGTCAAAGGACCAACTGTGCTACTGCAACGATTGAATTCCCTGGTTGACTAATAGGTATAATTACCATCCAGGAATTCTTATTTAGGTCTGTTCAGTGAACTCATTCTCTAATGAGCACCCACAACTTTGTCTTAGTGTCACCACACGAGTGAATGTGAGATCATTCACCCTCATCATATAAGCAGACATAACTTGTGTCGATCTTATCGGATATTTAATGTCCATCTCAAATATCCTATGATCGAGAACTGTTTAAGACAAGTGACTGAGGATATTGAGCTCACTATTATGATCTCATCATGATTCAATATCCCATACATTTGTCTACGGACCTTCATTACGATAGTTAATTTGGAAGAACTATAAATGAAGAAATAATTGCCTTTATTAATAATCTGAACTAGAATGTACAATGATTGGGTTTGAGGCCACCCAATTCTATCATTCTCCCACTTGGACTATAGCCAATCATTGGAACGAGGCCTCTCTTGGAATCTTCCATGCCAAAACCTTTTGACTATGGTATCTATGTACATAGATTGGGATAACCCAAGCATCCTTTTGGACCTATCTCTATAGATCCTTATTCCCAGAATATAGGATGCTTCTCCCAAATCTTTCATGGAGAAGTTTTTGGATAACCAAGTCTTTACTGATGACAACATTCCTACATCATTCCCAATGAGTAGAATGTCATCAACGTAAAGTACCAGAAAGGTAACTGCGCTCCCACTAGTCTTTTTGTATACACAAGGTTCATCTTCGTTCTTAATGAAGTCATAAGATTTGATTGCTTCATCAAATCTTAACTTCCAAGTTCGAGATGCCTGCTTTAATCCATAAATGGATCTTTACAGCTTGCATACCTTGCTTGAATGTTCTTTGGAAGTGAATCCTTCAGGTTGTATCATATACACCTCTTCTTGAAGGTTCCCGTTAAGGAATGCTGTTTTCACATCTATTTGCCATATTTCATAATCATAGAATGCGGCGATAGCAAGAAGTATTCTGATTGACTTAATCATGGCAACTGGAGAAAAGGTTTCGTCATAGTCAATGCCTTGCCTTTGACGATATCCTTTTGCTACCAGCCTTGCCTTGTATGTGTCAATCTGTCCATCTGCCCCGATCTTTCTTTTAAAGATCCATTTACTGCCAATAGGTACTATACCTTCTGGCAGATTAACCAAGTTCCAAACTTGGTTGGCATACATGGACTGAATTTCAGAATTTATTGTCTCTTGCCATTTCTTTAATTCTTGACTATTCATGGCTTCTTGGTAGGTTTGAGGATCATCATCCTCATTTAAGTGCACTTTTGGTTTGCCATCATCGATATGTCTAACATATCTTTCAGGCTGCTTAGGCACTCTACCTGATCTGCGAACCTTTTGTGTATCATCTTGAACAAGTTCTTGAGTCAATGGCTCAGTAGATGAACCAATATTGATTTGTGAGTCTGGAATTTCTTCCAGTTCTATCTTGCTCCCACTGTCTTCTTTTGAAAGATATTATTTCTCTAAGAAGACAGCTCTTTTTGCGACAAACACCCTTTGATCGCTGGGCTGATAGAAATAATATCCAAAAGTCTCTTTTGGATATCCCACAAATCTACATTTTTCTGTCCTGAAATCCAGTTTATCTGGATCAGGTCTTTTGACATGTGCAGGACAACCCCAGACTCTAACATGCTTAAAGTCTGGTTTCTTTCCTTTCCATATCTCATATGGAGTCGAAGATACTGATTTACTGCGAACTTTGCTCAATAGATATGCAGCAGTCAATAGTGCATATCCCCATAAAGAGATTGGAAGTTTATCATAACTCATCATTGATCGTACCATATCTAATAGAGTACGATTTCTCCTTTCTGATATACCATTTAATTGTGGTGTATAGGGAGGAGTCCACTGAGACAAAATACCATTATTCTTAAGATATTGTGTGAATTATGTACTTAAGTATTCACCCCCTCGATCTGATCAAAGAGTTTTGATACTCTTTCCAGTCTGGTTCTCAACTTCCTTTTTAAACTCTTTAAATTTCTCAAAGACTTCTGACTTATATTTCATTAAATATATATAGCCATATCTTGAGAAATCATCTGTAAATGAAACGAAGTATGAGTAACCACCCATAGCATGAGTGGACATTGGACCACATACATCACTATGTATTAGTTCCAATAAGTCCTTAGCTCTTTCTCCATGTCCTGAAAATGGAGCTTTGCTCATTTTTCCCATGAGACAAGCTTCACAAGTTGCAAATGATTCATAATCAAATGGATCAAGATATCCTTTCTTTTGCAACCTAATGATCCTTTTCTCATTTATATGATCGAGCCTACAATGCCATAGGTATGATTTGTTCACATCCTTATCTACTCGTTCAACATACTTATTTACTAGACAAACATCATATGAAATATCAAGTAAATATAATCTATTCAATAAATATCCAGAAGCAAACAATTTGTCTCCTTGATAAATGGAACAACCTTTATTCTCAAGTTTCATAAAATATCCTTGTTTATCTAAACACGAAATAGATATGATATTCCTAATAATGGTCGGAACATAATAACAATCTACTAGTCCCAATGAGTCTCCTGACGGCATCTGTAGTCTTACTGTCCCCACAGCTAACGCAGCAACTTTTGCTCCATTCCCTAGTCTCAGATCCACGTCTCCGCGGTTCAATCTTCTTTTACTTGTTAACACCTGCTATTGCAGATATGATGTAAGGACTGAGGTTTCGGGTTCAATTTTCGGGTCAAGTTCGGGCCGGATCCCCTGGTTTGGACCCTGAGGGGGGGTCTTGAGATTTCCGACTGAATGACGTCTGCACTGCTCGACATCTTTCAAAAGACGTCTGACTATGTAGACGCCATTTAGGTCCGTTTTCTGTTGTGCCACGTGTGCGCCACATGGGCGGGTTTCGGGCCGCGAGAGTATGGCCCCTGTCACATCGTATGAACGGCGTCCATGTTGGTCGACACGATTCAGACTGCGACACATGCGATGTCAGTGTACGGCGCCAGAGCGTTGTCAGTATGGCCTGTCCTGTCGTCTGAACGGCGTCCGCGGTGAGCGACGCGTTTCAGAGCGCTGTCAGTATGGCCGTCCTGTCAGACTGATTAGCGTCTGCCTCGATCGACGCGTTTTAGCCATATTCAGATTGACCCCGCGAGCCTCCCTTTCTTTCCCTCACTTTCACCTCCACCCTCTCTCTCTTCGCCCTCTCCGCTCCCTCCGCCCTCCTTCCATCCTTCCCTTCCTCTTCTTCCTCTTCCTTCACTCCATAGCCTCCTTACCTCTCACCTCTACCTCCACCACCTCCTTCGCGGCGTTCCATTCTCCGGACGGCGGCCGACGTCCCGGCGGAGTGGCGGCGCCCTCGAGGGTACCGACGGCGGTCTGCGGTGCGGCGGGTTGGCGGCACGGAGCTTGGAGGAGTTCAAGAACCGGTAAGGGGACGAACCTTGCATGGACTGTGAATGTGTTGCTCGTGATTTCCTTGGCGTGGCATGTTATGCTTTGGGTTACAATGAGCATGTTTAGGGGGTTTTCTTGTGGGAATGGCCGTGCTCGTGAACGTGGATTTGTAGCATGCTGGAAGTAGTTGATTTCCCTATCTCCCCCCTCTGTTTTGGGGCATTTTTCGGAGTATTTGGGGTTAAGGGGAAAAACTCTCGGGTTGAACCAGGGAACCAGGTTTCTGGCGCTAAACGGCGTCGGGCCTGGTCGACGCCTTTCAGAAGGACGTCAGGGCAGTACGACGCCTTTTAGGGCAGAAACCTCCCTGTTCGAGGTTTTACGAGTTAGGGGTTCTCGCGCTAAATGACGTCATGGATAGACGACGCCTTTCAGAAGGACGTCGGGCCATCATGATGCCATTTAGGCAGGAAATCACCCCGGCTGAGGGTCTGCAAATCTGGAATTTCGGTGTGAATGGCGTCTGTGAGCTCTGACGCGTTTCAAACGGCGGCTTCCCAGGTGGACGCGTTTTAAGGAATAATCTGGCTTTTAATGAACCTGTTTGAGGAGCTTGAATGGCGTCGACCTCGGTCGACGCGATTCAAGACAGAACTGCATAAACCCTGGTTTTTAGCATATGTTTCACTGTTGGACGGTTCAAATGCATGCTTTAAGCTGTACGCTGAGACGGAGGTTTACTGTCTGAATGGAACTACATCATGTTGTCTGTGTGCGTGCTTTTGCGATACGGAATCAGAATAACTGTGGTTTACGTTTGTCACCATAGACCGATGGGGACAGCGTCATGGTGTCTGTGAGGCATTGTGCCGTACCGGTAGAGGAGGGGTACATGTTGTGTTTTACCTTTGGCTGAGGGAAGCAGAACCACCTTGAGCCCGTCGGGCCGGAGTAGCTGGTGCGCTATCCGAGGGGTTGCTGCTTGGTCTAAGCGGGTCGGGGTTTCCCTGTTTGTCGTGGCAGCTTCCAGCGTGTTTCTTGCTGTGGAGCTGGTTGTGGTACTGTTGGAGTTGTTTTACCCCTGTAGCCACTGGGCCTGATGTGACCTTTGATCAAGGTTACGAGTGGTACCCTTAGCCCTTTGGCCTGACGCAGCCCGGGAGGTTAGGGTTGTGGGTAGTTCCTGTAGCTTCGGCTTGACGGGGGTTCGCCGGTCCCCAGGGCCCTCCTGAAGCGCTGAGGCCTAGCGTGGAGGCAATCCGGTCGGTAGGACAATAGTCTAGACTGCTTGTGTGCACACGTAGCTGGGCAGTGGTGGTACATTGGTCCCAGCTAGTCCTAGTTTGACTCACTGCCTCACCCTACAGTGCCCCGGAACAATGTAGAGGTGGACAGGCGTGAGCAGTGGTGGTAGTGTTGGGAGGCGACGTTTGACTTCGGTCGACAGTGTGGTTCAGTCGCTTGTGGACTTTGGCTGTGAGACATGACTCTGTGTTGGGTTCTTCGGGTTACTTAGAACTGTTCCTGCTACACTGCTTATCGTACGTTTCATATCAGATTTGGGTGCTATGTTTACTGCTTCACTTAATTGCCATATATCCGTGTTGTTGCACTTGTGGGTGTGTGAGTGGGAGGCAGGGGATCGGATGATCCCTACTGAGCCCAATTCTGGTGTGGCTCACTCCCTGCAGTTTCAGGTGTGGACCTCGCGGCGTGTGGTGGCGGGTGGTGCCTTCTTGGTGTGCGGACCAGCAGCTGTCTTAGTTCCGAGGTATGCCCCGATGTTGTTGTACTTTCCTTCTGCCTGTACTTATTTAATTGTTGGACCATGTAATTATTGTTGGACTGTATACGGACATTGTTATCTTCCTTCCTGTGTACCTGTTATACCTTTGTAGTCTGTGTGATTGTTATATTTAGCCTTGTTTAGCACTTATTCCTCCAGATGTGTTGTGTGAGATCCGGGTGTGAACACACAGTTAATAGGCCGACATCCATTTAGTGATCGGGTCTCCGGTCATAGGATGGCGGGTCGTTACATATGGGAAATACATCTAGTATCTAATACCCAAGATGTTGATTCTTTATAAAACAAGTTAAGATTGATCATAAGTATACCTGAAGCTTCACCAAGCTTCTCCTTTGCTTTTTCTGCTAGATAAATCTTGCAGTTTCTCTTCCAATGACCTTCTTTATGGCAGTGGAAACACTGACCTTTATCATTGACTTTGGCTTTGTCCTTTTGAACCGCCGGTTTGCTTTTCACTAGCTTCTTAGACTTACCTTTCTTAAAGGTCTGTCCAGCTTTTCTTTTCTTATTGCTCTTACCAACAAGCATTACATGTGGCTTATCTTTTTGGATAGTGCCTTCTGCTGTCTTCAACATGTTAAGCAGCTCAGCCAGTGTAACTTCAATTTTGTTCATATTAAAGTTGATAATGAATTGTGAAAATGAATCTGGAAGGGACTGTAGGATTAAGTCAATGCTTAGGTCATTGTTCATAACAAAGCCAAGAACTGCAAGCCTCTCAATCTATTCTATCATCTTGAGCACATGAGTTTGCACATATGTGCCCTCGCTCATTCTGGTCATGAATAGTTTCTTAGATATCTCATATCTTTCTGTTCTGGATTGTTCACCAAACAACTCTTATAGGTGATTCAGAATGGACTTAGGTTCCATGTTATCATGCTGTCGTTGTAGTTCATAGTTCATTGAACCAAGCATATAACACTGGACTTTGATAGAGTCCTCCTTCTAGTTTTCAAACATCATTAATTCATCCTCGTTAGCATTTTCACCGGGTTGTTCTGGATCTGGTTGATCCAGGACATAGGCTAGCTTTTCACACATGAGGACAATCTTCAGGTTGCGTAACCAGTCAATGTAATTAGGTCCCGTGAGTTTGTTTGCATCAAGTATGCAACGAAGGGGGTTAGGTGACGACATAGCGACCTACAAGGAAATATAATGAAAAATAAGCAAATAGTTCTTAAAATCAGATTTAGGACTTTTAATCTAGATTTAGGCTCCCATTATTTTTCGGCAATCTGTATGACCCTCTAATATACAGAACGGGAGATTCCGGTGATCTCCTAGTGGGGATCAGAATCCTTCTCGCATCATGCATGTGATCTTGTGGTAGCACAACAAATCACATCAAGTCCCTTAGGCAGTCAACTCTTGACAATTGCAACATTTGCAATATCCGATCAATTTAACCCCTGAATCAGAATGACCTTGTGGTAGCACAACAAATCAAATGATTCAATTAAGTTTATCCATCATTACTCAGATAACATGAATTCATAGTGCAATCCTTGTGGTAGCACAACAAAACTACACTATTTGTCCATTTATCTTAATGACATCACATGTCGTAGACCTAGGTTAATTTCTAAATCAAATAGACCTTGTGGTAGCACAACAAATCCATTTGAGATAAGAATTATCCTTAGATCTATAATGATGGTGGGTTACGTGGATTATTCTGAATATCTCACGTTTACAACTTAAATTTTAAAAGAGGGATTTTTGAGTTGATTTATAAAAATCGTGCTATCAATAGTATTTCGATTTGAAGTATCATAATACTTAATAGAAATATATATATGATAGCATAGACCACAAATATCACATATATGCAGAAAAATAAATAGGGATGATCATGGACTGCTTAAGCTACTATGGAATCATCGGAGCCAAACGATGATCTATAATAGAATCCTAATGTGAAAACAGCAACACTGGTTCCATTTGATGCGAGTCCTTCCTCCAGAGGTGTCTTCAGAAGATCCCGTCCTCTAAACTTAATCCGTGACATTTAAATATGAAATTTAGGACTCGCAGGTCCTTAAATGTACATTTAAATAATAAGAAACCTTGATCTCATCAAGGGGAGTACAATCTTATAGGAAGGTAGAGAGTACATTTGGATTAAGAGAGAGGAGGACACGCAGGTCCTATTTAAAATACCAAATGAAATATGCATCGCATTCATTCACATCAATCATCACATGATAAAACTAAGTCCATGATCATCCCACCATGAAACACATCACATGCATCATAATTATCACATAATTACTATTGGTATTAAATTTTATAAATATAAAATTATAATACCAATAACTTTTCGAAATAACATTTATTTCAATATTATCAATAATGTTCAAAACATTAATGACAAATAAGATAACTAAACCATTCAGTTAATCTAATTACTCATTCAAACATTTTGAACAGATAAATAAAATCAAGTTATGCATAAAATAAGTTTAAAACAATTTTAAACTTAATTGATTTAATAGGGAAGTTAAAAATCTAAAACAATTTTAAATAATTAACTAATACCCTATAATCATTGAAACCCTTTGAATGAATTAACAGTTATTAAACAGTTTAATAATATGTTAATAATAATGAGAATAATTAATAACAGTTATTAATTATCCCTATAAAATTTCTATTTTAAAACAATTTTAAAATGGGCTAATAAGGGTTTAAAATGGGGCTAAAAAGGGGTTAATGAGGGGGTTTAATGGGGCTCGGGTAAGTTTCCGGGTCGGCCGGGTCCGGACCCGGTCCGGATCTGGCGCAGGTCAGCGGGTCGGGCCGGCCGGCCCGCTGGCCCACGCGCCGCTTCACCCCCGCCGCCCGTTAGGGTTTGGGGTGAGGCAGCGCGCCTGGTTCGCCCCCCGAACGGCGAGGGCAGGTCGCCGCCGGCCCAGCCGATGGGCAGCGGGGCTCTGGCCGGCTCCCACGGCGCCGGTGGACGTTGTCGACGGCGTCGAACGTCGCCGGCGGCGCCCCAGACGTCCCCTGTTAGCATGCATGCGATCTCATCGCATGCTCTGGTTGTTCGTGGGTAAGGCAGTGCGAGGAGGGCCACGGCCGGCCATGGCGGAGCCGAGGCGGCGTCGGAGGGCGTCGTTGATGCCGGCGGTGGTCACCGGCGGCATTCCAGACGTTTGTTTAAACCCTGCATGCGTGGGGTACCCCTGGTAATAGCCGGTTCTGTACATTACAGTACACAGCAATCGGAAGATAAGAACAGCCGGTATATACAAGAGTTGAATATTCTCCAGTCATCGTCGGAGATATCCCTGGTCAAACCAGAGGGCCGTATAAATCCAGGGACTATCCCTCCGACTATCCTTAACCCCATGCAGTACTCCCTAAAATCTGTTCATAACAGAGGCAAGGATAAACAAGCACTATCAAATCTTCATGCATGATCACAAGAGCCAGGACAATCCTGGATCTAGTTTTTGACGTGCAGATGGAGGGTTCTTATCAAGAGATAAAAATAATAACCAGCCCTAATTTTTCTACCCGCATGTTCATCCATCATCATAAATAACATTGAAAACAATATACCCCTTTTAAATCCGGGATTAAATCCCAATATGACATTCTAAAAATTTGGGAACGATTCCCAGATATTCAAATATATATTAACCCAACAACATGTACAATACAGGTTCTTCACGCATAACGAGAAAAATCACACAAAACGATGCTGTTTTACGATCAAACCAGCAACCTGGCTCTGATACCACTGTAAGGAATCACATAGAACGCAGCGGAAAATAAAATCGATTCCTATGAATCGGCTGTTGGGATCGTAAAATGGACAATAAAATTAAACGTGTGAAGAACGGTTCTTCACCTTTGCGGGGTTTCGAATCTCCCGTGGATGATTCTGACTCAGTAATCGCGCACGCGCACGATCTCTAGAGGTATCCACACGAGCTCCCACTGCAGACGCGTTTTCCTCCTCGACTTGAGTGCTCCGACCAGATCTCAAATCCACCATGCGCGGAAAGAGAAAGATCTACTCCAAGGGAGAGAGAAGGAGAGAGAGAGAGGAGATAGAGAATCTTGAGGTGTGAAATTCGTCCAACCTTTTTTTACCCCTCCCCTTGGCCTCCTTATATAAAAAATAAGGATAAGCACAAGGATTAATCCTCATGATTATCCAAGAGTTTGTCCTTGGATAAATCTCTATTGAATATTCATGTTTATCATGTGGCTTTTCATAAAAACCCAGATAAGCATGAAATTTAACGTCTCTCACCGTCTGACGAGAACTCTTATGTGTGTGACCCTCTAGGCCCATATATCAGTCCAGTTTCAGGCCTATTAAACTTAGAACTAATTCTAAAGTTTAATATTTATTAATTAATATTTAAACATCATATGTTAAATGATTAATTTAATAAATAAGTAGTTTATCATCTGATGATTAATCCACTTGGCCTTCTGATCATGAACGGTAGCAGACACTACCTTATGATCCCAGAAAATATAAGGGATACTGTTCCCTTTATTTGAACATTTCCGTCTGCAGATACCGCACAGATAAAATCCTTCACTCATCCAATGTCACAATAACGCAAGGGTATGGTTTTATAGTCAAACCCTCTATCGCATTATTTAGATGGATTCCAGTACTCAGTTAATTTCTAGAAAGACATCTCTTTCATTTGACCCTGGCCAGGGATTTCTGTGTACACATCTATAGGACATTCTCTCTCCAGTCTTATACCAAGAGTGAGTGATCTCTTGTTGTTCACTCAATTACCTTCGCAAGCTTTCCACTGTATCTAAGAGACTGACTATCATGGGCTTAATGGTTAAAGTCCACAAGTCAGAGAATTAAGACACAATGGTCTACAAAGAAGGTATCATTGGTGACTTAGGTCAAAGGACCAACTGTGCTACTGCAACGATTGAATTCCCTGGTTGACTAATAGGTATAATTACCATCCAGGAATTCTTATTTGGGTCTGTTCAGTGAACTCATTCTCTAATGAGCACCCACAAGTTTGTCTTAGTGTCACCACATGAGTGAATGTGAGATCATTCACCCTCATCATATGAGCAGACATAACTTGTGTCGATCTTATCGGATATTTAATGTCCATCTCAAATATCCTATGATCGAAAACTGTTTAAGACAAGTGACTGAGGATATTGATCTCACTATCATGATCTCATCATGATTCAATATCCCATACATTTGTCTACGGACCTTCATTACGATAGTTAATTTGGAAGAACTATAAATGAAGAAATAATTGCCTTTATTAATAATCTGAACTAGAATGTACAATGATTGGCTTTGAGGCCACCCAATTCTATCAGTAGCGATCAACTTTTTCTTTTGAAACCATTGGTTTCTGACGATCACGATCTTTATCAAAGTTATTTATTATTCATATGAACATGATTCTCATGAAAATCACACACCATATTTGAGCACCTACACCTCTGATGTCCACCGAGCCAAAATCGGAGTCCACTCCTCCTCCAAAACACACAAACGTAAAAGAGATAAGGGGAGAAGTCCAATAACCAATTTAACACCCAAAATCCCATTTCATAAAAAATGCCCATTTTCATTAAGAAGCCCCCTTTAGAACATTCTTTCTACCCAAAAATGTTCAAACACATTGCATGCTTCAAAACAGGAAGAAATCATGATTTTAAACAAAACACAACGAGGATTGTCACCCTACCGGTTACTAGAACTCCTCCTTGCTCCTAGCTGCTGAACCGCCATGCCACGAGCCATCGCCGGTACTGCCGTGAATGCTGTCACTCCACTGAAACGTCGACCGTCGTCCGGAGAGTAAGGTGCCGCAGAGGTGATGGTGGTGGTAGTGGTAGGAGGTTGATGGAGTGGAGGAAGAGGAGGAAGAGGGGAAGGGGACGGATGGATCGGAGAGAGGGTGTAACAACCGATTATTAACATGTAATTAGGATAATTGTGTTATTAATTAATTTTGAGCTAATAGATTATATATGTTAAAATATGCATGAAGTTTAAACTTGGTTGGTTAAGTCCCATAAAATAATTAGATATGATCAATTGTGATAGAAAACTTAGTGTAAATCATAATCGGATTTAGATTGGAATGATTAATTGGAGATTAAAAGTAAGTATGTAATTATTAAAAGTAGGAAGACCATTTGATGAATAATTATTTTATGTAGTAGAAATCTAAAACCTATGGTTAGAAGTTTGTATCTTATTAGTTAGTGCTTATTCTAGAAATATTAGTATTATATTAGATAGTGGGGTGGTCATAATTAGTTTTAACCTTAGTTAAAGTTAGTGGAATTGTTAAGTTAGTTTAACCTTGGTTAAAGTTAGTGGGTTGGCCAAAGTTAATATTAACCATGGTTAATGTTAGTGGAATGGTTAAGTTAATATAACTTGGATGGTTAGAATTAATAAATTTTAAAGTCATTTAAGTAACCATGGTAAAACTAACTAAACCCATCCTATTTAAGGGACCTTAACTTGGGTTTTGGGCTTGGAATGGCATATGCTCTGCACCAAAACGTGGGAGCAGTAATGAAAGGATTTGGGAGGCCATCTTGAAGTGTTCTTGGTGTTCTTGAAGTGTTCTTGGTATTCTTGAAGAAGGTAGGTTGCATGGGTGCTAGTTTCATAAGAGTTTAGCTTAGTTAATCATAAGAAATAAATAAATCTGTAATATATTTTTATCTTCAAATTACATGTTCTTGTGAATTTCTTAACTCTGAAATAGTTGAATGATCTAGAGATTTAAATTTTAAAAAGTCTAGAATAGATTGAGGATAGTAGAAGTTTAATTTCTGCAACCCAGATTTTTCTGCAACTTTTATGACAGCAAAGTAACCTTCAAATTTTTATGATTTTATTTTGTATAGAAAACTTATGAAATTTTAATTACATAACTATGACATAATTGGACAACTCCAGAAAAATCGGCATAAATTTTCATATTCATATGATAATACTTCTAAGTCATGAAAAAGATTGTAATTTTCAGATACAGTTTTTTGAGTTCATTTAATAGCATGTTAGAACATGAATTTTAGTGATTTATATGTTTCACAAAATAATCTGAAATTTTTATGACCTAATACTCATACTAGTTTAAATCTTAAGAAAAAGTTTCATGAATTTTGATGTTCATGTGATGATGCTTTCAGGTCAGGTAACAGGATAAAATTTGTAGATGTAATTTTTGGACTTTATTTGATAGAATGCTAGAACGTGAATTTTAGTAATTTACATATTTCATAAAATAATCTGAAATTTTTATGACGTAATACTCATACTAATATACATCTTCAAAAAACATTTTATGAATTTGTATATTCATATGGTAATGCTTCTATGTCGGGTAATATGATATAATTTGTAGATACAGTTTTCAAATTTCATTTGATACCATATTAGAACGTGAATTTTAGTAATTTATATGTTTTAGATAATGATCTAATATTTTTATTAAATAATAGTTTCATTATTATATATCTTTAAAAAAAAATTCAAGAATTTTAATGTTCATATGACAATGGTTTCTGGTATGTTTAACAGGGTTCATACGCTACTCTGACATTTCAGTAACTCAGGGATAATACCCAGATGTTTGATTTTATGCTATCTTTGTGAAAATCCATTTGAGCCCAAATTTTTACAGGATGTACCTAATGTTATTTAGTACAATATGTGAAAGTTTTAGGATTTTTGGATATACTTTTATGTGTTAATAAAATCAGCGTTTTAAATGTGGACAGATTACTTCTGTAGGAGATTATATGTGTTGTCTGAGTTTATAACAAGTTGTATTTAAATTCATCCTAGAACATGATTTATTTATCCTTTTAATTATGATTTTGAGGTATTCTTAGTTTATGAATTCCTAAAAACAAAATCTCTAAAGTGGTTAGTCATTTTTTTATGTATATGTTGTTGTAGCTACATAAATATTAAATTTGTTCTCATAATGTTGATAAATCTTGCCAATTGGACATAGCCGCTAAATGAGTATTGTTCTGGGGAAATGATGGTAACATCCCCACCAGGACCCATTTATTGTAGGGCTGCGTGCTACACCTATAAAGGTGGGAGCCACCTCCAGAACCCATTAGCTCTGTTACCCGGGGGCCGCAGGTAGAAATCCTTTGTTAAGGTGGGGTGACGACCCTCAGGGTAGCGCTACGCCCATGACTTAGCTCTGTACGTGCCTAGGAGCTCAGTTTTTATGTTTTGTTTATGGCTCATAGTGGCGGTTGGATGTGTGTCCGGGCATTTCTATAATAAGTGAGAACCTATGGTCTGAAAAAATAAATTTTATATCTTGCAGTCTATATGTCATTTCTGTAAATCAACTTAATAATCCTAAGTTCTGTATTGTGTTCTGTACTCTGGCCATGTTCATATATTGACAAGTTTGTGTAGCTTTGATTCAGAGTTATCGTGATATTATGAATCATGTATTTCAATTTCCTTATTGGCATACAATTCTGATGTACATATGTATTATGTGATAGTTTTGTTTTCTGTTAGGTTTAATATTCTTATGCAATATACATATTCTGCTTCAATTATTTGGATGACAAATTCTTATGAAAGGCAGCCTCATCTGCCTACTAAGTTACCAATTTTTTTGGTACTCACGCCTACTTTTCAGGTGATCGGACATAAGGAGAAGCAGAGTGAGCTTGAGGTGGGGTCACTCAGGGTTCGTATAAGACGACATCTTTTTTGGGCGAATCTAGAGAATCGAACCATGTATATATTTATAATTTTGTTTTTGTTGGAATGTAATGAAGGTCCTAACATGTAAAAATGATAATCTACTATGTAGCGCTTTGGTATAATGTTGTGAATGGTGGAACTTCCTTAGTATTTAGATTTCTCTTACAAATTTTTATACTACGCTTCCATTTGAAACATAGTATCCTCCCAATTATATGTTCTGAGGGGTCTTTTCCCCCTGTTGCGGTTTGACTATCTCTGTAATTATTTTGTATATTATGTATTACCGGGCTGGGGCGTGACAGATTATGGTATCGGAGCTTAATTGGGATTCTACTATGTTTCACCCACCATTCCCAGATTATACCCCATGATCTTTACATGAAAAGTTACTTCAAATAAATGGTCCAAATTTAGTTTTAATGTGTGCTTAATATTATTTGTTTTTCTGGGTATTATAGATACATGGCTGGAAGGGAGTCTTTACCTGTTAGTACCCTTATGGGTGAGGGTTGTACTTCTCAAATCATACCTGATGTAGATGTGGTGATTCAGAATAGATACATGCCAGCCAATCTCTACCTCCTAGATATGAATTACTTTGATGTTACTCTAGGGATGGATTGGGTCGAACATTATTATGCTATGATGGATTGTCGGTCTATGAAGGTAATATTTCATATTCCAGGAGATAGAGAGTTTTGTTTTCAATGCCCTAAGCATGCACTTACTAAGATTGTTGTGTCGGCAATGAAAACCGAGAAGTGATTGATGCGAGGTTGTCAAGGTTATCTCATTAGTTTGGTGACTCATCCCAAGTCTAAGGCATCAAGAACTATTGATGATATTGAGGTGGTTCGTGAGTTTTCTAATGTCTTCCCTGATGAGCTTCCAGGATTACCTCCTTCTCGGGAGACCGAGTTCACTATTGAACTGATGCCTGGCACAGAACCCATCTCTAAGGCTTCCTATAGGATGGCACCGGCTGAATTGATGGAGTTGAAGAAGCAATTGCAAGACTTATTGGTAAAGGGTTTCATTCGTCCGAGTGTGTCTCCATGGGGTGCCCCAATTTTATTTGTCAGGAAGAAGGATGGTACCTTAAGGTTGTGTGTTGATTACAGGAAGCTCAACCAAGCTACAGTCAAGAATAAATACCCATTACCAAGGATAGATGATCTATTTGACCAACTGCAATCGGCTAAAGTTTTCTCTAAGATTGACCTTTGGACAGGGTATCATCAGCTAAGGATCCGGAATGTGGATGTGCCAAAGACAGCATTCAGGACGAGATATGGACACTATGAGTTTTTAGTGATGTCTTTCGGACTCACTATTGCACTAGCAGCCTTCATGGATATGATGAATCGTATTTTCAAGCCCTATCTCGATGAGTTTGTTGTTGTGTTTATAGATGATGTGCTAGTGTATTCTTCAAGTATAGAAGCTCACAAGGAAAATTTAAGGATAGTTCTTCAAACTCTTCGAGAGCACCAATTGTTTGCAAAGTTTAGTAAATGTGAATTTTGGCTTGACAAGGTTAAGTTTTTAGGACATGTGATTTCTAAAGATGGTATTGCAGTTGATCTTGAGAAGGTGAAGGCTGTACTTGACTGGGAGACTCCAAGAACCACAACAAAAATCAGAAGCTTTCTTGGTTTGGCAGGTTATTATCACATGTTCATTAAGGGATTCTCGAAGATTGCGGCACCAATGTCTAAGTTGACAAGAAAACGGATTAAGTTTGTATGGACCATGCTTGTGAGATTAGCTTTCAAGAGCTGAAGAGGAAATTAACATGTGCTCCAGTCCTTACATTGCCTAAGGGGACAGGTGGCAATGTTGTCTATACTGATGCATCTCGGCAAGGACTTGGGTGCGTATTGATGCATAACGGGAAGGTCATAGCCTATGCTTCCCGTCAGTTAAAAGAGAATGAGTTGAACTACCCCACACATGATTTGGAACTTGCAGCGGTAGTCCATGCCTTGAAGATCTGGCAGCATTACTTATATGGAGAATCTTTTGAAGTCTTTACAGATCACCAAAGTTTGAAGTACCTATTCTATAAGAAAGAGCTAAATTTAAGGCAGAGAAGATGATTATAGTTCCTTAAAGACTATGAGTTCTCCCTTCAGTATCATCCAGGTAAAGCAAATGTGGTGGCAGATACCCTTAGTAGGAAGAAATTGATGTCAGTACAATTGAGAAGAATGTGGAGGAATCTAACGGAGGTAGCAAGGTTTGATCCAAGAATGATGAAAGGCAGGTCCAACATATTTGTGGGTCAGTTGGTCATTCATTCAGCTCTTGTGGATAAAATTGTGGCAGCACAGAAAAATGATCAGCAAATATAGGATTTGATTGGGAAGCCAAATGTCACTCAAAGAGCTGATGGAGCAGTGATTTTCAAGGGTAGAATGATAGTTCCTACTATGTTGAGGCATGAAGTACTAGACGAGGCTCATAGATCTAAATACACTATTCACCCTGGTAGTATCAAGATGCACCAAGATTTAAAGAGAAGCTTCTAGTGGGTTGACATGAAGAGGGATGTAGCAGAATTTGTCTCCAGATGTCTCGCATGCCAGCAAGTTAAGGCTAAGCATCAAAAGCCAGTAGGTTATTTGCAGCCTTTGGAGATCCCACAGTGGAAGTGGGAGGACTTGACCATGGACTTTGTTGTAGGTATGCTGCGAACTAGAAGGCAGCATGATGCTATTTGGGTAGTGGTTGATCGACTTACTAAATCAGCTCATTTTCTACCGATTAAACAGTCCCAACATGTAGAGAGATTGGCACAGTTGTACATTGATGAGATTGTAAAGCTCTATGGAATTCCCAAGACCATTGTATCTGATAGAGATTCAAGATTCACATTACGAGTTTGGAAGAGCATGCAATCAACTTTGGGAACTCAATTGAAATTTAGTTCAGCATTTCATCCTCAAACGGATGGTCAATCAGAACGAACCATTCAAACATTGGAGGATATGCTTAGAGCATGTAGTCTTGATTGGAAGGACAGTTGTGACTGACACTTAGCTTTGGTAGAATTTGCCTACAATAATAGTTACCATTCCAGTATAGGTATGGCTCCATTTGAGGCACTGTATGGTCAGCCTTGTAGATCCCCACTATGTTGGAATGAGGATAATGATGATAGATTAGTGAGGCCAGAAGCAATTCAAGATTGCACTGAGAAGATCAAGACCATGAGGCAGCGGTTATTAGTAGCTCAGAACCGACAAATGCAATATGCTAATAACCGAAGAAGAGATCTAGAATTTGCAGAGGGTGATCATGTATTCATAAAAGTCTCTCCTACTAAAGGTGTGATTCGATTTGGTGAACGTGGGAAGCTGAACTCACGTTACATCGGGCCATTTTAGATTTTGGCTCGGGTGGGCAGAGTAGCTTACCAGTTAGCGTTGCCACCTGAGTTTGCTGGAGTTCATGATGTTTTTCATGTATCAATGTTGAGAAAGTATGTGCACGACCCAGCTCATGTTATTGATCACAGTGCATTAAAAATTAAAGCAGATTAGACATTTGAAGAAGAACCTATTCGTATTCTGGATCGAAAGGTGCAAGAATTAAGGTCAAAGAGCATTCCCATGGTCAAGGTGTTATGGCGTCATCACTCAATAGAAGAGGCTACTTGGGAATTGGAGGAGAAGATGCAGGTAAAGTATCCAGAACTATTCAAGTGAGAATATTTCAATTTTGAGGACAAAATTATTTTAAGGAGGAGAGAATTTGTAACAACCGATTATTAGCATGTAATTAGGATAATTGTGTTATTAATTAATTTTGAGCTAAAAGATTATGTATGTTAAAATATGCACAAAGTTTAAACTTGGTTGGTTAAGTCCCATAAAATAATTAGATATGATCAATTGTGATAGAAAACTTAGTGTAAATCATAATCGGATTTAGATTAGAATGATTAATTGGAGATTAAGGGTGTAAGGACTGAGGTTTCGGGTTCTGTTTTCGGGTCGGGTTCGGGTCGGATCCCTTGGTTTGGACCCTGTGGGGGGTCTTGAGATTGCTGACTGAATGGCGTCAGCACTGCTCGACGCCTTTCAAAAGGCATCAGGTTGTGTGGACGCCATTTAGATCTGTTGGTTGTTGCGCCACGTGGGCGGGTTTCGGGCCGCGAGAGTACGGCCCCGGTCACATCATCTGAACGGCGTCGTGCTTGGTCGACGCGATTCAGACTGTGACCTCTGCGATGTCAGGGTACGGCGCCAGAGCGTTGTCAGTACGGCCTGTCCTGTCGTCTGAATGGCGTCCACGGTGGGCGACGCGTTTCAGACCGCTGTCAGTACGGCCGTCCTGTCAGACTGATAGGCGTCTGCCTCGATCGACGCGTTTTAGCGGGATTCTGGTTGACCCCGCGAGCCTCCCCTTCTTTCCCTCATTCTCGCCTTCACTCTCTCTCTCCTCGCCCTCTCCGCCCTCTTCCCTCTCTTTTCCCCTTCCCTTCCTCTTCTTCCTCTTCCACCACTCCAACACCACCTTACCTCTCACCTCTACCTCCACCACTTCCTTCGCGGTGTTCCACTCTCCGGACGGCGGCCGACGTCCCGGCGGAGTGGCGGCGTCCTCGAGGGTACCGGCGGCGGTGTGCGGTGCGGCGGGACGGCGGCACGGAGTTTGGCGGAGTTCAAGAACCGGTAGGGGGACGAAACCTTGCATGTGTGCTCGTTTGCTTCTTGGCGTGATGTGGCGTGTTAGGGGTTAGATTGAGCATGTTTAGGGGGATTCCTTGCGGGAATGGCGGTGTTTGTGGACGTGGTTTCATAGCATGATTGTGGTGCTTGACGTTCTCATCTTCCCCTTTTTGGTTTTGGGGCTTTTCGGGGTGCTTGGGGTTCAAGGGTGTGACCCTCGGGTCGAACCAGGAAACCTGGTTTCTGGCGCTAAATGGCGTCGTGCCTGGTCGACGCCTTTCCGAAAGACGTCGGGTCAGTACGACGCGTTTTAGGGCAGAAACCTCCCTGTTCGAGGTTTCCTGAGTTAGGGGTTCTGCGCTAAATGACGTCATGGATGGACGACGCCTTTCAGAAGGACGTCGGGCCATCATGACGCCATTTAGGCAGGAAATGCCCCCGTTTAAGGTTTCTGCAATCTGGATTTCTGGGTTGAATGGCGTCTGGCGACCCTGACGCGTTTTAAACGGCGGCATCACTGGTGGACGCGTTTTAAGGGATAATCTGGCTTTTAATAAACCTGTCTGAGGGTCTTGAATGGCGTCGACCTCGGTCGACGCGATTCAAGACAGGAATGCTTAAATCCTGTTATTTCACGCATGTTTCACGGTGGGATGGTTCAAATGCATGCTTTGGGTTGTATACTGAGACGGAGGACTTCTGCGTGAGTAGAATTACATCACCTGTGTGTGTGTGTGTGCCTTAGCTATATACTGAGGTTTACTGTGCGAATGGAATCATGTTATATGTGTGGTTGTGTTATGCGAATGTGGATCGGGTTAACTGTGGTTTACGTCTGTCACCATGGGCCGATGGGAGAAGGGCCATGGTGTCTGTGGAGTGGTGCATGTTGTGTTTTACCCTTGGCTGAGAAAAGCAGAACCACCTTGAGCCCGTCGGGCCGGAGTAGCTGGTGTGCTATCCGAGGGGTTGCTGTTTGGTCTCAGCGGGTCGGGGTTTCCCTTGGTTGTCGTGACAGCTTCTGGCGTGTTTCTTGCTGTGGAGCTGGTGGTGTTACTGGTGGGAGTTGGTTTACCCTTTAGCCATTGGGCCTGATGTGACCTTTGATCAAGGTTACGAGTGGTACCCTTAGCCCTTTGGCCTGACGCAGCCCGGGAGAGTTGGGTTTGTGGGTAGTTCCTGTAGCTTCGGCTTGACGGGGGTTCGCCGGTCCCCAGGGCCCTCCTGAAGCGCTGAGGCCTAGCGTGGAGGCAATCCGGACGGTAGGACAGTAGTCTAGACTGCTTGTGTGCACACGTAGCTGGCAGTGGCTATACACTGGTTCCAGCTAGTCCTAGTTTGACTCACTGCCTCACCCTACAGTGCCCCGGGACACTGTAGGGGCGGACAGGCGTGAGCTGTGGTGGTAGTGCTGGGAGGCGACGTTCGACTTCGGTCGATAGTGTGGTTTAGTCGCTTCGTGGACTTTGGCTGTGAGTCGTGACTCTGTGTTGGGTTCTTCGGGTTGCTTAGAATGGTTCTTGTTACACTGCTTACCGTGCGTTTCATATCAGAGTTGGGTGCTGTGTTTACTGTTTTACTTAATTGCCATATATTCCTGTTGTTACACTTGTGGGTGTGTGAGTGGGAGGTAGGGGATCGGATGATCCCTACTGAGCCCATTTCTGGTGTGGCTCACTCCCTGCGGTTTCAGGTGTGGACCTCGAGGCTAGCGGTAGCGTGGAGTCTCCTTGGTGTGCGGACCAGCAGCTATCTTAGTACCGGGGTATGCCCCGATGTTGTTGTACTTCCTTCTGCCTGTACTTATTTAATTGTTGGACATGTAATTATTGTTGGACTGTATACGGACATTGTTATTTTTCCTTCCTGCGCACTTGCTTATCTTTGTAGTCCGTGAGATTGTTATATTTAGCTTTGTTTAGCACTTACTCCTCCAGACGTGTTGTGTGAGATCCGGGTGTGAACCCGCAGTTAATGGGCCGACATCCATTTAGTGACCGGGCCTCCGGTCATAGGATGGCGGGTCGTTACAAAGGGTAAGTATGCAATTATTAAAAGTAGGAAGACTATTTGATGAATAATTATTTTATGTAGTAGAAACCTAAAACCTATGGTTAGAAATTTGTATTTTAATAGTTATTGCTTATCCCAGAAATATTTGTATTATATTAGATAGTGGGGTGGTCATAATTAGTTTTAACCTTAGTTAAAGTTAGTGGAATAGTTAAGTTATTTTAACCTTGGTTAAAGTTAGTGGGTTGGTCAAAGATAGTATTAACCATGGTTAGTGTTAGTGGGATGGTTAAGTTAATGTAACTTGGATGGTTAGAATTAATAAATTTTAAAGTCGTTTAAGTAACCATGGTAAAACTAACTAAACCCATCCTATTTAAGGGACCTTGTAACGACCCGCCATCCTATGACCGGAGACCCGGTCACTAAATGGATGTCGGTCCATTAACTACGGGTTCACACCCGGATCTCACACAACACGTCTGGAGGAGTAAGTGCTAAACAAGATTAAATATGACAATCTCACGGACTACAAAGATAAGCAAGTGCGCAGGAAGGAAAATAACAATGTCCGTATACAGTCCAACAATAATTACATGTCCAACAATTAAATAAGTACAGGCAGAAGGAAGTACAACAACATCGGGGCGTACCCCGGAACTAAGACAGCTGCTGGTCCGCACACCAAGAAGACACCACGCTCCCGCTCGCCTCGAGGTCCACACCTGAAACCGCAGGGAGTGAGCCACACCAGAAATGGGCTCAGTAGGGATCATCCGATCCCCTGCCTCCCACTCACACACCCACAAGTGCAACAACAGGGATATATATAGCAATTTAAGCAAAGCAGTAAACACAGCACCCAACTCTGATATGAAACGCACGGTAAGCAGTGTAACAAGAACCACTCTAAGTAACCCAAAGAACCCAACACAGAGTCACGACTCACAGTCAAAGTCCGCGAAGCGACTAAACCACACTGTCGACCGAAGTCGAACGTCGCCTCCCAACACTACCACCACTGCTCACGCCTGTCCACCCCTACAGCGTTCCGGGGCACTGTAGGGTGAGGCAGCGAGCTAAACTAGGACTAGCTGGACTCAGTGTACCGCCACTGCCAGCTACGTGTGCACACAAGCAGTCTAGACTACTGTCCTACCGACCGGATTGCCTCCACGCTAGGCCTCAGCGCTTCAGGAGGGCCCTGGGGACCGGCGAACCCCCGTCAAGCCGAAGCTACAGGAACTACCCACAAACCCAACTCTCCCGGGCTGCGTCAGGCCAAGGGCTATAGGTACCACTCGTAACCTTGATCAAAGGTCACATCAGGCCCACTGGCTAATGGGTAAACCAACTCCCACCAGAAACACCACCAGCTCCACAGCAAGAAACACGCCAGAAGCTGTCACGACAACCAAGGGAAACCCCGACCCGCTGAGACCAAACAGCAACCCCTCGGATAGCACACAGCTACTCCGGCCCGACGGCTCAAGGTGGTTCTGCTTGTCTCAGCCAAGGGTGAAACACAACAAGTACCCCTCCTCACAGACACCATGGCCCTTCTCCCATCAGCCCATGGTGACAAACGGAAACCACAGTCATCCCGAATCCATATTCGTACAGGCACACACACATACACATTTAACATGCTGTAATTCCACTCACACATAAGTCCTCGATCACAGTGTACAACATAACACATGCCTTAGAACTTTCACAGTGAAACACATGCTAAAAACCAGCAATATAGCACTTCTGGCTTGAATCGCGTCGACCGAGGTCGACGCCATTCAAGTCCCTCAGACAGGTTCAGTTAAACGTCAGATTATTGCTTAAAACGCGTCCACCGTTGAAGTCGCCATTTAAAACGCGTCTGGGTGTCCTAACGCCATTCAACCCAGAAATCCAGAATTGCAGAACCCTTAAACGGGGGCATTTCTTGCCTAAATGGCGTCATGATGGCCCGACGTCCTTCTGAAAGGCGTCGTCCATCCATGACGTCATTTAGCACAGAACCCCTAACTCAGGAAACCTCACACAGGAAGGTTTCTGCGCTAAAACGCGTCGTGCTGACCGGACGTCTTTCGGAAAAGCGTCGACCCAGCCCGACGCCATTTAGCGCCAGAAACCAGGTTTCCTGGTTCGACCCGAGGGCTTCACCCTTGAACCCCGGGCACCCCGAAAATCCCAAAATCAAAGGGGGAAGGAGAGAAGCTCAACCACACAATCATGCTACGAATCCACGATCACAAACACCGTTATTCCCTCAAGGAAACCCCCTAAACATGCTCAATCTAGCCCCACACACGCCACATCACGCTGAAAGCAACGAGCACACATGCAAGGTTTCGTCCCCCTACCGGTTCTTGAACTCCTCCAAGCTCCTCGCCGCCGACCCGTCTCGCCCCACGCCGCCGCCGGTATCCTCGAGGACGCCGCCACTCCGCCGGGACGTCGGCCGCCGTCCGGAGAAGGGAACGCCGCGAAGAAGGTGGTGGAGGTAGAGGTGAGAGGTAGGGAAGCTATGGAGTAGTTGGAAGAGGACGAAGAGGAAGGGAAGGGAGGAAGGAGGGCGGAGGGAGCGGAGAGGGCGAAGAGAGAGAGTGGAGAGGCGAAAGTGAGGGAAAGAAGGGGAGGCTCGCGGGGTCAACTAGAATCCCGCTAAAACGCGTCGATCGAGGCAGACGCCATTCAGTCTGACAGGACGGCCGTACCGACACCGGTCTGAAACGCGTCGCCCACCACAGACGCCGTTCAGATGACAAGACAGGCCGTACTGACAACGCTCTGGCGACGCACCCTGACACCGTAGGTGTCGCAGTCTGAAACGCATCGACCGAGGTGGACGCCGTTCAGACAAATCTGACAGGGGCCGTACTCTCGCGGCCCGAAACCCGCCCACGTGGCGCACACGTGGCACAACAACCAGCAGACCTAAATGGCGTCCACACACCCTGACGCCTTTTGAAAGGCGTCGAGCACTGTTGACGCCATTCAGCCAGAAATCTAGAGACCCCACCATGGTACAAACCAGGGGATCCGGCCCGAACCCGAACCAAATACCGAACCCGAAATCTCGGTCATTACATACCTTAACTTGGGTTTTGTACTTGGTTTGGCATATGCTCTGCACCAAAATGTGGGAGCAGAAAGGAAAGGATTTGGGAGGCCATCTTGAAGTGTTCTTGGTGTTCTTGAAGTGTTCTTGGTGTTTTTGTAGAAGGTAGGTTGCATAGGTGCTAGTTTCATAAGAGTTTAGTTTAGTTAATCATAAGAAATAAATAAATCTGTAATATATATTTTTATATCTTCAAATTATATGTTCTTGTGAAGTTATTAATTATGAAATAGTTGAATGATCTAGGGATTTAAATTTTAAAAAGTCTAGAATAGATTAAGCATAGTAGAAGTTTAATTTCTGCAACCCAGATTTTTCTACAACTCTTACGACAGCAAAGTTACCTTCAAATTTTTATGATTTTATTTTGTATATAAAACTTATGAAATTTTTATGACATAACTATGACATGATTGTATATCTCCAGAAAAATTGGTATAAATTTTCATATTCATATGATAATACTTCTAGGTCATGAAAAAGACTGTGATTTTTAGATACTGTTTTCTGAGTTCATTTAATAACATGTTAGAACATGACTTTTAGTGATTTATATGGTTCACAAAATAATCTGAAATTTTTATGACCTAATAGTAATACTAGTGTAAATATTCAAAAAAAGTTTCATGAATTTTTATGTTCATGTGATGATGCTTTCAGGTCAGGTAACAGGATATAATTTGTAGATGTAGTTTTTGGACTTTATTTGATAGAATGTTAGAACGTGAATTTTAGTAATTTACATATTTCATAAAATAATGTGAAATTTTTATGAAATAATATTCATACTAATATACATCTTCAGAAAACATTTTATGAATTTGTATATTCATATGGTGATGCTTCTATGTCGGGTAATTTGGTATAATTTGTAGATATAGTTTTCAAATTTCATTTGATACCATGTTAGAACGTGAATTTTAGTAATTTATATGTTTTATAAAATGATATAAAATTTTAATTACATAATATATTCATTATTATACATCTTTAGAAAAAGTCTCAAGAATTTTAATGTTCATATGATAATGGTATCTGGTATGTGTAACAGGGTTCATACTCCACTCTGACATTTTAGTAACTCAGGGATAGTACCCTGATGTTTGATCTTTTGCTATCTTTGTGGGAAACCATTTGAACCCAAATTTTTATGGGATGTACCTAATGTGATTTAGTACAATATGCAAGATTTTTAGGATTTTTTAATGTACTTTTCTGTGTTAATAAAATCAACGTTTTAAATGTAGACAGATTACTTCTGTAGGAGATTTGTGATTTATTTATATGTGTTGTTTGAGTTTATAACAAGTCGTATTTAAATTCATCTTAGAACATGATTTATTTATATTTTTAATTATGATTTTGAGGTATTCTTAGTTTATGAATTCCTGAAAACAAAATCTCTAAAGTAGTTAGTCATTTTCTTATGTATATGTTGTTGTAGCTACATAAATATTAAGTTTGTTCTCGTAATGTTAATAAATCTTGCCGATCGGACATAGCTGCTAAATGAGTATTGTTCTGGGGAAATGGTGGTAACATCCCCACCAGGACCCATTTATTGTGGGGCTGTGTGCTACACCTATAAAGGTGGGAGCCACCTCCAGAACCCCTTAGCTCTGTTATCTGGGGGCTGCAGGTAGAAATCCTTTATTAAGGTGGGGTGACGACCCTTGGGGTAGCGCTACGCCCATGACTTAGCTCTGTACGTGCCTAGGAGCTCAGTTTCTGTGTCTATTTCTGACTCATAGTGGCGGTTGGATGTGTGTCAGGGCATTTCTATAATAAGTGAGAACCTATGGTCTAAAAAACAAATTTTATAGCTTGCAGTCTATATGTCATTTCTGTAAATCAACTTAATAATCTTAAGTTCTGTATTCTGTTCTGTACTCTGGCCATGTTCATATATTGGCAAGCTTTAGTAGCTTTGATTCAGAGTTGGCATGATATTATGAATCATGTATTTCAATTTCCTTATTGGCATATAATTCTGATGCACATATGTATTATGTGATAGTTTTGTTTTCTGTTAGGTTTAATGTTCTTATGTAATGTACATATTCTGCTTCAATTATTTAGATGGCAAATTCTTAAAAAAGGCAGCCTCATCTGCCTACTGAGTTACCATTTTTTTTGGTACTCACGCCTACTTTTCAGGTGATCGGACATAAGGAGAAGCAGAGTGAGCTTGAGGTGGGGTCACTCAGGGTTCGCATAAGACGACATCTTTTTTAAATGAATCTAGAGAATCGAACCATGTATATATTTACGCTTTTTTTTTTGTTGGAATGTACAATGAAGATCCTGACATGTAAAAATGATAATCTACTATGTAGTGCTTTGGTATAATGTTGTGAATGGTGGAACTTCCTTAGTATTTAGATTTTTCTTACAAATTTTTATACTACACTTCCATTTGAAACATAGTATCCTCCCAATTATCTGTTCTAAAGGGTCTTTTCCGCTTGTTGCGTTTTGGCCATCTCTATAATTATTTTGTATATTATGGATTACCAGACCGGGGCGTGACAGAGGAAAGAGAGAAAGAGAGATGGAGAGAAATGAGAGAAAGGAGGGAGGGCTCGGGTGTCAAACATAACTAGCCTAAATCGCGTCATTCCCAGACGATGCCAGTCAGACGACAGGACGCGGGTTGTACACTGGTAGATCTCTGAGTGGTGTCTTGTATGGCCAACGCCATTCAGATGGTCAGACCGGAGCCGTACGCATGCGCCCCAACGCTCGCCCATGTGGCACCCCCGCATGGCTCCTAAATGGCATCCCACTAGACCAGCACCAATCAAAATTGCATCGACTAAGCTCGATGCGATAGAGAGCCCATGCCCCAAACCCACATGGGCCCAAACCAAGGGGTCCGACGCCAAAAACTGACCCAATAACTGAACCCGAAACCTCAATCCTTACATTCTCCCCCCCTTAAAAGAATTTCGTCCCCAAAATTACCGCAACAGAACTAGCACCAACAACACGATAGCACAGGCTAAAAAGGAGCTTATAAGAAAAGGTAAGGAAACTGCTCCCACATCTCATCCTCTCGCTCCCAAGTCGCCTCGCGTTCGGAGCGATGCTACGAAATTACCTTAACCAAAGGACATACTTCCTCAACATTGAAACATGGAACACATCGTGTACTCCTGTAAGATTGGGTGGTAAGGCTAGCTGATATCCCGTTTCCCCAATTCATGTAAGAATGCGAAAATGCCCAATATACCGAGGATTCAGCTTACCTCGCCTCCCAAATCTCATCACACCTTTAGAGGGTGAGACTCGGAGAAACACATGGTCCCTAACCTCGAACTCAAGCGGTCTCCTGCGGATATCTACACAACTCTTCTGCCTGCTCTGAGCTGTAGTTAACCTCTGCTGCACTACCCTTAAAACCTCTACGCACTACTGTACCATCTCTAGTCTTGCCATCTGCCTTTCACCAATCTTAGACCAATTTACAGGAGATCGATACGGCCGTCCATACAATGCCTCATATGGCGCCATGTCGATACTGGAATGATAACTGTTGTTGTATGCAAACTCTACGATAGACAACTGCTGCTCCCAAGAACCTCCCCAATCTAGGCAACAAGCTGTGAGCATGTCCTCCAATGTCTGAATGGTCCTCTCTGACTGTCCATCAGTCTCGAGATGGTAAGCTGAGCTGAAAGCTAACTGCATACCCAATGCTTTATGAAAACTCCTCCAGAATTTAGAAGTAAATCTCGGATTTCGATCTGACACGATAGACAAGGGCACCCTATACAGAGAGATGATCTGGTCTACAAACAACCTAGCCAACTTATCGAGTGACTAGTCCTTCCTAATAGCTATAAAGTGCGGTGACTTGGTCAATCGATCAACAATGACCCAAATCGTGTCTCTCCTGCCGGGTGACACGAATAGTCCCATCATAAAGTCTATAGTTACGTGTTCCCATTTCCACTCTGCAATCGATAATGTCTGCAACAATCCTCCTGGTCTCTGGTGCTCTTGCTTAACCTGCTGACAAGTCAGGCACCTTGCCAGATACTCACCACGTCCTTCTTCATGCCAAGCCACCAAAAGTGCCTTCTCAAACAATGATACATCTTAGACATTCCAGGATGCACTATATATCTAGAACGGTGCGCCTCATCTAGGACATTCCTGCTCACCTCTTCCTCTACTGGAACATAGAGTTTGCCTCTAAATCTGACTGTGTCGTCATCCCACAACTCTACCTCTGATATTTGGAGAATCTGCAGTAACTCTACATCCGCCCTCTGAGCCTCGATCACAGAATGGTACACCGCTGGGCTCATAGTCAAGCTGGCCAACACGGCTCTATCAATCTCTTAGAAAATTCTAAAGGAAGATTCCACACCCTGCTCATATTGTAAGGAATCGCCATGAACGTAGCGGAAATAAAAACGATTCCATTGTATCGGTTGCTGGGATCGTAAAACGGACATTAAAATAAATGCGGGAAGAACAGTTCTTCACCTTTGCAGGGTTTCGAAATTCCCGCGGATGATGCCGACTCGGTAATCGCGCACGCGCACGATCTCTAGAGGTATCCACACGAGTTACCGCAGCAGACGCGATTTCCTCCTCCACTTGAGTGCTCCGACCAGATCTCAAATCCCCCATGCGCGGAGATAGATCCACTCCAAGAGAGAGAGAAGGAGAGAGAGAGAGGAGATAGAGAATCTGGGGTGTAAAATTCGTCCAACCAACCTTTTTACCCCTTTCCCTTGCCCCTCCTTATATAGAAATAAGGATAAGCACAAGGATTAATCCTCATGATTATCCAAGAGTTTGGCCTTAGATAATTCTCCATTAAATCTTCATGTTTATCCTGCGGCTTTTCATAAAAACCCAGATAAGCATGAAATTTAACGTCTCTCACCGTCTGACGAGAACTCTTATGTGTGTGACCCTCTAGGCCCATATATCAGTCCGGTTGCAGGCCCATTAAACTTAGAACTGATTCTAGAGTTTAATATTTATTAATTAACATTTAAACATCATATGTTAAATGATTAATTTAATAAACAAGTGAATTATCATCTGATGATTAATTCACTTGGCCTTCTGATCATGAACAGCACCAAACACTACCTCATGATCCCAGAAGATATAAGGGATACTGTTCCCTTCAATTGAACATTTCCGTCTGCCGATACCGCACAGATATAATCCTTCACTCATGCAATGTCCCTATAACGCAAGGGTATGGTTTTATAGTCAAACCCTCTATCGCATTATCTAGATGGATTCCAGTACTCAGTTAATATCTAGAAAGACATCTCTTTCATTTGACCATGGCCAGGGATTTCTGTGTACACATCCATAGGACATTCTCTCTCCAGTCTTATACCAAGAGTGAGTGATCCCTTATTGTTCACTCAATTACCTTCGCAAGCTTTCCACTGTATCTGAAAGACCGACTATCGTGGACTTAATGGTTAAAGTCCACTAGTCAGAGAATCAAGATACAATGGTCCACAAACAAGGTATCATTGGTGACTCAGGTCAAAGGACCAACTGTGCTACTGCAACGATTGAATTCCCTGGTTGACTAATAGCTATAATTACCATCCAGGAATTCTTATTTGGGTCTGTTCAGTGAACTCATTCTCTAATGAGCACCCACTTGTTTGTCTTAGTGTCACCATACGAGTGAATGTGAGATCATTCACCCTCATCATATGAGCAGACATAATTTGTGTCGATCTTATCGGATATTTAATGTCCATCTCAAATATCCTATGATCGAGAACTGTTTAAGACAATTGACTGAGGATATTGATCTCACTATCATGATCTCATCATGATTGAATATCCCTTACATTTGTCTATGGACCTTCATTACGATAGTTAATTTGCGAGAACTATAAATGAAGAAATAATTGCCTTTATTAATAATCTGAACTAGAATGTACAATGATTGGCTTTGAGGCCACCCAATTCTAACACATATAACCTGCATTCCTGAATCATAAGATGTCATATGATAGTCTTCCGACTCAAGGCGTCCGCCACTACGTTCGCCTTGCCCGGATGATAAGAAAGGTCGAGATCATAATCCTTAATAAACTTCATCCTCCTGTGCTGCCTCAAGTTCAGGTCCTTCTGCGTGAATATATACTTCAGGCTTTTGTGATCAATGAAGACTTGAAACTTCTCCCCATATAAATAGTGCCGCCAGATCTTCAGTGCAAACACAATAGTCGCTAGCTCCAAGTCGTGAGTGGGATAATTGTCCTCATGCTTCTTCAGCTGCCTAGAAGCATAGGCCACAATCCTACCATGCTGCATCAAGACCGCACCCATACCTCAACAGGATGCATCTGAGTACACCACAAATCCACCTGAACCCGATAGAAGTATTAGAACTGGAGCCGAAGTGAGACGAGTCTTCAACTCAGCAAAACTCTGCTCGCACTCTTCAGTCCACGCGAAACGAACTCCCTTACAAGTCAACCTCGACAAGGGGGCCATTATAGAAGAAAAATCCTGGACAAACCACCGATAATATCCTGCCAACCCCAAGAAGCTCCTAATCTCAGTCACAGTCGTCGATCTGCCCCAGTCCATTACTGCCTCAATCTTGGCTGGATCCACTGAAACACTATTACCAGAAATGACATGCCCCAAGAAGTGCACCTTATCTAGACAGAATTCGCACTTACTAAACTTAGCATAGAGCTGGTGTTCTCTCAAGACTTGCAACACTGCCTGAAGATGCGTGGCATGCTCTTCCTCAGAAGAAGAATACACCATAATATCATCCACAAATACTACATCAGCCTCACGGATCCTCATATGGTAATACCCTGACTCAAGTCAATCTTCGAGAATACCTTGGCATATTGCAACTGACCCATCATCATCGATCCTCGGATGTAGGTACTTATTCTTTATTGTTACTTGGTTCAATTGTCTGTAATCGACACACAAGCTAATGGAACCATCCTTCTTCCTAACAAACAGAACTGGAGCACCGCACAGAGAAGTGCTAGGATGGATAAAACCCTTTTCCAGCAAATCCGTAACTGTACCTTCAACTCAGCATGTTCGGTTGGAGCCATCCAATACGAGGCCTTAGACAAGGGCGTCGTACCTGATGCAAGCTCAATAGTGAACTCAACCTCCCGCTGAGGAGGAACACAAGGCAACTCCTCAGGGAACACATCAACAAAATTACAGACTATAGGTACCTCCCAAGGACTGGAACCACTACTATCACCAGCTACAACTACTGAGGGAAGGAAAGCCTCACAACCACGAACAAGTAACCTCTGGGCCTTAAAAGCAAAAGTAAGAATATCACGAAAAGAGAGCCTAATACCTTAGAGTTAGAAGGCCGGAATGCCCAGAAAAGCGCACCCTCTTCCTGTGGCAATCTACCTCAGCATAATAGGACTCCAACCTGTTCATGCCTAAGATAACATAAAAGTCACGAATGGCAAGCACAACTAACTGGGTAGGTAACTGATGACCCTCAGTGGTCAAAGGAATCTCTCTCATACAATTATAAGTCAATATGAAATCCCTAAAAGGAACCTCAATCATCAATCCATCATATATCTCATCAACAGGTATAGAAAGTGTAAGGATTGAGGTTTCGGATCCAGTTATTGGGTCAGTTTTGGTGTCGGACCCTTTGGTTTGGGCCCTTGTGAGGCTAGGGGTATAGGTTCTTTATCGCGTCGAGCTTGTTCGACGCGGTTCAAACGGCGTCCTGTTAGGCGGACGTGTTTTATAGTGTGCCACGTCTGTGCCACGTAGGCCAGTTTTGGGCCGCAAGAGTACGGCCCTGGTCTTGTCACTTAAATGGCGTCGGTGTTGGGCGACGCATTTTAGCTAAGTTCGGTTTAAACCCATGAACCCTCCCTCCTTTCCCTCATTTCTCTCATTTTCTTCTCTCTCCTCCCTCTCTCCGAACACTTCGCTCTCCCTTCCCCCTTCTCCTTCATTTCCTCTCCCTCCACTCCTTCAAACCCCCCTCCCGAATTTCTACCACTATCACCACCACTTCCTCCACGGCATATTGCTCTCCGGACAGCGGCCGACATCCCGGTAGAGTAACGGCGTCCACGGCGGTTCCGGCGGCAGTTTGTGGCTTGGCAATCCGGCGGCTTGAAGCTCGGAGGAGTTCAAGTAACTAGTAGGGTGACGATCTCCGTTGTATTTTGATTAAAACCACGTTTTTCCTGCTTTAGAGCATGGTTAGGAGATTTTCGGGAAGAAATTCCACTTTTTATACTCGAAAGGCTGGGGGAAACTTGTTAGCTAACGTTAAATGGTGTCTTGGGACAGCGACGCCTTTTTGAATGGCTGGGGGAAGCAAAACCACCTTGAGCCAGGTCAGGCCGGAGTAGCCAGCGCGCTATCCGAGAGGTTGTTGTTTGGTCTCAGCAGGTCGGTGTTTTCTGCGTTCAGCTGCATGGTTTGCATGTTTAGCCGAGACGTTGGTTGTGGACTCCGTGGTGGAGTGGTTTTAGAGCTGTGTTTACTACTTTATTTATTTAAATTGTCTTTATTCATGTTGTTGCACTTGTAAGTGTGTGTGTGGGTGGTGGGGATCGAAGGATCCCTACTGAGTCTATTTCGATGAGACTCACCTCCTGCAATTTTCAGGTGAGAGTTCCAAGCAGGCGTAACAAGGAGGGTTTTGTCTCGGATTGCACGCCAGCAGTCATCGTTCCGAGGTATGCCCCGATATAGTTGTTATTTCTTTTCAGGCCTGTACGCTTAATTACTTCTTTTTAGTTGGAATATGTAATTATTTGCTGAGTCAAGTTGAATTGGAATAATTTTTAATTCATGCAATTCCTTTACAATTCAATGTGATATGGATGTTTAGCTTAGTTTATCATTCATTTCCCAGACTTATCGAGATCCTGATTTGGCTCTAAATTTTAATGATTCGGTACCCATTCAGTAATCGGATCCCCGATTATAGGGTGGTGGGTCGTTACAATTGGTATCAGAGCATTCGGTCTGGCAAATAAATGAATAACTAGGTTAAATACTGAAATTTCAGCAAATAAATACATTATCCCGTATAGGCACGGCGGTAGTGTGGGTTTTGGATTCTAATTAGAAATTTTTTTCTTGTGACTGTAGGCGATTAGATGGCTCCTAGGAAGAGAGTGCCGGTTATTAGGGAGCAGGGAGATGTTCCTAGTGGGTCTGAGGCCGGTAGGCTGAATATGGAGTGTTTTATGGAGGCTAGGATGGACACAATGACCATATATCATACTCGAACCCTAGTGAGAGTTCTAGTTCTCGGGGAGGGCCTTCGGCTGCTTTGGAGAGATTCTTGAAGCTGAAGCCACCTCATTTTACCGGTGGTCCCAACCTTGATGAGGTTGTTCATTGGCTGAAGGAGTTGGAGAAGACTTTTGATATCATGGATTGTGCGGCAATTGAGAGGACTCCGTTGGCTACCTTCATGTTGAAGGATGATGCCTATGACTGGTGGACTACTTTGAAAAGTTCATCTTATGCAAATAGGAATCTCAGGGAGATTCTATAGGAGACATTTGTGAAGGAATTCTATGCACAGTATTTCCCTAGGCATGTCCAAAAGACCAAGGACAGGGAATTTATAGAGTTGACCCAAGGGAGCATGACAGTGCTCGAGTACTAGATGAAATTTGTTTCGCTTGGGAGATTTGTGCCCTTTATTTCAGAAGACGAAGGGCGTCGGACTAAGAGGTTCGTGGATGGACTGAGGTACAACTTGAGGAGTTTTGTGGCGTCCCACTGTTGTGCAGTTGTGCAGACTTGGCGTCATCAGTTATGTGTGCCGCGGCAGTCGAGGCACAGCACGATCAGTCGGCTCGGGAGAGGGGACTGGTTACTCAAGGGCCGACTTATGGCAAAGGGAAGACAACAGCGGTAGCTCCTTCATCTGGATCGGGGATCTTCTTCACTCGGCTCTAGATTCAGGAGGTTCTTTCGAGGTAATGGCAGCAGTAGTGGTAGCAGTGTTGGTAGTAGACCTAGGCAGAGCTAGCCGAGTCCATCAGTGTCAAGTGCTCAACAGGAGGCAGCTCAAAGGCTTCTGGCAGCTTGTCGACATTGTGGTGGTACTCATGGTGGGACTCAGTGTCCTGCTTTTTCTGCGAGGTGTTATACTTGTGGCCATCATGGCCATTTGGCGAGGTTTTGCCCGCAGGGGCATGGTCAGGGGCAGGGACCAGGTGATCAGAAGAAGTCGAGGACCCAGGGGAGAGTTCTTGCTATGACCAGGAAGGAGGCTCGTGCGTTCAACTTTGTGGAAGGTACACTTTCTGTTCTTGGGAACTCCGCGCATGTGCTAATTGATACGGGTGCTTCGCATTCCTTTATTTCTGAGCAGTTCGTGGATATTCTTTCTGCACCCATTGATGAGTAATTTGATTGACTGATGGTTGAGGTTCCTTCTGGGAATTTTATGTTGTCCTATAACTGTTTGAGTGAGGATCCCTTCACCATTGAGGGTCATGAGTTACCTGCCCAGCTAGTTGTGCTTGCCATTCGTGACTTTGATGTCATCTTGGGTATGGACTGGTTGGAGGCTTATTATGCTGAGGTGGACTGCCACAGGAAGAAGGTGCGTTTCTCCATTCCGGATATCCCGGCCTTTTACTTCCAAGGTATTAGGCTCTCTTCTCGTGGTATTCTTATTTCTGCTTTTAAGGCCCAGAGATTGCTTATTAGTGGCTGTGAGGCTTTCCTTGCCTCAGTAGTTGTAGCTAATGTTAGTAATGGTTCCAGTCCTTAGGGGATACCTGTAGTCTGTGACTTTGTTGATGTGTTTCCTGAGGAGTTGCCTTGCCTTCCTCCTCAGCGGGAGATTGAGTTCACTATTGAGCTTGCACCATGTACGACACCCTTGTCTAAGGCCCCGTATTAGATGGCTCCAGCAGAACTCGCTGAGTTGAAAGCACAATTGCAGGAATTACTAGATAAGGGTTTTATGTATCCTAGTACTTCTCCGTGGGGTCTCCAGTTCTGTTTGTTAGGAAGAAGGATGGTTCTCTAAGACTGTGCATTGATTTTAGACAGCTGAACCAGGTAACTATAAAGAAGAAGGACCCACTTTCGATAATCGATGATTTGATGGATCAGTTACAGTCTGCCAAGGTATTCTCGAAGATTGACTTGAGATCAAGGTACTACCTAATAAGGATTCGTGAGGTTGATGTGAGTAAGACGGCTTTTAGGACTCAGTACGGGCATTATGAGTTTTTGGTTATGTCTTTCAGCTTGACCAATGCTCCGGTAGCTTTTATGGATTCAATGAACCGGGTCTTCAAGGCCTACCTGGATCAGTTTGTGGTGGTATTTGTAGATGATATTTTGATATATTCATCTTTTGAGGAAGAGAATGTCACACATCTTCAAGTGGTATTACAGGTTTTGAGAGAACACCAACTCTATGCCAAGTTTAGCAAGTGTGAATTCTGGCTAGATAAGTTGCACTTCCTGGGGCATGTCATTTCTGGAAATGGCATTGCTGTAGATCCAACCAAGATTGAGGCAGTGTTGGACTGGGGCAGACCGACAACAGTGACTGAGATCAAAAGTTTCCTGGGGTTAGCAGGATATTACAGACGGTTTGTCCAGGATTTTTCTTCGATAGCAACCCCCTTGTCGAGGTTGACTCATAAGGGAGTTCATTTTGTGTGGACCGAGGAGTGTGAACAGAGTTTTACTGAGTTGAAGTCTCATCTCACTTCGGCTCCAGTTCTGGTGCTTCCATCAGGTTCAGGTGGATTCGTGGTTTACTCCGATGCATCTCAGAGAGGTTTGGGTGCTGTTCTGATGCAGCATGGTAAGGTTGTGGCCTATGCTTCTAGGTAGCTGAAGAAGCATGAGGAAAACTACCCCACTCATGACTTAAAATTGGCAGCTATGGTATTTGCTCTGAAGATCTGGCGGCACTACTTATATGGGGAGAAGTTTCAGGTCTTCACTGATCACAAGAGCCTGAAGTATGTTTTCACTCAGAGGGATCTAAATTTGAGACAACGCAGATGGATGGAGTTTATCAAAGACTATGATCTCGACCTTTCTTATCATCCGGGCAAGGCGAACGTGGTGGTAGACGCCTTGAGTCAGAAGACAGTCGTATCACATCTTATGATTCAGGAATGGAGATTATATGAGCAGGTTGTGGAATCTTCCTTTAGGATTCCTCAAGAGGCCAATAGAGCCGTGTTGGCCAGCTTGACTATGAGGCCAACAGTGTACCATACAGTGATTGAGGCTCAGAGGGCGGATGCAGGGTTACCACTGATTCTCCAGATACCAAAGGTTGAGTTATGGAGTGATGGCACGGTCAGATTTAGAGGCAGACTCTATGTTCCAGCTGAGGAAGAGGTGCGTAGGAGTGTCCTACATGAGGCACACCGTTCTAGATATGCAGTGCATCCCGGAACGACTAAGATGTATCATTGTTTGAGGAGGCACTTTTGGTGGCCTGGTATGAAGAAGGATGTAGCTGAATATGTGGCAAGGTGCCTGACTTGTCAGCAAGTTAAGGCAGAGCACCAGAGACCAGGAGGGTTGTTGCAGCCGTTACTGATCCCGGAATGGAAATGGGAGCACGTGACTATGGACTTTGTGATGGGATTGCCTGTGTCACCCGACAGGAGGGATGCAATTTGGGTCATTGTTGATCGATTGACCAAGTTTGCGCACTTTCTAGCAATTAGAAAGGACTGGTCAGTAAGTAAGTTGGCTAAGTTATTTGTGGACCGGATCATCTCTCGGCATGTGGTGCCTTTGTCCATCGTATCAGATCGGGATCCGAGATTCACTTCTAGGTTCTGGAAGAGCTTTCAGAAGTCCTTGGGTACGCAGTTAGCCTTTAGCTCAGCTTACCATCCTAAGACTAATAGACAGTCAGAAAGGACCATTCAGACATTGGAAGATATGCTCAGGACTTGTTGCCTAGATTGGAGAGGTTCTTGGGAGCAACACTTATCTAAAGTGGAGTTTGCTTACAACAATAGTTATCATTCTAGTATCGGCATGGCACCATATGAGGCATTGTACGGGCGGCCGTGCCGATCTCCTGTGAATTGGTCTGAGATTGGCGAGAGGCAGATAGCATGGCCAGAGTTGGTACAGCAGTGTGCTGAGGTTGCCAGGGTAGTGCAGCAAAGGTTGACTACAGCTCAGAACAGGCAGAAGAGCTATGTAGATATCCGTAGGTGACCGCTTGAATTCGAGGTTGGGGACCACGTGTTTCTCCGAGTCTCACCCTCCAAGGGTGTGATGAGATTCGGGAAGCGAGGTAAGCTGAGTCCACGATATATTGGACCTTTTCCCATTCTTGCTCGAATTGGGGAAACGGCATACCAGCTAGCCTAACTGCCCAGTCTTGCAGGAGTGCATGATGTGTTCCATGTTTCTTTGTTGAGGAAGTATGTTAAGGACCCATCTCATGTCTTAGACTTTCCGGAGTTGGAGGTCGCTAAGGACTTATCCTTTCCGGAATTTCTAGTGGGTATTGAGGATCACAGGGAGCAGGTCCTTCGGAACAAAGTTGTTCCTCTGATTAAGGTAATTTGGCAGCATCGCTCTGGAGGCGAGGTGACCTGGGAGCGAGAGGATGAGATGCGAGATCAGTTTCCTTACCTTTTCTCGTAAGTTCTCCTCTTAACCTATGTAATTTTATTGTTGGTACTAGTTTTGTTACGGTAATTTCGAGGACGAAATTCTTTTAAGGCGGGGAGAATGTAAGGATTGAGGTTTCGGATCCAATTATTGGGTCAGTTTCGGTGTTGGACCCCCTGATTTGGGCCATTGTGGGGCTGGGAGCATAGGTTCTTTATTGCGTCGAGCTTGCTCGACGTGGTTCAAACGGCATCTTGATAGGAAGACGTGTTTTAGAGTGTGCTATGTCGGTGCCGCGTAGGCGCCACGTGGGCCAGTTTCGGGCCGCGAGAGTATGGCCCTGGTCTTGTCATTTAAATGGCGTCGGTGTTGGGCGACGCGTTTTAGCTAAGTTCGGTTTAAACCTACGAACCCTCCCTCCTTTCCCTCATTTCTCTCATTTTCTTCTCTCTCCTCCCTCTCTCCGAACACTTCGCTCTCCCTTCCCCCTTCTCCTTCATTTCCTCTCCCTCCACTCCATCAAACCCCCCCTCCCGAATTTCTACTAGTACCACCATCATTTCCTCCGCGGCGTATTGCTCTCCGGACAGCGGCCGACGTCCCAGTGGAGTAACGGCATCCACGGCGGTACCGGCGGCGGTTGTGGCGTGGCAGTCCGGCGGCTTGAAACTCGGAGGAGTTCAAGTAACCAGTAATGTGACGTTAACCGTTGTATTTTGATTAAAACCACATTTTTCCTGCTTTAGAGCATGTTTAGGAGATTTTCGAGAAGAAATTCCACTTTTTATACTTGGAAGGCTGGGAGAAACCTGTTAGCGAACGTTAAATGGCGTCTTGGGACAGCGACGCCTTTTTGAATGGCGACTGCCTCCCACGACGCGATTTAAGTTCAGATCACCCTGAGGCCTAATTCTGTTTCTGTCATGATTAGGCGACGAGATACAATGACGCCTTTTAAAAGGTGACTACCTTATACGACGCGTTTTAAGCCATCTTCCGAGGCCAATTTTTGCATGAACCAGTTTAGGCTGTGTCAGTGTGGGAGTGACACGGCGCCGGTGTGAGAGCGGTGGGGTGACGTCTAGAGAGAGGGTCACCTGGTGTACCCTGGGGTATAGCTAGTACCAGTGTGGGAGTGGTACATTCGGAGTGTCACTCGTGCTGGGGGAAGCAGAACCACTTTGACCCAGCTCAGGCAGGAGTAGCCAGCACTATCTGAGGGGTTGTTGTTTGGTCTCAGCGGGTCGGTGGTTTCTGCGTTTGGCTGCGTGGTTTGCGTGTTTAGCCGAGACGTTGGTTGTGGACTCCGTGGTGGAGTGGTTTTAGAGCTGTGTTTACTGCTTTATTTATTTAAATTGCCTTTATTCATGTTGTTGCACTTGTGAATGTGTGAGTGGGTGGTGGGGATCGAAGGATCTCTAATGAGTATATTTCGATGAGACTCACCCCCCTGCGGTTTTCAGGTGAGGGTTCCAGGCAGGCGTAGTGAGGAGGGTTTTGTCTCGGATTGCGCACCAGTAGTCATCGTTCCTGGATATGCCCCGATGTAGTTGTTATTCCTTTTCAGACATGTACGCTTAATTACTTCTTTTTAGTTGGAATATGTAATTATTTTATGAGTCAAGTTGAATTGTAATAATTTTTAATTCTTTCACTTCCTTTACAATTCAATGTGATGTGGAAGTTTAGCTTAGTTTATCATTCATTTCTCAGACTTATTGAGATCCTAGTTTGGCTCCAAATTTTAATGATTCGGTACCCATTCAGTAATCGGATCCCCAATTATAGGGTGGCGGGTCGTTAGAACCAGGTTTTATGAAAATTCTTTTGATTACCATTTCGTCGACTTTGAATTTGCGTTCAATGACTTTCTTTTGATAAAAACACACTAACCTATTTTGATATTCTCGTGAGTGATTAGCTGTTAACCATCTTTTATCGTCTAAGAATTTCAGCTGAGCGAGGAGTGTAAAACGATGCTCGTCAAGAAAAAACTCCTTATTCAATTGTACTCTTAATGATGGGATGAGGACTGCGTATGGAACTACCGCCTCCATTCAAAACGTTAAGGAATATGGAGTCTGTCCAGTGGGCATGCGGATTGAAGTTCGGTAGCCCCATAGAGGCTCAACAAGTTTCTCTAGCCAGTCTGTGTATCGATTAGATTCACACATTTTCTTGATAATTTTTATCAAAGTCTTGTTAGTTGCCTCTGCTTGGCTATTGCCTTGCGGATAGTAAGGAGATGAATGATGTAGTGCAATTTTATACCTGTAGAGGTCCTTCAATTCTTGTGATATGAACTGTGGTCCATTGTCGATGACGATAGTGCTTGGAATCCTGAATCTGGTGATGATATTCTTCATTATAAACTTGCAGACTGTTGATGCTTTGATCTCTGCGTAAGCTTCGGCTTCTGCCTATTTAGTGAAATATTCCGTCGCGGTGAGGATGAAAGATGTTTGCTTAATCGAGGAGTTGGGATTACCAAGAGGTCCAATTATGTCGAAAAGTCCATATGGAGAAAGGCCATGGGTAGTAAACAGGATGGAGTGAAGATGCGGGGTAATGAATCTTGTCGGCATGAAGTTGACACTTAGCACACCTTCGGACATACCCTACACAATCTTCTTCTATGGTTGGCCAATAATATCCTTGTCTAAGGATTTTCTTTGATAACATCTGTCCATTAACATGGCCACTACAAACTCCAACATGAGCTCCTTCCATAATTTTCCAAAGCTCGTCTTCATATAAGCATCTTAGAAGAACACCATCGAATCCGCGTCTATATAATGATCCTCCAACTAGGATGTATTTCTGAGCAATTCTCCTGATAGCCCTCTTTTCCTCAGCTGTGGCTTCCTCAGGTTATGACTGATCTTCACAATATTTGACAATTTCGTAATACCATGGTTTCTCTTTATCTTCCATCTCTTCTTGCAGTTCCAATAGTATGATCTCCCTCTTCTCCACAATATCTCCATCTCTAACCTTCTTCAGCAACTTCTTCTTAATCCTAAAAAAAGAAGGGTCCTCTACAGCAAGAGAGAGATGCTTATGAATGACGATCGATTCTGATTGTTTGTTGATCGGGAAGTTAAGGGACGATGCAAGAGAAGCTAGAGTGTCAGTTAACATGTTCTAATTCCGAGGAACATGGACAAAGATCAGTTATTGAAAAGTTTGGCGTAAGCTGAAGGAGTTCCTGATAAGGCTTGAGTTTTGGATCAAGGGTGCGGTATTTGGTAAGCACTTGGTGAAGAATCAATTAACTATCACCTACAATCCGCAGCTTGGTAGCACTATGGAGATGAGCGGCCTAGAGGTCGGCAAGAAGAGCCTCATATTCAGCTATGTTATTTGTAACGTAAAAGGCAAGCTGAAAGGCTTGGTGAATGGTGACACCTTTAGGTGATAGAAGAACAATGCTGATATCCTTACCAAGAGAGTTCAGAGCTCTGTCAAAATGCAGAGTCCTCATATCATTCTTGATTTTCTGTTTATGGACATCAGTTCCTCATCCGGAAACTCCAATTGGACTGGATCAAATACGGAAAGAGGGTGATGAGCAAGATGTTCTGCTATGGCATAGCCTTTGATTGTTTTTTGCTGAATGTAGATGATGTCAAATTGGGATAAGAAGCTCTGCCAATGTGCTAATCGATCTGTAAAAACAGATTTCTCAAGGAGGAACTTGATTGGATTCATTCTAGCGATGAGATGGACTTCATGATCTAGGAAATAATGCTTTAGCTTCTAAACTATCCATACAAGTTCTACGCATGTTTTCTCCATCGTTGTATATCTTTGTTCAATGGGGTTGAGAAGTTTAGAGAGATAATAGGCTGCCCTCTATTTTTCTTCTTCATCCTCTTGTACTAGGACAGCCCCTACGGCATCATCCAGGACAGAAATGTAGAGAATTAAATGTTTGCCTGAAGATGGTGGTCTCAAAACAGGAGGACTCTATAATCCATCAAATGCTTCCTGACACTTATCGTCCCAATCGAATTAGACTCCCGGCTTAGTAAGCTCGTAAAACGGCTTACACCTTTGTAAGTGCTGGGAGACAAAGCGGCGAATAATTTGCAACCTCGTGATTAATCCTCTCAATTCTACCAAGTTTCTCGGAGGCGGCATCTCAATGATGGCTTTAGCTTTGTTGGGATCGATTTCAATATCCCGTTTACTGATGATAGATCCTAACAATTTCCCTTATAAGACACCAAATACGCATTTCTTTGGATACATCTTTAATTGGTACTCTCTTGATCTTTTCAAAACCTTTGCCAGTACTTCAGCTTGCTCAGCTCTAGTTTTAAACGTAACTAGAAGGTCATCCACATACACTTCCAAGTGGATATGCATCATATAGTGAAATATAGCCATCATAGCCCTTTAATAAGTGGCACCAGCATTCTTCAACCCAAATATGGCATGACGACATAACAGTATGTTCCCTATCGAGTAGTAAACGATGTTTTCACCTAATCATCTTCTGCCAATTTGATCTGATTATATCCTGAAAAGTCATCCATGAATGATAGAGTCTCAAATCCAGTTGTATTGTCAATCAGCACATCTATATGAGGTAGTGAAAAATCATCTTTAGGACATGCCCGGTTAAGATCTCGGAAGTCAATGCAAATTCTGACTTTTCCATCCTTCTTCATAACCGGGAGTATGTTAGCCACCTATTGTGGATAGAGGACAACTCTAATAAATTTAGCTTTATGTAACTTATCGACCTCTTCCTTCATTTTCAAAGCCATATGTGGGTGGAATCACCTTAACTTCTGTTTGACAGGACTAGCTCCAGTTGTTAAGGTGAGTCGGTGTTCGACTAAAGAATAATTTAACCCCGGCATGTCTTCATAGCTCAAGGCAACAATGTCCTTATACTCTCTAAGAACTCGAACCAATGCCTCTTCATCTGATTTGGAAAGGTTTTGACTAATGAGGACCACCTCGGGTTCTTTTTCAATTCCAAGATTAATTTTCTTGGTTGGCTCTTCTACAGCAGCTGAAGGTTCATCAAATCTTTTTACTCCGCAAGCATATGCCTTACCTGCATCTTCATCTTCTTCTTCTTCAATGACGAGGTCCTTTTCATGTACCAATTCATATACCCCATACGAGCCATCGACCAACCCATCTACCTTAGACTCTTCTGACAATTTGATAGAATTCTCTAGCAATTGAGGGATTTGATAGAATGGAAAGTACTTAGAAGATAACTCCTGGAGATATCTATTGGGAATTATTCTACCCTTAGACTTCCTAATCTGACCAACTTCATTAGACTCCCTAACTTCATTAAACTGCCAACCACTAGACTCACTATCCTGACCCAGCAAGGATGAAGAAGGATAAAAATCATTGGATACATGGGGGAATACAGGGGAATCCTCCTGAGAGGAGGGGCAGAGTAGATCTAGAAGAGAATCTTGCCCAAGCGACCCGTGCACTGGGGTACATTCAGACAGATAGTAGGAGGTTTCCTCAACGAGGATTTGAGAGGAAGAGGTTGCCAAATCGACATTTTTTTTTTTGGACATTTTTAGTATTTATCATGAAACATGAATGAATTTGTAAGGTGGGATGATCATGAGGAGGAGAAAATGTCACCATAGCCAGGGGGTTAGGGGGATCATACAATAGTAACTCCCAAATCAAATAATGGATTCTCTCCTGATCAAGAGGAATCCGGGGAAGAATGTCCTAAGGAGACAGAGTGATGATAATGGGTGGCGCCCAGGGGATATCTTCAATGATGACCCTCGACTAGGTCGGGGTCAGAAGTAGAGTGCAAAATAGAGTATGGAGGGTGAAAACATGTGAAGGGTTAAGTAGCCCTCCAGAGGTGATCAGTTGTTAAACCAGCTTCATAGGGGTCATCTGGCTCCCCTTTATCAGTCTCTTCACTCAGCAAGATCCTTTTATCAAAAATGGCCCTAGGTCCTTCTATCAGCTCATCAATCAATGGTGGCCACTGTGGCTCGGCAGGATGCAAGAAGAGTCTGTTCAGTGCTATGTATAGGTCCCAAGTATCAAACCAGCGGTACCACTCACATTCAAGATCATGGAACTTCGTCCTTTTCATTAGTCGCAAAGCCTCCAAGGATTTGTATGTCAATAGCGGTGTGCATTGTCTGGCTAATTCTCTCCCATCGATGTCATGCAGGTCGAAATGGGAGGTTATTACTACCGTGTTGTCATGGTCATGACAGATTACGGGCCCTTTTACAACATGAGTTGATAAGGTCCAAGTCAGGGGATCCCGGTTTTCCTTACATGGAGTAATCATTGTTTTCCATATCTTGTGGCCATCTTCTTCTTCTTGCTGCTAAATGATAGTGTGTCTTACCTTTTCTGGCCTATAGCCCAGGCCATTACCAAGTATCCTTCTATCATCTTTCATTGGCTTAGTTCTGCCCTGCAACTATGTGCCCCGCCCTTTCTCGGGTTGATACCCGATCTTCATCATAATATTCCACCGAGGGGTACTCATGGACTTTCCCCTCTTCAGAGCACCAACCGGATAAGATAAAGGAATGGTGGATTTCAGCGGATCAGCTAAGGGAAGGTAAGTCTGCAGTGTAGACAAGATGGGTTGTTGAACGGGTGGAGGGATTGGAATTGGGTTCACATTCAGCGAATGAGCAGCAGCAAGAATTGACATGCTCGTAACTTTAACGACTCGCCCTTTATAGGAAAACTTGAGGCATTGATTATTGGTCGATGGAATAGCCTCAAATAGTTTGATATAAGGATGTCCAAGAATGCCCTTTAAAGAAGGATCTATTTCAAGGATGTGAAATTCCACCTCAGTATGACAAACCGTTCCCAGCACGACCTTCAAGTACACCATTCTTAGAGGGGAACGAGTGGATTTATCATAAGCAGTAACTGAGATAGGGGAAGACAACCACTTCTCTTTGGGTATTCCACAAAGCTCCAGTATTTTTGGTGGCAACACATTAATAGACGCCAATGTGTCCACGAGACATGCATCCACAACTTTCTTACAAATATTGACAGTTATACTCAATGCCATGCCTCTCGCTGCCGGGGATGCCAATTCAGAGGAGTGGAAGGATATAGAGGGTTGATTCCCCTGAGGAACCAACTGTAACGACCCACCACCCTATAATCGGGGATCCGATTACTAAATGGATACCGAATCATTAAAATTTGGAGCCAAATTAGGATTTCGATAAGTCTGGGAAATAAATGATAAAGTAAACTAAACACTTCACAACACATTCTCATTGTAAAAGAAGTGCAAGAGCTAAAAATTATCACAATTCGACTCAACTCAGCAAATAATTACATATTCCAATAGAAAGAAATAATTATGCGTATTGGCCTGAAAAGGAAACAACAACTACATCGGGGCATACCCAGGAACAATGGCTGCTGACGCGCAACCAAATACAAAACCCTCTACGCTACGCCTACCTAGAACCCTCACCTGAAAACCGTAGGGTGAGTCTCATCGAAATGGACTTAGTAGGGATCCTTCGATCCCTACCACTCACTCACACACCCAAAAGTGCAACACAAATATAGGCAATTAAATAAGTAAAGCAGTAAACACAACTCCCAAATATTCCCAAATTCTGATATAAAACACATGCATTTGTAAATGCAACATACACAATTCTGAAACCATTCCACCACGGAGTCCAAAACTAGTGTCTCCGCTAAACCCACAAACCACGTAGCTGACGTGGAAAACACTGACCCACTGCGACCAAACAACAAGCCCTCGAATAGCGCGCTGGCTACTCTGGCCTGTCTAGCTCTAGGTGGTTCTGCTTCCCCAGCACGAATGACACTTCGAAGGTACCACTCCCACATCTATACTAGCTATACCCCGGGATACACCAGGTGACCGTCTCTCTAGGTGTCACCCCACCACTCCCACACCGGCGCTGTGTCACTCCACACTGACACAGGGTGCCTAAGCACTAACAACTATCACTTTAGGTCCACGATCGCACAAAACACGATATAGTGCGATCCAATCGTGTAGAAATCCTTGTCCTCGAAGTACGTTTTCATGTATGCATTTAATAAAACTATCTAACAATGTAAACACATGTTAATTGTATGAATTAATGGGGTTATGTCTTGAATCGCGTCGCCCGTAGCTGACGTCATTCAAGACCCCTAAATTGGTTCAAATTTTGCAGAGTAATTGGAGCCAGGAATACTGGCCTGAATGGCGTCGCCCATGGCCGATGCTATTCAGCTCTTTATCCCAGACTGGCCTCAGGAACCGAGAAATTGGGCCGTTAAATCGCGTCACCTGGTCTTGATGCCATTCTAAATGGCATCCCCTGTCCTGATGCCATTTAACGCCCGAAACTATGTTCCACCGGTGCTAAACCGAGGGTCCCTCTTTCTCCCCCAAAGCACTCAAGAAAACACAAGGAAGATAAGGGGAGAGGCCCAACAATCCAATTCACTTCCCGAAAAACCAAAATGTCTAGTTTCATCAAAAAAACCCTTAGAACATACTTTTCTACCCAAAACCTCTACACATGACACATGCTTTAATGTGGGAAAAGCATGATTTAAAAAAAATACAACGAAGATCGTCATCCTACCGGTTACTTGAACTCCTCCAAGCTCCAAGCCGCTGAACCGCCACACCACGAGCTGCCGCCGATACCGCCTTAGACGCCAGCACTCCACCGGGACGTCGGCCGCCGTCCAGAGAGCAATGCGCCGCGGAGGAGATGGTGGTGGTAGTGGTGAGGGGTAGGAGGTTGATGGAGTGGAGGAAGAGTAGGAATGGGGAGAGAAAAGGAAGGAGGTGGGGAAGGGGACGTCGGAGGTTTGGAGAGAGGGAGAGAAATGAGGGAAATGAGGGAAGGCTCGGGCGTCAAAACGAACAAGCCTAAATCGCGTCGTTCTAAGAAGATGTCGTTCAGACGACAGGACGTGGGTCGTAAACTGGCAGATTTCTGAATGGCGTCTTCTATGGTCGACGCCATTCAGATGATCAGACCGAGGCCGTACACTCGTGCCCCAACACTTGCCTACGTGGCACCCCCGCATGGCTAAATGGCATCCACCGTGGCCGATGCCATTCAAAATCGCGTCTCGAAAGCTCGACGCGAAAAAGATCTCATGCCCCAGCCCCACAAGAACCCAAACCAAGGGGTCCCCCACCGAAACAGACCCAATAACCAGATTCGAAACCTCAGTCCTTACACCAATAGAGCAGTGATCTTCTCTACTGGCATGTCTTTGTGAGTGCTCAGTATTGGTGTGTGGTGTTCATGATTTCATGTTGATTATGATAGAATTGGGTGGCCTCAAAGCCAATCATTGTACATTCTAGTTTAGATTATTAATAAAGGCAACCATTTCTTCATTTATAGTTCTCGTAAATTAATTATCGTAATGAAGGTCTATAGACAAATGTAGGGGATATTTGTAATGACTGAGATTTCGGGTTCTGTATTCGGGTCGGGTTCGGGCCGGATCCCCTGGTTTGGACCCTGGAGGGGTCTTGAGATTTCTGGCTGAATGGCGTCAACAGTGCTCGACGCCTTTCAAAAGGCGTCAGGGTGTGTGGACGCCATTTAGGTCTGCTGGTTGTTGTGCCACGTGTGCGCCACGTGGGCGGGTTTCGGGCCGCGAGAGTACGACCCCTGTCAGATTTGTCTGAACGGCGTCCACCTCGGTCGACGCGTTTCAGACTGCGACACCTGCGGTGTCAGGGTGCGACGCCAGAGCGTTGTCAGTACGGCCTGTCTTGTCGTCTGAACGGCGTCCGTGGTGGGCGACGCGTTTCAGAGCGGTGTCAGTACGGCCGTCCTGTCAGACTGAATGGCGTCTGCCTCGATCGACGCGCTTTACCTCGTTCCAGATTGACCCCGCAAGCCTCCCCTTCTTTCCCTCACTTTCGCCTCTCCACTCTCTCTCTTCCCCCTCTCCGCTCCCTCCGCCCTCCTTCCTCCCTTCCCTCCTTTTTCTTCCTCTTCCAACTACTCCATAGCTTCCCTACCTCTCACCTCTACCTCCACCACTTTCCTCGCGGCGTTCCCTTCTCCGGACGGCGGCCGACGTCCCGGCGGAGTGGCGGCGTCCTCGAGGATACCGGCGGCGGCGTGGGGCGAGACGGGTCGGCGGCGAGGAGCTTGGAGGAGTTCAAGAACCGGTAGGGAGACGAAACCTTGCATGTGATGTTCGTGTGATTCTCGGCGCAATGTGGTGTTTGGGGGATAGATTGAGCATGCTTAGGAGGGATTCCATGTGGGAATGACAGTGTCTGTGATCGTGTTTTCGTAAGCATGTTTGTGTGGTCGAGCTTCTCTCCTTCCCCCATTGATTTTGGGATTTTCGGGATGCCCGGGGTTCAAGGGTGAAGCCCTCCGGTCGAACCAGGAAACCTGGTTTCTGGCGCTAAATGGCGTCGGGATGGGTCGACGCTTTTCCGAAAGACGTCCGGTCAGCACGACGCGTTTTATCGCAGAAACCTCCCTGTTCGAGGTTTCCTGAGTTAGGGGTTCTGCGCTAAATGACGTCATGGATGGACGACGCCCTTCTGAAGGACGTCGGGCAATCATGTCGCCATTTAGGCAGGAAATGCCCCCGTTTAAGGGTTCTGTAATCTGGATTTCTGGGTTGAATGGCGTCGGGACACCCAGACGCGTTTTAAAAGGCGACTTCAACGGTGGACGCGTTTTAAGCAATAATCCGACGTTTAACTGAACCTGTCTGAGGGACTTGAATGGCGTCGACCTCGGTCGACGCGATTCAAGCCAGAAGTGTTATGTTGCTGGTTTTTAGCATGTGTTTCACTGTGAAAGTTCTGAGGCATGTTTTATGTTGTACACTGTGATCGAAGACTTATGTGTGAGTGGAATTACAGCATGTTAAATATGTATGTGTGTGTGTGCCTGTACGAATATGGATTCGGAATGACCGTGGTCTCCGTTTGTCACCATGGGCTGATGGGAGAAGGGCCATGGTGTCTGTGAGGAGGGGTGCTTGTTGTGTTTCACCCTTGGCTAAGACAAGCAGAACCACCTTGAGCCCGTCGGGCCGGAGTAGCTGTGTGCTATCCGAGGGGTTGTTGTTTGGTCTCAGCGGGTCGGGGTTTCCTTTGGTTGTCGTGACAGCTTCTGGCGTGTTTCTTGCTGTGGAGCTGGTGGTGTTTCTGGTGGGAGTTGGTTTACCCTTTAGCCATTGGGCCTGATGTGACCTTTGATCAAGGTTACGAGTGGTACCTGTAGCCCTTGGCCTGACGCAGCCCGGGAGAGTTGGGTTTGTGGGTAGTTCCTGTAGCTTCGGCTTGACGGGGGTTCGCCGGTCCCCAGGGCCCTCCTGAAGCGCTGAGGCCTACCGTGGAGGCAATCCGGTGGTAGGACAGTAGTCTAGACTGCTTGTGTGCACACGTAGCTGGCAGTGGCGGTACACTGAGTCCAGCTAGTCCTAGTTTGACTCACTGCCTCACCCTACAGTGCCCCGGAACACTGTAGGGGTGGACAGGCGTGAGTAGTGGTGGTAGTGTTGGGAGGCGACGTTCGACTTCGGTCGACAGTGTGGTTTAGTCGCTTCGTGGATTTTGACTGTGAGTTGTGACTCTGTGTTGGGTTCTTCGGGTTACTTAGAATGGTTCTTTGTACACTGCTTACCGTGCGTTTCATGACAGAGTTGGGTGCTGTGTTTACTGCTTTACTTAAATTGCCATATATTCCTGTTGTTACACTTGTGGGTGTGTGAGTGGGAGGCAAGGGATCGGATGATCCCTACTGAGCCCATTCCTGGTGTGGCTCACTCCCTGCGGTTTCAGGTGTGGACCTCGAGGCGAGCGAAAGCGTGGTGTCTTCTTGGTGTGCGGACCAGCAGCTGTCTTAGTTCCGGGGTATGCCCCGATGTTGTTGTACTTCCTTCTGCCTGTACTTATTTAATTGTTGGACATGTAATTATTGTTGGACTGTATACGGACATTGTTATTCTCCTTCCTGCGCACTTGCTTACCTTGTGGTCCGTGTGTTTGTTATATTTAATCTTGTTTAGCACTTACTCCTCTAGACGTGTTGTGTGAGATCCGGGTGTGAACCCGTAGTTAATGGGTCGACATCCATTTAGTGACCGGGTCTCCGGTCATAGGATGGCGGGTCGTTACAATATTGAATCATGATGAGATCATTATAGTAAGATCAATATTCTTAGTTACTTGTTTTAAACAGTTCTCGATCATAGGATATTTGAGATGGACATTAAATATCCGATAAGATCGACACAAGTTATCTCTGCTCATGCGATGAGGGTGAATGATCTCACATTCACTCGTGTGGTGACACTCAGACAAACTTGTGAGTGCTCATTAGAGAATGAGTTCACTGAACAGATCCGAACAAGAATTCCTGGATGGTAATTATACCTCTTAGTCAACCAGGGAATTCAATCGTTGTTGTAGCACAGTTGGTCCTTTGACCTGAGTCACCAATGATACCCTGCTTGTAGACCATTGTGTCTTGATCCTCTGACTTGTAGACTTTAACCATTAAGTCCACGATAGTCAATCTCTTAGATACAGTGGAAAGCTTGCGAAGGTAATTGAGTGAACAACAAGGGATCACTCACTCTTAGTATAAGACTGGAGAGAGAATGTCATATAGATTTGTACACAGAAATCCCTGGCCAGGGTCAAATGAAAGAGATGTCTTTTTCAAGAAATTAACTGAGTACTGGAATCCATCTAAATAATGCGATAGAGGGTTTGACTGTAAAACCATACCCTTGTATTATTGGGACATTAGATGAGTGAAGGATTTTATCTGTGCAGTATCTGCAGAAGGAAATGTTCAAATAAAGGGAACAATATCCCTTATATCTTCTGGGATCATGAGATAGTATTTGGTGCCGTTCATGGTCAGAAGGTCAAGTGGATTAATCATTGGATGATAAACCACTTATTTATTGAATTAATTATTTAACATATGATGTTTAAATAATAATTAATAAACATTAAACTTTAGAATTAGTTCTAAGTTTAATGGGCATGAAACCGGACGGATATATGGGCCTGGAGGGTCACACACATAAGAGTTCTCGTTAGACGGTGAGAGATGTTAAATATTATGGTTATCTGGGTTTTTGTGAAAAGCTACAGGATAAACATGAATATTTAATGGAGAATTATCCAAGGTCAAGCTCTTGGATAATCATGAGAATTAATCCTTATTTCTTATATAAGGAGGCCAAGGGGAGGGGTGGATAGAGTTGGACGTACACATCCACTTCTTGAAGTTTCTCTCTCCTCTATCCCTCTCCTTCTCTCTCTTGAAGTAGGTAGATCTCTCTCTCTCCGCGCATGGTGGATTTGAGATCAGGTCCAAGTACTCAAGCCGAGAAGGAAATCGAGTCTGCGACGGGAGCTCGTGTGGATACCTTTAGAGATCGTGCGCGTGCGCGATTACCGAATCGAACGAATCCACGGGAGATTCGAAACCCCGCAAAGATGAAGAATAGTTCTTCACGTGTTTATTTTATTGTCCATTTTACGATCCCAACAACCGATACACATATGAATCATTTAATTTCCGCTGCGTTTTAGGCAATTCCTTACAGTGGTATCAGAGCCAGGTTGTTGGTTCGATCGTAAAACGGCATCGTTTTGCGTGATAATTTTCTCGTTATGAGTGATGAACTGTACTGCACATGTTCTTGGGCTTTGATTAAAATTATTTTAATCAGGAATAGTTCCAGGGCTAAAAGGGTGTTTAAGTTTTAATCTATCGTTTCTTATTGATGGATTATCATACTGGTTTTAACCATGAACTTTTATTCTATTTTTGGATAGAAACCTATATCTGCACATTAAAATTACAACCAGGACAGTCCTGGCTTCTATAATTTTACTCGAAGATCTGGTGCAGGTTGAGGCATCTCTAAATCCTCCTTAGAATTTCTCATGGTGGGTGGGTCATTTTATTATGTTCACGGGGGGTAGTATATTATCATGATAATTGGTTATTGGGGAGGCCGTAGGGATGATCCCTGGTAACATATGGCCATCTAGTTCGACCAGATAGTTCTCCGGTGATAACCGGAGATTCCCCTAACGGGTGGCGGCCGGCGTGTCCCCTTTTTATCCCTCCCAAGGCCATGCATAATAGGCTCTGTTCGGAACCGACCTACAAATGCATGCAAGAAGCTTGGGATTTCCAAAAGCAACAACTGCCGGCCCTCAACGGCTTCGTACGGCACCGCCCTACCCTCCCCCTTCGACCGACGGTCTTCCTTTCGTCATTCTGAATGCATGCGAACCAGGTGGCGTTGAGAACCGGCCACATGAAAGGGTTCCCATGCATGCATGGCCGTAAGGGGACGTCCGGGGCGCCGTTGGCGATGTCCACCGGCGCCATTGAGGCCGGCCGAAACCCTGCCGACTATCGCCTGGGCCGGAGCCAGCTTGACCCCGCCGGGCGGGGACGAACCAGGCACGCCCGCCTCACCCCAAACCCTAACGGGCGGCGAGGGTGAAGCGACGCGTGGGCCACCGAGCAGGCCCGCCTGGACCCACGTGGATCCGCATCGGATCCGGACCGGACCGGACCCAACCGAAACCCACAGACCCATTAAGCCTTATTTTAACCCATTTAGCCCATTAAATTTGTTTTAAAACCATTTTTTTGCAATTTTAAATTCTGTTTAAATTGTAAAATCATTAATTGACAGTTTATTAAATAGTTTAATTACTGTTAATTGATTTTGAAAGGGTTTTGTTGATTAGAAGGCTTTAGTTAATTATTTAAAATTGTTTTAGATTATTAACTTCCCTTTTAATCAATTAAGTTTAAAATTATTTTTCAACTTATTATTCATGCATAATGTGTTGCTTATTTTATGATTCAAATTGTTTGAATTCTGTGAATATTTAACTGAATAGTTTAGTTAAATCATTTGTCAATAATATTATGAATATTTGTTGATTTAATCTTGAAATAAATGTTATTTCAAAAACTAAAGGTATTATATTTTATAAAATAATATCTATTATAATTATCTGATAAATATTTGATGCATGTGATGTGTTAAATGGTGGGATGATCATGGACTTTATTTAATCATGTGATGGTTATTTTGTGAATGAATGCGATGCTTGTTTCATTTGTTATTTTAAATAGGACATGTGTGTCCTCCTCTCTCTTAATCCAATTGTACACTCTATCTTCCTATAAACTTGTACTCCCCTTGATAAGATCAAGGTTTCTATTGATTAATTAAATGTACATTTCTAGACCTGTGAGTCCTATGTTCATTCTTAGAATAGCTGTTGAATTTAGAGAATGGGATCTTCTAAAGACACCAATGGAGGATGAAATCGTTTCAGATGGAACCTGCATTGCTGCATTTACTATATGTTTTCTTTCTGGATCATCGTTTGGCTCCGATGATTCCATAACTGATTTAGTAGTCCATGATCATCCCTATTATTTTTTCTGCATATATGTGATATTTGTGGATTATGCTATTATATATATATATATATATATATATATATATATATATATTTCTATTAAGTATAATGATACTTCAAATCGAAATATTATTAATAGCACGATTTTTATAAATCAACTTAAAACCCTCTTTAAAATTTTAAGTTGTAAACGTGAGATATTCAGAATAATCCACGTAGCCCACCATCATTATAGATCTAAGGAAAATTTTTATTTCAAATAGATTTGTTGTGCTACCACAAGGTCTATTTGATTTAGAGATTAATCTAGGTCTACGACATGTGATGTCATTAAGATAAATAGACAAATAGTGTAGTTTTGTTGTGCTACCACAAGGATTGCACTACGAATTCATGTTACCTAAGTAATGATGGATAAACTTAACTGAATCGTTTGATTTGTTGTGATACCACAAGATCATTCTGATTCAGGGGTTAAATTTGATCGGATATTGCAAATGTTGCAATTGTCAAGAGTTGACTACCTATGGGACTTGATGTGATTTGTTGTGCTACCACAAGATCACATGCATGATACCCGAAAGATTCTGATCCACACTAGGAGATCACCGGAATCTCCCGTTCTGTATATTAGAGGGTCATACAGATCGCCAAAAAATGGTGGGAGTATAAATCTAGATTAAAAGTCCTAAATCTGATTTTAGAACTATCTGCTTATTTTCGTTATATTTCCTTGTAGGTCACTATGTCGTCACCTAACCCCCTTCGTTGCATACTTGATGCAAACAAACTCACGGGACCAAATTACATTGACTGGTTACGCAACCTGAAGATTGTCCTCAAGTGTGAAAAACTAGCCTATGTCCTGGATCAACCTGATCCAGAACAGCCTGGTAAAAATGCTAACGAAGATGAATTAATGATGTTTGAAAACTGGAAGGAGGACTCTGTTAAAGTCCAATGTTATATGCTTGGTTCAATGAACAATGAACTACAGCGACATCATGATAACATGGAAGCCAAATCCATTCTGACTCATCTACAAGAGTTGTTTGGTGAACAATCGAGAACAGAAAGATATGAGATATCTAAGAAACTGTTCAGGACTAGAATGAGCGAGGGCACATATGTGCAAACTCATGTGCTCAAGATGATAGAATGGATTGAGAGGCTTGCAATACTTGGCTTTGTTATGAACAATGACCTAAGCGTCGACTTAATCCTTCAGTCCCTACCAAATTCATTTTTACAATTCATCATCAACTTCAATATGAACAAGATTGAAATTACACTGGTTGAGCTGCTCAACATGTTAAAGACAGCTGAAGGCACTATCCAGAAAGATAAGCCACATGTTATGCTTGTTAGTAAGACCAATAAGGAAAGAAAAGCTGGACAGACCTTTAAGAAAGGTAAGCCAAAGAAGCCAGTGAAAAGCAAACCAGTGGTTCGTAAGGACAAAGCTAAAGTCAACGATAAAGGTCAGTGTTTCCACTGCCATAAAGAAGGTCACTGGAAGAGAAACTGCAAGATTTATCTAGCAGAAAAAGCAAAGGAGAAGTTTGGTGAAGCTTCAGGTATAATCATGATTGATCTTAACTTGTCTTATAGAGAATCAATATCTTGGGTATTAGGTACTAGATGTGTTTCTCATATCTGCAATAACTTGCAGGTGCTAACAAGTAAAAGAAGATTGAATTGCGGAGACGTGGATCTGAGACCTGACAATGGAGCAAAGGTTGCTGCGTTAGCTGTGGGGACAGCAAGACTTCAGATGTCGTTAGGAGACTCATTGGAACTAATAGATTGTTATTATGTTCCAACTATAATTAGGAATATCATATCTATTTCATGTTTAGATAAACAAGGATATTCTATAAAACTTGAGAATAAAGGTTGTTCCATTTATCAAGGAGACAAATTGTTTACTTCTGGGTATTTAATGAATGGTTTATATTTACTCGATATTTCATATGATGTTTGTCTAGTAAATAAGTCTCTTGAATGATCAGATAAAGAAATGAAATAAATCATACCTATGGCATTGTAGGCTCGGTATATAAATGAGAAAATGATCATTGAGTTGCAAAAGAATAGCTATCTTGATCCATTTGATTATGAATCATTCGCAACTTGTGAGGCTTGTCTCATGGGAAAAATGACCAAAGCTCCATTTTCAGGACATGGAGAAAGAGCTGAGGACTTATTGGAACTAATACATAGTAATGTATGTGGTCCAATGTCCAACCATGCTATGAGTGGTTACTCATACTTCGTTTCATTTACTGATGATTTCTCAAGATATGGCTGCATATATTTAATGAAATATAAGTCAGAAGTCATTAAGAAATTTAAAGAATTTAAAAATGAAGTTGAGAACCAAACTGGAAAAAGTATCAAGACTCTTCGATCAGATCGAGGGGGTGAATACTTAAGTACAAAATTCATACAATATCTTAAAAATAATGGTATTCTGACTCAGTGGGCTCCTCCCTATACACCACAGTTGAATGGTATATCGGAAAGGAGAAATCGTACTCTATTAGATATGGTACAATCCATGATGAGTTACGCTAAACTTCCAATTTCTTTATGGGGATATGCACTAATGACTACTGCATATCTGTTGAACAAAGTTCCCGGTAAGTCAATATCTTCCACTCCATATGAGATATGGAAAGAGAAGAAACCAGACTTTAAGCATGTTAGAGTCTGGGGTTGTCCTGTACATGTCAAAAGACATTATTCAGATAAACTGGATTCCAGGACAGAAAAGTGCAGATTTGTGAGATATCCAAAAGAGACTTTTGGATATTATTTCCATCAGCCGAGCGATCAAAGGGTGCTTGTCGCAAAAAGAGCTGTCTTCTTAGAGAAAGAATATCTTTCAAAAGAAGACAGTGGGAGCAAGATAAAACTGGAAGAAATTTCAGACTTACAAATCAATGCAAGGTCATCTAATGAGCCATTGACTCAAGAACATGTTCAAGATAATACATAAGCAATTCGCAGATCTGGTAGAGTGCCTAAACAGCCTGAAAGATATGTCGGACATATCGATAATGGCAACCCAAAAGTACACTTAAATAAGGATGATGATCCTCAAACCTACCAAGAAGCCATAAATAGTCAAGAATCAGAGAAATGGCAAGAAGCAATGAATTCATAAATTCAATCCATGTATGCCAACCAAGTTTGAAACTTGGTTAATCTGCCAGAAGGTATAGTACCTATTAGCAGTAAATGGATCTGTAAAAGAAAGATCGGGGCAGATGGACAGATTGACACATACAAGGTAAGGCTGGTAGCGAAAGGGTACCGTCAAAGACAAGGCATTGACTATGACGAAACTTTTTCTCTAGTTGCCATGATTAAGTCAATCAGAATACTTCTTGCTGTTGCTGTATTCTATGATTATGAAATATGGTAAATGGATGTGAAAACAATATTCCTTAACGGGAACCTTCAAGAAGAGATGTATATGATACAACCTGAAGGATTCACTTCCAAAGAACATTCAAGTAAGGTATGCAGGCTACGTAGATCCATTTTTGGATTAAAGTAGACATCCCGAACTTGGAACTTAAGATTTGATGAGGCAATCAAATCTTATGACTTCATCAAGAATGAAGATGAACCTTGTGTATAAAAAAAGACTAGTGGGAGCGCAGTTACCTTTTTGGTAATTTACGTTGATGACATTCTACTTATTGGGAATGATGTAGGAATGTTGTCATCAGTAAATATTTGGTTATCCAAAAACTTCTCCATAAAAGATTTGGGAGAAGCATCTTATATTCTGGGAACAAGGATCTATAGAGATAGATCCAAAAGGATGCTCGGATTATCCCAATCCCTGTACATAGACACCATAGTCAAAAGGTTTGACATGAAAAATTCCAAGAGAGGTCTCGTTCCAATGAGACATGGAATTTATCTCTCTAAAGGAATGTCTCCCAAGACACCTGAAGAGAAAGCATACATGGATAGAGTTCCTTATGCTTCGGCAATAGGATCTATCATGTTTGCAATGCTATGTACACTAAGTGTCACTAGTAGATATTAGGCTGATCCCGGTGAGGAACACTGGAAGGCGATGAAATGTATCCTTAGATACTTAAGAAGGACTAAGGATCTATTTCTCGTCTATGGAGGAAACGACTTGGAACTTCGGGGGTTTACTGACCCAAGCTTCTAGTCGGATATGGATGATAGCAAATCTATGTCTGGATTTGTGTTTATGTTAAATAGAGATACTGTAAGTTGGAAAAGTTCCAAACAAAAAACAACTACAGATTCGACGACCGAAGCAGAATACATTGCTGCAGCTGAAGTGGCTAAGGAGGCGGTTTGGATGAAGAAGTTCATCTCTGCACTTGAAGTAATTCCAAATATTTCAGATCATGTTCCATTATTGTGTGACAACAATGGGGCTATAGCTAAAGCAAAAGAGCTAAGATCGCATCAGAAGTCGAAGCACATTCTGAAACGATTTCATCTGATTTGTGAGATTATCGCTCGAGGAGATATAGTAGTTGAGAAAGTCTCATCCGAAGATAATGTAACAGATCCCTTCACTAAGCCATTGTATCAAAACAATTTAGAACATCACCTTAAGTCTATGGGACTTAGACACATGGGTGATTGGTTATAGTCTAAGTGGGAGAATGATAGAATTGGGTGGCCTCAAAGCCAATCATTGAACATTCTAGTTCATATTATTAATAAAGGTAATAATTTCTTCATTTATAGTTCTCGTAAATTAACTATCGTAATGAAGGTCCATAGACAAATATAGGGGATATTGAATCATGATGAGATCATGATAGTGAGAACAATATTCTTAGTTACTTGACTTAAACAGTTCTCGATCATAAGATATTTGAGATGGACATTAAATATCCGATAAGATCGACACAAGTTATCTCTGCTCATGCGATGAGGGTGAATGATCTCACATTCACTCGTGTGGTGACACTAAGACAAACTTGTGGGTGCTCATTAGAGAATGAGTTCACTGAACAGATCCGAATAAGAATTCCTGGATAGTAATTATGCTTATTAGTAAACCAGGGAATTCAATCGTTGCAGTAGCACAGTTGGTCCTTTTACCTGAGTCACCAATGATACCCTACTTGTAGACCATTGTGTCTTGATTCTCTGACTTATAGACTTTAACCATTAAGTCCACGATAGTCAATCTCTCAGATACAGTGGAAAGCTTGCGAAAGTAATTGAGTGAACAACAAGGGGTCACTCACTTTTGCTATAAGACTGGAGAGAGAATGTCCTATGGATGTGTACACAGAAATCCCTGGCCAGGGTCAAATGAAAGAGATGTCTTTCTAGAAATTAATTGAGTACTGGAATCCATCTAAATAATGTGATAGAGGGTTTGACTGTAAAACCATACCCTTGTGTTATTGGGACATTAGATGAGTGAAGGATTTTATCTGTGCGGTATCTGCAGATGGAAATGTTCAAATAAAGGGAATAATATCCCTTATATCTTTTGGGATCATGAGGTAGTGTTTGGTACTGTTCATGGTCAGAAGGTCAAGTGGATTAATCATCGGATGATAAACCACTTATTTATTGAATTAATTATTTAACATATGTTGTTTAAATAATAATTAATAAACATTAAACTTTAGAATTAGTTCTATGTTTAATGGGCTTAAAACCGGACTGATATATGGGCCTAGAGGGTCACACACATAAGAGTTCTCGTTAGACGGTGAGAGATGTTAAACATTATGGTTATCTGGGTTTTTATGAAAAGCCGCAGGATAAATATGAATATTTAATGGAGAATTATCCAAGGCTAAGCTCTTGGATAATCATGAGAATTAATTCTTGTGCTTATCCTTATTTCTTATATAAGGAGGTCAAGGGGAGGGGTGGATAGAGTTGGACGTACACATCCACTTCTTGGAGTTTCTCTCTCCTCTATCCCTCTCCTTCTCTCTCTTGAAGTAGGTAGATCTCTCTCTCTCTCCGCGCATGGTGGATTTGAGATCGGGTCCAAGTACTCAAGCCAAGAAGGAAATCGCGTCTGCGACGGGAGCTCGTGTGGATACCTCTAGAGATCGTGCGCGTGCGCGATTACCGAATCGGACGAATCCACGGGAGATTCGAAACCCCGCAAATGTGAAGAATAGTTCTTCCCGTGTTTATCTTATTGTCCGTTTTACGATCCCAGCAACCGATACACATAGGAATCATTTAATTTCCGCTGTGTTTTAGGCGATTCCTTACAGATTATGTGACAAACAAAATATTAAAATAAAATCGTGATCGCGAGAAACTTAAAAGTTTCAAAAGAAAGATCGCTTACCTCTTCTAATTTGGGAGATTGGTTCTTCGTTCCTTCGCTTTGGCCGGCCAAAAAGAAAGAGCCCTTTTCTCGTTCTCTTGCTTTTATATTGGTTTCTTGATTTGTTGTTCCAAAACTTCTTCTTTGAATCTCTTTTCTTTCTTCTTTGAATCTCCTTTGTACCTTGCAAGAAAGATGAGAATAAACAAGAAAAGATCTAATTAGAACTAAAGTAGAGAGTAGTATCTATTCTATTAATGAATTCAAACATACAACTAAACTAAGCTACTTACTTGTTTTGGGCTCTTTAAACCCCTAACATGAACATGGGTTTGGAAAAGGATGTGTTGAGTGTGTATAACATGAAGTGATGAGATGAATAACTTTGAAAACTAGTGATTAAACTATATGAAATCAATGAAAAACTAGAAAGAAAACTAGAAAGGAAGATGATTTGTTGACCCCTCTATAGCCATGGTCTTCAAAAGCTTCAAAAGATGAAGAGGGTGATGAGAAATATGCCTTAGATGAAGCGCCTCTTGCTGTCCACATTTTCCTCCTTGAGAGCCTTCAAATACCTTGCCATGAGCTCCAAAATCACCAATTGCCAACCATTTTCAAAGGTCAAAGGGATATTATAGTTATAAGAATAGGTTTTAGGGTGTTTTGACCTTCAAAAGGACTCTCTCCCGCAAGTGGACTTATCTTGGATGAGCATGGAGGAGTTTGAAGCTTTCCCAACCTCGGAAACCAGATTATCTCGGGCAAATCATGTTTATTAGGAAACTCTCAAATCACATCGCTCAGATGGGACGTCATTTGGCTAATTAAATTGGGCAAAATAAAAAAGAAATCCGAAAAGAAAACTAAAAAAGATTAGGAAACCTAAATCGCGTCTCCCTAGAGTGACATGCTTTAGACAATTAGGAAATTAATTTGAATTAAAAATCAGAAACCTAAACGGATTAGGACCTAAAATGCATCTCCCTTAGGTGACGCTATTCAATTAAATCTATCTGAATTTAGGAATTTAATTCCGAACTGATTTCTGTTCGGAATTTAAATAGCATCGACCTTTAGCGACGCTAATTAACAAATTTCGAGAAAAATCAATAAAAATTAATTAATGATTAAACATCAGATCATTTTGGACATTATAATTGTGACATGAAATTTACTCAATATGAGGTCAAAATTAGCATGTCTACAGCTGCCCCACCTTGGCATAGACTGCAAGAGAGTGCAATAGAATGGAATGTACTGAAAAGGTGATGCCAAGGTGTGATGAGACACACTCTCAATATCATATGATGATAATTTTTCTTAAAATGATTAATGAAATAACTCAAAGATGTCAATGGAATCAATTCTGTCTGGATAAGATGGACAAAGGAAATAAAATAAGGTCGATCAACCTCCATGAGGGGAAGTACCCTAGGTCACAAACCTTACAGGTTTCATCATGGAGAGCGATTACCAGCCAATGTGGATGTACTACAACCATGATGGATCTTAAAAGGAAACAAGAAATATTTGAGATAAAGATCTAAGCAAGGATAGAATTCCAAAGATATCTTCAAGAAAACCTCAAAGATAATTGAGAGATCAATTCAGAATGGAATATTTCATATCACGTTGGGATTTATTTGATCAATAGTCTGAAATTTAATCAATAACTAATTTTTACTACAATGATTTCAAAGTCCTATATGATGCATGCTGGGCTAAAGAAAAATTAAAATAAAATAAAATATTAATTATTTAAAGATAATATTATTAAATTGTCATTGATGAGTCAAGATACCAGTCTTGTAATTTAGTGCTAAGCCGAGGCTCGTTTGTCCACGCACTGTTTCACAAAAGTGGAACCATCGTCCCCATCAATCGACAATCTAACGGTCTATCGATATGATTAAGAATTCCCTGGAATTATCACTATTTTTGTTGAAGGGGAACTCAAATTTCAGTTTCATCAAAACCTCAAGGTCCTTGATACTCTAATAAGTATTTAATATATAATAATGATAATGCAAATTAATTATATAAAGGAATACAAGGATAGAGATAACCGTCTTTTTAGTCACGGTTAGGACTCAGTGAAACTCCCATGGTGAGACCTAAATAAAATTTCAGCTTCTTTTCTTGAATTTTCCTGCACTCAGAATTTGTCTGTAACTTCAAGTAAACAGTAATCGACATTAAATATCATCAATTATGAATTTTTAGATAAATAAAAGAAATTCAAAAAATTCATCAAATGGCGTCGCTCTTTATAGACGTCATTTAAATGACGTCTCCCCGTCCAGACGCTAATTAACTTACAGAAATTGTTGTTTGTTCTGACTTCAATCCGAACTCTACTTTCCTTCATGCACATCCTTCTTCCAATTCGGAAAGGGCTTCCCAACTTCGCAAATCCTTCTATAAAATCTCCCTTTGGAGATGACTTCGCTGCAGGTCCAGCTGCGCATTGCTGAGCACGAGCGCCGCAGTGTGGAGGAATGGTACCGGCGAGCACGTCAGCAGGCTTAAAAGCGAGGACATGGGAGCACTTTCACTGCCAGTGTTGTCGTATCTTCGGGCCAGGCTGGGCCGAGTTCAATGGGACCACCACCACCACCTTCCAAGATGCTAGAGGTACCAAATGAAGCGTAGAGCCAATATGATGAAGGTGCAGTCAGTCGTAAGGGCTGCTTTGTTGTATCTTCTTTTTCTTTTCTTTTTTTTTTGTAGTCTTGCTGATGGACTTCTCATCTTGGTACAAAACTTTTGGCATATATGAATGAAATCCCTTCATACTTGATTCTTCTGTTGACTTTCCTTTTACACCTATGTCATTTGCATGGCTTGACAAGCATGTTAAATATCCATTCTAGCTTAGCCCCTTGCCCAGTTAAGTAACCGGCTACTTGATCCTATCCTTGGTAGAAGGGTCAAGGGAAGAAGCCTTTATTTAATGAAGGAGAATAAAGATAATTAGAGGGAAACTAAATGGTAAAATGCAACATAGAAGCATGCAAATGCTCGGTGAAAAATAAAAAGGATGCAACACTCATGATCTGACAAGCAAATGCTAATTGAAATATTTTTGGTTTTACAATTGCAATCGAAATATCTATTTTTTTTGGTTTTGAAATATTCATTTTTTTGTGGTTTTGCCATATTCAATTATTGTGTGGTTTTGAAATATTCAATTTTTTTTTTGTGATTTTAAAATATTCATTTTTTTTAATTTTGAAATATACAATTTTTTTGTGGTTTTGAAATGTTCAATTTTTTTTTTCATTTTCAAATATTCATTTGTTCTTAAAGACCAGTTTGGTACATGCATCAAAAGAGCTTACTTATTCGTCATCCTAAGTCCCTAATCATTCTTTAATAACCTAATCCAGGTTTATCGTGATTTTATTGTGCTTGTATCCTCGATCCCATTTGATGATTCGACCCTTAGTTAACTTATCCGGGTTTATCGTGATTTTATTGTGCTTCTATCCTCGATCCCATTTGATGATTCGACCCTTAGTTAACTTAGGCCATTCTTTAAGCTTGGAATACATCCCTTAGAGAGAAAGGAAGAAAGGGTCTAGAAAGCTCTCGAGAGGGTTTTGAAGACTCAGGAAGATGTCCGTCCTTTACCCTATTATCCGTTGGGGTTCGGTCATTTTCACTTTGCGGGGTATTTTCGACCTTGCGCTCCCTTTCATTTGAATCTATGGCCTTTTGATTTGACATTTGTGGCCTTTTGTGCTTGATTTGGCTTTTGCCTTTCTGATTTTTCTTTTGTGGGGTGGATATTTTCTTTTCCCCCTTTTTTTTATGATGGCATCCTACTAAGACAGGGGGTATTTTTAGTAGTCTATCCTGAACCTCGTTCCGACATCGCAAGCCGAGTATAAAAAGGAGTAATAAAGCCAAACTGGGTTGTACTTTTACACTCTCGGTCAAGCTGTTAGTTTTCCTTGGACTTCACATCTCTTGTTACTCGAGGACAAAGCATGTTTGTGTGTGTATAATGCACCTGAATTAGGCTATCGAAGACTAATAAGGGAATTTGAGATTTCAAATTTTCTGACTCCACTGGTCTTTGCCCATGCTAATCGTCACACCTAATTTAAGGATAATATTTCTTAGGATGGAAACCATTCTAGGGATGAGATAATTCTTGCCCTTCTGTATTAACTAAGCGATAAGCGTTACCAAGAAAAGCATGTGAGATAACATAAGGTCCTTCCTAGTTGAGGTGGAGCTTAGAACGTAGACCACCCGACTTCATGAAGATTCTTTTTACAACTATTTCACCGACTTTGAACTAACGTTCAATGACTTTCTTTTGATAAAAATGGGCTAATCTATTTTGATATACTCGTGCATGATTAGCGGCTGACCATCTCTTCTCGTCTAAAAGTTTCAATTGAGCAAAGAGTGGAGAGCGATGCTCATCAATGGAAAACTCCTTATTCAATCGTACTCTTAATGACGGGATGAGAACTTCATATGGAACTACCGCCTCTATTCCAAATGTTAAGGAATATGGGGTCTGCCTTGTGGGTGTGTGGATTGAAGTTTGGTATGCCCATAGAGCCTCAATTAATTTTTCTGGCCAGTCTATGTATTGATTAGGTTTACACGTTTTCTTGATGAGTTTTATCAAAGTCTTGTTAGTTGCCTCTCCTTGGCCATTGCCTTGCGGATAATATGGAGACGAATGATGCAATGCAATGCTAATTGATCGGTAATGACAGATTTTTCAAGGAGGAACTTGATATGATTCATCCTAGCGATGAGATGGACTTAATGGGCCAGGAAATAATGCTTTAGCTTATGAACTACCTAGACTAATGCAGCACATGTTTTCTCCATCGCTGTATACCTCTCTTCAGCGAGGTTGATAAGTTTAAAGTATAGGCTACCCTCTCCTTTCCTTCTTCGTCCTCTTGTACTAGGACAACCCCCACCGAATCATCCAGGATAGAAATATATAGAATTAAAGGTTTATCTGGAGATGGTGGTCTCAAGACAGGAGGGCTAGCCAAATACTTTTTCAATTCATCGAATGCCTCCTGACACTTATCGTCCCAATCAAATTTGACTCATGGCTTAGTAAGCTCGTAGAAAGGCTTACACCTTTGTCAGTACTGGGAGACAAAGCGGTGAATAAATTACAACCTCCCAATCAATCCTCTCATTTTTTTCAAATTCTTGAGAGGTGGCATTTCAATAATAGCTTTAGCCTTGTTAGGATCGATCTCAATGCCCCGTTTGCTGACAATGAACCCTAACAACTTCCCCGATGAGACACCAAATATGCACTTCCTTAGATTCATTTTCAACTGGTATTCCCTCGATCTTTCCAAAACCTTTGCCAGAATTTCAGCATGCTCAGCTATAGTGTTAGATTTAACCAGAAGATAATCCACATATACCTCTAAGTGGGCATGCATCATATCATGGAATATAGCCATCATAGCCCTTTGATACGTGGCTCCAACATTCTTCAATCCAAATGCATGACAACATAACAATAAGTACCCCAAGGAGTAGTAAATGATGTTTTATGTTGATCATCTTCTGCCAATTTAATTTGATTGTATCCTAAAAAGCCATCCATAAATGACAGAGTTTTAAATCCAGTTGTGTCATCAATCAGCACATCTATATGAGGTAGTGGGAAATTATCCTTAGGACATGTCCGGTTCAAATTTCGAAAGTCAATACAGATCCTGACCTTACCATCCTTTTACATGACCGGAACTATGTTAGCCACCCATTGCGGATAGAGGACAACTCTAATAAATTTGGCTTTATGCAGCATATCGACCTCTTCCTTCATCTTCAAAGCCATTTGTGGGTGGAATCGCCTTAACTTCTATTTGACCGAACTAGCTCCATCTTTCAATGTTAATCGATGCTCCACTAGGGAAGAATCTAACCCCAACATATCTTCATAGCTCCAAGCGAAAGTGTCCTTGTAATCTCTAAGAACTTGAACCAATGCCTCTTCATTTGATCTGGAAAGACTTTGACTAATGAGGACAATCCTAGGTTCTTATTGTTAGTCTTAGGTGGCCTACAAGCCAATATGACTTTGTAATCTCGTTCACATTTATTAATATAATGGCATAATATTCATTGTGTGTAAATCGTATTAATTATCGTCTCATAATGAAGTCCGTGAATATGTGCGATAGTGATCATATTATGTTGAGATCATACTAATGAGACTGATCACTTAAACACACATATTCTTAATCGTTCCTAGTCGGAAGATATCCGAGAAGGACATCGGATATCCGGTTAGACTAGTACAGATTACTCATGCTCATGCGATGAGGGTGACTGATCTCATAAGTCACTTGTGTGGAGACACTAAGGTGAATCTGTAGGTGCTCATCGGAGAATGAGTTAACTGAATTGATCCGATTGAATCGCTGGATAGTACTGCACCTCACTGTCAACCAGCTTGATTCTATTGTCGCAGTTGCGTGGATGGTCCTCAGACCTTAGACACCAAAGACACCTTGACGGTGGACTTCTGTGCTTTGACCTTGGTTTATGAATCTCTAGCCACGGGATTCTAAACAGCCAAGGATCGGGTACAGCGGAATACCGTCGAAGGGAATTGTATGTCAATAAGGAATCATTCGCTCTCGATATGATGAGAGAGAATGCTCTAGGAAGGATGCGCGGAAGTCCCTGGCCAGGGCGGACGATAATATCGGGAAAGGAGTTTTCCGATATTCATCAGCGGCATCCAATCCAAGTGAGTCGACCGGTTAGGGTTTGACAGTACGCCATACCTTGAGTTGACTCGAGAGCATTGTACGAATGAAGGACTATATCCACGCGGTAACTGTCGGCGGAAAGGTTCCAAGAGTGGGTTACTTAACCCCGATACCTTCCGGGTTCACACGGTGTTGCTTGGCACCCAACGTGATCGGAAGCCCGGTCGAATTCGATGTGCGACATCAATTTGATAGATTAATTAATTAATAAAGAGTTATTAATTGATTAATAAAGCCAATAAGGAGTTACTGAGCTTATTGGGCTATTATCCGGACTGGTAATTGGGCCTAGAGGGTCACACGCAAATGATTCTCAAGGCGATGGATAAATAAGTGGGTTTTATACAAACTGGAGATTTTTATGAAAAACCGCGCGGTTAGTATAAAATGTAGCGAACGAGTTGAGCTGGCCAAGCTACCCCTAACCATAGCCGCCCGTGCTCTGTTTCTCTCTCTCTTTGGCGTTCCAGACAGATCCGGATCTGCTCCGCCGCTTCTCCGACTCCCGTTTGACGGGAAATCGTTCGTACGTTGCGGCGACCGGCGGAGGTTTCGTGGGCTGTGAAGAACGATGAACGCGAGGATATCCATCGCGGGGAGGATCGCGTAGACTCTGCTAGAGGCCGGGCGCTTGCGCAGCTTGCGGTGTCGCATCGACGGAACCAAACGGTTGCAGATTCGAATCCGCACACGGTAAGACCTTGATACTATGATTATCGGTTTTATTTATTCGAAACGGGAAAAACGGATCGCTGTTTTTATCTTATTTTCCGCTGCATGAGCGATCCGGAGAAACTCGAGAAGCCAACAGTGGTATCAGAGCCAAGTTCCACTATTTCTCGTCCCGTTTCGGTCTCCAAAATTAATATTTCTTGAAGTTATTCCATGCATGAGTTCCGTAAATAATTAGATCCCTGTTTATACGATGAACTAAACAAACATAATTTGATTATTTTTCTGCTATTTTCGGAATTATGTTTGGGGATTTTTTCGATGTTCTTTATGAGATGAGGAACGAAGGGGATGGCTTTGTTTGGTATTCCCAAGGGTTGGGTGGAAGACAGAGGCCCCGGATGGTTTGGGGATAGTCACCAAAACCCACTGTGCGCTCCTCATCGACGCCAGAGAGGGAGATGGAGGGACCATTAACAACTTCTCCTCCTCTCTTTTGCTGTTTTGGAACCGTTTTAAAGGGGGCATAGTGGGTCGGGCTGTAGCTTTGAGGGCCCTCTCCTGCCTGAGCTCGCCGGTGCCGGTGTGTCCGTACGGGGCCGGGAAGCCGGCCGCTGGGGGCCCTTGCTACATCTTCTTGCCGCCGGTCTGCACCTGCAATTAGGGTTTTGCGGGGCTCGGTTGTTGCAGGTGGGGGAGGAAAGATGCCGGCCCGACCAATTCGACTGGTCGGGTCCTGCTGGGCCGGGCCGAGCCCAGGCGCCATATTGCGCAGCGCCTGGTTCGACCCTGGCTCAGCAGGGTCCGAGCCAGGGCTTGATCTTAGTGGGCTGGGCCCATTTTCAATTAAAACTCCTTCTTTTAATCCCCATTTAAACCTAATTAAGCCCTTTGACCCAATTGATATATGATTATATTTTAAATTTAAATTTCAAAAATGTTTTGAAAATTAATTTTTTTTTATCTAATATTATTGATTTGGGTTACTAATGGTTTTGAAATCATTATTAACAAATTGTTGCTATAGATTTAAATTAGTTATTAATTTAAATGTTAAATTAATAATTAATTTTATTAGACTAATTTAAGTGTTAAATTAGTTATAATTATTTAATTTAAATTAATTATTAATTTAAGTGTTAAATTGATAGTTAATTTTTAATTAAGTAATCTAATGGTTTAATTGGAAGTCAGTTATTAATCAATTGATGTTAATTATTGGTTTAAGAGTTAAATGAATAATTAACATTAATACAACTAATCTAAGAGTTAGTTGAAGGTAAGTCTAAGGTACAATATAATGAGGATGATGATCCTAAAACCTACCAGGCGGCCATAGAAGGTCCAGAAGCCGGGAAATGGCGAGAAGCCATGAACTTAGAAATCCAGTCCATGTACACCAACCAAGTTTGGAACTTGGAGGACTTGCTCGAGGGTATTGTACCCATCGGATGCAAGTGGATCTTTAAGAGAAAGATCGGTGCTGATGGACGGATCGACACTTATAAGGTAAGGTTGGTGGCAAAGGGATATCGTCAAAGGCAAAGAATTGACTATGACGAGACTTTCTCACCAGTTGCCTTGATAAAGTCGATCAGAGTTCTACTCGCCATTGCTGCACATTTTGATTATGAAATGTGGCAGATGGATGTGAAGACTGCCTTCCTCAATGGTAACCTTGAGAAAGAGGTATATATGATACAACCAGAAGGTTTCACATCCAAAGAATCTCCAGATAAAGTGTGCAAGCTTCGGAGGTCCATTTATGGACTGAAGCAAGCTTCCCGGAACTAGAATATAAGATTTGACGAGGCTGTCAAGTCTTATGACTTCATTAAGAATGAAGATAAGCCATGTGTGTACAGGAAGACCAGTGGGAGCGCAGTCACTTTCTTAGTTTTTTACGTAGATGACATACTACTCATTCATCAGTAAAGATCTGGCTGACGAAAAACTTCTCCATGAAGGATTTAGGAGAAGCATCCTACGTATTGGGAATACGGATCTATCGAGATAGATCAAAGAGGATGCTTGGAATGACCCAATCCTTGTACATAGATACTATAGTCAAAAGGACATGAAAAATTCCAAGAGAGGTCTCATACTGATGAGACATGGAATTAGTCTCTCAAAGGAGCAGTCTCCTAAGACTCCTAATGAGAGGGCACTCATGGATAGAGCACCCTATGCCTCTGCCATAGGATCTACCATATATGCCATGCTATGTACAAGGCCTGATGTTGCATTTGCTCTAAGTGTTACGAGCAGATTTCAGGCTGATCTAAGTGAAGAGCACTGAAAGGCAGTGAAATGTATCCTTAAGTACTTGAGAAGAACTAAGGATATGTTTCTTGTCTATGGAGGAGGTGACTTGAAACAGTGAGACTTTTCTGACTCGAGTTTACAGTCAGATCCAGATGACAGCAAGTCTACATTTGGATTCGTGATTACTTTGAACGGAAGGGCAGTGTGTTGGAATAGTTCCAAGCAAGCAACCACTACAGATTCGACGACTGAAGCTGAGCACATCGCTGCAGCTGAAGCTTTCAAGGAAGCAGTGTAGTTGAAGAAGTTCATCACCGACCTTGACATAGTTCCCTGCATCTTTGATCATGTTTCGCTGTTGTGCGACAACAATGGGACTATTGCACAAGTGAAAGAGCCGTGGTCTCATCAGAAATCGAAAGATGAAGTAGAGGAAAGAGTTCCATCTGTCGACAATATAGCAGATCCACTGACAAAGTCGTTGGCTAAAATTGTGTTTGAGCGTCACCTAGAGTCTATAGGCTTACTGTATAAAAGTGATTGGCTTTAGTCCAAGTGGAAGATTGTTAGTCTTAGGTGGCCTACAAGCCAATATGACTTTGTAATATTGTTCACATTTATTAATATAATGGCATAATATTCATTATGTGTAAAACGTATTAATTATCGTCTTATAATGAAGTCTGTGAATATGTGCGATAGTGATCAGATTATGATGAGATCATACTATTGAGAATGATCACTTAAACACACATATTCTTAATCGTTCCTAGTCGGAGCATATCCGAGAAGCACATCGGATATCCAGTTAGACTAGTACAAATTACTCCTGCTCATACGATGAGGGTGACTGACCTCATAAGTCACTTGTGTGGAGACACTAAGGCGAATTTGTAGGTGCTCATTGGAGAATGAGTTCACTGAACTGGTCCGACTGAATCGCTGGATGGTACAATATCTCACTGTCAACCAACTTGATTCTATTGTCGCAGTTGCGTAGATAGTCCTCGGACCTGAGACACCAAAGACACCTTGACGGTGGACTTCTGTGCTTTGACCTTGGTTTATGAATCTCTAGCCACGGGATTCTAAACAGCCCAGGATCGGATACAGGGGAATACCGTCGAAGGGAATTGTGTGTCAATAAGGAATCATTCGCTCTCGGTACGTTGAGAGAGAATGCTCTAGGAAGGATGCGCGGAAGTCCGTAGCCAGGGTGGATGATAATATCGGGAAAGGAGTTTTCCGATATTCATCAACGGCATCCAATCCAAGTGAGTCGACCGGTTATGGTTTGACAACACGCCATACCTTGAGTTGACTTGAGAATATTGTACGAATGAAGAACTATATCCACGCGGTAACTGTCGACGGAAAGGTTCCAAGAGTGGGTTACTTAACCCCGATACCTTCCGGGTTCACGCGGTGTTGCTTGGCACCCAACGTGATCGGAGGCCCGGTTGAATTCGATGTGCGACATCAATTCGATTGATTAATTAATTAATAAAGAGTTATTAATTGATTGATAAAGCCAGTAAGGAGTTACTGAGCTTATTTGGCTATTAACCGGACTGATAATTGGGCCTAGAGGGTCACACACAAATGATTCTCAAGGTGATGGATAAATAAGTGGGTTTTATACAAATCCGGGATTTTTATGAAAAACCGCGCGGTTAGTATAAAATGTAGCGAACGGGCTGAGCAGGCCAAGCTGCTGCTAACCCTAGTCACCCTTCCTCTGTTTCTCTCTCTCTCTGGCATCTCAGATAGATCCGGATCTACTCCACCGCTTCTCCGACTCCCGTTCGACGGGAAATCATCCACGCGTTGTAGCGATCGTTGCGGCAACCAGCGGAGGTTTCGTGGACTGTGAAGAACGATGAACACGAGGATATCCGTTGCGGGGAGGATTGCGTGGACTCCGCTTAAGGCCGGGCGCTTGCGCGGCTTATTGTGTCGCACCGACGGAACCAAACGGTTGCGAATTCAAATCCGCATACGGTAAGACCTTGATAATATGATTATCGGTTTTATTTATTCGAAACGGGAAAAATGGATCGCTATTTTTATTTTATTTTCCGCTGCGTAAGCGATCCGGAGAAACTTGAGAACCCAACACTTCTTCGGTTCCTAGATTGATCTCCTTTGTTGGCTCTTTTACAACAGCCGAGGATTCATCAAATCTCTTCTCCCCACAAGCATACGCCTCGGTCGTGTCCTCATCTTCTTCTTCTTCGACGACGGGGTCCTTCTCATGTACCAGCTCGTATACCCCATACCCGTCATCAACCAACTCATCTGCCTCAGACTCTTCTAACAACTGGATAGGATTCTCTAATAATTGAAGGATTTGATAGAATGGAAAACACTTAGAAGCTAATTCCTAGAGGTATCTATTGGGAATTTGTCTACCCTTAGACTTCCTAGACATCCTAATTTGACCAACTTCATTAGAGTACATAACTTCATTAAACTGCCTACCACTAGACTCATTATCCTGACCTAGGGAGGACGAAGAAGGATAAAAATCATTGAATACATGAGGGAATACAGGCGAATCCTCCCGAGGAGAGGGGCAGAGTAGATCTAGAAAAGAATCCTGCCCGAGTGACCTGCGCGATGGGGTACATTCAAGGAAGTAGTAGGATGTTTCCTTAACGAGGATTTGTGAGGAGGAAGTTGCCAAATTGGCATTTTTTTTAAAAAAAATTGGGTATTAAGCATGAAACAAGAATGGATTTGAAAAGGAGGGGAATGTGATGGAGAAAACGGCATCATTGCCAAGAGATTAGGGGGGTCATACAATAATATGTCCTAGATCAGATCATGGATCCTTTCCAGATCGACAGGAATCCGAGGTAAAATGTCTTGAGGGGACAGAGTGATGATGATGGAAGGAGCCCGAGGTATATCTTCAGTGATGACCCTCGACCAAGTCGGGGTCAAGAACATAGTACGAAATAAAGTATGGAGGGCAAACATATGATATGGATAACTGGCCCTCCAGAGGTGATCAGTTGTCAAACCAGCTTCATAGGGGTCATCTAGCTCCCCTTTATTTGTCTCCTCATTTAGCAAGATTCTCTTGTCAAAGATGGCTCCAGGCCCCTCTATCAGCTCATCTATCGGTGGTGGCCACTTTGGTTCAGAGGGATGAAGGAATAATTTGTTCAGTGCAATATACAAATCCCTCGTGTCGAACCAGCGATACCACTCGCATTCTGGATCTTGAATTTTCCTCCTTTTCATCTGCCGCAGTGCCTCCAAGGACAAGTACATAAGTAACTGAGAGCAGTGTCTAGCCAGATCTCTGCCATATATGTCGTGTAGGTCGAAGTGGGAAGTGATTACTACTGTGTTATCATTATTGTTTAGAATTACGAGCCCCTTAATGAAATGAGTTGACAAAGTCCAAGTTAGGGGTTCCCGATTTTCTTTGTACGGCGTAACCATTGTCTTCCATGTCTTACGACCGATTTCGTCTTCCTGCTGCTGAGCAATGTTGTGCCTCACCCTTACTGGCCTATAGCCCATACCGTTACCAGGTGCTCTTTTGTTATCTTTAATAGGCGTGGTTTTGCCCTGCAGTTGTATGCCTAGGCCATTTCCAGGCTGATAACCGCCCTTCATCATTATATCCCAGCCAAGTCTACTCATGAACTTCCCCCTTTTCACAGCATCGACTGGACCAGAAATAGGTATGGTGGCTTTCAAAGGATCGGCCGATGGAAGGTAGACCTGTAATACCGACAGAATAGGTTGTCAACTAGGTAAGGGAGTCGACTCGATATTCAGAGTGTGAGTAGCAGCAAGGATAGGCATGCTCGTTACTTTGATGATCCGTCCTTTACAAGGAAACTTGAGGCATTGATGGTTCGTCGATGGAATTGCTTCAAGTGATTTGATATAGGGACGGCCAAGTATGCCTTTCAGCGAAGGGTCGATCTTAAGAATATGGAACTCGAGCTCGGCATGACAAACATGACCCAACTCCACCTTTAAATAAACCATGCCTAGAGGGGAACGGGTAGAGTTATCGTAAGCAATGACAGAGTGTCATGCCCCAGCTCAATAATCCATAATATACAAGGTAATTATAGAGATGGCCAAAGCGCAACAGGGAAAAAAGACCCCTCAGAGCAAATAATTGGGAGAATACTATGTTTCAAATCGAAGTGTAGTATAAAAATTTGTAAAAGAAATCTAAATACTAAGGAAGTTCCACCATTCACAACATTATACCAAAGCGCTGCATAGTAGATTGTCAATTTTACATGTCAGGATCTTCATTGTACATTCTAAGAAAAACAAAAGCATAAGTATATGCATGGTTCAATCATTTATGCTCGCCCAAAAAGAGATATCATCTTATGCGAACTTTGAATGACCCCACTTCAAACTCACTCTGGTTCTCCGTCTATCCGATCACTTGAAAAGAAATAGGCGTGAGTAACAAAGAAATGGTAAATTAGTATGCAGATGAGGTTGCTTTCATAAGAATTTGCCAACCAAATAATTGTAGCAGAATATGTACATTACATAAGAAAATTAAAAATAACATAAAACAAAACTATCACATAATACATAATTGTATGCCAATAAGGAAATTGAGATACATGATTCATAATATCATGCTAACTCTGAACAAACCTACACAAGCTTGTCAATATATGAAGAGGGCCAAAATACAGAACATAATACATAAATTAATTTTAATAAGTTGATTTACTGAAATGACAGATAGATTGCAAGATATAAAATTTGTTTTTCAGACCATAGGTTCCCACTTATTATAGAAGTGCCCGGACACACATCCAACCGCCACTATGAACCAAAAACAGAATACAAAAACTAAGCTCCTAGGCACGTACCGAGCCAAGTCATGGGCGTAGCGCTACCCCGAGAGTCATCACCCCACCTTAGCAAAAATCCTGAAAATTTTACATATTATACTAATTCACATTAGGTACATCTTGTAAACATGTGGGCTCAAATGGCCCTCCACAAAGATAACAGAAAATAAAACATAAGGGTGTACTATCCCTGAGTTACTGAAATGTCAGAGTAGAATATGAACCCTACTACACACCAGGAACCATTATCATGTGAATATAAAAATCATTGAAACTTTTTATAGAAATGTATAATAATGCAACTATTTTGTCATAAATATTTCAGATCATTTTGTAAAAAATATAAATTACTAAAATTCACGTTCTTACATGCTATCAAATGCAATCTGAAAACTGTATCTACAAATTATACCATGTTATCCGACATAGAAGCATCACCAAAAGAATATAAAAATTCATGAAACTTTTTATGGAGATGTATATTAGTATGGGTATTATGGCATAAAAATTTCATATTATTTTGTGAAGTATATAAATTACTACAATTCACGTTGTAACATTCTATCAAATGAAATCCGAAAACTGCATCTACATATTATATCCTGCTACTTGACCTGGAACCATCATCATATGAATATCAAAATTCATGCAACATTTTTTGAAGATTTATACTAGTATGACTATGTCATAAAACTTTCAGATTATTTTGTGAAACATATAAATAACGAAAATTCATGTTCTAACATGCTATCAAATGAACTCAGAAAGTTGTATTTGAAAATCACAGTCTTATTCATAACCTAGAAGTATCACCATATGAACATCAAAATTTATGACAATTTTTCTGGAGATGTCCAATCCTTTCATAGTTATGTCATAAAAATTTTATAAATTTTATCTACAAAATAAAATCATAAAAATTTGAATGTTACCCTACTGTCATAAGAGTTATAGAAATATCTGGGTTGCAGAAATTTAACTTCTACTATGCTTAATCTATTCTAGGCTTTTAAAAATTTAAATCCCTACATCATTCAACTATTTCACACCTAAGAACTTCACAATAACATATAATTTGAAGATATAAAAAAATATATTATAGATTTATTTATTTCCTATGATTAACTAAGTTAAACTGTTATGAAACTAGCACCCATGTAACCTACCTTCTTCAAGAACACCAAGAACTCTTCAAGAGTACCAAAAACCCTCAAGGATGGCCTTCCAAATACTTCCCTTGCGACATTTTGGTGTAGAGAAAATGGCAAACCAAGGTCAAAACCCAAGTTAGTGTCCTTTAAATATGAAGGGTTTAGTTAGTCTTACCATGTTTAGTTAGAAGAGTTTAAAATCGATTAATTCTAACTATCCAAATTACATTAACTTAGCCATCCCACTAACTTTAACCAAGGTTAATACTAACTTTGACCATTCCACTAACTTTAACCAAGGTTAAACTAACTTCACCATCCCACTAACTTTAACTAGGGTTAATACTAACTTTGACCATCCTATTATCTAATAAAATACTAATATTTCTAGGATAAGCAGTAATTAATAAAATACAAATATCTAACTATAGATTTTAGTTTTCTACTATATAAATTAATTATTCATCAATTGATCATCCTACTTTTAATAATTGCATACTTATCCATAACCTCTAATTAATCATTTTAATGTAAATTTGATTATTATTTACACTAAATTTTCTATCACAATTGATAATATCTAATTATTCTATGGGATTTAACCAACCAAGTTTAATCTTTATGCATATCTTAACATACATAATGTATTAGATCAAAATTAATTAACAACATAATTATGCTAATTACATGCTAATAATCGAATGTTACATATTCTCTCCTCCTTAAAATATTTTTTTCCTCAAAATTGAATATTCTCACCTGAATAGTTTTGGATACTTTGTCTGCATATTCTCCTCCAATTCCCAAGTAGCCTCTTCCATTGAGTGATGACGCCATAACACCTTGACCATGGGAATGCTCTTTGACTTTAATTCTTGCACCTTTAGATCTAGAATATGAATAGGTTCTTCTTCAAATGTCCAATCATCTTTAATTTCTAATACAATGTTGTCAATAACATGACCTGGGTCATACACATACTTTCTCAACATTGATACATGAAAAACATTATGAACTCTAGCAAACTTAGGTGGCAACGCTAACTGGTAAGCTACTCTGCCCACCCGAGCTAGAATCTGAAATGGCCCAATGTAACGTGGGTTCAGCTTCCTACGTTTACCAAACCGAATCACACCTCTAGTAGGAGAGACTTTTAAGAATACCTGTTCACCCTCTGCAAACTCTAGATCTCTCCTCTGGTTATTAGCATATTGCATTTATCGATTCTGAGCTACTAATAACCGCTGCCTGATAGTCTTGATCTTCTCAGTGCAATCTTGAATCGCTTCTGGCCCCACCAACCTATCATCATTGTCCTCATGCCAACATAGTGGGGATCTACAAGGTTGACCATACAGTGCCTCAAATGGAGTCATACCAATACTGGAATGGTAATTCTAGGTGAATTCTACAAAGCTAAGTGCCAGTCCCAACTGTCCTTCCAATCAAGACTGCATGCTCTAAGTATATCCTCCAATGTTTGAATGGTACGTTCTGACTGACCATCCGTTTGAGGATGAAATGCTGGACTAAATCTCAATTGAGTTCCTAAAGTTGATTGCATACTCTTCCAAATTCGTGATGTGAATCTCGAATCCCTATCAAATACAATGGTCTTGGGAATTCCATGGAGCTTTGCAATCTTATCAATGTACAACTGTGCCAAGCTCTCTACGGGCTGAAACTATTTAATTGGTAGAAAATGAGCTGATTTAGTAAGTCGATCAACCACTACCCAAATAGCATCATGCTGCCTTTTAGTTCGCGGCATACTTACAACAAAGTCCATGGTCAAGTCTTCTGACTTCATCTGTGGGATCTCCAGAGGCTGCAAATAACCTGCTGGCTTTTGATGCTCAGCCTTAACTTGCTGGCATGTAAGACATCTAGAGACAAATTATGCTACATCCCTCTTCATGCCAACCCACCAGAAGCTTCTCTTTAAATTTTGGTGCATCTTAGTACTACCAGGGTGAATAGTGTACTTAGACTTGTGAGCCTCATCTAGCACTTCATGCCTCAACATAGTTGGAACTATCATTCTACCCTTGAAAATTACTGCCCCATCAGCTCTTTGAGTGACATTTGGCTTCCCAATCAAATCCTGTATTTGCTGATCATTTTTCTGTACTACCACAATTCGATCCACAAGAGTTGAATGAATAACCAACTGACCCACAAATATGTTGGACCTGCCTTGCATCATTCTTGGATCAAATCTTGCCACCTCTGCCAGATTCCTCCACATCCTTCTCAACTGTACTGACATCAATTTCTTCCTACTAAAGGCATCTGCCACCACATTTTCTTTATCTGGATGATACTGAAGGGAGAACTCATAGTCTTTAAGGAACTCTAACCATCTTCTCTACCTTAAATTTAGCTCCTTCTGAGAGAAAAGGTACTTCAAACTTTGGTGGTCTGTAAAAACTTCAAAAGATTCTCCATATAAGTAATGTCGCCAAATCTTTAGAGTATGGACAACCGCTGTAAGTTCCAAATCATGTGTGGGGTAGTTCAACTCATTCTCTTTTAGCTGTCGGGAAGTATAGGCTATGACCTTCCCGTTCTGCATCAATACGCACCCAAGTAACTCATTCCTCTTCAGCTCTTGGAAGCTACTCTCACAAGCATCGGTCCATACAATCATAACCCCTTTTCTTGTCAACTTAGTCATTGGTGCCGCAATCTTCAAGAATCCCTTAATGAACTTGCGATAATAACCTGCCAAACCAAGAAAGCTTTTAATTTCTGTTAGGGTTCTTGGAGTTTCCCAGTCAAGTACAGCCTTCACCTTCTTATGATCAACTGCAATACCATCTTTAAAAATCACGTCCTAAAAACTTAACCTTGTCCAGCCAAAATTCCCATTTACTAAACTTTGCAAACAATTGGTGCCCTCGAAGAGTTTCGAGAACTACCCTCAAATGTTCCTTGTGAGCTTCTATACTTGAAGAATACACGAGCACATCATCTATAAACACAACAACAAACTCATCGTGATAAGGCTTAAAAACAATGATTCATCATATCCATAAAGGCTACTGGTGCATTAGTGAGTCGGAAAGACATCACTAAAAACTCATAGTGTCCATATCTCGTCCTGAAGGCTATCTTTGGTATATCCTCATTCTGGATCCTTAGCTGATGATACCCTGTCCGAAGGTCAATCTTAGAGAAAACGTGAGCCGATTGTGGCAGGTCAAATAGATAATCTATCCTTGGCAATGGATATTTATTCTTGACCGGTTGAGCTTCTTTTAATCAACACACAACCTTAAGGTACCATCCTTTTTCCTGGCAAATAAAATTGGGGCTCCCCATAGAGACACACTCGGACAAATGAAACCCTTTGCCAATAAGTCTTGCAATTGCTTCTTCAACTCCATCAATTCAGCCAGTGCCATCCTATAGGAAGCCTTAGAGATGGGTTTTCTTCCAGGCATCAGTTCAATAGTGAACTCAGTCTCCCGAGAAGGAGGTAATCTTAAAGCTCATCTAGGAACAAATCATAAAACTTACGAACCACCTCAATATCAGCAATAGTTCTTGATGCGTCAAACTTTGGATGAGTCACCACACTAATGAGATAACCCTGACAACCTCGGATCAACCATTTCTCAGTTTTAATTGCCGACACAACAATCTTAGTAAGTGCATGTTTAGGGCATTGAAAACAAAACTCTCTATCTCCTGTAATATGAAATACTACTTTCTTGGACCGACAATCCATCATAGCATAATAATGTTCGAGCCAATCCATCCCTAGAATAACATCAAAGTCATTCATATCTAGGAGATAGAGATTGGCTAGCATGCATTTATTCTGAATCACCACATCTACATCATGTATGATTTAAGAAGTACTGCCCTCACCCATAGAGGTACTAACAGGTAAAGACTCCACATCATAAATAGGGTAAAACTTATGTAGAATAATAGCAAATCTTCTAGATATAAAAGAATCTGTAGCACCTCGATCAAATAAAACATGAGCATAGGAATCTGCAATCAAAACTGTACCTCCTGCTGCTGCTCCAGAATTTTCCACATCATCTGTGGTGAGATTATAAACTCTAGTTGGCACCCTTGGCCCATCAATTCTCATTGGCTTTGGACAATTCTTCACCATATGGTCTGCAGCACCACAACGGAAACACTTGCCTGACATCTTCCTACAAAGTCCATCATGTCTGACGCCACAATAGCTACATATCGGAAGATCCCTTCGTGGAATGGCTGGAATAGGTGGCGCTGCTGTTGGGGCAATCTTAGACTTCTTCCTCTGATCTCTTTGGAATCTCCATGGTTGCTCCTTGCCGTGCTGATGCACCCTTTGATTCTTTTGCATAGCTTCAATGTTGCCTTCTACAATGCATGCAACACGATAGGTGGCTGCAATTGTCTCATGATCAAACAAAGACACGGTCTCGAATAGGATCTCGAAGCCCACGAACGAACTTCTTTGTACTCCTCTTCTCATCTGTGCATAAGTGAGGTGCATACTTGGCTAACTCAGTAAAGCGCGCCTCATATTGTGCCACTGTCATCGAACCTTACTGCAAATTTAGAAATTCCAACTCCATCTGATCTTGTACATGTTCAAGAAAGAACTTTGTCCTAAACACCTTAAGAAAATCTTCCAAACCAATATCAGCTTGTCCTGCAGATAATGTCCTCTTGGTTGCCTACCACCACTCATCCGCTCACTCTTGGAGCATGAATGTACCAAGGACAATCTTGTCTCCATCATCACATTGAATGGTATCAAGGATTTTCTCCATTTCTCTGATCCACCTCTTGGCTGGCTTAGGTTGACTCTCCCCTTTAAAGGAGGGTGGATTCATACGACATAATTTCTTTATCAAAGTGGCACCCACCAATCTATCTGAATGCTCTGGTTGGGCTGCAGCCATCACCTGCAACTGCTCCTGCATCTGAGTCAACATCTGAGCCTGGTGCAGGCACCCGGAACGTTCCCGCCACGTCTGTCTCCTACGGGCGAGGGCTTCTCCGTTCGTCTTAGTACTGCGGCGATTGGGACGGGGTTACGAATTGAAATATGTGATTGCCAGGAGCATTACCTTACGATCCCTATGCTCCGCAGGATGGTGAGATTGATCGCGTTCTGGTGGAGCAGGAGATGACGGGTTCCTTTTCTCTGCCTCCGGCCGGCCGGCCGAAGGGGGAGAGCTCGATAGTCTGTGCGCAGGATGTGGTACAGAGAAAATAAATAGCCCGATTAGAACTGCGACATGTAGAATCTGTTCATGCAAACAAATAAACAAGCTAAAATTGAAAGGGGACGCACCGGATGGGTGTTTGGGGAGGGAAGGTGACCATATGTTATGGCCACCCACCTCCCATGTTTTTTTGTTTGAAACCTCTGTTAGAGTGGGTGATAGGATGTCCTAGGATGCATGCAATGAAGTGTACATGTATGCCATGGTGATAAGATGGATGAGTTGTAGTAGAAAGAGACTATGATATGTGGAAAAGTGGAGAATGTAGTAAATAGAAAAGAAAGAGGGGAAGAGTTAAAAGAACAAGCCCATGTAGGAGGAATTCCAGGTGCTCCTATTCTGCCGCCCGCAACCTCGAGACTGGCCAACCTCCAAAAAAATCCAACCTTCAATCCTTGCCCACCAACCCCCTATCCAGGAGGAGTAAGAGGGTTTAAATAGGAGATGATAAAATAGGGGAAATTCCAGTTCTAAATCTTCGTTAATCATCAAGGAACCAATAGGGGATGGTCAAGAGTCGGAGGTTGTGCGCGCGGCAGTCGCCGGACTGGGGAGTGATCGGAGTATTGGGGATGATGGTGGCGAGTGGAGGAGATCCTGGGAAGACGAGGTCAAGGTGGAAGTTAGGGGAATGGACGGCCAACTTTCTTGCCTTCCAATTTCGTGGAAGGCTAGGTAGCTGGCCTTCTATGAAAAGGTGGAAGGTGGCCCAGTTGGCCTTCCAAAGGTGGTGTAAGGCAAGGGGTGGCCTTCCAAGGGTGGTGGAAGGCAAGGGGTGGCCTTCCAAGGATGGTGGAAGGCGGGCTGGTTAGCCTTCCACGAAAAGGTGATGAAAAATGAAAAAGGTGGCCAAAAGGTGGAAGGCAAGGTAGCTGGCCTTCTACGGGTGTTGGAAGGCGGGCTGGTTGGCCTTCCAAGGATGGTGGAAGGCAAGGGGTGGCCTTCCAAGGGTGGCGGAAGGCGAGGGATGGCCTTCCAAGGATGGTGGAAGGCGGGCTGGTTGGCCTTCCACAAAAAGGTGGCAAAAGCCGAGATTAGTTAATGGGCTTGATTATTTAGTGGGCTGAATTATGTAAGAAAATTGGATGGATTAAATGAGACGGCTAAGGAAATGGGTTTGATGATGATGGGCTAATGGTGACTAGGGCTTATGACATGAAGGGGTCCAAAATCAGTGTCTACACCTGGGTCCTGGCCTGGGACTACATGGCCTGTGCCAAACAGTGAAAAGTTTGTAGGAAATCTCCATATCCACTAGTTGCTGCACTCAATGCATCACCGCCTCCATATCCCTGAGCCGCTCCATTCCCATCCAAGGGACTCATCCTAGTGGGTCGCTTGTTATTTCACCTTGACTCTCTTCCAGCCATGTATCTATAATACCTAGAAAAACAAAAAAAATTTAAGCACACATTGAAACTTAACTCGGACCATTTATTTGAAGTAACTTTTCATGTAAAGATCCTGGGTATAATCCCTGAATGGTAGGTGAAACACAGTCGAATCTCAATTAAGCTCTGATACCATAATCTGTCACGCCCCGGCCCGGTAATCCATAATATACAAGGTAATTACAGAGATGGCCAAAGCGCAATAGGGGAAAAGACCCCTCTTAACTGATAATTGGGAGAATACTATGTTTCAAATGGAAGCGTAGTATAAAAATTTGTAAAAGAAATCTAAATACTAAGGAAGTTCCACCATTCACAACATTATATCAAAACGCTGCATAGTAGATTGTCATTTTTACATGCCAGGATCTTCATTGTACATTCCAACAAAAACAAAAATATAAGTATATACATGGTTCAATCCTTTAGGCTCGCTTAAAAAGAGATATTGTCTTATGCAAACCCTGAATGATCCCACTTCAAACTCACTCTGCTTCTCTGTCTGTCCGATCACTTGAAAAAATAGGCTTGAGTACCAAAGAAATAGTCACTCAGTAGGCAAATGAGGCTGCCTTCATAAGAATTTGCCAACCAAATAATTGAAGCATAATATGTACATTGCATACGAAGATTAAACAGAACAGAAAACAAAACTATTACATAGTACATATTGTGAGTGCTTAAAATGAGTGTGTGATTATCATGAAAAATCTATGTTGTTTAAGTGCAAAATAAAACCTACTAAAAAGAAACTAAGTGAAGTGATCACCAGAAACTTTTGACTTAAAAGTTCCAAAAGAAGGTTTGATCGCCTACCTGTTTGAACGTGGGAGATGTTGAGCTCTTGATTCCCCTCCTTCAGCCGGCTGAAGAAAGAGAGCCCTTTCTTGTCTTTGTTCTTGCTGTTGATTGTTGTTGAGTTTGAGGATCGTCCAGAGTTCTTGTGATTTGTTTGTTGATTTTCTCCCCTTTGATTCTCCTTTGCAAGAAAATAGAAAGAGAAATGAAGAAACAATGAGAACTTAAGAAAAAGTAGTATCCATTCTAAACAGAGTTTTAAATATGCAACTAAATATAGAAAACTCACTTGTTTGGATGGTCTTTGAAACCCCTTAATCAAATTGGTTTTAAAAATGATGCTAGTGTTGTGTGTGTTACATGGAGTGATGTGATGAAGAATGCAAGATTAATGAAGATGTGAATATGAAAAGTGCAGAAATGAATTGAAAAACTTATGCTAGTTGATGAAGAATGGAAAGCCTTGATCTGGAATGGATGAAGATTGGATGAAGAACGGATGCCGACTTCTGGAAACAGCAGTACTTCGGCGTTTGGACGTCGTTGCTTCGATCTTCAATTAACTCTTCAATCACTAACTAATCACCAACTCTAACTCTGTCACCCATTTAAGATGCAGGATATTTATAGACTTCTTCTGCGGACGTAGATTTACACGGAGAAATCTTAAGATTTATCTATCTTAACCAACAGATAAATACAGATTAATTCATCTTTATCTGTAATTATCTAAAACGTGTCGTCCATGAGCGACGCCTTTTAGATTGATTAGGATAAAGATAAACATTCGGTAAAAACTTATCTTTATCTGTAATTAGCTAAAACGCGTCGTTTATGGAAGACGCCTTTTACACTAATTAAGATAGGGATAAACATCCGGAAGAGAAGTAGAAATAACTTAGGAAACTTAAAACGTGTCGTGACTGACAGACGTCTTTTAGCTAATTAATCAATTGATTAAAATTCAAATTTAAACATTAAAATATGAATAAAGTCTAAATGGCGTCTACACAGGTCGACGTCTTTTAGACTTCTTCATATTTTAACTAAAATTTGAGTTAAAATCAATTTAATTGATTAACTTAAACATGTCTGTTAAACGCGACACTCAAAAAAATAAAATAAAAATAAAAATAAAAATTAATCAATGATTAATATTAGACCATTATGAGGCATTATTATATGATATGAAATTTAGTCAAAATGATGTCAAAATTAGCGTGTCTACAGCTGCCTCACCTTGGCATCGTCTTTGCAAGAGAGTGAAATGAAATGGAACGTACTGAAAAGGTGATGCCAAGGTGTGATGAGACACGCTCTCAACATCACATGATTGGAATTTTTCTCAAAATCATCAGTGAAGATAGCTCAAGGAGATCAATGGAATCAATCCTGTCTGGATGAGGTAGACAAGGAAATAAAATAAAGTCGATCAACCTCCTCGGAGTGGGAAGTACCCCAGGTCGTAGACACTGTAGGTTTCATCATGGGGAGCGTTTGCCAGCCAATGTGGACGTGCTGCAGCCATGATGGATCTTAAAAGAAAACAAGAAATATTGGATAAAGAGTCCAAGAAATGATAGAATTCTAAGGGTATCTTTAAACGAACCTCAAAGATAATCAAGATACTCAATTCAGAATGGAATATTTCATATCATGTTGAAGTTATTTGATTAATGGTCTGAAACTTAATCAATAATTAATTCTTATCACAATGATGTCAAAGTCCTACATGATGCATGCTGGGCTAAAAGAAAAATATAAAGTCCAATAAAATATAAATTAATCAAGGATAATATTGTTAAATTGTCATTAATGAGTCAAGATACCAATTTCTGTACTTCAGTGCTAAGCCGAAACTCGTTTATCCACGCACCATTTCACAAAAGTGGAACCATCGTCCCCACTAATTAACAATCCAACGGCCTATCCTTGCGATTAAGAATTCTCTGGAATTATCACTGTTTTTGTTGAAGGGTAACTCAAATTCCAGTTTCATCAAAATCACAAGGTCCTTGATATAGTCTAATAAATATTTAATATATAGTAATTATGATGATGCACAATAATTACATGGAAGAGTACAAGGGTAGAGATAACCGTCTTTTTAGCCACGGTTAGGACTTCTAAACTCCCACAGTGGGATCTTCTTGATATTTTCAGCTTTATTCGAGTTTTCTGATTTTCCTGCAATCAAAATCATTAATAATTCCAAACAAAGATTTAATTTAAGCATCAAAAAGTCACAGAATTTCAGGTAAATTACAGAATTGTTGAAATGCGTCGTGTCGAGCCGACGCCATTCAACATTAAAACGCGACGGTTCTCCTCGACGCCTTTTACTCACAGAAACAGGTTTCTGGTTGTTCTCTACTCGGATTCCAACTCTTCCAATGCACATCCCTTTTCCAATCCGGAAAAGTCTTCCTAAGATCGCAATTCCTTCTATATAAACACCATTAAGTTGTTTCCAAGCAATCCTACCATAATCCAAAGATCCAAGGTTGAGTTTTCCTTCAAGGTTTCAAGGTTTTCCAAAGTCTCCAAGGTTTCCAAGCTTCAAGAAGGAAGAAATCCGAAAAAGAGGATGAGTTCTTCAAACAAGAGGATGAAGATGTCGCTAGAGAAGATCTCCGACGTGGAGAATCACCTCATCGGAAGGGATCCCTATAAGGACTGAGGTTTCGGGTTCAGTATTCGGGTCGGGTTCGGGCCGGATCCCCTGGTTTCGACCCTGATGGGGGTCTTGAGATTTCTGACTGAATGACGTCTGCACTGCTCGACATCTTTCAAAAGACGTCTGTCTGTATAGACGCCATTTAAGTCTGCTTTCTGTTGTGCTACGTGTGCGCCACGTGGGCGGGTTTCGGGCAGCGAGAGTATGGCCCCTGTCACATCGTCTGAACGGTGTCCATGATGGTCGACGCGATTCAAACTGCGACCCCTGCGATGTCAGTGTACGGTGCCAGAGCGTTGCCAGTACGGCCTGTCCTGTCGTCTGAACGACGTCCGTGGTGAGCGACGTGTTTCAAAGCGCTGTCAGTACGGCCCGTCCTGTCAGACTGATTGGTGTCTGTCTCGATCGACTTGTTTTAGCCAGATTCAGATTGACCCCACGAGCCTCCCCTTCTTTCCCTCATTCTTCGCCTCCACCCTCTCTCTCTTCGCCCTCTCTGCCCCCTCCGCCCTCCTTTCTCCCTTCCCTTCCTCTTCTTCCTCTTCCATCACTCCAATACCTCCTTACCTCTCACCTCTACCTCCACCACTTCCTTCGCGGCGTTCCATTCTCCGGACGGCGGCCGACGTCCCGGCGGAGTGGCGGCGTCCTCGAGGGTACCGGCGGCGGTCTGCGGTACGGCGGGTCGGCGGCACGGAACTTGGAGGAGTTCAAGAACCGGTAGGGGGACGAACCTTGCATGAATCGTGATTATCTTGCTTATGGTTTCCTTGGCGTGGCATGATATGTTTTGGGTTAGACTGAGCATGTTTAGGGGGTTTTTTCTTGTGGGAATTGTAAGGAATCGCCATGAACGCAGCGGAAATAAAAATGATTCCATTGTATCGGTTGCTGGGGTCGTAAAACGGACATTAAAATCTAAGCGGGAAGAACAGTTCTTCACCTTTGCGGGGTTTCGAATCTCCCGTAGATGATGCCGACTCGGTAATTGCGCACGCGCACGATCTCTAGAGGTATCCACACGAGTTCCTGCAGTAGACGCGATTTCCTCCTCGACTTGAGTGCTCCGACCAGATCTCAAATCCACCATGCGCGGAGAGAGACAGATCCACTCCGAGAAGGAGAGAGAGAGAGGAGAGAGAGAATCTGGGGAGTAAAATTCGTCCAACTAACCTTTTTACCCCTCCCCCTTGGCCCTCCTTATATAGAAATAAGGATAAGCACAACAGTTAATCCTCATGATTATCCAAGAGTTTGGCCTTAGATAATTCTCCATTAAATCTTCATGTTTATCCTGCAGCTTTTCACAAAAACCCAGATAAGCATGAAATTTAACATCTCTCACCGTCTGACGAGAACTCTTATGTGTGTGACCCTCTAGGCCCATATATCAGTCCGGTTGCAGGCCCATTAAACTTAGAATTGTTTCTTGAGTTTAATATTTATTAATTAACATTTAAACATCATATGTTAAATGATTAATTTAATAAACAAGTGAATTATCATCTGATGATCAAATCTCTTGGCCTTTTGATCATGAACAGCACCAAACACTACCTCATGATCCCAGAAGATATAAGGGATAATGTTCCCTTCGATTGAACCTTTCCGTCTGCAGTTGCCGCACAGATATAATCCTTCACTCATGCAATGTCCCGATAACGCAAGGGTATGGTTTTATAGTCAAACCCTCTATCGCATTATCCGGATGGATTCCAGTACTCAGTTAATATCTAGAAAGACATCTCTTTCATTTGACCCTGGCCAGGGATTTCTGTGTACACATCCATAGGACATTCTCTCTCCAGTCTTATACCAAGAGTGAGTGATCCCTTGTTGTTCACTCAATTACCTTCGCAAGCTTTCCACTGTATCTGACAGACCGATTATGGTGGACTTAATGGTTAAAGTCCACGACTCAGAGAATCAAGATACAATGGTCCACAAACAAGATATCATTGGTGACTCAGGTCAAAGGACCAACTGTGCTACTGCAACGATTGAATTCCCTGGTTGACTAATAGGTATAATTACCATCCACGAATTCTAATTTGGGTCTGTTCAGTGAACTCATTCTCTAATGAGCACCCACTTGTTTGTCTTAGTGTCACCACACGAGTGAATGTGAGATCATTCATCCTCATCATATGAGCAAACATAACTTGTGTCGATCTTATTGGATATTTAATGTCCATCTCAAATATCCTATGATCGAGAACTATTTAAGACAATTGGCTTAGGATATTGATCTCACTATCATGATCTCATCATGATTCAATATCCCATACATTTGTCTATGGACCTTCATTACGATAGTCGTTTGCGAGAACTATTAAATGAAGAAATAATTGCCTTTATTAATAATCTTGAACTAGAATGTACAATGATTGGCTTTGAGGCCACCCAATTCTAACATTCTCCCACTTGGATTATAGCTAATCACCCATGTGTCTAAGTCCCATAGACTTAAGGTGACGTTCTAAATTGTTTTGAGAGAATGACTTAGTCAAGGGATCTGCTACATTATCTTTAGATGAGACTTTCTCAACTACTATATCTCATCGGGCGATGATCTCACGAATCAGATGAAATCGTCTCAGAATGTGCTTTGACTTCTGATGTGATCTGGGCTCCTTCGCTTGAGCTATTGCCCCATTGTTGTCACACAATAATGGAACAGGATCTGAAATGCTTGGAACGACTCCAAGCGCCGAGATGAACTTCTTCATCCAAACCGCCTCCTTGGCCGCTTCAGCTGCAGCAATGTATTCTGCTTCGGTCGTCGAATCTACAGAACTCTTCCAACTTACTGCACCTCCATTTAACATGAACACAAATCCAGACATGGATTTGCTGTCATCCATATCCGACTGGAAACTCGAGTCAGTAAATCCTCGAAGTTCCAAGTCGTTTTCTCCATAAACGAGAAATAGATCCTTAGTCCTTCTCAAGTATCTAAGGATACATTTCACCGCCTTCCAGTGTTCCTCACCTGGATCAGCCTGATATCTACTAGTGACACTTAGTGGGTGTGCCACATCAAGCCTAGTACATAGCATTGCATACATGATAGATCCTATTGCCGAGGCATAAGGAACTCTATCCATGTATGCTCTCTCTTCAGGTGTCTTGGGAGACATTTCTTTAGAGAGATAAATTCCATGCCTCATTGGAATGAGGCCTCTCTTGGAATTTTTCATGCCAAACCTTTTGACTATGGTATCTATGTACATAGATTGGGATAAGCCAAGCATCCTTTTGGACCTATCTCTATAGATCCTTATTCCTAGAATATAGGATGCTTCTCCCAAATCTTTCATGGAGAAGTTTTTGGATAACTAAGCCTTTACTGATGACAACATTCCTACATCATTCCCAATGAGTAGAATGTCATCAACATAAAGTACTAAAAAGGTAACTGCGCTCCCACTAGTCTTCTTGTATACACAAGGTTCATCTTCATTCTTAATGAAGTCATAAGATTTGATTGCTTCATCAAATCTTAAGTTCCAAGTTCGGGATGTTTGCTTTAATCTATAGATGGATCTTTGCAGCTTGCATACCTTGCTTGAATGCTCTTTGGAAGTGAATCCTTCAGGTTGTATCATATACACCTCTTCTTGAAGGTTTCCGTTAAGGAATGTTGTTTTCACATCCATTTGCCATATTTCATAATCATAGAATACAGCGATTGCAAGAAGTATTCTGATTGACTTAATCATGGCAACTGGAGAAAAGGTTTCGTCATAGTCAACACCTTGCCTTTGACGATATCCTTTTGCTACAAGCCTTACCTTGTATGTGTCAATTTGTCCATCTGCCCCGATCTTTCTTTTAAAGATCCATTTACTGCCAATAGGTACTATACCTTCTGGCAGATCAACCAAGTTCCAAACTTGGTTGGCATACATGGACTGAATTTCAGAATCCATTGCCTCTTGCCATTTTTCTGATTCATGACTATTTATGGCTTCTAGGTAGGTTTGAGGATCATCATCCTCATTTAAGTGCACTTTTGGTTTGCCTTCATCGATATGTCCAACATATCTTTCAGGCTGCTTAGGCACTCTACCTGATCTGCGAACCTTTTGTGTATCATCTTGAACAAGTCCTTGAGTCAATGATTCAGTAGATGAACCAGTGTTGATTTGTGAGTCTAGAATTTCTTCCAATTCTATCTTGCTCCCACTGTCTTCTTTTGAAAGATATTCTTTCTCTAAGAAGACAGCTCTTTTTGCGATAAACACCCTTTGATCGCTCGGCTGATAGAAGTAATATCCAAAAGTCTCTTTTGGATATCCCACAAATCTACATTTCTCTGTCTTGGAATCCAGTTTGTCTGGATCATGTCTTTTGACATGTGCAGGACAACCCCAGACTCTAACATGCTTAAAGTCTAGTTTCTTTCCTTTCCATATCTCATATGGAGTGGAAGGTACTGACTTACTGGAAACTTTGTTCAACAGATATGCAGCAGTCAACAGTGCATATCCCCATAAAGAGATTGGAAGTTTGGCATAACTCATCATGGATCGTACAATATCTAATAGAGTACGATTTCTCGTTTCTGATACACCATTTAACTGTGGTGTATAGGGAGGAGTCCACTGAGACAAAATACCATTATCCTTAAGATATTATGTGAATTCTGTACTTAAGTATTCACCCCCTCGATCTGATCGAAGAGTTTTAATACTCTTTCCAGTCTGGTTCTCAACTTCGTTTTTAAACTCTTTAAATTTCTCAAAGACTTCTGACTTATATTTCATTAAATATATGTAGCCATATCTTGAGAAATCATCTGTAAATGAAACAAAGTATGAGTAACCACCCATAGCATGAGTAGACATTGGACAACATACATCACTATGTATTAGTTCCAATAAGTCCTTAGCCCTTTCTCCATGTCCTGAGAATGGAGCTTTGGTCATCTTTCCCATGAGACAAGCTTCACAGGTTGCAAATGATTCATAATCAAATGGATCAAGATATCCATTCTTTTGCAACCTTATGATCCTGTTCTCATTTATATGACCTAGCCTACAATGCCATAGGTATGATTTATTCACATCCTTATCTAAGCGTTCAAGAGAATTATTTACCAGACAAACATCATATGAAATATCAAGTAAATATAATCCATTCAATAAATATCCGGAAGCAAACAATTTTTCTCCTTGATAAATTGAACAACCTTTATTCTCTAGCTTCATAGAATATCCTTGTCTATCTAAACATGAAATAGATATGATATTCCTAATAATGGTTGGAACATAATAACAATCTATCAGTTCCAAAGAGTCTCCTGACGGCATCTGAAGTCTTGCTGTCCCGACAGCTAACGCAGCAACTTTTGCTCCATTCCCGAGCCTCAGATCTACGTCTCCGCGGTTCAATCTTCTTTTACTTGTTAACTCCTGCAAGTTATTGCAGATATGAGAAACAGATCCAGTATCTAATACCTAGGATGTTGATTCTCTATAAGACAAGTTAAGATCGATCATGAGAATACCTGAAGCTTCACTAAGCTTCTCCTTTGTTTTTTCTGCAAGATAAATCTTGCAGTTTCTCTTCCAATGACCTTCTTTATGGCAGTGGAAATACTGACCTTTATCATTGACTTTAGCTTTGTCCTTTTGTGCCGCCGATTTGCTTTTCATTGGCTTCTTAGGCTTACCTTTCTCAAAGGTCTGTCCAGCTTTTCTTTTCTTGTTGGTCTTACCAACAAGCATTACATTTGGCTTATCTTTCTGGATAGTGCCTTCTGCTGTCTTCAACATGTTGAGCAGCTCAGCCAGTGAAACTTCAATTTTGTTCATATTGAAGTTGATAATGAATTGTGAAAATGAATCTGGGAGGGATTGTAGGATTAATTCGATGCTTAGGTCATTGTTCATAACAAAGCCAAGCACAGCAAGCCTCTCAATCCACTCTATCATCTTGAGCACATGAGTTTGCACAGATGTGCCCTCGCTCATTCTGGTCCTGAATAATTTCTTAGATATCTCATATCTTTCTGTTCTAGATTTTTCACCAAACAACTCTTGTAGGTGATTCAGAATGGTCTTAGGTTCCATGTTATCATGCTGTCGCTGTAGTTCATTGTTCATTGAACCGAGCATATAACACTGGACCTTGACAGTGTCCTCCTTCCAATTTTCAAACATCATTAATTCATCTTCGTTAGCATTGTCACCGGGTTGCACTGGATCTGGTTGATCCAGGACATAGGCTAGCTTTTCACACCTGAGGACAATCTTCAGGTTGCGTAACCAGTCAATGTAATTTGGTCCCGTGAGTTTGTTTGCATCAAGTATGCAACGGAGGGGGTTAGGTGACGACATAGCGACCAACATGGAAATATATAATATGAGCATATAGTTCTTAAAATCAGATTTAGGACTTTTAATCTAGATTTATGCTCCCACTATTTTTCGGCGATCTGTATGACCCGCTAAGATACAGAACGGGAGATTCCGGTGATCTCCTAGTGGGGATCAGAATCCTTTGGGCAACATGCATGTGACCTTGTGGTAGCACAACAAATCACATCAAGTCCCTTAGGCAATCAACTCTTGACAGTTGCAACGTTTGCAATATTCGATCGATTTAACCCCTGAATCAGAATGACCTTGTGGTAGCACAACAAATCAAATTGATTCAGTTAAGTTTATCCATCATTACTTAGATGACATGAATTCATAATGCAATCCTTGTGGTAGCACAACAAAACTACACTATTTGTCCATTCATCTTAATGACATCACATGTCGTAGATCTAGTTTAATTTTTAAATCAAATGGACCTTGTGGTAGCACAACAAATCTGTTTGAGATAAGAATTATCCTAAGATCTATAATGATGGTGGGTTACGTGGATTATTCTGAATATCTCACGTTTACAACTTAAGTTTTAAAAGAGGGTTTTGATTTTGATTTGTAAAAATCGTGCTATCAATAGTATTTCAATTTGAAGTATCAATATACTTAATAGAAATATATATATGATAGCAAGATCCACAAACATCACATATATGCAGAAAAATTAAATGGGGATGATCATGGACTGCTAAAGCTACTATGGATTCATCGGAGCCAAACGATGATCCATAATAGGATCCTAATGTGAAAACAGCAACACTGGTTCCATTTGATGCGAGTCCTCCCTCCAGAGGTGTCTTCAGAAGATCCCATCCTCTTACCTTAATCCGATACATCTAAATATGGAATTCAGGACTCGCAGGTCCACAAATGTACATTTAAACAATTAGAAACATTGATCTTATCAAGGGGAGTACAATCTTATAGGAAAGTAGAAAGTACACTTGGATTAAGAGAGAGGAGGACACGCAGGTCCTATTTATACCAAATGAAATAAGCATCGCATCCATTCACATCATTCATCACATGAAAATACTAAGTCCATGATCATCCCACCATAAAACACATCACATGCATCACAATCATCACATAATTGCTGTTTGGTATTAAATTTTATAAATATAAAATTATGATACCAATTAGTTTTCGAAATAACATTTATTTCAGCATAATCAATAATATTCAAAACATTATTGACAATTAAATAACTAAACCATTCAGTTAATCTAAATAATAATTCAAACAATTTGAACGGCAAAGTGTAATCAAGTTATGCATGAAATTAGTTTAAAACAATTTTAAACTAATTAAATTAACAGGGAAATTAATTATCTAAAACAATTTTAAATAATTAACTAACACCCTATTAATTACAAAGCCCTTTAATTGAATAACAGTTATTAAACAATTTAATAACCTGTTAATAATCATAAAAATGATTAATAACAATTATTAATTATTTCTATAATTTTTCTGTTTTAAAACAATTTTAAAACTGGCTTAAATGGGCTAAAAATGGGTTTAATGGGGTTATACATGCATTAAAAAATAATTTTTTAATTAACCAAAAATGGGCCCAGCCCATTAGGGCCCAAATGGCTTGGACCCGGACCCTGGCTGGACCAGGGTCGAGCCCTGGCTCGGCCAGGGGCTCTGGCTCGGCCAGGGTCGAGCCCTGGCTCAGCCAGGGTCGAACCCTGGTCGAGCCAGGGCGCCGCCCGGCCCCCGTCCGGTCCGACCGGATCGGGACCGGGCTGTCCGGCCCTATCCCTACGGATTCGACCGGCCCGTTTCTTATAAACCCTAAACCTACAACCCTAACAGACCCGGCGGCTGGAAGCTTTGTGGGCGGCGCCGGCGGCCCCGGCCGGCGGTGCCCCCGGCGCCGGCGTCGTGCTCGGCGCCGGCAGGGCCGCCGGTGACCGGCGATGGAGAAGAAACCAAGCCCCAAAAACCCAAAAATCTGATTTTTCAGGTTTTAAAAACCCGAGTTAGGGCTCGATTTTTAGCGCCTCCAAGGGCACTCCGGTGCCGATCTTCATGCCCAATGTGAAGTGGTGACTATCACCAATAGATCCAGACATCCGGGCGGCCATCCCAACACTTGGAATGCACGTACGAAGCAGCCGAAGTACCCCGGTTCATCATCACATGAAGAACTCCGAAAAACCCAAATAAAATCCGAAAAATTACAGAAAAATAATCAAATTGATTGTTAACATCATATGAACACTATTCTATCAATTTTAATCGGATTAGACAAAAGAACACGTACAATACGGGTTCTTCACGCATAACGAGAAAAACAGGCAAAACGGTGCCGTTTTACAATCGAACCAGCGAACCTGGCTCTGATACCACTGTAAGGAATCGCCATGAACGCAGCGGAAATAAAAATGATTCCATTGTATCGGTTGCTGGGGTCGTAAAACGGACATTAAAATCTAAGCGGGAAGAACAGTTCTTCGCCTTTGCGGGGTTTCGAATCTCCCGTGGATGATGCCGACTCGGTAATTGCGCACGCGCACGATCTCTAGAGGTATCCACACGAGTTCCCGCAGCAGACGCGATTTCCTCCTCGACTTGAGTGCTCCGACCAGATCTCAAATCCACCATGCGCGGAGAGAAACAGATCCACTCCGAGAAGGAGAGAGAGAGAGGAGAGAGAGAATCTGGGGAGTAAAATTCGTCCAACTAACCTTTTTACCCCTCCCCCTTGGCCCTCCTTATATAGAAATAAGGATAAGCACAACAGTTAATCCTCATGATTATCCAAGAGTTTGGCCTTGGATAATTCTCCATTAAATCTTCATGTTTATCCTGCAGCTTTTCACAAAAACCCAGATAAGCATGAAATTTAACATCTCTCACCGTCTGACGAGAACTCTTATGTGTGTGACCCTCTAGGCCCATATATCAGTCCGGTTGCAGGCCCATTAAACTTAGAACTGTTTCTTGAGTTTAATATTTATTAATTAACATTTAAACATCATATGTTAAATGATTAATTTAATAAATAAGTGAATTCTCATCTGATGATCAAATCACTTGGCCTTTTGATCATGAACAGCACCAAACACTACCTCATAATCCCAGAAGATATAAGGGATACTGTAAATGAAGAAATAATTGCCTTTATTCATAATCTTGAACTAGAATGTACAATGATTGGCTTTGAGGCCACCCAATTCTAACAGGAATGGCCGTGTTAGGGATTGTGGAATTGTAGCATGCTTGTGGTAGTTGATTTCCCTTTCCTCCCTCTTCTGTTTTCGGTATTTTCGGGGTGTTTGGGGTTAAAGGAGGAACCCTCGGATCGAACCAAAGAACCAGGTTTCTGGCGCTAAATGGCGTCGTTCCTGGTCGACGCCTTTTAGAAGGACGTCGGGACAGTACGACGCCTTTTAGGGCAAAAACCTTCCTGTTCGAGGTGTTGTGAGTTTGGGGTTCTGGCGCTAAATGACGTCATGCCTGGACGACGCCATTTCGAATGGCGACGTGCCAGCATGACGCCATTTAGGCCGGAAAATCCCCCGACTGAGGCTTCTGCAAATCTGAAATTCTGGGGTGAATGGCGTCTGTGGACTCTGACGCGTTTTAAAGGGCGGCTTCCCATGCCGACGTGGTTTAAGGAATAATCTGGTTTTAATGAACCTGTTTTAGGTGCTTGAATGGCGTCGACCTCGGTCGACGCGATTCAAGACAGAACTGCTTAACTCCTGTTATTTAACACATGTTTCACGATTGGATGGTCCGAATGCATGCTTTAAGTTGTACACTGAGACTGAGGACTTCTGCGTGAATGGAATTACATCAGGTATGTGTGTGTGTTTATGCGGATATGGAATTGGAACTACTATGGTTTACGTCTGTCACCATGGGCCAATGGGGGTGAGCCATGGTGTCTGTAAGGCATTGTGCCGTACCGGTGGGGGAGTGGTACACGTTGTGTTTTACCTTTGGCTGAGGGAAGCAGAACCACCTTGAGCCCGTCGGGCCGGAGTAGCCGGTGCGCTATCCGAGGGGTTGCTGTTTGGTCTCAGCGGGTCGGGGTTTCCCTGTTTGTCGTGGCAGCTTCCGGCGCATTTCTTGCTGTGGAGCTGGTTGTGGTACTGTTGGAGTTGTTTTACCCCTGTAGCCACTGGGCCTGATGTGACCTTTGATCAAGGTTACGAGTGGTACCCTTCGCCCTTTGGCCTGACGCAGCCCGGGAGGTTAGGGTTGTGGGTAGTTCCTGTAGCTTCGGCTTGACGGGGGTTCGCCGGTCCCCAGGGCCCTCCTGAAGCGCCGAGGCCTGGCGTGGAGGAAATCCGGTCGGTAGGACAGTAGTCTAGACTGCTTGTGTGCACATGTAGCTGGGCGGTGGTGGTTCACTGGTCCCAACTAGTCCTAGTTTGACTTACTGCCTCACCCTACGGTGCCCCAGAACACTGTAGGGGCGGACAGGCGTGAGTAGTGGTGGTAGTATTGTGAGGCGACGTTTGACTTCGGTCGACAGTGTGGTTCGGTCGCTTTGTGCACTTTGGCTATGAGACGTGACTTTGTGTTGGGTTCTTTGGGTTACTTAGAACTGTTCCTGCTACACTGCTTGTGCGTACGTTTCATATCAGGTTTGGACGCCACGTTTATTGCTTTATTTAATTGCCATTTATCCGTATTGTTGCACTTGTGGGTGTGTGAGTGGGAGGCGGGGGATCGGATGATCCCTACTGAGCCCAATTCTGGTGTGGCTCACTCCCTGCGGTTTCAGGTGTGGACCTCGCGGCGTGTGGTGGCGTGTGGTGTCTTCTTGGTGTGCGGACCTGCAGCTATCTAAGTCCCGGGGTATGCCCCGATGTTGTTGTACTTTACTTCTTCCTGTACTTATTTAATTTGCTGGACCATGTAATTATTGTTGGACTGTATACGAACATTGTTATCTTCCTTCCTGTGCACTTGTTATATCTTTATTGTCTGTATGATTGTTATATTTAGCCTTGTTTAGCGCTTACTCCTCCAGATGTGTTGTGTGAGATCCGGGTGTGAACCCGCAGTTAATGGGCCGACATCCATTTAGTGACCGGGTCTCCGGTCATAGGATGGCGGGTCGTTACAATCCCAATCTCCAAGTAAGTTGAATTAACTTCCCTTCAATTCTTCTTCTTGTTCCTTCATGTTCTTCATGTTTTTCAATTGATCTTGTTTTTCAAACTCTTCAATCCTTCTTTTTATTTTCAGACTTACCCCATGTTTCCCGGCCCGAGGAAATTCACCTCTATCCCTTGGATTCGCAAACTTGCAAAAAGTGTTAAACTTTCCATGCAAGTTTTCATCTCCAAGTGGAATCTTCAAGGCTTAGTGGTGCTTGCTAAGCACTACAAGAGTCCGAACGTGGATTGGGCGGCCATGGGTGCCTTGATCGAATGGTGGCATCCCCAAACCCATACGTTCTTCTTCCAAGACTTTGAGTGTACTATCCTTTTGGAGGAGGCAGAGCTTCTATTAGGTGTCCCAAAGACCAAAGATAAGATGGCTTTAACAAGAGAGAGAATCATCGGTCAACAATTGTTGACATCAATCATGAAGGATCCTTCAGAAGCTAATGGATGCCTTACCAAAAAGTGGATCAATCTTGCAAATCTTGCTGAGTGGACTCTGTACGAGATCGATGATCTAAGGGAGGACGAAGCAGAGGATGTGACGAAAGCTTTCGTCACATGCCGTGCCGGTGCTCTATTCTTTCCTGCGCAAGACAACATCTTGGAAGACGATCAGGTCAGTGCTATCTGTGCGATTTTTGAAGGTAAATCCATAAGTACTGCGCTCTTGGCCTACCTTTACAGCGGGCTTTCTGCGGCATCTGTGGGTCGTCCTCCTTACGGGTGCATGTTACTCTTTGCTCCGTGGGTTGAACTTCACTTCAAATTCGAGTACTGCAAGAGGATGCCTCCAAGACCGTCTCAAATTTACATGAATAGTCCGATCCACTGTATTGCCAACATTGTAAAGTTCAACGAGCACATGGTCAATAAAGTCCCCAAACTCAAGACCCGAGACGACTAGAGGGAGTATCTGAAGTGCATGACATCTGACATATTTGACTATTCTCCACTCGCTCTTGTTGGAAAGCCTATTAGCGTGCGCCGTGCAGCGGGAGCGGATCTCAAGTTGATTGGAGCCACCGAGTTCGTGTTATACAATCCTCATCAGTGTCTTACTCAACTTAGCTTGAACCGTCATGAATTCCCCGAGTTCTCTCTTACATCCCCGATCAAGAAGCGTGCTTTGGAATCCGATGAAGACTATGAAGCCACAGAACTCATCACCACTTTGTGGAACCGTGGCTTCAGTTATCGTGTAAAATCCTCTAAACATAGAGATAGAGGATTGAAATTTCCTTACCTCAAAGGTCTTCATGAAATTCTTCCCTAAGTGTCCTTTTTTTTTTCTTTTTTTTCCTTTTGATGTAATAAAAGATTTCATTGAATAAAGAATTATTTTTCATACCTTGAAATCTTTCCTTAACTTCCTGTGATGTGTTCATGATTTTTCCTTTAGTAAAAACTGGACTTTTCCTGAAAATATGACAGTTCGGGTTCTGTTAATGAAAAATGCGTCCACTTAGAAAGACGCCTTTCAACCATAATTCATCTTCCAGAAATTCAATTAATCCTCGAAAATCCTGATTTAAGCTTAAATTGCGTCTACTATTCTAGACGCCTTTCAATTCTCTCTCCTACTTTTTCCAAGACTCTGCCATTAATTCCGTGATTAATCTCCTAAAATGCGTCTTTAGATAAAGACGCCTTTCATCATCATGCTGCGTACGGCTCTGACCAGAATTGGCGGTAACCTAAAACGCGTCAGCCCAAGTGGACGCCTTTCACTCAATTTCAAACAGCTGGCCTTCCCGCCTCAACTTGTGCGCCCTAAAACGCGTCTATCTGAGTCGACGCCTTTTAACCTTCTGTTTACAGACCCGCGAAGGCCCCCTTTCTTTCTCACTTTCTCCCATACTTTCTCTCTCTTCGGACACCGGCGACCTCCGACGATTTCTCTCTTTCTCTCTCAAAACCCTCTCTTCTAAGATCATGGAGCACTGCGAGGGATCCCGCAAAGCTAAGGCGGTGGTGAAGCACCGACGGACCTCGGCGAGGGATGAAGAAGAAATCCCGGCCGAACTCGCGGAGGTAGCTGCGTTTTTGGAGGAAGAGGTGGCTCCTCTGGCGCCCATGGCCGTGGAAGAAGGAGAGGAGGGCGACCTCCAAACAGTGAGTCTTATATGGAATGACTAGAGTGAGGAAAAGGAGGGAAAAATGGGCTTCTTCAAGAACCCGGAATCTGGTCTTGAAAGGCGTCCAGACCAGGTGACGCCATTCAAAAGGCGTCACCCGGGGACGACGTCTTTCAAGGCTAAATTTCCACTTTTAATCAGGCAGAAAATAGGTTTAATTTGCGTCAGGACATGTGGACGCTTTTCAAAAGACGTCCAGGTGCCTTGACGCTATTTAAACCAGAAATATTTTAACTCTTTTTTATTATTATTACTGACCCTACTTCTTTGTTCTTCATCTACAGGGAGTGATGAGGTCCAGGATCAGCTGAGACCTGGTGATAGGGGCATATAGGGACTCCCGGACTTCCAGAAGGCGCGCCTGCGCCGGATGGGGTTCGGCGAGGTCTTAGACATTGAGCCGTTCTGGCTCGATCTAGTCCTCCTGCAGGCGCCACGGGAGAGGTGGCATGCGGAAAGTCGGGCTTTCCTAATGTCGTGGGGACATATGGTCCCCACCCTAGAGGATGTGGCCAGGATTACTGGCCTCAGGGTAGTGGGCCGACCGGTAAGTGGGGTAACTTACCCCAACTACCAGGGACTGGCAGAGGCCCTATTAGGTATAGATGTGTCCAGCCTAGGCAGAGAGTCTAGGATGGTCCCTAGGGTGGAGGTAGAGGCCGCCTTAGGACTGGACGAGCCACGGCGTCGATCAGATGAGACCCGGGAGGAGTTCAGGGATAGATTAGCCGAGTCTTCCTCCGCCGTGTATTGTAGCGACGCTAGTCAGGGAGAGGAGGTAGATAGGCAGCTGAGGGTCTTTCTAGTTTTCTTCTTTGGTCGGTTACTCTTCGGTACGAAGGGTGACCATATCTACTTTAGATTCTTGTATTTATTAGATGACTTAGAGATTCTAGGGGAGTATGCTTGGGGTGCGGCCCTTCTGGCCCACCTCTTTGCAGATTTGTCTGCGGTCACGCCGGACCGTGAGACCACCCTCAACGGCTTCTTGCCGTTCCTTCAGGTATTAAATTGTTTATTAATTTGTTTATGCAATGCGATGTGATATGATGCTTTACAAACATATATGTTCATGAATGCAGGTTTGGAGCTATCACTACTTTCCACTCGGCAGAGCGAGGATTGTGAGACATGGTGCTGTCCCATTGGCCTGCCGGTTGCAGCCAATTGTGGACACAGCGCCACAGCACCACCAGTTGACGGCCCTCCGCCGTCAATTCCTCGACTATCCCGAGTTGCTGGTGAGTCTTTTTTTTTAACTTGTTCAATTTTATTAAATGCAATATGTTATTCATTAATTGCAAGTTATGTATATGAATGCATCTAACTTATATGCAGGTGATCTGGCGCCCGTACTTGGGCATGGGCGAGGAAGGTCAGCCGTGGGTGACGACTGGCCGGAGGCGGTTCGGCAGGCAGATTTGACTGCACTGCCTGAACGAGATCGAGCCCCTCTGTCTGCGGCTCGTGATGAGGACGCTGGGCCTCCACCAGCAGTGGATCGATGAGGAGGTCCCGGAGGGCGTCGGGAGGAGCATGAGGGGCAAACAAGCCCTCACTGACTGGCGTGCCAAGTTCCCGGAGCAGTACGAGGACTGGCACCGCCGAGGCGTACGGGTGGAGTCCCATGCGGAGAGTAGCGAGGCCTACCTCCATCAATACCGGGCCCACTACGCCGATCAGCTTCGGCTCCACCGACCACTCGATGTAAGTATGCTTTTATGCATCTTCCATTTTATTATTATCTTGATTTATGTTTGTGAATGAATGTATTTATGTGTAATATGCAGGATGCACGTGATGCGGTCATCATCGACCTCCGGGCCCACCTACATGATGCGGAGGCCCAGCTGGAGCAGGTCCAGAAGGAGCTGTTTGATCTGGTATGTATGCATGTTTACGAATGAATGTTTTGATTAATTAATTGTTTTGGCGATTAACACTGACGGTTGTCTTTTGATACAGCGAGCCATCTACACCCAGGCGGCTCCCCTACATATGGAGCATCATCGTCCTCTTCCTCTGCTGCCCATGAGGCTGCTCTGGCTGACCTCCAGAGCCAGCTCTCCTCCGCCATCCACCGAGCTTCCCTTGCAGAAGAGGATCGTGCTACTCGGGTAAGTTCTTTCCCTTTGACTTTTGAATCTGATTTTGATTACTTGATTTCCTTGGACTAACAATGACTTCTCCTCAGGTTGCTGAGCTTCAGGAAGCCCTTCAGAGGGCTGAAGCGGAGCTGGAGCATTCTCGTGCAGCAGCTGCTCGTGCTGAAGTTGACGCTGCGCGGATTCGAGCTTTAGAGGAGCAGGTGGCTCATCTCTCCACCGGAGATCTTGCACGTCTCCAGGTTCGCCTGGAGATCCTGACTGAGGAGAGAGACCGCGACCACCTCCGGCTAGAGAGTCTTTAGGGTCGCCTGTCGATAGCTTAACTCGGACCATTTATTTGAAGTAACTTTTCATGTAAAGATCCTGGGTATAATCCCTGAATGGTGGGTGAAACACAGTCGAATCTCAATTAAGCTCTGACACCATAATCTGTCACGCCCCGGCCCGGTACTCCATAATATACAAGGTAATTACAGAGATGGCCAAAGCGCAATAGGGGAAAAGACCCCTCATAACTAATAATTGGGAGAATACTATGTTTCAAATGGAAGCGTAGTATAAAAATTTGTAAAAGAAATCTAAATACTAAGGAAGTTCCACCATTCACAACATTATATCAAAACGCTGCATAGTAGATTGTCATTTTTACAAGCCATGATCTTCATTGTACATTCCAACAAAAACAAAAATATAAGTATATACATGGTTCAATCCTTTAGGCTCGCTTAAAAAGAGATATTGTCTTATGCAAACCCTGAATGACCCCACTTCAAACTCACTCTGCTTCTCCGTCTATCCGATCGCTTGAAAAAATAGGCGTTAGTACCAAAGAAATGGTAATTTAGTAGGCAAATGAGGCTGCCTTCATAAGAATTTGCCAACCAAATAATTGAAGCATAATATGTACATTGCATACGAAGATTAAACATAACAGAAAACAAAACTATTACATAGTACATATTATGAGTGCTTAAAATGAGTGTGTGATTATAATGAAAAATCTATGTTGTTTAAGTGCAAAATAAAGCCTATTAAAAAGAAACTAAGTGAACTGATCGCCAGAAACTTTTGACTTAAAAGTTCCAAAAGAAGGTTTGATCACCTACCTGTTTGAACGTGGGAGATGTTGAGCTCTTGATTCCCCTCCTTCAGCCGGCTGAAGAAAGAGAGCCCTTTCTTGTCTTTGTTCTTGCTGTTGATTGTTGTTGAGTTTGAGGATCCTCCAAAGTTCTTGTGATTTGTTTGTTGATTTTCTCCCCTTTGATTCTCCTTTGCAAGAAAATAGAAAGAGAAATGAAGAAACAATGAGAACTTAAGAAAAAGTAGTATCCATTCTAAACAGAGTTTTAAATATGCAACTAAATATAGAAAACTCACTTGTTTGGATGGTCTTTGAAACCCCTTAATCAAATTGGTTTTAAAAATGATGCTAGTGTTGTGTGTGTTACATGGAGTGATGTGATGAAGAATGCAAGATTAATGAAGATGTGAATATGAAAAGTGCAGAAATGAATTGAAAAACTTATGCCGGTTGATGAAAAATGGAAAGCCTTGATCTGGAATGGATGAAGATTGGATGAAGAACAGACGCCGACTTCTGGAAACAGCAGCACTTCGGCGTTTGGACCTCATTGCTTCGATCTTCAATTAACTCTTCAATCACTAACTAATCACCAACTCTAACTCTGTCACCCATTCAAGATGCAGGGTATTTATAGACTTCTTCTGCGTCCACGGATTTACACGGAGAAATCTTAAGATTTATCCATCTTAACCAACAGATAAATACAGATTAATTCATCTTTATCTGTAATTATCTAAAATGCGTCGTCCATGAGCGACGCCTTTCAGATTGATTAGGATAAAGATAAACATCCGGTAAAAACTTATCTTTATCTGTAATTAGCTAAAACGCGTCGTTTATTGAAGACGTCTTTTACACTAATTAAGATAAGGATAAACATCCGGAAGAGAAGTAGAAATAACTTAGGAAACTTAAAACGCGTCGTGACTGACAGACGTCTTTTAGCTAATTAATCAATTGATTAAAATTGAAATTTAAACATTAAAATAGGAATAAAGTCTAAATGGTGTCTACATAGGTCGACGTCTTTTAGACTTCTTCATATTTTAACTAAAATTTGAGTTAAAATCAATTTAATTGATTAACTTAAACATGTCTGTTAAACCCGACACTAAAAATAAAAAATAAAATAAAATAAAAATTAATCAATGATTAATATTAGACCATTATGAGGCATTATTATATGATATGAAATATAGTCAAAATGATGTCAAAATTAGCGTGTCTACAGTTGCCTCACCTTGGCATCGTATTTGCGAGGGAGTGAAATGAAATGGAACGTACTGAAAAGGTGATGCCAAGGTGTGATGAGACACACTTCAACATCACATGATTGGAATTTTTCTCAAAATCATCAGTGAAGATAGCTCAAGGAGATCAATGGAATCAATCCTGTCTGGATGAGGTAGACAAGGAAATAAAATAAAGTCGATCAACCTCCTCGGAATGGGAAGTACCCCAGGTCGTAGACACTGTAGGTTTCATCATGGGGAGCGTTTGCCAGCCAATGTGGACGTGCTGCATCCATGATGGATCTTAAAAGAAAACAAGAAATATTGGATAAAGAGTCCAAGAAAGGATAGAATTCCAAGGACATCTTTAAACGAACCTCAAAGATAATCAAGATACTCAATTCAGAATGGAATATTTCATATCATGTTGAAGTTATTTGATTAATGGTCTGAAACTTAATCAATAATTAATTCTTATCACAATGATTTCAAAGTCCTACATGATGCATGCTGGGCTAAAAGAAAAATATAAAGTCCAATAAAATATAAATTAATCAAGGATAATATTGTTAAATTGTCATTAATGAGTCAAGATACCAATTTCTGTAATTCAGTGCTAAGCCGAAGCTCGTTTATCCACGCACCGTTTCACAAAAGTGGAACCATCGTCCCCACTAATTAACAATCCAACGGCCTATCCGTGCGATTAAGAATTCTCTGGAATTATCACTGTTTTTGTTGAAGAGGAACTCAAATTCCAGTTTCATCAAAATCAAAAGGTCCTTGATATAGTCTAATAAATATTTAACATATAGTAATTATGATGATGCACAATAATTACATGGAAGAGTACAAGGGTATAGATAACCGTCTTTTTAGCCACGGTCAGGACTTCTAAACTCCCACAGTGGGATCTTCTTGATATTTTCAGCTTTATTCGGGTTTTCTGATTTTCCTGCAATCAAAATCATTAATAATTCCAAAAAAACATTTAATTTAAGCATCAAAAAGTCACAGAATTTCAGGTAAATCATAGAATTGTTGAAACACGTCGTGTCGCGCCGACGCCATTCAACATTAAAACGCGGCGGTTCTCCTCGACGCCTTTTACTCACAGAAACAGGTTTCTGGCTGTTCTCTACTCGGATTCCAACTCTTCCAATGCACATCCCTTTTCCAATCCGGAAAAGTCTTCCTAGGATCGCAATTCCTTCTATATAAACATCATTAAGTTGTTTCCAAGCAATCCTACCATAATCCAAAGATCCAAGGTTGAGTTTTCCTTCAAGGTTTCAAGATTTTCCAAAGTCTCCAAGGTTTCCAAGCTTCAAGAAGGAAGAAATCCGAAAAAGAGGATGAGTTCTTCAAACAAGAGGATGAAGATGTCGCTGGAGAAGATCTCCGACGTGGAGAATCACCTCATCGAAAGGGATCCCAATCTCCAAGTAAGTTGAATTAACTTCCCTTCAATTCTTCTTCTTGTTCCTTCATGTTCTTCGTGTTTTTCAATTGATCTTGTTCTTCAAACTCTTCAATCCTTCTTTTTATTTTCAGACTTACCCCATGTTTCCCGGCCCGAGGAAATTCACCTCTCTCCCTTGGATTCGCAAACTTGCAAAAAGTGTTAAACTTTCCATGCAAGTTTTCATCTCCAAGTGGAATCTTCAAGACTTAGTGGTGCTTGCCAAGCACTACAAGAGTCCGAACGTGGATTAGACGGCCATGGGTGCCTTGATCGAATGGTGGCATCCCCAAACCCATACGTTCTTCTTCCAAGACTTTGAGTGTACTATCCTTTTGGAGGAGGCAGAGCTTCTATGGGGTCTCCCAAAGACCAAAGATAAGATGTGTAAGGACTGAGGTTTCGGGTTCTGTTTTCGGGTCGGATCACTTGGTTTGGACCCCGTGGGGGGTGTTGGGATTTCTGGCTGAATGGCGTCAGCACTGCTCGACGCCTTTTAAAAGGCGTCAGGTTGTGTGGACGCCATTTAGGTCTGCAGGTTGTTGTGCCACGTGTGTGCCACGTGGGCGGGTTTCGGGCCGCGAGAGTACGGCCCCGGTCACATCATCTGAACGGCGTCGTGCTTGGTCGACGCGATTCAGACTGTGACCTCTGCGATGTCAGGGTGCGGCGCCAGAGCGCTGTCAGTACGGCCTGTCTTGTCGTCTGAACGGCGTCCACGGTGGGTGACGCGTTTCAGACCGCTGTCAGTACGGCCGTCCTGTCAGACTGATAGGCGTCTACCTCGATCGACGCGTTTTAGCAGGATTCAGATTGACTTCGCGAGCCTCTCCTTCTTTCCCTCATTTTCGCCTTCACTCTCTCTCTCCTCGCCCTCTCCGCCCTCTCCGACTCTCTTCTTCCCCTTCCCTTCCTCTTCCTCTTCTTCCCCTTCCAATCACTCCATAGCCTCCTTACCTCTCACCTCTACCTCCACCACCTCCTTCGCGGCGTTCCCTTCTCCGGACGGCGGCCGACGTCCCGGCGGAGTGGCGGCGTCCTCGAGGGTACCGGCGGCGGTCTGCGGTGCGGCGTACCGGCGGCGAGGAGCTTGGAGGAGTTCAAGAACCGGTAGGGGGACGAACCTTGCATGCGTTTACTCGTGTGTTCCTTGGCGTGGCATGATGTGGTTGGGCTAGATTGAGCATGTTTTAGGGGGTTTTCTTGTGGGAATGGCTATGCTTGTGATCGTGGTTTCGTAGCATGCCTGTGATAGATGAATTCTTCTTCCTCCCCCTTTTCGTTTTGGGGCTTTTTCGGGGTATTTGGGGTTAAGGGTGAGACCCTCGGGTTGAACCAGGAAACCTGGTTTCTGGCGCTAAATGGCGTCGTGCCTGGTCGACGCCTTTCCGAAAGACGTCTGGTCAGTACGACCCGTTTTAGGGCAGAAACCTCCCTGTTCGAGGTTTCCTGAGTTAGGGGTTCTGCGCTAAATGACGTCATGGATGGACGACGCCTTTCAGAAGGACGTCGGGCCATCATGACGCCATTTAGGCAGGAAATGCCCCCGTTTAAGGGTTCTGCAATCTGGATTTCTGGGTTGAATGGCGTCTGGAGACCCTGACGCGTTTTAAACGGCGGCTTTACTGGTGGACGCATTTTAAGGGATAATCTGGCTTTTAATAAACATGTCTGAGGGTCTTGAATGGCGTCGACCTCGGTCGACGCGATTCAAGACATGAATGCTTAAATTCTGTTATCTCATGCGTGTTACACGGTGGGATGGTTCAAATGCATGCTTTGGGTTGTATACTGAGACGGAGGACTTCTGCGTGAGTGAAATTGCATCACCTGTGTGTGTGTGTGTGGTTGTGTTATGCGAATGTGGATCGGAATGACTGTGGTTTACGTTTGTCACCATGGACCGATGGGGACAGGGTCATGGTGTCTGTGAGCTGTACCGGTGAGAAGGGGTACATGTGTGTTTTACCCTTGGCTGAGGGAAGCAGGATCGCCTTGAGCCCGACGGGCCGGAGTAGCCGGTGTGCTATCCGAGGGGTCGCTGTTTGTCCTCAGCGGGTCGGGGTTTCCCTGTTCGTCGTGACAGCTTCCGGCGTGTTTCTTGCTGTGGAGCTGGTTGTGGTACTGGTGGGAGTTGGTTTACCCTTTAGCCATTGGGCCTGATGTGACCTTTGATCAAGGTTACGAGTGGTACCCTTAGCCCTTTGGCCTGACGCAGCCCGGGAGAGTTGGGTTTGTGGGTAGTTCCTGTAGCTTCGGCTTGACGGGGGTTCGCCGGTCCCCAGGGCCCTCTTGAAGCACTGAGGCCTAGCGTGGAGGTAATCCGGACGGTAGGACAGTAGTCTAGACTGCTTGTGTGCACACGTAGCTGGCAGTGGCGGTACACTGGTTCCAGCTAGTCCTAGTTTGACTCACTGCCTCACCCTGCAGTGCCCCGGAACACTATAGGGGTGGACAGGCGTGAGCTGTGGTGGTAGTGTTGGGAGGCGACGTTTGACTTCGGTCGACAGTGTGGTTCAGTCGCTTCGTGGACTTTGGCGGTGAGACGTTACTCTGTGTTGGGTTCTTCGGGTTGCTTAGAATGGTTCTTGCTACACTGCTTACCGTGCGCTTCATATCAGAGTTTACTGCTTTATTTAATTGCCATATATTCTTGTTGTTTCACTTGTGGGTGTGTGAGTGGGAGGCAGGGGATCGGATGATCCCTACTGAGCCCATTTCTGGTGTGGCTCACTCCCTGCGGTTTCAGGTGTGGACCTCGAGGCGAGTGGGAGCGTGGTGTCTTCTTGGTGTGCGGACCAGCAGCCGTCTTAGTTCCGGGGTATGCCCCGATGTTGTTGTACTTCCTTCTGCCTGTACTTATTTAATTGTTGGACATGTAATTATTGTTGGACTGTATACGGACATTGTTATTTTCCTTCCTGCGCACTTGCTTACCTTGTAGTCCGTGTGATTGTTATATTTAGCCTTGTTTAGCACTTACTCCTCCAGACGTGTTGTGTGAGATCCGGGTGTGAACCCGCAGTTAATGGCCGACATCCATTTAGTGACCGAGACTCCGGTCATAGGATGGCGGGTCGTTACAAGATGGCTTTAACAAGAGAGAGAATCACCGGTCAACAATTGTTGACATCAATCGTGAAGGGTCCTTCAGAAGCTAAAGGATGCCTTACCAAAAAAGGGATCAATCTTGTAAAGCTTGCTGAGTGGACTCTGTACGAGATCGATGATCTAAGGGAGGACGAAGCAGAGGATGTGACGAAAGCTTTCGTCACATGCATTGCCTGTGCTCTATTCTTTCTTGCGCAAGACAACATCTTGGAAGACGATCAGGTCAGTGCTATCTGCGCGATCTTTGAAGGTAAATCCATAAGTACTGCGCTCTTGGCCTACCTTTACAGCGGGCTTTCTGCAGCATCTGTGGGCCGTCCTCCTTACGGGTGCATGTTACTCTTTGTTCTGTGGGTTGAACTTCACTTCAAATTCGAGTACTGCAAGAGGATGCCTCCAAGACCGTCTCAAATTTACATGAATAGTCCGATCCACTGTATTGCCAACATTGTAAAGTTCAACGAGCACATGGTCAATAAAGTCCCAAAACTCAAGACCCGAGCCGACTGGAGGGAGTATCTGAAGTGCATGACATCTGACATATTTGACTCTTCTCCACTCGCTCTTGTTGGAAAGCCTATTAGGGAGCGGATCTCAAGTTGATTGGAGCCACTGAATTCGTGTTATACAATCCTCATCGGTGTCTTACTCAACTTAGCTTGAACCGTCATGAATTCCCCGAGTTCTCTCTTACATCCCCGATCAAGAAGCGTGCTTTGGAATCCGATGAAGACTATGAAGCCACAGAACTCATCACCACTTTGTGGAACCGTGGCTTCAGTTATCGTGTAAAATCCTCTAAACATAGAGATAGAGGATTGAAATTTCCTTACCTCAAAGGTCTTCATGAAATTCTTCCTTAAGTGTCCTTTTTTTTTTCTTTTTTTTCCTTTCGATGTAATAAAAGATTTCATTGAATAAAGAATTATTTTTCATGCCTTGAAATCTTTCCTTAACTTCCTATGATGTGTTCATGATTTTTCCTTTAGTAAAAACTGGACTTTTCCTGAAAATATGACAGTTCGGGTTCTGTTAATGAAAAACGCGTCCACTAAGAAAGACGCCTTTCAACCATAATTCATTTTACAGAAATTCAATTAATCCTCGAAAATCCTGATTTAGGCTTAAATTGCGTCTACTATTACAGACGCCTTTCAATTCTCTCTCCTACTTTTTCCAGGACTCTGCCATTAATTCTGTGATTAATCTTCTAAAATGCGTCTTTAGATAAAGACGCCTTTCATCATCATGTTGCGTACGGCTCTGACCAGAATTGGCGGTAACCTGAAACGCGTCAGCCCAAGTGGACGCCTTTCACTCAATTTCAAACAGCTGGCCTTCCCGCCTCAACTTGTGCGCCCTAAAACGCGTCTATTTGAGTCGACGCCTTTTAACCTTCTGTTTACAGACCAGCGAAGGCCCCCTTTCTTTCTCACTTTCTCCCATACTTTCTCTCTCTTCGGACTTTGGCGACCTCTGGCGATTTCTCTCTTTCTCTCTCAAAACCCTCTCTTCTAAGATCATAGAGCACGGCGAGGGATCCCGCAAAGCTAAGGCGGTGGTGAAGCGCCGACGGACCTCGGCGAGGGATGAAGAAGAAATCCCGGGTGAACTCGCGGAGGTAGCGGCGTTTTTGGAGGAAGAGGTGGCTCCTACGGTGCCCGTGGCCGTGGAAGAAGGAGAGGAGGGCGACCTCCACACGGTGAGTCTTCTATGGAATGACTGGAGTGAGGAAAAGGAGGGAAAAATGGGGTTCTTCAAGAACCCGAAATCCGGTCTTGAAAGGCGTCCAGACCAGCTGACGCCATTCAAAAGGCGTCACCCGGGGACGACGCCTTTCAAGGCTAAATTCCCACTTTTAATTAGGCAGAAAATAGGTTTAATTTGTGTCAGGACATGTAGACGCTTTTCAAAAGACGTCCAGGTGCCTTGACACTACTTAAACCAGAAATATTTTAACTCTTTTTTTTTATTATTACTGACCCTAGTTCTTTGTTCTTCATCTGCAGGGAGTGATGAGGTCCAGGATTAGCTGGGACCCGGTGATAGGAGCATATAGGGGACTCCCGGACTTCCAGAAGGCGCACCTGCGCCGGATGGGGTTCGGCGAGGTCTTACACATCGAGCCGTTCTGGCTTGATCTAGTCCTCCTGCAGGTGCTGCGGGAGAGGTGGCATGCGGAAAGCCGGGCTTTCCTAATGCCGTGGGGACATATGGTCCCCACCCTACAGGATGTGACCAGGATTACTGGCCTCAGGGTAGAGGGCCGACCGGTAAGTGGGGTGACTTACCCCAACTACCAGGGACTGGCAGAGGCCCTATTAGGTATAGAGGTGTCCAGCCTAGGCAGAGAGTCTAGAATGGTCCCTAGGGTGGAGGTAGAGGCCGCCTTAGGACTGGACGAGCCCCGGCGTCGATCAGATGAGACCCGGGAGGAGTTCAGGGATAGATTAGCCGAGTCTTCCTCCGCCGTGTATTGTAGCGACCCTAGTCAGGGAGAGGAGGTAGATAGGCAGCTGAGGGTGTTTCTAGTTTCCTTCTTTGGTCGGTTACTCTTCGCTACGAAGGGTGACCATATCCACTGTAGATTCTTGTATTTATTAGATGACTTAGAGAGTCTAGGGGAGTATGCCTGGGGTGCGGCCCTTCTGGCCCACCTCTTTGCAGATTTGTCTGCGGTCACGCCAGACCGTGAGACCACCGTCAGCGGCTTCTCGCCGTTCCTTCAGGTATTAAATTGTTTATTAATTTGTTTATGCAATGCGATGTGATATGATGCTATACTAACCAATATGTTCATGAATGCAGGTTTGGAGCTATCACTACTTTCCGCTCGGCAGAGCGAGGATTGTGAGACCTGGTGCTGTCCCATTGGCCTGCCGTTGGCAGCCAATTCTGGACACAGCACCACCAGTTGACGGCCCTCCGCCGTCAATTCCTCGACTATCCCGAGTTGCTGGTGAGTCTTTTTTTTTAACTTGTTCAATTTTATTAAATGCAATATGTTATTCATTAAATGCAAGTTATGTATATGAATGCATCTAACTTATATGCAGGTGATCTGGCGCCCGTACTTGGGCATGGGCGAGGAGGGTCAGCCGTGGGTGACGGCTGGCCGGAGGCGGTTCGGCAGGCAGATGTGGCTGCACTGCCTGAACGAGATCGAGCCCCTCCGTCTGCGGCTCGTGATGAGGACGTTGGGCCTCCACCATGAGTGGATCGATGAGGAGGGCCCGGAGGGCGTCGGGAGGAGGATGAGGGGCAAACAAGCCCTCACTGACTGGCGTGCCAAGTTCCCGGAGCAGTACGAGGACTGGCACCGCCGAGGCGTTCGGGTAGAGTCCCGTGCGGAGAGTAGCGAGGCCTACCTCCAGCAATACCGGGCCCACTACGGCGATCAGCTTTGGCTCCTTCGACCACTCGATGTAAGTATGCTTTTATGCGTCTTCCATTTTATTATTATCTTGATTTATGTTTGTGAATGAATGTATTTATGTATAATATGCAGGATGCACGTGATGCGGTCATCATCGACCTCCGAGCCCGCCTACATGATGCGGAGGCCCAGCTGGAGCAGGTCCAAAAGGAGCTGTTTGATCTGGTATGTATACATGTTTATGAATGAATGTTTTGATTAATTAATTGTTTTGGCGATTAACACTGACGGTTGTCTTTTGGTATAGCGAGCCGTCTACACCCAGGCGGCTCCCCCTACATATGGAGCATCATCGTCCTCTTCCTCTGCTGCCCATGAGGCTGCTCTGGCTGACCTCCAGAGCCAGCTCGCCTCCGCCATCAACCGAGCTTCCCTTGCAGAGGAGGATCACGCTGCTCGGGTAAGTTCTTTCCCTTTGACTTTTGAATCTGATTTTGATTACTTGATTGCCTTGGACTAACAATGACTTCTCCTCAGGTTGCTGAGCTTCAGGAAGCCCTTCAGAGGGCTGAAGCGGAGCTGGAGCATTCTTGTGCAGCAGCTGCTCGTGCTGAAGCTGACGCTGCGCTGATTCGAGCTTTGGAGGAGCAGGTGGCTCGTCTCTCCACCGGAGATCTTGCACGTCTCCAGGTTCGCTTGGAGATCCTGACTGAGGAGAGAGACCGCGACCGCCTCTGGCTAGAGAGTCTTCAGGGTCGCCTGTCGGTAGCTGAGCATGAGCGCAAGATGATGGAGGAAAGGTATCAGCGAGCCCGACAGCAGGCTGCTGATCGTGGTTTGGTGAGCGCTTTCACTGCCAGCGTCGCCATGTCGTCCGGCCAGGCATGGCCGAGTACGATGGGACCACCTCCACTTCCTATCCGAGGACCAGCACCGGATGCGCCCGACGAGGCTCAGAGTCAGCTCGATGAGGGCGGAGGGGAGAGCCAGCCTTGAGGGCTCATGTATTTTCTTTTCTTTTGTGTATTATGTACAAAACACCTTTCGATGATATACATGGAACTTTTGGCTTGCAACCTTGCGTTCCACATGTTTGCCTTGTGTCCTGCATGTCACTTAACAAACAGTTTAAGTATCTATTTAGGCTTAGCCCCTTGCCTGACCAAATGAATGGTTGATCAATCTTTTCCTTAAATGAATGGTCAAGGGACATAGCCTTTATTAACAACGGTAATGTGAATACTCAAACTTAAGCAAAATGCAGCATGCAAGCAGACAAATGCTCACTGAAAATAAAAGGAATGAGACGTACCAAGTGCAATAAGCAAATGCTAATTGAAATATTTTTGTTGTTTTGAAATATCTTTTTTTTTTTTTTTGGGTTTTGGGTTTTAGGATATATATTTTTTTTGGGTTTTTGAAATATGTATTTTTTTGGTTTTTTTTGAAATATGTATTTATTTTGGGTTTTGAAATATGTATTTTTTTTATATTTTGAGATATGCATTTTTAGATTTTTTTGAAATATGTATTTTTTATTTATTTTTGACATATGTGTTTTTTTGGATTTTTGACATATGTATGTGAACTAAAAGACCAGCATGGTACTCAGATCAAAAGATCATATTCATTTATTAACTTAATTCCCAAATTGTTCTTCAACAATTTAACTTAAACCCATCGTGTTTGAACTTGTGTTTCCATTCGTGATCCCATTTGATGATTTGACCCTTAGTCAATCTAAGTCATTCCTTAAGTTTGAAGTACGCCTCTTTAGAAAGAAGGGAAGAATAAGTTTAGAAAGCCTATGAGAAGGTTCCGGAGACCTAAAAAGATGTTCCTTTCCTACCCTAATATCCGTTGGGGTTCGGTCATTTTCTTTCAAGGGTATTTATCGACCTTGCGTTCCCTTTTATTTCATTTCATGGCCGTGATGTAACGTTTGTAGTGTAATGGCCTTTTAATTTGACGTTTGGATTTTGCCTTTTGCTTTTGCTTTTCTATTCTTTTCTTTGGGACAGATCTCCCCCTTTTTTTTATGACAGCCTCCTACTAAGATGGCGGGTATTCTTGGTAGTCTATTCTAAGCCTCGTTCCGACATCATGGGCCGAGTGTAAAACAAAATTTTGTTTAAAAAGAATGATTTGTACTTTGCACTTTCAGTCAAGCTTTTGGTATACCTTAGGACTTGGCATCTCTTGTTACTCACGAATCAAACGTGTCAGTGTGTGTAGTAATGCGTTTGAAGTTAAATTATCCAGACTAATAAGGGAACTTGAGTTTATAAATTTTCTGATTCCACTGGTCTTTGTACCATGCTGATCGACTCTTTAACCTAAGGGTAGTATTTCTTAAGATGTAAACCGTTCCAGGGGTGAGTTAGCTCTTCTCCTTCTGCATTGACAAGACGGTAGGCGTTACCAGGAAAAGCGTGTGATACAACATAAGGTCCTTCCAAGTTGGGTTGGAGCTTAGAACGCGGACCACCGGGTTTTACAAAAATCCTTTTGACGACCATTTCACCGACTTTGAACTTACGTTCAATGACTTTCTTTTGATAAAAACGTGCTAGTCTATTTTGATACACTTTTGCATGATTAGCGGCTGACCATCTTCTCTCGTCTAAGAGTTTCAATTGAGCAAGGAGTGCTGAACGGTGTTCATCAATAGAAAATTTGTTATTCAATTGTACTCTTAATGACGGTATAAGGATCTCGTATGGAACTACCGCCTCCATTCCAAATGTTAAGGAATAAGGAGTTTGCCCAGTGGGCGTGCGGATTGAAGTTCGGTAGGCCCATAGAGCCTCAACCAATTTTTCTGGCCAGTCTGCGAATTTGATAGATTTGCACGTCTTTTTGATGATTTTTATCAAAATCTTATTAGTTACCTCTGCTTGGCCATTGCCTTGCGGATAATAAGGAGATGAATGGTGCAATGCAATTCTATACCTGTTGCAGAGATCCTTCAATTCTTGTGACATGAACTGCGGTCCGTTGTCGGTGACGATGGTGCTTGGAATTCCAAATCTGGTGATGATGTTCTTCATGATGAACTTGCAGACGGTTGATGCTTTGACTTCCGTGTATGCTTTGACTTCTGCCCACTTGGTGAAGTATTCCGTTGCCATGAGGATGAAAGATTTTTGCTTGATGCCGGAATCTGGATTACCAAGGGGTCCAATGATGTCGAAAGCCCACATGGAAAAAGGCCATGGGGAAGAAACAGGATGGAGTGAAGATGCAGGAGAATGAATTTTGTCGGCGTGAAGTTGGCACTTAGCACACCTACGGACATATCCTACACAGTCTTCTTCCATGGTTGGCCAATAAAATCCTTGTCTGAGGATCTTCTTTGCTAGCATCTGTCCATTGACATGGCTACCACAAACTCCACTATGAGCTCCTTCCATAACTTTCCAAAGCTCATCTTCGTCTAGACATCTTAGAAGAACTCCATCAAAACCTCTCTTGTACAGTGCTCCTCCAACTAGGGTGTATCGTTGAGCAACTCTCCTGATAGCCCTTTTCTCCTCAGCTGTGGCTTCCTCAGGATATGATTGATCTTCACAATATTTGACAATTTCATAATACCATGGCTTCTGTTCATCATCCATCTCTTCTAACAGCTCCATCAACATGATTTCTCTCTTTTCCACGATATCTCCATATCTGACCTTCTTCAACAGCTTCTCCTTAGTTCTAAGAAATGAAGGGTCTTTTACGGCGGGTGAAAGACGCCTATGAACTATGATTGATTCAGATTGCCTGCTGATTGGAAAATCAAGAGAAGATGCCAATGAAACTAGAGCGTCAGCTAAGATGTTCTGATTCCTAGGGACATGGACAAAGATCAATTTCGTGAAAAGCTTTGAATAAGCAGAAGTAAGTTCTTGATAAGGCTTGAGTTTGGGATCAAGAGTTCGATACTTGGTCAGAACTTGGCGAAGAATCAGTTGGCTATCACCCACAATCCTGAGTTTAGTGGCACCATGAAAATGAGCAGCCTCGAGGCCAGCAAGGAGTGCCTCGTATTCAGCTATATTGTTGGTGACTGGAAAGTTGAGCTGAAAGGCTGTGGAATGGTGACACCTTCAGGTGATAACAGAACGATACCGATCCCCTTTCCATGAGAATTTAGAGCCCCGTCAAAATGCAGAGTCCACATATCATCTCTGATTTGATTTATGGACATCAGTTCCTCATCTGGAAACTCTGATCGCACTGGATCAAAACGGGGAAGGGGGTGATGGGCGAGATGTTCCGCTATGGCATGGCCCTTGATCGCTTTCTGCTGAATGTAAATGATATCGAATTGAGATAGAAAGCTTTTCCATCGCGCTAACCTATCAGTAAGGACAGATTTCTCCAAAAGGAATTTGATCGAATTCATCCTAGCGATGAGATGGACTTCATGGGCCAGAAAATAATGCTTCAATTTCTGAACAACCCAGACCAATGCTGCACATGTTTTCTCCATCGCCGTGTATCTCTATTCAGCGGGGTTGAGAAGTTTAGAGAGATAGTAGGCTGCCCTCTCCTTTCCTTCTTCATCCTCTTGTGCTAGGACAGCCCCCACTGCATCATCTAGGACAAAAATGTAAAGTATCAATGGTTTGCCTAGAGATGGTGGTCTCAAAACAGGAGGACTTGCTAAATAGTTCTTTAATCCATCAAATGCAACCTGACACTTATCGTCCCAATCGAATTTGACTCCTAGTTTGATAAGCTCGTAAAACGGCTTACACCTTTGTGAGTGCTGGGAGACAAAACGGCGAATAAATTGCAACCTCCCGATTAATCCTCTCAACTCTTTCAAGTTTTTGGGAGGTGGCATTTCTCTGATAGCCTTCACCTTGTTGGGATCGATCTCAATTCCCCGTTTGCTGACGATGAATCTAAGTAATTTCCCTGAAGATACCCCGAATACACATTTCTTGGGGTTCATCTTTAATTGATACTCTATCGATCTTCCTAATACCCTTGCCAAAACTTTGGCATGCTCAGCCTTTGTCTTAGATTTAACCAATAAATCATCCACATACACTTCCAGATCTATGTGCATCATGTCGTGAAATATTGCCATTATAGCTCTCTGACAAGTGGCTCCAGCATTCTTCAATCCAAATGGCATGACGACATAGTAGTATGTTCCGCAAGGTGTAGTGAATGACGTCTTCTCTTGATCTTCTTCTGCTAACTTGATCTGATTGTACCTTGAAAACTCATCCATAAATGATAAAGTCTCATAGCCAGCAGTGTTATCAATGAGTACGTCAATATGAGGCAATGGAAAATCATATTTAGGACACGCTTGGTTCATATCGCGGAAGTCAATGCAAATTCTGACCTTCCCGTCCTTCTTCATAACCGGGACTATGTTGGCCACCCATTGTGGATAGAGGACAACTCTAATGAATTTGGCTTTATGTAATTTGTCAACTTCTTCCTTCATCTTTAGAACCATTTGTGGGTGGAATCGCCTTAACTTCTGCTTGACAGGGCTAGCTCCTTCCTTTAACGTCAACCTGTGTTCAACTAAAGATGAGTCTAACCCCGGCATATCTTTATAACTCCAGGCGAAAGTGTCCTTATAGTCCTTAAGTACTTGTACCATTGCCTTCTCATCCTCTGTAGAAAGATTTTTGCTGACGAGGACAACCTTAGGTTCGTCTTCAGTCCCTAAATTGATTTCTTTGGTGGGCTCTTCTACGGCAGTTGAGGATTCATCGAATCTCTTCACTCCACTGGCATATGCCTCAGCCGCGTCCTCGTCATCTTCCTCATCTTCAACAATGGGGTCTTTCTCATGTACTAACTCATACACCCCATACCCATCATTGACTGACTCATCGTCCATACAATCTTCTGGCATCTGAATTGGATTTTCTAATAACTGAGGGATTAAAGAGCAAGAAAGGCATCTATCAGCTAAGTCCTGGAGGTATGTATATGGAATTCGCCTACCCTTAGATTTCCTAGACTTCCTAACCTGACTAACCTGCCTAGAACTAGACTGCCTAACTTCACTAAACTCCCTATTATATAACCTAATAAAGATGAAGCAGAATGGAAATCCTGGGATACAAGTGGAAATACAGGAGAATCCTCCCGAGGGGAGGGGCAGAGTAGATCTAGGAGAGAATCTTGACCGAAAGACCCGCGCAATGGGGTGTGATCGGACAAGTAAGAGGTTTCCTCAATGAGGATCTGGGAAGAATTTGTTGCCAAATTGGCGTTTTTTTTGGACAATAGAGGAGTTAAGCATAAAACAAGAATGAATATGAATAGAAGGAGAATTAGATGGAGGAAGTGGCACCAAGGCCAAGGGATTAGGGGGATCATATAGCAATATGTCCCAGATTAAATCACACATCCTTTCTAGATCGAGAGGAGGTGGTGGAATGAGGTCCCGTGGGGACAGAGTAATCATAACGGGCGGGGCCCGTGGAATGTCTTCAATAATGACCCGCGACCAAGACGGGGTCAGGAGCAATGTGCGAAACAAGGTGTGGAGCATGAGAACATGAGAAGGATATGTCCCCCTCCAGAACAGATCTGTGGTGTAGCCAGCTTCGTAGGGGTCATCTGGCTCCCCTTCATCAGTCTCTTCTAACAGCAATATCCGTTTGTCAAAGATAGCACCGGGACTTTCGATCAGCTCATCGATTTGCGGCGGCCACTTGGGTTCTGCAGGATCGAGAAATAGTATGTTCAGTGCAATGTAGAGGTCTCTTAAATCGAACCACCTGTACCATTCACATTCAGGATCTTGGAATTTTCTCCTCTTCATAGGCCGTAGAGTCTCCAAGGACTGGTACGTGAGTAGTTCTGAGCAATGCCTAGCCAAGTCTCTCCTATATATATCATGGAGGTCAAAACACGAAGTAATGACCACCGTGTTGTCATAGCTAATTATGGGCCCCTTTACAAAATGTTTATATAAGGTCAAGGTTAGGGGATCCCGGCCTTCCTTGGGCGGTGTAGACATTGTCTCCCAGACTTTCTGACCATCTTCATTTTCTGCTTGCTGAACAATGTCTTGTTTCAGTTTTCTTGGCCTATAGCCCAGGCCGCTTCCAGGTGCTCCTCGGTGATCTTTAACAGGAGTGGTCCTGCCCTGTAATTGTGTGCCCAGACCTCTTCCAGGCTGATAGCCATTCTTCATCATAATTCTCCATCCTGGGGTACTCATGCACTTCCCCCTTTTTATGGCATCTAACGGGTAAGGAGAAATAGTGGCAGTTTTCAGAGGATCGTCCACTGGATGGTAAACCTGTAATACCGACAGAAAAGGTTGTCGGCCAGGTAAAGAAGCGGGTTTGATATTCAAAGAATGAGCAGCATCAAGGATTGGCATGCTCGTAACCTTAATGATTCGTCCTTTAAAGAGAAATTTGAGGCATTGGTGATTCGTGGAGGGAATCGCCTCGAGAGTTTTTATGTAAGGACGACCCAGGATGGCATTCAAAGAAGGGTCGATTTCCAGAATGTGAAATTCGACCTCAGCATGACTTACAGGGCCTAGCTCTACTTTTAAATAAACCATTCCTAGAGGGGAACGGGTGGAGTTATCATATGCTGTCACAGAGATGGGGCTAGGCAGCCATTTTTCCATAGGCACACCGCACAGCTTCAGGGTCTTCGGAGGTAAAACATTGATTGAAGCCCCTGTGTCTACTAGGCATGCATCTACGGCCTTTTTGCAGATGTTGACCGTAATGCTCAGAGCCATGCTTCTGGCCGCCGGCGGTGCTAGTTCCGATGTATGAAATGTAATGGAGGGCTGATCCCCCTGAGGAACTAATAGTGCTGTAATCTTTTCCACCGGCACGTCCTCGTTGACCATCACCTTCTGCAAATATTCCATCAAAGCTTCTTGGTGACTCTTCGATCTTTTAATCAGTTCAAGCACGGAGATCCGTGCCGGTGTTCGATCCAGATGTTTCAACCAATCATATTGAGTGCCTGGTGCACTCTCTTCATTGTGTGCTTCCTCCGACGGCTGTGATGGGTCGTCTCTAACTGTTGACTGAGGAAAGACTTTGTTGAAAATCCTTCCACTCCGGAGCGCATGTTCCTCAACCGTGGAAGATCCAGGTGATACTTTGAGTACCGCAGGGTTGGATGGTGTGGGTGATGACGTGGGGTGTTGGTATGGCGTGGTGTTAGTTGGTGGTGGCGTGGTGCGGATTAAAGGCCTGGATGGTTGGATGGCGGATGGGTAAGTGGTTGGGGTGGATGAAGTGGGAAACGACATACGTAGTAGTGGTTTGGATGGTTGGATGGTATCTGGGTAAGCGGTAGTGGTAGCTGGTGAAGTAGGGAATGGTATGCGTAGTAGTGGTCTGGATGGTAGGAGGGGTGCGTAATTGGTTTACGGTGGGTTACTTAATGGAGGCGTAGTGGCATGGGGTGTAATGGGCTTGAGGAAAGCGGGTGGTGGTAACGGGTTAGTGGGTGCGGGTGAGTGATACGCAGGTGTCGGTAGAGGGCTGATGGTAATGGGCTGTGGTCTGGGTATGTGGATGGTACGGCGTGGTGGTTGTTCTGCGGTACTCGGAACATGACTCGTCGAATAAATAGAGGAAGAGTCCTCTATTCTCCACTGTTGCCCACGGTCAGCCTCAGATCGGCTGTCTATCAGAATAGGGGCAACCTGGTTTTGGTTTTGATGCTCCGGGAGGGGGTTCTGCACTATGCCCATGTTTGGTGGTGGTGCTGCTTGTGCTGCTGGTCTTGCTTGCTGCTGCTGTGGTCTTCTTGCCTTCAGGACTGATATGTATTTTTTCATTTCTTCCCAGTCTATGCCGCCCTGCTCGTTGAGATCATGAATGTAATCTCTAAATTGGAAGCAGGTGTCAATAGTATGCCCAGGTTGCCTATGGAAATAGCAATACCTAGACGTGTCGGCATTCTGAGGCCAAACTGTCTTTTCTCTTGGCAGGACTAAGGCATTAGCTGCCATTAGGGCACTGAAAATGTATGCCAAAGATTCTGGGAGGACTGGGTATTCTGCCCTCTTTGGGCCTAAAGGTTTTCTCTACTGGTTGTAGTCAGCAGGAGGAGGGACATTATGATACGCCGGCGGTGCGCGCGGTTGATACTGCTGTTGTTGTGGCTGCTGGTACTGCAATTGCCGTTGCGGCGGCTGCTGTGGCTGTTGCTGTTGCTGGTTCGGCTGCTGGGGTCGCTGATATTGGGGCTGCTGATACTGAGGGTTCTGCTGCTGCCTGTACCCTTGCTGGTTCAGCTGCGGTGGCCTCTGGTACTGCTGCTGACTCCTCACGAACTGAGGCGAGTTGTTGTTCATACTATTGACTTGCTCATGAGAGAGTGTGCCGTCAGTAGTTGGACCTGTGCTGGGAGCATTTGGCACTGCAGGCTTCCGAGGTGGAGGCCTGCTAGGTCTGTGAGGATCAAAGACGCTAGAAAACGTGGCGTCCTTGAAGGCGTTCTGACAGTACCGTGCTCTTTCATAGAGCTCTGCCATGCTGGTCAGATTGTTCAGGGAGAGGACTAGTTTGAACTGTGGCGTGGCATTGGAAATCAGCATCTTCACATGCTCAGACTCGGACAAGTGATCTTTCACTTTCTCGGCCAAGCCCCGCCATCTGTCGGCAAAACTGACGAACTCTTCATCGGGTTTCATCTTCTCTGCTATTAGGTCAATGATGGACAGGGAGGGGGCAACTCTGTCCTGGTATCGTTGAATGAATTTTCGAGAAACGATACCATAGTCCTCTACTTCGGAGGGTTCCAAGGAAAAGAACCACTCGAGGGCTGGTCCCTCTAAAGATCTCCTGAACAAAAAGGCCAACGACCTCTTGTCGTTTTGCTAGAAGGATGATTCGTACATGAACTCCTTCAAGTGGGTGAAGGGGTTACCAGTACCGTTGTACTTCCGGTACACTGGCATCTCGGAGGGTGGCAGGTGGAACACTGGCAGGCTTGGTAAATTGATCTCCGGTGCAGCTTTGACCCCCATCATCTTCTAGAGGTTGTTGAATTGTTCGTCCATGCGCTCCATCTTCGCCAGCAACGCTTGCGTTGTCAGATCAGCCTGGGGAGGAGGAGGTGGTGGAGGTACTTGATAGGCTTGTTGCCTAGAGTATGTCGGACAAGGAGGACAGTAAAGAGGAGGTCCGGCAAAGCTTCCACCATGCCCGAGGGCATTTTGATGAGCAGGTGTTAGTGGTCTAGCCGGTTGCCTAGAAGATGAAAGTTGTGGCCCAGCTGGCCGAGAGGCGATATGGAGGCCTTCCATGGCCTGATGAATGTAGGGAGGATGAAGAGGAGGTTCCTGAGGGATAGCAGGGGGAGCCGCAGGGTTCGGCTCGGCAGGCTGCATGGGGGCCTTCCCCTTCATAATGGACTAGATCGCCTCGAACTGCTGAGGGTCCATACGGGAGGCAAGAACTCCCAAAGCATTGACAAGATCCGAAGGATTAGAGGACGAGGGATCATTTTGATTCATGTCTCCCTCGAGAATGGGATTGGGAATCGCATACTCATACGGGGGAGGATCAGGATATTGCTCATGAGGATGATAGAGAGGGGTCCGGACATTCCCATCATGTCGAAACGGAATGGGGACAGAATTACGGGAGGCATCAGCATCTCTCCCGCTCTCATAATTGTAATTAGAATCGCGAGGGGCATTAGCATCTCCCTCGTAGTTGACAATGGCATTTGGAGCCATACTCAAGTCCCTACTCGATCGGAGTAGCATGATGTTAGATTTTTTTTCAAGGATTGGCAAACAAGTTGTAAAGAGATTTAAACAAACAAGTGGATGTTTAGCGTGATTTTAAGATTCCTTGTTGAGTTATTTGGATTTAATTAAACCACAAATTCGCTCAAGGGATGGGATCCTAGTTTCAGTTCAATGTCCACCATTATATTCTATGGCTTTCTCTCACAACGTTTATGGAATATAACCGGGACTTCAACTGGTACAACCAGCCCGATGATCAAGGAGGAGTACCTTGATTTTGGAGACTTACGGAGGCCTTAACGCCAACTACTCTAATCTGATCGAGGGACCGACCCAATCAGAGAGAGTTGATGACGTCAAGTAGAGTGTTCCTAAGAAAAAGAGGGTGTTAGCCTCAATAAGTATGACCTGTAGCCTGGATGGCCTCTAATGCTTAATACATAATGGGTAATTAGCACACAGATCACAAAAAATCTGAGAACTGAAGAAGAAATAAGAAACTGCCTGAATCGCGTCGAGGGTAATCGACGCTATTCAAACAAAGTCTTAATTTTTCGCAGAAGCTCAGATTGCAGACAACAGAGAAATAAGACTGAAAGGCGTCCGGGTGAACCGACGCAGTTTGAAATGCGTCAGTGTTCCTAGACGCTTTTCAAGTCGCAGAAGTAGTTTTCTAGGAAGAATTTCTAGATTTATTCCTCCTCAAACAGGATAAAAACAATAAATAATGAGCTCATGCAGGATTTTTTTTTAGTTTCAAGTTTTAACAAGATAATTTTACCAACTAAACAACTAAGATATCAATCAATCATACAACATTTCATCACAAAAACAGCTTTTTAACAAATCAACGGGGAGGGCAAGATCTTGCCACAGGGGTGTGCACGTGGTGGACATGGGAATAATAACTAAATTAAAAACACTCACAATTGGTGAGGACGTGTCGAGAGACACAAGTGGTGCACCGTGGGTGCCCTATTGATAACAGCAAGAACAAAAGAACTAAAAGATGGCGAGACCAAGTCCCACCGTGATCGCCAAAAAAGCTGTGAGTGCTTAAAATGAGTGTGTGATTATCATGAAAAATCTATGTTGTTTAAGTGCAAAATAAAGCTTATTAAAAAGAAACTAAGTAAAGTGATCGCCAGAAACTTTTGACTTAAAAGTTCCAAAAGAAGGTTTGATCGCCTACCTGTTTGAATGTGGGAGATGTTGAGCTCTTGATTCCCCTCCTTCAGCCGGCTAAAGAAAGAGAGCCCTTTCTTGTCTTTGTTTTTGCTGTTGATTGTTGTTGAGTTTGAGGATCGTCCAGAGTTCTTGTGATTTGTTTGTTGATTTCCTCCCCTTTGATTCTCCTTTGCAAGAAAATAGAAAGAGAAATGAAGAAACAATGAGAACTTAAGCAAAAGTAGTATCCATTCTAAACAGAGTTTTAAACATGCAACTAAACATAGAAAACTCACTTGTTGGGATGGTCTTTGAAACCCCTTAATCAAATTGGTTTTAAAAATGATGCTAGTGTTGTGTGTGTTGCATGGAGTGATGTGATGAAGAATGCAAGATTAATGAAGATGTGAATATGAAAAGTGCAGAAATGAATTGAAAAACTTATGCCGGTTGATGAAGAATGGAAAGCCTTGATGTAAGGACTGAGGTTTCGGGCTATGTATTCGGGTCGGGTTCGGGCCGGAACCCTTGGTTTGGACCCTGTGGGGGGTCTTGAGATTTCTGGCTGAATGGCGTCAGCACTGCTCGACGCCTTTCAAAAGGCGTCGGGGTGTGTGGACGCCATTTAGGTTTGTAGGTTGTTGTGCCACGTATGCGCCACGTAGGCAGGTTTCGGGCGGCGAGAGTACGGCCCCGGTCACATCATCTGAACGGCGTCGTGCTTGGTCGACACGATTCAGACGGTGATCTCTGCGATGTCAGGGTGCGGCGCCAGAGCGTTGTCAGTACGGCCTGTCCTGTCGTCTGAACCGCGTCCACGGTGAGCGACGCGTTTCAGACCACTGTCAGTACGGCCATCCTGTCAGACTGATGGGCGTCTGCCTCGATCGACGTGTTTTAGCGGGATTCTGGTTGACCCCGCGAGCCTTCCCTTCTTTCCCTCATTCTCGCCTTCACTCTCTCTCTCTTCGCTCTCTCCGCCCTCTCCGACGCTCTTCTTCCCTTCCCTTCCTCTTCTTCCTCTTCCACCACTCCAACACCACCTTACCTCTCACCTCTACCTCCACCACTTCCTTCGCGGTGTTCCACTCTCCGGACGGCGGCCGACGTCCCGGCGGTGTGGCGGCGTCCTCGAGGGTACCGGCGGCGGTGTGCGGTGCGGCGGGACGGCGGCACGGAGCTTGGCGGAGTTCAAGAACCGGTAGGGGGACGAAACCTTGCATGTGTGCTCGTTTGCTTCTTGGCGTGATGTGGCGTGTTTTTGGATTAGATTGAGCATGTTTAGGGGGATTCCTTATGGGAATGGCGGTGTTTGTGGACGTGGTTTCATAGCATGATCGTGGTGCTTGACGTTCTCATCTTCCCCTTTTTGGTTTTGGGGCTTTTCGGGGTGCTTGGGGTTCAAGGGTGAGACCCTCGGGTTGAACCAGGAAACCTGGTTTCTGGCGCTAAATGGTGTCGTGCCTGGTCGACGCCTTTCCGAAAGACGTCGGGTCAGTACGACGCATTTTAGGGCAGAAACCTCCCTGCACGAGGTTTCCTGAGTTAGGGGTTCTGCGCTAAATGACGTCATGGATGGACGACGCCTTTCAGAAGGACGTCGGGCCATCATGACGCCATTTAGGCAGGAAATGCCCCCGTTTAAGGGTTCTGCAATCGGGATTTCTGGGTTGAATGGCGTCTGGCGACCCTGACGCGTTTTAAACGGCGGCTTCACTGGTGGACGCGTTTTAAGCGATAATCTGGCTTTTGATAAACCTGTCTGAGGGTCTTGAATGGCGTCGACCTCGGTCGACGCGATTCAAGACAGGAATGTTTAAATCCTGTTATTTCATGCGTGTTTCACAGCGGGATGGTTAAAATGCATGCCTTGGGTTGTATACTGAGACGGAGGACTTATGCGTGAGTGGAATTACATCACCTGTGGGTGTGTGTGTGCTTTAGCTATATACTGAGACTGAGGTTTACTGTGCGAATGAAATCATGTTATATGTGTGGTTGTGTTATGCGAATGTGGATCGGGTTAACTGTGGTTTACGTCTGTCACCATGGGCCGATGGGAGAAGGGCCATGGTGTCTGTGGAGTGGTGCATGTTGTGTTTTACCTTTGGCTGAGAAAAGCAGGATCACCTTGAGCCCGTCGGGCCGGAGTAGCTGGTGTGCTACCCGAGGGGTTGCTGTTTGGTCTCAGCGGGTCGGGGTTTCCCTTGGTTGTCGTGACAGCTTCTGGCGTGTTTCCTGCTGTGGAGCTAGTGGTGTTACTGGTGGTAGTTGGTTTACCCTTTAGCCATTGGGCCTGATGTGACCTTTGATCAAGGTTACGAGTGGTACCTATAGCCCTTTGGCCTGACGCAGCCCGGGAGAGTTGGGTTTGTGGGTAGTTCCTGTAACTTCGGCTTGACGGGGGTTCGCCGGTCCCCAGGGCCCTCCTGAAGCGCTGAGGCCTAGCGTGGAGGCAATCCGGACGGTAGGACAGTAGTCTAGACTACTTGTGTGCACACGTAGCTGGCAGTGGCTGTACACTGGTTCCAGCTAGTCCTAGTTTGACTCACTGCCTCACCCTACAGTGCCCCGGGACACTGTAGGGGCGGACAGGCGTGAGCTGTGGTGGTAGTGTTGGAAGGCGACGTTCGACTTCGGTCGACAATGTGGTTTAGTCGCTTCGTGGACTTTGGCTGTGAGTCGTGACTCTGTGTTTGGTTCTTCGGGTTGCTTAGAATGGTTCTTGTTACACTGCTTACCGTGCGTTTCATATCAGAGTTGGGTGCTGTGTTTACTGCTTTACTTAATTGCCATATATTCTTGTTGTTACACTTGCGGGTGTGTGAGTGGGAGGCAGGGGATCGGATGATCCCTACTGAGCCCATTTCTGGTGTGGCTCACTCCCTGCGGTTTCAGGTGTGGACCTCGAGGCGAGCGGTAGCGTGGTGTCTTCTTGGTGTGCGGACCAGCGGCTGTCTTAGATCCGGGGTATGCCCCGATGTTGTTGTACTTCCTTCTGCCTGTACTTATTTAATTGTTGGACATGTAATTATTGTTGGACTGTATACGGACATTGTTATTTTCCTTCCGGCGCACTTGCTTATCTTTGTAGTCCGTGAGATTGTCATATTTAATCTTGTTTAGCACTTACTCCTCCAGACGTGTTGTGTGAGATCCGGGTGTGAACCCGTAGTTAATGGGCCGACATCCATTTAGTGACCGGGTCTCCGGTCATAGGATGGCGGGTCGTTACACTTGATCTGGAATGGATGAAGATTGGATGAAGAACGGACGCCGACTTCTGGAAACAGCAGCACTTCGGCGTTTGGACCTCGTTGCTTTGATCTTCAATTAACTCTTCAATCACTAACTAATCACCAACTCTAACTCTGTCACCCATTCAAGATGCAGGGTATTTATAGACTTCTTCTGCGTCCGCGGATTTACACGAAGAAATCTTAAGATTTATCCATCTTAACCAACAGATAAATAAAGATTAATTCATCTTTATCTGTAATTATCTAAAACGCGTCGTCCATGAGCGACACCTTTCTGATTGATTAGGATAAAGATAAACATCCGGTAAAAACTTATCTTTATCTGTAATTAACTAAAACGCGTCGTTTATTGAAGACGCCTTTTACACTAATTAAGATAAGGATAAACATCCGGAAGAGAAGTAGAAATAACTTAGGAAACTTAAAACGCGTCGTGACTGACAGACGTCTTTTAGCTAATTAATCAATTGATTAAATTTAAATTTAAACATTAAAATAGGAATAAAGTCTAAATGGCGTCTACACAGGTCGACGTCTTTTAGACTTCTTCATATTTTAACTGAAATTTGAGTTAAAATCAATTTAATTGATTAACTTAAACATGTCTGTTAAACCCGACACTAAAAAAAAAATAAAAAAAAATAAAAATAAAAATTAATCAATGATTAATATTAGACCATTATGAGGCCTTATTATATAATATGAAATTTAGTCAAAATGATGTCAAAATTAGCGTGTCTACACATATGTGCATCAGAATTGTATGCCAATAAGAAAATTGAGATACATGATTATAATATCATGCCAACTCTGAACAAAACTACACAAGCTTGTCAATATATGAATAGGGCCAGAATATGGAACGTAATATAAAACTTAAGATTATTAAGTTGATTTACTGAAATGACATATAGATTGCAAGATATAAAATTTGTTTTTCACAGCATCGGTTCCCACTTATTATAAAAGTGCCCGGACACACATCCAACCACCATTATGAACCAGAAACAGAATACATAAACTAAGCTCCTAGGCACGTACAGAGCTAAGTCATGGGCGTAGAGCTACCCTGAGGGTCGTCACCCCACCTTAACAAAGGATTTCTACCCGTGGCCTTCGGGTAACAGAGCTAATGGGTTCTGGAGGTGGCTCCCACCTTTTTTGGTGTAGTACGCAACCCCAAAATAAATAGGTCCTGGTGGGGGATTGTTTGGTGAAGGTGCTAGAACGCGGATGAGTGGCTTGGAGGGTTGTATGGTATTAGGGTGAATGATTTGTTAGAATTGGGTGGCCTCAAAGACAATCATTGTACATTCTAGTTCAGATTATTAATAAAGGCAATCATTTCTTCATTTATAGTTCTCGCAAATTAACTATCGTAATGAAGGTCCATAGACAAATGTATGGGATATTGAATCATGATGAGATCGTGATAGTGAGATCAATATCCTCAGTCACATGTCTTAAACAGTTCTCGATCATAGGATATTTGAGATGGACATTAAATATCCGATAAGATCGACACAAGTTATGTATGCTCATGTAATGAGGGTGAATGATCTCACATTCACTCGTGTGGTGACACTAAGACAAACATGTGGGTGCTCATTAGAGAATGAGTTCACTGAACAGACCCAAATAAGAATTCCTGGATGGTAATTATACCTATTAGTCAACCAGGGAATTCAATCGTTGCAGTAGCACAGTTGGTCCTTTGACCTGAGTCACCAATGATACCTTGTTTGTGGACCATTGTATCTTGATTCTCTGACTAGTGGACTTTAACCATTAAGCTCACGATAGTCGGTCTCTCAGATACAGTGGAAAGGTTGCGAAGGTAATTGAGTAAACAACAAGGGATCACTCACTCTTGGTATAAGACTGGAGAGAGAATGTCCTATAGATGTGTACACAGAAATCCCTGGCCATGATCAAATGAAAGAGATGTCTTTCTAGATATTAACTGAGTACTGGAATCCATCTAAATAATGCGATAGAGGGTTTGACTATAAAACCATACCCTTGCGTTATTGGGACATTGCATGAGTGAAGGATTTTATTTGTACGGTATCGGCAGACGGAAAGGTTCAATTAAAGGGAACAGTATCCCTTATATCTTCTGGGATCATGAGGTAGTGTTTGGTGCTGTTCATGATTAGAAGGCCAAGTGAATTAATCATCAGATGATAATCCACTTGTTTATTAAATTAATCATTTAACATATAATGTTTAAATGTTAATTAATAAATATTAAACTCTAGAATTAGTTCTAAGTTTAATGGGCCTGAAACCGGACTAATATATGGGCCTAGAGGGTTACACACATAATACTTCTCGTCAGACGGTGAGAGACGTTAAATTTCATACTTATCTGGGTTTTTATGGAAAGACGCAGGATAAACATGAAGATTTAATAGAGATTTATCCAAGGCCAAACTCTTGGATAATCATGAGGATTAATCCTTGTGCTTATCCTTATTTCTATATAAGGAGGGTCAAGGGAGAGGGGTAAAAAGTTGGTTGGACGAATTTTACACCCCAGATTCTCTATCTCCTCTCTCTCTCTCCTTCTCTCTCTCTTGGAGTAGATCTGTCTCTCTCCGCGCATGGTGGATTTAATATCTGGTCGGAGCACTCAAGTCGAGGAGGAAATCGCGTCTGCAGCGGGAACTCGTGTGGATACCTCTAGAGATCGTGTGCGTGCGCGATTACTGAGTCGGAATCATCCACGGGAGATTCGAAACCCCGCAAAAGTGAAGAACCGTTCTTCCCGCGTTTATTTTAATGTCTGTTTTACGATCCCAGCAACCGATACATAGGAATCGTTTTTATTCTCCACTGCGTTGTTGGCGATTCCTAACAGTGATATCAGAGCCAGGTTGTTGGTTCGATCTTAAAATGGCATCGTTTTGCGTGATTTTCTCGTTATGCGTGAAGAACCCGTATTGTACGTGTTCTTGTGTTTAATCCGATTAAAATGACGGAATAATGTTCAGACGATGAACACAAATGATTTGATTATTTTTCTGTGATTTTTCGGATTTTATTTAGGGTTTTCGGAGTTCTTCATGAGATGATGAACCGGGGTACTTCGGCGGCTTTGTTAACGATTCCCAAGCGTTAGGATGGCGGCCCGAATGCACGGATCTCTTGGTGATAGTCACCACTACACATCCGACACATTTGCCGGCGCCGGAGTGGCCTTGAAGAGCTGTAAAATTGAGCCCAAAGATAGTCTTAAACCCTGCAAAATCAGAAATTTTGGGCTTTATGGGGGCTCAGTTAATACCCCAAACCGGGCCCCACCGGCGTGCCTGCCGACACCGGGGGCACCGCCGGCGACGGGTGCATCGCCGGCGGGGCCGGCGCCCGTCGGGGGGGGCCGTGGCTCGGCGGCGGCGCCGCCGGGGTGGGAACCCTAGGGTTCCTGCAAACTGCTACTTCTGTTGGAGAAGAAGCGGCCGGGCCACCGGTCCCGACCCGGTCGGACCGGGCGGGGGCCGGGCCGGACCCCCTGGCCGAGCCAGGGCCCGGGTCCAGGCCAATTGGCCCTAATGGGCTGGGCCCAAATTTTTTTTTTATGATTATTAAAAATGTTTTAATAACTGTTTAACCCCTTATAACACCTTTATTAGCCCATTTTAAGCCCGTTTTAAAATTATTTTAAAACAAAAAAATTATAGGAATAATTAATAATTGTTATTAAATATTTTTATGATTATTAACAGGTTATTAAAATGTTTAATAACTGTTATTCACTTAAAGGGTTTTATTGTTAATAGGGTATTGGTTAATTATTTAAAATTGTTTTAGATAATTAATTTCCCTATTAAATCAATTAGTTTAAAATGTTTTAAACTGATTTCATGCATAACTTGATTATATTTTACTGTTCAAATTGTTTGAATTAGGATTTAGATTAACTGAATGGTTTAGTTAGTTAATTTGTCAATAATGTTTTGAATATTATTGATAATGATGAAATAAATATTATTTTGAAAACTAATTGGTATTATAATTTTATATTTATAAAATTTAATACCAAACTGCAATTATGTGATGATTGTGATGCATGTGATGTGTTTTATGGTGGGATGATCATGGACTTAGTATTATCATGTGATGATTGTGATGCATGTGATGTGTTTTATGGTGGGATGATCATGGACTTAGTATTATCATGTGATGATTGATGTGAATGAATGCGATGCATATTTCATTTGGTATTTTAAATAGGACCTGCGTGTCCTCCTCTCTCTTAATCCAGATGTGCTCTCTACCTTCCTATAAGATTGTACTCCCCTTGATAAGATCAAGGTTTCTTATTGCTTTAAATGTACATTTATGGACCAGCGAGTCCTAAATTTCATATTTAAATGTTTCGGATTAAGCTTAGAGGACGGGATCTTCTGAAGACTCCTCTGGAGGAAGGACTCGCATCAAATGGAACCTGTGTTGCTGTTTTCACATTAGGATCCAATTATGGATCATCGTTTGGCTCCGATGATTCCATAGTAGCTTTAGCAGTCCATGATCATCCCTATTTAATGTTTCTGCATATATGTGATATTTGTGGTCTATGCTATCATATATATATTTCTATTAAGTATAATGATACTTCAAATCGAAATACTATTGATTGCACGATTTTTATAAATCAACTCAAAAACCCTCTTTTAAAACTCAAGTTGTAAACGTGAGATATTCAGAATAATCCACGTAACCCACCATCATTATAGATCTTAGGATAATTCTTATCTCAAATGGATTTGTTGTGCTACCACAAGGTCTATTTGATTTAGAAATTAACCTAGGTCTACGACATGTGATGTCATTAAGATAAATGGACAAATAGTGTAGTTTTGTTGTGCTACCACAAGGATTGCACTATGAATTCATGTTATCTAAGTAATGATGGATAAACTTAACTGAATCATTTGATTTGTTGTGCTACCACAAGGTCATTCTGATTCAGGGGTTAAATCGATTGGATATTGCAAATGTTGCAATTGTCAAGAGTTGACTGCCTAAGGGACTTGATGTGATTTGTTGTGCTACCACAAGGTTACATGCATGATGTCCGAAGGATTCTGATCCCCACTAGGAGATCACCGGAATCTCCCGTTCTGTATATTAGAGGGTCATACAGATCGCCGAAAAATAGTGGGAGCCTAAATCTAGATTAAAAGTCCTAAATCTGATTTTAAGAACTATCTGCTTATTTTTATATTTCCATGTAGGTCGCTATGTCGTCACCTAACCCCCTTCGTTGCATACTTGATGCAAACAAACTCATGGGACCTAATTACATTGACTGGTTATGCAACCTGAAGATTGTCCTCAGGTTTGAAAAGCTAGCCTATGTCCTGGATCAACCAGATCCAGTTCAACCCGGTGAAAATGTTAACGAGGATGAATTAATGATGTTTGAAAATTGGAAGGAGGACTCTGTCAAGGTCTAGTGTTATATGCTTGGTTCAATGAACAATGAACTGCAACGACATCATGATAACATGGAACCTAAGACCATTCTGAATCACCTACAAGAGTTATTTGGTGAACAATCCAAAACAGAAAGATATGAGATATCTAAGAAATTGTTCAGGACCAGAATGAGCGAGGGCACATCTGTGCAAACTCGTGCTCAAGATGATAGAATGGATTGAGAGGCTTGCTGTGCTTGGCTTTGTTATGAACAATGACCTAAGCATCGACTTAATTCTACAGTCCCTTCCAGATTCATTTTCACAATTCATTATCAACTTCAATATGAACAAAATTGAAGTTACACTGGCTGAGCTGCTCAACATGTTGAAGACAGCAGAAGGCACTATCCAGAAAGATAAGCCGTAAGTAATGCTTGTTGGTAAGACCAACAAGAAAAGAAAATATGGACAGACCTTTAAGAAAGGTAAGCCTAAGAAGCTAGTGAAAAGCAAACCGGCGGTTCAAAAGGACAAAGGTAAAGTCAATGATAAAGGTCAGTGTTTCCACTGCCATAAAGAAGGTCATTGGAAGAGAAACTCCAAGATTTATTTCGCAGAAAAAGCAAAGGAGAAGCTTGGTGAAGCTTCAGGTATACTCATGATCGATCTTAACTTGTCTTATAGAGAATCAACATCTTGGGTATTAGATACTGGATGTGTTTCTCATATCTGCAATAACTTGCAGGTGTTAACAAGTAAAAGAAGATTGAACCGCGGAGACGTGGATCTGAGGCTTGGGAATGGACCAAAAGTTGCTGCGTTAGCTGTGGGGATAGCAAGACTTCAGATGCCGTCAGGAGACTCATTGGAACTAATAGATTGTTATTATGTTCCGACCATTATTAGGAATATCATACCTATTTCATGTTTAGATAAACAAGGATATTCTATGAAACTAGAGAATAAAGGTTGTTCCATTTATCAAGGAGACAAATTGTTTGCTTCCGGATATTTATTGAATGGATTATATTTACTTGACATTTCATATGATATTTGTTTGGTAAATAAATCTCTTGAACGAATAGATAAGGATGTGAATAAATCGTACCTATGGCATTGTAGGCTAGGTCATATAAATGAGAACAGGATCATCAGGTTGCAAAAGAATGGATATATTGATCCATTTGATTATGAATCATTTGCAACCTGTGAAGCTTGTTTCATGGGAAAGATGACCAAAGCTCCGTTTTCAGGACATGGAGAAAGAGCTAAGTACTTATTGAAACTAATACATAGTGATGTATGTGGTCCAATGTCCACTCATGCTATGGGTGGTTACTCATACTTTGTTTCATTTACAGATGATTTCTCAAGATATGGCTACATATATTTAATGAAATATAAGTCAGAAGTCTTTGAGAAATTTAAAGAGTTTAAAAATGAAGTTGAGAACCAGACTGGAAAGAGTATCAAAACTCTTCGATCAGATCGAGGGGATGAATACTTAAGTACAGAATTCACACAATATCTAAAGAATAATGGTATTTTGTCTCAGTGGACTCCTCCCTATACACCACAATTAAATGGTGTATCGGAAAGGAAAAATCGTACTTTATTAGATATGGTACGATCAATGATGAGTTATGCTAAACTTCCAATCTCTTTATGGGGATATGCACTATTGACTGCTGCATATCTGTTGAACAAAGTTCCCAATAAGTCAGTATCTTCCACTCCATATGAGATATGAAAGGAAAGAAACCAGACTTTAAGCATGTTAGAGTCTGGGGTTGTCCTGCAAATGTCAAAAGATATGATCCAGACAAACTGGATTCCAAGACAGAGAAATGTAGATTTGTGGTATATCCAAAAGAGACTTTTGGATATTATTTCTATCAGCCCAGCGATCAAAGGGTGTTTGTCGCAAAAAGAGCTGTCTTCTTAGAGAAAGAATATCTTTCAAAAGAAGACAGTGGGAGCAAGATAGAACTGGAAGAAATTCTAGACTCACAAATCAACACTATTTCATCTATTGAACCATTGACTCAAGAACTTGTTCAAGATGATACACAAAAGGTTCGCAGATCAGGTAGAGTGCCTAAGCAGCCTGAAAGATATGTTGGACATATCGATGATGGCAAACCAAAAGTGCACTTAAATGAGGATGATGATCCTCAAACCTATCAAGAAGCCAGGAATAGTCAAGAATCAGAGAAATGGCAAGAAGAAATGAATTCTGAAATTCAATCCATGTACGCCAACCAAGTTTGGAACTTAGTTGATCTGCCAGAAGGTATAGTACCGATTGGCAGTAAATGGATCTTTAAAAGAAAGATCGGGGCAAATGGACAGATTGACACATACAAGGCAAGGCTGGTAGCAAAAGGATATCGTCAAAGGCAAGGCATTGACTATGATGAAACCTTTTCTCCAGTTACCATGATTAAGTCAATCATAATACTTCTTGCTGTCGCCGCATTCTATAATTATGAAATATAGCAAATGGATGTGAAAACAACATTCCTTAGTGGGAACCTTCAAGAAGAGGTGTATATGATACAACCTGAAGGATTCACTTCCAACGAGCATTCAAGCAAGGTATGCAAGCTGCAAAGATCCATCTATAGATTAAAGCAGGCATCCCGAACTTGGAACTTAAGATTTGATGAAGCAATCAAATCTTATGACTTCATTAAGAATGAAGATGAACCTTGTGTATACAAAAAGGCTAGTGGGAGCGCAGTTACCTTTTTGGTACTTTACGTTGATGACATTCTACTCATTGGGAATGATGTAGGAATGTTGTCATCAGTAAAGGCTTGGTTATCCAAAAACTTCTCTATGAAAGATTTGGGAGAAGCATCCTATATTCTGGGAATAAGGATCTATAGAGATAGGTCCAAAAGGATGCTTGGCTTATCCCAATCTATGTACATAGATACCATAGTCAAAAGGTTTGGTATAGAAAATTCTAAGAGAGGCCTCGTTCCAATAAGGCATGGAATTTATCTCTCTAAAGAAATGTCTCTCAAGACACCTGAAGAGAGAGCATACATGGATAGAGTTCCTTATGCCTCGGCAATAGAATCTATCATGTATGCAATGCTATGTACTAGGCTTGATGTGGCACACCCACTAAGTGTCACTAGTAGATATCAGGCTGATCCAGGTGAAGAACACTAGAAGGCGGTGAAATGCATCCTTAGATACTTGAGAATAACTAAGGATCTATTTCTCGTCTATGGAGGAAACGACTTGGAACTTCGAGGGTTTACTGACTCGAGTTTCCAGTCGGATATGGATGATAGCAAATCCATGTATGGATTTGTGTTCATGTTAAATGGAGGTGCAGTAAGTTGGAAAAGTTCCAAACAAGAAACAACTGCAGATTCGACGACCGAAGTAGAATACATTGCTGCAGCTGAAGTGGCCAAGGAGGCGGTTTGGATGAAGAAGTTTATCTCGGCACTTGGAGTAGTTCCAAGCATTTCAGATCCTGTTCCATTATTGTGTGACAACAATGGGGCAATAGCTCAAGCGAAGGAGCCAAGATCACATCAGAAGTCAAAGCACATTCTGAGACGAATTTTCATCTGATTCGTGAGATCATCGCCCGAGGAGATATAGTAGTTGAGAAAGTCTCATCTGAAGATAATGTAGCAGATCCCTTGACTAAGCCATTGTCTCAAAACAATTTAGAACGTCACCTTAAATCTATGGGACTTAGACACATGGGTGATTGGCTATAGTCCAAGTGGGAGAATGTTAGAATTGGGTGGCCTCAAAGACAATCATTGTACATTCTAGTTCAGATTATTAATAAAGGCAATCATTTCTTCATTTATAGTTCTCGCAAATTAACTATCGTAATGAAGGTCCATAGACAAATGTATGGGATATTGAATCATGATGAGATCGTGATAGTGAGATCAATATCCTCAGTCACATGTCTTAAACAGTTCTCGATCATAGGATATTTGAGATGGACATTAAATATCCGATAAGATCGACACAAGTTATGTATGCTCATGTAATGAGGGTGAATGATCTCACATTCACTCGTGTGGTGACACTAAGACAAACATGTGGGTGCTCATTAGAGAATGAGTTCACTGAACAGACCCAAATAAGAATTCCTGGATGGTAATTATACCTATTAGTCAACCAGGGAATTCAATCGTTGCAGTAGCACAGTTGGTCCTTTGACCTGAGTCACCAATGATACCTTGTTTGTGGACCATTGTATCTTGATTCTCTGACTAGTGGACTTTAACCATTAAGCTCACGATAGTCGGTCTCTCAGATACAGTGGAAAGGTTGCGAAGGTAATTGAGTAAACAACAAGGGATCACTCACTCTTGGTATAAGACTGGAGAGAGAATGTCCTATAGATGTGTACACAGAAATCCCTGGCCATGATCAAATGAAAGAGATGTCTTTCTAGATATTAACTGAGTACTGGAATCCATCTAAATAATGCGATAGAGGGTTTGACTATAAAACCATACCGTTGCGTTATTGGGACATTGCATGAGTGAAGGATTTTATCTGTACGGTATCGGCAGACGGAAAGGTTCAATTAAAGGGAACAGTATCCCTTATATCTTCTGGGATCATGAGGTAGTGTTTGGTACTGTTCATGATCAAAAGGCCAAGTGAATTAATCATCATATGTTAATCTACTTGTTTATTAAATTAATCATTTAACATATAATGTTTAAATGTTAATTAATAAATATTAAACTCTAGAATTAGTTCTAAGTTTAATGGGCCTGAAACCGGACTGATATATGGGCCTAGAGGGTCACACACATAAGAGTTCTCGTCATACGGTGAGAGACGTTAAATTTCATGTTTATCTGGGTTTTTATGAAAAGCCGCAGGATAAACATGAAGATTTAATGGAGATTTTTCTAAGGCCAAACTCTTGGATAATCATGAGGATTAATCCTTGTGCTTATCCTTATTTCTATATAAGGAGGGCCAAGGGAGAGGGGTAAAAAGTTGGTTGGACGAATTTTACACCCCAGATTCTCTATCTCCTCTCTCTCTCTCCTTCTCTCTCTCTTGGAGTAGATCTGTCTCTCTCCGCGCATGGTGGATTTAATATCTGGTCGGAGCACTCAAGTCGAGGAGGAAATCGCGTCTGCAGCGGGCACTCGTGTGGATACCTCTAGAGATCGTCCGCGTGCGCGATTACCGAGTCGGAATCATCCACGGGAGATTCGAAACCCCGCAAAGGTGAAGAACCGTTCTTCCCACATTTATTTTAATGTCTGTTTTACGATCCTAGCAACCGATACATAGGAATCGTTTTTATTCTCCGCTGCGTTGTTGGCGATTCCTACCATGATTGATGCAGATGATGTGGGAAATGGTATGCATAGCAATGGTTTACAAGGCGTGAGGGGTTCGTGGTTGGGTTGCGGAGAGTTATTTGGTGGAGGCATGGTGGCAGAGGGGGTAATGGGTTTAAGGAAGGTAGGCGATGGAGTGGGTCTTTGGTAGGCGAGTGTTGGTATGGGAGTAACGGTTATGGTTTCTGGTTTGGGTATGCGGAGAATGCAGCGTGGCGGTTGCTCGGCGGTACTCGGGGTGTGGCCTGTTGAGTAGACATAGGAAGATTCATCTTCCATCCATTGTTGCCCCTTATTAGCTTCAAACTGGCTATTTGTAAGAATTGGAGTGACATGGTTTTGATGCTCCGACAACGGGTTCTGCACTATACCCATGTTTGGTGGTGTTGCTGCCTATGCTGGTGCTCTTTGCATCTTCTGTTGCTGCTGCTATGACTGTTCTTGCTATTGTGGCTGTGATCTTCTTGCCTTCATGGAGGTTATGTATTTTCTCATCTCCTCCCAGTTAATACCTCCCTGGTTATTAAGATCATGGATGTAGTCTCTGAATTGGAAGCATGCTTCTACTGTATGTCCAGGTTGTCTATGGAAGACACAGTACCTAGAGGCATCTGCATTCTAGGGCCAGACAGTTTTCTCCTTAGGCAATACTAGAGCATTAGCTGCCATAAGGGCATTGAATATGTATGCTAGAGATTCTAGGAGTGGAGGATAAGATGCCCTCTTTGGGCCTAGAGGTTTTCTCTACTTATTGTAATCGCCTGGGGGGGGTACATTATAGTATGCTGGCTGCTGATGTGGCTGGTTGAACGTCTGCTGATACTACTGCTGAGGCTGATTCTAGGCTGCCTGGAATGGCTGCTAAGGCGGCCTAAAGCCCTGTTGATTTGGCGGTCTCTGCCCTGTCTACTGCGGCTGTTGCTGTTGGTTTCTCATGAACTGCGGTTGGTTATTATTCGTGGTACTGATCTGTTCATGGGAGAGTGTGCCCTCAGTAGTGGGACCCATGTTAGGAGAATTTAGCATGGTAGGCTTTCGAGGTAGAGGTCTACTGGGTCTATGGGGGTCAAAGATGCTAGAGAAAGTTGAATCTTTGAAAGCATTTTGGCAATAGCGTGCCCTTTCATATAATTCTGCCATACTAGTTAAATTATTCAATGTGAGGACTAGCTTATACTAGGGCGTGGCGTTGGCAATCATCATTTTCACTTGTTCTGACTTAGACATATGATCCTTTATTTTCTCTCCCACACCTCTCCATCTATCAGCATAGGCGATGAAGTCTTCATCGGGCTTCATCTTTTCAGCCACCAGGTCAGTTATTGATAAGGACGGTGCAATTCTATCCTGGTATCGCTGGATAAACTTTCTTGACACAATTTCATAGTCCTCCACATCAGACGAATCCAACAAGAAAAAACACTTGAGGGCTGGTCCCTCTAATGATTTCTTGAATAAGAATGCCAGCGACCTTTTGTCGTTCTACCAGAAGGAAGACTCGTACATAAACTCCTTTAGGTGGGTGAAGGAGTTGCCAGAACCATTGTACTTTCTATACACTGGCATCTAAGAAGGTGGCAGGTGAAATACTGGCAGATTGGGGAGGGTGATCTTAGGTACAGCCATGACTCCCATCATTTTCTTGAAACTGTTAAACTGCTCGTCCATGCGGTCCATGTTCGTGAGTAGAGCCTGAGTCACTGGATCAACCTGGGGAGGAGGTGGTGATGGAGCATGATAGGCTTGCCTCTTGGAGTAACTGGGGCAAGGGGGGCAGTACGGTTGAGGTCCGGCAGTGCTTCCGCCATACCCGATGGCATTTTGGTAAGTTGGCGTATGCGGTCTAGCCGGGTATCTCGAGGAAGATTGTTGCGGCCCAGACGGCCGGGGAGTAGCAATACAAAGACCCTCCATGGCTCGATGAACAGAGGGAATATCGTGAGGAGGAGGAACTTGACGAACAACAGGGTAAACCGCGGGATTCGTTTCGTCAAAACGCAAGGGCGTCTTCCCCGTAAGAGTGGACTAGATCGCCTCAAGTTGTTGAGAGTTCACATGGGTAGCCAGAGCTCCCAAGACGGTAACCAGATCAAGGGAGTTGTTAGACGAAGGCTCAGCTTGACCTTGAGCCTCCTCATAAGTGGGATTAGAGATTACATGCATATGAGGATGATTGGTACCAGGATCATACTGGTCATGGGTAAACTGTGCCTGATGTGGGACATAAGTGTCTCCTTCGTATTCAGCATGAAAGAAGTTGGAATCATTGGGGGCATTAGCTTCTCCCCCATTCTCAGAATGATAATCATAAGTGCGAGGGGCATTAGCATCTCCCCCATATTCAAACACATTTTCCTATTCAATGGCAACCATGCTGAGAGTTCTACGAGATAGGAGCATCACGATGTTAAGTTTTGACAAAGATTCAAACAAGTTGTCCATAGAATTAGCAAACAAGTGGATGGTTACGTTATCTTAGGATTCCTTGTTGAATTATTTGAATTGTTAAACACAAATTCACTCAACGGGGTAGGATCCTAGTTTTACTTCAATCTTTTCACCGTTATACTCTATAATTTTCTCACAACATTATGAATAACTATTCAAGACTTCAATTGGTACAACTAGCCCAAGAACAAGGAATACCTCGCTTTTAGGGACTTATGGAGATCTTAACACCAACCACTTTAGTCTGACCGAGGGACCGACCCAATTAGAGAGAGGTGAAGATGCTAAAAAAGGTGTTCCTAGAACCGGGGGGGGGGGGGGGGGGGGGGGAGCCCCAATGCAGATGACCTATGGTCAGGATGGCCTCTAATGTAGTATAAGATAGATAAAGGTAACAAAGAAACCAAATATATGAGGACTGATGGACAAAAAAAAGAACTGTTTGAATTGTGTCGCTGTTCACCGACGCTATTCAACACGGAAGCTTCTTCTGTTAATAGATCCTCAGGCAGCAGCGCCAACAAGAATATGAGGCTGAATGGCGTCTTGACCGAGCGACGCGATTTGAATCATGTCTCTCTACTTAGACACTATTCAGAGCCTAAAAACTGTAAACATAGAGCAATTTCGGGGACAATCCCCTCCCAAGTTTTCAAGATAAACGGAAGCCTAACTCATCATGCAAATTCAAGTTAAATAGATTTATTATGATGCGAACAAACATAAACTCAATCCACCACACACTTCCAATCAATCACGGGAGGGTAAGATCATGCCACAAAGGGGTGTGCACATAGTGCACGTAGGGATAAAAGTAACTAAACTCACCAATTGGTGAAAGGAGTGCCCGAGGGACACAAGTGGTGCACCGTGGGTGCCCGAAGATAAAAAGCAAGAACAAATATTAAAAGACAGCAAGACCTGTTAGTTTTTTGGTGTCCTACAGATCAATTACGGGCCGTATAGGCCCAATGTGTTGTACAATCTTGTTCAATATAATTAAGTGATAATTAGAGCGTAAACTTGTAATCTGTGGATTGCTTTGCGTTGTCCCTAGGATATGTGGTTGTAAAGTCAATTTCAAGATGGAATCTCGAATGTGAGTTTGACTGTATATGAACACATACCTTAAATTGTTCATGAGTAGAGAGTAATCACTCTGGGACATTGATTACTTGTAAATCAGCATGCATGATGTGTAGATGACCAATCTCACGGTCATAGGTGCGGGGCACCGGCACATATGTTTGGGTCTTCATCCTGGGAGGATGTTCACTGAACTTGTAAGGATTAAGGTTTCGGATCCGGTTATCGGGTCAATTTAGATGTCGGACCCCTTGGTTTGGACTCATGTGGGGCTGGGCCATGGGTTCTTTTTCGCGTCGTGCTTGCTCGACGCGGTTTAAACGGCGTCCGGTTAAGGGGACGCGTTTTAGAATGTGCCACGTAGGCGCCAAGTGGGCCGATTTTGGGCCACGAGAGTACTGCCCCGGACTTATCTTCTGCATGGCATCTTGCATGGTCGATGCCATTTAGAGATCTATCAGTGTACGACCCTGTCTTGTCGTCTACTTGGCGTCGGTCTTGGACGACGCGTTTTAGCAAGTTTCGGTTAATGCTCCGAAGCCTCCTTCCTTTCCCTCATTCTCTCCATTCTCTTCTCTCACTTCTTTCCCTCCGAACACTTCGCTCCCCCTTCCCCCTTCTCCTTCCTTTCCTCTCCCCATTCCTCCTCTCCCTCCACTCCATCAACCCCCTAACTTCCACCACTACCACCACCATTTCCTCCGCAGCGTATCTCTCTTCGGACGGCGACCGACGTCCCGGTGGAGTAACGGCATCCACGGCAGTACCAGTGGCGACTCGTGGCGTGGCGGTTCGGTGGCTAGTGTTGGGTTCTCGGGTTTCTCCGGATCTCCCGCGCAGCGGAAATAAAAATAAAAACGGAGATCCGTTCTCGTTGCAAAAATCGGAAAAATCGGATAATCAAAGTCGTATCGTGTGCGGATTCGAATCCGCAACCGTTCGGTTCCGTCAATACGACACCGCAAGCTGCGCAAGCGCCCGGCCTCTAGCGGAATCTACGCGATCCTCCTTGCGACGAATATCCTCACGTTCCTCGTTCTTTGAAGCCACGAGACCTCCGTTGATCGCCGCAACGTTCGCCGCAACGCGCGGACGATTTTCCGTCGAATGGGTGTCGGAGATGCGGCATAGCGATTTTCCATTGAAACTGAGGAGGGGGCGACTAGGGTTAGCAACAGCTTGGCCTGCTCAACACGTTCGCTACATTTTATACTAACCGTGCGGTTTTTCATAAAAACCCCCGATTTGTATAAAACCCACTTATTTATCCATCGTCTTGAGAATCATTTACGTGTGACCCTCTAGGTCCAATTACCAGTCCGGTTAATAGCCCAATAAGCCTAGTAACTCCTTACTAGCTTTATTAATCAATTAATAACCCTTTATTAATTAATTAATCAATCGAATTGATGTCGCACATCGAATTCGACTGGGCCTCCGATCACGTTGAGTGCCACGCAACACCGCGTGAACCCGGAAGGTATTGGGGTTAAGTAACCCACTCTTGGAACCTTTCCGCCGACAGTTACCGCGTGGATATAATCCTTCATTCGTACAATGCTCTCGAGTCAACTCTGGGTATGACGTGCTGTCAAACCCTAACCGGTCGACTCACTTGGATTGGATGCCACTGATGAATATCGGAAAACTCCTTTCCCGATATTATCGTCCGCCCTGGCTAGGGACTTCCGCTCATCCTTCCTAGAGCGTTCTCTCTCTAAGTACCGAGACCGAATGATTCCTTATTGACATACAATTCCCTTCGATGGTATTCCGCTGTACGCAATCATTGGCTGTTTAGAATCCCGTGGTTAGAGATTCATAAACTAAGGTCAAAGCACAGAAGTACACCGACAAGGTGTCCTTGGTGTCTCATGTCCGAGGACCATCTACACAGCTGCGACAATAGAATCAAACTGGTTGACAGTGAGGTACAATACCATCCAGCGATTCAGTCGGATCAGTTCAGTGAACTCATTCTCTAATGAGCACCTACAGATTCGCCTTAGTGTCTTTACACAAGTGACTGATGAGATCAGTCACCCTCATCATATGAGCAGGAGTAATCTGTACTAGTCTAACTGTATATCCGATGTCCTTCTCGGATATCCTCCGATTCGGAACGATTAAGAATATGTGTGTTTAAGTGATCAGTCTCATTAGTATGATCTCATCATAATCTGATCACTATAGCACATATTCACAGACTTCATTATGAAATGATAATTAGTGCGATTTACACATAATGAATATTATGCCATTATATTAATAAATGAACGAGATTTACATAGTCAGATTGGCTTGTAGGCCACCTAAGACTAACAATCTCCCACTTTGACTAAAGTCAATCACCTTTATATAGTAAGCCTATAGACTTTAGGTGACGCTCAAACAGAATTTGAGCCAACGGCTTTGTTAGTGGACTGCTACATTGTCGACGGATGGAACTCTTTCCACTACTACATCTCTTCGAGATATGCTTCGATTTCTGATGAGACCGCGGCTCTTTCGCTTGCGCAATGGCTCCATTGTTATCGCACAACAGCGGAACAGGCTCAGAGATGCTAGGAACTACGCCGAGGTCGGTGATGAATTTCTTCAAGCACATTGCTTCCTTGGCGGCTTCAGCTGCAGCGATGTACTCAGCTTCAGTCGTCGAATCTACAGTGGTTGCTTACTTGGAACTCTTCCAGCACACTGCGCCTCCGTTCAATGTAAATACAAATCTAGATGTAGACTTGCTATCATCTGGATCTGACTGGAAACTCGAGTCAGTAAAGCCTCGCAGTTTCAAGTCACATCCTCCATAGACAAGAAACATATCCTAAGTTCTTCTCAAGTACTTAAGGATACATTTCACAGCCTTCTAGTGCTCTTTGCCTGGATCAGCCTGAAATCTGTTCGTAACACTTAGAGCAAATGCAACATTAGGCTGTGTACATAGCAAGGCATAGATGATAGATCCTGTGGCTGAGGGATAGTGTAACGACCCGCCATCCTATGACCGGAGACCCGGTCACTAAATGGATGTCGGCCCATTAACTACGGGTTCACACCCGGATCTCACACAACACGTCTGGAGGAGTAAGTGCTAAATAAGATTAAATATGACAATCTCACGGACTACAAAGATAAGCAAGTGCGCAGGAAGGAAAATAACAATGTCCGTATACAGTCCAACAATAATTACATGTCCAATCAATTAAATAAGTACAGGCAGAAGGAAGTACAACAACATCGGGGCATACCCCGGAACTAAGACAGCTACTGGTCCGCACACCAAGAAGACACCACGCTTCCGCTCGCCTCGAGGTCCACACCTGAAACCGCAGGGAGTGAGCCACACCAGAAATGGGCTCAGTAGGGATCATCCGATCCCCTGCCTCCCACTCACACACCCACAAGCGTAACAACAAGAATATATGGCAATTAAGTAAAGCAGTAAACACAGCACCCAACTCTGATATGAAACGCACGGTAAGCAGTGTAACAAGAACTATTCTAAGCAACCCGAAGAACCCAACACAGAGTCACGACTCACAGCCAAAGTCCACGAAGCGACTGAACCACACTGTCGACCGAAGTCAAACGTCGCCTCCCAACACTACCACCACAGCTCACGCCTGTCCGCCCCTACAGTGTTCCGGGGCACTGTAGGGTGAGGCAGTGAGTCAAACTAGGACTAGCTGGAACCAGTGTACAGCCACTGCCAGCTACGTGTGCACACAAGCAGTCTAGACTACTGTCCTACCGTCCGGATTGCCTCCACGCTAGGCCTCAGCGCTTCAGGAAGGCCCTGGGGACCGGCGAACCCCCGTCAAGCCGAAGCTACAGGAACTACCCACAAACCCAACTCTCCCGGGCTGCGTCAGGTCAAGGGCTATAGGTACCACTCGTAACCATGATCAAAGGTCACATCAGGCCCAATGGCTAAAGGGTAAACCAACTCCCACCAGTAACACCACCAGCTCCACAGCAAGAAACACGCCAGAAGCTGTCACGACAACCAAGGGAAACCCCGACCCGCTGAGACCAAACAGCAACCCCTCGGGTAGCACACCAGCTACTCCGGCCCGACGGGCTCAAGGTGGTTCTGCTTTTCTCAGCCAAGGGTAAATCACAACATGCACCATTCTACAGACACCATGGCCCTTCTCCCATCGGCCCATGGTGACAGACGTAAACCACAGTTAGCCCGATCCACATTCGCATAACACAAACACACATATAATCATGATTCCATTCGCACAGTAAACCTCAGTCTCAGTATATAGCTAAAGCACACACACACACCCACAGGTGACGTAATTCTACTCACGCAGAAGTCCTGCGTCTCAGTATACAACCCAAAGCATGCATTTGAACCATCCCACTGTGAAACACGCATGAAATAACAGGATTTAAACATTACTGTCTTGAATCGCGTCGACCGAGGTCGACGCCATTCAAGACCCTCAGACAGGTTTATTAAAAGCCATATTATCGCTTAAAACGCGTCCGCCAGTGAAGCCGCCGTTTAAAACGCGTCAGGGTCGCCAGATGCCATTCAACCCCAGAAATCCAGATTGCAGCACCCTTAAACGGGGGCATTTCCTGCCTAAATGGCGTCATGATGGCTCGACGTCCTTCAGAAAGGCGTCGTCCATCCATGACGTCATTTAGCGCCAGAACCCCTAACTCAGGAAACCTCGAACAGGGAGGTTTCTGTCCTAAAACACGTCGTACTTACCCGACGTCTTTCGGAAAGGCGTCGACCAGGCACGACGCCATTTAGCGTCAGAAACCAGGTTTCCTGGTTCGACCCGAGGGTCTCACCCTTAACCCCAAATGCCCCGAAAAAGCCCCAAAAAGAAGGGGAAGGAAGAGGAAACCATCTACCACAAGCATGCTACAAAACCACGTTCACGAGCACGGCCATACCCACAAGAACACCCCCTAAACATGCTCATTCTAACCCAAATCACAACATGCCATGCCAAGGAAATCATGAGCACACATTCACAGTCCATGCAAGGTTCGTCCCCCTACCGGTTCTTGAACTCCGCCAGGCTCCGTGCCGCCGTCCCGCCGCACCGCACACCGCCGCCGGTACCCTCGAGGACGCCGCCACTCCGCCGGGACGTCGGCCGCCGTCCGGAGAGTGGAACACCGCGAAGGAAGTGGTGGAGGTAGAGGTGAGAGGTAAGGTGGTGTTGGAGTGGTGGAAGGGGAAGAAGAGGAAGGGAAGGGGAAGGAGAGCGTCGGAGAGGGCGGAGAGGGTGAGGAGAGAGAGAGTGAAGGCGAGAATGAGGGAAAGAAGGGGAGGCTCGCGGGGTCAATCCGAAACCAGCTGAAACACGTCGATCGAGGCAGACGCCTATCAGTTTGACAGGACGGCCGTACTGACAGCGGTCTGAAACGCGTCGCTCACCGTGGACGCCGTTCAGACGACAGGACAGGCCGTACTGACAACACTCTGGCGCCGCACCCTGACATCGCAGAGGTCACAGTCTGAATCGCGTCGGCCAACCTGGACGCCGTTCAGACGATGTGACCGGGGCCGTACTCTCGCGGCCCGAAACCCGCCCACGTGGCGCACACGCGGCACAACAACCTGCAAACCTAAATGGCGTCCACACACCCCGATGCCTTTTGAAAGGCGTCGAGCAGTGCTGACGCCATTCAGCCAGAAATCTCAAGACCCCCCACAGGGTCCAAACCAAGGGATCCGGCCCGAACCTGACCCGAATACAGAGCCCGAAACCTCAGTCCTTACAATCTCCCCCCCTTAAAAGAATTTCGTCCTCGAAATTAGCAACCGCTCAATGCACGACTCGGCTAACCATCACACGCCGACACAGACCAATAACAACAATCATCCTCACTAATCACACACACAGGGCTCCACAGAAATAGCCAAACAAATTCACGCCAAGTTAACCAAGATTCTCAATTCTGACAAAAGCCGAAAGATCAACATTAACCACACACTAGCAAGGCACATATTACAAAACCGATTCTCCACCAAACCCAAATACATACAAGTGCCACACGAGTTCACAACCATCTCAGAAAAGGGTAAGATAAAAGTGCTCTCCTAGCACAACCTCTCGGACCTCCACAAGGGAACGCGACTCCATTCACACCTCGAACACTCACTAACTGCTCCGCCCCTGACCTGCCTGGTTCTTCTGGGGACAGTTTCTCAGAAAATGCCCCTTCTTACCACAGCCAAAACAGCCACTAGTGACCAATGGACACGTCCGACTGCCATGATAACCATCACAAAGGGAACAATGACCCACCGCATCCTACCTTGCTCCCTGCCGCCTGCTAGCCACAGACTGCATCGGGTGAATCGGACCTTTGCTGCCCTGACCACAAGGCATCTCTTGGGACCTGAACTCGAAGGAACTCGGACCGCCTGACGAAAAGATCATTGATCTGCTCCTGCCTTGCTGCTTCCCTCGTGCCGAACGCTCCAATTCTCTCGCCATCTGCTGGAATTGAGTCTCCACCGCAGCCGCGCATCGTGCTGCCGACGCCAGATCCCTACAATGCTGAGGTGCCACCATTGACCTCAGATCATACCGAAGTCCGTCCACGAATCTCTCTGTGCTAATTTCCTCGTGCTCAGTTATATGTGGTGCGAATCTTCCAAGAGCCACAAACTTCGCTTGGTATTCTAAAACCGACATATCATCCTGTACCAATTCCAAAAACTCCATTGCCTTCGTTTTCCGAACGTGCCTCGAAAAATACCGCCCACCAAATTCTTTCACAAATATCTCCCAAGGGATCTCTCTCAAGGACCTATCTGCAAACATCATTTCTCTGGTAGCGACCCACCACTCATATGCATTGTCCTTCAATAAGTAAGTTGCCAACAAAGTCTTGTCATTCTCAGCACACTCAAGGACATCAAATGCCTTCTCCAATTCCTTAATCCAAAGGGCTGCCTCGTCCGAGACTGGCCGTCCGGTGAACGAAGGGGTCTTCAACTTCAAGAACCGCTCCAAAATTGTAGACTGACCGTCTCGGGGATTGGATCCCTCACTCCCATCTCCTTGCCGGTGCCTAGACGTAGCCCCAATCATAGCTTTCCTGAAACGATCCACATCATGCCCCTCTGCTCCTGAACCACCATCATATGCTCTCGAATCACGAGCCAGCGGAACTCTCCTCTTCGGCGCCATCACTACCTCACAAACACGAAAATCGAACCAAAACACGTCAAAACCTATCAATCTACACCAGCAGCCATCGCCTGTACAGACCCGCACTTATTGTTGGACTATAATATCTAACCCAGTTTATCACATACTCGACCAGATTGCGCTCTGATACCATCTGTAACGACCCGCCATCCTATGACCGGAGACCCGGTCACTAAATGGATGTCGGCCCATTAACTACGGGTTCACACCCGGATCTCACACAACACGTCTAGAGGAGTAAGTGCTAAACAAGATTAAATATGACAATCTCACGGACTACAAAGATAAGCAAGTGCGCAGGAAGGAAAATAACAATGTCCGTATACAGTCCAACAATAATTACATGTCCAATCAATTAAATAAGTACAGGCAGAAGGAAGTACAACAACATCGGGGCATACCCCGGAACTAAGACAGCTGCTGGTCCGCACACCAAGAAGACACCACGCTTCCGCTCGCCTCGAGGTCCACACCTGAAACTGCAGGGAGTGAGCCACACCAGAAATGGGCTCAGTAGGGATCATCCGATCCCCTGCCTCCCACTCACACACCCACAAGCGTAACAACAAGAATATATGGCAATTAAGTAAAGCAGTAAACACAGCACCCAACTCTGATATGAAACGCACGGTAAGCAGTGTAACAAGAACTATTCTAAGCAACCCGAAGAACCCAACACAGAGTCACGACTCACAGCCAAAGTCCACGAAGCGACTGAACCACACTGTCGACCGAAGTCAAACGTCGCCTCCCAACACTACCACCACAGCTCACGCCTGTCCGCCCCTACAGTGTTCCGGGGCACTGTAGGGTGAGGCAGTGAGTCAAACTAGGACTAGCTGGAACCAGTGTACAGCCACTGCCAGCTACGTGTGCACACAAGCAGTCTAGACTACTGTCCTACCGTCCGGATTGCCTCCATGCTAGGCCTCAGCGCTTCAGGAGGGCCCTGGGGACCGGCGAACCCCCGTCAAGCCGAAGCTACAGGAACTACCCACAAACCCAACTCTCCCGGGCTGCGTCAGGCCAAGGGCTATAGGTACCACTCGTAACCTTGATCAAAGGTCACATCAGGCCCAATGGCTAAAGGGTAAACCAACTCCCACCAGTAACACCACCAGCTCCACAGCAAGAAACACGCCAGAAGCTGTCACGACAACCAAGGGAAACCCCGACCCGCTGAGACCAAACAGCAACCCCTCGGGTAGCACACCAGCTACTCCGGCCCGACGGGCTCAAGGTGGTTCTGCTTTTCTCAGCCAAGGGTAAAACACAACATGCACCATTCTACAGACACCATGGCCCTTCTCCCATCGGCCCATGGTGACAGACGTAAACCACAGTTAGCCCGATCCACATTCGCATAACACAAACACACATATAATCATGATTCCATTCGCACAGTAAACCTCAGTCTCAGTATATAGCTAAAGCACACACACACCCACAGGTGATGTAATTCCACTCACGCAGAAGTCCTCCGTCTCAGTATACAACCCAAAGCATGCATTTGAACCATCCCACTGTGAAACACGCATGAAATAACAGGATTTAAACATTACTGTCTTGAATCGCGTCGACCGAGGTCGACGCCATTCAAGACCCTCAGACAGGTTTATTAAAAGCCAGATTATCGCTTAAAACGCGTCCGCCAGTGAAGCCGCCGTTTAAAACGCGTCAGGGTCGCCAGACGCCATTCAACCCCAGAAATCCAGATTGCAGCACCCTTAAACGGGGGCATTTCCTGCCTAAATGGCGTCATGATGGCTCGACGTCCTTCAGAAAGGCGTCGTCCATCCATGACGTCATTTAGCGCCAGAACCCCTAACTCAGGAAACCTCGAACAGGGAGGTTTCTGTCCTAAAACGCGTCGTACTTACCCGACGTCTTTCGGAAAGGCGTCGACCAGGCACGACGCCATTTAGCGTCAGAAACCAGGTTTCCTGGTTCGACCCGAGGGTCTCAACCTTAACCCCAAATGCCCCGAAAAAGCCCCAAAAAGAAGGGGAAGGAAGAGGAAACCATCTACCACAAGCATGCTACAAAACCACGTTCACGAGCACGGCCATACCCACAAGAACACCCCGTAAACATGCTCATTCTAACCCAAATCACAACATGCCATGCCAAGGAAATCATGAGCACACATTCACAGTCCATGCAAGGTTCGTCCCCCTACCGGTTCTTGAACTCCGCCAAGCTCCGTGCCGCCGTCCCGCCGCACCTCACACCGCCGCCGGTACCCTCGAGGACGCCGCCACTCCGCCGGGACGTCGGCCGCCGTCCGGAGAGTGGAACACCGCGAAGGAAGTGGTGGAGGTAGAGGTGAGAGGTAAGGTGGTGTTGGAGTGGTGGAAGGGGAAGAAGAGGAAGGGAAGGGGAAGGAGAGCGTCGGAGAGGGCGGAGAGGGTGAGGAGAGAGAGAGTGAAGGCGAGAATGAGGGAAAGAAGGGGAGGCTCGCGGGGTCAATCCGAAACCAGCTAAAACGCGTCGATCGAGGCAGACGCCTATCAGTTTGACAGGACGGCCGTACTGACAGTGGTCTGAAACGCGTCGCTCACCGTGGACGCCGTTCAGACGACAGGACAGGCCGTACTGACAACGCTCTGGCGCCGCACCCTGACATCGCAGAGGTCACAGTCTGAATCGCGTCGGCCAACCTGGACGCCGTTCAGACGATGTGACCGGGGCCGTACTCTCGCGGCCCGAAACCCGCCCACGTGGCGCACACGCGGCACAACAACCTGCAAACCTAAATGGCGTCCACACACCCCGACGCCTTTTGAAAGGCGTCGAGCAGTGCTGACGCCATTCAGCCAGAAATCTCAAGACCCCCCACAGGGTCCAAACCAAGGGATCCGGCCTAACCCGACCCGAATACAGAGCCCGAAACCTCAGTCCTTACACATAGGGTATTCTATCCATGAATGCCCTCTCATTAGGAGTCTTTGGAGACTACACCTTTGAGAGATTAATTCCATGTGTCATCGGTATGTGTAACGACCAGCCACCCTATAATTGGGGATCCGATTACTAAATGGGTACCGAATCATTAAATTTGGAGTCAAACCAGGATCTCGATAAGTCTGGAAAATAAATGATAAACTAAGCTAAACATCTACATCACATCGAATTGTGAAGGAAGTGCATAAATTAAAAATTATTACAATTCGACTTGACTCAGCAATTAATTACATATTCCAACAGAAAAAAAATAATTAAACATACAGGCCAGAAAAGGAAATAACAACTATATCGAGGCATACTCCGGAACGGCGGCTGCTGGTGCGGAACTCAAGGCAACACTATCCTCACTACACCTGCCTAAAACCCTCACCTAAAAACTGTAGGGGGTGAGTCTCATCGAAAAAGACTAAGTAGGGATCCTTCGATCCCCACCACCAACTCACACACCCACAAGTGCAATACACAAATATAGGCAATTTAACTAAATAAAGCAGTAACACAATTCCTAGATTTTGATATAAAACACAGGTATTTATAACAATAACATGCATGATGCTGAAACCACATTACCACGGAGTCCACAACTAGCGTCTCGGCTAAACACACAAGTCACACGGCCGAACGCGGAAAACACCGACCCGCTGAGACCAAACAGCAACCCCTCTGATAGCACACTGGCTACTCCAGCCTGACCTGGCTCAAGGTGGTTCTGCTTCCCCCAGCACGAGTGATGTTAGTTTTAGGTAGCCTACAAGCCAATCTGACTATGTAAATCTCGTTCATTTATTAATATAATGGCATAATTTTCATTATGTGTAAATCGCATTAATTATCGTTTCATAATGAAGTCTGTGAATATGTGCTATAGTGATCAGATTATGATGAGATCATACTAATGAGACTGATCACTTAAACACACATATTCTTAATCGTTCATAGTCGGAGGATATCTGAGAAGGACATCGGATATCCGGTTAGATTAGTACAGATTACTCCTGCTCATATGATGAGGGTGACTGATCTCATCAGTCACTTGTGTAAAGACACTAAGGCGAATCTATAGGTGCTCATTAGAGAATGAGTTCACTGAACTGATCCGACTGAATCGCTGTATGGTATTGTACCTCACTGTCAACCAGCTTGATTCTATTGTCGCAGTTGCGTGGATGGTCCTCGGACCTAAGACACCAAGGACACCTTGTCAGTGGACTTATGTGCTTTGACCTTGGTTTAAGAATCCCTAGCCATGGGATTCTAAAACGCCAAGGATTGGGTACAGCGGAATATCGATGAAGGGAATTGTGTGTCAATAAGGAATCATTTGCTCTCGGTACTTAGAGAGAGAATGCTCTAGGAAGGATGCACATAAGTCCCTGGCCAGGGCGGACGATAATATCGGGAAAGGAGTTTTCCGATATTTATCAGCGGCATCCAATCCAAGTGAGTCGACCGGTTAGGGTTTGACAGTACGCCATACCCTGAGTTGACTCGAGAGCATTGTACGAATGAAGGATTATATCTACGCGGTAACTGTCGGCGGGAAGGTTCCAAGAGTGGGTTACTTAACCCCGATACCTTCCGGGTTCACGCGGTGTTGCGTGGCACCCAACGTGATCGGAGACCCGGTCGAATTCGATGTGCGACATCAATTCGATTGATTAATTAATTAATAAAGGGTTATTAATTGATTAATAAAGCCAGTGAGGAGTCACTAGGCTTGTTGGACCATTAACTGGACTGGTAATTGGGCCTAGAGGGTCACACGCAAATGATTCTCAAGGCGATAGATAAATAAGTGGGTTTTATACAAATCGGGGGTTTTTATGAAAAATCGCGCGGTTAGTATAAAACATAGCGAACGGGCTGAGCAGGCCAAGCTACTGCTAACCCTAGCCGCCCCTCCTCTGTTTCTCTCTCTCTCTGGCGTCCAGACAGATCCAGATATGCTCCGCCGCTTCTCCAAATCCCATTCGACGGGAAATCGTCCGCACGTTGCGGCGACCAGTGGAGGTTTCGTGGGCTGCAAAGAATGAGGAACGTGAGGATATCCGTCGCGGGGAGGATCGCGTGGACTTCGCTAGAAGCTGGGCATTTGCGCGGCTTGCGGTGTCGCACTGACAGAACCGAACGGTTGCGGATTCGAATCCGCACACAGTGAGAACCGATAATCTGATTATCGTGATTTTAGTTTTTCGAAACGGGAACGGATCTCCGTTTTATTTTTTTTTCCGCTGCGTGGGAGATCCGGAGAAACCCGAGAAACCCAACAGTGGTATCAGAGCCAGGTTCCACTGTTTCTCGTCCCGTTTCGATCTCCGAATTAATTTTTCCATAATATTATTCCATGCAATAGTTCGGTTTTCTTGCTGGATCTATGTTCGTGTGATAAACACGGATTATTAAAATAATTAGATTTTTTTTTTTGCAAAATCGGATTTATATTTGGGTATTTTTGGGGTTTCTTCATGTGATGAAGATTGAGGTTTTGCGGCTTCAATCGGGCCTTCCCATGCGATGGGTAGATGGCCGGAGGTCTGGGTGTGACCAGGGACCATCCCGGTCATCACTCGAATTCTTTGGCGGCGCCGGAGTGGTCGATGTAAGGGGATTATTGTTCATCTTCTTCACGGTTTTGAACCAAGAAAATTCAGAAAAAGGAGAAGCATAAGGGGTTGCCCTGCTGGTTTGGGGACCTCCGGCGTGGCCGGACGGCGCCGGCAGGGCCGGGTTGCTGGCGTCAGGTCCTTGCAAAACCGCCCCCCCCCCCCGCCCCCAGCTTTCTTCCTGCAGATGGCCTAGGGTTTCCTAGGTTAGGGGAGAACCAGGCCAGACTGGGCTGCCCGTGCCCTTCAGGGCCGGTCCAGCCGGGTTGGGGCCCTGGCTGGACCGAGCTCGAGCCAGGTGCCCAACTGTTGGGCACCTGGTCTGAGCCCGGGCTCAGTAGGGTCCGAACCCTGGCTCGGCCCTAGGGTTGAGCTCTGGTTCCTTTATTCCCAAACCCCAATTAAACCATATGCCAAGTTAATTAAACAAAATTGGACTTAATTTTAATTTTAAAATTATTTTAAAATTTTGCATTATTGTTCAATTTTATTTAATTAACCTTTTTATGATTTTGAATCATATTAAACCCCTTCATTCTTAGTTAGCCCATTTAATGAAATTAAAATTGGATTTTAATTTAATTCAAAATCTGTTTTGAAATTTTTTAATTATTATTCAGTTTTATTAAATTGGGCTTTAATGATTTTAGAATCATTATTATCAACAATTGTTGTTAATCGATTAAAGTTAATTATTAATTTAAGTGTTAAATTAATAGTTAACTTTAATTAGCTAATTTAAGTGTTAAATTAGTAGTCTTTAATTATGATCGTTAGTTATTAATTTAAGGGTTAAATTAATGATTAACATTAATCCTCTAATCTAATAGTTAGATTAGTAATTATTAATTAATTAAAGTTAATTGTTAATTTAAGTGTTAAATTTATAATTAATTTTATATTGACTAATCTAAGAGTGAGATTAGTAGTTAATTAATAATTTAAGTGTTAAATTGATAATTAACTTTAATGGACTAGTCTAAGAGTTAGATTAGTTATTAATAGTCTAATTGTTAGATTATTAATGTGGTTTAATCTAAATGTTAGATTATTAGAATTGTTCTACTTTGCATGGAATAATATGGAATTATTAATTTAGAGTGTGTGCACATGTGATGTGTGTTTTAATGCTTTTAAATTAGATTTGATTGCATGTTAAGTTAATTAAAAATGTTTTCCAAATTCAAACACCAATTTTGATTGGATCCCAGCTTTTTGAAAGCCAAAATTATATATTTTGAAAACTCTTTATTTTAGCCATGTGATGCGCTGAATCTTGTCTGGGATGTTTAAAACAGACCGTGGTCATGGATATGCACTTATTTAATTATTCATGTGATGAATGATGTGGTTGTGTGGATCGTGGATGAATGATGGATGTTTATTAAATTGTTAATAAATAAAGATATGCGTATCTTTCCATCTCTCATTCTCCGATGTATTTCTACCTCCCTCTCTCTTGTACTCGCCATAAGGCTCTCTTCTAATTACATGTAATTCTAGAATTATTGTAATCTGATCGAGGCAACTGAGGAAGGAGCGAGGTTGATCCACAAGTGCAACCAAGAAGGCGATATGATGGAGATCTCTTGCCTATGTGTTTGCAGGTTTATCTAATGTAAATGTTATGTTAGATTGTGTGTGCGTTTGACTGTTGGCTCCAGTCAAACCCACTGTGCTATCCATGACCACACTAGACATGTATGAGATGCATTGTTTTCTTTCGATTATGAATCAAAGCAGATATAGTATTTAGTAAATATATACGATATATTTATATACTATCACCTAGGAGAGACCAAGATAAAAGTTTATCTAAATACCCTTAGATAAACTCTAAGCCGTAACGCGAGTAGTTGAAAACTTACCGTATGGTCCACCATCGTTATAGTCATAGGATTCGAATCACTTTAGGTAGGTTTGTTGTGCTATCCACAAGACCTGTTTAATTGGGAGGAGAAACTGTGGCTATGGCATTAGATGCCTATATGATCGGGGTAGAGGAACCATGTAGCTTTGTTGTGCTATCCACAAGGGCTGCATGCAAATCTATGCTCGTCGCGTAACCAAAGCTATGATCGGATATTGCAAGGAGTTGCAAGTCCCATGAGTTGGGTGCTCTTTGATCGTATTACAGTTTGTTGTGCTATCCACAAGGCTGTAGTGCAAGTCATTGAGATTCTGATCCCCACTAGGAGACTGTCGGCGTCTCCCATTCTGTATAACAGAGGGTTATACAGTCCGTCAAAAATTAGTGGGAGTTAAACTTGAACAGAATACCATGTCTTGTTTTAAATTTTAATAATTGAACATCTGCTAAATAGATTTTACTTATTTCCTGTAGGGAATTATGTCGTTGAATAACCCACTCCACGGCATACTTGATGCCCTTTTGACTTACTTGTTCTACTCGGATTGGTTCAGAAACCTGAAGAATGTCTTCAGATCTGAACATATTGACTTTGTCCCTAGAGCTAATCCTCCTGCTAAATCGGCATTGGATGCCCTTGAAGCTGAGATGATAGCTAACGATAAAATATCGAAGGACAAAGGCAAAAGAGTAGTAATGGGTGACTGCTTCTATTATAAGCAGTATGGTCACTGGAAGAGAAATTGCAAGGAGTTCTTTAACGATAAAGCTCATGGAAAGGTGAAGCTGTTTGAAGCTTCAGATATCTATATGATAGATATTAACTTGTTAGTTAGAGATTCCACACCTTGGGTATTAGATACCAGACGTGCTTCTCATATCTACCATGATGTGCAGATGCTGACAAGTAAGCACAAGCTGAGACAAGGTGAGCTGGAATTGAGGCTAGAAAATAGCGCAAAAGTTGCGGCGATTGCTGTTGGGACAGTAAACCTCAGGCTTCCATCGGGAGACGTCTTATCATTAGAAGATTGTTATTATGTTCCTATCATAATAAAGAACATCATATCAGTATCTTGTTTGGACAAGATAGGATATAGGTTGTCTATTGAGAATAGAAGTTGTTCGATTTATTATGGTAATAAATCAATAGCTTCGGCATCTTTAGTCAACGGACTATATCTATTAAATGTTTCTTATTAAAATCTTCAAACTGATAATGTTCTTAAGAAGAGTAAGAATTGTGTGAACCAAGGCTACATGTGACATTGTAGACTTAGGCACATTGGCGAAAGCAGGTTGAAAAGTTGCACAAGCATGGTTATTTAACAACATTCGATTATGAATCGTTTGCAACATGTGAATCTTGCCTTATGGGAAAGATGGTAAAATCTCCATTTACAGGACATGGAGAACGTGCCAAGGATATTTTGGAACTAATACATTCGGATGTATGTGGTACAATGTCCACCCAAGCCAAAGTAGGCTTTTCTTACTTCATCACGTTCACCGATGACTTCTCAAGATTCGGCTATGTGTACTTAATGAAGTACAAGTCGGAAGCATTTGAGAAGGTTGAGGAGTTCATGAATGAGGTAGAGAAGCAGTTAGGAAAGAGTATTAAAACTCTTCGATCAGATCGAGGAGGAGAATACTTGAGTACTAATTTCACACAATTCTTAAAGGATAATGGTATCCTTTCTCAGCTAACCCCCGCATATACACCACAAATGAATGGTGTATTAGAAAGGAGGAATCGCACATTGTTGGACATGGTGTGATCCATAATGAGCTTTTTGGGATTACTAGTGTCCCTCTGGGGGTATGCTCTAGAGTCAGCAGCATACCTACTGAACGTAGTACCATGTAAGTCTGTGGCATCTACTCCATATGAGATATGGAAAGGCAGGAAACCAGAATTTAAACATGTTAAACTCTAGGGTTGCCCTGCTCATTTAAAGAAGCATGATCCAGACAAGCTGGAATCACGAACTGATAAATGCAAGTTTGTGGGATATCCAAAGGAAACCTTTGGATACTATTTTTTACCATCCTGGTGAACAAAAGGTGTTTGTCGCCAGGAATACTAGATTCTTGGAAGAGGAATACCTTTTCAAGGAGGAAAGTTGGAGTAAAATAGTACTGGAAGAGGTTCCAGATCCGCTAACAACTGCATTATCATCAGATGAGATATCAGTTCCTGAATCTATTCAAGTACACACACATGAGCCTTGTAGATCTGGTAGAGTACCTACACTGCCAGAACGATATATGGGACATATCGCTGAAGGTAGAATGTAATGAGGATGATGATCCTAAAACCTACCAGGAGGCCATAGAAGGCCCAGAGGCCGGGAAATGGCGAGAAGCCATGAACTCAGAAATCCAGTCCATGTACACCAACCAAGTTTGGAACTTGGAGGACTTTCCCGAGGGTATTGTACCTATCGGTTGCAAGTGGATCTGTAAGAGAAAGATCGGTGCTGATGGACGGATCGACACTTATAAGGCAAGGTTGGTGGCAAAGGGATATCGTCAAAGGCAAGGAATTGACTATGACGAGACTTTCTCACCAGTTGCCATGATAAAGTCGATCAGAGTTCTACTCGCCATTGCTGCGCATTTTGATTATGAGATTTGGCAGATGGATATGAAGATTGCCTTCCTCAATGGTAACCTTGAGGAAGAGGTGTATATGATAAAACCAGAAGGTTTCACATCCAAAGAATCTCTAGATAAAGTGTGCAAGCTTCAGAGATCCATTTATGGACTGAAGCAGGCTAAGATTTGACGAGGCTGTCAATTCTTATGACTTCATTAAGAATGAAGATGAGCCTTGTGTGTACAAAAAGACCAGTGGGAGTGCAGTCACTTTTCTAGTTCTTTACGTAGATGACATACTACTCATTGGGAATGATGTAGCTATGATGTCATCAGTAAAGATCTGGCTGCCGAAAAACTTCTCCATAAAGGATTTGGGAGAAGCATCCTACGTATTGGGAATACGGATTTATAGAGATAGATCAAAGAGGATGTTTGGAATGACCCAATCCTTGTACATAGATACCATAGTCAAAAGGTTTGGTATGAAAAATTTCAAGAGAGGTCTCATACCGATGAGACATGGAATTAGACTCTCAAAGGAGCAGTCTCACAAGACTCCTAATGAGAGGGTACTCATGGATAGAATACCCTATGCCTCTGCCATAGGATCTATCATGTATGCCATGCTATGTACACGGCCTGATGTTGTATTTGCTCTAAGTGTTACGAGCAGATTTCAGGCTGATCCATGCGAAGAGCACTGGAAGGCAGTGAAATGTATCCTTAAGTACTTGAGAAGAACTAAGGATATGTTTCTTGTTTATAGAGGAGGTGACTTGAAACTGCGAGGCTTTACTGACTCGATTTTCCAGTCGGATCCAGATGATAGCAAGTCTACAACTGGATTCGTATTTACATTGAACGGAGGCGCAGTGTGCTAGAAGAGTTCCAAGCAAGAAACCACTGCAGATTCGACGACTGAAGCTGAGTACATCGCTGCAGCTGAAACCGCCAAGGAAGCAGTGTGGTTGAAGAAATTCATCACCGACCTCGGCATAGTTCCCAGCATCTCTGAGCCTGTTCCACTGTTGTGCGACAACAATGGAGCAATTGCACAAGCGAAAGAGCCGCGGTCTCATCAGAAATCAAATCATATTCTGAGGCGCTTTCATCTTATCAGAGAGATCATATCTAGAGGAGATGTAGTAGTGGAAAGAGTTCCATCCGTCGACAATGTAGCAGATCCACTAACAAAGCTGTTGGCTCAAATTGTGTTTGAGCGTCACCTAGAGTCTATAGGCTTATTGTATAAAGGTGATTGGCTTTAGTCCAAGTGGTAGATTGTTAGTTTTAGGTGGCCTACACTCGCTCATTTATTAATATAATGGCATAATATTCATTATGTATAAATCGCATTAATTATCGTTTCATAATGAAGTTCGTGAATATGTGCTATAGTGATCAGATTATGATGAGATCATACTAATGAGACTGATCACTTAAGCACACATATTCTTAATCGTTCCTAGTCGAGGATATCTGAGAAGGACATCGGATATCCAGTTAGACTAGTAAAGATTACTCCTGCTCATATGATGAGGGTGACTGATCTCATAAGTCACTTGTGTAAAGACACTAAGGCGAATCTGTAGGTGCTCATTGGAGAATGAGTTCACTGAACTGATCCGACTGAATTGTTGGATGGTATTGTTAGTATTCGATGGTCTCAAAGCCAATCCGATACTATGTACTGATTTAGATTATTAATAAAGGGAAATAATTCATTATGTGTAATTAATTCGATCTCTGTTTATCGTATCACGATGAAGTCCATGAACATGTACAACAGTCTTCGGATTATGATGAGATCATAATTACGGGACCGAAGGCTTATAAACACATGTTCTTAATTGTTCTTAGTCATAGGATGTTTGAGATAGGACATCGAACATCCGAATAGACTAGTATAGGTTACTTCAGCTCATATGATAAGGGTGACTGATCCCATAAGTCACTTGTGTGGAGACACTATGCTGGACCTGTAGGTGCTCATTGGTGAATGAGTTCACTGAACTGATCCGATTATGAATCGCTGGATGGTAATCACCTCACTGTTAACCAGCTCGATTCATTTGTCACGGTTGCGTGGATGATCCTTGGACTTGAGACGCCAAAGATATCTTATTGGTAGGTTTCTGAACTTTGACCTTGACTAACGAATCCCTAACCATGGGTTATCAATAAGTCAAGCGATCGGGTTTAGGGAAATGCCCTCGAAGGTAATTGTGTGTTCAATACGGGATCATCCGCTCTCGGTAGTTTGAGAGAGAATGTTCTGGGAATGGTGCGCTTAAAGTCCCTGGCCAGGGCGGACTTTGTAATCGATAAGGAGTTATCGAATTCAGATCAGCGGCATCTGATTCAAGTGAATCGACCGAATAGGGTTTAACAGTAAACCATGCCCTAGGTCGATTCGGGAACATTGCACGGATGAAGGATTATATCCGCGCGCTAACCGATGACAGAAAGGTTCCAATAGAGGGTTGCGATAACCCCAGTGCCATCCAGGATCACACGATGTTGCTTGGGATCCAATGTGATCGGCAGTCCGTCCAAATTTATTGTGGGACAATAAATTCGGCTGATTAATTGAATATAAGGATATTAATTAATTCAGTGGGTCAATAAAGGGTTACTGGACTTAATGGGCTATTAACTGGACTGGTATTTGGGTCTAGAGGGTCACACACAAATGGTTTTCATGTCGATGGATAATCCGACAGGATTTCGGATAAGTCTGGGTTTTTATGAAAAACCGCAAACAGACTTATTATAAAAGAACGGATTCTACGTTGGGGGCCAGGAACCCTGAACTAGCCATCGTTCTTTCTCTCTCTCTCTCTTCTGGACGTGCGATTCGTGACTACTCCGCCTTCCGTCCGACGGGAGATTCAGAATCCTCATGTCGCGGCGGATTACGCGCAGCCAGGCGGGATCTATGAACGCCGCAGTGAGTGAGGAAACGAGGACGATCCATCGCAAGGAGAACCGCGTGGATCCCGCTAGAGGTCGTGCATCTGCGCGACTTGCGGCATCGCTCCGACGGAACCGGAAAACGAACGCGGATTTGAATCCGCGCAAGGTGAACTCAATTTTCTCCGGTTTTATTTCTTCGATCAAAATGGGACAGATCCGATCCCGAATATTTTATTTCGCTGCGTTTTTCGGTCAGATCCCGACACAGCGATCCCAACAGTGGTATCAGGGCCAGGTTCCACTGTGTTTTCGCCATTTCGGTCTCGAAAATTATGGTTTTTGAATTTATTCCATGCTTAAATTTATTTTCTTGCAAGATTTAAATTCATGAGATGTTCACTGCGATGAGATCGCGATTTAAATCTGAAGAATTTATTTTTTTTTGCGGTTATTTCGTCGTGTTCTTCGTTGGACGAAGAACACCTTGTTCTTGGCATTTTCAAAGGGTGTTTCCCTAAGATCCAAGATCTTACAATCCTTGGCAATAGGTTGTTGTTGGTGTTTTGGAGATTTTTGGATCGCCGGCCTTGATTTTATTTTTTGTTTTGGGTTTTTGAAACCTAAAATTTGGGGAGAAAAGAGGGGCATAAAATTCGGATTTTGATCCCCTCTTTAGCCACCGCCGGTGGCCGGACGTCGCCGGTGAGGTCGCCGTTGCCGACAGTCGGGGTCCGGTGGCCGTCCGCCGCCGGGACGGGCGCCGGAGAGGAAACCCCAAAGGGGTTAGCGCCGTCAGGTTCCCTGCAGCGCAAGGAACCCTCGGGCAGCCCGGCCAGGCGGCTAGGGTTTCCCTAGCCGCCAACCGGGCCGACCCGGCTGGACCCTGGCCCGGGCCAGGGGTCCGAGCCAGGGCCTGCCAGGGGCCGGACCAGGCCTGCGGGCCTGGGTCCGGGCCCCTGGCTGAGCCCTAGCTCAGCCCTGGCTCGAGCCAGGGGCTCAGCTGGGCTGAGCCCTTTAAGGGCCCTATTTTTTTTTTTTTTATTTATTCATGAAATTAATCAATAAATTGATTTAATAATTAAATGTAAAATATGATTTTACTATTTGTTATTAAATTCAATTTTTGATTGGGTCCTAATTAAGGTTTATTTTGTTAATTAATTAACAAAAGTTGTTAATTTAATTAATTCTAAATGTTCGATTAAACCTTATGTAATCTAATTGTTAGATTAACCCCAAATTATTTGAATTGTTCAGATTGAGCATGGAATATTTCTAAAGCCATTAATTTTAGATTTTGTGCATATTTGATGTGTTATTAATTGCTTGTTTAAATTTGATTTAAGTCAAGCATGCATAAATTGTTTTTCGAAAATTATAAATTCTCCAAAATTTTGTTTGGTCCCTGGTTTTATGAAACCTGAAATTACTATTATTTCCGAAAATTTTAATAAGCCATTTGATGTGCTAATTCATGTGTGGTTTGTTTAACTAAAACATATGGTGGTCATGGACGAGCATTATTTGTGGATATGGAATGTGGTTGTGTGGTTTATTGTTTATTAATAAATAGAGGTCTGCGAACCTCTCCCTCTCATATTTCATTGTACTTCTACCTTCCTCTTTGATGTAATCGCCATAAGGCTTCCTCATTTAAATTATCATGTAATTGAGAATTACGATGTAATTTGATCGAGGCTGCTACGCGCGGAGCGAGGATGATCCACAACTGCCGACCAGATGAAAATGAAGGAGTTCATTGAATCCATGGGTTTGCAGTCTCATGATATAAGTTGTTATATTGTGTATGTGTGTGCGTTTGACTGTCTGGCTCAAGTCAAACCGCAGTGCCGTCCATGACCACACTAATGACATGTATGTGATGCGTGTGCTTAATATTTGCTAGGTTATTAGTATTTATAATATATTCGATATATTTAATACTATCACCTAGGATGAGACCAAACTAAATAAGTAAAACCTTCGTAACAAACTCTAAGCCGCAGCGTGAGTCATTGAGAATGTACCGCGTGGCTCTCCATCAATATGATTAATAGAACTTAATTCGGTGGTGGCAGATACTATGTGTTTACCCGAGGTTTGCCATTAACTGATGAGAGAACTATTGATCATGGCATTAGATGCCTTTGGATAAAAGTAGAGGAACGATATAGTCATCCATGTGTTTATCCGGGAACTATATTTCTACTATACTTTATCACGTATTGTTGGTAATGCGTAGACCGGGGATAATGGTCTATTGTGTTTACCCGGGACCATTAATAACTTGGGAGCCGAAATATGATCGGATACTGCAAGGAGTTGCAATTATCATGAGATGATTGCTCTGAGATAGCGGTATGATACTACGTGTTTACCCGAGGTCAAACTGTGATGCTTGGAGATTCTGATCCCCACTAGGAGACAGTCGGCGTCTCCCGTTCTGTATATCTGAAGGTTATATAGTTCGTCCAAAATTAGAGGGAGTAAAACTAGATAATAAAAGACTATATCTTGTTTTAGTTAATCTGAATATCTGCTAATTATCAATTGATTATCTCCTGTAGGCGAGAATGTCACACCATAACCCGTTGCGAGGAATACTTGATGCCAACCGTTTGACAGGCACCAATTACTCAGACTAGCTCAGAAACCTGAAGATAGTCCTCAGGTCTGAGCAGATTGCCTACGTTTGGATAATGAACCTCCTGCAGAACCAGCATTAGATGCCCCAGAGGAAGAAATGATAGCGTATGAAAAATGGAAGGAAGATTCCACCATGGCCCAATGCTACATGTTAACTCTATGAGCAATGAGTTGCAGAGGCAACAAGAAGAGATGGATGCTAGATCCATCATACTCCATTTGAAGGAGCTATTTGGTGAGCAGAGCAGAATCGAACGATATGAGATATCGAAGAATCTGTTCAAGGCTCAGATGGCAGAGGGAACTTCAGTACAGAATCACGTGCTGAAGATGATTGAGTGGGTGGAGAGGCTGGATGCTCTTGGGATTACACTTCCCAAGGAGATGCACACAGACCTCATGTTGTCTTCACTTTGTCTTCACTTCCACCATCGTATGCTCAGTTCATCGTTAATTTTAACATGAACAAGATCCAGGCCACCTTAGCTGAACTACTGAACATGTTAAAGACTGCTGAGGGGAACCTTGTGAAGGATAAACCCCAAGTCCTCATAGTTGGTAAGACCAACAGAAAGAGACTTGCAGTCCAAGCTTTTCGAAAGAATAAGAACAAGGTTCAGAGAAAGGCAAAGGTTGTCAAGAAAGATAAGGGTAAAAGTGCTGAGAAAGGTGATTGCTTCTACTGTCACCAGAAAGGTCATTGGAAGATGAATTGCAAAGAATACCTCAAGGACAAGGCTGAAGGAACTGTGAAGTAGTAGGACGCTTCAGGTATCTATATGATAGATGTAAACTTGTCAATAAGAGATTTTACATCATGGGTATTAGATACTGGATGTGTATCTCATATCTGCAATTCTGTGCAGGCACTGACAAGAAGGCGTAAGCTGAGGACCGGCGAGGTGGAGCTGAGGCTAGGAAACGGCGCAAGAGTTGCGGCGATAGCTGTGGGGACAGTGAATCTCAAGCTACCATCTGGAGACACATTTTTATTAGATGAATGTTATTATGTACCTAGCATAATAAGGAACATCATGTCTATTTCATGCTTAGATAGAATTGGATACAATTTAAATTTTGGGAACAATAGTTGTTCAGTTTATTTCGGAAATAAATTAATAGCTTCTGCTATTTTGTCCAATGGTTTGTATCTATTAAATGTGTCTCATGATAACTTACACATCGGTTCTTCACTTAAAAGAAGTAAGTATGAAATGAACAAAGCCTACTTGTGGCATTGTAGGCTTGAACACATTGGTGAAAACAGACTCCAAAGGATGCATAAAGATGGATATTTGGATCCATTTGATTATGAACCATATGCAACCTGTGAGTCATGTTTAACGGGTAAAATGGCTAAGTCTCCATTTAGTGGAATTGGAGAACGAACCAAAGACATATTAGAAGTCATACATTCATATGTATGTGGACCTATGTCAACCCAAGCCATTGGTGGTTTCTCATACTTCATTACATTCACTGATGATTACTCAAGGTTTCGATATATATACTTATCGAAGTATAAATCTGAAGCCTTTAAGAAATTCAGAGAATTTAAGAATGAAGTAGAAAAACAAACAAGAAAGAGTATAAAAACCATCATATCTGATCGGAGTGGTGAATACTTGAGTACAAAGTTCATTAAATACTTAAAGGATAATGGTATCCTTTCTCAGCTTACACCTCCTTATACACCTCAGATGAATGGTGTATCAGAAAGGAGAAATCGCACATTAATGGAAATGGTGCGATCCATAATGAGCATGTCCAAATTACCAGTGTCCTTATTGGGATATGCACTTAGCTCGACTATGTATATCCTGAATAAGGTACCCAGCAAATCTGTTGAAACCACTCCATATGAGATATGGAATGGAAGGAAACCAGACCTTAAACATGTTAAAGTCTGGGGATGTCCTGCTCATGTTAAAAGACATGACGCAGATAAGCTGGAATCCAGAACTGACAAATGCAGATTTGTGGGATATCCAAAAGAAACTTATGGATATTACTTTTATCATCCTGGCGAATAAAAGGTGTTTGTGGCCAAGAGAACTGTCTTTCTGGAAGAAGATTACATTCTCTAGAAGGACAGTAGGAGCAAAGTGATTCTGGAAGAAATTCCAGACCCACAAACTGGCAATGGTTCATCAGATGAACCGTCAGTTTCTGAACCTGTTCAAAATGATACACAGGAACCTCGTAGGTCTGAAAGAGTACCTAAACCACCAGAAAGATATGTGGGACATATTAATTTGGATGGTTCAATGATACTCTATAATGAGGATGATGATCCTAAGACTTACCAGGAGGACATTGAAAGTTCAGAGGCCGGGAAATGGCGGGAAGCCATGAATTCTGAAATACAGTCCATGTACATCAACCAAGTTTGGAACTTGGTAGATTTGCCCGATGGTATAGTACCTATCGGCTGAAAATGGATCTTTAAAATAAAGATCGATGCAGATGGACGTATGGAGACTTATAAAGCAAGATTAGTGGCGAAAGGCTATCGTCAAAGACAAGGTGTTGATTATGACGAAACCTTTTCACCCGTTGCTATGATTAAGTCTATCAGAATTCTTCTCGCCATTGCTGCCTACCATGATTATGAAATATGGCAGATGGATGTGAAGACTGCCTTCCTCAATGGAAACCTTGAGGAGGAGGTGTATATGATACAACCAGAAGGATTCACATCCAAAGAATCTCCAGACATGGTATGCAAGTTGCAGAGGTCCATTTATGGACTGAAGCAAGCTTCCCGAAGCTAGAACATAAGATTTGATGCGGCAATCAAATCTTATGGCTTCATTAAGAATGAAGATGAGCCCTGTGTATACAAGAAAAACAGTGGGAGCGCAATCACATTCCTGATTCTTTACGTTGACGACATCCTACTCATTGGGAATCATGTAGGAATGATGTCATCAGTAAATATATGGCTGTCAAAGAACTTCTCCATGAAGGATTTGGGAGAAGCATCTTACGTATTAGGAATACTGATCTATAGAGATAGATCAAAGAAGATGCTAGCTTTAACCCAATCCATGTACATAGAAACCATTGTCAAAAGGTTTGGCATGGAAAATTCCAAGAGAGGTCTCATACCGATGAGACATGGAATTTCACTCTTTAAAGGTCAGTCTCCTAAGACACCTAAAGAGAGGGCTGTGATGGATAAAGTCCCCTATGCTTCTGCCATAGGGTCCATCATGTATGCCATGCTATGTACCAGACCTAATGTAGCGTATGCTCTAAGTGTTACGAGTAGACATCAGGCAGATCCAGGTGATGAACACTGGAAGGCTGTGAAATGCATCCTTAAGTACTTGAGAAGGACTAAGGATCTATTTCTAGTCTATGGAGGAGGAGACTTAAAGCTGCAAGGATACACTGACTCGAGTTTTTAGTATGATCTTGATGACAGCAAGTCAACATCAGGTTTTGTTTTCACACTCAACGGGGGAGCAGTGAGCTGGAAAAGTTCCAAGCAGGAAACCACTGCTGACTCGACAACAGAAGCCAAGTATATTGCTGCTGCTGAAGCCGCCAAGGAAGCTGTATGGATGAAGAAATTCATCGGCGATCTTGGTGTGGTGGAAAGCATATCTGGCCCCGTCCCACTGCTGTGTGACAACAATGGGGCGATTGCTCAAGCGAAAGAGTCGAGGTCTCATCAGAAGTCGAAGCACATTCTGCGGCGCTTTCATCTGATCAGAGAGATTATAGCTCGAAGAGATGCCGTGGTGGAAAGAGTTCCTTCAGCCGACAACATAGTAGATCCACTTACAAAGCCTTTGTCTCAAAATATCTTTGAGCGTCACTTAGAGAATATGGGTATTCTGTATAAAAGTGATTGGCTTTAGTGCAAGTGGGAGATTGTTAGTATTAGATGGTCTCAAAGCCAATCCGATAATATGTACTGATTCAGATTATTAATAAATCACAATAATTCATTGTGTGTAATTAATTCGATCTATGTTTATCGTATCATGATGAAATCCATGAACATGTGTAACAGTCTTCAAATTATGATGAGATCATAATTACGGGACCGAAGACTTATAAACACATGTTCTTAACTGTTCCTAGTCATAGGATATTTGAGATAGGACATCGAACATCCAGATAGACTAGTATAGGTTACTTCAGCTCATATGATGAGGGTGACTGATCCCATAAGTCACTTGTGTGGAGACACTATGCTGGACCTGTAGGTGCTCATTGGTGAATGAGTTTACTGAACTGATCCGACTATGAATCGCTGGATGGTAATCACCTCACTGTTAACCAGCTCGATTCATTTGTAACGGTTGTGTGGATGATCCTTGGACCTGAGACGCCAAAGATACCTTGTTGGTAGGTTTCTAAACTTTGACCTTGACTAACGAATCCCTAACCATGGGTTATCAATAAGTCAAGCGATCGGATTCAGGGAAATGCCCTCGAAGGTAATTGTGTGTTCAATACGGGATCATCCGCTCTCGGTAGTTTGAGAGAGAATGTTCTGGGAATGATGCGCTTAAAGTCTCTGGCCAGGGCGGACTTTGTAATCGATAAGGAGTTATCGAATTCAGATCAGCGGCATCTGATTAAAGTGAATCGACCGAATAGGGTTTAACAGTAAACCATGCCCTAGGTCGATTCGGGAACATTGCACGGACGAAGGATTATATCCGCACGCTAACCGATGACAGAAAGGTTCCAATAGAGGGTTGCGATAACCCCAATGCCATCCAGGATCACACGATGTTGCTTGGCATCCAATGTGATCGGCAGTCCGTCCAAATTTATTGTGGGACAATAAATTCGGCTGATTAATTGAATATAAGGATATTAATTAATTCAGTGGGTCAGTAAAGGGTTACTGGACTTAATGGGCTATTAACTGGACTGGTATTTGGGCCTAGAGGGTCACACGCAAATGGTTTTCAAGTCGATGGATAATCCGACAGGATTTCGGATAAGTCTCGGTTTTTATGAAAAACTACAAACAGACTTATTATAAAAGAATGGATTCTACGTCGGGGGCCAGGAACCCTGACCTAGCCGTTGTTCTTTCTCTCTCTCTCTCTCTCTTCTGGACGTGCGATTCCCGACTGCTCCGCCTTCCATCCGACGGGAGATTCAGAATCCGCATGTCGCAGGTGATTACTCACAGCCAGACGGGATCTACGAACGCCGCAGCGAGCGAGGAAGCGAGGACGATCCATCGCGAGGAGAACTGCGTAGATACCGCTAGAGGTCGGGCATCTGTGTGACTTGCGGCATCGCTCCGACGGAATCGGAAAATGAACGCAGATTCAAATCCGCGCAAGGTGAACTCGATTTTCTCCGGTTTTATTTCTTCGATTGAAATGGGACAGATCCGATCCCGCATATTTTATTCCGCTGCGTTTTTCGGTCGAATCCCGACACAGCGATCCCAACAGGTATTGTACCTCACTGTCAACCAGCTTGATTATATTGTCGTAGTTGCGTGGATGGTCCTCGGACCTGAGACACCAAGGACACCTTATCGGTGGACTTCTGTGCTTTCACCTTGGTTTACGAATCTCTAGCCACGGGATTCTAAAACGCCAAGGATTGGGTACAGCGGAATACCGACGAAGGGAATTATGTGTCAATAAGGAATCATTCGCTCTCGGTACTTAGAGAGAGAATGCTCTAGGAAGGATACGCAGAAGTCCCTGGCCAGGGCGGACGATAATATCGGGAAATGAGTTTTTCGATATTTATCAGCGGCATCCAATCCAAGTGAGTCGACCGGTTAGGGTTTGACAGCACGCCATACCTTGAGTTGACTCGAGAGCATTGTATGAATGAAGGATTATATCCATGCGGTAACTGTCGGTAGAAAGGTTCTAAGAGTGGGTTACTTAACCCCGATACCTTTCGGGTTCACGCGGTGTTGCGTGGCACCCAACGTGATCGGAGGCCCGGTCGAATTTGATGTGCGACATTAATTTGATTGATTAATTAATTAATAAACAGTTATTAATTGATTAATAAAGCCAGTGAGGAGTCACTAGACTTGTTGGGCCATTAACTGGACTGGTAATTGGTCCTAGAGGGTCACACGCAAATGATTCTCAAGGCGATGGATAAATAAGTGGGTTTTATACAAACCGGGGGTTTTTATGAAAAATCGCGCGGTTAGTATAAAACGTAGCGAACGGGCTGAGCAGGCCAAGCTGCTGCTAACCCTAGCCGCCCCTCCTCCGTTTCTCTCTCTCTTTGGCGTCCAGACAGATCCAGATCTGCTCTGCTGCTTCTCCACATCCCGTTTGACGGAAAATTGTCCGCGCGTTGCGGTGATCGTTGCGGCGACCGACGGAGGTTTCGTGGGCTGCGAAGAATGAGGAACGTGAGGATATCCGTCGCGAGGAGGATCGCATGGACTTCGCTAGAGGACGGGCATTTGTGCGGCTTGCGGTGTCGCACCAACAGAATCGAATGGTTGCAGATTCGAATCCACACACGGTGAGAACCGATAATCCGATTATCGTGATTTTAGTTTTTCGAAAGGGGAACGGATCTCCGTTTTATTTTTATTTCTGCTACGCGGGAGATCCGGAGAAACCCGAGAAACCCAAACAAGTGACACTTCGACCACTCCCACACCGGTACTGGCTATACACTGGGGTACACCAGGTGACCCTCTCTCTAGGTGTCACCCCTGTTAGTTTTAGGTGGCCTATAAGCCAATCTGACTATGTTAATCTCGTTCATTTATTAATAAAATGGCATAATATTCATTATGTGTAAATCGCATTAATTCTCATTTCATAATGCAGTCCGTGAATATGTGCTATAGTGATCAGATTATGATGAGATCATACTAATGAGACTGATCACTTAAACACGCATATTCTTAATTGTTCCTAGTCGAAGGATATCCGAGAAGGACATCGGATATCCGGTTAGACTAGTACAGATTACTCCTGCTCATATGATGAGGGTGACTGATCTCATAAGTCACTTGTGTGGAGACACAAAGGCGAATCTGTAGGTGCTCATTGGAGAATTAGTTCACTGAACTGATCCGACTGAATTGCTGGATGGTATTGTACCTCACTGTCAACCAGCTTGATTCTATTGTCGCAGTTGCGTGGATGGTCCTCGGACCTGACACACCAAGGACACCTTGGCGGTGGACTTCTATGCTTTGACCTTGGTTTACGAATCTCTAGCCACGGGATTCTAATACGCCAAGGATTGGGTACAGCGGAATACCGTCGAAGGGAATTGTGTGTCAATAAGGAATCATTCGCTCTCGGTACTTAGAGGGAGAATGCTCTAGGAAGGATGCACGAAAGTCCCTGGCCAGGGCGGACGATAATATCGGAAAAGGAGTTTTCCGATATTCATCAGCGGCATCCAATCCAAGTGAGTCGACCGGTTAGGGTTTGACAGCTCGCCATACCCTGAGTTGACTCGAGAGCATTGTACGAATGAAGGATTATATCCACACGGTAATTGTCGGCGGAATGGTTCCAAGAGTGGGTTACTTAACCGCAAATACCTTCCGGGTTCACGCGGTGTTGCTTGGCACCCAACGTGATCGGAGGCCCGGTCGAATTCCATGTGCGACATCAATTCGATTGATTAATTAATTGATAAAGGGTTATTAATTGATTAATAAAGCCAGTGAGGAGTCACTGGGTTTGTTGGGCCATTAACTGGACTGGTACTTGGGCCTAGAGGGTCACACTCAAATGATTCTCAAGGCGATGGATAAATAAGTGGGTTTTATACAAACCGGGGGTTTTTATGAAAAACCACGCAGTTAGTATAAAACATAGCGAACGGGCTGAGCAGGCCAAGTTGCTGCTAACCCTAGCCGCCCCTCCTCTATTTCTCTCTCTCTCTGACGTCCAGACAGATCCAGATCTGCTCCGCCGCTTCTCCGAATCCCGTTCGACGGGAAATCGTCCGCACGTTGCGGCGACCGGCGGAGGTTTTGTGGGTTGTGAAGAACGAGGAACGCGAGGATATCCGTCGCGGGGAGGATCGCGTGGACTTCGTTAGAGGCCGGGCGTTTGCGCGGCTTGCGGTGTCGCACCGACGGAACCGAACGGTTGCGGATTCGAATATGCACACAGTGAGAATTGATTATCCGATAATCGTAGTTTTAGTTTTTTCGAAACGGGAATGGATCGCTGTTTAAAATTTTATTTTCCGCTGCTTGAGTGATCCAGAGAAACCGAGAAAACCCAACAGTGGTATCAGAGCCAGGTTCCACTGTTTCTCGTCCCGTTTCGATTTCCGAAATTAATTTTTCTTGAGTTATTCCATGCGTTTAATCCGATTAAAATGACGGAATAGTGTTCATAAGATGAACACAAATAATTTGATTATTTTTATGTAATTTTTCGGATTTTATTTGGGGTTTTCGGAGTTCTTCATGAGATGATGAACCGGGGTTCTTTAGCGGCTTCGTATATGCCTCCCAAGCGTTGGGATGGCGGGTTAGATCTCTGGATCTCTTGGTGATAGTCACCACTACACACCGGGCATGATAGCCGGCGCCATGGTGGCCTTAAAGAGCTACAAATCGAGCCCCAAATCGGATTTAAAATCCTGAAAAACCAATTTTTTGGGGGACTTTGGGAGCTTGGCCGGCTCCTTCGGGGGGCCTCTCCGGCAACCCTGCCGGCGCCGGGGGCACCGCTGGCGCCGGGGGCATCGCCGGCCGGGCCGACAGCGCTGGGGCCTGCCGGCGGCGGCGGCTTGAACATCCTCCCAAACGCCGGCCTGCAACTAGGGTTCTGCAGGATTGGGGGGGGGGGGGGCGTCAGGTGGGGGGCAACCGGACCAAGGCTGGGCCGGGCCGGAGCCCCTGGCCGAGCTAGGGCCCGGGCCATTTGGCCCAAATGGGCTGGGCCCATTTCCCTTTTAATTTACCCAAGTTAAAACCCTATTACCCTGTTATTAATTAAATTAGATTTGGATTTAGAATTTGAAATTGTTTTAAATTTTAAATTAGAATTCTAATTTAGTTAATTCTTTAATTAATGATTTTGAATCATTATGTTAATTAAGGATTTTTTTATTAACTAGCAATTAGTTGTTAATTAGTTGGGGTTAATATTAATTTAAATGTTAAATTGATTATTAACCTCAATTTAACTAATTTAAATGTTAAATTAGTTATTAAATCAGTTATTAATAGTTATTAGTCTAATTGTTAGATTATTAACTATTATCTCAGCTAATTGTTAATTAATATTTGAGTTAGTGATTAATTTAATTGTTAAATTAATAATTAACTTAAATGACTGAATTTAAATGTTAAATTGGCAGGCCTTAATTAATTATTGTTAGTCATTAATTTAATAGTTGAATTAATGATAACTTTAATTATTTAATCTAAGAGTTAGATTAATTGATTATTAATTACTTAGTGTTAATTATTAGTTTAAAAGTTAAATTAATAATTAACATTAATTGGCTAATCTAAGTGTTAGATTAGTAGTTAATAATTAATTTGGTTGATTAATAATTTAAGTGTTAAATTGTTAATTAACTTTGATGGACTAGTCTAAGAGTTAGATTAGTCATTAATAGTCTAATTGTTAGATTATTAGTGGGGTTTAATCTAAGTGTTAGATTATTAGAAATGTTCTAATTTGTATGGAATAATCTGGAATTGTTAATTTGGAGTGTGTGCGCATGTGATGTGTGTTTAATGCTTTTAAATTTTGATTTAATTGCATGTTAATTTAATAAAATGAGTTTTCGAAATTCATATACCAATTTTGATTGGATCCCAGCTTTTTGAAAGCCAAAATTATCTATTTTTGAAAACTCTTTTATTTTAGCCATGTGATGCGCTGAATCATGTGTGAAATGTTTAAAACACACCGTGGTCATGGATATGCACTTAATTTATTATTCATGTGATGAATGGATTGTGTGGATCGTGGATGTATGATTGTTTATTAATTGTTAATAAATAGAGGTCTGCGCACCTCTCTCTCTCTCATACTCCGATGTATTTCTACCTCCCTCTCACTCTTGTACTCGCCATAAGGCCTTCTTCATTTTACTTGTGAATTCTAGAATTTAAATGTAATATGATCGAGGCAACCGAGGAAGGAGCGAGGACGATCCACAGCTGCAACCAGGAAGGCGAAAAGATGGAGATCTCTTGCCTATGTGATTGCAGGTTTATCTAATGTAAATGTTATGTTAGATTGTGTGTGCGTTTGACTGTTGGTTCCAGTCAAACCTACTATGCTATCCATGACCATACTAATGGCATGTATGTGATGCATTGTTTTTCTTTTGATTATGAATCAAAGCAAGTTATAGTATTTAGTAAATATATACGATATATCTATATACTATCACCTAGGAGAGACCAAGATAAAAGTTTATCTAAATACTCTCAGATAAACTCTAAGCCGTAACGCGAGTAGTTGAAAACTTACTGTATGGTCCACCATCGTTATAGTCATAGGATTCGAATCACTTTAGGCAGGTTTGTTGTGCTATCCACAAGGCCTGCTTAATTGGGAAGAGAAACTGTGGCTATGGCATTAGATGCCTATAGATCGGGGTAAAGGAACCATGTAGCTTTGTTGTGCTATCCACAAGGGCTGCATGCAAATCTATGCTCGTCGCGTAACGATGGTTAGCTTAGACCAGAATTAATGGTTTGTTGTGCTATCCACAAGGCCATTAAATCTCTAGGGACCGAAGCCATGATCAGATATTGCAAGGAGTTGCAAGTCCCATGAGTTGGGTGCTCTCTGATTGTATTACAGTTTGTTGTGCTATCTACAAGGCTGTAGTGCAAGTCATTGAGATTCTGATCCCCACTAGGAGACTGTCGGTGTCTCCCGTTCTGTATAACTAGGGGTTATACAGTCAGTCGAAAATTAGTGGGAGTTAAACTTGAACAAAAGACCATGTCTTATTTTAAATTTTAATAATTGAACATATACTAAATAGATTTTACTTATCTCCTGTAGGGAATTATGTCGTCGAATAACCCTCTCCGTGGCATATTTGATGCCCTTTTGACTTACCTGATCTACTCAGATTGGTTTAGAAACCTGAAGAATGTCTTCAGATCTGAGCACATTGACTTTGTCCCTGGAGCAGATCCTCCTGCTGAATCGGCATTGGATGTCCCTGAAGCAGAGATGACAGCTAACCATAAAGGATCAAAGGACAAAGGCAAAAGAGTAGTGAAGGGTGACTGCTTCTACTATAAGCAGTATGGTCACTGGAAGAGGAATTGCAAGGAGTTCCTTAACGATAAAGCTCATGGAAGAGTGAAGCTGTCTGAAGCTTCAGATATTTATATGATAGATATCAACTTATCAGTTAGAGATTCCACATCTTGGGTATTAGATACCGGATGTGCTTCTCATATCTGCCATGATGTGCAGATGTTGACAAGTAAGCGCAAGCTGAGATAAGGTGAGGTGGAATTGAGGCTAGGAAACGGCGCAAAAGTTGCGGCGATTGCTGTTGGGACAGCAAACCTCAAGCTTCCATCGGGAGACACCTTACTATTAGAACATTGTTGTTATGTTCCTAGCATAATAAAGAACATCATATCAATATCTTGTTTGGACAAGATAGGATATAGGTTGACTATTGAGAATAGAAGTTGTTCGATTTATTATGGTAATAAATCAATAGCTTCAGCATCTTTAGTCAACGGTCTATATTTATTAGATGTTTCTTATTAAAATCTTCAAATTGATAATGCTCTTAAGAAGAGCAAGAATTGTGTGAATCAGGCCTACATGTGGCATTGTAGACTTGGGCACATTGGCGAAAGCAGGTTGCAAAAGTTGCACAAGCATGGTCACTTAACTACATTCGGTTATGAATCGTTTGCAACATGTGAATCCTGCCTTATGGGAAAGACGGCAAAATCTCCATTTACTAGACATGGAGCACGTGCCAAGGATGTTTTGGAACTAATACATTCAGATGTATGTGGTCCAATGTCCACCCAAGCCAAAGGTGGCTTTTCTTGCTTCATCACGTTCACCGATGACTTCTCTAGATTCGGCTATATGCACTTAATGAAGTACAAGTCGGAAGCATTTGAGAAGTTCAAGGAGTTCAAGAATGAGGTAGAGAAGCAGTTAGGAAAGAGTATTAAAGCTCTTCGATCAGATCGAGGAGGAGAATACTTGAGTACTAACTTTACACAATTCTTAAAGGATAATGGTATCCTTTCTCAGCTGACCCCTCCATATACACCACAGATGAATGGTGTATCAGAAAGGAGGAATCGCACCTTGTTGGATATGGTGCGATCCATGATGAGCTTTTCGGGATTACCAGTTGTAGACACGCTAATTTTGACATCATTTCGAGTAAATTTCATATCATATAATAATGCCTCAGAATGGTCTGATATTTAATCATTGATTAATTTTTATTGATCTTTTTGAGTGTCGGGTTTAACAGACATATTTAAGTTAATCAATTGAATTGATTTTAATTCAAATTTTGGTTAAAATATGAAGAAGCCTAAAAGACGTCTACCTGTGTAGACGCCATTTAGACTTTATTCTTATTTTAACGTTTAAATTTGAATTTTAATCATTTGATTAATTAGCTAAAAGGCGTCTGCGAGGCATGACGCGTTTTAGGTTTCCTAGGCTATTTCTACTTCTCTTCCGGATGTTTATCCTTATCTTAATTAGTGTAAAAGACGTCTGCGCATGTAGACGCGTTTTAGCTAATAAAGATAAAGATAAGTTTTACCGGATGTTTATCCTTATCTTAATTAATCTGAAAGGCGTCAGCCATCCTGGATGCGTTTTAGATAATTACAGATAAAGATGAATTAATTTGTATTTATCTGTTGGTTAAGATGGATACATATCGAGATTTTTCCATGTAAATCACTACCGCGGAAGAAGCCTATAAATACCTTGCATCTTGAAGAGTTAAAAAATGTTGAGTTGAGTTAAAAAAAGAATTGAGCGTTATTGAAGATCGAAACGACGACGTCTTAACGCCGAAGCGCTGCTGTTTCCAGGAGTCTTCGTCCATTCAAGATTCTTCATCCAATTCAAGGATTCAACCATTTGGCATAAGTCTTTTATTTCTGCATCTGCATTTCATTAGTTCTACATTCTTCATCATCACTTCATGCAACACACAACACTAGCATTCTTTTCAAAACCTATTTGATTAAGGGGTTTCAAAAGCCATTCAAACAAGTAAGTTTGCTGTTTAGTTGCATGTTTAGAATTTTGATTAGGATGGATTCTATTGTTGCTTAAGTTCTCATCATTGTTTCTTCGTTTCCATTCCTATTTTGCTGCACGGAGCAAAAGGAGAATCAAGAGGAATAAATTAATCAAGCACAAGGATTTCTGGACGATCCTCAACTTCAAAATTCAACAGCAAGAACAAAGAACAAAGAACAAAGAAAGGGCTCTCTTTCTTCAGCCGGCTGAGGAAGGGGAATCAAGAGCTCAATATCTTCCGCATTCAAACAGGTAGGCGATCAAAACCTTCTTTTGGAACTTTTTAGTTAAAAGTTTCTGGCGATCACTGCACTTAGTTTCTGTTTTTAATATGTTTATTTTGCACTAAATAACATAGTTTTTCATGATAATCACACTGTCATTCCAAGCACTCACAGCTTTTTTGGCGATCACGGTGGGACTTGGTCTCGCCATCTTTTAGTTTTTTGTTCTTGCTATCATCAATCGGGCACCCACGGTGCAACACTTGTGTCTCTCGACACGTCCTCACCAATTGGTGAGTGTTTTAGTTTAGTTAATTTCCCACGTGCACTACGTGCACACCCCAGTGGCAAGATCTTGCCCTCCCATTGATTAGTTTAAAAAGCTGTTTTTGTGATGAAAATGATGTGTGATTGATTGATTTTCTAGTTGTTTAGTTAGTAAATCATCCTGTTAAAATCTGGAACTAAAAAAAATCTTACATGACCTGATTATTTACTGCTTTTATCCTGTTTGAGGAGGAATCAACCCAGAAATTCCTCCTGCAAAACTGTTTCTGCGACTTGAAAAGCGTCTAGGAGCACTGACGCATTTCACACAGCGTCAATAAACCCAGACGCCTTTCAGTCTTCATCCTCTGCTGTCTGCAATCTGAGTTTCTGCGGAAAAATTAAGGTTCTGTTTTGAATAGCGTCGACTATCCTCGACGCTATTCAGACAGTTTCTTAGTTATTTTTCAGTTCTCAGATTTTTGTGACTTGAGTGCTACTACCCATTATTATTAAGCATTGGAGGCCATCCAGGCCATAGGTCATACGCATTGAGGCGAATACCCTCCTCTTCTTAGGAACACCTTACTTGACGTCAGCAACTCTCTCTGATTGGGTTGTTCCCTTGATCAGACTAGAGAAGTTGACGTTGAGACCTCCATAAGTCCCCAAAATCAAGATACTCCTCCTTGATCATCGGGCTGTTTGTACCAGTTGCAGACCCGGTTAGATTCCAAAAGCGTTGTGAGAGAAAGCCATAGAGAATAACGGTGGATATTGAACTGAAACTAGGATCCTTTCCCTGAGCGAATTTGTGGTTTAATTAAATCCAAATAACTCAACAAAGAATTTTAAAATCACGTTAAGCATCCACTTGTTTGATTAATCTCTGTACAACTTGTTTGTCAAATCTTTGAAAAAAGAATCTAACATCATGCTGCTGCAATCAGGCAGGGACTTGAGTATGGCTCAAGACGCCATCATCAACTACGAGGGAGATGCTAACGCCCCTCACGATTCCGACTACAACTATGAGAGCGGGAGAGATGTTGATGCCTCCCGTAATTCCGTCCCCATTCCATATCGACAAGATGGGAATGTCCAGACACCTCTCTTTCATCCCCATGATCGATATCCTGATTTTCCTCCGCATGAATATGCGATTCCTAATCCCAATCTTGAGGGGGACATGGATCAGAATGATCCCTCATCCTCTGATCCTTCGGATCTCGTCAACGCTTTGGGAGTTCTTGCCTCCTGTCTGGACCCTCAGCAGTTCGAGGCGATCCAGTCCATTTTGAAGGGGAAGGCACCCATGCAGCCTGCTGAGCCGAACCCTGTGGCTCCCCCTGCTGTCCCTCAGCAACCTCCTCTTCCTCCTCCTTACATCCATCAGGCCATGGAAGGCCTCCATGTTACTTCTCGGCCAGCTGGGCCTCAACTTTCATCCTCTAGGCAACCGGCTAGACCGCTAACGCCTGCTCATCAAAATGCCCTCGGGCATGGCGGAAGCTCTTACGGACCTCCTCTTTATTGTCCTCCCTGTCCAACGTACTCTAGGCAACAGGCCTATCAAGTACCTCCACCTCCTCCTCCTCCCCAGGCAGATCTGACAACGCAAGCGTTGCTGGCCAAAATGGAGCGCATGGATGAGCAATTTAATAACCTCCAAAAGATGATGGGGGTTAAAGCTGCACCAGAAATCAGTTTACCGAGCCTGCCAGTGTTCTACCTGCCACCCTCTGAGATGCCAGTGTACCGAAGTACAACGGTACTGGTAACCCCTTCACCCATTTGAAGGAGTTTATGTACGAATCGTCTTTCTGGCAGAACGACAAGAGGTCGTTGGCCTTTTTGTTCAGGAGATCTCTAGAGGGACCAGCCCTCGAGTGGTTCTTTTCTCTGGAACCCTCCGAAGTAGAGGACTACGGTATCGTCTCTCGGAAATTTATTCAACGATACCAAGACAGAGTTTCACCCTCACTGTCCATCACTGACCTCATAGCAGAAAAGATGAAACCTGATGAGGAGTTTGTCAGTTTTGCTGACAGGGGGCGGGGCCTGGCCGAAAAGGTGAAGGATCACTTGTCCGAGTCCGAACAAGTGAAGATGCTAATTTCCAACGCCACGCCCCAGTTCAAGCTAGTCCTCTCCCTGAACAATTTGACCAACATGGCAGAGCTCTATGAAAGAGCACGGTACTGCCAGAATACCTTCAAGGACGCTACGTTCTCTAGCGTCTTTGATCCTCACAGACCTAACAGGCCTCCACCTCGGAAGCCTGCAGCGCCAAATGCTCCCAGCACAGGTCCGACTACTGAGGGCACGCTCTCTCATGAGCAAGTCAGTAGCATGAACAATCATTTGCCCTAGTTCGTGAGGAGTCAGAAACAGTACCAGAGGCCATCGCAGCCAAACCAGCAGGGGTACAGGCAGCAGCAGAACCCCCATTATCAACAACAGTATCAACGGCCCCAGCAGCCGAATCAGAACCAGCAACAGCTACAGCAGCCGCCGCAACGGCAACAACAGTACCAGCAGCCCCAACAGCAACAATATCAGCAACATCAGCAGTATCAGCCGCGCGCACCGCCGGCGTACCATAATGTCCCTCCTCCTGGTGACTATAATCAGCAGAGAAGACCTCCAGGCCCAAAAAGGGCAGAATACCCGGCCCTCCCAGAATCCTTGGCAGATATTTTCAGTGGCCTGATGGCAGCCAATGCCTTAGTTTTGCCAAGGGAAAAGGTCGTCTGGCCTCAGAATGCCGACACGTCCAGGTATTGCTATTTCCATAGGCAACCTGGGCATACCATTGACACCTGCTTCCAGTTTAGAGATTATATTCATGATCTCAACGAGTAGGGCGGCATAGACTGGGAGGAGATGAAAAAGTATATATCAGCCCTGAAGGCAAGAAGACCACAACAGCAGTAGCAGCAGCAGCAAGCAAGACCACCAGCACAAGCAGCACCTCCACCAAACATGGGCATAGTGCAGAACCCACTCCCGGAGCACCAAAACCAAAACCAAGTTGCTCCTATTCTGACGAACAGCCAGTCTGAGGCTGGTTGTGGGCAACAGTGGAGAATAGAGGACTCTTCCTCTCTTTATTCAACGGGTCACGTTCAGAGTACCGTAGAACGACCACCACGCCGCACCATCAGCATACCTAGGCCACAACCCATTACCATCACCCCTCTACCGACACCCACATATCACTCACCCGCACCCAATAACCCATTACCACCACCCGCTTTCCTTAAGCCCATTACGCCCCACACCACTACACCGCTACCATATAACCCCCCGCAAACCAATTACGCACCCCTTCTACCATCTAGACCATTACTCCGCGTATCATTCCCTACTTCGCCCACTACCACTACCACCTACCCAGACACCCTCCTATCATCTAGACCGCTATTACGCGTACCATTTCCTACTTCACCAACCACTTACCCATCCACTATCCAACCATCTAGGCCTTTAATCCGCGCTACGCCATCACCACCTAACCCTACGCCACCACCTACATACCAACCCTCCACGCCATCCGCACCATCTAACCCCGTGGTACTCAAGGTGTCACCTGGATCCTCCATGGTTGAGGAACATGCGCTCCAGAGTGGAAGGTTTTTCAACAAAGTCTTCCCCCAGTCAACAGTTAGAGACGGCCCATCACAGCCGACTGAGGAAGCCCATAATGAAGAGAGTGCACCAGGCACTCAGTATGATTTGATGAAACATCTGGACCGAACACCGGCACGGATCACTGTACTTGAATTGATCAAAAGGTCGAAGATTCACCAAGAAGCCCTCATGGAATATTTGCAGAAGGTGATGGTCAATGAGGACTTGCCGGTAGAAAAAATTGCAGCACTACTAGTTCCTCAGGGGGATCAGCCCTCTATTACATTTCATACATCGGAACTAGCACCGCCAGCGGCCAGAAGCATGGCTATGAGCATCACGGTCAATATCTGCAAGAAGGCCGTGGATGCATGCCTAGTTGATACAGGGGCTTCGATCAATGTCTTACCACCGAAGACCCTAGAGCTGTGCAGTGTGCCCAAAGAAAAATGGCTGCCTAGCCCCATCTCAGTGACGGCATATGACAACTCTACCCGTTCCCCTCTGGGAATGGTTTATTTAAAGGTGGAGCTAGGTCCTGTAAGTCATGCAGAGGTCGAATTTCACATTCTGGAAATCGACCCTTCTATAAATGCCATTTTGGGTCGTCCTTATATTAAAACTCTTGAGGCGATTCCCTCCACGAATCACCAATGCCTCAAATTCCCTTTCAAAGGACGAATTATTAAAGTGACGAGCATGCCGATCCTTGCAGTTGCTCATGCTTTGAATATTAAATCTGCTGTTTTACCTGGCCGACAACCTTTTCTGTCGGTATTACAGGTCTACCATCCAGTGGCTGATCCTCTAAAAGCCGCCACTATTTCTCCATACCCGTTAAATGCCATAAAAATGGGGAAGTGCATGAGTACCCCAGGATGGAGAATTATGATGAAGAACTGCTACCAGCCTGGAAGAGGTCTGGGCACACAGCTGCAAGGCAGGACCACTCCTGTTAAAGGTCACCGAGCAGCACCTGGAAGCGGTCTGGGTTACAGGCCGAGGAAATTGAAGCAAGACACGGTTCAACAAGAAGATGGTCAGGAAATCTTGGAGACAATGTCTACACCGCCCAAGGAAGGCCGAGATCCCCTAACATGGACCCTATATACACATTTCATAAAAGGGCCCATACTTAGCCATGACAACACGGTGGTCATTACTTCATGTTTTAACCTCCATGACATATATGAGAGAGATTTGGCCAGGCATTGCTCAGAACTACTCACGTACCAATCCTTGGAGGCTCTGCGGCCTATGAAGAGGAGGAAATTCCATGATCCCGAATGCGAATGGTACAGGTGGTTCGATCTGAGAGACCTCTACATAGCATTGAACAGATTGTTTTTAGATCTTACAGAACCCAAGTGGCCGCCGCAGATTGACGAGCTGATTGAAGGTCCTGGTGCTATCTTTGATAAGCGGATATTGCTGTCTGAAGAGACCGATGAAGGGGAGCCAGATGACCCCTATGAAGCTGGTTACACTACAGATCTGCTCTGGAGGGGGACATACCCTTCCCATGTTTTCATGCTCCATACTTTATTCCGTACATTGCTCTTGACACCGACTTGGTCGCGGGTCATTATTGAAGATATTCCACGGGCTCTGCCCATTATGATTACTCTGTCCCCTCGGGACCTCGTTCCACCACCTCCTCTCGATCTAGAGAGGATGTATGATTTGATCTGTGACATATTTCTATATGATCCTCCTAATCCTCTGGCCTTGGTGCCACTTCCTCCATCTGATTCTCCTTCTATTTGTATTTACTCCTGCTTTATATTTAACTCCTCGATGGTCGAAAAAAAAACGCCAATTTGGCAACAAATTCTTCCCAGATCCTCATCGAGGAAACATCTTACTTGTCCGATCACACCCGATTGTGCGGGTCTTTCGGTCAAGATTCTCTCCTAGATCTACTCTGCCCCTCCTCGGGAGGATTCTCATGTATTTCCACTTGTATCCCAGGATTTCTATCCTGCTTCGTCTTCATTAGGTTATAATAGTGAGTTTAGTGAAGTTAGGCAGTCTAGTTTTAGGCAGGTTAGTCAGGTTAGGAAGTCTAGGAAGCCTAAGGGTAGGCGAATTCCAGATAGATACCTCCAGGACTTAGCTGATAGATGTCTTTCTTGCTCTTTAATCCCTCAGTTTTTAGAAAATCCAATTCATATGCCAGAAGAGTGTATAGACGATGAGTCAGTCAATGATGGGTATGGGGTGTATGAGTTAGTGCATGAAAAAGACCCCATTATTGAAAATAAAGAAGATGACGAGGACGCGGCTGAGGCATATGCTAGTGGAATGAAGAGATTCGATGAACCTTCAGCTGCCGTAGAAGAGCCCACCAAAGAAATCAATTTAGGGACTGAAGACGAACCTAAGGTTGTCCTCGTCAGCAAAAATCTTTCCACAGAGGATGAGAAGGCAATGATACAAGTACTTAAGGACTATAAGGACACTTTCGCCTGGAGTTATGAAGATATGCCGGGGTTAGACTCGTCTTTGGTTGAACACAGGTTGACATTAAAGGAAGGAGCTAGCCCTGTCAAGCATAAACTAAGGCGATTCCACCCACAAATGGCTCTAAAGATGAAGGAAGAAGTTGACAAGTTGCATAAAGACAAATTTATCAGAGTTGTCCTTTATCCACAATGGGTGGCCAACATAGTTCCGGTCATGAAGAAAGACGGGAAGGTCAGAATTTGCATTGACTTCTGCGATTTGAACCGGGCATGTCCTAAAGATGATTTTCCATTGCCTCATATTGATGTACTCATTGATAATACCGTTGGCTATGAAACGTTATCGTTTATGGACGGATTTTCAGGATATAATCAGATTAAGCTGGCAGAAGAAGATCAAGAGAAAACGTCATTCACTACACCTTGGGGAACATATTGTTATGTCGTCATGCCATTTGGATTAAAGAATGATGGAGCCACTTATCAGAGGGCTATGATGGCAATATTTCATGACATGATGCACATAGATCTGGAAGTGTATGTGGATGATCTATTGGTCAAATCTAAGACAAAGGCTGAGCACGCCAAAGTTTTGGCAAGGGTATTAGAGAGATCTAAAGAATATCAGTTAAAGATGAACCCCAAGAAATGTGTATTCGGGGTATCTTCAGGAAAATTGTTTGGATTTATTGTCAGCAAACGGGGAATTGAGATCGATCCTAACAAGGCGAAGGCTATCAGAGAAATGCCACCTCCCAAAAACTTGAAAGAGTTAAGAGGATTAATCGGGAGGTTACAATTTATTCGCCGTTTTGTCTCCCAGCATTCACAAAGGTGTAAGCCGTTTTACGAGCTTACCAAGCCGGGAGTCAAATTTGATTGGGACGATAAGTGTCAGGAGGCATTCGATGGATAAAAGAACTATTTGGCAAGTCCTCCTGTTTTGAGACCACCATCTCCAGGCAAACCATTGATACTTTACATTTCTGTCCTAGATGATGCTGTGGGGGCTGTCCTAGCACAAGAGGATGAAGAAGGAAAGGAAAGAGCAGCCTACTATCTCTCTAAACTTCTCAACCCCGCTGAACAGAGATACACAGCGATGGAGAAAACGTGTGCAACATTGGTCTGGGTTGTGCAGAAATTAAAGCATTATTTTCTGGCCCATGAAGTCCATCTCATCGCTAGGATGAATCCGATCAAATTCCTTCTGGAGAAATCTGTTCTTACTGATAGGTTAGCGCGATGGCAAAGCTTTCTATCTCAATTCGATATCATTTACATTCAGCAGAAAGCGATCAAGGGCTATGCCATAGCGGAACATCTCGCTCATCATCCCCTTCCTCGATTTGATCCAGTGCGATCATAGTTTCCGGATGAGAACTGATGTCCGTAAATCAAATCAGAGATGATATGTGGACTCTGCATTTTGACGGAGCTCTGAATTCTCATGGAAAGGATATCGGTATCGTTCTGTTATCACCTGAAGGTATCACCATTCCACAAGCCTTTTAGCTTGACTTTCCAGTCACCAACAATATAGTTGAATACGAGGCACTCCTTGCTGGTCTCGAGGCTACTCATTTCCATGGTGTCACCAAACTCAGGATTGTGGGTGATAGTCAACTGATTCTTCGCCAAGTGCTGACCAAGTATCGAACTCTTGATCCCAAACTCAAGCCTTATCAAGAACTTACTTCTGCCTACTCAGAGCTTTTCACGAAATTGATGTTTGTCCATGTCCCTAGGAATCAAAACATCTTAGCTGATGCTTGTAGACACGCTAATTTTGACGTCATTTTGAGTAAATTTCATATCATATAATAATGCCTCATAATGGTCTGATAATTAATCATTAATTAATTTTTATTAATCTTTTTGAGTGTCGGGTTTAACAGACATGTTTAAGTTAATCAATTAAATTGATTTTAGCTCAAATTTCAGTTAAAATATGCATAATCCTAAAAGGCGTCGACCCATGTGGACGTGATTTAGAGTTTATTCCTATTTTAGCGTTTAAATTTGAATTTTAATCAGTTGATTTATTAGCTAATAGGCGTCTGTGAGGCACGACGCGTTTTAGATTTCCTAAGCTATTTTAACTTCTCTTCCGGATATTTATCCTTATCTTAATTTAATCTGAAAGGCATCAGCCATGGTGGACGCGTTTCAGATAATTACAGATAAAGATGAATTAATCAGTAATTATCTGTCGATTAAGGTAGATAAATCCTAGATTTTTCTATGTTAATCGCGAACGCAGAAAATACCTATAAATACCTTGCATCTCAAGGAGTTAAAAAAAAAGAGAGAGAGAATTATTGAGCCACATCATTATAGCAATTTGAAGATCGGAGCAACCACGTCGGAACGCCGGAGCGCTGCCATTTCCAGAAGTCGGCATCCTTCTTCAAGATCTTCACCTCTTCAAAGCTTCAACCAACTGGACTGGGCATAAGTTTTTCATATCTGAATTTCATCTTCATTCATTAGTTTCATTCTCATATTCACTTCATGCCACACACACCACAGCATTAATCTTCCAAAACCCATTTGTTTTAAGGGGGTTTCAAAGCCATTTAAACAAGTGAGTTGCTGTTTAAGCATGTTTAACATCATAATGATTTTTGATATTATTTCCATTTAAATTCTCATCAGTATTTCTTCTCTATTTTTCTGCTTCTTTGTCTTTGCTGCACTCAACAACAACTAGGCATAAAGATCAAAAGAGGGAAATCAAGCACAAAGCCAGAAGGACTTCTGGGCGATCCTCAACTTCAACAGCAAGAACAAAAAGAACAAAGAAAGGGCTCTCTTTCTTCAGCCGGCTGAAGGAGGGGAACCAAGGACCCATTCTTCCGCGTTTAAACAGGTAGGCGATCAAACTTCTTTTGAAGCTTTTTAGTTAAAAGTTTCTGGCGATCACTGCACCTTAGTTGCATTTTTTTTAACAGGTTAATTTACCCTAAACAACATAGTTTTTCACATAAATCACACGAGCATTTTCAGCACCTACAGCTCTTTTGGCGATCACGGTGGGACTTGGTCTCGCCGTCTTTTAATTTCTTTTGTTCTTGCTATTATCATACCGGGCACCCACGGTGCACCATTTGTGTCTTTCGACACGTCCTCACCAATTGGTGAGTGTTTAGTTTAATTAGTTTCCCTCGTGCACCACGTGCACACCCCAGTGGCAAGATCTTGCCTCCCCTTGATTAGTTCAAAAAGCTGTTTTTTGTGATAAAATGATGTGTGATTGCGTGATTTCTTAGTTGTTTAGTTAGTAAATCATCCTGTTTAAAATCTGAAACTAAAAATCTTTGCATGAGTCGATTGTTTACTGCATTTTACCCTGTTTAAGGAGGATTCGACCCAAAAAATCCTTCTGGAAATCTGTTTCTGCGAACTAAAAAGCGTCCAGGAACAGCGACGCGTTTCAAAACCGCGTCAGCACTTCTAGACGCCTTTTAGCCTCCAGGTTTTCTCTGCTGTTTGCATCTGTTTCTGCGAAATAATTAAGTTCTGTGTTGAATAGCGTCGACCATCATCGACGCGATTCATACAGTTTTTAGTTATTTTCCAGGCTTTCTCTACTGTTTGCATATGTTTCTGCGAAATAATTAAGTTCTGTTTTGAATAGCGTCAACTATAATCGACGCGATTCAGACAGTTTCTTAATTATTTTTCAGTTTCCAGATTTCTATGTTTTGAATGCTAGCTACCCATTACTTTATTAAGCATTAGAGGCCATCCAGGTCGCAGGGCATACGCATTGAGGCGAAAACCCTCCTCTTCTTAGAAACACATTACTCGACGTCAGCAACTCTCTCTGATTGGGTTGGTCCCTTGATCAGACTAGAGAAGTTGACGTTGAGACCTCCATAAGTCCCCAAAATCAAGGTATTCCTCCTTGATCATCGGGCTGGTTGTACCATTTGAAGTCCCGGCTAGTTTCCGAAAGCGTTGTGAGAGAAAATCTTAGAGAATAACGGTGGAAATCAAACTGAAACTAGGATCCTTCCCTGAGCGAAATTGTGGTTTAATCCAATTCAAATAACTCAACAAGGAACCCTGAAATCACGTTAAGCATCCACTTGTTTGATTAATCTCTGTACAACTTGTCTGATTAAATCTTTGAAAAGGGAATCTAATATTATGTTGCTGCGATCAGGCAGAGATTTGAGTATGGCCCAAGACGCCATTATCAACTACGAGGGAGATGCTAATGCCCCTCGCAATTCAGATTTCAACTACGAGAACGGGAGAGATGCTGATGCCTCTCGTAATTCTGTCCCCATTCCAGTTCGACATGACGGGAATGTCCGAACTCCTCTTTTTCATCCACACGATCAATATCATGATCTTCCTCCGAATGAATATGCGATTCCTAATCCCGATCTTGAGGGGGACATGAATCATCATGATCCCTCATCCTCCGATCCTATGGATCTTGTCAATGCCCTGGGAGTTCTTGCCTCCCGACTGGACCCTCAGCAGTTCGAGGCCATCCAGTCTATTTTGAAGGGGAAGGCACCCATGCAGCCTGTTGAGCCGAACCCTATGGCTCCCCCCGTTATTACTCAACAACCTCCTCCTCCTTATATCCATCAGGCCATGGAAGGCCTTCACATTGCTTCTCGGCCCACTGGGCCACAACTTTCGTCATCCAGGCAACCGGCTAGACCGCAGACGCCCATTTATCAAAATGCCCTCGGGCATGGCGGAAGCTCTGCCGGACCTCATCCTTATTATCCTCCTTGTCCAACGTACTCTAGGCAGCAGGCCTATCAGGTACTTCCACCTCCTCCTCCTCCCCAGGCAGATCTGACCACGCAGACGTTGCTGGCCAAGATGGAGCGCATGGATGAGCAGTTCAACAATCTTCAGAAGATGATGGGGGTTAAAGCTGTGCCGAAAATCAATTTACCGAGCCTACCAGTGTTCCATCTGCCACCCTCTGAAATGCCAGTGTATCGAAAGTATAACGGTACTGGTAACCCCTTCACGCACCTGAAGGGAGTTCATGTACGAATCCTCTTTCTGGCAGAATGATAAGAGGTCATTGGCTTTCTTGTTCAGGAGATCCCTAGAGGGACCAGCCCTCGAGTGGTTGTTTTCTTTGGAACCCTCCGAAGTAGAGGATTACGGTATCGTTTCACGCAAATTTATCCAACGATACCAGGACAGAGTTGCACCCTCCTTGTCTATCACGGACCTCATTGCAGAAAAGATGAAACCGGATGAGGAGTTTGTCAGTTTTGCTGACAGGTGGCGGGGCCTGGCTGAAAAAGTGAAAGATCACTTGTCCGAATCCGAACAAGTGAAAATGCTAATCTCTAACGCCACTCCCCAGTTCAAGCTAGTCCTCTCCTTGAACAATTTAACTAATATGGCAGAGCTCTATGAAAGAGCACGGTACTGCCAGAACGCTTTCAAGGACGCTACGTTCTCTAGCGTCTTTGATCCTCACAGACCTAACAGGCCTCCACCTCGGAAGCCTGCAGTGCCAAATTCTCCTAGCACAGGTCCAACTACTGAGGGCACGCTCTCTCACGAGCAAGTCAGTACTATGAACAATAATTTGCCCCAGTTCGTGAGGAATCAGCAGCAGTACCAGAGGCCATCACAGCCGAGCCAGCAGGGGTACAGGCAGCAGCAGAACCCCCATTACCAACAGCAGTACCAGCGGCCCGAGCAGCCGAATCAGAACCAGCAACAGCCGCAACGGCAACAGCAGTATCAACAGCAGTATCAGCAGCCACATCAGCAGCAACAGCAACAGCCACAGTACCAGCCGCGTGCACCGCCGGCGTACCACAATGTCCATCCTCCTGGTGACTACAACCAGCAGAGGAGACCTCCAGGCCCGAAGAGGGCAGAGTACCCGGCCCTCCCAGAATCCTTGGCGGATATCTTCAGCGCTTTAATGGCAGCCAATGCCTTAGTTTTGCCAAGGGAGAAGGCCGTCTGGCCTCAAAATGCCGATACGTCCAGGTATTGCTACTTCCACAGGCAACCTGGGCATACCATTGACACCTGCCTCCAATTCAGAGATTATATCCATGATCTCAATGAGCAGGGCGGCATAGACTGGGAGGAGATGAAGAAGTATATAACAGCCCTGAAGGCGAGGAGACCGCAGCAGCAGCAGCAGCAAGCAAGACCACCGGCACAGGCAGTAGCACCACCCAACATGGGCATAGTACAGAATCCACTCCCGGAGCACCAGAACCAAAACCAGGTTGCTCCCATCTTGACGAACAGCCAGTCTGAGGCTGGTCGTGGGCAGCAGTGGAGAGTAGAGGACTCTTCCTCTCTTTGTTCAACGGGTCACGTTCAAAGTACCGCAGAGCGACCACCACGCCGCACCATCCACATACCAAGGCCACAACCCGTTACTATCACCCCTATACCCACACCTACATATCACTCACCCACGCCCAATAACCCATTACCACTACCCACCTTCCTTAGGCCCATTACGCCCCGCACCACTACGCCTCCATCATATAGCCCCCCGCAAACCAATAACGCGCCCCTCTTACCATCAAGGCCATTACTACGCATACCATTTCCTACTTCACCCGCTACCACTACCATCCACCCAGATATCCTCTTACCATCTAGACCGCTATTACGCGTCCCATTCCCCACTTCGCCAACCGCTTACCCATCCATCATCCAACCCTCTAGGTCTTTAATCCGCACCGCGCCATCACCACCTAGCCCTACGCCATCACCTACATACCAACCCTCTACGCCATCCGCACCGTCCAACCCTGCGGTACTTAAAGTGTCACCCGGATCCTCCACGGTTGAGGAACACGCGCTCCGGAGTGGAAGGATTTTCAACAAGGTCTTTCCTCAGTCCACAGTCAGAGACGGCCCATCACAGCCGACTGAGGAAGCCCACAATGAAGAGAGTGCACCAGGCACTCAATATGACTTGTTGAAACACCTGGATCGGACACCGGCACGGATCACTATACTCGAACTGATCAAAAGATCCAAGAGTCACCAAGAAGCTTTAATGGAATATCTGCAGAAGGTGATGGTCAATGAAGACGTGCCGGTAGAGAAGATTGCAGCACTACTAGTTCCTCAGGGGGATCAGCCCTCCATAACATTTCATACATCGGAACTAGCACCGCCAGCAGCCAGAAGCATGGCCCTGAGTATCACGGCCAACATCTGTAAGAAGGCCGTGGATGCATGCCTGGTCGACACAGGGGCTTCGATCAATGTTTTACCTCCGAAGACCCTGGAGCTATGCGGTGTGCCCAAAGAGAAATGGCTACCCAGCCCCATCTCAGTGACAGCATATGACAATTCTACCCGTTCCCCTCTGGGAATGGTTTATTTAAAGGTGGAGTTGGGCCCCGTAAGTCATGCAGAGGTCGAATTTCACATCCTGGAAATCGACCCTTCCATAAATGCCATTTTAGGTCGTCCTTATATTAAAACTCTTGAGGCGATTCCTTCTACGAATCATCAATGCCTCAAATTCCCTTACAAAGGACGAATAATTAAAGTAACGAGCATGTCGATCCTTGCTGCTGCTCATTCCTTGAACATTAAATCTGTTGTTTTACCTGGCCGACAACCTTTTCTGTCGGTATTACAGGTCTACCGTCCAGTGGCTGATCTTCTGAAAGCCGCTACTATTTCTCCATACCCATTAGATGCTATCAAGAGGGGGAAGTGCATGAGTACCCCAGGATGGAGGATCATGATGAAGAACGGCTACGAGCCTGGGAAAGATCTGGGCACACAATTGCAAGGCAGGACCACTCCTGTCAGAAATCATCGAGCAGCACCTGGAAGTGGTCTGGGCTATAGGCCAATAAAATTGAAGCAAGACCCAGTTCAGAAAGCAGAGATCGAACAAGGCCCGAAAATCTGGGAGGCAATGTCTACACCACCCAAAGAAGGCCGAGATCCCTTAACATGGACCCTGTGTACGCACTTCGTAAAAGGGCCCATACTTAGCTATGACAACACGGTGGTCATTACTTCCTGTTTTGACTTCCATGATATATATGGGAGGGACTTGGCCAGACATTGCTCTGAACTGCTTACGTACCAATCCTTGGAGGCTCTGAGGCCTATGAAAAGGAGGAAATTCCATGACCCTGAATGTGAATGGTACAGGTGGTTTGACCTCAGAGACCTGTATATTGCACTGAACAGACTATTTCTGGATCCTGCAGAACCTAAGTGGCCGCCGCAGATTGATGAACTGATTGAAAGCCCTGGTGCCATATTTGACAAGCGGATACTGCTGTCTGAAGAAACCGATGAAGGGGAGCCGGATGACCCCTATGAAGCTGGTTATACAACAGATCTGCTCTGGAGGGGGACATATCCTTCACATGTCTTCACGCTCCATACTCTTTTTCGTACACTGCTCTTGACCCCGACTTGGTCGCGGGTCATAATTGAAGATATTCCACGGGCTCCGCCCGTCATGATTACTCTGTCCCCTCGGGACATTATACCACAACCTCCTCTCGGTCTAGAGAGGTTGTATGATCTAATCTGGGACATATTACTATATGATCCCCCCAATCCTCTGGCCTTGGTGCCACTTCCTCCGTCTGATTCTCCTCCCATTTGTATTCACTCCTGCTTTATGTTTAATTCTTTCATTGTCCAAAAAAAAACGCCAATTCGGCAACAAATTCTTCCCAAATCCTCATTGAGGAAACATCTTACTTGTCCGATTGCACCCCGCCGCGCGGGTCCTTCGGTCAAGATTCTCTTCTAGATTTACTCTGTCCCTCCCCTCGGGAGGATTCTCTTGTATTTCCACTTGTATCCCAGGATTGTCATCCTGCTTCGTCTTCGTTAGGTTATGATAGTGAAGTTAGGCAGTCTAGTCAGGTTAGTCAGGTTAGGAAGTCTAGGAAGCCTAAGGGTAGACAAATTCCAAATAGATACCTCCAGGATTTAGCTGATAAGTGCTCTTATTGTTCTTTAATCCCTCAGCTTTTAGAAAATCCAATTCAGATGCCAGAAGATTGCATGGATGACGAGTCAGTCAATGATGGGTACGGGGTATATGAATTAGTACATGAAAAGGACCCCATTGAGGAAGATGACGAGGACGCGGCTGAGGCATATGCCAGTGGAGTAAAGAGATTCGATGAACCCTCAGCTGCCGTAGAAGAGCCCACCAAAGAAATTAATTTAGGGACTGAAGACGAACCTAAGGTTGTCCTCGTCAGTAAAAGTCTTTCTACAGAGGATGAGAAAGCAATGGTACAAGTGCTAAAGGACTATAAGGACACTTTCGCCTGGAGTTATGAAGATATGCCGGGGTTAGACTCAACTTTGGTTGAACACAGATTGACACTAAAGGAAGGAGCTAGCCCTGTCAAGCAGAAGTTAAGGCGATTCCACCAACAAATGGCTCTAAAGATGACGGAAGAGGTCGATAAGTTGCATAAAGCCAAATTTATTAGAGTTGTCCTTTATCCACAATGGGTGGCCAACATAGTCCCGGTTATGAAGAAGGACGGGAATGTCAGAATTTGCATTGACTTCCGCGATTTGAACCGGGCGTGTCCTAAAGACGATTTTCCATTGCCTCATATTGATGTACTCATCGATAACACCGCTGGCTATGAGACGTTATCATTTATGGATGGATTTTCAGGATATAATCAGATTAAGCTGGCAGAAGAAGATCAAGAGAAAACGTCATTCACTACACCTTGGGGAACATACTGTTATGTTGTCATGCCATTTGGGTTAAAGAATGCTGGAGCCACTTATCAGAGGGCTATGATGGCAATATTTCATGACATGATGCACATAGATCTGGAAGTGTATGTGGATGACTTATTAGTTAAATCTAAAACAAAGGCTGAGCATGCCAAAGTTTTGGCAAGGGTGTTAGAGAGATCGAGAGAATATCAGTTAAAGATGAACCCCAAGAAATGTGTATTCGGGGTATCTTCAGGAAAATTGCTTGGATTTATCGTCAGCAAACGGGGAATTGAGATCGATCCTAACAAGGCGAAGGCTATTAGAGAAATGCCACCTCCTAAAAACTTGAAAGAGTTGAGAGGATTAATCGGAAGGTTGCAATTTATTCGCCGCTTTGTCTCCCAGCACTCACAAAGGTGTAAGCCGTTTTACGAGCTTACCAAACCGGGAGTCAAATTCGATTGGGACGATAAGTGTCAGGAGGCATTCGATGGATTAAAGAACTATTTAGCAAGTCCTCCTGTTTTGAGACCACCATCTCCAGGCAAACGATTGATACTTTATATTTCAGTCCTGGATGATGCAGTGGGGGCTGTCCTAGCACAAGAGGATGAAGAAGGAAAAGAGAGGGCAGCCTATTATCTCTCTAAACTTCTCAACCCCGCTGAACAGAGATATACGGCGATGGAGAAAACATGTGCAGCACTGGTCTGGGTTGTGCAGAAATTAAAGCATTATTTTCTGGCCCATGAAGTCCATCTCATCGCTAGGATGAATCCGATCAAATTCCTTCTGGAGAAATATGTTCTTACTGATAGGTTAGCACGATGGAAAAGCTTTCTATCTCAATTCGATATCATCTACATTCAGCAGAAAGCGATCAAGGGCTATGCCATAGCAGAACATCTTGCTCATCATCCCCTTCCTCGATTTGATCCAGTCCGATCAGAGTTTCCGGATGAGGAACTGATGTCCGTAAATCAAATCAGAGAGGATATGTGGACTCTGCATTTTGACGGAGCTTTGAATTCTCATGGAAAAGGGATCGGTATTGTTCTGTTATCACCTGAAGGTATCACCATTCCACAAGCCTTTCAGCTTGATTTTCCAGTTACCAACAATATAGCTGAATACGAGGCACTCCTTGCTGGCCTCGAGGCTGCTCATTTCCATGGTGCCACCAAACTCAGGATTGTAGGTGATAGTCAACTGATTCTTCGCCAAGTGTTGACCAAGTATCGAACTCTTGATCCCAAGCTCAAGCCTTATCAAGAGCTTACTTCTGCTTACTCAAAGCTTTTCACGAAATTGATCTTTGTCCATGTCCCTAGGAATCAGAACATCTTAGCTGACGCTCTAGCTTCACTTGCATCTTCTCTTGATTTTCCAATCAGCAAACAATCCGAATCAATCATAGTTCATAGGCGTTTTTCACCTGCCGTGAAAGATCCTTCATTCCTTAGAACTAAGGAGAAGTTGCTGAAGAAACTCAGAGATGGAGATATCATTGAGAAAAGAGAAATCATGCTGATGGAGCTATTAGAAGAGATGGATGATGAACAGAAGCCATGGTATTATGAAATTGCAAAATATTGTGAAGATCAATCGTATCCTGAGGAAGCTACAACTGAGGAGAAAAGAGCTATCAGGAGAGTTGCTCAACGATACACTCTAGTTGGAGGAGCATTGTATAAGAGAGGTTTTGATGGAGTTCTTCTGAGATGTCTAGACGAAGATGAGCTTTGGAAAGTTATGGAAGGAGCTCATAGTGGAGTTTGTGGTGGCCATGTCAATGGACAGATGCTAGCAAAGAAGATCCTTAGACAAGGATTTTACTGGCCAACCATGGAAGAAGATTGTGTAGGATATGTCCGTAGGTGTCCTAAGTGTCAACTTCACGCCGACAAAATTCATTCTCCTGCATCTTCACTCCATCCTGTTTCTTCCCCATGGCCTTTCTCCATGTGGGCTTTAGACATTATTGGACCACTTGGTAATCCAGATTCCGGCATAAAGCAAAAATCTTTCATTCTCACGGCAACGGAATACTTCACCAAGTGGGCAGAAGCTGAAGCGTACGTGGTGATCAAAGTGTCAACCGTCTGCAAATTCATCATGAAGAACATCATCACACGATTTGGAATTCCAAGCACCATCGTCACCGACAACGGACTGCAGTTCGTGTCACAGGAATTGATGGACCTCTGTAACAGGTATAAAATTGCATTGCATCATTCATCTCCGTATTATCCGCAAGGCAATGGCCAAGCAGAGGCAACAAATAAGACTTTGATAAAAATCATCAAGAAGACGTGTAAATCTAATAAATTCTCAGATTGGCCAGAAAAATTGGTTGAGGCTCTATGGGCCTACCGAACTTCAATCCGCACGCCTACTGGGCAGACTCCTTATTCCTTAACATTTGGAATGGAGGCGGTAGTTCCATATGAGATCCTCATACCGTCATTAAGAGTACAATTGAATAAGGAATTTTCCATTGATGAACATCGTTCAGCACTCCTTGCTCAATTGGAACTTTTAGACGAGAAAAGATGGTCAGCTGCTAATCATGCAAAAGTTTATCAAAACAGACTAGCACGTTTTTATCAAAAGAAAGTCATTGAACGTAAGTTCAAAGTCGGTGAAATGGTTGTTAAAAGAATTTTTATAAAACCTGGTGGTCCGCGTTCTAAGCTCCAACCCAACTGGGAGGGACCTTATGTTGTATCGCACGCTTTTCCTGGTAATACTTATCGTCTTATTAATGCAGAAGGAGAAGAGCTAAAACATCCCTGGAATGGTTTACATCTTAAGAAATACTATCCTTAGGTTAAAGAGTCGATCAGTATGGTACAAAGACCAGTGGAATCAGAAAATTTATAAACTCAAATTTCCTTATCAGTCTGGATAACTTAATTTCAAGCCCATTACTGCACACACTAACACGTTTGATTCGTGAGTAACAGGAGATGACAAGTCCTAAAGAATATCGAAAGCTTGACCGAAAGTGTAAAGTACAAATCATTCATTTTTAAACAAAAAATTCTGTTTTATACTCGGCCCATGATGTCGGAACGAGACTTAGAATAGACTACCAAGAATATCCGCCATCTTAATAGGAGGCCGTCATAAAAAAAAGGGGGAGATCCGTCCCGAAGAAAAAAAGAAAAGAAAAGCAAAGGCAAAAGCCAAATGTCAAATCAAAAGGCCATTACATTACAAACGTTACATCAAGGCCATGAAATGAAATAAAAGGGAACGCAAGGTCGATAAATACCCCGGAAAGAAAATGACCGAACCCCAACGGATATTAGGGTAGGAAAGGGACATCTTTTTAAGTCTCCGGAACCTTCTCATGGGCTTTCTAAACTTATTCATCTTTTCTTTCTAAAGAGATGTACTTCAAACTTAAGGAATGGCTTACATTGACTAAGGGTCAAATCATCAAATGGGATCACGAATGGAAACACAAGTTCAAACACGATGGGTTTAAGTTGAGTTGTTAAAGAATAATTTGGAAATGAAGTTAATAAATGAACATGATCTTTTGATCCAAGTACCATGCTGATCTTTTAGTCAAAAAAAAAAAAAAAAAAAAAATACATATGTCAAAAATCCAAAAAAAATACAACCTTCAAAATCAAAAAAAAAAAATACATAAGTCAAAAATTCAAAAAAAAAAAAATACATATGTCAAAATTTAAAAAAAAGCATATATTTCAAAACCCCAAACAAAAAATGAATATTTCAAAACAACAAAAATATTTCAGTTAGCATCTACTTGTTGCATTTAGTGTGTTTCATTCCTTTTATTTTCAGTGAGCATCTGTTTGCTTGTATGTTGCATTTTACTTAAGTCTGATTATTCTCATTACCTTTGTTAACAAAGGCTATGCCCCTTGATTATTTATTGAAGGAAAAGATTGATTGACCATTTATTTGGTCAGGCAAGGGGCTAAGCCTAAACAGATACTTAACATGTTTATTCAAGTTGTATACAGGACACAAGGCATTGATAGAGTTGGAATTCAAGTAGAGAACAAGCAGAAACTTGTTTCTGTGAGTAAAAGGCGTCGAGGATAAGCGACGCGTTTTAATGTTAAAAGGCGTCTGCTCGACACGACGCGTTTTATCTCTTTATATGATTTATCCGAAATTCTGTGGTTTTTGATGTTTAAATTGAATATTTGTTCGGAATTGTTAACAATTTTGATTGCAGAAATTCAAGAAAATTCAAGGAAGCTGAAAACATTAAGAAGATCCCACTGTGGGAGTCAAGAAGTCCTGACCGTGGCTAAAAAGACGGTTATTTCTACCCTTGTATTATTTCATGTAATTATTTTGCATTCGCATTATTATATGTTAAGTATTTATTAGATCATATCGAGGACCTTGTGTTTTTGATGAAACTGGAATTTGAGTTCCCCTACAACAAAAACAGTGATAATTCCAGAGGATTCTTAATCGCACGGATAGGCCGTTGTATTGTTAATTAGTGAGGACGATGGTTCCACTTTTGTGAAACGGTGCGTGGATAAACGAGCTTTGGCTTAGCACTGAATTACAAGAATTGGTATCTTGACTCATTAATGGCAATTTAACAATATTATCCTTGATTAATTTATATTTTATTTGACTTTATATTTTTCTTTTAGCCCAGCATGCATCATATAGGATTTTGAAATCATGGTGATAAGAATTAATTATTGATTAAGTTTCAGACCATTAATCAAATAATCTCAAACATGATATGAAATATTCCATTCTGAATTGAGTATCTTGATTATCTTTGAGGTTCGCTTGAAGATATCCTTGGAATTCTATCCTTGATTGGATTCTTTATCCAATATTTCTTGTTTTCTTTTAAGATCCATTATGGCTGCAGCACGTCCACATTGGCTGGCAAACGCTCCCCATGATGAAACCTACAGTGTCTATGACCTGGGGTACTTCCCACTCCGAGGAGGTTGATCGACCTTATTTTATTTCCTTGTCTACCTCATCCAGACAGGATTAATTGCATTGTTCTTTTTAAGCTATCTTCAGTGATGATTTTGAGAAAAATTCCAATCATGTGATGTTAAGAGCGTGTCTCATCACACCTTGGCATCACCTTTTCAGTACATTCCATTTCATTTCACTCCCTTGCAAAGACGATGCCAAGGTGAGGCAGCTGTAGACACGCTAATTTTGACGTCATTTTGAGTAAATTTCATATCATATAATAATGCCTCATAATGGTCTGATAATTAATCATTAATTAATTTTTATTAATCTTTTTGAGTGTCGGGTTTAACAGACATGTTTAAGTTAATCAATTAAATTGATTTTAGCTCAAATTTCAGTTAAAATATGCATAATCCTAAAAGGCGTCGACCCATGTGGACGTGATTTAGAGTTTATTCCTATTTTAGCGTTTAAATTTGAATTTTAATCAGTTGATTTATTAGCTAAAAGGCGTCTGTGAGGCACGACGCGTTTTAGGTTTCCTAAGCTATTTTAACTTCTCTTCCGGATATTTATCCTTATCTTAATTTAATCTGAAAGGCGTCAGCCATGGTGGACGCGTTTCAGATAATTACAGATAAAGATGAATTAATCAGTAATTATCTGTCGATTAAGGTAGATAAATCCTAGATTTTTCTATGTTAATCGCGAACGCAGAAAATACCTATAAATACCTTGCATCTCAAGGAGTTAAAAAAAAAGAGAGAGAGAATTATTGAGCCATAGCGTTATAGCAATTTGAAGATCGGAGCAACCACGTCGGAACGCCGGAGTGCTGCAATTTCCAGAAGTCGGCATCCTTCTTCAAGATCTTCACCTCTTCAAAGCTTCAACCAACTAGACTGGGCATAAGTTTTTCATATCTGAATTTCATCTTCATTCATTAGTTTCATTCTCATATTCACTTCATGCCACACACACCACAGCATTAATCTTCCAAAACCCATTTGTTTTAAGGGGGTTTCAAAGCCATTTAAACAAGTGAGTTGATGTTTAAGCATGTTTAACATCATAATGATTTTTGATATTATTTCCATTTAAATTCTCATCAGTATTTCTTCTCTATTTTTCTGCTTCTTTGTCTCTGCTGCACTCAACAACAACTGGGCATAAAGATCAAAAGAGGGAAATCAAGCACAAAGCCAGAAGGACTTCTGGACGATCCTCAACTTCAACAGCAAGAACAAAAAGAACAAAGAAAAGGCTCTCTTTCTTCAGCCGGCTGAAGGAGGGGAACCAAGGACCCATTCTTCCGCGTTTAAACAGGTAGGCGATCAAACTTCTTTTGAAGCTTTTTAGTTAAAAGTTTCTGGCGATCACTGCACCTTAGTTGCATTTTTTTTAACAGGTTAATTTACCCTAAACAACATAGTTTTTCACATAAATCACACGAGTATTTTCAGCACCTACAACGCTCTAGCTTCACTTGCATCTTCTCTTGATTTTCCAATCAGCAAGCAATCCGAATCAATCATAATTCATAGGCGTCTTTCACCCGCCGTGAAAGACCCTTCATTTCTTAGAACTAAGGAGAAGTTGCTGAAGAAATTCAGAGATGGAAGCATTATAGAAAACAGAGAAATCACGTTAATGGAGCTGTTAGAAGAGATGGATGATGAACAGAAGCCATGGTATTATGAAATTGCAAAATATTGTGAAGATCAATCATATCCTGAGGAAGCTACAACTGAGGAGAAGAGAGCTATCAGGAGAGTTGTACAAACGATACACCCTAGTTGGAGGAGCACTGTACAAGAGAGGTTTTGATGGAGTTCTTCTGAGATGTTTAGACGAAGATGAGCTTTGGAAGGTTATGGAAGGAGCTCATAGTGGAGTTTGTGGTGGCCATGTCAATGGACAGATGCTAGCAAAGAAGATCCTTAGACAAGGATTTTATTGGCCAACCATGGAAGAAGACTGTGTAGGATATGTCCGTAGGTGTGCTAAGTGTCAACTTCACGCCGACAAAATTCATTCTCCTGCATCTTCACTCCATCCTGTTTCTTCCCCATGGCCTTTCTCCATGTGGGCTTTCGACATTATTGGACCCCTTGGGAATCCAGATTCCGGCATGAAGCAAAAATCTTTCATTCTCACGGCAATGGAATACTTTACCAAGTAGGCAGAAGCTGAAGCGTACGTGGTAATCAAAGCATCAACCGTCTACAAGTTCACTATGAAGAACATCATCACCCGATTTGGAATTCCAAGCACCATTGTCACCGACAACGGACTGCAGTTCGTGTCACAAGAATTGAAGGACCTCTGCAACAGGTATAGAATTGCATTGCATCATTCATCTCCTTATTATCTGCAAGGCAATGGCCAAGCAGAGGCAACTAATAAGACTTTGATAAAAATCATCAAAAAGACGTGCAAATCTAACAAATTCGCAGACTGGCCAGAAAAATTAGTTGAGGCTCTATGGGCCTACCGAACTTCAATCCGCACACCTACTGGGCAAACTCCTTATTCCTTAACATTTGGAATGGAGGCGGTAGTTCCATATGAGATCCTTATACCATCATTAAGAGTACAATTGAATAAAGAATTTTCCATTGATGAACATCGTTCAGCACTCCTTGCTCAATTGGAACTCTTAGACGAGAAAAGATGGTCAGCCGCCAATTATGCAAAAGTCTATCAAAATAGACTAGCACGTTTTTATCAAAAGAAAGTCAATGAACGTAAGTTCAAAGTTGGTAAAATGGTCGTCAAAAGGATTTTTGTAAAACCTGGTGGTCCGCCTTCTAAGCTCCAACCCAACTGGGAAGGACCTTATGTTGTATCTCACGCTTTTCCTGGTAATGCTTATCGTCTTGTTAATGCAGAAGGAGAAGAGCTAAATCATCCCTGGAATGGTTTACATCTTAAGAAATACTACCCTTAGGTTAAAGAGTCGATCGGCATGGTACAAAGACCAGTGGAATCAGAAAATTTATAAACTCAAATTTCCTTATTAGTCTGAATAATTTAACTTCAAACCCATTACTACATACACTGACACGTTTGATTCGTGAGTAACAAGAGATGCCAAGTCCTAAGGAATACCGAAAGCTTGACTAAAAGTGTAAAGTGCAAATCATTCTTTTTTAAAGCAAAATTATGTTTTACACTCGGCCCATGATGTCGGAACGAGGCTTAGAATAGACTACCAAGAATACCCGCCATCTTATTAGGAGGCCGTCATAAAAAAATGGGGGAGATCCGTCCAAAGAAAGAAAAGAATAGAAAAGCAAAAGCAGAAGGCAAAAGCCAAATGTCAAATCAAAAGGCCATTACACTACAAACGTTACATCAAGGCCATGAAATGAAACAAAAGGAAACGCAAGGTCGATAAATACTCCGGAAAGAAAATGACCGAACCCCGACGGATACTAGGGTAGGAAAGGAACATCTTTTTAGGTCTCTGGAACCTTCTCATGGGCTTTCTAAACTTATTCTTCTTTTTCCTTCTAAAGAGGTGTACTCCAAACTTAAGGAATGTCTTAGATTGACTAAGGATCAAATCATCAAATGGGATCACGAATGGAAACACAAGTTCAAACACGATGGGTTTAAGTTAAATTGTTGAAGAATGATTTGGAAATTAAGTTAATAAATGAATATGATTTTTTGATCTGAGTACCATGTTGGTCTTTTAGTCAAAAACCCCAAAAAAAATACATATGTCAAAAACCCCAAAAAAAAATTACATATGCCAATAATCCAAAAAAATACATATGTCAAAAATCCAAAAAAAAATACATATGTCAAAAATCAAAAAATACATATTGTCAAAATCCAAAAAAAATACATACTTCAAAATCCAAACAAAAAAAATGAATATTTCAAAACAACAAAAATATTTCAATTAGCATTTACTTGTTGCACTTGGTGTGTCTCATTTCTTTTATTTTCAGTGAGCATCTGTCTGCTTGCATGTCGCATTTTGCTTAAGTTTGCTTATAGTTCAATTACCTTTGTTAATAAAGGCTATGCCCCTTGACCCTTCTACCAAGGATAGGATCAAGTAGTCGGTTACTTAACCAGGCAAGGGGCTAAGCCTGAATAGATGCTTAACCTGTTTGTTCAAGTCATCTACAGGACACAAGGCATGAAAAGAGTTGGAATTCGAGTAGAGAACAGTCAGAAACCTGTTTCTGTGAGTAAAAGGCGTCGAGGAGAACCGTCGCGTTTCAACATTGAATGGCGTCTGCACGACACGACGCGTTTCAGCTTTTCTGTTATTTATCCAAAATTCTGTGGTTTTTGATGCTTAAATTGAATATTTGTTTGGAATTGTTAATGATTTTGATTGCAGGAAAATCAGAGAATTCAAATGAAGCTGGAAATATCAAGAATATCCCACTGTGGGAGTTAAGAAGTCCTGACCGTGGCTAAAAGGACGGTTATTTCTACCCCTGTACTATTTCATGTAATTCATTTGCATTACTATATGTTAAATATTTATTAGAGCATATCAAGGACCTTGTGATTTTGATGAAACTGGAATTTTAGTTCCCCTTCAACAAAAACGGTGATAATTTCAGAGGATTCTTAATCGCACGGATAGGCCGTTGGATTGTTAATTAGTAAGGACGATAGTTCCACTTTTGTGAAACGGTGCGTGGATAAACGAGCTTCGGCTTGGCACTGGATCACAAGAATTGGTATCTTGACTCATTAATGACAATTTAACAATATTATCCTTGATTAATTTATATTTTATTTGACTTTATATTTTTCTTTTAGCCCAGCATGCATCATGTAGGACTTTGAAATCATTGTGATAAGGATTAATTACTGATTAAGTTTCAGACCATTAAATCAAACAATTTCAACATGATATGAAATATTCTATTCTGAATTGAGTATCTTGATTATCTTTGAGGTTCGTTTAAAGATACCCTTAGAATTCTATCATTTCTTGGACTCTTTATCCAATATTTCTTGTTTTCTTTTAAGATCCATCATGGCTGCAGCACGTCCACATTGGCTGGCAAACGCTCCTCATGATGAAACCTACAGTGTCTATGACCTGGGGTACTTCCCACTCCGAGGAGGTTGATCGACCTTATTTTATTTCCTTGTCTACCTCATCCAGACAGGATTAATTCCATTGATTTCCTTGAGCTATCTTCATCAATGATTTTGAGAAAAATTACAATCATGTGATGTTAAGAGCGTGTCTCATCACACCTTGGCATCACCTTTTCAGTACATTCCATTTCATTTCACTCCCTTGCAAAGACGATGCCAAGGTGAGGCAGCTGTAGACACGCTAATTTTGACGTCATTTCGAGTAAATTTCATATCATATAATAATGCCTCAGAATGGTCTGATATTTAATCATTGATTAATTTTTATTGATCTTTTGAGTGTCTGGTTTAACAGACATGTTTAAGTTAATTAATTAAATTGATTTTAACTCGAATTTCGGTTAAAATATGAAGAAGCCTAAAAGACGTCTACCTATGTGGACGCCATTTAGACTTTATTCTTATTCTAACGTTTAAATTTAAATTTTAATCAGTTGATTAATTAGCTAAAAGGCGTCTGTAAGTCCTGACGCGTTTTAGGTTTCCTAGGCTATTTCTACTTCTCTTCCGGATGTTTATCCTTATCTTAATTAGTGTAAAAGACGTCTGCGCATGTAGACGCGTTTTAGCTAATAAAGATAAAGATAAGTTTTACCGGATGTTTATCCTTATCTTAATTAATCTGAAAGGCGTCAGCCATCCTGGATGCGTTTTAGATAATTACAGATAAAGATAAATTAATCAGTATTTATCTGTTGGTTAAGATAGATAAATCCGAAGTTTTTCCATGTTAATCACGGACGCAGAAGAAGCCTATAAATACCTTGCATCAATGAAGAGTTAAAAAAATGTTGAGTTGAGTTAAAAACATTGAGCGTTAGTACGATACCGAATCGAAGATCGAAGCGACGACGTCGGAACGCCGAAGCGCTGCTGTTTCCAGGAGTCGGCGTCCATTCAAGATTCTTCATCCAATTCAAAGATTTAACCATTCGGCATAAGTCTTTTATTTCTGCATCTGCATTTCATTAGTTCTACATTCATCATCACTTCATGCAACACACAACACTAGCATTCTTTTCAAAACCTATTTGATTAAGGGGTTTCAAAAGCCATTCAAACAAGTAAGTTTGCTGTTTAGTTGCATGTTTAGAATTTTGATTAGGATGGATTCTATTGTTGCTTAAATTCTCATCATTGTTTCTTCGTTTCCATTCCTATTTTTGCTGCACGGTGCCAAGGAGAATCAAAAGGGGAGTAAATCAAGGAAGCAAAATCACAGGATTTTGGACGATCCTCAACTTCAAAATTCAACAGCAAGAACAAAAACAAGAAATGGCTCTCTTTCTTCAGCCGGCTGAGGAAGGGGAACCAAGAGCTCAATATCTTCTGCATTCAAACAGGTAGGCGATCAAAACCTTCTTTTGGAACTTTTTAGTTAAAAGTTTCTGGCGATCACTGCACTTAGTTTCTGTTTTTAATAGGATTATTTTAAGCACTCATAGCTTTTTTTTGTATAATGCTTGTATGTTGCATTTTGCTTAAGTTTGCTTATTAATTCAATTACCTTTGTTGATAAAGGCTATGCCCCTTGACCATTTATTGAAGGAAAAGATCAATTGACCATTTATTTGGTCAGGCAAGGGGCTAAGCCTAAATAGATACTTAACCTGTTTGTTAAGTGATGTATAGGATAAGACAAGCACAGGAACACAAGATTAGAGCCCAAAAGTTTCATGTATATCATCAAAAGGTGTTTTTGTACATGGTACATGAATGAAAAGAAAATACATAAGCCCTCAAGGCTGGCTCTCCCCTCCGCCCTCATCAAGCTAGCTCTGGGCCTCGTCAGGCGCGTCCGATGCTGGTCCTCGGCTGGGAGGTGGAGGTGGCCCCATCGCGCTCGGCCCTGCGTGGCCGGAAGGCACGGCGGCACTGGCGGTGAAAGCACTCGTCAAACCACGCTCCTGGGCACGCTGTCGAGCACGCCTGTACCTCTCCTCCACACTCCGGCGCTCATGCTCTGCAACGCCAAGCTGGACCCGAAGAGTGGACATCTCAGCGTCCATCTTCTGCCGCTCCTGCCTCTCCCGCTCTCGCTCCTCGTTGATGAACCCCAGTCGAGACTGGAGGTGTGCAAACTCTCGAGGAAGATCTCCAGTGGAGAGACGGGCCACTTGCTCCTCCAAAGCGCGGATCCGTGCAACATCAGCCTCAGCCCGAGCAGCCAGCTCCGCTTCAGCCCTCTTAAGGGCTTCTTGAAGCTCAGCAACCTGAGAAGAAGCCATTGTTAGTCCAAGGCAATCAAGTAATCAAAATCAAGTTCAGAGGTCAAAGGGAAAGAACTTACCCGAGCAGCACGATCCTCCTCCGCAAGAGAAGCTCGGTGGATAGCAGAGGCGAGCTGGCTCTGGAGGTCAGCTAAAGCAGCCTCGTGCGCAGCAGGAGAAGATGATGATGAAGCTCCAAAGGAAGGGGGAGCCGCCTGGGTGTAGACGGCTCGCTGCACCAAAAGACAACTGTCAGTGTCAATTGCCAAAATAATTAATTAATTAAAACATGCATTCATAAACATGCATACATACCAGATCGAACAGCTCCTTCTGGACCTGTTCTAGCTGGGCCTCCGCATCATGTAGGCGGGCCCGGAGGTCGATGATGACCGCATCACGCGCATCCTGCATATCACACATACATACATTCATTCACAAACATAAATCAAGATAATAATAAAATGAAAGACGCATAAATGCATACTTACATCGAGTGGTCGGAGGAGCCGAAGCTGATCGGCGTAGTGGGCTCGGTACTGCTGGAGGTAGGCCTCCCTACTCTCCGCCCGGGACTCCACTCTGACACCCCGGCGATGCCAGTCTTCATATTGCTCCGGGAATTTTGCTCGCCAATCAGTGAGGGCTTGCTTCCCCCTCATGCTCCTTCCCACGCCCTCCGGGACCTCCTCGTCGATCCACTCCTGGTGGAGGCCCAGCATCCTCATCACGAGCCGGAGGCGGAGGGGCTCGATCTCGTTGAGGCAATGCACCCACATTTGCCTCCCGAACCTCCTCCTGCCAGCCGTCACCCACGGCTGACCCTCCTCGCCCATACCAAGGTACGGGCGCCAGATCACCTGCATATAGATTAGATGCATTCATTTAAGGAATAAAAAGATTGCATTTAATTGAACAAGTTAAAAATTTACCAGTAACTCTGGGTAATCCAGGAACTGACGGCGGAGGGCTGTCAGCTGGTGATGCTGTGGAGCCGTGTCCACGATTGGCTGCGAACGGCAGGCCAATGGGACGACACTGGGTCGAGCAATCCGCGCTCTGCCGAGCGGGAAGTAATGGTAGCTCCACACCTGCATTCATGAACATATAAGTTAGGGAAAAGCATCATATCATATTGCATTGCATAAACAAATAATAAATAACTTAATACCTGGAGGAACGGCGAGAAGCCGCTGACAGTGTACTCACGGTCCGGCGTGACCGCAGACAAATCGGCAAAGAGGTGGGCCAGAAGGGCCGCACCCCAGGCGTACTCCTCTAGACTCTCTAAGTCATCTAACAAGTAAAGGAATCTACAGTAAATGTGGTCGCCCTTCGTACCGAAGAGCAACCAACCAAAGAAGAAAACTAAGAAGACCCTAAGCTGCCTATCTACCTCCTCCACCTGACTCGGGTCGCTACAGTAAACGGCGGAGGATGACTCTGCTAGCCTATCCCTAAACTCCTCCTGGGTATCGTCTGATCGACGCCGGAGCTCATCTAGACCTAAGGCGGCCTCTACCTCCACCCTAGGGACCATCCTAGACTCCCTGCCTAGGTTTGACATTTCTATTCCCAGTAACGCCTCCGCCAATCCCTGGTAGTTGGGGTAAGTCACCCCACTCACAGGTCGGCCCTCTACCCTGAGGCCAGTGATCCTGGCCACATCCTCTAGGGTGGGGACCATATGCCCCCATGGCATTAGGAAAGCACGGCTTTCTGCATGCCACCTCTCCCGCAGCGCCTGCAGGAGGACCAAATCGAGTCAAAATGGCTCGATGTCTAAAACCTCGCCGAACCCCATCCGGCGCAAGCGCGCCTTCTGGAAGTCCGGGAGCCCCCTATAGGCCCCTATCACTAAGTCCCAACTAATTCTAGACCTCATCACTCCCTGCAAATAAAAACATAAAAAAAAATAGGGTCAGTAATGAATAAAAACAGGAAAAACAGTTATGTTTTCAAAGGCGTCAGCACATATAGATGTTTTTCAAAACACGTCATGTAATGACTGAGATTTCGGGTTCTGTATTCGGGTCGGGTTCGGGCCGGATCCCCTGGTTTGGACCCTGGGGGGGTCTTGAGATTTCTGGCTGAATGGCGTCAACAGTGCTCGACGCCTTTCAAAAGGCGTCAGGGTGTGTGGACGCCATTTAGGTCTGCTGGTTGTTGCGCCACGTGGGCGGGTTTTCGGGCCGCGAGAGTACGGCCCCTGTCAGATTTGTCTGAACGGCGTCCACCTCGGTCGACGCGTTTCAGACTGCGACACCTGCGGTGTCAGGGTGCGGCGCCAGAGTGTTGTCAGTACGGCCTGTCTTGTCGTCTGAACGGCGTCCGCGGTGGGCGACGCGTTTCAGAGCGGTGTCAGTACGGCCATCCTGTCAGACTGATTGGCGTCTGTCTCGATCGACGCATTTTAGCGGGATTCTGGTTGACCCCGCGAGCCTCCCCTTCTTTCCCTCACTTTCGCCTCTCCACTCTCTCTCTTCGCCCTCTCCGCTCCCTCCGCCCTCCTTCCTCCCTTCCCTCCCTCTTCTTCCTCTTCCATCACTCCATAGCTTCCCTACCTCTCACCTCTACCTCGACCACATCCTTCGCGGCGTTCCCTTCTCCGGACGGCGGCCGACGTCCCGGCGGAGTGGCGGCGTCCTCGAGGATACCGGCGGCGGCGTGGGGCGAGACGGGTCGGCGGCGAGGAGCTTGGAGGAGTTCAAGAACCGGTAGGGGGACGAACCTTGCATGTGATGTTCGTGTGATTCTCGGCGTGACGTGGTGTTTGGGGGATAGATTGAGCATGATTGTGTTTGTGATCGTGTTTTCGTAAGCATGATTGTGTGGGAATGACGGTGTTTGTGATCGTGTTTTCGTAAGCATGATTGTGTGGTTGAGCTTCTCTCCTTCCCCCTTTGATTTTGGGGTTTTCGGGGTGCTTGGGGTTCAAGGGAGAAACCCTCGGTTCGAACCAGGGAACCTAGTTTCTGGCGCTGAACGGCGTCGTTCCTGGTCGACGCCTTTCAAAGGGCGTCTAGGCCGTACGACGCCTTTTAGGGGCAGAAATCCCACTGTTCGAGGCCTCATTAAAATAGAGTTCCTGGCACTAAATGACGTCATGGGTGGACGACGCCTTTTAGAAAGGATGTCGGGCCACCATGACGCCATTTAGGCAGGAAATCGCCCCGCTTGAGTGTTGAAATTCTGGGTTTTTAATGTGAATGGCGTCGATGGTTGCGGACGCGTTTCAAAGGGCGTCTCCCTGTGAAGACGCGTTTCAAGGAATAATCTGACGTTTAACTGAACCTGTCTGAGGGACTTGAATGGCGTCGACCTCGGTCGATGCGATTCAAGACAGAATTGTTATATTGCTGGTTTTAGCATGTGTTTCACTGTTGAAGGTTCTGAGGTATGTTTTATGTTGTACACTGGGATTGAGGACTTATGTGTGAGTGGAATTACAGCATGTTAAATGTGTATGTGTGGTTGTGTTATGCGAATGTGGAATCGGGTTAACTGTGGTTTACGTCTGTCACCATGGGCCGATGGGAGAAGGGCCATGGTGTCTGTGGAGTGGTGCACGTTGTGTTTTACCCTTGGCTGAGACAAGCAGAACCACCTTGAGCCCGTCGGGCCGGAGCAGCTGGTGTGCTATCCGAGGGGTTGTTGTTTGGTCTCAGCGGGTCGGGGTTTCCCTTGGTTGTTGTGACAGCTTTTGGCGTGTTTCTTGCTGTGGAGCTGGTGGTGTTTCTGGTGGGAGTTGGTTTACCCTTTAGCCATTGGGCCTGATGTGACCTTTGATCAAGGTTACGAGTGGTACCTATAGCCCTTGGCCTGACGCAGCTCGGGAGAGTTGGGTTTGTGGGTAGTTCCTGTAGCTTCGGCTTGACGGGGGTTCGCCGGTCCCCAGGGCCCTCCTGAAGCGCTGAGGCGTAGCGTGGAGGCAATCCGGTGGTAGGACAGTAGTCTAGACTGCTTGTGTGCACACGTAGCTAGCAGTGGCGGTACACTGAGTCCAGCTAGTCCTAGTTTGGCTCACTGCCTCACCCTACAGTGCCCCAGAACACTGTAGGGGTGGACAGGCGTGAGCAGTGGTGGTAGTGTTGGGAGGCGACGTTCGACTTCGGTCGATAGTGTGGTTCAGTCGCTTCGTGGACTTTGACTGTGAGTCGTGACTCTGTGTTGAGTTCTTCGGGTTACTTGGAATGGTTCTTGTTACACTGCTTACCGTGCATTTCACATCAGAGTTGGGTGTTGTGTTTACTACTTTACTTAAATTGCCATATATTCCTGTTGTTGCACTTGTGGGTGTGTGAGTGGGAGGCAGGGGATCGGATGATCCCTACTGAGCCCATTTCTGGTGTGGCTCACTCCCTGCGGTTTCAGGTGCGGACCTCGAGGCGAGCGGAAGCGTGGTGTCTTCTTGGTGTGCGGACCAGCAGCTGTCTTGGTCCCGGGGTATGCCCCGATGTTGTTGTACTTTCCTTCTGCCTGTACTTATTTAATTGTTGGACATGTAATTATTGTTGGACTGTATACGGACATTGTTATTCTCCTTCCTGCGCACTTGCTTACCTTGTGGTCCGTGTGTTTGTTATATTTAGCCTTGTTTAGCACTTACTCCTCCAGACGTGTTGTGTGAGATCCGGGTGTGAACCCGCAGTTAATGGGCCGACATCCATTTAGTGACCGGGTCTCCGGTCATAGGATGGCGGGTCGTTACAGTTGGTATCAGAGCTCAGTCTGGTCGAGTATGTGATAAACTGGGTTAGATATTATAGTCCAACAATACGTACGAGTCTGTACAGGCGATGGCTGCTGGTGTAGATTGATAGGAGTTGACGTGTTTTGGTTCGATTTGCGTGTTGTGGAGCAGCGATGGCGCCGAAGCGGAGAGCTCCGGTGGCTCGGGGTGCGAGAGCAGATGGTGGTGGTTCAGGAGCAGAGGGGCATGATGTGGAACATTTCATGGAAGCCATGATTGGGGCTATGGCTAGATATCAGCAGAGGGATGGAACTGAGGGTTCCAGTTCCCGAGGTGGCCATTCTACGGTGGTGGAGCGGTTCTTGAAGCTGAAGCCCCCTTCCTTCTCGGGTCAACCTGTTCCAGATACGGCAGCTCAGTGGATTAAGGAAGTGGAGAAGGTGTTTGATGTTCTAGAATGTGCTGAGAGTGACAAGACCTTGTTGGCAACCTACTTGCTGAAGGGCGATGCTTATGATTGGTGGGTTACCATCAAGGGGTTGATGTTTCCAGATAGGTCTTTGAGGGAGATTCCTTGGGAAGGCTTGGTGAGAGATTTTAGTGGGCAGGACCTTCCGAGGCATGTTCGCAGGGCCAAGGAAAGGGAGTTTATGGAATTGGTGCAGGGTGATATGTCAGTTCTAGACTATCAGATGAAATTTGTGGCCCTAGGAAGGTTTGCTCCACACATATCTGAGCGTGAGGATCTGAGAACGGAGAAATTTGTGGATGGACTTCGGCATGGTTTGAGGGAGTTTGTGGCGGCCCATTGTTGTGAAGATTTGGCGTCAGTAGTTCAGCGCGCGGCAGCAGTGGAGATGCAGTTCCAACACACGGCAAGGGAATCGGAGCATTCAGCACGAGAGAAGCAGCCTAGCAGGGATAGATCAGCGGCCTTCTCGGCAGGCGGTTCGAGTTCGTTCGAGGTCGAGTTTCAGGAGGCACCTTACGAGGATGAGGATGATTCGGTTCAGCAGATGGAGACAGAGGACGGCTGGCAGCAGGAGGCGAGGCGGGACACTGCGGATCGTTGTCCCAGTTGTGGCAGGTTTCATGGCAACAGGATATGTCCCTTGATCACTGGTAGTTGTTTTGCCTGTGGTAGGAAGGGACATCTCGCGAGGAACTGTCCCCAGAAGAACAAGGCAGGTCAGGGACCGAGCGGTGAGTAGGTGTTCGAGGCGTAATTGGAGTCGCGTCTCTTTGTGGAAATTCGAGAGGTTGTGCTAGGTTGTTTAGAGATGGTCGTGGTCTCGTGTGGCACTTGTATATATTCGGGATGGTGGAGAAATCGGTTTTGTAATTTGTGCCTTGTTAATGTATGGTTGTTTTAATCTATCAGCTCTTGTCAGAATTGAGAATCTTGGGTAGCTTGGCATGATGTGTTGGAACCCTGTGTGGGTTAGCCGAGTTGAGCATTGAGCGGTTGCAAATTTCGATGACGAAATTCTTTTAAGGGGGGGAGATTGTAATGACTGAGATTTCGGGTTCTGTATTCGGGTCGGGTTCGGGCCGGATCCCCTGGTTTGGACCCTGGGGGGGTCTTGAGATTTCTGGCTGAATGGCGTCAACAGTGCTCGACGCCTTTCAAAAGGCGTCAGGGTGTGTGGACGCCATTTAGGTCTGCTGGTTGTTGCGCCACGTGGGCGGGTTTTCGGGCCGCAAGAGTACGGCCCCTGTCAGATTTGTCTGAACGGCGTCCACCTTGGTCGACGCGTTTCAGACTGCGACACCTGCGGTGTCAGGGTGCGGCGCCAGAGCGTTGTCAGTACGGCCTGTCTTGTCGTCTGAACGGCGTCCGCGGTGGGCGACGCGTTTCAGAGCGGTGTCAGTACGGCCGTCCTGTCAGACTGATTGGCGTCTGCCTCGATCGACGCGTTTTAGCGGGATTCTGGTTGACCCCGCGAGCCTCCCCTTCTTTCCCTCACTTTCGCCTCTCCACTCTCTCTCTTCGCCCTCTCCGCTCCCTCCGCCCTCCTTCCTCCCTTCCCTCCCTCTTCTTCCTCTTCCATCACTCCATAGCTTCCCTACCTCTCACCTCTACCTCCACCACATCCTTCGCGGCGTTCCCTTCTCCGGACGGCGGACGACGTCCCGGCGGAGTGGCGGCGTCCTCGAGGATACCGGCGGCGGCGTGGGGCGAGACGGGTCGGCGGCGAGGAGCTTGGAGGAGTTCAAGAACCGGTAGGGGGACGAACCTTGCATGTGATGTTCGTGTGATTCTCGGCGTAACGTGGTGTTTGGGGGATAGATTGAGCATGCTTAGGGGGGGGATTCCATGTGGGAATGACGGTGTTTGTGATCGTGTTTTCGTAAGCATGATTGTGTGGTTGAGCTTCTCTCCTTCCCCCTTTGATTTTGGGGTTTTCGGGGTGCTTGGGGTTCAAGGGAGAAACCCTCCGTTCGAACCAGGGAACCTGGTTTCTGACGCTGAACGGCGTTGTTCCTGGTCGACGCCTTTCAAAGGGCGTCTAGGCCGTACGACGCCTTTTAGGGGCAGAAATCCCCCTGTTTGAGGCCTCATTAAAATAGAGTTCATGGCGCTAAATGACGTCATGGGTGGACGACGCCTTTTAGAAAGGACGTCGGGCCACCATGACGCCATTTAGGCAGGAAATCGCCCCGCTTGAGTGTTGAAATTCTGGGTTTTTAATGTGAATGGCGTCGATGGTTGCGGACGCGTTTCAAAGGGCGTCTCCCTGTGAAGACGCGTTTCAAGGAATAATCTGACGTTTAACTGAACCTGTCTGAGGGACTTGAATGGCGTCGACCTCGGTCGACGCGATTCAAGACAGAAGTGTTATATTGCTGGTTTTAGCATGTGTTTCACTGTTGAAGGTTCTAAGGTATGTTTTATGTTGTACACTGGGATTGAGGACTTATGTGTGAGTGGAATTACAGCATGTTAAATGTGTATGTGTGGTTGTGTTATGCGAATGTGGAATCGGGTTAACTGTGGTTTACGTCTGTCACCATGGGCCGATGGGAGAAGGGCCATGGTGTCTGTGGAGTGGTGCACGTTGTGTTTTACCCTTGGCTGAGACAAGCAGAACCACCTTGAGCCCGTCGGGCCGGAGCAGTTGGTGTGCTATCCGAGGGGTTGCTGTTTGGTCTCAGCGGGTCGGGGTTTCCCTTGGTTGTTGTGACAGCTTCTGGCGTGTTTCTTGCTGTGGAGCTGGTGGTGTTTCTGGTGGGAGTTGGTTTACCCTTTAGCCATTGGGCCTGATGTGACCTTTGATCAAGGTTACGAGTGGTACCTATAGCCCTTGGCCTGACGCAGCCCGGGAGAGTTGGGTTTGTGGGTAGTTCCTGTAGCTTCAGCTTGACGGGGGTTCGCCGGTCCCCAGGGCCCTCCTGAAGCGCTGAGGCCTAGCGTGGAGGCAAACCGGTGGTAGGACAGTAGTCTAGACTGCTTGTGTGCACACGTAGCTGGCAGTGGCGGTACACTGAGTCCAGCTAGTCCTAGTTTGGGTCACTGCCTCACCCTACAGTGCCCCGGAACACTGTAGGGGTGGACAGGCGTGAGCAGTGGTGGTAGTGTTGGGAGGCGACGTTCGACTTCGGTCGACAGTGTGGTTCAGTCACTTCGTGGACTTTGACTGTGAGTCGTGACTCTGTGTTGAGTTCTTCGGGTTACTTGGAATGGTTCTTGTTACACTGCTTACCGTGCGTTTCACATCAGAGTTGGGTGTTGTGTTTACTGCTTTACTTAAATTGCCATATATTCCTGTTGTTGCACTTGTGGGTGTGTGAGTGGGAGGCAGGGGATCGGATGATCCCTACTGAGCCCATTTCTGGTGTGGCTCACTCCCTGCGGTTTCAGGTGCGGACCTCGAGGCAAGCGGAAGCGTGGTGTCTTCTTGGTGTGCGGACCAGCAGCTGTCTTGGTCCCGGGGTATGCCCCGATGTTGTTGTACTTTCCTTCTGCCTGTACTTATTTAATTGTTGGACATGTAATTATTGTTGGACTGTATACGGACATTGTTATTCTCCTTCCTGCGCACTTGCTTACCTTGTGGTCCGTGTGTTTGTTATATTTAGCCTTGTTTAACACTTACTCCTCCAGACGTGTTGTGTGAGATCCGGGTGTGAACCCGCAGTTAATGGGCCGACATCCATTTAGTGACCGGGTCTCCGGTCATAGGATGGCGGGTCGTTACACGTCAACATGCCGTGACGCAATTCAAACTTATTTTCTACCTAATTAAAATACGGAATTTAGCCTTGAAAGACGTCAGCCCAGTGTGACGCCTTTTGAATTGCGTCACCTGGTCTGGACGCCTTTCAAGGCCCGATTCCGGGCTCTTGAAGAACCCTGTTTTCTCCTCTTTTTCTCATCTCATTCATCTCATAGGGAGCTTACCGTGTGGAGGTCGCCCTCCTCTCCTTCTTCCATAGCCACGGGCGCCGGTGGAGGGATCTCTTCCTCCAAAAACGCCGCGGCTTCGGCAAGCGCCGCCGGAACCTCCTCGGGAGCTTCCTCCTCGTGCCTTCGCCGCCTCTTAGCCAAAGTCTTCAACTTCCTGGATCCTTCACCACGTTCCATAGCTCGAATAGAGGGAGTTTTGAGGGAGAGATCGCCGGTTGTCGGATCGCCGGAGAGAGGGAAGAAAGAGAGGGTTTTGTGAAAAGTGAGGAAGAAAGGGGGCCTTCGCGGGTCTGTAAATGAAAAGATAAAAGGCGTCGACTCAGAGTGACGCGTTTCAGGGCGCATAAGTTGAGGTGGCAAGGACAGCTGTTTGAAATTGATTGAAAGACGTCAATGTGTGCTGACGCGTTTCAGGTTTTCCGTCAATTCTGGTCAGAGCCGTACAGTGGATGATGATTAAAGGCGTCTTACCTTAAAGACGCGTTTTAGGGGATTAATCACAGAATTAATGGCAAAAAGTAGGAGAGAGAATTGAAAGGCGTCAAGTGTTGCAAACGCAATTTAAGGTTTAAATCGGGTTTTTGAGGATTAAATTGAATTTTTGGAAAAGGAATTATAGTTGAAAGGCGTCTTTCTGAGTGGACGCGTTTTACATTTTACAGAACCCGAATTGTCAGATTTTTAGGAAAAATCAAGTTTTTACTTAAGGAAAAATCATGTGCACATCACAGAAAGTTAAGGAAAGATTTCAAGGCATGAAAAATCATTCTTTATTTAATAAAGTCCTTTATTGCATTATAAAGAAAAAGAAAAAGAGAAAGATGACATTTAAGGGAGAATTTCATGAAGACCTTTAAGGTAAGGAAATTTTAATCCTCTATCTCTATCTTTAGAGGATTTTACACGGTAACTAAAGCCAAGGTTCCATAAGGTAGTGATGATTTGTATGGCTTCATAATCTTCGTCGGATTCCAAATCACGCTTCTTGATCGGAGATGTGAGAGAGAACTCAGGGAATTCACGATGGCCCAAGCTAAGTTGAGTAAGGCACCGGTGTGGGTTGTATAACACGAACTCGGTGGCTCCAATCAACTTGAGATCTGCTCCTGCTGCACGGCGCACCCAAACAGGCTTTCCAACATGAGCAAGTGGAGACGAGTCAAACATGTCGGAGGTCATGAGCTTCAAATACTTTCTCCAGTCGGCCCGGGTCTTGAGCTTTGGAACCTTGTTGACCATATGCTCATTGAACTTTACAATATTAGCAATGCAATGGATTGGACTATTCAAGAAGATTTGAGATGGATTCAGAGGCCTCTTGTAACGACCCGCCATCCTATGACCGGAGACCCAGTCACTAAATGGATGTTGGCCCATTAACTGCGGGTTCACACCCGGATCTCACACAACACATCTGGAGGAGTAAGTGGTAAACAAGGCTAAATATAGCAATCTCACGGACTACAAAGGTAAGCAAGTGCGCAGGAAGGAAAATAACAATGTCCGTATACAGTCCAACAATAATTACATGTCCAACAATTAAATAAGTACAGGCAGAAGGAAGTACAACAACATCGGGGCATACCCCGGAACTAAGACAGCTGCTGGTCCGCACACCAAGAAGACACCACGCTTCCGCTCAAAACGAGGTCCACACTTGAAACCGCAGGGAGTGAGCCACACCAGAAATGGGCTCAGTAGGGATCATCCGATCCCCTACCTCCCACTCACACACCCACAAGTGTAACAACAAGAATATATGGCAATTTAAGTAAAGCGGTAAACATAGCACCCAACTGTGATATGAAACGTACGATAAGCAGTGTAGCAAGAACCATTCTAAGCAACCCGAAGAACCCAACACAGAGTAACGTCTCACAGCCAAAGTCCACGAAGCGACTGAACCACACTGTCGACTGAAGTCAAACGTCGCCTCCCAACACTACCACTACAACACACGCCTGTCCGCCCCTACAGTGTTTCGGACTAGCTGTAACCAGTGTACCGCCACTGCCAGCTACGTGTGCACACAAGCAGTCTAGACTACTGTCCTACCGTCCGGATTGCCTCCACGCTAGGCCTCAGCGCTTCAGGAGGGCCCTGGGGACCGGCGAACCCCCGTCAAGCCGAAGCTACAGGAACTACCCACAAACCCAAATCTCCCGGACTGCGTCAGGCCAGAGGGCTAAGGGTACCACTCGTAACCTTGATCAAAGGTCACATCAGGCCCAGTGGCTAAAGGGTAAGCCAACTCCAACAGTACCACAACCAGCTCCACAGCAAGAAACGCGCCGGAAGCTGTCACGACAAACAGGGAAACCCCGACCCGCTGAGGACGAACAGCGACCCCTCGGATAGCACACCGGGTACTCCGGCCCGTCAGGCTCAAGGCGATCCTGTTTCCCTCAGCCAAAGGTAAAACACAACATGTACCACTTCTCCCACCGGTACAGCCCAATGCCTCACAGACACCATGACCCTGTCCCCATCGGTCCATGGTGACAAACGTAAACCACAGTTATTCCGATTCCATACTCGCATAAGCACACACACACACAATATGATTCCATTCACACAGGAGTCCTCAGTCTCAGTATACAACGTAAAGCAGGCATTAGAAATCGTCCCACAGTGAAACACATGATAAAACCAGGATTTACACATTTCTGTCTTGAATCGCGTCGACCGAGGTCGACGCCATTCAAGCCCCTCAGACAGGTTTATTGAAGCCAGATAATTCCCTGAAACGCGTCGTCATAGGGAGTGGCCTATCTAAAACGCGTCCAGGTCCACAGACGCCATTCACACTGAAATTCCAGATTTACAGACCCTCACTCGGAGTGATTTCCTGCCTAAATGGCGTCATGATGTCCCGACGCCCTTCTGAACGGCGTCGTCCATCCATGACGTTATTTAGCGCCAGAACCCCTATCTTGCGAAATCTCGAACAGGGAGGTTTCTGCCCTAAAAGGCGTCGTACTGCCCTGACGCCTTTCTAAAAGGCGTCGACCAGGCACGACGCCGTTTAGCACCAGAAACCTGGTTCCCTGGTTCGAACCGAGGGTTTCTCCCTTAACCCCAAATACCCCGAAAAGCCCCAAAACGGAAAGGGGGAGGAAGAGAAGTTGATCCACACAAACATGCTACGAATCCACGATCACAAGCACAGCCATTCCCACAAGGAAACGCCCTAAACATGCTCAATCTAGCCCGAACACGTCATGTCATGCCAATGAAAACACGAGCAACACATGCAAGGTTCGTCCCCCTACCGGTTCTTGAACTCCTCCAAGCTCCTCGCCGCCGACCCGCCGCACCGCAGACCGCCGCCGGTACCCTCGAGAACGCCGCCACTCCGCCGGAACGTCGGCCGCCGTCCGGAGAAGGGAACGCCGCGAAGGAGGTGGTGGAGGTAGAGGTGAGAGGTAAGGAGGCTATGGAGTGTTTGGAAGAGGAAGAAGAGGAAGGGAAGGGGAAGAAGAGAGTCGGAGGGGGCGGAGAGGGCGAAGAGAGAGAGAGTGAAGGCGAGAATGAGGGAAGGAAGGGGAGGCTCGCGGAGTCAATCTGAATCCCGCTAAAACGCGTCGATCGAGGCAGACGCTTATCAGTCTGACAGGACGGCCGTACTGACAGCGGTCTGAAACGCGTCGCTCACCGTGGACGCCGTTCAGACGACAGGACAGGCCGTACTGACAACGCTCTGGCGCCGCACCCTGACATCGCAGAGGTCACAGTCTGAATCGCGTCCACCAACATGGACGCCGTTCAGACGATGTGACCGGGGCCGTACTCTCGCGGCCCGAAACCTGCCCACGTGGCGCACACGTGGCACAGCAACCTGCAGACCTAAATGGCGTCCACACAACCTGACGCCTTTCTGAAAGGCGTCGAGCAGTGCTGACGCCATTCAGTCAGAAATCTCAAGACCCTCCTCAGGGTCCAAACCAGGGGATCTGGCCCGAACCCGACCCGAATACTGAACCCGAAACCTCAGTCCTTACAATCTCCCCCCCTTAAAAGAATTTCGTCCTCGAAATTTGCAACCGCTTAATGCTCGACTCGGCTAACCATCGCACGCCGACCCACACCAATAACAACAATCATTCTCACCAATCACCCACACAGGGTTCCAACACATTCATGCCAAGTCAACTAAGATCCTCAACTCTGACAAAAGCCGATAGATCAAAAAAAATATCCACACACTAGCAAGGCACAAAGTAGAAAACCGATTTCTCCACCAAACCCACTTACATACAAGTGCCACACGAGTTCACAACCACCACTGAAAAAGACAAGATAACAGTTCTCTTCTAGCACAACCTCTCGGACCTCCACAAAGAGACGCGACTCTAATCACGCCTCGAACACTCACTAACCGCTCGGCTCCTGACCTGCCTGGTTCTTCTGGGGACAATTCCTCGCGAGATGTCCCTTCCGACCACAAGCGAAACAGCTACCAGTGATCAAGGGACATATCCGGTTGCCATGAAACCTGCTGCATCGGGGACAACGATCTGCAGCGCCCCACCTCGCCTCCTGCTGCCAGCCGACCTTTGTCTCCATCTGCTGAACCGAACCATCCTCATCCTCGTCATATGGTACCTCCTGGAACTCGACCTCAAAGGAACTCGGATCACCTGACGAAAAGATTGTCGATCTATCCCTGCTATGCTGCTTCCCCTGTGCTGAATGCTCCGATTCTCTCGCCGTGTGTTGGAACTGCATCTCCACTGCTGCCGCGCACTGTACTGCTGATGCTAAATCCATACAACAATGGGCTGCCACAAACTCCCTCAGATCATGCCGAAGTCCATCCACAAATTTCTCCGTCCTAAGATCCTCACGCTCAGATATGTGTGGAGCAAATCTTCCCAGAGCTACAAATTTCATCTGGTACTCTAGAACTGACATATCATCCTGCACCAATTCCATAAACTCCCTTTCCTTGGCCCTACGAACGTGCCTCGGAAAGTACTATCCAATAAACTCTCTCACGAAGCCTTCCCAAGGAATCTCTCTCAAAGGCCTATCTTGAAACATCAACCCCTTGATGTTAACCCACCAATCATAAGCATCGCCCTTCAGCAAGTAGGTTGCCAACAGGGTCTTGTCACTCTCAGCACATTCTAGGACATCAAACACCTTCTCCACTTCCTTAACCCACTGAGCTGCCGCATCTGGAACAGGTTGACCCGTGAAAGAAGGGGGTTTCAGCTTCAAGAACCGCTCCACCACCATGGATTGGCCACCTCGGGAACTGGACCCCTCACTTCCATCTCCCTGCTGATATCTAGACATAGCCCCAATCATAGCTTCCATAAAACGATCAACATTATGAACTTCTGCCCTCGAACCACCACCATCTGCTCTCGAACCACGAGTCAACGGAACTCTCCTCTTCGGCGCCATCGCTGCCCCACAACACGCAAATCGAACCAAAACACGTCAAAACCTATCAATCTACACCAGCAGCCATCACCTGTACAGACTCGTACTTATTGTTGGACTATAATATCTAACCCAGTTCACCACATACTCGACCAGATTGAGCTCTGATACCAACTGTAACGACCCGCCATCCTATGACCAGAGACCCGGTCACTAAATGGATGTCGGCCCATTAACTGCGGGTTCACACCCGGATCTCACACAACACATCTGGAGTAGTAAGTGCTAAACAAGGCTAAATATAGCAATCTCACGGACTACAAAGGTAAGCAAGTGCGGAGGAAGGAAAATAACAATGTCCGTATACAGTCCAACAATAATTACATGTCCAACAATTAAATAAGTACAGGCAGAAGGAAGTACAACAACATCGGGGCATACCCCGGAACTAAGACAGCTGCTGGTCCGTACACCAAGAAGACACCACGCTTCCGCTCGCCACGAGGTCCACACCTGAAACCGCAGGGAGTGAGCCACACCAGAAATGGGCTCAGTAGGGATCATCCGATCCCCTGCCTCCCACTCACACACACACAAGTGTAACAACAAGAATATATGGCAATTTAAGTAAAGCGGTAAACATAGCAACCAACTGTGATATGAAACGTACGATAAGCAGTGTAGCAAGAACCATTCTAAGCAACCCGAAGAACCCAACACAGAGTAACGTCTCACAGCCAAAGTCCACGAAGCGACTGAACCACACTGTCGACTGAAGTCAAACGTCGCCTCCCAACACTACCACTACAGCACACGCCTGTCCGCCCCTACAGTGTTCCGGGGCACTGTAGGGTGAGGTAGTGAGTCAAACTAGGACTAGCTGGAACCAGTGTACCGCCACTGCCAGCTACGTGTGCACACAAGCAGTCTAGACTACTGTCCTACTGTCCGGATTTTCTCCACGCTAGGCCTCAGCGCTTCAGGAGGGCCCTGGGGACCGGCGAACCCCCGTCAAGCCGAAGCTACAGGAACTACCCACAAACCCAAATCTCCCGGACTGCGTCAGGCCAGAGGGCTAAGGGTACCACTCGTAACCTTGATCAAAGGTCACATCAGGCCCAGTGGCTAAAGGGTAAGCCAACTCCAACAGTACCACAACCAGCTCCACAGCAAGAAACTCGCCGGAAGCTGTCACAACAAACAGGGAAACCCCGACCCGCTGAGGACGAACAGCGACCCCTCGGATAGCACACCGGCTACTCCGGCCCGTCAGGCTCAAGGCGATCCTGTTTCCCTCAGCCAAAGGTAAAACACAACATGTACCACTTCTCCCACCGGTACGGCCCAATGCCTCACAGACACCATGACCCTGTCCCCATCGGTCCATGGTGACAAACGTAAACCACAGTTATTCCGATTCCATACTCGCATAAGCACACACACACACAACATGATTCCATTCACACAGGAGTCCTCAGTCTCAGTATACAACGTAAAGCAGGCATTAGAAATCGTCCCACAGTGAAACACATGATAAAACCAGGATTTACACATTTCTGTCTTGAATCGCGTCGACCGAGGTCGACGCCATTCAAGCCCCTCAGACAGGTTTATTGAAGCCAGATAATTCCCTGAAACGCGTCGTCATAGGGAGTCGCCTATCTAAAACGCGTCCAGGTCCACAGACGCCATTCACACTGAAATTTCAGATTTACAGACCCTCACTCGGAGTGATTTCCTGCCTAAATGGCGTCATGATGTCCCGACGCCCTTCTGAAAGGCGTCGTCCATCCATGATGTTATTTAGCGCCAGAACCCCTATCTTGCGAAATCTCGAACAGGGAGGTTTCTGCCCTAAAAGGCGTCGTACTGCCCTGACGCCTTTCTGAAAGGCGTCGACCAGGCACGACGCCGTTTAGCGCCAGAAACCTGGTTCCCTGGTTCGAACTGAGGGTTTATCCCTTAACACCAAATACCCCGAAAAGCCCCAAAACGGAAAGGGGGAGGAAGAGAAGTTGATCCACACAAACATGCTACGAATCCACGATCACAAGCACAGCCATTCCCACAAGGAAACCCCCTAAACATGCTCAATCTAGCCCGAACACGTCATGTCACGCCAAAGAAAACAGGAGCAACACATGCAAGGTTCGTCCCCCTACCGGTTCTTGAACTCCTCCAAGCTCCTCGCCGCCGACCCGCCGCACCGCAGACCGCCGCCGGTACCCTCGAGAACGCCGCCACTCCGCCGGGACGTCGGCCGCCGTCCGGAGAAGGGAACGCCGCGAAGGAGGTGGTGGAGGTAAAGGTGAGAGGTAAGGAGGCTATGGAGTGTTTGGAAGAGGAAGAAGAGGAAGGGAAGGGGAAGAAGAGAGTCGGAGGGGGTGGAGAGGGCGAAGAGAGAGAGAGTGAAGGCGAGAATGAGGGAAGGAAGGGGAGGCTCGCGGAGTCAATCTGAAGCCCGCTAAAACGCGTTGATCGAGGCAGACGCCTATCAGTCTGACAGGACGGCCGTAGTGACAGCGGTCTGAAACGCGTCGCTCACCGTGGACGCCGTTCAGACTACAGGACAGGCCGTACTGACAACGCTCTGGCGCCGCACCCTGACATCGCAGAGGTCACAGTCTGAATCGCGTCGACCAACATGGACGCCGTTCAGACGATGTGACCGGGGCCGTACTCTCGCGGCCCGAAACCTACCCACGTGGCGCACACGTGGCACAGCAACCTGCAGACCTAAATGGCGTCCACAGAACCTGACGCCTTTCTGAAAGGCGTCGAGCAGTGCTGACGCCATTCAGTCATAAATCTCAAGACCCTCCTCAGGGTCCAAACCAGGGGATCCGGCCCGAACCCGACCCGAATACTGAACCCGAAACCTCAGTCCTTACACCTCTTCTTGCTATACTCAAACTTAAAGTGAAGTTCAACCCATAGAGCAAAGAGTAGCATTCACCCATAAGGAGGATGACCCACAGATGCCGCAGAAAGTCCACTATAAAGATATGCCAAGAGTGCTGTGCTAATGGATTTACCTTCGAAGATTACGCAGATAGCACTAATCTGATCATCTTCTAAGATGTTATCTTGCGCAGGGAAGAACAAGGCACCGGCAAGGCATGTAACGAAAGCTTTCGTCACATCCTCCGCTTCATCCTCCCTTAGATCATCAATTTCATATAGTGTCCACTCAGCGAGCTTTGCAAGATTGATCCCCTTCTTGGTAAGGCATCCTTTAGCCTCTGAAGGATCCTTCATGATTGATGTCAACAATTGTTGACCGGTGATTATCTCTCTTGTTAAGGCTATCTTATTTTTGGTCTTTGGGAGACCTAATCGAAGCTCTGCCTCCTCCAAAAGGATTGTGCACTCGAAGTCTTGGAAGAAGAACGTATGAGTTTGGGGATGCCACCACTCAATCAAGGCGCCGATAGCCGCCCAATCTACGTTCGAACTTTTGTAATGTTTGGCAAGCACTACTAATCCTTCAATATTCTACTTGGATATGAAAACTTGCATGAAAAGCTTAACACTTTTTGCAAGTTTACGCATCCAAGGGAGAGAGGTGAACTTCCTTGGGCCTGGAAACATGGGATAATTCTGAAAACAAAGGAAGAACATGAAGAACAAGACGAAGAACATGAAGAACAACAAGAAGAATTGAAAGGAAGTTGATTGAACTTACTTGAAGATTGGGATTCCTTCCATTGAGGTGATTCTCTATGTCGGAGAACTTCTCTAGAGACATCTTCATCCTCTTGTTTGAAGAATCCATCCTCTTTTTCGGAGTTCTTCCTTCTTGAAGCTTGGAAACCTTGAAAGTTTGGAGAAACCTTGAAACTTTGGAAGAAAACTCAACCTAGGATCTTTGGATTATGGTAGGATTGCTTGGGAACAACCTAAGGGTGTTTATATAGAAGGAATTGCGATCCTAGGAAGACTTTTCCGGATTGGAAAAGGGATGTGCATTAGTAGAGTTGGAATTCGAGTAGAGAACAGCCAGAAACCTGTTTCTGTGAGTAAAAGGCGTCGAGGAGAATTGCCGCGTTTCAACATTGAATGGCGTCTGCGCGACACGACGCGTTTCAGCCTTTCTGTGATTTATCCGAAATTATGTGGTTTTTAATGCTTAAATTGAATATTTGTTTGGAATTATTAATGATTTTGATTGCAGGAAAATCGAAAAAATTCAGATGAAGCTGGAAAATATCAAGAAGATGCCACTGTGGGAGTCAAGAAGTCTTGACCGTGGCTAAAAAGACGGTTATTTCTACCCTTGTACTTCTTTCATGTAATTATTGTGCATCATCATAATTACTATATGTTAAGTACTTACTAGAGTATATCAAGGACCTTGTGGTTTTGATGGAACTGGAATTTGAGTTCCCCTACAACAAAAACAGTGATAATTCCAGAGGATTCTTAATCGCACGGATAGGCCGTTGGGTTGTTAATTAGTGAGGACGATGGTTCCACTTTTGTGAAACGGTGCGTGGATAAACGAGCTTCGGCTTGGCACTAAATTACAAGAATTGGTATCTTGACTCATTAATGACAATTTAACAATATTATCCTTGATTAATTTATATTTTATTTGACTTTATATTTTTTCTTTTAGCCCAGCATGCATCATGTAGGACTTTGAAATCATTGTGATAATGATTAATTACTGATTAAGTTTCAGACCATTAAATCAAACAATTTCAACATGATATGAAATATTCTATTCTGAATTGAGTATTTTGATTATCTTTGAGGTTCGCTTGAAGATATCCTTGGAATTCTATCCTTTCTTGGACTCTTTATCCAATATTTCTTGTTTTTTTTTTAAGATCCATCATGGCTGCAGCACGTCCACATTTGCTGGCAAACGCTCCTCATGATGAAACCTATAGTGTCTATGACCTGGGGTACTTCCCACTCCAAGGAGGTTGATCGACCTTATTTTATTTCCTTGTCTACCTCATCCAGACAGGATTAATTCCATTGATTTCCTTGAGTTATCTTCATCAATGATTTTGAGAAAAATTCCAATCATGTGATGTTAAGAGCGTGTCTCATCACACCTTGGCATCACCTTTTCAGTACATTCCATTTCATTTCACTCCCTTGCAAAGACGATGCCAAGGTGAGGCAGCTGTAGACACGTTAATTTTGACGTCATTTCGAGTAAATTTCATATCATATAATAATGCCTCAAAATGGTCTGATATTTAATCATTGAATAATTTTTATTGATCTTTTTGAGTGTCGAGTTTAACAGACAAGTTTAAGTTAATCAATTGAATTGATTTTAATTCAAATTTCAGTTAAAATATGAAGAAATCTAAAAGACGTCTACCTGTGTGGATGCCATTTAGACTTTATTCTTATTTTAACGTTTAAATTTAAATTTTAATCAGTTGATTAATTAGCTAAAGGCGTCTGCGAGGTACGACGCGTTTTAGGTTTCAGTTAAAATATGATGAAACCTATAGTGTCTATGACCTGGGGTACTTCCCACTCCAAGGAGGTTGATCGACCTTATTTTATTTCCTTGTCTACCTCATCCAGACAGGATTAATTCCATTGATTTCCTTGAGTTATCTTCATCAATGATTTTGAGAAAAATTCCAATCATGTGATGTTAAGAGCGTGTCTCATCACACCTTGGCATCACCTTTTCAGTACATTCCATTTCATTTCACTCCCTTGCAAAGACGATGCCAAGGTGAGGCAGCTGTAGACACGTTAATTTTGACGTCATTTCGAGTAAATTTCATATCATATAATAATGCCTCAAAATGGTCTGATATTTAATCATTGAATAATTTTTATTGATCTTTTTGAGTGTCGAGTTTAACAGACAAGTTTAAGTTAATCAATTGAATTGATTTTAATTCAAATTTCAGTTAAAATATGAAGAAATCTAAAAGACGTCTACCTGTGTGGATGCCATTTAGACTTTATTCTTATTTTAACGTTTAAATTTAAATTTTAATCAGTTGATTAATTAGCTAAAGGCGTCTGCGAGGTACGACGCGTTTTAGGTTTCCTAGGCTATTTCTACTTCTCTTCCTGATGTTTATCCTTATCTTAATTAGTGTAAAAGACGTCTGCGCATGTAGACGCGTTTTAGCTAATAAAGATAAAGATAAGTTTTACCGGATGTTTATCCTTATCTTAATTAATCTGAAAGGCGTCAGCCATCCTGGACGCGTTTTAGATAATTACAGATAAAGATGAATTAATCTGTATTTATCTGTTGGTTAAGATGGATAAATATCGAGATTTTTCCATGTAAATCACGGACGCAGAAGAAGCCTATAAATACCTTACATCTTGAAGAGTTAAAAAATGTTGAGTTGAGTTAAAAAAAGAATTGAGCGTTATTGAAGATCGAAACGACGACGTCCTAACGCCGAAGCGCTGCTGTTTCCAGGAGTCTTCGTCCATTCAAGATTCTTCATCCAATTCAAGGATTCAACCATTCGGCATAAGTCTTTTATTTCTGCATCTGCATTTCATTTGTTTTACATTCTTCATCATCACTTCATGCAACACACAACACTAGCATTCTTTTCAAAACCTATATGATTAAGGGGTTTCAAAAGCCATTGAAACAAGTAAGTTTGTTGTTTAGTTGCATGTTTAGAATTTTGATTAGGATGGATTCTATTGTTGCTTAAGTTCTCATCATTGTTTCTTCGTTTCCATTCCTATTTTGCTGCACGGAGCAAAAGGAGAATCAAGGGGAGTAAATCAATCTAGCACAAGGATTTCTGGACGATCTTCAACTTCAAAATTCAACAGCAAGAACAAAGAACAAATAAATGGCTCTCTTTCTTCAGCCGGCTGAGGAAGGGGAATCAAGAGCTCAATATCTTCCGCATTCAAACAGGTAGGCGATCAAAACCTTCTTTTGGAACTTTTTAGTTAAAAGTTTATGGCGATCACTGCACTTAGTTTCTGTTTTTAATAGGTTTATTTTGCACTAAATAACATAGTTTTTCATGATAATCACACTGTCATTCCAAGCACTCACACCAGTGTCCCTCTGGGGGTATGCTCTAGAGTCAGAAGCATACCTACTGAACAGAGTACCCGGCAAGTCTGTGGCCTCTACTCCATATGAAATATGGAAAGGCAGGAAACCAGAATTTAAACATGTTAAAGTCTTGGGTTGTCATGCTCATGTAAAGAGGCATGCTCCAGACAAGCTGGAATCACGAATTGATAAATGCAGGTTTGTGGGATATCCAAAGGAAACCTTTGAATACTATTTTTACCATCCTGGTGAACAAAAGGTGTTTGTCGCCAGGAAAGCTGTCTTCTTGGAAGAGGAATATCTTCTCCAAGAGGACAGTGGGAGTAAAATAGTACTGGAAGAGGTTCCAGATCCCCAAAAAGCTACATTATCATCAGATGAGATATCAGTTCCTGAATCTGTTCAGGTACATACAGATGAGCCTCGCAGATCTCGTAGAGTACCTAGACTACCCGAACGATATGTGGGACATATTGCTGAAGGTAAGTCTAAGGTACAATATAATGAGGATGATGATCCGAAAACCTAACAGGAGGCTATAGAAGGCCCAGAAGCCGGGAAATGGCGAGAAGCCATGAAGTCAAAAATCCTGTCCATGTACACCAACCAAGTTTGGAACTTGGAAGACCTGCCCTAGGGTATTGTACCCATCGGTTGCAAGTGGATCTTTAAGAGAAAGATCGGTGCTGATGGACGGATCGACACTTATAAGGCAAGGTTGGTGGCAAAGGGATATCGTCAAAGGTAAGGAATTGACTATGACGAGACTTTCTCACCAGTTGCCATGATCAAGTCGATTAGAGTTCTACTCGCCATTGCTGCACATTTTGATTATGAAATCTGGCAGATGGATGTGAAGACTGCCTTCCTCAATGGTAACCTTGAGGAAGAGGTGTATATGATAAAACCAGAATGTTTCACATCCAAAGAATCTCTAGATAAAGTGTGCAAGCTTCAGAGGTCCATTTATGGACTGAAGCAGGCTTCCCGGAGTTGGAACATAAGATTTGACGAGGCTGTCAAGTCTTATGACTTCATTAAGAATGAACATGAACCTTGTGTGTACAAGAAGACCAGTGGGAGTGCAGTCACTTTTCTAGTTCTTTAGGTAGATGACATACTACTCATTGGGAATGATGTCGCTATGATGTCATCAGTAAAGATCTGGCTGTCGAAAAGCTTCTCCATGAAGGGATTGGGAGAAGCATCCTACGTATTGGGAATACGGATCTATAGAGATAGATCAAAAAGGATGCTTGGAATGACCCAATCCTTGTATATAGATACCATAGTCAAAAGGTTTGGCATGAAAAATTCCAAGAGAGGTCTCATACCGATGAGACATAGAATTAGTCTCTCAAAGGAGTAGTCTCCTAAGACTCCTGACGAGAGGGCATTTATGGATAGAATACCCTATGCCTCTGCCATAGGATCTATCATGTATGCCATGCTATGTACACGGCCTGATGTTGCATTTGCTCTAAGTGTTACGAGTAGATTTCAGGTTGATCCAGGCGAAGAGCACTAGAAGGCAGTGAAATGTATCCTTAAGTACTTGAGAAGAACTAAGGATATGTTTCTTGTCTATGGAGGAGGTGACTTGAAACTGCAGGGGTTTACTGACTCGAGTTTCCAATCAGATCCAGATGATAGCAAGTCTACATCTGGATTCGTGTTTACTTTGAACAGAGGCGCAGTGTGCTGGAAGAGTTCCAAGCAAGTAACCACAGCAGATTCGACGACTGAAGCTGAGTACATCGCTGCAGCTGAAGCCACCAAGGAAGCAGTGTGGTTGAAGAAATTCATCACCGACCTCGGCGTAGTTCTCAGCATCCCTGAGCCTGTTCCACTGTTGTGCGACAACAATGGAGCGACTGCGCAAGCGAAAGAGCCGCGGTCTCATCAGAAATCGAAGCATATTCTGAGGCGCTTTCACCTTATCAGAGAGATCATATCCAGAGGAGATGTAGTAGTGGAAAGAGTTCCATCCGTCGACATGTAGCAGATCCACTGACAAAGCCGTTGGCTCAAATTGTGTTTGAGCGTCACCTAGAGTCTATGGGCTTATTGTATAAAGGTGATTGGCTTTAGTCTAAGTGGGAGATTGTTAGTTTTAGGTGGCCTACAAGCCAATCTGATTATGTTAATCACGTTCATTTATTAATAAAATGGCATAATATTCATTATGTGTAAATCGCATTAATTCTCGTTTTATAATGAAGTCCGTGAATATGTACTATAGTGATCAGATTATGATGAGATCATACTAATGAGACTGATCACTTAAACACGTATATTCTTAATTGTTCCTAGTCGTAGGATATCCGAGAAGGACATCGGATATCCGGTTAGACTAGTACAGATTACTCCTGCTCATATGATGAGGGTGACTGATCTCATAAGTCACTTGTGTGGAGACACTAAGGCGAATCTGTAGGTGCTCATTGGAGAATGAGTTCACTGAACTGATCCGACTGAATCGCTGGATGGTATTGTACCTCATTGTCAACCAGCTTGATTCTATTGTCGCAGTTGCGTGGATGGTCCTCGGACTTGACACACCAAGGACACCTTGGCGGTGGACTTCTGTGCTTTGACCTTGGTTTACAAATCTCTAGCCACGGGATTCTAATACCCCAAGGATTGGGTACAACGGAATACCGTCGAAGGGAATTGTGTGTCAATAAGGAATCATTCGCTCTCGGTACTTAGAGGGAGAATGCTCTAGGAAGGATGCGCGAAAGTCCCTGGCCAGGGCGGACGATAATATCGGGAAAGGAGTTTTCCGATATTCATCAGCGGCATCCAATCCAAGTGAGTCGACCGGTTAGGGTTTGACAGCTCGCCATACCCTGAGTTGACTTGAGAGTATTGTACGAATGAAGGATTATATCCACGCAGTAACTGTCGGCGGAAAGGTTCCAAGAGTGGGTTACTTAACCCCAAATACCTTCCGGGTTCACGCGGTGTTGCTTGGCACCTAACGTGATCGGAGGCCCTGTCGAATTCGATGTGCGACATCAATTCGATTTATTAATTAATTAATAAAGGGTTATTAATTGATTAATAATGCCAGTGAGGAGTCACTGGGCTTGTTGAGCCATTAACTGGACTGGTACTTATTTATCCATCGCCTTGAGAATCATTTGCGTGTGACCCTCTAGGCCCAATTATTAGTCCGGTTAATAGCCCAATAAGCCCAGTAACTCCTTAATGGCTTTATTAATCAATTAATAACTCTTTATTAATTAATTAATCAATCGAATTGATGTCACACATTGAATTTGACCTGGTCTCCGATCACGTTGGGTGCCAAGCAACACCGCGTGAATCCGGAAGGTATCGGGGTTAAGTAACCCACTCTTGGAACCTTTCCGCCGACAATTACCGTGTGGATATAATCTTTCATTCGTACAATGCTCTCGAGTCAACTCAGGGTATGGCGTACTATCAAACCCTAACCGGTCGACTCACTTGGATTGGATGCCACTGATGAATATCAGAAAACTCTTTTCCCCATATTATTGTCCGCGTTGGCCAGGGACTTCTGCGCATCTTTCCTAGAGCATTCTCTCTCTAAGTACCGAGAGCGAATGATTCCTTATTGACACACAATTCCCTTTGACAGTATTCCGATGTACCCAATCCTTGGCTATTTAGAATCCCATGGTTAGAGATTCATAAACCAAGGTCAAAACACAGAAGTCCACCGACAAGGTGTCCTTGGTGTCTCAGGTCCGAGGACCATCCACGCAACTGCGACAATAAAATCAAGCTGGTTGACAGTGAGGTACAATACCATCTAGAGATTCAGTCGGATCAGTTCAGTGAACTCATTCTCCAATGAGCACCGACAGATTCATCTTAGTGTCTCCACACAAGTGACTTATGAGATTAGTCACCCTCATCATATGAGTAGGAGTAATCTGTACTAGTCTAACTGGATATCCGATGTCCTTCTCGGATATCCTCCGACTTGGAATGATTAAGAATATGTGTGTTTATGTGATCAGTCTCATTAGTTTGATCTCATCATAATCTGATCACTATCGCACATATTCACGGACTTCATTATGAGACGATAATTAATAAGATTTACACATAATGAATATTATGCTATTATATTAATAAATGAACGAAATTACAAAGTCAGATTAGCTTGTAGGCCACCTAAGACTAACAGCTAGGAGCTAGGAGGAGTTCAAGTAACTGGTAGGGTGACGATCCTCCCGATGTTTTGTTTAAAACCATGATTTTCCCGCTTTGAAAGCATGAAATATGTGTGGGTGCTTCCGGGGTAGAAAGCATGTTCTAAGGGGGTTCTGTATGAAAATGATTAGGCTTCTCCCCTACCTTCTCCATTTTTGATGTTGTGTGCGATTTGGAGGAGACATCTCACTTTGTGACTCGGGGGAGGCTAGAGGGGGAACCTGTCTGCGAATGCTAAATGGCGCCTAGGGATAGTGACGCCATTTTAAATGTCAGCTTCCACCCGAGACGCAATTTATCCTAGATAAGGGATTTTGTATCTGTCTTGAATAGCGTCCAGGGAGAGCGACACCATTTAAATGGCGGTTGCCAGGGGTGACGCATTTTAGGCCATATTCTAAGGCCAGTTTTTCGTATGAACCAGTTTAGGGGTGTTGAATGACATCGGCCATGGGCGACGCGATTCAAGATAAAACCTCATTAATCCATGCAATTAACATGTGTTTACATTGTTAGATAGTTGGTTAAATGCATGCTTAAAAATGTACTTCAAGGACGATGATTTCTACGTGATCGGATCGCACTGTGTTGTGTTTCGTGCGACCGTGGATCTAGAGTGACAATTGTTAGTGCTTAGGCACCCTGTGTCGGGGTGGGAGTGACACGGCGCCGGTGTGGGAGTGGTGGGGTGACGCCTAGAGAGAGGGTCACCTGGTGTACCCTGGGGTATAGTTAGTACCGGTGTAAAAGTAGTATATTCGGAGTGTCACTCATGCTGGGGAAAGCATAACCACTTAGAGCTAGACAGGCCGGAGTAGATAGAGCGTTATCTGAGGGGTTGCTGTTTGGTCCCAATGGGTCGGTGTTTTCCGCGTTCGGCCGCGTGCTTTTTGTATTTAGCCGAGACGCTGGTTGTGGAATCCGTAGTGGTGTGGTTTCAGAGTTGTACATGTTGCATTTACGAATGCAGGTGTTTTCTATCGAAATTTGAGAATCTTTGAGAGATGTATTTACTGCTTTATTTATTTAAATTGCCTATATTTGTGTTATTGCACTTGTGGGTGCGTGAGTGGGTGGTAGGGATCGAAAGATCCCTACTGAGCCCATTTCAATGAGACTCACCCCTGCGGTTTTCAGGTGAGGGTTCCAAGTAGGGTAGCGCAGAGGGTTTTGTCTCGGGTTACGCACCAGCAACCACCATTCCGAGGTATGCCCCGATGTAGTTGTATTTTCCTTTCAAACCTGTACGCTTAATTATTTCTTTTCAGTTGGAATATGTAATTATTTGCTGAATCAAGTCGAATTGTAATAATTTTTAATTCTTGCACTACCTTTACAATTCGATGTGTTGTGGAATGTTTAGCTTAGTTTATCATTTATTTTCCAGACTTATCGAGATCTTGGTTTGACTCTAAATTTTAATGATTCGGCACCCATTTAGTAATCGGATACCCAATTATAGGGTGGCGGGTCGTTATAGAACTGATCCGCTGATGGATCTTCAGATGGTTAATCATACCTAATGTCAACTGAAGATCCATCTATCTCAGTAGTATTGTTGATCATTTGACCTGAGACATTAATGAGGTGTTGCGTGAGGACTGTTGTGGTTTAATGTTCGGTTAAGTGACTTTAACCATAAGTCATGAAACACCAAATTATTAGCCACATCGAGATACATATGAAGATCGTTAATGGTCAAGAGGGGATCGCTCACTGTCAGGTATATCACAGACAGTTAATGAGTCATGACATAGACGCTCTACTAAACCCTTAGCTAGGGTGGTATCAGTTCGTTTGAAACCAACGTGAAATTATTATGGAGGTCATGGTCAGACGACACGATCACTAGTGGTTTAACGAAAGCATACCACACGATCGGATCGGGCTCATAGAATGAGAGAGAGATTATAGCGATACGGTAACTAAAGACTTACAGATGTCAAACAGGGCAAAGATGAACCTGGCATCCTCTAGGATCACATAGATTTGCTTGACCCAACGTGATCAAAAAGGTCCGGAATAAATTAAACGGTTATTGGGAATAACCGATTTAATTTACTTCTACTTATATTTGAAGTTAATGGATCTTTAAATCAAAGTGATAATGGGCATAGAGGATCATATACAAATAACTCTTGTAGAACGGAATATTATTATATAAAAAAAATACTAAAGCATTAAATTCTTCTGGGAAAAGAATTTATAAATAGCTTAAAAGTATATATGCAATAATATAAAGGGCATATATATAATATATGTATTATTAGGCATATTTGATAAATAAACTAATAATAATATATTGATATATAATATATCCAGGAGTTTACTTTAACTGCGGCAGTTAAAGATGGGTTTGGTTAAACGAGGCGGTTCAAGCTGCCGCCTTAAGATTCCTATATATAACTCACTCATTCTCCAACCCGTAACCTATGAAGCTATTCCAAAAGGTGGCCGTCAAGTGAAGTTGCAAGAGTTGGACTCTTGCCAAAGAACATAAGGCGGTGGGTTCATGTTACGCGGGTTGAAGGAGAAGGAGAACTTCGTTGCTGCGCGGGTTTGTGTGGATCGTCTCTAGAGGCCAGACGTTTGTGCAGCTTAAAGCTTTGTAGAGTTCGGCATCGATTTTCACAGGATAACATATTCTGTGCAAGGTGATAAATCTCATGTGATTTATTTTAGATCGTTATTATTACATCAATCGGAGCCCGAATCGTTTTGGGAAATCGATTTAATTTTGTTCTTCCGCTAGTATGATTTTCCGGAGTTGCAACCGAACCCAACAGTTATATCAGAGCCAGGTTTAGGCTCCGTTGATGCAACTAGGAAGAACGTTCTCTGTTGTAACATCACCGCGTTCTTCAATTTTATATTAATTTTTTGAGCTATGAAAAATCTATTTTTTCGGAACAGTGGGAAACTAGACAGCAAAAGGCCAGGCTGTCTGAGTATTTTGAAATTTTTTTCCAGATTATAAATGGCACATGGAGTGGCCATTCGCAATGTAAACGGCACTTGGTGTGGCTATCAAGTTTTGCGGGACTTTTCTGAAAATTTTTCGAAAAAAAATTAAAACAGCCATGCAAGTGGCCGTCCACCTGGTGGACGGCCAACATGTTGGCCGTCCACTTGGAGTGGACGGCCACCATGGTGGCTGTCCACTCCAAGGGGCGGACGGCCAACCATGTGGCCTTCCACTTGGTGGAAGGCATTTGGCCTCCCCGTCCGCTTAATTTTAAATTGTTTAAAATTAATTTGTTACTTGATTTTTTCACTGTTAGGCACACTGCTCCAACCCGCACTATGCACTGCACTGGCTCAGAAAAATTAAAATTTTATCTAAAAAATTAAGATAATTGTCATATACGATTAGTTAAATTTTAATTTTGATTAATCTGATAATTATCATATAAATTTTGAGTTTAATTGAAGATTACGTATAAAATCAAACTTTCGAATTTTTAATTATCAGATAATTGTTAAATTTGAATTTTGAAAGGATTATCGTTAAAATTCAAATTTTGAATTTGTAAAATTATTTGATAATTTTCAAAAGATCAAATTGTGAATTTTAATAAAAGATAATTGAAGACGATCATTTAATTAAATTTCACTCTATTTAGTTTGATCATTAGATGATTAACTTGAATTCAAATTTCATGATTGTCTTAATTATCATGATTGATTTAATTTAATTTTAAATTCATGTGTGTATCCTCTTATATATATGGAATGATTCTATGTATAGATGTTATTGTGATGCCATATTTATTTTGGTCTCTCTTAAATTAATTTTGAATGTAACTATGAGTTTTTCAAAATTAAACATGACCAAAATTTCTCGTATATACAATACATGATTTCAATCCAAATATAAGGATTATTTTCAAAAATAACTCTTCGGTGATTGATATGATTGTGTTTGCAATGGTGAGTGATCATGGACTTAGCTCAGTACCTTTGAGGCCCGCGAGCCTCTTTTCTCTCTCTATTTAATTTGGCTTGTAATTCCTTTTTTTTCGGCCTACGGGCCATGTAATTATTGTAGTTAATGTTGTAGATAGAGCTTGAAAGTACGGAGGACGAACTGTGAGGATGATCCTACTGCTTAGGAAGTAGGCTGGATATTTGCGTAGCTTTACTTAGAGTCCATGATCACCCATACTTATTTATTTGCATGGGATGCATTTATTTTGAGCAATTACTAAGTATAGTAAATATATAATATGCATATATTTATTCTACCACTTAAGGTGAGACCAAGATAAAAGCAAAATACCCGCTTTATTAAATATTAAAAGTACGGAGGACGAACTGTGAGGATGATCCTACTGCTTAGGAAGTAGGCTGGATATTTGCGTAGCTTTACTTAGAGTCCATGATCACCCATACTTATTTATTTGCATGGGATGCATTTATTTTGAGTAATTACTAAGTATAGTAAATATATAATACGAATATATTTATTCTACCACTTAAGGTGAGACCAAGATAAAAGCAAAATACCCTCTTTATTAAATATTAGATATGTGATCTCAGCCTTAAAGTTTTGCTTCAATGGGATGAGGAACTAAACTTGGCCTTATTGTGCTTTCCACAAGGGTGGGGTCACGAACTCATTGCTGTGTAGTAATGGTGGTGCGATCTAACTGGAAGTATCCTTTGTTGTGCTTTCCACAAGGGGATGACTGCTCGAGGGACCGAAAGTCGAATATTGCATTGTATGCAAGTACTGTTGACTGCCCAAGAAATGTGATTTGATTTGTTGTGCTTTCCACAAGATTGCATCTCAGTTCTGTTGGGATTCCGACCCACTAGGATGATCACCATGATCTTCCGTTCTATATGATTGAGGGTCATATAGTTCGACACAAAATAGTGGAGCTAACTAAGATAGAACACCACATCTAAGTTAGAACCTTGAATGCATGCTAAAATATTGTCTTTTATTTTTCATTCAGATCATAATATCTTTGTCGAATCCACTCCGTAGCATCTTGGATGCAAACAAATTGACTAGACCTAATTATTAAGACTGGCTGCGTAATCTGCGAATTATATTAAAAGCCGAAAAGATTGTGTACGTGTTAGACACGATTCAACCTGAGCCTCCCGTTGATGCCGAGGAGGATGATCAATTAAATTATGCAAAATAGTCGGAAGATTCTTCCCTTGCATAGTGTATACTGGCCTCTATGGCTCCTGAGCTATAGAGGCAATTTAAAAGGATAGATTGTAGAGCTATACTTCTCTAACTACGCCAGCTCTTATGTGAGCAGGGTGGGATAGAATGATATGAACTCTCCAAGAAACTTTTCAGGACTAGGATGTCTGAGGGTGCTTCAGTACAGGCTCATGTACTGAAAATGATGGAGTGGATAAAGAGACTCAATGGGCTAGGATTCAAGTTGGACCTTAAACTTAGCATTGATCTCATTCTCCAATCATTGTCTGAATCATTTTCTCCCTTCATCATGAACTTTAACATGAATAGGATTGAGGTTTCTCTACCATAACTCCTAAACATGTTAAAAAGTACTGAAGGGACCATGCAGAAGGAAAAACCATCTTCTGTAATGATTATTGGTCGGGCCAACATGAAAAGGAAGGCTACCCGACCCCCAATAACCAAAAGGAAAAGAAACCGACTAAAGATAATCAGATCACCAAGGCAGGCAAGGGGAAGGGCAAGAAGGATGAAAAGCAAATGTTTTCGGTGTGGACAGACAGGTCGCTGGAAAAGAATTACAAGACAATTCTAAATGAAGGTATTTTTGTCGTTGACTTAAATTTGTCTCTATGAGATCCATATCATGGGTATTTGATACTAGATGCACATCTCATATCTGCAATTCTTTGTAGGTACTGACAAATAAAAGAAGAGTTGACAAAAGAGAGATCCAACTAAGGATGGGCAATGGAGCTATAGTTGTTGCTAAAGCTGTAGGGACTGCTCATCTTAGTTTACCTTCTGGGATAATTCTGGAGTTAACAGAGTGTTATTTTGTTCCAGAAATTATCAGAAATCTTGTATCTATTTCCTGCTTAAACAATGTTGGTTACTCTTTGACGATAACTAGCATTGGGTGCTCTATTATCAATAGTGGTTTGATTATAACTAATGGTTATTTGTTCAATGAGTTATATGTATTGGATACATGTAATGATGTAATGCAGGTTTCTAATGATAACACAGAAGAAATGAATCCTGCATATCTTTTGCATTGCAGACTTGGTCATATAGGAGAGAAGAGGATTTTTCGCATATGTTCACATGGATATTTGAATTCATTCGAATTCAAATCATTTGATACCTGTGAGTCGTGTCTCATGGGAAAGATGACCAAAGCTCCTTTTTGTGGACATGGTGAAAGGGCTGCTGAGCTTCTAGAACTCATATATACAGATGTATGTGGACCCATGTCAATAGAAGCTAAAGGAGGATATCTTTATTTCATTTCTTTTATTGATGACTTCTCTAGGTATGGTTGTGTATATTTAATGAGATATAAATCACAAGCTTTTGAGAAGTTTAAGGAATATAAGGATGAAGTAGAGAAGTAGACTGGTAAAAGTATTAAAACTCTTTGATCAGATCGAGTAGGTGAATACTTAAGTCTCGAATTTACTTCTTACCTGAAGGACAATGGAATAAGTTTTCAGTGGACTCCACCATATAGGCCACAGCATAATGGTGTATCTGAAAGCAGAAATAGGACCTTGTTAGACATGGTCCGTTCAATGATGTCCTTATCAGAATTACCATTGTCTCTATGGGGGTATGCTTTAGAGACTGCAGCCTACTTGTTAAATAGAGTTTCAAGTAAGTCAGTTCCTACCACACCATATGAGATATGGAAGGAAAGGAAACCGAACTTTAATCATATTAAAGTTTGGGGGTGTCCTGCCCATGTGAAGAGGAATGACGCAGATAAGTTAGAGTCGAGAACAGACAAGTGTAGGTTTGTGGGATATCCAAAAGAGACATTTGGATATTATTTATATCACCCTTCTGAGCAAAGGGTCTTAGTGGCCAAGAGAGCTGTATTCCTAGAGATGGAATATCTCTTCCAGAAAAACAGTGGGAGCCAGATAGAACTGGACGAGGTCCACGAACCACAAACTGGGGACACAGTCTCATTAGATGAGACACCACCTACGGAAAATGCTCACAATGAAACACATACATTACGAAGATCTGGTAGGGTACCTAAAGAACCTGAGAGTTATGTTGGACATATCTCTTACAATTCATCTAAGGTACAGATAAATGAGGATGATGATCCTCAATCCTATTAGGAAGCAATTCATAATTCTAACTCTGAGAAATGGAAGGAAGCTATGGATTCAAAAATCCAATCCATGTATACCAATCAAGTTTGTAACTTGGTTGACATACCTGAGGGAAGGTCCCTATCGGCTGCAAATGAATCTTCAAGAGGAAGATCGAAGTAGATGGATAAATTGATACTTATAAGACTCGAGTGGTAGCAAAGGGATATCGTCAAAGGCAATGAATTGACTATGACGAAACTTTTTCACCAGTAGCAATGATAAAATCAATTAGAATCCTCCTTCCCATTGCAGCATACCTAGATTATGAGATCTGGCAGAGAGATGTGAAGACAGCTTTCCTTAATGGTAACCTGTCAGAAGAGGTGTACATGGTACAACCTGATGGATTCACATATAAGCAGCATCTCAATAAGGTATGGAAGCTTCATAAATCTATTTATGGATATTTATGGATTGAAGCAGGTGTATCGAAATTGGAATTTGAGATTTGATGAGGTTATAAAATATTTGACTTCATTCGAAATGAAGAGAACCTTGTGTTTACAAGAAGGTCAGTGGGAGCTCAATGACCTTCTTAGTCCTCTATGTGGTTGACATCTTACTTATTGGGAATGATATAAGGATGCTGACATCAACGAAATCTTAGTTGTCCAAGACATTCTCCATGAAGGATTTGGGAGAAGCATCCTATGTGCTAGGTATAAGGATCTATCGAGATAGATCAAGAAGGATGCTAGGATTATCCCAATCCATGTACATAGATACTATACTCAGGAGATTCCAGCTGAAAAATTCCAAAAGAGGTCTGATTCCTATGAGACATGGAATTTACCTATCTAAGGGCATAGCCCCTAAAACACCTGAGGAAGTAGATCACATGAGTCGAGTACCCTATGCCTCAACAATATGGTCGATCATGTATGCCATGCTATGTACTTGCTATGATGTGGCCAATGCTTTGAGCATTACCAGCAGATATCAGAGTGAACCAGGCGAAGAGCATTCGAAAGCAGTGAAATGCATCCTTAAGTACATAAGAAGAACTAAGGATCTTTTCTTACTATATGGAGGAGAAGAGGACTTCATATTGAGAGCATATACATACTCTAGTTTCCAGTCAGATTCGAATGATAACAAATCCATGTCTGGATTTGTATTCATGTTAAATAGAGGGACAGTCAGTTGGAATTGTTCCAAGCAAGAAACGACCGCGGATTCAACGACAGAGGTAGAGTATATAGTTGCGGCTGAAGCTGCCAAGGAAGCAGTCTAGATGAAGAAATTCATCTCGGAACTTGACATAGTTCCCAGCATATCGGCTCCCTTCCCATTATTATGTGAAAATAATGGGGCCATCGCGCAGGCGAAGGAACCTCGGTCTCACCGAAGGTCGAAGCATATTCGAAGGCACTTCCACCTGATTCGGGAGATTGCTGTAAGGGGAGATTTGATGGTAGAGCGTGTACCATCAGAAGACAATATTGCAGATCCACTTACTAAGCCTTTGTCACAGATTGTGTTTGAGCGTCATCGGAAAAAGATGGGCGTCAAGACTGTAAGCAATTAGTTGTAGTACAGGTGGGAGATTGTTAGTTTTTTTGTGTCTTACAGACCAATTATGAGCCGTGTAGGCCCAATGCGTTGTACAATCTTATTCAATATAATTAAGTGGTAATTAGAGCGTAAACTTGTAATCTGTGGATTGCTTTGCGTTGTCCTTAGGATATGTGGTTGTAGAGTCAATTTCGAGATGGGATCTTAAATGTGAGTTTGACTGTATATAGACACATAACTTAAATTGTTCCTGATTGGAGAGTAATCACTCTAGGATATTGATTACTTGTAAATCAGTACGCATGATGTGTAGATGACTAATCTCACGGTCATAGGTGCGAGGCACCGGCACATATGTTTGGGTATTCATCCTGGGAGGATGTTCACTGAGCTGATCCACAGATGGATCTTCAAATGGTTAATTATACCTAATGTCAACTGGAGATCCATCTGTTTCAGTAGTATTGTTGATCATTTGACCTGAGACACTAATGAGGTCTTGCGTGAGGATTGGTGTGGTTTAATGTTTGGTTAAGTGACTTTAACTATAAGTCATGAAACACCGAATTATTAGCCACATCGAGATACATGCGAAGACTGTTTTTCGTCAAGAGGGGATTGCTCACTGTCAGGTATATCACAGACAGTTAATGAGTCATGACATAGACGCTCCACTAAATTCCTGGTCAGGGTGGTATCAGTTCGTTTGGAACGAACGTAAAATTATTATGGAGGTCATGGTCAGACAACACGATCACTAGTGCTTTGACGAAATCATACCACACGATCGGATCAGACTCATAGAATGAGCGAGAGATTATAGTGATACGGTAACTGAAGACTTACAGGTGCCAGACAGGGCAAAGATGAACCCGACATCCTCTGAGATTACGCAGATTTGCTTGACCCAACCTGATAAAAAAGGTCTGGAATAAATTAAATGGTTATTAGGAATAACCGGTTTAATTTACTTCTAATTAGATTAGAAGTTATTAGATCTTTAAACTGGAGTGATAATGGGCCTAGAGGATCACATACAAATAACTCTTGCAGAACGGAATATTATTGTATGGAAAATATACTAAAGCATTAAATTTTTTGAAAAAAGAATTTATAAATAGCTTAAAAATATATATGCAATAATATAAAGGGCATATATATAATATATGTATTATTAGACTTTTTTGATAAATAAGCTAATAATAATATATTGATATATAATATACCCTAGGGTTTACTTTAACTACGGCAGTTAAAGATGTGTTTGGTTAAACGGGGCAGTTCAAGCTACCGCCTTAAGATTCCTATATATAACCCACTCATTCTCCAACCCGTAACCTATGAAGCCATTCCAAAAGGTGGCCGTCAAGTGAAGTTGCAAGAGTTGGAGTCTTGCCAGAGAACTTGAGGCAGTGGGTTCGTGTTACGCGGGTTGAAGGGGAAGGAGAGCTCCATTGCTGTGAGGGTTCGTGTGGATCGTCTCTAGAGGCCGGACGTTTGTGCGGTTCAAAGCTTCGTGGAGTTCAGCATCGATTTTCATAGGATAACATATTCTGTGTAAGGTGATAAATCTCGTATGATTTATTTTAGATTGTTATTGTTGCATCAATCGGAGCCCGAATTGATTTGGGAAATCTATTTAATTTTGTTCTTCCGTTGCTACGATTTCTCGGGGTTGCAACCGAACCTAACAAGTCCAAGTCCCACCGTGATCGCTATAAAGTTGTAGGTGCTCAAATCATGTGTGTGATGTTCTTGCATTTTATGTTGTTTGTATGATGAATAAAACTATTGGAAACTAAAGAAAATGTGATCGCCAGAAACTGTAAAGTTTCAAAAGAATGATTGATCGCTTACCTTTTCAGATTTGGGAGATTGAGTCTTTAATTCTCTCTCTTCAGCCGCCTAAAGAAAGATAGTCCTTTTTGTAAGATGTTCTTGCTTTTGATTTCTTGATGGTTATTCCTTTGGATCTCTTTCTTTCTTCTTCTTTGTACCTTGCAAAAAAAAAATTTATTAAATAAGAAAGAATCTAATTAGAACTAAAGTAGAGTAGTATCTATTCTAGTAAGAAATTTAAACATGCAACTAAACTAATTTACTCACTTGATTGTTGTTCTTTAAACTCCTAATATGCATATAGGTTTGGCAAATAATGATGTACGAATGTGTGAACATGAAGTGATAATCATGATGAACTATAGAAAACAATGAATAAACTGTATGAAATTAATGAAAAGCTAGAAAGAAATTAGGGAAAGAAGATGGTTAGTTGGCTCCTCCATAGCCTTAGCCTTTAAGAGTTTCAAATAATGAATAGGATGAGGAAGAAGAAGCCTTAGATGAAGCTGCTCTTACTGTCCACGTTTTTCTCTTTTAGAGCCTCCATCACCTTGTCTTTAGCTTCAAAATCACCAATGGCCAACCTTTTTCAAAGGTCCAAAGGGGTATATTGTATTTATAAGAATAGGTTTAGGGGTGTTTTGGGCTTCAATAAGACTCTCTCCCGCAGTCGGACTTACCTTGGATGAGCATGGAGGAGTTAGCAACCTTCCCAACTTCGGAAACCGGATTATCTCGGCCAACTCATGTTTATCAGGAAACTCCCAAATCGCGTTGCCCAGACAGGACGCCATTTGGTTAATTAAAGCGGCCAAAATAGAAATAAAATCCGGAAAGGAAACTGAAATACTTTAGGAAACTTAAATCACGTCTCCCAAGGGTGACGTACTTTAGATAATTAGAAAATTAATTCGAATTAAAAATCGGAAACCCAAACGAATTATGACTTAAATGGCGTCTCCCTTAGGCAACGCTCTTTAGTTAAATCTATCTGAACTTAGGAATTTAATTCCGAGTTGATTTCTGCTAAGAATCTAAATGGCGTCGGCCACTGGCGATGCTAATCAACAAATTTTGCAAAAAATAATAAAAATTAATTAATTATTAAACATCAGACCATTTTGGGGCATTATAATCATGACATAAAATTTACTCAATATGAAGTCAAAATTAGCATGTCTACAATTAGGAAATTTGATTTCGAATTAATTTCTACTAAAAAACTAAATGATGTCTTCCTTTGGCAACGTCATTCAACCAATTTTTTGAGAAAATCAGTAAAAATTAATTAAAAATTAAAGGTTAGACCATTTCGAGACATTATAATTGTGACATGAAATTTACTTAATATGATGTCAAAATTAGCATGTCTACAGTATTACAAAGTCATAAGAAGCGTACATACTAGGAATAAAAAGGTTTACATCCCTTAATCTTGCATATGACAAATGGTCGGTATAATGTACAGGTAAGTATGCCAAAGAAAAGAACCAGAATCAGGAGGAAAACGATAAATCTATATTTGACAATTAATATTACAAGTAGAGCACTACAGTAAGACCCGAAAAATACTAACTATATATCACACGGTGAGTATACCACCATGGCTAATGACGAACACGTGTCCAAATTCTATGTACGCATCAACACCAACTAGAACATGTTTGATAATTGGAAGAGTAGTGCTAGCATGACAGGAAATCTTACCTAGTCTTTTTTACCCCCTTGATGAAGGGTGATTGGGATCAGGCCCAATCAAGTACAACTAGCCGAAGGTCCAAGGGCCTACGGCCCACAAGCTGTCCCGCAAGGCCGCTATGTGACTTCTTTCGATACCTTGACAGGCAAGCTACAAGCTAGGACTCAAAATGTATGGACCCTGGTTCCCAGGAGAACTAAGCTTATTAAGGACCAACATCTCAATTGGTAATCCCCAAGATCAGCAACATCTCAGTCGAATCTCCCGAGTGCCGAGAGGGGTCTACCCTCTCTGTAACCCAGAGCATATGGCTTCGGGCCTCTCCTCCTTCGCTTTGGCCCCTGACATGTCGTCGTTGGAGTGGTAGGCCAGGTCGCCTTCTTTGAGCAGCCCTAAGCCCTCAATGTTCGGAAAGAACTCCTGGGGCCAATTGACTGCTGCCTGAAAGCTGGCGGAGAAGCCCTTCACAGTACCCTTATAGTAAATGTTTGCTTCAGGCTAAACTCAACCTTCTTATTGAGGCACTCAGTCAAGGCTTTGTAGTGACTCACCGCTTCAGATGCCACCATCTCTAGTAACTAAGCACGAGCCTGAGCTAGGTCCATCTCCTCCTCGACCTTCTTCTTCTACTCCTCCAATTCAACGACTTGGGCTAAAGCAACCTTGAGGCTAGCCCCCAACTCCTCCTTCGCCTTCCTTGCCCATTGTGTTTCCCCCTGTGACTCGTCCAACGCTCGTTGAAGGTCTGGATGTATAGCTTTAAGCCATTGCCTATCCGCTTGGAGTTCATTGAACCTCTCCGCTAGGTAGTAGGTCAGGACGATCATCCTCAAGCCTGACTATAGGGGCCGGATGGAGAGTCCCGAGTCGGACCTCCGCTCCTCTCGGGCCCAATCCATGAGGATGCAAGCGACCAAGGCCAAATCGTGCACCACTTCCCTGTCAGCGAACGTACTATTGGTATATACCCTCCACACAGGCGACTACTATCGGGATAGCTCTCGAGATGGTAAGGAGGTCGCTGAGTGCCTCGGTCCGATTAGGGCACTTTGGATGACAATGCCCTCCCCAGCTAAGGGGCTTCAATAGTGGCATCCCCTTTGCCACTCACACAGGGGCCTTTCCCGTGTCCACCCGGCGTCTTATCTGTTGGGCCTCGCTCCCCTCGGTGGCTTCACCACCTTGAGGATGCCGCTCGGCTGCCCTCTTCTACCACCTCACCTCCTCGAGCCTTACAGTCACGTCAACGCTACCCGCCATTGAGTATGCCAATGGGATGCCTTTAGGAACATAGAAGTACCCAAGAGGAGGGCCAATGTCTAGCCTTTGGATCTCCGCCAGTGGCAAACCTACCGAAGTTGCCTCGCTGTCTTCGCCCTCGGCTGAGCCTCCTCTTGTGCAGCAAGGGCAGCCTGAATGAACGTCTCTACTGAAAGGTAAAATGTAGGATTAGTACACAACTAAGAAGGAAAAGTACAGCAAAAACAGACAAAGACACTCACCCCTAGACTCCTATGGGGCAAGTCTAGCCACCACCAAGGCCATAACTTCGAAGTTGACGTTGGTCACAAGCTGGGTTTGAGGGCCGCCTTCCTCGCGGTAATTATGGCCAATCGGGAGAATAGATGATTGCATCTTTGATGCACTACTAGTACATCATCTGAGAATGATTAATTGGCTAATTGTAAATAGCCCGGGGGCCTTTTATAAAGGATTATCCCGGATCTACGCCAGGTATTGCTCCACATCTGGAAGAATCTGGTAAGTCAGCAGATCCTTTCTCATGGGAGGTCCTACAGAAGTTCCAGGGGGGAATCACCATAGGATCTCAGGTTACGAAGAAGAAATGATTCTTCCACGATTTGTGGCTCAAGGCGGTGGTGCTAAGTCGGAGGAATAGGTTGCGGGGATGGGCCTTTATAAAGAAAAACCCATTATCGATTTGGGTGTGAAGAAGGCACTGGAACGTGCATCAAAAGAGGAGAGCCAAGGGAGTTAACCTTTGATCATGGCAGACAACGAAGAAGGCATAGATGTACAACCAAGCATTGGGGGTGAACTGGACAAGAGCTAGTTGATACTATTAAAGGATATTACAAATGAACCAGGGAACCGGGAGACATAAACCCATAAGGAGCATCTATCTCCTTGTAGGCTACGAAAGAGTTTAGGGTCTCAGAAGAAAGTCAGCCACCAGGACCGACCTCAACTAGACGATACCCGTGGGGCACCCTATACTCCACCATCCACTTGCCTAACTTCGCTTATTTAACTATACTATAGATATAGTAGGCCAGGGCTTGAGCCCTCCTCTCAAACTGGCCGAAGGTACTGGTAACCTCATTGGAGGCCATGACTAAGGTCTCCGAAGAACCCTTGGACCAAAGGGAAGAAGGTTCGCTAGGCGAAGAAGAACTAAAAGACTCCGAGGACAAGGTAGTCGACTTGGCAGAAGAAGAAGAGGGCTGCGAGGAATTCCTAAAGGACTCTAAAGAATCTATAGACTTAAAAGCTAGGGTGGACTCTGAAATCTTACAGGTGCCAAACAAGGAAAAGAAGAACCCGGCATCCTTTGGGATCACGAGGATTTGCTTGACCCAACATGATTGAAAAGGTCCGAAACATATTAAACGGTTATTGGGAATAACTAGTTTAATTTACTTCTAATTAGATTAAAAGTTAATGGATCTATGAACCAGAGTGATAATAGGCCTAGAGGATCACACACAAATAAGTCTTGTAGAACATAATATTATTATATACTAAAGCGTTAAATTCTTTTGAGAAAATAATTTATAAATAGCTTAAACGTATATATGCAATAATATAAAGGGCATATATATAATATATGTATTATTAGACTTGTTTGATAAATAAGCTAATAATAATATATTGATATATAATATATCCTGGGGTTTACTTTAACTGTGGCAGTTAAAGAGGGGTTTGGTTAAACGAGGCGGTTCAAGCTGCTGCCTTAACATTCTTATAAATAACCTACCTATTCTCCAACCCGTAACCTAGTGAATGCTATAATCCATCAAGGTTGGCTGTCAAGAGGAATAAGAAGAGTTGGACTCTTCCTAGGTTCTTCAGGCAAGAGGGTTTGTGCAAGTTTTGGAGAAGGAGAGCTCCGTCGCTGTAAGGGTTAGTGTGGATTAAGCTCTAGAGGCCGGACGTTTGTGCGGCTCAAAGCTTCGTGGAGTTCGGCATCGATTTTCACAGGATAACATATTCTATGCAAGGTGATAAATCTCGTGTGATTTATTTAGATCGTTTTTGTTGCATCAATCGGAGTCCGAATCGATTTAGGAAATCATTTTGTTTTATGTTCTTCTACTTCTGTGATTTCCCGGGGGTTATGACCGAACCCAACAGTGGTATTAGAGCAAGGTTTAGGTTCCTGCTGATGCAACTGGGAAGAATGATCTGTGTTTTAACATCATGTTCGAGTTCTTCAATTTTATTTTAGTTTTTGGGCCCTGAAAATTTATTTTTCGGAGATAGTGGGAGTCTGGACGGCTGGTTGGACAGCCGTCAGGTTGTGGACGGCAGGCTGGGCCTCTGTCCATGGCCATGTAAACGGCACTTGGAGTGGCTGTCTGGAAATTTTACGGCACTTTGAGTGGCCATCGGCAATTTTAAATTAAACGGCACTCGGAGTGGCCGTTAATTTTTTGAAAAATTTAACGCCACTTGGAGTGGTCGTCGAAATTTTTCAGAAAACTCTAAATGGCCTAGGTGGTGGCCGTCCACCGCGTGGACAGCCACGTCCACATGGTTGGACGACCAAGTTGGTGGCCGTCCAACATGGTTGGACGGCTCATGTTGGACGGCCATGTGGACGGCCAACCATTTGGCCGTTTAAACTAATTGTTTAATTAGTTTTCTTAAATTGTTTAAAATTGATTTGTTATCCGATTTTTCCACTGTTAGGCGCACTGTTCCAACCCACACTGCGCACAACATTGTCTTAAAAAATTAAAAATTTTATCTCAAAAATTAAGATAATTGTCGGATACGATTAGTTAAATTTGATTTTGATTAACTTGACGATTATCATGTAAATTTTGAGATTAATTGAAAATTACATATACATTCAGAATTTTTGAATTTGAAATTATTAGATAATTATTAAATTCAAATTTTGAGAGGATTATCGTTAAAATTCAAATTTTGAATTTGTAAAAATTTTTGGATAATTTCTAAAGGAATAAATTGTGAATTTTAATGAAAGATAATTTAAGACGATCATTTAATTAAATTGTATTCGATCATTGGATGATTAATTTGAATTTAAATTTCATGATTGTCTTAATTGTCGTGATTGATTGAATTTAAATTTTTAAATTCATGTGTGTATCCTCTTATACGTATGGAATGATTCTATGTATAGATGTTATTGTAATGCCATAATTATTTTAGTCTCTGTTAGATTACTTTTGAATGCAAAAATGAGTTTTTCAAAAACTAATCATAACCAAAATTTCTCGTATGCACAACCCATGATTTCGATCCAAATATAAGGATTATTTTCAAAATAACCCTTCTGTGATTGATGTGATTGTGTATGGAATGGTGGGTGATCATGGACTTAGCTCAGTTCGTTTGAGGCATGCGAGCCTTCATTCTCTCTCTATTTAATTTCCAATATAATTCTATATTCCTCCGATGAATGTACTCGCCCTAAGGGCAGCTGGAAATTATTTGGCATGTAATTCTTTTTTCGGCCTGCGAGCCATGTAATTATTGTAATTAATGCTACGGATGGAACTTGAAAGTACGGAGGATGAATTGCAAGGATGATCCTGCTGCTTAGGAAGTAAGCTGGATATCTACGTAGCTTTACCCAGGCTTATTTATTTGCATGGGATACATTTATTTTGAACAATTACGAGATACAGTAAATATATAGCACAAATATATTTATTCTACCACTTAAGGTGAGACCAAGATAAAAGTAAAATACCCTCTTTATTAAATATTAGATATACGAATATGACTTTAGAAGTTGTCGTGGCCCACCATTATAGGGTGACTGACTGTCATTATTTCATGGATTTGTTGTGTTTTCTGCAAGGTTCATGATTTATTGGCAGGATCTTTGCCCTAAAGCTTTGCTTCAATGGGATGAGGAACATAACTTGGCCTTGTTGTGCTTTCCACAAGGGTGGGGTCACGAACTCATTGTTGTGTAGTAATGGTGGTGTGATCTAACTGGGAGTATCCTTTGTTGTGCTTTCCACAAGGGGATGACTGCTCGGGGGCCGAAAGTCGGATGTTGCATTGGATGCAAGTGATGTTGACTGCCTAAGGAATGTGATGTGATTTGTTGTGCATTCCTCAAGGTTGCATCTCAGTTCTGTTGGGATTCTGACCCACTAGGATGATCACCGTGATCTCCCATTCTATATGATTGAGGGTCATATAGTTCGATGCAAAATAGTAGAGCTAACTAAGATAGAAAACCACAGATAAGTTAGAACCTTGAACGCATGCTAAGATATTGTCTTTTATTTTTCATTCAGATCATCATGTCGTTGTCGAATCCACTCCGTAGCATCTTGGATGCAAACAAATTGACTAGACCTAATTATCAAGACTAGTTGCGTAATCTATGAATGGTCTTAAAAGCCGAAAAGATTGTGTACGTGTTAGACACGATTCAACCTGAGCCTCCCGCTGATGCCGAGGAGGGTGATCAATTAAATTATATAAAATAGTCGGAAGATTCTTCCTTTGCATAGTGTATACTGGCCTCTATGTCTCCCGAGTTATAGAGGCAATTTAAAAGGATAGATTGTAGAGCTATACTTCTCTAACTATGCCAGCTCTTTGGTGAGCAGGGTAGGATAGAGAGGTATGAGCTCTCCAAGAAACTTTTCAGGACTAGGATGTCTGAGGGTGCTTCAGTACAGGAACATGTACTGAAAATGATGGAGTAGATAGAGAGACTCAATGGGCTAGGATTCAAGTTGGATCTTTAACTTAGCATTGATCTCATTCTCCAGTCATTGCCTGAATCTTTTTCTCCCTTCATCGTTAACTTTAACATGAATAGGATTGATGTTTTTCTACCATAACTCCTAAACTTGTTAAAGAGTGCTGAAGGGACTATACAGAAGGAAAAATCATCTTCTGTAATGATTGTTGGTCTGACCAACAAGAAAAGGAAGGCCATCCAGACACCCAATAACAAGAAGGTAAAGAAACCAACTATAGGTAATCAGATCACCAAGGCAGGCAAGGGCAAAGGCAAGAAGGATGAAAAAAATAGCAAATGCTTTCGGTGGACAGACATGTCACTGGAAAAGGAATTGCAAGGCAATTCTAAATGAAGGTATTTTTGTCATTGACTTAAATTTGTCTCTTATGAGATCCACATCATAGGTATTGGATACTGGATGCACATCTCTTATCTGCAATTCTTTGCAGGTACTAAAAAATAAAAGAAGAGTTGACAAAAGAGAGATCCAACTAAGGATGGGCAATGGAGCTATAGTTGCTGCTAAAGCTGTAGGGACTGCTCATCTTAATTTACCTTATGGGATAATTCTAGAGTTAACAGAGTGTTATTTTGTTCAAAAAATTATCAGAAATATTGTATTTATTTCCTGCTTAAACAATGTTGGTTACTCTTTGACGATAACTAGCATTTGGTGCTCTATTATCAATAATGATTTGATTATAACTAATGATTATTTGTTCAATGGGTTATATGTATTGGATACATGTAATGATGTAATGTAGGTTTCCAGTGATAAGACAAAAAAAGTGAATCCTGCTTAACTTTGGCATTGCAGACTTGGTCATATAGGAGAGAAGAGGATTTCTCGCCTATGTTCACATGGATATTTGAATTCATTCGAATTCAAATTATTTGATACCTGTGAGTCATGTCTCATGGAAAAGATGACCAAAGTTCCTTTTCATGGACATGGTGAAAGGACTGCTGAGCTTCTGGAACTCATATACACAGATGTATGTGGACCCATATCAATAGAAGCTAAAGGAGGATATCTTTATTTCATTTATTTTATTGATGACTTCTCTAGGTATGGTTGTGTGTATTTAATAAGATATAAATCACAAGTTTTTGAGAAGTTTAAGGAATATAAGAATGAAGTAGAGAAGCAGGCTGGTAAAAGTATTAAAACTCTTCGATCGGATCGAAGAGGTAAATACTTAAGTCTCGAATTCACTTCTTACATGAAGGACAATGGAATAATTTCTCAGTGGACTCCACCATATACGCTACAACATAATGGTGTATCTGAAAGGAGAAATAGGACCTTGTTAGATATGGTCCGTTCCATGATGTCTTTGTCAGAATTACCATTGTCTCTATAGGTACGCCTTAGAAATGAAGACGAACCCTGTGTTTACAAGAAGGTCAGTGGGAGCTCAGTGACCTTCTTAGTCCTCTATGTTGATGACATCTTACTCATTGGGAATGATGTAAGGATGCTGACATCAATGAAGTCTTGGTTGTCCAAGACATTCTCCATGAAGGATTTGGGAGAAGCATCCTATGTGCTGGTGATAAAGTGTTAAATTGATCATTTAAGGGCAACCATATGCATCATATTCATGTTTTTATCTGCAAAATAGCATGAAATGATAGATAATTGTGTAACAAGTCCAACGGTACCAATTTCATCAAATTCTGACTTAAAAACATCGTCATTTCATGTGATCAAAGGAGTGTAGCGCATTTGCGGTTTTTCGACAAAACCGAGATGAAATGAATAAATATGATGATATTTTTATGATAAAGCGCTAAATTATATTTATTTGATGTGAACAGGACATGCCGATGATGCAGTGCAGCTGGAGGAGTTTTCGGAAATTTGGGAGAGGTCTAGTGTGCGGATTTCAACTAAAACAAGGGTAAAAATACAATTTGATTCCTTCCTTCGCTGGAGTTTCCTAAAACCGACTATTTCCCTCCGTCTCTCCGATTTCCTAAACCTATCCCTTTCTTTATTTTAAAAAATCCTCTCTCTCTTGTTTTAGAAAGTCGAATCCTATTTCTTTTCCAATTTCCTCTTCTAAATCCTGTCCCTTCTCCAAGTCTCCCACATATCCTCCTCCTTGTCCAACTCAAACCCAGCACCTCTCCTCCTCCTCCTCTCTATAAATTCCCACAAATTCCTCTCAACCAGGATTCCCCCCCCCACGTTTTGGTTTTTCCCAGTTTTAATTCCTAGTCGGTTTTCCCTCTCTCTTCTATTTCCTCTCCCTCTCCACAGTTTTCCTTCCCGCAGCCCTCCGTCCCTCTCTCGGTTTCCCACACACCTCTCTTCTTAGCTCTCTTTCCAGCAGATTCCCTCTGGCCCTTATTCCCCTTTCTCGCAGCCTCTCTTCTCTTCCTCCCTCCACGGTTCCTCTCTCGGGTCCTCTCCGGTTCCCACGCACGGCAGCTCCAGTCTGCTGCAACCAGCCGCCAGCAACAAGCTGCACGTCCAACCAGCATCTCTGCACCTCCAGCAGGCCACCTGCAGCACCAGCAGCAAGGCTTTCTCCACACGCTCCACGTGCATGCAAGTGCCGCACCGCCGGTCTGAAGCCCCTCTCTCCAGCAGCTCCAGCAAGGTCACCCTTGCATGCAAACGCACCAACCTGGTGAAGCCTCCACGCGGTGAAGCAGAGCTTCCAGCCCCCTCCTGCAGCAGCCACGTCCCCAGCATCCCTCCACGCAGCTGCTTCCTTCAGCGACAGCACCAGCAGCAATCTGCACTCCTTCTCACCAGCGCCGGCAAGCCAGCAGCTGCTCCCACAAGCTGCAGTTGAAGTTGACAACAGTACCTTCAAGCACCAGCAACCACCTGCTGCCCTCCACCTGCATGTTTCCTCTAGCGCATGCAGGCATGCTTGGTGAAGCCTCCACGTGCAGCAGCTATTCACTGCTCTTCCCGAGTTCTTCCTTTTCCAACGAAGACCAGCAGAAGCTCCTCAAAGCCCCTATTTGCTGCATGTTGTTTACTTAATTCTTTTCCATTAATTATTTTTGTTAGCTTAGATAAGTGTCCGTACTGTTAAAAGGGTAGTAATTTATGAGAGTTTTGTTCAACTTTGATTTAGTTAATACTTATTTCTTAATTACATTAGGGGTGTTTGCTTGTTTACTTAGAATTAGTTTAATTAATTCGATTTCTTTTTAATTTTAGTTAAGTATCTTGTGTACGGTTTAATTAGGTAATTAATCATTTAGTATAATTAGTTAATTCAGGTTGTTGTTATTTTTAGAATAATTGAATTCTAGAGCATTAAAAATCATAAACAATCATCAATTTTTTTAGATTAAATAAATTTCAAAGTTTTCAAAGTTAAAAATTTAACTCCCTGTAGATCGACTCGGACTCACCACTATTAAATTTCCAAATTTTGATTTGAGTGAGCCGAATAAATTTAGATTGAACATTTTCATGTGTTTAACGACGCACAATTCGAAACGATCAGCTGGGCATAAGGATCTATCGTGATAGATCAAAGAGGATGTTGGGATTGTCCCAATCCATATACATGGATACTATACGCAGGAGGTTGCAGTTGAAAAATTTCAAAAGAGGTCTCATTCCTATGAGACATGGAATTTATCTATCTAAGGGCATGGTCTCTAGAACACCGGAGGAAGTAGAACACATGAGTCGGGTACCCTATGCTTCGGCTATAGGGTCGATCATGTATGCCGTGCTATGTACTCGCCCTAATGTGGCCAATGCTTTGAGCATTACTAGCAGATATCAGAGTGATCTAGGCGAAGAGCACTAGAAAGCAATGAAACGCATCCTTAAGTACTTGAGAATAACTAATGATCTTTTCTTACTGTATAGAGGAGAAGATGACTTGCAAATGAGAGCATATACAGACTCTAGTTTTCAGTCAGATTCGGATGATACAAAATCCATGTCTGGATTTGTGTTCATGTTAAATAGAGGAGTAGTTAGTTGGAAGAGTTCCAACAAGAAATGATTGCGGATTCAACGACAGAGGCAGAGTATATAGCTGCGGCTGAAGCTACCAAGGAAGTGGTTTGAATGAAGAAATTTATCTCGGAACTTGACATAGTTCCCAGTATATCGGCTCCCATCCCATTATTATATGATAATAATGGGGCCATCGCGCAGGCGAAGGAACCTCGGTCTCACCAAAGGTCGAAGCATATTCTAAGGCGCTTCCACCTGATTCGGAAGATTGCGGCAAGGGGAGATGTGATGGTAGAGCGTATACCATCAAAAGACAATATTGCAAATCTACTGACTAAGCCTTTGTCACATATTGTATTTGAGCGTCATCGAGAAAAGATGGGCCTCAAGACTATGGGCAATTGGCTGTAGTACAAGTGGGAGATTGTTAATTTTTTAGGTGTCCTACAGGCTAATTATGGGCCGTGTTGGCCCAATGTGTTGTACAATCTTGTTCAATAAAATTAAGTGGTAATTAGAGCGTAAACTTATAATATATAGATTGCTTTTCGTTGTCCCTAGGATATGTGGTTGTAAAGTCAATTTCGAGATGGGATCTCGAATGTTAGTTTGACTATATATGGACACATACCTTAAACTGTTCATGATTAGAGAGTAATAACTCTGGGACATTGATTACTTGTAAATCAGCACGTATGATGTATAAATGACCAATCTCACAGTCATAGATGCGGGGCAACGACACATATGTGTGGGTGTGCATGTTAGGAAGATGTTCACTGAACTGATCCGCTGATGGATCATTAGATGGTTAATTATACCTAATGTTAACTGAAGATCTATCTATCTCAGTAGTATTGTTGATCCTTTGACCTGAGATATTAATCAAGTCTTGCGTGAGGACTGGTGTTGTTTAATGTTTGGTTAAGTGACTTTAACTATAAGTCATGAAACATTGCATTAGTAGCCATATCGGGATACATGCGAAGACCGTTAATGATCAAAAGAGGATCGCTCACTGTCAGGTATATCACAGACAGTTAATGAGTCAAAACATAGACATTCCACTAAATCCCTGGCCAGGGTGATATCAATTCGTTTGGAACGAACGTGAAATTATTATGCAGGTCATGGTTAGACGACATGATTACTAGTGGTTTGACGAAACCATACCACACGATTCGATCGGACTCATAGAATGAGCGAGAGATTATAGCGATACAGTAACTGAAGACTTACAGATGCCAGACAGAGAAAAGATGAACTTGGCATTCTAGGAACATGCGGATTTGCTTGACCCAACGTGATAAAAAAAGTCTAAAACAAATTAAACAATTATTGGAAATAACTGGTTTAATTTACTTCTAATTAGATTAGAAGTTAATGGATCTTTAAACTAGAGTGATAATGGGCCTAGAGGATCACACACAAATAACTCTTGCAGAACATAATATTATTGTATACTAAAGTATTAAATTCTTTTGAGAAAAGAATTTATAAATGGCTTAAAAGTATAAATGTAATAATATAAATGGCATATATATAATATATGTATTATTAGGCTTGTTTGATAAATAAACTAATAATAATATATTAATATATAATATACCCTGAGGTTTACTTTAACTACGACAGTTAAAGAGAGGTTTGATTAAACGAGGCGGTTCAAGCTGCCGCCTTAACATTCCTATAAATAACCCACCTATTCTCCAACCCATAACCTAGTGAATGCTTTAATCCATTCCAAGGTTGGCCGTCAAGAGGATTAGGAAAAGTTGGACTCTTCCCAGGTTCTTGAGGCAAGAGGGTTGATAAAGTGTTAAATTGATCATTTAAGGGCAACCATATGCATCATACTCATGTTTTTATCTGCAAAATAGCATGAAATGATAGATAATTGTGTAACAAGTCCAACGGTACCAATTTCATCAAATTCTGACTTAAAAACATCGTCATTTCATGTGATCAAAGGAGTGTAGCGCATTTGCGGTTTTTCGACAAAACCGAGACGAAATGAATAAATATGATGATATTTTTATGATAATGCGCTAAATTATATTTATTTGATGTGAACAGGACATGCCGATGATGCAGTGCAGCTGGTGGAGTTTTCAGAAATTTGGGAGTGGTCCGGTGTGCGGATTTCAACTAAAACAGGGGTAAAAATACAATTTGATTCCTTCCTTCGCTGGAGTTTCCTAAAACCCACTATTTCCCTCGGTCTCTCCGATTTCCTAAACACATCCCTTCCTTTATTTTAAAAAACTCTCTCTCTCTTTTCGTTTTAGAAAGTCGACTCCTATTCCAATTTCCTCTTCCAAATCCTGTCCCTTCTCCAAGTCTCCCACATATCCTCCTCCTTTTCCAACTCAAACCCAGCACCTCTCCTCCTCCTCCTCTCTATAAATTCCCACAAATTCCTCTCACCCAGGATCTCTCCCCACGTTTTTGTTTTTCAGAATTCCTAACCTTCTTCCCCTCTCTCGGTTTTCACTCTTTTGTTCCAGCACCCTCTCTTTCTCTTCCTTTCCGGTTTCCCTTTCTCTCTCCGTAATCTTTCTCTCTCTCTTCTATTCCTCCCTGCAGCCGGTCCTTCCTCCCTTTCTCTTCTCTTCCACTCTCCCACGTCTCTTTCTTTCGGTCACTCCTCTCTCCTCTGTTCTCTCTCGATCTTCCCTCCACGCAGCACCAGCAGATTCCCTCTCTCTTTCTCCTCCACACAACCTCCCTCCGCAGTCTCTCTCGGCCTCTCTCTCTGGTTCCTACGCATACCCCACGCTGCACTCTCAGCTGCAACAACAGCCTCCACGTCAAGCTTCCAAGTGAAGACCTCCAGCACCAACACCAGCAGCTCCACGACGGGCTTCCACCAACCACCTTCCAGCAGCAACGTGCAGCAGTCCAAGCTTTTCCCCACGCCAACCAGCCTGCTAAGTGTTCACGGCAGCACCTCCCACGCAGCAGCTTCCAAGGCTCTTCCACGCATGCAGCAACGCAGCTCCAGCCACCAGCACCAGCCACCAGCACCAGCACCAACACCAGCCGGCAGCATCCACCCCCACCTGCCAGCAGCAGCTTGCTTCCCAGCAGTGGTCCACTGCGCCACCCCCCTTTTCCTAGTGGACCACTGCACCGGCAGACCCACAGATTTTGTTGTGTTGCCCTTTTTATTTCCCCCATTAGCATAGTCTTTGTTCTTTAATTAGGGGTAGTGTTAGTATTATTTAGTTAGTTTTTGGTTATTTAATTAAGAATAGCTCTTGAATAGTTGTTGTGTAATTAATTATTAGTTGATAATTAGGTTATTTGATTCATGACAATTAATGATTTATACATTTAAGAGTTTGTCTTTGATGTTGTAATTTTCTTTGTCGTGCTTATTTCTTAATTGCGTTTGTGTTTAATTTCTGAAAAAAAAAAGAAAAGATAGAAAAAGATTTGTTTACTTTATATAATTATATTTTTAGGTAATATTAGTTAATTTAGTTTTAGTTTAATTAAGTAATTAGTTTATTTCAAATTCTCACTTATTTTTAGATTAACTAAAGTCCAAAGTTTTCAAAATTAGAATCTTAACTCCCTGTGGATCGACTCGGACTCACCGCTATTAAATTTTCAAATTTTGATTTGAGTGAGCCGGATAAATTTAGATTGAACGTTTTCATGTGTTTAACGACGCACAATTCGAAACGATCAAGGGTTTGTGCGGGTTTTGGAGAAGGAGAGCTCCGTCGCTGCAAGGGTTGGTGTGGATTAAGCTCTAGAGGCCGGACGTTTGTGCGGCTCAAAGTTTCATGGAATTCGGCATCGATTTTCATAGGATAACATATTCTGTGCAAAGTGATAAATCTCGTGTGATTTATTTAGATCGTTTTTGTTGCATCAATCGAAACCCAAACCAGTTTGGAAAATTGTTTTATGTTCTTCCGCTTCTGTGATTTTCCGGGGGTTACGACCAAACTCAATAGATTCATCGGAGAAAGCATAGGAGATGCCCAAGCGACAGAGAATCTCCTCTTCCTGAACTCCGGCAAGCGACTGGAATACTCAAGTAAACGCAGGAGGAAGTTTGTCTTCCCCCAAATCTTGCTTTTCTAGGGGAAAGACAAGCAAGCTCAATGACTCTTTGTCCCGCTTGGGATATCGAGAGGCACGAAAACGATCGGCCATGATGATTGACTAGGCACATCATCCAAAGCCGAAGTGATGCACCCCATCATGATGGCTTAATGCACCTCATCATCCATAAGATGGCGCCACGTACACAACCAATATGCCCGGGATTGTTCGGGGAGTGCGAATAGCAATGGGACGTCATCTCCTTCCTTAAGCGGGCGTCTTCTCGAAGTACAACCAGCACCCTGTTTCCTGTGCCTGTGGGTCTTATTGACCATCCTTGGGCTTCCCAGTCAATGTCACTCCCACATTCGAATTTCGAATATGGGAGTGAAGTGATGAGCGGTGATTGAGATCAGGCCCAATCATACTCAACTAGCTGAAGGCCCAAGGGCCCGTAGCCCACAAGTTGTCCGTAAAGGTGCCACGTGACTTCTCCGGATACCTCGACAAGCAAGCTACAAGCTGGGACTCAGAATGTATTGGCCCTGGTTCCCAAGAGAGCTAAGCCTATGAGGACCAACATCTCAATCGGTAGTCTTCGAGATCACCGGCGTCTCAGTCGAGTCTCCTAAGTGCCGAGAGGGGCCTATCCTCTCGGTAGCCCAGAGCCTCCACTTCAATTGGAAGAGGCTGATTCCCTAGACTTAAAGGCCATTGCCTCCCGACTTCCCGAGAGAGTGGAGGCCCCAAGGGTCGATCCATAACTCCACCCCTCCATTAGGTGGATCTCGCGGTCTAACAGCGTAACCATCCATCTAAGGTAGGTCCCTACGATATGCTCCCTCTATCACAAGAGGAAATCCCTCCTTCTAACCTGAAATCCCACAATCCTCTCGATCAAAGGGTATGGATCATGGGCCAATTAATTCCACGAGGGTAACAGCCCCCATGATGCCGCACGTATAGGGGATTATATATACTCCATCCTCTCTCCTGAAGAAGGTACGTCTAATGCTACACTGAACCCTAGAGAATTCTCTTTGTCCTCACGAACTTGACTTAGGCATTGGGGGTCTTGCTCCCTAAGAGAAAGGGGGACTTCTGACGTCTCATCTTCCTCTTGCAAGCTCTATCATGGGTGTTTCTAGTTTTACAAATTTTATTGAGTAGCCAGAGATCTGATCAAATGGTCACCGTCGCCTGACGAGTTTTTAACTGCTATATTCGTATTTCTAGTTTTACAAGTCCTTTTCCACGAACAAATGAATTTAAAGGGCTCCTCACAATTCCTACTTGAGTTTCAAGGCAAAATGAAGAGAAAGAAAAAGAGAAAAATGAAAAGGGGAAGTGAGAAGGAAATATTAATTAATTTGTCAAATGATTCAAATTACGCCTTTTACTGATCCTTAAACCACTGATTTCAAAATCATAAGAATTCACTATTCCTTGAGAACCCAATATCTGGATTGTAGGATACCATGAGGTATGTACTCCTAAGATTTCATGGGTGGTGAAGGATGGTGTTCTACTCAGGGAATCAGAGTATTCGCAATGGCTTAAAGCTGTCGCAAATACTAAAAAAGCCATCGCGAATAATATTTGTGATGGTTAAATCGTCATCGCTAAAAGCCCGATCGCAAAGACTTAGCAAGAAGTTATAGGAACGCCATCACTAATAGTGTCGATTATTAGCAACGGATATAATTTAGCCGCCACTAATACTTAAATACTAACGATGGCTAGAATCGTAGTTGTCGCTAATAGTCCAATATTAGCGACGGACATGATTAAATCCGTCGCTAATATTAGACTATTAGTGAGAGCTAATAAGAAAGCCATTGATAAAATGGACTATTAGCGACAACTCTCTATGAAGTCATCGCTAATAATTTTTTTATTTTATATATAGAGCCTATAATCTAAAAATGTCACTAAATATCAAGAACCTTTATTATTATTATTATTATTATTATTATTTAGAGTATAATAGTTAAATACTTACATAATTATTTTATTAGTTAGGATAACTAATTACACTCTAAGCATATTAGTTGAATACATAGCTATGCTATATTTAACTAAGCTTATATTAGCTTTAAACTAATAATGACTAGTTAAAAATATACTTGACTGCATATTGAGTAACATTATATTTAGTTAACTATGATTGATATATTTAAGTTCACTAATATTCTTACTTAAATATATTTAACTATATTTATATAATATATTTCGTTAGTATAACTATATTTATATTAAAAAACTTTAGATAATATATTGTGTACTTAATTATGTAACTTAACTATATATTTAACTATACCATACTAAGTTAATTATCTTTAACCGTTTATTAGGTAGAAGTTATATTTAACTATATTTAATGAAAAATAATATGATAAATATTAGTTATATTATTATAACTATATTCGAAATATTAAGTAAAATATTCTGATTATAATTTATAACTAACATTAGTACAATATTAGCTATAAGTATGTTAAATATAAGTTTAATATATAAAATTATAAGCGACGGAAAATAACTGTCCCAATTAATACTATTATTGGTCACAATTTTTATGCAACCGTCGCTTATAATATCATTAGTGACGACTTTTTTTAGTCGTCGCGAATAATATTGTAATAATGATAATTTTTCCGTAGCATCGCTAATAATATTATAATAGCGACAGACAACATTTTAACGGTCATTAATAATTTTTAAATTGTGACAATTTTTGTGAAGCCGTCGTTAATAATATTATTGACGACGACTATTTTTAGTCGTCAAGAATAATATTATAACAGCGACAATTTTTCTGAATAATTCTATAATAGCGATGATTTTTTTATAACCGTCGCTAATAATAGTGGTTGGCAACAAGGTGCGGCTAATACGAAGATTTGTACTGGTGTAATTTTATTTCCTTGCAACCCATGCTCTGCAGATCAACAAGCCCGCTACAAAATGAGCAGCTGTGTTAATAGGTCCACATCTCGTCATGAATATTACAACATTGATACGTGCTGGAAAGTAATGTTTGTTGCATTGCACCTAGTAATATAGTCCCAACGGATAAGACGACAGTGCAGGAAGTTTGTCTCATTTTTTTCTCTAATTTTTTTGTTGGATTTTTTATTTTTTTTGAAACGTCCGATCAAAATCTGACAGTACGTCCGAAAAATTTGGGTACTCTGAGTGAGTCGATTGTATCTTTTTTATGAAAGAAGTAATTTTCTTTTACATATAAATCAAGGTGCATACTAAAATTTTCTTGTTAAAAAAAACATACAGTCAATTGGAGGCGACCCAAATTTTCTAAATGTACGGTCGAAATTTTAATCAAATGTTCCAAGGAAATTTAAAAACATCCGATTAAAAAAACATAAAACAAGCTTACGTACTGCCGGGATCGGACGGTATTGCCGCGCGCGTGCAGTGTGGTAAGCATTACTCCGCTGAGGATGCATCTCCCTGTCACCTAAGCACATGGGCGTGGACTGGGCATAGGTGATTTGGCCGAGATTGACCTCGGTGAAGTTCCCGGCGGGCCATCGGCCTCTTCCCCAGTGTGAATTTTCCGTGCGTCTACTTTTATTGCATGTGGGAGAAAAACAAAATCTCGCGTATCAGATCGTTTCATGTCTGTGATGGTTCAACCAATCTCTACATGTCATAATTTCTTATTAACAATGTCAAAACAAAAACTGTAACACAAGTTTACCATGTGGGTAAGTGAATCGGCTTGACGTTCAAATAATTTCCTTCTGTAGTACATTGTGAATTGTGATGAAGATCAGAGGCGTCATACCCTCGGTCGTAATTCGCCCTATCATATATGATATATTGTTAAGTCCTCAACACAACAGGGAGTAGGAGATCCAAGCGCGCGTACCGTCTCTCTCTTTTGGTAGTGCTGTCGCATAGGCAATTTCATATTGTTGTGGTGGTGGTGGTTGAGAAGTTAAATAGCAAGTCACAAGTGATGGAAAACAAAAGCGAATCTTTCTACAGGAAAGCAGGATCCCAGTGTAGCCGATTGTTGAACTTGATGCTCTTCTAACCTCAATACGAAAAATGGAAACTATCACAGTATATATAGGTTTTATGTACACGCACTCTAATGGTTCCAAATGATCGGAAAGGCTCCAATTTTTTAGCTAGGACCACCGCATATATGTTGATGGTGGGAGTTCCTTTCGCTTTTTAACCAAGGTGATCTTATAATCCCTTCTTTTATGGTACTGCAGTACTGCTCAAGTTCTCATCAATGCAATCAGTAAGAAACCTAAGCTCACCCTCTTTCTCCTTGCGTCGGCAATACTAGTCCATCGGGAATTTCACGAGGCATCTCGCACCGTGCTGGTGTGATGCTTATTAGCAACTCTTATGTAGTGGAACTTGTGTGGTGTGGACAAGTAGAAAGGAACAAAGGCCACTAAGAGGCACAATGATACAGACGAGCAATGTTCACCGCAGGTGTCGCGCGGAGACAACGGAGAAGACTCGGCCAACATTTTATTGTGACGGAACCTTTAGTTTAATCGTCTTCCCATATTAGTTTAATCGCCTTCCTTTTCTCCGCACCACTATAGAGAATGTGCTAATGCCGGCTACCGAATTCTTTGACAAAATTAACCCACGGAAGAATCGCGATCCCCGCCCATCATGCATCAATCGATGTCATTCTCAGTCCCAAGCAAACAGCTGCAAAGGCAGGAGGGAAGACATCCTCATGGTTTGGCTAGCTTGGCCCCTGGTCCCCCATATGGCGAGTAATGCCAGACATGCCAAGGTGGCGGCACCATGCACGGTCCCCATCGGGGAGTTTTACCAACCCTTCGCACCCAGACTTCCCAACTTGGACTCCCTCTCTTTCTCCCTGGCGCATCCGCTTATCTATGTTAGTATCTCTAATTATTTATTATTTTTGGTGATAAACCCAAATTAATGGCTCTAAACAAGACGTTATTGTATTACAAATCTTAGAGAGGGCGTTGATTTTGTCTTATAGTTATCGCTAGAAATTTTCATGAAGCTCTTCCATCACCAATGTATCTTCATGTATTCAGGACTCAATGGCGATACTTTTTACTAAGTTTAACACAAGCTCAAATTTTGCCATTGGGTGTGCGTTATCTTGTTGTAACAAGTTTTTCCCTACTTATGTTATACGCACAAGAAAAATAAACCCCGCTCAATTTCAAACCCGTACGGCGATTAGTCACCAAACATGCATGTCACCGTCACGAATAGGAAAAAGTTTCAATAATTGAATATGTTATTAAAACAAAGGGACTCAGAAAATACGTTTTTAAATATCCCATTATATGCGCGCGCTCTCTCTCTCTCTTGCACGCCAGTGTTTGTGTTCCCTCTATGTTGACTAGTCATGTACTGCTCACATGAAACATGAACGAAACATCACTGATACTTCCACGTCGCGTCTCTCATACGGATGTAACGTGGGAACGATGAGTGCTGCATCCAAATTCCTGCTCGCTCTTTAGCCTAGGCATAATCCTCACCATCACAGCTCAAAAGTGCCCACTATAAATATGGTGAACTAACCTAATCAATCTCTGGGATGCGGGAGGGCACTGATATCTCTTGCAAGCAACAAATTGCTTGGCTGCACACTTGGCCGGCAAGCACTGGAACTTTTGTTGCACCCACCACTGCTGTCATCAGTCACCTTACATGGCTACAAGGGTCGACGTCATTGGCATCCTACTGCTCCTCTTTCTGTCAACTTGTGCCTCGTCTACAACCAGGGTAGCGCGGTCCGTTAACCCCCCAGGCGGTGGGGATCTCATCGACCTGGGGGAGACGCGGCCTCCAAGATGGCCGATAACGAGACCAGGGCATGGCTTCACAACCGCCGATGCGCTCAAATCCTCGGGCCCTGATAATGGCGGGGCAGGCCTGTGAACTCAGCCATGTGATGCATAATATGATTTCAATTAGGAAAATGCTAGGCAGACCAGAAATATTTTCCCACTTTCTTTACCTAGCTGATGTGGGTGCATGGGATAAATTTTCATTGTTAACTCAATAGTTTTGCAAAGATGTCCCTCAATCTGGGTCCTTCCTTTAAGGGGTTAAGGGGTGTAGAGACATAAAAATAACAAATCGTTTTAGTCTCACTTCGGATATTATAATAATAGGTGTGTACTTATAAAAATAATGTAATCACTCTTCTCAACGAAGATCTTTTTTTAAGAAAAGGGACAAAATTCTACCTTCGCTCTAAAGATAACACCTTGAGAGAGGCATGTAAATTTTCACACATCCACGATGGTGCCGTCTGTAAGAACTAAACAAAAAGTCATTAATTTGTCAGAATACTGTCACTCGACTTAATCTGTCTAGTAGCTCAAAGGGAGTCCGCACATGTCCACTTTCATTGGAGTTCTGTGTAGAGACATAAAAATGACAAATAATTTTAGTCCTACATCGGATGTTGTGATAATAGGTATGTACTTATAAGCAGAGGGCAACCTCTTTTCTCAGCGAGGACCATTCCTAAGGAAAATGATAAAATCTCACATCCGTTTCCGGGACAATACTTCGGAGAAGATACGCAAATTTTTATGCATCCACGATGAATATGACAAAAAGTTCTAAATATTGAGAAAATGAAAATTAATAATTAATTAATAAATGTATATAAAACATGGGAGACCTTGACAAATCAATGAAACAAATATGTGCCTTCCACTTGCAGGAAAAGTAGTTAAAAACATGGATCATTATAAATCACATTGAACAAGGCCGGATAATATGCCAATTTATTATCAGGAAGCCGACCCAACCCAAGAAACCACTCACAAGAAGGTCGATCACCGTGGAGATCAATCTAACCCAAAAAGGCAATTAAGAATTGTAGAAGAAGAGGAAGAAAACACTGGAGAATATTTTGTGAATGTTGTTGTGCCCTTTACGAATAGGCACTACCCCTTCTTATATGGTGACTGTGGATTACAAAGAATAATAAGGACACTGCCATTACAGGTGTATCAGTGGTAGGTCTGACATCAATGATATGGAAGAATATTCTGTCAGTATATTGGCAAGGCTGTTACAGCAGGGCTGTTACAGCAAGCACCCAGACACACATGGTGTGAACAATATACAATTATCAAACTTTATAATTCCTTAACACCCCCCCTTAAATCTAGGGGATTAGAAATCACATTGAGTTTGGAAAGGAGTGTGTTAAACCATGGAGCTCATAATGCCTTGGTAAATATGTCAGCTACTTGCATATCTGTATGAATAAAATGAACTTGAATTTCTTGCTTGGAAACTTTGTCTCGAACAAAGTGGTAATCTACTTCAACATGCTTTGTTCGGACATGAAAAACTGGATTGGCTGCTAAATAGGTAGCACCAAGATTATCACACCAGAGAATAGGAGATTGGGTTTGAGAGACATTGAGTTCTCGAAGCAAGGACTGCAACCAAGTGACTTATGTAGTAGCATTGACCAGTGATTTGTACTCTGCCTCTGTACTTGAACGAGCCACAGTGGATTGCTTGCGAGAGCTCCATGAAATAAGAGTTGAACCAAAAATACAGCATATCCACTTGTGGATTTTCTATCAAGTGAATCACCAACCCAGTCAACATCACAATAGGCATTAATTGATAATTGGGAAGCCGGTTGAATGAGAAGTCCAAAGTTAGGTGTTCCTTTGAGATATATGAGGATTCGTTTAACAGCAGTCCAATGAGTTTCCGATGGAGCTTTCATAAATTGACAAACTCTGTTAACAACATAAGAAATTTATGGACTAGTGACTGTAATATACTGAAGAGCACCAACTATGCTGCGATAAAATGATGGATCAGCCAAAAAATTTTCTATCTCATTGGAAAAATCAGTACTCGGGGTAATTAGTGTGAACTGGTTTAGAATCAATCATAGATGCTCTTTGAAGTACACTTAGAATGTACTTATGCTGGGAAAGTAAGAGACCATTATAAACCGGAAGAGCTTCAATGCCAAGAAAATAATGCAATGGACCCAAATCCTTCAAAGCAAAAGTCCGTCCCAGCTGAGAAATAACATGACCAATAGCTTCTGAATTGGTGCCAATAATAATTATATCATCAATATAGACTAAAATATAAACGATCTGATTGTGTTGATAATAAATAAACAGAGAAGAATCTGTTTTAGAAGGAGAGAACTGAAGTTCCATCAGGCGGACAAAGAGACGTTTAAACCAGGCCCTTGGAGCTTGACGAAGACCATAGAGAGACTTCCGTAATTGACAGACATAATCTGGATGATTACTATCAAGAAAACCTTGTGGCTGCTTCATGTAGACAATTTCTTCTAAATCTCCATAGAGAAAAGCATTAGAAACATCAAATTGCTTAATAGGCCATCTGTAAGTCAAGGCTAGGGTGTGAATTAAATGAATGGTAGTTGGTTTTACCACAGGACTGAAAGTTTCATGGAAATCAATGCCTACTTGTTGTTTATAACCCCGAGCAACTAGCCTTGCCTTAAATCGATCAATGGTGCCATCAAATTTTTCTTTTATTTTATAGACCCACTTTGAGTCAATGATATGCATATCTGGTGTTGGAGGAATAAGAACCCAAGTTCCATTGGTGATAATAGCATTAAACTCATCATCCATAGCTTGGCGCCATCTGAAATCTTTCTGTGCATCGGTAAAAGAGGTGGGCTCATGAACAACACTACCTTGAGCTGTAGAGGGATGTGGAATAATAGCTGAAAATACCTTTGGTTTTCAGGTGCCATCTCTAGTTCTAGTGATCGTAGGATGACAGGATGTGGAAGGAGGCAAAGGAATAGCAGAGAAGACGGATGGATTAACAGGATCTGCAGAAGGTGAAAAAAGATGAGCAGGTGGAGATGGTGAACTATGGGAAATAGATGGTGAGGAGATAGGAATTGAAGAACAAGATCGATTAGGAATAGGTAAAATGACACCAGATGGTGGAGAAGGGAGTATAAAAGTAGGAGAGTGAGATTTTTCTGTAAAGGGAAAACGGTGCTCATAAAAAATGACATGTAACGATCCGCCACCCTATAATCGGGGATCTGATTACTAAATGGGTACCGAATCATTAATTTGGAACCAAACCAGGATCTAAGTAAGTCTGGGAAATAAATAATCAACTAAGCTAAACATTCACATCGCATTGAATTGAAGGGAAAATGCAGAAATTAAAAGTTATTACAATGCGACTCGATACAGCAAATAATTACATACTCCAACATAAAAGAACTGATTATATATACAGGCCAGAAATAAAGATAACAACTACGTCGGGGCATACCCCGGAACAACAGTCGACGACGCACAAAACTCAGCCGCACAACTCTCGCTAGGTCTGTGTAAGGACTGAGGTTTCGGGTTCTGTTTTCGGGTCGGGTTCGGGTCGGATCCCTTGGTTTGGACCCTGTGGGGGGTCTTGAGATTCCTGGCTGAATGGCGTCAGCACTGCTCGACGCCTTTCAAAAGGCGTCAGGTTGTGTAGACGCCATTTAGGTCTGTCGGTTGTTGCGCCACGTGGGCGGGTTTCGGGCCGCGAGAGTACGGCCCCGGTCACATCGTCTGAACGGCGTCCAGGTTGGCCGACGCGATTCAGACTGTGACCTCTGAGATGTCAGGGTGCGGCGCCAGAGCGTTGTCAGTACGGCCTGTCCTGTCGTCTGAACGGCGTCCACGATGGGCGACGCGTTTCAGACCGCTGTCAGTACGGCCCGTCCTGTCAGACTGATAGGCGTCTACCTCGATCGACGCGTTTTAGCAGGATTCAGATTGACTTCGCGAGCCTCTCCTTCTTTCCCTCATTTTCGCCTTCACTCTCTCTCTCTTCGCCCTATCCGACTCTCTTCTTCCCCTTCCCTTCCTCTTCTTCCTCTTCCAATCACTCCATAGCCTCCTTACCACTCACCTCTACCTCCACCACCTCCTTCGCGGCGTTCCCTTCTCCGGACGGCGGCCGACGTCCCGGCGGAGTGGCGGCGTCCTCGAGGGTACCGGCGGCGGTCTGCGGTGCGGCGGGTCGGCGGCGAGGAGCTTGGAGGAGTTCAAGAACCGGTAGGGGGACGAACCTTGCATGTGTTGCTCATGACTTTCCTTGGCATGGCATGATGTGTTTTGGGTTAGATTGAGCATGTTTAGGGGGTGTCCTTGTGGGTATGGCCGTGCTTATGAACGTAGATTTGTAGCATGCGTGTGGTGGATGGTTTCCTCTACCTTCCCCTTCTATTTTGGGGCTTTTTCGGGGTGTTTGGGGTTAAGGGTGAGACCCTCGGGTTGAACCAGGAAACCTGGTTTCTGGCGCTAAATGGCGTCGTGCCTGGTCGATGCCTTTCCGAAAGACGTCGGGTCAGTACGACGCGTTTTAGGGCAGAAACCTCCATGTTCGAGGTTTCCTGAATTAGGGGTTCTGGCGATAAATGACGTCATGGATGGAGGACGCCTTTCAGAAGGACGTCGAGCCATCATGACGCCATTTAGGCAGGAAATGCCCCCGTTTAAGGGTTCTGCAATCTGGATTTCTGGGTTGAATTGCGTATGGCGACCCTGACGCGTTTTAAACGGCAGCTTCACTGGTGGACGCGTTTTAAGGGATAATCTGGCTTTTAATGAACCTGTCTGAGAGTCTTGAATGGCGTCGACCTCGGTCGACGCAATTCAAGACAGGAATGCTTAACTCTGGTTATCTGATACATGTTTCGCGGTGGGATGATTCAAATGCATGCTTTGAGTTGTATACTGAGACTGAGGACTTCTGCATGAATGAGATTTCATCATCTATGTGTGTGTGCTTCAACTGTACGCTGAGACGGAGGTTTACTGTACGAATGAAATCATGTTGTGTGTGTGTGCCTATACGATTATGGATTCGGAATGACTATGGTTTCCGTTTGTCACCATGGACCGATGGGGACAGGGTCATGGTGTCTGTGAGCTGTACCGGTGGGAGAAGGGGTACATGTTGTGTTTTACCTTTGGCTGAAGAAAGCAGGATCGCCTTGAGCCCGACGGGCCGGAGTAGCCGGTGTGCTATCCGAGGGGTCGCTGTTTGTCTTCAGCGGGTCGGAGTTTCCCTTGTTTGTCGTGGCAGCTTCCGACGTGTTTCTTGCTGTGGAGCTGGTGGTGGTACTGGTGGGAGTTGGTTTACCCTTTAGCCATTGGGCCTGATGTGACCTTTGATCAAGGTTACGAGTGGTACCCTTAGCCCTTTGGCCTGACGCAGCCCGGGAGAGTTGGGTTTGTGGGTAGTTCCTGTAGCTTCGGCTTGACGGGGGTTCGCCGGTCCCCAGGGCCCTCCTGAAGCGCTGAGGCCTAGCGTGGAGGGAATCCGGACGGTAGGACAGTAGTTTAGACTGCTTGTGTGCACACGTAGCTGGCAGTGGCGGTACACTGGTTCCAGCTAGTCCTAGTTTGACTCACTGCCTCACCCTACAGTGCCCCGGAACACTGTAGGGGTGGACAGGCGTGAGTAGTGGTGGTAGTGTTGGGAGGCGACGTTTGGCTTCGGTCGACAGTGTGGTTCAGTCGCTTCGTGGACTTTGGCTATGAGACGTGACTTTGTGTTGGGTTCTTCGGGTTGCTTAGAATGGTTCTTGCTACACTGCTTACCGTGCGTTTCATATCAGAGTTGGGTGCTATGTTTACTGCTTTACTTAATTGCCATATATTCCTATTGTTACACTTGTGGGTGTGTGAGTGGGAGGCTGGGGATCGGATGATCCCTACTGAGCTCATTTCTGGTGTGGCTCACTCCCTGCGGTTTCAGGTGTGGACCTCGAGGCGAGCGGAAGCGTGGTGTCTTCTTGGTGTGCGGACCAGCAGCTGTCTTAGTTCCGGGGTATGCCCCGATGTTGTTGTACTTCCTTATGCCTGTACTTATTTAATTGTTGGACATGTAATTATTGTTGGACTGTATACGGACCTTATTATTTTCTTTCCTGCGCACTTGCTTACCTTGTAGTCCGTGTGATTGTAATATTTAGCTTTGTTTAGCACTTACTCCTCCAGACGTGTTGTGTGAGATCCGGGTGTGAACCCGCAGTTAATGAGCCGACATCCATTTAGTGACCGGGCCTCCGGTCATAGGATGGCGGGTCGTTACAGTTGGTATCATAGCTCAGTCTGGTCGAGTATGTGATAAACTGGGTTAGATATTATAGTCCAACAATAAGTGCGAGTCTGTACAGGCGATGGCTGCTGGTGTAGATTGATAGGATTTGACGTGTTTTGGTTCGATTTGCGTGTTGTGGGGCAGCGATGGCGCCGAAGCGGAGAGCTCCGGTGGCTCGGGATGCGAGAACAGATGGTGGTGGTTCGAGGGCAGAAGGTCATAATGTGGATCGCTTTATGGAAGCTATGATTGGGGCTATGTCTAGATATCAGCAGGGAGATGGGAGTGAGGGGTCCAGTTCCCGAGGTGGCCAATCCACGGTGGTGGAGCGATTCTTGAAGCTGAAGCCCCCTTCTTTCACGGGTCAACCTGTTCCAGATGCGGCAGCTCAGTGGGTAAAGGAGGTGGAGAAGGGGTTTGATGTCCTAGAATGTGCTGAGAGTGACAAGACCTTGTTGGCAACCTACTTGCTGAAGGACGATGCTTATGATTGGTGGGTTACCATCAAGGGGTTGATGTATCCAGATAGGCCTTTGAGAGAGATTCCCTGGGAAGGCTTCGTGAGAGAGTTTAGTGGACAGCACTTTCCGAGGCACGTTCGTAGGGCCAAGGAAAGGGAGTTTATGGAATTGGTGCAGGATGGTATGTCAGTTCTAGAGTACCAGATGAAATTTGTAGCTCTGGGAAGATTTGCCCCACACATATCTGAGCGTGAGGACCTTAGGACAGAGAAATTTGTGGATGGACTTCGGCATGATCTGAGAGAGTTTGTGGCGGCCCATTGTTGTAAGGATTTGACATCAGCGGTTCAGTGCGCGGCAGCAGTGGAGATGCAGTTCCAACACACGGCGAGGGAATCGGAGCATTCGGCACAGGGGAAGCAGCAGAGCAGGGATAGATCGACAGCCTTTTCGTCAGGTGATCCGAGTTCCTTCGAGGTTGAGTTCCAGGAGGTACCTTATGATGAGGATGAGGATGGTTTGGTTCACCAGATGGAGTCAGAGGTCGGCTGGCAGCAGGAGGCGAGGCAGGGCGCTGCAGATCGTTGTCCCCGATGTAGCAGGTTTCATGGCAACCGGATATGTCCCTTGATCACTGGAAGCTGTTTCGCCTGTGGTTGGAAGGGACATCTCGCGAGGAATTGTCCCCAGAAGAACCAGGCAGGTCAGGGACCGAGCGGTTAGTGAGTGTTCGAGGTGTGATTGGAGTCGCGTCTACTTGTGGAGGTCCGAGAGGTTGTGCTAGGAGAGCACTTTTATTTTGTCTTTTTCAGAGGTGGGTGTGAACTCGTGTGGCACTTGTATGTATTTGGGTTGGTGGAGAAATCGGTTTTGTAATTTGTGCCTTGTTAGTGTGTGGATATTTTAATCTATCGGCTTATGTCAGAATTGAGAATCTTAGTTAGCTTGACGTGGATGTGTTGGAACCCTGTGTGGGTGATTGGTGAGAATGATTGCTGTTATTGATGTGTGTCGGCGTGTGATGGTCAGCCGAGTTGAGCATTGAGCGGTTGCAATTTCGAGGACGAAATTCTTTTAAGGGGGGGAGAATGTAAGGACTGAGGTTTCGGGTTCTGTTTTCGGGTCGGGTTCGGGTCGGATCCCTTGGTTTGGACCCTGTGGGGGGTCTTGAGATTCCTGGCTGAATGGCGTCAGCACTGCTTGACGCCTTTCAAAAGGCGTCAGGTTGTGTAGACGCCATTTAGGTCTGTCGGTTGTTGCGCCACGTGGGCGGGTTTCGGGCCGCGAGAGTACGGCCCCGGTCACATCGTCTGAACGGCGTCCAGGTTGGCCGACGCGATTCAGACTGTGACCTCTGAGATGTCAGGGTGCGACGCCAGAGCGTTGTCAGTACGGCCTGTCCTGTCGTCTGAACGGCGTCCACGATGGGCGATGCGTTTCAGACCGCTGTCAGTACGGCCCGTCCTGTCCGACTGATAGGCGTCTACCTCGATCGACGCGTTTTAGCAGGATTCAGATTGACTTCGCGAGCCTCTCCTTCTTTCCCTCATTTTCGCCTTCACTCTCTCTCTCTTCGCCCTCTCCGCCCTCTCCGACTCTCTTCTTCCCCTTCCCTTCCTCTTCTTCCTCTTCCAATCACTACATAGCCTCCTTACCACTCACCTCTACCTCCACCACCTCCTTCGCGGCGTTCCCTTCTCCGGACGGCGGCCGACGTCCCGGCGGAGTGGCGGCGGTCTGCGGTGCGGCGGGTCGGCGGCGAGGAACTTGGAGGAGTTCAAGAACCGGTAGGGGGACGAACCTTGCATGTGTTGCTCGTGACTTTCCTTGGCATGGCATGATGTGTTTTGGGTTAGATTGAGCATGTTTAGGGGGTGTCTTTGTGGGTATGGCCGTGCTTATGAACGTAGAATTGTAGCATGCTTGTGGTGGATGGTTTCCTCTTCCTTCCCCTTATATTTTAGGGCTTTTTCGGGGTGTTTGGGGTTAAGGGTGAGACCCTCGGGTTGAACCAGGAAACCTGGTTTCTGGCGCTAAATGGCGTCGTGCCTGGTCGACGCCTTTCCGAAAGACGTCGGGTCAGTACGACGCATTTTAGGGCAGAAACCTCCCTGTTCGAGGTTTCCTGAATTAGGGGTTCTGGCGATAAATGACGTCATGGATGGAGGACGCCTTTCAGAAGGACGTCGGGCCATCATGACGCCATTTACGCAGGAAATGCCCCCGTTTACGGGTTCTGCTATCTGGATTTCTGGGTTGAATGGCGTCTTGCGACCCTGACGCGTTTTAAACGGCGGCTTCACTGGTGGACGCGTTTTAAGGGATAATCTGGCTTTTAATGAACCTGTCTGAGAGTCTTGAATGGCGTCGACCTCGGTCGACGCGATTCAAGACAGGAATGCTTAACTCTGGTTATCTGATACATGTTTCACGGTGGGATGATTCAAATGCATGCTTTGAGTTGTATACTGAGACTGAGGACTTCTGCATGAATGAGATTTCATCATCTATGTGTGTGTGCTTCAACTGTACGCTGAGACGGAGGTTTACTGTACGAATGGAATCATGTTGTGTGTGTGTGCCTATACGATTATGGATTCGGAATGACTATGGTTTCCGTTTGTCACCATGGACCGATGGGGACAGGGTCATGGTGTCTGTGAGCTGTACCGGTGGGAGAAGGGGTACATGTTGTGTTTTACCTTTGGCTGAAGAAAGCAGGATCGCCTTGAGCCCGACGGGCCGGAGTAGCCGGTGTGCTATCCGAGGGGTCGCTGTTTGTCCTCAGCGGGTCGGAGTTTCCCTTGTCTGTCGTGGCAGCCTTCGGCGTGTTTCTTGCTGTGGAACTGGTGGTGGTACTGGTGGGAGTTGGTTTACCCTTTAGCCATTGGGCCTGATGTGACCTTTGATCAAGGTTACGAGTGGTACCCTTAGCCCTTTGGCCTGACGCAGCCCGGGAGAGTTGGGTTTGTGGGTAGTTCCTGTAGCTTCGGCTTGACGGGGGTTCGCCGGTCCCCAGGGCCCTCCTGAAGCGCTGAGGCCTAACGTGGAGGCAATCCGGAGGGTAGGACAGTAGTCTAGACTGCTTGTGTGCACACGTAGCTGGCAGTGGCGGTACACTGGTTCCAGCTAGTCCTAGTTTGACTCACTGCCTCACCCTACAGTGCCCCGGAACACTGTAGGGGTGGACAGGCGTGAGTAGTGGTGGTAGTGTTTGGAGGCGACGTTTGGCTTCGGTCGACAGTGTGGTTCAGTCGCTTCGTGGACTTTGGCTATGAGACGTGACTTTGTGTTGGGTTCTTCGGGTTGCTTAGAATGGTTCTTGCTACACTGCTTACCGTGCGTTTCATATCAGAGTTGGGTGCTGTAACGACCCGCCATCCTATGACCGGAGACCCGGTCACTAAATGGATGTCCGCCCATTAACTACGGGTTCACACCCGGATCTCACACAACACGTTTGGAGGAGTAAGTGCTAAACAAGATTAAATATAACAAACACACGGACCACAAGGTAAGCAAGTGCGCAGGAAGGAAAATAACAATGTCCGTATACAGTCCAACAATAATTACATGTCCAACAATTAAATAAGTACAGGCAGAAGGAAGAACAACAACATCGGGGCATACCCCGGAACTAAGACAGCTGCTGGTCCGCACACCGAGAAGACACCACGCTTCCGCTCGCCTCGAGGTCCACACCTGAAACCGCAGGGAGTGAGCCACACCAGAAATGGGCTCAGTAGGGATCATCCGATCCCCAGCCTCCCACTCACACACCCACAAGTGTAACAACAGGAATATATGGCAATTAAAGTAAAGCAGTAAACACAACACCCAACTCTGATGTGAAACGCACGGTAAGCAGTGTAACCAGAACCACTCCAAGTAACCCGAAGAACTCAACACAGAGTCACGACTCACAGTCAAAGTCCACGAAGCGACTAAACCACACTGTCGACCGAAGTCGAACGTCGCCTCCCAACACTACCACCACTGCTCACGCCTGTCCACCCCTACAGCGTTCCGGGGCACTGTAGGGTGAGGCAGCGAGCTAAACTAGGACTAGCTGGACTCAGTGTACCGCCACTGCCAGCTACGTGTGCACACAAGCAGTCTAGACTACTGTCCTACCACCGGATTGCCTCCACGCTAGGCCTCAGCGCTTCAGGAGGGCCCTGGGGACCGGCGAACCCCCGTCAAGCCGAAGCTACAGGAACTACCCACAAACCCAACTCTCCCGGGCTGCGTCAGGCCAAGGGCTATAGGTACCACTCGTAACCTTGATCAAAGGTCACATCAGGCCCACTGGCTAATGGGTAAACCAACTCCCACCAGAAACACCACCAGCTCCACAGCAAGAAACACGCCAGAAGCTGTCACGACAACCAAGGGAAACCCCGACCCACCGAGACCAAACAGCAACCCCTCGGATAGCACACAGCTACTCCGGCCCGGCGGGCTCAAGGTGGTTCTGCTTGTCTCAGCCAAGGGTGAAACACAACAAGCACCACTCCACAGACACCATGACCCTGTCCCCACCGGTCCATGGTGACAAACGTAAACCATAGTTAACCCGATCCACATTCGCATAACACAACCACACATATAACATGATTCCATTCGCACAGTAAAACCTCATTCTCAGTATATAGTTAAAGCACACACGCACACACACACACCGGTGATGCAATTCCACTCACGCAGAAGTCCCCGTCTCAGTATACAACCCACAGCATGCATTTGAACCATCCCAACGTGAAACATACACGAAATCACAGCATTATACATTTCTATCTTGAATCGCGTCGACCGAGGTCGACGCCATTCAAGACCCTTAGACAGGTTTATTAAGAGCCAGATTTATCCTTAAAACGCGTCCACCAATGAAGCCGCCGTTTTAAAACGCGTCTGGGTGTCTCGACGCCATTCAACCCAGAAATCCAGATTTACAGAACCTTTAAACGGGGGCATTTCTTGCCTAAACGGCGTCATGATGGCCCGACGTCCTTCTAAAAGGCGTCGTCCATCCATGACGTCATTTAGCGCAGAACCCCAAACTCAGGAAACCTTCGCACAGGGAGGTTTCTGCGCTAAAACGCGTCGTGCTGACCGGACGTCTTTCGGAAAGGCGTCGACCCAGCCCGACGCCATTTAGCGCCAGAAACCAGGTTTCCTGGTTCGACCCGAGGGCTTCACCCTTGAACCCCGGGCACCCCGAAAATCCCAAAATCAAAGGGGGAAGGAGAGAAACTCAACCACACAATCATGCTACGAATCCGCGATCGCAAACACCGTTATCCCCTCCAGGAAACCCCCTAAACATGCTCAATCTAGCCCCACACACGCCACATCACGCCGAAAGCAACGAGCACACATGCAAGGTTTCGTCCACCTACCGGTTCTTGAACTCCTCCAAGCTCCTCGCCGCCGACCCGTCTCGCCCCACGCCGCCGCCGGTATCCTCGAGGACGCCGCCACTCCGCCGGGACGTCGGCCGCCGTCCGGAGAAGGGAACGCCGCGAGGAAGGTGGTGGAGGTAGAGGTGAGAGGTAGGGAAGCTATGGAGTAGTTGGAAGAGGAAGAAGAGGAAGGGAAGGGAGGAAGGAGGGCGGAGGGAGCGGAGAGGGTGAAGAGAGAGAGTGGAGAGGCGAAAATGAGGAAAAGAAGGGGAGGCTCGCGGGGTCAACCAGAACTGCTCTAAAACGCGTCGATCGAGGCAGACGCCAATCAGTTTGACAGGACGGCCGTACCGACACCGGTCTGAAACGCGTTGCCCACCGCGGACGCCGTTCAGACGACAAGACAGGCCGTACTGACAACGCTCTGGCGCCGTACCCTGACACCGCAGGTGTCGCAGTCTGAAACGCGTCGCCCACCGCGGACGCCGTTCAGACAAATCTGACAGGGCCGTACTCTCGCGGCCCGAAACCCGCCCACGTGGCGCGACAACCGACAGACCCTAAATGGCGTCCACACAACCTGACGCCTTTTGAAAGGCATCGAGCGGTGCTGACGCCATTCAGACAGCAATCTCAAGACCCCTCCAGGGTCCAAACCAGGGGATCCGGCCCGAACCCGACCTGACTACAGAACCCGAAATCTCAGTCATTACAGGTGCTATGTTTACTGCTTTACTTAATTGCCATATATTCCTGTTGTTACACTTGTGGGTGTGTGAGTGGGAGGCTGGGGATCGGATGATCCCTACTATGCCCATTTTTGGTGTGGCTCACTCCCTGCGGTTTCAGGTGTGGACCTCGAGGCGAGCGGAAGCGTGATGTCTTCTTGGTGTGCGGACCAGCAGCTGTCTTAGTTCCGGGGTGTGCCCCGATGTTGTTGTACTTCCTTCTGCCTGTACTTATTTAATTGTTGGACATGTAATTATTGTTGGACTGTATACGGACCTTGTTATTTTCTTTCCTGCGCACTTGCTTACCTTGTAGTCCGTGTGATTGTTATATTTAGCTTTGTTTAGCACTTACTCCTCCAGACGTGTTGTGTGAGATCCGGGTGTGAACCCGCAGTTAATGAGCCGACATCCATTTAGTGACCGGGCCTCCGGTCATAGGATGGCGGGTCGTTACAGTCTGCCTGGAGTCCTCACCTGAAAGCCGCAGGGGTGAGTCTCAACGAAAAGACTCAGTAGGGATCCTTCGATCCCCACTGCCCACGCACACACCCACAAGTAAGAAGTACAACAGAGGTATAATAATCATGAAAGATAGTGATTGCCATGCCTACATCTCTATACGAATCACATGCATTCGAAGTATAACTATCAAGCATAATTCCATTTTATCAAGGAACCCGTAATTCGGCGAAACACGTCAACTACACAACGAAAGTGGGAAAGACATCAACCCGCTGAGACCAAACAGAGACCCCTTGGATAGCACGCTGGCCACCTCGGCGGTTACTCCTTCCGTCAGCAAACACCTACCCGCTGAGACCAAACAGTGACCCCTTGGATAGCACGCTGGCCACCTCGGCGGTCACTCCTTCCCTCAGCAAACACCGACCCGCTGAGACCAAACAGTAACCCCTCGGATAGCACGCTGGCTACTCCGGCCCAACTGGCTCAGGTGGTTACTCCTTCCCCCAGCACGAGTGACACTCCAAAAGTACCTCTCCGACACCGGTACAAGCTAGCTAACCCCGGGGTTCACCAGGTGACCCTCTCTCACTAGGCGTCACCCCGCCACTGCTACCGTCAACGCTGTGTCCCTCCGCACCGACACAGGGTGTAGAACGCTACAACTGTCACTCTAGGTCCACCGAAACAGAAACACGGCACGGTACGATCCGGTCACGGAAGAAGTCCACGGTCGCACGACACCCAACACAGTGCCATCCGGTCACGAAGAGTTCATCACATCGAGTATACTAACAGTATGCATTAACCGACTATCTAGCAGAACACATTTTACTGGCATGGATTAGTGTGGTTCTGTCTTGAATCGCGTCGCCCAAGGCCGACGCCATTCAAGCACCCTAAACTGGTTCATGAAATACCGGCCTCAGAATCTGGCCTAAAAGGCGTCGACACCAGTGGTCGCCTTTTAAAAGGCGTCAACATCCTCAGACGCCGTTCACACCGAAAATCCAGGAATTCCAGAAAACATTAATCAGGGGATTTTTGCCTTAAAAGGCGTCATGGTTACCCGACACTTTTATGAATTGCGTCGCCCTCCCACGACGTCTTTTAGTCCCAGAATCCCCGAGCCGACAGACCCTCAGTCGGGGTGATTTCCTGCCTAAATGGCGTCATGATGGCCCGACGTCCTTCTGAAAGGCGTCGTCCATCCATGACGTCATTTAGCGCCAGAACCCCTACTCGTAAAACCTCGAACATGGGGGTTTCTGTCCTAAAAGGCGTCGTACTGCCCTGACGTCCTTCTGAAAGGCGTCGACCAGGCACGACGCCGTTTAGCGCCAGAAACCTGGTTCCCTGGTTCGATCCAAGGGTTTCTCCCTTAACCCTAAAATCACCCAAAACAGAGGAGAAAAAGGGGCAAATCCAACCATCAGGAAACCACGTTCGTAGAAATCCCCCTTTTATCAAGAAGAGCTCCTAAACATGCTTGTTCTACCCCCCGGAATCATAGATCTAAAACATGCTTTAGGAGGAAGAATCATGATTTTGAACACAGAACACAATGGGAATCGTCACCCTACCGGTTCTTGAACTCCTCCAAGCTCCATGCCGCCGACCCGCCGCACCGCAAACCGCCGCCGGTACCCTCGAGGACGCCGCCACTCCGCCGGGACGTCGGCCGTCGTCCGGAGAATGGAACGCCGCGAAGGAAGTGTTGGTGGTAGAGGTGAGAGGTAAGGAGGTGTTGGAGTGGAGGGAAGGACGAAGTGGAGGAAGGAAAAGAGGGAGGAGGAAGGGTCGTCGCCGGAGTCGCCGGAAGGAAGGAGAGAAAGGAAGAGAAATGAGGGAAAGAAGGAGGGCTTGCGGGGTTAACCAGAGACTGGTTGAAACGCGTCGACATCCACGGACGCCTATCAGGTGATGTGACGGCCGTTCTGAGAAGACTCTGAAACGTGTCGTTCAAAGCAGACGCCGTTCAGACGACATGTCAGGGCCGTACTCTGACAATCTCAGAGCTGCAGTCTGAAAGGCGTCGTCACATGTGGACGCCGTTCAGGCGACACGATAGGGCCGTACCCTCACGGCCCAAAGCCAGCCCACGTGGCACCCACGTGGCAGAACCTGAAACGCGTCTGCGATGATGGACGCCGTTCAAAACGCGTCTCGATGTCCTGACGCGAATCGTTACAGAACCTCAGCCCCCCACTAAGGTCAGATCTACAGGGTCCGACCCCGAAAACCGGATCCGAAAGTCTCGATCCTTACAATCTCCCCCCCTTAAAAGAATTTCGTCCCCGAAATTGACTGCTAGAATTAACAAGGTCAAAACAGGGATACAAGTTCCCAAGGAACTTACGAAAAGAGGTAAGGGAACTGCTCCCGCATCTCATCCTCTCGCTCCCAGGTTGCCTCACGTCCGGAGCGGTACTGCCAAATCACTTTGACCAACGGTACAATCTTGTTCCGCAGGACCTGTTCTCTGCGATCCTCAATACGAACAGGGTACTCTGGAAAGGACAGGTCCTCAACGACCTCCAACTCTAAAAAATCCAAAACATGGGACGGATCCTGAACATACTTTCTCAGTAAGGAAACATGGAACACATCGTGCACCCCTGCAAGACTGGGCGGCAAGGCCAGCTGATATGCGGTCTCCCCAATTCGAGCAAGGATGGGAAAATGCCCAATATATCGCGGACTCAGCTTGCCTCGCTTCCCGAATCTCATCACACCCTTGGAGGGTGAGACTCGGAGAAACACGTGGTCCCCAACCTCAAACTCAAGTGGTCTCCGTCGGACGTCAGCATAACTTTTCTGTTTGCTCTGAGCTGCGGTCAACCTCTGCCGTACCATCCTGGCAACCTCAGTACACTGTTGAACTAACTCAGGCCCTGCAACTTGCCTCTCACCAATCTCGGACCAACACAGAGGAGATCGACACGGTCGCCCGTACAAAGCCTCGTAAGGTGCCATGCCGATACTGGAATGATAACTGTTGTTGTAGGCAAATTCCACTGTGGACAAATGCTGCTCCCAAGAACCTCCCTAGTCTAGGCAACATGCCCTGAGCATATCCTCCAAGGTCTGAATGGTCCTCTCCGACTGCCCGTCAGTCTCGGGATGGTAGGCCGAGCTGAAAGCCAACTGAGTGCCCAATGCCTTCTGAAAGCTCTTCCAGAACCGGGAAGTAAACCTCGGATCTCGATCTGATACAATGGACAAGGGTACCCCGTGCAGAGAGATGATCCGGTCTACAAACAACTTTGCCAGTTTGCCGACTGACCAGTCCTTCCTAATGGCTAGGAAGTGTGCCGACTTGGTCAGCCGATGAACGATGACCCAGATAGCGTCTCTCCTGCTAGGGGATGAAGGTAATCCCATTACAAAGTCCATCGTCACATGCTCCCATTTCCATTCTGGAATCGGCAAGGGCTGTAGCAACCCCCCAGGTCTCTGATGCTCGGCTTTAACCTGCTGACAAGTCATACATCTAACCACATATTCAGCCACATCTTTCTTCATACCGGGCCACCAGAAGTGCCTCCTCAAACAATGGTACATCTTTGTTGTCCCAGGATGCACTGCATATCTTGAACGGTGCGCCTCATCAAGTACACACCTGCGCACGTCCTCCTCAGTCGGGACATAAAGTCTGCCTCTGAATCTGACAGTATCGTCATCCCATATTTCCACCTCTGACCTCTGGAGAATCTGTGGTAACTCAGCATCTGCCCTCTGCGCCTCAATCACAGCATGATACACAGCTGGTCTCACAGTCAAGCTGACTAATACAGCTCTGTCATCTTCACGTGGAACTCTAAAGGAAGATTCCACAACCTGCTCGAACAATTTCCATTCTTGAATCATAAGGTATGACATGACCGTCTTCCGACTCAAAGCGTCTGCCACCACGTTCGCCTTGCCCGGATGATAAGAAAGGTCAAAGTCATAATCCTTAATGAACTCCATCCACCTCCGCTGCCTCAAATTCAGGTCTCTCTGAGTGAACACATATTTCAGGCTCTTGTGATCGGTGAAAACCTGAAATTTCTCACCATACAAGTAATGTCTCCAAATCTTAAGTGCAAATACTACAGCTGCCAGCTCCAAATCATGGGTAGGATAGTTCTCTTCATGCTTCTTCAGCTGCCGAGAAGCATAAGCCACTACCTTGCCATGCTGCATTAGAACTGCGCCCAAACCTCGACGGGACGCGTCCGAGTAAACCACAAACCCACCTAACCCAGATGGAAGCACTAACGCAGGGGCCGAAGTGAGGCGAGTCTTTAACTCAGTGAAACTCCGTTCACATTCCTCGGTCCATAAAAAATGAACTCCCTTTCGAGTCAACCTCGATAAGGGGGCCGCTATCGAAGAAAACCCCTAAACAAACCGCCTGTAATAACCGGCAAGCCCCAAAAAGCTCCTGATCTCAGTCACTGAAGTTGGCCTGCTCCAATCCATCACTGCCTCAATCTTGGCTGGATCCACTGCGATGCCCTCGCCAGAAATGACATGCCCGAGGAAGTGCACCTTGTCTAGCCAGAATTCGCACTTGGTGAACTTGGCATAGAGTTGGTGCTCCCTTAGGACCTGCAGCACCGCTCGAAGATGAGTGGCGTGCTCTTCCTCAGAAGAAGAATATATCAAAATATCATCGACGAATACCACCACAAACTGATCCAGATAGGCCCTAAAGACTCGGTTCATCAGCTCCATAAAGGCCGCCGGAGCATTGGTCAAGCCGAAAGGAAAAACCAAAAACTCGTAATGTCCATACCGAGTCCTGAAATCCGTCTTACTGACATCAACATCTCGGATCCTCATCTGATAATATCCCGATCTCAGGTCGATCTTGGAAAACACCTTCGCAGACTGCAGCTGATCCATCAAATCATCGATCCTTGGAAGCGGGTACTTATTCTTTATTGTCACCTGGTTCAGCTGCCTATAGTCGATGCACAATCTCAAAGAACCATCCTTCTTTCTAACAAATAGAACTGGAGCACCCCATAGTGATGTATTGGGACAAATGAAACCCTTATCCAGCAACTCCTGCAACTGCGCCTTCAACTCAGCGAGTTCGGCTGGCGCCATCCGATACGGGGCCTTAGACAACGGCGCCGTACCTGGTGCAAGCTCGATGGTAAACTTGACCTCTCGCTGAGGAGGGAGGCCAGGCAGCTCCTCAGGAAACACATCTATGAAGTCACACACTACAGGCACCTCCTAATGACTGGGACAGTCACGGACATTGGAAACAACAACAGAGGCAAGGAAGGCCTCACAACCACCAGCAAGCAACCTCTGAGCCTTAAAAGCAGAAATAAGAATACCTCGAGGAGAGAGCCTAATACCTTGGAAGTAGAAGGTCGGGATGTCCGGAATAGAGAAACGCACCCTCTTCTTGTGGCAGTCCGCCTCAGCATAGAAAGCTTCCAACCAATCCATGCCCAGGATGATATCAAAATCACGAATGGCAAGCACAACCAACTGGGCAGGTAACTCATGGCCCTCAATGGTCAAGGGAACATCCCTCAAACAATTATAAGATAACATGAAATCCCCCGAAGGAACCTCTACCATCAATCCATCAGCCAGCTCATCAATGGGTGCAGAAAGAATATCTATGAACTGCTCAGAAATGAAAGAATGCGAAGCACCCGAATCAATCAACACATGTGCAGAGTTCCCAAGGACAGAAAGTGTACCTTCCACCAAGTTGGACGCACGAGCCTCCTTCCTGGTGATAGCCAGCACTCTCCCTTGGGTCCTCGGCTTCTTCTGATCAGCTGGCCCTTGCCTTTGGCCACGCCCCTGCGGGCAAGACCTCGCCACGTGGCCCTGCTGGCCACAAGTATAGCATCTCCCAGAGAAAGCAGGACACTGAGTCCCTCCATGAGTACCACCACAGTGCTGACAAACTGCTGGAAGCCTCTGAGCTGGCTCCTGTTGGGCGCTGGACACCGACTGGCTCTGCTGATCCTGCCTGGGTCTGCTACTACCACTGCTGCCACTACTGCTGCCACTGCCTCGGAAGAATCTCCTGAATCGGGAGCCAAGTGACGACGATCCCGATCCGGACGAAGGGACTCCTGCCGATGCCTTTCCCCTGCCACGAGCTGGTCCCTGAGCAGTCAGTCCTCTCTCCCGGGCTGACTGGTTCTGCTGAGCCTCCACTGCTGCTGCACACCTAACCGCAGATGCCAAATCTGTACAACAGTGGGACGCCACGAAGTTCCTCAGACTAAGCCTCAGTCCATCCACAAACCTCTCAGTACGACGCACCTCGTCCCCCGAGATGAAGGGCACAAACCTCCCAAGCGAGACAAACTTCGCCTGGTACTCGAGTACTGTCATACTCCCCTGAGTCAGCTCCATAAATTCCCTCTCCTTGGCCCTCTGGACATGTCTAGGAAAATACTGCGCATTGAATTCCTTCACAAAAGTCTCCCAAGAAATCTCCCCGAGACTCCTATCCTCATAAGACAAACTCTTCAAGGAGGTCCACCAATCATAAGCGCTATCCTTCAACATGAAGGTAGCTAACAGACTCTTCTCAACTGCTGCACAATCCATAGTATCGAAAGTCTTCTCCATCTCCCTAAGCCAATAAACGGCCTCATCAGGGTCGGGACGACCGGTGAAGTGAGGTGGCCTCAGCTTCAGGAATTTCTCCAGTGTAGCCGTAGACCCTCCCCGAGCACTAGAACTCTCACTAGGGTCTCGGGTCTGATATCTAGCCATTGTATCCATCCTCCATGAACTGCTCTACACTCGGCCTACCAGCCTCAGAACCACTAGGGACATCTCCCTGCTCTCGAATAACTGGCACCCTCTTCCTAGGAGCCATCTAATCGCCTACAAACACAAAATCGAAAAGCTCTAGTTAGAATCCTAAAGCCTATACTACCGTCGTGCCTGTACAGGATAATATAATTATTTGCCGGACTCATGATATTTAACCTAGTTATTCATTTATTTGCCAGACCGAATACTCTGATACCAACTGTAATGATCCGCCACCCTATAATCGGGGATCCGATTACTAAATAGGTACCGAATCATTAATTTGGAACCAAACCAGGATCTAAGTAAGTCTGGAAAATAAATAATCAACTAAGCTAAACATTCACATTGCATTGAATTGAAGGGAAAATGCAGAAATTAAAAGTTATTACAATGCGACTCGATACAGCAAATAATTACATACTCCAACATAAAAGAAATGATTATATATACAGGCCAGAAATAAAGATAACAACTACGTCGGGGCATACCCCGGAACAACAGTCGACGACGCACAGCACACAGCCGCACAACTCTCGCTAGGTCTGCCTGGAGTCTTCACCTGAAAGCCGCAGGGGTGAGTCTCAACGAAAAGACTCAGTAGGGATCCTTCGATCCCCACTGCCCACGCACACACCCACAAGTAAGAAGTACAACAGAGGTATAATAATCATGAAAGATAGTGATTGCCATGCCTACATCTCTATACGAATCACATGCATTCGAAGTATAACTATCAAGCATAATTCCATTTTATCAAGGAACCCGTAATTCGGCATATCCTTAAAACACGTCAACTACACAACGAAAGTGGGAAAGACATCGACCCTGTAACGACCCGCCATCCTATGACCGGAGACCCGGTCACTAAATGGATGTCGGCCCATTAACTGCGGGTTCACACCCGGATCTCACACAACACGTCTGGAGGAGTAAGTGCTAAACAAGATTAAATATATCAATCGCACGGACTACAAAGGTAAACGAGTGCGCAGAAAGGGAAATATCATTGTCCGTATATAGTCCAACAATAATTACATGTCCAACAAATTAAATAAGTACAGGCAGAAGGAAAGTACAACAACATCGGGGCATACCCCGGGACTAAGACAGCTGCTGGTCCGCACACCAAGAAGACACCACGCTTCCGCTCGCCTCGAAGTCCACACCTGAAAACCGCAGGGGGTGAGCCACACCAGAATTGGGCTCAGTAGGGATCATCCGATCCCCTGCCTCCCACTCACACACCCACAAGTGTAACAACAGGAATATATGGCAATTAAAGTAAAGCAGTAAACACAGCACCCAACTCTGATATGATACGCACGGTAAGCAGTGTAACAAGAACCATTCTAAGTAACCCGAAGAACCCAACACAGAGTCACGACTCACAGTCAAAGTCCACGAAGCGACTAAACCACACTGTCGACCGGAGTCGAACGTCGCCTCCCAACACTACCACCACTGCTCACGCCTGTCCACCCCTACAGTGTTCCGGGGCACTGTAGGGTGAGGCAGTGAGCCAAACTAGGACTAGCTGGACTCAGTGTACCGCCACTGCCAGCTACGTGTGCACACAAGCAGTCTAGACTACTGTCCTACCACCGGATTGCCTCCACGCTAGGCCTCAGCGCTTCAGGAGGGCCCTGGGGACCGGCGAACCCCCGTCAAGCCGAAGCTACAGGAACTACCCACAAACCCAACTCTCCCGGGCTGCGTCAGGCCAAGGGCTATAGGTACCACTCGTAACCTTGATCAAAGGTCACATCAGGCCCACTGGCTAAAGGGTAAACCAACTCCCACCAGTAACACCACCAGCTCCACAGCAGGAAACACGCCAGAGGCTGTCACGACAACCAAGGGAAACCCCGACCCGCTGAGACCAAACAGCAACCCCTCGGATAGCACACTAGCTGCTCCGGCCCGACGGGCTCAAGGTGGTTCTGCTTGTCTCAGTCAAGGGTAAAACACAACGTGCACCACACCACAGACACCATGACCCTGTCCCCATCGGTCCATGGTGACAACGTAAACCACAGTTAACACGGTCCACATTCGCATAACACAAACACACATATAATCATGATTCCATTCGTACAGTAAACCTCAGTCTCAGTATATAGTTAAGGCACACACACACACACCGGTGATGTAATTCCCCTCACGCAGAAGTCCTCCGTCTCAGTATACAACCCACAGCATGCATTAGAACCATCCCACCGTGAAACATGCACGAAATAACAGATTTAAGCATTTCTGTCTTGAATCGCGTCGACCGAGGTCGACGCCATTCAAGACCCTTAGACAGGTTTACTAAAAGCCAGATTATCGCTTAAAATGCGTCCACCAGTGAAGCCGCCGTTTTAAAACGCGTCAGGGTCACCCGACGCCATTCAACCCAGAAATCCAGATTTCGGAACCCTTTAAACGGGGGCATTTCCTGCCTAAATGGCGTCATGATGGCCTGACGTCCTTCTGAAAGGCGTCGTCCATCCATGACGTCATTTAGCGCAGAACCCCTAACTCGGGAAACCTCGAACAGGGAGGTTTCTGCGCTAAAACGTGTCGTGCTGACCGGACGTCTTTCGGAAAAGCGTCGACCCAGCCCGACGCCATTTAGCGCAAGAAACCAGGTTTCCTGGTTCGACCCGAGGGTCTCACCCTTGAACCCCGGGCACCCCGAAAAGCCCCAAAACCAAAAGGGGAAGGAGAGAAGCTCAACCACACAATCATGCTTACGAATACACGATCACAACACCGTCATTCCCACATGGAATCCCCCCCTAAGCATGCTCAATCTATCCCCCAAACACCACGTTACGCCGAGAATCGCACGAACATCACATGCAAGGTTCGTCCCCCTACCGGTTCTTGAACTCCTCCAAGCTCCTCGCCGCCGACCCGTCTCGCCCCACGCCGCCGCCGGTATCCTCGAGGACGCCGCCACTCCGCCGGGACGTCGGCCGCCGTCCGGAGAAGGGAACGCCGCGAAGGAGGTGGTGGAGGTAGAGGTGAGAGGTAGGGAAGCTATGGAGTGATGGAAGAGGAAGAAGAGGGAGGGAAAGGAGAAGAGGAGCGTCGGAGAGGGCGGAGGGGGTGAGGAGAGAGAGTGTGAAGGTGAGAATGAGGGAAAGAAGGGGAGGCTCGCGGGGTCAACCAGAATTCCGCTAAAACGCGTCGATCGAGGCAGACGCCAATCAGTCTGACAGGACGGCCGTACTGACACCGCTCTGAAACGCGTCGCCCACCGCGGACGCCGTTCAGACGACAAGATAGGCCGTACTGGCGCCGCACCCTGACACCGCAGGTGTCGCAGTCTGAAATGCGTCGACCGAGCTGGACGCCGTTCAGACAAATCTGACAGGGGCCGTACTCTCGCGGCCCGAAACCCGCCCATGTGGCGCACACGTGGCACAACAACCAGCAGACCTAAATGGCGTCCACACACCCTGACGCCTTTTGAAAGGCGTCGAGCACTGTTGACGCCATTCAGCCAGAAATCTCAAGACCCCTCCAGGGTCCAAACCAGGGGATCCGGCCCGAACCCGACCCGAATACAGAACCCGAAATCTCAGTCATTACAGACCCGCTGAGACCAAACAGTGACCCCTTGGATAGCACGCTGGCCACCTCGGCGGTCACTCCTTCCCTCAGCAAACACCGACCCGCTGAGACCAAACAGTGACCCCTTGGATAGCACGCTGGCCACCTCGGCGGTCACTCCTTCCCTCAGCAAACACCAACCCGCTGAGACCAAACAGTAACCCCTCGGATAGCACGCTGGCTACTCCGGCCCAACTGGCTCAGGTGGTTACTCCTTCCCCCAGCACGAGTGACACTCCAAAAGTACCTCTCCGACACCGGTACAAGCTAGCTAACCCCGGGGTTCACCAGGTGACCCTCTCTCACTAGGCGTCACCCCGCCACTGCTACCGTCAGCGCTGTGTCCCTCCGCACCGACACAGGGTGTAGAACGCTACAACTGTCACTCTAGGTCCACCGAAACAGAAACACGGCACGGTGCGATCCGGTCACGGAAGAAGTCTACGGTCGCACGACACCCAACACAGTGCCATCCGGTCACGAAGAGTTCATCACATCGAGTATACTAACAGTATGTATTAACCGACTATCTAGCAGTGTAAACACATTTTACTGGCATGGATTAGTGTGGTTCTGTCTTGAATCGCGTCGCCCAAGGCCGACGCCATTCAAGCACCCTAAACTGGTTCATGAAATACCGGCCTCAGAATCTGGCCTAAAAGGCGTCGACACCAGTGGTCGCCTTTTAAAAGGCGTCAATGATCGTTTCGAATTGTGCGTCGTTAAACACATGAAAACGTTCAATCTAAATTTATCCGGCTCACTCAAATCAAAATTTGGAAATTTAATAGTGGTGAGTCCGAGTCGATCCACAGGGAATTAAGATTCTAATTTTGAAAACTTTGGACTTTAGTTAATCTAAAAATAAGTGGGAATTTAATGAAACTAATTACTTACTTAAACTCGAATTAAACTAACTAATGTTACCTAAAATTATAATCATTTAAATTAAACAAATCTTTTTCTTGCTTTTCTTTTCAGAAATTAAACACAAACATATATGGAAATAAATTAATCACAACTAAAATTTATGACAAAGATATCAAAATTTAACTACGTGTAAAACATGAATTAACTAAAAATTATAAATTTATGCTTCACCATCATTAAACTTAAATAATCAAACATAAATAACTAACTAATCCTACTCAATCAAGTTAATACTACACTAATTGAGGAGAGGAAAGAACAGAATAACAACAATAATATGTGGGGCTTTGTGGAAACTGCCGGCTCAATAGACCGGGCTGGGGAAGGATGGCGCAATGGACCACTGCTTCAGGTTGCTGGCTGCTTGGTTGCCGCTTGGTGGTTCCTGCGTGTAGAAAGGAAAACAGCTGCTGGCATGTGGTTGCTGGGCAGGAGGTGCTTGGCTCAGCTGGGACAGCACGTGGAGGAGATGCTGCCAGCAGCTTGACGTGGATCTTGCTAGTTTCAGGTTGCTGCGTGGGAGAGCTGGAGGTTGGAGTCTTCTACGTGGCTACTGGAGGAAGCTCAGCTGGTGCGTGGCCGGTTAGGGAAGCTGCTGTGTGCGTGCTGCAGGAGAAAGAAGCTTGCAGTTGGCTGGTGGTAGCTGCAGCACGTGGATGGAGCTGCAGGGCTGCTGCGTGGAGGGTTGATGCTGCACGTTGTTGCTGGGACTTGCTGCTGGCACGCAGACAATGGGGCTGTTGGAGGAAAGCTTCACCAGCATGCACGTGGGCGAGTAAGAGGCTGGCTTCACCGTGGACAGCTGCTGGAAGTTCGGTGGAAGGGCAGCAGGATGCTGGCTGGGCGCTTCCCGGCACGTGGAGGAGGGCTTCACCAAGTGTTGGAGAGCTTGACAGCATGCGCATGGGAGATTGGAAGCTTCAACTTGCAGGAGAGACTGCTGGTTGGTGCTGCTGTTTGGCGCATGGAGGAGGGTTCACCACATTCAGGAGGATGCTTGCCGTGGAGCTTGACGCCGCTTGGAGTGCTGCCGCGAGGATGCTGCACGCACTGCTGCGAGGATGCTGCACGCACTGCTGCGAGGATGCTGCACGCACTGCTGCGAGGATGCTGCACGCACTGCTGCGAGGATGCTGGACGAGCAGGGAAGAGAGAAGGGAGACCGAGAAAGAGAGAACAGAGAGAGAGAGAAAGATAACCCAGAGAAAACAGAGAGGGAGGACGAGAGAGAAGACGGGAGAGAAAGAGAGAAAACGTGAAAGAGAGTTGGAGAGGGAGAGGGTTGCGGGAGAGAAAGGCTACGGAGAAAAACGGGAAATAGAGAGGGAAAAAAAAACTCCAGAACAAAACGTGGGGGAGAGTTTTTATAGAGAGGAGAAGGAGGAGAGGCTCCGGGTTTTAGTTGGAAAAGGAGGAGGATACGTAGGAGGCTTGGAGAAAGGACAGGATTTGGAAGAGGTAATTGGGAAAGAAATAGGATTCGACTTTCTAAAACGAGAAAGAGAGAGAGGATTTTTAAAAGGAAGGGATGTGTTTAGGAAATCGGAGAGACGGAGGGAAATAGTGGGTTTTGGGAAACTCCAGTGGAAGAAGGAGTTAATTTGTATTTTTACCCCTGTTTTAGTTGAAATCCGCACACCGGACCACTCCTAAATTTCCGGAAACTCCACCAGCTGCACTGCATCATCGGCATGTCCTGTTCACATTAAATAAATATAATTTAGCGCATTATCATAAAAATATCATCATATTTATTCATTTCGTCTCGGTTTTGTCGAAAAACCGCAAATGCGCTACACTCCTTTGATCACATGAAATGACGATGTTTTTAAGTCAGAATTTGATGAAATTGGTACCGTTGGACTTGTTACACAATTATCTATCATTTCATGCTATTTTGCAGATAAAAACATGAGTATGATGCATATGGTTGCCCTTAAATGATCAATTTAACACTTTATCAGTCAACATCCTTAGACGCCGTTCACACCGAAAATCCAGGAATTCCAGAAAACATTAATCAGGGGATTTCTGCCTTAAAAGGCGTCATGGTTACCCGACGCTTTTATGAATCGCGTCGCCCTCCCACGACGTCTTTTAGTCTTAGAATCCCCGAACCGAGAGACCCTCAGTCGGGGTGATTTCCTACCTAAATGGCGTCATGATGGCCCGACGTCCTTCTGAAAGGCGTCGTCCATCCATGACGTCATTTAGCGCCAGAACCCCTACTCGTAAAACCTCGAACATGGAGGTTTCTGTCCTGAAAGGCGTCATACTGCCCTGACGTCCTTCTGAAAGGCGTCGACCAGGCACGACGCCGTTTAGCGCCAGAAACCTGGTTCCCTGGTTCGATCCGAAGGTTTCTCCCTTAACCCCAAAATCACCCAAAACAGAGGAGAAAAAGGGGAAAATCCAACCATCAGGAAACCACATTCGTAGAAATCCCCATTTTATCAAGAAGAGCTCCTAAACATGCTTGTTCTACCCCCCGGAATCATAGATCTAAAACATGCTTTAGGAGGAAGAATCATGATTTTGAACACAGAACACAATGGGAATCGTCACCCTACCGGCTCTTGAACTCCTCCAAGCTCCGTGCCGCCGACCCGCCGACCACAAACCGCCGCCGGTACCCTCGAGGACGCCGCCACTCCGCCAGGACATCGGCCGCCGTCCGGAGAATGGAACGCCGCGAAGGAAGTGGTGGTGGTAGAGGTGAGAGGTAAGGAGGTGTTGGAGTGGAGGGAAGGACGAAGTGGAGGAAGGAAAAGAGGGAGGAGGAAGGGTCGTCGCCGGAGTCGCCGGAAGGAAGGAGAGAAAGGAAGAGAAATGAGGGAGAGAAGGAGGGCTCGTGGGGTTAACCAGAGACTGGCTGAAACGCGTCGACATCCACGGACGCCTATCAGGTGATGTGACGGCCGTTCTGACAAGACTCTGAAACGCGTCGTTCAAAGCAGACGCCGTTCAGACGACATGTCAGGGCCGTACTCTGACAATCTCAGAGCTGCAGTCTGAAAGGCGTCGTCACATGTGGACGCCGTTCAGGCGACACGATAGGGCCGTACCCTCGCGGCCCAAAGCCAGCCCACGTGGCAGAACCTGAAACGCGTCTGCGATGGTGGACGCCGTTCAAAACGCGTCTCGATGTTCTGACGCGAATCGTTACAGAACCTCAGCCCCCCACTAAGGTCAGATCTACAGGGTCCGACCCCGAAAACCGGATCCGAAAGTCTCGATCCTTACTTGACATGTATGGCTATCTGAGTTTTTCCTGTTCGAGGATTATAACACTTATAACCGTGATGAGAAGTGCTATATCCTAGAAAGATACATAAGGAAGAATGGAAATCAAACTTATGTTGTTAATATGGCCGAAGGAAAGGAAAGCAAGCACAACCAAATGTGTGTAAGAACTAGTAATCAAGAATTCGACCAAATAATTTGAGATAGGGATAGAAACTTTGAAGAACATGAGTAGGCAGCCGATTAATTAAGTAAACTACAATACATACAGCATCATCCCAAAACTGAAATGGTACACTTGCATTATGAAGCAGTGCAAGAGTTGTTTCAATAATATGTCTATGTTTTCTTTCAGCTGAGCCATTCTGTTCATAAGTGTGCAGGCAGGATCTTCGATGAAGAATGCCAAGATCATCAAGAATTTTAGATAGAGATTGATACTCTCCTCCCCAGTCAGAATAAAAAACCTTGATAGAATGTCCAAAATAATTTTCAACATGTCTACGAAATTGTAAAAACACAATAGACACATCAGACTTTTGTTTTATAGGAAAAACCCAAGTATATTTGCTATAGTCATCAACAAAATTCACATAGTATATGTTTCCATTCATAGACAAAACAAGAGCTGGCCCCCGTACATCAAAAAAAACTAAATCCGAAGGTTTAGAGGAAACATAAGAAGAAACAGGTAAAGGAAGTCTATGACTCTTGGCTAAGGCACATGCTTCACATAACTGAGAATTAAACTTCTCTCTGTTGGAAGGTAAACCATAAGTAGAAAGTATTTTCTTCACCAACTTGAGAGAAGGATGACCAAGTTTGCCATGCCAAATATCAAAAGAAGCTCGTTCACCAATGTTAATATGTCCATTGAGTCCCTGATTAGAGAAAGAAAGCTGATAAATCCGTTCTTACTCTGGCCTTGATGAAGTATAGTCCCCGTTGCTAGATCCTTAACAAGAATCATAGATGGAAAGAATTCCATAGAAACATTATTGTCAGTGTAACCTTCGGAACAGACATTAAGTTCTTGGAAATTTCTGGCACAGGAAGTATGGAGCGAAAAGAAAAAGGAACATAAGTATTGGATAAAATAGAAGAACCAATATTAGTGATCTTCACACCTGCATCATTGCCTAGAAGCACTCGATCCTAGCCATAATAAGGAGTGGCAGAATGCAGATTATGAATATTAGCTATGAGATGATGAGATGCACCAGAATCCGGGTACCAGATAGAAGAAGAGGGAGGCACTGGCATTGGTGGTGCAGTTGCTACATGATATGCCATTGGTGAAGCTGCTGAAGGTACTGGAGCAGAGAACCGAGGAGAGGGAGGAGCATATGGATTTCCTGTATGAAAAGTGTTGGGTTCGCTGTGTCGGGATCTGACCGGAAACACAACGGAATAAAATTAATTTCGGGATCGGATCCATCCCGTTTCGATCGATAAACCAAGACCGGAGTAAATTGGATTTACCTTGCGCGGATTCGAATCCGCGTTCGTTTTCCGGTTCCGTAAGACCGATGCCGCAAGTCGCGCAGATGCCCGACCTCTAGCGGTATCCACGCGGTTCTCCTCGCGATGGATCGTCTTCGCTTCCTCGCTCGATGTGGCGTTCGTAGATCCCGTCTGGCTGCGCGTAATCTGCCGCGACATGCGGATTCGGAATCTCCCGTCGGACGGAAGGCGGAGCAGTCGGGAATCGAAGCGGAGCCTCCAGATGGCCGCCTCGTGTTGCATGCCCAGAGGAGAGGAGAGAGAGAGAAAAAACAACGGCTAGGTCAGGGTTGCTGGCCCCCGACGTAGAAACCGTTCTTTTATAATAAGTCTATTTGCGGTTTTTCATAAAAACCCAGACTTATCCGAAATCCTGTCGGATTATCCATCGACTTAAAAACCTTTTGTATGTGACCCTCTAGGCCCAAATACCAATCCAGTTAATGGCCAATTAAGTCCAGTAACCCTTTACTGACCCACTGAATTAATTAATATCCTCATATTCAATTAATCAGCCGAATTTAATGTCCCACAATAAATTCGGACGGACTTCCGATCACGTTGGATGCCAAGCAACATCGCGTGATCTTGGATGGCACTGGGGTTATCGCAACCCTCTATTGGAACCTTTCTGTCATCGGTTCGCGTGCAGATATAATCCTTCATCCGTGCAATGTTCCCGAATCGACCTAGGGTATGGTTTACTGTTAAACCCTATTCGGTTGATTCACTTGAATCAGATGCCGCCAATCTGAATTCGATAACTCCTTATCGAATACAGAGTCCGCCTTGGCCAGGGACGTTAAGCGCATCATTCCCAGAACATTCTCTCTCAAACTATCGAGAGCGGATGATCCCGTATTGAACACACAATTACCTTCGAGGGCATTTCCTTGAACCCGATCGCTTGACTTATTGATAACCCATGGTTAGGGATTCGTTAGTCAAGGTCAAAGTTCAGAAACCTACCAACAAGATATCTTTGGCATCTCAGGTCCAAGGATCATCCACGCAACCGTGACAAAAGAATCGAGTTGATTAACAGTAAGGTGTTTACCATCCAGCGATTCATAGTCAGATCAGTTCAGTGAACTCATTCACCAATGAGCACCTACAGGTCCAGCATAGTGTCTCCACACAAGTGACTTATGGGATCAGTCACCCTCATCATATGAGCTGAAGTAACCTATACTAGTCTATCCAAATGTTCGATGTCCTATCTCAAACATCCTATGACTAGGAACAATTAAGAACGTGTGTTTATAAGTCTTCGGTCCCGTAATTATGATCTTATTATAATCCGAAGAGTATTGCACATGTTCATGGACTTCATCGTGATACGATAAACATAGATCGAATTAATTACACACAATAAATTATTGCCATTTATTAATAATCTGAATCAGTACATAGTATCGGATTGGCTTTACGACCATCTAATACTAACAAAAAGGAACATCATAACACTTATTGCATGCATCTGCACGATGGCCAGGAACATTACAAATCTGATAGTGAGCAAAAAATCCTCTAGGAGATCGTCCACGACCACGATTGCCTCTACAAAAAGGAAGCCGTTGAGGATGAAAAGAGGGCCGAGGAAGAAGAGGGGGTGATGCAGTTGCACTTGGAGAATGTGTAGCTAGATGAGCAACCAGAAAGGTTGACAATGGAGTTTGTTTAGACTGCCGATACAACCAACTCTCATGAGCTGGAAGATGACCATGAAGTTCTTCAAGAGAAAAGGTGGTTGCCTAGTGAGTGCAGCAGGAACAAAAGCTTGGTACTCAGTCCCCAATCCTCCAAGAACATTAAGAAGTAGTTCATGATTGGGAACAGGTTGTCCAATAGCTTGAAGACTATCAGCAATCTTATGAATTTTCTGAAGATAATCAGTAATAGACATAAAACCTTTGGAGATTGTACGAAGCTCTGAATGGAGCTCCAATGCTCGAGCTTGTCCCTGAGAAGCAAATGCAGAGGCAAGCACATCCCAAGCATACTTCGAAGATCATAACCCAACAATAAGAGAAAACATGTCTTCAGTAAGAGAGGAAAGAATCCAACTTAGGGTGAGTTGATCCCTATGAAGCCAGTGAAGGTACGCAAGATTTGGAAGCAGGGATGAAGCAGGCGTTCCAACATCAAGAACTTCGTCTTTAGATGCATGGAGATGCATTACCAGGTAGATTTATGTTCCTTCAACAATGCCTAAGAGATCATGGCACAGAAGAAGTGGAAGAAATTGAGCTTTCCACATGAGATAGTTATCTCGAGTTAGCTTTAATGGGAGATAGTGAGTGATATTGCGTATAGGAAGAGAAGATGAAGAAGGATTGGTAGGAAAAATTGTGGAAGCAGGTGGAAGTGTTTCTAAGGAAGAAGATTGAGCCATTGGGCAGAAATGGCTTTGATACCAAATTAAGAATTGTAGAAGAAGAGGAAGAAAACACTGGAGAATATTTTGTGAATGTTGTTGTACCCTTTATGAATAGGCACTACCCCTTCTTATATAGTGACTGTGGATTACAAAGAATAATAAGGACATTGCCATTACAGGCATATCAGTGGCAGGTCTGACATCAATGATATGGAAGAATATTCTGTCAGTACATTGGCAGGGCTGTTATAGCAGACACCCAGGCACACATGGTGTGAACAACATACAGTTATCAAAATTTATAATTCCTTAACAAAGGCAACATAAGATAACAATAATAATACTCATTCCCATGAATGATTCCACAACAAGAAGAAAAAATCTACTGAATTTTGGAATTCCAAAAAGTTTTTTTATGTAACACTTTTAGCAAGGGATCAAGGTAAAGCTCTTCCCAATTTTCATTTGGATCAAAAAGCAATTGACAATATCACAAAGGGCCATAAACTAAATGAACCCTAATGGAGGATTGTACAACAATACCCAGATGCTATAACTGTAAACTGAAACTGGAGAAAATTCTTCTGAGTGGAAAGAAATACATGTTTACGAAAAAGAATACAATGGTGCCCTCGTTAACCTGGTTCGATTATGTCGACATACAGTGAATTGGCATACGCTGCCACCATAGGAATAATCCAAAGATATCAATAGATCTTAGAATGAGCATACAAACATCCTTAATTTAAATGAAATAGCCATCAATTTTACAAGATAATCCATTATATAATTAAGGAATAAATGATGAAAATAATAATAAAGTACTTTCTAAGATCTCTATATGTCCAAATAAAATATTGCACCTCAAAACTCTCAACTAGCTAATTTATTACATCAAATTGGTAGGGACACCAAGCAGCAGAGGAGCAGATGCCGAGCACGTACTACGCACACATCTTTGTGGCTTGGCGATGAGCTACATATCTAGGATAGAGTCTAGTGAGTCTAGTCTTTATTTTGTATTTTCTTTTAGTTTAGCCTTTAGTGTGATCTTAAGGGCTTTTATGTCCTTTACTATCCGTAGGGCATGTTTGGTATTTTTCTTAAATATAGTCCTTTTTTTGTCTTAACAAAGAGATATCCTTCCCTATATAAAGGGGTCATCTCCTCCCTTGTAAGCATGTTAGATTGAATGAAAACTTCCCATGTTATGTTGTCCCTCTCCTCTAAGTGTGAGGATGAAAGCCTTTCCCTCCAAGAAGGTCGCCTGAGAGAGATTTCGGCGGGAGGCCGTAGGCATGAGGCCCGTGTTATCTGTTAGTTTTAGGTGGCCTACAAGCCAATCTGACTATGTAAATCTCGTTCATTTATTAATATAATGGCATAATATTCATTATGTATAAATCACATTAATTATCGTTTCATAATGACGTCCGTGAATATGTGCTATAGTGATCAGATTATGATGAGATTATACTAATGAGACTGATCACTTAAACACACATATTCTTAATCGTTCCTAGTCGGAGGATATCCGAGAAGGACATCAGATATCCGGTTAGACTAGTACAGATTACTCCTGCTCATATGATGAGGGTGACTGATCTCATAAGTCACTTGTGTGGAGACACTAAGGCGAATCTGTAGGTGCTCGTTGGCGAATGAGTTCACTGAACTGATCCGACTGAATCGTTGGATGGTATTGTACCTCACTGTCAACCAGCTTGATTCTATTGTCGCAGTTGCGTGGATGGTCCTCGGACTTGAGACACCAAGGACACCTTGTCGGTGGACTTCTGTACTTTGACCTTGGTTTACGAATCTCTAGCTACGGGATTCTAAAACGCCAAGGATTGGATATAGTGGAATACCGTCGAAGGGAATTGTGTGTCAATAAGGAATCATTTGCTCTCGGTACTTAGAGAGAGAATGCTCTAGGAAGGATGCGTGGAAGTCCCTGGCCAGGGCGGACGATAATATCAGGAAAGGAGTTTTCCGATATTTATCAGTGGCATCCAATCCAAGTGAGTCGACCGATTAGTCTTTGACAGCACGCCATACCCTAAGTTGACTCGAGAGCATTGTACAAATGAAGGATTATATCCACGCGGTAACTGTCGACGGAAATGTTCTAAGAGTGGGTTGCTTAACCCCGATACCTTCCAGGTTGACGCGGTGTTGCTTGGCACCCAACGTGATCGGAGGCCTGGTCGAATTCGATGTGCGACATCAAGTCGATTGATTAATTAATTAATAAAGAGTTATTAATTGATTAATAAAGCCAGTGAAGAGTCACTGGGCTTGTTGGGCCATTAACTGGACTGGTAATTGGGCCTAGAGGGTCACACTTAAATGATTCTCAAGGCGATGGATAAATAAGTGGGTTTTATACAAACCGAGGGTTTTTATGAAAAATTGCGTGGTTAGTATAAAACATAGCGAACGGGCTGAGCAGGCCAAGCTGCTGCTAACCCTAGCCGCCCCTCCTCCATTTCTCTCTCTCTTTGGCATCCAGACAAATCCAGATCTGCTCCGTCGCTTCTCCAAATCCAGTTCGACGGGAAATTGTCCGCGCGTTGCAGCGATCGTTGCGGCGACCGACGGAGGTTTCGTGGGCTGCGAAGAACAAGGAACGTGAGGATATCTGTCTCGAGGAGGATCCCGTGGACTTCACTAGAGGAAACCCGACAACCCAACAGTGGTATCAGAGCCAGGTTCCACTGTTTCTCGTCCCGTTTCGGTCTCCGATTTAATATTTTCATGATTTATTCCATGCACTGGTTCGATTAATTGCTAGATCAGTATTCATGTGATGAATATAATATAAAAAGATTATTATTATTCTGTAATTTTTTGAAATTTTTTTGTGTGGTTTTCGTCTTCTTCATGGGACGAAGAACGGCGGCCATTGCGGTTTTATTCGGGCCTCCCAAGTGTTGGGATGGTAGACCGGGACCCTGTATGATCTGGGTTGTCACCGGGCATCAAGGGGCTCCTCACCGACGCCGGATAGACCGCTGGAGATGGCCGGAGGGGAGCCCTTCTTCTTTATCCCATGGGATTAAAGAAACCTGAAAATCAGATATTTAGGGAGTGCTTTAGGGATTTTCACAGCCTTTGTGAGGGCCCTTGCCGGCGCCGGTGGGCCTGCCGGCGCCGGGGACGTCGCCGGCGGGGCCGAGCGACGTCGGGCCGGCCGCCGGCGACCTCCCTCCAGCAACCCCGCCGCCTGCGCCTAGGGTTCCTGCAACAGATGGGCCTCGGACTGGGGGTTGAAGAAAGGATTGGACCGACTGGTTGGACCGGTCGGTCGGGCTGGGTTCTGGGTGAACCGGGCCCCAGCCTGAGTGGCGCCAGGGTCCGAGCCCACTGCTAGGTGGCTCGGGCCTGGCCCGAGCCCTGGCTTAGGCAACTGGCTGAGCCATGGGACTAAACCCGGCCCGAGCCAGGATCTTGTTGAGCTGAGCCTAATTGCCATTTTTTCCAATTTTAATTAGTTTAATCCCCTATTGCCTATTTAAAATTGAATTAAAATTTGATTTTAATTTTAAAAGGTTCAAAAGTGTTTTGAATTTTAAATTGGGCTTTTATTAATGATTTTGAATCATTAAGTCAATTAAGGGATTATTAATTAGCAATTTGTTGTTAATTAATTCGGGTTAATATTAATTTAATTGCTAAATTAATTATTAACCTTTACATGACTAATTTAAGGAATTATAATTAGTGGTTAATAGTTATAATCTAAATGTTAGATTTTTAACTATTTAATCATCTAATTATTCATCAATTAGAGTTAGTTTTTAATTTAAAAGTTAAATTAATAATTAATTTTTAATTGACTAATTTAAATGTTAAATTAGTATATATATATATTAGTTAATTGTTGTTAATTGTTAATTTAAATGTTAAATTGATAATTAACTTTAATTAACTGATTAAATGGTTTAATTAGATGTTATTAATTATTGACTTAAAAGTTAAATTAATAATTAATATTTTTCTACTAATCTAAGAGTTAGATTAGTAGTTAATTGTTCATTTGTGTTAATTATTAGTTTAATAGTTAAATTAGTGATTAACACTTATTAATTATCTAGTCTAATTGTTAGATTGATAATTAATAAAGAATTAGAGTTAATTATTAATTTATGTGATAAATTAATGATTAATTTTGTTGGACTAGTCTAAGAGTTAGATTAGTTATTAATAGTCTAATTGTTAGATTATTAATGGGGTTTAATCTAAGTGTTAGATTATTAGAATTGTTCTAATTTGTATGCAATAATCTGGAATTATTAATTTGGAGTGTGTGCACATGTGATGTGTGTTTTGATGCTTTTAAATTATATTTGATTGCATGATAAGTTAATTAAAAGTGTTTTCGAAATTCAAATACCAATTTTGATTGGATCCCACCTTTTTAAAAGCCAAAGTTATGTATTTTTGAAAACTCTTTTATTTTAGCCATGTGATGCGCTGAATCATGTGTGGGATGTTTAAAACACACCATGGTCATGGATATGTACTTATTTAATTATTCATGTGATGAATGATGTGTTTGTGTGGATCGTAGATGAATGATGGATGTTTATTAAATTGTTAATAAATAGAGATCTGCGTATCTCTCCCTCTCTCATTCTCTGATGTATTTCTACCTCCCTCTCTCTTGTACTCACCATAAGGCTCTGTTCTAATTACATGTGATTCTAGAATTAATGTAATATGATCGAGGCAACCAAGGAAGGAGCGAGGATGATCTACAGCTGCAACCAGGAAGGCGAAATGATGGAGATCTCTTGCATATGTGTTTGCAGGTTATCTAATGTAAATGTTATGTTAGATTGTGTGTGCGTTTGACTGTTGGCTCCAGTCAAACCTACTATGCTATCCATGACCACACTAGACATGTATGTAATGCATTGTTTTTCTTTTGATTATGAATCAAAGCAGGTATAGTATTTAGTAAATATATATGATATATTTATATACGATCCCTAGGAGAGACCAAGATAAAAGTTATCTAAATATCCTCAGATAAACTCTAAGCCGTAACGCGAGTAGTTAAGAACTTACCACGTAGTCCACCATCGTTATAGTCATAGGATTCGAATCACTTTAGACAGGTTTGTTGTGCTATCCACAAGGCATGTTTAATTGGGAGGAGAAACTATGGCTATGGCATTAGATGTCTATATGATCGGGGTAGAGGAAGCATGTAGCTTTGTTGTGCTATCCACAAGGGCTGCATGCAAATCTATGCTCGTCGCGTAATGATGGTTAGCTTAGACCAGAATTAGTAGTTTGTTGTGCTATCCACAAGGCCATTAAATCTCTGGGGACCGAAGCTATGATCAGATATTGCAAAGAGTTGCAAGTCCCATGAGTTGGGTGCTCTTTGATTGTATTACAGTTTGTTGTGCTATCCACAAGGTTGTATAGCAAGTCATTGAGATTCTGATCCCCATTGGGAGACTGTCGGCATCTCCCGTTCTGTATAACGGAGGGTTATACAGTCGGTCAAAAATTAGTAGGAGTTAAAACTTGAACAAAAGACCATGTCTTGTTTTATCTTTAATAATTGAACATCTGCTAAATAGATTTTACTTATCTCCTATAGGGAATTATGTCGTTGAATAACCCACTCCGTGGCATACTTGATGCAAAACGTTTGACTAGCCTGAAGTACTCGGATTGGTTCAGAAACCTGAATAATGTCTTCAGATATGAACACATTCGCTATGTCCTTGGAGTTGATCCTCCTGCTGAACCGGCATTAGATGTCATTGGCGTAGAGACGATAGCTATCGATAAAAGATCGAAGGACAAAGGCAAAAGAGTAGTAAAGGTGACTACTTCTACTATAAGCAGAATGGTCACTGGAATAGGAATTGCAAGGAGTTCCTTAACGATAAAGCTCATGGAAAAGTGAAGCTGTCTGAAGCTTCAGATATCTATATGATAGATATCAACTTGTCAGTTAGAGATTCCACATCTTGGGTATTAGATACCGGATGTGCTTCTCATATCTGCCATGATGCGCAGATGCTGACAAGTAAGCGCAAGCTGAGACAAGGCGAGGTGGAATTGAGGCTAGGAAACGGCGCAAAAGTTGCGGCGATTGCTGTTGGGACAGTAAACCTCAAACTTTCATCAGGAGACGCCTTACTATTAGAATATTGTTATTATGTTCCTAGCATAATAAAGAACATCATATCAGTGTCTTGTTTGGACAAGATAGGATATAGGTTGACTATTGAAAATAGAAGTTGTTCGATTTATTATGGTAATAAATCAATAGCTTCAGCATCTTTAGTCAACGGTCTATATCTCTTAGATGTTTTTTATTACAATCTTCAAATTGATAATGTTCTTAAGAAGACCAAGAATTATGTGAATCAAGCCTACATGTGGCATTGTAGACTTGGGCACATTGGCGAAAGCGGGTTGCAAAAGTTGCACAAGCATGGTTACTTAACTGCATTCGATTACAAATCGTTTGCAACATGTGAATCCTACCTTATGGGAAAAATGGCAAGATCTCCATTTACTAGACATAGAGAACGAGCCAAGGACATTCTGGAACTAATACATTCGGATGTATGTGGTCCCATATCCACCCAAACCAAAGGTGGCTTCTCATACTTCATCACGTTCACTGAGGACTTCTCAAGATTCGGCTATGTGTACTTAATGAAGTATAAGTCGGAAGCATTTGAGAAGTTTAAGGAGTTCAAGAATGAGGTAGAGAAGCAGTTAGGAAAGAGTATTAAATCTCTTCGATCAGATCGAGGAGGAGAATACTTGAGTACTAATTTCACACAATTCTTAAAGGATAATGGTATCTTTTCTCAGCTAACCCCTCCCTATACACCACAGATGAATGGTGTATCAGAAAGGAGGAATCGCACCTTGTTCAACATGGTGCGATCCATGATGAGTTTTTCGGGATTACCAGTGTCCCTTTGGGGGTATGCTCTAGAGTCAGCAGCATACCTACTGAACAAAGTACCCAGCAAGTCTGTCGCCTCTACTCCATATAAGATATGGAAAGGCAGGAAAACAGAATTTAAACATGTTAAAGTCTGGGGTTGCCCGACTCATGTAAAGAGGCATGATCTAAATAGGCTGGAATCACGAACTGATAAATGCAGGTTTGTGGGATGTCTAAAGGAAACCTTTGGATACTATTTTTACCATCCTGGTGAACAAAAGGTGTTTGTCGCCAGGAAAGCTGTCTTCATGGAAGAGGAATACCTTCTCTAAGAAGATAGTGGGAGTAAAATAGTATTGGAAGAGGTTCTAGATCCAGTCCATGTACACCAACCAAGTTTGGAACTTAGAGGACTTGCCCGAGGGTATTGTACCCATCAGTTGCAAGCGGATCTTTAAGAGAAAGATCGGTGCTGATGGACGGATCGACATTTATAAGGTAAGGTTGGTGGCAAAGGGATATCGTCAAAGGCAAGGAATTGACTATGACGAGACTTTCTCACCAGTTGCCATGATAAAGTCGATCAGATTTCTACTCGCCATTGCTGCACATTTTGATTATGAAATCTAGCAGATGGATGTAAAGACTGCCTTCCTCAATGGTAACCTCGAGAAATAATTGTATATGATACAACCAGAAGGTTTCACATCCAAAGAATCTCCAGATAAAGTATGCAAGGTTCAGAGGTCCATTTATGGACTGAAGCAAGCTTCCCGGAGCTAGAACATAAGATTTGACGAGACTGTCAAGTCTAATGACTTCATTAAGAATGAAGATTAGCCTTGTGTATACAAGAAGACCAGTGGGAGCGCAATCACTTTCTTACTTCTTTACGTACATGACATACTACTTATTGGGAATGATGTAGATATGATGTCATCAGTAAAGATCTAGTTGTCGAAAAACTTCTCCATAAAGGATTTGGGAGAAACATCCTACGTATTGGGAATACGGATCTATAGAGATAGATCAAAGAGGATGCTTGGAATGACCCAATCCTTGTACATAGATACCATAGTCAAAAGGTTTGGCATGGAAAATTCCAAGAGAGGTCTCATACCGATAAGACATGGAATTAATCTCTCAAAGGAACAGTCTCCTAAGACTCCTACTGAGAGGGCATTTATAGATAGATTATCCTATGCCTCTGCCATAGGAAGGCAGTGAAATGTATCCTTAAGTACTTGAGAAGAACTAAGGATATGTTTCTTGTCTATGGAGGAGGTGACTTGAAACTGCGAGGCTTTTGTGACTCGAGTATCCAGTCAGATCCAGATGATAGGAAGTCTACATCTAGATTCGTGTTTACTTTGAACGGAGGCGTTGTGTGCTGGAAGAGTTCCAAGCAAGCAACCACTGTAGATTCGACGACTGAAGCTGAGCACATCGCTGCAGCTGAAGCTTTCAAGGAAGTAGTGTGGTTGAAGAAGTTCATCACCGACCTTGACATAGTTCCCTGCATCTTTGATTATGTTCCGCGATTGTACGACAACAATAGGACTATTGCACAAGTAAAAGAGCCGCGGTCTCATCAGAAATCGGAAGATATTCTGAGGCGCTTTCATATTATCCAGAGGAGATGTAGTAGTGGAAAGAGTTCCATCCGTCAACAATGTAGCAGATCCACTGACAAAGCCGTTGGCTTAAATTATGTTTGAGCGTCACCTAGAGTCTATAGGTTTATTGTATAAAGGTGATTGGCTTTAGTCCAACTAGGAGATTGTTAGTTTTAGGTGACCTACAAGCCAATCTAACTATGTAAATCTCGTTCATTTATTAATATAATAGCATAATATTCATTATGTGTAAATCGCATTAATTATCGTTTCATAATGAAGTCCGTGAATATGTGCTATAGTGATCAGATTATGATGAGATCATACTAATGAGACAGATCACTTAAACACACATATTCTTAATCGTTCATAGTCGAAGGATATCTGAGAAGGACATCGGTTATCCGGTTAGACTAGTACAGATTACTCATGCTCATATGATGAGGCTGACTGATCTCATAAGTCAATTGTATGGAGATACTAAGGCGAATCTGTAGGTGCTCGTTGTAGAATGAGTTCACTGAACTGATCCGACTGAATCGCTGGATGGTATTGTACCTCACTGTCAACCAGCTTGATTCTATTGTCGCAGTTGCGTGGATGGTCCTCGGACTTGAGACACCAAGGACACCTTGTCGGTGGACTTCTGTGCTTTGACCTTGGTTTATGAATCTCTAGCCACAGGATTCTTAAACGCCAAGGATTGGGCAAAGCGGAATACCGTCGAAGGGAATTATGTGTCAATAAGGAATCATTCGCTCTCGGTACTTAGAGAGAGAATGCTCTAGGAAGGATGCGCGTAAGTCCCTGGCCAGGGCAGACGATAATATCAGGAAAGGAGTTTTCCGATATTTATCAGCGGCATCCAATCCAAATGAGTCGACCGGTTAGGGTTTGACAGCACGACATACCCTGAGTTGACTCGAGAGCATTATACGAATGAAGGATTATATCCACGCGGTAACTGTCGACGGAAAGGTTCCATGAGTGGGTTGCTTAACCCCGATACCTTCCGGGTTCACGCGGTGTTGCTTGGCACCCAACGTGATCGGAGGCCTGGTCGAATTCAATGTGCGACATCAATTCGATTGATTAATTAATTAATGAAGGGTTATTAATTGATTAATAAAGACAGTGAAAAGTCACTGGACTTGTTGGGCCATTAACTGGACTGGTAATTGGGCCTAGAGGGTCACACGCAAATGATTCTCAAGGCGATTGATAAATAAGTGGGTTTTATACAAACCAGGGGTTTTTATGAAAAATCACGTGGTTAGTATAAAACATAGCGAACGGGCTGAGCAGGCCAAGCTGCTGTTAACCCTAGCCGCCCCACCTCTGTTTCTCTCTCTCTCTGGCGTCCAAACAGATCCAAATCTGCTCCGCCGCTTCTCCGAATCCCGTTCGACGGGAAATCGTCCGCGCGTTGCGGCGATCGTTGTGGCGACCGGCAGAGGTTTTGTGGGCTGCGAAGAACAAGGAACGTGAGGATATCTGTCGCAAGGAGGATCGCGTGGACTTCGCTAGAGGCCGGGCACTTGCGTGGCCTGCGGTGTCGCACCGATGGAACCGAATGGTTGCGGATTCGAATCCGCAAAGGGTGAGAACCGATAATCTGATTATTGTGTTTTTAGAGTTTTTGAAGCGTAAATGGATCTCCGTTTTTATTTTATTTCCGCTGCGCGATCCGGAGAAACCCGAGAGCCCAACATTATTACCATCAACTCCACGTCGATCCTTCATCGCACGTCCCGTTCCTCATCAAATTTGTATCCGAGCAGGCCTTGAGGTGTTCCAACGACCTCAGGATCCTCGACCGCCAATTCCGAGATCGGCTACCGTGAATCACGCTTCTCTGAGGGCCACTGCCGCACTCACTGTCATTGGCACCTACATCCCTGCCACACCGGTGCCTAGCTATCCTCGGCGACCCTCGGAAGCCAACACGGGAGTTTGCCCACCCACCGCGGTGCACCAGCCACAACCATCCACCCCACTCTTTGCTTCTTCTACCTGTCACAGCTGCCCACTGCCCCACACTCCCCTCTCGCTTCTATCATCCTCCCTGGCGACGAGGATGCTAAGGGTTGCCGCCGTCCGGGAGACCACTACCACAACACCAACAACGTTGACTCGAGCTGCTGCCCTCCTCCTCCCATAGACCTCCTGCCACCTTTTATCTCTCATAACCCCACCCTTCCCTCTCCTTTATCATTCCCTTCGTTGTTGTTCCCCTTCCCCCTCCGGGGATCGCTCCAACGGCCAACGACAATGCCAGTGCCCACCTTTACCTCGCCGCCAGCATGAGGGGAGCACGCCAACTCCATCTTTGCCTTGCTGGAACACTGTTGTCCTCACACCGCCTCCTCGCGTCGCCTGGCTCATTATCGATCGGGATCCCAGTGATGCCCTCGACGTCCGTGAACCCCCTCGAGCCACTGCAGTTGCTGTTAACCCTCCTGCCGGTGAGAGGAAGAGGAAGGCACAGGTGATCACATGACCTATTCATCCCCACCACCTTTTCTCTCTCCTTTATTTCCCCCCTCTCCCTCCTGATTGTTGAGTCAGTAAGCAACCTGTCGCCGTCTGGCGACCCTCGCGCCTGTCCTCCCATCGCCGGCCCCCTCGACGCCATTGTCGCTCTCTTATATCATTCTCCTCCGCCATCTTTTCTCTCTCCTCACCCTCCCCCTCTCTGCATGGGTTCAAGCGAACCGCGGCGCCATCGGCTGCCTTTGGCACCACCCCACCATCGTCTGACGGCCTTTGAGTTGGCATGTCCATCTCAAACAGTGTCTAGGCGTCCAAGGCCACTCCTGCGTGCGAGGAAGAATAAAGGATCCGCCCCTGCTCCGGCCCGCTATTTCCGCCCGCGCGCAAGGAAGAATAGGGGATCACGACGGACCTACGCCGGGCGTTTGCGGCCACTTCCCCGACCCTAGTCACCGACAACCCTGCCCTTGCTGTAGCCGCCTGCGCGTAAGGAAGAAGAGAGGAGCACGGCGACATCTTCGCCCGTGCCCCTCACGAATGCGGCACGTTAGCCGCGTACCCCACCCACCCCTTCTCTGTGGGCCCACCTAGAAGTTGCTGACCCCCAGTGCATTGAACCTCTCCCGAGCGCCCAATAGAGACGGCCGCTCCGCCCAGCATCAGGCCCTTGCATGCACGTCTATAGCCTCCACTCGTCATACTAACTTCATGTAACGACCCGCCACCCTATAATCGGGGATCCAATTACTAAATGGGTACCGAATCATTAAAATTTGGAGCCAAACCAGGATCTCAATAAGTCTGGGAAATAAATGATAAACTAAGCTAAACATACACATCACATTGAATTGTAAGGGAAGTGCAAGAATTAAAAAATCTTACAATTCAACTTGACACAGCAAATAATTACATATTCCAACTAAAAAGAAGTAATTAAGCGAACATGCCTGAAAAGAAATAACAACTACATCGGGGAATACCACAGAACGATGGCTGCTAGCGCACAATCGAAGACAAAACCCTCCTCGCTACGTAATAGCTTAAGATTGTGTCGTTAAAAATCAAAGCTAACAATCTAAATTAATCGGCTCATTCAAATTAAACTTTAACAATAGCAATGGTGAGTCCGAGTCGAATCCACAGAGAAATAGATTTTTTAAACTTGAAAACCTTAGATTTTTTTTATAGGAAAATCAGAGAAGAAAGAAGATGGAGCATGATGATTTAATAAACAATAATTGAAACTAATCGGACTTGCTATGAACTCACAAAAAGAGCACCCCTAAACAAGCATAATCAGACCATCTACTGACACTACCTCTAAAATACTAATTAAAAGTAGAATATAAAGTTTGAGTAATGTCAACAGAAGATAAAATAAAAGTTGTAGAACAAAAAGAGGGAGAAAAGATAACTTTTTTCAAAGGAGGTACTGTCATTCGTTCACAGAAATATATGAAATTTTACAGAGACATTGAAAATAAAACAATAACATGACTTTTAGAAGAAAACTGTTACAGAAAATATTCTAAATATAGTGTAACATGGAGAACTCAAAAACTAGAGAGAGAGGCGATGGAGAGAGAAAACTAGTGCTTGCAGCCGTCGTCGCCCTTCGCGTGGATCCTTGGCCGCCCTAGACTACTTTCAGTAGACAATTACAGTGCCTTGAGTCCACCTCTTGACCTTGACAACCGCCGGTTTGAGAGAGATGTAGAGAGAGAGCGAGCGAGAGAGAGAGAGAACGAAGCTAGAGAGAGAGAGAGAAAGAGTGCTACAGTATTGCGGTACTGTAGCTAGAGTACCCTCGGGTACTGTCGCAGAGAGGGAGAAAAAGTGAGGGAGAAAGGGGAGAGAAGGCAGGAGGGAAAAGAAAAGTATGGTGGGGGGAACAAGGAAGGAAGGAGAGACTTCTTAAAAAGGGAGAGAGAATTTTTAAAATAAAGAAAGGAAAAAAGTGGATGGCGGCTGACTCCTCTTGTTCTTTTCTTGGGTAAGAATTAGGACAACTATTTAGGGTAACAAAAGACTTTTTTACCCCCACTTTAGTATTTTTGCCAAAATAAAGTCGATTTAGCTGGGATTCGAACTCCCGTCCTTCCCACAAACGACTAGAAACTTAGCCAATTGCACTGCATCTTCTTCATATCCTGTTCACATAAAATAAATGTAAATTAGGATATTATTATGAATAAAATTAAATTTATGGTTAAATAAATTGATTTCTCGCGTTTTGCTGAGAAAACCGCAAATGTATGAAATGATGATGTGTTTAACTTAGAATTTGACGAAATTGGTACCGTTGGAATCGATACGAAGTTGTCTATCATTTCATACTATTTTAAACATCATAAACATAAATATAGTGCATGTATTTGTTCTATTAATAATAGAAAATACTAACTTATCACACTCCCCAATTTACTCATTGCTAGTCCCTTGGCAATGCAAATAGAAGAAAAATTCGGACAACAATGAATTATCATGCTTCATTTATAGCTATATATCATAATCAATTAAATGGTAGCTGATTGGTTAAGCTAAAGTTTTCATTTCCCACTACACTTTGGTTCATGACAGGTGATTGTGCATGTAAGTTGGCATGCTTATAACTCGTTTCTATCCTTTCCATTATATCATCGCCTTTACTAATCCTTTGGATATAACTACCTCGGAACGAGAAGAGAAAAGGGATTTTCTGATCAGCCCGTGAAGTTCATTTTTCAGCTCCCGCCCCGAATCAGCACTTTTACGACTTGGTCGTCTTTTTAGTACAAGGAAATTTTTTATTTAGCACGGCTCTTTCATTTAATTGCACTTTTGCCTTTGAGAATGCGTACTTTTTGCCACTCTCTTTGAATTGTCTGAAGGGAGGTGCGTACTTTTTGCCACCTGCCTTCTTTTAGCTCTTTTTGACACCTTATTTGGCATTTAATGTTTACAAATGTCCCTTTTTAAATGACCGCCTCTTTCGAGTGCTGAGTGGTTGGTCCCCTATTACGAATCTTAACGTTCTTTTCATTCAATCCAAAAGAAAAAAAAATAGAATAGGTAATCTTATCCTTAAAGTTAATTCCAACAATTTTATACTTTCAAGGTCTTTCACTTATGCTAAGTTTCCGTGTATGTGTGAAAATCATTCATGTCGTGGCTTCTTGTGAAGTGGGCTATTCTGAACTTTAAAGGCTTTATCTAATTTAGCTAACATAAAACTGATTTATTTAAGATTCTCTTAATGAAACAGGATTTCATGTAACTTATGTGGGATGTGAAAAAGAAGTTTTTGAAAACTTTTGGACCATTTTCTCAATTTTCTTCAACAGATTTTTCAAAAAATTGCATATTGATTGCCCCCCCCCAACTTGAATGGCATTGTCCTCAATGACATAAAAGATATGAAAACACATGCTAGCCATAAGAAAACTGGGAAGGTGAGAAACAACCTGTGATGATGAGGATGCGACTTAACCAAAATCGACTACTGCATAAAAACCTAAAAATGAAAAGAAAAACAGAACATGATCTAAAATGTTGGGTTGCCTCCCGACAAGCGCTAAGTTTAATGTCTTCAGCCAAACGACAGTTCAGTTAATGCGGATCACTCAGCTCAATAGATTTCGGTGGCTCATTTTGAATGTTTTCAATAAATGGTTTCAACCGTTGACCATTAACGGTGAAAGTGTTCCCATTCTTAGGATTCATGATTTTAACAGCTCCATGATCAAAGGCTTTAATGACCAAGAATGGTCCATCCCACATGGACTTCAGTTTTCTTGGAAATAGGCGAAGCCTAGAGTTAAATAGCCAAACTTTCTGATTTGGAAGAAAAGATTTTTTTACAGTATGTTTATCATGCAAAGCTTTAGTTTTGGCTTTATAGATCTTGGAGTTCTCATAGGCCTCATTACGCAATTCTTCTAGCTCACTCAGTTGTAAGGTTCGGTGGGAACCAGCTTGGACTAGGTACAGATTGACTTGTTTAATGGCCCAATATGCCCTATATTCCAATTCCACTGGAAGGTGGCACGTTTTTCCAAAAACCAAGCGATAAGGAGACATGCCAATAGAATTTTTGTAAGCGGTCCGATAGGCCCATAAGGCATCATCTAACCTTTCAGACCAATCTTTTCTATCGGGCCTAACGAACTTTTGCAGAATATTCTTGATCTCTCTATTGGAAACTTCCACTTGGCCACTGGTTTGGGGATGATAAGGGGTAGCCAGCTTGTGATTAATCCCGTATTTCTTAAGCAAAGCTCGAAACTGGTAATTCGTGAAACGTGTTCCCCTATCACTTATGATAGCTTTAGGCCATCCGAACCGAGAAAAGATATTTTTCTGGACGAATTTAATGACCAATTTATGATCATTGGTTCGGGTGGCTATTGCTTCAATCCACTTAGAGACATAATCCACCACTACCAGGATATATGCATGTCGAAAAGAAGGTGGAAAAGGGCCCATAAAGTCTATCCCCCAAACATCAAAGACTTCAACTACCAAGATTGGGTTGAGTGGCATCATGTCCCTTTTTGCCATATTTCCTACAACTTGGCATCTCAAACAAGTTTCGCTGAACTCATGGGCATCTTTGAAGAGTGTGGGCCAGTAAAAACCACTTTGTAGGACCTTGGCTGTAGTTTTCTTCCCTGAGAAATGGCCCCAGATTATGGCAGAAGTTGAGAATACTCTGTTGTTCTTCTTCAGGAACACAGCCTAATGATTTGATCAGTACAGAATTTGAATAGTTCCGGATCCTCCCAGAAATAATACTTCTCCTGGAAAAAGAATCTGTCCTTCTCACTTTTAGTCCATCCTTCCGAGAGCTGATTAGTCACCTTGTAATTGACAAAATGAGCATACCAAGGTGTAACAGTGTGAGAAATGGCCAGCAAATGCTCGTCAGGAAATGAATCAATTATTGGTGCACTTTCAGAAATCAGAATTCGGGATAGGTGGTCAGCTACCACATTCTCGGAACCCTTTTTATCCCGAATTTCCAAATCAAATTCCTGAAAGAGTAAGATCCATCTGATAAGTCTGGGTTTTGCATCCTTCTTGGTCAAAAGGTATTTCAGAGCTGAGTGATCATAATAGATTATGACTTTTTCCCATAAAAGATAAGATCTGAATTTTTCTAAGGCAAAAATCACAGCTAATAATTCCTTTTATGTGGTGGTATAATTCATTTGAACATCTGCAAGGGTGCGACTTGCATAATAGATCACCACGGAACACTTGTTCATTCTTTGTCTCAATACGACACCGATAGCATAGTCAGAGGCATCGAACATGATTTCGAAGGGCAAAGACCAATCTGGGGATTGAAGAATTAGAGCTTTGGTCAAAGATTCCTTCAGAGAATTGAATGCCTTAATGCAAGATTCATCCATTTGGAAAGGAACATCCTTAGTTAGGAGAAGAGTTAAAGGCCGGACAATTTGAGAGAAATTGGGAATTGCCCTTAAAAGTTTTTTTTTTTTTTTCAATGTAATGCAATAGTCAAATCAAGCAAGGGGTGTTTGATGCAATCATGAATGGCATGCTATAAATGAAACACGTACCTTTCCCCCGCAATCTTCAATGAAAATTGAAAATGACTATGAAAGGAAACTAACTCATACTTTCCTAAATGATGAATGCCTTAACATAGATGGTTTCTAATCTTGGAATGACAATTTTTAAATTTGAATTTGAATTTTATTCTTTTAATTAATGAAAACCTATCTAAATTAGAAACTAAAAAAAGAAACTAACTAAATTAATGAAAATGAACAAGGGAAGGTTGGAACATAGTAACCAATGATTTCGCTTTCCATTTTTTTTTCAAAATACCTACAAAAATAAGAAAAAGAAGGTTAGCTAAAGAATAATTACACTAAATCCAAAATAATCAAAATTAAAAATCTAATTCCCCGGCAACGGCGCCAAAAATTGATAGCTTAAGATTGTGTCATTAAAAATCAAAGCTAACAATCTAAATTAATCGACTCATTCAAATTAAACTTTAACAATAGCAATGGTGAGTCCGAGTCGAATCGACAGAGAAATAGATTTTTTAAAGTTGAAAACCTTAGATTTTTTTAGAGGAAAATCAGAGAAGAAAGAAGATAGAGCATGATGATTTAATAAACAATAATTGAAACTAATCGGACTTGCTATGAACTCACAAAAGGAGCACCCCTAAACGAGCATAATCAGACTATCTAATAAACTAAGACTATCTCTAAAATACTAATTAAAAGTAGAATATAAAGTTTGAGTAATGTCAACAGAAGAAAACATAAAAGTTGTAAAACAAAAAGACGGATAAAAGATAACTTTTTTCAAAGGAGCTACTGTCATTCGTTCACAGAAATATATGAAATGTTACAGAGACATTGAAAATAAAAAAACAACATGACTTTTATAAGAAAACTTTTACATAAATATTCGAAATACAGTGTAATATGGAGAACTAAAAATCATTTACGGTAACAAAAGACCCTTTTACCCCCGCTTTAGTATTTTTGCCAAAATAAAGCCGATTTAGCTGGGATTCGAACTCCCGTCCTTCCCACAAACAACTAGAAAGTTAGCCAATTGCACTGCATCTTCTTCATGTCCTGTTCACATAAAATAAATGTAAATTAGGATATTATCATGAATAAAATTACATTTATGCTTAAATAAATTGATTTCTCATGGTTTTGCTAAGAAAACCACAAATGCATGAAATGATGATATTTTTAACTCAGAATTTGACGAAATTGGTACCGTTGGAATCGGTATGAGGTTGTCTATCATTTCATGTTATTTTAAACATCATAAACATAAATACAGTGCATGCATTTGTTCTTTTAATAATATAAAATACTAACTTGTCACTACGCCTGCCTGGAACTTTCATCTGAAAACTGCAGGGGGGTGAGTCTTATCAAAATAGACTTAGTAGGGATCCTTCGATCCCCACCACCCACTCACACACTCACAAGTGCAACAACATGAATAAAGGCAATTTAAATAAATAAAGCAATAAACACAGCTCTGAAACCACTCCACCACGTAGTCCACAACCAACATCTCGGCTAAATACGCAAACCACGCAGCCGAACGCAGGAAACACCGATCCGCTGAGACCAAACAACAACCCCTCGGATAGCGCGCTGTCTACTCCGGCCTGACCTGACTCAAGGTGGTTCTACTTCCCCCAACATGAGTGACACTCCGAATGTACCACTCCCACACTGGTACTAGCTATACCCCAGGGTACACCAGGTGACCCTCTCTCTAGGCGTCACCCTACTACTCCCACACCGGCGCCGTGCCACTCCCACACCGACACAGGGTGCCTAAGCGCTAACAACTGTCACTCTAGGTCCACGATCACACAAAACGCAGCACAGTGCGATCCGATCATATAGAAATCATCATCCTCGAGTATGTTTTCAAACATGCATTTATCCAAACTATCTAACAATGTAAATACATGTTAATTGAATGCTTTAATGAGATTCTGTCTTGAATCGCATTGCCCAAGGCCGACGTCATTCAAAACCCCTAAACTGGTTTATGCAAAAACTAGCCTCGGAAGATGGCCTAAAACGTGTCGTGCAAGGTAGTCACCTTTTAAAAGGCGTGGCTATCTCTCGTTGCCTAATCATGACAGAAACAGAAAATAGGCATCGGGCTGATCCGAACTTAAATCGCGTCGTGGGAGGCAGCCGCCATTCAAAAAGGCGTCGCTGTCCTAAGACGCCATTTAACGTTCACTAACAGGTCTCCCCTAGCCTTCCGAGTATAAAAAGCAGAATTTCTTCCCGAAAATCTCTTAAACATGCTCTAAAGCAGGAAAAACATGGTTTTAATCAAAATACAACGGAGATCGTTACCCTACCGGTTACTTGAACTCCTCCGAGCATCAAACCGCCGGACCGCCATGCTACAAACTGCCGCCGGTACCGCCGTGGACGCCGTTACTCCACCGAGACGTCGGCCGCCGTCTGGAGAGCAATACGTCGCGGAGGAAATGATGGTGGTAGTGGTAGAAATTAGGGAGGGGGTTTGATGGAGTGGAGAGAGAAGAAATGAAGGAGAAGGGGGAAGGGAGAGCAAAGTGTTTGGAGAGAGGGAGGAGAGAGAAGAAAATGAGAGAAAGGAGGGAGGGTTCGTGGGTTTAAACCGAACTTAGCTAAACCGCGTCGCCAAACACCGATGCCATTCAAGTGACAAGACCAGGGTCGTACTCTCACGGCCTGAAATTGGCCCATGTGGCACCTACGTGGCACCGACATAGCACACTCTAAAACACGTCTTCCTATCAAGACGCCATTTGAACTACGTTGAGCTTGCTCAAGGTGATAAAGAACCTATACTCCCATCCCCACAAGGGCCCAAATCAAGGGGTCCAACATCGAAACTGACCCAATAACTGGATCCGAAAGCTTAATCCTTACATTCTCCCCCCTTTAAAAGAATTTCGTCCCCGAAATTACCGCAACGAAACACTACCAACAATAAAATTACATAGGTAAAGAGGAGAACTTACGCGAAAAGGTAAGGAAACTGATCTCGCTTCTCATCCTCTCGCCCCCAGGTCGCTTCACCTCCGGAGCGATGCTGCCAAATTACCTTAACCAGAGGAACAACTTTGTTCCGAAGGACCTGCTCCCTGCGATCCTCAATACCCATTGGAAATTCCAGAAAGGACAAGTCCTCAGCGACCTCCAACTCCGAAAAGTCCAAGATATGAGATGGGTCCTGAACATACTTCATCAACAAAGAAACATGGAACACATCGTGCACTCCTGCATGACTGGGCAGTAAGGCTAGATGATACGCCGTTTCCCCAATTCGAGCAAGAATGGGAAAAGGTCCAATATATCGTGGACTCAGCTTACCTCGCTTCCCGAATCTCATCACACCCTTGGAGGGTAGGACTCGGAGAAACACGTGGTCCCCAACCTCGAAATCAAGCGGTCACCTACATATATCTGCATGTTCTTCTGCCTGTTCTCGGCTATAGTCAACCTCTGCTGCACTACCCTGGCAACCTCAGCACACTGTTGTACCAACTCTGGCCCTACTATCTGCCTCTCGCAAATCTCAAACCAATTCACAGGAGATCGGCACGGCCGCCCGTACAATGCCTCATATGGTGCCATGCCGATACTAGAATGATAACTGTTGTTGTAAGCAAACTCTACTGTAGACAAGTGCTGCTCCTAAGAACCTCCCTAATCTAGGCAACAAGCCCTGAGCATATCTTCCAATGTCTAAATGGTCCTTTCTGACTGTTCATCGGTTTCTGGATGGTAAGCTGAGCTAAAGGCAAACTGCGTACCCAAGGCCTTCTAAATGCTCTTCCAGAACCTGGAAGTGAATCTCGGATCCCGATCTGATACGATGGACAAAGGCACCCTATGCAGAGAGGTGATCCGGTCCACAAATAACTTAGCCAACTTACCAACTGACCAGTCCTTTCTAATAGCTAGAAAGTTCGGAGACTTGGTCAATCGATCAACAATGACCCAAATTGCATCCCCCCTGTCGGGTGACAAAGGCAATCCCATCACAAAGTCCATAGTCACGTGCTCCCATTTCCATTCCGGGATTGGTAACGGCTGCAACAACCCTCCTGGTCTCTGATGCCTCCATTCCTGAATCATAAGATGTGATACGACTGTCTTCTGACTCAAGGCATCTGCCACCACGTTCGCCTTGTCCGAATGATAAGAAAGGTCGAGATCATAGTCCTTGATAAGCTCCATCCATCTGCGTTGTCTCTAATTTAGATCCCTTTGAGTGAAAACATACTTCAGGCTCTTGTGATCAGTGAAGACCTGAAACTTCTCCCCATATAAGTAGTGCCACCAGATCTTCAGAGCAAATACTACAGCTGCCAATTCTAAGTCATGAGTGGGGTAGTTTTTCTCATGCTTCTTCAGCTGCCTAGAAGCATAGGCCACAACCTTACTATGCTGCATCATAACAGCACCCAAACCTCGATGAGATGCATCGGAGTAAACCACGAATCCACCTGAACCTGATGGAAGCACCATAACTGGAACCGAAGTGAGACGAGCCTTCAACTCAGTAAAGCTCTGCTCACACTCCTCGGTCCACATAAAACGAACTCCCTTACGAGTCAACCTCGACAAGGGGGTTGCTATTGAAGAAAAATCTTAGACAAACCGTCTGTAATATCTTGCTAACCCCAGGAAACTTCTGATCTCAGTCACTGTTGTCAGTCTGCCCCAGTCCAAGACTGCCTCAATCTTGGCTGGATCTACAGCAACGCCATCTCTAGAAATGACATGCCCCTGGTAGTGCACGTTATCTAGATAGAATTCACACTTGCTAAACTTGGCATAGAGTTGGTGTTCTCTCAGAACCTGCAATACCACCTGAAGATGTGTGGCATGCTCTTCCTCAGAAGAAGAATATATCAAAATATCATCTACAAATACCACCACAAACTGATCCAAGTAGGCCTTGAAGACCTGGTTCATTAAATCCATAAAAGCTGCCAGAGCATTGGTCAAGCCGAAAGGCTACCCAAAAACTCATAATGCCCGTACCGAGTCCTAAAAGCCGTCTTACTCACATCAACCTCACGAATCCTCATCTAGTAGTACCCTGATCTCAAGTCAATCTTCAAGACTACCTTGGCAGACTGTAATTGATCCATCAAATCATCGATTCTCAGAACTGGGTACTTGTTCTTTATAATTACCTGGTTCAGCTGTCTATGATCAATGCACAGTCTTAGTGAACCATCCTTCTTCCTAACAAACAGAACTGGAGCACCCCACGGAGAAGTACTGGGATGGATAAAACCCTTATCCAGCAATTCCTGCAACTGTGCTTTCAACTCAGTGAGTTCGGTTGGAGCCATCCGATACGGGGCCTTAGACAAGGGTGCCATACCTAGTGCAAGCTCAATAGTGAACTCAACCTCCCGCTAAGGAGGAAGGCCAGGCAACTCCTCAGGAAACATATCAACAAAGTTACAGACTACAAGTATCTCCTAAGGACTGGAACCACTACTAACATCAGCTACAACTATCGAGGCAAGGAAAGCCTCACAGCCACCAATAAGCAATCTCTGGGCTTTAAAAACAGAGATAAGAATACCACGAGAAGATAGCCTAATACCTTGGAAGTAGAAGGCCGAGATATCCGGAATGGAGAAACGCACCCTCTTACTGTGGCAGTCCATTTCGGCATAATAAGCCTCTAAACAGTCTATACCCAAGATGAAATCAAAGTCACAAATGGCAAGCACAACTAGCTGGGCAGGTAACTCATGACCCTCAATAGTCAAGGGAACCTCACTTAAACAGTTATAAGACAACATAAAATACCCAGGAGGAACCTCAACCATCAGTCCATTAGATTACTCATCAATGGGTGCAGAAAGAATATCTACGAACTGCTCAGAAATAAAGGAATGCGAAGCACCCAAACCAATCAACACGTACGCGGAGTTCCCAAGAACAGAAAGTGTACCTTCCACCAAGTTGGACGCACGAGCCTCCTTCCTGGTGATAGCAAGAACTCTCCCCTGGGTCCTCGGCTTCTTCTGATCACCTGGTCCCTGCCCATGACCATGCCCCTGTGGGCAAAACCTCGCCAAATGGCCCTGCTGGCCACAAGTATAACACCTCCCAGAAAAAGCAGGACACTGAGTTCCACCATGAGTACCACCACAATGTCGACAAGCTGCAGGAAGCCTTTGAGCTGCCTCCTGCTGAGCACTGGACACCGACTAACTCAACTTGCTCTACCTAGGTCTACTACCACCACTGCTGCCACTACTGTTGTCACTGCCTCGAAAGAACCTCCTGAATCTGGGGCCGAGTGAAGAAGATCCCCATCCAGACGAAGGAGCTGCCGCTGCTGTCTTCCCCTTATCGTAAGTCGGCCCTTGAGTAACTAGTCCCCTCTCCCGAGCTGACTGATCATGTTGTGCCTCGACTGCCGCGGCACACATAACTGCTGACGCCAAGTCTGCACAATAGTGGGACACCGCAAAACTCCTCAAGTTGTACCTCAGTCCATTCACAAACCTCTCTGTCCGACGCCCTTCGTCTTCTGAAATAAAGGGAACGAATCTTCCAAGTGAAACAAATTTCATCTGGTACTCGAGCACTGTCATGCTCCCTTGGGTCAACTCTATAAATTCCCTCTCCTTGGCCTTCTAGACATGCCTGGGGAAGTACTGTGCATATAATTCCTTCATAAATGTCTCCCATGGAATCTCCCTGAAATTTCTATCTGCATAAGATAAGCTCTTCAAAGTAGTCCACCAGTCATAGGCATCATCCTTCAACATGAAGGTAGGCAACAGAGTCCTCTGAACTACCGCACAATCCATGGTATCAAAAGTGTTATCCAACTCCTTCAGCCAATGAACGGCCTCATCAGGGTTTGGACAACCGGTAAAATGAGGCGGCTTCAGCTTCAGGATTCTCTCCAAAGTAGCTGAAGGCCCTCCCCGAGCACTAGAACTCTCACTAGGGTCTCGAGTCTAATATTTGGTCATTGTGTCCATCATAGCCTCCATAAAAGGCTCCATATTCGGCCTACCAGCCTCACACCCATTAGGAACATCTCCCTGCTCCCTAATAACTAGCACTCTCTTCCTAGGAGCCATCTAATCGCCTACAGTCACAAGAAAAAAAAAATTCTAATTAGAATCCAAAACCCACGCTACCGCCGTGCCTGTATGGGATAATGCATTTATTTGCTGAAATTTTGGTATTTAACCTAGTTATTCATTTATTTGCTAGACCGAATGCTCTGATACCAATTGTAACGACCCGCCACCCTATAATCGGGGATCCCATTACTGAATGGGTACCGAATCATTAAAATTTGGAGCCAAACCAGGATCTCGTAAAGTCTAGGAAATAAATGATAAACTAAGCTAAACATCCACATCACATTGAATTGTAAAGGAAGTGCAGGAATTAAAAATTATTACAATTCAACTTGACTCAGTAAATAATTACATATTCCAACTAAAAAGAAGTAATTAAGCGTACAGGCCTGGAAAGAAATAACAACTACATCGAGGAATACCCCGGAACGATGGCTGCTGGCGCGCAATCTGAGATAAAACCCTCCTCGCTACGCCTGCCTGGAACTCTCACCTAAAACTCGCAGGGGGGTTAGTCTCATCAAAATAGACTCAGTAGGGATCCTTCGATCCCCACCACCCACTCACACATGTACAAGTGCAACAACAAGAATAAAGGTAATTTAAATAAATAAAGCAGTAAACACAGCTCTGAAACCACTCCACCATGGAGTCCACAACCAACGTCTCGGCTAAACACGCAAACCATGCAGCCGAACGTAGAAAACACCAACCTGCTGAGACCAAACAGCAACCCCTAGGATAGCACATTGGCTACTCCGGCCTAACCTGGCTCAAGATGGTTCTGCTTCCCCCAGCACGAGTGACACTCCGAATGTACCACTCCCACACTAGTACTAGCTATACCCCGGGGTACATCAGGTGACACACTCTCTTGGCGTCACCCCACCGCTCCCACACCGGCGCCGTGTCACTCCCACACCGACACAGGGTGCCTAAGCGCTAACAACTGTCACTCTAGGCCCACGATCGCACAAAACGCAGCACAGTGCGATCCGATCAAGTAGAAATCATCGTCCTCGAGTATCTTTTCAAACATACATTTATCCAAACTATCTAACAATGTAAACACATGCTAATTACATCCTTTAAAGAGATTCTGTCTTGAATCGCGTCGCCTAAAGCCGACGTCATTCAAGACCCCTAAACTGGTTCATGCAAAAGCTGGCCCCGAAAGATGGCCTAAAATGCGTCGTGCAAGGTAGTCACCTTTTAAAAGGCGTCGCTGTCTCTTGTCACCTATGATGGATATAGGTGTCCTCTAAGCCAATCATGAGGCACCTATTTTAATCTGGTTCACTAATAAATGACATTAAATTCATTATGTAGATTGGCATGTTTATAATTACGCATAATGAAGTCCATGAATATGTGCAATAGTCATCAGATTATGATGAGATCATAATAAAGACACTGATGACTTATAAACATATATTTTCAATTGTTCCTAGTCGTAAGATGTTTGAGAAGGACATCAAACATCCGGTTAGACTAGTGCAGGTTATTCCAGCTCATATGATGAGGGTAACTGATCTCGTTAATTATTAGTGTGGAGACACAATGGTAAACCTGTAGGTGCTCATTGGAGAATGAGTTCACTGAACTGATCCGACATGAATCGCTGAATGGTAATTTACCTGACTGTCAATCGGCTTGATTCATCGTCACAGTAGCGTGGTTGATCCTTGGACTTGAGACACCAAAGACACCTTGTCGGTGGACTTCTGGACTTTGACCTTGACCTACGAATCCCTATCCACGGGATCTCCAATAGTCAAGGATCGGGCCCAGCAGAAGACCTTCGAAAGTGATTGTGTGTGCAATAAAGGATCGTTTGCTCTCAGGTAAATGGAGAGAGAATTCTCTAGAGTAGATCCGCAGCAGTCTCTGGCCAGAGCAGAAACAATATCAGAAAAGTGGTTTTCGGATATTGTAAAGCGGAGTCTGATTCAAGTGAGTTGACACTCTAGGGTTTGACAATTGACCATACCCTACGTTAACTCGAGAGCATTGTGCGAACGAAGGATTATAGCCACGTGGTAACTGTGGACGGACAGGTTCCATGAGTGGGTTGTTGAACCCCATTACCTTCCGGGATCATACGGTGTTGTTTGGCACCCAACTTGATCAGAAGTCCGACCGAATTCACATGTGATGTCAATTCGGTTAAGTAATTAGTTAATATATAGATATTAATTAATTACAATAAGTCAATAACTAGTTATTGGACTTAACGGGCTGAAAATCGGACTGGTAAATGGGCCTAGAGGGTCACACGCAATAAGATTCTCAGTCGGTGGTACATAAGTGGGATTTATATTAACTCGGGGACTTTTGTGAAAAGTCGCACCGACTTAATATATATACACGCTGTTGAGAAACCCTGGGCCAAGCTCTAGGATTTTCCTTGTTGGCCGTCATCCCCCCTTTCTCTCTCCTCCTCTGGGCATCCCATTTGGCGCGCCAGAACAGCTTCCGTCTCCGCCGCGTGTGATTCCCGAAAGTCGGGAATTCCCGTCGGCGGGATTTCCGCAATCGTTGCGGCAACGGATCTTCAGCGAGAGAGCTGAAATGGACGATAGATCGAGGACGAACCACCGCGGAGGATCGCGTGGATACCGTTGGAGGCCGGACGCTTGTGCGGCTTGCACCATCGCCTCGACGGAACCGAAACGGAAGCGGATTCGAATCCGCGCACGGTAATCTGATTCTAACCCGTTTTTCCGGTTAGCGTTTTTGTTCCGAATCGGATCAGCGGGCATCGGGCGGGTTTATTTTTGTTCTTCGTTTCCGCTGCGTTCTTCGTGTCCCGTCCGGATCCCAACAGTGGTATCAGAGCCAGGTTCCGCTCTGATCCGCTCCGGAACGATAAAATTATTATTCTAAATTATTTCATACATAAATTCGTTTTTCATCATAGATATTGTTCATGGGATGAACTTAGAATTTCGAATTTAATTTTTCTGTGCGAAAAACGAAAATTTTTTATGGTTTCATCGCGTTCTTCATGGTGATGAAGAACCGGATTTGTGGGCTTCAAAAGGGGATTAATGATGGTTGGACCATCTCTGTGGGTTTTCTGGTATGACCAGCTACCCCTCGCCATCCCCGGAAAATTTCCATGGCGGCCGGTGGAGCTTTTCTTCCCATAATTTTCAAGAGTTGAAAAGGATTGTGGAAAAAGCTGAAATCTGCGAAACTGCACAAATCTCCAACTTTGGAGGTTCACCGGCGGCGGAGGAGTCGCCGGCCGTCCACCACCGGCAGGGGAAATGGAAGTGGTGACATCCCTCTACAATTTCTGGCCACCCTCGCGGCCGGCGGCGACGGAGGCGCCGCCCAAAACAGGCTTCAAACAGGGCCAAAAAACCCTAAAATCAGGGCTGGTCGAACAACTGCAGATGGGCCTAGACCGGCCGGCCCCGAGACGGTCCGAGCCGGTTCGGCCGGGCGGCCTGGGCCTGGCCCGGGCGCGCCAGGCGCCGGACCTGGCTCGGCCAGCTCGCCCGAGCCAGGGGCCCAGCCTGGCTCGGGCAGGTCGCACCCAGGCTGGGTCCTGGCTGAGCCCAGGGCCATCTGGCCCGAGCAAGGTGCCCCCTGGCTCGAGCCAGACGAGCCAGGTTCGGCCCTGGCTGCACTGGCTCGAGCCAAGGGGGCCCTTTAAGCCCTGATTAGGCCCATTTAAGCCAATTTTGGCCCAATTAACCCCAAAATCGCCTTATTTAATTAAAAACCCCATCCTATTTAACTTGAAATTGAAATTAATAAAGTTTAAAATTGTTTTAAACATTAAATTAATTATTTTGAGTTAAAAAAAAGGGGGAGATAATTAAGATATGATCTTAATTATGGATTATTAATTTAATCAAACCTTTTGTGGGGTTTAATTAAGATGTGATCTTAATAGTTAATTGTTTTTAACTAAATAAGATAGGATCTTATTATTATTTGATTTTAATTAATTAATTAAATGAGTTATAATTGAGATATGATCTTAATTATAAATAACTTTTAATTAGTTAATTAAAGGGATTTATATTTAAGATATGATCTTAAATATATATAACAAATGTTGTTATTAATTTAAAATGGGATCTTAATTATTAATTGACAATTGTTGTCATTAATAATTAAGACAATGGTTTTTAATCTTAATTAACAATTGTTGTTAATTTATATTTAAGATTTGATCTTAAAACTTATATTAACAACATTTGTTATTTGATTATTAAGTAGTGACTTAAATTTTACTTATCAAATGTTACTAATTAATCTTGTTCTTGTGATTAGATTATTTTAATTTCTTAGCAATTGTTGTTATGAAATTAGGTATTTGATTAAGAGACACTTAATAAAAGTTATTAAGTGTTTTATTAACTTTTAATAATAGTTATTAAAGAGTTAATTGTTTCTTGAGAATTAACCTTAATAAAAGTTATTAAGGATTAATTATTGCTTTCTAATAGTTATTAAGCTAATTAATATTCTCAAGGGTCCCTTAATTAAATTTTGAAGATCTAATCTACTTAATAATTAATCTTTTAATAAAAGTTATTAAAAGTATTAAATTAAGTCTAAGATGTTAGACTATTTTAATTAGAAATGTTCTAATTATTATTTCTTACTAATGGTTATTGAGAAATATGATTTAATTAAGGGGTTTTAACAAGGAGTTGTTAAGAGGTTAACAATATGAGTTGAAAATTCTTTTATAAATGTTATTTAGGAATTTTTAATTCTATCTAAATGTTAGATTGTTTCGCATTAATAATTATTATTAATGTGATTTAAAATTAATCTAAATGTTAGATTAATTAATTTAGAATTGTTCTACATGAAATATTTTAGAATTTTAATTTTAGCTTTGCGTGCACATGTTGATGTGTTTAATGCTTTAAATTAGATTTAATTGCATGCTAGAAAATAAGATTTTCGAAAATTCAAATTATCCAATTTTGATTGGTACCCAAGTTTTAAGAAAGCCAAAATTATTATATTTTCAAAATTTTAGCCTTCATGTGATGTGTTTTATCATTTGTGGATGGTTAAAATTTGTGGTGGTCATGAACATGCACTTAGTTAAATTTCATATCATGTGATGGTGTGTGATTTTGTAGATTGTTTTGGAATGTGATGTTCATTAATTAAATGTTAATTAATGAGACTTGTGTGCCTCCCTCTCTCCATTCCATTGTAATTCTATCTCCCTCTGTTATTGTACTCGGCCATAAGGCTTTCTCTTACAATTTATTTGTATTTAAAATTGTTTCAAAATATATAATATTTGTATTTGATCGCACCGGCCGAGGAGAGGCGAGGATGATCCACAAATCCAACCAGGAAGGCGACAGGAGATGGGATCACCAGTGGCTATACGTTTGCATGTTTAGATTATATAACTATTATATAGTTTTGGTGATTAATTGTTTGGCTCCAGTTAATCACCGTGCTGTCCATGACCACATAATGAACATGTATGGATGATGCATGCTTTTAGTTATTGATTATGAATCGATTGTTAATATCTAGGTATAGTTAAATATATACGATATATTTATAATCTATCACTTAGGATGAGACCAACTTAATATAAACAAAACCTTCAACATAAAGTCTAAGCCGGAGCGTGAGTCATTGAGAATGTACCGCGTGGCTCTCCATCAATATAGTTCTTAGAACTTGATTCAGTGATGACAGATACTACGTGTTTACCCGAGATCTGCCACCATCTGATGAAAGGACTATTAACTATGGCATTATGATGCCTTGAGATTGGAATAGAGGAACGGTGTAGCTATCCTCGCGTTTATCCGGGAGCTGCATTCTTACTTTACTTTGTCGCGTATTGATGGTAAAGCTTAGACCAGGTATAATGGTCTACTGTGTTTACCCGGGACCATTAAAGACCTGGGAGCCGAAATAAGATTGGATATTGCAAGGAGTTGCAATTACCATGAGATGGTTGCTCTAAGATAATGGTATGATACTATGTGTTTACCCGATGTCATACTGTGATTCTTGGAGATTCTGATCCTCACTAGAAGACCGTCAGAGTCTTCCGTTCTGTATACCTGAAGGTTATACAGTCCGTCGAAAAATAGTGGGAAATAATTCTAGATAAAAGACCATAATTGAATTATCAGAACTATCTTCTTAAATCACGTTATTTCCTTCGATTCACTAAAATGTAGTCTATTCGAGAAGTTGGCATATTGGATGCCAATACTTCTCATACTCAGACTGACTGGAAAACTCTGAAGAATGTCTTCAGGACCAAGTGAAAGTCACTATCCTAATCAGATATCATGAATCCTCTTACTTGGATAGACCAAGGTGAAGAAATGCTCATGGTATGCCTTATTGAAAGGAAATGATTATCATGAAATCTCTTATTTGGATAGACCAAGATGAAGAGATATTTATGATGTGCCTTTGAGAAAGGCAAGTGGTAAGATTTTAAACGGTCGAACCCACACCTGAAAGGATAAAGAAAAGTCACTGAGATAGGGAAGTAGTAGTTCTCCCACTGCAACCAATATAAGGATATTGGTTAAGGCAAAAAGAATATGGAACTTGAAAGAAGTTTCATATATTCTTATTATCGTCTTTTGCATGTCTATTAGAGAATTAGTGTTTCCAACATGAGATATTAGAAATGATTCTCAGAGATGCAATAGTGTACAGAAATAGACAAGTAAAAGGAAATCGAGAAAATGTAAGTGTTGAGTTAGACTCAACTATTGTTCATGATATTCATAGATTACTGTTAGACAATAAATCTTTGTATATCAATGGGAGTCAAATGTGAAACTAAATAATTGTTATTTAGTTGCATGAGAAATCAAGAATAACATTGATTGACATGAATAATAGTTGTTCGAATCAGTCAATGCACTATAGATTTTTGAAGTGACATTTCATGTGATGAATGTTCACAAGTCTCCTATAGAAATGAACTGTGTGAGTCCTGATTATCTATGGTATTGTACATAGGGTTGTACAATAAGAAATTATTGATGCTGATGCATATTGATGTAAACAGCTCAATGTCCTCTTGAGGCAAAAGATAATCACTACTGTTGACTTACCTTATAGTTTACTTTTGGAATGATTTGACTGTATGTACTTACTGAAGTACAAGTCGAATGCATCTGAGAGATTAAGATATAAGATCAATTATGAAGTATTAGAATTTTTGATTTGATCAAGAAAACTGATACTTTAGTATATGTTTCACATAAATCATAAAGAGGATAATTGTATCCTTATTCGATTAATCCTCATTGTGCATCATAGCAATATGATAGAATGAGGGATTGCACATTATTAAGATATGGTGCAATACATAATAAGATTTGCCTAATTCTTGTCCTTTTGAACATAGGTATGAATATTAGATGTCCATACTTTAAAGATGGTTCCAAATTAGTCAGTGTGTGTCCATATAAGTTATGAAAACCAAATAATTCATATGAGATGTGAATTATGAACAAACCTGATTTAAAAGTCAGATGTTATCACGATGTGAATTTGTAAATATCTAAAGAGTTTGGACATTACAATTATTGGTCAGGCGATAATGAAATAGTTTTCGTCCTGAAAGCTGTCTTCTGTGAAGAGGAATATGTCCTCAAAGAAGACAGTGGGAGCTGATAAAACTAGAAGATGTTATAGATTCACAAGCTAACATAAGATTATTAGATAATCTTTAGTTGTTTGGAACCACTCATAACACACATCAGAGAACTTCATAGATTTTTGAGATTCTCTCAGTGACTAAAAAGATATATTTGACATATCTAATTTAGCAAGATGAGAAGAGCTCAAAGTAGATTAAGATCTAAAATCTATGATAATGATGCTCTCTGTCATCACAACTTTGAGATTGATAAGTTTATTATAATTATACTTGTCAATACTGCCAATCATAAGATGATAACAGTTGGATATTAAAAGCGTCCTCTCAATGTGATTGAGGTAAAGATGTATATGATACACCTTTAAAGCTTTTAGAATGTCCAGGAAGCAAGTTATGATTTCAAAATTATTTTGAATCAAACTGAAGCTTCCTAAGTTGTAATAAAAGTTTTTGACTTAATTGTCATATATTATGTGATCATTAAGAATGATCACGGATTGTGTGTGTTCAGAAAGGACAGTGGGAGCACGGTCGTTTTAATAATGCTTTATGATGATAACATAAAAGTCATTAAGAATGACTTCAGGATGTTACTATTAGTGAAAGCATTGTTAACCATGTTTTTCTCCATAATAAGTTTAGTTATAATATCCCACGTATTGGAAATACTGTAAGGACTGAGATTTCGGGTTCAGTATTCGGGTCGGGATTCGGACCGGATCCCCTGGTTTGGACCCTGAGGAGGGTCTTGAGATTTCTGACTGAATGGCGTCAGCACTGCTCGACGCCTTTCAAAAGGCGTCAGGTTGTGTGGACGCCAATTAGGTCTGCTGGTTGTTGTGCCACGTGTGCGCCACGTGGGCGGGTTTCAGGCCGTGAGAGTACGGCCCCGGTCACATCGTCTGAACGGCGTCCAGGTTGGCCGACGCGATTCAGACTGTGACCTCTGCGATGTCAGGGTGCGGCGCCAGAGCGTTGTCAGTACGGCCTGTCCTGTCGTCTGAACGGCGTCCACGGTGGGCGACGCGTTTCAGACCGCTGTCAGTACGGCCGTCCTGTCAGACTGATAGGTGTCTGCCTCGATCGACGCATTTTAGCGGGATTCAGATTGACCCCGCGAGCCTCCTCTTCTTTCCCTCATTCTCGCCTTCACTCTCTCTCTCTTCGCCCTCTCCGCCCCCTCCGACTCTCTTCTTCCCCTTCCCTTCCTCTTCTTCCTCTTCCAATCACTCCATAGCCTCCTTACCTCTCACCTCTACCTCCACCACCTCCTTTGCGGCGTTCCATTCTCCGGACGGCGGCCGACGTCCCGGCGGAGTGGCGGCGTCCTCGAGAGTACCAGCGGCGGTCTGCGGTGCGGCGGGTCGGCAGCGATGAGCTTGGAGGAGTTCAAGAACCGGTAGGGGGACGAACCTTGCATGTGTTGCTCATGATTTTCCTTGGCGTGGCATGATGTGTTTTGGGGTAGAATGAGAATGATTAGGGGGTTTTCTTGTGGGAATGGCCGTGCTCGTGAACGTGGATTTGTAGCATGCTTGTGGTGGTTGAATTCCTTTTCCTCCCCCTTCTATTTTGGGGCATTTTTCGGGGTGTTTGGGGTTAAGGGAGAAACCCTCGGATCGAACCAGGGAACCAGGTTTCTGGCTCTAAACGGCGTCGTGCCTGGTCGACGCCTTTTAGAAGGACGTCAGGGCAGTACGACGCCTTTTAGGGCAGAAACCTCCATGTTCGAGGTTTCGCGAGTTAGGGGTTCTGGTGCTAAATGACGTCATGGATGGACGACGCCTTTCGAAAGGACGTCGGGCCATCATGACGCCATTTAGGCAGGAAATCACCCCGAGTGAGGGTCTGTAAATCTGGAATTTCAGTGTGAATGGCGTCTGTGGACCTGGACGCGTTTTAGATAGGCGACTCCCTATGACGACGCGTTTCAAGGAATAATCTAGCTTCAATGAACCTGTCTGAGGGACTTGACTGGCGTCGACCTCGGTCGACGCGATTCAAGACAGAACTGCTTAACTCTGATTATTTAATACATGTTTCACGGCGGGATGGTTCAAATGCATGCTTTACGTTGTACAATGAGACTGAGGACTTCTGCGTGAATGGAGTTACATCATGTTATATGTGTGTGTGTGCTTATGCGATTGTGGATTGGAATAACTGTGGTTTCCGACTGTCACCATGGGCCGATGGGAGAAGGGCCATGGTGTCCGTGAGGCATTGTGCCGTACCGGTGGGAGAAGGGGTACATGTTGTGATTTACTTTTAGCTGAGGGAAGCAGAGCCACCTTGAGCCCGTCGGGCCGGAGTAGCTGGTACGCTATCCAAGGGGTTGCTGCTTGTCCTCAGCGGGTCGGGGTTTCCCTGTTTGTTGTGGCAGCTTCCGGCGCGTTTCTTGCTGTGGAGCTGGTTGTGGTACTATTGTAGTTGTTTTACCCCTGTAACCACTGGGCCTGATGTGACCTTTGATCAAGGTTACGAGTGGTACCCTTAGCCCTTTGGCCTGATGCAGCCCGGGAGGTTAGGGTTGTGGGTAGTTCCTGTAGCTTCGGCTTGACGGGGGTTCGCCGGTCCCCAGGGCCCTCCTGAAGCGCTGAGGCCTAGCGTGGAGGCAATCCGGACGGTAGGACAGTAGTCTAGACTGCTTGTGTGCACACGTAGCTGGCAGTGGCGGTACACTGGTTCCAGCTAGTCCTAGTTTGACTCACTGCCTCACCCTACAGTGCCCCGGAACACTGTAGGGGTGGACAGGCGTGAGCTGTGGTGGTAGTGTTGGGAGGCGACGTTTGACTTCGGTCGACAGTGTGGTTCAGTCGCTTCGTGGACTTTGGCTGTGAGACGTGACTCTGTGTTGGGTTCTTCGGGTTGCTTAGAATGGTTCTTGCTACACTGCTTATCGTGCGTTTCATATCAGAGTTGGGTGCTGTGTTTACTGCTTTACTTATTTACCTTATATTCATGTTGTTACACTTGTGGGTGTGTGAGTGGGAGTCAGGGGAGCGGATGATCCCTACTGAGCCCAATTCTGTTGTGGCTCACTCCCTGCGGTTTCAGGTGTGGACCTCGTGGCGAGCGGAAGCGTGGTGTCTTCTTGGTGTGCGGACCAGCAATTGTCTTAGTTCCGGGGTATGCCCCGATGTTGTTGTACTTTCCTTCTGCCTGTACTTTTTTAATTTGTTGGACATGTAATTATTGTTGGACTGTATACGGACATTGTTATTTTCCTTCCTGCGCACTTGCTCACCTTTGTAGTCCGTGAGATTGTTATATTTAGCCTTGTTTAGCACTTACTCCTCCAGATGTGTTGTGTGAGATCCGGGTGTGAACCCGCAGTTAATGGGCCGACATCCATTTAGTGACCGGGTCTCCGGTCATAGGATGGCGGGTCGTTACAAATACGAATCTATTAAGATAGATCGGTGGGGATATTGTATTGACCTGTATGTCAAGATGTATGGCATAAATTTCATGACAAGTCTCAATTGTTGAGATATGGAATTTATTCCTTTAAAGAAAAGGTTCCTTAAAGGATACAGGAGTGAAATGCATCATTAAGCGCTTGAGAAGTGCTAAGGGTGCATTCACGTATATGGAGAGGATGATTTGAAACTATGAGGTCACACTGAATCAAATTTCAAGTCAAATAATGGATTCAACCTTCTAGTAGAAAGGAATGGATTGGAATGGTTCCAATCCAAAACTCGATATTAAGATGACGACATAGACAAGTGATACTGTTATTGGAACAGTACGGATGAAAAGGTTCATCCCTGAACTAGATGTAGTTCTAAATAGTCTCTGATTAAATCTCGTTGTTGTAGGACAACAGTAGGAGCGATCAATTATGTGATCGAGCCATAGTCTCTTCAAAAGTTGCAGAACATTCTGAGGTTCTTTCACAAGTTCAGAGACAAAGGATTAAGAGGAAATAACGTAATGGAAATATTCCATCTGTAGATAATTTAGCAGATCCCTGACCAAGTCTTAGTCACAGACTTTCTGTGAGCATCACCTAGATTTGATAGAGATCAAATGCGAAAGTGATTGGCTTGAGTCCAAGTGGGAGATTGATGGATATAGGTGTCCTCTAAGCCAATCATAAGGCACCTATTTCAATATTGTTCACTAATAAATGACATTAAATTCATTATGTAGATTGGCATGTTTATAATTGCACATAATGAAGTCCATGAATATGTGCAATAGTCATCAGATTATGATGAGATCATAATAATGAGACTGATGACTTATAAACACATATTTTCAATTGTTCCTAGTCGTAGGATGTTTGAGAAGGACATCAAACATCCGGTTAGACTAGTACAGGTTATTCCAGCTCATATGATGAGGGTAACTGATCTCGTTAATTACTAGTGTGGAGACACAATGGTAAACCTATAGGTGCTCATTGGAGAATGAGTTCACTGAACTGATCCGACATGAATCGCTGAATGGTAATTTACCTGACTGTCAATCGGCTTGATTCATCGTCACAGTAGCGTGGTTGATCCTTGGACTTGAGACACCAAAGACACCTTGTCGGTGGACTTCTGGACTTTGACCTTGACCTACGAATCCCTATCCACGGGATCTCAAATAGTCAAGGATCGGGTCCAGCAGAAGACCTTCGAAGGTGATTGTGTGTTCAATAAAGGATCGTTCGCTCTCAGGTAACTGGAGAGAGAATGCTCTAGAGTAGATCCGCAGGAGTCTCCGGCCAGAGCAAAAACAATATCAAAAAATTGGTTTTCGGATATTGTATAGCGGAGTCTGATTCAAGTGAGTTGACACTCTAGGGTTTGACAGTTGACCATACCCTAGGTTAACTCAAGAGCATTGTGCAAACGAAGGATTATAGCCACGTGGTAACTGTGGACGGACAGGTTCCATGAGTGGGTTACTGAACCCCATTACCTTCCGGGATCATGCGGTGTTGCTTGGCACCCAACTTGATCAGAAGTCCGACGGAATTCACATGCGATGTCAATTCGGTTAAGTAATTAGTTAATATATAGATATTAATTAATTACAATAAGTCAATAACTAGTTATTGGACTTAACTGGCTGAAAACCGGACTGGTAAATGGGCCTAGAGGGTCACACGCAATAAGATTCTCAGTCGGTGGTACATAAGTGGGATTTATATTAACTCGGGGACTTTTGTGAAAAGTCGCGCCGAGTTAATATACATACATGCTGTTGAGAAACCCTGGGCCAAGCTCCAGGATTTCCCTTGCTGGCCGTCATCCCCCCTTTCTCTCTCCTCCTCTGGGCGTCCCGTTTGGCGCGCCAGAACAGCTTCCGTCTCCGCCGCGTGTGATTCCAACCCGTTTTTCTGGCATCGCCTTGACGGAACCGAAACGGAAGCAGATTCGAATCCGCGCACAGTAATCTGATTCCAACCCGTTTTTCCGGTTAGCGTTTTCGTGTCGAATCGGATCAGCGGGCATCGGGCGGGTTTATTTTTGTTCTTCGTTTCCGTTGCGTTGTTCGCGTCCCGCCCGAATCCCAACAACCTAATCATGACACAAACAGAAATTAGGCATCGGGGTTGTAGGCGCCCGGAACGTCCCCCGCCGCGGCTGCGAGCTTCGGATTGGGGTTCCTCTCTGTTCGTCTTAGCACTGTGGCGATTTAAAGGGGGTTAGAAATAAAGTGTGATCGCCAGGAGCATTACCTCTCGGTCCCTGTGCTCCGCAGGATGGTGAGGATGTGATCGCGTTCTGTGGGAGCGGGAGATGCTGGTTCCTCCTTCTCTTCCTCTGGCTGGCCAGAAGAGGAGAACCCGGTACTTTGCACGCGTGAAGGTGGTAAGGATCCCCTGAAAATGATAAGCAAGGCACAGAATAACCCGATTAGGAATATTTGGTGCAGGATCTACTCATAAAGATGTAAAAAACTAACTAAAATAAGGAGGGAACGCACCGGATGGGTGGTGGGGAGGGAAGGTGACCATATGTTATGGTCACCCACCTCCCGTTTTTTTTTAAAAACCTCTGTGCAGGGGTAAGAACTACTAGGTCATCTTACGTGCATGCATGCAAATGAGGAGAGTTGTGTGTGTAAAGAGTGAAGTGGTATTGCCAATGTAATGGAATGAAAAGAAAAAAGAGTGAAAGGGAGAGGTTAGAAAGGCAAGCTCGTTTCAGAATGCAGCATGAGCCTTCCCCTTTGGAGTCTCCTCGAGCTTCTCCCCAGAAAATCTTCCTCCGGGAATCCTTCAGAATCCTTAATTCTCCAAATCCTTCTTAGCCCTCCAGGATCCTTAACCCGAAGTCCTCCAACCCCCTGCTCGAGATGATGGGGAGGGTTTAAATAGGCGAAGGAAAAAGGGGAGAAAACAGGGGTCTAAATCCCCGTAAATCACCCTTCAGCCAATAGGAAGTGGTCAAAGGTTAGAGGTAGTGGACGCGGCAGTCGCCGGAGTGGGGAGTGGTCGGAGTAGTGGGGAATGAGGGCGGCGAGTGGAGGAGATCGTGGGGAAGACGTAGTCAAGGGGGTGGTTAAGGAGTGGACGGCCAGGTGACATGCCTTCCATTCTTGTGGTGGAAGGCGGCCCGGCTGGCCTTCGAAGGGGGTGGAAGGCGAGGGGTGGCCTTCGAAGGTGGTGGAAGGCAAGGGGTGGCCTTCGAAGGTGGTGAAAGGCAAGGGAGCTGGCCTTCGAAGGTGGTGGAAGGCAAGGGGTGGCCTTCGAAGGTGGTGGAAGGCAAGGGAGCTGGCCTTCGAAGGTGGTGGAAGGCAAGGGGTGGTCTTCGAAGGTGGTGGAAGGCAAGGGAGCTGGCCTTCCACGAAAAGGTGGTAAAAAGTGAAAAAGGTGGCTAAAACGGTAGAAGGCGAGGTAGCTGGCCTTCGAAGGGGGTAGAAGGCGGGGGGTGGCCTTCGAAGGTGGTGGAAGGCAAGGGGGCTGGCCTTCGAAGGTGGTGGAAGGCAAAGGAGCTGGCCCTCCACGAAAAGGTGAAAAGATGGTCAAAAGGGTGGATGGGCCTGGCTGGTAGTGGGCTGAGATGGCTGAAATGAGGGGATTTTGGTGATGACAGGCTAATGGTGGGTTGGGTTCATGACCAAAAGGGTGGTCCAAAATCGGTGTCTACAAATGCCCCTCCGGGACACCTGTTTTGCAGTGGAATAGAATGGAATGATAAATAGGTGTTCCGGAAATCGAAACTGATTTTGGACAGCCCGAAAAGGAGTGAGCTATCCCCAGGGACGAATGCAACAAATGCATGAAGGCTAGCTATTTGAGTTGCAAGAGTGGTTTAAGAAAAGGAACATAGTTCAGTACTAGAGAATCGCAGTCCGTGGGACCCCCGGGTGCTGGAACCGCAAGGCCTTGGTGTACCAGAATATAGCGATCTGGCCCAAGGGGATCTCGAGCATGAAAGGTGTAGGAGTGTGACTTGAAGAGCTCTCAACACAACGGGCGCGCGGTGGCCTGGCACATCATGGGATCGCCAAGTGAGAGGATCTCAAGCACACGTGCTGAAAAGCGGAAGAGGTCTTGCAATTCGACGGGCTAACCGATACACAACTGCCAGAATCACAGATCAGCGATGGGTTAAGCAAAGTGATGAATGATGGTCATTGCCCCTAGGGCGAGGATGAATGCTTATGCAAATGCATGCTGGGTTGAAATTAAAATAAATTCCTAATGCAATTCCTAATGCAAACAGGAGGAACTTATTGGCCAATCGAATAACTTGGGGAATATAGACTCCTCATTGTTTTGTTTAAAGAGGAACTCAGAGTTTATACGCCCGAAGCTATTAGCCTCCTGTGTCTTCGATGCTACTTGCTTCGGATTCCCTGCAGCTGCAAGAACACACATCAACAATGTTCACATATTCAATAATCTCAACATCACATACTGGATTGCAGGAAGATAAGAAGTAAATGTTTCGTTTCAAGTCGAAGCCGATATGGAAGATATGGCTATTATATTAGTAGAATGCCAATCCAATATGGCTTCGACTCGAATTCCATGATGAGCCATTAACTCATTTGATGAAGGTGGTCTCCTTCTTTGTGAGGTAAGGTTACCTCCTCGAAGAGAAGGGAGAAAGGCATCTTGTCCTCTTCGTGGATGGGCTTTTCCTTTAAGGTGGTAGAAGGCCAGGTGGCTTGCCTTCCACGAAAAGGTGGAAGGCCAGCTAGCCTGCCTTCCACTAAGTGGTAGAAGGCAAAGGGCATGCCGTCCACAAAAGGGAAGAAAAAGTGATATGCATGCCTCTCCGTCTTTTGTGGAATGTGGAAAGGGTTGAGGTTATCCCGTGACTTTTTAAAAGAGAGGGTTGTCGCGGGGCTTCTTCCAGAACTCTTCTTTTCTGTGAAAGGATGGCTTCCTCTTCTGCTCGTGCTACTGCCAAGGAGCCTCAAGTTCAGTCTGATGTGGATGGCCATCTCAGCAATCTGGTGGCCCACGGACAAGTATGCAGCCTCTCTCTTCTCTTTGTTGATTTTTGGTTACCTTGCAGCCTCTCCCAAAGTTTCCCGATGCTAGGCATACCCGCAAATATGCCTGGCTCGCAGCCCTGTTGGAGGTGATAACATTGAGCATGAGAGTCTACATGCACCGATGGAACTTGACCCATTCTATCGTGTTTGCGAAATGGTTTGCTGCAATCTACTGGCACTGGGAAGGGCTGGGTGCACTGCTGGAGCTGTGGCATCCGGAAACACACACCTTTGTGTTCCGAGAGTTCGAGGCGACAATCTTGCTAGAGGAGGTGGAGACCTTCTAAGGCTGGGAGGTCCTAGCCGCCGGTGATCCCTCTGGTTTGCCTACATGGGAAGTTATTTTTGCTGATATTGTGCAGGACAAACGGGAAATATGCCGCATGACTAACAGCCGAGGGATCCTCGTCGACCGCCTTGCATATTGGTTGATCCGGGAAATTAAGCGCAAGGTGGTTGAATCTGAAAGGCTGATGCGAGGCGTGTGCCTGGTCCTTGGGGGAGTCCTGTGGTTTCCCACTACAGGCTCGGTGCTAGAGAAGGAATATGTGAGCGTGCTGAGTTTACTGTGGAGAGGCCACTCTCTTGCCCCGGTGATCTTGTCACACCTGTACGGGGGGCTCAGCCATATGAGCATGGGGCAATCTGTGAGGGGAAGTTTGTTCACTTTGCAACTATGGATGGAGATGCATGTATCTTTCGATTTTGATGAAAGTGTAACTTCTGCCTCGAGAATATTTCAGCATAGCGCGTGGTACCCTGCACGCTCGCTCTTTGGCCCCGAGGATCAAGTCAGGTGTCTCACAGCACATCTAAAGACGCGGGACGACTGGCGTGATTACCTAAACTTCCTGCCTGTGGAGAACTTCCCAATGGTCCTTCGAAACATGGAGTTCACCACAAGGGCTTCTCGCGATCGTGAGTTATGGCTGATTGGCCCTGATGAGTTAGCCGTGTATCAAGGACATCGCTGTCATCTTCAGATCGGCGTTCCTAGACAAGTACCGATCCCTGCCTTACATGACGCCTTGATCGTGCCGCGACACACTGGATATGCGAGAGAGGCTCAAGCGCTGGAGCGGCTTCGACGTGCATGGCGGCGTCACTCCAGATTCACCAAGGCACGTCTTGACGTAGCAGAGACTTCAGAGGAAGTCACGAAATATGTAGGCTATTGTGCCTTTTTTATGGGGCGCAGAGCGTTGAAATAATGTAGCCTCTTGATTTCTAGTGAATAATATCAATTTCTTGTTTTTCCTGAAATTCGTTTCACACATGTGAGCAATCTGCCTCCGAATGACTAACTCTCTGCTTGATTGACTCTGGATGGGTAGGCTCCTGGAGAGCGGGTGGGCGGCCAGCACGTGGCCGTCCGTGCGGGTGGACAGCCAACGCGTGGCCGTCCGTGCTGGCCACGCGCCTCTGGACGGCCAGCACATGGCCGTCCACGCCCGCGGACGGCCAGCGCGTGGCCGTCCGTGCGCTGGCGGACGGCCAGCACATGGCCGTCCACGCCCGCGGACGGCCAGCGCGTGGCCGTCCGTGCGCTGGCGGACGGCCAGCACATGGCCGTCCACGCCCGCGGACGGCCAGCGCGTGGCCGTCCGTGCGCTGGTGGACGGCCAGCGCGTGGCCGTCCGTGTTGGCCACGTGCAGGCAGACGGCCAACGCATGGCCGTCCACGCCAGCGGACGGCCATGCCATGGCCGTCCTCTTGGGGTTTAATAGGAGTTAACCCGGCACTCCCTTCTTTCTCTTTGCTTTCCTTCTTCTCTCTGCTCTTCTTCTTCTCTCTGCTCTTCTTCTTCTCTCTGCTTCCTTCGAACTCTCCATGGCGAGGGTATGGCTCCCCCGTGCTCTCAGGAGGAGGAGGGCCTGCGGCGGCGACGGCGCGGGCTGCAGCGGCGGCGGCGGCGGAGACGAGGACGTCCGCGGAGGTGACGCCGAGGTCATCCGCGGCGGCGAAGAGGAAGCTGCTAGCGGGGGCAGCGGCGGCGGTAGCGACGCCGGAGAGGAAGGAGAAGAGGAGGAAGGCACGACGGCGGCAGCAGAGGAGGATGAGGGGGACGACAGTGGTGATGGTGAGGAGGAAGAAGGAGACGGTGACGGAGAGGACGGTGGCAACGGGGAGGTGCCCCCGAAGAAGAAGGTAAGTTTTTTGCTTCTTTCTTTGAAACATAGGGAGGGCGGCCGGTGGAGCCGCCGTCCGTGCGGACGGACGGCGGACCGGCCTGCCGTCTGCCGAGACGGGCGGCGGCCCGGGTCGCCGTCTGCCTGGACGGGCGGCGGGCCGCGCCGCCGTCCGCCAGGACGGGCGGCGGGCTGCCCCGCCGTCCGCCAAGACCGGTGGCAGGCCGCCCCGCCGTCCGGCCAGGCGGGCGGCAGGCCATCCCGTCGTCCGGCCAGGTGGAGGCACGAATGCTTATGCCCTTATTTTCTGATATTGTTTGGATTTTTTCAGGGTCCTCAGAGAGTCCGAGGCCGTGTTTCATGGGAGCTGGTCTGGGCCTGGTATCACGCACTGCCTGATCGGCTGATCTTCCAAGTGGATGCTTTCGGGTTCGGGCCACTATTTCGGGTCCGACCGTTCACGGTGGATGCGCCCTTCCTAGTGGCTCTCAGGGAGCGCTGGGACGACAGATGCTGGGCCTTCGTGATGCCTTGGGGACACATGTTGCCCACGCTGGAGGACGTCTCCTTCTTGACGGGCCTGCCAGTTATCGGAGATCCAGTAGTGGGTCCCGAGCTTAGGGACTACAGGCAGTTGTCCGATCGACTCCTAGGCGAGGGATACTACAGGATCCAGGGGGCACTGTCCCACATATCTCTTGGGTACTTCGCCCGATCTGTGGGGTTGAGCCGGGTGGGGCTGATGCCGAGTGAAACCTTGGAGGCTTTTGCAGAGAGAGTGGAAACACTCCTGGATTTGGATGGCCGATCGGACGATAAGAACCTGTGGATCTTCCTCCTGTTCTTCTTTGGAAGGCTGCTGTTTGCCACAGCTTCAGATAGAGTTAATCTGAAGTATTTGCCACTACTGGAGGACCTTCAGGCGGCGAAGAAGATGGCGTGGGGAGCTGCCATGCTGGGTCATCTTCTCTCCCACCTGGTGAGCTACCGCCAGGGCTCTGGCAACTTGGGTGGGTTCACCCCTTTTCTCCAGGTAATCTTCTTAGCTGTGGTTCTCCATTCCTTTTGTTGATTGGTACTGACTGTATTATCTCTTGCAGATCTGGGGTTACACCCGCTTTCCCATTGGCCGTGGGAATGTCTCTGCGGATCGTGAGGGATGGACCCCTCTGATGGCACGGTGGGAGGTGACCCGGGACTATCGTCCAGTGGCGTACCGTGTGGAGGGCATCCGCGCTCAGCTTGATACCTTCCCTCCTCATATGGTGAGTGACTTGAAATATATGTGCACCTGAACAAATGATTAGGCCTAATTCTTTGTTCCATTCAGGTGGTGTGGATGCCATATGCAGAGGAGGACCTGGCCGATCATCCGTGGGTGTCCCAGAGCCTTTCTCAGTTCCGGCGGGAGGTGCCCCTGATGTGCGTGAACATTTGTGACGGCCTCTTCGTCCGGATGGCATACCGCACATGGGGATGGCATCAGCCTCTACTCGTTTACCCAAGCTATCCTGATATGAACCGAGGTCGCCGCCGATCTTCTGCTGTTGGTCATGATTGGCGAGTAGTGAGGCAGGCTGAGATTGCCATATGGCACCGCACCGGGGATGCCCTGCAGGAGGACAAATCTCTGCGGAACAGCTTCAAGTATTTGGGGGATTATTCCCGGCGGTACTCAAACCGCATGTTTCTGGATACACGGCGGGTACGTCACTTTAACCCTTCAGTTTCTTGCACTTAAATTCTCCCTGGACTAATCTTAGTGATATTCTTGTAACAGATGCCTGAGACTGAAGCTATCGAGATCTTAAAGAGTCAGAATGAGCTTCTGGTTTTGCAGACGAGCGATCTGCTTACCCATATTGGAGAATTGGTAAGAAGTCTGAATTTTGAGTTAGGATGTAACATTGTCCACCTTATCTTTGTGAAAAAACCTTTGTGACGTAGAGAGAGGCGCTAATCCGCCATGGGCTGCGAGGGGATCCATGTGCGGGCTCATCATCCCAGGGGCTAGCTGCCCCAGTTGATTGTGAGACGAGATTGCAAGATGCTCTCCGCCGGGCGGAGGCCCGAGAGGCTGATTTGGCACAGCAGGTGAGACTTGTTCTGCATTTGTGTTCTAATGATTGAGCATGTCTGACCCTGAATTTCTTTTGCAGCGCCATGAATTGGAAGCCGCTTTGGCGAGGGCGCAGGAGTTGGAGAACCTCAATCAGCAGTTGAGGGATCTGGTTTTGGAGGAACGGACGGCGAGGACCAGGACGAGCGAGGGATCCCACCCGGACGTGTACTGGGAGGGTAAGATGGCTGGCCTACAGGAGGAGCTGGCGAGGTCGCAGACAGAGGTACGGGAGCTTGATTTCAAGTACCGAACCTTAAGGGACCGGGTGATGAAGAAGGGGCGAGAACGAGCCATGAGATCCGGCACTCAGAGTCCAGGAGCTCGTCCCCCCATTCCTGCACCGTTAGCTGGCCAGGCCCCTGCTGGGAGTTCCGTCTTCAGAGACCTCGACTCCCTGCTAGCTGAGGATGCGTGGAGAGCATTGCGACCCACGGGCTCATCGGGGTCTATGCGTCCAGCTTCCGGACATCGTCCTGCTCGTGAGGAGGACGCTGAGAGCCAGATGAGGCACCCCTCTCGGGATAGGAGAGATGATGATGCGGAGGGAGGGAGGAAGGATTGAGAGGGAACCAACGCAGGGGTATGCCCCTGTGTCGTGATGATGTATGATTATGATGTTATGCTTGCATATTTCTCTTATTTACATGGGCACTTTTTGTTCTGCTTTCTGTTCGTACCTGTGATTCCTGCATGCACAACATCAGGGGAAACTGTTAGTAGTATCTGTTTTCGGCCCCTTGCACAAAAAAGAGCAACTACCTTTTCCCTAGCCTTCGCATAGGGTCAAGGGGCCGTGTCCTACTAGCCAGACAAATGGAAGAATATTAATGCGTCATGCAAATGATATTAACAAAATAAGATGCGTGAGGAAACATTTTTTTTAATTCCGTCTACCTGGTGACTGCCCAGAGTCAGCCTAGTCAAATGATGAAAGGGAAATGCACACTCAACTTCCCAAGTATCCTAAGCTTGCATCTAGATTGATTTGGGCCTCTAGACTCCTCAAACTAACTTTGACCGGTTAAGACTCATACTGATGACAATACCGTCATGCCATGCTGAGGCTCCCAGGTGCTTCCGACCATCAAGTTTGCCCAAAAAGTTTTCGAGGTAAATAATTTGCCCGACCCGGGTCTCTTTCCTCACAATCTAGAAGGTATATGATGGAACACCTTGGAACCCTAACGGTCAACCGCGCGACGCTGACCCGGAATCAGACGCCGTCGCACCGATTGGTGACGCGCATGCATTGACCTAAGCCCGAAGTTTTCGAGAGTACACATTGGGATTATGGTTAAGAAATTAATTCACCAGAAACATCGACGTTACTCTTCACCCATTTTAGACTCCTGTGATCATGTGAGCATGTGACGATTTTCGAAAATGAACCATTTTAAACTGAAGTTCGGTCTTTAGATAGCTATCTCGTACTAACCTTGGGGGAGAAAAAGTGAAGAAATTGTGGAGACAAACCTCACAGGAGGATCAACAAAACCGTTAAAAGGGGGAGCTGTGACAAAACGGACCCCTTTTGACCTCTTAGATGCCCCTATTTTGACTTTTCAGGGCTTTGGTAAATTTCATGGCCAGGCACGGTCACGACCAGGCTTTTTTCATGATTGCTTGAACCCCTTTTCTTTTTTTTGTGTATTTCTTTTATGCTCTTGACATTTTGGGTTTATTTGATATTCCGCTTGCGGGGACACTGCCCTCTTCACGTGCTCCGGTCCTTTACATTTCATTTCTGGGGCCTTTTTTGTTGAGGGGTTACATCTATCGGATTTTTTGAGGAACCGCAATTTGCTGAGCTCGACCGTTTAAGGGCGTCAACTGTCCTGATCGGTCGAGAGGCGAAGAGCAAAGGTTGCATTGTGACAGTATACTAAAGACTTGGAACTCATTTTAAATAGGTTCTTTTGAAAAAAACGTGTAAGTGTGTGCATCTCAGAATGATCGTAGGAATCCGTATGAAAATAAAGTAGACACGTCCAAGGTTCTGGTGGACCAAAATCTTAGCCAAGTCCTAATGTTATCCCAATCTATCATGCAGCTAGACCAAAACAGGGGTTACGTGGCAGTCACCAGACAGTTGGATTTTGTGTTTTTGATTTTTTTTGCCATTTTTTGTTAAAATATGTACATATTTACAAACATTTTTTATGGTTTTTGGATATTTGATTTTTTTTTTGAGATTTTTTGATTTTTTAATTTTTTTGTGTTTTTTATGGATAAAACTTCTTCAGATAGACCCCATTCCATGGGTGGGGCAACTCCTCTCCTTCTCATTGATTAAGCGGTAAGCGTTACCTGAGTATGCCTCCTTGATTACAAATGGACCTTCCCAATTTTCTTGCAATTTGCTCTTGGGACCAGGAATTTTGATCATTTTCTTTTAAGTACCATTTCCCCAATTCCAAACTTGCTTTCAAGAACCTTTTTTGCATAGAACCTTGCAATCCTATTTCTGTAAACCTGGGCGTGGTTTGCCGCCATCATCCTTTTTTCGTCTAATAGTTCCAGTTGGGTTAACATGGCGTTACGATGCTCGGCGTCACTAATTCCATTGTCCAACTGCACACTTAAAGAAGGGAAGAGAATCTCATATGGAAGTACCGCATCCGTTCCGAATGTGAGTGAATAAGGTGTTTGTCCAGTAGGGGTTCGGATGGAAGTGCGGTACGCCCAAAGAGCTTCTACTAGGCGATCAGGCCAGTCTGAATAATTATGTGATCTGCAAGTTCTTTTAATGATTCGAATGAGGGTTTTATTAGTGGCTTCAGCCTGACCATTTCCTTGTGGGTAGTAAGGCGAAGAATGATGCAAATTGATGCCATACTTACTGCACATGTCCTGGAGCTCTTGGGAGATAAATCGGGGTCCATTGTCGGTGATGAGGTCGCGCGGTGTCCCGAACCTGGCGAGGATGTTGCGCTTGATGAACTTCACCACCGTGGATGCTTTGATTTCTGCAAATGCTTCCGCTTCTGCCCATTTAGTGAAATATTCAGTGGCGGTTAGGATGAATGATTTCCTTTTTGTTTCACCTGATCGATCCTCTAAAGGTCCTATAACGTCGAATGCCCACATGGCGAAGGGCCACGGGGAAACGACGGATTTTAGAGATGAAGAAGGTGCATGAACCTTGTTAGCATGTAAATGGCATTTCAGGCACCTTTGAACGAATATGGAACAATCGGCCTCCATTGAAGGCCAATAATAGGACATGAGGAGTTTCTGGGCTAAGACACGACCATAGACGTGACCGCCACAATCACTGGCATGGGCTGCCTCTATGACATGATGAATTTTGGTGTCATCTAAACACCGAAGAAGCACTCCACTCAAGGATCTCCTGAAAAGGCGGCCGCCTAAGATAAGGTATCGCTGAGATGCACGACGGATAGCCTTACGATCAGAAGATGAGGCATAAGATGGGAATGACCCATCGCGGAGATAGTTCATGATGTCAAAATACCACGGATTCCCATCATCCCAATCAGGGGTGAGTTCATCTGTGATAGCAGAGATATGCTGGGATGGATGGAGGAAGTGCTGGAACCAGGGGTCCCGGAAGGAAGGTAAGTCTTGCTTGTGCAGGGTGATGGTGGCTGAACCTTTGGTGACAGGAATCTCTAATGCTGAAGATAGAGAGGCCAAGGCATCTGCTAGGATATTCTGAGATCTAGGCACATGCACGTAGGTGATCCTTCTGAAATGCCTAGTGAGTGACTTCACTAATTCCTAATATGGCTTCAGTTTTGAATCCCGGGTTTGGTATTTACCCACGGTTTGGCGGAGGATTAGTTGAGAGTCTCCAATTATCCTAAATTCTAAGACATTAAGAACCAGCGCCAATTTTAAGCCAGCTAGGAGAGCCTCATATTCAGCAACATTATTGGTTACTGTGAAGGAGAGTTGGCAAGCATGCGGAATGCTTACCCCTTCTGGAGATACGAGGACCAGTCCTATCCCACTTGTAACGACCCGCCACCCTATAATTGGGGATCCGATTACTAAATGGGTACTGAATCATTAATTTGGAACCAAACCAGGATCAAATCAAGTATGGGAGATAAATAATAAACTAAGCTAAACATTCACATCGCATTGAACAGAAGTAAAAGTGTAGGAATTTAAATTATTACAATGCGACTCGATACAGCAAATAATTACATATTCCAACAGAAAAGAAATAGTTAAATGTACATGCCAGAAATAAAATAACAACTACGTCGGGGCATACCCCGGAACAACTGCTGACGGTGCTCAACTCACGGCCGCACTCTCCTCGCTAAGTCTGCTGGGAGTCCTCACCTGAAAACCGTAGAGGGTGAGTCTCAAAGACAAGACTCAGTAGGGATCCTTCGATCCCCACTGCCCACGCACACACCCACAAGTGCAAGGTACAGCTAACAGAAAGGTGATAAGCACAAGAGGTACGATTCCTAATTCTTAACGTGAAATCTCATGCAATCGTAATATATAAACATGCATATATTAAACCAGCCGACTAAGAAATTCACAACTATCGTCTCGATAGAACTCGCCAACCACACAACAACGGTGGAGAAACCTCGACCCGCTGAGACCAAACAGTAACCCCTCGGATAGCACACTAGCTACTCCGGCCCAACCGGCTCAGGTGGCTACTCCTTCCCTCAGCATGAGTGACTCTCCGAATGTACCACTCCGACACCGGTACTAGCTGACCCCGGGGTTCACCACGTGACCCTCTCTCACTAGGCGTCACCCCGCCCACGCCCCCACCGGCGCTGTGCTCACGCCCCCACCAGCACAGGGTGATAAAGTGCTACAATGTCACTCCAGGTCCACAGTAACACAAAACCACCAAAATCCGGCACAGTACGACCCGGTCACGTGAAAAGCCCGCGATCGCACGGCACACAACACAGTGCCATCCGGTCCCGAAGAATCCATGTACACTAAAGTATGCACTAACCGAATATCTAGCAGTATGAACACGTTTTACTGGCATGAATTAATGTTGTTCTGTCCTGAATCGCGTCGCCCAAGGTCGACGCCATTCAGACTCCATGTACAGGTTTATGTAAAACAGTCTTCAGAATCATGCCCTAAAAGGCATCGACACCAGTGGTCGACTTTTAAAAGGCGTCGACATCCTCAGACGCCGTTCAACACAGAAATCCGGAATTTCCAAGGCCCTTACTCAGGGGATTTCTGCCTTTAAAAGGCGTCATGGTTAACCGACGTCATTTGAAAACGCGTCGTTCACCCATGACGTCTTTTAGTCCCAGAATCTCCGAACTGGCAGACTCTCTGTCAGGCGATTTCTGGCTTAAAAGGCGTCGTGATGGCTCGACGCCCTTCAAAAAGGCGTCGTCCATGCACGACGTGTTTCAGCCCCAGGAATAAGAGTCGCCTGAGCCCGAGGGCTCCCTATCCAACCCCAAACAACCCCAAATTCACCCAAAAACGGAGGGAAAAAGAGGAGCAATGCTATCCACAAGCAACACATTCATAGAAATCCCCCATGTTATCAAAAGAACTCCTAAACATGCTCATTCTACCCTCCGAAACCAAGGATCCAAACAAGCTTAAACGGGGTAAACATGGTCCAAAACGCGATGCTAAGGGGAACCGTCACCCTAACGGATACTTGAACGCCTCCGAGCTTCAAGCCGTCCACCCTACTCGCCCCACTCTGCCGCCGGTACCGCCGTGGTCGTCCTCGCCCCTCCGTGACGTCGGCCGCCGTCCGGAGAGTAGAACGCCGCAGTGGAAGTGGAGGTGGTAGTGGTAGGAGCTAGGTAGAGGATGGAGTGGAGGGAGAGATGAAACGGTGGGAGGAAAAGAGGGAGGATGAGAGATCGCCGTCGAGTTCGCCGGAAGGGGGAAGAGAGGAAGAGAGGAGAAAATGAGGGAAAGAAGGAGGGCTCGCGGGGTTAACAAGAGACTGGATAAAACGCGTCGACATCCACGGACGCCAATCAGTTGATGTGACCGCTATTCTGACAAGACTCTAAAACGCGTCGTTCAAGGCAGACGCCATTCAGACGATATTTCAGGGCCGTACTCTGACAACCCAGAGTCGCAGTCTGAAAGGCGTCGACACACGTGGAAGCCGTTCAGGTCGACAAGACAGGGCCGTACCCTCGCGGCCCGAAGCCAGCCCACGTGGCACCCACGTGGCAGAACTTGAAATGCGTCTGCGACGGTGGACGCCGTTTAAAACGCGTCTCGACGTCCTGACGCGAATCAACTCAGAACCTCCGCCCTCACTAAGGTTAGAACTACAAGGTCCGATCCCGAAAGCCGGATCCGAAGGTCACGATCCTTACACCACTACCTTGAGAATTAAGTGCCCCGTCGAAATGAAGGACCCAGGATGGAGTATTATCCACTATTGATCCCAACTCCTCATCCGGGAATTCTTCGTCGACAGGTGAAAATGTGGGCAATGGGTGATGGGCTAGGTGCTCGGCAATTGCTTGCCCTTTCACAGCCTTCTGATTCACATAGGTGATGTCAAATTGATTCAAGAAGGTCTGCCATCGCACCAGCCTATCTGTTACAACTGGCCGCTCTAGCAAATATTTGATTGGGTCCATTCTTGCTAGAAGTTTGACCTCGTGGGCGAGGAAGTAGTGCTTTAGTTTTTGCACTACCCAGACGACGGCCGCGCATGTCCTTTCCATGGCAGTGTATCGCTTTTCGGCATCATTGAAAAGTTTGGACAGATAGTACACTGCTCTTTCCTTCTTCTCGTCGTCTAATTGGGCTAATACTGCACCAGCTGATTCTTCAGTGGTGGAGACATATAGCAGTAGAGGCCGCCCCGGGATAGGAGCCATAAGGACTGGAGGGTTGAGGAGGTAACTCTTCAATTCATCGAAGGCCTTTTGACACTTATCACTCCAAATGAACTTTGCCCCTCCTTTCAATAGGTCGTAAAAGGGTTTGCATCTCACAGAGTGTTGAGATATGAACCGTCTGATGAATTGCAGACGGCCGATGAGACCCTTTATGTCCCTGACATTCTTAGGCGGGGGCATTTCCACTATTTCCTTCACTTTGTCTGGATCGATCTCAATCCCTCTTCTACTCACCATGAATCCTAGCAATTTCCCGGAAGAAACACCAAATACGCACTTCTTTGGGTTCATCTTCAGTTGGTGCTCCTTTGATCTCTGCATTACATTCTTAAGGATTTGAACGTGTTCCTTCCTGGTTTTGGATTTCACTAAGATATCATCCACATAAACCTCCATATCAAGGTGAATCATGTCATGAAAGATTGCCATCATAGCCCTTTAGTAGGTGGCTCCAGCATTCTTAAGTCCAAATGGCATGACCATGTAGCAATAAGTTCCCCATGGGGTTATGAAGGATGTTTTCTCCTGATCTTCCTCAGCTAGTCTGATCTGGTTATACTCCGAAAAACCATCCATGAAGGATAACATCTCGAATCCAGCCGTATTATCAACCAGCAAGTCTATATAAGGTAGTGGGAAATCATCCTTTGGGCAAGCTTGGTTGAGATTGCGAAAGTCTATGCAAACTCTAAACTTTCCATCCTTTTTTGCCACAGGGACGATATTAGCTACCCACTTAGGGTAGAGCACTACCCGGATGAACTTGGCCTTGTGTAGTTTGTCAACCTCTTCTTTTACTTTAAGTGCTAATTCCGGTTGTAGCCGTCTCAACTTTTGTTTTACGGGTTTGGCATCGGGTTTGAGGATTAGCCGATGTTCCACCAGTTCTGTGCTTAATCCAGGCATGTCCTCGTACGACCAAGCAAACCCATCACGGTGCTCTTGGAGCACGGCTATTATGGACCCTTCTTCTTCTGGACTCAAGCGGGCACTGATTAGCACTATCTTCGGATCCTCCTTTGTTCCGAGGTTGACTTCTTTAGTGGGTTCGTCGATAGCTGATGAAGGTTCATCAAACCGTCTCGCCCCACTCACAAGTGGTTCGACCAAGTCATCCCCCTCTTACCTCTTCACTAAGCTTAAACACACCTAAACCATCACTGCAAGATTCGTCCTTCACTATCTCCAATGGTTCGGGGATGACCCCATTCTGAAGAAACTTATCCAACTTTTCCAGACCCTTGCACCTATTTGCTAATTCCTGAACTAAGAAAGAAGGAACTTGCCTAGTCCTACAATTTCTAGACCTGGAGGAATCTAACCTAATTCCTAAACTGCTATGTACACTGCTGGGAGAACGGGTCAATTCTGTCCTGGATGGGACAAGAGTAGACCCTTGGGACAAAGATTCCGTGACGGCAGGACTCCCCCACCATACAGGCTCCTCGAAAGTGATTTCCCCTTTTGCGAGATGGGAATCAGACTTTTTTTTTCATGACCGAACGCTTGTATCATGGAACATTCAGAAGAAATGGCGTTGGTCGGAGCTGAGAGCATCGGAACTGTAGGTGGGTGGAACAAAAAAGGAATGAAAGTAGCCGGGGCTGGTTCATCCCTGACCAAGAAAAGCCCTACCGTCGGTCCGGCTGATTCAGGGAACAAGGAGGATATGCCAAAGTCCTCCTCTTTATCATCTTCATAACACTCTCGCACCTCTTCTTCTATCCTGGGTAAATCCTGCTTCTTTCTTACAAAATGATTCATAAGGGACCATCCCTTCGTTTCTTTTGGTGATTCAGCAAACTTATATCCCAGGCCACATCCCCCAGTGGCAGGGCTCTCTGAGATGGGGTCACGGATTCCTTGTTCTTCTTTCCCTAACCCAGAGCCTGAGCTATATCCCCTCTTACCCATGAGTTGCCAACCTATACCCGACCTAGGCCTCAAGTGGGAATTTACTGATGAAAGGACAGACTCTTTGCCTTTCCTGGAGGTTATCATGGAGGGAATTTGCTCTACTGTCACCGAGTCCAATGACTCGATGTAGGGAGTGCTTTTAACCTTCACAATTTTCCCGTTATACGGGAACTTATAGCACTGATGATTGGTGGATGGGACTCCCAAGGTTTGGTCCATCCATGGTCTCCCTAGAATGGCATTGTATATTGGCTTAACGTCCAGAATGTAGAACTCCGAGATCATGGATACCGGGCCGATTTCTGATTGGAGGAAGATCTTCCCATCTGCTGGTCTCTGGGAATTGTCATAAGCTGAGACCATCATAGAGGTTGACTCAATCTTCCCTGGGTCTATCCCTATCCTTTTGAGAGTCTTAAGGGGACAGACATTGATGGAGGCACCGGTATCCAATAGCATGGAATCTACTAATGACCATTAAGGATGGCAGTTAAGCATAGAGGGAGGGATCGGCACTCAGGAGGAGCTAGATCCTTTTCGGGGAAAGAGATCATGGGAGTCTGAGTAACTGAGAGTATAGCATTAGTGACCCCGCCACTAGGAAGATCTTCATTAACCGTGATTTGTTGTAAGAAATTGAACAAAGTCTCCCTGTGTGTGGGAGACCTGCGGATAAGTTCAAGGATGGAGATCTTAGCGGGGGTCTTCTCTAAATGCTGGAGTATGTCATACTCAGACTGGGCATTCTCTTTGGCAGGGAATGAGTTATCTTGAGAATCTAAGGGCTGGCTCGAGGGAATGATGCGATTCCTGAGTGTTATCCCTACTGAGATTGGGTCTGTTTCCAATGGTGACCTAATGGGATTGAAGTTGATCATTGAACCCTGGTTCTTGCTTGGACAAAAGATAGATAAGGTGGGCCCCTCGGCTGTGATTGGAGGAATCTGAATGAGGGAGACCGGCTTGAGGGTTGCCGGTCGCTCTTTGGGCCGGATTAGGACCAAAGGATGATTAGGGGAAAGCGTGGAGACCTCTGGGGTAGCCCCTTTAGCTTCGCACGACCAAGTGGGATCTTGGTGTCTTATCCCGAACCCTTCGTACTCCCAGTATTGCTCCCTGCGGACTGTTACGGGCTCCAAGTCCTTGATCAATGTGTTGACCTTTCCTTGAGAGCCGGAGGGATCTTGGCTTACCTGATGAGAGGGTAATGGGTCCTTCACAATTCCCAGTTCTTTCCTAGCCTTCAGAGCCTCAATGGCTTTTCTCATGTCTTCCCAATTTATCCGTCCTTCATCATTCAAGTCATACACCCAATCCCTGAAGGTGAAGCAATTATATATGGTGTGTCCCGTGATCCTATGGTAAGGGCAAAACCTGGAGGTGTCCGTATTGCGCGGGACACCTTCCTTTTGAGGCGGAAGTTGAATGGCGTTGCAGGCCATCAAAGCATAAAAGATATCTGCCAGTGATTCCGACAGAGGTGGATATGAGGCCCGCTTAGCCATAGGACGATTGTAGTTAGTCGGGGGAGGGACGGCTGAGTATTGCTTCTGATTGGGCTGAGTATCAGACTTGGGATGAGAACTGGTAACCCTGGTTGGTGGTGCCAGCATGCTGACCTGTTCATTGATAGTGACTCCTTCTGTGGTAGGAGCTGATGTGGTTTTCTTATTCCTGCTTCTATTTTCAAAGAATGAAGGCAGAGTGGAGTCTCGGATTTGAGATTGAACTACCCTAGCTCTGTTGTATAGCTGAGCGAACGTCTGAAGTTCACTGAGCATAAGGATTGCTCGAAGCTGGGGAGTAGCATTGTTAACAAGCATGGTGACTGCTTGTGCTTCAGGAATAACGACCTCCGCTCTAGAAGCCATGGCTCTCCACCTGTTAGCGAAATGAGTGAAGTTTTCGTCAGACTTCATTTTCTCCATTACTAGATCGAACAAGGTGGGGGGCAAGGCTGCCATGTGGTTGAAGTGGGTAATAAACCTCTCAGAGACCATGTCAAAGTTGATCAGGTCAGTAGCTGGTAGAGAAGAGAACCACCTTAAGGCCTCTCCCTCGAGGGACTTTTGGAAAAGGTGGACCAGGAGGACTCTATCGAAGAGCCACTGATGGGAATCCATGAGAAACCCAGACAAATGATGATGGGGATCAGTGGTACCATCGTATTTTCTGTACTTAGGTACCTTAAACCCTTGTGGAAAATAAGCTGGGGGGAGCTTGCAGTAGCTCGAGAGAGAATATGGCTGCCTGAGGTTGAGATTCTCGGCCATGAGTCGCCGTACACAAGTCTCGACCTCATTCTTGTAAATGAACTCCTCCTGCTTGGGAGGTGTAACCTGGTTGATGGGATTGAAAGGGATCGTATGAGTGGGCATGGCTTGACTCGGCTGGGGTCTGCTAGAAGATCCTTGGAAATGGGTTTTCCGAGGAGTGGCATCCTGAATTTTGCCACGAGAAACCAACTGGATGAGTTGATCCGGAGTATAGCGTGATAGGACGGCAATGAGTTCCGGATCTTCTCCAGGGTTTTGGAATGTCCTACTGGAGATCACTGGCTCATCCTCTCCTTGTGAGGTAGAAGATTCGTCGGAATCCTTCCTCTAAGGGCCTTCTCTGGATGCTTGGAGCATCCCTATGAAGGTCTGTTGTGGATCCTCTTCAATCTCAAATAAAGGGTTGTGACTAACATTATCACCGAACTGGTCCATATCATCATACATAGCATTGACATACATTCGGTTCATTATGAAGTACAGACCCTAGATGAGTTTATGTTTCACTTGAAGTTTTTACCAATGTTTTTATGAAAGTTGATTTCTACCAAATCAAGTTTGACCCTTAACGTCCCTTCACTTTTCCAAATCTTGTTCCACTGAGATTCAATTAAGTGTCTTAGGATTTAAAATAATTCACTAATTTCTCACACATACCCAGGGTTCCTACAAGGTGGTTTCAGGTACAACCTGCTCGGCGGCCAAGTGGGAATCCCTGGCTCGCGGAGACTGACGGAGGTTCCCAACAGGACAAGACTAGTCGCACCCGAGTAGGAATCCTCAGGTGGAGAGTCAAATCCTGCGGGAGAGGTGACTAAAGAGTGTGATGCCGGCTCTTCCTTAAAACCCCCGCGGAGAACACCCCAAAAAAAGCCCAGTAAGCAGGTTAGCAAACAACAGGTCAGAACATTTAACAACTCAACAGAACAAACGGCAGCAATTCATTCATGAACAGAAGAGAATAAAGAAACAGAGTCAGCGGCTAATGGCTAGCCGTCAAGGGTCACGGACGGCCAAGTGGCCGCCGTCCAAGAGATGACCGACGGCCAGGGTCTGGCCGTCCAAGAGGTATGACGGCCATATGCTGGCCGTCCAGAAGACCACCAGATGTCGACGGCCAGGAACTGGCCGTCCACTGGGTCGGACGGCCAGGTGCTGGCCGTCCACTAGGTCGGCCGACGGCCAGGCGCTGGCCGTCTGCTGGGTTGGACGGCCAGGTTCTGGCCGTCTACGGGGAGGTCGACGGCCAACTGGTGGCTGTCCAGAAAGTCAGGCGGCCAGGTGATGGCCGTCCAAGGGTCTTGACGGCCAAGGTCTGGCCGTTCAGGGATTATGGAGTGCAGGGTCCTTACCTTTTTTTCCTTTGATTCCGACGTGTGCAGCGGGCTACAGAGGTCCCACCGTGATCGCCAGAGGGCTGTAGGCGCCCGGAACGTCCCCCGCCGCGGCTGCGAGCTTCGGATGGGGGTTCCTCTCCGTTCGTCTTAGCACTGTGGCGATTTAAAGGGGGTTAGAAATAAAGTGTGATCGCCAGGAGCATTACCTCTCGGTCCTTGTGCTCCGCATGATGGTGAGGATGTGATCGCGTTCTGTGGGAGCGGGAGATGCTGGTTCCTCCTTCTCTTCCTCCGGCCGGCCAGAAGAGGAGAACCCGGTACTCTGCACGCGTGAAGGTGGTAAGGATCCCCTGAAAATGATAAGCAAGGCACAGAATAACCCGATTAGAATATTTGGTGCAGGATCTACTCATAAAGATGTAAAAAACTAACTAAAATCAGGAGGGAACGCACCGGATGGGTGGTGGGGAGGGAAGGTGACCATATGTTATGGTCACCCACCTCCCGTTTTTTTTTAAAAACCTCTGTGCGGGGGTAAGAACTACTAGGTCATCTTACGTGCATGCATGCAAATGAGGAGAGTTGTGTGTGTAAAGAGTGAAGTGGTATTGCCAATGTAATGGAATGAAAAGAAAAAAGAGTGAAAGGGAGAGGTTAGAAAGGCAAGCCCGTTTCAGAATGCAGCATGAGCCTTCCCCTTTGGAGTCTCCTCGAGCTTCTCCCCAGAAAATCTTCCTCCGGGAATCCTTCAGAATCCTTAACTCTACAAATCCTTCTTAGCCCTCCAGAATCCTTAACCCGAAGTCCTCCAACCCCCTGCTCGAGAGGATGGGGAGGGTTTAAATAGGCGAAGGAAAAAGGGGAGAAAACAGGGGTCTAAATCCCCGTAAATCACCCTTCAGCCAATAGGAAGTGGTCAAAGGTTAGAGGTAGTGGACGCGGCAGTCGCCGGAGTGGGGAGTGGTCGGAGTAGTGGGGAACGAGGGCGGCGAGTGGAGGAGATCGTGGGGAAGACGGAGTCAGGGGGGTGGTTAAGGAGTGGACGGCCAGGTGACATGCCTTCCATTCTTGTGGTGGAAGGCTGCCCGGCTGGCCTTCGAAGGGGGTGGAAGGCGAGGGGTGGCCTTCGAAGGTGGTGGAAGGCAAGGGGTGGCCTTCGAATGTGGTGGAAGGCAAGGGAGCTGGCCTTCGAAGGTGGTGGAAGGCAAGGGAGCTGGCCTTCGAAGGTGGTGGAAGGCAAGGGGTGGCCTTCGAAGGTGGTGGAAGGCAAGGGAGTTGGCCTTCCACGAAAAGGTGGTAAAAAGTGAAAAAGGTGGCTAAAACGGTGGAAGGCGAGGTAGCTGGCCTTCGAAGGGGGTAGAAGGCGGGGGGTGGCCTTCGAAGGTGGTGGAAGGCAAGGGGGCTGGCCTTCGAAGGTGGTGGAAGGCAAGGGAGCTGGCCCTCCACGAAAAGGTGAAAGGAGGGTCAAAAGGGTGGATGGGTCTGGCTGGTAGTGGGCTGAGATGGCTGAAATGAGGGAATTTTGGTGATGACAGGCTAATGGTGGGTTGGGTTTATGACCAAAAGGGTGGTCCAAAATCGGTGTCTACAGGGGTGATCCGAACTTAAATCGCGTCGTGGGAGGCAGCCGCCATTTAAAAAGGCGTCACTGTCCCAAGATGCCATTTAACATTCGTTAACAGGTTTCCCCTAGCCTTCCGAGTATAAAAAGTCGAATTTCTTCTCGAAAATCTCCTAAACATGCTCTAAAGCAGGAAAAACGTGGTTTTAATCAAAATACAACGGAGATCGTTACGCTACCGGTTACTTGGAACTCCTCCGAGCTTCAAGCCGCCGGACCACCACGCCACAAACCGCCACCGGTACCGTTGTGGACGCCGTTACTCCACCGGGACGTCGACCGCCGTCCGGAGAGCAATACGCCACGAAGGAAATGGTGGTGGTAGTGGTAGAAATTAGGGAGGGGGGGATTGATGGAGTGGAGGGAGAGGAAATGAAGGAGAAGGGGGAAGGGAGAGAGAAGTGTTCGGAGAGAGGGAGGAGAGAGAAGAAAATGAGAGAAATGAGGGAAAAGAGGGAGGGTTCGTCGGTTTAAACCGAACTTAGCTAAAACGTGTTCCCAACTCTGACGCCATTCAAGTGACAAGACCCAGGCCGTACTCTCGCGGCTCAAAACTGGCCCACATGGCACCTACGTGGCACCGACGTAGCACACTCTAAAACACGTCTTCCTATTAAAACGCCGTTTGAACCACGTCGAGCAAGCTCGACGTGATAAAGAACCTATGCTCCCAGCCCCACAATGGCCCAAATCAAGGGGTCCAACACCGAAACTGACCCAATAACTGGATCCGAAACCTCAATCCTTACACTTCAGGTCCTGCTACTTAGAAGAACTCCTACACGTCAACTCGGCTGGATAAGGCGCATGCACGCTTTCACAAAACGTGGCAGGCTTTCTGCAAGGGGACGAGATCTTGGCGAGATTCTGCACGCCTAAGACACGTTGACATGAGCTTATTGAGGAGATTTGACATGGACATCATAGCAGACACCCGATTTTGGGCATCCTTCTGGTCCTAAATTGTCAATAGCCCATCGTCTTTCAACCCATCGCCTTTCAACCCATCACCTTAACCCATTCTTATCTAGCCCACTGTTCAGCCCATTAGTAGTCAAGCCCATTAACCAACACTCGTCCCTTTACCTTTTCGCGAAAGGCCAACTTGGTGGCCTTCCATCTTTCCCGAAGGCCAGCTGGGCCGCCTTCCACCTTTTCGCGGAAGGCCAACTTGGTGGCCTTCCACCTTTCACGAAGGTCAGCTGGGCTACCCTCCACCTTTTCGCGGAAGGCCAACTTGGTGGCCTTACACGAAAGAGGAAGGCAAATGTTTTGGCCGTCCAAACTCCCACTTTCAGCTTGACTTCGTCTTCCCACATTCTCCTCCACTGACACTCGTCTCCCACCACTTCGACCACTCCCCACTCCGGCGACTACCACATGCACGACCCTTGACCATGTCCCCTATTGGCTTTTTGATGATTAACGGGAATGTTTCATGTTCGAAGCATACGATCACAAAAAAAAAGGCCAATTCCCATACCAATCAATGGATGCGAGGTCACCTTTGAGGAGCCTGCATGTTGGGGAAGTTCCACTATCATTGGATCTTTGTCCTAAGGATCCACCCTTGTCCCATCTGGGACAAGCCTGACTCATTCACCGAGTCATGTACATAGTACCTTAGTAATTAGGATAGCTTCCTCCTTATCTAGGAATTGTAGGGATAAACAGGTTCCATCTTTCTTAGTTCAGGAGTTAGCAAATAGGTGTAAAATTTTCAAAGTAATCGATGAATTTCTTCATTTAGGGGTCATATCTAAGCCAATGGAACTTTTGGAAGTTGAATCTTGCAATGATGGCCTAGGAGTGTTTGAGCTTAGTGAAGATGAACAAGACGCTGACTTGGCTGAACCATTTGTAAGTAGGATGAGATGGTTTGATGAACCTTCGTCTGCTGTCGATGAACCCACTAAAGAAGTCAACCTCGAAACTGAGAAGGATCCGAAGATAGTGCTAATTAATGCCAAATTGAGTCAAGAAGAAGAGAGGTCCATAACAGCTGTACTTCAAGAGTATCCTGATGGGTTCTTGTTAGTATTAGATGGTCTCAAAGCCAATCCGATACTATGTACTTATTTAGATTATTAATAAATGGCAATAATTCATTGTGTGTAATTAATTCGATCTGTGTTTATCGTATCACGATGAAGTCCATGAACATGTGCAACAGTCTTCGGATTATGATGAGATCATAATTACGGGACCGAAGACTTATAAACACATGTTCTTAATTGTTCCTAGTCAGAGGATGTTTGAGATAGGACATCGAACATCCGGATAGACTAGTATAGGTTACTTCAGCTCATATGATGAGGGTGACTGATCCCATAAGTCACTGGTGTGGAGACACTATGCTGGACCTATAGGTGCTCATTGGTGAATGAGTTCACTGAACTGATCCGACTATGAATCGCTAGATGGTAATCAGCTCACTGTTAACCAGCTCGATTCATTTGTCACGGTTGCGTGGATAATCCTTGGACCTAAGACTCCAAAGATATCTTGTTGGTAGGTTTCTGAGCTTTGACCTTGACGAACGAATCCCTAACCATGGGTTATCAATAAGTCAAGCGATCGGGTTCAGAGAAATGCCCTCGGTGTGTTCAATATGGGATCATCCGCTCTCAGCAGTTTAAGAGAGAATGTTCCGAGAATGATGCGCTTAAAGTCCCTGGCCAGAGCAAACTCTGTAATCGATAAGGAGTTATCGGATTTAGATTAGCGGCATCTGATTCAAGTGAATTGACCAAATAGGGTTTAATAGTAAACCATGCCCTAGGTCGATTCGGGAACATTGTACGGATGAAGGATTATATCCGTGCACTAACCGATGACAGAAAGGTTCTAATAGAGGGTTGCGATAACCCTAGTGCCATCCAGGATCACGCGATGTTGCTTGGCATCCAACGTGATCAGCAGTCTGTTCGAATTTATTGTGGGACATTAAATTCGGCTGATTAATTGAATATAAGGATATTAATTAATTCAGTGGGTTAGTAAAGGGTTACTGGACTTAATGGGCTATTAACTGGACTAGTATTTGGGCCTAGAGGGTCACACGCAAATGGTTTTCAAGTCGATGGATAATCCGACAGGATTTCGAATAAGTCTGGGTTTTTATGAAAAACCGAAAACATACTTCTTATAAAAGAACGGATTCTACGTCCGGGGCCAGCAACCCTGACCTAGCCGTCATTCGTTCTTCCCCACTTTATCTCTCTTCTGGGCATGTGGTTCCCAACTGCTCCACCTTCCGTTCGACGGGGATTCCGAATCCGCATGTCGCGGCGGATTATGCGCAGTCAGACGGGATCTACGAACGCCGCAGCGAGCGAGGAAGCGAGGACAATCCATCGCGAGGAGAACCGCGTGGATACCGCTAGAAGTCGGGCATCTACTCGACCTGCGGCATTGCTCCGACGGAACCGGAAAACGGACGCGGATTCGAATCCGCGCAAGGTAATTCAATTTACACCGGTTTTATTTTAACGACCGAAACGGGACAGATCTGGTCCCGAAAATTTTATTCCGCTGCGTTTTAGGATCAGATCCCGACACAACGATCCCAACAGTGGTATCAGAGCCAGGTTCCACTGTGTTTTCGCCGTTTCGGTCTCCATATTGATGCGTTTATATTTAATTCCATGCGCCGTTTAATTTTGATTACATGTCTAGTGATCATGAGATGATCACAGTAAATTTACTGTAAATTACTGTGATTAAAATCGAATTTTTTTTTGGGTTATTTTGTGTTCTTCGTCTGACGAAGAACGGCACGAGTCGGCGTGTTTTTAGGCACCCCAAATAGTTGGGGATAGCTCGCCGGCGAGTGGATTTCCTCCCATGGGATCAATGGTGGTCAGAAGGATCCTAGACTGGCCATGGGGAGGATAGCTAGACTCCCTTCATCTTCCAATTTTTAGTTGAAAAATCCATGGCCACCGTGGGGTTCGGATTGTAGAAAAACCACCAAGAAAAAGGGGTTCTTCCGATGACCTTGGAGGCCACCGGAGTCGCCGCCGGTGTCACTGGCTGCCAGCCAGGGGGTTCACGGCGCCGGGGCCCGCCGGCCGACGCCTGCTGGGCAGGTGGTCGGCGGCGGGGCCGCCGCCTCCCGCACCCCCCTGCGCAGCTAGGGTTACCTAGCTGCGTCGGGTGGGAGGGGAGGGGCATCCGGGCCAGTCTAGGGGCCGGACCGGGCCCGGTTCTGCTGCCCCTTTTATTTTTTTTTTAAAACCCAAATTAAAATTCCTATTAAATTGATTATTGGCCCATAAATTACAGAAATTTTATTAAAATTTTAAAATTTGATTTTAATCTGTATGATCATTTTATAGGCCAATAATTAAATATTTTAAATAGGAATTAGCTATTTGACAAATGTTGTTAATTAGCTTTTAATCTAATTGTTAGATTATCTTGACATTAAAGAGAATTAATTTAATTGTTAAATTAAATTTTTAATGTCTGTAAAATTAATTAGCATGGAATGTTATAAATGCGTCTATTTGGAGTTAATGTGTGTTTATTTTAATGATGTGCATTGGTTTGCTTATTTAAATTAGATTTAAATTGGCATGCTTAGACTTAATGAAATTTTTTCAAAAAGTCCTAAATCCAAATTTTGTTTGGTCCCTGGTTTTATGAAACCAAAATTAATATTATTTTCGAAAATTTTATTTAGCCATTTGATGTGCAATTCATGTGTGGTTTGTTTAATAAAACACATGGTGGTCATGGACGAGCATTAATTGTGGATATGAAATGTGATTGTGTGGTTTATTGTGTATTAATAAATAGAGGTCTACGAACCTCTCCCTCTCATATTCCATTGTACTTCTACCTTCCTCCTCGATGTAATCGCCATAAGGCTTCCTCATTTAAATTATCATGTAATTGAGAATTACAATGTAATTTGATCGAGGCGGCTGCGCGTGGAGCGAGGATGATCTACAACTGCTGACCAGATGAAAATGAAGGAGTTCATTGAATCCATGGGTTTGCAGACTCATGATATAAGTTGTTATATTGTGTTTGTGTGTGCGTTTGACTGTCTGGCTCAAGTCAAACCGCAGTGCCGTCTATGACCACAGTAATGACATGTATGTGATGCGTGTGCTTAAATATTTGCTACGTTATTAATATTTATATATATTCGATATATTTAATACTATCACCTAGGATGAGACCAAACTAAATAAGTATAACCTTCGTTACAAATTCTAACCCGTAGCGCGAGTCATTGAGAATGCACGCGTGGCTCTCCATCAATATGATAAATGGAACTTAATTCAGTCATGGCAGATACTATGTGTTTATCCGAAGTCTGCCATTGTCTGTTGAGAGGACTATTGATCATGGCATTAGATGCCTTTTGGATAAGAGTAGAGGAACGATATAGTCATCCACGTGTTTACCCGGGAACTATATTTCTACTTTACTCTGTCACGTATTGATGGTAAAGCTTAGACCGGAGATAATGGTCTACTGTGTTTACCCGGGACCATTAAACTTGGGAGCCGAAGTATGATCGGATATTGCAAGGAGTTGCAATTATCATGAGATGATTGCTCTGAGATAGTGGTATGATACTACGTGTTTACCCGAGGTCATACTGTGATGCTTGGAGATTTTGATCCCCACTAGGAGACATTCAGCGTCTCCCGTTCTGTATATCTGAAGGTTATACAGTCCGTCGAAAATTAGTGGGAGTAAAACTAGATAATAAAATACCATATCTTGTTTTAGTTAATCTGAATATCTGCTAATTATCAATTGATTATCTCCTGTAGGCGAGAATGTCGCACCATAACCCGTTGCGAGGCATACTTGATGCCAACCGTTTGACAGGCACCAATTACTCAGACTGGCTCAGAAACCTGAAGATAGTCCTCAGGTCTGAGCAGATTGCCTACGTCTTGGATACTGAACCTCCTGCTGAACCAGCATTAGATGCTCCAGAGGAGGAAATGATAGCGTATGAAAAATGGAAGGAAGATTCCACCATGGCCCAATGCTACATGTTAGCCTCTATGAGCAATGAGTTGCAGAGGCAACATGAAGAGATGGATGCTAGATCCATCATGCTCCATTTGAAGGAGCTATTTGGTAAGCAGAGCAGAATCGAACAATATGAGATATCGAAGAATCTGTTCAAGACTTAGATGGCAGAGGGAACTTCAGTACAGAATCACGTGCTGAAGATGATTGAGTGGGTGGAGAGGCTGGATGCTCTCGGGATTACACTTCCCAAGGAGATGCACACAGACCTCGTGTTGTCTTCACTTCCACCATCATATGCTCAGTTCATCGTTAATGTTAACATGAACAAGATCCAGGCCACCTTAGCTGAACTGTTGAACATGTTAAAGACTGCTGAGGGGAACCTTGTGAAGGATAAACCCCAAGTCCTAATGGTTGGTAAGACCAACAGAAAAAGACTTGCAGTCCAAGCTTTTCGAAAGAATAAAAAGAAGGTTCAGAGAAAGGCAAATGATACCAAGAAAGACAAGGGTAAAAGTGCTGAGAAAGGTGATTGCTTCTACTGTCACCAGAAAGGGCATTGGAAGAGGAATTGCAAAGAATACCTCAAGGACAAGGCTCAAGGAACTGTAAAGCAGCAGGACGCTTCAGGTAACTATATGATAGATGTAAACTTGTCAATTAGAGAATGTACATCATGGATATTAGATACTGGATGTGTATCTCATATCTGCAATTTTGTGCAGGCACTGATAAGAAGGCGTAAGTTGAGGACCAGCGAGGTGGAGCTGAGGTTAGGTAACGGCGCAAGAGTTGCAGCGATCGCTGTGGGGACAGTGAAGCTCAAGCTACCATTCGGAGACACATTTTTATTAGATGAATGTTATTATGTACCTAGCATAATAAGGAACATCATTTCTATTTCATGTTTAGATAGAATTGGATACAATTTAAATTTTGGGAACAATAGTTGTTCAATTTATTTCGGAAATAAATTAATAGCTTCTGCTATTTTGTCCAATGGATTGTATCTATTGAATGTGTCTCATGATAATTTACATATCGGTTCTTCAATTAAAAAGAGTAAGTATGAAATGAACAAAGCCTAGTTGTGGCATTGTAGGCTTGGACACATTGTGAAAACAGACTCCAAAAGATGCATAAAGATAGATATTTGGATCCATTTGATTATGAATCATATGCAACCTGTGAGTCATGTTTAATGGGTAAAATGGCTAAGTCTCCATTTAGTGGAATTGGAGAATGAGCCAAAGGCATATTAGAACTCATACATTCAGATGTATGTGGTCCTATGTCAACCCAAGCCATTGGTGGTTTCTCATACTTCATTACATTCACTGATGATTACTCAAGGTTTGGATATGTATACTTATTGAAGTATAAATCTGAAGCCTTTGAGAAATTCAAAGAATTTAAGAATGAAGTAGAAAAACAAACAGGAAAGAGTATAAAAACCATCCGATCTGATCGGGGTGGTGAATACTTGAGTACTGAGTTCATTAAATACTTAAAGGATAATGGTATCCTTTCTCAGCTTACGCCTCCTTATACACCTCAGATGAATGATGTATCAGAAAGGAGAAATCGCACATTAATGGAAATGGTGCGATCCATGATGAGCATGTCCAAATTACCAGTGTCCTTATGGGGATATGCACTTAGCTCGGCTATGTATATCCTGAACAAGGTACCCAGCAAATCTGTTGAGACCACTCCATATGAGATATGGAATGGAAGGAAACCAGACCTTAAACATGTTAAAGTTTGGAGATGTCCTGCTCATGTTAAAAGACATGACGCAGATAAGTTGGAATCTAGAACTGACAAATGCAGATTTGTCGGATATCCAAAGGAAACTTATGGATATTACTTTTATCATCTTGGCGAATAAAAGGTGTTTGTGACCAGGAGAGCTGTTTTTCTGGAAGAAGATTATATTCTCCAGAAGGACAGTGGGAGTAAAGTAACACTGGAAGAAATTCCAGACCCACATACTGGCAATAGTTTATCAGATGAACCGTCAGTTTATGAACCTGTTCAAAATGATACACAGGAACCTCATAGGTTTGAAAGAGTACCTAAACCACCAGAAAGATATGTGGGACATATTAATTTGGATGGTTCAAGGATACTCTATAATGAGGATGATGATCCTAAGACTTACTAGGAGGCCATTGAAAGTCCAGAGGCCGGGAAATGGCGGGAAGCCATGAATTCTGAAATACAGTCCATGTATACCAACCAAGTTTGGAACTTGGTGGATTTACCCGATGGTATAGTACCTATCGGTTGCAAATGGATCTTTAGGAGAAAGATCGGTGCAGATGGACGTATTGAGACTTATAAAGCAAGATTAGTGGCAAAAGGCTATCGTCAAAGACAAGGTGTTGACTATAACGAAACATTTTCACCCGTTGCTATGATTAAGTCTATCAAAATTCTTCTCGCCATTGCTGCCTACCATGATTATGAAATCTGGCAGATGGATGTGAAGACTGCATTCCTCAATGGAAACCTTAAGGAGGAGGTGTATATGATACAACCAGAAGGATTCACATCTAAAGAATCTCCAGACATGGTATGCAAGTTGTAGAGGTCCATTCATGGACTGAAGCAAGCTTCTCGAAGTTGGAACATAAGATTTGATGAGGCAATCAAATATTATGGCTTCATTAAGAATGAAGATGAACTCTGTGTATACAAGAAAAACAGTGGGAGCGCAATCACATTTCTGGTTCTTTACGTTGACGACATTCTACTCATTGGGAATGATGTAGGAATGATGTTTTCTGTAAAGATATGGTTGTCAAAGAACTTCTCCATGTAGGATTTGGGAGAAGCATCTTACGTATTGGGAATACGGATCTATAGAGATAGATCAAAGAAGATGCTAGCTTTAACCCAATCCATGTACATAGAAACCATTGTCAAAAGGTTTTGCATGGAAAATTCCAAGAGAGGTCTCATACCGATGAGACATGGAATTTCACTCTCTAAAGGCCAGTCTCCCAAGACACCTGAAGAGAGGGCTGTGATGGATAAAGTCCCCTATGCTTCTGCCATAGGGTCCATCATGTATGCCATCCTATGTACCATACCTGATGTAGCGTATGCTCTAAGTGTTACGAGCAGACATCAGACAGATCCAGGTGATGAACACTGGAAGGCCGTGAAATGCATCCTTAAGTACTTGAGAAGGACTAAGGATCTATTTCTAGTCTATAGAGGAGGAGACTTAAAGCTGCAAGGATACACTGACTCGAGGTTTCAGTCTGATCCTGACGACAGCAAGTCAACATCAGGTTTTGTTTTCACACTCAACGGGGGAGCAGTGAGCTGGAAAAGTTCCAAGCAGGAAACCACTGCTGATTCGACAATGGAAGCCGAGTATATTGCTGCTGCTGAAGCCGCCGAGGAAGCTGTATGGATGAAGAAATTCATCGGCGATCTTGGTGTGGTGGAAAGCATATCTGGTCCCGTCCCACTGCTGTGTGACAACAATGGGGTGATTGCTCAAGCGAAAGAGCCGAGGTCTCATCAGAAGTCGAAGCACATTCAGAAGTCGAAGCACATTTTGCGGCGCTTTCATCTGATCAGAGAAATTATAGCTCGAGGAGATGTCGTGGTGGAAAGGGTTCCCTTATCCGACAACATAGTAGATCCACTTACAAAGCCTTTGTCTCAAAATGTTTTTGAGCGTCACTTAGAGAATATGGGTATTCTGTATAAAGGTGATTGGCTTTAGTCCAAGTGGGAGATTGTTAGTATTAGATGGTCTCAAAGCCAATCCGATACTATGTACTTATTCAGATTATTAATAAATGGCAATAATTCATTGTGTGTAATTAATTCGATCTGTGTTTATCGTATCACGATGAAGTCCATGAACATGTGCAACAGTCTTCGGATTATGATGAGATCATAATTACGGGACCGAAGACTTATAAACACATGTTCTTAATTGTTCCTAGTCATAGGATGTTTGAGATAGGACATCGAACATCCGAATAGACTAGTATAGGTTACTTCAGCTCATATGATGAGGGTGACTGATCCCATAAGTCACTTGTGTGGAGACACTATGCTAGACCTATAGGTGCTTATTGGTGAATGAGTTCACTGAACTGATCCGACTACGAATCGCTGGATGGTAATCACCTCACTGTTAATCAGCTCGATTCATTTGCCACGGTTGCGTGGATGATCCTTGTGTTGGGTTTTCTCGGTTTCTCCGGATCGCTCATGCAGCGGAAACTAAAAAAAAATTACAGCGATCCGTTCCCGTTTTGAAATCTAAAATACAAGATAATCGGATTATTTGTTCTCACCATGTGCGGATTCGAATCCGCAACAGTTCGGTTCCATTGGTGCGACACCGCAAGCCGCGCAAGCGCCCGGCCTCTAGCGAAGTCCACGCGATCCTCCCCGCGACGGATATCCTCACGTTCCTCGTTCTTCGCAGCCCACGAAGCCTCCGCCGTTCGCCGCAATGATCTCCGCAACGTGCAGACGATTTCCCGTCGAACGGGATTCGGAGAAGCGGCGGAGCAGATCTGGATCTGCCTGGACGCCAGAGAAAGACAGAAACTAAGGAGGGGCGGCTAGGATTAGCAGCAGCCTGGCTTGCTCAGCCCGTTCGCTATGTTTTATACTAACCGCGCGGTTTTTCATAAAAAACCCCAGTTTGTATAAAACCCACTTATTTATCCATCGCCTTGAGAATCATTTGCGTGTGACCCTCTAGGTCCAAGTACCAGTCCAATTAATGTCCCAACAAGCCCAGTGACTCCTCACTGGCTTTATTAATCAATTAGTAACCCTTTATTAATTAATTAATCAATCGAATTGATGTCGCACATCGAATTCGACCGGGCCTCCGATTACGTTGGGTGCCAAGCAACACCGCGTGAACCCGGAAGGTATTTGGGGTTAAGTAACCCACTCTTGGAACCTTTCCGCCGCAGTTACCGCGTAGATATAATCATTCATTCGTACAATGCTCTCGAGTCAACTCAGGGTATGGCGAGCTGTCAAACCCTAACCGGTCGACTCACTTGGATTGGATGCCGCTGATGAATATCGAAAAACTCATTTCCCGATATTATCGTCCGCCCTGACCAGGGACTTTCGCGCATCCTTCCTAGAGCATTCTCTCTCTAAGTACCGAGAGCGAATGATTCCTTATTGACACACAATTCCCTTCGACGGTATTCCGCTGTACCCAATCCTTGGCGTATTAGAATCCCGTGGCTAGAGATTCGTAAACCAAGGTGAAAGCACAGAAGTCCACCGCCAAGGTGTCCTTAGTGTCTCAGGTCCGAGGACCATCCACGCAACTGCGACAATAGAATCAAGCTGGTTGACAGTGAGGTACAATACCATCCAGCGATTCAGTCAGATCAGTTCAGGGAACTCATTCTCCAATGAGCACCTACAGATTCGCCTTAGTGTCTCCACACAAGTGACTTATGAAATCAGTCACCCTCATCATATGAGCAGGAGTAATCTGTACTAGTCTAACTGGATATGCGATGTCTTCGGATATCCTCCGACTATGAACAATTAAGAATATGTGTGTTTAAGTGATCAGTCTCATTAGTATGATCTCATCATAATCTGATCACTATAGCACATATTCACGGACTTCATTATGAAACGATATTTAACACGATTTACATATAATGAATGTGGTAGATCTTCGGTTTTGGGGGGTAGAATGAGCATGTTTAGGTTCTTTATGGCGGTGTTTGCCTTTGAATTATCTTGCTCTTCGTTTCCCTCCAGTTTGGGGTTATTTGGGGTTGGAAAAGGAGCCCTCGGGTTTAGGGCGTTCCTGGTTCCTGGGACTGAAAGACGTCGTGCATGGACGACGCCTTTCTGAAAGGCGTCAAGCCATCACGACGCCTTTTAGACAGGAATTGACTGACAGACAGTCTGCCAGGTTGAGGTTTCTGTGGCTGAAACACGTCATGGGTAAGCGACGCGTTTTTGAACGGCGTCGTGCATCCATGACGCGTTTTAACCGCAGAAATCCCTGGGATAAGGCCTTGGGAATACCGGATTTCGGTGTTGAATGGCGTCTGAGGATGTCGACGCCTTTTTAAAAGGCGACCAAGGGGGTCGACGCCTTTTAAGGCCAGATTCTGAAGACTGATTTATTTAAACCTGTGTTTGGAGCTTGAATGGCGTCGACCTTGGTCGACGCGATTCAAGCCAGAATCTCACTAATGCATGCCAGTAAAACGTGTTCATACTGCTAGATAGACGGTTAGCACATGTTTTAGTGCACCCGATAGAGATGGATTCCTCACGATTGGATGATTCTATGTGTGTTATGCAATCGCGGCATTTTTACGTGACCGGATCGCACTGTGTTGGGTTTTCAGTTACTGTGGACCTGGAGTGACATTGTAGCACTTTATCACCCTGTGCTGGTGGGGGCGTGAGCACAGCGCCGGTGGGGGCGTGGGCGGGGTGACGCCTAGTGAGAGAGGGTCACCTGGTGAACCCCGGGGTCAGCTAGTACCGGTGTCGGAGTGGTACATTCGGAGAGTCACTCATGCTGGGGGAAGGGGTAGTCACCTGAGCCAGTTGGGCCGGAGTAGCGAGCGTGCTATCCGAGGGGCTACTCCTTGGTCTCAGCGGGTCGAGGTTTTTCCCACCGTTGTTTGTACGGTCGGCGAGTTCTATCGGAACTACAGTTGTGGATTCTCTAGCGGCTGGTTTAGAATGTGCATGTTTATTATGCTTCGATTGCACGTGTTCTCACGTAGAGAATTAGATATTGTACCTGCCACTACACTTGTTACTTCACCGTTAGCTGTACTTTACACTTGTGGGTGTGTGCGTGGGCAGTGGGGATCGAAGGATCCCTACTGAGTCTTGTTCTTGAGACTCACCCCTGCGGTTTTCAGGTGAGGACTCCCAGCAGACTTAGAGCGGCGTGTGCGGCCGTGTGTTGTGCGTCTTCGGCAGTTGTTCCGGGGTATGCCCCGATGTAGTTGTTATTTATTTCTGGCCTGTATGTTTAATTATTTTCTTTCAGCTGGAGTATGTAATTGTTTGCCGTAATCGAGTCGCATTGTAATAATTTTAATTTCCTGCACTTTCATTTTCAGTTCAATGCGATGTGAATGTTTAGCTTAGTTTATTATTTATTTCCCAGACTTGCTAGATCCTGGTTTGGTCCCAAATTAATGATTCGGTACCCATTTAGTAATCGGATCCCCGATTATAGGGTGGCGGGTCGTTACAGTTGGTATCAGAGCATACGGTCTGGCAAATAAATAAATAACTAGGTTAAATGTTGTAAATTCGGCAAATAAATACATTATCCCGTACAGGCACGTCGGTAGCATAGGTTTTAGGATTCTAATTAGAACTTTTTGATTTTGTAATTGTAGGCGAGTAGATGGCTCCCAGAAGGAGGATGCCAGTTATCCGAGAGCAGGGAGATGTCCCTAGTGGGTCCGAGGCCGGGAGACCGAGTGTTGAGCAGTTCATGGAGGCGATGATGGATACTATGGCTAGGTATCATACTCGAGATCCTAGCGAGGGTTCTAGTACTCGGGGAGGGACCACAGCTACTCTGGAGAGGTTCTTGAAGCTGAGGCCACCTCACTTCACCGGTCGTCCCGACCCTGACGAGGCCATTCATTGGCTCAGAGAGATTGAGAAGACTTTTGATACCATGGACTGTGCGGCAGTAGAGAGGACCCCGCTGGCTACCTTCATGCTGAAGGATAGCGCCTATGACTGGTGGACCACGCTGAAAAGCTTGTCTTATGGGGACAGGAGTCTTAGGGAAATATCTTGGGAGACCTTTGTCAAGGAGTTCAACGCACAATATTTCCCTAGACATGTCCAGCGAGCCAAGGAGAGGGAGTTTATGGATCTGACGCAGGGAAGCATGACGGTGCTTGAGTACGAGGCGAAGTTTGTTTCGCTGGGACGGTTCGTGCCTTTCATATCTCAGGACGAGGAACGTCGCACGGAGAGGTTTGTGGATGGGATTAGGCTCAGTTTGAGGAACTTCGTGGCGTCCCATTGTTGTACAGACTTGGCGTCAGCAGTTAGGCGTGCAGCAGCTGTAGAGGCTCAGCAGATCCAATCGGCCCGGGAGAGAGGGCAGACTGTCCAGGGGCCATCTCGGGGCAGGGGTAAAGCAGCGGCACCAGCTCCTTCAGTCGGATCGGGATCATCTTCTCTCGGCTCCCGATTCAGGAGATTCTTCAGGGGCGGTGGCAGCAGTAGCGGCAGCAGCGGCAACAGCCGGCCCAGACAGGGGCAGCAGAGTCAGACTGTGTCCAGCGCACAGCAGGAGCCAGCTCAGAGGCTTCCGGCAGTTTGTCAGCAGTGTGGTAGCGCCCATGGCGGGACTCAGTGTCCCACTCTTCCCAGGAGATGTTTTACTTGCGGCCAGCAGGGCCATCTGGCGAGGCAGTGCCCGCAGGGGTATGGTCAGGGACATGGTTCAGGTGAGCAGAAGAAGCCGAGGACCCAGGGGAGAGTTCTAGCTATCACCAGGAGGGAGGCTCGCGCGTCCAACTTGGTGGAAGGTACACTCTCTGTCCTTGGGAACTCTGCGCACGTGTTGATTGATTCGGGTGCTTCGCATTCTTTTATTTCTGAGCAGTTTCTAGATATTCTTTCTGCACCCGTTGATGAATTATCTGATGGTCTGATGGTGGAAGTTCCTTCTGGAGACTTCATGATATCCTATAATTGTCTGAGGAGTGTTCCCTTGACCATTGAGGGTCATGTGCTACCTGCCCAGTTGGTCGTACTTGCTATTCGTGACTTTGATATCATACTGGGTATGGATTGGTTGGAAGCCTACTTTGCGGAGGTAGACTGCCACAGGAAGAGGGTGCGCTTCTCTATTCCGGACATCCCGACCTTCTTCTTCCAAGGTATTAGGCTTTCTTCTCGGGGCATCCTTATTTCTGCCTTTAAGGCACAGAAGTTGCTTGCTGGTGGCTGTGAGGCTTTTCTTGCCTCTGTTATTGTTTCTGATGTCCGTGCTAGTCCCAGTCCTTGGGAGGTGCCTGTTGTCTGTGATTTCGTAGATGTGTTTCCGGAAGAGCTGCCTGGCCTTCCTCCACAGCGTGAGGTTGAGTTCACCATCGAGCTTGCACTAGGTACGGCGCCCTTGTCTAAGGCCCCGTATCGGATGGCGCCAGCCGAACTCGCTGAGTTGAAGGCGCAGTTGCAGGAGTTGCTGGACAAGGGTTTTATTCGTCCCAGTACATCTCCATGGGGTGCTCCAGTTCTGTTTGTCAGGAAGAAGGATGGTTCTTTGAGATTGTGCATCGATTATAGGCAGCTGAACCAAGTGACGATAAAGAATAAGTACCCGCTTCCTAGAATCGATGACTTGATGGATCAGCGGCAGACCGCGAGGGTGTTTTCCAAGATCGATTTGAGATCTGGATACTATTAGATGAGAATCAGAGATGTGGATGTCAGTAAGACGGCGTTCAGGACTCGGTACGGGCACTATGAGTTTCTGGTTATGCCCTTTGGCTTAACCAATGCTCCGGCAGCTTTTATGGATATGATGAACCGAGTCTTCAGGACCTACCTGGACCAGTTCGTAGTTGTGTTTGTTGATGACATTCTGATCTATTCTTCTTCTGAGGAAGAGCACGCTGCTCATCTTCGGGCAGTGTTGCAGGTCCTGAGGGAGCACCAACTTTATGCCAAGTTCAGCAAATGTGAATTTTGGCTGAACGAGGTGCACTTTCTCGGGCACGTTATTTCTGGTGAAGGTATCGCAGTAGACCCAGCGAAGATAGAAGCAGTGATGGACTAGAACAGGCCGACTTCAGTGACAGAGATCAGGAGCTTTCTGGGGCTTGCTGGATATTACAGACGGTTTGTTCAGGGATTCTCTTCGATAGCGGCCCCCTTGTCGAGGCTGACTCGAAAGGGAGTTTGTTTCGTGTGGACTGAGGATTGTGAGCAGAGTTTTATTGAGCTAAAAACTCGTCTCACGTCAGCCCCAGTGCTGGTGCTTCCATCTGGGACAGGTGGATTTGTGGTTTACTCGGATGCGTCCCGTCGGGGATTGGGAGCAGTCCTTATGCAGCATGGCAGGGTAGTTGCTTATGCTTCTCGGCAGCTGAAGAGGCATGAAGAAAACTATCCTACTCATGATTTGGAGCTTGCAGCTGTGGTGTTTGCACTGAAGATCTGGAGGCATTACTTGTATGGGGAGAAATTTCAGGTTTTTACTGATCACAAGACTCTGAAATATGTGTTCACTCAGAGAGACCTGAACCTGAGGCAGCGAAGGTGGATGGAGTTTATTAAAGATTATGATTTTGACCTTTCCTATCATCCGGGCAAGGCGAATGTGGTGGCAGACGCTTTGATTCGGAAGACGGTCATGTCATACCTTATGGTTCGGGAGTGGAAACTATTTGAGCGGGTGGTGGAATCCTCCTTTAGGATTCCACGTGAAGAAGATAGAGCAGTACTTGTCAGCTTGACTGTGAGACCGGCTGTGTACCATGCTGTGATTGAGGCTCAGAGGGCAGATGCAGAGTTACCCCAGATTCTCCAGAGGTCTGAGGTTGAGTTGTGGGATGATGGTACCGTCAGATTCAGAGGCAGACTCTATGTTCCAACTGAGGAAGATGTGCGCAGATGTGTTCTTGATGAGGCGCACCGATCGAGGTATGCAGTGCATCCCGGGACGACAAAGATGTATCACTGTTTGAGGAGGCACTTCTGGTGGCCCGGTATGAAGAGAGATGTGGCTGAGTACGTGGCTAGATGCATGACATGTCAGCAGGTTAAAGCCGAGCATCAGAGACCTGGAGGGTTGTTGCAACCCTTGCCGATTCCTGAGTGGAAATGGGAACATGTGACGATGGACTTTGTGATGGGATTGCCCGCATCCCCTAGCAGAAGAGACGCTATCTGGGTCATTGTTGATCGGCTGACCAAGTCGGCACACTTCCTAGCCATTAGGAAGGACTGGTCGGTCTGCAAGCTGGCTAAGTTATTTGTGGACCGGATCATCTCTCTGCACGGGGTCCCTTTGTCCATTGTATCAGATCGAGATCCGAGGTTTACTTCCAGATTCTGGAAGAGCTTTCAGCAGGCGTTGGGGACTCGGTTGGCTTTCAGCTCGGCCTATCATCCCGAGACTGACGGACAGTCGGAGAGGACTATTCAGACCTTGGAGGATATGCTCAGGGCGTGTTGCCTAGACTGGGGAGGTTCATGGGAACAACATCTGTCCACTGTGGAATTTGCCTACAACAACAGCTACCATTCTAGCATCGGCATGGCGCCTTATGAGGCTTTGTATGGGCGACCGTGTCGATCACCGGTGTGTTGGTCTGAGATCGGTGAGAGGCAGATTGCAAGACCTGAGTTGGTACAACAGTGTGCTGAGGTCGCCAGGACAGTTCAGCAGAGGTTGACCGCAGCTCAGTGTAGACAGAAGAGTTACGCCGACATCCGACGGAGACCACTTGAGTTTGAGGTTGGGGACCACGTGTTTCTCCGAGTCTCACCCTCTAAGGGTGTGATGAGATTCGGGAAGCGAGGCAAGCTGAGTCCGCGTTATATTGGACCTTTTCCCATTCTTGCTCGAATCGGGGAAACCGCGTACCAGTTGGCCTTGCCGCCCAATCTGGCAGGAGTGCACGATGTGTTCCATGTGTCCTTGTTGAGGAAGTATGTTCAGGATCCGTCCCATGTGTTGGACTTTTCAGAGTTGGAGGTCGCTGAGGACCTGTCATTTCCAGAGTACCCGGTTCGTATTGAGGATCGCAGAGAGCAGGTCTTGCGGAACAAGGTTGTACCACTGATCAAAGTGATTTGGCAGTACCGCTCCGGAGGTGAGGCAACCTGGGAGCGAGAGGACGAGATGCGGGAGCAGTTCCCTTACCTCTTCACGTGAGTTTCATTGTAAACTTGTATCATTGTTTTAACCTTGTTAAATTCTAGCAGTCAATTTCGAGGACGAAATTTCTTTAAGGGGGGGAGATTGTAATGACCGAGACTTTCGGATCCGGTTTTCGGGTCAGACCCTGTTGTTCTAGTCCCTGTGGGGGGGCGGAAGTTCTGAGTTGAATCGCGTCAGGACCTGGTGACGCGTTTTAAACGGCCTCCACCTTGGCAGACGCGTTTCAGGTGCTGCCACGTGGGTGCCGCGGGGGGATGGCCTTGGGCCGCGTGGGTACGGCCCTGTCAGGTCGTCTGAACGGCGTCTGCGAAGGACGACGCCTTTCAGACTGCGACTCTGGGTGTGTCAGAGTACGGCCCTGACAAGTTGTCTGAATGGCGTCTATGTAGGACGACGCGCTTCAGAATCTTGTCAGAGCGGCCGTCTTGTCACCTGATAGGCGTCCGTAGATGTCGACGCGTTTTAGCCAGTTCCTGGTTAACCCCGCAAGCCCTCCTTCTTTCCCTCATTTTCTCCTAACTCTCCTTCTCTCCTCCTCCGGCGACCGGCGGTGACCACCTCCTCCTCCCTCTTTTCCTCCCACCATTTCGCCTCTCCCTCCACTCCATCCTCCACCTAACTCGTACCACTACCACCTCCACTTCCACTGCGGCGTTCTACTCTCCTGACGGCGGCCGACGTCACGGTGGAGCAAGGACGACCACGGCGGTACCGGCGGCGGCGTGGGGCGAGAAGGGTGAACGGCGTGAAGTTTGGAGGAGTCCGAGTGTCCGGTAGGGTGACGTTCCCCGTGACGTTGTGTTTAAACCTTGTTCCCCTCGATATGCATGTGGTAGATCTTCGGTTTTGGGGGGTAGAATGAGCATGTTTAGGTTCTTTATCGGGGTGTTTGCCTTTGAATTATCTTGCTCTTCGTTTCCCTCCAGTTTGGGGTTATTTGGGGTTGGAAAAGGAGCCCTCGGGTTTAGGGCGTTCCTGGTTCCTGGGACTGAAAGACGTCGTGCATGGACGACGCCTTTCTGAAAGGCGTCAAGCCATCACGACGCCTTTTAGACAGGAATTGACTGACAGACAGTCTGCCAGGTTGAGGTTTCTGTGGCTGAAACACGTCATGGGTAAGCGACGCATTTTTGAACGGCGTCGTGCATCCATGACGCGTTTTAACCGCAGAAATCCCTGGGATAAGGCCTTGGGAATTCCGGATTTCGGTGTTGAATGGCGTTTGAGGATGTCGACGCCTTTTTAAAAGGCGACCAAGGGGGTCGACGCCTTTTAAGGCCAGATTCTGAAGACTGATTTATTTAAACCTGTGTTTGGAGCTTGAATGGCGTCGACCTTGGTCGACGCGATTCAAGCCAGAATCTCACTAATGCATGCCAGTAAAACGTGTTCATACTGCTAGATAGACGGTTAGCACATGTTTTAGTGCACCCGATAGAGATGGATTCCTCACGATCGGATGATTCTATGTGTGTTATGCAATCGCGGCCTTTTCACGTGACCGGATCGCACTGTGTTGGGTTTTCAGTTACTGTGGACCTGGAGTGACATTGTAGCACTTTATCACCCTGTGCTGGTGGGGGCGTGAGCACAGCGCCGGTGGGGGCGTGGGCGGGGTGACGCCTAGTGAGAGAGGGTCACCTGGTGAACCCCGGGGTCAGCTAGTACCGGTGTCGGAGTGGTACATTCGGAGAGTCACTCATGCTGGGGGAAGGGGTAGTCACCTGAGCCAGTTGGGCCGGAGTAGCGAGCGTGCTATCCGAGGGGCTACTCCTTGGTCTCAGCGGGTCGAGGGTTTTCCCACCGTTGTTTGTACGGTCGGCGAGTTCTATCGGAACTACAGTTGTGGATTCTCTAGCGGCTGGTTTAGAATGTGCATGTTTATTATGCTTCGATTGCACGTGTTCTCACGTAGAGAATTAGATATTGTACCTGCCACTACACTTGTTACTTCACCGTTAGCTGTACTTTACACTTGTGGGTGTGTGCGTGGGCAGTGGGGATCGAAGGATCCCTACTGAGTCTTGTTCTTGAGACTCACCCCTGCGGTTTTCAGGTGAGGACTCCCAGCAGACTTAGAGCGGCGTGTGCGGCCGTGTGTTGTGCGTCTTCGGCAGTTGTTCCGGGGTATGCCCCGATGTAGTTGTTATTTATTTCTGGCCTGTATGTTTAATTATTTTCTTTCAGCTGGAGTATGTAATTGTTTGCCGTAATCGAGTCGCATTGTAATAATTTTAATTTCCTGCACTTTCATTTTCAGTTCAATGCGATGTGAATGTTTAGCTTAGTTTATTATTTATTTCCCAGACTTGCTAGATCCTGGTTTGGTCCCAAATTAATGATTCGGTACCCATTTAGTAATCGGATCCCCGATTATAGGGTAGCGGGTCGTTACAATTTTACTCCCACTGTCTTTTTAGAGAAGGTATTCCTCTTTCAGGAAGGTAGCTTTCCTGGCGATAAACACCTTTTGTTCATCAGGATGGTAAAAATAGTATCCAAAGGTTTTCTTTGGATATCCCACAAACCTACATTTATCAGTTCGTGATTCCAGCTTGTCTGGATCATGCCTCTTTACATGAGCAGGACAACCCCAGACTTTAACATGTTTAAATTCTGGTTTCCTGCCTTTCCATATCTCATATGGAGTAGAGGCCACAGACTTGCTGGGTACTCTGTTCAGTAGGTATGCTGCTGACTCTAGAGCATACCCCCAGAGGGACACTAGTAATCCCGAAAAGCTCATCATGGATCGCACCATGTCCAACAAGGTGCGATTCCTCCTTTCTGATACACCATTCATCTGTGGTGTATATGGAGGGGTCAGTTGAGAAAGGATACCATTATCCTTTAAGAATTGTGTGAAATTAGTACTCAAGTATTCTCCTCCTCGATCTGATCGAAGAGCTTTAATACTCTTTCCTAACTGCTTCTCTACCTCATTCTTGAACTCCTTGAACTTCTCAAATGCTTCCGACTTGTACTTCATTAAGTACACATATCCGAATCTTAAGAAGTCATCGATGAACGTGATGAAGTAAGAAAAACCACATTTGGCTTGGGTGGACATTGGACCACATACATCTGAATGTATTGGTTCTAAAATGTCCTTGGCACGTTCTCCATGTCCAGTAAATGGAGAGTTTGCCATCTTTCCCATAAGGCAGGATTTACATGTTGCAAACGATTCGTAATCGAATGCAGTTAAGTAACCATGCTTGTGCAACTTTTGCAACCTGCTTTTGCCAATATGCCCAAGTCTACAATGCCACATGTAGGCCTGGTTTACAGAATTCTTGCTCTTCTTAAGAGCATTATCAATCTGAAGATTGTAATAAGAAACATTTAATAGATATAGACCGTTGACTAAAAATGCTGAAGCTATTGATTTATTATCATAATAAATCGAATGACTTCTATTCTCAATAGTCAACCTATATCCTATCTTGTCCAAACAAGATATTGATATGATGTTCTTTATTATGCTAGGAACATAATAACAATCTTCTAATAATAAGGTGTTTCCCGATGGAAGCCTGAGGTTTGCTGTCCCAACAGCAATTGCTGCAACTTTTGCGTCGTTTCCTATCCTCAATTCCACCTCGCCTTGTCTCAGCTTACGCTTACTTGTCAGCATCTGCACATCATGGCAGATATGAGATGCACATCCGGTATCTAATACCCAATGTAAGGACTGAGGCTTTCGGATCCGGTTTTCGGGGTTGGACCCTGCAATTCAGACTCCAGTGGGGCTGAGACTCTGCATTGATTCGCGTCGAGCCCGCTCGACGCGGTTTAAACGGCGTCCAGCTATGCTGACGCGTTTTATCCTGTGCCACGTGGGCTGGCTTTGGGTCGCGAGAGTACGGCCCTGACATGTCGCCTGAACGGCGTCTGTGAGGCACGACGCCTTTCAGACTGCGACTCTGGGTTGTCAGAGTACGGCGCCAGTCTTGTCGACTGAACGGCGTCTTTCATGGAAGACGCGTTTCAGACCTCTGTCAGAGCGTTGCAGAGGGTTGTCAGAGCAGCCGTCACATCGACTGATAGGCGTCCGTACATCTCGACGCGTTTCAGCCAGTCTCTGGTTAACCCCGAGAGCCCTCCTTCTTTCTCTCATTTGCTCCTCCTTCTCTCTTTCTCTCCTTCCTTCCGGCGACTCCGACATCGACCCTTCGTCCATCCCTCCACTCCAACACTTCCCTACCTCTCACCTCTACCACCACCACTTCCTTCGCGGCGTTCCATTCTCCGGACGGCGGCCGACGTCCCGGTGGAGTGGCGGCGTCCTCGAGGGTACCGGCGGCGGTCTACGGTGCGGCGGGTCGGAGGCACGGAGCTTGGAGGAGTTCAAGAACCGGTAGGGTGACGGTTCCCACAGTGTTGTGTTCTAAATCATGTTTTTCCCCATTTAAAGCATGCTATGGATCGATGGTTTTGGGGTAGAATGAGCATGTTAGGGGGTTTTTCCTTGATGGGAATGGGAGTTTTTGTGATAAGAATTCTTGATACTTTGGTTGCCCTCTTTCCCCTCTGTTTTTGGGGCTTTTTCGGGGTATTTGGGGTTAAGGGAGGAACCCTCGGATCCAAACCAGGGAACCAGGTTTCTGGCGCTAAACGGCGTCGTGCCTGGTCGACGCCTTTCAGAAGGACGTCAGGGCAGTACGACGCATTTTAGGACAGAAATCCGCCTGTTCGAGGTTTCAGGAGTCAGGGACTCTGGCGCTAAATGACGTCATGGATGGACGACGCCTTTCAGAAGGACGTCGGGCCATCATGACGCCATTTAGGCAGGAAATCACCCCGACTGAGGGACTCAGTTCGAGGATTCTGGGACTAAAAGACGTCATGGGTGGGCGACGCGTTTTGGAATAGCGTCGAGCCACCATGACGCCTTTTAAGGCAGAAATCCCTCGATTAATGTTTTCTGGAATTCCTGGTTTTTCAGCGTGAACGATGTTGACGCCTTTTAAAAGGCGACCACTGGTGCCGACGCCTTTTAGGCCAGATTCTGAGGCCGGTATTTCATGAACCAGTTTAGGGCGCTTGAATGGCGTCGGCCTAGGGCGACGCGATTCAAGCAAGAACTACATTAATCCATGCCAGTAAAATGTGTTTACACTGCTAGATAGTCGGTTAATGCATACAGTTAGTATACTCGATTTGATGAACTCTTCGTGACCGGATGGCACTGCGTTGTGTGTCGTGCGATCGTGGACTTCCTCCGTGACCGGATCGCACCGTGCCGTGTTTTATGTTTCGGTGGACCTAGAGTGACAGTTGTAGCGTTCTACACCCTGTGTCGGTGCGGAGAGACACAGCGCTGACGGGAGCAGTGGCGGGGTGACGCCTAGTAGAGAGGGTCACCTGGTGAACCCCGGGGTTAGCTAGCTTGTACCGGTGTCGGAGAGGTACCGTTGGAGTGTCAATCGTGCTGGGGGAAGGAGTAACCACCTGAGCCAGTTGGGCCGGAGTAGCCAACGTGCTATCCGAGGGGTACTGTTTGGTCTCAGCGGGCCGGTGTTTGCTGAGGGAATGAGTGACCGCCGAGGTGGCCCGTGTGCTATCCGAGGGGTTACTGTTTGGTCTCAGTGGGTCATTGTTTTTCCCACTCTTGTTGTGAAGTTGACGTGTTTTGAGGATACGCCGAATTACGAGTTTCCTGATAGATTGGAATCATGCATGTTAGCTATACTTTGAATGCATGTGATTCGTATTAAGATGTAGGCATGGAAATCATTGTCTCTTCATGGTTATTATATCCCTGCTGTACTTTTCACTTGTGGGTGTGTGTGTGTGGGCAGTGGGGATCGAAGGATCCCTACTGAGTCTTTTCGTTGAGACTCACCCCTGCGGCTTTCAGGTGAGGACTCCAGGCAGACCTAGCGAGGGTTGTGCGGCTGAGTGCTGAGCGTCGTCGACTGTTGTTCCGGGGTATGCCCCGATGTAGTTGTTATTTTTATTTCTGGCCTGTATGTATAATCATTTCTTTTCTGTTGGAGTATGTAATTATTTGCTGTATCGAGTCGCATTGTAATAACTTTTAATTTCTGCATTTTCCCTTCAATTCAATGCGATGTGAATGTTTAGCTTAGTTGATTATTTATTTCCCAGACTTACTCGGATCCTGGTTTGGTTACAAGTTAATGATTCGGTACCCATTTAGTAATCGGATCCCCGATTATAGGGTGGCGGATCGTTACAGTTGGTATCAGAGCACTCGGTCTGGCAAATAAATGAATAACTAGGTTAAATGTCATGAGTCCGGCAAATAATTACATTATCCCGTACAGGCACAACGGTAGCATAGGTTTTGGGTTTCTAACTAGAACTTTTCGATTTTGTGTTTGTAGGCGATTAGATGGCTCCTAGGAAGAGGGTGCCAGTTGTTCGAGAGAGGGCAGATGTCCCTAGTGGTTCTGAGGCCGGTAGGCCGAGTGTAGAGCAGTTCATGGAGGCTATGATGGATACCATGGCCAGATATCAGACCCGAGACCCTAGTGAGAGTTCTAGTGCTCGGGGTGGGTCTACGGCTACACTGGAGAGAATTCTGAAGCTGAGGCCACCTCACTTCACCGGTCGTCCCGACCCTGACGAGGCCGTTCACTGGCTTAGGGAGATAGAGAAGACTTTTGACACCATGGATTGTGCAGCAGTGGAGAAGACTCCGTTAGCTACCTTCATGTTGAAGGATAGCGCCTATGATTGGTGGACCTCCTTGAAGAGTTTGTCTTATGAGGATAGGAGTCTCAGGGAGATTTCTTGGGAGACTTTTGTGAAGGAATTCAATGCGCAGTATTTTCCTAGACATGTTCAGAGGGCCAAGGAGAGGGAATTTATGGAGCTGACTCAGGGGAGTATGACAGTACTCGAGTACCAGGCGAAGTTTGTTTCGCTTGGGAGGTTTGTGCCCTTCATCTCGGGGGACGAGGAGCGACGTACTGAGAGGTTTGTGGATGGGCTGAGGCTCGGCCTGAGGAACTTTGTGGCAACTCACTGTTGTAAGGATTTGGCATCAGCAGTTAGGAGTGCAGCGGCAGTGGAGTCACAGCTGAATCAGTCAGCCCGGGAGAGAGGACTGACTGCTAAGGGACCAGCACGTGGCAGGGGCAAGGTAGCGGCAGCGGCCCCTTCGTCCGGATCGGGATCGTCGTCACTCGGCTCCCGATTCAGGAGATTCTTCCGAGGCGGTGGCAGCAGTAGCGGCAGCAGTGGTAGTAGCAGGCCTAGGCAGGATCAGTAGAGCCAGTTGGTGTCCAGCGCCCAGCAGGAGTCAGCTCAGAGGCCTCCTGCAGTTTGTCAGCACTGTGGTGGTACTCATGGGGGGACTCAGTGTCCTGCTTTCTCTGGGAGATGCTATACTTGTGGCCAGCAGGGCCACGTGGCGAGGTTTTGCCCGCAGGGGCGTGGCCAGAGGCAGGGACCAGCTGATCAGAAGAAGCCGAGGACCCAAGGGAGAGTGCTGGCTATCACCAGGAAGTAGGCTCGCGCGTCCAACTTGGTGGAAGGTACACTTTCTGTCCTTGGGAACTCTGCGCATGTGTTGATTGATTCGGGTGCTTCGCATTCTTTCATTTCTGAGCAGTTCATAGATAATATTTCTGCACCCAGTGATGAGTTAGCTGATGGATTGATGGTAGAGGTTCCTTCTGGGGATTTCATGTTATCTTATAATTATTTGAGGGATGTCCCCTTGACCATTGAGGGCCATGAGTTACCCGCCAAGTTGGTTGTGCTGGCCATTCGTGATTTCGATATCATCCTGGGCATGGATTGGTTGGAAGCTTACTATGCTGAGGTGGACTTCCACAGGAAGAGAGTGCGTTTCTCTATTCCAGACATCCCGATCTTCTGCTTCCAAGGTATCAGGCTCTCTTCTCGAGGTATTCTTATTTTTGCCTTTAAGGCTCATAGGTTGCTTGCTGGTGGTTGTGAGGCCTTCCTTGCCTCTGTTGTTGTTTCCGATGCCCGTGACTGTCCCAGTCCCTGGGAGGTGCCAGTAGTGTGTGACTTTGCAGATGTGTTTCCTGAGGAGTTGCCTGGCCTTCCTCCTCAGCGAGAGGTCGAGTTTACCATTGAGCTTGCACCGGGTACGGCGCCTTTGTCTAAGGCCCCGTATCGGATGGCGCCAGCCGAACTCGCTGAGTTGAAGGCGCAGTTGCAGGAGTTGCTTGATAAGGGTTTCATTCGTCCCAGTACTTCTCCGTGGGGTGCTCCAGTCCTTTTTGTCAGGAAGAAGGACGGTTCTTTGAGACTGTGCATTGATTATAGACAGCTGAACCAAGTGACGATTAAGAACAAATACCCGCTTCCTAGGATCGATGATTTGATGGATCAGCTGCAGTTTGCGAAGGTATTTTACAAGATTGACCTGAGATCTGGGTACTATCAGATGAGGATCCGTGATGTTGATGTCAGTAAGACAGCTTTCAGGACTCGGTATGGACATTATGAGTTTTTGGTTATGCCCTTCGGTTTGACCAATGCTCCGGCAGCCTTTATGGATTTGATGAACCGAGTCTTTAGGGCTTATCTGGATCAGTTTGTGGTGGTATTTGTCGATGATATTTTGATATATTCTTCTTCTGAGGAAGAGCACGCCACCCATCTTCGAGCGGTGTTGCAGGTCCTAAGGGAGCACCAACTCTATGCCAAGTTCAGCAAGTGCGAATTCTGGCTAGACAAGGTGCACTTCCTTGGGCATGTCATTTCTGGCGAGGGCATCGCAGTGGATCCAGCCAAGATTGAGGCAGTGATGGATTGGAGCAGGCCAACTACAGTGACTGAGATCAGGAGCTTCTTGGGGCTTGCCGGTTATTACAGACGGTTTGTTCAGGGGTTTTCTTCGATAGCGGCCCCCTTGTCGAGGTTGAGTCGAAAGGGAGTTCGTTTTGTCTGGACCGAGGATTGTGAACGGAGTTTCACTGAGTTGAAGACTCGCCTCACTTCGGCCCCAGTGTTAGTGCTTCCATCTGGGTCAGGTGGGTTTGTGGTTTACTCGGACGCGTCCCGTCGAGGTTTGGGCGCAGTTCTAATGCAGCATGGCAGGGTAGTGGCTTATGCTTCTCGACAACTGAAGAAGCATGAAGAGAACTATCCTACCCATGATTTGGAGCTGGCAGCTGTTGTATTTGCACTTAAGATTTGGAGACATTACTTGTATGGTGAGAAATTTCAGGTCTTTACTGATCACAAGAGCCTGAAGTATGTGTTCACTCAGAGAGACTTGAACTTGAGGCAGCGAAGGTGGATGGAGTTCATTAAGGATTATGACTTTGACTTTTCTTATCATCCGGGCAAGGCGAATGTTGTGGCAGACGCCTTGAGTCGAAAGACGGTCATGTCATACCTTATGATTCGAGAATGGAAATTATTTGAGCAGGTTGTGGAATCTTCTTTCCGGGTACCACGTGAGGATGATAGACCCGTGTTGGCCAGCTTGACTGTGAGGCCAGCTGTGTACCATGCTGTGATTGAGGCTCAGAGGGCAGACGCAGAATTACCGCAGATTCTCCAGAGACTAGAGGTGGAATTGTGGGATGACGACACAGTTAGATTCAGAGGTAGACTTTATGTCCCGGCCGAAGAGGACATACGTAGGAGTGTCCTTGATGAGGCGCACCGTTCCAGATATGCAGTGCATCCCGGAACAACCAAAATGTATCAGTGTTTGAGGAGGCACTTCTGGTGGCCTGGTATGAAGACTGATGTGGCTGAGTATGTGGCTAAGTGCATGACTTGTCAGCAGGTTAAAGCCGAGCATCAGAGACCTGGAGGTTTGCTGCAGCCCTTGCCGATTCCAGAATGGAAGTGGGAACACGTGACTATGGACTTTGTGATGGGTTTACCTACATCCCCTAGCAGGAGAGACGCTATCTGGGTCATTGTTGACCGGCTGACCAAGTCGGCACACTTCCTAGCTATTAGGAAGGACTGGTCGGTCGGTAAGTTGGCCAAGTTGTTTGTAGACCGGATCATCTCTCTGCACGGGGTACCTTTGTCCATCGTATCAGATCGGGATCTGAGGTTCACTTCCAGGTTCTGGAAGAGTTTTCAGAATGCCTTGGGTACTCAGTTGGCTTTCAGTTCGGCATACCATCCCGAGACTGATGGGCAGTCGGAGAGGACCATTCAGACTTTGGAGGACATGCTCAGGGCGTGTTGTTTAGACTGGGGAGGTTCTTGGGAACAACATTTGTCTACAGTGGAGTTTGCCTATAACAACAGTTATCATTCCAGTATCGGCATGGCGCCTTACGAGGCTTTGTACGGGCGACCGTGTCGATCTCCTCTGTGTTGGTCTGAGATTGGTGAGAGACAGGTTGCAGGACCTGAGTTAGTTCAGCAGTGTACTGAGGTTGTCAGGACGGTACGCCAGAGGTTGACAGCAGCTCAGAGTAGGCAGAAGAGTTATGCTGGTATCCGGAGGAGACCGCTTGAGTTTGAGGTGGGAGACCACGTGTTCCTCCGAATCTAACCCGCCAAGGGTGTGATGAGATTCGGGAAGCGAGGCAAGCTGAGTCCGCGATATATTGGACATTTTCCCATTCTTGCTCGGATTGGGGAAACCGCGTATCAGCTGGCCTTCCCACCCAGTCTTGTAGGGGTACACGATGTGTTCCATGTTTCCTTGCTGAGGAAATATGTTCAGGATCCATCCCACGTTTTGGATTTTTCAGAGTTGGAGATTGCTGAGAACTTGTCTTTTCCAGAGTTTCCAGTTCGTATTGAGGATCGCAGGGAGCAAGTCCTTCGGAACAAGACTGTACCTTTGGTCAAGGTGATTTGGCAGTACCGCTCCGGGGGCGAGGCAACCTGGGAGCGTGAGGACGAGATGCGGGAGCAGTTTCCTTACCTTTTCTCGTAAGTTATCCTGTGAACTTGTATATCTATGCTTTGTCTTGGTTAATTCTAACAAGCAATTTCGGGGGCGAAATTCTTTTAAGGGGGGGAGAATGTAAGGACTGAGGCTTTCGGATCCGGTTTTCGGGGTTGGACCCTGCAATTCAGACTCCAGTGGGGCTGAGACTCTGCATTGATTCGCGTCGAGCCCGGCTCGACGCGGTTTAAACGACGTCTAGCTATGCTGACGCGTTTTATCCTGTGCCACGTGGGCTGGCTTTGGGTCGCGAGAGTACGGCCCTGACATGTCGCCTGAACGGCATCTGTGAGGCACGACGCCTTTCAGACTGTGACTCTGGGTTGTCAAAGTACGGCGCCAGTCTTGTCGACTGAACGGCGTCTTTCATGGAAGACGCGTTTCAGACCTCTGTCAGAGCGTTGCAGAGGGTTGTCAGAGCAGCCGTCACATCGACTGATAGGCGTCCGTACATCTCGACGCGTTTCAGCCAGTCTCTGGTTAACCCCGAGAGCCCTCCTTCTTTCTCTCATTTGCTCCTCCTTCTCTCTTTCTCTCCTTCCTTCCGGCGACTCCGACATCGACCCTTCGTCCTTCCCTCCACTCCAACACTTCCCTACCTCTCACCTCTACCACCACCACTTCCTTCGCGGCGTTCCATTCTCCGGACGGCGGCCGACGTCCCGGTGGAGTGGCGGCGTCCTCGAGGGTACCGGCGGCGGTCTACGGTGCGGCGGGTCGGAGGCACGGAGCTTGGAGGAGTTCAAGAACCGGTAGGGTGACGGTTCCCACAGTGTAGTGTTCTAAATCATGTTTTTCCCCATTTAAAGCATGCTATGGATCGATGGTTTTGGAGTAGAATGAGCATGTTAGGGGGTTTTTCCTTGATGGGAATGGGAGTTTCTGTGATGAGAATTCTTGATACTTTGGTTGCCCTCTTTCCCCTTTGTTTTTGGGGCTTTTTCGGGGTATTTGGGGTTAAGGGAGGAACCCTCGGATCGAAGCAGGGAACCAGGTTTCTAGCGCTAAACGGCATCGTGCCTGGTCGACGCCTTTCAGAAGGACGTCAGGGCAGTACGACGCATTTTAGGACAGAAATCCCCCTGTTCGAGGTTTCTGGGACTAAAAGACATCATGGGTGGGCGACGCGTTTTGGAATAGCGTCGAGCCACCATGATGCCTTTTAAGGCAGAAATCCCTCGATTCATGTTTTCTGGAATTCCTGGTTTTTCAGCGTGAACGGCGTCTGAGGATGTTGACGCCTTTTAAAAGGCGACCACTGGTGCCGACGCCTTTTAGGCCAGATTCTGAGGCCGGTATTTCATGAACCAGTTTAGGGCGCTTGAATGGCGTCGGCCTAGGGCGACGCGATTCAAGCCAGAACTACATTAATCCATGCCAGTAAAATGTGTTTACACTGCTAGATAGTCGGTTAATGCATACAGTTAGTATACTCGATTTGATGAACTCTTCGTGACCGGATGGCACTGCGTTGTGTGTCGTGCGATCGTGGACTTCCTCCGTGACCGGATCGCACCGTGCCGTGTTTTATGTTTCGGTGGACCTAGAGTGACAGTTGTAGCGTTCTACACCCTGTGTCGGTGCGGAGAGACACAGCGCTGACGGGAGCAGTGGCGGGGTGACGCCTAGTAGAGAGGGTCACCTGGTGAACCCCGGGGTTAGCTAGCTTGTACCGGTGTCGGAGAGGTACCGTTGGAGTGTCACTCGTGCTGGGTGAAGGAGTAACCACCTGAGCCAGTTGGGCCGGAGTAGCCAGCGTGCTATCCGAGGGGTTACTGTTTGGTCTCAGCGGGCCGGTGTTTGCTGAGGGAAGGAGTGACCGCCGAGGTGGCCCGTGTGCTATCCGAGGGGTTACTGTTTGGTCTCAGCGGGTCGTTGTTTTTCCCACTCTCGTTGTGAAGTTGACGTGTTTTGAGGATACGCCGAATTACGAGTTTCCTGATAGATTGGAATCATGCATGTTAGCTATACTTTGAATGCATGTGATTCGTATTAAGATGTAGGCATGGAAATCATTGTCTCTTCATGGTTATTATATCCCTGCTGTACTTTTCACCTGTGGGTGTGTGTGTGTGGGCAGTGGGGATCGAAGGATCGCTACTGAGTCTTTTCGTTGAGACTCACCCCTGCGGCTTTCAGGTGAGGACTCCAGGCAGACCTAGCGAGGGTTGTGCGGCTGAGTGCTGAGCGTCGTCGACTGTTGTTCCGGGGTATGCCCCGATGTAGTTGTTATTTTTATTTCTGGCCTGTATGTATAATCATTTCTTTTCTGTTGGAGTATGTAATTATTTGCTGTATCGAGTCGCATTATAATAACTTTTAATTTCTGCATTTTCCCTTCAATTCAATGCGATGTGAATGTTTAGCTTAGTTGATTATTTATTTCCCAAACTTACTCGGATCCTGGTTTGGTTACAAGTTAATGATTCGGTACCCATTTAGTAATCGGATCCCCGATTATAGGGTGGCGGATCGTTACACACAAGATGTGGAATCTATAACTGATAAGTTGATATCTATCATATAGATATATGAAGCTTCATACAGCTTCACTCTTCCATGAGCTTTATCGTTAAGGAACTCCTTGCAGTTCCTCTTCCAGTGACCATACTGCTTATAGTAGAAGCAGTCACCCTTCACTACTCTTTTGCCTTTGTCCTTCGATCTTTTATCGTTAGCTATCATCCCTGCTTCAGGGGCATCCAATGCCGATTCAGCAAGAGGATCAGCTCCAGGGACAGAGTCAATGTGCTCAGATCTGAAGACATTCTTCAGGTTTCTGAACCAATCCGAGTAGATCAGGTAAGTCAAAAAGGCATCAAGTATGCCACGGAGTGGGTTATTCGACGACATAATTATCTACAGGAGATAAGTAAAATCTATTTAGCAGATGTTCAATTATTAAAATTTAAAACAGGACATGGTCTTTTATTCAAGTTTAACTCCCACTAATTTTCGACGGACTGTATAACCCTCAGTTATACAGAACGGGAGACGCCGACAGTCTCTTAGTGGGGATCAGAATCTCAATGACTTGCACTACAGCCTTGTGGATAGTACAACAAACTGTAATACAATCAGAGAGCACCCAACTCATGGGACTTGCAACTCCTTGCAATATCTGATTATAGCTTCGGTCCCCAGAGATTTAATGGCCTTGTGGATAGCACAACAAACCACTAATTCTGGTCTAAGCTAACCATCGTTACGCGACGAGCATAGATTTGCATGCAGCCCTTGTGGATAGCATAACAAAGCTACATGGTTCCTCTACCCCGATCTATAGGCATCTAATGCCATAGCCACAGTTTCTCCTCCCAATTAAGCAGGCCTTGTGGATATCACAACAAACCTGCCTAAAGTGATTCGAATCCTATGACTATAATGATGGTGGACCACGTGGTAAGTTCTCAACTACTTACGTTACGGCTTAGAGTTTATCTGAGGGTATTTAGATAACTTTTATCTTGGTCTCTCCTAGGTGATAGTATATAAATACATCGTATATATTTACTGAATACTATAACCTGCTTTGATTCATAATCAAAGGAAAACAATGCATCTCATACATATCATTAGTGTGGTCATAGATAGCACAGTGGGTTTGACTGGAGCCAACAGTCAAACGCACACACAATCTAACACAACAATTACATTAGATATCCTGTAAACACATAGGCAAGAGATCTCCATCTTTTTCGCCTTCCTGGTTGCAGTTGTGGATCGTCCTCGCTCCTTTCTCGGTTGCCTCGATCATATTACATTTAAATTCTAGAATTTACAAGTAAATTGAAGAAGGCCTTATGGCGAGTACAAGAGAGAGAGGGAGGTAGAAATACATTAGAGTATGAGAGAGAGAGGTGCGCAGACCTCTATGTATTAACAATTAATAAACATCATACATCCACGACCTACACAATCCATTCATCACATGAATAATAAATTAAGTGCATATCCATGACCACGGTGTGTTTTAAACATCCCACACATGATTCAGCGCATCACATGGCTAAAATAAATAACTTTTCAAAATATATATAGTTTTGACTTTCAAAAAGCTGGGATCCAATCAAAATTGGTGTTTGAATTTCGAAAAACTCATTTATTAACTTAACATGCAATTAAATCAAATTTAAAAGCAATAAACACACATCACATGCGCACACACTCCGAATTAATAATTCCATATTATTCCATGCAAATTAGAACAATTCTAATAATCTAACACATAGATTAAACCCCATTAATAATCTAACAATTAGACTATTAATAACTAATCTAACTCTTAGACTAGTCCATCAAAGTTAATTAACAATTTAACGCTTAAATTAATAATCAACCAAATTAATTATTAACTACTAATCTAACACTTAGATTAGCGAATTAATGTTAATTATTAATTTAACTCTTAAACCAATAATTAACACTAACTAGTTAATAATTAATTAATCTAACTCTTAGATTAAATAATTAAATTTATCATTAATTTAACTATTAAATTAATGACTAACAATAATTAGTTAAGAACTACTAATTTAACATTTAAATTAGTCATTTAAGTTAATTATCAATTTAACAATTAAACTAGTAACTAACTCAAATATTAATTAACAATTAGCTGAGATAACAGTTAATAATCTAACAATTAGACTAATAACTATTAATAACTAATTTAACATTTAAATTAGTTAAATTAAGGTTAATTATTAATATAACAATTAAATTAATATTTAACCCTTAGTTAATCAACCTAATTGTTAATATTAAAATGATTCAAAATCATTAATTAAATAATTAGCTAAAACTGAATTCTAATTTAAAGTTTAAAACAATTTCAAATTTTAAATTCAGATTCAAATTTTAATTAATAACAACTAATAGGTGGTTAAGGGGTTAAGAGGGTAAAGGGGAGGTTAAAGGGCTCAGCCCAATAAGGGAAATGGTCAATTGGTTCGAGCCAGCCTTGTGCCCTGGCTCGGCCAGTGGCTCGAACCCTGGCTCGTGGGCTTAAGCCCGATCAAGGGGCCCCTTGGCCAGCCGGTCCAGCCGGTCCAACCGGCCCAGGCCGGCACCCCCAACCCTAGAACCCGACGCACAGCCGCAACCTGCAACCCTAACCTGCATCTGATGGAGGCGGCGGCAGGGAGCGGCCAGCGGCGGCCGGCGGCCGGCAACCGGCGGCATGGCGCCGTCCGGACCCGCCGGCGACTGCCCCGGCGCCGGTGGGGCAGCCGGTGGTGGCCTGTGCTCCCTTCTATACCTCTTTTATTCCCCTTTTTGACCCAAAAAACATGTTTTTCTGTTTAAAACCGTGGGGAAGAAAAAGACGAGAGAGCTCCATCTCCCTCTCCGGCGCCAGCTGCAGGCCTGGTGGTGACTGGCAATACATAAGAAACGATTTGGGGTGCCGGCCCACCTCCCCAACGATTGGGGTTACCCAAACATCGACGTTACTCGTCTCACGAAGAACACCAAACCCCAAATAAAAAAATTTCGAATTTTTTGCAGAATTATAATAATTAAAATTATTATAAAATCTGTGTTCATCTCATGAACACGGATCCAACAAAAAGATCGAATCTTTGCATGGAATAATACACAGAAGAATTAATTTCGGAACCCGAAACGGGACGAGAAATAGTGGAACTTGGCTCTGATACCACTGCTGGGTTTTCTCGGTTTCTCCAGATCGCTCACGCAGCGGAAACTAAAAAAAAATTACAGCGATCCGTTCCCGTTTCGAAATCTAAAATACAAGATAGTCGGATTATCTGTTCTCACCGTGTGCTGATTCGAATCAGCAACCGTTCGGTTCCGTCGGTGCGACACCGCAAGCCGCGCAAGCGCCCGGCCTCTAGCGAAGTCCACGCGATCCTCCCCGCGACGGATATCCTCACGTTCCTCGTTCTTCGCAGCCCACGAAGCCTCCGCCGTTCGCCGCAATCATCGCCGCAACGCGCGGGCGATTTCCCGTCGAACGGGATTTTGAGAAGCGGCGGAGCAGATCTGGATCTGCCTGGACGCTAGAGAAAGACAGAAACTGAGGAGGGGCGGTTAGGGTTAGCAGCAGCTTGGCCTGCTCAGCCCGTTCGCTATGTTTTATACTAATCGCGCGGTTTTTCATAAAAACCCCCGGTTTGTATAAAACCCACTTATTTATCCATCGCCTTGAGAATCATTTGCGTGTGACACTCTAGGCCCAAGTACCAATCCAGTTAATGGCCCAACAAGCCCAGTGACTCCTCACTGGCTTTATTAATCAATTAATAACCCTTTATTAATTAATTAATCAATTGAATTAATGTCGCACATCGAATTCGACCGGGCCTCCGATCACGTTGGGTGCCAAGCAACACCGCGTGAACCCGGAAGGTATTTGGGGTTAAGTACCCCACTCTTGGAACCTTTCCGTCGACAGTTACCGCGTGGATATAATCCTTCATTCGTACAATGTTCTCGAGTCAACTCAGGGTATGGCGAGCTGTCAAACCCTAACCGGTCGACTCACTTGGATTGGATGCCGCTGATGAATATCGGAAAACTCCTTTCCCGATATTATCGTCCGCCCTGGCCAGGGACTTTCACGCATCCTTCCTAGAGCATTCTCTCTCTAAGTACCGAGAGCGAATGATTCCTTATTGACACACAATTCCCTTCGACGGTATTCCGCTGTACCCAATCCTTGGCGTATTAGAATCCCGTTGTTAGAGATTCGTAAACCTGCCCACCGCCAAGGTGTCCTTGGTGTCTCAGGTCCGAGGACCATCCAAGCAACTGCGACAATAGAATCAAGCTGGTTGATAGTGAGGTACAATACCATCCAGCGATTCAGTCGGATCAGTTCAGGGAAATCATTCTCCAATGAGCACTTACAGATTCGCCTTAGTGTCTCCACACAAGTGACTTATGAGATCAGTCACCCTCATCATATGAGCAGGAGTAATATGTACTAGTCTAACCGGATATCCGATGTCCTTCTCGGATATCCTCCGACTAGGAACAATTAAGAATATGTGTGTTTAAGTGATCAGTCTCATTAGTATTTTACGGACTGAGGTTTCGGGTTCAGTTTTCGGGTCGGGTTCGGGCCGGATCCCCTGGTTTGGACCCTGAGGGGGGTCTTTAGATTTCCGACTGAATGACGTCTACACTGCTCGACGTCTTTCAAAAGACGTCTGACTATGTAGACGCCATTTAGGTCCGTTTTCTGTTGTGCCACGTGTGCGCCACGTGGGCGGGTTTCGGGCCGCGAGAGTACGGCCCCTGTCACATCGTCTGAACGGCGTCCATGTTGGTCGACGCGATTCAGACTGCGACACCTGCGATGTCAGTATACGGCGCCAGAGCGTTGTCAGTACGGCCTGTCCTGTCGTCTGAACGGCGTCCGCGGTGAGCGACGCGTTTCAGAGTGCTGTCAGTACGGCCATCCTGTCAAACTGATTGGAGTCTGCCTCGATCGACGCGTTTTATCCTGATTCAGATTGACCCCGCGAGCCTCCCCTTCTTTCCCTCACTTTTGCCTCCACCCTCTCTCTCTTCGCCCTCACCGCTCCCTCCGCCCTCCTTCCTCCCTTCCCTTCCTCTTCTTCCTCTTCCTTCACTCCATAGCCTCCTTACCTCTCACCTCTACCTCCACCACCTCCTTCGCGGCGTTCCATTCTCCGGACGGCGGCCGACGTCCCGGCGGAGTGGCGGCGTCCTCGAGGGTACCGGCGGCGGTTTGCGGTGCGGCAGGTTACCGGCACGGAGCTTGGAGGAGTTCAAGAACCGGTAGGGGGACGAACCTTGCATGGACTGTGAATGTGTTGCTCGTGACTTCCTTGGCGTGGCATGTTATACTTTGGGTTAGAATGAGCATGTTTAGGGGGTTTTCTTGTGGGAATGGCCGTGCTCGTGAACGTGGATTTGTATCATGCTGGAAGTAGTTGATTTCCCTATCTTCCCCCCTCTATTTTGGGGCATTTTCGGGGTATTTGGGGTTAATGGAGAAACCCTCGAGTTGAACCAGGGAACCAGGTTTCTGGCACTAAACGGAGTCGTGCCTGGTCGACGCCTTTCAGAAGGACGTCAGGGCAGTACAACGCCTTTTAGGGCAGAAACCTCCCTATTCGAGGTTTCACGAGTTAGGGGTTCTGTCGCTAAATGACGTCATGGACGGACGACGCCTTTCAGAAGGACGTCGGGCCATCATGACGCCATTTAGGCAGGAAATCACCCCGGCTGAGGGTCTGCAAATCTGGAATTTCGGTGTGAATGGCGTCTGAGATCTCTGACGCGTTTCAAACGGCGGCTTCCCAGGTGGACGCGTTTTAAGGAATAATATGGCTTTTAATGAACCTGTTTGAGGAGCTTGAATGGCGTCGACCTCGGTCGACTCGATTCAAGACAGAACTGCATAAACCCTGGTTTTTAGCATATGTTTCCCGGTTGGATGGTTCTAATGCATGCTTTACATTGTACATTGAGGCTGAGGATTTCTGTGTAATGGAACTACATCTTGTGTGTGTGTGTGCCTATGCCATTGTGGATTGGAATAACTGTGGTTTACGTTTGTCACCATGGACCGATGGGGACAGGGTCATGGTGTCTGTAAGGCATTGTGCCGTATCGGTGGGGAAGTGGTACATGTTGTGTTTTACCTTTGGCTGAGGGAAGCAGAACCACCTTGAGCCCGTCGGGCCGGAGTAGCTGGTGCGCTATCCGAGGGGTTGCTGCTTGGTCTCAGCGGGTCGGGGTTTCCCTGTTTGTCGTGGCGGCTTCCGGCGCGTTTCTTGCTGTGGAGCTGGTTGTGGTATTGTTGGAGTTGTTTTACCCCTGTAGCCACTGGGCCTGATGTGACCTTTGATCAAGGTTACGAGTGGTACCCTTAGCCCTTTGGCCTGACGCAGCCTGGGAGGTTAGGGTTGTGGGTAGTTCCTGTAGCTTCGGCTTGACGGGGGTTCGCCGGTCCCCAGGGCCCTCCTGAAGCGCTGAGGCCTAGCGTGGAGGCAATCCTGTCGGTAGGACAGTAGTCTAGACTGCTTGTGTGCACACGTAGCTGGGCAGTGGTGGTACACTGGTCCCAGCTAGTCCTAGTTTGACTCACTGCCTCACCCTACAGTGCCCCGGAACACTGTAGGGGTGGACAGGCGTGAGCAGTGGTGGTAGTGTTGGGAGGCGACGTTTGACTTCGGTCGACAGTGTGGTTCAGTCGCTTGTGGACTTTGGCTGTGAGACATGACTCTGTGTTGGGTTCTTCGGGTTACTTAGAACTGTTCCAGCTATACTGCTTATCGTACGTTTCATATCAGATTTGGGTGCTATGTTTACTGCTTTACTTAATTGCCATATATCCGTGTTGTTGCACTTGTGGGTGTGTGAGTGGGAGGCAGGGGATCGGATGATCCCTACTGAGCCCAATTCTAGTGTGGCTCACTCCCTGCAGTTTCAGGTGTGGACCTTGCGGCGTGTGGTGTCTTCTTGGTGTGCGGACCAGCAGCTGTCTCAGTTCCGGGGTATGCCCCGATGTTGTTGTACTCTTCTTCTGCCTGTACTTATTTAATTTGTTGGACCATGTAATTATTGTTGGACTGTATACGGACATTATTATCTTCCTTTCTGCGCACTTGTTATACCTTTGTAGTCCGTGTGATTGTTATATTTAGCCTTGTTTAGCACTTACTCCTCCAGATGTGTTGTGTGAGATCCGGGTGTGAACCCACAGTTAATGGGCCGATATCCATTTAGTGACCGGGTCTCCGGTCATAGGATGGCGGGTTGTTACAAGTATGATCTCATCATAATCTGATCACTATAGCACATATTCACGTACTTCATTATGAAACGATAATTAACGCAATTTACACATACTGAATATTATGCCATTTTATTAATAAAATGAACGAGATTTACATAGTCAGATTGGCTTGTAGGCCACCTAAACTAACACCTTGGACCTGAGACTCCAAAGATATCTTGTTGGTAGGTTTCTAAGCTTTGACCTTGACGAACGAATCCCTAACCATAGGTTATCAATAAGTCAAGCGATCGGGTTCAGAGAAATGCCCTCGAAGGTAATTGTGTGTTCAATATGGGATCATCCGCTCTTGGTAGTTTGAAAGAGAATGTTCCGGGAATGATGCGCTTAAACTCCCTGGCCAGGGTGGACTCTGTAATCAATAAGGATTTATCGGATTCAGATTAGAGGCATCTGATTCAAGTGAATCGACCAAATAGGGTTTAACAGTAAACCATGCCCTAGGTCGATTCGGGAATATTGTACAGATGAAGGATTATATCCGCGCGCTAACCGATAACAGAAAGGTTCCAATAGAGGGTTGCGATAACCCCAGTGCCATCCAGGATCATGCGATGTTGCTTGGCATCCAACGTGATCGGCAGTCCGTCCGAATTTATTGTGGGACATTAAATTCGGCTGATTAATTGAATATAAGGATATTAATTAATTCAGTGGGTCAGTAAAGGGTTACTGGACTGGTATTTGGGCCTAGAGGTTCACACGCAAATGGTTTTCAATTCGATGGATAATTCGATAGGATTTCGGATAAGTCTGGGTTTTTATGAAAAACCGCAAACAGACTTCTTATAAAAGAACGGATTCTACGTCCGGGGCCAGCAACCCTGACCTAGCCGTCATTCGTTCTTCCCCACTTTCTCTCTCTTATGGGCGTGCGGTTACCAACTGCTCTACCTTCCGTTCGACGGGGAATCCGAATCCGCATGTCGCGGCGGATTACGCGCAGTCAGACGGGATCTACGAACGCCGCAGCGAGCGAGGAAGTGAGGACGATCCATCGCGAGGAGAACCACGTGGATACCGCTAGAGGTCGGGCATCTGCGCGACTTGCGGCATCACTCTGACGGAAACGAAAAACGGACGTGGATTTGAATCCGCGCATGGTAAATCGATTTACACCGATTTTATTTTAACGACCGAAACGGGACAGATCCGGTCCCGAAAATTTTATTCCGCTGCGTTTTAGGATCGGATCCCGACACAGCGATCCCAACAGTTCGCTTGGTCATATGAGGATATGCCTAGATTGAACACAGAACTTGTGGAGCATCGGCTAGTCCTCAAATATGACGCAAAACCTATGAAGCAAAAATTGAGACGGCTATAGCTTGAATTAGCACTAAAGGTAAAAGAAGAGGTTAACAAATTACACAAGGCCAAGTTTATTCGGGTAGTGCTCTATCCTAAGTGGGTAGCTAATATCATCCCCGTGGCAAAGAAAGATGGAAGGGTTAGGGTTTGCATAGACTTCCGTAACCTTAATCAAGCTTGTCCAAAGGATGATTTCACACTTCCTCATATAGACTTGCTGGTCGATAACACTGCTGGATACGAAATGTTGTCCTTTATGGATGCTTTTTTAGGATATAATCAAATCTAACTGGCTAAAGAAGATCAAGAGAAGACATCCTTCATAATCCCGTGGGGAACCAATTGCTACATGGTCATGTCGTTTAGGCTTAAGAATGTTGTAGCCACTTATCAAAGGGCGATGATGGTAATCTTTCATGACATGATTCACACTGACATAGAGGTTTATGTAGATGACATCCTAGTGAAGTCCAAGACAAGGAAGGAGCATGCTCAAATCCTTAGAGCTACAATGCAGAGATCAAGAGAGCACCAACTAAAAATGAACTCAAAGAAGTGTGTGCTCGGAGTCTCCTCAGGGAAATTGCTAGGGTTCATGGTAAGCAGGCGAGGGATTGAGGTAGACCCAGACAAGGTAAAGGCGATAATGGAAATGCCTCCTCCTAGGAATGTCAGGGACGTAAGGAGACTCATTGGCCGTTTATAGTTCATTAGACGGTTCATATCTTAACATTCTCTGAGATGTAAACCCTTTTACAATTTATTGAAAGGAGGAGCAAAGTTCGATTGGAGCGATAAGTGCCAAAAAGCCTTCAATGACTTGAAGAGTTACCTCCTCAACCCACCAGTTCTTATGGCTCCCATCCCGTGGCGGCCATTACTGCTTTATGTCTCCACCATTAAAGAATTAGCAAAGCAATATTGGTCCAAGTAGACGACCAAAAGAGAGAAAGAGCAGTATATTATCTTTCCAAGTTGTTTAACGATGCTGAAAGACATTATAGTGCTATGGAAAAAACGTGTACAACTGTCGTCTGGGTAGTGCAAAAATTGAAGCATTATTTCCTTGCCCACGAGGTCAAACTTCTAGCTAGAATGGACCCATTAAAATATTTGCTAGAACGGCAAGTTGTAACGGATAGGTTGGTACAATGGCGGACCTTTTTTAACGAATTTGATATCACCTACGTGAATCAAAAGGCTGTCAAGGAGCAAGCAATTGCTGAGCACTTAGCTTACCACCCATTGACTAAATTTTCACCCACCGATGATGAATTCCCAGATGAGGAGTTGAATCTCATGATAGATGATAGTCCATCCTGGATCCTCCACTTCGATAGGACACTTAACTCTCAAGGCAGTGGGGTAGGAGCAGTCCTCGTATCTCTGGAAGGGGTAAGTATTCCGCATGCTTGCCAATTATCCTTTCCAGTGACAAACAATGTTGCCGAATATGAAGCTCTCCTAAATGGCTTAAAATTGGCATTGGCTCTCGAGGTCAGAGAATTGAGAATTATTGGAGACTCACAGTTAGTCGTTCGCCAAACCGTGGGCAAATACCAAACCCGGGATACTAAGTTGAATCCATATCAAGAACTAGTGAGTTCTTTGACTAGGCAGTTTAGGAAGATCACTTATGTTCAAGTGTCTAGATCACATAATATCCTAACTGATGCCTTAGCTTCCTTGTCCTTAACCCTATAAATTCCCCTCACTAGGAATTCAGAAACCATCACTGTACAGAAGCAAGATTCCACTTCTTTTCGGGACCCATGGTTCCAACAATTTCTTCTCCCATCTGTGCATGTCTCTATCGTTACTAAGGAACTCATTCCTGACTGGGACGATGGAAATCCTTGGTTTTTTTACATCCTGAATTTCCTCCGAGATGGGAATTTCTCAGCCTATGCTACGGCTTCAGATCGTAAGGCCATCCGCCGAGCGTCTCAACGCTACGTCATTCTAGGTGGGTTACTCTATAGAAGGTCCTTCACTGGAATACTCCTTCGGTATCTAGATGATGCTGAAATTCCCCAGATCCTTAAAGCTGCTCATTCTAGCGAATGCATGGATCATGTAAATGGCCGCGCTTTAGCTCAAAAACGTCTCAAATCCTACTATTGGCCTTCAATGGAGGCAGACTGCACTTTGTTTGTTCGAAGGTGCCTAAAATGTCAGTTACATGCTGACAAAATCCATGCACCTTCATCCTCCCTCCATCCCATCGTTTCCCCATGGCCATTCGCCATGTGGGCATTCGATGTTATAGGACCTTTAGAAGATCGATCAGGAGAAGGAAAAAGGAAATCTTTCATCTTAATAGCCACTGAATATTTTTCAAAATGGGCTGAAGCTGAAGCATTCACAGAAATCAAGGCATCTACAGTGGTGAAATTCATCAAGCGCAACATTCTCGCCAGTTTCGGGACACCGCGTGATTTCGTCACCGACAATGGACCACAATTTGTCTCTTATGACCTCCACGACATGTTCAGTAAGTATGGTTTCAATTTGCATCGTTCTTCACCATATTACCAACAAGTAAATGGACAAGCAGAAGCAACCAATAAAACTCTCATCCGAATTATCAAAAGGACTTGTAAATCTTATAACTATTTAGACTGGACTGATCGCTTGGTTGAGGCTCTTTGGGTGTATCGTACCTCTGTGAGAACACCCACAGGACAAACACCATATGCATTAACGTTCTGGACGGATGCGGTACTCCTATACGAGATCCTCCTCCCTTCACTAAGAGTGCAGTTGGGATCAAGAAATCAGGGACGTTGAGCATCGTGAAGCCATGCTAACCCAACTGGACCTATTAGATGAGAGAAGGTTAATGGCGGCAGACCATGCATAAGTTTACCGAAATAGAATTGCAAGATTCTATGCGAAGAAAGTTCTTGAAAGAAAAATTGAGATCGGGGAGATGGTTTTAAAGAGAAAAATGATTAAAGCTTCTGGTCCTAGGAGCAAATTGCAAGAAAATTAGGAAGGTCCATTTGTAATTTAAGAGACATATTCAGGGAATGCCTATCACTTAGTCAATAAAAATGGAGAAGAATTGCCTCACCCTTGGAATGGAGTCTATCTAAAGAAGTTCTACCCATAAAAATGCAAAACAAAAAATCAAAAATTTCAAAATCTAAAAAAAATTGGATATCCAAAAAGCATAAAAAATATTTATAAATATGTACATACCTAAATAAAAATCACAAAAAAAAAAAAAACATAAAAAAACCAATTGTCTAGTGACTACCATGTAACCCTTGTCTAAGTCTAGTTGCATGATAGATTAGGTTATCATTAAGATTTGGGTAAGACTTTGGTCCACTAGAACCTTGGACGTGTCTGCTTTACTTTCATACAGATCTCTATGGTCATTATGAGATGCATACATTTGTACGTTTTTCAAAGTGAACCTTCTTAAAATGAGTTCAATGTCTTTAGTACACTGTCAATTGCAACTTTCCTCTTCGTCTCTCAGTTGATCAGGATAGTCGACGCCCTTAAACGGTCGAGCTTAGCAAACTGCGGTTCCCCGATAACCCAATAGATGTAACACCTCAAATAGGCCTAAAAATGAAATGTAAAGGACCAGAGCATGTGAAGAGGGCAGTGTCCCCGCAAGCGGAATATCAGATAACCCTGAAAATGCCAAAGAAAAGAGGAAATCAAAAAGGTTCAAACAATCGTACAAAAAAGCCTTGTCGTGACCATGTCTGGCCATAAAATCTATCAAAGGCTTGAAAAGTCAAAAGTAAATAGGGGCGTCTAAGAGGTCAAAAAATGATCCGTTTTGTCATAGCTCTATGTTTTAACGATTTTGTCAATCCTCCTGTGAGTTTTGTCTTTAAATTTCTTCACTTTTTCTCCCCCAAGGTTTAACATGAGATAGTTATCTAAAGACTGAATATCATTTTAAAATGGTATGTTTTCAAAAATCATCACATGCTCATATGATCAAAGAGGTTTAAAATGGGGGAAGAGTAATCTTCGTGTCTCTGGTGAATCAATTTCTTAACTACAATCTCGATGAGCACCTTCAAAACTTCGGGCTTAAGTCAATGCAAGCGCGTCACCTATAGGTGCGACAGCGTCTGATTCCGGGTCAACGTCGCGTGGTTAGGGTTCCAAGGTGTTCCATCTTATATTTTCTAGGTTGTGAGGAAAAAGTCTTGGGTCGGGCAAATCATTTACCTCGAAAACTTTTTGGGCGAACTTAATGGTCGGATGCAACTGGGAGCCTAAGCATGGCATGACAGTATTATCATCAGTATGAGTCTTAGCCGGTCGAGGTCAGTTTGAGGAGTCTAGATGCCCAAATCAACCTAAATGTGTGCTTAGGATACCTGGGAAGTTGAGTGTGCATTCTCTTTCATCATCCAACTAGCCTAAGTATGGGCAGTCACTACGGGATCGGAATCAAAAATATGTTTTCATTCACTAAAAACATTCACACCACACACCTCATTTGTTAATATCCCTCAGCATTTGCATGTTTTATCTCATCATTACTTTTGTCTGGTTAGTAGGACATGGCCCCTTGACACTATGCGAAGGCTAGGGAAAAGGTAGTTTCTCTTTTTTGGGCAAGGGGCCAAAAACATATACAATTAAGTATTTTCCCATCATTGTTGTGCATACAGGAAAAAGATTCTATGTCCAAAAGGTGGACACTTTTGCTGTCGAGTCGAAGCCAAAGGCAACTGGATTGGCATTCTACTTTGAGAATGGCCATATCTTCCGTGTTGGCTTCGACTCAACGGAGACCATTATCCCTCGTTTCCTTGCAGTTTGTCATTAAAATGTTGTGGATCATTGATTATTGACATTTGCTTATGTGCGTTCTTGCAGCTGTAGGGAATCCGAAGCAAGTAGGATTGAAGACACTGGAGGCTAATAACTTTGGGCGTATAGACTCTGAGTTCCTCTTTAAACGAAACAATGAGGACTCTATATTCCCCAAGTTATTCGATTGGCCAATAAAATCCCTCCTGTTTGCATTTATATTAGGAATTTATTTTTAAACCAACATGTATTGCATAAGCTTCATCTACAAGAAAATCTATTTTCACCCTAGGGACAATGACCATGATTTATCACTCGGCTTATCCCGCTGGTGACTTGTGACTCTGGCAAGTGTTAGTTTATTAGCTCTTTGAATCGCAAGATCTTACATTTTCTTAATGCTTGAAGATTTTCTCACTTGGCGATCATGTGATGCGCCAGTCCACCATGCGCCCGTTGTGCTGAGACCTTTCCAAATCATATCCCCTCATCTTCCCAGCTTGAGATCCCCTTGGGCCAGATCGCCACGTATCTTAGTGCGCGATGGCCTCGCGGTTCCAACACCCGAGGGTCCCATGGATTGTGATTCTCCAGTTTGGACTTTTTTTCCCTTAATCACCCTTGCAATCCAAATATCTAATTCTCACGCATTTACCACATTTGCATATCATCCTTGGACATAGCTCATCTCTTTCCGGGCTGTCCAAACTCAGGTTCGATTTTCGGAATGCCCATTTATCATTCCACTCTGTTCCACTGCAAAACAAGCGTCCCGGAGGGGCATTTGTAGACACCCGATTTTGGACATCCTTCTAGTCCTAAATTGTCATTAGCCCATTGCCTTTCAACCCATTACCATAACCCATTCTTATCTAGCCCATTGTTCAGCCTATTATTAGTCAAGCCCATTAACCAACACTCGTCCCTTTACCTTTTCGGGGAAGGGCAACTTGGTGGCCTTCCACCTTTTCCAAAGGCCAGTTGGGCCGCCTTCCACCTTTTCACGGAAGGCCAACATAGTGGCCTTCCGCGAAAGAGGAAGGCAAATGAGTTGGCCGTCCACACTCCCACTTTCAGCTTGACTTCGTCTTCCAACGTTCTCCTCCATTCACGACCCTCGTCTTCCTACGTTCTCCTACTCTCAAACTTGTATCCCACCACTCTGACCACTCCCCACTTCGGCGACTGCCGCATGCATGACCTCTGACCATTTCCTATTGGCTCCTTGATGATTAACGGAGATTTAGACTATGGATTTCTCTTATTTTCTTCTCCTCTATTTAAACCCTCCTACTTCTCTCGGAGAAGAGGGTTGGGGCAGAAGGTAGCATTAGGAATCCTTCCTATATGGGCTTCTTCTTCTAACTCTTCTCCTCTTTCTTTTCTAGTTTATTGCATTTCATAATCTCCTTTCTCTACAACCCATTCATCTTTTCACCATGCCACACACGTACACTCTGTTGCATGCATCTTAGGATGACTTAGTACCCTTCACCTCCAGAGGTTTTAAACAAAAAATGGGAGGTGGGTGGCCATAACATATGGTCACCTTCCCTCTCCAAACACCCATCCGGTGCGTTCCCTTATAATTTTAGTTTACTTATATATTTGCACGAATAGATTCTACATATTATAGTTCTAATCGGTTCTCTTTACTTTGTTTTATCTTTTTCTCTTAAGGGTTCTTACTGTTGGGTTTACTCGGTTTCTCCGGATCGCTCACGCAGCAGAAAACAAAATTAATTAACAGCGATCCGTTCCCGTTTCGGAGACTAAAATATGAGATAATCGGATTATCTTTTCTCACCGTGTGCGGATTCGAATCCGCAGCCGTTCGGTTCCGTCGGTGTGACACCGCAAGCCGCGCAAGTGCCCGGCCTCTAGCGAAGTCCACGCGATCCTCCCCGCGACGGATATCCTCGAGTTCGTCGTTCTTCGTAGCCCGCGAAGCCTCCGCTGGTCGCCGCAATGATCGCCGCAGTGCGCGGACGATTTTCCGTCGAACGGGATTCGGAGAAGCGGCGGAGCAGATCTGGATCTGCCTGGACTCCAGAGGAAGACAGAAACTGAGGAGGGGCGGCTAGGGTTGGCAGCAGCTTGGCCTGCTCAGCCCGTTCGCTATGTTTTATACTAACCGCGCATTTTTTCACAAAAACCCCCGGTTTATATAAAACCCACTTATTTATCCATCGCCTTGAGAATCATTTGCGTGTGACCCTCTAGGCCCAAGTACCAGTCCAGTTAATGGCCCAATAAGCCCAGTGACTCCTCACTGGCTTTATTATCTAATTAATAACCCTTTATTAATCAATTAATCAATCGAATTGATGTCCCACATCGAATTCGACCGGGCCTCCGATCACGTTGGGTGCCAAGCAACACCGCGTGAACCCGGAAGGTATTTGGGGTTAAGTAACCCACTCTTGGAACCTTTCCGCCGGCAGTTACCGCGTGGATATAATCCTTCATTCGTACAATGCTCTCGAGTCAACTCAGGGTATGGCGAGCTGTCAAAGCCTAACCGGTAGACTCACTTGGATTGGATGCCGCTGATGAATATCGGAAAACTCCTTTCCCGATATTATCGTCTGCCCTGGCCAGGGACTTTCGCGCATCCTTCCTAGAGCATTCTCTCTCTAAGTACCGAGAGCGAATGATTCCTTATTGACACACAATTCCCTTCGACGGTATTCCGCTGTACCCAATCCTTGGCGTATTAGAATCCCGTGGTTAGAGATTCGTAAACCAAGGTCAAAGCACGGAAGTCCACCGCCAATGTGTCCTTGGTGTCTCAGGTCCGAGGACCATCCACGCAACTGCGACAATAGAATCAAGCTGGTTGACAGTGAGGTACAATACCATCCAGCGATTCAGTCATATCAGTTCAGTGAACTCATTCTCCATTGAGCACCTACAGATTCGCCTTAGTGTCTCCACACAAGTGACTTATGAGATCAGTCACCCTCATCATATGAGCAGGAGTAATCTGTACTAGTCTAACCGGATATCCGATGTCCTTCTCGGATATCCTCCGACTAGGAACAATTAAGAATATGTGTGTTTAAGTGATCAGTCTCATTAGTATGATCTCATCATAATCTGATCACTATAGCACATATTCACGGACTTCATTATGAAACGATAATTAACGCGATTTACACATAATGAATATTATGCCATTATATTAATAAATGAACAAGATTTACATTGTTAGATTGGCTTGTAGGCCACCTTAAACTAACAATCTCCCACTTGGACTAAAGCCAATCACCTTTATACAATAAGCCCATAGACTCAAGGTGACGCTCAAACACAATTTGAGCCAACGGCTTTGTCAGTGGATCCGCTACCTGGTCGACAGGTGGAACTCTTTCCACTTCTAAATCTCCTCTGGATAATATAAAAGCGCCTCATAACATCTTTCGATTTCTGATGAGACCACGGCTCTTTCACTTGTGCGATAGTCCCATTGTTGTCACACAACAGCGGAACATGATCAAGGATACTGGGAACTATGTCCAGGTCGGTGATGAACATCTTCAACCACACTATTTCCTTGACAGCTTCAGCTGCAACGATGTACTCAGCTTCAGTCATCGAATCTGCAGTGGTTATTTTCTTGGAACTCTTCCAACACACTGCTCCTCCGTTCAAAGTAAACACGAATCCAGATGTTGACTTGCTATCATCTGGATCTGACTGAAAACTCGAGTCAGTAAAGCCTCGCAGTTTCAAGTCACCTCCTCCATAGACAAGAAACATATCCTTAGTTCTTCTCAAGTACTTAAGGATACATTTCACTGCCTTCCAGTACTCTTCGCCTGGATCAGCCTGAAATCTGCTCGTAACACTTAGAGCAAATGCAACATCAGGCCGTGTACATAGCATGGCATACATGATAGATCCTATGGCAGAGGCATAGGGTATTTTATCCATGAATGCCCTCTCGTCAGGAGTCTTAGGAGACTGTTCCTTTGAGAGATTAATTCCATGTCTCATCGGTATGAAACCTCTCTTAGAATTTTCCATGCCAAACCTTTTGACTATGGTATCTATGTACAAGGATTGGGTCATTCCAAGCATCCTCTTTGATCTATCTCTATAGATCCGTATTCCTAATACGTAGGATGCTTCTCCCAAATCCTTCATGGAGAAGTTTTTCGACGGCCAGATCTTTACTAATGACATCATAGCTACATCATTCCCAATTAGTAGTATGTCATCTACGTAAAGAACTAGAAAAGTGACTGCACTCCCACTGGTCTTCTTGTACACATAAGGCTCATCTTCATTCTTAATGAAGTCATAAGACTTGACAGCCTCGTCAAATCTTATGTTCCAGCTCCGGGAAGCTTGCTTCAGTCCATAAATGGACCTCTGAAGCTTGCACACTTTATCTGGAGATTCTTTGGATGTGAAACCTTCTAGTTGTATCATATACACCTCCTCCTCAAGGTTACCGTTGAGGAAGGCAGTCTTCACATCCATCTGCCAGATTTCATAATCAAAATGTGCAGCAATGGCGAGTAGAACTCTGATTGACTTTATCATGGCAACTGGTGAGAAAGTCTCGTCATAGTCAATTCATTGCCTTTGACGATATCCCTTTGCCACCAACCTTGCCTTAAAAGTGTCGATCCGTCCATCAGCACCGATCTTTCTATTAAAGATCCACTTGCAACCGATGGGTACAATACCCTCGGGCAAGTCCTCCAAGTTCCAAACTTGGTTGGTGTACATGGATTGGATTTCTTAGTTCATGGCTTCTCGCCATTTCCTGGCTTCTGGGCCTTCTATGGCCTCCTGATAGGTTTTAGGATCATCATCCTCATTATATCGTACCTTAGACTCACCTTCAGCGATATGTCCCACATATCGTTCGGGTAGTCTAGGTACTCTACCAGATCTTCGAGGCTCATCTGTGTGTACCTGAACAGATTCAGGAACTGATATCTCATCTGATGATAATGCAGCTGTTTGGGGATCTGGAACCTCTTCCAGTACTATTTTACTCCCACTGTCCTCCTGGAGAAGGTATTCCTCTTCCAAGAAGACAGCTTTCCTGGCGACAAACACCTTTTGTTCATCAGGATGGTAAAAATAGTATCCAAAGGTTTCCTTTGGATATCCTACAAACCTGCATTTATCAGTTCGTGATTCCAGCTTGTCTGGAACATGCCTCTTTACATGAGCAGGACAACCCCAGACTTTAACATGTTTAAATTCTGGTTTCCTGTCTTTCCATATCTCATATGGAGTAGAGGCCACAGACTTGTTGGGTACTCTGTTCAGTAGATATGTTGCTGACTCTAGAGCATACCCCCAGAGGGACACTGGTAATCCTGAAAAGCTAATCATGGATCGCACCATGTCCAACAAGGTGCGATTCCACCTTTCTGATACACCATTCATCTGTGGTGTATATGGAGGGGTCAGCTGAGAAAGGATACCATTATCCTTTAAGAATTGTGTGAAATTAGTACTTAAGTATTCTCCTCCTCGATCTGATCGAAGAGCTTTAATACTCTTTCCTAACTGCTTCTCCACCTCATTCCTGAACTCCTTAAACTTCTCAAATGCTTCCGACTTGTACTTCATTAAGTACACATAGCCGAATCTTGAGAAGTCATCGGTGAACGTGATGAAATAAGAAAAACCACATTTGGCTTGGGTGGACATGGGACCACATACATCCGAATGTATTAGTTCCAGAATGTCCTTGGCACGTTCTCCATGTCCACTAAATGGAGATTTTGCCATCTTTCCCATAAGGCAGGATTCACATGTTGCAAATGATTCATAATCGAATGCTGTTAAGTAACCATGCTTGTGCAACTTTTGCAACCTGCTTTCGCCAATGTGCCCAAGTCTACAATGCCACATGTAGGCCTGGTTCACACAATTCTTGCTCTTCTTAAGAGCATTATCAATCTGAAGATTGTAATGAGAAACATCTAATAGATATAGACCGTTGACTAAAGATGCCGAAGCTATTGATTTATTACCATAATAAATCGAACAACTTCTATTCTCAATTGTCAACCTATATCCTATATTGTCCAAACAAGATATTGATATGATGTTCTTTATTATGCTAGGAACATAATAACAATCTTCCAGTAGTAAGGTGTCTCCCGATGGAAGCCTGAGGTTTGTTGTCCCAACAGCAATCGCCGCAACTTTTGCGCCGTTTCCTAGCCTCAATTCCACCTCACCTTGTCTCAGCTTGCGCTTACTTGTCAGCATCTGCACATCATGGCAGATATGAGAAGCACATCCGGTATCTAATACCCAAGATGTGGAATCTCTAACTGATAAGTTGATATCTATCATATAGATATCTGAAGCGTCAGACAACTTCATACTTCCATGAGCTTTATCGTGAAGGAACTCCTTTCTGTTCCTCTTCCAGTGACCATACTGCTTATAATAGAAGCAGTCACCCTTCACTACTCTTTTACCTTTGTCCTTCGATCCTTTATCGTTAGCTGTCATCTCTGCTTCAGGAGCATCTAATGCTAATTCAGCAGGAGGATCAGCTACAGGGACAAAGTTATTGCGCTCAGATCTGAAGACATTATTCAGGCTTCTGAACCAATATGAGTAGATCAGGTAAGTCAAAACGGCGTCAAGTATGCCACGGAGTGAGTTATTCGACGACATAGTTCCTACAGGAGATAAGTCAAATCTATTTAGCAGATGTTCAATTATTAAAATTTAAAACAGGACATGGTCTTTTGTTCAAGTTTAACTCCCATTAATTTTCGACGGACTGTATAACCCTCAGTTATACAGAACGGGAGACGCCGACAGTCTCCTAGTGGGGATCAGAATCTCAATGACTTGTACTACAGCCTTGTGGATAGCACAACAAACTGTAATACAATCAGAGAGCACCCAACTCATGGGACTTGCAACTCCTTGCAATATCTGATCATAGCTTCGGTCCCCAGAGATTTAATGGCCTTGTGGATAGCACAATAAACCATTAATCCTGGTCTAAGCTAACCATCATTACGCGACGAGCATTGATTTGCATGCAGCCCTTGTGGATAGCACAACAAAGCTACATGGTTCCTCTACCCCGATCTATAGGCATCTAATGTCATAGCCACAGTTTCTCCTCCCAATTAAGCAGGCCTTGTGGATAGCACAACAAACCTGCCTAAAGTGATTTGAATCCTATGACTATAACGATGGTGGACCACGCGGTAAGTTCTTAACTACTCGCGTTACGGCTTAGAGTTTATCTGAGGGTATTTGGATAACTTTTATCTTGGTCTCTCCTAGGTGATAGTATATAAATATATCGTATATATTTACTAAATACTATAACCTGCTTTGATTCATAATCAAAAGATAAACAATGCATCACATACATGTCATTAGTGTGGTCATGGATAGCACAGTGGGTTTGACTGGAGCCAACAGTCAAACGCACACACATTCTAATCATAACAATTATATTAGATAACCTGCAAATACATAGGCAAGAGATCTGCATCTGTTTGCCTTCCTGGTTGCAGTTTTGGATCGTCCTCGCTCCTTCCTCGGTTGCCTCGATCATATTACATTAATTCTAGAATTAACAAGTAAATTGAAGAAGGCCTTATGGTGAGTACAAGAGAGAGAGGGAGGTAGAAATACATCGGAATATGAGAGAGAGAGAGGTACGCAGACCTCTATTTATTAACAATTAATAAACATCCATCATTCATCCACGATCCACACAAACCATCATTCATCACATGAACAATTAAAAGTGCATATCCATGACCACGGTGTGTTTTAGACATCCACACATGATTCAGCGCATCACATGGCTAAAACGAATGAGTTTTTTCAAAATAAATAACTTTTGGCTTTCAAAAAGCTGGGATCCAATCAAAATTGGTATTTGAATTTTGAAAACTCATTTATTATCTTATCATGCAATTAAATCAAATTTAAAAGCAATAAACACACATCACATGCGCATACACTCCGAATTAATAATTCCAGATTATTCCATGCAAATTAGAACATTTCTAATAATCTAACACTTAGATTAAACCCCATTAATAATCTAACAATTAGACTATTAATAACTAATCTAACTCTTAGATTAGTCCAACAAAATTAAATAATAATTTAACACTTAAATTATTAATTAACTCTAATTATTAATTAACTACTAATCTAACTCTTAGATTAGTTAATTAAAAGTTAATTACTAATTTAACACTTAAATTAACAATCAACTCCAATAAGTTATTAAGTACTAATCTAACTCTTAGATTAGTTAATTAAATGTTAATTACTAATTTAACTCTTAAACTAATAATTAACATCAATTATTAATAACTATCAAATAAACCCTTAGATTAGTCAATTAAAATTAACTATCAATTTAACATTTAAATTAACAATTAATTTCAATTAACTAATAATGACTAATTTAACACTTAAATTAGTCTATTAGAATTAATTATTAATTTAAATTTTAAATTAATAACTAATGCAAATCATTAACAACAATTTGTTAATAATGATTCCAAAACCCATTAATAACCCAATCCAATATTATTAGAAAATAAAATTTAATTTTCAAACAATTTTGAAATATAAATTTAAAATCTAATCAAATATTAATTGGGTCAAAAAAAAAAGGCTTAATAGGGTTTAAATGGGGATTAAGGGTTTAATAGGGTAATTAGGGAATTAATGGCGGGGGGGTATTAAAGAAAAAAAAGGGCCCAACCCTTTAAACCGAGCCAGGGCTCGGCCAAAAGCCTGAGCCAGGGCCAAACCAGGCCCCTGGGCTCGAGCCAGGGCTCGGGTCCCTGGCTCAGCCAGCCCAGGCCCGGTCCAACCGGAACCGGCCCGGTCCAACCGGCTTCTCCCACCTCTAACCTGCAACAACCCGACGCCCTAACTGCAGTTGCAGGTGGCGGCTGGAGCTAGCAGGCCACCGCCGGCCACCCCCCCCCGGCGCCGCAGGTCTTGGCCGGGGATGCCCCGGCGCCGGTGGGCACGCCGGCGCCGGCGGGTCGCCGGAGAAGCCCTCAAAACAGCCGGCCCTCCCCAAAAACACTGATTTTCGCAGGGTTTAAAAAACGATTTGGGGCTTAAATTTGCAGCCCTCCAAGGGCACTCCGGCGGCGGTTTAGGTGACCGGTGAAGACCGGTGACGTCCCCGGGATCATCCGGGGTCCTAGTCTTGCCATCCCAACACTTGGGGGGCTCGAACGAAGCCGCAATAAATCCGGATCTTCATCACATGAAAAATCCGAAAACCCCAAAAAAAATTTCGAAAAATTGCTGAAAAATAATCTAATTAACTATTCCCATCGTATGAACACAGATCCGACAATTAATCGAACATTGATGCATGGAATAACTCAAGAAAAATTAATTTCGGAAACCGAAACGGGACGAGAAACAGTGGAACCTGGCTCTGATACCACTGTTGGGTTTACTCGGTTTCTCCGGATCGCTCACGCAGCGGAAAACAAAATTAATTAACAGCGATCCGTTCCCGTTTCGGAGACTAAAATACGAGATAATCGGATTATCTTTTCTCACCGTGTGCGGATTCGAATCCGCAGCCGTTCGGTTCCGTCGGTGTGACACCGCAAGCCGCGCAAGTGCCCGGCCTCTAGCGAAGTCCACGCGATCCTCCCCGCGACAGATATCCTCGAGTTCGTCGTTCTTCGCAGCCCGCGAAGCCTCCGCTGGTCGCCGCAATGATCGCCGCAGTGCGCGGACGATTTTCCGTCGAACGGGATTCGGAGAAGCGGCGGAGCAGATCTGGATCTGCCTAGACTCCAGAGGAAGACAGAAACTGAGGAGGGGCTGCTAGGGTTGGCAGCAGCTTGGCCTGCTCAGCCAGTTCGCTATGTTTTATACTAACCGCGCGGTTTTTCACAAAAACCCCCGGTTTGTATAAAACTCAATTATTTATCCATCGCCTTGAGAATCATTTGCGTGTGACCCTCTAGGCCCAAGTACCAGTCTAGTTAATGGCCCAATAAGCCCAGTGACTCCTCACTGGCTTTATTAATTAATTAATAACCCTTTATTAATCAATTAATCAATCGAATTGATGTCCCACATCGAATTTGACCGGGCCTCCGATCACGTTGGGTGCCAAGCAACACCGCGTGAACCCGGAAGGTATTTGGGGTTAAGTAACCCACTCTTGGAACCTTTCCGCCGGCAGTTACCGCGTGGATATAATCCTTCATTCGTACAATGCTCTCGAGTCAACTCAGGGTATGGCGAGCTGTCAAACCCTAACCGGTCGACTCACTTGGATTGGATGCCGCTGATGAATATCGGAAAACTGCTTTCCCGATATTATCGTCCGCCCTGGCCAGGGACTTTCGCGCATCCTTCCTAGAGCATTCTCTCTCTAAGTACCGAGAGCGAATGATTCCTTATTGACACACAATTCCCTTCGACGGTATTCCGCTGTACCCAATCCTTGGCGTATTAGAATCCCGTGGTTAGAGATTCGTAAACCAAGGTCAAAGCACAGAAGTCCACCGCCAAGGTGTCCTTGGTGTCTCAGGTCCGAGGACCATCCACGCAACTGCGACAATAGAATCAAGTTGGTTGACAGTGAGGTACAATACCATCCAGCGATTCAGTCAGATCAGTTCAGTGAACTCATTCTCCAATGAGCACCTACAGATTCGCCTTAGTGTCTCCACACAAGTGAATTATGAGATCAGTCACCCTCATCATATGAGCATGAGTAATCTGTACTAGTCTAACCGGATATCCGATGTCCTTCTCGGATATCCTCCGACTAGGAACAATTAAGAATATGTGTGTTTAAGTGATCAGTCTCATTAGTATGATCTCATCATAATCTGATCACTATAGCACATATTCACGGACTTCATTATGAAACGATAATTAACGCGATTTACACATAATGAATATTATGCCATTATATTAATAAATGAACGAGATTTACATTGTTAGATTGGCTTGTAGGCCACTTTAAACTAACACTTACTACATTCTGGGCACGGATTACCGAGCTCTCCCCCTTCGGCCGACTGGAGGCAGAGAAGAGGAACCCATAACCCTCGCTCCAACAAGACGCGATCATCTTCATCATCCTGCGGAGCACAGGTACCTCAAGATAATGCTCCCAGCGATCACACACTTCACGTTCTAACCCCATTATTGCCCCAGTTGCAAGACGGACGGAGGCCTCCCCGTGGAAGGAGAGCGGGAACACTCCGGGCATCCACAATCATGTGGGAGATTTGCATATCTTAGATAGATTATTCTCCCTATGTGGAGATTTGTTAATGATTTGTCTCCTTGCATGGGGAATAGGATTATGGCATGTACCTAATTATTTATTTCCCTCCTGCGTGAGGTGTAAGGTGAATGTACATAGGTCCCAAAGCAACACTGCCACTGCGTGGGTGCCCCACGCATCCCCGCTCGCCCTCATCTCTTGTCGGAGTCGGTCTTGCAGGCTGGCTAGGTGAGTGCTGAACTCCGCTCCAGTATTATCTGTTCACTTAGTATTCGCATCAATTGCATAGCGCGAGAGTGAGAGAGCGTTCCACCACACTTGAGTGATTATTGTTGTGGCGGTGAGAGAGTGACTGCGAAACCCAATGCTCCAATTAGCACAAGGTTAGCACACCAAGTGCAAACATGCCTCACATCTGTAGGTAGCTCCACAGCTACCTCGATTCGTCCCACTCACTTAGTGGGCTGACGCCGTGGGTGCTCAATACCTTTTCACCACTTCGAGTTCCCGTCTTGAGCGTCCTGCTCACTGAGTGAGGACGTCGATCTTGTTGTCAATTTGCTTGCTAATTCCAAGAGTCTAGGATCCCTGCATTTTGCAAAACCCGTCAACCCTTGCATGTCAGCCCATAGAAATCACTCACCCGTCCCGCATCTCAGTACAATCCTGTCATGGATCCCACACTTGTAGACACCATAGAGACCCTCTTGGGGAAATCTTTGCAGGACATAACCGATCAGTTTGGGCGACTAACCCAACATGTGGATGAGAGGCTCACTACCTTGGGGGAGTCCATGAGAGCCGTGGTGGAAAAAGTGAATAATCTAGAGAATCCTCTAGATAGACACCAAGAGGCGGAGGAATGTGCAGGAGTGCGTGACAACCTGGAGAACCATCATGGAGAGCCAGTTAGGCCCCCAATCCACCCCAAGGCCAGGAGGATGTTCTTGACCATGAGCCCAATTACGCACCTCCAGAGAGAGCGTGTACCCTTTGAGAGATGGCCTAGAGATTCCCCGACATTAATGATCACATCCTCCGAAGTGTGAGGGTAGATGCTCCGACTTTTGATGGTACCCTAGACCCCAAGGCCTATATTGACTGGGAGGCGGGGATGAGCCAGTACTTTACCTGGTATGCCATAAGCGAAGAGAGGAAGGTGAGCCTTGCTTCTATGAGGCTTGTGGGTCAAGCCAAAACCTACTGGCTCAACGTGGAGCATCTTCGTGCTGCAAGGCGGCTGAGACCTATCTCCACATGGGAAGAAATGAGAGAGAAATTGCGGGAGAAATACGTTCCCCCATCTTATGAGCAGCTCCTGCTTGACCAGTGGCAGATGATGGCCCAATATGGCTGTACGATGTCTGAGTACATCGCCGAATTCGATCACTATTGCCTTAGATGCGGCGTTGGCGAAGATAGTAGGGTCACCTTATCGAGGTTTCGGGCAGGGTTGCATGAGAACATCCAATGTGAGCTATTCCTACGTAAGGTGATCACAGTAGAACAGACCTATCGGATCGCCTTAGATGTGGAATGGTTTCAGAAGCCCTCTAGGCCCCCCAATTTCTGGGAACACGACTCCCGAGGTGTGACCAATCGCCCCATGCATTTCCCTGAGCGATCTGGAACTACTCCCATCACCTCTATGAGGGTCGTTATTGCCACAACCCTAAGCCCTTCCTCACCCCTATCTCCAACCACCCCAGCTCAAGCGTCCACCATCCCCTGGGCTGAGAGGAGAGACGATAGAGGGATAGGACTAGCTAGCAGGGATAGCCAACAGGGAGGAGGCTCTCGTAATCACTGCTTTCGGTGCCATGGCGTTGACCACTATGCAAGTCAGTGTTGCACCAGGGCCCTTATAATTGAACCCTCCACCCATGAAGAGGAGGAGAACTACATACCTGACCCATCCTTAGCTGAGGAATTTGAGGAGATTGGTGCCACCCTTGGGTGTGTGTGTAAGGAATCGCCATGAACGCAGCGGAAATAAAAATGATTCCATTGTATCGGTTGCTGGGGTTGTAAAACAGACATTTAAAATCTAAGTGGGAAGAACAGTTCTTCACCTTTGCGGGGTTTCGAATCTCCCGTGGATGATGCTGACTCGTTAATCGCGCACGCACACGATCTCTGGAGGTATCCACACGAGTTCCCGCAGCAGACGCGATTTCCTCCTCGACTTGAGTGTTGCGACCAGATCTCAGATCCACCATGCGCGGAGAGAGATAGATCCACTCCGAGAAGGAGAGAGAGAGAGGAGAGAGAGAATCTGGGGAGTAAAAATTTGTCCAACTTTTTACCACTCCCCCTTGGCCCTCCTTATATAGAAATAAGGATAAGCACAAGAGTTAATCCTCGTGATTATCCAAGAGTTTGGCCTTGGATAATTCTCCATTAAATCTTCATGTTTATCCTGCAGCTTTTCACAAAAACCCAGATAAGCATGAAATTTAACATCTCTCACCGTCTGACGAGAACTCTTATGTGTGTGACCCTCCAGGCCCATATATCAGTCCGGTTGCAGGCCCATTAAACTTAGAACTGTTTCTTGAGTTTAATATTTATTAATTAACATTTAAACATCACATGTTAAATGATTAATTTAATAAACAAGTGAATTATCATCTGATGATCAAATCACTTGGCCTTCTGATCATGAACAGCACCAAACACTACCTCATGATCCCAGAAGATATAAGGGATACTGTTCCCTTCAATTGAACCTTTCCGTCTGCAGATGCCGCACAGATATAATCCTTCACTCATGCAATGTCCCGATAACGCAAGGGTATGGTTTTATAGTCAAACCCTCTATCGCATTATCCAGATGGATTCCAGTACACAGTTAATATCTAGAAAGACATCTCTTTCATTTGACCCTGGCCAGGGATTTCTGTGTACACATCCATGGGACATTCTCTCTCCAGTCTTATACCAAGAGTGAGTGATCCCTTGTTGTTCACTCAATTACCTTCGCAAGCTTTCCACTGTATCTGAAAGACCGATTATGGTGGACTTAATGGTTAAAGTCCACGAGTCAGAGAATCAAGATACAATGGTCCACAAACAAGGTATCATTGGTGACTCAGATCTAAGGACCAACTGTGCTACTGCAACGATTGAATTCCCTGGTTGACTAATAGGTATAATTACCATTCAGGAATTCTTATTTGGGTCTGTTCAGTGAACTCATTCTCTAATGAGCACCCACTTGTTTGTCTTAGTGTCACCACACGAGTGAATGTGAGATCATTCACCCTCATCACATGAGCAGACATAACTTGTGTCGATCTTATCGGATATTTAATGTACATCTCAACTATCCTATGATCGAGAACTGTTTAAGACAATTGCCTTAGGATATTGATCTCACTATCATGATCTCATCATGATTCAATATCCCATACATTTGTCTATGGACCTTCATTACGATAGTCGTTTGCGAGAACTATTAAATGAAGAAATAATTGCCTTTATTAATAATCTGAACTAGAATGTACAATGATTAGCTATGAGGCCACCCAATTCTAACATTCTCCCACTTGGACTATAGCCAATCACCCATGTGTCTAAGTCCCATAGACTTAAGGTGAAGTTCTAAATTGTTTTGAGACAATGGCTTAGTCAAGGGATCTGCTACATTATCTTCAGATGAGACTTTCTCAACTACTATATCTCCTCGGGCGATGATCTCACGAATCAGATGAAATCGTCTCAGAATGTGCTTTGACTTCTGATGTGATCTTGGCTCCTTCGCTTGAGCTATTGCCCCATTGTTGTCACACAATAATGGAACAGGATCTGAAATGCTTGGAACGACTCCAAGCGCCGAGATGAACTTCTTCATCCAAACCGCCTCCTTGGCCGCTTCAGCTGCAGCAATGTATTCTGCTTCGGTCATCGAATCTGCAGTAGTTTCCTATTTGGAACTCTTCCAACTTACTGCACCTCCATTTAACATGAACACAAATCCAGACATGGATTTGCTGTCATCCACATCCGACTGGAAACTCGAGTCAGTAAATCCTCGAAGTTCCAAGTCGTTTCCTCCATAAACGAGAAATAGATCCTTAGTCCTTCTCAAGTATCTAAGGATACATTTCACCGCCTTTCAGTGTTCCTCACCTGGATCAGCCTGATATCTACTTGTGACACTTAATGGATGTGCCACATCAAGCCTAGTACATAGCATTGCATACATGATAGATCCTATTGCCGAGGCATAAGGAACTCTATCCATGTATGCCTTCTCTTCAGGTGTCTTCGGAGACATTTCTTTAGAGACATAAATTCCATGCCTCATAGGAACGAGGCCTCTCTTGGAATTTTCCATGCCAAACCTTTTGACTATGGTATCTATGTACATTGATTGGGATAAGCCAAGCATCCTTTTGGACCTATCTCTATAGATCCTTATTCCCAGAATATAGGATGCTTCTCCCAAATCTTTCATGGAGAAGTTTTTGGATAACCAAGCCTTTACCGATGACAACATTCCTATATCATTCCCAATGAGTAGAATGTCATCAACGTAAAGTACCAAAAAGGTAACTGCGCTCTCACTAACCTTTTTGTATACACAAGGTTCATCTTCATTCTTAATGAAGTCATAAGATTTGATTGCTTCATCAAATCTTAAGTTCCAAGTTCGGGATGCCTGCTTTAATCTATAGATGGATCTTTGCAGCTTGCATACCTTACTTGAATGCTCTTTGGAAGTGAATCCTTCAGGTTGTATCATATACACCTCTTCTTGAAGGTTCCCGTTAAGGAATGTTGTTTTCACATCCATTTGCCATATTTCATAATCATAGAATGCAGCGATAGCAAGAAGTATTCTGATTGACTTAATCATGGCAACTGGAGAAAAGGTTTCGTCATAGTCAACACCTTGCCTTTGACGATATCCTTTTGCTACAAGCCTTGCTTTGTACGTGTCAATTTGTCCATCTGCCCCGATCTTTCTTTTAAAGATCCATTTACTGCCAATAGGTACCATACCTTCTGGCAGATCAACCAAGTTCCAAACTTGGTTGGCATACATGGACTGAATCTCAGAATCCATTGCCTCTTGCCATTTTTCTGATTCATGAGTATTTATGGCTTCTAGGTAGGTTTGAGGATCATCATCCTCATTTAAGTGCACTTTTGGTTTGCCATCATCGATATGTCCAACATATCTTTCAGGCTGCTTAGGCACTCTACCTGATCTGCGAACCTTTTGTGTATCATCTTGAACAAGTTCTTGAGTCAATGGTTCAGTAGATGAACCAGTGTTGATTTGTGAGTCCAGAATTTCTTCCAATTCTATCTTGCTCCCACTGTCTTCTTTTGAAATATATTCTTTCTCTAAGAAGATAGCTCTTTTTGCGACAAACACCCTTTGATCGCTAGGCTGATAGAAGTAATATCCAAAACTCTCTTTTGGATATCCCACAAATCTACATTTCTCTGTCCTGTAATCCAGTTTGTCTGGATCATGTCTTTTGACATGTGCAGGACAACCCCAGACTCTAACATGCTTAAAGTCTGGTTTCTTTCCTTTCCATATCTCATATGGAGTGGAAGGTACTGATTTACTCGGAACTTTGTTCAACAGATATGCAGCAGTCAACAGTGCATATCCCCATAAAGAGATTGGAAGTTTGGCATAACTCATCATGGATCGCACCATATCTAATAGAGTACGATTTCTCCTTTCCGATACACCATTTAACTGAGGTGTATAGGCAGGAGTCCACTGAGACAAAATACCATTATCCTTAAGATATTCTGTGAATTCTGTACTTAAGTATTCACCCCCTCGATCTGATCGAAGAGTTTTAATACTCTTTCCAGTCTAGTTCTCAACTTCGTTTTTAAACTCTTTAAATTTCTCAAAGACTTCTGACTTATATTTCATTAAATATATGTAGCCATATCTTGAGAAATCATCTATAAATGAAACAAAGTATGAGTAACCGCCCATAGCATGAGTGGACATTGGACCACATACATCACTATGTATTAGTTCCAATAAGTCTTTAGCTCTTTCTCCATGTCCTGAGAATGGAGCTTTGGTCATCTTTCCCATGAGACAAGCTTCACAGGTTGCAAATGATTCATAATCAAATGGATCAAGATATCCATTCTTTTGCAACCTTATGATCCTGTTCTCATTTATATGACCTAGCCTACAATGCCATAGGTATGATTTATTCACATCCTTATCTAAGCGTTCAAGAGAATTATTTACCAGATAAACATCATATGAAATATCAAGTAAATATAATCCATTCAATAAATACCCGGAAGCAAACAATTTGTCTCCTTGATAAATTGAACAACCTTTATTCTCTAGTTTCATAGAATATCCTTGTCTATCTAAACATGAAATAGATATGATATTCCTAATAATGGTTGGAACATAGTAACAATCTATCAGTTCCAGAGAGTCTCCTGACGGCATCTGAAGTCTTGCTGTCCCCACAGCTAACGCAGCAACTTTTGCTCCATTCCCGAGCCTCAGATCCACGTCTCCGCGGTTCAATCTTCTTTTACTTGTTAACACCTGCAAGTTATTGCAGATATGAGAAACACATCCAGTATCTAATACCCAGGATGTTGATTCTCTATAAGACAAGTTAAGATCGATCATGAGAATACCTGAAGCTTCACCAAGCTTCTCCTTTGCTTTTTCTGCAAGATAAATCTTGCAGTTTCTCTTCCAATGACCTTCTTTATGGCAGTGGAAACACTGACCTTTATCATTGACTTTAGCTTTGTCCTTTTGTGCCGCCGGTTTGCTTTTCACTTGCTTCTTAGGCTTACCTTTCTTAAAGGTCTGTCCAGCTTTTCTTTTCTTGTTGGTCTTACCAACAAGCATTACACTTGGCTTATCTTTCTGTATAGTGCCTTCAGCTGTCTTCAACATGTTGAGCAGCTCAGCTAGTGAAACTTCAATTTTGTTCATATTGAAGTTGATAATGAATTGTGAAAATGAATCTGGAAGGGACTGTAGGATTAAGTCAATGCTTAGGTCATTGTTCATAACAAAACCCAGCACAGCAAGCCTCTCAATCCACTCTATCATCTTGAGCACATGAGTTTGCACAGATGTGCCCTCGCTCATTCTGGTCCTGAACAATTTCTTAGATATCTCATACCTTTCTGTTCTGGATTGTTCACCAAACAACTCTTGTAGGTGATTCAGAATGGTCTTAGGTTCCATGTTATCATGCTGTCGCTGCAGTTCATTATTCATTGAACCGAGCATATAACACTGGACCTTGACAGAGTCCTCCTTCCAACTTTCATACATCATTAATTCATCTTCGTTAGCATTATCACCGGGTTGCACTGGATCTGGTTGATCCAGGACATAGGCTAGTTTTTCGCACCTGAGGACAATCTTCAGGTTGCGTAACCAGTCAATGTAATTTGGTCCCGTGAGTTTATTTGCATCAAGTATGCAACGGAGGGGGTTAGGTGACGACATTGCGACCTACATGGAAATATATAAAATGAGTAGATAGTTCTTAAAATTAGATTTAGGACTTTTAATCTAGATTTATGCTCCCACTATTTTTCGGCGATCTGTATTACCCTCTGAGATACAGAACGGGAGATTCCGGTGATCTCCTAGTGGGGATCAGAATCCTTCGGGCAACATGCATGTGACCTTGTGGTAGCACAACAAATCACATCAAGTCCCTTAGGCAGTCAACTCTTGACAGTTGCAACGATTGCAATATCCGATCGATTTAACCCCTGAATCAGAATGACCTTGTGGTAGCACAACAAATCAATTTGATTCAGTTAAGTATATCCATCATTACTTAGATGACATGAATTCATAGTGCAATCCTTGTGGTAGCACAACAAAACTACACTATTTGTCCACTCATCTTAATGACATCGCATGTCGTAGACCTAGTTTAATTTCTAAATCAAACAGACCTTGTGGTAGCACAACAAATCAGTTTGAGATAAGAATTATCCTAAGGTCTATAATGATGGTGGGTTACGTGGATTATTCTTAATATCTCACGTTTACAACTTAAGTTTTAAAAGAGGGTTTTGATTTTCATTTGTAAAAATCGTGCTATCAATAGTATTTCAATTTGAAGTATCAATATACTTAATAGAAATATATATATGATAGCATAGTCCACAAATATCACATATGTGCAGAAAAGATAAATGGGGATGATCATGGACTGCTTAAACTACTATGGAATCATCGGAGCCAAACGATGATCCATAATAGGATCCTAATGTGAAAACAGCAACACTGGTTCCATTTGATGCGAGTTCTCCCTCCAGAGGTGTCTTCAGAAGATCCCGTCCTCTAAACTTAATCCGAAACATTTAAATACAAAATTCAGGACTCGCAGGTCCACAAATGTACATTTAAACAATTAGAAACCTTGATCTTATCAAGGGGAGTACAATCTTATAGGAAGGTAGAAAGTACACTTGGATTAAGAGAGAGGAGGACACGAAGGTCCTATTTTAAAATACCAAATGAAATAAGCATCGCATCCATTCACATCATTCATCACATGAAAATTCTAAGTCCATGATCATCCCACCATAATACACATCACATGCATCACAATCATCACATAATTGCTGTTTGGTATTAAATATAAAATTATAATACCAATAAGTTTTCGAAATAACATTTATTTCAGCATAATCAATAATATTCAAAACATTATTGACAAATTAATTAACTAAACCATTCAGTTAATCTAAATACAAATTCAAACAATTTGAACATTAAGAGTAATCAAGTTATGCATGAAATCAGTTTAAAACAGTTTTAAACTAATTAAATTAACAGGAAAATTAATTATCTAAAACAATTTTAAATAATTAACTAACACCCATTAATTATTAAGCCCTTTAATAGACTAACAGTTATTAAACACTTTAATAAACTGTTAATAATCATAAAAATTAATTAATAACACTTATTAATTATTCTTATAATTATTCTGTTTTAAAACAATTTTAAAACAGGCTAAAACGGGCTAAAATTGGGTTTAAAGGGGGTTTAATCTGGCATTAAAATCAAAATTTTAAAAATCAGGAAATAGGCCCAGCCCATTAGGGCCCAAACAGCCCGGGCCCAGGACCCTGGCTCGGCCATGGTCGAGCCCTGGCTCGGCCAGGGCGTCGCCCAGCCCCGCCCGGTCCGACCGGGTCGGGACCGAGCGGTTCGGCTCTGTTCCCTGCTTATCGCCCCCCCCCCCCCCCCCCTTTCTTCTTCCAGAAACCCTAACCGCAGGCTGGCGGTTGCAGGGCGGTGGCGCCGGCGGCCAGTCCCCCCCCCCGGCGGCGGCGGCCCCGGCCGGCGGTGCCCCCGGCGCCGGCGACGTGCCCAGTGCCGGCAGGGCCGCCGGTGACCGGCGTTGGGGGATAAATCAAGCCCCAAAAAACTCAGAAAATCTGATTTTCAGGTTTTTAAATCCGACTTTGGGCTCGATTTCGAGGACCTCCAAGGGCACTCCGGTGCCGATCTCCATGCCCAATGCGAAGTGGTGACTATCACCAAGAGATCTAGAGATTCGGCTGGCCATCCCAACGCTTGGGATGCACGTACGAAGCCGCCGAAGTACCCCGGTTCATCATCACATGACGAACTCCGAAAAACCCAAAATAAAATCCGGGATCAAATCCCAACAAGTTTTAGACCTTCTAAAAACGTGGGAACGATTCCCAGATTATTTAAAATAATTTTTAGCCCAAGAACACGTACAATACGGGTTCTTCACGCATAACGAGAAAACACACAAAACGGTGCCGTTTTACAACCGAACCAGCCAACCTGGCTCTGATACCACTGTAAGGAATCGCCATGAACGCAGCGGAAATAAAAATAATTCCATTGTATCGGTTGCTGGGGTTGTAAAACAGACATTTAAAATCTAAGTGGGAAGAACAGTTCTTCACCTTTGCGGGGTTTCGAATCTCCCGTGGATGATGCTGACTCGTTAATCGCGCACGCGCACGATCTCTGGAGGTATCCACACGAGTTCCCGCAGCAGACGCGATTTCCTCCTCGACTTGAGTGCTGCGACCAGATCTCAGATCCACCATGCGCGGAGAGAGATAGATCCACTCCGAGAAGGAGAGAGAGAGAGGAGAGAGAGAATCTGGGGAGTAAAAATTTGTCCAACTTTTTACCACTCCCCCTTGGCCCTCCTTATATAGAAATAAGGATAAGCACAAGAGTTAATCCTCGTGATTATCCAAGAGTTTGGCCTTGGATAATTCTCCATTAAATCTTCATGTTTATCCTGCAGCTTTTCACAAAAACCCAGATAAGCATGAAATTTAACATCTCTCACCGTCTGACGAGAACTCTTATGTGTGTGACCCTCCAGGCCCATATATCAGTCCGGTTGCAGGCCCATTAAACTTAGAACTGTTTCTTGAGTTTAATATTTATTAATTAACATTTAAACATCACATGTTAAATGATTAATTTAATAAACAAGTGAATTATCATCTGATGATCAAATCACTTGGCCTTCTGATCATGAACAGCACCAAACACTACCTCATGATCCCAGAAGATATAAGGGATACTGTTTCCTTCAATTGAACCTTTCCGTCTGCAGATGCCGCACAGATATAATCCTTCACTCATGCAATGTCCCGATAACGCAAGGGTATGGTTTTATAGTCAAACCCTCTATCGCATTATCCAGATGGATTCCAGTACACAGTTAATATCTAGAAAGACATCTCTTTCATTTGACCCTGGCCAGGGATTTCTGTGTACACATCCATGGGACATTCTCTCTCCAGTCTTATACCAAGAGTGAGTGATCCCTTGTTGTTCACTCAATTACCTTCGCAAGCTTTCCACTGTATCTGAAAGACCGATTATGGTGGACTTAATGGTTAAAGTCCACGAGTCAGAGAATCAAGATACAATGGTCCACAAACAAGGTATCATTGGTGACTCAGATCTAAGGACCAACTGTGCTACTGCAACGATTGAATTCCCTGGTTGACTAATAGGTATAATTACCATCCAGGAATTCTTATTTGGGTCTGTTCAGTGAACTCATTCTCTAATGAGCACCCACTTGTTTGTCTTAGTGTCACCACACGAGTGAATGTGAGATCATTCACCCTCATCACATGAGCAGACATAACTTGTGTCGATCTTATCGGATATTTAATGTCCATCTCAACTATCCTATGATCGAGAACTGTTTAAGACAATTGCCTTAGGATATTGATCTCACTATCATGATCTCATCATGATTCAATATCCCATACATTTGTCTATGGACCTTCATTACGATAGTCGTTTGCGAGAACTATTAAATGAAGAAATAATTTCCTTTATTAATAATCTGAACTAGAATGTACAATGATTGGCTATGAGGCCACCCAATTCTAACAGTGTGCATAAGGGATACACCAGAGTCGAGGACATTGTGGACTCACACGGGGACATTAGGCTTGGTGTGGTGAGATGCATTCTCATACAGATCAAAGAGGATGACTGGCGTCGAACCTCCATCTTCCTTACCTACACTAGGAAAGCCGACCAACAATGCAAGAACATAATTGATAGCGGAAGTTGTATCAACCCAATCTCCACTAATTGTATCTCTCGTTTAGGGCTGGATCCTGAGACTCACTCTGAGCCATTTCAACTCTCATGGATTAATGCCTCATCATTACCTATCAGGACCCGCTGCCTGGTACCCCTTGAGTTTCAATCCTATCAGAAGCTGATTTGGTGTGACGTCCTTCCCATGGAAGTAGGAAGCATCATCTTGGTAGGCCATGGATCTATGATGAGGATGCTACCTTACTTGGCAAGACCAACATTTGTGTCTTCAAACACAATGGGAGGAAGATTCTCTTACATCCCTCCCCACCTAAGAACCCCGCCATAGGGGAGACCCCATCACGAGAAAAATCATCTCCCACATCCTCACCTTTACCTAGCCTCTCCCCACTCGATCCTTCCCCATCCAACCCACCCGACCAAGAACTGGCCATGAAGTCAAAAGTGAGGGTGTCTCTTCACATAATCAAAGCAAGTGCATTCGAGGGCGAGGTTGCCGAGGGAGCCCCAGTTTGGGTTGTCGTGATGAGTGAGCCATCTAAGAATTATCCCATCCCACAGGTTGAGGAAGTGAAGGCTATCGTGGACAAGTATCACGATGTATTTCTTGAGGATCTTCCAAATCAACTGCCACCTACGCGTGACATGCAATGCGCCATTGATTTCATCCCTGGGTCCTCTTTACCTAACTTGTCTCACTATCACTTGAATCCCACCGAGCACGCAGAGTTACAGAGGTAGGTCGTGGAGCTCATCAGGAAGGGCTTTTTGAGAATCAGTACTAGCCCCTGTGCTGTGCCAGCTCTCCTAACCCCCAAAAAGGATGGCACCTGGCGGATGTGTGTTGACAGCCGCGCCATCAATAGGATCACCATGAGATATAAGTTCCCCATTCCTCGACCAGATGACATGCTTGACATGATGGCAGGAGCCACTATCTTCTCCAAGATTGACCTAAAGAGCAGATACCATTAGGTCTGAATCCGGTCAGGGGATGAGTGGAAGACAGCTTTTAAGACCAAGGATGGTCTTTACAAGTGGCTCACCATGCCTTTTGGGCTATAAAATGCCCCCAGCACCTTCACGAGGCTGATGACTTAGGTCCTCTGACCCTTCATGGGATCCTTTGTTGTTGTCTACTTTGATGACATTCTCATTTACAGTAGGACCAAGGAGGACCACTTGGGCCACCTCTGTCAGGTTTGCGAGGTGTTGAGAAAAGAAAGATTGTATGCAAATCCAAAGAAGTGCACATTTCTCATTGACCAAGTGACCTTCTTAGGCTTCATAGTATCACATAGGGAGTTTCCGCGACCCTGAAAGGTCAAGGCAATCGTTGAGTGGCCCCAGCCTATGAGCATCCATGATGTTCGTAGCTTCCACGGACTAACATCTTTCTATAGGCGATTCATTAGGGGATTCAAGACTGTGATGGCCTTAATCACAGATTGCATCCATAAGGAGCCTTTTGGGTGGACAAAGGCCACTTCTAAAGCCTTCGCGGAGGTCAAAAGTCGAATCACTTAGGCCCCCATACTTTGCCTCCCTTATTTCTCCAAAGTTTTTTAGGTCTCCTGTGACGCCTCTGGGGTAGGTATAGGAGGAGTGTTAAGTCAAGAAGGGTACCCTATAGCATATTTCAGTGAGAAGCTAGCTGATGCTAAACTAAGATATTCAACTTATGATAAAGAGTTCTATGCCGTGGTTCAGGATCTTCGCTATTGGCGGCATTATTTGTTGCCACAAGAATTTGTCTTGTACTCCGATCATGAGGCACTCCGCTTCCTCAGCTCTCAAAAAAAGCTGAATCCCAGGCATGGTTGATGGGTAGAGTTCTTGCAGGCCTATACTTTTGTACTGAAGCACAAGGTGGGAGTTAAGAATAGGGTAGCGAATGCCTTCAGTCGACGAGTGTCCCTTCTTTCCATCATGAGTGTTGAGGTGACAGGGTTTGATAAACTCTAGGAGTTGTGTGAGGCATGTCCTGATTTTCGAGAGATCTACACCACGCTTAAAGCTGGACCATCTAGGGGGATTATCTCCTGCAAAATGGATACCTATTTAGGGGTCAGCAACTTTTTGTACCATGCACCTCCGTTGAAGAATTTTTTATTTGTGAGGTACATGCGGGCGGCCTAGGTGGGCACTTTGGCCGAAACAAAACCATTGAGGCTGTTGAAGGCCTATTCTATTGGCCAAGCCTAAAGCATGACGTAGCTCATTTAGTGCCCCAGTGCCGTACTTGTGCTACTGCCAAGCAAACACGCCAGAACACTGGCCTCTACTCTCCCCTTCCCATCCCTGATCGTCCTTGGCAGGACGTGAGTATGGATTTTCTGCTTGGACTACCACAGACACCTCGTAAGCATGACTCCATCCTTGTAGTGGTTGATCAGTTCTCGAAAATGGCCCACTCCATTCCTTGCTCCAAAACCTCAGATGCATCTTGGGTGGCTTGTCTTTTCTTTGATGATGTCGTATGTTTACATGGTCTTCCCAAGACCATAGTCTCATATAGGGATGTGCGATTTACCAGCTACTTTTGGAAAACCCTTCGGCACCGAGTAAGCACTCTACTCAAGTTTTCTACTACCTACCACCCTTAAGAACACACAGGGACATGGCATTCAATCTTGCCTTGAGCTGACTTCACCTATAATAGTTCAGTCAATAGAACCATTGGGATGAGTCCCTTTGAAGTCGTGCATGGTTACAAACCTAATAAGCCCTTAGATCACATTCCCTTTCCCTTGCATGCTCGCATCTCTGAGTCGACCGAGTCATTTGGCCAACATATCAAGAGCCTACACAAGCACATTAGCAAGCAAATTGATGAGAGCAACCAGCTCTACAAAAGATTGGTTGATGCACATAGGCGAGTGCAGGAGTTTCAAGAGGGTGACCTTGTCATGGTTAGGATGCGGCCCGAACGATTCCCCTCTGGGGTCGTTAAAAAGCTGCAAGCACGTGGTGCTGGCTCATTCGGGATCCTAAAGAGGATCATGTCGAATGCTTATGTTGTGGAGTTACCGACATATTATGAGATTAGCTCCACATTTAACGTGGCAGACCTTGTGGATTACAAGGAGACCACAACAATTCCTAGTGATCCGTTTGGGCCTTTGCCATCCATTGAGAGTGACCTACCTACGGAGTGTCCACCAGCCCCACCCCCAGTACAGCGCGAGTAAATTGAGCGAATTCTAGATGAACAAGGAGCAAGGAGTATCAATGCTTCCTTGTTTGCTGGCGGGATCGGCCACCGTCCGACGACATGTCTCATCAGCCGAGAGGACTTGCAGCTCCTTGATCCAGATCTTCTCGAGCGCTACCAGAGCGGCGTGGACCCTTACTCGACGGGGTCAAGTTCCCAGCACCCCGGGAGAGTTGGTGGGGACACTAAGCAGCAGAGGAGCAGATGTTGAGCACGTACTACGCACACATCTTTGTGGCTTGGCGACGAGCTCCATATCTAGGATAGAATCTAGTGAGCCTAGTCTTTATTATGTATTTTCTTTTAGTTTAGCCTTTAGTGTGATCTTAAGGGCTTTTCTGTCCTTTCCTATCCGTAGGACATGTTTGGTATTTTTCTTAAATATAGTCCTTTCTTTTGTCTTGACAAAGAGATACCCTTCCCCATATAAAGGGGTCATATCCTCCCTTGTAAACATGTTAGATTGAATGAAAACTTCACATGTTATGATGTCCCTCTATTATGTGTGTGAGGATGAGAGCCCTGCCCTCCAAGAAGGTCGCCTGAGAGAGGTTTCGGCGGGAGGCCATGGGCGTGAGGCCTGTGTTATCACCGTCAACTCCACGTCGATCCTTCGTCACGCGTCCGGTTCCTCATCAAATTGGTATCAGAGCAGGCCTTGAGGCGTTCCAATGACCTTAGGATCCTCGACCGCCGATTCCGACGTCGGCTGCCGTGAGCCATGCCACTTTAGGGGCCACTGCCGCACTCACTGTCATCGGCACCTACCTCCTCGCCACACTGGTGCCTAGCTTTCCTCAACGACCCCCGGAAGCCAGCACTAAAGTTTGCCCACCCACCGCGGTGCACTAGCCACAACCATCCACCCCACTCTTTACTTCTTCTACCGGTCACAGCTGCCCACCGCTCCAACACTCCCCTCTCACTTCTATCATCCTCCCTGGTGACGAGGATGCTAAGGGCTGCCGCCGCCCAGGAGACCACTACCACAGCACCCACAACGTTGACTCGAGCTGCTGCCTTCCTCCTCCCATAGACCTCCTGCCACCTTTCCTCTCTCATAACCCCACCCTTCTCTCTTCTTTATCGTTCCCTTCGTTGTTGTTCCCCTTCCCCTTCAATCGACTCAGTAAATTCATAATCCACAAATTCATAGTTTTAGTTACGTTCATACATATAAGAAAATAGTATAAATATTCACATATGTTGAAATAATAATATCTTATATATATGCTTGTTATCCTAAACATATTCTTTATGATCTAGTCAAGCTAGGTGCATAATCATCTTAGACATTTCAATGATTCTTAGACATATAGTGTAACTGTTGGGTTCTCGTGTTTCTCCAGATCACTCACGTAGAAGAAATTAAAATAAAACTAGCGATCCATTTTTCCATTTCGAATTAACCAAAATCGATAATCGGATTATCATTTCTTACCCTGCGCGGATTCGAATCTGCGATCGATTGACTCCGTCGGTGTAACACCGCTAGTCGCGTAAGCGCCCGGCCTCTAGCGAAGTCCACGTGATCTTCCTCGTGGTGGATGTTTTCAGGGTTCCTCATTCTTCACAGCCCACGAAGCCTACGTCGTTCACCGCAACGATCTCCGCAACGTGCAAACAATTTCCGTCGAACGGGAGTCGGAGAAGCAGCGGAGTAGACCCGGGGATCCGGGCTCGTCTAGGGCACCAGAGAGTGAGAGGAAGAGAGGAGGGGGCGTCTCGGGTTGAGCAGTAGCCTGGCCTACTCAGCCTGTTTGCTACATTTTATATTAACCGCACGGTTTTTAATAAAAACCCCCAGTTTATATAAAACTCACTTATTTATCCATCGCCTTGAGAATCATTTGCGTGTGACCCTCTATGCCCAATAACCAATCCAGTTAAAGGCCCAATTGATGGATATAGGTGTCCTCTAAGCCAATCATAAGGCACCTATTTCAATCTGGTTCACTAATTAATGGCATTAAATTCATTATGTAGATTGACATATTTATATTTGCGCATAATGAAGTCCATGAATATGTGCAACAATCATCAGATTATGATGAGATCATAATAATGAGACTGATGACTTATAAACACATATTCTTAATTGTTCCTAGTCGTAGGATGTTTGAGAAGGACATCAAACATCCGGTTAGACTAATACAGGTTATTCCAGCACATATGATGAGGGTGACTGACCTCGTTAGTTACCAGTGTGGAGACACAATGGTAAACCTGTAGGTGCTCAATGGGGAATGAGTTCACTGAATTGATCCGACATGAATCGCCGAATGGTAATTTACCTGACTGTCAATCGGCTTGATTCATCGTCACAGTAGCGTGGTTGATCCTTGGACTTGAGACACCAAAGACACCTTGTCGGTGGACTTCTGGACTTTGACCTTGACCTACGAATCCGTATCCACGGGATCTCTAATAGTCAAGGATCGGGTCCAGCGGAAGACCTTCGAAGGTGATTGTGTGTTCAATAAAGGATCGTTCGCTCTCAGGTAACTGGAGAGAGAATGCTCTAGAGTAGATCCGCAGGAGTCTCTGGCCAGAGCAGAAACAATATCAGAAAAGTGGTTTTCGGATATTGTAAAGCGGAGTCTGATTCAAGTGAGTTGACAATCTAGGGTTTGACAATTGACCATACCCTAGGTTAACTCGAGAGCATTGTGCGAACGAAGGATTATAGCCACGTGGTAACTGTGGACGGACAGGTTCCATGAGTGGGTTAATGAACCCCATTACCTTCCGAGATCATGTAGTGTTGCTTGGCACCCAACTTGATCAGAAGTCCGACCGAATTCACATGCGATGTCAATTCGGTTAAGTAATTAGTTAATATATAGATATTAATTAATTACAATAAGTCAATAACTAGTTATTCGACTTAACAGGCTGAAAACCGGACTGGTAAATGGGCCTAGAGGGTCACACGCAATAAGATTCTCAGTCCGTGGTACATAAGTGGGATTTATATTAACTCGGGGACTTTTGTGAAAAGTCGTGCCGACTTAATATATATACACGCTGTTGAGAAATCCTGGGCCAAGCTCCAGGATTTCCCTTGCTGGCCGTCACCCCCCCTTTCTCTCTCCCCCTCTGAGCGTCCCGTTCGGCGCGCCAGAACAGCTTCCGTCTTCGCCGCGTGTGATTCCCGAAAGTCGGGAATTCCCATCGGCGGGATTTCTGCAATCGTTGCGGCGACGGATCTTCAGCGAGAGAGCTGAAACGGACGAGGGATCGAGGACGAACCACCGCGGAGGATCGCGTGGATACCGCTGGAGGCCGGACGCTTGTGCGGCTTGCGGCATCGCCTCGACGGAACCAAAACGGAAGCGGATTCGAATCTGCGCACGGTAATCAGATACCAACCCGATTTTTCGGTTTACGTTTTTCGTTCAGAATCGGATCAGCGGGCATCGGGCGGGATTATTTTTGTTCTTCGTTTCCGCTGCGTTCTTCGCGTCCCGCCCGAATCCCAACAGTGGTATCAGAGCCAGGTTCCGCTCTGATCCGCTCCGGAACAGCTAAATGAATATTCTATAATTAATTTCATGCAAAGATTATATTTTTCTTGCGGAATTTGTTCATGCGATGAATAATAATATATGATATTAAATTTCTGTGAAGAAATCGATTTATTTGGGGGTGTTTTCGTTCTGTTCATGTGGATGAAGAACTGAGTTTACGGAGACCTCAACAACGCAAACTGGTATGACCAGTTGTTTCATCCTAACCCCGACAGAGCCCTGTGATGGCCGTTGATCGGCAAAGAAGCCTCTGTCTTCCAATGGTTGGAAGAGAAGAAGGGAGGGAGGCCACGGGCCCAAGTTGCAGGTTTAAGGTAACGGCCAGGGATCGGGTAAAAACAGACCCACCACCGGCGGTGGAGGCCTTTGACGGCACCGGCCGTCCTGGAGATGCTCTCCGGCCCCGTATCCAGCACCTAGAGGGGAGCTGTGCTTCCTTGGATCCGTCCGCTGGCGTTGGGGATGGTGATATGGGGCGTCGGGTGAACCGGATGCAAAGGAGTTTGCTGCAAGTTCTGCCGGCGCCGGCCTTGTCGGCCACCCTCACCGGCGCCGTCGGGGGGTCGGGGAGGGATGGCAGCGCCGCCCTGGTCCAGTCACCCTTCCCTTGCCGGCGTCGAGCAGGAAGAACCAGGTCGGGGATAGGCGGCGGCGGCATAGGGAAACCCTAGCAGACGAAGGGCTCCCTGGTGCTTGGACCGGCCGGTCCCGAGCCAGCCCGACCACGGGCGGCTGGTCTCGGACTAGGTGAGCCAGGCACCAGACCTGGGCTCGGTCCTGTGGGCCCTAGGTTCAGGGCTAACCCGAGCCCTGGTGCGTCCCAGGCCAGACCCGGGCCCAGGCCCAAGAGGCCCCTATAGGCCAAGCCCAATTTTCAGTTAGCCCATTTAACCCCCATAACCCGGCTATTTAACCCCAACCCCATTAACTAAAAGATTATAAACTTAATATAGTTTAAAATTTGTTTTAAATTGTTCAAAACTTGTTTTTTAACTTTAAATTTATAATCTTTTAGTTAATAAAAGGTTATTTTAAGATATGATCTTATATAACATTAAAATTATTTTAAGAAATGTTCTTAAAATAGTTTAACAATTGTTGTGATGTGAACATAAACTAATTAACAAGGGTTGTTAATTTGTTTTATGTTATTAACATAAATATTATTAACAAATGTTGTTAATATATTTTATATAAGTGATTAGTGAGGTTATTTAAGATGTGATATTAAATTGAATTAACAAATGTTGTTAATTTATTTTAAGTCATGATCTTAAATAGAATTAGCAAAAGTTGTTAATTTTATTATGATTAGGTGATTAGATACATTTAAGTTTCCTAACAATTATTGTTATGAAGTTGATTTTAATTAAGGGACACTTAATAAAAGTTATTAAGTGATTTATTGACTTATTATAAATGTTATAATAGGGTTAATCAATTCTTGAGAAATTAAATTTAATAAAAGTTATTAAAGATTAATTAAGTCTTAATAATAGTTATTAAGATTATTGATTAATTTTCTCAAAGATCTCTTAATTAAAATTTTCATTGATCTAATCAACTTGAAATTAGATCTTTTAATAAAAGTTATTAAGAGATTCATTAAGTCTAATTGTTAGGCTATTTTAATTAGAAATGTTCTAATTATTATTTCTTAATAATTGTTATTAAGAAATAAGATTTAATAAAAGGGGTTTATTAACAAGGAGTTGTAAAGGGGTTAATAATTTGAGTTGAAAATTCTTTTATAAATGTTATTTAGGAATTTTTAATTTTGTTTAAATGTTAGATTGTTTCGCATTAATAATTGTTATTAATGTGATTTGAAATTAATCTAAGTATTAGATTAATTAATTTAGAATTGTTCTAAATAATGCATGGAATATTTTAGAATTTTAATTTTAGCTTTATGTGCGCATGTTGATGTGTTTAATGCTTTAAATTAGATTTATTGAATGTTAGAAAATGAGATTTTCGAAAACTCAAATTATCCAATTTTGATTGGTACCCAGGTTTTAAGAAAGGCAAAATTATTATAATTTAAAAATTTTAGCTTTCATGTGATGTGTTTTATCATGTGTGGATGGTTAAAATTTGTGGTGGTCATGGACATGCATTTAGTTAAATTTCATATCATGTGATGGTGTGTGATTTTGTGGATCGTTATGGAATGTGAATGCTTATTAATTAAGTGTTAATTAATGAGGCTTGTGTGCCTCCCTCTCTCCATTCCATTGTAATTCTATCTCCCTCTGATATTGGATTCGGCCATAAGGCTTTCTCTTACAATTTATTTGTATTTGAAAATGTTTCAAATTATGTTTTATATTTGTAATTGATCGAGCCAGTCGATGAGAGGCGAGGATGATCCACAAATGCAACCAGGAAGGTGACAGGAGATGAGATCACGAGTGGCTATGTGTTTGCATGTTTAGATTATATAACTGTTATATAGTTTTGATGATTAATTGTTTGGCTCCAGTTAATCACAGTGCTGTCCATGACCACATAATGAACATATATAGATGATGCATGCTTTTAGTTATTGATTATGAATTGATTGCTAATATCTAGGTATAGTTAAATATATACGATATATTTATAATCTATCACCTAAGATGAGACCAACTTCATATAAACAAAACCTTCAACATAAAGTCTAAGCCGGAGCGCGAGTCATTGAGAATGTACCGCGTGGCTCTCCATCAATATAGTTCTTAGAACTTGATTCAGTGATGACAGATACTACGTGTTTACCCGAGATCTACCACCATCTGATGAAAAGACTATTAACTATGGCATTATGATGCCTTGAGATTAGAATAGAGGAACGGTGTAGCTATCCTCGCGTTTACCCGGGAGCTGCATTCTTACTCTACTCTATCGCGTATTGATGGTAAAGCTTAGACCAGGTATAATGGTCTATTGTGTTTACCCGGGACCATTAAAGACCTGGGAGCCGAAATAAGATCGGATATTGCATGGAGTTGCAACTATCATGAGATGGTTGCTCTAAGATAATGGTATGATACTATGTGTTTACCCGAGGTCATACTGTGATTCTTGGAGATTCTGATCCTCATTAGAAGACCGTCGGAGTCTTCCGTTCTGTATACGTGACGGTTATAAAGTCCGTCGAAAAATAGTGGGAAATAATTCAAGATAAAAGACCATAATTGAATTATCAGAACTATCTGCTTAAATCACGTTATTTCCTTCATTCACTAATATGTCGTCTATTCGAGATTTTGGCAAGTTGGATGCCAATACTTCTCATACTCAGACTGACTAGAAAACTCTGAAGAATGTCTTCAGGGCCAAGTGAAAGTCACTATCCTAATCAGATATTATGAATCCTCTTACTTGGATAGACCAAGGTGAAAAGGTACTTATGATATGCCTTTGAGAAAGGCTAGTGGTAAGATTTTAAACGGTCAAACCCACACCTGAAAGGATAAAGAAAAGTCAGCTGAGATAGAGAAGTAGCAGTTCTCCCACTGCAACCAATATAAGGATACTGGTAAAGGCAAAACGAATATGGAACTTGAAAGAAGTTTCATATATTCTTATTATCGTCTTTTACATGTCTATTGGAGAATTAGCGTATCCAATATGGGATATTGGAAATGATTCTCAGAGCTGCGATAGTGTGCAGACATTGACAAGTAAAAGGAAATCGAGAAAATGTAAGTGTTGAGTTAGACTCAACTATTGTTCATGATATTCATTGATTACTGTTAGACAGTAAATCTTTGTGTATTTATAGGAGTCAAATATGAAACTGAATAACTGTTATTTAGTTGCATAAGAAATCAATGATAACATTGATTGAGAAAGAATAATAGTTGTTTGAATCAGTCAATGTACTACAAATTCTTGAAGTGACATTTCATGTGATGAATGTTCACTAGTCTCCTATAGAAATGAACTGTGTGAGTCCTGATTATCTATGGTATTGTACATAGGGTTGTACAATAAGAAATTATTGATGCTGATACATATTGATGTAAACAGCTCAAAGGCCAAAAGATAATCACTACTGTTGACTTACCTTATAGTTTACTCTTGGAATGATTCGACTGTATGTACTTATTGAAGTACAAGTTGAATGCATCTGAGAGATTAAGGTATAAGATCAATATGAAGTATTAGAATTTTTGATTTGATCAAAGAAACTAGTACTTAGGTATATGATTCACACAAATCATTAAGAGGATAATTGTATCCTCGCTCGATTAATCCTCATTGTGCATCATAGTAATATGATAGAATGAGGAATTGCACCTTATTAAGATATGGTGCAATACATAATAAGATTTGCCTGATTCTTGTCCTTTTGAACATGAGTATAAACATTAGATGTCCATACTTTAAAGATGGATCCAAATTAGTCAGTGTGTGTCCATATAAGATATGGAAACCAAATAATTCATATAAGATGTGAATTATGAACAAACCTGATTTAAAAGTCAGGTATTATCGTGATGTGAATTTGTGAATGTCTAAAGAGTTTGGACATTACAGTTATTGGCCAGACGATAATAAAATAATTGTCGTCCTGAAAGTTGTCTTATGTGAAGAGGAATATGTCCTCAAAAAAGACAGTGGGAGCTGATAAAACTAGAAGATGTTCTAAATTCACAAGCTAACATAAGATTATTAGATAATCTTTAGTTGTTTGGAACCACTCATGACACACTTCAGAGAGCTTCATAGATTTTTTGAGATTCTCTCAGTGACTAAAAGGATGTGTTTGACATATCTAATTTAGCAAGATGAGAGGAGCTCAAAATAGATTATGATATAAAATCTATGATAATGATGCTCTCTGTCATTACAATTTTGAGATTGATAAGTTTATCAGAATTCTACTTGTCAATACTGCCTATCATGAGATGATAACAGTTGGATATTAAAAGCGTCCACTCAATGTGATTGAGATAAAGATGTACGTGATACACCTTTAAAGCTTTTAGAATGTCCACGAAGCAAGTTATGATTTCAAAATTGTTTTGAATCAAACTGAAGCTTCGTAAGTTGTAATAAGAGTTTTTGACTTAATTGTCAAATATTATGTGATCATTAAGAATGATCACGGACTGTGTGTGTTCAAAGAGGACAGTGGGAGTACGATCGCTTTGGTAATGCTTTATGATAATAACATCAAAGTCATTGAGAATGACTTCAGGATGTTACTATTAGTGAAAGTATTGTTAACCATGTTTTTCTCCATTAAGTAATTAGTTATAATATCCCACGTATTGGAAATACGAATCTATTAAGATAGATTGGTGGGGATATTATATTGACCTGTATGTCAAGATGTTTGGCATAAATTTCATAACAAATCTCAATTGTTGAGATATGGAATTTATTCCTTTAAAGAAAAGGTTTCTTAAAGGATACATGAGTGAATTGCATCATTAAGCGCTTGAGAAGTGTTAAGGATGCATTCGCGTTTATGGAGAGGATGATTTGAAACCATGAGGTCACACTGACTGAAATTTCAAGTCAAATAATGGATTCAACCTTCTAGTAGAAAGGAATGGATTGGAATGGTTCTAATCCAGAACTCGATGTTAAGGTGACGGCGTAAACAAGTGATACTGTTATTGGAACAATATGGATGAAAAGGTTCATCCCTGAACTAGAAATAGTTCTAAAAGGGTTTCTGATACCATCCTATCGTTGTAGGACAACAGTGGGAGCAATAGATTATGTGATCAAGCCGTTGTCTCTTCAGAAGTTGCAGAACATTCTGAGGTTCTTTCATAGGTTCAGAGATAAAGGATTGAGAGGAAATAACGTAATGGAAATATTCCATCTGTAGATAATTTAGCAGATCCCTGACCAAGTCCTAGTCACAGATTTTATGTGAGCATCACTTAGATTTGATAGAGATCAAATGCGAAAGTGATTGGCTTGAGTCCAAGTGGGAGATTGATGGATATAGGTGTCATCTAAGCCAATTATAAGGCACCTATTTCAATCTGGTTCACTAATTAATGGCATTAAATTCATTATGTAGATTGACATATTTATATTTGCGCATAATGAAGTCCATGAATATGTGCAACAATCATCAGATTATGATGAGATCATAATAATGAGACTGATGACTTATAAACACATATTCTTAATTGTTCCTAGTCGTAGGATGTTTGAGAAGGACATCAAACATCCGGTTAGACTAATACAGGTTATTCCAGCACATATGATGAGGGTGACTGACCTCGTTAGTTACCAGTGTGGAGACACAATGGTAAACCTGTAGGTGCTCAATGGGGAATGAGTTCACTGAACTGATCCGACATGAATCGCCGAATGGTAATTTACCTGACTGTCAATCGGCTTGATTCATCGTCACAGTAGCGTGGTTGATCCTTGGACTTGAGACACCAAAGACACCTTGTCGGTGGACTTCTGGACTTTGACCTTGACCTACGAATCCGTATCCACGGGATCTCTAATAGTCAAGGATCGGGTCCAGCGGAAGACCTTCGAAGGTGATTGTGTGTTCAATAAAGGATCGTTCGCTCTCAGGTAACTGGAGAGAGAATGCTCTAGAGTAGATCCGCAGGAGTCTCTGGCCAGAGCAGAAACAATATCAGAAAAGTGGTTTTCGGATATTGTAAAGCGGAGTCTGATTCAAGTGAGTTGACAATCTAGGGTTTGACAGTTGACCATATCCTAGGTTAACTCAAGAGCATCGTGCGAACGAAGGATTATAGCCACGTGGTAACTGCAGACGGACAGGTTCCATGAGTGGGTTGTTGAACCCCATTACCTTCCGGGATCATGCGGTGTTGCTTGGCACCCAACTTGATCAGAAGTCCGACCGAATTCACATGCGATGTCAATTCGGTTAAGTAATTAGTTAATATATAGATATTAATTATTTACAATAAGTCAATAACTAGTTATTGGACTTAACAGGCTGAAAACCGGACTGGTAAATGGGCCTAGAGGATCACACGCAATAAGATTCTCAGTCCGTGGTACATAAGTGGGATTTATATTAACTCGGGGACTTTTGTGAAAAGTCACGCCGACTTAATATATATACACGCTGTTGAGAAACCTTGGGCCAAGCTCCAGGATTTCCCTTGCTGGTCGTCACCCCCCCTTTCTCTCTCCCCCTCTGGGCATCCCGTTCGGCGTGCCAGAACAGCTTCCGTCTTCGCTGCGTGTGATTCCCGAAAGTCGGGAATTCCCGTCGGCGGGATTTCCGCAATCGTTGCAGCGACGGATCTTCAGCGAGCGAGCTGAAACGGACGAGGGATCGAGGACGAACCACCGCGGAGGATCGCGTGGATACCGCTGGAGGCCGGACGCTTGTGCGGCTTGCGGCATCCCCTCGACGGAACCAAAACGGAAACAGATTCGAATCTACGCACGATAATCAGATACCAACCCGGTTTTTCGGTTTACGTTTTTCGTTCCGAATCGGATCAGCGGGCATCGGGTGGGATTATTTTTGTTCTTCGTTTCCGCTGCGTTCTTCGCGTCCCGCCCGGATCCCAACACCAATAATCCCAGTGACTCCTCACTGGCCTGATTAATCAATTAATAACTCATATTAATTAATTAATCAATCGAATTAATGTCGCACATCGAATTCGATCGGGCCTCCGATCATGTTGGGTGCCAAGCAACACTACGTGATCCCGGAAGGTATTGGGGTTAAGTAACCCACTCTTGGAACCTTTCCGCCGATAGTTACCGCGTGGATTAATCCTTCATTCGTGCAATGCTCTCGAGTCAACTCAGGGTATGGTGTACTATCAAACCCTAACCGATCGACACACTTGGATCGGATGCTGCCATATAATATCGGAAAACTCCTTTTCCGATATTATCGTCCTGCCTTGGCCAGGGACTTCCGCGCATCCTTCCTAGAGTATTCTCTCGCTAAGTACCGAGAGCGAATGATTCCTTATTGACACTCACTTCCCTTCAACGGTATTATGTTGTACCCGATCCTTGGCTGTTTAGAATCCCATAGTTAGAGATTCATAAACCAAGGTCAAAGCATAGAAGTCCACCTACAAGGTGTCCTTGGTGTCTCAGGTCCAAGGACCATCCATGCAACTACGATGCTGGTTGATAGTAAGGTACTATACCATCCAGCGATTCATTCGGATCAATTCAGTGAACTCATTCTCTAATGAGCACCTATAGATTCGCCTTAGGACATCCACACAAGTGACTATGAGATCAGTCTCCCTTATCGTATGAGCAAGAGTAATCTGTACTTGTAAGGACTGAGGTTTCGGGTTCTGTTTTCGGGTCGGGTTCGGGCCGGATCCCCTGGTTTGGACCCTGTGGGGTCTTGAGATTTCTGACTGAATGGCGTCAGCACTGCTCGACGCCTTTCAAAAAGCGTCAGGTTGTGTGGACGCCATTTAGGTCTGCTGGTTGTTGTGCCACGTGTGCGCCACATGGGCGGGTTTCGGGCCGCGAGAGTACGGCCCCGGTCACATAGTCTGCACGGCGTCCAGGTTGGCCGACGCGATTCAAACTGTGACCTCTGCGATGTCAGGGTACGGCGCCAGAGCATTGTCAGTACGGCCTGTCCTGTCGTCTGAACGGCGTCCACGGTGGGCGACGCGTTTCAGACCGCTGTCAGTACGGCCGTCCTGTCAGACTGATAGGCGTCTGCCTCAATCGACGCGTTTTAGCTGGATTCAGATTGACCCCGCGAGCCTCCCCTTCTTTCCCTCATTCTCGCCTTCACTCTCTCTCTCCTCGCCCTCTCCGCCCCCTCCGACTCTCTTCTTCCCCTTCCCTTCCTCTTTTTCCTCTTCCAATCACTCCATAGCCTCCTTACCTCTCACCTCTACCTCCACCACCTCCTTCGCGGCGTTCCCTTCTCCGGACGGCGGCCGACGTCCCGGCGGAGTGGCGGCGTCCTCGAGGGTACCGGCGGCGGTCTGCGGTGCGGCGGGTCGGCGGCGAGGAGCTTGGAGGAGTTCAAGAACCGGTAGGGGGATGAACCTTGCATATGTTGCCCGTGTTTTCTTTGGCGTGACATGACGTGTTCAGGCTAGATTGAGCATGTTTAGGGGGGTTTTCTTGTGGGAATGGCTGTGCTTGTGATCGTGGATTCGTAGCATGCTTGTGATGGTTGAATTCCTCTCCCTCCCCTTCTTGTTTTGGGGCTTTTCGGGGTGTTTGGGGTTAAGGGAGAAACCCTCGGTTCGAACTAGGGAACCAGGCTTCTGGCGCTAAACGGCATCGTGCCTGGTCAACGCCTTTCAGAAGGGCGTCAGGGCAGTACGGCGTCTTTTAGGGCAAAAACCTCCCTGATTCGAGGTTTTACGAGTAGGGGTTCTGGCGCTAAATGACGTCATGGATGGACGACGCCTTTTGGAAGGACGTCGGGCCATCATGATGCCATTTAAGCAGGAGATCACCCCGAGTGAGGGTCTGTAAATCTGGAATTTCAGTGTGAATGGCTTCTGTGGACCTGGAAGCATTTAAATAGGCGACTTCCTATGACGACGCGTTTCACGGAATAATCTGGCTTTAATGAACCTGTTTGAGGAGCTTGAATGGCGTCGACCTCGGTCGACACGATTCAAGACAGAACTGCTTAACTCTGGTTATTTAACACATGTTTTACGGCGGGATGGTTCAAATGCATGCTTTGAGTTGTATACTGAGACTGAGGACTTCTGCGTGAATGGAATTACATCATCTGTGTGTGTGTGTGTGTGCTTATGCGATTAGGGATTCGGACTGACTGTGGTTTCCGATTGTCACCATGGGCCGGTGGGAGAAGGGCCATGGTGTCCGCGAGGCATTGTGCCGTACCGGTGGGAGAAGGGGTACGTGTTGTGATTTACCTTTGGCTGAGGAAAGCAGAACCACCTTGAGCCCGTCGGGCCGGAGTAGCTGGTGCGCTATTCGAGGGGTTGCTGCTTAGCCTCCGCGGGTCGGGGTTTCCCTGTTTGTCGTGGCAGCTTCCGGCGCGTTTCTTGCTGTGGAGCTGGTTGTGGTACTGTTGGAGTTGTTTTACCCCTGTAGCCACTGGGCCTGATGTGACCTTTGATCAAGGTTACGAGTGGTACCCTTAGCCCTTTGGCCTGACGCAGCCCGGGAGGTTAGGGTTGTGGGTAGTTCCTGTAGCTTCGGCTTGACGGGGGTTCGCCGGTCCCCAGGGCCCTCCTGAAGCGCTGAGGCCTAGCGTGGAGGCAATCCGGACGGTAGGACAGTAGTCTATACTGCTTGTGTGCACACGTAGCTGGCAGTGGCGGTACACTGGTTCCAGCTAGTCCTAGTTTGACTCACTGCCTCACCCTACAGTGCCCCGGAACACTGTAGGGGTGGACAGGCGTGAGCAGTGGTGGTAGTGTTGGGAGGCGACGTTTGACTTCGGTCGACAGTGTGGTTCAGTCGCTTCGTGGACTTTGGCTGTGAGACGTGACTCTGTGTTGGGTTCTTCGGGTTGCTTAGAATGGTTCTTGCTACACTGCTTATCGTACGTTTCATATCAGAGTTGGGTACTATGTTTACTGCTTTACTTAAATTGCCATATATTCCTGTTGTTACACTTGTGGGTGTGTGAGTGGGAGGCAGGGGATCGGATGATCCCTACTGAGCCCAATTCTGGTGTGGCTCACTCCATACGGTTTCAGGTGTGGACCTCGTGGCGACCGGAAGCATGGTGTCTTCTTGTTGTGCGGACCTGCAGCTGTCTTAGTTCCGGGGTATGCCCCGATGTTGTTGTACTTTCCTTCTGCCTGTACTTGTTTAATTTGTTGGACATGTAATTATTGTTGGACTGTATACGGACATTGTTATTTTCCTTCCTGCGCACTCGTTTACCTTTGTAGTCCGTGTGATTGTCATATTTAGCCTTGTTTAGCACTTACTCCTCCAGATGTGTTGTGTGAGATCCGGGCGTGAACCCGCAGTTAACGGGCCGACATCCATTTAGTGACCGGGTCTCCGGTCATAGGATGGCGGGTCGTTACAGTACTAGTCTTACCGGATATCCGATGTCCTTCTTTGATATCCTCCGACTATGAACTATTAAGAATATGTGTGTTTAAGTAATCAGTTTAACTTATGATCTCATTATAATCTGATCACTATCGCAAATATTTACGGACTTCTATAGGAGACGATGATAATACGAATTTACACATAATGAAATAATGTCATTATATTAATAAATGAGCGAGATTACAAAGTCATATTGCCTTGTAGGCCACCTAAGACTAACAATCTCTCAATTGGACTAATGCCAATCACCTTTATGCACTAAACCTATAGACTCTAGGTGACGCTCAAATACATTTTGAGCCAACGGCTTTGTCAGTAGATCTGCTACATTGTCGACAGATGGAACTCTTTCCACTACTACATATCCTCTGGATATGATCTCTCTGATGAGATGAAAGCACCTCATAATATGCTTCAATTTCTGATGAGACCGCGGCTCTTTCTCTTGTACAATAGCTCCATTGTTGTCGTACAACAATGGAACAGGTTCAGAGATGCTGGGAACTATGCTGAGGTCGGTGATGAATTTCTTTAACTACCCTACTTCCTTGGCAGCTTTAGCTGCAGTGATGTACTCAGTTTCAATCGTCGAATATGTAGTGGTTGTTTGCTTAGAACTCTTCCAGTAAACTTCGTCTCCGTTCAAAGTAAACACAAATCCAAATGTAGACTTGCTATCATCTGGATCTAACTAAAAACTCGAATGTTTCAAGTCACCTCCTCTATAGACAAGAAATATATCCTTAGTTCTTCTTAAGTACTTAAGGATACATTCCACTGCCTTCCAGTGCTTTTTGTTTGGATCAGCCTGAAATATGTACGTAACACTTAGAGCATATGCCACATCAGGCCGTGTACAGAGTATGGCATACATGACAGATCCTATGGCAAAAGCATAGGGTACTCTATCCATAAATGCCCTCTCATTAGGAGTCTTAGGAGACTACTCTTTTGAGAGATTAATTCTATGTCTCATTGGTATGAGACCTCTCTGGAAATTTTCCATGCCAAACCTTTTGACAATGGTATATATTTACAATGATTGGGCCATTCCAAGCATCCTCTTTGATCTATCTCTATTTATCCGTATTCCTAATACGTAGGATGCTTCTCCCAAATCCTTCTAAGAGAAGTTTTTCGACAACCAAATCTTCATTGATGACATCGTAATTACATCATTCCCAATGAGTAGTACGTCATCTATGTAAAGAACTAAGAAGGTGACTGCACTCTCATTGGTCTTCTTCTACACACAAGGCTCATCTTCATTCTTAATGAATTTGTAAGACTTGACAGCTTTGTCAAATCTTATGTTCCAGCTCCGGGAAGCTTGCTTCAACCAATAAATGGACCTCTGAAGCTTGCACACTCTATTTGGAAACTCCTTGGATGTGAAACCTTCAGGTTGTTTTATATACACCTCTTCCTCAACGTTACCATTGAGGAAGGCAGTCTTCACATCCATCTGCCAGATTTCGAAATCAAAGTGTGTAGCTATGGCAAGTAGAACTCTGATCGACTTTATCATGGCAACTAGTGAGTAAGTCTCGTCATAGTGAATTCCTTGCCTTTAACGATATCCCTTTGTCACCAATTTTGTCTTATAAGTGTCGATCCGTCCATCAGTACCGATCTTTCTCTTAAAGATCCACTTGCACCCAATTGGTACAATACCCTCGGGTAAGTCCTCCAAGTTCCAAATTTGGTTGGTGTACATGGACTGAATTTCTGAGTTCATGACTTCTCGCCATTTCCCGACTTCTGGCCCTTTTATGGCCTCCTAGTAGGATTTAGGATCATCCTCCTCGTTATATTCTACCTTAGACTCTCTTTCAGCAATATGTGCTACATATCGTTCGGGTAGTCTAGGTACTCTACCAGATCTACGAGGCTCATATGTGTGTACCTGAATAGATTCAGGAACTTATATCTCATCTGATGATTTTGCAGCTATTTAGGGATCTGGAACATCTTCCAGTACAAATTTTGGTGGGGACATCGAACAGCAGAAGAGCAGATATCGAGCACGTGCTACGTGGACGTCTTTGTGGCTTGTTGACGAGCTCCTTATCTAGGATCGAGTCTAGTTATGTATTTTATTTTAGTCTAGCCTTAAGGGCTATTGCTGTCATTTCCTACCCCTAGGACATGTTTGGTATTTCTTTGTTTTAATGAGGTCATTCTTGTCTTGACCAAGAGATGCCCTTCCCTATGTAAAGGGATCATCTCTTCCCTTGTAGGCATGCTAGAATGAATGAGAATTTGTGTTATTGTGTTCTCTCCCCTCCTCATAGTGTGAGAAGAGAGCTTGTCGCTCCACGGAGGTCGCCTGAGAGAGGTTCCGGCGAGTGGCCGTAGGTGTGAGGCCTGTGTTCGTGTCGTCCCTCCCGCCTTCGACCCACCACCACTGTAACGACCCGCCATCCTATGACCGGGGACCCGGTCACTAAATGGATGTCGGCCCATTAACTACGGGTTCACACCCGGATCTCACACAACACGTCTGGAGGAGTAAGTGCTAAACAGGACTAAATATAACAAACACACGGACCACAAGGTAAGCAAGTGCGCAGGAAGGAAAATAACAATGTCCGTATACAGTCCAACAATTAAATAAGTACAGGCAGAAGGAAGTACAACAACATCGGGGCATACCCCGGAACTAAGACAGCTGCTGGTCCGCACACCGAGAAGACACCACGCTTCCGCTCGCCTCGAGGTCCACACCTGAAACCGCAGGGAGTGAGCCACACCAGAAATGGGCTCAGTAGGGATCATCCGATCCCCTGCCTCCCACTCACACACCCACAAGTGTAACAACAGGAATATATGGCAATTAAAGTAAAGCAGTAAACACAACACCCAACTCTGATGTGAAACGCACGGTAAGCAGTGTAACAAGAACCACTCCAAGTAACCCGAAGAACTCAACAGAGACTCACGACTCACAGTCAAAGTCCACGAAGCGACTAAACCACACTGTCGACCGAAGTCGAACGTCGCCTCCCAACACTACCACCACTGCTCACGCCTGTCCACCCCTACAGCGTTCCGGGGCACTGTAGGGTGAGGCAGCGAGCTAAACTAGGACTAGCTGGACTCAGTGTACCGCCACTGCCAGCTACGTGTGCACACAAGCAGTCTAGACTACTGTCCTACCGTCCGGATTGCCTCCACGCTAGGCCTCAGCGCTTCAGGAGGGCCCTGGGGACCGGCGAACCCCCGTCAAGCCGAAGCTATAGGAACTACCCACAAACCCAACTCTCCCGGGCTGCGTCAGGCCAAGGGCTATAGGTACCACTCGTAACCTTGATCAAAGGTCACATCAGGCCCACTGGCTAATGGGTAAACCAACTCCCACCAGAAACACCACCAGCTCCACAGCAAGAAACACGCCAGAAGCTGTCACGACAACCAAGGGAAACCCCGACCCGCTGAGACCAACAGCAACCCCTCGGATAGCACACAGCTACTCCGGCCCGACGGGCTCAAGGTGGTTCTGCTTGTCTCAGCCAAGGGTGAAACACAACAAGTACGCCTCCTCACAGACACCATGACCCTTCTCCCATCAGCCCATGGTGACAAACGGAAACCACAGTCATCCCGAATCCATATTCGTACAGACACACACACATACACATTTAACATGCTGTAATTCCACTCACACATAAGTCCTCGATCACAGTGTACAACATAAAACATGCCTTAGAACTTTCACCGTGGAACACATGCTAAAAACCAGCAATATAGCACTTCTGGCTTGAATCGCGTCGACCGAGGTCGACGCCATTCAAGTCCCTCAGACAGGTTCAGTTAAACGTCATATTATTGCTTAAAACGCGTCCACCGATGAAGTCGCCATTTAAAACGCGTCTGGGTGTCCCGACGCCTTTCAATCCAGAAAACCAGATTTGCAGAACCCTTAAAGGGGGGCATTTCTTGCCTAAATGGCGTCATGATGGCCCGACGTCCTTCTAAAAGGCGTCGTCCATCCATGACGTCATTTAGCGCAGAACCCCTAACTCAGGAAACCTCACACAGGAAGGTTTCTGCGCTAAAACGCGTCGTGCTGACCGGACGTCTTTCGGAAAAGCGTCGACCCAGCCCGACGCCATTTAGCGCCATAAACCAGGTTTCCTGGTTCGCCCCGAGGGCTTCACCCTTGAACCCCGGGCACCCCGAAAATCCCAAAATGAAAGGGGGAAGAAGAGAAGCTCAACCACACAATCATGCTACGAATCCACGATCACAAACACCGTTATTCCCTCAAGGAAACCCCCTAAACATGCTCAATCTAGCCCCACACACGCCACATCACGCCGAAAGCAACGAGCACACATGCAAGGTTTCGTCCCCCTACCGGTTCTTGAACTCCTCCAAGCTCCTCGCCGCCGACCCGTCTCGCCCTACGCCGCCGCCGGTATCCTCGAGAACGCCGCCACTCCGCCGGGACGTCGGCCGCCGTCCGGAGAAGGGAACGCCGCGAGGAAGGTGGTGGAGGTAGAGGTGAGAGGTAGGGAAGCTATGGAGTAGTTGGAAGAGGAAGAAGAGGAAGGGAAGGGAGGAAGGAGGGCGGAGGGAGCGGAGGGGGTGAAGAGAGAGAGTGGAGAGGCGAAAATGAGGGAAAGAAGGGGAGGATCGCGGGGTCAACCAGAATTCCCCTAAAACGCGTCGATCGAGGCAGACGCCATTCAGTCTGACAGGACGGCCGTACCGACACCGGTCTGAAACGCGTCGCCCACCACGGACGCCGTTCAGATGACAAGACAGGCCGTACTGACAACGCTCTGACGTCGCACCCTGACACCGCAGGTGTCGCAGTCTGAAACGCGTCGACCGAGGTGGACGCCGTTCAGACAAATCTGACAGGGGCCGTACTCTCGCGGCCCGAAGCCCGCCCACGTGGGGCAACAACCAGCAGACCTAAATGGCGTCCACACAACCTGACGCCTTTTGAAAGGCGTCGAGCAGTGCTGACGCCATTCAGTCAGCAGTCACAAGACCCCCCACAGGGTCCAAACCAAGGGTTCCGACCCGAACCCGACCCGAAATCTCAGTCATTACAATCTCCCGCCCTTAAAAGAATTTCGTCCTCGAAATTTGCAACCGCTCAAAGCTCAACTCGGCTAACCTACACATGCCGACACACACAACAATCGATCTCACCAATCATACACACAAGGTTCCACATAATTAGCCAATCACATCACATCACATCAAGCTAACCAAGATTCTCAATTCTGACAAAAGCTGATAGATTAAAACATCCATACTTTAGCAAGGCCCAAATCACTAAACCGATTCCTCTGCCAACCCCAAAGACATACAAGTGCCACAACAGTTCACAACCACCTCAGAAAAGATAAGACAAGAGTGCTCTCCTAGCACAACCTCTCGGGCCTCCACAAGGAGACGCGACTCCAAACATACCTCGAACACTCACTAACCACTCGGTCCTTGACCTGCCTGGTTCTTCTGTGGACAATTCCTCGCGAGATGTCCCTTCCGACCACAAGCGAAACAGCTACCAGTGATCAACGGACATATCTTGTTGCCATGAAACCTGCCACAACGGGGACAACGATCCGTAGTGTCCTGCCTCGCCTCCTGCTGCCAGCCGTCCTCTGTCTCCATCTGCTGAACCGAACCATCCTCTTCCTCATAAGGTGCCTCCTGAAACTCGACCTCGAACGAACTCGAACCGCCTGCCGAGAAGGCCGCGGATCTATCCCTGCTAGGTTGCTTCTCTCGTGCTGAATGCTCCGATTCCCTTGCCGTGTGTTGGAATTGCATCTCCACTGCTGCCGCGCGTTGAACTGCTGACGCCAAATCTTCACAACAATGGGCCGCCACAAACTCCCTCAAACCGTGCCGAAGTCCATCCACGAATTTCTCCGTCCTCAGATCCTCACGCTCAGATATGTGTGGAGCAAACCTTCCCAGGGCCACAAATTTCATCTGATAGTCTAGAACTGACATATCACCCTGCACCAATTCCATAAACTCCCTTTCCTTGGCCCTGCGAACATGCCTCGGAAGGTACTGCCCACTAAACTCTCTCACAAAGCCTTCCCAAGGAATCTCTCTCAAAGATCTGTCTGGAAACAACAATCCCTTGGTGGTAACCCACCAATCGTACGCATCGCCCTTCAGCAAGTAAGTTGCCAACAAGGTCTTGTCACTCTCCGCACATTCTAGGACATCGAACACCTTCTCCACCTCCTTAACCCACTGCGCTGCTGCATCTGGAACAGGCTGACCCGTGAAAGAAGGGGGCTTCAGCTTCATGAACCGCTCCACCACCGTAGAATGGCCACCTCGGGAACTGGACCCCCCAGTTCCATCCCTCTGCTGATATCTAGCCATAGCCCCAATCATGGCTTCCATGAAATGATCCACATCATGCCCCACTGCTCCTGAACCACCACCATCCGCTCTCGCATCCCGAGCCACCGGAGCTCTCTGCTTCGGCGCCATCGCTGCCCCACAACGCATAAATCGAACCAAAACACGTCAAAACCTATCATTCTACACCAGCAGCCATCGCCTGTACCGACTTGTTCTTATTGTTGGACTATAATATCTAACCCAGTTTATCACATACTCGACCAGACTGAGCTCTGATACCATCTGTAACGACCCGCCATCCTATGACCGGGGACCCGGTCACTAAATGGATGTCGGCCCATTAACTACGGGTTCACACCCAGATCTCACACAACACGTCTGGAGGAGTAAGTGCTAAACAGGACTAAATATAACAAACACACGGACCACAAGGTAAGCAAGTGCGCAGGAAGGAAAATAACAATGTCCGTATACAGTCCAACAATAATTACATGTCCAACAATTAAATAAGTACAGACAGAAGGAAGTACAACAACATCGGGGCATACCCCGGAACTAAGACAGCTGCTGGTCCGCACACCGAGAAGACACCACGCTTCCGCTCGCCTCGAGGTCCACACCTGAAACCGCAGGGAGTGAGCCACACCAGAAATGGGCTCAGTAGGGATCATCCGATCCCCTGCCTCCCACTCACACACCCACAAGTGTAACAACAGGAATATATGGCAATTAAAGTAAAGCAGTAAACACAACACCCAACTCTGATGTGAAACGCACGGTAAGCAGTGTAACAAGAACCACTCCAAGTAACCCGAAGAACTCAACAGAGAGTCACGACTCACAGTCAAAGTCCACGAAGCGACTAAACCACACTGTCGACCGAAGTCGAACGTCGCCTCCCAACACTACCACCACTGCTCACGCCTGTCCACCCCTACATCGTTCCGGGGCACTGTAGGGTGAGGCAGCGAGCTAAACTAGGACTAGCTGGACTCAGTGTACCGCCACTGCCAGCTACGTGTGCACACAAGCAGTCTAGACTACTGTCCTACCATCCGGATTGCCTCCACGCTAGGCCTCAGCGCTTCAGGAGGGCCCTGGGGACCGACGAACCCCCGTCAAGCCGAAGCTATAGGAACTACCCACAAACCCAACTCTCCCGGGCTGCGTCAGGCCAAGGGCTATAGGTACCACTCGTAACCTTGATCAAAGGTCACATCAGGCCCACTGGCTAATGGGTAAACCAACTCCCACCAGAAACACCACCAGCTCCACAGCAAGAAACACGCCAGAAGCTGTCACGACAACCAAGGGAAACCCCGACCCGCTGAGACCAACAGCAACCCCTCGGATAGCACACAGCTACTCCGGCCCGACGGGCTCAAGGTGGTTCTGCTTGTCTCAGCCAAGGGTGAAACACAACAAGTACCCCTCCTCACAGACACCATGGCCCTTCTCCCATCAGCCCATGGTGACAAACGGAAACCACAGTCATCCCGAATCCATATTCGTACAGACACACACACATACACATTTAACATGCTGTAATTCCACTCACACATAAGTCCTCGATCACAGTGTACAACATAAAACATGCCTTAAAACTTTCACCGTGGAACACATGCTAAAAACCAGCAATATAGCACTTCTGGCTTGAATCGCGTCGACCGAGGTCGACGCCATTCAAGTCCCTCAGACAGGTTCAGTTAAACGTCAGATTATTGCTTAAAACGCGTCCACCGATGAAGTCGCCATTTAAAATGCGTCTGGGTGTCCCGACGCCTTTCAATCCAGAAAACCAGATTTGCAGAACCCTTAAAGGGGGGCATTTCTTGCCTAAATGGCGTCATGATGGCCCGACGTCCTTCTAAAAGGCGTCGTCCATCCATGACGTCATTTAGCGCAGAACCCCTAACTCAGGAAACCTCACACAGGAAGGTTTCTGCGCTAAAACGCGTCGTGCTGACCGGACGTCTTTCGGAAAAGCGTCGACCCAGCCCGACGCCATTTAGCGCCATAAACCAGGTTTCCTGGTTCGCCCCGAGGGCTTCACCCTTGAACCCCGGGCACCCCGAAAATCCCAAAATGAAAGGGGGAAGAAGAGAAGCTCAACCACACAATCATGCTACGAATCCACGATCACAAACACCGTTATTCCCTCAAGGAAACCCCCTAAACATGCTCAATCTAGCCCCACACACGCCACATCACGCCGAAAGCAACGAGCACACATGCAAGGTTTCGTCCCCCTACCGGTTCTTGAACTCCTCCAAGCTCCTCGCCGCCGACCCGTCTCGCCCCACGCCGCCGCCGGTATCCTCGAGAACGCCGCCACTCCGCCGGGACGTCGGCCGCCGTCCGGAGAAGGGAACGCCGCGAGGAAGGTGGTGGAGGTAGAGGTGGAGGTAGAGGTGAGAGGTAGGGAAGCTATCGAGGCAGACGCCATTCAGTCTGACAGGACGGCCGTACCGACACCGGTCTGAAACGCGTCGCCCACCACGGACGCCGTTCAGATGACAAGACAGGCCGTACTGACAACGCTCTGGCGTCGCACCCTGACACCGCAGGTGTCGCAGTCTGAAACGCGTCGACCGAGGTGGACGCCGTTCAGACAAATCTGACAGGGGCCGTACTCTCGCGGCCCGAAACCCGCCCACGTGGCGCAACAACCAGCAGACCTAAATGGCGTCCACACAACCTGACGCCTTTTGAAAGGCGTCGAGCAGTGCTGACGCCATTCAGTCAGCAGTCACAAGACCCCCCACAGGGTCCAAACCAAGGGTTCCGACCCGAACCCGACCCGAAATCTCAGTCATTACAACCACACTGACGTTTCGCGTCAAATTTGGTATCAGAGCGGGCCTTGAGAACGTCCTCACGGCCTCAAAATTATCGCCTCCGCTGCTTGCCACCGTCGCACCTCACCTTGGCTCATCACCCTACCACAGCAGTTGCCAGCAATGTAGGATCTCGGGCTGTCACCAACAGCCGCGGACATCAACTCAAACGTCTGTGCCGTGTAGTCGCGATCCACCTCTGCCTTCCTATCCTTCCTCCTAAGCCACTAGAGACTAAAGAGCCGAGCCACCACCTTGTCAACCTTGACGGCTTCGTCATCCGCTTCAGCTAACCCCACACTAGCGGCCACCTCCAGCCATCCGTCAATGTCGGGAGGCCTTGCAGTGGCCCACTCAGCTCGGCCTATCCACCGTTTTAGACGTGTGACCACAGGGAAGCCCTCCTATTCATCCGCCACCTTTTCTCCCTCCTCACCATCCCTCTCTCTCCTTTATTGCCCATCTCTCCACCACTTCTCACTTATCGCCGAGGCTAGCGTTGGGAGGTGACGTTAGCAGCGGCCATGAAGAGCCACTAGGATGGGCCCAGAGTCTCCAGCTTCCACTATCCCCAACGACGATAGTGGCGATACTGAAGGCCGAGTAAGAGGAAGAGGGGGACTGCCAGTAAGCGTGACGTGCCCGACCAGTAGCACGGCAACAGACGGTCTCCTCTGCTTCCTCGCTCCAATGCGACCACGGCGGCACTAGGCCCACCATCCAACGATCCTAATCGGCGCCATTGTGCGATCCCGATGCCCCACACACCCTAAGAGTCATCGGTCACCATCGTTCTTCACTCCCGGTGAGGCCTGTCACCGGCACCACCTTTTTCTCTCGCTCTCTCTCCAGCAAAGGCCAGCAACAGTGGTCATTGACGTCGAGGGGCCGGGGGCCACCACTGGCCTCCGCACGTCCGCTCATTCCCCGTCTGGGATCGCCGCTGAACCCTGCGGGCACCGGCCGGCCAAACCCTCCAGTTGCCCGTGCCATTGCAGCAATCGCCCTTCTCTTCCAGACAACAACGGCAGCCTGCCTAGAGGAGGGGCTGATCCCTGGCGCATTGAGCCCGTCCCAAGTATGCTTCTGATGCCGCCTAGCGCATGCATGCACGCCAGGTCCGCTGCCTAGGGGGACTCCCACACGCCAAGGCTGCTACACAAGGCGCCCCCATGCATCAACAACCTTTTCTACAGGTGGCAGAGATCCTGAAGCTTCTCTTTGGACCTTGCAGGCTTCCAAACAGATCTTTGTTAGGCTTTTGAGGAGGCCTGATTTGGTCATCACGTAGACAAGCTTTCTAGGAGATTTGCAAGATATTTTATAGTTTATTCTCCCTGCGTGGAGAATTGTGATTGATTTGTCCTCTTGCATGGGGAATATAATTATGGCATGTAAATTATTATTTATTTCCCATCCTGTGTGAGGTGTAAAGCGGTTGTACACAGGTACTGAAGCAACACCAACACTGCGTGGGTGTTCCACGCATCCTTGCTCGCCCTTGTCTCCAGTCGGAGTCGGTCTTATAGACCGGATAGCTGAACTCTGCTCCAATATTATATGTTCCTTTAGTATTTGCATCAATTGTGTAGCGCCAAAGTGAGAGAGCGTTCCACCACACTCAGTGATTATTGTTGTGGTGGTGAGAGAATGTCTATGAAACCCAGCGCTCCAATTAGCGCAAGGTCGGCACGCCAAGTGTGGACAAGCCTTACATCTGTCGGTAGCTCCACAGCTACCCCGATTCGTCCCACGCACTTAGTGGGCTGATGCAGCGGGTGCTCAACACCCTTCACCACTACAAGTTCACATCTTGAGCTTCTTCTTGACTAAGTGAGGCCGTCAATCTTGCATCTAATTTGCTTGCTACAAGTCTTGGATCTCCGCACCTTACTAATCTATCAAGCCTTGCATGTCAGCCCGTAGAGAGAACTCGTCCCATTTCGCGTCTCGGCACAACCCCGTCAGGGATCCTGCACTTATAGACACCATAGAGACCCTCTTGGGCAAATCGTTCCAAGACATCACAGATCAATTTGGGTGATTAACCCAACACATGGGCGAGAAACTCATTGCCTCGGGAGAGTCTATGAGAGTCATGGTAGGACGAGTGCATAATCTAGAGAATCCCCTAGATAGACCCCAAGAGGCGGAGGAACGTGCGGGAGTGCGTGATCACCTAGATAACCGCCAAGGAGAGCCAGTTAGGGCCCCCAACCCACCCTAGGGTTAGGAGGATGTCCTTGACCACTAGCCCAATCGAGCGCCTCCGGAGCGAGCGCCGCGTAGGAGAGTAGAGTTTGACGATGGGTTAGCCCAAGAACGATATCCCGACCAACGTCGGGATGGGATGGGTATCCATGGCCGTGGACAAAATCATGTACCATGCGATAGAGTTCCTCGAAGCTATGGTGAGTATGACGAATACGACCCATTCCCCGACGCAGCACGGGTACGAGGGGACGCCTACGGCTATAAGGAGGGACCGCGCACCCTTTGCGAGAGGCCCCCGTTATTATTTTGATGAACATGAATGGGTTCCCGACCCATACAGGGTTCGAGGGGATGAGCCTTACTGTGAGCGAGACCCCGGATGCTTTGAGAGAGTCCCTCAGGGGTATAGTGGCATGGGTGAGAGAGGCAAACATGATATCCCCAACCCACCACGGGTTAGGAATGCCAATGAGCGTGGCCGAGAGCATGGACCGTTTGATAGATGGCCTAGGGATTACCCCGACATTGATGATCACATCCTCCAAAGTGTGAGGGTAGATGCTCCGACTTTTGATGGTACCCTAGACCCCAAGGCCTATCTTGACTGGGAGGCGGGGATGAGCCAATACTTTACCTGGTATACCATGAGTGAAGAGAGGAAGGTGAGCCTTGCTTCTATGAGGCTTGTGGGTAGAGCCAAAACCTTCAGGTTGTATCATATACACCTCTTCCTCAAGGTTACCATTGAGGAAGGCAATCTTCACACCCATCTGCCAGATTTTGAAATCAAAGTGTACAGCTATGGCGAGTAGAACTCTGATCGACTTTATCATGACAACTTGTGAGTAAGTCTCGTCATAGTGAATTCCTTGCCTTTGACGATATCCCTTTGTCACCAATTTTGTCTTATAAGTGTCGATCTGTCCATCAGCACCGATCTTTCTCTTAAAGATCCACTTGCACCCAATTGGTACAATACCCTCGGGCAAGTCCTCCAAGTTCCAAACTTGGTTGGTGTACATGGACTGGATTTTTGAGTTCATGGCTTCTCGCCATTTCCCGGCTTTTGGGCCTTCTATGGCCTCCTAGTAGGACTTAGGATCATCCTCCTCATTATATTCTACCTTAGACTCTCTTTCAGCGATATGTCCCACATATCGTTCGGGTAGTCTAGGTACTCTACCAGATCTACGAGGCTCATATGTGTGTACCTAAATAGATTCAGGAACTGGTATCTCATCCGATGATTTTGCAGCTGTTTAGAGATTTGGAACCTCTTCCAATACAATTTTTGGTGGGGACATCGAACAGCAGAAGAGTAGACATCGAGCACGTGCTACGCAGACATCTTTGTGGCTTGGTGACGAGCTCCTTATCTAAGATCGAGTCTACTTATGTATTTTATTTTAGTCTAGCCTTAAAGGCTATTGCTGTCATTTCCTACCCCTAGGACATGTTTGGTATTTCTTTGTTTTAATGAGGTCATTCTTGTCTTGACCAAGAGATGCCGTTCCCTATATAATGGGATCATCTCTTCCCTTGTAGGCATGCTAGAATGAATGAGAATTTGTGTTATTCTGTTCTCTCCCCTCCTCATAGTGTGAGATGAGAGCCCGTCCCTCCACGCAGGTCGCCTGAGAGAGGTTCCGGCGAGAGGCCGTAGGTGTGAGGCCCGTGTTCGTGTCGTCCCTCCCGCCTTCGACCCACCACCACGCCGACGTTTCGCGTCAAATTTGGTATCAGAGCGGGCCTTGAGGATGTCCTTACAGCCTAGAAATCCTCGCCTCCGCGCTTCCCATCGTCGCACCTCACCTTATCTTATCACCCTACCACAGCAGTTGCCAGCAACGTAGGATCTCGGGCTATCACCAACAGCCGCGGACATCAACTCAAACGTCTATGCTGTGTGGTCGCGATCCACCTCTGCCTTCCTATCCTTCCTCCCACGCCGCTGGAGACTAATGAACCGAGCCACCACCTTGTCAACCTGGATGGTTTGTCATCTGCTTTAGCTAACCCCACACTAGCGGCCACCTCCATCCATCCGCCAATGTCGAGAGGCCCTGCAGTGGCCCGCTCAGCACCGCCTATCCACCGTTTTAGACGTGTGACCACAGGGAAGCCCTCCTATTCATCCGCCACCTTTTCTCCCTTCTCACCATCCCTCTCTCTCCTTTATCGCCCATCTCTCCACCACTTCTCACTTATCACCGAGGCTAGCGTTGGGAGGTGACGTTAGCAGCTGCCATGAAGAGCCACTTGGACGGGCCCAGAGTCTCCGGCTTCCACTATCCCCAGCAACGATAGTGGCGATACTGAAGGCCGAGTAAGAGGAAGAGCGGGACTGCCAGTAACCGTGACCTGCCCGACCAGTAGCACAGCAACAGACGGTCTCCTCCGCTTCCTCGCTTGACCGCGACCACGGCGGCACTAGGCCCACCATCCAGCGATCCTAATCGGCGCCATTGTGCGATCCCGGTGCCCCACACTCCCCAAGAGTCATCGGTCACCATCCTTCTTCACTCCCGAAGAGGCCTGTCACCGGCACCACCTTTTTCTCTCGCTCTCTCTCCAGCAAAGGCCAGCAACCATGGTCATTGACGTCGAGGGGCCTAGGGCCACCGCTGGCCTCCGCGCGTCCGCTCGTTCCCCGTTTGGGATCTCTGCTGAACCCTGCGGGCACCGGCCGGCCAAACCCCTTCGGTTCCCTGTGCCATTGCAGCGGTCGCCCTTCTCTTCTAGACAACAACGGTGACCTGCGACTTTGTCAGCTCCTCCGCGGTGCCCAATCCGCCGGCCGATGACCCCTATGCCAGCCACAGTCGCCGGCAGCCACAGCCTGTTCGTTCCCCGTCTGGGATTGCCTTTCGCACGTGAAGAAGAAGGGCGGAGCACGGCGACATCGTCGCCTGTGCCCCTCACGAACGCGGCATGTTAGCCGCGTACCTCGCCCCTCCCGTCTCTGTGAGCCCACCTAGAGGAGGGGCTGATCCCCGGTGCATTGAGCCCCTCCCAAGTATGCCTCAGTTGCCGCCTAGCGCATGCATGCACGCCAGGTCCGCTGCCTAGGGGGACTCCCACACGCCATGGCCGCTACACAAGGTGCCCCCATGCATCAACAACCTTTTCTACAGGCGGTAGAGATCTTGAAGCTTCTCTTTGCACCTTGCAGGCTTCCAAACAGATCTTGGCTAGGCTTTTGAGGAGGCCTGATTTGGTCATCACGTGGACAAGTTTTCTATGAGATTTGCAAGATATTTTATAGTTTATTCTCCCAACGTCGAGAATTGTGATTGATTTGTCCTCTTGCATGGGGAATAGAATTATGGCATGCAAATTATTATTTATTTCCCCTCCATCGTGAGGTGTAAAGCAATTGTACACAGGTACTAAAGCAACACTGAAATTGCGTGGGTGTTCCGCGCATCCCTACTCGCCCTTGTCTCCAGTCGGAGTTGGTCTTGCAGGCCGGCTAGGTAAGTGCTGAACTCTGCTCCAATATTCTATGTTCCGTTAGTATTTGCATCAATTGCGTAGCGCCAAAGTGAGAGAGAGTTCCACCACACTGAGTGATTATTGTTGTAGTGGTGAGAGAATGTCTATGAAACCCAGCGCTCCAATTAGCGCAAGGTCGGCACACCAAGTGTGGACAAGCCTTACATCTGTCAATAGCTCCACAGCTACCCAGATTCGTCCCACGCACTTAGTGGGCTGATGCCGCGGGTGCTCAACACCCTTCACCACTATGAGTTCACGTCTTGAGCTTCTTGTTCACTCGGTGAGGCCGTCAATCTTGCATCTAATTTGCTTTCTACAAGTCTAGGATCTCCGCACCTTGCTAATCTATCAAGCCTTGCATGTCAGCCTGTAGAGAGCACTCGTCCCGTTTCACATCTCGGCACAAGCCCGTCATGGATCCTGCACTTATAGACACCATAGTGACCCTCTTGGGCAAATCTTTGCAAGACATCACCGATCAATTTGGACGATTAACCCAACACATGGACGAGAAACTCATTGCCTTGGGAGAGTCCGTGAGAGTCATGGTAGGACGAGTGGATAATATAGAGAATCCCCTAGATAGACCCCAAAAGGCGAGGAATGTGCAGGAGTTCGTGATCACCTAGATAACCGCCAAGGAGAGCCAGTTAGGGCCCCCAACCCACCCCAGGGTTAGGAGGATGTCCTTGACCACGAGCCCAATCACGTGCCTCCGAAGCGAGGGCCGTGCAGGAGAGTAGAGTTTGACGATGGGTTAGCCCAAGAACGATATCCCGACCAACGTCGGGATGGGATGGGTGTGCATGGCCGTGGACAAAATCATGTACCATGCGATAGAGTTCCCTGAGGCTATGGTGAGTATGACGAATACGACCCATTCCCCGACCCACCACGGGTACGAGGGGACACCTACGGCCATAGGAGGGACCGCGTACCCTTTGTGAGAGGCCCCCGTTATTATTTTGATGAACATGAACGGGTTCCCGACCGTTACAAGGTTCGAGGGGATGAGCCTTACCGTGAGCGAGACCCCAGACACTTTGAGAGAGTCCCTTAGGGGTATAGGGGCATGGGTGGGAGAGGCGAACATGATATCCCCAACCCACCACGGGTTAGGAAAGCCTATGAGCGTGGCCGAGAACGTGGACCATTTGATAGATGGCCTAGGGATTACCCCGACATTGATGATCACATCCTCCGAAGTGTGAGGGTAGATGCTCCGACTTTTGATGGTACCCTAGACCCCAAGGCCTATCTTGACTGGGAGGCGGGGATGAGCCAGTACTTTACCTGGTATACCATGAGTGAAGAGAGGAAGGTGAGCCTTGCTTCTATGAGGCTTGTGGGTCGAGCCAAAACCTACTGGCTCAACGTGGAGCATCTTCGTGCTGCAAGGCGGCTGAGACCTATCTCGACATGGGAGGAGATGAGAGAGAACTTGCAGGAGAAATATGTGCCTCCATCTTATGAGCAGCGCCTCCTAGACCAGTGGCAGAGGTTCACTCAAGACAGCCGGACGATGTCTGAGTACATAGCCAAATTTAATGACTATTGTCTCAGGTGTGGCGTTGGCGAAGATAGTAGGGTCACCTTATCGAGGTTTCGGGCAGGGTTGTATGAGAGCATCCAACGTGAGCTATTCCTACGAGAGGTGATCACACTTGAACATGCCTATCAGATTGCTTTAGATGTAGAACGGTTTCAAAAGCCCACTAGGCCCCCCATTTTTCGGCAACCCAACTCCCGAGGGGCTACCAATCGCCCCATGCATTTCCCTGAGCAGTTCGGAACTACCCCCGTCACTTCTGCAAGGGTCTCTACTGCCACCACCCCAAGTCCTCCCTCACCCCTACCTCCGACCACCCCAACTCAGGCTTCCACCATACCACGGGCTGAGAGGAGAGATGATAGAGGGACAGGATTAGCTAGTAGGGATAGCCAACAAGCAGGGAGCTCTCATAATTACCGCTTTCGGTGTCATGGGGTTGGCCACTATTTTACTTAGTGTCCCACCAAGGCCCTGCTAATTGAGCCCTCCACTCATGAAGAAGAGGAGAACTACATACCTGACCCAGCCTTAGCTGAGGAATTTGAGGAGAATGGTGCCACCCTAGGGTGTGTGTATAAGGGGTACGCCAGAGTCGAGGGCTTTGTGGACTCACACAGGGACACTAGGCTTGGTGTGGCGAGATGCATTCTCACACAAACCAAAGAGGAGGACTGGCGTCGAACCTCCATCTTCCACACCTACACTAGCATAGCCGACCGACCATGCAAGATCATAATTGATAGTGGAAGTTGTATCAATGCAATTTCCACTGATTGTGTCTCACGTTTAGGCCTGGATCCTGAGACTCACCCTGAGCCATATCAAGTCTCGTAGATTAATGCCTCATCATTACCCTTCAGGACCCGCTGCCTGGTACCCCTTGAGTTTCAATCCTATCAGAAGCCGATTTGGTGTGATGTCCTTCCCATAGAAGTAGGAAGCATCATCTTGGGTAGGCCATGGATCTATGATGAGGATGCTACCCTACTTGGCAAGGCCAACATTTGTGTCTTCAAACATAATGGCAGGAAGATTCTCTTGCATCCCTCCCCACCTAAGATCCCCGCCAATGGAGAGATCCCATCTCGGGAAAATTCACCTTCCAAACCATCACTTAGCTCCTCCCCACTCGTTGCTTCCCCATCCAACCCACCCAACCAAGAACTGGCCACAAAGTCAAAAGCGAGGGTATCCCTTCATATAATCAAGGCAAGTGCATTTAAGGGCGAGGTTATCGAGGGAGCCCCGGTTTGGGCTGTCGTCATGAGTAATCCATCTGAAGGTTACTCCACTCCACGAGTTGAGGAAGTGGAAACCGTCTTGCACAGGTATCATGATGTCTTTCCTGAGGATCTTCCAGCAGCCCATGCGTGACATACAACACACTGTTGATTTCTTCCCTAGGTCCACCTTGCCCAACCTGCCTCACTATCGTTTAAATCCCACTGAGCACGCGGAACTATAGAGGTAGGTCGAGGAGCTCATTGGGAAGGGTTTTTTGCGAATCAGCACCAGCCCTTGTGCTGTGCCAGCCCTCCTAACCCCCAAAAAGGATGGCACCTGGCGGATGTGTGTTGACAGCCGCGCCATCAATAGAATCACTGTGAAATATAGGTTCCCCATTCCCTGACTTGACGACATGCTTGACATGATGGTAGGAGCCACCATCTTCTCCAAGATTGACCTAAAGAGTGGATACCATCAAGTCCGCATCCAGTCAGGGGATGAGTGGAAGACTGCTTTTAAGACCAAGGATGGTCTTTACAAGTGGCTCGTCATGCCTTTTGGGCTATCAAATGCCCCCAGCACCTTCATGAGGCTGATGACTCAGATCCTCCGACCCTTCATGGGCTCCTTTGTTGTTGTCTACTTCGATGACATTCTCATTTACAGAAGGACCAAGGAGGACCACTTGGGCCACCTCTGTCAGGTTTGCGAAGTGCTGAGAAAAGAGAGCTTGTATGCAAATCCTAAGAAGTGTGCATTTTTTACTGATAAAGTAACCTTCTTAGGCTTCATAGTATCACGTAGGGGAGTTTCCGCCGACCCTGAAAAGGTCAAGGCGATCATTGAGTGGCCCCAGCCTATAAGCATCCATGATGTTCGCAGTTTCCATAGACTAGCATCTTTCTATAGGCAATTCATTAGGGGATTCAACACTGTGATGGCCCCAATTATGGATTGCATCTGGAAGGAACCTTTTGGGAGGACGAAGGCCACTTCCAAAGCCTTCACAGAGGTCAAGAATCGAATCACTCAAGCCCCCATACTTCTCCTCCCCAATTTCTCCAAAGTCTTTAAGGTCTCTTGTGACGCCTCTGGGGTCGGTATAGGAGGAGTGTTAAGTCAAGAACGGCACCCTGTGGCATATTTCAGCGAGAAGCGAACTGATGCTAAACTGAAATATTCAGCTTATGATAAAGAGTTCTATGCCGTGGTCCAGGCTCTTCGCTATTGGCGGCATTATTTGTTGCCGCAGGAATTTGTCTTGTACTCCGATCATGAGGCACTCTGATTCCTCAGTTCCCAAAAAAAGCTGAATCCCAAGCATGGTCGATGGGTAGAGTTCTTGCAGGCCTACACTTTTGTGTTGAAGCACAAGGCGAGAGTCGAGAATAAGGTTGCAGATGCCGTCAGTCAACGAGTATCCCTTCTTTCCATCATGAGTGTTGAGGTGACTGGGTTTGATAAACTTATGGAATCGTATGAGGGATGTCCTGATTTTGGAGAGATCTATACCACGCTTAAAGTTGGATCCTCTAGGGGTACGAGTGAGTATCTCCTGCAGAATGGATACTTATTTAGAGGTTAGCAGCTTTGTGTGCCACGCACCTCCGTTCGCGAATTTTTAATTTGGGAGGTACATGTGGGCGGTCTAGGTGGGCACTTTGGTCGAAACAAAACCATTGAGGTCGTTGAAAGCCGATTCTATTGGCCAAGCCTAAAGCGCGATGTTGCTCGTTTAGTGGCCCAGTGCCGTACTTGCGCCACTGCCAAGCAAAAACGCCAGAACACTAGCCTCTACACTCCCCTTCCTGTCCTTGATCGTCCTTGGTAGGACGTGAGTATGGATTTTGTGCTTGGCCTACCACGGAGCCCTCGTAAGCATGACTCCATCTTCGTAGTGGTTGATCGGTTCTCGAAAATGGCCCACTTCATCCCTTGCTCCAAAACTTCAAATGCATCTAGGGTGGCTTGTCTTTTCTTTGATGAGGTTTTCCGTTTACATGGTCTTCCCAAGAACATAGTCTCAGATAGGGATGTGAGATTTATCAGCTACTTTTGGAAGACCCTTTGGCACCGAGTAGGCACCCTACTCAAGTTTTCTACTGCCTATCACCCTCAAACTGAGGGCCAAACCTAGGTGGTCAACAGAAGCCTAGGGAACCTTTTGAGGTGCTTAGTAGGGGAGCACACAGGGACATGGGACTCAATCTTTCCCCGAGCTGAGTTCGCCTATAATAGTTCAGTCAATAGGACCATCAGGATGAGCCCTTTTGAAGTCGTGCATGGATACAATCCCAACCAGCCTGTGGATCTCATTCCCCTTCCCTTGCATGCTCACATCTCCGAGTTGGCTGAGTCATTTGCCCAACATATTCAGGACCTACACAAGCATATTAGCAAGCAAATTGATGAGAGCAACTAGCTCTACAAAAGATTGGCTGATGCTCATAGACGAGTGCAGGAATTTCAGGAGGGTGACCTTGTCATGGTCAGGATGCGGCCTGAACGATTCCCCTCAGGGGTCGTTAAAAAGTTGCAAGCCTACGGTGCTGGCCTATTCCGGATCCTAAAAAGGATCGGGTCGAATGCTTATGTTGTGGACTTACCGACAGACTATAGGATCAGTCCCACATTTAACGTGGCAGACCTTGTAGCTTACAAGGAGCCCACAGTAATTCCTAGTGATCCATTTGGACCTTTGCTATCCATTGACAGCGACCCCCCTACGGAGTGTCCACCAGCCCCACCCCCTGCACGGCCGAGCATATTGAGTGCATACTAGATGAGCAGGTAATCACCACCAGGAGTATGGAGTATCAGCACTTCCTTGTCCGCTGGCGAGATCGGCCACCATCCGAAGACACGTGGATCAGCCGAGAGGACTTACAACTCCTCGATCCAGACCTTCTTGAGCGCTACCAGAGCGGCGTACTCGACGGGGTTGAGTTCCCAGCACCCCGAGAGAGTTGGTGGGGACACTGAACAGTAGAAGAGCAGACATCGAGCACGTGCTACGTAGACGTCTTTGTGGCTTTGCTATGAGCTCCTTATCTAGGATCGAGTCTAGTTATGTGTTTTATTTTAGTCTAGCCCTAAGGGCTATTGCTGTCATTTCCCATCCCTAGGACATGTTTGGTATTTCTTTGTTTTAATGAGGTCATTCTTGTCTTGACCAAGAGATGTCCTTCCCTATATAAAGGCGTCATCTCTTCCCTTGTAGGCATGCTAGAGTGAATGAGAATTTTTGTTATTGTGTTCTCTCCCCTCCTCATAGTGTGTGAGATGAGAGCTTGTCCCTCCACGGAGGTCGCCTGAGAGAGGTTCCGGCGAGAGGCCGTGGGCGTGAGGGCCGTGTTTGTGTCATCCCTCCCGCCTTCGACCCACCACCACGCCGACGTTCTGCGTCAATTTTACTCCCACTGTCCTCCTGAAAAATATATTCTTCTTCCAGGAAAACAACTTTACTGGCGACAAACACCTTTTGTTCACAAGGATGGTAGAAATAGTATCCAAAAGTCTCCTTTGCATATCCCACAAACCTATATTTATCAGTTCGTGATTCCAGCTTATCTGGATCATGCCTCTTTACATGAGCAGGACAACCCCAGACTTTAACATATTTAAATTCTGGTTTCCTACCTTTCCATATCTCATATGGAGTAGAGGTTACAGACTTGTTGAGTACTCTGTTTAGTAGGTATGCTGCTGACTCTAGAGCATACCCCTAGAGGGACACTGGTAAACTCGAAAAACTCATCATGGATCGCACCATGTCCAACAAGGTGTGATTCCTCCTTTCAGATACACCATTCATCTACGGTGTATATGGAGGGGTCAGTTGAGAAAGGATACTATTATCCTTTAAGAATTGTTTGAAATCAGTACTCAAGTATTCTCCTCTTCGATCTGATCGAAGAAGTTTAATACTCTTTCCTAACTGCTTCTCTACCACATTCTCGAACTCCCTAAACTTCTCAAACGCTTCTGACTTGTACTTCATTAAGTACACATAGCTAAATCTTAAGAACTCGTCGGTGAACATGATGAAGTATGAGAAGCCACCTTTGGCTTAGGTGGACATAGGACCACATACATCTGAATGTATTAATCTCAGAGCGTCCTTGGCACGTTCTCCATGTCCAATAAATGGAGATTTCGCCATCTTTCCCATAAGGCAGGACTTACATGTCGCAAACGATTCATAATCGAATGCATTTAAATAACCATGTTTGTGCAACTTTTGCAGCCTGCTTTCACCAATGTGTCCAAATCTACAATGCAACATGTAGGCTTGGTTCACACAATTCTTGCTCTTCTTCAGAGCCTTATCAATGTGAAGAAAGATATAGACCATTGACTAAAGATGCTAAAGCTATTGATTTATTACCATAATAAATCGAACAACTTCTATTCTCAATAGACAACCTATATCCTATCTTGTCCAAACAAGATACTGATATGATGTTCTTTATTATGCTAGGAACATAATAACAATCTTCTAATGATAGGGCATCTCCCGATGGAAGATTGAGGTTTGTTGTCCCGACAGTAACCGACGCAACTTTTTCGCCGTTTCTTAGCCTCAATTCCACCTCGCCTTTCTTCAGCTTGCGCTTACTTGTTAGCATCTACTCATCATAGCAGATATGAGAAGCACATCCAGTATCTAATACCCAAGATGTGAGATCAACTAACAAGTTGATATCTCTCATATAGATATCTGAAGCTTCTGATAGCTTCACTTTTCTATGAGCTTTATCGCTGAGGAACTCCTTGCAGTTCCTCTTCTAGTGACCATTCTGCTTATAGTAGAAGCAATCACCCTTTACTATTCCTTTACCTTTGTCCTTCGATCTTTTATTCTACGCGATCATCTCACCCTCAGGGGCATCTAATGCCTATTTAACAGGAGGATCAGCTCCAAAGACGTAGGTATTGCAGTTAGATCTGAAGACACTCTTCAGGTTTTTGAGCCAATTCGAGTAGTTTAGGCTAGTCAAAAGATTAGCATCAAGTGTACCACGGAGAGGTTTATTCGACGACATATTTCCCTACAGGAGATAAGTAATCTATTTAGCAGATGTTCAATTATTAAATTTAAAACATAATATGGACTTTTCATCAAGTTTTATCTCCCAATAATTTTTGACGGACTGTATAACCCTCAACTATACAGAACGGGAGACGCCGACAGTCTCCCAGTGGGGATCAGAATCTCAATGACTTGCAGTATAACCTTGTGGATAGCACAAAAAAGCTGTAAAACAATCAAAGAGCACCCATCTCATGGAACTTGCAACTCTTTACAATATCTGATCATAGCTTCGATCCCTAGAGATTTAATGACCATGTGGATAGCACAACAAGCCACTAATTCTGGTCTAAGCTAACCATCGTTGCGAGACGAGCATAGATTTGCTTGCAGCCCTTGTGGATAGCATAACAAAACTACATAGTTCCTCTACCCCGATCAAATAGGTATTTAATGCCATAGCCACAGTCTCTCCTCACAATCAAACAGGCCTTGTGGTAGTACAACAAATCTACCTAAAGTAGTTTGAATCCTATGACTATAACGATGGTGGACCACGCGATAAGTTCTTAACTACTCATGTTATGGCTTAGAATTTAGACGAAGGTATTTAGATAACTTTTATCTTGGTCTCTCCTAAGTGATAATATATGAATATATGGTATATATTTAATAAATATTATACCTGACTTGGTTCATAATTAAAAAAAAAAAACATTACATCTCATACATGTTTACTGTGGTCATGGATAGCAAAGTAGTTTGACTGGAGCCAACTGTCAAACGCATACAAAATCTAATATAACATTTACATTAGATAACCTGTAAACTCAAAAGGCAAAGAATCTCTATCTTTCTGCCTTCTTGGTAGCAGTTATGGATCGTCTTCGCTCCTTCCTCGGTTCCCTCGATCAAATTACAATAATTCTAGAATTACATGTAAGTTGAAGAAGGCCTTATGGCGAGTACAAGAGAGAGGGAGGTACAAGCACATCGGAGTATGAGGGAGGGAGAGGTACATAGACCTCTATTTATTAACAATTAATAAATATCCATAATTCAAACATCCACGATCCACTCAATCTATTCATCACATGAATAATTTAAATAATGCATATCTATGACCACAGTGTGTTTTAAACCATTCCAGACATGATAAGTACATCACATGACTTAAACACAAGACTTTTTAAAATAAATAACTTTGACTTTCAAAAAGCTAGGTTCCAATCAAAAATTGGTATTTAAATTTTGAAAAATTCTTTTAATTAACTTAACATGCAATTAAATCAAATTTAAAAGCATAAAACACACATCACAAGTTCACACACTCCAAATTAATAAATTCTAGATTATTCTATGCAAATTAGAATATTTCTAATAATTAAAACAATCTAACATTTTGATTAATTAATATTAATAATCTAACATTTTGACTATTAATAATTAATTACTAATCTAACTCTTAGATTAGTCCTCGAAAGTTAATTATTAAATTTAACACTGAAGTTATTAATTAAGTCTAATTGATTATTAACTACTAATCTAACTCTTAGATTAGTTAATTAATGTTAATTATTAATTTAACTCTTAGACAAATAATTAACACTAATTAGTTAATAACTTTTAATCTAACTCTTATATTAGTCAATTTAGAATTAATCATTAACTTAACAATTAAATTAACAATTAACTCTAATTAACCAAAAAGTATTATTCTAACTCTTAGATTAAAAAAAATAAAAATTAATGTTAATCATTAATTTACTCTTAAAGTAATAATTAACATTAATTATTAACGAATGATTACTAATTTAACACTTAAATTAGTCATTTAAATTAATTATTAATTTAACACTTAAATTAATAACTAACTCTAATTAATTAACAATTAGATGATTTAATAATTAATAATCTAACTCTTAGACTAAAATTTATTAAACACCAATTTAACTCGTAAATTAATTAAATTAAGATTAATTATTAATTTAACACTTAAACTAATAATTAGCCCTAATTAATTAACATCTAATTATTAATTAAAATGATTCAAAATCATAAATAAGCCCCATTAAATAAAATTTGAATAATAATTTTAACTTCAAAACAATTTTAAATTTTCAAATTAAAATCCAATTCGTTTTATATTTTAATGGGCATGTGGTTTAAGGGTTTAATAGGGGGAACTGGGCTCAACCCATTTGCTGAGCCTAGGCTTGGCAGAGGCTCGAACTATAGTGTGCTAGGGTTTGAGCCCCTGGCTCAGGGTGTCCAAGCCCGGTCAGGGGGCCCCTGGCCGGCCTGTCCAGCCGATCGAACCGGCTCAGGGGGGTGCCCCCCCCCCCCCCCATCATCCCCAACCCGACGCCGAGAAACCCTAGACCCTACACCGGTTGCAGGCGGCGAGATGGCCGTTTTGCAGGCCGCCCAGTGGCTGACGGCCGGCGATGGCCCCGGCGCCTGCTGGGCCTCGGTGGCGCCCCCCAATGTAGCAGCCCGAGCCCCAAAAGCTCCTTCTATTTTATGGTTTTCTTTTTCTTGTTATTTCAAAACTAAAAAGAGTAAGAAAACCCCCCCATCTCCGATGGGTTCTCGTCGGTGGCGTTGATGCCCAGTGGTGACCGGCAACCTCCTTTGGAGGATTTGGGACGTCGGCTCACCTCCCCAACATTTGGGAAACCTGAACAAAGCCGCAATTAAACCCCGTTCTTCATCACATGAAGAACTCCAAAAATTCCCAAAAATAATTTTAATTTTATGCAAAAATAAGCCATCAAATAGCAGCAATCATGTCATGATTATTAACTTCACATAAAATTAAAACGATGCATGGAATAATATCATGAAAAAATAATTCGGAGACCGAAACGAGACGAGAAACAGTGGAATCTAGCTCTGATAACATTGTTGGGTTCTCGGGTTTCTCCAGATCGCTCATGCAGGAGAATATAAAATTAAATCAGCGATCCATTTCCCGTTTTGAAAATACTTAAATTGGAAATACTGTAATAGGACATTACCGCGCGCGGATTATAATCCACGACCGATTGGCTTCGTCGATGTGACACCGCTAGTCGCGCAAGTGCTCGACCTCTAACGAAGTCCATGTGATCCTCCTCGCAGTGGATATCCTTACGGTTCCTCATTCTTCACAGCCCACGAAGCCTCCGCCATTCGCCGCAACGATCGCCGCAACGTGCGGACGATTTCTAGTCGGACAGGAGTCGGGGAAGTGGTAGAGCAGACTCGGAGAGCAGATCCGGCCTGGGGTGCCAGAGAGAGAGAGGAAGAGAGGAGGGGGTGGCTAGGGTTGAGCAACAGCTTGGCCTGCTCAGCCTGTTAGCTACATTGTATATTAACTGCGCGTTTTTCATAAAAACCCCCAGTTTATATAAAACCACTTTATTATCCATCGCCTTGAGAATCATTTGCGTGTGACCCTCTAGGCCAAATAACCAGTCTGGTTATGGCCCAATAAGTCCAGTGACTCCTCACTGGTCTGATTAATCAACTAATAACTCATATTAATAAATTAATCAATCGAATCAATGTCGCACATCAAATTCGATCGGGCCTCCGATCACATTGGGTGCCAAGCAACACTGCGTAAACCCGGAACATATCGAGTTAAGTAACCTACTCTTGAAACCTTTCTGCCGACAGTTACCACGCCGATATAATCCTTCATTTGTACAATGCTCTCGAGTCAACTCATTCGTAAATACTTAAAGGATAATGGTATCCTTTCTCAGCTTACACCTCCTTATACAACTCAGATGAATGGTGTATTAGAAAGGAGAAATCGCACATTAATGGAGATGGTGTGATCAATGATGAGCATGTCCAAATTACCAGTATCCTTATGGGGATATGCACTTAGCTCGGCTATGTATATCCTGAACAAGGTACCCAGCAAATCTGTTGAAATCACACCATATGAGATATGGAATGAAAAAAAACCAGACCTTAAACATATTAAAGTCTGGGGATGTCCTGCTTATGTTAAAAGACATGACGCAGATAAGCAGGAATCCAGAACTGACAAATACAAATTTGTAGGATATCCAAAGGAAACTTATAGATATTACTTTTATCATCCTGGTGAACAAAAGGTATTTGTAGCTAGAAGAGCTGTCTTTCTAGAAGAAGATTATATTCTCCAGAAAGACAGCGGGAGTAAAATAACCTTGGAAGAAATTCCAAACCCACAAATTGGTAATAGTTCATCTGATGAACTGTCAGTTTCTGAATATGTTCAAATAAGTACACAAGAAACTCGTAGGTCAGAAAAAGTACTTAAACCACCAGAAAGATATGTGGGACATACTAATTTGGATGGTTCTAAGATACTCTATAATGAGGATGATGATCATAAGACTTACAAGGAGGCCATTTAAAGTCCAGAGGCCGGGAAATGGCGAGAAGCCATGAATTCTGAGATTCAATCCATACACATCAACCAAGTTTGGAACTTAGTTGACATGCTCAAAGGTATAATACCTATCGGCTGTAAGTGGATTTTTAAAAGAAAGATCGGTGTAGATGGACGAATAGAGACTTATAAGACAAGACTAGTGGCGAAAGGGTAACGTCAGAAGGCAAGGAATTGACTATGACGAGACGTTCTCACCCGTTGCCAGGATTAAGTCTATCAGAATTCTTCTCGCCATTACTGCATGCCATGACTACGAAATCTGGCAGATAGATGTGAAGACAACCTTCCTCAATGGGAATCTTGAGGAAGAGGTGTATATGAGACAACTGGAGGGCTTCACATCAAAGCAATCTCCATAAATGGTATGCAAGTTGCAAAGGTCCATTTATGGATTGAAGCAAGCATTATATGGCTGGAACATAAGGTTTGATAAGCCAATCAAATCTTATGGCTTCATTAAGAATGAAGATGAGCGTTGTGTGTACAAGAAAAATAGTGGGAGCGCAATCACATTCCTGGTCCTTTACATTGACGACATCCTACTCATAGAGAATGATGTAGGGATGATATCATCAGTAAAGATCTGACTATCTAAGAACTTCTCCATGAAGGATTTGGGAGAAGCATCTTACATATTGGAAATATGGATCTATAGAGATAGATCAAAGAAGATGCTTGCCTTAACCCAATCCATGTACATAGAAATTATTGTCAAAAGGTTTGGCATGGAAAATTCCAAGAGAAGTCTCATACCGATGAGACATGGAATTTATCTATCCAAAGGTCAGTCTCCCAAGACTTCTAAGGAGAGGGCAATGATGGATAAGATTCCCTATGCTTCAACCATAGGTTCCATCATGTATGCCATGCTATGTACAAGACCTGATGTAGCATATGTTCTAAGCATTACAAGCAGACATCAGGTATGTAAGGATTGAGGTTTCGGATCCAGTTATCAGGTCAGTTTTGGGGTCGGATCTCTTGGTTTGGGCCTTTGTGGGGCTGGGGCTTGTATTAATTCTCGCATTGAGAGTTCAAACGACGTCTAGTGAGGTGGACGCATTTTAGGTTGTGCCACGTGGGCGCCACGTGGGCGTGTTTTGGGCCGCGGGAGAATGGCCCCGGTCTTATCGTCTAAACGGCATCTTGAATGGACGATGCCATTCAGAGTACGGCCCTGGCATGTCAGCATATGACCCGTCTTGTCGTTTGAATGACGTCGACCTTGGATGACACATTTTAGTTAGTTTCGGTTTGACCCCGCGAATCCTTCCTCCTTTCCCTCATTCTCTCCATCTCTCTCTCTCTCCTCCCTCTCCCCTCCGATTCCGATCCATTCGGCGCCCCCTCCCCTTCTCCTTCCTTCCCTCTCTCCATTCCTCCTCTCCCTCCACTCCATCAACCTCCTAACTTCCAGCACTACCACCACCATTTCCTCTGCGGCGCATTTCTCTCTGGACGGCGGCCGACGTCTTGGTGGAGTGACGGCGTCCACGGCAGTACCGACGGCGGCTTGTAGTGTGGCGGTTCGGCGGCTTGGAGCTCGGAGGAGTTCAAGTAACCGGTAGGGTGACGATCCTTGCAATGTTTTGTTTAAAACCATGTTTTCCTACTTTCAAGCATGTTTAGGGGATTTTCGGGGTGAAAATACTTATACCACAAAATTAGGATTGGTGGATTTTTATCGGGTAATTAGGTTCTCCTCCTACTCCTCTATTTTATGGCGTTTTTGTGCCATTTGGGGGAGAAGATCCCACTTTGAGAATTGGGGGGAGGCAGAGGGAGAACCTGTCTATAGGGGTTAAATGACGCGATTTATCCTAGATAACAGACTCTGTCTCTAGATTGAATAGTGTCCATGGACAACGACACCATTAAAACGGCGACCCCCGTGAATGACACGTTTTAGTTCGGATCACCCCGAGGGCTAATTTTGTTTCTGTCGTGATTAGGAGACTAGGAACAACGACGCCCTTTAAAAGATGACTGCCCTTCACGACGCGTTTTAGGCCATCTTTTGAGGCCAGTTTTCGCATGAACCAGTTTAGGGGTCTTGATTGACGTCGGCCTTGGGCGACGCAATTCAAGACAGAATCTCATTAAAGTATGAAATTAGCATGTGTTTACATTGTTAGATAGTTGGATAAATGCATATTTGAAAATATACTCGAGGACGATGATTTCTACATGATCGGATCGCACCATGTTGCGTTTTGTGTGGTCGTGGGCCTAGAGTGACAGCTGTCAGCGCTTAGGCACCTTGTGTCGGTATGGGAGTGACACGGCGCCAGTGTGGGAGTGGTGGGGTGACGCCTAGAGAGAGGGTCACCTAGTGTACCCCAGGGTATAGCTAGTACTAGTGTGGGAGTGGTACATTCGGAGTGTCACTCGTGCTGGGGGAAGCAGAACCACCTTGAGCCAGGTCAGGCCGGAGTAGCCAGTGCGCTATCCGAGGGGTTGCTGTTTGGTCTCAGCGGGTCGGTGTTTTCCGTGTTTGGCCGTGTGACTTGTGTATTTAGCGGAGACGCTCGTTGTGGACTCTATGGTAGGGTGGTTTCAGAGTCGTGCATGTCACTGTTATGAATGCATGTGTTTTATATCGAAATCTGGGAGTTGTATTTACTGCTTTATTTAGTTAAATTGCCTATATTTGTGCATTGCACTTGTAGGTTTTTGAGTGGGTGGTGGGGATCGAAGGATCCCTATTGAGTCTTTTTCAATGAGACTCACCCCCTGCGATTTTCAGGTGAGGGTTCCAGGCAAGCGTAGCGAGGAGAGTGTTGCCTTGGGTTGCGCGCTAGTAGCCGCTGTTCCGAGGTATGCCCCGATGTAGTTGTTATTTTCTTCTCTTACTTGTATGCTTAATTAGTTCTTTTCTGTTGGAATATGTAATTAATTGCTGAGTCAAGTCGAATTGTAATAATTTTTAATTTCTGCACTTCTTTCACAATTTGATGTGGTGTGGATGTCTAGCTTAGTTTATCATTTATTTCGCAGACTTATCGAGATCCTGGTTTGGCGCCAAATTTAATGATTTGGTACCCATTTAGTAATCGGATCCCCGATTGTAGGGTGGCGGGTCGTTACAGTTGTTATTAGAGCATTCGGTCTGGAAAATAGATAAGCAACTAGGTTAAATATTGTAATTACGGCAAATAATTACATTATCCCGTACAGGCACGGCGGTAGTGTAGGTTTTGGGATTCTTATTAGAATTTTTCGATTTTTTTTATTGTAGGCAATTTGATGGCTCCTAGGAAGAGAGTGCTAGTTATTAAGGAATGGGGTGATGCTCCTTGTGGATCTGAGGCCGGTAGGCCGAATATGGACTATTTCATGGAGGCTATGATGGACGCGATGACTAGATATTAGACTCAAGACCCTAGTGAGAGTTTTAGTACTTGGGGAGGGCCTTCAGCTGCTCTGGAGAGATTCCTTAAGCTGAAGCCACCTCATTTTACCGGTCCATATTCGGCCTACCGGCCTCAGATCCATAGATTGATACCATAGATTGTACGGAGTTGGATAAGACTTTTGATACCATAGATTGTACGGCAGTTGAGAGGACTCCGTTGGCTACCTTCATGTTGAAGGATGATGCCTACGACTGGTGGACCACTTTGAAGAGTTTGTCATATACGGATAGGAATCTCAGGGAGATTCCATGAGAGACATTTGTGAAGGAATTCAATGCGCAGTACTTCTCTAGGCATGTCCAAAAGGCCAAGGAGAGGGAATTTATGGAGTTGACTCAAAGAAGCATGACAGTGCTTGAGTACCAGATGAAGTTTGTTTCGCTTGGGAGGTTTGAGCCCTTTATTTCAGGAGACGAAGAGCATCGGACTGAGAGATTTGTGGATGGACTGAGGTCCAATTTGAGGAGTTTCGTGGCGTCCCACTGTTGTACGAACTTGGCATCGGCGGTTAGGTGTGCTGCGGCAATAGAGGCACAGCATGATCAGTCGGCTCGAGAGAGGGGACTGACTACTCAGGGGCTAGCTTATGGCAAGGGAGGGATAGCAGCAGCAGCACCTTCGTTCGGATCAGGATCGTCTTCACTCGGCTCTAGATTCAAGAGGTTCTTTCAAGGCGGTGGTGGCAGCAGCGGTAGTAGTAGACCCAGGAAGAGCCAGCAGAGCCAGTCGGTATCCAGTGCTCAGCAGGAGACAGTTCAGAGGCTTCCAACAGCCTGTCGTTATTGTGGTGGTACTCATAGAGGGACTCAATGTCCTGCATTTTCTAGGAAGTATTACACTTGTGGCCAGTAGGGCCATTTGGCGAGGTATTGCCCACAGGGGCATAGTCAGGGGTAGGGACCAGGTGATCAGAAGAAGCCGAGGAAGGAGGCTCGTGCGTCCAACTTGGTGGAAGGTACGCTTTCTGTCCTTGAGAAATCTGCGCATGTGTTGATTGATTCGAGTGCTTCGCATTCTTTTATTTCTGAGTAGTTCGTAGATATTCTTTCTGCACCCGTTGATGAGTTATCTGACGGACTGATGGTTGAGATTCCTTCTGAGGATTTCATGTTGTCTTATAATTGTTTGAGTGAAGTTCCCTTGATCATTGAGGGTCATTAGTTACCTACCCAGTTATTTGTGCTTGCTATTCGTGACTTTGATGTCATCTTGGGCATGGACTGGTTAGAGGCTTATTATGCCAAGGTGGACTGCCACAGGAAGAAGGTGCATTTCTCATTTCGGGCATCCCGACCTTCTACTTCCAAGATGTTAGGCTCTCTTTTCGTGGTATTCTTATTTCTGCTTTTAAGGCCCAGAGGTAGCTTGTTGGTGGCTGTGAGGCTTTCCTTGCCTCTGTTGTTATAGCTGGAGTGAGTAGTGGTTCCAATCCTTGGGAGGTGCCTGTAGTTTGTGACTTTGTTGATCTGTGGAAAGTTGCCAGGCCTTCCTCCTCAGCAGAAGGTTGAGTTCACTATTGAGCTTGCACAAGGTACGACGTCCTTATCTAAAACCCTGTATCGGATGGCTCCAGCCGAACTCGCTGAGTTGAAAGCGTAGTTGCAGGAACTGCTGGATAAGGGTTTTATCCGTCCCAGTACTTCTCCGTAGGGTGCTCTAGTTCTGTTTGTTAAGAAGAAGGATGGTTCATTGAGGTTGTGCATTGATTATAGACAGCTGAACCAGGTAACGATAAAGAACAAGTACCCACTTCCGAGGATCGATGATATGATGGATCAGTTGCAGTCTGCGAAGGTGTTTTCGAAGATTGATTTAAGGTCAAGGTATTATCAGATGAGGATCCATGAGATTGATGTGAGTAAGACAACTTTTAGGACTCGGTATGGACATTATGAGTTTTTGGTTATGCCTTTTGGCTTGACTAATGCTCCAACGATTTTTATGGATTTGATGAACTGGGTCTTCAGGGCCTACCTGGATCAGTTTGTGGTGGTTTTTGTAGATGATATTTTGGTATATTCTTCTTCTAAGGAAGAGCATGCCACTCATCTTCAGGTGGTGTTGCAGGTTCTGAAAGAGTACTAACTCTATGCCAAGTTTAGCAAGTGTGAATTTTGGCTAGATGAGGTGCAATTCTTGGGGCTTGTCATTTATGGAGATGGCATTGCAGCGGATCCAGCCAAGATTGAGGAAGTGATGGATTGGGGCAGACCGACAATAGTAACTGAGATCAGGAGCTTCCTGTGGTTAGCAGGGTTTTACAGACTGTTCGTCCAGGATTTTTCTTCGATAGCGACCCCCTTGTCAAGGTTGGCTCGTAAGGGAGTTCGTTTCGTGTGGACCGAGGAGTGTAAGCGGAGCATCATTGAGTTGAAGACTCATCTTACTTTGGCTCTAGTTTTGGTGCTTCCATCAGGTTCCGGTGGATTCGTGGTTTACTCGGATGTATCTCGTCAAGGTTTTGGTGCGGTTCTGATGCAGTATGGTAAGGTTGTGGCCTATGCTTCTAGGCAGTTGAAGAAGCATAAGGAGAACTATCCCACTCATGATTTAGACTTGGCAGCTGTATTATTTGCACTAAAGATCTGGCGGCACTATTTATATGGAGAGAAGTTTCGGGTTTTTACCGATCACAAGAGCCTGAAGTATGTATTCACGCAGAAGGATCTAAACTTGAGGCAGTGCAGGCGGATGGAGTTTATCAAGGATTATGATTTCGACCTTTCCTATCATCCGGGAAAGGCAAACGTGGTGGCAAACGCCTTAAGTCGGAAGATGGTCGTATCACATCTTATGGTTTAAGAATGGAGGTTATTTGAGCAAGTTGTGGAATCTTCCTTTAGGATTCAGCGAGAGGCTAATAGAGCCATGTTGGCCAGCTCGACTGTGAGGCCAACAGTGTACCATGCAGTGATCGAGGCTCAGAGGGCAGATGCAGAGCTGTCGCAGATTCTCCAGGTATCAAAGGTAGAGTTGTGGGATGATGGCACGGTTAGATTTAGAGGCAGACTCTATGTTCCAACTGAGAAAGAGGTGCGCATGAGTGTCCTAGATGAGGCGCACCGTTCTAGATATGTAGTGCATCCCAGAATGACTAAGATGTATCATTGTTTGGGGAGGCACTTTTGGTGGCCTGGTATGAAGAAGGACGTGGCTGATTATGTAGTGAGGTGCCTGACTTGTCAGCATGTTAAGGTAGAACACCAGAGACGAGGAGGATTGTTGCAGCCGTTACCGATCTCGGAATGGAAATGGGAACACGTGACTATGGACTTTGTGATGGGATTACCTGTGTCCCCTGGTAGAAGAGATGCGATCTGGGTCATTGTTGATCAATTGACCAAGTCAGCACACTTTCCGGCTATTAGGAAGGACTGGTCAGTCGGTAAGTTGGCTAAGTTGTTTGTGGATCGGATCATCTCTCTGCACGGGGTGTCCTTATCCATCGTGTCAGACCGGGATCTGAGATTTACTTCTAGGTTCTGGAAGAGTTTTCAGAAGGCCTTGGGTACGCAGTTAGCCTTTAGCTTGACTTATCATCCTGAGACTGATGGGCAGTTGGAGAGGACCATTTAGACACTGGAGGATATGCTCAGGGCATGTTGCCTAGATTGGGGAGGTACTTGGGAGCAGCACTTGTCTACAGTAGAGTTTGTGTACAACGACAGTTATCATTCTAGTATCGGCATGGTGCCATATGACGTATTATATGGGCGGCCGTGTCAATCTCCTATGAATTGGTCTGAGATTCGCGAAAGATAGATAGCAGGGCCAGAGTTAGTACAACAGTGTGCTGAGGTTGCTAGAGTGGTGCAGTAGAGGTTGACTACAACTCAAAGCACGCAGAAGAGTTATGCAGATATCTGTAGGAGACCGCTTGAGTTTGAGGTTGGGGACCACGTGTTTCTCCGAGTCTCACCCTCCAAGGGTGTGATGAGATTCGGGAAGCGAAGTAAGCTTAATTCGCGATATGTTGGGCCTTTTCCCATTCTTGCTCGAATTGGGGAAACGGTGTATCAGCTAGCCTTGCCGCCCAGTCTTGCAGGAGTGCACGATGTGTTCCATGTTTCCTCGCTGAGGAAATATGTTTAGGATCCATCTCATGTTTTGGACTTTTCAGAGTTGGAAGTTGCCGAAGACTTGTCCTTTATGGAATTTCCAGTGCGTATTGAGGATCGCAGGTAACAGGTTCACCGAAACATGATTGTTCCTCTAGTAAAGGTGATTTGGCAGCATCGCTCCGGAGGCAAGGCGACCTGGGAGCGCGAGGATGAGATGCGGGAACAGTTTCTCTACCTTCTCTCGTAATTTCTTCTTTTTACCTGTGCAATCTTATTATTGTATAATAGTAATTTCGGGGACAAAATTCTTTTAAGGGGGGGAGAATGTAAGGATTGACGTTTCGGATCCAGTTATCGGGTTAGTTTCGGGGTCAGATCCCTTGGTTAGTTTAGTTAGTTTCGGGGAGAAGATCTGTAACGACCCGCCATCCTATGACCGGAGACCCGGTCACTAAATGGATGTCGGCCCATTAACTGCGGGTTCACACCCGGATCTCACACAACACGTCTGGAGGAGTAAGCGCTAAACAAGGCTAAATATAACAATCACACGGACTACAAAGGTAAGCAAGTGCGCAGGAAGGAAAATAACAATGTCCGTATACAGTCCAACAATAATTACATGGTCCAACAAATTAAATAAGTACAGGCAGAAGGAAAGTACAACAACATCGGGGCACACCCCGAAACTGAGACAGCTGCTGGTCCGCACACCAAGAAGGCACCACACGCCTCCACACGCCGCGAGGTCCACACCTGAAACCGCAGGGAGTGAGCCACACCATAATTGGGCTCAGTAGGGATCATCCGATCCCCAGCCTCCCACTCACACACCCACAAGTGCAACAACAGGGATATATGGCAATTAAGTAAAGCAATAAACATAGCACCCAACTCTGATATGAAACGTACGATAAGCAGTGTAGCAAGAACATTTCTAAACAACCCGAAGAACCCGACACAGAGTCACGTCTCATAGCCAAAGTCCACGAAGCGACTGAACCACACTGTCGACCGAAGTCAAACGTCGCCTCCCAACACTACCACCACTACTCACGCCTGTCCACCCCTACAGTGTTCTGGGGCACTGTAGGGTGAGGCAGTGAGTCAAACTAGGACTAGCTGGGACCAGTGTACCGCCACTGCCCAGCTACATGTGCACACAAGCAGTCTAGACTACTGTCCTACCGACCGGATTGCCTCCACGCTAGGCCTCAGCGCTTCAGGATGGCCGTGGGGACCGGCGAACCCCCATCAAGCCGAAGCGACAGGAACTACCCACAACCCTAACCTCCCGGGCTGCGTCAGACCAAAGGGCTAAGGGTACCACTCGTAACCTTGATCAAAGGTCACATCAGGCCTAGTGGCTACCGGGGTAAAACAACTCCAACAGTACCACAACCAGCTCCACAGCAAGAAACGCGCCGGAAGCTGCCACGACAAACAGGGAAACCCCGACCCGCTGAGGCCAAGCAGCAACCCCTCGGATAGCGCACCAGCTACTCCGGCCCGACGGGCTCAAGGTGGTTCTTCTTACCTCAGCCAAAGGTAAAACACGACATGTACCACTCCTCCCACCGGTACGGCACAATGCCTCACAGACACCATGACCCTGTCCCCATCGGTCCATGGTGACAAACGTAAACCACAGTTATTCCAATCCACAATCGCTTAAGCACATACACACATATAACATGATGTAATTCCATTCACGCAGAAGTCCTCAGTCTCAGTGTACAACGTAAAGCATGCATTTGAATCGTCCCACAGTAAAACACATGATAAAACCAGGAATTATACAGTTCTGTCTTGAATCGCGTCGACCGAGGTCGACGCCATTCAAGCCCCTAAGACAGGTTCATTAAAAGCTAGATTATTCCTTGAAACGCGTCGTCATAGGGAGTCGCCCTTTAAAACGCGTCCAAGTCCACGGACGCCATTCACATCGAAATTCCAGATTTACAGACCCTCACTCGGGGTGATTTCCTGCCTAAATGGCGTCATGATGGCCCGACGTCCTTTCGAAAGGCGTCGTCCATCCATGACGTCATTTAGCACCAGAACCCCTAACTCGCGAAACCTCGAACATGGAGGTTTCTGCCCTAAAATGCGTCGTACTGCCCTGACGTCCTTCTAAAAGGCGTCGACCAGGCACGACGCCGTTTAGCGCCAGAAACCTGGTTCCTTGGTTCGATCCGAGGGTTTCTCCCTTAACCCCAAACACCCCGAAAAATGCCCCAAAACAGAAGGGGGAGGAAAAGGAATTCAACCACCACAAGCATGCTACAAATCCACGTTCACGAGCACGGTCATTCCCACAAGAAAACCCCCTAATCATGCTCATTCTACCCCAAAACACATCATGCCACGCCAAGGAAAATCATGAGCAACACATGCAAGGTTCGTCCCCCTACCGGTTCTTGAACTCCTCCAAGCTTCGTGCCGCCGACCCGCCGCACCGCAGACCGCCGCCGGTACCCTCGAGGACGCCGCCACTCCGCCGGGACGTCGGCCGCCGTCCGGAGAATGGAACGCCGCGAAGGAGGTGGTGGAGGTAGAGGTGAGAGGTAAGGTGGCTATGGAGTGATGGAAGAGGAAGAAGAGGAAGGGAAGGGAGGAAGGAGGGCGGAGGGAGCGAAGAGGGCGAAGAGAGAGAGGGTGAAGGCGAAAGTGAGGGAAAGAAGGGGAGGCTCGCGGGGTCAATCTGAATCTAAGTAAAACGCGTCGATCGAGGCAGACGCCAATCAGTCTGACAGGACGGCCGTACTGACAGTGGTCTGAAACGCGTCGCTCACCGCAGACGCCGTTCAGACGACAGGACAGGCCGTACTGACAACGCTCTGGCGCCGCACACTGACATCGCAGGTGTCGCAGTCTGAATCGCGTCGACCAACCTGGACGCCGTTCAGACGATGTGACAGGGGCTGTACTCTCGCGGCCCGAAACCCGCCCGCGTGGTGCACACGTGGCACAACAGAAAACGGACCTAAATGGCATCTACATAGACAGACGTCTTTTGAAAGACGTCGAGCAGTGCAGACGTCATTCAGTCGGAAATCTCAAGACTCCTCGGGGTCCAAACCAGGGAATCCGGCCCGAACCCGACCCAAATACTGAACCCGAAATCTCAGTCCTTACAAGATCCCACTTTGAGAATTGGGGGGAGGCGTAGGGAGAACCTGTTTATGAGGGTTAAATGGCGTCTGGGACAGCGACGTCATTTAAAAGGCGGCTTCCACCCACGACGCGATTTATCGCAGATAACAGACTCTGTCTCTGGATTAAATAGCGTCCAGGGACAGCGAAGCCATTCAAACGGCGACCCTCGTGCACGACGCGTTTTAGTTCGGATCACTCCGAGGCCTGATTCTATTTCTGGCGTGATTAGGCGACTAGGAACAGCGACGCCTTTTAAAAGATGACTACCCTTCACGACGCGTTTTAGGCCATCTTCTGAGGCCAGTTTTCGCATGAACTAGTTTAGGGGTCTTGAATGACATCGGCCTAGGGCGACGCGATTCAAGACAGAATCTCATTAAAGCATGCAATTAACATGTGTTTACATTGTTAGATAGTTAGATAAATGCATGTTTGAAAATATACTCGAGGACGATGATTTCTACATGATCGGATCGCACCGTGTTGTGTTTTGTGTGATCGTGGGCCTAGAGTGACAGTTGTTAGCGCTTAGACACCCTGTGTCGGTGTGGGAGTGACACGGCGCCGGTGTGGGACTGGTGGGGTGACGCCTAGAGATAGGGTCACCTGGTGACTCCGGGGTATTGCTAGTACCGGTGTGGGAGTGGTACATTCGGAGTGTCACTCGTGTTGGGGGAAGCATAACCACCTTGAGCCAGGTCAGGCCGGAGTAGCCAGTGCACTATGCGAGGGGTTGTTGTTTGGTCTCAGCGGGTCGGTGTTTTTCACGTTCGGCCGTGTGACTTGTATGTTTAGCCGTGACGCTAGTTGTGGACTCCGTAGTAGGGTGGTTTCAGAGTCGTGCATGTCACTGTTATGAATGCGTGTGTTTTATATCGAAATATGAGAGTTGTATTTACTGCTTTATTTAGTTAAATTGCCTATATTTGTGTATTGCACTTGTGGGTGTGTGAGTGGGTGGTGAGGATCGAAGGATCCCTATTGAGTCATTTTTGATGAGACTCACCCCGTGCGGTTTTCAGGTGAGGGTTCCAAGCAGGCGTAGCGAGGAGAGTGTTGCCTTGCGTTGCGTACCAATAGCCGCTGTTCTGGGGTATGGCCCGATGTAGTTGTTATTTTCTTTTCTGGCATGTACGCTTAAATTTTTTTTTCTATTGGAATATGTAATTAATTGTTGGGTCAAGTCGAATTGTAATAATTTTTAATTTCTGCACTTCTTTCACGATTCGATGTGATGTGGATGTTTAGCTTAGTTTATCATTTATTTCTCAGACTTACTGAGATCCTGATTTGGCAACAAGTCTACATCCGGTTTTATCTTCACACTCAACGAGGGAGCAGTGAGCTGGAAAAGTTCCAAGCAGGAAACCACTGCTGATTCGACAACGAAAGGTGAATATATTGCTGTTATTGAAGCTGCCAAGGAAGCTGTCTAGATGAAGAAATTCATCGACAATCTTGGTGTGGTGGAAAGCATTTCTGGTCCCATCCCACTACTGTGTGACAACAATGGGGCGATTGCTCAAGCGAAAGAGCCGAGGTCCCATCAGAAGTCGAAGCACATTCTGCGGCGCTTTCATCTGATCAGAGAGATTATAGCTCAAGGAGATGTCATAGTGGAGAGAGTTCCTTCAGCCGACAACATAGCAGATCCACTGACAAAGCCCTTGTCTGAAAATGTCTTTGAGCGTCACTTAGAGAATATGGGTATTCTATATAAAAGTTATTGGGTTTAGTCCAAGTGGGAGATTGTTAATATTTGGTAGTCTGAAGGCCAATCCAATACTGTATATCATTCAGTTTATTAAGATAATGGCATTAATTCATTATGTGTAATTAGTTCAATCTATGTTTATCGTATCACGATGAAGTCTATGAACATGTGCAACAATCTTTGGATTATGATGAGATCATAATTACGGGACCGAAGACTTATAAACATGTGTTCTTAATTGTTCCTAATCGGAGGATGTTTGAGATATACATCAAACATCCGGATAGACGAGTACAAGTTTCTTCAGCTTATGTAATGAGGGTGACTGATCCTAAAAGTCACCTGTGTGGAGACACTATGCTGGACCTGTAGGTTCTCATTAGGGAATGAGTTCACTGAACCAATCCGACTATGAATCGTTGGATGGTATATACCTCCCTGTTAACCAGCTCGATTCTTTTGTCACGGTTGCGTAGATGGTACTTGGACCTGAGACACCAAAGATACCTTGTTGGTACGTCTCTGAGCTTTGACTTTGACTAACGAATCCCTAACCATGGCTTTTTAATAAGTCAAATGATCGGGTTCAGAGAAATGCCATCGAAAATAATTGAGTGTTCAATATAGGATCATCCGCTCTCGGTATTATGAGAGAGTATGTTCAGGGAATGATGCGCTTAAGTCCTTGGCCAGGGCGGACACTGTATCAGATAAAGAGTTATCCGATATAGTTTAGCGGCATATGATTCAAGTGAATCGACCGGCAAAGGTTAAACAGTAAACCATACCCTAGGTTGATTTGGGAGCATTGCACGGATGAAGGATTATATCAGCGTGCTAACCGATGACGGAAAGGTTCCAATAGAGGGTTGCGATAACCCCAATGCCATCTAGGATCACGCAATGTTGCTTGGCATCCAATGTGATCGGAAGCCCGTCCAAATTTAGTGTAGGACATTAAATTCGGCTGATTAATTGATATAAGGATATTAATTAATTCAATGGGTCCGTAAAGAGTTACTAGGCTTAATGGGCCATTAATTGGACTAGTATTTGAGCCTAAAGGGTCACACGCAAAAGGTTTTCAAGTTTATGGATAATCCGCCAGGATTTTTGATAAGTCTAGGTTTTTATGAAAAAATGGAAATAGGCTTATTGTCAAAGAATGGCTGCTATGTTAGGGGCCAACAACCCTGACCTAGCCGCCGACCTCTCTCTCTCTCTCTCCTGGGCGCACGACACGAGGACGACCCTCTGGAGGCTCTACTTTGGCTCCCGACTGTTCCGCCTTCCGTTCGACGGGAGTTTCCGAACCCGCATGTCACGGCGGATTACCCGTAGTCAGACGGTATTTACGAACGCTACATCGAGTGAGGAGGCGAGGACGATCCATCGCGAGGAGGACCGCGTGGATACCGCTAGAGGCCGGGAACCTACGCGGCTTGCGACATCGCTCCGACGGAACTGCAAAACGAACGCGGATTCGAATGTGCGCAAGGTAAATCCGATTTACTTCGTTTTAGTTTTGTTGAACGAAACGGGACAAATCCGATCCCGAAATATTATTTCCGCTGCATTTTTCGGTCGGATCCAGTCACGAAGAACCCAACACCCAGCACCTAGTGCCTTCCTCTTCCTCGCGCCTGCAGGAACATCAACAGCAGCGGCTCGAGGGGGGGGGGGGGGGGAGGGCGCATGGACGTCGAGGGTGGCTTAGGATTCCAATCGGCGGCAAGCCAGGTGGCACAAGGACCGCTGGACAATGGACCGATGGTCACTGTGGTCGCGTTCGGTTGAGGGAGAGGTGGAAAATAGAGGAGAGAGAAAAGGTAGCAGGGATGGGCGATGGGGAGGAGGAGGGCAGCCGTGTGCATGGCCCATGGCAAAACGCGGCTGGCGCAGGGTCTTAGGTCCCCCTCACCGTCTAGGAAAAAAAGAGAGGGAGAAAGAGCGAGAGAGAGAGAGAGAGCACGGTAGAGAGAGAGAGGCGGCCAGGTGGTCTGCGGTGATCTGAAGGGTGGCTGAGCGAGTGTGCTTCAGTGGTGGTGGATATAAAGGGGGAGAGCGCAAAAGGGTCGAGTGGTGACTGGGTGGAGGGAATTGGGATGCTGGGAAGGAGTGTAGGTGAGTATGGGGATGATGTCTTACCATCTTCTTGCTTACGGACGGTGGCAACAGCAAGCAGCTCGAGGATGCGATGCCACAAAACACGATCAGGGTGGGCCGGGCAAAGTGAGTGGGTAGTGCACGGGTCGCCGGACGGCGAGCCAGTTGGTGGTGGTGCTACTGGTGCACCGCAGTGGATGACAGGGCACTACATGCGATCGAGGATCTTGAGGTCGTAAGGACGTTCTCAAGGCCCGCTCTGATACCAATTTGATGGGGGACACAACGCACGACAACGGATCGACGTGGAGTTGACGGCGATAACACGGGCCTCATGCCCACAGCCTCCCGCCGGAACCTCTATCAGACGACCTTCTTAGAGGGAAGGGCTCTCATCCTCACACTTAGAAGAGGGGACGACACAACATGGGAAGTTTTCATCCAATCTAACATGCTTACAAGGGAAGAGATGACCCCTTTATATAGGGAAGGCCATCTCTTTGTCAAGACAAGAATGACCATATTCAAAAAGAAATACCAAACATGTCCTAGGAGCAGGAAATGACAGAAAAAGTCCTTCAGATCAAACTAACGACTATATTAAAAGAAAATACATAACTAGGCTTGATCCTAGATATGAAGCTCGTCGCGAAGCCACAAAGATGCATGCGTGGTATGTGCTTGACGTCTTCTCCTCTACTACCCGATGTTCCCACCACTCTTGGCGGCTTTTGGTCTATTTGCGGTTGGGCCCGAGGATTAGGTAGAAGTGGTTGGTGTTAGAAACCTGGAGGATAGTTGTTAGTTTTTTAAGTGTCCTACAGACCAATCATGGGTCGTGTAGGCCCAATGTGTTGTATAATCTTGTTTAATATATTTAAATGGTATTTAGAGCGTAAACTTGTAATCTATGGATTGCTTTGCGTTATCCCTAAGATATGTGGTTGTAAGGTCAATTTCGAGATGGGATCTCAAATGTGAGTTTGACTATACATGTACGCATACCTTAAACTATTCATGATTAGAGAGTAATCACTCTTGGACATTGATTACTTCTAGATCAGCACGTATGATGTGTAGATGACCAATCTCATAGTCATAGGTGCGGGGCACCAGCACATATGTGTGGGTGTTCATCCTGGGAGGATGTTCACTGAACTGATCCGCTGATAGATCTTCAGATGGTTAATTATACCTAATGTCAACAGAAGATCCATTTATCTCAGTAGTATCGTTGATCCTTTGACCTGAGACATTAATGTGGTATTGTATGAGGATTGGTGTGGTTTAATGTTTGGTTAAGTGACTTTAACCATAAGTCATGAAACACTGAATTATTAGCCACATCGAGATACATGCGAAGACCGTTAATGGTCAAGAGGGGATCGCTCACTATCAGGTATATCACAGACAGTTAATGAGTCATGACATGGACGCTCCACTAAATCCCTGGTCATGGTGGTATCGGTTCATTTGGAACGAACGTAAAATTATTATAGAGGCCATAGTTAGACGACACGATCACTAGTCGTTTGACATAACCATACCACACAATTGGATCGAACTCATAGAATGAGCGAGAGATTATAGCGATACGGTAACTGGTGACTTATAGGTACCAGACAGGATATAGATGAACCCGACATCCTCTAGGATCACGTGGATTTGCTTGCCAACGTGATCAAAAAGGTCCGGAACAAATTAACCGATTATTGGGAATAGCCGGTTTAATTTACTTCTAATTAGATTAGAAGTCAATTGATCTTTAAACCAGAGTGATAATGGGCCTAGAAGATCACACACAAATAACTCTTGCAAAACGGAATATTATTGTATGGAAAAATATACTAAAGTATTAAATTCTTTTGGGAAAAGAATTTATAAATAGCTTAAAAGTATATATGTAATAATATAAAGGGCATATATATAATATATGTATTATTATGATTATTTGATAAATAAGCTAATAATAATATATTAATATACAATATACTCTGAGTTTTCTTTAACTGCAGCAATTAAACATGGGTTTGGTTAAACGAGGCGGTTCAAGCTGCCGCCTTAACATTCCTATATATAACCCACTTATTCTCCAAACCCGAAACCTAAGAAATCAATCCATTCAAAAGGTTGGCCGTCAAGTGGAAAAGGAAGAGTTGGACTCTTCCGAGGTTCTTGAGGCAAGAGGGTTTGTGCGGATTTTGGAGAAGAAGAGCTCCGTCACTGCGCGGGTTGGTGTGGATTAAGCTCTAAAGGCCGAACGTTTGTACGGCTCAAAGCTTCAAGGAGTACGGGATCGATTTTCACAGGACAACGTGTACTGTGCAAGGTGATAAATCTCGTGTGATTTAGTTAGATCGTTTTTGTTGCGTCAATCGGAGCCCAAACCGGTTTGGGAAATCGTTTTGTTTTTTGTTCTTCCGCTTCTGTGATTTTCCGGGGTTCCAACCGAACCCAATAGTGGTATCAGAGTCAGGTATAGGCTCCTGTTGATGCAACTGGGAACAACAATCTATGTTGAAATATTATGTTCGAGTTTTTCAACTTTATTTTAATTTTTGGGTCCTAAAAAAAAAAAGAATTTCAGAGACAGTGGGAGTTTGGACGGCTGGTTGGACCGCCATTAGGTTGTGGACAACAGGTTGGGCCACCGTCAATGGCCATGTAAACGGCACTTGGAGTGGCCGTCCTAAACGTAAACGGCACTTGGAGTGGCCGTCGAGTTTGCGGAATTTTTTTTTCTGAAAATGTTTTGAAAAAAATAAATTAAAAAAATAAACGACCATGCATGGCCGTCCACTTTGAGTGGACAACCATGCATGTCGCTGTCCACCACAAGGGTGGACGGCCAACCATGTGGCCTTCCACTTGGTGGAAGGCACATGGTGGCCGTCCACGACTTGTGGTGGACGTCCAGCCATACAAGTGGAAGGCACTTGGCCTTGCTGTCGGGTTAATTTTAAAAATTATTTAAAATTAATTGTTGTCCGATTTTTTTCAGTGTTAGGCGCACTGCTCCAACTCACACTACGCAGGCCCAGAAAATTAAAATTTTATCTAAAAAATTAAAATAATTATCGGAAAGGATTAATTAAATTTATTAATATGATAATTATCATGTAAATTTTGAGTTTAATTAAAGTTTGCGTATAAATTCAAACTTTCAAATTTTTAATTGTTAGATAATTGTTAAATTCGAATTTTGAGAGGATTTTCATTAAAAATCAAATTTTAGTTTGTAAAATTATTGGATAATTTTTAAAGGAAAAAATGGAAAATTTTAATGAAAGATAATTGAAGACGATCATTTAATTAAATAGTATTTGATCATTATATGATTAACTTGAATTTAAATTTTATAATTGTCTTAATTATCTTGATTGATTGAATTTAATTTTTAAATTCATATGTGTATCCTGTTATACGTATGGAATGGTTCTGTGAATAGATGTTACTGTGATGCCTTAATTATTTTGGTCTCTGTTAGATTAATTTTGAATATAACGATGAGTTTTTTAAAATTAAACATGACCAAAATTTCTCATATGCACAACCCATGATTTCAATCAATATATAAGGATTATTTCAAAATAACCCTTCTATGATTGATATGATTGTGTTTGGAATGGTGGGTGATCATGGACTTAGCTCAGTTCGTTTTAGGCCTGCGAGCCTTCCTTCTTCCTCCATTTAATTTTCAATGTAATTCTATCTTCCTCCGGTAAATGTACTCGCCTTAAAGGCTGTTGGAAATTATTTGGCATGTAATTCTTTTTTCGGCCTGCGAGTCGTGTAATTATTGTAATTAATGCTGTGAATGGAGCTTGAAGGCACGGAGGACGAACTGCGAGGATGATCCTGCTGCTTGGGAAGTAAGCTGGATATCAGCATAGCTTTACTTAGAGTCCATGATCACCCAGGCTTATTTATTTGCATGGGATGCATTTATTTTGAGCAATTACTAGGTACAGTAAATATATAGCACGAATATATTTATTCTACCACCTAAGGTGAGAGCAAGATAAAATTAAAATTCCCTCTTTATAAAATATTAGATCTGTAAACGTGGCTTGAGAAGCTGTCGTGGCCCTCCATTGTTATAGGGTGACTGAATGCCATTATCTCATGGATTTGTTGTGCTTTCCACAAGGTTCATGATTTGGTGGCAGGATCTCAGCCCTAAAGCCTTGCTTCAATGGGATGATGGACTGAACTTGGCCTTGTTGTGCTTTCCACAAGGGTCGGGTCACGAACTCATTGTTGTGCAGTAATGGTGGTGCAATCTAACTGGGTGTATCGTTTGTTGTGCTTTCCACAAGGGGATGACTGCTCGGGGGCCGAAAGTCAGATATTGTATTGGATGCAAGTACTGTTGACTGCCCAAGGAATGGGATGTGATTTTGTTGTGCTTTCCACAAGGTTACATCCTAGTTCTGTTGGGATTCCAACACACTAGGATGATCGCCGTGATCTCCCATTCTATTTGATTGAGGGTCATATAGTTCGACGCAAAATAGTGGAGATAACTAAGATAGAAAACCATATCTAAAGTTAGAACCTTGAACGTATGCTAAAATATTGTCTTTTATTTTTCCATTTATATCATCATGTCCTTGTCGAATCCCCTCTGTAGCATCTTAGATGCAATCAAATTGACTGGACCTAATTTTCAAGACTGGCTACATAATCTGCGAATAGTCTTAACAGCCGAAAAGATTGTGTACGTGTTTGACACGATTCAACCTGAGCCTCCTGCTAATGCCGAGGAGGTGATCAATTGAATTATGCAAAATAGTCGGAAGATTCTTCCCTTGCGCAATGTTATATACTGGCCTCTATGACTCCCGAGCTACAAAGGCAATTTGAAAAGACAGATTGTAGAGCTATACTTCTCCAACTACGCCAGCTCTTTGGTGAGCAGGATAGGATAGAGAGGTATGAGCTCTCAAAGAAACTTTTCAGGACTAGGATGTCTGAGGGTGCTTCAGTACAAGCTCATGTACTGAAAATGATAGAGTGGATAGAGAGACTCAGTGGGCTAGGATTCAAGTTGAATCTTGAACTTAGCATTAATCTCATTCTCCAATCATTGCCTAAATCTTTTTCTCTCTTCATCATGAACTTTAACATGAATAGGATTGAGGTTTCTCTACCAAAACTCCTAAACATGTTAAAGAGTGCTGAAGGGACCATGCAGAAAGAGAAACCATCCTCTGTAATGATTGTTGGTCGGACCAACAAGAAAAGGAAGGCCACCCAGACACTCAATAATAAGAAGGGAAAGAAACCGACTAAAGGTAATCAAATCACCAAGGCAGGCAAGGGCAAGGGCAAGAAGGATGAAAAAGACAGCAAATGCTTTCGGTGTGGACAGACAGGTCACTAGAAAAGGAATTGCAAGGCAATTCTGAAAGAAGGTATTTTTTTCATTGACTTAAATTTATCTCTTATGAGATCCACATCATGGGTATTGGATACTGGATGCGCATCTCATATCTGCAATTCTTTGCAGGCACTGACAAATAAAAGAAGACTTGACAAAAGAAAGATCCAACTAAGGATGGGCAATGGAGCTATAGTTGCTGCAAAAGCTGTAGGGACTGCTCATCTTAGTTTACCTTCTGGGATAATTCTGGAGTTAACAGAGTGTTATTTTGTTCCAGAAATTATCAGAAACATTGTATCTATTTCCTGCTTAAACAACGTTGGTTACTCTTTGACGATCACTAGCACTGGGTGCTCTATTATCAATAATGGTTTGATTATAGCTAATGGTTATTTGTGCAATGGGTTATATGTAATGGATACATGTAATGATGTAATGCAGGTTTCCAGTGATAAGACAGAAGAAGTGAATCCTGTATAACTTTCGCATTGCAGACTTGGTCATATAGGAGAGAAGAGGATTTCTCACCTATGTTCAAATGGATACTTGAATTCATTCGAATTCAAATCATTTGATACTTGTGAGTCATGTCTCATGGGGAAGATGACCAAAGCTCCTTTTAGTGGACATGGTGAAAGGATTGTTGTGCTTTTGGAACTCATACACACGGATGTATGTGGACCCATGTCAATAGAAGTTAAAGGAGGATATCTCTATTTCATTTCTTTTATTGATGACTTCTCTAGGTATGGCTATGTGTATTTAATGAGATATAAATCACAAGCTTTTGAGAAGTTTAAGGAATATAAGAATGAAGTAGAAAAGCAGACTGGTAAAAGTATTAAAACTCTTCGATCGGATCGAGGAGGTGAATACTTAAGTCTCGAATTCACTTATTACCTAAAGGACAATGAAATAATTTCTCAATAGACCCCACCATATACACCACAACATAATGGTGTATCTGAAAGGAGAAATAGGACCTTGTTAGACATGGTCCGTTCCATGATGTCCTTGGCAGAATTACCATTATCTCTATGGGGGTACGCTTTAGAGACTGCAGCCTATTTGTTAAATAGGATTTCGAGTAAATCAGTTCCTACCACACCATATGAGATATGGAAGGAAAGGAAACCGAATTTTAATCATATTAAAGTTTGGGGGTGTCCTGCCCATGTGAAGAGGAATTACGCAGATAAGCTAGAGTCAAGAATAGACAAGTATAAGTTTGTGGGATATCCAAAAGAAACATTTAGATATTATTTATATCACCCTTCTGAGCAAAGGGTCTTAGTAGCCAAGAGAGCTGTATTCCTGGAGAAGGAATATCTCCTCTAGAAAAATAGTGGGAGCCAGATAGAACTGGACAAGGTCCATCAACTACAAACTGTGGACACAGTCTCATTAGATGAGACACCACCTACAGAAAATGCTCAAAATGAAACACAGATATTGCGAAGATCTGATAGGGTACCTAGAGAACCTGAGAGATATGCTGGACATATCTCTGAGAGTTCGTCTCAGGTAAGGATAAATGTGTATGATGATCCTCAATCCTATCAGGAGGCAATTCGTAATTCTGACTCCGAGAAATGGAAGGAAGCTATGGATTCAGAAATCCAATCCATGTATACCAATCAAGTTTCGAACTTGGTTGACATACTTGAAGGGATGGTCCCTATCGGCTGCAAATAGATCTTCAAAAGGAAGATCGGAGCAGATGGACAAATTGACACTTATAAAGTTCGACTAGTGGCAAAAGGATATCGTCAATGACAAGGAATTGACTATGACGAAATTTTTTCACCAGTAGCAATGATAAAGTCAATTAGAATCCTCTTTACCATTGCAGCATACCTAGATTATGAGATCTGACAGATGGATGTGAAGACAGCTTTCCTTAATGGAAACTTGTCAGAAGAGGTGTACATGGTACAACCTGATGGATTCACATCTAAGCAGCATCCCAATAAGGTATGCAAGCTTCAGAATCCATTTATAGAGTGAAGCAGGCGTCTCGAAGTTGGAATTTAAGATTTGAAAAGGTTATCAAATCTTTTAACTTCATTCTAAATGAAGACGAACACTATGTTTACAAGAAGGTTAGTGGGAGCTCAGTAACATTCTTAGTCCTTTATGTTGATGACATTTTACTCATTGGGAATGATGTAAGGATACTGACATCAACGAAGTCTTAGTTGTCCAAGACATTCTCCATAAAGGATTTGGGAGAAGCATCCTATGTGCTGGGCATAAGGATCTATCGTGATAGATGAAAAATGATGTTGGGAATGTCCCAATCCATGTACATAGATACTATACTCCGGAGATTCCAGTTAGAAAATTCCAAAAGAGGTCTCATTCCTATGAGACATGGAATTTACCTATTTAAAGGCATAGCCCCTAGAACACCTGAGGAAGTAGAGCACATGAGTCGAGTACCCTATGCCTTGGCAATAGGGTCGATCATGTATGCCATGCTATGTACTCGCCCTGATGTGGCCAATGCTTTGAGCATTACCAGCAGATATCAGAGTGATCCAGGCGAAGAGCACTGGAAAGCAATGAAATGCATCCTTAAATACTTGAGAAGAACTAAGGATCTATTCTTGTTGTAGGGAGGAGAAGAGGACTTGCAATTGAGAGCATATACAAACTCTAGTTTCCAGTCAAATTCGGATGATAGCAAATCCATGTCTGGATTTGTATTCATGTTAAATGGAGGAGCAGTCAGTTGGAAGAGTTCCAAGCAAGAAACGACTGCGGATTCAACGATAGAGGCAGAGTATATAGCTGCAGCTAAAGCTGCCAAGGAAGCGATTTGGATGAAGAAATTCATCTCGGAACTTGACATAGTTCCCATCATATCGGCTCCCATCCCATTATTATGTGATAATAATGGGGCCATCGCGCAGGCAAAGGAACCTCGGTCTCACCAAAGGTCGAAGCATATTCTAAGACGCTTCCACCTGATTCGGGAGATTGCTGCAAAGGGAGATGTGATGGTAGAGCGTGTACCATCAGAAGACAATATTGCAGATCCACTAACTAAGCCTTTGTCGCAGATTGTGTTTGAGCGTCATCGGGAAAAGATGGGCCGCAAGACTGTGGGCAATTGGCTATAGTACAAGTGGGAGATTGTTAGTTTTTGGGTGTCCTACAGACCAATTATGGGCCGTGTAGACCCTGTGTTGTACAATCTTGTTTAATATAATTAAGTGGTAATTAGAGCGGAAACTTGTAATTTGTGGATTGCTTTGCGTTGTCCCTAGGATATGTATTTGTAAAGTCAATTTCGAGATGGGATCTCGAATGTGAGTTTGACTATATATGGACAAATACCTTAAATTGTTCCTAATTGGAGAGTAATCACTCTGGGATATTGATTACTTGTAAATCAGCACGCATGATGTGTAGATGACTAATCCCACGGTCATAGGTGCGGGGCACCAACACATATGTGTGGATATTCATCCTAGGAGAATGTTCACTGAACTGATCCGCTGATGGATCTTCAGATGGTTAATTATACCTAATGTCAACTGAAGATCTATCTGTCTCAGTAGTATCGTTGATCCTTTGACCTAAAACATTAATGTGGTCTTGCATGAGGACTGGCATGGTTTAATGTTTGGTTAAATGACTTTAACCATAAGTCATGAAATACTGAATTATTAGCCACATCGGAATACATGCGAAGACCGTTAATGGTCAAGAAGGGATCGCTCACTGTTAGGTATATCACAGACAGTTAATGAGTCATGACATAGACGCTCCACTAAATCCCTGGCCAGGGTGGTATCAGTTCGTTTGGATCGAACGTGAAATTATTATGGAGGTCATGGTCAGACGACATGATCACTAATGGTTTGACAAAACCATACCACATGATCGGATCAGACTCATTGAATGAGCGAGAGATTATAGCGATACAGTAACTGAAGACTTACAGGTGCCAATCAGGGAGAAGATTAACCCGGCATCCTCTGGGATCACGCGGATTTGCTTGACCCAACGTGATCAAAAAAGGTCCAGGACAAATTAAATGGTTATTGGAAATAACCAGTTTAATTTACTTCTAATTAGATTAGAAGTTAATAGATCTTTAAACCAGAGTGATAATGGGCCTAGAGGATCACACACAAATAACTCTTGCAAAATGGAATATTATTGCATGGAAAAATATACTAAAGCATTAAATTCTTTTGGGAAAAGAATTTATAAATGGCTTAAAAGTATATATGCAATAATATAAAGGGCATATATATAATATATGTATTATTAGGCTTGTTTAATAAATAAGCTAATAATAATATATTGATATATAATATACCCTGGGGTTTACTTTAACTGCGGCAGTTAAAGATGGGTTTGGTTAAACGAGGCGGTTCAAGCTTCCGGCTTACCATTCTATAAATAACCCATGTTCTCCGACCCATAACCTAGCTAATGCTTTACCCATTTCAAAAGGTTGGTCGTCAAGTAAAAGTTGGAAGGGTTGGACTCTTGCCAACAGAGCTCTTGAGGCTAGTGGGTTTGTGCGGGTGTTGGAGAGGGAGAGCTATGTTGCTGCGCGGGTTGGTGTGGATTAAGCTTTAGAGGCCGGACGTTTGTGCGGCTCAAAGCTTCGAGGAGTTCGGCATCGATTTTCACAGGAAAACTTATTCTGTGCTAGGTGATAAATCTCATGTGATTTATTTAAGATCGTTTTTGTTGCATCAATCGGAGCCCGAACCAGTTTGGGAAATTATTTTGTGTTATGTTCTTCCGCTGCTGTGACTTCCTGGGGGTTACGACTAAACCCAACATAAACTTCCTCATGAAGTGAACCGGGAGCTATGGAAAACTTATCTAAAAGAGCTTTTGAAAAATCCGACCTGAAAGCTCTCAACTTCTGCCTAAAGTTTGATGTAATTTCTACATTTATTTTTAATAAAATATCATTCCTTATTGCAATAAAGATCTCTTCTTAATATTTGTGCAACTTTTCGGAATTTTTCCTTAAGCAAAACGGCTTATTTTCCTCAAAGTTCCAAATTTCGAGCTCATTAATGTAAATAGCGTCGACTCAGAAAAGACGCCTTTCAACAAAGATCAATTTTTGAAAATCAAAATTTAATCCTTAAAAAGCATGGATCACGTCGACCATGGGCGATGCCTTTAGCTTTCTCTCTCCTATTTTCCAGAAATTTTCAGGCATTAATTCTCTAAATCACGTCGCCCATGGTCGATGCTAATCATGATTTCACGCTATACTCCACATTTTCCAACGGATTAATTTTCTGAATCGCGTCGCCTATGGTAGACGTGGTTCTCTGATTTTCTCGAGATTTTATGGTACGGCTCTAACTGTTAAAGGCGATAAATCCTAAAACGCGTTGACCGTAGGTGACATTTTTCTCTGAATTTTAAAATTTGAACTGCCTGCCTAAGTTTGTGCACCACTAAATTACGTCGCTATGAATCGACGCCTTTTAAGGATTTTGTACAGGGTTCGAGAACCCAAGCCCCCCTCCTTCCTCATTCTCTCAACTCTCTTCTCTCTCCTCCTTCCTTCACCCTCTCCGACGATACGAGCTTCTTCGGTGGTTTTCTAGCCATCTTTGGCCACCCTTTTCATCTCCGGCCACCTCCGCTCTCTCTCTCATCCGAGCTCTCCCTCTCTCTCTCTCATTCTCTAGCTCTCTTTCTCTCTCGGGCTCTCATTCTCTTGGTTCCTCACTCTATCCCATCTGGTTCTCCCCCCCCCCCCCTCTTAGTCATGGAACGGGGCGATCCTAGTGGACTTAGGAAGTAGTAAAGGATCTCAGCGATCCTGGCGATAGAGGTTGACGAGGAAGAGGGAATCCTCAAAGTCCAAGCACTGCAACCGGACACAGCACATGTCCTCGCCGAAGTCGAGGCCTTCATGGAACCCAAAGAGGCGTTCCCGCAGAGGCACTGGCGGCAGCACCGGCCAAAGAGGCGGGTACTTCCATGGTATGTTCTAAAACCTCCCTTTTATAGTAATTTTGGGGTCGGGAATTTGAAAGGAGGGAAGGCCATGGGTCTAAAAACCCGTGGTTGAATGGCATCGAAACTAGGTGACGCCATTCAAACGGCGTCGACCACGGCCGACACCATTCAAGGCAGGGGTCTTATTTCAAAATTAATTTAAAAAATTGATTTTAATTGCCCTTATATGAATTATTCTTACATTTTCTTGGCAATTTGGCAGGGGACGATGAGGGTTTGCATCTCTTGGGACCTAGTGAACGCGGCGTACCGGGATGGGATTCGGGGAGCTCTGAGACATCGAGCCATTCTGGATCGATTTAGTTTTGTTACAGGTTCTTAGGGAGGTGTGGGATCCGGAATGCATGGCATTCATCCCCTGGGATATATGGTCCCAAGTCTGGAGGACATGGCTAGGATATCCAGACTTCTTGTCGAGGGCCGGGCGGTGAGCGGGATTACCTATCCCAATTACTGGGGGATGGCGGAACACCCCCTCGGTCTTGGCGTGTCAGGAGCAGCCGGTAGAGAGTCCATGACTCTCAGCTTGGTGGAGGTGGAGGATGCCCTAGGGTTAGTAGACCCTCGGTAGAGGCAAGGTGAGTCTTGAGGGAGATTCATAGATAGATTAGCTAGGTCAACTACCAGCTATTATTGTTGGGATGAGAGCCACCAAAGAGTTGGAAGATTGATAGTAAGATTTTTCTGATTTTCTTCTTCGGTCGGTTGCTCTTTGGTACGAAGGGCGACCATATCCACTATAGATTCTTGAGGACTTAGACCGTCTGTAAGGATTGAAGTTTTCGGATCCGGTTATCGGGTCAGTTTTCAGGGTCGGATCCCGTAGTTGAGGCTCTGATGGGGCTGGGACTCTGGTTATCGCAGGCTCGACGCGGTTTAAACGACGTCCATCAATGTAGACGCGTTTTAGGCTGTGCCATGTGGGCTGGCCTTGGGTCGCGAGAGTACGGCCCCGGTCATATCGTCTTAATAGCGTCTTGGATGGACGACAGTTTTCAGAGTACAACCCTGACTTGTCAGTGTACGGCCCGGTCTTATCATCTGAAAGACGTAGGGAGTGCACGACGCGTTTTACCCAGCTTCTGGTTGACCATGCGAACCCTCCTTCCTTTCCCTCATTCCCTCCTTCCTTCGCTCTCTCCTCTTTTCCTCCGGCGACCCGGCGGCGTTTTTCCCCCTCCTTCTTTTCTTCCCACCATTTCATCCCTCCCTCTACTCCATCGACCTCATAACTCCCACCACTACCACCACCACCTCCTCCGCGGCGTTTTCTCCCCGGACGGCGGCCGACGTCCCGGTGGAGTAACGACGTCCTCAGCGGTACCGGCGGCGGCGTGCGGGCGAGACGGGTTGGCGGCTTGGAGCTTGGAGGAGTTCAAGTAACCGGTAGGGTGACGATCCCCGTGGTGTTTAGACTTAAAACCATGTTTTCCCACTTTGAAGCTGTTGGGTTTTTTCGGTTTCTCCGGATCGCTCACGCAGCAGAAAATAAAATATTTACAGCGATCCGTTCCCGTTTCGAAAAACTAAAATACGATAATCGGATTATCGAAGTTCTCACCGTGTGTGGATTCGAATCCGCAACCGTTCAGTTCCGTCGGTGTGACACCGCAAGCCGCGTAAGCGCCCGGCCTCTAGCGAAGTCCACGCGATCCTCCCCGCGACGGATATCCTTAACTTCTTCGTTCTTCGCAGCCCACGAAGCCTCCGCCGGTCGTCGCAATAATCGTCGCAGTGCGCGGACGATTTCCCGTCGAACAGGATTCAGAGAAGCGGTGGAGTAGATATGGATCTGCCTGGACGCCAGAGAAAGACAGAAACTGAGGAGGGGCGGCTAGGGTTAGCAGCAGCTTGGCCTGCTCAGCCCGTTTGCTATGTTTTATACTAACCGCGCGGTTTTTCATAAAAACCCCCGGTTTATATAAAACCCACTTATTTATCCATCGCCTTGAGAATCATTTGCGTGTGACCCTCTAGGCCCAAGTACCAGTCCAGTTAATGGCCCAATAAGCCCAGTGACTCCTCACTGGCTTTATTAATTAATTAATAACCCTTTATTAATCAATTAATCAATCGAATTGATGTCGCACATCAAATTCGACTGGGCCTCCGATCACGTTGGGTGCCAAGCAACACCGCGTGAACCCGGAAGGTATTTGGGGTTAAGTAACCCACTCTTGGAACCTTTCCGCCGACAGTTACAACGTAGATATAATCCTTCATTCGTACAATGCTTTCGAGTCAACTCAGGGCATGGCGAGCTGTCAAACCCTAACCGGTCGACTCACTTGGATTGGATGCCGCTGATGAATATCGGAAAACTCCTTTCCCGATATCATCGTCTGCCCTGGCCATGGACTTTCGCGCATCCTTCCTAGAGCATTCTCTCTCTAAGTACCGAGAGCGAATGATTCCTTATTGACACACAATTCCCTTCGACGGTATTTCGTTGTACCCAATCCTTGGCGTATTAGAATCCTATGGCTAGAGATTCGTAAACCAAGGTCAAAGCACAGAAGTCCACCGCCAAGGTGTCCTTGGTGTCTCCAGTCCGAGGACCATCCACGCAACTGCGACAATAGAATCAAGCTGGTTGACAGTGAGGTACAATACCATACAGCGATTCAGTCGGATCAGTTCAGTGAACTCATTCTCTAATGAGCACCTACAGATTCGCCTTAGTGTCTCCACACAAGTGACTTATGAGACCAGTCACCCTCATCATATCAGCAGGAGTAATCTGTACTAGTCTAACTGGATATCCGATGTCCTTCTCGGATATCCTTCGACTAGGAACGATTAAGAATATGTGTGTTTAAGTGATCAGTCTCATTAGTATGATCTCATCATAATCTGATCACTATAGCACATATTCACGGACTTCATTATGAAACGATAATTAATACGATTTACACATAATGAATATTATGCCATTATATTAATAAATGAACGGGATTTACATTGTCAGATTGGCTTGTAGGCCACCTAAACTAACAATCTCCCACTTGGACTAAAGCCAATCACCTTTATACAATAAGCCCATAGACTCTAGGTGACGCTCAAACACTCTTTGAGCCAACGGCTTTGTCAGTGGATCTGCTACATTGTCGACGGATGGAACTCTTTCCACTACTACATCTCCTCTGGATATGATCTCTCTGATAAGGTGAAAGCGCCTCAGAATATGCTTCGATTTCTGATGAGACCGTGGCTCTTTCGCTTGCGCAATGACTCCATTGTTGTCGCACAACAGTGGAACAGGCTCAGAGATGCTGGGAACTACGCCGAGGTCGGTGATAAATTTCTTCAACCACACTGCTTCCTTGGCGGCTTCAGCTGCAGTAATGTACTCAACTTCAGTCGTCGAATCTGCAGTGGTTACTTGCTTGGAACTCTTCCAGCACACTGCGCCTCCGTTCAAAGTAAACACGAATCCAGATGTTGACTTGCTATCATCTGGATCTGACTGGAAACTCGAGTCAGTAAAGCCTCGCAGTTTCAAGTCACCTCCTCCATAGACAAGAAACATATCCTTAGTACTTCTCAAGTACTTAAGGATACATTTCACTGCCTTCCAGTGCTCTTCGCCTGGATCAGCCTGAAATCTGCTCGTAACACTTAGAGCAAATGCAACATCAGGCCGTGTACATAGCATGGCATACATGATAGATCCTATGGCAGAGGCATAGGGTATTCTATCCATGAATGCCCTCTCATTAGGAGTCTTAGGAGACTGCTCCTTTGAGAGACTAATTCCATGTCTCATCGGTATGAGACCTCTCTTGGAATTTTCCATGCCAAACCTTTTGACTATGGTGTCTATGTACAAGGACTGGGTCATTACAAGCATCCTCTTTGATCTATCTCTATAGATCCGTATTCCTAATACGTAAGATGCTTCTCCCAAATCCTTCATGGAGAAGTTTTTTTTTGACAGCCAGATCTTTACTGATGACATCATAGCTACATCATTCCTAATGAGTAGTATGTCATCTACGTAAAGAACTAGAAAAGTGACTGCACTCCTAGTGGTCTTCTTGTACACACAAGGCTCATCTTCATTCTTAATGAAGTCATAAGACTTGACAGCCTCGTCAAATCTTATATTCCAGCTCCGGGAAGCTTGCTTCAGTCCATAAATGGACCTCTGAAGCTTGCACACTTTATCTGGAGATTCTTTGGATGTGAAACCTTCTGGTTGTATCATATACACCTCCTCCTCAAGGTTACCATTGAGGAAGGCAGTCTTCACATCCATCTGCCAGACTTCATAATCAAAATGTGCAGCAATGGCGAGCAGAACTCTGATCGACTTTATCATGACAACTGGTGAGAAAGTCTCCTCATAGTCAATTCCTTGCCTTTGACGATATCCCTTTGCCACCAACCTTACCTTATAAGTGTCGATCCGTCCATCAACACCGATCTTTCTCTTAAAGATCCACTTGCAACCGATGGGTACAATACCCTCAGGCAAGTCTTCCAAGTTCCAAACTTGGTTCGTGTACATGGACTGGATTTCTGAGTTTGATGCCATTTCCCGGCTTCTGGGCCTTCTATGGCCTCTTGGTAGGATTTAGGATCATCATCCTCATTATATTCTGCCTTAGACTCACCTTCAGCAATATGTCCCACATATCGTTCGGGTAGTCTAGGTACTCTACCAGATCTACGAGGCTCATCTGTGTGTACCTGAACAGATTCAGGAACTGATATCTCATCTGATGATAATGCAGCTGTTTGGGGATTTGGAACCTCTTCCAGTACTATTTTACTCCCACTGTCCTCCTGGAGAAGGTATTCCTCTTCCAAGAAGACAGCTTTTCTGGCGACAAACACCTTTTGTTCACCAGGATGGTAAAAATAGTATCCAAAGGTTTCCTTTGGATATCCCACAAACCTGCATTTATCAGTTCGTGATTCCAGCTTGTCTGGATCATGCCTCTTTACATGAGTAGGACAACCCCAGATTTTAACATGTTTAAATTCTGGTTTCCTGCCTTTCCATATCTCATATGGAGTAGAGGCCACAGACTCGCTGGGTACTCTGTTTAGTAGGTATGCTGCTGACTCTAGAGCATACCCCCAGAGGGACACTGGTAATCCTAAAAATCTCATCATGGATCGCACCATGTCCAACAAAGTGCGATTCCTCCTTTCTGATACACCATTCATCTGTGGTGTATATGGAGGGGTCAGCTGAGAAAGGATACCATTATCCTTTAAGAATTGTGTGAAATTAGTACTCAAGTATTCTCCTCCTCGATCTAATCGAAGAGCCTTAATACTCTTTCCTAATTGCTTCTCCACCTCATTCTTGAACTCCTTGAACTTCTCAAATGCTTCCGACTTGTACTTCATTAAGTACACATAGCCGAATCTTGAGAAGTCATCAGTGAACGTGATGAAGTAAGAAAAGCCACCTTTGGCTTGGGTGGACATTGGACCACATGCATCTGAATGTATTAGTTCCAAAATGTCCTTGGCACGTTCTCCATATCCATTAAATGGAGATTTTGCCATCTTTCCCATAAGGCAGGATTCGCATGTTGCAAACAATTCATAATCGAATGCAGTTAAGTAGCCATGCTTGTGCAACTTTTGCAACCTGCTTTCGCCAATGTGCCCAAGTCTACAATGCCACATGTAGGCCTGGTTCACACAATTCTTGCTCTTCTTAATAGCATTATCAATCTGAAGATTGTAATAAGAAACATCTAATAGATATAGACTGTTGACTAAAGATGCTGAAGCTATTGATTTATTACCATAATAAATCGAACAACTTCTATTCTCAATAGTCAACCTGTATCCTATCTTGTCCAAACAAGATATTGATATGATGTTCTTTATTATGCTAAGAATATAATAACAATCTTCTAATAGTAAGGTGTCTCCCGATGGAAGCTTGAGGTTTGCTGTCCCAACAGCAATCGCCGCAACTTTTACGTCGTTTCCTAGTCTCAATTCCACCTTACCTTGTCTCAGCTTGCGCTTACTTGTCAGCATCTGCACATCATGGCAGATATGAGAAGCACATCCGGTATCTAATACCCACAATGTGGAATCTCTAACTGATAAGTTGATATCTATCATATAGATATCTGAAGCTTTAGACAACTTCACTCTTCCATGAGCTTTATCGTTAAGGAACTCCTTGCAGTTCCTCTTCCAGTGACCATACTGCTTATAGTAGAAGCAGTCAGCCTTCACTACTCCTTTGCCTTTGTCCTTCGATCTTATATCATCAGCTATCATCTCTGCTTCAGGGGCATCCAATGCCGATTCAACAGGAGGATCAGCTCCAGGGACAAAGTCAATGTGCTCAGATCTGAAGACATTCTTCAGGATTCTGAACCAATCTGAGTAGATCAGGTAAGTCAAAAAGGCATCAAGTATGCCACGGAGTGAGTTATTCTACGACATAGTTCCCTACAGGAGATAACTAAAATATATTTAGCAGATGTTCAATTATTAAAATTTAAAACAAGACATGGTCTTTTGTTCAAGTTTAACTCCCACTAATTTTCGACGGACTGTATAACCCTCAGTTATACAGAGTGGGAGACGCCGACAGTCTCCTAGTGGGGATCAGAATCTCAATGACTTGCACTACAGCCTTGTGGATAGTGTAGGTGCTGAAAATGCTCGTGTGATTTATGTGAAAATTCTATGTTGTTTAGGGTAAATTAACCTATTAAAAACAGAAACTAAAGTGCAGTGATCGCCAGAAACTTTTAACTAAAAAGCTTCAAAAGAGATTTGATCGCCTACCTGTTTGAACACGGAAGAATGAGTCCTTGGTTCCCCTCCTTCAGCCGGCTGAAGAAAGAGAGCCCTTTCTTGTTCTTTTGTTCTTGCTGTTGAATGTTGAGGATCGTCCAGAAGTTCTTCTGGCTTTGTGCTTGATTTCCCCCTTTTGATCTCTTGTTGTTGTTGAGTGTAGCAGAGACAGAGAAACAGAAAAATAGAGAGGAAATACTGATGAGAATTTAAATGAAAATAATATCAAAGCTAACCATGATTATAAACATGTTTAAACAGCAACTCACTTGTTTAAATGGCTTTGAAACCCCTTTGAAACAAATGGGTTTTGGAAAATTGATGATGTGGTGTGTGTTGCATGGAGTGAATAAGAGAATGAAACTAATGAATGAAGATGAAATTCGGATATGAAAAACTTATGCCCAGTTGGAGAAGCCTTGAAAGATGAAGATCTGAAGAGGGATGCCGACTTCTGGAAATGACAGTGCTCCGGCGTTCCGACGTAGTTGCTTTGATCTTCAAATCGCTATAACGCTGTGGCTCAATAATAATCTCTCTCTTTTTATTTTTTAACTCTTGAGATGCAAGGTATTTATAGGCATTTTCTGCGTTCGCGATTAACATAGAAAAATCTAGGATTTATCCACCTTAATCGACAGATAAATACTGATTAATTCATCTTTATCTGTAATTATCTAAAACGCGTCCACCATGGATGACGCCTTTCAGATTTAATTAAGATAAGGATAAATATCCGGGAAAACTTATCTTTATCTTTATTAGATAAAACGCGTCCACATGTGTAGACGTCTTTTACACTAATTAAGATAAGGATAAACATCCGGAAGAGAAGTTAAAATAGCTTAGGAAACCTAAAACGCGTCGACTTTTACAGACGCCTTTTAGCCAATAAATCAATTAATTAAAATTCAAATTTAAACGTTAAAACAGGAATAAACTCTAAATAGTGTCTACAAGGGTCGATGCTTTTTAGGATTCTTCATATTTTAACTGAAATTTGAGCTAAATCAATTTAATTGATTAACTTAAACATGTCTGTTCGACCCGACACTCAAAAATATTAATAAAAATTAATTAATGATTAATTATCAGACCATTTTGAGGCATTATTATATGATATGAAATTTACTCAAAATGACGTCAAAATTAGCGTGTCTACAGCTGCCTCACCTTGGCATCGTCTTTGCAAGGGAGTGAAATGAAATGGAATGTACTGAAAAGGTGATGCCAAGGTGTGATGAGACACGCTCTTAACATCACATGATTGGAATTTTTCTCGAAATTATCAATGAAGATAGCTCAATGAAATCAATGGAATCAATCCTGTCTGGATGAGGTAGACAAGGAAAATAAGGTCGATCAACCTCCTCGGAGTGGGAAGTACCCCAGGTCATAGACACTGTAGGTTTCATCATGGGGAGCGTTTGCCAACCAATGTGGACGTGCTGCAGCCATGATAGATCTTAAAAGAAAACAAGAAATATTGGATAAAGAATCCAATCAAGGATAGAATTCCAAGGATATCTTCAAGCGAACCTCAAAGATAATCAAGATACTCAATTCAGAATGGAATATTTCATATCATGTTTGAAATTGTTTGATTTAATGGTCTGAAACTTAATCAATAATTAATTCTTACTACAATGATTTCAAAGTCCTACATGATGCATGCTGGGCTAAAAGAAAAATATAAAGTCAAATAAAATATAAATTAATCAAGGATAATATTGTTAAATTGGAACCATCGTGGAACCATCGTCCTCACTAATTAACAATCCAACGGCCTATCCGTGCGATTAAGAATCCTCTGGAATTATCACTGTTTTTGTTGAAGGGGAACTCAAATTCCAGTTTCATCAAAATTACAAGGTCCTTGATATACTCTAATAAATATTTATCATATAGTAATGCGAATGCAAAATAATTACATGAAATAATACAAGGGTAAAAATAACCGTCTTTTTAGCCACGGTCAAGACTTCTTGACTCCCACAGTGGGATCTTCTTGATATTTTCCAGCTTTACAAAGGTTTCTTGAATTTTCTGCAACCAAAATTGTTAACAATTCCGAACAAATATTCAATTTAAACATCAAAAACCACAGAATTTCGGATAAATAGAATGATTTATACTTTACACTTTCGGTCAAGCTTTCGATATTCTTTAGGATTTGTCATCTCTTGTTACTCACGAATCAAACGTGTTAGTGTGTGCAGTAATGGGCTTGAAATTAAGTTATCCAGACTAATAAGGAAATTCGAGTTTATAAACTTTCTGATTCCACTGGTCTTTGTACCATACTGATCGACTCTTTAACCTAAGGGTAGTATTTCTTAAGATGTAAACCATTCCAGGGATGTTTTAGCTCTTCTCCTTCTGCATTAACAAGACGATAAGCATTACCAGGAAAAGCGTGCGATACAACATAAGGTCCTTCCCAGTTGGGTTGGAGCTTAGAACGCGGACCACCAGGTTTTACAAAAATTCTTTTAACAACCATTTCACCGACTTTGAACTTACGTTCAATGACTTTCTTTCGATAAAAACGTGCTAGTCTGTTTTGATAAACTTTTGCATGATTAGCAGCTGACCATCTTTTCTCGTCTAAAAGTTCCAATTGAGCAAGGAGTGCTGAACGATGTTCATCAATAGAAAATTCCTTATTCAATTGTACTCTTAATGACGGTATGAGGATCTCATATGGAACTACCGCCTCCATTCCAAAGGTTAAGGAATAAGGAGTCTGCCCAGTAGGCGTGCGGATTGAAGTTCGGTAGGCCCATAGAGCCTCAACCAATTTTTCTGGCCAATCTGCAAATTTATTAGATTTGCACGTCTTTTTGATAATTTTTATCAAAGTCTTATTTGTTGCCTCTGCTTGGCCATTGCCTTGCGGATAATAAGGAGATGAATGATGCAATGCAATTTTATACCTGTTACAGAGGTCCTTCAATTCCTGTGACACGAACTGCGGTCCGTTGTCGGCGACGATGGTGCTTGGAATTCCAAATCGGGTGATGATGTTCTTCATGATGAACTTGCAGACGGTTGATGCTTTTTTCTCCACGTACGCTTCAGCTTATGCCCACTTGGTGAAGTATTCCGTTGCCGTGAGAATGAAAGATTTTTGCTTGATGCCGGAATCTGGATTACCAAGAGGTCCAACAATGTCGAAAGCCCACATGGAGAAAGGCCATGGGGAAGAAACAGGATGGAGTGAAGATGCAGGAGAATGAATTTTGTCAGCATGAAGTTGACACTTAGCACACCTACGAACATATCCTACACAGTCTTCTTCCATGGTTGGCCAATAAAATCCTTGTCTAAGGATCTTCTTTGCTAGCATCTGTCTATTGACATGACCACCACAAACTCCACTATGAGCTCCTTCCATAACCTTCCAAAGCTCATCTTCGTCTAGACATCTCAGAAGAACTCCATCAAAACCTCTCTTATATAATGCTCCCCCAACTAGGGTGTATCGTTGAGCAACTCTCCTGATAGCTCTTTTCTCCTCAGTTGTAGCTTCCTCAGGATACGATTGATCTTCACAATATTTGGCAATTTCACAATACCATGGCTTCTGTTCATCATCCATCTCTTCTAATAGCTCCATCAGCATGATTTCTCTTTTCTCAATGATATCTCCATCTCTGAGTTTCTTCAGCAACTTCTCCTTAGTTCTAAGGAATGAAGGATCTTTCACGGCAGGTGAAAGACGCCTATGAACTATGATTGATTCGGATTGTTTGCTGATTGGAAAATCAAGAGAAGATGCAAGTGAAGCTAGAGCGTCAGCTAAGATGTTCTGATTCCTAGGGACATGGACAAAGATCAATTTCGTGAAAAGCTTTGAGTAAGCAGAAGTAAGCTCTTGATAAGGCTTGAGCTTGGGATCGAGAGTTCGATACTTGGTCAGCACTTGGCGAAGAATCAGTTGGCTATCACCCACGATCCTGAGTTTGGTGGCACCATGGAAATGAGCAGCTTCGAGGCCAGCAAGGAGTGCCTCGTATTCAGCTATATTGTTTGTAACTGGAAAGTCAAGCTGAAAGGCTTGTGGAATGGTGACACCTTCAGGTGATAACAGAACGATACCGATCCCTTTTCCATGAGAATTCAAAGCTCCGTCAAAATGCAGAGTCCACATATCATCTCTGATTTGATTTACGGACATCAGTTCCTCATCCGGAAACTCTGATCGGACTGGATCAAATCTAGGAAGGGGATGATGAGCGAGTTGTTCTGCTATGGCATAGCCCTTGATAGCTTTCTGCTGAATGTAAGTGATATCGAATTGAGATAGAAAGCTTTGCCATCGTGCTAACCTATCAGTAAGAACAGATTTCTCCAGGAGGAATTTGATCGGATTCATCCTAGCGATGAGATGGACTTCATGGGCCAGAAAATAATGTTTCAATTTCTGCACAACCCAAACTAATGCTGCACATGTTTTCTCCATCGCCGTATATCTCTGTTCAGCGGGGTTGAGAAGTTTAGAGAGATAGTAGGCTGCCCTCTCTTTTCCTTCTTCATCTTCTTGTGCTAAGACAGCCCCCACTGCATCATCCAGGACTGAAATATAAAGTATCAATGGTTTACCTGGAGATGGTGGTCTCAAAACAGGAGGACTTGCTAGATAATTCTTTAATCCATCGAATGTCTCCTGACACTTATCGTCCCAATCGAATTTGACTCCCGGCTTGGTAAGCTCGTAAAACGGCTTACACCTTTGTGAGTGCTGGGAGACAAAGCGGCGAATAAATTGTAACCTCCCGATTAATCCTCTCAACTCTTTCAAGTTTTTGGGAGGTGGCATTTCTCTAATAGCCTTCGCCTTGTTAGGATCGATCTCAATTCCCCGTTTGCTGACAATAAATCCAAGCAATTTTCCTGAAGATACCCCGAAGACACATTTCTTGGGGTTCATCTTTAACTGATATTCTCTCGATCTCTCTAATACCCTTGCCAAAACTTTGGCATGCTCAGCCTTTGTTTTCGATTTAACCAATAAGTCATCCACATACACTTCCAAGTCTATGTGCATCATGTCATGAAATATTGCCATCATGGCCCTCTGATAAGTGGCTCCAGCATTCTTTAATCCAAACGGCATGATGACATAACAGTATGTTCCCCAAGGTGTAGTGAATGATGTTTTCTCTTGATCTTCTTCTGCCAGCTTAATCTGATTATATCCTGAAAATCCATCCATAAATGATAACGTCTCATAACCAGCGGTGTTATCGATGAGTACATCAATATGAGGCAATGGAAAATCATCTTTAGGACACGCCCGATTTAAATCGCGGAAGTCAATGCAAATTCTGACCTTCCCGTCCTTCTTCATAACCGGGACTATATTAGCCACCCATTGTGGATAAAGGACAACTCTAATAAATTTAGCTTTATGCAGTTTGTCGACCTCTTCCTTCATCTTTAAAGCCATTTGTGGGTGGAATCGCCTTAATTTTTGCTTGACCGGGCTAACTCCGTCCTTTAATGTCAACCTGTGTTCAACTAAAGACGAGTCTAACCCCGGCATATCTTCATAACTCCAGGCGAAAGTGTCCTTATAGTCCTTGAGAACTTGTACCATTGCCTTTTCATCCTCTGAAGAAAGATTTTTACTGACGAGGACAACCTTAGGTTCGTCTTCAGTCCCTAAATTAATTTCTTTGGTGGGCTCTTCTACGGCAGCTGAGGGTTCATCGAATCTCTTTACTCCACTGGCATATGCCTCAGCCGCGTCCTCATCATCTTCTTCTTCAACAATGGGGTCCTTTTCATGCACTAACTCATATACCCCGTACCCATCATTGACTGACTCATCGTCCATACAATCTTCTGGCATCTGAATTGGATTTTCTAAAAGCTGAGGGATTAAAGAACAAGAAGAGCACTTATCAGCTAAGTCCTGGAGGTATCTATCTGGAATTCGCCTACCCTTAGGCTTCCTAGACTTCCTAACCTGACTAATCTGACTAACTTCACTATCATAACCTAACGAAGACGAAGCAGGATGAAAATCCTGGGATACAAGTGGAAATACAAGAGAATCCTCCTGAGTGGAGGGACAGAGTAAATCTAAGAGAGAATCTTGACCGAAGGACCCGCGCGATGGGGTGCAATCGGACAAGTAAGATGTTTCCTCAATGAGGATTTGGGAAGAATTTGTTGCCAAATTGGCGTTTTTTTTTGGAAAATGAAAGAATTAAACATAAAGCAGGAGTGAATACAAATGGGAGGGGAATCAGACGGAGGAAGTGGCACCAAGGCCAGAGGATTAGGGGGATCATATAGTAATATGTCCCAGATCAAATTATACAACCTCTCTAGATCGAGAGGAGGTTGTGGTATAATGTCCCGAGGGGACAGAGTAATCATGACGGGCGGAGCCCGTGGAATATCTTCGATTATGACCCGCGACCAAGTCGGGGTCAAGAGCAGTGTACGGAAAAGAGTATGGAGCGTGAAGACATGTGAAGGATATGTCCCCCTCCAGAGCAGATCTGTTGTGTAACCAGCTTGATATGGGTCATCCGGCTCCCCTTCGTCAGTTTCTTCAGATAGCAGTATCCGCTTGTCAAATATGGCACCAGGGCTTTCAATCAGTTCATCAATCTGCGGCGGCCACTTAGGTTCTGCAGGATCCAAGAATAGTCTGTTCAGTGCAATATACAGGTCCCTCAGATCGAACCACCTGTACCATTCACATTCGGGATCATGAAATTTCCTCCTTTTCATAGGCCGCAGAGCCTCCAAGGATTGGTACGTAAGCAGTTCAGAGCAAAGTCTGGCCAAATCCCTCCCATATATATCATGGAAGTCAAAACAGGAAGTAATGACCACCGTATTGTCATAGCTGAGTATGGGCCCTTTCACGAAGTGCGTACACAGGGTCCATGTTAGGGGATCTCGGCCTTCTTTGGGTGGTGTAGACATTGCCTCCCAGATTTTCGGACCTTCTTTGATCTCTGCTTTCTGAACTGGATCTTGTTTCAATTTTATTGGCCTATAGCCCAAACCACTTCCAGGTGCTGCTCGATGATTTCTGACAGGAGTGGTCCTGCCTTGCAATTGTGTGCCCAGACCTTTCCCAGGCTCGTAGCCGTTCTTCATCATAATCCTCCATCCTGGGGTACTCATGCACTTCCCCCTTTTGATAGCATCTAACGGATATGGAGAAATAGTAGCGGCTTTCAGAGGATCAGCCATTGGACGGTAGACCTGTAATACCGACAGAAAAGGTTGTCGGCCAGGTAAAACAGCAGATTTAATGTTCAAGGAATGAGCAGCAGCAAGGATCGGCATGCTCGTTACTTTAATTATTCGTCCTTTGTAAGGAAACTTGAGGCATTGATGATTCGTAGAAGGAATCGCCTCAAGAGTTTTAATATAAGGACGACCTAAAATGGCATTTATGGAAGGATCGATTTCCAGGATGTGAAATTCGACCTCTGCATGACTTACAGGGCCCAGCTCCACCTTTAAATAAACCATTCCCAGAGGGGAACGGGTAGAATTGTCATATGCTGTCACTGAGATGGGGCTGGGTAGCCATTTCTCTTTGGGCACACCGCACAGCTCCAGGGTCTTCGGAGGTAAAACATTGATCAAAGCCCCTGTGTCGACCAGGCATGCATCCACGGCCTTCTTACAGATGTTGACCGTGATACTCAGAGCCATGCTTCTGGCTGCTGGCGGTGCTAGTTCCGATGTATGAAATGTTATGGAGGGCTGATCCCCATGAGGAACTAGTAGTGCTGCAATCTTCTCTACCGGCACGTCTTCATTGACCATCACCTTCTGTAGATATTCCATTAAAGCTTCTTGGTGACTCTTGGATCTTTTGATTAATTCGAGTATAGTGATCCGTGCCGGTGTCCGATCCAGGTGTTTCAACAGGTCGTATTGAGTGCCTGGTGCACTCTCTTCATTATGGGCTTCCTCAGTGGGCTGTGATGGGCCGTCTCTGACTGTGGACTGAGGGAAGACCTTGTTGAAAATCCTTCCACTCCGGAGCGCGTGTTCCTCAACCGTGGAGGATCCGGGTGACACTTTAAGTATCGCAGAGTTGGATGGTACGGATGGCGTAAAGGGTTGGTAGGTAGGTGATGGCGTAGGGCTAGGTGGTGACGGCGCGGTGCGGATTAGAGGCCTAGAGGGTTGGATGGTGGATGTGTAAGTGGTTGGCGAAGTGGGGAATGGTACGCGTAATAGCGGTCTAGATGGTAAGGGCATATCTGGGTGGATGGTAGTGGTAGCGGGTGAAGTAGGAAATGGTATGCGTAGTAATGGCCTAGATGGTAAGAGGGGCGCGTTATTGGTTTGCTGGGGGCTATATGATGGAGGCGTAGTGGTGCGGGGCGTAATGGGCCTAAGGAAGGTGGGTAGTGGTAATGGATTATTGGGTGTGGGTGAGTGATATGTAGGCGTGGGTATAGGGGTGATGGTAACGGGTTGTGGCCTTGGTATGTGGATGGTGCGGCGTGGTGGTCGCTCTGCGGTACTTTGAACGTGACCCGTTGAACAAAGAGAGGAAGAGTCCTCTACTCTCCACTGCTGCCCACGACCAGCCTCAGACTGGCTGTTCGTCAAAATGGGAGCAACCTGGTTTTGGTTCTGGTGCTCCGGGAGTGGATTCTGCACTATGCCCATGTTGGGTGGTGCTGCTGCTTGTGCCGGTGGTCTTGCTTGCTGCTGCTGCTGCTGCGGTCTCCTCGCCTTCAGGGCCGTTATGTACTTTTTCATTTCCTCCCAGTCTATGCCGCCCTGCTCATTGAGATCATGAATATAATCTCTGAATTGAAAGCAGGTGTCAATGGTATGCCCATGTTGCCTGTGAAAATAGCAATACCTAGATGTATCGGCATTTTGAGGCCAGACGGCCTTCTCCCTCGGCAAAACTAAGGCATTAGCTGCCATTAAAGCGCTGAAGATATCCGTCAAGGATTCTGGGAGGGCCGGGTACTCTGCCCTTTTCGGGCCTGGAGGTCTCCTCTGCTAGTTGTAGTCACCAGGAGGAGGGACATTGTGGTACGCCGGCGGTGCACGCGGCTGGTACTGTGGCTGTTGCTGTTGCTGCTGATGTGGCTGCTGATACTGCTGTTGATACTGCTGTTGCCGTTGCGGCTGTTGCTGTAGCTGTTGCTGGTTCTGATTCGGCTGCTGGGGCCGCTGGTACTGCTGTTGGTAATGGGGGTTCTGCTGCTGCCTGTACCCCTGTTGGCTTGGCTACGGTGGCCTTTGATACTGCTGCTGGTTCCTCACAAACTGGGGCGAGTTATTGTTCATGGTACTGACTTGCTCGTGAGAGAGCGTGCCCTCAGTAGTCGGACCTGTGCTAGGAGAATTCGGCACGGCAGGCTTCCGAGGTGGAGGCCTGCTAGGTCTGTGAGGATCAAAGACGCTAGAGAACGTAGCGTCCTTGAAGGCATTCTGGCAGTACCGTGCTCTTTCATAGAGCTCTGCCATGTTAGTCAAATTGTTCAAGGAGAGGACTAGCTTGAACTGGGGCGTGGCGTTAGAAATCAACAGTTTCACTTGTTCAGATTCGGACAAGTGATCTTTCACCTTTTCAGCCAGGCCCCGCCACCTGTCAGCAAAACTGACAAACTCCTCATCTGGTTTCATCTTTTCTGCAATGAGGTCCGTGATAGACAAGGAGGGTGCAACTCTGTCCTGGTATCGTTGGATAAATTTGCGTGAAACGATACCGTAATCCTCTACTTCGGAGGGTTCCAGAGAAAAGAACCACTCGAGGGCTGGTCCCTCTAGAGATCTCCTGAACAAGAAGGCCAACGACCTCTTGTCATTCTGCCAGAAAGAGGATTCGTACATGAACTCCTTCAGGTGCGTGAAGGGGTTACCAGTACCGTTATACTTTCGATACACTGGCATTTCAGAGGGTGGCAGATGGAACACTGGCAGGCTCGGTAAATTGATTTCCGGTACAGCTTTAACCCCCATCATCTTCTGGAGATTGTTGAACTGCTCATCCATACGCTCCATCTTGGCCAGCAACGTCTGTGTGGTCAGATCTGCCTGGGGAGGAGGAGGAGGTGGAAGTACCTGATAGGCCTGCTGCCTAGAGTACGTTGGACATGGAGGACAATAAGGATGAGGTCCGGCAGAGCTTCCGCCATGCCCGAGGGCATTTTGATAAATAGGCGTTTGCGGTCTAGCCGGTTGTCTAGACGACGAAAGTTGTGGCCCAGTTGGCCGAGAAGCAATATGAAGGCCTTCCATGGCCTGATGGATATAAGGAGGAGGAGGAGGAGGTTGTTGAGTGACAACAGGGGGAGTCATAGGGTTCGGCTCAGCAGGCTGCATGGGTGCCTTCCCCTTCAAAATAGACTGGATGGCCTCGAACTGCTGAGGGTCTAGTCGGGAGGCAAGAACTCCCAGAGCATTGACAAGATCCATAGGATCGGAGGATGAGGGATCATGCTGATTCATGTCCCCCTCTAGATCAGGATTAGGGATCGCATATTCATGCGGAGGAAGATCATGATATTGATCGTGTGGATGAAAGAGAGGAGTCCGGACATTCCCATCATGTCGGACTGGAATGGGGACAGAATTACGGGAGGCATCAGCATCTCTCCCGTTCTCATAGTTGAAATCTGAATCGCGAGGGGCATTAGCATCTCCCTCGTAGTTGATGATGGCGTCTTGGGCCATACTCAAGTCTCTGCCTGATCGCAGCAACATGATATTAGATTCCCTTTTCAAAGATTTAATCAGACAAGTTGTACATAGATTAATCAAACAAGTGGATGCTTAACGTGATTTTAGGGTTCCTTGTTGAATTATTTGAATTGGATTAAACCACAATTTCGCTCAGGGAAGGATCCTAGTTTCAGTTCAGTTTCCACCGTTATTCTCTAGGGTTCTCTCTCACAACGCTTTCGGAATCTAGCCGGGACTTCAATTGGTACAACCAGCCCGATGATCAAGGAGGAATACCTTGATTTTGGGGACTTATGGAGGTCTCAACGTCAACTTCTCTAGTCTGATCAAGGGACCAACCCAATCAGAGAGAGTTGCTGACGTCGAGTAATGTGTTCCTAAGAAGAGGAGGGTTTTCGCCTCAATGCGTATGCCCTGCGACCTGGATGGCCTCTAATGCTTAATAAATAATGGGTAGCTAGCACTCAACCACAGAAATCTAGAAACTGAGAAATAATTAAGAAACTGTCTGAATCGCGTCGAGTATGGTCGACGCTATTCAAAACAGAGCTTAATTCTCTCGCAGAAACAGATGCAAACAGCAAAGAAAGCCTGGAAAATAACTAAAAACTGCCTGAATCGCGTCGATGGTGGTCGACGCTATTCAACACAGAACTTAATTATTTCGCAGAAACAGATGCAAACAGCAGAGAAAGCCTGGAAGATAAAAGGCGTCTAGGTGTGATGACGCGGTTTTAAAACGCGTCACTGTTACTAGACGCTTTTTAGTTCGCAGAAACAGATTTCCAGAAGGATTTTCTGGGTCGAATCCTCCTCAAACAGGGTAAAATGCAGTAAACAATCGACTCATGCAAAGATTTTTAGTTTCAGATTTTAAACAGGATGATTTACTAACTAAACAACTAAGAAATCACGCAATCACACATCATTTTATCACAAAAAACAGCTTTTTGAACTAATCAAGGGGAGGCAAGATCTTGCCACTGGGGTGTGCACGTGGTGCACGAGGGAAATTAATCAAACTAAACACTCACCAATTGGTGAGGACGTGTCGAAAGACACAAATGGTGCACCGTGGGTGCCCGGTATGATAATAGCAAGAACAAAAGAAATTAAAAGACGGCGAGACCAAGTCCCACCGTGATCGCCAAAAGGAGCTGTAGGTGCTGAAAATGCTCGTGTGATTTATGTGAAAATTCTATGTTGTTTAGGGTAAATTAACCTATTAAAAACAGAAACTAAAGTGCAGTGATCGCCAGAAACTTTTAACTAAAAAGCTTCAAAAGATATTTGATCGCCTACCTGTTTGAACACGGAAGAATGAGTCCTTGGTTCCCCTCCTTCAGCCGGCTGAAGAAAGAGAGCCCTTTCTTGTTCTTTTGTTCTTGCTGTTGAATGTTGAGGATCGTCCAGAAGTTCTCCTGGCTTTGTGCTTGATTTCCCCCTTTTGATCTCTTGTTGTTGTTGAGTGTAGCAGAGACAGAGAAACAGAAAAATAGAGAGGAAATACTGATGAGAATTTAAATGAAAATAATATCAAAGCTAACCATGATTATAAACATGTTTAAACAGCAACTCACTTGTTTAAATGGCTTTGAAACCTCTTTGAAACAAATGGGTTTTGGAAAATTGATGATGTGGTGTGTGTTGCATGGAGTGAATAAGAGAATGAAACTAATGAATGAAGATGAAATTCGGATATGAAAAACTTATGCCCAGTTGGAGAAGCCTTGAAAGATGAAGATCTGAAGAGGGATGCCGACTTCTGGAAATGACAGCGCTCCGGCGTTCCGACGTAGTTGCTTTGATCTTCAAATCGCTATAATGCTGTGGCTCAATAATAATCTCTCTCTTCTTTTTTTTTAACTCTTAAGATGCAAGGTATTTATAGGCATTTTCTGCGTTCGCGATTAACATAGAAAAATCTAGGATTTATCCACCTTAATCGACAGATAAATACTGATTAATTCATCTTTATCTGTAATTATCTAAAACGCGTCCACCATGGATGACGCCTTTCAGATTTAATTAAGATAAGGATAAATATCCGGGAAAACTTATCTTTATCTTTATTAGATAAAACGCGTCCACATGTGTAGACGTCTTTTACACTAATTAAGATAAGGATAAACATCCGGAAGAGAAGTTAAAATAGCTTAGGAAACCTAAAACGCGTCGACTTTTACAGACGCCTTTTAGCCAATAAATCAATTAATTAAAATTCAAATTTAAACGTTAAAACAGGAATAAACTCTAAATAGCGTCCACAAGGGTCGACGCTTTTTAGGATTCTTCATATTTTAACTGAAATTTGAGCTAAATCAATTTAATTGATTAACTTAAACATGTCTGTTCGACCCGACACTCAAAAATATTAATAAAAATTAATTAATGATTAATTATCAGACCATTTTGAGGCATTATTATATGATATGAAATTTACTCAAAATGACGTCAAAATTAGCGTGTCTACAGATAGCACAACAAACTGTAATACAATCAGAGAGCACCCAACTCATGGGACTTGCAACTCCTTGCAATATCTGATCATAGTTTCGATCCCCAGAGATTTAATGGCCTTGTGGATAGCACAACAAACCACTAATTATGGTCTAAGCTAACCATCATTACGCGACGAGCATAGATTTGTGTGCAGCCCTTGTCGATAGCACAACAAAGCTACATGGTTCCTCTACCCCGATCTATATGCATGTAATGCCATAGCCACAGTTTCTCCTCCCAATTAAGCAGGCCTTGTGTATAGCACAACAAACCTGCCTAAAGTGATTCGAATCCTATGACTATAATGATGGTGGACCACGCGGTAAGTTCTCAACTACTCGCGTTACGGCTTAGAGTTTATCTGAGGGTATTTAGATAACTTTTATCTTGGTCTCTCCTAGGTGATAGTATATAGTTATATCGTATATATTTACTAAATACTATAACCTGCTTTGATTCATAATCAAAAGAAAACAATACATTACATACATGTCATTAGTGTGGTCATGGATAGCACAGGGGGTTTGACTGGAGTCAATAGTCAAACTCACACACAATCTAACACAACAATTACATTAGATATCCAGCAAACACATAGGCAAGAGATCTCCATCTTTTCGCCTTCCTGGTTGCAGCTGTGGATCGTCCTCGTTCCTTCTACGGTTGCCTCGATCATATTACATTTAAATTCTAGAATTTACAAGTAAATTGAAGAAGGCCTTCTGGCGAGTACAAGAGAGAGAGGGAAGTAGAAATACATCGGAGTATGAGAGAGAGAGGTGCGCAGACCTCTATTTATTAACAATTAATAAACATCATACATCCACGATCCACACAATCCATTCATCACATGAATAATAAATTAAGTGCATATCCATGACCACGGTGTGTTTTAAACATCCCACACATGATTCAGCGCATCACATGGCTAAAACAAATGAGTTTTCAAAATAAATAAGTTTTGGCTTTCAAAAACTGGGATCCAATCAAAATTGGTATTTGAATTTCGAAAACTCATTTTATTAACTTAACATGCAATTAAATCTAATTTAAAAGCAATAAACACACATCACATGCGCACACACTCCAAATTAATAATTTTAGATTATTCTATGCAAATTAGAACATTTCTAATAATCTAACACTTAGATTAAACCCCATTAATAATCTAACAATTAGACTATTTTAAAGACTAATCTAACTCTTAGATTAATCCAACAAAGTTAATTAATAATTTAACACTTAAATTAATAATCAACCAAATTAATTATTAACTACTAATCTAACACTTAGATTAGTCAATTAATGTTAATTATTAATTTAACTCTTAAACCAATAATTAACACTAACTAATTAATAATTAATTAATCTAACTCTTAGATTAGATAATTAATTAATGTTAATGACTAATTTAACTCTTAAACTAGTAATTAACATAGATTAAATATTTAACCCATAATATAACTCTTAGATTATTAGATTAATATTAATTATTAGTTTAACACTTAAACCAATAATTAATAACATCTAATTAAACCATTATATTAGTTAATCAAAATCAATCTTGAATTTAACAATTAAAATAACAATTAATTATAATTAACTAATAACTACTAATTTAACTCTTAAATTAGCCAATTAAAATTAATTATTAATTTAACTCTTAAATTAATAATTAATTCAAATTAATTAACAACACTCTGTTAATTATAATGATTCATAATCATTAATGATCCAATTAAAAATTATTAGACCAAGATTTAAATTTAAAACAATTTTAAATTTAAATTTAAAATCTAATTCTATTTCAATTGGTTCAAGGGGTTTAAAATGGGGATTAAAGGGTTTTTAAATAAAGGAAACAGGGCTCAGCCCTGTAGGGCAAGTGGTTCGAGCCCTGGCTCGGCCTGGGGCTCGGACCCGGGCCTGCCCGGGGCCGCCCCAACCGGCCAGCTCCAGGCCCGATCCGACCGGGTCGGGACCGGGCGGTCCGACTGCTTCTTCTCCAACAGAAGCCCCTTTTTGCAGAAACCCTAGGGACTGTAGCAGGCCGGCGGCGGTGGAGTTGCAGGCGGCGCTGGCGGTGCTTGGCCCCGGCCGGCGATGCCCCGGCGCCGGCGGTGCCCCCGGCGCCGGCAGAGTCGCCGGAGAGGCCCCGAAAGGAGCCGGCCAAGCCCCAAAATCCCCCAAAAATTGGTTTTTCGCAGGGTTTTAAAACCGTTTTAGGGCTTAAATTAATGGCCCTCCAAGGGCACTCCGGTGGCGGTCTTGGTGACCGGTGGATAGTGGTGACTATCCTCTATAGATCCGGCGTCTCGGCCGGCCATCCCAACGCTTGGGAAGCCGATTCAAGCCGCCGTAAACTCGCCGCTCTTCGTCTCACGAAGAACACGAAAAACCCCCAAAATAATTTCGAAAAAATTAAAAGAAAATAATCTGATTAAATGTGTTCATCGCATGAACACGGATCCAACAATTAATCGAAGTTACAACATGGAATAACTCACGAAAAATTAATTTAGAGATCCGAAACGGGACGAGAAACAATGGAACCTGGCTCTTATACTATTGTTGGGTTTTCTCTGTTTCTCCGGATCGCTCATGCAGCGGAAAATAAAATATTTACAGCGATCCGTTCCCGTTTCGAAAAACTAAAATACGATAATCGGATTATCGAAGTTCTCACCGTGTGCGGATTCGAATCCGCAACCGTTCCGTTCCGTCGGTGTGACACCGCGAGCCGCGCAAGCGCCCGGCCTCTAGCGAAGTCCACGCGATCCTCCCCACGACGGTTATCCTCAAGTTCCTCGTTCTTCGCAGCCTACGAAGCCTGTTCGCTATGTTTTATACTAACCGCGCGGTTTTTCAGAAAAACCCCCGGTTTGTATAAAACCCACTTATTTATCCATCGCCTTGAGAATCATTTGCGTGTGACCCTCTAGGCCCAAGTACCAGTCCAGTTAATGGCCCAACAAGCCCAGTGACTCCTCACTGGCTTTATTAATTAATTAATAACCCTTTATTAATCAATTAATCAATCGAATTGATGTCGCACATCAAATTCGACCGGGCCTCCGATCACGTTGCGTGCCAAGCAACACCACGTGAACCTGGAAGGTATTTGGGGTTAGATAACCCACTCTTGGAACTTTTCCGCCGATAGTTACCGCGTAGATATAATCCTTCATTTGTACAATGCTCTCGAGTCAACTCAGGGCATGGCGAGCTGTCAAACCCTAACCGGTCGACTCACTTGGATTGGATGCCGCTGATGAATATCGGAAAACTCCTTTCCCGATATCATCGTCCGCCCTGGCCAAGGACTTTCGCGCATCCTTCCTAGAGCATTCTCTCTCTAAGTACCGAGAGCGAATGATTCCTTATTGACACATAATTCCCTTCAACGGTATTCCGCTGTACCCAATCCTTGGCGTATTAGAATCCCGTGGCTAGAGATTCGTAAACCAAGGTCAAAGCACAGAAGTCCACCGCCAAGGTGTCCTTGGTGTTTCAGGTCCGAAGACCATCCACGCAACTGCGACAATAGAATCAAGCTAGTTGACAATGAGGTACAATACCATCCAGCGATTCAGTCGGATCAGTTCAGTGAACTCATTCTCCAATGAGCACCTACATATTCGCCTTGGTGTCTCCACACAAGTGACTTATGAGACCAGTCACCGTCATCATATGAGCAGGAGTAATCTGTACTAGTCTAACCGGATATCCGATGTCCTTCTCGGATATCCTTCGACTAGGAATGATTAAGTATATGTGTGTTTAAGTGATCAGTCTCATTAGTATGATCTCATCATAATCTGATCACTATAGCACATATTCACGGACTTCATTATGAAACGATAATTAATGCGATTTACACATAATGAATATTATGCCATTATATTAATAAACGAACAAGATTTATATTGTCAGATTGGCTTGTAGGCCACCTAAACTAACAGAAGCATGATGCGTGTATGCGGTTTTGGGTAGAATAAACATGTTAAGGGGCTTTCGTGACGATTATGGTGGTTCCTATGAATGTGGAGTTGTGGGTTTTCCTATGATGGATTGGTTTCTCTTTTCATTTTCCCCGTTTTGGATGTTTTTGGGGCGAATTTGGGGTTAAAGGGGACCCTCGGGTCGAGCTGCAGAAACTAGGTTTATGGTGCTAAATGACGTCACGCTAGGACGACGCCATTCAGAATGGCGACGGGCCCACACGACGCCATTTAGGCAGAAATTGTCTCGGTAATGGTTTCTGTCAGAGGGGATTTCTATTGTGAATGGCGTCCAAGGACAGAGACGCCTTTTCAAATGGCGGCTTCCCGGATTGACGTGTTTTAGGCCATATTCTGAGGCCGAGATTTCATGAACCAGTTTAGGAGGCTTGAATGGCGTCGGCCTTGGGCGACGCGATTCAAGACAGAATCACATCAATTCATGCTGTTAACATATCTTCATACTGTTAGATAGTTTGGTTTATTGCATGTTTGAAATCGTACTCGAGGATAAGGATTTTTATGTAATCGGATCGCACTGTGTTGTGTTTCGTGCGATTGTGGACCTAGAGTGACAGTTGTAGCGCTTGCCACCCTGTGTCGGTGTGGGAGGGACACAGCACCGGTGTGGGAGTGGTGGGGTGACGCCTAGAGAGAGGGTCACCTAGTGTACCCCGGAGTTAGCTAGTACCGGTGTTGGAGTGGTACTTGTGGAGTGTCACTCATGCTGAGGGAAGGAGTAACCACCTGAGCCAGTTGGGCCGATGTAGCTAGCGTGCTATCCGAGGGGTTACTGTTTGGTCTCAGCGGGTCGGTGTTTCCCACGTTTGGTTGTGTGGTTGGCGTGTTTTGCCGAAACGTTGGTTGTAGGTTCCCTGGTAGAACAGTTTCTGAGATATGTATGTTACTTTCCGAATGCGTGTGGTTTATATCGAGAATTAGGAGTAGTAATTACTGCTTTACTTACTTACTTTACCTTTATCTGTGTTACTGCACTTGTGCGTGCATGAGTGGGTGGTGGGGATCGAAGGATCCCTACTGAGTCTTTTTGTTGAAACTCACCCATGCAGTTTTCAGGTGAGGGGTCCAGGTAGGCTTAGCGAGGAGAGTGCTGCTTTGGGTTGCGCGCCAGCAGCCGTTGTTCTGGGGTATGCCCCGATGTAGTTGTTATTTTATTTTCTGGCATGTACGCTTAATTATTTCTTTTCAGATGGAGTATGTAATTATTTGTTGTGTCAAGTCGCATTGTAATAACTTTTAATTCTTGCACTTCCTTTTTAATTCAATGCGATGTGAATGGTTAGCTTAGTTAATTAATTATTTCCCTGACTTATCTAGATCCTGGTTTGGCTCCAAATTAATGACTCGGTACCCATTTAGTAATCGGATCCCCTATTATAGGGTGACGAGTCGTTATAGTTGGTATCAGAGCTTTCGGTCTGGCAAATGAATGGATAACTAGGTTAAATATTGTTAATCCAGTAAATAATTACATTATCTCGTACAGGCATGGCGGTAGTGTAGGTTTTAGGATTCTAATTAGAACTTTTCGATTTTTGTGATTGTAGGTGACTAGATGGCTCCTAGGAAGAGGATGCCAGTTATTAGAGAGCGGGGAGATGTCCCTAGTGGATCTGAGGCCGGTAGGCCGAGTATGGAACATTTCATGGGGGCTATGATGGACACGATGGCTAGATACCAGACCCGAGACCCTAACGAGAGTTCCAATACTCGGGGAGGGTCTTCAACTACACTGGAGAGATTCCTGAAGCTGAGGCCGCCTCATTTCACCGGTCGTCCCGACCCTGATGAGGCTGTTCATTGGTTGAGGGAGATGGAGAAGACTTTTGATACTATGGATTGTGCGGCAGTTGAGAGGACTCCGTTGGCTACCTTCATGTTGAAGGATGATGCCTACGATTGGTGGACCACGTTGAAGAGTTTGTCATATGCGGATAGGAGTCTCAGGGAGATTCCATGGGAGACTTTTGTGAAGGAATTCAATGCACAATACTTCCCTAGGCATGTCTAGAGGGCCAAGGAGAGGGAATTTATGGAGTTGACCCAAGGAAGCATGACAGTGCTTGTGTACCAGATGAAGTTTGTTTCGCTTGGGAGGTTCGTGCCTTTTATCTCAGGAGACGAGGAGCGTCGGACTGAGAGGTTTGTGGATGGACTAAGGAGTTTTGTGGCATCCCACTGTTGTATAGATTTGGCTTCGGTAGTTAGGTGTGCCGCGACAGTTGAGGCACAGCATGAGCAGTCAGCTCGAGAGAGGGGACTGACTACTCAGGGGCCAGCTCATGGCAGGGGAAAGACAGCAGCAGCAGCTCCTTCGTCCGGATCAGGATCGTCTTCACTCAGGTCTAGATTCAGGAGGTTCTTTTGAGGAGGTGGCAGCAGCGGCAGCAGTAGACCCAGGCAGAACCAGCAGAGTTACTCGGTGTCCAGTGCTCAACAGGAGGCAGCTCAGAGGCTTCCGGCAGCCTGCCGGCATTGCGGTGGCACTCACGGTGAGACTCAGTGTCCTACTTTTTCTGGGAGGTGTTACACTTGTGGCCAGCAGGGCCATTTGGCGAGGTTTTGCCCGCAGGGGCATGGTCAGGGGCAGGGACCAGGGGATCAGAAGAAGCCGAGGACCCAGGAAGAGTTCTAGCTATCACCAGGAAGGAGGCTCGCGCATCCAACTTGGTGGAAGGTACACTTTCTGTCCTTGGGAACTCTGCACATGTGTTAATTGATTCGTGTGCTTCACATTCTTTCATTTCTGAGCAGTTCGTAAATGTTCTTTCTGCACCCGTTGATGAGAAATCTGATGGATTCAAGGTAGAGGTTCCTTCTGGGGATTTCATGTTATCTTATAACTGTTTGAGTGAAGTTCCCTTGACCATTGAGGGCCATGAGTTACCTACCCAGTTAGTGGTGCTTGCTATTCGCGACTTTGATGTTATCCTGGGCATGGACTGGTTGGAGGCTTATTATGCCGAGGTGGACTGCCACAGGAAGAGCGTGCGCTTCTCTATTCCGGACATCCCGACCTTCTACTTCCAAGGTATTAGGCTCTCTTCTTGAGGTATTCTTATTTCTGCCTTTAAGGCCCAGAGTGTAACGACCCGCCACCCTATAATCGGGGATCCGATTACTAAATGGGTACCGAATCATTAATTTGGAACCAAACCAGGATCTAAGTAAGTCTGGGAAATAAATAATAAACTAAGCTAAACATTCACATCGCATTGAATTGAAGGGAAAAAGCAGGAATTAAAAGTTATTACAATGCGACTCGATACAGCAAATAATTACATACTCCAACAGAAAAGAAATAATTAAGCATACAAGCCAGAAATAAAGATAACAACTACGTCGGGGCATACCCCGGAACAACAACTGACGGTGCGCGACACACAGCAGCACACCCCTCGCTAAGTCTGCTTGGAGTCCTCACCGGAAAACCGCAGGGGTGAGTCTCCACAAAAAGACTCAGTAGGGATCCTTCGATCCCCACTGCCCACTTACACACCCACAAGTGTAAAATGCAGCTAAAAGTCCAGTGAACAAGTAAAACAATAATTACTACTCCTAAATCTCGATATGAATCATATGCATTCGAAATATATTTAACATGCATATTTCTAAAACCAGTCTACCAGGAAATCCACAACCAACGTCTCGGTAGAACACGCTAACCACACAAACGAAGGTGGGGAAAACACCGACCCGCTGAGACCAAACAGTAACCCCTCGGATAGCACGCTAGCTACATCGGCCCAACTGGCTCAGGTGGTTACTCCTTCCCTCAGCATGAGTGACACTCCACAAGTACCACTCCAACACCGGTACTAGCTAACTCCGGGGTACACTAGGTGACCCTCTCTCTAGGCGTCACCCCGCCACACCCACACCGGCGCTGTGCTCCACCCACACCAGCACAGGGTGATAAAGCGCTACAACTGTCACTTTAGGTCCAACGTAGCTCAAAACACAGCACAATAAGAAGTCCACGGTCGCATGCAACACCATGCGTACGATCCGGTTACAATGAATCCATCACCATAGAGTATAATTTAAAGCATGCATTTAACTAATTAAACAACTGTCTAACCATGTAACATGTTTTAATGGCATGAATTAGTGTGATTCTGTCTTGAATCGCGTCGCCCAAGGCCGACGCCATTCAAGTCTCCTAAACTGGTTCACAGAAACTCGGCCACATAACCTAGCATAAAACGCGTCGCCACAAGCAGCCGCCTTTTGAAAGGCGTCGCTGTCCCTCGTCGCCTTTTAGCGACCGGTAACAGGGACAGGAAAATGAGGTGATTTCACTAAAACGCGTTGTCGACGCCAGTCGCCTATTGAAAAGTTGTCACTGTCCCTGGACGCTTATCAGTCCGAAAACAGGGTCTGTTAATGGGTTAAATCGCGTCGTGTGTGGGCACCGCCTTTCTGAAAGGTGTCGCTTCACCTCGACGCCATTTAGCCCTGACAGACAGGTTCTCTCCTTGCTTCCCCCAATCCTCGAGGTGGGATTTCTCCCCCAAAACGCGTAGAAAAGACACAAAACATAGAGGGGAAGGAGGAGAATCCATCTACCCATTAGAACACCCAATTTCTCATACATGCACTTAGCGTTTTCACCCCAAAAAGCACCCCAAAGCATGCTTCAAATGCTGGAAAACATGGTTTTCAAACGAAAATGCACTGGGGATAGTCACCCTACCGGTTACTTGAACTCCTCCAAGCTCCAAGCCATCCACCCGTCTCGCCCCACGCCACCGCCGGTACCGCCGAGGTCGTCCTTACTCCACCGCGGCGTCGGCCGCCGTCCGGAGAGAAAATGCCGCGGAGGAGGTGGTGGTGGTAGTGGTAGGAGTTAGGAGGTCGATGGAGTGGAAGGAGAGATGAAATGGTGGGAGGAAAAGAGGGAGGTGAAGGAGGCGTCGCCGGAATCACCGGAGGAAGGGAGGAGAGAGAGAGAGAAGGAAGAAATGAGGGAAAGGAAGGAGGATTCGCGGGGTTAACCAGAAACTGGCTAAAACGCGTTGAGCTGTACGGACGCCTATCAGTTGACATGACGGGCCGCTCTGACAGAACTTTGAAACGCGTCGTCCATCCAAGATGTTGTTCAGATGACAAGACTGGCGCCGTACACTGACAACCCAGGGTCGCAGTCTGAAAGGCGTCATTCCTCGCGGACGCCGTTCAGACGACACGACAGGGCCGTACTCTTGCGGCCCACATAGCACCCACGTGGCACAAACTAAAACGCATCTGCAATGCTGGACGCCGTGTAAACCGCGTCGAGCCCGCTCGACGCGAAACATAACAGAGTCTCAGCCCCACTAGGGCCTGAACTACAGGGTCCGTCCCCGAAAACCTCAGTCCTTACACAGAGGTTGCTTGTTAATGGTTGTGAGGCCTTCCTTGCCTATGTTATTTTAGCTGATGTTAGTGGTAGTCCCGGTCCTTGGGAGGTGCCCATAGTTCGTAACTTTGTAGATGTGTTTACTGAGGAGTTGCCTGGCCTTCCTCCTCAGCGAGAGGTTGAGTTTACTATTGAGCTTGCACCGGGCATGGCGGCCCTGTCTAAGGCCCCGTACCGGATGGCGCCAGCCGAACTGGCTGAGTTGAAGGCACAGTTGTAGGAACTATTGGATAAGGGTTTCATTCGTCCCAGTACTTCTCCGTGGGGTGCTCCAGTTCTATTTGTCAGGAAAAAGGATGGTTCTCTGAGGTTGTGCATTGATTATAGGCAGCTGAACCAGGTAACAATAAAGAACAAGTACCCACTTCCGAGGATCGATGATCTGATAGATCAGCTACAGTCTGCGAAGGTGTTTTCAAAGATTGACTTGAGATCAGGGTATTACCAGATGAGGATCCGTGAGGTTGATGTTAGTAAAACGGCCTTTAGGACTCGGTATGGACATTATGAGTTTTTAGTTATGCCTTTTGGCTTGACCAATGCTACGGCAGCTTTTAGGGATTTGATGAACCGGGTCTTCAGGGCCTATATGGATAAGTTTGTGGTGGTATTTGTAGATGATATTCTGATATACTCTTCTTCTGAGGAAGAGCATGCCACACATCTTCAAGTGGTATTGCAGGTTTTGAGAGAGCACCAACTCTATGCCAAGTTTAGCAAGTGTGAATTCTAGGTAGACAAGGTGCACTTCTTGGGGCTTGTCATTTCTGGCGATGGCATTGCTGTGGATCCAACCAAGATTGAGGCAATGATGGATTGGAGCAGGCCAACAATAGTAACTGAGATCAGGAGCTTCTTGGGGCTAATAGGTTATTACAGGCGGTTTGTTCAGGATTTTTCTTCGATAGCAGCCCCCTTATCGAGGTTGACTCGTAAGGGAGTTCGTTTGGTGTGGACCGAGGAGTGTGTGCGGAGTTTCATTGAGTTGAAGACTCGCCTCACTTCGGCTCCAGTGTTGGTGCTTCCATTAGGTTCAGGTGGATTTGTAGTTTATTCAGATGCATCACGTCGAGGTTTGGGTGCAGTTCTGATGCAGCATGGTAAGGTTGTGGCCTATGCTTCTAGGCAGTTGAAGAAGCATGAAGAGAACTATCCCACTCATGACTTAGAGTTGGCAGCTGTGGTATTTGCATTGAAGATCTGGCGGCACTATTTGTATGGAGAGAAATTTCAGATTTTTACTGATCACAAGAGCCACGCAGAAGGATCTGAACTTGAGGCAGCGCAAGTGGATGGAATTCATGAAGGATTATGACCTCGACCTTTCTTATCATCCGGGCAAGACTAATGTGGTGGCAGACGCCTTGAGTCGGAAGACGGTCATGTCATATCTCATGATTCGAGAATGGAGGTTATTTGAGCAGGTTATGGAATCTTCCTTTAGGATTCCGCGAGAGGCTGATAGAGCCGTGTTGGCCAGCTTAACTGTGAGGCCAGTCGTGTACCATGCCGTAATTAAGGCTCCGAGGGTAGATGCAGAGTTACCGCAGATTCTCCAGAGACCAGAGGTGGAATTGTGGGATGATGGTACAGTCAGGTTTAGAAGCAGACTCTATGTTCTGACCGAGGAGGACGTGTGCAGGAGTGTCCTGGATGAGGCGCACCGTTCTAGATATGCAGTGCATCCCGGGACGACTAAGATGTATCATTGTTTGAGGAGACACTTTTGGTGGCCTGGTATGAAGAAGGATGTGGCTGATTATGTGGCTAGGTGCATGACTTGTCAATAGGTTAAGGCAGAACAACAGAGACCAGGAGGGTTGTTGCAACCCTTGCCGATCCCGGAATGGAAATAGGAGCATGTGACTATGGACTTTTTGATGGGATTACCTGTGTCCCCTGGCAGAAGGGACGTGATCTGGGTCATTGTTGATCGATTGACCAAGTTGGCACACTTCTTGGCTATTAGGAAGGACTGGTCAGTCGGTAAGTTGGCTAAGCTGTTTGTGGATCGGATCATCTCTCTGCACGGGGTGCCCTTATCCATCGTATCAGACCGGGATCCGAGATTTACTTCTAGGTTCTGGAAGAGTTTTTAGAAGGCCTTGGGTACGCAGTTGGCCTTCAGCTCGGCCTATCATCCCGAGACTGATGGGCAATCAGAGAGAACCATTCAAACTTTGGAGGATATGCTCAGGGCATGTTGCCTAGACTGGGGAGGTTCTTGGGAGCAGCACTTGTCTACAGTGGAGTTTGCTTACAACAACAGTTACCATTCTAGTATCGGCATGGCGACTTATGAGGCATTGTACGGACGGCCGTGTCGATCCCCTGTAAATTGGTCTGAGATTGACGAGAGGCAAATAGCGGGACCAGAGTTGGTACAGCAGTGTGCTGAGGTTGCCAGAGTGGTACAACAGAGATTGATTGTAGCTCAGAGCAGACAGAAGAGTTATGCAGACATCCGTAGGAGACCACTTGAGTTTGAGGTCGGGGACCACGTGTTTCTCCGAGTCTCACCCTCCAAGGGTGTGATGAGATTCGGGAAGCGAGGTAAGCTCAGTCCGCGATATGTTGGGCCTTTTCCCATTCTTGCTCGAATTGGGGAAACGGCGTATCAGTTAGCCTTGCCGCCCAGTCTTGCAGGGGTACACGATGTGTTCCATGTTTCTTTACTGAGGAGATATGTTCAGGATCCATCTCATATTTTGGACTTTTCAGAGTTGGAAGTCGCTGAGGACTTGTCCTTTCCAGAGTTTCCAGTACGTATTGAGGATCGTAGGGAACAAGTCCTTCGGAACAAGGTTGTACCTCTGGTTAAGGTGATTTGGCAGTATCGCTCCGGGGGCGAGGCAACCTGGGAGCGCGAGGATGAGATGCGGGAGTAGTTTCCCTACCTTTTCTCATAAGTCCTCTTGTGAGCTTGTATCCTTATGTTTCAACCTCGTTAATTGTAGCAGGTAATTTCGGGGACAAAATTCTTTTAAGGGGGGGAGAATGTAAGGATTGAGGTTTTCGGATCTAGTTATCGGGTCAGTTTTCGGGGTCGGATCCCGTAGTTCAGGCCCTGATGGGGTTGGGACTCTGTTCTGTTTCGCGTCGAGCCAGGCTCTATGCGGTTTAAACGGCGTCCATCAATGTAGACGCGTTTTAGGCTGTGCCACGTGGGCGCCACGTGGGCTGGCCTTGGGTCGCGAGAGTACGGCCCCGGTCAAATCGTCTGAATGGCGTCTTGGATGGACGACGTCTTTCAGAGTACGACCCTGACTTGTCAGTGTACGGCCCGGTTTTGTCATCTGAAAGACGTCGGGAGTGCACGACGCGTTTTACCCAGCTTCTGGTTGATCCTGCGAACCCTCCTTCCTTCGCTCTCTCCTCTTTTCCTCCGGCGACCCGGCGGCGTTTTTCCCCCTCCTTCTTTTCCTCCCACCATTTCATCTCTCCCTCCACTCCATCGACCTCCTAACTCCCACCACTACCACCACCAGCTCCTCCGCGACGTTTTCTCTCCGGACGGCGGCCGACATCCCGGTGGAGTAACGACGTCTTCGGCGGTACCGGCAGCGGCGTAGGGGCGAGACGGGTTGGCGGCTTGGAGTTAAGAGGAGTTCAAGTAACCGGTAGGGTGACAATCCCCGTGGTGTTTAAACTTAAAACCATGTTTTCGTACTTTGAAGCATGATGCGTGTATGGGGTTTTGGGTAGAATAAACATGTTAAGCGGCTTTCTTGACGATTATGGTGGTTCCTATGGATGTGGATTTGTGGGTTTTCCTGTGATGGATTGGTTTCTCTTTTCATTTTCCGCGTTTTGGATGTTTTTGGGGCGAATTTGGGGTTAAAGGGGACCCTCGGGTCGAGCTGCAGAAACCTGGTTTCTGGTGCTAAATGACATCGCGCTAGGACGACGCCATTCAGAATAGCGACGGGCCAGCACGACGCCATTTAGTTAGGAATTGTCCCGGTAACGGTTTCTGTCAGAGGGGATTTCTGTTGTGAATGGCGTCCAAGGACAGCGACGCCTTTTCAAATGGCGGCTTTCCGGATCGACATGTTTTAGGCCATATTATGAGGCCGAGATTTTATGAACCAGTTTAGGAGGCTTGAATGGCGTCGGCCTAGGGCAACGCGATTCAAGACAGAATCACATTAATTCATGCTGTTAACATATCTTCATACTGTTAGATAGTTTGGTTGATTACATGTATGAAATCGTACTCGAGGATAAGGATTTTTATGTAATCGGATCGCACTGTGTTGTGTTTCGTGCGATTGTGGACCTAGAGTGGTAGTTGTAGCTCTTGCCACCCTGTGTCGGTGTGGGAGGGACACAGCGCCGGTGTGGGAGTGGTGGGGTGACGCCTAGAGAGAGGGTCACCTGGTGTACCCCGGGGTTAGCTAGTACCGGTGTTGGAGTGGTACCTGTGGAGTATCACTCGTGCTGAGGGAAGGAGTAACCACCTGAACCAGTTGGGCCAGAGTAGCTAGCGTGCTATCCGAGGGGTTATTATTTGGTCTCAGCGGGTCAGCGTTGGTTGTAGGTTCCCTGGTAGAACGGTTTCTGAGATATGCATGTTACTTTCCGAATGCGTGTGGTTTTTATCGAGAATTAGGAGTAGTAATTACTGCTTTACTTACTTACTTTACCTTTATCTGTGTTACTGCACTTGTGGGTGCGTGAGTGGGTGGTGGGGATGGAAGGATCCCTACTGAGTCTTTTTGTTGAGACTCATCCCTGCAGTTTTCAGGTGAGGGGTCCAGGCAGGCTTAGCGAGGAGAGTGCTGCTATGGGTTGCGCGCCAACAGCCGTTGTTCTGCGGTATGCCCCGATGTAGTTGTTATTTTATTTTCTGGCCTGTACACTTAATTATTTCTTTTCAGATGGAGTATGTAATTATTTGTTGTGTCGAGTCGCATTATAATAACTTTTAATTCTTGTACTTCCTTTTTAATTCAATACGGTGTGAATGTTTAGCTTAGTTAATTATTTATTTCCCAGACTTATCTAGATCCTGGTTTGGCTCCAAATTAATGACTCGGTACCCATTTAGTAATCGGATCCCCGATTATAGGGTGACGGGTCATTACACTGTCTTCATGAGTATGCATGGGGTGTGTCTCTCCTAGCCCACCTTTTTGCCGATCTTTCCACTGCCACGCCGGACTGTGAGACCACCATCAGCGGCTTCACGCCATTTATTCAGGTACGTTCTTTTATTTATCATTTATTAATGTGAAATGAATGAATGCATATGATGATTTCTAACCTACATGTTTGTTTGTGCAGATTTGGTCATACTACTACTTTCCTTTAGGCCGAGCTAATGCCATCCGTCCGGATGCTGTCCTGTTGGCCTGTCGCTGGTAGCTGATCATGGACATGGCACCACAACACTACAAGTAGACGGCCCTCCGCCATTAGTTCTTAGATTATCCTAAGCTTCTACTGAGTTTTGTTATTATTTAAATGTAATTGTTTATTTCAATTAAATGCAATTTATTAATTAGGAGTGTGACTAACTGAAATGCATGCAGGTTATCTGGCGCCCGTATTTGGGCATGGATGAGGAGAGGCAACCGTGGGTAATAGCCGGTCGAGCACGATATGGACGCCAAGTGTGGGTCCACTGCATGAACGAGATAGAGTTGCTGCACCAACGATTGGTGATGAGGACGCTGGGTCTCCACTAGGAATGGGTCGAGGAGGAGATCCTGGATGAGATTGGAAGATCGATGAGGGGAAAGCAGGCGTACACGGACTGGTGTGCCAACTTCCTAGATCAGCGCGATGACTGGTCTTGGGGCAGTGTCCCGGTACTGTCTCAGGCGGAGAGTAGCAATGCCCACCTCCAATAGTACCAGTGCACTACGCCGCCCACCTCCAACAGCTGTGTCCTCTCGATGTAAGTATGTTATTCATGCTTCTTTCATTTTATTATTATCTTCATTTAAGTTTGTGAATGCATGAATGACATGTATGAATATGCATGTGCAGGATGCGCGGGATGCCACGATCATCACCCTCCGGGCTCGACTCCGAGACGTAGATGCCTAGCTCGAGCAGGTTCAGAAGGAGCTCCACGATCTGGTATGTAAGAATGCATTATGCAATATTAAATGTTTTGACGCTAAGCCACTGACAATAATCTTCTTGATTTAGCGTATCGCCTACACCTACGCAGCCCAGCCTCCATCATACACAGCTGGGGCCTCATCTTCTAGCGCGTCCCATGATGTTTCCCTCATCGACCTCTAGGAGCAGCTAGCTCGAGCCATCCACTGAGCCACTCTGGCGGAAGAGGACCATGCCGCCAGGGTGAGTCCTCAACCTTCTCTTTTCATTCTTGAACTTGATGTTGATTGCTTGGTGGCCTTGCACTGACAATGTTTCCCTTTCAGGTCGCTGAGCTTCAGGAATCCCTCCAAAGGGCTGAGACGGAGCTCGGGCAGACTCGGGGCATGGCAGCCCGTGTCTTGAGGAACAACTAGAACAGGCTCAAGTCACCGTGGCACAAGTTTCAGAGCTGGAAGAGCAGCTGGCGCTTCTCTTGGATGGTGATCAAGCCAATCTTAGGGGGCCTACAAACCAATCTGACTATGTAAATCTAGTTCATTTATTAATATAAATGGCATAATATTCATTATATGTAATTCGTATTGTTATCATCTCACAATGAAGTACGTGAATATGTGCGATAGTGATCATATTATGATAAGATCATACTACTGAGACTAATCACTTAAACACACATATTCTTAATAGTTCCTAGTCGGAAGATATTCGAGAAGGACATCGAATATCCGGTTAGACTAGTAAAGATTACTCCCGCTCATAAGATGAGGGTGACTGATCTCATAGTTACTTGTGTAGAGACACTAAGGTGAATCTATAGGTGCTCATTAGTGTTGGGATCCGGGCGGGATGCGAAGAACGCAGCGGAAACGACAAACAAAATATCCCGCCCGATGCCCGCTGATCTTATTCGGAACGAAAATGCAAATTGAATTACTGTGCGCAAGCTCATTAATGTTGTAATCTGATTACCGTGCGCGGATTCAAATCCGCTTCCGTCTTGGTTCCGTCGAGGTGATACCGCGAGCCGCACAAGCGTCCGGCCTCCAGCGGTATCCATGCGATCCTCCACGGTGGTTCGTCCTCGCTCCCTCGTCCGTATCAGCTCGCTCGTTGAAGATCCGTCGCCGCAACGATGTCCGAAAACCCACGGACGAGAATTCCCGACTTTCGAGAATCGAGCGCGGCGGAGACGGAGATTGTCTCGACACCTCGAACGGAGTGCCCAAAGGAGGAGGAGAGAGAAAAGGGGGGCGGCTAGTATGGGGAAATTATGGAGCTTGGCCCAGGGTTTCTCAACAATACGTATATATATATTAAGTCGGCGCGACTTTTTACAAAAGTCCCCGAGTTAATATAAATCCCACTAAAACACCACTGACTGAGAATCTTATTGCGTGTGACCCTTTAGGCTCATTTACCAATCCGATTTTCAGCCCGTTAAGTCCAATAACAAGTTATTGACTTATTGTAATTAATTAATATCTAGATATTAATTAATTACTTAACCAAATTAACATGCATGTAAATTCGGTCGGACTTCTGATCAAGTTAGGTGCCAAGCAACACCGCATGATCCCCGAAGGCAATGGGGTTCAACAACCCACTCATGGAACCTGTCCGTCCACAGTTACCGCGTGGCTATAATCCTTCGTTCGCACAATGCTCTTGAGTTAACCTAGGGTATGGTTAACTGTCAAACCCTAGATGGTCAACTCACTTGAACTAGATTCCGCTGTACAATATCGGAAAATATCTTTTCTGACATTGTTTCTGCTCTGGCCAGAGACTCCTACGGATCTATTCTAGAGCATTCTTTCTCCAGTTAACTGAGAGCGAACGATCCTTTATTGAACACACAATCGCCTTGGAAGGTCTTCCACTGGACCCGATCCTTGACTATTATAGATCCCGTGGATAGGGATTCGTAGGTCAAGGTCAAAGTCCAGAAGTCCATAGACAAGGTGTCTTTGGTGTCTCAAGTCCAAGGATCAACCACGCCACTGTGACGATGAATCAAGCTGATTGACAGTCTAGTAAATTACTATTCGGCGATTATATCGGATCAGTTCAGTGAACTCATTCCCCAATGAGCACCTATAGGTTTACCATTGTGTCTCCACACGAGTAACTAACGAGATAAGTCACCCTCATCATATGAGCTGGAATGACCTGTACTAGTCTTATCGGATGTTTGATGTCCTTCTCAAATATCCTACTTGTAACGACCCGCCATCCTATGACCGGAGACCCGGTCACTAAATGGATGTCGGCCCATTAACTGCGGGTTGACACCCGGATCTCACACACACATCTGGAGGAGTAAGTGCTAAACAAGGCTAAATATAGCAATCTCACGGACTACAAGGTAAGCAAGTGCGCAGGAAGGAAAATAACAATGTCCGTATACAGTCCAACAATAATTACATATCCAACAATTAAATAAGTACAGGCAGAAGGAAGTACAACAACATCGGGGCATGCCCCGGATCTAAGACAGCTGCTGGTCCGCACACCAAGAAGAGACCACGCTTCTGCTCGCCACGAGGTCCACACCTGAAACCGCAGGGAGTGAGCCATACCAGAAATGGGCTCAGTAGGGATCATCCGATCCCCTGCCTCCCACTCACACACCCACAGTGTAACAACAGGAATATATAGCAATTAAGTAAAGCAACAAACACAGTACCCAACTCTGATATAAAACGTACGATAAGCAGTGCAGCAAGAACCATTCTAAGCAACCCGAAGAACCCAACACAGAGTCACGACTCACAGTCAAAGTCCACGAAGTGACTGAACCACACTGTCGACCGAAGTCAAACGTGGCCTCCCAACACTACCACCACAGCTCACGCCTGTCCACCCCTACAGTGTTCCGGGGCACTGTAGGGTGAGGCAGTGAGTCAAACTAGGACTAGCTAGAACCAGTGTACCGCCACTGCCAGCTACGTGTGCACACAAGCAGTCTAGACTACTGTCCTACCGTCCGGATTGCCTCCACGCTAGGCCTCAGCGCTTCAGGAGGGCCCTGGGGACCGGCGAACCCCCGTCAAGCCGAAGCTACAGGAACTACCCACAAACCCAAATCTCCCGGGCTGCGTCAGGCCAAAGGGCTAAGGGTACCACTCGTAACCTTGATCAAAGGTCACATCAGGCCCAGTGGCTAAAGCGTAAGCCAACTCCAACAGTACCACAACCAGCTCCACAGCAAGAAACGCGCCGGAAGCTGTCACGACAAACAGGGAAACCCCGACCCGCTGAGGACAAACAGCGACCCCTCGGATAGCACACCGGCTACTCCGACCCGTCGGGCTCAAGGCGATCCTGTTTCCCTCAGTCAAAGGTAAAAACACAACATGTACCACTTCTCCCACCGGTACGGCACAATGCCTCACAGACACCATGACCCTGTCCCCATCGGTCCATGGTGACAAACGTAAACCACAGTTATTCCGATTCCATACCCGCATAAGCACACACACACACAACATGATTCCATTCACACAGGAGTCCTCAGTCTCAGTATACAACGTAAAGCATGCATTAGAAATCGTCCCACAGCGAAACACATGATGAAAACCAGGATTACACATCTCTGTCTTGAATCGCGTCGACCGAGGTCGACGCCATTCAAGTCCCTCAGACAGGTTCATTTAACAGTCAGATAATTTCCTGAAACGCGTCGTCATAGGGAGTCGCCTATCTAAAACGCGTCCAGGTCCACAGACGCCATTCACACATAAATTCCAGATTTACAGACCCTCACTCGGGGTGATGTTCCTGTCTAAATGGCGTCATGATGGCCCGACGCCCTTCTGAAAGGCGTCGTCCACCCATGACGTCATTTAGCGCCAGAACCCCTATTTCGTGAAACTTCGAACAGGGAGGTTTCTGCCCTAAAAGGCGTCGTACTGCCCTGACGCCCTTCTGAAAGGCGTCGACCAGGCACGACGCCGTTTAGCGCCAGAAACCTGGTTCCCTGGTTCGAACCGAGGGTTTCTCCCTTAACCCCAAACACCCCGAAAAGCCCCAAAACAAGAAGGGGAGGAAGTAGCATTCATCTAACACAGGCATGCTACGAAACCACGATCACAAGCACAACCATTCCTACAAGAAAACCCCCTAAACATGCTCAATCTAGCCCAAACACATCATGTTACGCCAAGGAACACACGAGCAACACATGCAAGGTTCGTCCCCCTACCGGTTCTTGAACTCCTCCAAGCTCCTCGCCGCCGCTACGCCGCACCGCAGACCACCGCCGGTACACTCGAGGACGCCGCCACTCTGCCGGGACGTCGGCCGCCGTCCGGAGAAGGGAACGCCGCGAAGGAGGTGGTGGAGGTAGAGGTGAGAGGTAAGGAGGCTATGGAGTGATTAGAAGAGGAAGAAGAGGAAGGGATGGGGAAAAGAGAGTTGGAGAGGGCGGAGAGGGCGAAGAGAGAGAGAGTGAAAGCAAGAATGAGGGAAAGAAGGAGAGGCTCGCATAGTCAATCCGAATCCAGCTAAAACGCATCGATCAAGGCAGACGCCTATCAGTCTGACAGGACGGCCGTACTGACAGCGGTCTGAAACGCGTCGCCCACCGTGGACGCCGTTCACACGACAGGACAGGCCGTACTGACAACGCTCTGGCGCCGCACCCTGACATCGCAGAGGTCACAGTCTGAATCGCGTCGGCAAACCTGGACGCCGTTCAAACGATGTGACCGGGGCCGTACTCTCGCGGCCCGAAACCCGCCCACGTGGCGCAACAACCAACAGATCTAAATGGCGTCTACACACCCTGACGCCTTTTGAAAGGCGTCGAGCAGTGTTGATGCCATTCAGTCAGAAATCTCAAGACCCTCCTCAGGGTCCAAACCAGGGGATCCGCCCGAACCCGACCCGAATACTGAACCCGAAACCTCAGTCCTTACACTACGACTAGGAACAATTGAGAATATGTGTTTATAAGTCATCAGTCTCATTATTATGATCTCATCAAAATCTGATGACTATTGTACATATTCATGGACTTCATTATGCGCAATTATTCATATGCTAATCTACATAATGAATTTAATACTATTGATTAGTGAACCAGGTTGAAATAGGTGCCTTATAATTGGCTTAGAGGACACCTATATTCATCAATCTCCCACTTGGACTCAAGCCAATCACCTATGCATTTGATCTCCATCAAATCTAAGTGATGTTCACATAAAGTCTGTGACTAAGACTTGGTCAGGGATCTGCTAAATTATCTATAGATGGAATATTTCCATTATGTTATTTCCTCTTAATTCTTTGTCTTTGAGCTTGTGAAAGAGTCTCAGAATGTTCTGCAACTCTTGAAGAGACCATGGCTCGATCGCACAATTGATCGCTTCCACTATTGTCCTACAACAACGGGAATTTATCAGAGACCTTTTAGAACTACATCTAGTTCAGGGATGAACTTTTTCATCCATACTGTTCTAATAACAGTATCACTTATTTATGTCGTCATCTTAATATTGAGTTCTAGATTGGAACCCTTCCAATCCATTCTTTTCTTCTAGAAGGTTGAATCCATTATTTGACTTGAAATTTGAATTAGTGTGACCTCATAGTTTCAAATCATCCTCTCCATATACATGAGTGCATCCTTAGTACTTCTTAAGTACTCAGTGATGCATTTCACTCTTGTATCCTCTAAGGAACTTTTTCCCTTAAGGAATAAATTTCATATCTCAACAATGGAGACCTATTATGAAATTTATGTCAAACATCTTGACATACAGGTCAATATAATATCCCCACTGATCTATCTTAATAGATTTGTATTTCCAATATGTAGAATATTATAACTAAACCTATTATGGAGGAACGCATGGTTAATAATGTTTTTACTGATAGTAACATATTGATGTCATTCTCAATGACTTTAATGTTATTATCACAAAGCATTACTAAAGCGACCGTACTCCCACTTTCTCTTTTGAACACACACACAATCTGTGAACATTCTTAATGATCACGTAGTATTTGACCATTAAGTCAAAACTTTTATTACAACTTAGGAAGCTACAATTTGATTCAAAATGATCTTTGAAATCATAGTTTACTTCTTGGACATTCTAAAAGGTTTAAAGGTGTATCATATACATCTTTATCTCAATCAATTGAGAGAACGCTTTTAATATCCAACTGTCATCATCTCATTATAATGATAGGCAGTATTGGCAAGTAGAATTTGAATAAACTTATTAATAGTAACCACTGAGAAAAACTTGTCTAAGTCAACATTTTGACATTGACTATTTTCATCAATTTACCACATAAGTTTTAAGTAGTCCATTCATTCTAATTTTGAATATTTGCTTACTATAGGTACAATACCCTCTAGGAATACTATCAAGTTCTGAACTTAATAGTAGTTATGAACTATGGCTTAAAATTCTTAACTGCTTGCCAATCTTAAAGTTGTAATTACAGAGAGCATCATCATAGATTTTAGATAATAATCTATATCTTTGAGCTCCTCTCATGTGTGTTATGAGTGGTTCCAAACAACTAAATATTATCTAATAATCTTATGTTAACTTGTGGATCTAGAACATCTTCTAGTTTTGTCAGCTCCCACTGTCTTCTCTGAAGACATATTCCTCTTCATAGAAGACAGTTTTGAGGACGATAATTATTCTTGTTTATAATTTATATCGTATATGAATTATTTGGTTTACATATCTTATATGGACACACACTGACTTATTTGGAAGCATCTTTAAAGTATGGACATCTAATATTCATACTCACGTTCACAAGGATAAGAATTTGGCAAATCTTATTATATATATATTGCAGCATATCTTAATAAGGTGCAATTCCTCATTCTATCATATTACTATGATGTAAAATGAGGATCAATCGAGCGAGGATACAATTATCCTCTTAATGATTTATGTGAATGATATTTTAAAGAATTAATTTATTTGATCAAATAAAAAATTATAATACTTCATATTAATCTTATACCTTAATCTCTCAGATGCATTCAACTTATACTATATTAAGTACATACAGCCAAATCATTCCAAGAGTAAACTATAAGATAAGGAAATTGAAGTGATTATCTTTGGCCTTAAGAGGATATTAAGCTGTTTACATTAGTATGTATTAGTACCAATAATTTCTTATTGTACAACCCTGTGTACAATACCATAGATAATTAGGATTCACACAGTTTATTTCTATAGGAGACTTGTGAACATTCATCACATGAAATCTCACATCAAGAATCTATAGTGCATTGACTGATTCGAAGAACTATTATTCTTTCTCAGTCAACGTTATTCACTTTTATAATTCTTGATATCTTATGGAACTAAATAACAATTATTCAGTTTCATATTTGATTCCTATAGATATACAAAGATTTACTGTCTAACAGTAACCTATGAATATCATGAACAATAATTGAGTCTAACTCAACACTTACATTTTCTTGATTTCCTTTTACTTGTCTAAGTCTGCACACTATCGTAGCTCTGGGAATCATTTCCAATATCTCATATTGGATACGCTAATTCTCCAATAGACATGAAAAAGTTGATTAATAATACTATCCGAAACCTCTTTCAAGTTTCATATTCGTTTTACCTTTACCAGTATCCTTATATTGGTTACAGTGGGAGAACTGCTACTTCTCTTAGCTGACCTTCCTTTATCCTTTCAGGTGTGGGTTCGACCGTTTAAAATCTTACCACTTACCTTTCTTAAAGGCACATCATAAATATCTCTTCATCTTGGTCTATCTAAAGAAGAGATTTCATGACAATCATTGCCTTTCAAAAAGACATACCATGAGTACCTGTTCACCTTGATTTATCCAAGTAAGAGGAATCATGATATTTAATTAGGATAGTGACTTTCACTTACCCCTAAAGACATTCTTCAGAGTTTTTTAGCCAATCTGAATATGAGAAGTATTAACATCCAATATGTCAAATTTCAGATTAATAGACGACACGTTAGTGAATGAAGGAAATAACGTGATCTAAGCAGATAGTTCTTATAATTCAATTATGGTCTTTTATTTTGAATTATTTCCCACTATTTTTCGACATACTGTATAACCTTCAGGTATACAGAACGGAAGACTCCGACGGTTTCCTAGTGAGGATCAGAATCTCCAAGAATCACAGTATGACATCGGGTAAACACACAGTATTAACATCTTGATGTCATTCTCAATGACTTTAATGTTATTATTACAAAGCATTACTAAATCGACCGTACTCCCACTATCCCTTTTGAACATACACACAATTTGTGATCATTCTTAATGATCATGTAGTATTTGACCATTAAGTCAAAACTTTTATTACAACTTAAGAAGCTTCAGTTTGATTCAAAATGATCTTTGAAATCATAACTTGCTTTCTGGACATTCTAAAAGCTTTAAAGGTGTATCATATACATCTTTACCTCAATCAATTGAGAGAACGCTTTTAATATCCAACTGTTATCATCTCATTATAATGATAGGCAGTATTGGCAAGTAGAATTATAATAAACTTATTAATGGTAACCACTGAAAAAAACTTGTCTAAGTCAACATTTTGACATTGACTATTTTCATCAATTTACCACATAAGTTTTAAGTAGTCCATTCATTCTAATTTTGAATATTTGCTTGCTATAGGTACAATACTCTCTAGCAATACTATCAAGTTCTGAACTCAATAGTAGTTATGAACTATGACTTAAAATTCTTAGCTGCTTGCCAATCTTAAAGTTGTAATTACAGAGAGCATTATCATATATTTTAGATCATAATCTACATCTTTGAGCTCCTCTCATGTGTGTTATGAGCGGTTCCAAACAACTAAATATTATCTAATAATCTTATGTTAACTTGTGGATCTAGAACATCTTTTAATTTTGTCAGCTCCCACTGTCTTCTCTGAAGACATATTCCTCTTCATAGAAGACAGTTTTGAGGACGATAATTATTCTTGTTTATAATTCATACCCACATGAATTATTTAGTTTCCATATCTTATAAGGACACACACTGACTTATTTGGAACCATCTTTAAAGTATGGACATCTAATGTTCATACTCACGTTTACAAGGATAAGAATTAGGTAAATCTTATTATATATATATTGCAGCATATCTTAATAAGGTGCAATTCCTCATTCTATCATATTACTATGATGTACAATGAGGATCAATCGAGCGAGGATACAATTATGCTCTTAATGATTTATGTGAATGATATATTAAAGTATTAGTTTCCTTGATCAAATAAAAAATTCTAATACTTCATATTGATCTTATACCTTAATCTCTCAGATGCATTCAACTTATACTACATTAAGTACATACAGCTAAATCATTCCAAGAGTAAACGATAAGGTAAGGAAATGGGAGTGATTAACTTTGGCCTTAAGAGGATATTCGGCTGTTTACATCAGTATATATTAGCACCAATAATTTCTTATTGTACAACCCTGTGTACAAAACCATAGATAATTAGGATTCATATAGTTTATTTCTATAGGAGACTTGTGAACATTTATTACATGAAATGTCACATCAAGAATCTATAGTGCATTGACTGATTTGAACAACTATTATTCTTTTTCAGTCAACGTTATTCACTTTTATAATTCTTGATATCTTATGTAACCAAATAACAATTATTCAGTTTTATATTTGATTCCTATAGATATACAAAGATTTACTGTCTGACAGTAACCTATGAATATCATGAACAATAGTTGAGTCTAATTCAACACTTGCATTTTCTCGATTTCCTTTTACTTGTCTAAGTCTGCATACTATCGCAGCTCTAAGAATCAGTTTCAATATCTCATATTAGATACGCTAATTCTCAATAGACGTGAAAAAGTTGATTAATAAGAATATCCAAAACTTCTTTCAAGTTTCATATTCGTTTTACCTTTACCAGTATCCTTATATTAGTTGCAGTCGGAGAACTGCTACTTCTCTCAGCTGACCTTCCTTTATCCTTTCAGGTGTGGGTTCGACCGTTTAAAATCTTACCACTTGCCTTTCTCAAAGGCACATCATAAATATCTCTTCATCTTAGTCTATCCAAATAATAGATTTCATGACAATCATTGCCTTTAAAAAAGGCATACCATGAGTACATCTTCACCTTGGTCTATCTAAGTAAGAGAAATTATGATATATGATTAGGATAGTGACTTTCACTTACCCCTAAATACATTCTTCAGAGTTTTCTAGTTAATCTGAATATGAGAAGTATTGACATCCAATATGTCAAATTTCAAATTAATAAACGACACGTTAAAGAACGAAGGAAATAACGTGATTTAAGCAGATAGTTCTTATAATTTAATTATGGTCTTTTATTTTAAATTATTTCCCACTATTTTTCGACGGACTGTATAACCTTCAGGTATACAGAACGGAAGACTCCGATGGTCTCCTAGTGAGGATCATAATCTCCAAGAATCACAGTATGATCTCGGCTAAACACAGTATCATACCATTATCTTAGAGCAACCATCTCATGGTAATTGCAACTCCATACAATATTCGATCTTATTTCGACTCCTAGGTGTTTAATGGTCCCGGATAAACACAGTAGACCATTATCTCTGGTCTAAGCTTTACCATCAATACGTGACAGAGTAGGGTAAGAATATAGCTCCCGGGTAAACACGAGGATGGCTACACCGTTCCTCTATTCCAATCTCAAGGCATCAAGATGCCATAGTTAATAGTCATTTCATCATATGGTAGCAGATATCGGGTAAACACATAGAAATTGCCATCATTGAATCATGTTCTAAAAACTATATTGATGGAGAGCCACGCGGTACATTCCTAATGACTCGCGCTCCGGCTTAGACTTTATGTTGAAGGTTTACTTTATGTTAAATTGGTCTCATCCTAGGTGATAGTTTATAAATATATCGAATATATTTAACTATGCCTAGATATTAGCAATCGATTCATAATCAAAAACTAAAAAGCATGCATCAACCATACATGTTTATTATGTGGTCATGGACAGCATGGTGATTAACTGGAGCCAAACAATTAATCACCAAAACTATATAACATTTATATAATTTAAACATGCAAACACATAGCCACTGGTGATCTCATCTCCTGTAGCCTTCCTAGTTGCATTTGTGGATCATCCTCGCCTCTCTTCGGCCGGCACGATCAAATACAAATAATATTTATTTTGAAACAATTTCAAATACAAATAAATTATAAGAGAAAGCCTTATGGCCGGGTACAATGATGGAGGGAGATAGAATTACAATGGAATGGGTGAGAGAGAGGGAGGCACGCAGGCCTCATTAATTAACAATTAATTAACCCATATAACACATTCCAAGATAATCCACACAAATGACATACCATCACATGATATGAAATAATTAAAGTGCATGTCCATGGCCACTGCAAATTTTAACCAACCACACATGATAAAGAACATCACATGAAGGCTAAAATTTTGAAAATATAATAATTTTGGTTTTCTTAAGACTTGGGTACCAATCGAAATTGGATAATTTGAATTTTCGAAAATTATATTTTCTAACCTCAGTAAATCTAATTTAAAGCATCAAATACATCAACATGTGCAAACAAAGCTAAAATTAAAATTCTAAAATATTCCATGCATAATTTAGAACAATTCTAAATTAATTAAACTAACACTTAGATTAATTTTAAATCACATTAATAACTATTATTAATGCGAAACAATCTAACATTTAGATAGAATTAAAAATTCCTAAATAACACTTATAAAAGAAGTTTTAATTCCAATTTTTAATTACTTAACATCTCTTTGTTAAGAACCCCTTTATTAAATCATATTTCACAATAACAATTATTAATAAATAATAATTAGAACATTTCTAATTAAAATAGTCTAACATCTTAGACTTAATTTAATCTTTTAATAACTTTTATAAAAGATCAAATTCCAAGTAGATTACATTAATAATAACTATAATTGAGAGATCCTTGAGAAATATAATGAATTATCTCAATAACTATTATTGAGGGTTTGAAAATAAATAAATAAATCCTTAATAACTGTTATTAAGGGTTAATTCTCAAGAATTAATAAACACATTAAAAATAGTCAATTAAACACTTAATAACTATTATTAAGTGTACCTCAATTATAAAATTAATTTCCTAACAATGATTGCTAAGAATTTGATACATTAATCTAATCACTTAAATAATTAATATCATTTGTTAATTAATTTTAAAGTCACAACTTAATTAAATTAACAACACTTATTAATTATAATTTAAGATCAAAATCTTAAATTTTAACCCCTTTAATTACTTTAATTAAAGGTAAATCAACAAATTATGTTAATTTTATTTAAGATCACATCTTAAAATTAAACCCCTCGTTTGTTAAGATCATATCTTAATTAATCAGTAACAACACTTGTTAATTAATAAATTAAGATCATATCTTAATAAATTAATCCTCCACTAAAGATCACATCTTTAATAATTAACCTTTTATTAACTAAAAAAAATGTTAATTTAAATTTAAAACAAATTTTAAACTTTATTTATTTTAATTTTCAGTTAATAGAGGTGGGGTTTTAATTAATAAAGGGGGGAGTCACTCCCTTCTTTTCCACCGCCGATGATGGCCGACCGGTGACTCCCTCGCCGCCGGTGACCCCCCAAAGATGGTTGTTTGATGCAGTTTTGTAAACCGTGGCCCTTTCTTCCTTGTACTTTCAACGCTTCAAAAAACTAGAAATTAAGGATCCTTGGCTAGCCGTCGGACATACTAGATATTTCTGGTCATACCAGCATGCCCAAAGATGGTGGCCAATCACCATGGTACCCTTCTATGAAGCCCATAAAAGTCGGTTCTTCATCTTCATAAAGAACACCATGAAACCCTAAAATGGATTTTTCTCCACATAAATTTAATCTAAATTTTATAGTTCATCCTATGAACAAATTCGTGTGCGAGAAAAAATAAATTTACCAATGGAATTAATTCTAGAATATTAATTTAGTCATTCCGGAGCAGATCAGAGCGGAACTTGGCTCTGATACCACTGTTGGGATCCGGGCGGGATGGAAGAACGTAGCGGAAACGACAAACAAAATATCCCGCCCGATGCCCGCTGATCTGATTCGGAACGAAAAATGCAAACCGAAAAATCGGGTTGTAATCTTATTACTCTGCGCGGATTCGAATCCGCTTCCGACTCGATTTCGTCGAGGTGATACCGCGAGCTGCACAAGCATCCGGCCCCCAGCGGTATCCATGCGATCCTCCGCGGTGGTTCGTCCTTGCTCCCTTGTCCGTATCAGCTCGCTCGCTGAAGATCTGTTGCCGCAACAATGTCCGGAAACCCGCGGACGGGAATTCCCGACTTTCGGGAATCGAGCGCGGCAGAGACGGAGATTGTCTCGGCACCTCGAACGGAGTGCCCAAAGGAGGAGGAGAGAGAAAAGGGGGGCGGCCAGCATGGGGAAATTATGGAGCTTGGCCTAGGGTTTCTCAACAATGCGTATATATATATTGTTAGTTTTAGGTGGCCCACAAGCCAATCTGACTATGTAAATCTCGTTCATTTATTAATATAATGGCATAATATTCATTATGTGTAAATCGCATTAATTATCGTTTCATAATGTAGTCCGTGAATATGTGCTATAGTGATCAGATTATGATGAGATCATACTAATGAGACTGATCACTTAAACATACATATTCTTAATCGTTCATAGTCGGAGGATATCCGAGTAGGACATTCTCTAATGAGCACCTACAGATTCGTCTTAGTGTCTCCATACAAGTGACTATGATATCAGTCACCCTCATCGTGTGAGCAGGAGTAATCTGTACTAGTCTAATCAGATATCGGATTTCCTTCTCGGATATCCTCCGGCTAGGAAGTATTAAGAATATGTGTGTTTAAGTGATCAGTCTCACTAGTATGATCTCATCATAATCTATTCACTATCGCACATATTCACGGACTTCATTATGAGACGATAATAATACGAATTTACACATAATGAAATAATGCCTTTATATTAATAAATGAATGAGATTACAAAGTCATATTGGCCTGTAGGCCACTTAAGATTAACAATCTCTCACTTGGACTAAAGCAAATCACCTTTATGTACTAAACCTATAGACCTTAGGTGACGCTCAAACATATTTTGAGCCAATGGCTTTGTCAATGGATCTGCAACATTATCGGTGGATGAAACTCTTTCCACCACCATTATCGGCGGATGATCTTTTTGATAAGATGAAAGCGCTTCAGAATATCTTTCAATTTCTAATGAGACTGCGACTCTTTTACTTGTGCAATAGCCCCATTGTTGTCTCACAACAACGGAACATGTTCAAAGATGCAGGGAACTATGTAAAGGTTGGTGATGAACTTCTTCAACTACACAACTTCCTTGGCGGTTTCAACTGCAGCAATCTACTCAGCTTTAGTCGTCGAATCTGCAGTGGTTTCTTACTTAAAACTCTTCTAGCACACTGCACCTCTGTTTAAAGTAAATACAAATCCAGATGTAGACTTGCTATCATTTGGATTTGATTAGAAACTCGAGTCAGTAAAGCCTCGCAGTTTCAAGCCACCTCCTCCATAGACAAGAAACATACTCTTAATTCTTCTCAAGAACTTAAGGATACATTTCATTGTCTTCCAGTGCTCTTCGCCTGGATCAACCTAAAATCTGCTCGTAACACTTAGAGCATATGCTATATCAGGTCGTGTACATAGCATGGCATACATGATAAATCCTACGGCAAAGGCATAGGATATTCTATCCATGAATGCCCTCTCACTAGGAGTCTTAGGAGAGTGCTCCTTTGAGAGATTAATTCTGTGTCTCATCGGTATGAGACCTCTCTTGAAATTTTTCATGTCAAACATTTTGACTATGATACCTATGTACAAGGATTGGATCATTCCAAACATCCTCTTTGATCTATCACTATAGATCCGTATTCTCAATACGTAGGATGTTTCTCCCAAACCCTTCATGGAATTTTTTTTTTCAACAGCTAGATCTTTACCGATGACATCATAGCTATATCATTCCCAATGAGTAGTATGTCATCTTCGTAACGAACTAAAAAGATGATTGCACTCTCACTGGTCTTCTTGTACACACAAAGCTCATCTTCATTCTTAATGAAGTCATAAGACTTGATAGCCTCGTCAAATCTTATATTCCAACTTTAGGAAGCCTGCTTCAGTCCATAAAGATCTTTGAAGCTTGCACACTTTATCTGGAGATTCATGGGATGTGAAACCTTCTGGTTGTATCATATACCTCTTCCTCAAGGTTACCATTGAGGAAGGAAGTTCACATCCATCTGCCAAATCTTGTAATCATGGTGTGTAGCTATGGCGAGTAGAACTCTGATCGATTTTATCATGGCAACTGGTGAAAAAGTCACATCATAGTCAATTCCTTGCCTTTGACGATATCTCTGTTGGGATCCGGGTAGGACGCGAAGAACGCAATGGAAGTAATAAAAAATATCCCGTCCAATGCCCTCTGATCCGTTTCAGAACGAAAAACGATAAACCAAAAATCGGGATGTAATCTTATTACCATGCGTGGATTCGAATCCCCTTCCGTCTCGGCTCCATCGAGGTGATGCCGCGAGCCGCACAAGCATCCGGCCTCCAGTGGTATCCATGTGATCCTCTGCGGGGGTTCGTCCTCGCTCCCTCGTCCGTATTAGCTCGCTCGTTGAAGATCCGTCGTCGCAACGATGTCTGAAAACCCGCGAACGGAAATTCTCGACTTTCGGGAATCGCGAGACGGAGACTGTCCCGGTGCCTCGAACGGGGCGCCCAGAGGAGGAGGAGAGAGAAAGGGGGGACAGCCAGCATGGAAAAAACCCTGGAGCTTGGCCCAGGATTTCTCAATCGCGCTTATATATTTAGTCGACACGACTTTTCATAAAAGTCCCCGACTTAATATAAATCCCACATAAACACCACCGACTGAGAATCTATTTGCGTGTGACCCTCTAGGCCCTTTAACCAGTCCGATTTTCAGCCTGTTAAGTCCAACTACTAGTTATTGACTTATTGTAATTAATTAATATCTAGATATTAACTAATTACTTAACCGAATTAACATCTTATGTAAATTCGGTCGGACTTCTGATCAAGTTGGGTGCCAAGCAACACCTCATGATCCCGGAAGGTAATGGGGTTTAGCAACCTACTCATGGAACCTGTCCATCCACAGTTACCGCGTGACTATAATCCTTCATTCGCACAATGCTCTCGAATTAACCTAGCGTATGGTCAACTATCAAACCCTAGATAGTCAACTCACTTGAATCAGACTCCGCTGTACAATATCCGAAAACATCTTTTCTAATATTGTTTCTGCTCTGGCCAGAATCTCCTGCGGATCTACTCTAGAGCATTCTCTCTCCAGTTACCTGAGAGCGAACGATCCTTTATTGAACACACAATCACCTTCGAAGGTCTTCCGCTGGACCCGATCCTTGACTATTTGAGATCCCGTGGATAGGGATTCGTAGGTTAAGGTCAAAGTCCAGAAGTCCAGCGACAAGGTGTCTTTGGTGTCTCAAGTCCAAGGATCAACCACGCCACTGTGACAATGAATCAAGCCGATTGATAGTCAGGTAAATTACCATTCGGCGATTCATGTCGGATCAGTTCAGTGAACTCATTCTCCAATGAGCACCTACAGGTTTACCATTGTGTGTCCACACAATTAACTAACGAGATCAGTCACCCTCATCATATGAGTTGGAATAACCTGTACTAGTCTTACCGGATGTTTGATGTCCTTCTCAAACATCCTACGACTAGGAACAGTTAAGAATATATGTTTATAAGTCATTAGTCTCATTATTATGATCTCATCATAATTCGATGACTATTACACACATTCATGGACTTCATTATGTACAATTACAAATATGTCAATCTACATAATGAATTTTGTAAGGATTGAGGATTCGGGTTCAGCTATCGGGTCGGTTTTGGGCCGGACCCCCTGGTTTGGGCATTGATGGGTCTGGGGCATGCCTTGTAAACGACGTTTGGGGTGCACGATGCCTTTAGAATGGCGTCTTGCTGTGTGAACGCCATTTAGCTGGGTTGTTGTTGTGCCACGTGGGCTGGCTTTGGGCCGCGAGAGTACGGCCCTGGTCTTGTCATCTGAATGGCGTCTTGTATCGATGACACGTTTCAGAGTTTCTATCAGAGTACGGCCCCGTCATGTCAGCTAATAGGCATCTATCTAGCACGACGCGTTTTAACTAGTTTGAGTTTGACCCCGCGAGCCTTCCCTCCTTTCACTCATTCTCTCGTTCTCACTCTCTCTCTTCCCTCTCTCCGACCCCCTCCGTTTCCCTCTTTCCTTTCCCCTTCCCTTTCTTCCTCATCCACCACTCCACCACCTCTCTACCTCTCACCACTACCACCACCACCTCCTCCGCGGCACTTCATTCTCCGGGCGGCGGCCGACGTTCCGGCGGAGTGACGGCATCCACGGCGGTACCGGCGGCGGTTTGCGGTGCGGCGGGTCGGTGGCACGGATCTAGGAGGAATTCAAATGACCGGTAGGGGGACGATCCTTGCATGTAATTTGGTTGTGTCATCCGTGTTTCCCGCTTTGAAGCATGCGACGTGTATGAAGATTTGGGTAGAAAGAGCATGTTTAAAGGGGCTTTTTAATGAAAATGGTCATTTTTATGAAATGGGAATTAGTGTGTTTCATGTGGTAAATTGGATTCTCCCCTTCATTTCCTATTTTTGGGTACTTTTGGGGTGATTTTGGGGTAAAGGAAACCCTGTTTTGAGGTTCGGGTTAAGTTTCATGAAACTAGATTTCGGGCTCTAAATGGCGTCGGGATAGGGCGACGCCATTTAAAATGGTGACGGTCTAGGACGACACCATTTAGGCCAGAAATGTCCCGGAAGCGGTTTCTGTGAGAGAATAGAGTTCTATTTTGAATGGCGCCTGGGGACAGTGACGCCTTTCAAAAGGCGGCTTCCCAAGACGACGCGTTTTAGTTCAGACCGCTCAGAGGTCAGAATATGTTTCAGTCATGATTAGGCGACTAGAGACAGCGATGCCGTTTAAAAAAATGACTGCCATGCACGACGCTTTTTAGGCCAACTTCCGAGGATAGTTTTCATATGAACTAGTTTAAGGGTGTTGAATGACGACGCAATTCAAGACAGAACTTCATTAAATGCATGCTTGAAATCGTACATCGAGCCACATATTTATATATAATCGAAATCACATTATGTATACATGTGTTTATGCGATTGTGGTTTGCGTTTGACACCTTGTGTCGGTGTGGGAGGGACACGATGTCTAGGTGGCATTGTTGCCGTACCGGTGTAGGAGGGGTACATGTTAGTGTTCACCTATGGTTGGGGGAAGCAGAACCAACTAGAGCCAGTTGGGCCGGAGTAGCCAGAGCGCTATTCGAGGGGTTACTGTTTGGTCTCAGCGGGTCGGTGTTTTCTTAGTTTGTCGTGACAGTTTCCGTTGTGTTTCTTACTGTGGAGCCAGGTGTGGTGTTGCTGGAATTTACCCTTTCGCCACTGGGCTTGATGTAACCTAAGATATCGAGGTTATGAGTGGTACCCTTCGCCCTTTGGCCTTATGTGACCTGGGAGGTTAGGGTTACGGGTAGTACCTATAGCTTCGGCTTGAGGGGGTTTTGCCGGTCCCTAGGGCCCTCTTGAAGCGCCGAGGCCTGGCGTTGAGGGAAGTCCGGTCGATAGGACAGTGGTCTAGACTACTTATATGCACACGTAACTAGGCGGTGGTGGTTCACTAGTCCCAGTTAGTCCTAGTTTGACTCACTGCCTCACCTTACGGTGCCTGGAACATCGTAGGGGTGGACAGGCGTGGGTGTTGGTGGTGTTGTAAGGCGCCTATTGTACGCGGTCAACAGTGTGGTTTGAGTGTTTAGCCGGATCTTTGGTTTCGAATTGTGGTGTTAAGTTGGGTTACTTGAATTGCTTAGAACTGTGCTTGTTACATTGTGAAGGCATATGTCTCATATCGGTATTTAGGAACTATGTTTACTGCTTTAATCAAATTGCCTTCTTGTCTGTATTACTACACTTGTGTGTGTGTGGGGGAGGCGGGGATCGGATGATCCCTACTGAGCCCAATTCTAGTGTGGCTCACTCCCTGCGGTTTCAGGTGTGGACTTCTTGGCGAGTGGCGGTGTGTGGTGTTCTCCTTGGTGTGCGGGCCAACGGCTATCTCAAATCCGGGGTATGCCCCGATGTTGTTGTACTTTGCTTCTGCCTATACTTAATTTCTTAGACCATGTAATTATTGTTAGACTGTGTACAGACCTTATTAATTTCCTTCCTGCGCACTTGTATTTTCCTTGAAGTTCATAAGATTGTTATATTTAGTCTTGTTTAACGCTTACTTCTCCAGACGTGTCGTATGAGATCCGGGTGTAAACCAGTAGATAATGATCCGATACCCATTTAGTAATCGGGTTTCCGATTATAGGGTGGCGGGTCATTACAAATGTTATCAGAGCTCAGTCTAGTCGAGTATGTGGTAAAGTAGGTTAGATATCATAGTCCAACAATAAGTATGAATCTGTACGGGCGATGGCTACTGGCATAGATTAATAGGTTTTGACGTGCTTGTTTCGATTTTTATGTTTGTAGAATAGTGATGGCACCAAAGAGGAGAGTTTCGTTGGTTCGTAGTACGGGAGCTGACGATGGTAGTTCGGGGGCAGAGGGGCATAATGTGGGTCGTTTCATGGAAGCTATGATTGGGGCAAAGTCTAGACACCAACCGAGAGATGGTGGTAAGGGATCCAATTCCCAATGTAACGACCCGCCACCCTATAATCGGGGATCCGATTACAAAATGGGTACCGAATCATTAATTTGGAACCAAACTAGGATCTAAGTAAGTATGGGAAATAAATAATAAACTAAGCTAAACATTCACATCGCATTGAGTTGAAAATGAAAAGCAGGAATTAAAGTTATTACAATGCGACTCGATACAGCAAATAATTACATACTCCAACAGAAAAGAAATAATTATACATACAGGCCAGAAATAAAGAATACAACTACGTCGGGGCATACCCCGGAATAACAGCCGACGGCGCTCAACACACAGCCGCACACCCCTTGCTAAGTCTTCCTGGAGTCCTCACCTGAAAACTGCAGGGGTGAGTCTCAGCGAAAAGACTCAGTAGGGATCCTTCGATCCCCACGGCCCACACACACACCCACAAGTGCAAAGTACAGCGGAGGTATAGTAACCAAGTAAAGCAGTAAAGACTACACCTAGATCTCAACATGAATCACATGCATTCGAAGTATAAATATCATGCATAATTCTAATTTATCAGGGAACCCGTAATCAGCGTATCCTCAAAACACGTCAACCACACAACGAAAGTGGGAAACACCAACCCGCTGAGACCAAACAGTAACCCCTCGGATAGCATACTGGCTACTCCGGCCTAACTGGCTCAGGTGGTTACTCCTTCACCCAACACGAGTGACTCTCCACAGGTACCACTCCAACACCGGTACAAGCTAGCTAACCCCGGGGTCCACCACGTGACCCTCTCTCACTAGGCGTCACCCCACCACACCCACACCGGCGCTGTGCTCCACCCACACCAGCACAGGGTGATAAGCGCTACAACTGTCACTCTAGGTCCACAGTAACACAAAATACGGTACAGTGTGATCCGGTGACGAATAAATCCATCACTATCGAGTAGATTTAAAGCATACATTTAACCGACTATCTAATAGTGTAAATACATTTTACTGGCATGGTTTAGTGTGGTTCTGTCTTGAATCGCGTTGCCGAAGGCCGACGCTATTCAAGTACCCTAAACTGGTTCATGAAATACCGGCTTCAGAACATGACCTAAAAGGCGTCGCTACAGGTAGCCGCCTTTTAATAGGCGTCGACATCCTCAGACGCCGATCACACAGAAATTCGGATTTAGTAGAAAAACCTTAATCGGGGGTTTTCTGCCTAAAAGGCGTCATGGTGTCCCGACGCTATTCCAAATCGCGTCGTCCAGGCATGACGTCTTTTAGCGCCAGATTCCCCAAACTGACAGAGCCTGAGTGGAACGATTTCTGCCTAAAAGGCGTCATGATGGTCCGACGCCCTTCTAAAAGGTGTCGTCCATACACGACGTCTTTTAGCACCATAAACCAGGCCCTGCCTCCTACCCGAAGGCTCCCTTTTTTACCCCCGAAAACCCCAAAATCGTCCAAAAACAGAGGAGAAAGAGGGGCAAGTCAACCATCATAAACCCACATTCATAGAAACCCTTATTCCCATCAAGAAAAGGCCCCTAACATGCTCATTCTACCCAAAAATCATAGATCCGTAGCATGCTTTAAGCGGGAGAACATGGTTTTAAAATAAAACACTACGGGAATCGTCACCCTACCGGTTACTTGAACTCCTCCAAGCTCCAAGCCGTCCACCCGTCTCGCCCCACACCGCCGCCGATACCGCCGAGCTCGTCCTTACTCCACCGGGACGTCGGCCGCCGTCCGGAGAGTAAACGCCGCGGAGGAAGTGGTGGTGGTAGTGGTGAGAGCTAAGTGGTCGATGGAGTGGAGGAAAGACGAAGTGGTGGAAGGAAAATAGGGAGGGGAAGGGGGCGTCGCCGGAGTCGTCGGAGGAAGGGAGGAGAGAAAGAGAGAAGGAAGAAATGAGGGAAAAGAAGGAGGGCTCGCGGGGTTAACTAGAGAGTGCTAAAACGCGTCCATATGGACGGACGCCTTTCAGTTGACGTGACGGCCGCTCTGACAGAAGTCTGAAACGCTCTGACAAAAGTCTGAAATGCGTCGTCCATCGAAGACGCCGTTCAAACGATAAGACTGGCGCCGTACACTGACAACCCAGGGTCGCAGTCTGAAAGGCGTCATACCTCACGGACGCCGTTCAGACGACAAGACAGGGCCGTACTCTCGCGGCCCATGGCCAGCCCACGTGGCACCCACGTGGCACAAACTAAAATGCGTCTGCAACGCTGGACGCCGTTTAAACCGCGTCGAGCCCGCTCGACGCGAAACATAACAGAGTCTCAGCCCCACTAGGACCTGAACTACAGGGTCCGACCCCGAAAACCGGATCCGAAAGCCTCAGTCCTTACATTCTCCCCCCCTTAAAAGAATTTCGTCCCCGAAATTGCCTGCTAGAATTAACAAGGTCTAAACATAGAGATACAAGCTCACAAGATAACTTACGAGAAAAGGTAAGGAAACTGCTCCCGCATCTCGTCCTCACGCTCCCAGGTTGCCTCGCCCCCGGAGCGGTACTGCCAAATTACCTTAACCAAAGGTACAACCTTGTTCCGAAGGACCTGCTCTCTGCGATCCTTTATACGAACTGGAAACTCTGGGAAGGACAGGTCCTCGGCGATCTCCAACTCATAAAAATCTAAGACATGGGATGGATCCTGAACATATCTTCTCAGCAAGTAAACATGGAACACATCGTGCACCCCTGCAAGACTGGGCGGCAAGGCCAACTGATACGCGGTTTCCCCAATTCGAGCAAGAATGGGAAAAAGCCCAATATATCGCGGACTCAGCTTGCCTCGCTTCCCGAATCTCATCACACCCTTGGAGGGTGAGACTCGGGGAAACACGTGGTCTCCAACCTGAAACTCAAGCGGTCTCCTCCGAATATCAGCATAACTCTTCTGCCTGCTCTGAGCTGTAATCAATCTCTGTCGTACCATCCTGGCAACCTCAGCACACTGCTGAACTAACTCTGGCCCTGCAATCTGCCTCTCACCAATCTCGGACCAACACAGCGGAGATCGACACGGTCGCCCGTACAAAGCCTCGTAAGGCGCCATGCCGGTGCTAGAATGATAACTGTTGTTGTAGGCAAACTCCACAGTAGGCAAATGTTGCTCCCAAGAACCTCCCCAGTCTAAGCAACATGCCCTAAGCATATCCTCCAGTGTCTGAATGGTCCTCTCTGACTGTCCATCAGTCTCGGGATGATAGGCCGAACTGAAGGCCAACTGCGTGCCCAAGGCCTTCTGAAAACTCTTCCAGAACCTGGAAGTAAACCTCGCATCCCAATCTGATATGATGGATAACGGCACCCCGTGTAGAGAGATGATCCGGTCTACAAACAACTTGGCCAACTTACCGACTGACTAGTCCTTCCTAATAGCCAGGAAGTGTACCGACTTGGTCAGCCGATCAACAATAACCCAGATTGCGTCTCTCCTGCCAGGGGATACAGGTAATCCCATCACAAAGTCCATAGTCACATGCTCCCATTTCCATTCCGGGATCAGCAAGGGCTGCAACAACCCTCCTGGTCTCTGATGTTCTGCCTTAACCAGTTGACAAGTCATGCACCTAGCCACATACTCAGCCACATCTTTCTTCATACTAGGCCACCAAAAGTGCCTCCTTAAACAATGATACATCTTAGTTGTCCCGGGATGCACTGCATACATAGAACGGTGTGCCTAATCAAGGACATTCCTGTGTATGTCCTCCTCGGCCGGAACATAGAGTCTGCCTCTAAACCTGACTGTATCGTCATCCCAAAATTCCACCTCTGGTCTCTGGAGAATTTGCGGCAACTCTACATCTGCCCTCTGAGCCTCAATCACCGCATGGTACACTGCTGGTCTCACCGTCAAGTTGGCCAACACGGGTCTATCATCCTCACGTGGAACTCGAAAGGAAGATTCCACAACCTGCTCAAATAGTCTCCATTCTCGAACCATAAGGTATGACATGACCGTCTTCCGACTCAAGGCGTCTGCCACCACATTTGCCTTGCCCGGATGATAAGAAAGGTCGAGGTCATAATCCTTGATGAACTCCATCCACCTACGCTGCCTCAAATTCAGGTCCTTCTGTGTGAACACATACTTCAGGCTCTTGTGATCAGTAAAAACCTGAAATTTCTCACCATACAAGTAATGTCTCCAGATCTTTAATGCAAAGACCACAGCTGCCAATTCCAAATCATGGGTGGGATAGTTCTCCTCATGCTTCTTTAGCTGCCTATAAGCATAGGCCACGACCCTACCATGCTGCATTAGAACTGCACCCAAACCTCGGCGAGACGCATCTGAATAAACCACAAACCAACCAAAACCAGATGGAAGCACCAACACTGGGGCCGAAGTGAGGCGAGTCTTTAACTCAGTGAAACTCCGCTCACACTCCTCGGTCCAAACGAAACGAACTCCCTTTCGAGTCAACCTCGACAAGGGGGCCGCTATCGAAGAAAACCCCTGAACAAACCGCCTGTAGTAACCTGCAAGCCCCAAGAAGCTCCTGATATCAGTCACTGAAGTTAGCCTGCTCCAATTCATCACTGCCTCGATCTTGGCTGGATCCACTGCGATGCCCTCGCCAAAAATGACATGCCCAAGCAAGTGTACCTCATTTAGCCAGAATTCACACTTGCTAAACTTGGCATAGAGTTGGTGCTCTCTCAGGACCTGCAACACCACTCGAAGATGAGTGGCGTGCTCTTCCTCAGAAGAATAGTATATTAAAATATCATCTACAAATACCACCACAAACTGATCCAGATAGGCCCTGAAAACTCGATTCATCAGATCCATAAAAGCCGCCGGAGCATTGGTCAAGCCAAAAGGCATAACCAAAAACTCATAATGTCCATACCGAGTTCTAAAAGCTGTCTTACTAATATCGACCTCACGGATCCTCATCTGATAATATCCAGATCTCAAGTCAATCTTAGAAAATACCTTTGCAGACTGCAGCTGATCCATCAAATCATCGATCCTAGGAAGTGGGTACTTGTTCTTTATCGTCACTTGGTTCAGCTGTCTATAATCAATGCACAACCTCAGAGAACCATCCTTCTTCTTGACAAATAGAACTGGAGCACCCCACGGAGAAGTACTGGGACGAATGAAACCCTTATCCAACAACTCCTACAACTGCGCCTTCAACTCAGCGAGTTCGGCTGGTGCCATCCGATACGGGGCCTTAGACAAGGGTGCCGTACCCGGTGCAAGCTCAATGGTAAACTCGACCTCTCGCTGAGGAGGAAGGCCAGGCAACTCCTCAGGAAACACATCTACAAAGTCACACACTACAGGCACCTCCCAAGGACTGGGACTATCACGAACATCGGAAACCACAATAGAGGCAAGGAAGGCCTCACAACTACTAGCAAGCAACCTCCGAGCCTTAAAGGCAGAAATAAGAATACCTCGAGAAGAGAGCCTAATACCTTGGAAGTAGAAGGTCGGGATGTCTGGAATAGAGAAACGCACCCTCTTCTTGTGGCAGTCCACCTCAGCATAATGAGCTTCCAACCAATCCATGCCCAGGATGATATCAATGTCACGAATGGCAAGCACGACCAACTGGGCGGGTAACTCATGGCCCTCAATGGTCAAGGGAACATCCCTCAAACAATTATAAGATAACATGAAATCTCCAGAAGGAACCTCTACCATCAATCGATCAGATAGCTCATCAACGGGTGCAGAAAGAATATCTATGAACTGCTCAGAAATGAAAGAATGCGAAGCACCCGAATCAATCAACACATGTGCAGAGTTCCCAAAGATAGAAAGTGTACCTTCCACCAAGTTGGACGCACGAGCCTCCTTCCTGGTGATCACTAGAACTCTCCCCTGGGTCCTCGGCTTCTTCTGATCTCCTGAACCCTGCCCCTGACCATGCCCCTGCGGGCAATGCCTCGCCAAATGGCCCTGCTGGCCACAAGTGAAACACCTCCTAGGAAAAGCAGGACACTGAGTCCCACCATGGGTACCACCGCAGTGCTGACAAACTGCTGGAAGCCTCTGAGCTGGCTCCTGCTGAGCGCTGGACACCGACTGGCTCTGCTAACCCTGCCTGGGTCTGCTGCTACCGCTGCTGCCACTACTGCTGCCACCACCTCGAAAGAATCTCCTGAATCTGGAGCCGAGTGACGACGATCCTGATCCGGATGAAGGGGCTGCTGCTGCTGCCTTACCCCTGCCACGAGCTGGTCCCTGAGCAGTCAGTCCTCTCTCCCGAGCTGACTGATTCTGCTGTGCCTCCACTGCTGCCGCACACCTAACTGCTGATGCTAAGTCTGTACAACAGTGAGATGCCACGAAGTTCCTCAGACTGAGCCTCAGTCCATCTACAAACCTCTCAGTACGGCGCTCTTCGTCCCCTGAAATGAAAGGCACAAATCTCCCAAGCGAAAAAAACTTCGCCTGGTACTCGAGTACTGTCATACTCCCCTGAGTCAGCTCCATAAATTCCCTTTCCTTGGCCCTCTGGACATGCCTAGGGAAATACTGCGCATTGAACTCCTTCACAAAAGTCTCCCATGAAATATCCCTGAGACTTCTATCCTCATATGACAAACTCTTCAAAGTGGTCCACCAATCATAGGCTCTATCCTTCAACATGAAGGTAGCCAACGGAGTCCTCTCAACTGCTGCACAATCCATGGTATCGAAAGTCTTCTCCATCTCCCTAAGCCAGTGAACGGCCTCATCAGGGTCGGGGCGACCGGTGAAGTGAGGTGGCCTCAGCTTCAGGAATCTCTCTAGTGTAGCTGTGGACCCTCCCCGAGCGCTGGAACTCTCACTAGGGTCTTAGGTCTGATATCTAGCCATTGTGTCCATCATAGCCTCCATGAACTGCTCTACACTCGGCCTACCGGCCTCAGATCCACTAGGGACGTCTCCCCGCTCTCGAATAACTGGGACCCTCTTCCTAGGAGCCATCTAATCGCCTACAGACACAAAATTGAAAAGTTCTAGTTAGAATCCTAAAACCTATACTACCGTCGTGCCTGTACGGGATAATGTAGTTATTTGCCAGACTCACGACATTTAACCTAGTTATTCATTTATTTGCCAGACCGAATGCTCTGATACCAATTGTAACGACCCGCCACCCTATAATCGGGGATCCGATTACTAAATGGGTACCGAATCATTAATTTGGAACCAAACCAGGATCTAAGTAAGTCTGGAAAATAAATGATAAACTAAGCTAAACATTCACATCGCATTGAGTTGAAAATGAAAAGAAAGAATTAAAGTTATTACAATGCGACTCGATACAACAAATAATTACATACTCTAACAGAAAAGAAATAATTATACATACAGGCCAGAAATAAAGAATACAACTACGTCGGGGCATACCCCGGAATAACAGCCGACGACGCTCAACACACAGCCGCACACCCCTTGCTAAGTCTGCCTGGAGTCCTCACCTGAAAACCGCAGGGGTGAGTCTCAGCAAAAAGACTCAGTAGGGATCCTTCGATCCCCACTGCCCACACACACACCCACAAGTGCAAAGTACAGCGGAGGTATAGTAACCAAGTAAAGCAGTAAAGACTACACCTAGATCTCAACATGAATCACATGCATTCGAAGTATAAATATCATGCATAATTCTAATTTATCAGGGAACCCGTAATCAGCGTATCCTCAAAACACGTCAACCACACAACGAAAGTGGGAAACACCGACCCGCTGAGACCAAACAGTAACCCCTCGGATAGCACGCTGGCTACTCCGGCCTAACTGGCTCAGGTGGTTACTCCTTCCCCCAGCACGAGTGACTCTCCACAGGTACCACTCCAACACCGGTACAAGCTAGCTAACCCCGGGGTCCACCACGTGACCCTCTCTCACTAGGCGTCACCCCGCCACACCCACACCGGCGCTGTGCTCCACCCACACAAGCACAGGGTGATAAGCGCTACAACTGTCACTCTATGTCCACAGTAACACAAAATACGGTACAGTGTGATCCGGTCACGAATAAATCCATCATTATCGAGTAGATTTAAAGCATACAATTAACCGACTATCTAATAGTGTAAATACATTTTACTGGCATGGATTAGTGTGGTTCTGTCTTGAATCGCGTCACCCAAGGCCGACGCTATTCAAGTACCCTAAACTGGTTCATGAAATACCGGCCTCAGAACATGGCCTAAAAGGCGTCGCTACAGGTAGCCGCCTTTTAATAGGCGTCGACATCCTCAGACGCCGATCACACAGAAATTCGCATTTAGCAGAAAAACCTTAATCGGGGGTTTTCTGCCTAAAAGGCGTCATGGTGTCCCGACGCTATTCCAAATCGTGTCGTCCAGGCATGACGTCTTTTAGCGCCAAATTCTCCGAACTGACAGAGCCTGAGTGGAACGATTTCTGCCTAAAAGGCGTCATGATGGTCCGACGCTGTAAGGATCGTGACCTTCGGATCCGGTTTTCGGGATCGGACCTTGTAGTTCTAACCTTAGTGAGGGCGGAGGTTCTGAGTTGATTCGTGTCAGGACATCGAGACGCGTTTTAAACGGCGTCCACCGTCGCTGACACATTTCAAGTTCTGCCACGTGGGTGCCACGTGGGCTGGATTCGGGCCGCGAGGGTACGGCCCTGTCTTGTCGACCTGAACGGCGTCCACGTGTGTCGACGCCTTTCAGACTGCGACTCTGGGTTTGTCAGAGTACAGCCCTGACATATCGTCTGAACGGCGTCTGCCTTGAACGACGCATTTCAGAGTCTTGTCAGAGCAGCTGTCACATCAACTGAATGGCGTCCGTGGATGTCGACGCGTTTTAGCCAGTCTCTAGTTAACCCCGCGAGCCCTCCTTCTTTCCCTCATTTTCTCCTCTCTTCCTCTCTTTCCCCTTCCGACGAACTCGGCGGCGATCCCTCCTCCTCCCTCTTTTCCTCCCACCGTTTCATCTCTCCCTCCACTCCATCCTCTACCTAGATCCTACCACTACCACCTCCACTTCCACTGCGGCGTTCTACTCTCCGGACGGTGGCCGACGTCATGGAGGAGCAAGGACGACCACGGCGGTACCGGCGGCGGCGTGGGGCGAGTCGGGTGGACGGCTTGAAGCTAGGAGGCGTTCAAGTATCCGGTAGGGTGACGGTTCCCCTTAGCATCACGTTTTAAGCCATGTTTACCCTCGTTTAAGCTTGTTTGGATCTTTGGTTTCGGGGGGAAGAATGAGCATGTTTAGGAGTTCTTTTGATAACATGGGGGATTTCTATGAATGTGTTGCCTATGGATAGTATTGCTCCTCTTTTTCCCTCCGTTTTTGGGTGAATTTGGGGTTGTTTGGGGTTGAATTGGGAGCCCTCGGGCTCAGGCGACTCTGGTTCCTGGGGCTGAAACACGTCGTGCATAGACGACGCCTTTTTGAAGGGCGTCGAGCCATCACGACGCCTTTTAGACAGGAATCGCCTGACAGAGAGTCTACCAGTTCGGGGATTCTGGGACTAAAAGACGTCATGGGTGAACGACGCGTTTTCAAATGGCGTCGGTTAGCCATGACGCCTTTTAAAGGCAGAAATCCCATGAGTAAGGGCCTTGGAATTTCTGGGTTTCTGTGTTGAATGGCGTCTGAGGATGTCGACGCCTTTTAAAAGGCGACCACTGGTGTCGACGCCTTTTAGGGCCTGATTCTGAAGACTGTTTTACATAAACCTGTACATGGAGCTTGAATGGCGTCGACCTTGGGCGACGCGATTTAAGACAGAACCTCACTAATTCATGCCAGTAAAACGTATTCATACGGTTAGATAGATGGATAGTGCATGCTTTAGTGTACCCGATAGAGATGGATTCTTCATAATCGGATGGTTTTATATGTGTGTTATGCGATCGCCGACTTTTCACGTGACCGGATCGGACTGTGCTGGGTTTTGAGTTACTGTGGACCTGGAGTGACATTGTAGCACTTTATCACCCTGTGCTGGTGGGGGCGTGAGCACAGCGCCGGTGGGGGCGTGGGCGGGGTGACGCCTAGTGAGAGAGGGTCACCTGGTGAACCCCGGGGTCAGCTAGTACCGGTGTCGGAGTGGTACATTCGGAGAGTCACTCATGCTGAGGGAAGGAGTAGCCACCTGAGCCGGTTGGGCCGGAGTAGCTAGTGTGCTATCCGAGGAGTTACTGTTTGGTCTCAACGGGTCGAGGTTTCTCCACCGTTGTTGTGTGGTTGGCGAGTTCTATCGAGACGACAGTTGTGGATTTCCTAGTCGGTTGGTTTAATATATGCATGTTTATTATATTACGATTGCATGTGATTTCACGTTAAGAATTAGGGATTGTACCTCTTGTGCTTATCACCTTTCCGTTAGCTGTACCTTGCACTTGTGGGTGTGTGCGTGGGCAGTGGGGATCGAAGGATCCCTACAGAGTCTTGTCTTTGAGACTCACCCTCTACGGTTTTCAGGTGAGGACTCTCAGCAGACTTAGCGAGGAGAGTGCGGCCGTGAGTTGAGCTCCGTCAGCAGTTGTTCCGGGGTATGCCCCGACGTAGTTGTTATTTTATTTCTGGCATATACATTTAATTATTTTTTTCTGTTGGAATATGTAATTATTTGCTGTATCGAGTCGCATTGTAATAATTTTAATTCCTGCACTTTTACTTCTGTTCAATGCGATGTGAATGTTTAGCTTAGTTTATTATTTATCTCCCAGACTTGATTAGATCCTGGTTTGGTTCCAAATTAATGATTCGGTACCCATTTAGTAATCGGATCCCCGATTATAGGGTGGCGGGTCGTTACAGACGCCCTTCTAAAAGGCGTCGTCCATACACGACGTCTTTTAGCACCAGAAACCAGGCCCTGCCTCCTGCCCGAAGGCTCCCTTTTTCACCCCCGAAAACCCCAAAATCGTCCAAAAACAGAGGAGAAAGAGGGGCAAGTCAAACCATCATAAACCCACATTCATAGAAACCCTTATTCCCATCAAGAAAAGGCCCCTAACATGCTCATTCTACCCAAAAATCATAGATCCGTAGCATGCTTTAAGCGGGAGAACATGGTTTTAAAATAAAACACTACGGGAATCGTCACCCTACCGGTTACTTGAACTCCTCCAAGCTCCAAGCCGTCCACCCGTCTCGCCCCACGCCGCCGCCGATACCGTTGAGGTCGTCCTTACTCCACCGGGACGTCGGCCGCCGTCCAGAGAGTAAACGTCGCGGAGGAAGTGGTGGTGGTAGTGGTGAGAGCTAAGTGGTCGATGGAGTGGAGGAAAGACGAAGTGGTGGAAGGAAAAGAGGGAGGGGAAGGGGGCGTCGCCGGAGTCGTCGGAGGAAGGGAGGAGAGAAAGAGAGAAGGAAGAAATGAGGGAAAAGAAGCAGGGCTCGCGGGGTTAACCAGAGAGTGCTAAAACGCGTCCATATGGACGGATGCCTATTAGTTGACGTGACGGCCGCTCTGACAGAACTCTGAAATGCTCTGACAAAAGTGTGAAACGCGTCGTCCATCCAAGACGCCGTTCAGACGACAAGACTGGCGCCGTACACTGACAACCCAGGGTCGCAGTCTCAAAGGCGTCGTACCTTACGGACGCCGTTCAGATGACAAGAAAGGGCCGTACTCTCGCAGCCCAAGGCCAGCCCACGTGGCACAAACTAAAACGCGTCTGCAACGCTGGACGCCGTTTAAACTGCGTCTCGCGGGCTCGACGCGAAACATAACAGAGTCTCAGCCCCACTAGGACCTGAACTACAGGGTCCGACCCCGAAAACCGGATCCGAAAGCCTCAGTCCTTACACCCGAGGTGGTCAGTCCACGGTGATGGAGCGGTTCTTGAAGTTGAAGACCCCTTCTTTCACGGGTCAACCTGTCCCATACGAGGCAGCTCATTGGATTAGGGAGGTGGAGAAGGCATTCGATATTCTTGAGTGTGCTGAGAATGACAAGACTTTGTTGGCAACCTACTTGTTGAAATACGATGCCTTTGATTGGTGGGTTACCATCAAGAGAATGATGTTTTCATATAGGTCCTTGAGAGAGATTCCTTGGGAGGTATTCATGAGAGAGTTTAGTGGACAGTACTTTCCGAGGCACGTTCGGAAGGCCAAAGAAAGGGAGTTTATGGAATTGGTACATAATGATATGTCAGTTCTGGTGTAACGACCCGCCATCCTATGACCGGAGACCCGGTCACTAAATGGATGTCGGCCCATTAACTGCGAGTTCACACCCGGATCTCACACAACACATCTGGAGGAGTAAGCGCTAAACAAGGCCAAATATAACAATCACACGGACTACAAAGGTATAACAAGTGCGCAGGAAGGAAGATAACAATGTCCGTATACAGTCCAACAATAATTACATGGTCCAACAAATTAAATAAGTACAGGCAGAAGAAAAGTACAACAACATCGGGGCATATCCCGGAACTGAGACAGCTGCTGGTCCGCACACCAAGAAGACACCACACGCCGCCACACGCCACGAGGTCCACACCTGAAACCGCAGGGAGTGAGCCACACCAGAATTGGGCTCAATAGGGATCATCCGATCCCCTGCCTCCCACTCACACACCCACAAGTGCAACTGTACGGATATATGGCAAATAAGTAAAGCAGTAAACATGGCACCCAAACCTGATATGAAACATACGCGTAAGCAGTGTAGCAAGAACAGTTCTAAGTAACCCGAAGAGCCCAACACAAAATCACGTCTCACAGCTAAAGTCCACAAAGCGACTGAACCACACTGTCGACCGAAGTCAAACGTCGCCTCACAACACTACCACCACTACTCACGCCTGTCTGCCCCTACAGTGTTCCGGGGCACTGTAGGGTGGGGCAGTGAGTCAAACTAGGACTACCTGGGACCAGTGTACCACCACTGCCCAGCTACGTGTGCACACAAGCAGTCTAGACTACTGTCCTACCGACCGGATTGCCTCCACGCCAGGCCTCGGCGCTTCAGGATGGCCCTGGGGACCGGCGAACCCCCGTCAAGCCGAAGCTACAGGAACTACCCACAACCCTAACCTCCCGGGCTGCGTCAGGCCAAACGGCGAAGGGTACCACTCGTAACCTTGATCAAAGGTCACATCAGGCCCAGTGGCTACAGGGGTAAAACAACTCCAACATTACCACAACCAGCTCCACAGCAAGAAACGCGCCGGAAGCTGCCACGACAAACAGGGAAACCCCGACCCGCTGAGACCAAACAGCAACCCCTCGGATAGCGCACCGGCTACTCCGGCCCGACGGGCTCAAGGTAGTTCTGCTTCCCTCAGCCAAAGGTAAAACACAACATGTACCCCTCCTCCACCGGTACGGCACAATGCCTCACAGACACCATGACCCTGTCCCCATCGGTCCATGGTGACAAACGTAAATCACAGTTATTCCGATTCCATATTCGCATAAGCACATACACACATATAACATGATGTAATTCCATTCACGCAGAAGTCCTCAGTCTCAGTGTACAACCTAAGGCATGCATTCGAATCATTTAATCATAAAACATGTGCTAAATAGCAGGAGTTAAGTAGTTCTGTCTTGAATCGCGTCGACCGAGGTCGACGCCATTCAGGCCCTTCAAGCAGGTTCATTTAAAGCCAGATTATTCCTTGTAACGCGTCCACCTGGGAAGCCGCTGTTTAAAACGCGTCAGAACCCACAGACGCCATTCACCCTAGAATTTCAGATTTGCAGAAGCCTCAGTCGGGGTGATTTCTTGCCTAAAAGGCGTCATGATGGTCCGACGTCCTTCTAAAAGGCATCGTCCATACATTACGTCTTTTAGCGCTAGAACCCCGTACAACGAAACCTCGAACAGGGAGGTTTCTGCCCTAAAAGACGTCGTACTGCTCTAACGTCCTTCTAAAAGGCGTCTACCAGGCACGACGCCGTTTAGCGCCAGAGACCTGGTTCCTGGTTCAACCCGAGGGTTTCTCCCTTAACCCCAAACACCCCTAAAATGCCCCAAAACAGAAGGGGGAGGAAAAGGGAGATCGACTATCACAAGCATGCTACAATTCCGCAATCCTTAACACGGCCATTCCCACAAGAACACCCCCTAAACATGCTCAGTCTAACCCAAAACATATCATGCCACGCCAAGGAATCACGAGCAACACATTCACAGTCCATGCAAGGTCTGTCCTCCTACCGGTTCTTGAACTCCTCCAAGCTCCGTGCCGCCGACCCGCCGCACCGCAGACCGCCGCCGGTACCCTCGAGGACGCCGCCACTCCGCCGGGACGTCGGCCGCCGTCCGGAGAATGGAACGCCGCGAAGGAAGTGGTGGAGGTAGAGGTGAGTGGTAAGGAGGTATTGGAGTGATGGAAGAGGAAGAAGAGGAAGGGAAGGGAGGAAGGAGGGCGGAGGGAGCGGAGAGGACGAAGAGAGAGAGGGTGGAGGCGAGAATGAGGGAAAGAAGGGGAGGCTCGCGGGGTCAATCTGAATCTGGCTAAAACACGTCGATCGAGACAGACGCCAATCAGTCTGACAGGACGGGCCGTACTGACAGCGGTCTGAAACGCGTCGCTCACCACGGACGCCATTCAGACGACAGGATAGGCCGTACTGACAACGCTCTGGCGCCGTACACTGACATCGCAGAGGTCGCAGTCTGAATCGCGTCGACCAACATGGACGCCGTTCAGACGATGTGACAGGGGCCGTACTCTCGCGGCCCGAAACCCGCCCACATGGCGCACACGTGGCACAACAGAAAGCAGACTTAAATGGCGTCTACATAGACAGACGTCTTTTGAAAGACGTCGAGCAGTGCAGACGTCATTCAGTCAGAAATCTCAAGACCCCATAGGGTCGAAACCAAGGGATCCGGCCCGAACCCGACCCGAATACTGAACCCGAAACCTCAGTCCTTACATCTGGAATATCAGATGAAGTTTGTGGCTCTCGGAAGGTTCGTTCCACACATTTCTGAGCATGAGGAACGTCGAACGGAGTGATTTGTGGATGGACTCCGGTATGATCTGAGGGGAATGGTGGCATCTCATTGTTGTAGTGATCTTGCATCAGCAATTCGGTGCGCAGCAGCAGTGGAGACTCAGTTCCAACAAATGGCGAAAGAGTTGGAGCTGTTAGCACGAGGGAAGCAACAAAGCAAGAACAAATCAGCGATTCTTTCGACAGACAGTTCGAGTTCCTTTGGGTCCAGATTCCAAGGGATGCTTTATGATGAGGATGAAGACGGTTCGGTTCAGCAGATGCAGACTGTGGCTAGCAGACAGCAGGAAGTGAGACAGGATGAGGTGGATCATTGTCCCCGTTGTGGTAGGCAACATGGCAATCGGATATGTGCATTGGTCACTGGTAGCAATTTTGGATGTGGTAGAAAGGGACATCTTGTGAGGAACTGTCCCCAGAAGAATAAGACAGGTCAGGAGCCGAGTGGTCAGTAGAAGCCCGAGACCTAGAGTGGTGTTGTGTGTTCTCTTAGAAGAGGTCCGAGATGCTGGGCTAGATGAACACTTTTATCTTGTCTTTTACGTAGTGGTTGTGAACTCTTATGGCACTTTTTATGTATTTTGCACATGGTGGAGAATAAATTTTGTAATATGTGCCTTGTAAGGCTAATGAATAGTTGTATTAGTCTATCAGTAGTGGCAAAATCATAGAATGTAGTTAGTTTAGTGTTGATGAGATCGACCGGTTATACGGAGCCCCGTGTAAGAGTGTGATCAGTGAGGGTGATTGATGTAATCCGTGTTGCCGGCGTGGAATTGTTGACTGTGGTTATCATTTGAGCGGTTATAATTTCGAGGACAAAATTCTTTTAAGGGGGGAGTATGTAAGGATTGAGGATTCGGGTTTAGCTATCGGGTCGGTTTCGGGCCGGACCCCCTAGTTTGGGCCCTGATGGGTTTGGGGTGTGCCTTCTAAACGATGTCTGGGTGCACGACGTCCTTAGAATGGAGTCTTGCTGTGTGGACGCCATTTAGCTGGGTTGCTGTTGTGCCACGTGGGCTGGCTATGTGCCATGAGAGTATGGCCTCGGTCTTGTCGTCTGAACGGTGTCTTGTATAGACGACGCGTTTCAGAATTTCTGTCAGAGTATGGCCCCGTCATGTCAGCTAATAGGCGTCTGTCTAGCACGACGCGTTTTAACTAGTTTCAGTTTGACCCCGTGAGCCTTCCCTCCTTTCTCTCATTCTCTCCTTCTCACTCTCTCTCTTCCCTCTCTCCGACCCCCTCCGTTTCCCTCTTTCCTTTCCCCTTCCCCTTCTTCCTCTTCCACCACTCCACCACCTCTCTACCTCTCACCACTACCACCACCACCTCCTCCGCGGCACTTCATTCTCCTAGCGGCGGCCGAAGTCCCGGCGGAGTGACGGCGTCCACGGCAGTGGTTTGCAGTGCGGCGGTTCGGCGGCACGGAGCTAGGAGGAGTTCAAGTGACCAGTAGCGGGACAATCTTTGCATGTAATTTGGTTGTGTCATCCGTGTTTCCCGCTTTGAAGCATGTGACGTGTATGAAGATTTGGGTAGAATGAGCATGCTTAAAGGGACTTTTTAATGAAAATGGTCATTTTTATGAAATGGAAATTAGTGTGTTTCATGTGGTAAATTGGATTCTCCCCTTCATTTCCTATTTTTAGGTATTTTTTAGGTGATTTTGGGGTAGAGGAAACCCTGTTTTAAGGTTCAGGTATAGATTTCATGAAACTAGATTTCGGGCTCTGAATGGTGTCGGGCTAGGGCGACGCCATTTAAAATGGTGACGGGCTAGGACGACGCCATTTAGGCCAGAATTGTCCCGAAAGCGATTTCTGTGAGAGAATAGAGTTCTTTTTTAAATGGCGTCCGAGGACAGCGACGCCTTTCAAACGGCGGCTTCCCGGGACGACGCGTTTTAGTTCAGACCGTCCGGAGGTCAGAATATGTTTCTGTCATGATTAGTCGACTAGGGACAGCGACGTCGTTTAAAAAAATGACTGCCATGCACGACGCTTTTTAGGCCAACTTCCGATGATAGTTTTCACATGAACCAGTTTAGGGGTCTTGAATGACGTTAGCCTTGGGCGATGCGATTCAAGACAGAACTGCATTAAATGCATGCTGGAAATCGTACATTGAGGCCGAAGATTTATGTATAATCGGAATCACATTGTGTGTACATGTGTTTATGCGATTGTGGTTTGCGTTTGACACCTTGTGTCGGTGTAGGAGGGACACGAAGTCTAGGTGGAATTGTTGTCGTACCTGTGTGGGAGGGGTATATGTTAGTGTTTAACCTATGGCTGGGGGAAGCATAACCACCTAGAGCCAGTTGGGTTGGAGTAGCCAGCACGCTATCCGAGGGGTTATTGTTTGGTCTCAGCGGGTCGGTGTTTTCCTAGTTTGTCGTGGCAGTTTCCGACGTATTTCTTACTATGAAGCCGGGTGTGGTGTTGCTGGAGTTTACCCTTTCGCCACTGGGCCTGATGTAACCTAAGTTATCGAGGTTATGAGTGGTACCCTTCGCCCTTTGGCCTGATGTGACCCGGGAGGTTAGGGTTACGGGTAGTCGCTATAGCTTCGGCTTGAGGGGGTTTCGCCGGTCCCCAGGGCCCTCTTAAAGCGCTGAGGCCTGGCGTTGAGGGAGGTCCGGTCGATAGGACAGTGGTCTAGACTACCTGTGTGCACACGTAACTGGGCGGTGGTGGTTCACTAGTCCCAGTTAGTCCTAGTTTGACTCACTGCCTCACCCTACGGTGCCCGGAACATCGTAGGGGTTGACAAGCGTGGGTGTTTGTGGTGTTGTGAGGCGCCGTTTGTACGCTGTCGACAGTGTGGTTTGAGTGTTTAGCCGGATCTTTGGTTACAAATTGTGGTGTTGAGTTGGGTTACTTGAATTGCTTAGAACTGTGCATGTTACATTGTGAACGCATATGTCCCATATTGGTATTTAGGAACTGTGTTTACTGTTTTAATCAAATTGCCTTCTTGTCTATATTACTGCACTTGTGTGTGTATATGGGAGGCGGGGATTGGATGATCCCTACTGAACCCAATTCTGGGATGGCTCACTCCCTGTGGTTTCAGGTGTGGACTTCTTGGCGAGTGGCAGCGTATGGTGTTCTCCTTGGTGTGCGGGCCAGCGGCTATCTCATTTCCGGGGTATGCCCCGATGTTGTTGTACTTTGCTTATGCCTATACTTATTTAATTTCTTAGACCATGTAATTATTGTTGGACTGTGTACGAACCTTATTAATTTCCTTCCTGTGCACTTGTATTTTCTTTGAAGTCCGTAAGATTGTTATATTTAGCCTTGTTTAACGCTTACTTCTCCAGACATGTCGTATGAGATCCGGGTGTGAACCTGTAGATAATGATCCGATACCCATTTAGTAATTGGGTTTCCGATTATAGGGTGGCTGGTCGTTACAAATTTAATGTCATTTATTAGTGAACCAGATTGAAATAGGTGCCTTATGATTGGCTTAAAGGACACCTATATCCATCAATCCCTTTGCCACCAACCTTGCCTTATAAGTATCGATCCGTCCATCAACACTGATCTTTCTCTTAAAGATCCCCTTGCACTCGATGGGTACAATACCTTCGGGCAAGTCCTCCAAGTTTCAAACTTGGTTGGTGTATATGGACTGGATTCTGAGTTCATGGCTTCTCCCCATTTCCCGGCTTCTGGGCCTTCTATGGCCTTGTGGTATGTTTTAAGATCATCATCCACATTATATTCTATCTTAGACTTACCTTCATCGATATGTACTACCAGGTCTGCGAGGCTCATCTGTGTGTACCTGAATAGATTCAGGAACTGATATCTCATCTTATGATAATTCAGCTGTTTCGGGATCTAGAACCTCTTCCAGTTCTATTTTACCCTTCAAATCCATTCCTTTCTTATTAGAAGGTTAAGCCTATGATCTGACTTGAAATTTGAGTCAGTGTGACCTCATGGTTTCAAATCATCATCTCCATATACATGAGTGCATCTTTAGCACTTCTCAAGTACTTAGTGATGTGCTTCACTCCTTCTATCAAGGTTTTCCTATATCTTTCAAGGAACCTTTCCATAAAGAGATAAATTCCATATCTTAACAATTGAGCCAATTTATGGATTTTATGTCAAACCTTTTGATAAATTCCTTATCAATCTATCTTAATAGATTCGTATTCCGATACATGAGATGTTATAACCAAACCCATCATGGATAAGTATACGGATGGCAATGTTTTTACTGATAGTAACATCCTTATGTCATTCCAAATAACTTTGATGTTATTATCACAAAGCTTTACCAAGACGACCGTATTCCCACTGTCCTTCTTGAACACATACAATCTGTGATCATTCTTAATGATCACGTAGTATTTGACCATTAAGTCAAAACTTTTATTACAACTTTGGGAAGCTTCAGTTTGATTCAAAATGATCATTGAAATCACAACTTGCTTCCCGGATATTCAAAAAGCTTTAAGGTGTATCATATATATCTTTTCCTCAATCACATTGAGAGAATACTTTTCATATGCAACTGCCATCATCTCATAATTATGATAGACAATATTGGCAAGTAAAATTCTAATAAACTTATTAATGATAACTACTGAGAAAAATTTGTCTAAGTCAACATTTTGACATTGACTATTTCCTTTAGTTTATCATATATTTTAAGTAGTCAATTTACGCTAATCTTCATTCTGAAGATTTGCTTGCTTTAGGTACAATACCCTTTAGCAATACTATCAAGTTCTGACCTCAATAGTAGTTATGGACTATGGCTTAGAATTCTTAACTTCTTGCCAATCTCAAAGTTATAATGACAGAGAGCATCATCATAGATTTTAGATATCTATATCTTTGAGCTCCTCTCATTTTGCTAAATTTGATATGTCAAATATATCCTTCTAGTCAGTGAGAGAATCTCAAAAATCTATGATGCTCTGTAATGGTGTTATGAGTGATTCCAAACAACTAAAGATTATCTAATAATCTTGTGTTAATTTGTGGGTCTAGAATATCTTCTAGTTTTTATTAGCTCCCACTGTCTTCTCTGAGGACATGTTCCTCTTTATAGAAGAAAGCTTTCAGGACGATAATTATTTCATTATCGCCTGGCCAATATATGTAATGTCCAAACTCTTTGGATATTTCACAAATTCACACTACGGTATAACTTGACTTTAAAATCAGGTTTGTTTATAATTCACATCTCATATGAATTATTTGGTTTCCATATCTTATATGGACACACACTGACTTATTTGGAACCATCTGTAAAGTATGGACATCTAGGTCCCGTTTGGTATCAGGATAGAACGGGGATAGGGGGATAGGGATGGATTATACCCGTTTGGCGTTTGGTATGCCAAAAATATGTGAGAATAAGGGGGGTTAAGAAGAATAGGGTTATCCCCAATAATGAGGTTAAGATTGGGGATAACTCATTCCACGTTTTAGGTGGAATGAGTTAATCCCATTTTTTCATCCCCATTTTTCTCTCCTCTGCCCCTCTGCCCGTACCCCGACGCCCCTCCCGTACCCTCGACGCCCCTCCCGTACCCTCGACGCCCCTCCGACAAGCAGCACGGCCGACCCTGGCATCCTGCCTCCTTCCCGGCGGCGACTCCAGCACCCGGTGGCATCCCCATTTCTCTTGACCCCGACGATCTTTTTCCTCTCCTCTGCCTGTACCCCCGACGCCCCTCTGCCCTTCCCTTCTAAACCCTAGACAACTCCGACGAACAGTGAGTCGACGGCGGCGACTCCGGCATTCTGCCTCCTTCCCGGTGGCATCTCCTTCCCGTGGCGACCTCGGCATCCCGTCTCCTTCCCGGTGGCATCCCGCCTCCTTCCCGACGGTGAGTGTTTCTCGGCGGCGACCCCGGCATCACGTCTCCTGGCCCGCGGCATCTCGCCTCCTTTCTGGCGATATCTCCTTCCCGGTGGCATCCCGCCTCCTTCCCCGCAGCATCTCGCCTCCTTTCCGGCGGCATCTCCTTCCCGGCGGCATCTCGCCTCCTTCCCGGCGGCAAGGTCTTCTCTTCCCCTCTGTTTGTTGGTTCTCTGCGTCTCGTGGCAAGGTGTTTCCTTTCCTTTCCTCTGTTGGTTGCTCCTTTGCTCCTGTGCATCACGTGTTCTTCGGATTTTTCCTTCCATGTTCCTGCAAACAATATATATGGCTATCATTTTTTCCTTCCCTGTTTTTGAACATGATGCTCCTATTTTATTTTCCCCTGTTATAGGCGATCGGTTGTGGTTGTGCAGCAATTATATGGTGCTTTCCTCGTTTTCTCCTTTCTTCTTCCTGAACATGATGCCCGTATTATTTTTTTATGTTGGGAATTTGTTGCTCCTTCTCTGTTGAAATTTGCTGCATTTTCTATTTGTAATGTGCTGGTTTTTCTCAGTTGTGATTGAGCTGGTCCTTCTCTGTTATGAAGGTGCTGCTCGTTTCTGTTGTCACTGTGCTGTTGAAAGCATGTGATTACTCATTCCCTCATGTTTCCACATAGCATATGGCGCTATTGCTCCTTCCCTCTGTCGCTTGTGGTTCCACATAGCATTCCACATACTCATTCCCTCTGTCGCTTATGGTTCCTCCTCACTTGTATGTTTTTTATGTTTCCTCATTGCACGCGTCTGATTGCTCCATTGATATACACACATATACGTTTTCTTATGATTTTACATTGATCTCATTATTTTATCTTTCTTTGTATTCAATAATCCTCCCTGGTAAAGAATGAGTCAGTCAAAGGATGGTAAAAGTAGAGTGGCTAATTGGAGTATCGAAGGTGATCGTACCTTGGTAGATCTTCTTGTAGAGCACAGGGTTAACAACGATGGATTTGCCAATGGCAATTTTACGAAAGAGGCTTGGAAGTCCACTGTTGTTAAATTCAATTCCATTTCTAAACTGAGCTATTCACTCCATCATTTGAAGAATCGTTTCAAAAACCTGAAGAAATTGTATTCCCTATATCTTAATCTTAAGAATAGGACGTCATGTTGGGGTTGGGATGATGAAAAACATGTGCCTGTCCCAGGCGACCGAGAGACTTGGGAGGATCTGATAGCGGTATGTGAGTGGGTGTTGTATGACGAGTTTTTCATTTCATTACTTTCAGTCATTCATCACTAATAACATAAGCAAATGTTACATTTTTTTCAGTGCAATAAAGAATATAAACAAATACAAGGAAAGCCTTTCTACTTCATGGAACAAATGCACCTGATTTGTTCCACTTCTTTGGCTAGGGGAGATAATGCTGCACCTAATTCGGGTACCTCATACCTAGATATACGAAGTGAAACTGGAGATGATGATGAAGTAACGGATGTGGACCTAGGCTTAGACTTCAATTTAAATTGTTTCAATTTAGAGGGTGAGACATCCGAATATAATGTCCAGCATGAAGAAATGCCAACTCCCACACCTAACATGAATGAGGAGGCTACTCCTCCACAGAGAAACACTTCCACTTCCACTAATGCTAATAGAAAGAGGAAGCGGGCTACTGATCTTGGTAATGAGAAGATGGATAGGCTAGTCAAGTTGGGTGAGGAAAGACTCAAATTGACAAGGGAGATTGTGGAGCATCAAAAAATGTCAGCTCCGTCCGTTGCAACAGCTCTTCAGGAGTTGATGAAAGTCACTGGAATTCCGCAAGAGTCTTTTTATAAAGCTGTTGATTTGCTGAAGCTTGTCGATGATCGTTCAATCTTTTTATCTCTACCAGATGAATTGAGGCTTGGGTGGATAATGACCCGCCTAGGCTACTATTGATATCCTTTAATTTGTTTTTTTAAATGTGATTTATGTTGTTATTTTTATGTGCAAAACATGATCATTTCATACTTGTATAACATAGGATCTTATCTTTTGACAACATGGAATTCGCTGCTATGAACCCTCCTGCCTTTGACATTCTTACATTTATGATGGAAGAGGAAGAGTATTGGGAACAAGTTGAACACATGGTCATACTTCATTTGTTATCGTCGTCATTTCACACTCATGGTCCTAGTAGGCCAATGCATACTGATATAGGTCGAGGGAATAGGTGGGTAAATGAGTTGATGGCAGGCCACGTGGGAAGGTCATATTCCAGTTTTCGGGTGCACCCATGGTTGTTTTTAAGACTGAGAGATAATCTCATGGAGCGGGGTGCCCTACAAGACACGAAGAACATGTCTGCTACTGAACAATTAGCCATATTTTTGCTTGAGGTTGGCCATGGTATTGGGAATAGGTTGCTTCGTGAATGGTTTCAGCACTCAGGGGAGACCATAAGTCGTCATTTTAACAATGTGCTCATGGCAATATTGTCAATACGTCGTGACTACATTAAGGGCCCTACTTCCGATGAACCGGTGCACCCAAAGATTCGTCGTGATCCAAAGTATTATCCTTTTTTCAAGGTAATATTATTTACCGTACACACCTAACATTCTTATCTATGTATCTTTGTGTCGTCGTGTGTTTGATTAACTTTATTTCTTATGCCAATAGAATGTTGTAGGTGCAATTGATGGCACACATGTTTCTGCAAAAGTCCCATATATTGACCAGCCTCGATTTCGAAATAGAAAGGGTGGAACCTCCCAGAATGTCATGGGTTGTGTGAATTTTGATCTAATGTTCACATACATTGTTGTTGGCTGGGAGGGTTCTGCTGCAGATATGAAGGTCTTGAGGTGGGCAATGGAGAGTGGAGGTTTTACTGTACCTGAAGGTAAATACTATTCAATACAGTAATTAAAGTACTCAATTTTGATGCTAAACAATAGCTACAACTTGTATCGTAGGGAAATATTACTTGGTCGATGCTGGGTATGCAAACACCCCTCAATTCTTAGCGCCGTACCGCGGCACTCGATACCATTTGTCTGAGTATAATTCTTCAAGAAGGAATCGGCTAACATATAGAAGTAAGAAGGATCTGTTCAATCATAGGCATGCTCAGCTACGTAATGTTGTTGAGCGTGCCTTTGGAGTATTGAAAGCCCGATTCACAATTTTAGTAAAATGACGAAATTATCCCATTAAGACTCAGGCAAAGATTGCAATGACTTCTTGTGTCTTACACAACTTCATTAGGAAGGAACAAGGCCTTGATTTAATTTTCCAACAAGGAGAATGTGATTTGATGATGGAGGGAGACAATGAAGTAAACGAAGAGGATAATGTTAATGGCACAGAGGCTGCTAGAGGGGAGAGATTCAGAAACCAAATGGCCACTCATCTTTGGGCACAGCACACTAGGCGAGGGTACAAATTGCTATACATATCTTGTTTTACATTGGTTATTATTGTATTCATTTTCAAATGTGGTATATGACTGCACACCCATTGTCAATTGCAGGCACGGGGAAGAGGAAGGAAGGAATGATCAATGACATTTCATATGTTGTATTTTCGATATGTTTACATTTTATTTTCGATGCATGGATTTTTTTTCTTTTGCAATACATGGACATTTCATATGTTATAATGCTACATTTATGTCATCTTTGTTCTACCCCCTGCGAGTGCCATAAGTTGAACCTTAATATTTCCTTGACATTGACATAGATATATGGTGGAAGCAAATGGTTTCAGTTTGGGTTGAACTGATAGCTGCCTTATACATATGTGGAAGCAAATGGTTTCTTTTTGGGTTGAACTGATAGCTGCCTTATACATATGTGGAAGCAAATGGTTTCATTTTGGGTTGAACTTATGGTTTGAACTTATGGCTACCTTATACACGGATAGAAGCAAACGGTTTCATTTTGGGTAGACAATCATGACTGTTATGTCCTACTTAGTGTTTCTTGTAAATATAAACATGTGCATGTCTTTTATGTCCTACTTGGTCTTTCTTGTTCTTGTTCTTGCAGATTTCTTCTTATATGCACAGGTTTATATGCTTCAGTTGTTCTTTCTTTTGGTTAAGTTGTTTTTTCAGTGGGCTGTAAATATAAACATGTGCATGTGTTTATATGCCCCAGTCTATTTTATTTTTATTTTCTGTGGATTGGGCTGTAAATATAAACTGATGCACAGGTTTATATGCCTCACTTGTTCTTTCTTTTGGTTAACTTGTTTTTTTCAATGTTCTTGTAGATTTCTTCTTACATGCACAGGTTTATATACCTCACTTGTTCTTTCTTTTGGTTAAGTTGTTTTTCAATGGGCTGTAAATATAAACATGTGCATATGTTTATATGTCCCAGATTTTTTTATTTTTATTTTTATGTGGATTGGGCTGTAAATATAAACCGATGCACAGGTTTATATGCCTCACTTGTTCTTTCTTTTGGTTAACTTGTTTTTTTCAATGTTCTTGCAGATTTCTTCTTATATGCACAGATTTATATGCCTCACATGTTCTTTTTTTTGGTTAAGTTGTTTTTCAATGGGCTGTAAATATAAACATGTGCATGTGTTTATATGCCCCAGTTTTTTTTAATTTTTTTTTCTGTGGATTGGGCTGTAAATATAAACCGATGCACAGGTTTATATGCCTCACTTGTTCTTTCTTTTGGTTAACTTGTTTTTTTCAATGGGCTGTAAATATAAACAGGTGCATATTAAGGGGCAGTGATGATGGGAAGGACAATTCAATTGATGCAAAATGCATGTGAGGGTCTCACAACAACCCTGCTCATTCAATTCAGGGTGAGTCAGATGGTTGGTTTGTGATGGCAACATATGCATTGCAGGTGATTTAAAAAAAAAAAGGAGAATTGACCATATGAGCCTCCATTGGGAGTCTCTCACATAATGTGCTGGTTTCTACCTCCCATAGGTATGCATTGTGATGATAGCCTATGCATTGCATAGGTCTATATGTCCGACTTCTTTGTGTTATTTTTGATGGAATTGTAATGTGATGATGGGCAATGATGATGGTAAGAACAGTTCAATTGATGCAAAATGCATATGAAGGTCTCACAACATCCCTGCTCATTCAATTCAGGGTGAGTCAGATGGTTGGTTTGTGATGGCAACATATGCATTGCAGGTGATTTAAAAAAAAAAGGAGAATTGACCATATGAGCCTCCATTGGGAGTAATGATGGGAATGACAATTCAATTGAGGCAAAATGCATATTAAGGTCTTACGGCAACTCTTGAGTCGATTGGCTGGTTTGTGATGGCAACATATGCATTGCATGTGATTTTTTTTTTAAAAAAAGAGAACTGACCATCTGAGCCTCCATTGGGAGTCTTCCACATATTGTGTTGGTTTCTATCTCCGATAGGTATGCATTGTGATGGCAGCCTATGTCTATATGTCCGATTGTTTGTTTTGATTTTTTTTTTTGAATTCTAATATGATAATGGGCAGTGATGATGGGAAGGATAGTTCAATTGAGGCACAATGCATATGAAGGTCTCACGGCAACCCTTGAGTCGATTGAGTTGGTTTCTATCTCCGATAGGTATGCATTGGAACAATACTTGCTGCACAGCCGTGCTGTATATTCCACATACCCTCCGAGAAGGGCAAAAAAAACCACTATTTCAACAATTTGAACAACAAAGAAGAATCACGAGTCCTCTGCTAGGGAATTTAGCAGACTAGCTCATTCAATCACCTTGTCAGTATGAAGGAAGGCACCCTATTTGCAGTTCTACTTCTGTCAGTATGAGCCCAGATCAGTCCTAAAAAAATGAAAAATATTTTTTACAACATATAATAAGGATGTTTTAATTTAGAAGGACACTACTTCAAAATTGCCACCTGCTGCAATCCCTTTTCTTAAAAAATTAAAAAATGTTGAACTGGTCAGAATTGGGCCCAAACTCATCTACATTGGCCTAGGATTGGGTGAGTCTTTTGGCTATTCCAGCTTGGTTCCTACTAAAAAGGTGTGGGGTTGGGGTGTTCAGCTTGGTTCCTGATTAGGGTGTGGGATTGAATTTGTCTGACCATTCAGCTTGGTCCTTGCTTATCCCTTGAGATGAGCATCACCTTCTTGAAGACCTTCTATTCAAATCTTCATTACGTTCTCCCAAGACTTATAACAGAAGGATGGCCAAGTTATGGTGGCCCAAAGCCAAGTTTTGTTACCTCCCTTTGGCCAATGCACATGAGTCTCTCCTTAACAACAACAACTTGTTGTTTGCCTTCAATTGCTATTGGAGTACAGTGAATCTCAAAGGACCCAAAGGACCCATAAGTCTCAAACAAAAAGCCCATTATAGAATAAGCTTATTCTAAAATGATAGGGAGGAAATAATAGAGGACTCCGAACTCATAGGCTTGTGAAAGCCTATTCTTCAGTGGTGGATCAGCCTGAGGGAGTGTTGAATGATAAGAAAAGGAGCAGAGAATTCCTTATTGAAGCATCTTGAATTTCTTTCCTTCCAAACAGCCCAAATAAAAGCCCAAGTGGCATATTCCATGTATTCTTGTCTGAGTTGTCAGGAAGTAGATCTGCCCAATTGGTAAATTTACAGAATGTGGAGGAGGGATGAGTCCAGATTAGACCAAGGTATCTGAATAAGGCTGACTAAACAACAGAAATAATGTCACATTGTATGAATAAATGATCCACAGTTATGAATTGCTTATATCTAGGTAGAATAAGCAATTTTAGCCTTTTTGTCTGAATTGCTTATTCCCTCTTATTCTGAATTGCTTATGGCCTCATCGGAGGCTAGCAATGGAAGGAGGCTGCCAAGAATGAGACAGATTCTGTCAATTTTAATGACATATGGAGCTAGTGCATCTACCTCTTGATTGTATGACCATAGTATGTCAATGGTTGTTTAAAGAGAAATTAAAACTCAGTGGGCCAGTGGACAAGCTTAAAGCCAGAGTCTTTGCTATCTATTTCAATATTTATTCTCGTCTTACCAGGATGTCTTCTATCTATGTACTTTTGGAATTGGTATCCATTCATCATCTTGAAGTCTACCAAATGGATGTAAGGTTGCCTTCCTTATATTAGGAAAGTGTTAGAGAATTTTTGCTATAGTAAATGTTTAATTTGCTCAATCTAAGCCCAAATAAGCTCAGTCCTATTACCTTTCAGCCTAGCAAATCTAATCTACATCACTCAGTTTTTCCCATATGGTCCATCTATGAACCTGCTTCACTCCCAGTAGGCTGTGACCTGAGGAGTAGCAAGAGTGGTGACTCCTTTGCTAGCCTATATGTTATACAATGTAAGATTGTGTATTATGCTACTTTTTCTCATCTATCTTTGGAAAATTTCTATTCATAACATAGTGCCAGCATCATTATCATCATCATCATCATCATCATCATTATCATTAGGAGTAAAGGTTGCTGCACCGGCAGCCAGTCCTGCACCAGCAAACTCTCAAGCCATCATCAATTCATCACCTATCAGTCTGGAAAGGAAGTTGACTGAAAAGATACCTGAACTGCTCCAAACCCATCTCCTTCTATCCTCCTGATTTGCATTCTGTTTAATCCCATGAAGGATACTCAGCAGATAAAGAAGTTCCTCAAATTCCGTCTGAGTAGAATTTCTTCTGAGTTTCAAATTCCACTGCAGCCTGTTACCTCTTGAGTACAATTGAGGTAGACTCTTCCCCTTGTCTAAAACAATCTGATACAAATTTCTGAACAAAGTAGAAAAGGGCAGGTCTAAGCACCATCTATCCTCCCAAAATCTGATCCACTGACCATTCCCAACACAAAACATAATACCCGGTGTTATTAGGTGCATCACATTCACATTCACATTCACTATATTTGGAGAAAATGATATAGGGAATGCCAAATTTATCGACTGGAAGTGGTGCCCTTCATGTACCGAAAGAAGCTCAATTGATGTTGCAAATTGCAACTTTAAGCTGTACATCCTCACCATTCAGTTCAACATTAGATACTAGTAAGAGGTACTGGTTAGCACTCGTTTCTCAATTAGACAACAATTTTTTTTTCCTAGGGAAAAAAAAAATCTGAGGTTTCATAGAACAGATAATACCTCGGGAAGGATCACAGCTTGAAAAATTTTATAACAGAATATATCGTCTGTCAAAATCATTCTCTGTCCAGTCAGTTGAGGTCAAAATCGTTGAGTCGATTGAGTGGTTTGTGATGGCAACATATGCATTGTATGTGATTTAAAAAAAAAAAAAGGAACTGACCATCTGAGCCTTTATTGGGAGTCTCCCACATATTGTGTTGGGTTCTACCTCCCATAGGTATGCATTGTGATGGCAGCCTATGTCTATATGTCCGATTGTTTGTTTTGTTTTTGTTTTTTTGAATTATAATGTGATAATGGGCAGTGATGATGGGAAGGATAGTTCGTTTGAGGCACAATGCATATGAAGGTCTCACGGCAACCCTTGAGTCGATTGTGTGGTTTGTGATGGCAACATATGCATTGCATGTGATTTAAAAAAAAAAAGAAAGAACTGACCATCTGAGCCTCTATTGGGAGTCTCCCACATATTGTGTTGGGTTCTACCTCCCATAGGTATGCATTGTGATGGCAGCCTATGTCTATATGTCCGATTGTTTGTTTTGTTTTTGTTTTTTTGAATTCTAATGTGATAATGGGCAGTGATGATGGGAATGACAGTTCAATTGAGGCACAATGCATATGAAGGTCTCACGGCAACCCTTGAGTCGATTGAGTGGTTTGTGATGGCAACATATGCATTACATGTGATTTTAAAAAAAAAAAAGGAACTGACCATCTGAGCCTTTATTGGGAGTCTCCCACATATTGTGTTGGGTTCTACCTCCCATAAGTATGCATTGTGATGGCAGCCTATGTCTGTATATCCGATTGTTTGTTTTGTTTTTGTTTTTTTGAATTCTAATGTGATAATGGGCAGTGATGATGGGAAGGACAGTTTAATTGAAGCACAATGCATATGAAGGTCTCACGGCAACCCTTGAGTCGATTGTGTGGTTTGTGATGGAAACATATGCATTGCATGTGATTTAAAAAAAAAAAAAAAGAACTGACCATCTGAGCCTCTATTGGGAGTCTCCCACATATTGTGTTGGGTTCTACCTCCCATAGGTATGCATTGTGATGGCAGCCTATGTCTATATGTCCGATTGTATGTTTTGTTTTTGTTTTTTTGAATTCTAATGTGATAATGGGCAGTGATAATGGGCAGTGATGATGGGAATGACAGTTCAATTGAGGCACAATGCATATGAAGGTCTCATGGCAACCCTTGAGTCGATTGAGTGGTTTGTGATGGCAACATATGCATTGCATGTGATTTAAAAAAAAAAAAAAGGAACTGACCATCTGAGCCTTTATTGGGAGTCTCCTACATATTGTGTTGGGTTCTACCTCCCATAGGTATGCATTGTGATGGCAGCCTATGTCTTTATGTCCGATTGTTTGTTTTGTTTTTGTTTTTTTGAATTCTAATGTGATAATGGGCAGTGATGATGGGAAGGACAGTTCAATTGAGGCACAATGCATATGAAGGTCTCACGGCAACCCTTCAGTCGATTGTGTGGTTTGTGATGGCAACATATGCATTGCATGTGATTTAAAAAAAAAAAAAAAGAACTGACCATCTGAGCCTCTATTGGGAGTCTCCCACATATTGTGTTGGGTTCTACCTCCCATAGGTATGCATTGTGATGGCAGCCTATGTCTATATGTCCGATTGTTTGTTTTGCTTTTGTTTTTTTGAATTCTAATGTGATAATGGGCAGTGATGATGGGAATGACAGTTCAATTGAGGCACAATGCATATGAAGGTCTCACGGCAACCCTTGAGTCGATTGAGTGGTTTGTGATGGCAACATATGCATTACATGTGATTTTAAAAAAAAAAAAGGAACTGACCATCTGAGCCTTTATTGGGAGTCTCCCACATATTGTGTTGGGTTCTACCTCCCATAAGTATGCATTGTGATGGCAGCCTATGTCTGTATATCCGATTGTTTGTTTTGTTTTTGTTTTTTTGAATTCTAATGTGATAATGGGCAGTGATGATGGGAAGGACAGTTCAATTGATGGGCGCAGGGATTTGGGAAACACTTTGTAAACTGCTATCCTCTATCCAAATATCCTTCTAAAATCAAGTTTTTGCTCCATTGCAAGTCTTTATGATGACACCTCTCTAGGTCTAGTCAGCAGGTCTGAGAATGCTTCCAAATGGTTTGTTTTTTTTGTCCGACTAGTTTGTATGTCCGACTAGTTTGTTTTGTTTTTTTTGTATATTAATGTTTCTAATAAGAATAGGCAGCGATGATGGAAAGGATAAATCAATTGATGCAAAATGCGAAGGTCTTACAAAGGACTCAAAAGGTAAGTATTATTTTAAATAATATCATATATCTTTTACTTGTTATTGAACATTTTTTTCCCTTTTTCAGCATGGTGATAATTGTCCGTTCACTTGGTGGTGTATATGTGAGCGGAAATAACGGGTGGTCAAACAAACTTTGCAGCTGAACAAGTGAAGGCATTTTGAAGACGTTTCTACATATTGTTATTTGATGAATGTAAATTTGAAATATGTTTATTTCTTATGAATGTCACGTACTAAAAAGAGACCTATGTACGTTATGTTTTTAAATATTAATGTAAATGAAATTTTTATATCCCATTACATGTAGATGTGTTCAATTTATTGTTTAAATTGTCTTTAAAATCAATGTGAGGGGACCACGCCGAATATGGTAAATTTATAAATTAATATGTGTGAAAAAAAGAGTCACGTCAAATATGTTTTGTTTATGTGTCAATTAATACAAATATACAAATAAGGGGTCAAGTCAAATAAAATATAAAGTTGTATAATAAATTTTATAATATGTAATATACATAGACAAAATTTAATGTTATTAGTTGAAGTATCTCAATTATTTTAATAAATTTGTGTAATGGGAAATAGACAAATTTGAGATGTTTTAATTAATGACATAGAATAATATCTCACCAAATGTATGAAGTGTTCAATTTTTTTTTGAATATATGTGTGTTTAAAATTAATATGAAAGAAGCAAGCTAAATATGATACACTTGATAATTTTAAAAATATGCTCTATTTGTAGAAATTTTTTTATGAAAAATTAATATAAATATACAAATAACGCAATTTATTGTTTAAATTGTCTTTAAAATCAATGTGAGGAGACCACACCGAATATGGTATATTTATAAATTAATATGTGTGAAAAAAAGAGTCACGTCAAATATATTTTGTTTATGTGTCAATTAATACAAATATACAAATAAGGGGTCAAGCCAAATAAAATATAAAGTTGTATAATAAATTTTATAATATGTAATATACATAGACAAAATTTAATGTTATTAGTTGAAGTATCTCAATTATTTTAATAAATTTGTGTAATAGAAAATAGACAAATTTGAGATGTTTAAAATTAATATGAAAGAAGCAAGCTAAATATGATACATTTGATAATTTGTATAACAAGTTTTTTAAACTAATAACAAATTTTTTAAATTTGTCTATATTTGTATAACAAATTTTTTAAACTAATAAAATTACATAAACAATGTAGTATTCTAAAATTTTTAAACTAATAAAATTACATAAACAATGTAGTATTCTAAAATTTTTAAACTAATAAAATTACATAAACTAATATGCAATTGAAGTACCTCAAATTTTTCTAAGTCACATTATGACATGCCAAACGGAGAATAAGTTTGCCCTTGTATTTTTGGAATAAGGAGGGCATTACTGTCTTTTTTAGTCACTTATTCCCGCTACTATCCTCATGCGTACCAAACGAAGAATAAACTTACTTTTTGCTCTTAATCCAGTTTGTACCAAACGCACGCAAGATTAAGAATAGGGATAATTTGTTCTAGGATGACTTAAACCTATTCTGTTGAGATGTTATCCCGATACCAAACAGGACCCTAAAGTTCATACTCTTGTTCATAAAGATATAAGAATTAGGCTAATCTTATTATGTATTACACTATATCTTAATAAGGTGCAATTCCTCATTCTATCATATTACTATGATGTACAATGAGGATCAATCGAGCGATGATACAATTATCTTTTTAATGATTTGTGTGAATCATATATTTAAGTATTCATTTATTTGATCAAATCAAAGAATTCTAATACTTCATTTTGATCTTATACCTTCATCTCTCAGATGCATTCCACCTGTACTTCAGGAAGAATACACAGCCTAATCTTTCCAAGAGAAAACTATTAAGGTAAGTTAATAGAAGTGATTATCTTTAACCTTAATAAGATATTGGGCACTTTACATCAATATATATTAGTACCAATAATTTCTTATTGCACAACTTGGTGTACAACACCATAGATAATCACCATTCACACAGTTCATTTCGATATGAGACTTGTGAACATTCATCACATGAAATGTTACATCAAGAATCTATAGTGCATTGACTGATTTCAAAATCTTATCGAACAACTATTGTTCCTTCTCAGTCAATGTTATTCACTTTTATAATTCTTTATATCTAAATAACAATTATTTAGTTTCATATTAGTCTCCTATAGATATACAAAGATTTACTGTCTAACAGTAACCTATGGTCTTCAGACCTGAGACACCAAGGACACCTTGTCGGTAGACTTCTGTGCTTTGACCTTGGTTTCTGAATCTCTAACCACGGGATTCTAAATAGCCAAGGATTGGGTACAGCAGAATACCGTCGAAGGGAATTGTGTGTCAATAAGGAATCATTCGCTCTCGGCACTTAGAGAGAGAATGCTCTAGGAAGGATGCGCGAAGTTCCTGGCTAGGGCAGACGATAATATCAGGAAAGGAGTTTTTCGATATTCATCAGCGACATCCAATCCAAGTGAGTCGACCGGTTAGGGTTTGACAGTACGCCATACCTTGAGTTGACTCGAGAGCATTGTACAAATGAAGGATTATATTGACGCGGTAACTGTCGGCGGAAAGGTTCTAAGAATGGGTTACTTAACCCCGATACCTTCCGGGTTTACGTGGTGTTGCTTGGCACCCAACGTGATCGGAGGCCCAGTCGAATTCGATATGCGACATCAATTCGATTGATTAATTAATTAATAAAAAGTTATTAATTGATTAATAAAGCTAGTAAAGAGTTACTGGGCTTATTGGGCCATTAACCGGACTGGTAATTGGGCCTAGAGGGTCACACGTAAATGATTCTCAAGGCGATGGATAAATAAGTGGGTTTTATACAAACCGGAGGTTTTTATGAAAAATCGCGCAGTTGGTATAAAATATAGCGAACGGGCTGAGCAAGTCAAGCTGCTGCTAACCCTAGCCGCCCCCTCCTCTGTTTCTCTCTCTCTCTGGCATCCCAGACAGATCCGGATCCCTGGATTTGCTCCGCCGCTTCTCCGACTCCCATTTGACGGGAAATCGTCCGCGCGTTGCGGCGATTGTTGCAGCGACCGGCGGAGGTTTCATGTCACACCGACGGAACCGAACGGTTGTGGATTCGAATCCGCACACGGTGAGATTCAATAATCCGATTATCAAAATTTTAGTATTTTTCGAAACGGGAATCGAATCTCCGTTTTATTTTTATTTCCGCTGCGCGGGAGATCCAGAGGAACCCGAGAACCCAACAACATCTAGCCATATCAAAGGCACACCATGAATACCTCTTCTTCTTGGTCTATCCAAGTAAGAGATTTCATGACACCCACTCCCTTTCAAAAAGGCATATCATGATCACCTCTTCACATTGGTCTATCAAAGTAAGAGATTTCATGATATCTGATTAGGATGGTGATTTTTAGTTAGCCCTAAAGACATTATTCAGAGTTTTCTAGTCAATCTGAATATGAGAAGTATTGGCATCCAATATGTCAAGTCTCGAATTAATACACGACATTTTAGTGAACGAAGGAAATAACGTGATTGAAACAAATAGTTCTTATAATTCAATTATGGTATTTTATCTTGAATGATTTCCCACTATTTTTCGACAGACTGTATAACCTTCAAGTATATAGAACGGAAGACTCCGATGGTCTCCTAGTGAGGATCAAAATCTCCAAAAATCATAGTATGACCTCGGGTAAACACATAGTATCATACCATTATCTTAGAGCAACCATCTCATGGTAATTGCAACTCCTTGCAATATCTGACCTTATTTCGGCTCCCAGGTCTTTAATGGTCCCAAGTAAACACAGTAGACCATTATCCATGGTCTAAGCTTTACCATCAATACATGACATAGTAGAGTAAGAATGTAGCTCCCGGATAAATGCGAGGATAGCTATACCGTTCCTCTATTCCAATCTCAAGGCATCTCAATGGCATAGTTAATAGTTCTTTTATCAGATGGTGACAGATCTTGGTTAAACACATAGAAACTGCCATCATTGAATCAAGTTCTAAAACCTATATTGATGGAGAGCCACGTGGTGCATTCTCAATGACTTGTGCTCCGGCTTAGACTTTATGTTGAAGGTTTTACTTATTTTATGTTGGTCTCATCCTGGGTGATATATCGTATATATTTAACTATACCTAGATATTAGCAATCGATTCATAACAAAAAACTTAAGCGCATGCATCAACCATATATGTTCATTATGTGGTCATAGACAGCACGGTGATTAACTGGAGCCATACAATTAATTAAAACATGCAAACACATAGGCACTGGTGATCTCATCTCCTTTCGCCTTCTTAGTTGCACTTGTGGATCATCCTCGCCTCTCCTCAGCCGACATGATCAATTACAATATAAAATGAAATTTGAAACAATTTTCAAGTACAAATTAATTGTAAGAGAAAGCATTATAGCCGAGTACAATAATGGAGGGAGGTAGAATTACAATGGAATGAGGGAGAGAGAGGGAGGCACGCAGGCCTTATTAATTAACATTTTATTAACCCATTACTCATTCCATAATAATCCACAAAATCACACACCATCACATATTATGAAATTAACTAAGTGCATGTCCATGACCACCACTAATTTTAACTATCCACACATGATAAAACACATCACATGAAGGCTAAAATTTTGAAAAATAATAATTTTAGTTTTCTTAAAACCTCGGTACCAATCAAAATTGGATAATTGACTTTTCGAAAATCTTATTTTCTAATATGCAATAAATCTATCAAACACATCAACATGTGCAAACAAAGCTAAAATTAAAATTTTAAAATATTCTATGCATAACTTAGAACAATTCTAAATTAATTAATCTAACACTTAGATAAATTTTAAATCACATTAATAACAATTATTAATGCGAAACAATCTAACATTTAGATCGAATTAAAAATTCCTAAATAACTCTTATAAAAGAATTTATAATTCCATCACCACTAATTATTAAGAACCCCTTTTATTAAATAATATTTATAAATAACAATTATTAAGAAATATTAATTACAACATTTTTAAACAAAATTAGTCTAACAATTAGACTTAATTTAATCTTTCAATAACTTTTATTAAAAGATCAATTTTCAAGAATATTAGATCTTCAAAAATTTAATTAAGAGCTTCTTAAGAATATTAATTAACTATCTTAATAACTATTATTAAGAGTTAATTAATCCTTAATAACTTTTATTAAGGTTAATTCTCAAGCAAATAATTAACCCTTTGCATAATTTTTATAAAGAGTTAACTAAAACATTTAATAACCATTTTAGTAAATGTCCCTTAATTAAATAATTAATTTTATAACAACAATTGTTAAGAAATTAAAATAATCTAATCATTTAATTAAAATTAACAACATTGGTTAATTTATATTAAGATCACTACTCAAAAATCATTTAACAAAAATTTGTAATCATATTTAAGATTATATCTTAAATAACCCCTCTTATCACTTAATTTAAAAAATAATTAACCACACTTGTTATTTTAAATTTAAGTTCAAATCTTAAAAGACCCATTTAACTGAAAATAATAAATTTAAATTTAAAACACATTTTAAATAAAACTTAATTAGAATTTCAGTTAAATGGGGGTGGGGTTTAAATCCTTTTAATAAATGGTTAATAGGGCATTAGGGACTAAAGTGGTTAATGGGCCAATCTGATGGGGTTGGCCCACAGGGCCCAGGGCCTCGGGCCCAGCCAGAGCCAGGCCTGGCTTGGACCAGATGGGCGCCTGGTGCGCTGTGCGATCGCCGGCCGGTGAGCCTCGTGTCACCGGTAACCCCCAAAAGACCCTAAAAAACTGTGGTTATGAAGGGTTTTAATACCGTAGCCCTCCCTTTCTATTCTTCCAACATTTCTAAAAATCAAAGAGAAGGGGGCTCACCGTTGATTACCGCCGCCAGTAGGGGTCCAAGGGAGTTGGCATAGGCCGCCGGTCATACCAGTCTCCAACATGGAGGTGGCCGAACTCCATCGAAGGTACTTCGAAGACCACAAAAATCGGTTCTTCATCTTTATGAAGAACACGACGAAAACCTCAAAATTAAAATTTGTTTTCTTTATGGGAAAAATAATCTGATTATCTATTGTTCATCTGATGAACAATTTCCAGGAAAGAAAAAGAAATCGAGCATGGAATTAATTTAGAATCCTAATTAAGTCGTCTCGAAGAGGATCAGAGCTGAACCTGGCTTTGATACCACTGTTGGGATCCGGGTGGGACGCGAAGAACGCAGCGGAAGCAATCAAAAATATCCCGCCCGATGCCCTCTGATCCGTTTCGGAAGGAAAAACGATAAACTGAAAATCGTGATGTAATCTTATTACCGTTTGCTGATTTGAATCTGCTTCCATCTCGGTTCCGTCGAGGCGATGCGATAAGCCGCACAAGCGTCCGGCCTCCAGCGGTATCCACGCGATCCTCCGAGGTGGTTCGTCCTCGCTCCCTCGTCCGTATCAGCTCGCTTGTTGAAGAATCTGTCGCCGCAACAATGTCCGAAAACCCACGGATGGGAATTCCCGACATTCGGGAATCGCGCGTGGTGGAGACGGAGACTGTCTCGATGCCTCGAACGGGGTGCCCAGAGGAGGAGGAGAGACAAAGGGGGGACGGCCAACATGGGAAAAACCCTGGAGCTTGGCCCAAGGTTTCTCAACAGCGCGTGATAAGTTGATAATTTTGATCATTTAAAAGGGCAATCACACGTATCATACTCACAGTTTATGTGTAAAATTGCATGAAATGATAGATAATTCCGTACCCATCCTAACGGTACTAATTTCGTTAAATTTCGAGTTAAAAACATCATCATTTCATGCAATTGCGATTTTCTCAGCAAAACCGAGGTAAAATAATTTATTTAAGCATAAATATAATTTTATTCATGATAATATCGTAATTTATATTTATTTTATGTGAACAGGACATGAAGAAGATGCAGTGCAATTAGCTATGTTTCTGATCGTTTGTGGGAAGGACATGAGTTCGAATCCCAGCAAAATCGGCTTTATTTTGGCTAAAATACTAAAGTAAGGGTAAAAGAGTCTTTTGCTACCCTAAATGGTTGCCCTAATTCTTACCAAGAAGAAAACAAGAGGAGCCAGCCGCCATCCTCTTTCTTCCTTTCTTTATTTTAAAATTCTCCCTCCCTTTTTAAAAAGTCTCCCCTTCCTTCCTTCCCTTTCTCTGCTACTTTTTTCTTCTCCCTCCTGCCTTCTCTCCCTTTCTCTCTCACTTTTGTCTCCCTCTCTGCTACAGTACCCTCGGGTACTGTAGCTATAGTATCGCAGTACAATAGCACCTCTCTCTCTCTCTAGCTTTGTTCTCTCTCTCTCACTCACTCTCTCTCTGTCTCTCTCCACATCTCTCTCAAACCAGCGGCTGTCAAGGGCAAGAGGGGGATTCAAAGCACTGCAATTAACTACTGGAAGGAGTCTATGGTGGCCAAGGATCCGCACAAAGGACTACGACGGCTGCAAGCACCAATTTTCTCTCTCCATCGCCTCTCTCTCTAATTTTTGAGTTCTTCATGTTACACTACATTTCGAATATTTTCTATAAACGTTTCCCTATGAAAGTCATATTATTTTTCAATGGTCAATGTTTCTATAATATTTCATATAGTTTTGTTAATGAATGACAGTAGCGCATTTGAAAAAAATAATCTTTTCTCCCTCTTTTTGTTATACAACTTTTATTTTTTCTTCTATGGACACCACTCAAACTTTATATTATACTTTTAATTAGTGTTTTAGAGGTAGTCTTAGTTTAGTAGATGATCTTATCATGCTCTTTTAGGGGTGCTCCTTTTGTGAGTTCATAGTAAGTCCGATTAGTTTCATTTGTTATTTATTAAATCATTACGCTCCATCTTCTTTCTTCTCTATTTTTCCTCTAAAAAAATTCAAAGTTTTCAATTTTAAAAATCTATTTCCCTGTGAATTCGACTTGGACTCACCATTGCTATTGTTAGAAATTCAATTTGAATGAGCCGATTAATTTAGATTGTTAGCTTTGATTTTTAACGACACAATGTTAAGCTATCAATTTTTGGTGCCGTTGCCGGGGAATTTTCTCAGAAGGTGAATGGGGTCCACCTCGAGTCACAACCACAATCAGTCAACGGCCAGGTAAGAGGTGGGGTAGTGGGAGGCTCCCCCTACTTTCGTAGGGACCTAATTAAGAAACCACTTTCCCGCTTAGGCACTTGCCATTTAACCTCTTGCCTAGACACCGTTGCCAAAAATAGAGGCAATCCAAAATTTAAACGACTCACAGTGTGAACCCTAGAGTCCTTACGACTTGCTTTTAGTGGATTAGAAAATGACAATGCAGGGAAGGTGATTTGTGGCTAAGGAAGGGTGATGAAATCCCCACCTTATGTTGTTATGGGAATTGCTCTTAAAAGTCTTTTTTTTTTCAATACAATGCAACAGTCAAATCAAGTAAGGGGTGTTTGGTGCAATCATGAATGGCATGCTATAAATGAAAAACATACCTTTCCCCCGCAATCTTCAACAAAAAATGGAATGACTATGAAAGGAAACTAACTCATGCTTTCCTAAAATGATGAATGCCTAGCATGGATGGTTTCTAATCTTGGAATGACTATCTTTAAATTTGAATTTGAATTTTCTTCTTTTAGTTAACAGAAACCTATCTAAATTAGAAACTAAAAAAAAAAAAAAAAAAAAACTAAAATAATGAAAATGAAAAAGGGAATGTTGGGACACACTTACCAATGATTTCGCTTTCCTTTTTTTTTTTCAATACACCTACAAAAATAAGAAGAAAAAAAGTTAAAGAAAAATAAAATTCAAATCCTTCATCTCTCTCTTCGTCCCAGTGTATGCAAGATAGGAGATCTCAAATCCCTAATCTTTTAGGACCGATTGCTGAAATTGAGAGATTTATCCATCATAGAAACCCACCACAAGATCAAATGGCTGATAATCATGATCCACCGAAGCAAATGAAGGATTATTTCATCCCAAATCAATATCAACCTTCATCTTGTATTCACCTTCCTCAGAATCTGGCCAATCAATATGAAATTAAATCAAGCACCATTCAGATGCTCCCATCTTTTTATGGGAATACCAATGAAGATCCTTATAAACATCTGGATGAATTTCTAGAAATTTGTTCCACGGTTAAAATCCAGAATTTCACCGATGATGCCCTTAAGTTGACCCTATTCCCCTTCTCATTGAAGGATAAGGCCAAATATTGGCTGGTAACTATAGGAAGGCCCATTAGGACATGGGAAGAAATGCAAAAAGAATTTCTCAAGAAGTTCTATCCCATAGGGCAGACCAATATCATGAGAAGGGCTATCACGGGTTTTATCCAAACTCCTGGGGAATTAATTCATGAATCGTAGGAAAGGTTAAAAGAATTGCTTCGAAAATGTCCGCATCATGGGCTATCTAAGTGGCAAATCATCCAAACATTCTATGAAAGATTGTCTGAACAGTTCAGACAAATGGTGGATGCCTCATGTGGAGGGGCATTTATATGAAAAGTGAAGATGAGGCTTATGATTTATTTGAGATGTTAAGTGAAAATTCCATCAATCATGCCTCCTTATCATCTTATAAGAGGTCTGTTGGGCCATCTAAATGGGCCGGAATGTATGAACTTAAGACTCGTGGAAAGCCCGAATCAAGAATGGATATTAATTTGATCAATCAAAAATTGGATAAGGTAGACATCTTAGCTCAAAAGTTAGACCAACTCTTGGCCTTAAACAAACAAGAACCTACCTATCCAACACCATCTAGTCCATACGAGGGCCCACCTTCTCTCATGATATTTGTGCTTTGTGCACAAGTCCGGCCCATCAAGTGAATGACTGTCCAACTGCGGCCCAATTACCACCATTCATTCAAGAACAAGTTCAGGCCGCTCAAGGGTTCTCCAGGCCCGGTAACGATCCATTCTCCAACACTTATAACCCCGGCTGGAGGAACCACCCTAATTTTGGATGGAAAAATCAACAGGTCCCATTGCAAATGCCTAATCCTCCCATGCATCAAGCATAAAAGCCCTAGAACTCCTTTCAACATCAACCCAACTTCTATGGGAATTCGCATGATAGGATACAACAGGCTCCATTCTCTCAAGCCCAATTCTCTCAACCAGCCCACTATCAATCCTTCCAATCAGGGCAATCCATCCAATATCCTCCTCCACCACCTTACCAACAACCTCCTCAACCCAATTTTGATGATAAATTCACACAGCTCCAACAACTTATCTTAACTCAACAACAATCCATTTCTAAGTTGGAGAGTCAAATAGGGCAATTAGCTGAGGCCGCTATGAAGAGGGAAATGGGCCAACTTCCTAGTCAATCCATTGCCAATCCGAGGAATCAACCTCGAGGTTTTCCACCCCAATCGGGCCTTTTACCTAAACCCGGCCCATATCACAACCTAAAGGGCCACAATTCGAGAATGCTAAAGCTATTTCGGCCCTTAGAAGTGGGAAAAGTTTGGAGAACCCACAAATGCATGGGGAGGTGGCAGAAGGTTCTACTAACGGATCTCAAGAAATTGAAAATGAGAGTGATGCTGAACCCAATATGGAGAAGTTAGGGGAGGATCCAAAAGGAAAAGGAAAGTTGTATGAAGGCCCAAGTTCATATCAACCACGGGTACCATTCCCCAATGCTTTACTAGCCAAGCCCAATACCAGGAATAAACTGGCCCATAATGAGGAGTTACTGAAATTATTCAAATAAGTTCAGATTAATATTCCACTCATCGATGCCATCAAGCATGTGCCAGCTTATACTAAGTTCCTGAAGGAATTGTGCATGCCGAGAAGGGAACTGAGATTGGCTCTCGAAAAGGTTAAACTCTCAGAGGATGTTAGTGCAATTTTGATAAACCATCTGCCTAAGAAGCTAAAGGACCCTGGGGCACCTTTAATCTCTTGTGACATAGGTGGAGTCACATTTAATAGAGCTCTATTGGATTTAGGTGCTAGTGTGAACCTATTGCCAACCGCTATTTATGAGAAATTCGATATTGGGGAACTGAAGCCCACATCCATCGTCTTGGAGTTGGCAGATAGATCTGTGAAAATTCCACGGGGACTCATTGAGGATGTTATTGTAAAAGTACATGATTGATACTTCCCCGTGGATTTTCTTATTTTGGATATGGCCTCATCTGAGGAACTCATTCACACCCCGATTATCTTAGGACGTCCATTTTAGCCACAGCCAAAGCTAATATTATTTGTGAAACTAGCATGATGGACATATCCTTTGGGGGTCAAAAGGTCAAAATTAATGTCTTCAAGGCATTCCAATATCCGGATTACGAAGAAGAGTGCCATTGCATTGATATCTTGGATACTTTGATTGAAGAGAATTCGGTGCTCACTCATGACCTTCTAGAAGAAGCCAATGCTTTAAAAGATTCTCCCAACCCATTAACATTTCGGCCCAAGGTTGAACCTTTACCAGCCTTGCAGTCTGAGCATGCTTTGCCATCCTTAGAGGACCATCATGAGCTTGAAATTCTTGGGCCCGGACCAAACTCTCCCGCTCATCATTGCGGCAAATCTCACATCGCCGCAGGAGGCCCAATTAACCAAGGTCCTCAAAGACTACAAGGGTGCCATTGGATGGTCGGTGGCCGATTTAAAGGGAATTAGCCCGTCCATTTGCATGCATCACATCTATATGGAAGAGAATTCTAAGCCCAGTCGGGAGATGCAAAGGCGGCTTAACCTAAACATGAAAGAGGTGGTTAAGAAAGAGGTTGTGAAATGGCTGGATGCGGGTATCATTTACCCCATATCAGATAGCAAATGGGTCAGCCCAACCCAAGTGGTACCAAAGAAGTCTAGATTGACGGTTATCAAGAATGATCAGGAGGAGGAGGTACCTACTAGGCTCACCATGGGATGGAGAGTGTGCATTGATTACCGAAAGCTGAATCTCATGACTAAGAAGAATCACTTTCCACTCCTGTTCATGGATCATATTCTGGAAAAGTTATTGGGCCAGAAGTACTTTTGCTTCTTAAATGGGTACTCCGGGTACAATCAAGTGGCTATTTACCGAGAAGATCAAGAAAAGACCACATTTACATGCCCTTATGGCACGTTTACTTTCAGCAGAATGCCATTTGGATTATGCAACGCACCAACCACATTTCAACAATGCATGATGTCTATATTCTCCGATATGGTGGGAGAGTTCCTCGAAGTTTCATGGATGATTTTTCGATTTTCGGGAATTCTTTTCAAAATTGCCGGGAGAATCTGAAACAGGTGCTAGCAAGATGCATAAAAACCAACCTAATTCTTTGTTGGGAGAAGAGCCACTTCATGGTTCGAGAGGGTATTGTTTTAGGCCACATTATATCCGAGAGGGGGATAGAGGTAGATAAAGCTAAGATTGATCTCATATCTAATCTTCCTCCTCTCACTTCGGTTAGACAAATTTGTTCAATTCTTGGCCATGCCGGCTTCTACCGCCGATTTATCCAAAATTCCTCTCAAATTACCCGACCTCTAACTCTTTCCTAGCTAAGGATGTCCCATTCCACTTGGACGAACCTTATATAAAGGCATTCAATTCTTTGAAGGATTCTAGCCCTGATCCTTCAATCTCTTAATTGGTTTTTGCCCTTTGAAATCATGTGTGATGCCTCCAACTATGCTATCGGTGCAGTTCTGGGACAAAGAACCAACAAGTGTCCCATGGTGATCTATTATGCAAGTCGCACCCTTGCAGATACTCAAATGAATTATACAACCACGGAAAAGGAATTATTGGCTGTGGTCTTTGCCTTAGAAAAATTTTGATCTTATCTTTTAGGGGCAAAAGTCATAATCTATTCTGATCACTCAACTCTGAAATATCTTCTGACCAAGAAGGATGCCAAGCCTAGACTCATCAGACGGATCTTACTCCTTCAAGAATTTGATTTAGAAATTTGGGATAAAAAGGGATCTGAGAACGTGGTAGCTGACCACCTATCCTGAATTCTGATTTCTGAGAGTGAACCAATGACTAATTCTTTCCCTGATGAGCATCTATTGGCCATTTCTCACACCATTGCACCTTGGTATGCCTATATTGTCAACTATAAGGTAGCTAATCAACTCTCGGAAGGATGGACCAAAAGTGAGAAGGACCGATTCTTTTCTCAGGCGAAGTATTACTTCTAGGAAAAGCCTGAACTTTTCAAATTCTGTCCAGATCAAATCATCCGGCGATGTGTCCCGGAGGAAGAACAACAAAGTGTACTGAATTTCTGCCACAATCTTTCTTGTAGGGGCCACTTCTCGAGAAAGAAAACTGCCACCAAGGTCTTTCAAAGTGGTTTCTATTGGCCTGTACTCTTCAAAGATGCCCATGAGTTCAACAAAACGTGCCTCAAATGTCAAGCTGTAGGGAATATGGCAAAAAGGGACATGATGCCGTTCAACCCAATCTTAGTGGTTGAAGTTTTTGATGTTTGGGGGATAGATTTTATAGGACTGTGTCCACCTTCGTTTGGTCATGAATATATCTTAGTAGTGGTGGATTATGTCTCTAAGTGGATTAAAACAGTAGCTACCCGAACCAATGATCATAAAGTGGTCATAAAATTTGTCCAGAAAAACATCTTTTCTCGGTTCGGGTGGCCCAAGGCGATCATAAGTGATGGGGGCACGCATTTCACAAATTCCCAATTTCAATCTCTACTTAAGAAATATGGGATCACTCACAAGCTAGCTACCCCGTATCATCTTCAAACCAGTGGCGTAGTAGAAGTTTCCAAGAGAGAAATCAAGAATATTCTGCAAAAGACCATTAGACCTGATAGAAAGATTGGTCTGAAAGATTGGATGATGCTTTGTGGGCCTATCGGACTGCAAATAAAACTCCTATTGGCATGTCTCCTTATCGCCTGATTTTTGGAAAGACTTGCCATCTTTCTGTGGAATTAGAACATAAGGCATATTGGGCCATCGAATAAGTCAATTTGGACCTAGTCCAAGCTGGTACCCACAGGACCCTACAGCTGAGCGAGTTAGAAGAATTACACAATGAATCCTATGAGAACTCCAAGATCTACAAATCTAAAACCAAAGCTATCCATGATAAATACATTATGAGGAAATCTTTCCATCAAAATCAAAAAGTTTGGCTATTTAACTCTAGGCTTCGCCTTTTCCCAGGGAAACTGAAATCAAGATGAGATGGGTCATTCCTGGTCATCAAAGCCTTTGACCACGGAGCTGTTAAAATCATGGATCCAAAGATTGGATACACATTCACTGTTAATGGGGCAACGATTAAAACTGTTTGTTGAAAATCTTCAAAATAACCCACCTAAATCCATGATGCTGAGTGATCCACAGTGATTACATTTTCGTCTGGCTGAAGACGTTAAACTTAGCGCTTGTCGGGAGGCGACCCAACATTTTGGAGCAACTTCTGTTTGTCTTTTCATTTTTAAGTTTTTATGCAGCAGTCGACTTTGGTAAAGTCACATCTTCATGGCCACAGGTTGTTTCTCTCCTTCTCAGTTTTCTTATGACTAGCAAATATTCTTATTTCTTGTGCCATTGAGGACGATATCAATCAAGTTGGGGAGGGGCAATCGATATGAATTTTTTTTGAAAAATCCTTTGAAGAAAACTGATATTTTTCAATGAGAAAATTGTTACAATTTTTTTTCACATCCTACATAAGTGCCTAGAATCATGCTTCATTAAATGAATCATAATCCGATCAATTTTATGTTAGTCAAATTAGATAGAGCCTTAAAAGTTCAGAATATCCCACTTTATAAGAAGCCACGACAGAAATAATTTTTACACACACACGGCAACTTAGAATGAGTGAAAGACCTTGAAAATATAAAATTACTGGAATTAACCTTAAGGATAGGACTATCTACTCCAATTTTATTTTATTTTTTCTTTTGGGTTGAACGAAAAGAACGTTAGGATTCATAATAGGGGACCGACCCACTCAGCACTCTAAAGAAGCGGTCATTTAAAAAGGGACATTTGTAAACATTAAATGTCAAATAAGGTGTTCAAAGAAAGAGCTGAAGGAAGGTAGGTGGCAAAAAGTACGCGCCTCCCCTCAGGCAGTTTAAAGAGAGTAGCAAAAAGTAAGCACTCTCAAAGGCGAATGCGCAACTAAATAAAAAGCCGCGCTTAATGAAAAGTCCTTCACACCAGAAATACGACCAAGTCGTAAAAAGTACTGAGTTGGAGCAAAAGCTGAAAAATGATCCTCTCGGACTGATCGGGAAATCCCTTTTCTCTTCTCTCCTACAGGTAGTTTTATCTAAAAGGTTAGTAAATGCGAGGATATAATGGAAAAGGGAGAAATGAGTTCTAAGCATGCCAATGTACATGCATGATCACCTGTCGCAAACCAAAGTGTAGTGGGAAATGAGAACTTTAGCCTAACCAACCAGCCATCATTTAATTGATTGTGATAGATAACAATAAATGAAGCATGATAGTTCATTGTTGTCCCAATTTGTCTTCTATTTGCATTGCTAAGGGACTAGCAATGAGTAAGTTGGGGGGTGTGATAAGTTGATAATTTTGATCATTTAAAAGGACAATCGCACGTATCATACTCATAGTTTATGTGTAAAATAGCATGGAATGATAGATAATTTTGTACCGATCCCAACGGTACTATGTTAAATTTTGAGTAAAAAACATCATCATTTCATGCAATTGCGGTTTTCTCAGCAAAATCGAGATAAAATAATTTATTTAAGCATAAATGTAATTTTATTCATGATAATATCCTAATTTACATTTATTTTATGTGAACAGGACATGAAGAACATCAGTGTAATTGGTTAAGTTTCTGGTCGTTTGCGGGAAGGACGGGAGTTCGAATCCCAGCAAAATCGATTTTATTTTGGCAAAAATATTAAAATAGAGGTAAAAGAGTCTTTTTCTATCCTAAATGGTCGCCCTAGTTCTTACCCAAGAAGAGAACAAGAGGAGCCAGCCGCCATCCACTTTCTTCCTTTCTTTATTTTAAAATTCTCTCTCCCTTTTTAAAAGGTCTCTCCTTCCTTCCTTCTCTCTCTCTGCTACTTTTTTCTTCTCCCTCCTACCTTCTCTCTCTTTCTCTCTCACTTTTGTCTTCCTCTCTACTACATTACCCACAGGTACTATAGCTACAGTACCGCAGTACTGTAGCACCTCTCTCTCTCTCTAGCTTTGTTCTCTCTCTCTCGCTCGCTCTCTCTCTACATCTCTCTCAAACCAGTGGCTGTCAAGGGCATGTGGGGGACTCATGGCACTGCAAATAACTACTGTAAGGAGTCTAGGGTGTCTAAGGATCCGTGCGAAGAACTACGACGACTGCAAGCACCAGTTTTCTCTCTCCATCGCCTCTCTCTTTAGTTTTTGAGCTCTTCATGTTACACTATATTTTGAATATTTTCTGTAAACGTTTACTTATAAAAGTCATATTATTTTTCAATGTTAAATGTCTCTGTAAAATTTCATACAGTTCTGTTAATAAATGACAGCATCTCATTTGAAAAAAGTGATATTTTCTCCCCCTTTTTGTTCTACAACTTTTATTTTTTCTTCTATGGACACCACTTAAACTTTATATTATACTTTTAATTAGTGTTTAGAGGTAGTCTTAGTTTAGTAGATGGTATGATTATGCTCGTTTAGGGGTGCTCCTTTTGTGAGTTCATAGTAAATCCGGTTTGTTTCAATTTATTAAATCATCATGCTCCATCTTCTTTATTCTCTGTTTTTCCTCTAAAAAAATTCAAGGTTTTCAACTTTGAAAATCTATTTCCCTGTGGATTCGACTCGGACTCACCATTGCTATTGTTAAAAATTCAATTTGAATGAGCCGATTAATTTAGATTGTTAGCTTTGATTTTTAACGACACAATCTTAAGCTATCAGCGCGTATATATTAAGTTGACGTGACTTTTCATAAAAGTCTCCGACTTAATATAAATCTCACATAAATACCACCGACTGAGAATCTATTTGCGTGTGACCCTATAGGCCCATTAACCAGTCCGATTTTCAGCCCGTTAAGTCCAACAACTAGTTATTGACTTATTGTAATTAATTAATATCTAGATATTAACTAATTACTTAATCGAATTAACATCTTATGTAAATTCGGTCGGACTTCCGATCAAGTTGGGTGCCAAGCAACACCGCATGATCCCGGAAGATAATAGGATTCAGTAACCCACTCATGGAACCTGTCCATCCACAGTTACCATGTGGCTATAATCCTTCATTCTCACAATACTCCCGAGTTAACCTAGGGTATGATCAACTGTCAAACCCTAGATGGTCAACTCACTTGAATCAGACTTTGTTGTACAATATCCGAAAACATCTTTTCTGATATTGTTTCTGCGCTGGCCAAAGACTCCTACGGATCTATTCTAGAGCATTCTCTCTCCAGTTACTTGAGAGCGAACGATCCTTTATTGAACACACAATCACCTTCGAAGGTCTTCCACTGGACCTGATCCTTGACTATTCGAGATCGCATGGATAGGGATTCGTAGGTCAAGGTCAAAGTCCAGAAGTCTACCGACAAGGTGTCTTTGGTGCCTCAAGTCCAAGGATCAACCACGCCACTGTGATGATGAATCAAGCCGGTTGACAGTCAGGTAAATTACCATCCGGCGATTTATGTCGGATCAGTTCAGTGAACTTATTCCCTAATGAGCACCTACAGGTTTACCATTGTGTCTCCACATAATTAACTAACGAGATCAGTCACCCTCATCATATGAGTTGGAATAACCTGTACTAGTTTTACCGGATATTTGATGTCCTTCTTAAACATCATACGACTAGGAACAATTAAGAATATGTGTTTATAAGTTATCAGTCTCATTATTATGATCTCATTATAATCCAATGACTATTACACATATTCATAGACTTCATTATGTGCAATTATAAATATGTCAATTTACATAATAAATTAAATGCCATTTATTAGTGAACCAGATTGAAATAGGTGCCTTATGATTGGCTTAGAGGACACCTACATCCATCAATCCCTTTGCCACCAACCTTGCCTTATAAGTATCGATCCGTCTATCAACACCGATCTTTCTCTTAATGACCCACTTGCACTCGATGGGTATAATACCCTCGAGAAAGTCTTCCAAGTTCCAAACTTGGTTGGTGTATAGGGACTGGATTATGAGTTCATGGCTTCTCACCATTTCTTGGTTTCTTGGCCTTCTATGGCCTTGTGGTAGGTTTTAGGATCATCATCCACATTATATTCTACCTTCTATGGCCTTGTGGTAGGTTTTAGGATCATCATCCACATTATATTCTACCTTAGACTTACCTTCATCAATATGTCCTATCAATCTGCGAGACTCATCTGTGTGTACCTGAATAGATTTAGGAACTGATATCTCATCTTATGATAATTCATCTGTTTTGGGATCTAGAACCTCTTCCAGTTCTATTTTACTCCCATTGTCATCCTGGAGAAGTAATTCTTCTTCCTGGAAGACAACTTTCTTGGCGATGAACACCTTTTGTTCACCAGGATGGTAAAAGTAGTATCCAAAGGTTTCCTTTGGATATCCCACAAACCCGCATTTATCAGTTCGTGATTCCAACTTGTCTCGATCATGCCTCTTTACATGAGCAGGACAACCACATACTTTAACATATTTAAATTCCGATTTCTTGCCTTCGCATATCTCACATGGAGTAGAGGTACAGACTTGCTGGGTACTTTGTTCAATAGGTATGCTGCTAACTCTAGAGCATTCCCCCAGAGGGATTGGTAAACCTGAAAAGCTAATCATGGATCAAACTATGTTCAACAAGGTGCGATTCCTCCTTTCAGATACACTATTCATTTGCGGTGTATATGGAGGGATCAACTGATAAAGGATACCATTATCCTTTAAGAATTGTTTGAAATCAGTACTCAAGTATTCTCCTCCTCGATCTGATCAAAGAGCTTTAATACTCTTTCCTAACTACTTCTCTACCTCATTCTTGAACTCCCTAAACTTCTCAAACGCTTCTGACTTGTACTTCATTAAGTACACATAGCCGAATCTCGAGAAGTCATCGGTGAACGTGATGGAGTATGAGAAGCCACCTGTCTTGGATGGATATGAGACTACATACATCTGAATGTATTAATCCCAAAATGTCCTTGGCACGTTCTCCATGTCCAGTAAATGGAGATTTTGCCATTTTTCCCATAAAATAGGACTTACATGTCGCAAACAATTCATAATCAAATGCATTCAAATACCATATTTGTGCAACTTTTGCAGCCTACTTTCACCAATGTGTCCAAGTTTACAATGCCACATATAGGCTTGGTTCACACAATTCTTGCTTTTCCTAAGAGCATTATTAATATGAAGATTGTAATAAGAAAAATCGAGAAGATATAGACCGTTGACTAAAGATGCTAAAGCTATTGATTTATTACCATAATAAATCAAACAACTTCTATTCTCAATAGTCAACCTATATCCTATCTTATCCAAACAAGATACTGGTATGATGTTTTTTATTATGTTAGGAACATAATAACAATCTTCCAATGATAAGGTGTCTCCCGATGGAAGCCTGAGGTTTGCTGTCCCTAGAGCAACCGCTGCAACTTTTGCGCCGTTTCTTAGCCTCAGTTCCACCTCGCCTTTTCTCAGCTTGCATTTACTTGTCAGCATCTGCACGTCATGGCAGATATGAGAAGCACACCTGGTATCTAATACCCAAGATGTGGAATCTCTTATTGACAAGTTGATGTCTATCACATAGACATCTGAAGCTTCCGATAGCTTCAATTTTCCATGAGCTTTCCGACTCCCGTTCGACGAAAAATCGTCCGCAAGTTGCGGCGATCATTGCGGCGAACGGCGAAGGTTTCGTAGGATGGGAAGAACGAAGAACCGTGAAGATATCCGCCGCAAGGAAGATCGTGTGGACTTCGCTAAAGGCCGGGCGCTTGCGCAACTAGTGGGGTCACATAGACGGAGCCAATCGGTCCCGAATTCAAATCCGCACGCTGTAATGTCTAATTACTGTATTTTCAATTTTAGTTTTTCGAAACGAAAACGGATGGCTGGTTTATTTTATTTCCGCTGCATGAGCGATGCAGAGAAATGTGAGAACTTAACAGTGGTATCAGAGCCAGGTTCAACTGTTTCTCGTCCCATTTCAATCTTCGAATTAATATTTTCATGATTTATTCCACGCACGAATTTGATTGCTTTTTTGGATTCGTATTTATATGATGAACACAATAATAATTGGATTATTATTCTGCAAAATCGGAGTCCACGCGATCCTCCTCGCGATGGATATCATCACGTTCCTCGTTCTTCATAGCCCACGAAGCCTCCGTCGTTCGCCGCCACGATCGCCGCAACGTACGGACGATTTCCCATCAGACGGGAGTCAGAGAGGGGGCAGAGTAGATTTGAGGATCCAGATTCTTCTGGGACACCAGAGAGAGAGAGAGAAAGAGAGGAGTGGGCGGCTAGGGTTAGCAGCAGCTTGGCCTGCTCAGTCCGTTCGCTAAGTTTTATACTAATCGCGCGGTTTTTCTTAAAAACCCCCGGTTTATATAAAACCCACTTATTTATCCATCGCCTTAAGAATCATTTTTGTGTGACCCTCTAGGCCCAATTACCAGTCCGGTTAATAGTCCAATAAGTCCAGTAACTCCTTACTGGCTTTATTAATCAATTAATAACTCTTTATTAATTAATTAACCAATCGAATTGATGTCGCACATCGAATTCGATAGGGCCTCCGATCACGTTGGGTGCCAAGCAACACCGCGTGAACCCGGAAGGTATCGGGGTTAAGTAACCCACTCTTAGAACCTTTCCGCCGACAGTTACCGCGTGGATATAATCCTTCATTCGTACAATGCTCTCGAGTCAACTCAGGGTATGGCGTGCTGTCAAACCCTAACCGATCAACTCACTTGGATTGGATGACGTTGATAAATATTGGAAAACTCCTTTCCCGATTTTATCGTCTGCCCTGGCCTAGGACTTCCGCGCATCCTTCCTAGATCATTCTCTCTCTAAGTACTGAGAGAGAATGATTCCTTATTGACACACAATTCTCTTCAACGGTATTCCGCTGTACCCGATCCTTAGCTGTTTAGAATTCCGTGGTTAGAGATTCATAAACCATGGTCATAGCACAGAAGTCCACCGACAAGGTGTCCTTGGTGTCTCAGGCCCGAGAACCATCCACACACCTGTGACAATAGAATCAAGCTGGTTGACATAAGGTACAATACCATCCAGCGATTTAGTCGGATCAGTTCAATGAACTCATTCTCCAATGAGCACCTACAGATTCGCCTTAGTGTCTCCACACAAGTGACTTATGAGATCAGTCACCCTCATCATATGAGCAGGAGTAATATGTACTAGTCTAACTGGATATCCGATGTCCTTCTAGGATATCCTCCGACTATGAACGATTAAGAATATGTGTGTTTAAGTGATCAGTCTCATTAGTATGATCTCATCATAATATGATCACTATCGCAAATATTCACGGACTTCATTATGACACGATAATTAATACGATTTACACACAATGAATATTATGCCATTATATTAATAAATATGAACGAGATTTACATAGTCATATTGGCTTGTAGGCCACCTAAGACTAACAATCTCCCACTTGGACTAAAGCCAATCACCTTTATACAGTAAGCCTATAGACTCTAGGTGACGCTCAAACACAATTTGAGCCAACGGCTTTGTCAGTGGATCCGCTACATTGTCGACATATGGAACTCTTTCTACCACTACAACTCCTCTAGATATGATCTCTCTGATAAGATGAAAGGGTCTCAGAATATGCTTCGATTTCTGATGAGACCGTGGCTCTTTCTCTTGTACAATGGCTCCATTGTTGTCGCACAACAGCGGAATAGGTTCAGAGATATAGGGAACTACGCCGAGGTTGGTGATGAATTTCTTCAACCACACTGCTTCCTTGACAGCTTCAGCTACAGCGATGTACTCAACTTCAGTCGTCAAATCTACAGTGGTTGCTTGCTTGGAACTCTTCCAGCACACTGCTCCTCTATTCAAAGTAAACACAAATCCAGATGTAGACTTGCTATCATCTGGATCAGACTGAAAAGTCGAGTAAGAAAAGCCTCGCAGTTTCAAGTCACCTCCTCCATAGATAAGAAACATATCCTTAGTTCTTCTCAAGTACTTAAGGATATATTTTATAGCCCTCCAGTTCTTTTCACCTGGATCAACCTGAAATCTGCTCGTAACACTTAGAGCAAATGCAACATCAGGCCGTATACATAGCATGGCATACATGATAGATCCTATGGCAGAGGCATAGGATACTCTATCCATAAGTGCCCTCTCATCAGGAATCTTAGGAGACTGCTCCTTTGAGAGATTGGTTCCTTGTCTCATCGGTATGAGACCTCTCTTGGAATTTTCCATGCCAAACCTTTTGACTATGGTATCTATGTACAAGGATTGGGTCATTCCAAGCATCCTCTTTGATCTATCTCTATAGATCCGTATTCCCAATACATAGGATGCTTCTCCCAAATCCTTCATGGAGAAATTTTTTGACAGCCAGATCTTTACTGATGACATCATAGCTACATCATTGCCAATGAGTAATATGTCATATACGTAAAGAACTAAGAAGGTGATTGCGCTCCCACTGGTCTTTTTGTACACACAAGGCTCATCTTCATTCCTAATGAAGTCATAAGACTTGATAGCCTCGTCAAATCTTATGTTCTAGCTTCGGGAAGCCTGCTTCAGTCCATAAATGGACCTCTGAAACTTGCACACTTTATCTAGAGATTCTTTGGATGTGAAACCTTCTGATTGTATCATATACACCTCTTCCTCAAGGTTGAGGAAGGCAGTCTTCACATCTATGTGCCAGATTTCATAATCAAAATGTGCAGCAATGGCGAGTAGAACTCTGATCCACTTTATTATGGCAACTGGTGAGAAAGTCTCGTCAAAGTCAATTCCACTTGCATCCGATGGGTACAATACCCTCGGGGAAGCTCCAAGTTCCAAACTTGGCTGGCCTACATGGACTGGATTTCTGAGTTCATGGCTTCTCGCCATTTCCCGACTTCTAGGCCTTCTATGGCCACCTGGTAGGTTTTATGATCATCATCCTCATTATATTCAACCTTAGACTCACCTTCAGCGATATGTCCCACATATTGTTCAGGGAGTCTAGGCAATCTACTAGATCTACAAAGCTCACATGTGTGTACCTGAACAGATTCATGAACTGATATCTCATCTAATGATAATGCAGTTGTTTGGGGGTATGGAACCTCTTCCAGTACTATTTTACTCCCACTGTCCTCCTAGAGAAGGTATCTACCAGGAAGACAACTTTCTTGGAGGCAAACACCTTTTGTTCACCAGGATGGTAAAAATAGTATCCAAAGGTTTCCTTTGGATATCCCACAAACCTGCATTTATCAGTTCATGATTCTAGCTTGTCTAGATCATGCCTCTTTACAAGAGTAGGACAACCCCAGACTTTAACATGTTTAAATTATGGTTTCTTGCTTTTCCATATCTCATATGGAGTAGAGGCCACAGACTTGCTGGGTACTCTATTAAGTAGGTATGTTGGTGACTCTAGAGCATATCTCCAGAGGGACACTGGTAATCCTGAAAAGCTCATCATGGATCGCACCATGTCCAACAAGGTGCGATTCCTCCTTTCTAATACACCATTCATCTGTGGTGTATATGGAGGGATCAACTAAGAAAGGATATCATTATCCTTTAAGAATTGTGTGAAATTAGTACTCAAGTATTCTTCTCCTCGATCTGATCGAACAACTTTAATACTAATTGCTTATCTACCTCATTTTTGAACTCCTTGAACTTCTCAAATGTTTCCGACTTGTACTTCATTAAGTACATATAGCCGAATCTTGAGAAGTCATCGGTGAACGTGATGAAGTATGAATACCTACCTTTTGGCTTAGGTGGACATGGGACCACATATATCTGAATATATTAGTTCCAAAATGTCTTTGGCACGTTCTCCATGTCCAGTAAATGGAGATTTTGCCATCTTTCTAGTAAGGCAGGATTCACATGTCGCAAATGATTCATAATCGAATGCATTTAAATAACCATGCTTGTGCAACCTTTTCAACCTGCTTTCACTAATTTGCTAAAGTCTACAATGTCACATATAGGTTTGGTTCACACAATTCAATGTGAAGATTCTAATAAGAAACATCTAAGAGATAGTCCGTTAACTAAAGATGCCGAAGCTATCGATTTATTACCATAATAAATCGAACAACTTCTATTCTCAATAAACAACCTATATCCTATCTTGTCCAAACGAGATACTAATATGATCTTCTTTATTATGCTAGGAACATAATAACAATCTTCTAATGATAAGACGTCTCCCGATGGAAGCCTGAGGTTTGTTGTCCCAACAGCAATCGCCGCAACTTTTGCGCCGTTTCCTAGCCTCAGTTCTACCTCGTCTTTTCTCAGCTTGCGCTTACTTGTCAATATCTGCATATCATGGCGAATATGAGAAGCACATCCGGTATCTAATACCCAAGATGTGGAATCTCTAATTGACAAGTTGATATCTATCATATAGATATCTAAAGCTTTAGACAGCTTCACTTTTCTATGATCTTTATCGTTGATGAACTCTTTGCAGTTCCTCTTCCATTGACCATGCTGCTTACAGTAAAAGCAGTCACCTTTAACTACTCCTTTGTCTTTGTCCTTCGATCTTTTATTGTTAGCTATCATCTCTGCGTCAAGGGGATCCAATGCCGGTTCAGCAGGAGGGTCAGCTCCAAGGACATAGTCAATGTGCTCATATCTGAAGACATTCTTCAGGTTTCTGAGCCAATCTAAGTAGTTTAGGCTTGTTAAACGTTTGGCATCAAGTATGCCACGGAGTGGGTTATTCGACGATATAATTCCCTGGAGTTGAATAAAATTTATTTTAGCAGATGTTCAATTATTAAAAATAAAACAACACATGGTCTTTTGTTCAAGTTTTAACTCCCACTAATTTTCGACGGACTGTATAACCCTCAGTTATACAGAACGGGAGACGCTGACAGTCTCCTAATAGGGATCAAAATCTTAACGACTTGAAGTACAGCCTTGTGGATAGCACACCAAACTGTAATACAATCAACGAGCACCCATCTCATAGGACTTGCAACTCCTTGCAATATTTGATCATAGCTTCGGTCCCCAGAGATTTAATGGCGTTGTGGATAGCACAACAAACCACTAATTCTGGTTTAAGCTAACTATCGTTACGCGACGAGTACAGACTTGCATGCAGCCCTTGTGGATAGCACAACAAAGCTACATGGCTCCTCTACCCCGATCATATAGGCATCTAATGCCATTGCCACAGTCTCTCCTCACAATTAAATAGGCCTTGTGGTAGCACAACAAACCTGCCTAAAGTGATTCGAATCCTATGACTATAACGATGGTGGACCACGCGATAAGTTCTTAACTACTCGCGTTACGGCCTAGAGTTTAAACGAGGGTATTTAGATAACTTTTATCTTGGTCTCTCCTAGGTGATAGTATATAAACATATCGTATATATTTACTTATTATACCTGCTTTGATTTACAATCAAATATAAAACAATGCAGCTCATACATGTCATTAGTGTGGTCATGGATAGCACAATAGGTTTAACTAGCGCCATCAGTCAAACACACACATTGTCTAACACAACAATTATATTAGATAACCCTGCAAACACATAGGCAAATGTGTAGACACCCAATTTTAGCCCATTCCATAGACCGATTTGAGCTTTATTGTGTTAAAGGGCCTTTGTGTTGATCTTTTTGTCGTTTCCCGCTCATTTGGATTCCTTGAAATTTAATTTTTTTTGTCAAAAAAAAATGTTGTCACAAAACATTCATGTAAAAAAAAAAAGGTGTATGATTTCAAAACTTTTTCATTTTTTGCATTTGGATTTTAAAAATATTCATTTTTAAAAAGTTTTGTCAAGTCCATCAGGTGGCCAGAGTGCTGGTCGTCTAATCCTTCAGACGGCTAGACTAGTGGCCGTCTGAAGTTCTGACGACCAGATAGCTTGCCGTCTGAACATCCTTCAAACGGTCACCTTCCTGGCCTTCTGAGTTCAGACGGCCACCTTCCTGGCCTTCTGAGATCAGATGGCCAGGTTGCTGGCCTTCTGAGTTAAGACAACCACCTTCTTGGTCTTCTGAGTTCAGACAGCCAGTTTTCTGGCTTTCTGAGTTCAGACGGCCACCTTCTTGGCCTTCTGAGTTCAGACGGCCAGGTTGCTGGCCTCTGAGTTCAGACGGCCAGGTTTCTGGCCATCTGATACTTCAGACGGCCATCTCTTTGGCCTTCTGATGGTTTCATTTTCCAGGATTATCCAAATCTTTTTTACGCCTTTCTCTCGGATCTTTGACCATATCTTCCGCATTTTCTCACCCTAGTGGATTAAGATGAAGATGATTTAGGGCTTAGGTGTCAACTTTTGATTGGTTTTGGCTTAGATTTTGTTGAAGAGATCTCTATCCAATCTTCTTTATCCTCATCCATTGGCCCACAAAATAGGGGCTTCCAAGGGTTTTAACTCGACCTCCCTTGCCTATTTAAGCTCTCCTTCACCTTGGGAACGGGGACAGGAGGGTTCATTAGGGGAAGGATACCATTTTACATCAAAAAAAAGAGAGAAAAGTGTGATTTCAAAGTCTAGCATTAGTTCTCTTCTTTGGAGTTCGTGGGAAGAAAGCAACTATGGAGTCTTGGAGGCTCTAGGAAGGAAGAATGGGCCGTCAATCTTTTGCCCATGCAACACTCTTCAACGTCAAATAGGGAACCTTACTCTCCTCTCTCATTTTATTATTTTTTATCATTCTCTTCATAGTCCCATACATGCATGCACCAGTCTAAGATTTTGTCCATGTTTAGATTCCATTTGCACACACACGCACTCATGATTAGGTACCTTAGATCCTTGCTAAGGGGTTTGTTTTGATCTAAAACACCAAAAAACGGGAAGGTGGGTGGCTATAATACTTGGTCACTCATCCTTCTCACCCACACATTCGGTAAGCTCACCTCTAATTGATATATTTCTTTTGCTTAATGAATGGATGCTATGCTAATTAAGAGTCTAATGGATATTTTAATTTATGATTAATTTGTAGGAAATCAAGGCGTGAGGCCACGTCTTCTTGGCCGGCCAAAGAGAAGGGAGTGTGGACTACAAATTCCGCTGCACGCGGAGGTCTTGGAGTGTCATTCGTGATCAAGGTAGTCCTTCTGGGTCGAGGTAAAACACCCTGGCGATCACCATTTTAGTTCTTGATGTTTTAGTTCATCAAGTCATTTTGTCCTTTATTTGTTCTTATCATCATCCTAACTCTAGGTTCGTGGCCACGAAGGTCGGTCTCCACTCACCAGTTGAGCGCGGGGTCATCTCCGGCGCCTACAGCCTTTGCGATCACGGTGGGACCACTTGTGCCTATCACGCTATTTTCTTTATTTATTTCCTGCAAATATATTATTTTTTAGATTTTTTTTTTTTTAGTTATATTGAGAGCCATCAGAAGGCCAAATTGTTGGCCTTCTGAAGGATCAGAAGGCCAAACTACTGGCCTTCTGAAGGTTCAGACGGCCAAACTGCTGGCCTTCTGGCCTTCTGAAGGTTCAGACGGCCAAACTGCTGGCCTTCTGAAGCAACAGACGGCTAGGGGGTGGCTGCCTGATCTGTCAGACGGCCAAGTAAGTGGCCTTCTGATCTGTCAGACGGCCATCGACTTGGCCGCTAGGTGGCTCCTGTTCAGAATTGTTTTAGTGATATTTTTCTTGATCCTTGATGTTTTGAGGTTCATTTTTGATGTGATTTACATTTAATACTCTTTTTTGGGGGGTTGGCGCAGAAACTCTGCACATTTTTCTAGGAAAGACTCTCTTTTGGATTAACTCTCTGTTTGGGGATTCCCGCCTGAGTAGAAAAGTAGTTCAAATAGAGAACCTCCTTTAGTCTCCGTACTCCGTGAATTCCTGCACGGTAACCGAACTGGTTGTACCTTGAGTGAGTCCTATTCGAACCTTGGGATTGAGACGAGTGTATATTTTTAGTCTGAAATTGAACATTCAATAGGAAATCTTTTTTAAGAGTGTACTACTAAGTCCTAAAACACAAAGTACACATGCCTAAACTCTAAATTAACATTTTTTGCTTGTTCAACTTGTTTGCAAAACAAAGGAAAATGAACAACATGTTTTCAAATTCCATGTTCCAAAGTGAATTTCCTTTTGAGACAAAAGACATGAGAGCCAGTACATATGTATGTATGCTCAACACGGATCAAGGGGATGCCTCACGTCATGAGGATCCATATGAAGTCTCCTCCCATTGAGGGGATGAACCAGTTAGTCTCAAAGTTGGAAGGTCGGCGACACAGAATCCTAGTGATGATGCTGACTTAATCAGGGTGCTGACAAGGTACACACCTGAGCAACTTATCTAGATCGCCTCAAAAGGCAAGACTTCAATCAATCATCCCGCCTTTCTAGATCTATCCCGCATACGTTACCAGGCATCTTCAAACAAAGCTCCTTGAAAGACTCAATTGGAGTCCAATCCAAATGCTTCAGTTCCACCCATTTTTCCTGTTGCAACGGCAACCAATCTCTCCAATCCCGACATCATCAAAACCAGTTGGACCTCCATAGTACATTTCTAAGCAGGAAATGGAGCCTTACCTCAGAAAATTGCTTGCTGAATCATTAACAATTTCTAAGTCGTATTCCTTAGTTGAATATTGCAAACTTCCCCCAACATATTTTCCACCTGGATTTAAGGCTCCAAAGTACCTAAAGTATGATGGAACTACTGACTCGCATCACCATCTGTCGGGTTTTCTTATGGATTCACACCAATGGCTATATGACAAAGTGTTGTTGGTCCACCTCTTTCATAAATCTTTAGAAGGAGAAGCTCTGCGTTAGTTTACCTCACTCCCGTCTTCAGATCTGCTCAATTTCGACACGGTTTCTGAAAAATTCATTAGTCATTTTAGTCACATGACTAATATGGCTGCTACCCTTTTTGATCTAGTGTCGGAGAAAATGAAACCGGATGAAGATTTCACCCAATTGGCCAATAGATAGAGGGTGATGGCATCAAAAGCTGAAGTTATCGTTCCAGAAGCTTAGGCAGTTACCATGATTGTGAATAATGCAACACCTCAGCTTAAAACCATTCTAATGCTCAGTGAACTCCACACCTTTGCTCAATTGTACAACAGAGCTAGAGTGATACAGACTCAGATCAGAGATTCCACTCTCCCTTCCTTCCTTGACATCCGCCCTCGAAATCGGAAGGCAACACCTATGCCAACCACTGAGGGGGTTACTACCAATGAAAACATCAACGCCTTTAATCAACAAACCAAAGGGCAACCCATCAATCCTGGTCCTACCACCACTCCTGCCAACAATCCTCGGCAGTACTCTACCGTTCCCCCACCAAACAGTTATGGTAGGCCTGCTCCAAAGAGAACTTCCTACCCCCCACTTCCAGAATCTTTGGGGATATCTTCTTTGCTCTTATGGCTTGCAAAGCCATTCAACTTCCACCTCAGAGGGAAGGGATTTCTCCCAATGTTAATACCTCCAAATATTGTCCTTATCATAGAGTTCCTAGGCATGTCATTCACAATTGCTTTGCATTTAGAGATTGGGTTTATGATATGAACGATGAGGGGCGTATTAATTGGGAAGATGTCAGAATTGCTATCTTTAATTTAAAAGGAAGGAATCGGGACCTTGGCATAGTTCAGAACCCTCTCCTAGATCATCAAAAGGTTACATACCCATCTACATCAGGACAGGAACAAGAAGAGAAAGGCAACACCTTCACAGTTGGCCAAAAGTCTCGGGTGATCTGAAGAGAACAATTTTGTGGGTATGAAGGAGGACCACTAGTCCGAGAATATGGGTAACATGAAGAAGATCATTGTGAAAAGATGGAAATGAGTGCAGGAGTTATCCAGGAAGTAGGAAGGCCCTTAGTACTCCTCTGGCCTAAGAAAGAACATGTTCCAACTACACCATCAGGTCATGATCCTTCATTGAATTTCTTGATGAAAACCACATCCTCACTCATGACTCCTAATCACTCCCGTCCACTTCAATTGATCACACCAAGTCCTAAAGAAGTCAGTACTCCCATTGAAAACACCATGAATCTTTCACTCAGGATTAGGATAGTCCTACGACCTTCCAGGATGCCTGAGACTCAAGAGGAGTCCAACACTCAATCAAGGTCCACGTCTACAGAATATGACATTCTCCAACATCTTGAGAAGACTCCATCGAGGATCTCTATTTTGGAGTTAATCAAAAGATCTCCCTCACACCAGGAAACACTTCTCAAATTCCTCCAAAAGGTCATGGTGAGTGAGGATCTTCCAGCTAATGATGTCTCCCACGCTATCCTTTCTGTCACTCAGGTGCAACCAATAATCACTTTCTCCAATGAAGATTTGGCTGCTCCTGAACACCGTTCTTTACCCTTACTACTTACCATTACACTAAATAGGGTAAGGGTGGACTCTACTCTGATTGACACTGGGGCATCCATTAATGTGTGCCCGATGAAGACATTGACACAAATTGGAGTAAAGGAAGAAGAGTTGGTAAGGGTTTCAACTACCATTTCAGCCTATGACAACTCCAAACGGACTTTCCCTGGCAAAATCATTCTCCAAGTCAGAGTTGGGCCGATAATAGTTCTTCATTTTAGATGTTGAACCAACCTACAAGCTAATTTTGGGAAGACCTCAGATAGAGCAGACTGTGGGAGTCCCATCTACAGCACATCAATGTTACAAATTCCCATTCAAATGAAAAAAAGTGAAGATTAAAAGCACCCCTATAGTGGAAATGTTGGAGACGATAACCACATAACAACTTCCCTCCATGACTGTCATTGAGAGAAAAAATGAAGAGAGTTTGTCCACAGTTAAATCGGCTCAGTTTGAAAAAGAAGCTGGGACAGCTATTGCTTTATTACCACTCAGGAAGGAGACTAAAGTGGACAGAGAAAGAAAGGGTTGGCAAATGATGATAAAGATGGAATATTATCCGGGAAAAGGGTTAGGAAAGGAAGAGCAAGGAATGAGACGGCCCATCGAGGATGAAGAAAATTTAAATGGAGTAGGATTGGGGTATCTACACAGAGATGAATATTGGCAACCCTTGCATTGGATGCTCTGGGAACACTTTGCTTCAGGGGCCACTGGATTTCAAGAAGAAGGGAAGGTATATCAGGTGAGGGACAATCCATCTGATGAGAGTGACAAAGGAGAAGTGTACGAAGAACTATGACTCCAGGCATTATTTTGTCTACAGATTCTAGAGGAAGGGTCTCCCTTACAGTTAAGAATAGGTATATTCTTAGCCCATCAGCATCTTAGTCCCCTCACTTTCATTCCATTCTTGTTTCACCCCCCAGTCCCTCCATTCATCACTCATCCAATACTAGAATCTCCCCAACATTGTTTCTCATTCATCACTTTTGATCATGAAAAAAAAATGCCCATTTTGAAAGGAAAGAATGTCAAATCACTCTTGAAGAACCTTCATACTGGGAGAATGAATGTACAGAGAGCTTCCTTGTTCAAGGGACCTCTCTTTCCCATCAGCTGAATTCATCAATCATCCACCCGTTTGTACATAGTAATTTAAGACTAGGAATAGGGATAGGAATAGGTTCAGAAGGCACCTCTTCAGGTCCACACCATAGAAAAAGGAAAGGAAGAGAAGTTTCTAGATGCTTTGTTTTAGAGTTGGCACATAGATGTGGAAGTTTAATCCAAGAGTCCGCTTTCTCACAGGAAGATTACATCAATATAATTGAAAATGAGGAAGTCGCAGAATGTTTGGAATATGATGGACTTGGGGTGTATCTGTTAGAAGTGGGAGAAATTAATGAGCAGGTAGAATATGAGGATGAAGAGGATTCGATAACTCCTTATGTAAGTGGGACAAAGAGATTTGATGAGCCAACAGCTGCAGTCGATGAACCAACCAAGGAAGTTAATCTTGGCACAGAAGAAGATCCTAAGATAATCCTTATTAGTGCAAATTTGAGTGCCAAAAAAGAAGCTGAGATAACGACTGTGTTGAAGGAATATCCAGATGGTTTCGCTTGGTCATATGAGGATATGCCAGGACTAGATACGTCCTTAGTGGAGTACCGACTAGTCCTAAAATCTGATGCTAAGCCTGTTAAACAAAAATTGAGAAGACTCCATCCAAAAATGGCTCTGAAAGTTAAAGAGGAAGTTCATAAACTCCACAAAGCATAATTCATCAGAGTTGTTCTCTATCCTCAGTGGGTAGCAAACATTGTCCCAGTGATGAAAAAGGACGGTAGGGTCAGGGTGTGCATAGATTTTAGAGATTTGAACCAAGCCTGTCCCAAGGATGATTTCCCACTCCCACATATAGATGTCCTGATAGATAATACCGCGGGCTACGAAATGCTTTAATTCATGGATGGCTTTTCAGGATACAACCAGATCAGATTAGCTGAGGAAGATCAAGAGAAGACATCTTTCACCACCCCATGTGGAACTTATTGTTATGTCGTAATGTCTTTTGGGTTGAAGAATGCAGGGGCAACATATCAAAGGGCTATGATGGGCATTTTTCACGACATGATGCATGTGGATATGGAGGTGTATATAGATGATGTCTTGATAAAATCAAGGACTCGAGAGGATCACTCTAAAATCTTGAGAAAGGTCTTGCAAAGGTCAAGGGAACACCAACTGAAAATAAATCCTAAGAAATATGTGTTTGGAGTATCATCGGGAAATCTATTAGGATTCATTGCAAGCAAGAGAGGAATAGAGATAGATCCTAACAAGACCAAAGCCATTTCTGAAATGCCACCTCCCAAGAATATCAAACAAGTTCGATGACTTATTGGAAGATTGCAGTTCATTCAGATGTTTATTTCGCAACATTTACAGAGGTGCAAGCCATTCTACGAACTGCTGAAAGGAGGAACAAAATTTGATTGGGACGTGAAATGTCAGAAGGCTTTTGATGAATTAAAAAGCTATTTACAAAGTTCCTCAGTCCTGATGCCCCCAGTGGCGGGACGTCCCCTACTGCTCTATATTTTTGCTACTGACGATTTTGCTGGAGCAGTATAGGCCCAATATGACGACGAGAAGAAAGAAAGGGCGGTGTATTATCTCTCTAAATTATTCAATGAAGCAGAAAAGAAATACACTGCCATGGAAAGGACGTGTGCAACTCTCGTCTGGGTAGCTCAGAAGCTCAAGCATTATTTTCTTGCTCATGAGGTAAAGCTTCTGGCTAGGATGGACCCGATCAAATATCTCTTGGAAAAGCCAGTATTGACGGACCGTTTGGTTAGATGGCAAAGCTTCTTGAATCAATTTGATATAACATATGTGAATCAGAAAGCCATCAAAGGACAAGCCATTACAGAACATCTGGCACATCACCCCTTACCAATCTTTTCTCCTATCGAAACTGAGTTTCCCGATGAAGAGTTGAGATCTTTAGTGGATGATAGTCCATCTTGGGTTCTCTATTTCGATGGTGCTCTCAACTCTAAAGGTAAGGGAATAGCGGCAATCTTATTGTCACCTGAAGGAGTGAGCATCCCTCAGGCTCGACAATTAACATTTCTTGCTACTAACAATATCGCGGAATATGAAGCACTCCTAACAGGACTGAAGACGGCAGTAATGCTTGGAGTCAAAGAGTTGCGCATCATTGGTGATTTTCAACTAATCCTTAGACAAGTTCTTCACAAGTACAGGACCAAAGATCCCAAGTTAAAGCCATATCAAGAGTTGGTGAAAAGTGTAGCCCATCGGTTTAGAAAACTCACCTATGTTCATACCATAACATCCCAGAACATTCTAGCAGGTGCACTTGCTTCACTATCTTCTTCCTTAGAATTTCCACCAGGCAAATCATCTGAAACAATCTTGATCCATAAAATGGACTTTTCCTCTCTCTCTGACCCTTGGTTCCTGCAATTCCTTAAGCGTCCTGATGAAGAAGTCTCGGTATTGGAGGTGTCCTATATAGAACCAGTGGTGGACTTTGATGATGGGAACCCTTGGTATTTTGATATTGAGAATTATTGTAAGGATGGGTCTTTCTTAGAATACGCCACATCTCATGATCGAAAGGCAATCCGTCGGGTGGCACAGAGGTACAGAATTCTAGGAGGTGTAATGCACGAGAAGTCACTTAGCGGAGTATTTCTTCGTTGCTTAGATGAAATAGAGGCTAAACAAGTGATCGAAGCTTCTCATGCTAGTGAATGTGGCGGCCATGTCAATGGCCGCTCACTAGCTTAGAAACTCCTCAAATTCTATTACTGGCCCACCATGGAGGAAGACTGCAACATCTTCGTTTGGCGTTATGTGAAGTGTCAGCTTCACGCCGACAATATTCATGCTCCCTCTTCATCTCTTCACCCAATGATCGCTCTGTGGCCCTTTGCCATGTGGGCATTTGATGTTGTTGGACCCTTGGAAGATAGAACTAGAGAAATCAGGAAGAAGTCCTTCATCCTCACTACTACATAATATTTCACAAAATGGGCCGAAGCAGAAGCCTTCTCCGAGATCAAAGCTTCAACAGTGATCAAGTTCATCAGGCGCAACATTTTGGCCAGGTTCAGAACCCCAAGGGACATCGTCACCGACAATGGACCGCAATTCGTCGCCCAGGAATTTCATGAAATGTGCAGTAAGTTTGGCATTCAATTGCATCATTCATCTCCACAAGGTAATGGCCAGGCGAAAGTAATAAACAAAACTCTCATCATAATCATAAAGAAAACTTGCAAATCACATAATTTCGCAGATTGGCCAGAACGTTTAGTGGATGCTCTATGGGCATATCACACCTCAATTCGAACTCCTACTGGTCAAACCCCTTTGCTCTCACATTCGGATCAGAGGTGGTACTTCCATACGAGATCCTTATCCCCTCACTAAAAGTACAATTGGGTCAGGATTTAGATTCCGATGGACATCGGGAAGTTTTGCGGGCCCAATTAGAGCTCTTAGATGAAAAGCGGATGATTGCTGCCGATCACGCTAAAGTTTTTCATCAAAGAATTGAAAGATTTTATGCTAAAAAGGTAATTGAACGTAAATTTGAAGTGGAAGAGATGGTCCTAAAACGAAAGTTCATAAAATCTTCTGGACCAAGAAATAAGTTGCTTGAAAATTGGGAAGGGCCATTTGTGGTTAAAGAGGTGTATCCTGGGAACGCATATAAGTTGGTAAATGAGCAGGGACAAGAGTTATCTCATCCATGGAATGGTGTTTACTTGAAGAAGTTCTATCCTTAGGTCACTTATCTTTTGTTTCAAATAGGAAAAGGATAGTTGGCATGGTGCTACGACCAGTGGGGCTCAAGGTTAGATTTTTATAAACTAGCTCTATTTCTTTTAAACGTTTGGAAAAGGGGAAGTCCTTACACACACTCACGCCTATCATTAAGGAGAAAATAACGGATGAGTCAAGGAGAAGGAAAACCAAGCTTAGAAGGAGATAGAACACCCTTTTTTCCTCCTATTCGGCCAAAGTCGGGGAGTCCGTCCGCCGCCTTAGTAGGAGGAAGTCAAATAAAGAAATCAAAAGCAAAAGCCACATCAAAGGCAAAAAAAAAAAAAAGAAGCAAAAGCCTCCAGACCAAACGTCAAGTCGATAAAAGGAGGCAAATGAAGAAAAGGCCTACCAAGTCAAATCTCAAAACATGGCCACAAAGAAAAGAAAAGGAAAAGAAAAGAGATCGAATCCCAACAGGCAATACGGTGGAGGAAGGATAATCCCTGAGGTCACCTAACCCTCTCAAGCGGCTTATCTATTCATTCTTTTTATTTTGGGTGTTCTCTCTTCTTCTTAGTGAGGTTGAAGTGAACCAAGATTCAAAAGTTAAATGGAATTAATGACATGGCAAATTTAACTGTCACACTTCCCCAAACCAAACCCTCTTAGAAAATAAAAGGTGTGTGAAGTCTAGTCGAAGGTTCTTTTTATCTGTGTACCATGCCGATTTTAGAGTTTGTCAATTTCCCTTGAGACTTCGGACTTAGGTCAACGCAAGCGGTTTACCGAATGGTACGACGCCGCTAATTCCAAGTTAGCGTCACGCGGTTGGCGATTAGGGTTCCAGGGAGGTCTATCATTTACTACTTATGTTGTGAGGAAAGAGACCGAGTCGGGCAAATCATTTATCGTTGATATGTTTTTGAAAAGAATCTGTTGGTTGGGAGCAGCTGGGAGCCAGAGCATGGTGTGACGGTATTGTCATCAACATAAGACTTAATCAGGTGGGTTCTGGTCGAGGACTATTAACGACCCAAATCGGCTTAGGTATGCACATAGGATGCCTGGGGAGTTCAGCAAGGGGCATTCCAAAATCAAAAAAAAAAATCACATATTTTAAAAAAAAAAATTACATATTTCAAAATTAAAAAAAAAATCACATATTTCAAACTACAAAAAAAAAATCACATATTTCAAAATCCAAAAGAAAACACATTCATCTATATGAATGCTTATCATTTTGTACCTACAAATTGCGTATGCATGATTGCATGCCGCATATTTCTTTATTTCCTTATGTCTGTAAAATAAACTATGAAAATAACATTCTTTCTCAGTAGTGTTGTACAGAAACAGGCAATGAAGAAAAGTAAGTTCAGTGGCAATCATAAAAGTCATGAATACAACATTATCATCAGGGGCATACCCCTGAATCCAACAACATCATCAGGGGCATACCCAACTACGAGCCACGCGGTTGCTAAGATGACCATCGATCTCGGTCAAAACGTTAGGTGTGCCAAGCATGAAGCCTAAAGGTAGCTTTTTGGAGGAAGAAGAGGACGCCATGAGAGGTTGGAAGGGTCTTATCCAACCTTTCTCGCACTTATTTTATACCAAGATGCGGATAGAGATGTACTCCCATGCACTAGAGTCCTACAATAAAAGAAAAAAGCAAAAAAGTAGCATAAAACTATCAGACGGCCAGGTTGATGGCCTTTTGATGCTTCAGATGGCCACCAGTCTGGCCTTCTGATGGAACCATCAGACAGCCAGATAGATGGCCTTCTGACGCTTCAGACAGCCACCAGCCTGGCCTTCTGATGGAACCCAGATAGATGGCCTTCTAATGCTTCAGATGGCCACTAGTCTGGCCTTCTGACGGGACCATCAGACGGCTAGATAGATGGCCTTCTGATGCTTCAGACGGCCACCAATCTAGCCTTCTAATGGAACTATCAGACGGCCAGATAAGTGGCCTTTTGATGCATAAGATGGCCACTAGTTTAGCCTTCTGACAAAATATTTTAGAAACATTATAAAAAAATAGAAAAAATAAAAAATGTGTGCTTCTTACTTTATTGTAGATATAATGATTCTAACATCTGATTTTGCAGGAAGAAGAAGATTGAAGAGTCTGCATTAGTTTAGAAAAATTGGAGGCTAATAACATAAGGTACATAAATTCGGAGTTCTCCTTTAACAAAAATGATGATGGATTTATGAGGTTTAAGTTATTTGAACAGCCTAGAATAAATCCTCCAGTGTCTTGCATTAGATAGGTTTTTTATTTTAAACTTAGCATGCATCATTCATTCTTTCAACATATTATTACAGAGAATAGTAGGGCCCTGTCGCCCTGTGCTTTGATCATCCAATGTTGGAATCTTCTATTGTCTGCGTAATGTTTTGATCAAGTCTTAGAATACACATTTCACATCTTTAATTGTCATCCCTTAAACTCCTTCGACCGGACAGGCGTCCCATAGTGTGTCGCAGACTCGCGGCAATTTCCAGAGGACCTCTTGGGTTGTAATTTATGGGTACACAACTCTTTCCCCCTTCATCATTCTTAGCTTGCATCACCATTGTTGTCAGACTTTTAGCAGGTTCCACATCGGCTGGAATGGTCCAAACTAGGGTGTAGTGTCCGTACCATCCACTTATCAGTCCGCCGTACTCCCCTGCAAAGAGGATGCCACGGAGGGGCAGCTGTAGACACCCAATTTTGTCCCATTCTATAGACAGATTTGAGCTTTATTGTGTTAACGGGCCTTTCTGTTGATCTTTTTGTCGTTTCCCGCTCATTTGGATTCCTTGAAATTTAATTTCTTTTTGTCAAAAAAAAACGTTGTCACAAAATGTTCATTTTCCAAAAAAAAAAGGGGTATGATTTCAAAACTTTTTTCATTTTTTGCATTTGGATTTTAAAAATATTCATTTTTTAAAAAGTTTTGTCAAGTCCATCAGGTGGCCAGAGTGCTAGCCGTTTAATCCTTCAGACGGCTAGACTAGTGGCCGTCTGAAGTTCAAACGGCCAAATAGCTGGTCGTTTGAACATTCAGACGGCCAGAAAGATGGCCGTCTGAACATCCTTCAGACGGCCACCTTCCGGCCTTCTAAGATCAGATGGCCAGGTTGCTGGCCTTCTGAATTAAGACGGCCACCTTCCTAGCCTTCTGAGTTCAGACGGCTAATTTGCTGGCCTTCTAAGTTCAGACGGCCACCTTTCTGGCCTTCTGAGTTCAGACGGCCTGGTTACTGGCCTTTTGAGTTCAGATGGCCAGGTTTCTAGCTGTCTGATACTTCAGACGGCCATCTCTTTGGCCTTCTAATGGTTTGATTTTCCGTAATTATCCAAATCTTTTTTACACCTTTCTCTCGGATCTTTGACCATATCTTCTGCATTTTCTCACCCTAGTGGATTAAGATGAAGATGATTTAGGGCTTATGTGTCAACTTTTGATTGGTTTTGGCTTAGATTTTGTTGAAGAGATCTCTATCCAATCTTCTTTATCCTCATCCATTGGCCCACAAAATGGGGGCTTCCTAGGGTTTTAACTCGACCTCCCTTGCCTATTTCTGCTCTCCTTTACTTTGGGAATGGGGCCAGGGGGGTTCACTAGGGGGAGGATACCATTTTACATCAAAAAAAGAGAGAAAAGTGTGATTTCAAAGTCTAGCATTAGTTCTCTTCTTTGGCATTCGTGGGGAGAAAGCAACTATGGAGTCTTGGAGGCTCTAGGAAGGAAGAATGTGCCGTCAATCTTGTGCCCGTGCAACACTCTTCAACGTCAAACAGGGAACCTTACTCTCCTCTCTCATTTTATTATTTTTTATCATTCTCTTCATAATCCCATACATTCATGCACCAGTCTAGGATTTGTCCATGTTTAGATTCTATTTGCACACACACGCACTCATGATTAAGTACCTTAGATCCTTGCTAAGGGGTTTGTTTTGATCTTAAACACCAAAAAACGGGAAGGTGGGTGGCCATAATACTTAGTCACTCATCCTTCTCACCCACACATTCGGTAAGCTCACCTCTAATTGATATATTTCTTTTGCTTAATGAACGGATGCTATGCTAATTAAGAGTCTAATGGGTATTTTAATTTGTGATTAATTTGCAGGAAATCAAGGCGTGAGGCCCCGTCTTCTTGGCCGGCCAAGGAGAAGGGAGTGTGAAATACAAATTCCGCTGCACGCGGAGGTCTTAGAGTGTCATTCGTGATCAAGGTAGTCCCTCTGGGTCGAGGTAAAACACCCTGGCGATCACCATTTTAGTTCTTGATGTTTTAGTTCATCAAGTCATTTTGTTCTTATCATCATCCTAACTCTGGGTTCGTAGCCACGGAGGTCGGTCTCCGCTCACCAATTGAGCGCGGGGTCATCTCCGGCGCCTACAAAAGGATCTTCATCAAATCACCTTCCTGGTTGCAGCTGTGGATCGTCCTCATTCCTTTCTTGGTTACCTTGATCAGATTACAATAATTCTAGAATTACATGTAAAATTGAAGAAGGCCTTATAGCGAGTACAAGAGAGAGGGAGGTAGAAGTACATCGGATTATAAGAGAGAGAGAGGTACACAGACCTCTATTTATTAACAATTAATAAATAACCATACATCCACGATCCACACAATCTATTCATCACATGAATAATTAAATAAGTGCATATCCATGACCACGGTGTATTTTAAACATTCCATACATGATTCAGCGCATCACATGGCTAAAATAAAAGAGTTTCAAAATTAAATAATTTTGACTTTCAAAAGATTGGGATCCAATCAAAATTGGTATTTGAATTTCGAGAACTCTTTTAATAAGTTAAGTTTGCAATTAAATCAAATTTAAAAACATTTAAACACCCATTACATGTGCACACACTCCAAATTAATAATTCCATATTATTCAATGCAAATTAGAACATTTATAAAATTAAACAATCTAATACTTAGATTAAACCACATTAATAATTTACCAATTAGACTATTAATAACTAATCTAACTCTTAGACTAGTCTATCAAAGTTAATTAATAATTTAACACTTAAATTAATAATCAACTATAATTAATTATTAACTACTAATCAAACACTTAGATTATTCAGTTAATGTTAAATATTAATTTAACTCTTAAATCAATAATTAACACTAACTAATTAATAACGAATTGATCTAACTCTTAGATTAGATAATTAAAGTTATCATTAATTTAACTATTAAATTAACGACTAACAATAATTAATTAAAGACTACTAATTTAACATTTAAATTAGTCATCAAAGTTAATTATTGATTTAATTTTTAAATTAATAACTAACTTACAAATTAATTAACAATTAGTTGAGATAATAATTAATAATATAATAGTTAGATTAATAATTATTAATCACGAATTTAACCCTTAAATTAGTTTAATTAAGATTAATTATTAGTTTAACTATTAAACTATCAATTAACATTAATAATCTAACAATTAGACTATTAATAACTAATCTAACTCTTAGACTAGTCCATCAAAGTTAATTAATAATTTAACACTTAAATTAATAATCAACTATAATTAATTATTAACTACTAATCAAACACTTAGATTAGTCAGTTAATGTTAAATATTAATTTAACTCTTAAATCAATAATTAACACTAACTAATTAATAACTAATTGATCTAACTCTTAGATTAGATAATTAAAGTTATCATTAATTTAACTATTAAATTAACGACTAACAATAATTAATTAAGGACTACTAATTTAACATTTAAATTAGTCATCAAAGTTAATTATTGATTTAACTTTTAAATTAATAACTAACTTACAAATTAATTAACAATTAGTTGAGATAATAATTAATAATCTAATAGTTAGATTAATAATTATTAATCACTAATTTAACCCTTAAATTAGTTTAATTAAGATTAATTATTAGTTTAACTATTAAACTATCAATTAACATTAATTAATTAACAACTAAATGTTAATCAAAAAATGATTCAAAAAATCATTAATAACCCAATTAAATAAAAATGAATAATAATTTTAACTTCTAAATAATTTTAATTATAAATTAAAGTCCAATTTTTATTCAAATGGATAAATGGGGTTTAGGGGGTTTAATAAGGGACTAAATGAATGGGCCCAGCCTATTAAAGGTACCTGGCTCGAGCCAGGGCTCGAACCACAAACCCCGGTTCGAGCCAAGGCTTGGGACCTAGGCTCACAGGGGCTAATGCCTGGTCTGGGTGCTCCTGATCGGCCGGTCTAGCCGGTCAAATCGGCTCGGGTTGGCCCGCCCCTATCTCTTCAACCCGATAGCCCCCCTTTCTCTTTGCAGAAACCCTAATTTGCAGGTTTTAGGAGACCGGCGGCAAGGCTTGCTGGAGGGCACTACCGGTGGCCGACCCGAGGCCGCCTGGCCCCGCCGGCGACGTCCCCGGCGCCGGCGGGCTCATCGGCGCCAGTGAGGGCCTTCAAAAGGATTGCACTATAACCCCTTTTTATTTCTGCTTTTCAAACCCGGAAACAACAAAAGAAGAACCTCTGGAGCACCTCCAACGACCTCTCCGGTGCCGGCAAGGATTCCCAGTGGACAGTGGTGACTATCCACTAGGGATCCGGAGTCCTGGCTCGCCAACCCAATGCTTGGGAAGCATAAACGAACTTGCCGAAAACCCTCAGATCATCATCTCATAGAGAACACAAAAAATTAAAATTTCGAATTTTTTGCAGAATTATAATAATTAAAATTATTATATAATCTATGTTCATCGCATGAACACGGACCTAGCAAAAAAAAAATCGAACTGTCGTATGGAATAACTCATGGAAATATTAATTGGAGACCGAAAGGGGACGAGAAATAGTGGAACCTGGCTCTGATACCACTGTTGGGTTCTTGGGTTTCTCCGAATCTCCCGCACAACGGAAGTAAAAATAAAAATGGAGATCCGTTCCCATTTCGAAAAATCTAAAAACCAGATTATCGGATAATCAGTTCTTACCGTGTGCGGAATCGAATCCGCAACCGTTTGGTTCCGTCGGTACCACACCGCAAGCTGCGCAAATGCCCGGCCTCTAGCCGAGTCCACGCGATCCTCCTCGCGACGAATATTCTCACGTTCCTCGTTCTTCGCAGCCCACGAAGCCTCCGTCGTTCGCCGCAACGCACGAACAATTTCCCGTCGGATGGGAGTCGGAGAGGGGGCGGAGCAGATCCAGGGATTCGAATTCTTCTAGGACCCCAGAGAGAGAGAGAAAGAGAGGAGGGGGCGGCTAGGGTTAGCAGCAGGTTGGCTTGCTCAGCCCGTTCACTACATTTTATACAAACCGCGCGGTTTTTCATAAAAACCCTGGATTTATATAAAATCCACTTCTTTATCCATCGCCTTGAGAATCATTTGCGTGTGACCCTCTAGGCCCAATTACCAGTCCGGTTAACAGCCCAATAAGCCCAGTAACTCCTTACTGGCTTTATTAATTAATTAATAACTCTTTATTAATTAATTAATCAATCAAATTGATGTCGCACATCGAATTCGACTGGGCCTTCGATCACGTTGTGTGCCAAGCAACATCGCGTGAACCCGGAAGGTATCGGGGTTAAGTAACCCACTCTTGGAACCTTTCCGCCGACAGTTACCGCGTGGATATAATCCTTCATTCGTACAATGCTTTCGAGTCAACTCAGGGTATGGCATGCTGTCAAACCCTAACCGGTCAACTCACTTGGATTGGATGTCGCTGATAAATATCAGAAAACTCCTTTCCCGATATTATCGTCCGCCTTGGCCAAGGACTTCCGCGCATCCTTCCTAGAGCATTCTCTCTCTAAGTATCGAGAGTGAATGATTCTTTATTGACACACAATTCCCTTCGACGGTATTCCGATGTACCTGATTCTTTGCTGTTTAGAATCCCGTGGTTAGAGATTCATAAACCATGGTCAAAGCACAGAAGTCCACCGATAAGGTATCCTTAGTGTCTCAGGTCCGAGGACCATCTACGCAACTACGACAATAGAATCAAGCTGGTTGACAGTAAGGTACAATACCATCCAGCGATTCAGGTGGATTAGTTCAGTCAACTCATTCTCCAATGAGCACCTACAGCTTCGTCTTAGTGTCTCCACACAAGTGAATTATGAGATCAGTCATCGTCATCATATGAGCAGGAGTAATCTGTACTAGTCTAACCAGATATCCGATGTCCTTCTCGGATATCCTCCGACTAGGAACGATTAAGAATATGTGTCTTTAAGTGATCAGTCTCATTAGTATGATCTCATCATAATCTGTTCACTATCGCACATATTCACGGACTTCATTATGAGACGATAATTAATACGATTTACACACAATGAATATTATGCCATTATATTAATAAATATGAACGAGATTTACATAGTCAGATTGGCTTGTAGGCCACCTAAGACTAACAGGGAGGTGGTTCGGGGTCCTGGTACTAACTAGGGATCTCTCATTCACCCCGGCACCGGAGACTGAGGCCAGAGAGGTGGCCGAAAAATGGGACTAATTCACCTTCTTCCTCTTCGGTTTTGATAAATGGTGAAAACCATAAAACCAATTTTTTTAAAGAAGAAAAGAAGGGTCTTGGCCAACTTTGGGGACTTCTCCGGCTATCCCGCCGACGCCGGAGGGGTCGCCGGCGGGACTTGACGACGCCGGCCGCCAGCCCCCAGCCAACGCCTGCCGTCGGCCTCCATAACCTGCAAAAGGTTAGGGCTTGGTTGCAGGAAAGGGGCAGCTAGTCTGGCTGGAGGAGATTGGGGAGCCGGCCCAGGCCGGTTCGATCGGCCTGCCAAGGGCGCCCATACCGGGCTTAAGCCCCTTGCACTAGGGACCTGAGCCCTAGCTCGAACGAGGGACCGTGGCTCGAGCCCTGGCTTGAGCCAGGCACCTTTATAGGCTGGGCCCATTCAATTAGTCCCTACTTAAATCCCTAAACCCTATTTATCCAATTAAATAAAAGTTGGATTTCAATTTATAATTCAAAATTGTTTTGAAAAATTAAATTTATTATTCAATTTTATTTAATTGGGTTATTAATGATTTTGAATCATTTTATTTAATAATTAGATGTTAATTAATTAGAGTTAATTATTATTTTAAGTGTTAAATTAATAATTAACCTTAATTAACTAAATTGAGAGTTAAAAATAGTAGTTTATAATTACTAGTCTAAGAGTTAGATTATTAATTATTAATTCTTCTAATTGTTAATTAATGAAAGTTTGTTATTAATTTATGTGTTAAATTAATAATTAATTTAAATGACTAATTTATGTGTTAAATTAATAGTGATTAATTAATTAGTGTTAATTATTACTTTAAGAGTTAAACTAATGATTAACATTAATTATCTAATCTAAGAGTTAGGTTAACACTTTTAAGTTAATCAGAGTTAACTGTTAGTTTAAGTGTTAGTTAATGATTAATTTTGAATGAACTATTGTAAAGTTAGAATTATAATTTATTAATTAATTTGTGTTAATTATTGGTTTAAGAGTTAAATTAATAATTAGCAGTAATTGTCTAATCTAAGTGTTAGGTTAGTAATTAATAATTGATTAGAGTTGATTATTAATTTAAGTGTTAACTTAATAATTAACTTTAATGGACTAATCTAAAGAGATAGATTAGTTATTAATAATTAATAGTCTAATTGTTATATTATTAATGCGGTTTAATCTAAATGTTAGATTGTTTTTATTTTAAAAATGTTCTAATTGTATGGAATAATCTGGAATTATTAATTTGGAGTGCGTGCACATGTGATGTGTGTTTTATGTTTTTAAATTTGATTTAATTAAAAGTGTTTTCAAAATTCAAATGTCAATTTTGATTTGAACCTATGCTTTTTTAAAGTCAAAATGATTTATTTTGAAAACTCTTTTGTTTTAGCCATGTGATGCGCTTATCTTGTATGGAATGTTTAAAACACACCATGGTCATGGATATGCATTTTTAATATTATTCATGCGATGAATGATGTATGTGGATCGTGGATGTGTGATTGGAATGTTTATTAAATTGTTAATAAATAGAGGTCTACGCACCTCCCTCTCTCTCTCATACTCCGATGTAATTCTACCTCCCTCTCTCTTGTACTCGTCATAAGGCCTTCTTCTATTTACATGTAAATTTACATTTAAATGCAATATGATCGAGGCAATCGAGGAAGGAGCGTGGGCGATCCACAGATGCAACCAGGAAGGCGATGTGATGGAGATCCTTTGCGTATGTGTTTGCAGGGTAGTCTAATGCAAATATTATGTTAGATTGTGTGTGCATTTGACTGTTAGCTCCAGTCAAACCCACTGTGCTATCCATGACCGCACTTGTAAGGATTGAGGTTTCGGATCCAGTTATCGGGTCGGTTTCAATGTCGGACCCCTTGGTTTGGGCCCTTGAGGGTTGGGGCATGGGTTCTCTTTCACGTCGAGCTTTGCTCGACGCGATTTTGAATGGCGTCGGCCTTAGGGGACGCCATTTAGGAGCTTTGCAGGAGTGCCGCATGGGCGGGCGGGGGGGGGGGTGCGTATGTACGGCCCCGGTCTGATCATTTGAATGGCGTCGGCCATGGGAGACGCCATTCAGAGATCTACCAGTGTATGACCCGTGTCCTATCGTCTGAATTGCGTCGTCCTAGAACAACGCGATTAGGCGTGTTTCGGTTGACGTTCCGAAGCCCTCATTCTTTTCCCTCATTCTCTCCATTTCTCTCTCTCTCTCCTCCCCCTCCCCTCCGAACACCTCCGACGTCCCCTTCCCCTTCTCCTTCCTTTCCTCTCCCCATTCTTCCACTTCCTTCACTCCATCAACGTCCTACCCCTCACCACTACCACCACCATCTCCTCTGCGGCGCATTTCTCTCCAGATGGCGGCCGATGTCCTGGTGGAGTGACGGCGTCTACGGTGGTATCGGCGGCGGCTTGTGGCGTGACGGTTCGGCGGCTAGGTGCTAGGAGGAGTTCAAATAACCTATAGAGTGACGGTCCTCGCAGTGTTTTGTTTAAAACCATGATTTTCCCGCTTTAAAGCATGTGAATATTTTCGGGTAGAAAGCATGTTTTAAGGGGGGTTTTAAGGAAAATAGACATTTTTATAAATGGGGTTTTGGGTAATTAATTGGTTATTAGACTCCTCCCCTTGTCTCCTTTGTGTTTTTGAGTTTTTGAGCATTTTTGGGGAGAAGAGGGACCCTTCGGTGTGGCTCGGTCTCAGGCGTAAAACACGTCCGCTCAGGCCGACGCTAATTGAGATAAGCGTCGACCTGAGTTGACGCCATTTACAGTCTGTTTCTTTCGGTTGCTGAGGCCAGTGTGGGATAAAGAACTGAATAGTATCGGCCGTGGGCGACGCCATTCAGGCCAGTATCCCTGGTCCTAGTTACTCTGCGAAATTTGAACCAGTTTAGGGGTCTTGAATGACGTCGGCCACGGGTGACGCGATTCAAGACATAAATCCATTAATGCATGCAATTAACATTTGTTTACATTGTTAGATCGTTTGATTAAATGCATGTTCGGAACCATACTTTGAGGGCGAGGGTTTCTACGTGACCAGATCGCACTGTGTTGTGTTTTGTGCGATCGTGGACCTAGAGTGACAGTTGTTAGCGTTAAGGCACCCTGTGTCAGTGTGGGAGTGACACGGCGTCGGTGTGGGGGTGGTGGGGTGACTCCTAGAGAGAGGATCACTTGATGTACCCTGGGATATAGCTAGTACCGGTGTGGGAGTGGTACATTAGGAGTGTCACTCGTGTTGGGGGAAGCAAAACCACCTAGAGCTAGACAGGCCGGAGTAGTCAGCACGCTATCCAAGAGGTTGTTCTTTGGTCCCAGCGGGTCAGTGTTTTCTGCGTTCGGCCGCGTAGTTTGTGTGTTTAGCCGAGACGCTGGTTGACTTCGTGGTGGAGTGGTTTCAGAGTTGTGCATGTCGTATTTACAAATGCATGTGTTTTATATCAGAATTTGGGAGTTGTGTTTACTGCTTTATTTATTTAGATTGTCTATATTTGTGTTGTTGCACTTGTGGGAGCGTGAGTGGGTGGTGGGGATTGGTGGATCCCTACTGAGTCTATTTCAATGAGACTCACCCTTGTAGTTTTTAGGTGATGGTTCCAGGTAGACGTAGCGTGGAGGGTTCGTCTCGGGTTGCATGCCAGCAACCATTGTTCTCGGGTTGAAAATTAGTGGGAGTTAAAACTTCATTAAAAGACCATGTCTTGTTTTAAATTTAATAATTGAACATTTGTTAAATAAATTTTACTCATCTCTTGTAGGGAATAATGTCGTCGAATAACCCACTCCGTGGCATACTTGATGCCCTTTTAATTAGCCTGAACTATTTGGATTGACTCAGAAACCTGAAGAATGTCTTCAGATCTGAGCACATTGACTACGTCCTTGATGTTGATTCTCTTGCTGAACCAGCATTAGATATCCCTGAGGCAAAGATGATAGCGTACGATAAAAGGTCGAAGGACAAAGGCAAAGGAGTAATAAAGGGTGACTGCTTCTACTATAAGTAGAATGTGTGAGTGCTCAATATCGATATGTGGTGTTCATGATTTCATGTTGATTATGTGACAAACAAAATATAAAAATTAAATCGTGATCGCCAGAAATCTAAAGGTTTCAAAAGAAAGATCGCTTACCTCTTCTAATTTTGGAGATTGGTTCTTCGTCCTTCTCTTTGGCCGGCCAAAACGAAAGAGCCCTTTTCTCGTTCTCTTGATTTTATATTAGTTTCTTGATTTATTGTTCCAAAGCTTCTCATTTAAATCTCTTTCTTTCTTCTTTGAATCTCCTTTATACCATGCAAGAAAGATGAAAATAAACAAGAAAAGATCTAATTAGAACTAAAGTAGAGAGTAGTATCTATTCTAATAATGAATTCAAACATGCAACTAAACTAAGCTACTCACTTGTTTTGGGTTCTTTAAACCCCTAATATGAACATGGGTTTAGAAAAGGATGTGATAAGTGTGTATAATATGAAGTGATGAGATGAATAACTTTGAAAACTAGTGATTAAACTACATGAAATCAATGAAAAACTAGAAAGGAAGATGGTTGGTTGGCCCCTCCATAGCCTTGGTCTTCAAAAGCTTCAAAGGATGAAGAGGGTGAAGAGAAAGAAGCCTTAGATGAAGCTTTTCTTGTTGTCCACGTTTTCCTCCTTGAAAGCTTTCAAATACCTTGCCTTGAGCTCCAAAATCACCAATTGCCAACCTTTTTCAAAAGTCAAAGGGGTATTGTATTTATAAGAATAAGTTTTAGGGTGTTTTGGCCTTCAGAAGGACTCTCTCCCGCTGTCGGACTTACCTTGGATGAGCATAAAGGAGTTTGAAGCCTTCCCAACCTCGGAAACCGGATTATCTCAGCCAAATCATGTTTATCAGGAAACTCTCAAATTGCATCGCCTATTGTGGATGCCATTTGGCTAATTAAAGCGGCAAAAATAGAAAGGAAATCCGGAAAGGAAATCGAAAATGATTAGGAAACCTAAATCGCATCTCCCTAGAGTGACATGCTTAAGATAATTAGGAAATTAATTCGAATTAAAAATCAGAAACCTCGACGGATTTGGACCTAAAAGGAGTCTCCTTTAGGCGACGCTATTCAGTTAAATCTATTTGAATTTAAGAATTTAATTCCGAACTGATTTATGCTAGAATCTAAACGGCGTCGGCCTTGGGTGACGCTAATCAACAAATTTTGAGAAAAATCAATAAAAATTAATTAATGGTTAAACATCAAACCATTTTGGGACATTATAATTGTAACATGAAATTTACTCAATATGAGGTCAAAATTAGCATGTCTATAGCTTCCCTACATGTACAGAACTCTTGACATGTGAATGAAACTCCTTTGTACTTTCATTGCCTTCTTTGACTTTGAATCTCTTTGAATACATGTACCCTGCATGTGACTTGAACAAACAGGTTAGTGTAGTGCTAAAAAAGAGTGTGTGTTCATCATGCTATTATATGTTTACTATGATTAACAATACGAAAAGAATTGTGATCGTCAGAAATCGAGGGTTTCAAAGGAAAAGTGACCGCTTACTAACCTTGCAAATCGGGATAATATGGGGTCCTTTTGTTCTTCTCTTCCGGCCGGCCGAAAGAAAAGAACCTTCTCTTCCTTTACTCTTATTCTTCTTTTGTACTTTTTTGCTTTTCTTTTAAACCCCTAAAGGATGTGTAGGTTTGGAAATTATGAAGTGAGTGTGTGTGATGAGTTGATGTAATGAAGAAATCATATGAAAAAGAAACTAGAAAGGAAACTAAAGAAAAGAAGAATAGGATGGTTGGTTTGGCCCCTTGAAAGCCTTGATTTTCTTGAGCTTCAATGAAGGAAAAGGATGAAGAAACGAGAATCTTTCTTACTATCCACGTTTCCTTCTTGCAAACCTTCAAACACCTTGTAGAAAGCTCCAAATTCACCAATTGCCAACCAACAACCAACGGTCAACCTCCAACCTTTTTTAAAGATTAATGTCCATATATATTTATAAGAAGTAACTTTAGGGTATTTGGCCTTCAAAGGGACTCTTTTGCAGCTTGGACTTACCCTGGGCGATCATGAAGGGCATTGGAAACTCTTTCAACCTTTGGAACCAGGCTATCTCGGCCAAATCTTGCTTATGAGGAAACTCTTAAAACGCGTCGTTCAAGGGGGACGCCATTTAGTTCATTAATGAGGCCAAAATAGAAATAAATCCAGAAAGGAAAACTGAAAACAATTAGGAAACATAAAAGGCGTTGTGTATACACGACGTGCTTTAGATAATTTAGGAAATTAACTAGAATTAGAAATAGTAAACCTAGGAGGATTAGGACTCAAACGACGTCGTGTAATGGCGACGCTATTTAGTTAAATCCTCTTAAATTTACTAATTTTAATTCAAAATTGATTTCTGCCAAGAATCCAAATGACATCGTGTATGCATGACATGATTCAACAAATTTCGAGAAAATAAATAAAAACTAATTAATGATTAAACATCAGACTATTCTGGGGCATTATCATTGTGACATGAAACTTACTCAATATGATGTCCAAATTAGAGTGTCTATAGTTGCCCCACCTTAGCATTGACTTTGCAAGGGAATAAAATGTTCTGAAAAGGTGATGCCAAGATGTGATGTGACACGCTCTCAACATTACATGATAGGAATCTTTCTCATAACAATCAGTGAAGATAACTCAAAGAGATCAATGGAATCAATCTTATCTGGATGAAGGAAACAAAGAAAACAAAAGGTCGATCAACTTCCGTTATTGGGAAGTACCCTAGGTCACAAACCCTGTAGGTTTCATCATGAAGAGCAGTTACCAGCCAATGTGGAAGTGCTGCAACCATTACGGATCCTAAAAGGAAACAAGAAATGTTGGGTGAGAAATCCAAGAAAAGATAAACTCCAAGGATATCTTCAAGCGATCCTAAAAAATAATCAAGATACTCAACTCAGAATGGAATATTTCATATCACATTGGATTGGATCAATGGTCTAAAATTTAATCAAAAATTAATTTTTATCACAATTATATCAAAGTCCTACATGATGCATGCTGGGCTAAAAGAAAAATATAAAGTGAAATAAAATATAAATTAATCAAGGATAATATTGTTAAATTGTCATTAATGAGTCAAGATACAGATTATGTAATTCAGTACTAAGCCGAAGTTCGTTTGTCCACGCACCGTTTCACAAAAGCGGAACCATCGTTCCCATTAATTAACAATCTAATGGCCTATCCGTGCGATTAAGAATTCTCTAGAATTATCACTGTTTTTGTTAGAGGGGAACTTAAATTCCAGTTTTATCAAAACCACGAGGTCCTTGATGTATCTAATAAATATTTATCATATAATAATGATGATGCAAATCAATTACATAAAAGAATACAGGGGATAGAGATAACCGTCTTTTTAGCCATGGCTAGAACTCATTAACTCCCACAGTGGGACCTTAGTGGAATTCTCAGCTTCATTTTCACTTCTTTGCTATTTCCTACACTCAGAATTTCATTAGTAACTTCAGGCAAATTATATGTTATTGAATTATAGATTTTTGGAAAAATAACAGAAATTCAGAAACCTGATTAAAAGGCGTCGTTGTTCACAAACGTCCTTTAAATGACGTCGCCCCATCCAGACGTCATTTAACTTGCAGATACTACTCTCTATTCTTACTCCAATCCGAACTCTGCTTACCTTAATGCACATCCCTCTTCCAATTCGGAAAGAGATTTCCAATCTCGTAAATCACTTTATAAAACCTTCCTTTCTTCATATCAAAGCATTACAACAAGCAATCAAGAGGGAAAGGTAGAGAATTCTTTTTAAGACTCAAGGGAAAAATGTGAAGAACAAGAAGAATTCAAGAAAATCAAGGAGGATGGATTCTTTACAAGATTCTTCAAGTAAGAGGATGAGAAAGGCGATTGAAAAGCTTTATGAGGTAAAAGATCATTTAAGTGGACGAGATCCTAACTTACAAGTAAACTAATCTCTCCTCTAATCAATTCTTTCTATGCAATTCTCTACATGTTCTCTTCATATGATGGAATTTTTTCAATTTTTTTCTAGAGATATCTTTTCTTCCTCGGTCCAAGAAGATTTTTTTCACTTCCATGGATCCAAAAACTAGTTAACAAGATCAATCTCTCTATGCAATCTTATATATCCAAGTGGCACATCCAAAGATTGATAATCCACGCAAAACATTACAAGAGCACACTCATGGATTGGGCTGCAATAGGTGCATTGATCGATCTATGGAATCCACAAACTCATACCTTCCTCTTTGCCACGTTCGTAGCCACCATCCTCTTAGAAGAAGCCGAACTCTTATTGGGCCTTCCTAAGCTTAAGGTTAATAATGATGAACCTGATTTGAGTGAGATGATATTCATAAGGGAAAGAATCACGGGTCAACAATTATTGGAAAAGATCATGAAGAACCTAAAGGAAATTCAAGGTTGTCTTACAAAGAAAGGGATCAATCTTACTAAATTAGCTGAATGGACTCTAAAGAAGATAAAAGGCCTCATAGATGAAGATACATAGAACGTAATGAAGGCGTTCACCACGTACTTAGCTAGAGCACTACTATTCTCTGCCCAAGACAATGTTTTAGAAGATAATCAAATCAGCACAATCAATGGGATTTTTGAAAGGAAGCAGATTCGCACAGCAGTTCTAGCCTACCTCTACAGTGGGCTCTCTACAGCTTCTACAGGTCAATCTCCTTATGGCAGCATGCTCCTCTTGGCTCTATTGGGTAGAATTCCACTTCAAGTTCAACCATAATGAGGAGAAAGTTCCAAGGATATCTCAAACTTATCAGCGCAGTTCTATCTTCCATATTGCCAACATTGTGAGGTTCAATGATAACATGACCAATCGAGTGCCTATCCTCAAGACTCAATCTGACTGACGCACTTTATAAGGATTGAGGTTTTCGGATCCGGTTATCGGGTTAGTTTCGGGTTCGGACCCCTTAGTTTGGGCCCTGATGGGGCTGAGACTTAGTTCCTCGACGCGGTTTAAACGGCGTCCAGCAATGTAGACGTGTTTTAGGTTGTGCCACGTGGGCGCCACGTAGGCTGGCCTTAGGACGCGAGAGTACGGCCCGGTCTTATCGTCTGAGTGGCGTCTTGGATGGACGATGCCATTTAGGGTACGACCCTGGTTTGTCAGTGTACGTCTTGGTCTTGTCATCTGAAAGATGTCGGGCTTGCACGACGTGTTTTACCCAGTTTCTGGTTGACCCCACGAACCCTCCCTCCTTTCCCTCATTCTCTCCTCCCTCTTCTCTCTCCTCTCTTCCCTCCGGTGAGCCGGCGACCCTTTTTCCCCCTCCTTCCTTTCCTCTCTCCATTCCTCCTCTCCCAGCACTCCATTAACCTACCATCTTCCTCCTTCCTTTCCTCTCTCTATTCCTCCGGCGGCGGCGTGTGGTAAGGCGGGTTGGCGGCTTGGAGCTAGGAGGAGTTCGAGTAACCGGTAGGGTGACGATCCCTGTAATGACTGAGATTTCGGGTTCGGTTTTCGGGTCGGGTTCGGGTCGGAACCCTTGGTTTGGACCCTGTGGGGGGTCTTGTGACTGCTGACTGAATGGCGTCAGCACTGCTCGACGCCTTTCAAAAGGCGTCAGGTTGTGTGGACGCCATTTAGGTCTGCTGGTTGTTGCGCCACGTGGACGGGTTTCGGGCCGCGAGAGTACGGCCCCTGTCAGATTTGTCTGAACGGCGTCCACCTCAGTCGACGCGTTTCAAACTGCGACACCTGCGGTGTCAGGGTACGGCGCCAGAGCGTTGTCAGTACGGCCTGTCTTGTCCTCTGAACGGCGTCCGCGGTGGGCGACGCGTTTCAGAGCGACCGTCCTGTCAGACTGATCGGCGTCTACCTCGATCGACGCGTTTTAGCGGGATTCTGGTTGACCCCGCGAGCCTCCCCTTCTTTCCCTCACTTTCGCCTTTCCTCTCTCTCTCTTCGCCCTCTCCGCTCCCTCCGCCCTCCTTCCTCCCTTCCCTTCCTCTTCTTCCTCTTCCAACTACTCCGTAGCTTCCCTACCTCTCACCTCTACCTCCACCACCTTCCTCGCGGCGTTCCCTTCTCCGGACGGCGGCCGACGTCCCGGCGGAGTGGCGGCGTCCTCGAGGATACCGGCGGCGGCGTGGGGCGAGACGGGTCGGCGGCGAGGAGCTTGGAGGAGTTCAAGAACCGGTAGGGGGACGAAACCTTGCATGTGTGCTCGTTGCTTTCGGCGTGATGTGGCGTGTGTGGGGCTAGATTGAGCATGTTTAGGGGGATTCCATGTGGGAATGACGGTGTCTGTGATCGTGTTTTCGTAAGCATGATTGTGTGGTCGAGCTTCTCTCCTTCCCCCTTTGATTTTGGGATTTTCGGGGTGCCCGGGGTTCAAGGGTGAAGCCCTCGGGACGAACCAGGAAACCTGGTTTCTGGCGCTAAATGGCGTCGGGCTGGGTCAACGCTTTTCCGAAAGACGTCCGGTCAGCACGACGCGTTTTAGCGCAGAAACCTTCCTGTGTGAGGTTTCCTGAGTTAGGAGTTCTGTGCTAAATGACATCATGGATGGACGACGCCTTTCAAAAGGACGTCGAGCCATCGTGACGCCATTTAGGCAAGAAATGCCCCCATTTAAGGGTTCTGCAAATCTGGTTTTCTGGGTTGAAAGGCGTCAAGACACCCAGACGCGTTTTAAAAGGCGACTTCAACGGTGGACGCGTTTTAAGCAATAATCTGACGTTTAACTGAACTTGTCTGAGGGACTTGAATGGCGTCGACCTCGGTCGACGCGATTCAAGCCAGAAGTGCTATATTGCTGGTTTTTAGCATGTGTTTCACTGTGAAAGTTCTAAGGCATGTTTTATGTTGTACACTGTGATCGAGGACTTATGTGTGAGTGGAATTACAACATGTTAAATGTGTATGTGTGTGTGTCTGTACGAATATGGATTCGGGATGACTGTGGTTTCCGTGTGTCACCATGGGCTGATGGGAGAAGGGCCATGGTGTCTGTGAGGAGGGGTACTTGTTGTGTTTCACCCTTGGCTGAGACAAGCAGAACCACCTTGAGCCCGTCGGGCTGGAGTAGTTGTGTGCTATCCGAGGGGTTGCTGTTTTGTCTCAGCGGGTCGGGGTTTCCCTTGGTTGTCGTGACAGCTTCTGGCGTGTTTCTTGCTGTGGAGCTGGTGGTATTTCTGGTGGGAGTTGGTTGACCCATTAGCCAGTGGGCCTGATGTGACCTTTGATCAAGGTTACGAGTGGTACCTATAGCCCTTGGCCTGACGCAGCCCGGGAGAGTTGGGTTTGTGGGTAGTTCCTGTAGCTTCGGCTTGACGGGGGTTCGCCGGTCCCCAGGGCCCTCCTGAAGCGCTGAGGCCTAGCGTGGAGGCAATCCGGACGGTAGGACAGTAGTCTAGACTGCTTGTGTGTACACGTAGCTGGCAGTGGCGGTACACTGAGTCCAGCTAGTCCTAGTTTAGCTCGCTGCCTCACCCTACAGTGCCCCGGAACGCTGTAGGGGTGGACAGGCGTGAGCAGTGGTGGTAGTGTTGGGAGGCGACGATCGACTTCGGTCGACAGTGTGGTTTAGTCGCTTCGTGGACTTTGACTGTGAGTCGTGACTCTGTGTTGGGTTCTTCGGGTTACTTAGAGTGGTTCTTGTTACACTGCTTACCGTGCGTTTCATATCAGAGTTGGGTGTTGTGTTTACTGCTTTACTTAAATTGCCATATATCCCTGTTGTTGCACTTGTGGGTGTGTGAGTGGGAGGCAGGGGATCGGATGATCCCTACTGAGCCATTTCTGGTGTGGCTCACTCCCTGCGGTTTTCAGGTGTGGACCTCGAGGCGAGCGGGAGCGTGGTGTCTTCTCGGTGTGCGGACCAGCAGCTGTCTTAGTTCCGGGGTATGCCCCGATGTTGTTGTACTTCCTTCTGCCTGTACTTATTTAATTGTTGGACATGTAATTATTGTTGGACTGTATACGGGCATTGTTATTCTCCTTCCTGCGCTCTTGCTTACCTTGTGGTCCGTATGTTTGTTATATTTAATCTTGTTTAGCACTTACTCCTCCAGACGTGTTGTGTGAGATCCGGGTGTGAACCCGTAGTTAATGGGCCGACATCCATTTAGTGACCGGGTCCCCGGTCATAGGATGGCGGGTCGTTACAATCCCCGTTATATTTCATTTCAAAACTATGTTTTCCCGCTTTGAAGCTTGTTTAGGGGGTTTCTTGGGGTAAAAATACTAATTGTATGTGACGGGAATTTGGGTGTTTTAATGGGTAATTAGGTTCTTCTCCTCTTTCTCCACATTTTTTGTGTCTTTACACGATTTGGGGGAGGAAATACCACCCTGTGGATTGGGGGATGGTAGAGGAAGAACCTGTCTGTGAGGGTTAATGGCGTCGGGGGACAGCAACGCCTTTTAGAAAGGCGGCTCCCACCCACGACGTGATTTAGCTCAAATAACAGACTCCGTCTCTAGACTGATGAGCGTCCAGGGACAACGATGCCTTTCAAAAGGCGACTTGCATGGGCGACGCGTTTTAAGTGAAAATCACCCGTAGCCTGTCTCTGCTTCTGTCGCTATCATGCGACTACGGACAGCGATGCCTTTCAAAAGGCGGCTACATATGACGACGCGTTTTAGGCCATTTCCGAGGCCAGATTTCACATGAACCAGTTTAGGATGCTTGAATGACGTCGGCCTTGGGCGACGCGATTCAAGACAAAATCACATTAATTCATGCTATTAACATATCTTCACACTGTTAGATAGTTTGGTTAAATGCATGCTTGAAATCGTACTCGAGGATGAGGATTTTTACGTGATCCGATCGCACTGTGTTGTGTTTCGTGCAAACGTGGACCTAGAGTGACAGTTGTAGAGTGTCGGTGTGGGAGGGACACGGCGCCGGTGTGGGAGTGGTGGGGTGACGCCTAGAGAGAGGGTCACCTAGTGTACCCCAGGGATAGCTAGTACCAGTGTAGGAGTGGTATCTTTGGAGTGTCACTCGTACTAGGGGAAGCAGAAACCACCTAGAGCCAGTTGGGCCGGAGTAGCTAGCGTGCTATCTGAGGGGTTACTGTTTGGTCTCAGCGGGTCGGTGTTTCCCGCGTTCGGCCGTGTGGTTGGCGTGTTTTGCCGAGACGCTGGTTGTAGGCTCCTTGGTAAAATGGTTTCAGAGTTGTACATGTTACATTTTGAATGCATCTGTTTTATATCGAAATTTAAGAATTGTGTTACTGCTTTACTTGCTTAATTTACCTATACTTGTGTTGCTACACTCGTGGGTGCGTGAGTGGGTGGTGGGGATCGAAGGACCCCTACTGAGTCTTTTGCGGTTTTCAGGTGAGGGTTCCTGGCAGGCATAGCGAGGAGAGTGTTGCCTTGGGTTGCGCGCCAGCAGCCGTTGTTCCAGGGTATATCCCGACGTAGTTGTTATTTTATTTTCTGTCCTGTACACTTAATTATTTCTTTTCAGTTGGAGTATGTAATTATTTGCTGTGTCGAGTCGCATTGTACTAATTTTTAATTCTTGCACTTCCTTTTCAATTCAATGCGGTGTGAATGTTTAGCTTAGTTTATTATTTATTTTTCAGACTTATCTGGATCCTGGTTTGCCTCCAAATTAATGATTCGGTACCCATTTAGTGGTCGGATCCCCGATTATAGGGTGGCGGGTCGTTACACACTTACTTCAAGATCATGACAAGAACTGGATTCGAATCCACGCCACTCGCTCTCATGGAAAAAGCGGTTCGAGTTCGCCGTGGTGCTGGCACAGAGCTCCGACTGATCGGGGCGATCGAGTTTGTTCTCTATAATCCATATCGGTGTCATCCTCAGCTTGGCATGCCTTGCTATGAATTTTCAGAAATATCTTCTCTTTCTCCAATCAAGAAGCGGGCATTAGGTACTGATGAAGACTTCGAGGCGACTGAACTCATTGCAACTCTTTGGAACATCGGATTCACCCGTTGTGTGAAAACTCCTCATGAAGCTAATAAAGAACTGTGGAAATCATATGTAAAGGAGCTTAAGAAAATTCGACCTTGAAAGCTTTTCACCTTTATCTTCCAATTTGATGTATTTTGTTTTTATTTTAATGCAATTCTTCTTTAATGCTTTGCAATTTTTCTGTAATTTTTCTTTACATGAGACTGTGATTTTTCCTCAAAATATGCATTCTCGGGTTCAGTTAATTCAAATCACGTTGACTCAGAGAGACGTTTTTCCATCTTAATCAATTTCCAAATTTAAAAATCCGTCCTCAAAAGAACCTTGAATCACGCCTTGTCAGAAAGACTCCTTTAAGTTCTCTCTCTTCGATTTTCTAGAGATTTCTAATAATTAATCCACTAAATAGCGTCGTCCTTCAAAGACGCGAATAGTAATTCTTTCAAACTATCCGTGGTACGGCCCTGAGCAAAAGAGGTGGTAAAATCCAAAAGGCGTCGCCCTAGGGGGACGTGTTTCACTTATTTCCAAAATTCATATTGCCGTCTCAGTTTGTGCATCACTAAAAGGTGTCGCTGTCCCAAGACGCGATTTAACGAATTCAAATAGAGGCTTGCAAGTCGGAGCCCCTTTCTTCCTCATTCTTCCTCTCACCTTCTCTCTCTTTCCTTCTCCTTGCTCTCCGGCAAACTCCCTCCGGTGGTGGGCAACTTCTCCAGCGGCCTCCTCACTTCGGCAACCTCTCTCTCATCCTCTCTCTCTAGCTCCCACAAGCTCACTCTCCCTCATAAACTCTCTCCCTCACCCTCTCTCGAGCTCTCCATGGAGTCCGGTGAGCCGAGAGATGCGGGCGGGAAACGACGGCGACTCACCCTCTTTGCAGTGAGGACAGAGGCATCTTAGGAGGCTTCTCTCGAAGCCCGAGTCTTGGCGGAGGCGACGGCGTTCATGGAGACCGAAGAAGGCCCTCCCGAGGCTACTGAGGGCGAGGCGGCAGTGGCACCGGCCGAGGAGGCCGGCCCACGTTTGGTAAGCCTCGAAAAACTCTCTTCCTCGCTTTTAAGTTCAATTTTAAGGAAGAAAAGAGCCGGCCACAGGTTCCGAGAACCTGTGGTGAAAGGCGTCAGGGGACAGGGACACCTTTTGAAACGCGTCCCTGTACCTACACGCGATTCAAAAGAGGTGATTAATTCTCTAAATGTATTTAAAAATTGCTTGTTAGTGTTCTAATGAGGATCCTGATAGAAAATTGCAGGGCACGATGAGGACCAGGATCTCCTGGGACCTGGTGGTGGCTGCTTACCGGGGTCTCCCGGACTTCCAAAAGGCAAGACTGGTGGAGATGAGGTTTAAGGAGATATTAGAGATATAACCCTTTTGGATCGACCTGGTATTGCTCCAGGTCCTTAGGGAGAGGTGACACGCTGAGAGCAGGGCATTTCTAATGCCCTGGGGACACATGGTCCCCAGTCTCGAGGATGTGTCTAGGATTATCGGCCTTCAGGTAGAAGGTCGGGCGGTGAGCGGGATCACATATCCCGACTACCATGGACTGGCTTAGGAGCTGTTGGGCCTGGAGTGCATGGGACTGGAGGGCCGGGAGTTCGGACCTTTCTCCGGACTGCAGTATAGAGATCCCTGGGGCTAGAGGAGCCTAGGCAGCAGACGAACGAGTCCCGGGCCGAGCTAAGGTCCAGGCTGGCGAGGGCAGCTAGCGAGGTGTATTACCAGGATCCTAGTGATAGGGTACCGTAGATAGAGATCTTAAGAGATTTTTAGTCTTTTTCTTTGGCAGACTCCTCTTCGGGACGAAGGGCGACTACACCCATTGTCGCTTCCTGAGTTTTCTTGTAGATCTGGACCGCCTAGGTGAGTATGCATGGTGTGCGGCCCTTCTAGCCCATCTCTTCACTAACCTCTCCGCTGTCACACTGGATCGGGAGACCACCATCAGCGGCTTCGTGTCATTTCTTCAGGTACTTAGTTCATTTTATGTTTGTTTATTCCATTATATGCTTACCATGCAATGCGTGTGATCCTAACTATATGTTCTTTTATGTAGGTGTAGACATATTATTATTTTCCTTTGGGCCGAGCGCGACCATCTACACAGTCGGCAATAGTTCCGCTCACCCAGCGTTGACGTCCGGTGGTGGACACGGCGCCGCAGCATCACCAGTTGACGGCCCTCTGCCGTCAATTTCTTGACTACCTAGAGTTGTTAGTGAGTTTTTAAAATTCTTTTATGTTTTAAAATGTTTAACTATTAATTAATTGTTTTGTTAAAGTGTTTTTAGATTAAAGTTTACTTAATTGCATAGTCGATTGATAATTTAGACGATTCGTTAATTAAATGCAATGCAATTAACTTATATGAATGCAAGTTATCTAACGTCCATATCTGGGTATGGACGATGCCAGGCAACCATGGGTGGAGCAGGGGCGAGGCATGTTCGGGCGCCAGGTGTGTCTACATTGCATGAACGAGATAGCCCTCCTGCACTTGAGACTGGCGATGCAGATGTTGGGTCTGCATCAAGAGTGGGTGGAGGAGGAGATCCCTGAGGGGATCGAGAGGTCAATGCGGGGGAAGCTGGCCCGCACCGACTGGAGCGCCAAATTCCCGGATCAGCGGGATGACTGGCATTGGTACGGGGTTCCGGTAGAGTCGCAGGCGGTGAGCAGTGATGCTTACCTGCAGCGCTACCGGGCCCACCATGCGGCCCACCTCCAGCTACTCTGACCTCTCAATGTGAGTATTATGATATGTATGCTCATGAATGCTTCTTTCATTTTATTAATTATCTTGCTTATAATTTGTAAATGTATGACATGTTATGAAAAATGCAGGATGCATGGGATGCCACCATCATCACACTCCGAGGCCACCTCCAAGACGCCGAGGCCCAGTTAGAGCGGGTCCAGAAAGAATTAGATGAGCAAGTAAGCGATATGCATGAATGACATGGATGTTATGAATGCTTCATTTTTATTATTAAATAGTTATGACACTTGCACACTGACGGTGATCCCCCTTTTGTTACAGCGTGCCACTTATACTCACATGGCGACCTGTTCACCTTTCACTGTTGCTGGTCCTTCCTCTTCCTCGGCTGTCCATGAATCCACCATGGCTAACTTGCGGAGTCAGCTAGCTTTTGCCATCCGTCGAGCCACTCAAGCTGAGGAGGATGCTGGTGCTCGGGTAAATCTTCAACTTGCTTCTTGCACGATGTCTTTTGCTTGCTTGATCATTTGGCTGATGATGTCTTCTGTTGCAGGTCCAAGAGCTCTGCATGGCTCTTGGGGAGTGGGATGCGGAGCTAGCATAGGCCCGCAGTTCAGCGGCCCGCATTGCCGAGCTGGAGGAGCAGCTGGCCAGACTCTCCACGGGCGACTTTCCTCGTGAGCTTGCACGTCTCCAGGTTCGACTGGAGATCTTAACGGAGGAGAGGGATCGCGACTAGTCCCAATTGGAGAGTCTTCAAGGGAGGCCATCAGTGGTGGACCACGAGCGCCAGAGCATCGAGGCTCGCTACCAGCGTACGCGTCAGCGGGCGTTGGAGCAAGGACAGGTGAGTGCCTTCACCACCAGTATAGCAGTCTCTTCTGACCAGGCAGGGCCGAGCATCATGGGACCACCGCCGCCGCCAGCTCAAGGACCAGACGTCTAGGATGAGGCGCAGAGCCAGTTGGACGAGGGTGCAGGGGAGAGCCAGCCGTGAGGGCTGTCATGATGTACTTTCTTTCTCATTTTGAAGTCCTGTGGATGGACTTTCACTCATGTATGAACTCTTTGTGATATATGAAAGTACTTTCTTCATACTTGAGTTGTCTTGGTATTATTCTCCACTGTCTTTCCTTTTCCATTCTTGCACATGGTTTAAACGAACAAATTAAATATATGTTCAGGCTTAGCCCCTTGCCCAATTAAGTAACCAGTTACTTGATCCTATCCTTGGTAGGAGGGTTAAGGGGCGAAGCCTTTATTTAATGAAGGTAAATAAGGATAATTAAAAGGAACTAAAATGCGACATACAAGCATGCAAATGCTCACTCAAAGTAAAAGGATGCAACACATATATAATGTGACAAACAAATGCTAATTGAAATATTTTTGTTTCGCAATTACATATTTAGAAATATCCAATTTTTTTTTAGGTTTTGCCATATTCAATTTTTTTTATTTTTTTTTGGGTTTTGCAATATTCAATTTTTTTGGTGATTTTGAAATACTCGATTTTTTGGGGGTTTTGAAATAAGACAGTTTTTTTTTTTTTGAAATATTCAATTTTTTTTTGTGTGGTTTCGAAATAGTCAATTTTTTTTGGGGGTTTTGAAATAAGACATTTTTTTTATTATTTTGAAATAAGACATTAACTAAATTAACTAAGGATCAACATGGAACTTGGATCAAAAGAGCATATTCATTCGTCAACTTAATTCCCACATCATTCTTTAATGACCTAATCTAGACTTATTGTGCTTGAATTATGTTTTAAATCGTGATCCCATTCGATGGTCTGACCCTTAGTCAACCTTAGCCGTTCCTCAAGTTTGGAGAACACCTTTTTAGAATGAAGGGAAGAATTGGTTTAGAAAGCCCGCGAGAAAGTTCCGGAGACCCAGAAAATGTCCTTTCTTTATCCTATTATCCGTTGGGGTTCGGTCATTTTTATTTTTGCGGGTATTTAACGACCTTGCGCTCCCTTTTCATTTGATTTTGTTGCCTTTTGTGGTAACATTTGCAATATTGAGTGGCCTTTTGATTTGGTTTGGCTTTTGCCTTTGCTTTTTCTTTTGCCTTTGTGGTGCGGATCTCCCCTTTTTTTTTTATGACGGCCTCCTACTAAGATGGTGGGTATTTTCAGTAGTCTATTCTAAGCTTCGTTCCGTCGTCACGGGCCGGAAGTAAAACGGAAGTTTTACTTTGAAAAGAATGAGTTGTACCTTTTACTATTAGTCAAGCTTTCGGTGTTCCTCGGGCTTCACATCTCTTGTTATTCACGAATCAAACGTGTTTGCGTGCAATAATACGTTTAGATTAGATTACCAAAGATTAATATGGGAATTTGAGTTTTCGAATTTTTCAACTCCACTGATCCTTGTACCATGCTGATTGTTACATTAAGGGTAGTACTTCTTAAGATACATACCATTTCAGGGGTGAGTTAACTCCTGCCCTTCTGCATTGACTAAGCGATAGGCGTTACCAGGAAAAGCATGCGATATGACATATGGTCCTTCCCAGTTGGGCTAGAGCTTAGAACGCGGACCACTAGGTTTTACAAAAATTCTTTTCACAACCATCTCACCAACCTTAAACTTTCGTTCAATGACTTTCTTTTAGTCAAAACGTGCTAGTATGTTCTGATATATTCTCGTATGATTGGCGGCTGACCATCTTTTCTCATCTAAGAGTTCCAGTTGAGCGAGGAGTGCTGAGCGATGCTCATCAATGGAGAATTCCTTGCTCAATTGTACTCTTAATGATGGGATGAGGACTTCGTACAGAACTACCGCCTCCATTCCAAATGTTAGGGAATAAGGAGTTTGCCCAGTGGGAGTTCAGATTGAAGTTTGATATGCCCATAGAGACTCAATTAATTTTTCTGGCCAGTCCGAGAATTTATTAAACTTACACGTTTTCTTGATGATTTTTATTAGAGTCTTATTGGTTGCTTCTGCTTGGCCATTGCCTTGCAGATAATAAGGAGATGAATGATGCAATGCAATTTTATACCTGTTGCAGAGGTCTTTCAATTCTTGTGAGATGAACTGTGGTCCATTGTCAGTGACACTGGTGCTTGGAATCCTAAATCTGGTGATGATGTTCCTTATGATGAACCTGCAGAACGTTGATGCTTTGATCTCCGTGTATGCTTCGGCTTCCGCCTACTTAGTGAAATATTCTGTTGCCGTAAGGATAAAAGATTTTTGCTTGGTGGCAGAATCAGGATAACCAAGAGGTCCAATGATGTCGAATGCCTACATGAAGAAAGTCCATGGGAATGAAACATGATGGAGTGAAGATGCGGGGGAATGGATCTTATCGGCGTGACCTACGGACATATCCTACACAATCTTATTCCATGGTTGGACAATAATATCCTTGTCTAAGGATCTTCTTTGATAGAATTTGTCCGTTAACATGGCCACCACAAACTCCAGCATGAGCCCCTTCCATGATCTTCCAAAGCTTATCTTCATCCAGACATTTTAAGAGAATACCATCAAATCCACGTTTATATAGAGTTCCTCCAACTAAGGTGTATCTCTGAGCAACTCTCCTGATAGCCCTTTTCTCCTCAGTAGTGGCTTCTTCAGGGTATGACTGATCTTCACAGTACTTGGCAATTTCATAATACCATGGTTTATCCTCGTTTTCCTTTTCTTCTTGCTAGTCTAGTAGGATGATCTCTCTCTTTTCCACAATATTCCCATCTCTAACCTTCTTCAGTAACTTCTCTTTAACCTTAAAGAAAGAAGGGTATTTCACGGCAGGAGAAAGACGCCTATGGACAGTGATCAATTCAGATTGCCTGCTGATCGAAAAATTTAGAGAAGATGCGAGAGAAGCCAAAGCGTCAGCTAGAATGTTTTGATTCTAAGGAACATGGACAAAGATCAGTTCGGTGAAAAGCTTGGCATAAGCTGAAGTGAGTTCTTGATAAGGCTTGAGTGTAGGATGGAGGGTACGATATTTAGTGAGCACTTGGCAAAGAATTAGCTGACTATCACCCACAATTCTCAGTTTGGTGGCACCATGGAGATGAGCGGCCTCGAGGCCAACAAGGAGAGCCTCATATTCAGCTATGTTATTGGTGACATAGAAGTCAAGCTGAAAGGCTTGTGGAATGGTGACACCTTCAGGTAATAAGAGAACAATGCCGATACCCTTACCGTGAGAGTTCAAGGCTCCGTCAAAATATAGAGTCCACATATCATCATTGATTTTGTTTATGGACATCAGTTCCTCATCCGGAAACTCCGATTGGACTGGATCAAATCGAGGAAGAGGGTGATGAGCAAGATGTTATGCTATGGCATAGCCTTTGATTGCTTTTTGCTGAATGTAAGTGATATCAAATTGGGAAAGAAAGCTCTGCCATCATGCCAACCTATCAGTGAGGACAGATCTCTCAAGAAGAAACTTAATGAAATTCATTCTAGCAATGAGATGAACTTCGTGGGCCATAAAGTAGTACTTCAAATGGCCTTGTTAGGATCGATTTTAATTCCCCGCTTACTGATAATGAATCCAAGTAATTTCTCTAAGGATATCCCGAATACGCATTGCTTGGGATTCATCTTCAACTGATATTCTCTCGACCTCTCCAGAACCTTTTCCAGGACTTCAGCATGCTCAACTTTCGTCTTAGATTTCACTAGCAGATCGTCCATATACACCTCTAAGTTAATGTGCATCATGTCATGGAATATCGCCATCATGGCTTTCTGATAAGTGGCTCCAGCATCTTTCAGTCTGAATGGCATAACGACATAGCAATAAGTTCCCCAAGGCGTGGTGAATGATGTTTTCTCTTGATCTTCTTCTGCTAACTTAATCTGGTTATATCCTGAGAACCCATCCATAAATGATAGAGTTTCTTAGCCAGTCGTGTTGTCAATGAGTACATCTATGTGAGGCAGGTGAAAATCGTCTTTAGGACATGCCCGGTTCAAATCTCGAAAGTCAATACATATTCTGACATTCCCATCCTTTTTCATTACCGGGACTATAATGGCCACCCATTGCGGATAGAGGACGACTCTAATGAATTTGGCTTTATGCAGCTTATCGACCTCTTCTTTCATCTTCAAAGCCATTTGAGGGTAGAATCGTCTTAACTTTTGTTTAACCGGGCTAACTCCATCTTTCAATGTCAACCTGTATTCCACTAGTGATGAATCTAAAACTGGCATATCTTCATAACTCCAGGCAAAAGTGTCCTTATAATCTTTGAGAACTTGGACTACTGCCTCTTCATCTAGTTCAGACAAATTTTTACTGACGAGGACAACTTTAGGTTCATCTTCAATTCCTAGATTGATCTCTTTGGTAGGCTCTTCTACGGCAGCTGAGGGTTCATCAAATCTCTTCACTCCACTGGCATACGTCTCAGCTGCGTCCTCGTCGTCTTCTCCTTCTTCATTAATAGGGTCTTTCTCATGTAACAACTCATATACCCTGTACCCATCATCGACCAACTCATCAATTCTACATTCTTCTGGCATCTGAATTGGATTTTCTAATAGCTGAGGGATCTGAGAGCAAGAAAGGCATCTTAAAGTTAACTCCTGGAGATATCTATCTGGAACTCGTCTACCCTTGGACTTCCTAAACTTCCTAACCTGATTAACCTGCCTAGACTCCTTAACTTCACTAGACTCCCTATCCTGACCTAATGAGGACAAAGAAGGATAAAAATCAAGGGATACAGGAGGGAATACAGGTGAATCCTCCCGAGGGGAGAGGCAGAGCAAATCTAGAGGGGAATCCTGCCCGAATGACCCACGCGATGGGGTACAGTCAGACAAGTAGCAGGTTTCCTCAACGAGGATTGGGAGGAAGGAGTTGCCAAATCGATGTTTTTTTTGTGAATTATTTGAGTTTATCATGAAGCAAGAATGGATGAGAATAGGGGGAGAATGAAATGATGGAGGTACCGGCACCAGTGCCCAGGGATTAGGGGGATCATACAATAGTAAGTCCCAGATCATATCATAGATCCTCTCAAGATTGAGGGGAATCTGAGGGATAAGATCTTGAGGGGATATGGTAATAGTAATGGGCGGAGCCCATGGAATGTCTTCAGTAATGATCCGCGACCAAGTCGGGGTCAAGAACAGAGTGCGGAACAGAGTATGGAGTGTGAGAATGTGATGGGGGTAGGTCCCCCTCCAAAGAAGATCTGTAGTATAACCAGCTTTATAAGGGTCATCTAGCTCCCCTTCATATGTTTCCTCAGACAGCAGAATCCTTTTATCAAAAATGTCTCCGGGCCTTTCAATTAATTCATCCACCAGTGGCGGCCACTCTAGTTCTGCCGGACTTAAGAATAATCTATTTAGTGCAATGTACAAGTCCCATGTGTCAAACCAGCGGTACCATTCACACTCCGGATCTTGAGTCTTCCTCCTCTTCATCGGCTGCAGAGCCTCTAGAGACTAGTATGTCAGCAGTTGTGAACAATGTCTGGCCAGGTCTTTCCCATATACATAATGCACGTCAAAGTGGGAAGTAATCACTATTGTATTATTGTGGTCATGTTGATGTTGGGTTCTCGGGCTTCTCTGAATCGCTCACGCAGCGGAAAAAATAAAATAAAACAGCGATCTGTTTTTCCCATTTCGAATAAATAAAATCGATAATCATATTATCAAGGTCTTACCGTGTGCGGATTCGAATCCGCAACCGTTCGGTTCCGTCGGTGTGACACCGCAAGCCGCGCAAGCGCCCGGCCTCCAGAGAAGTCCACACGATCCTTCTTGTGATGGATATCCTCACGTTCCTCCTTCTTCGCTGCCTACGAAACCTCCGCCGGTCGCCGCAACGATCGCCGCAACGCGTGGACGATTTCCCATTGAACGGGAGTCGGAGAAGCGGCGAAGCAAATCTGGATTTGTCTGGGACGCCAGAGAGAGAGAGAAACAGAGGAGGGGTGGCTAGGGTTAGCAGCAGCTTGGCCTGCTTAGCCCGTTCGCTATGTTTTATACTAACCGCGCGATTTTTCATAAAAACCCCCGATGTATATAAAACCCACTAATTTATCTATCGCTTTGAGAATCATTTGCATGTGACCCTCTAGGCCCAATTGCCAATCCGGTTAATAGCCCAATACGCCTAATGACTCCTCACTGGCTTTATTAATAAATTAATAACTCTTTATTAATTAATCAATCGAATTGATGTCGCACATCGAATTCCACTGGGCCTCCGATCACATTGGGTGCCAAGCAACACCGTGTGAACCCAAAAGGTATCCGGGTTAAGCAACCCACTCTTGGAACCTTTCCGCCGACAGTAACTGCGTGGATATAATCCATCATTCGTACAATGCTCTCGAGTCAACTCAGGGTATGGCATGCTGTCAAACCCTAACCGGTCGACTCACTTGGATTGGATGTCGCTGATGAATATCGGAAAACTCCTTTTCCGATATTATCGTCCGCCCTGGCCAGGGACTTCCGCACATCCTTCCTAGAGCATTCTCTCTCTAAGTACCGAGAGCAAATGATTCCTTATTGACACATAATTCCCATCGACGGTATTCCGCTGTACTCAATCCTTGGCGTTTTAGAATCCCGTGGCTAGAGATTCGTAAACCAAGGTCAAAGCACAGAAGTCCACCGACAAGGTGTCCTTAGTGTCTCAGGTCCGAAGACCATCCACGCTACTGCGACAATAGAATCAAGCTGGTTGACAGTGAGGTACAATACCATCCAGCGATTTAGTCGGATCAGTTCAGTGAACTCATTCTCCAATGAGCACCTACAGATTCGCCTTAGTGTCTCCACACAAGTGACTTATGAGATCAGTCACCCTCATCATATGAGCAAGAGTAATTTGTACTAGTCTAACTGGATATCCGATGTCCTTCTTGGATATCCTCCGACATGGAACGATTAAGAATATGTGTGTTTAAGTGATCAGTATCATTAGTATGATCTCATCATAATCTGATCACTATAGTACATATTCATGGACTTCATTATGAAACGATAATTAATGTGATTTACATATATTGAATATTATGCCATTATATTAATAAATGAACGAGATTTATATAGTCAAATTGGCTTGTAGGCCACCTAAAACTAATAATCTCCCACTTGGACTAAAGCCAATCACTTTTATACAATAAGCCTATAGACTATAGGTGACGCTCAAACACAATTTGAGCCAACGGCTTTGTCAGTGGATTTGCTACATTATCGATGGATGGAACTCTTTCCACTACTACATCTCCTCTGGATATGATCTCTCTGATAAGATGAAAGCGCCTTAGAATATGCTTCGATTTATGATGAGATCGCGGCTCTTTCGCTTGCGCAATCGCTCCATTGTTGTCGCACAACAGCGGAACTGGTTCAGAGATACTGGGAACTACGCCGAGGTCGGTGATGAATTTCTTCAACCACACTACTTCCTTGGCGACTTCAGCTGTAGTGATGTACTCAAGTTCAGTCATCGAATCTGCAGTGGTTACTTGCTTAGAACTCTTCCAGCACACTGCGCCTTCATTCAAAGTAAACACGAATCCAGATGTAGACTTGTTATCATTTAAATCTGACTGGAAACTCGAGTCAGAAAAGCCTCGCAGTTTCAACTCACCTCCTCCATAGACAAGAAACATATCCTTAGTTCTTCTAAAGTACTTAAGGATACATTTCACTGCCTTCCAATGCTCTTCGCCTGGATCAACCTGAAATCTGCTCGTAACACTTAGAGTAAATGCGACATCAGGCCGTGTACATAGCATGGCATACATAATAGATCCTATGGCAGAGGCATAAGGTATTCTATCCATGAATGCCCTCTCATTAGGAGTCTTAGCATACTGCTCCTTTGCGAGATTAATTCCATGTCTCATCGGTATGAGACCTCTTTTGGAATTTTTCATGCCAAACCTTTTGACTACGGTATCTATGTACAAGGATTGGGTCATTCCAAGCATCCTCTTTGATCTATCTCTATAGATCTGTATTCCCAATACGTAGGATGTTTCTCCTAAATCCTTTATGGAGAAGTTTCTTGACAGCCAGATCTTTACTGATGACATCATAGCTACATCGTTCCCAATGAGTAGTATGTCATCTACGTAAAGAACTAAGAAGGTGACTGCACTCCCACTGGTCTTCTTGTACACACAAGGTTCATCTTCATTCTTAATGAAGTTATAAGACTTCACAGCCTCGTCAAATCTTATGTTCCAGCTCCGAGAAGCTCGCTTCGGTCCATAAATGGACCTATGAAGCTTGCACACTTTATTTAGAGATTCCTTGGATGTGAAACCTTATGGTTGTATCATATACACTTCTTCCTCAAGGTTACCGTTGAGGAAGGCAGTCTTCACATTTATCTATCAGATATCATAATCAAAGTGTGCAGCAATGGCGAGTAGAACTCTGATCGACTTTATCATGGCAACTAGTGAGAAAGTCTCGTCATAGTCAATTCCTTGCCTTTGACGATATCCCTTTGCCACCAACCTTGCCTTATAAGTGTCGATCCATCTATCAACACCGATCTTTCTCTTTAAAGATCCACTTGCTACCGATAGGTACAATACCCTCGGGCAAGTCCTCCAAACTTGGTTGGTGTACATGGACTAGATTTCTGAGTTCATGGCTTCTCACCATTTCCTGGCTTCTGGGCCTTCTATGGCCTCCTGGTAGGTTTTAGGATCATCATCCTCATTATATTCTACCTTAGACTCACCTTTAGTAATATGTCCCACATATCGTTTGGGTAGTCTAGGTAATCTACTAGATCTACGAGGCTCATGTGTGTGTACCTGAACAGATTCAAGAACTGATATCTCATCTGATGATAATGCAGCTGTTTGGAGATTTGGAACCTCTTTCAATGCTATTTTACTCCCATTGTTCTCCTGGAGAAGGTATTCCTCTTTCAGGAAGACAGCTTTCCTGGCGACAAACACATTTTATAAACCAGGATGGTGAAAATAGTATCCAAAGGCTTACTTTGGATATCCCACAAACCTATATTTATCAGTTTGTGATTCCAACTTGTCTGGATCATGTCTCTTTACATGACCAGGGCAACTCCAGACTTTAACATGTTTAAATTCTGGTTTCATGCCTTTCCATATCTCATATGGAATAGAGGCCATACACTTGCTGGGTACTCTGTTCAGTAGGTATGCTGCTGACTCTAGAGCATACCACAGGAGCATACCCCCAGAGGGACACTAGTAATCCCGAAAAGCTCATCATGGATCGTAGCATGTCCAACAAGGTGCGATTCCTTCTTTCTGATACACCATTCATTTGTAGTGTATATGGAGGGGTTAGCTGAGAAAGGATACCATTATCCTTTAAGAATTGTGTGAAATTAGTACTCAAGTATTCTCCTCCTCGATCTGATCGAAGAGCTTTAATACTCTTTCCTAGCTGCTTCTCTACATTATTCTTGAACTCCTTAAACTTCTCAAATGCTTCCGACTTTTACTTCATTAAGTACACATAGCCGAATCTTGAGAAGTCATCGGTGAACGTGATGAAGTATGAGAAGCCACCTTTGGTTTGGGTGGACATGGGACCACATACATCCGAATGTATTAGTTCCAGAATGTCCTTGGCACGTTCTCCATGTCCAGTAAACGGAGATTTTGCCATCTTTCCCATAAGGTAGGATTCACATGTCGCAAACGATTCGTAATCGAATGCTGTTAAATAACCATGCTTGTGCAACCTTTGCAACCTGCTTTCACCAATATGCCCAAGTCTACAATGCCACATGTAGGCTTGGTTCACACAATTCTTGCTCTTCTTAAGAGCATTATCAATTTGAAGATTGTAATAAGAAACATCTAAGAGATATAGATCGTTCACCAAAGATGCCGAAGCTATTGATTTATTACCATAATAAATCGAACAACTTATATTGACAATAGTCAACCTATATCCTATCTTGTCCAAACAAGATATTGATATAATGTTCGTTATTATGCTAGGAACATAATAACAATCTTCTAATAGTAAGGCGTCTCCTGATGGAAGCCTGAGGTTTGCTGTCCCAACAGCAATCATCGCAACTTTTGCGTCGTTTCCTAGCCTCAATTCCACCTCGCCTTATCTCAGCTTGTGCTTACTTGCTAGCATCTGCGCATCATGATAGATATGAGAAGCACATCCGGTATCCAATACCCAAGATGTGGAATCTCTTACGGACAAGTTGATATCTTTCTTATATATATCTGAAGCTTCATATAGCTTCACCCTTCAATGAGCTTTATCGTTAAGGAACTCTTTGCAGTTCCTCTTCCAGTGACCATACTACTTATTGTAGAAGCAGTCACCCTTTACTACTCTTTTGCCTTTGTCCTTCGATCTTTATCGTTAGCTATCATCTCTGCTTCAGGGGCATCCAATGCCAATTCAACATGAGAATCAGCTCAAGGGACAAAGACAATGTGCTCAGATATGAAGACATTCTTCAAGTTTCTGAACCAATCCGAGTAGATCAGGTAAGTCAAAAGGGCATCAAGTATGTCGCGGAGTGGGTTATTCGACGACATAATGCCCTACAGGAGATAAGTAAAATCTATTTAGCAGATGTTCAATTATTAAAATAAAACAAGACATGGTCTTTTGTTCAAGTTTTAACTCCCACTAATTTTCGACGGACTATATAACCCTCAGTTATACAGAACGGGAGACGCCGACAGTCTCTTAGTAGGGATCAAAATCTTAACGACTTGCAGTACAACCTTGTGGATAGCACAACAAATTGTAATACAATCAAAGAGCACCCAACTCATGAGACTTGCAACTCCTTGCAATATTTGATCATAGCTTCGGTTTCCAGAGATTTAATGGCCTTGTGGATAGCACAACAAACCACTAATTCTGGTCTAAACTAACTATCGTTACGCGACGAGCATAGATTTGCATGCAGCCCTTGTGGATAGCATAACAAAGCTACATGGTTCCTCTACCCCGATCATATAGGCATCTAATGCCATAGCTATAGTTTCTCCTCCTAATTAAACATGCCTTTTGGATAGCACAACAAACCTGTCCAAAGTTATTCGAATCCTATGACTATAACGATGGTCGACCACGCAGTAAGTTCTTAACTACTCGCATTACGGCTTAGAGTTTATCTGAGGGTATTTAGATAACTTTTATCTTGGTCTCTCCTAGGTGATATTATATAAGCATATCATATATATTTACTAAATACTATACCTGCTTTGATTCATAATCAAACATTAAAAACAATGCATCACATACATGTCTAGTGTGGCCATAGATAGCACAGTGAGTTTGACTAGAGCCAACAGTCAAACGCACACACAATCTAACATAACAATTATATCAGATAATCCTGCAAACAAAAAGGCAAAAGATCTCCATCATATCGCCTTCTTGATTGCAGCAATGGATCATCCTCGCTCCTTCCTCGGTTGCTTCGATCAGATTGCAATAATTCTAGAATTACATGTAAATAGAAGAGGGCCTCATGGGAAGTACAAGAAAGAGGGAGGTAGAAGTACATCGGAGTTCGAGAGAGGGGGAGGTACGCAGACCTCTATTTATTAACAATTAATAAATAACCAACATACATCAACGATCCACATAATCCATTCATCACATGAATAATTTAATAAGTACATATCCATGACCACGGTGTGTTTTAAACATCCCACACATGATTCAGCGCATCACATGGCTAAAATAAAAGAGTTTTCAAAATAAATAATTTTGGCTTTCAAAAAGCTGGGATCCATTCAAAATTGGTATTTGAATTTCGAAAACTCATTTATTAACTTAAGCATGCAATTAAATCAAATTTAAAAAAATATTAAAACACACATCACATGTGCATACACTCCAAACTAATAATTTATAGATTATTCCATGCAAATTAGAACAATTCTAATAATCTAACACTTACATTAAAATCCCATTAATAATCTAACAATTAGACTATTAATAACTAATCTAACTGTTAGACTAGTTAATTAATTAATGTTAATCATTAGTTTAACTCTTAGACTAATAATTAACAAATTAACAGTTAACTACTAATCTAACTCTTAGATTAGTAGATAAATATTAATGATTAATTTAACACTTAAATCAATAATTAATAACATCTAATTAAACCATAATATTAGTTAATTAAAATTAATCATCAATTTAACAATTAAACTAACAACTAATTCTAATTAACTAATAATTACTAATTTAACATTTAAATTAGTCTATTAAAATTAATTATTAATTTAACATTTAAATAAATAACCAATTTCAATCAATTAACAACTACTTGTTATTATAAAGATTCTAAAATCATTATTGCCCAAATAAATTAAAATTGAATAATAAGTTTAATAATAAAACAATTTTAAATTAAACTTAAAATCTAATTTAATACATGATTTAAATGGGCAATAGGTTTAATTAGAACAATGGGGTTTATAGGGGTTTTATTAAGGAGAAATAAAAACCAAATTGGCTCAGCCAAAATGGCACCTGGCTTGAGCCTGGTGCGAGCCCTGGCTCGGCCACGGGCCCGGACCGGGGTGCCCTGGGCTGAGCCAGGGTCGCCAACTTGCATGGCTGGCTCAGGCCCAGTCCAACTGGGCCGGCCCGGTCCAACCGGGCTCGGGCGGAGCGGCCTTCCTCCTTGGACAGGCTCCCCCCCCCACTCGACAGCCAGCATCTACAGAAACCCTAGGGTTTGCAGTGCCGGCGATGGAGGGGCTTTGTTGGGTGCCGGCGGCGGTGCCCCTCCGGCGCCTGACCTTGGCCGGCGGCATCTGGCCCCGCCGGCGACCCCTCCAGCACCGGCGGGATCCTCGGAGAAGCCCAAAATAGGCCGGCCAAGCCCCCTTTTCACTTCAAAAACTGGTTTTTGAATGACGAATAAAAGAGAGTCTCTTTGGCATCACCTAATGGCCTATCTTGCCCTGATCTTGAAACCCACAGAGATCGTTTAGACTCTAGGATCTTCAAGGATGATCCAATCATCCCTCAAGGCCACCTAGATCTTTAAAACGGCGCCGGCAAGAACTATGTTCTTCATCACATGAAGAACTCCGAAAAAATGCCAGAAAAATTCGAAAAATTGCAGAAATCATAATTATTCAATAAATTTGTGTTCATCTCATGAACACGAATCCAACAAAAAGATCGAATCTTTTATTGGAATAATACACAGAAAAAAATTAATTTCGGAACCCGAAACGGGACGAGAAATAGTGGAACCTGGCTCTGATACCACTGTTGGGTTCTCGGGTTTCTCCGGATTGCTCACGCGGAGGAATAAATAAAATAAAACAGCGATCTATTTTTCCTGTTTCGAATAAATAAAACTGATAATCATATTATCAAGGTCTTACCGTGTGCGGATTCGAATCCGCAACCGTTCGGTTCCGTCAGTGCGACACCGCAAGCCGCGCAAGCGCCCGACCTCTAGAGAAGTCCACACGATCCTTCTTGTGATGGACATCCTCACGTTCCTCGTTCTTCGCTGCCCACGAAACCTCCGCCGGTCGCCGCAACGATCGCCGCAACGCGTGGACGATTTCCCGTTGAACGAGAGTCGGAGAAGCGGCGGAGCAAATCTGGATTTGTCAGGGACGCCAGAGAGAGAGAGAGAAACAAAGGAGGGGCGGCTAGGGTTAGCAGCAGCTTGGCCTACTCAGCCCGTTCGTTATATTTTATACTAATCACCCGGTTTTTCATAAAAACCCCCGGTTTATATAAAGCCCACTTATTTATCCATCGCCTTGAGAATCATTTGTGTGTGACCCTCTAGCCCCAATTACCAATCCGGTTAATAGCCCAATAAGCCCAGTGACTCCTCACTGGCTTTATTAATCAATTAATAACTCTTTATTAATTAATCAATCGAATTGATGTCGCACATCAAATTCGACTGGGCCTCCGATCACGTTGGGTGCCAAGCAACACCGCGTGAACCCGAAAGGTATCGCGGTTAAGCAACCCACTCTTGGAACCTTTCCGCCGACAGTTACCGCGTGGATATAATCTTTCATTTGTACAATGCTCTCGAGTCAACTCAGGGTATGGCGTGCTGTCAAACCCTAACCGGTCGACTCACTTGGATTGGATACCACTGATGAATATCGGAAAACTCCTTTCCCGATATTATCGTCCGCCCTGGCCAGGGACTGCCGCGCATCCTTCCTAGAGCATTCTCTCTCTAAGTACCGAGAGCGAATGATTCCTTATTGACACACAATTCCCTTCGACAGTATTCCGCTGTACCCAATCCTTGGCATTTTAGAATCCCGTGGCTAGAGATTCGTAAACCAAGGTTAAAGCACAGAAGTCCACCGACAAGGTGTCCTTGGTGTCTCAGGTCCGATGAGCATCCACACTACTGCGACAATAGAATCAAGCTGGTTGACAGTAAGGTACAATACCATCCAGTGATTCAGTCGGATCAGTTCAGTGAACTCATTCTCCAATGAGCACCTATAGATTCGCCTTAGTGTCTCCACACAAGTGATTTATGAGATCAGTCACCCTCATCATATGAGCAGGAGTAATCTGTACTAGTCTAACTGGATATCCGATGTACTTCTCAGATATCCTCCGACTAGGAATGATTAAGAATATGTGTGTTTAAGTGATCAGTCTCATTAGTATGATCTCATCATAATCTGATCACTATAGCACATATTCACAGACTTCATTATGAAACGATAATTAATGCAATTTACACATAATGAATAATATACCATTATATTAATAAATGAACGAGATTTACATAGTCAGATTGACTTGTAGGCCACCTACAACTAACAGTTGAATGACGGGCCCTTTAACTAAATGAGTGAACAAGGTCCAAGTCAAGGGGTCCCGATTTTCTTTGCAAGAGGTAACCATTGTTTTCCATCACTTCTGACCATCTTCACCTTCCTGTTGTTCCATAATATTATGCCTCACTTTCTCCGGCCTGTAGCCTAGGCCGCTGCCAGATATCCTTCTCTCATCTATCACTGGTTTAATTCTTCCTTGCAGTCGGGTACCCAGACCTTTTCCAGGTTGATATCCCACTTTCAGCATGATGTTCCAGCCTGGGGTATTCATGAACTTCTTCTCTTTACGGCATTGATCGGGTAAGATGTAGGTATAGTATGCTCAAAGGGATCTGCCAAAAGGGTATAGGTTTGTCATAAGGAGATAGCTGGCTTCCGAGGGGCTGGATTGGGACTTATATTCAGCAAGTGGGTTGCAGCAAGGATGGGCATACTAGTGACTTTGATGATATGTCCTTTGTGAGAGAACTTAAGGCATTGGTGGTTTGTTGATGGCATTGCCTCAAGTGACTTGATGTAAGCACGACCGAGTATGCCTTTCAATGAACGGTCGATCTCGAGAATGTGAAATTCGACTTCAGCATGGCAAGCAGGGCCTAACTCTACCTTCAAAGAAACCATACCTAGAGGGGAACGGGTAGAGTATCATAGGCTGTAACAGAAATGGGAGAAGGCAACCATTTTTCTTTCGGGACTCCACAGAGCTCTAGAGTTCTTGGTGGCAACACATTGATAGATGCCCCTGTATCTACAAAACATGTATCCACAACCTTTCTACATATGTTGACAGTTATGCTTAATGCCATGCTCCTTGCTACTAGCAATACTAGTTTAGAAGTATGAAAGGATATGGAGGGTTGATCCCCCTGTGGTACCAACAATGCGGTGATCTTTTCCACTGGCACGTCTTCGCTGACCATTACCCATTGTAGGTATTCCATGAGGGCTTTTTGATGGACCTTCGATCTCTTGATCAGCTCTAATATGGAAATGTGTGCCAGTGTCCTATCCAGCTGCTTCAACAAATAACAAATCATAGTGAGTACCAGGTGTACTCTCTTCATTCTGGACTTCTTCTATTGGCTATAACGGGCCATCTCGCACCGTAGATTGGGGAAACACTTTGTTGAATATTCGGCCACATCGCAGCGTATGTTCTTCAATAGCGGAAGCTCCAGGCGTTATCTTAAGCACTGCCGTGTTGAGGAGTGGTTTGGAAGGTGTAATGGCTTGGTAAGGGGATGTTGGTGGAGGTAAGGCAACTCGGATGAGTGGTTTGGACGGTTGTGGGTAAGCAGGGGATAGTGATGGGTTATTTGGTGGAGGTGTTGTGCGGATGAGTAGTTTAGAGGGTTGTATTATATCGGGGTGAGTGGTTGTTGTAGGTGATGTAGGAAATGGTATATGGAGTAATTGTTTGGATGGCATGAGGGATGTATAATTGGTTTGCGGAGGGTTGCTTAGTGAGGATGTGGTGGTGGAGGGTGGAATGGGTTTAATCGTGATAGATTGTGGTTTGGGTATGCGGAGAATGCGGCGAGGCGGTTGCTCGGCAGTGCTTGACATATGACTTGCTGAATAGATAAAGGACGAATCCTCTACTTTCCATTGTTGCCCTCTACTAGCCTCAGACTAGCTACCTGCCAAAATGGGGGCAAGGTGGCTATGTACTTGTTCATTTCTTCCCAATCAATCCCTCCTTGATCATTGAGGTTATGAATGTAATCCCGAAAGTGAAAGCAAGCATCTACTGTGTGTCCCGGTTTACGATGGAACACACAATAACGGGACATGTCAACATTTGGTGGCCAAATGGCTCTTTCCTTTGGCAGCACTAAGGCATTGACCGCCATGAGGGCATTGAATATATCTGCGAGGGATTCTGGTAATTATGGGTATACTGACCTTATGGGGCCAGGAGGTTTCCTCTGCTGTGTATAGTCATTAGGAGGAAGAACATGAGTGTAATTCAGCTGTTGTCGATGTGGATTGTATACTTGTTGGTGGGAATGTTGCAGTGCCAACTGAAGCTGCGGGGTAGAAGGCCTGTAACCCTGTTGGTTTTGAGGCCTGGGTGACTGATATTGTTGCTGATTCCTCATAAACTGGGGTTGACTATTATTCATTATACTGACCTGTTCATGAGACAGTGTACCCTCAGTAGTTGGACCTATAGAGGAATAATTGGGGATGATAGACTTCCTAGGTGGAGGTCTGTTGGGTCGATGAGGATCGAAGACACTAGCAAAGGTGGAGTCTTTGAACGCATTCTGAGCATAACGTGCTCTTTCATACAGATCTGCCATAGTAGTCAAGTTATTCAATGTCAGTACTAGCTTGTACTGTGGTGTGGCATTGGCAACCATCATCTTTACCAGTTCTTGCTCGGACAAATGATCTATTATCTTTTCAGCCATCCCTCGCCAACTGTCGACGAACACTATGAAGTCTTCATCCGACTTCATCTTCTCATTGAACAAGTCAGTGATGGACAAGGTTGGTGCCACCCTGTCTTTATATCTTTACAGGAACCTCTTCGACACCATGTTGAAGTTCTCTACCTTACTTGAATCTAAAGAGAAGAACCACTCCAAGGTTGATCCCTCCAATGATCTTCTGAAGAGGAATGCCAGTGCCTTTTTATCATTTTGCCAAAACGACGATTCATACAAGAATTCTTTGATGTGAAGGAAAGGATTGCCTGTGCTATTGTACTTTCTGTAGACTGGCATTTCAGAAGGTAAAAGATGGAATACTGGCAAATCAGGGAGAGAGAATTCAGGAGCGGCCTTGTTGTCCATATTCTTTTCAAGATTCTTAAACCGCTCGTCCATCTGCGACAACTTGTTAAGTAGGAGTTGAGTGGTGGAATCTGTTGGTGGAGGTGGTGGTTGTTGAAAAGACTGCCTCCGTGAATAAGCAGAGATGCGAGGACAATGAGGTTGTGAACTAGTAGCGTTTCCACCGTGCCCGAAGGCATTCTGATAAATTGGGATTTGCGGCCTAACAGGATGCCGTGACCCAGACTATTGAGGACTTCTATGCCGCGGGGTGGAAACATGAAGACCTTCCATGGCCTAGATGGGGGCTTGAAAAGTAGAAGGGTGAACCAGGGGGTTGGCTTGAAAGGATGCAGAGGAGCTTTCCTTTTAAGATGGATTGGATGGCGTCAAATTGACGTGGATCCACATGATTAGACGGGGCTGCCATGAGGATAGCAAGATCAGAAGGATGATTGGCAGAGGGCCCAGTTTGGTCTTGGGCTCTTTCAACGGTAGGATTGGAGATGACGTGAACACGTGAATGATCGCCCAAATCCGGGTGATATTGACCATAGATTGAATGATCATGAAACTGAGGGACATGAGCATCTCCCTCATGAACAGTATGGAATTGATTGGGATAATCAGAAAGATAGGCGTCCCTTTCATCCTCATAATAAGATGTACCATAAACTTGAGGGGCATAAGCATCTCCCTCGTATTCGACTAGATCTTCTTGTTCAAAGGCAACCACGCCGACAGTTCTACCTGAACGTAGCATCATTGTGTTGAGCTGACAATTATTGCAATCAAGTTTGCACAGATTAACAACTAAGTAGATGCTTACGTTGTTTTGAGAGTTATTTGTTGGGTTAATTGAACTTTTAAATTCAAATTCTCTGAATGGGTAGGATCCTAGTTTCAATTCAATTTCCACCGTTATGCTCTACGGCTTCACTTACAACGATATGAACAACTACCCGGGACTTCAAATGGTACAACTGGCCCGATGAACAAAGAAGAATTCCTTGCTTTTGGGGACTTACGGAGGTCTTAACACCAACCACTCTAGTCTGACCGAGGGACCGACCCAGTCAGAGAGAGGTGAGGATGCTAAGAGAGGTGTTCCTAGAGGAGGGGGGTGAGCCCCGATGCAAATGACCTGTGGCCAGGATGGCCTCTAATGTAAGATAAATAAATATAGGTAGCAAAAAGATCAATGATCCGAGTGCTAATGACCAACAGGGATGAGAGCTTGAATCACGTCGCTGTTCACAGACGCTATTCAAGATAGTAATCCTTCCTGTTCACAGCAGCTCGGGCAGCAGGGGAGATAAAAGGGTGATAAATCGTGTCTTAGAAGGGCGACGCGCTTAACAAAATGCGTCGCTCTAGAAAGACGCGCTTTAGTTCCCGAAAGCAACAAATAGGTATCAAAATTAGGGATAATCCCCTCTCCAAATAACAAGATGACTAAGAGATCAACTATTCATGCGATGACAGTTTGAACATATAGACTAATCATGCAACATCATGGATATCAATCCGAACATAACACACTTTCCAATACCACTTCTCAAGGCAATCAAGGGAGGGCAAAATTTTGCCACAAGGAGGTGTGCACGAGGTACACGTGGGGATAAAAATCAAACCACCAACCAACAAACCATCAAACGTACCCGAGGGACACAAGCGGTGCACCGAGAGTGCCCAATGAGAATAACAAGAGTAAAAATAAAAGGAAACGGCAAGACAAGTCCCACCGTGATCGCCATAAAGCTGTAGTACTAAAAAAGAGTGTATGTTCATCATGCTATCATATGTTTACTATGATTAACAATACGAAAAGAATTGTGATTGTCATAAACTGAGAGTTTCAAAGAAAAAATGATCGCTTACTAACCTTGCAAATTGGGAGAATATGGGGTCCTTTTGTTCTTCTCTTTCGGCCGGCCGAAAGAAAAGTGCCTTCTCTTCCATTACTCTTGTTCTTCTTTTGTACTTTTTTGGTTTTCTTTTAAACCCCTAAAGGATGTGTAGGTTTGGAAATTAAGAAGTGAGTGTGTGTGATGAGTTGATGCAATGAAGAAATCATATGAAAAAGAAACTAGAAAGGAAACTAAAGAAACGAAGAATAGGATGGTTGGTTTGGCCCCTTGAAAGCCTTGATCTTCTTGAGTTTCAGTGAAGGAAAATGATGAAGAAATGAGAATCCTTCTTGCTATCCACGTTTCCTTCTTGTGAACCTTCAAACACCTTGTAGAAAGCTCCAAATTCACCAATTGCCAACCAACTGCCAACTGTCCACCTCCAACCTTTTTCAAAGGTCAATGTCCATATATGTTTATAAGAAGTAACATTAGGATATTTGGCCTTCAAAGGGACTCTTCCTCAGCTCGGACTTACCCTGGGCAATCATGAAGGGCATTGGAAACTCTTTCATCCTTTGGAGCCAGGCTATCTCGGCCAAATCTTGCTTATAAGGAAACTGTTAAAACGCGTCGTTCAAGAGGGACGCCTTTTAGTTCATTAATGTGGCCAAAATATAAATAAATCCGAAAAGGGAAACCGAAAACAATTAGTAAACATAAAAGGCGTCGTGTATACACGACGTGCTTTAGATAATTTAGGAAATTAACTAGAATTAGAAATAGTAAACCTAGGCGGATTAGGACTCAAACGGCATCGTGTAATGGGGACGCTATTCAGTTAAATCCTCTTAAATTTACTAATTTTAATTCCGAATTGATTTCTGCCAAGAATCCAAATGGCGTCATGTATGCGCAACGTGATTCAACAAATTTCAAGAAAATCCATAAAAACTAATTAATAATTAAACATCAGACCATTCTGGGGCATTACATGAACTTACTCAATATGATGTCAAAATTAACGTATCTACGGTTAATTTTCTGTTCTGGCTTAGCCCCTTGCCGAGTTGAGTAACTAGTTACTTGATCCTATCCTCGGTAGAAGGGTCAAAGGCAAAACCTTTATTTAATGAAGGCGAATAAACATGATTAAAGACAGTAATTAAAGTGCAACATACAAATATGCAAATGCTCATTGAAAATTAAAACATACAACACTCATGATCCAGCAGACAAATGCTAACTGAAATATTTTTGTTTTGCAATTGCAATTTTTGAAGTATCAATTTTTTTGTGGTTTTGCCATATTCAATTCAAAAAAAATAAAAATGGTTTTGGAATATTCAATTTTTTTTTGTTTTGAAATATTCAATTTTTTTTGGGTTTTGAAACATTCTTTTTTTTTTGTGGTTTTGAGATATTCAATTTTTTGTGATTTTGAGATATGCAATTTTTTTGTGGTTTTGAGATATTCATTTTTTTTTTGTGATTTTGAGATATGACATCAACTAAATAAACTAAGGACCAGCATGGTATTCTAATTTTTTTCTTTTGGGTTGAATGAAAGGAACGTTAGGATTCGTAATAGGGGACCGACCCACTCAGCACTTTAAAGAGGCGGTCACTTAAAAAGGGATAACTGTGAACATTAAATGCCACAAAGGTGTCAAAAAGAGCTAAAGGAAGGCAGGTGGCAAAAAGTACGTCCCTCCCGTCGGGCAAATCAAATGCCTTCTGGCATTCTGGCGACCATGTAATGTTCCCTCTTTTGTTAAGAGGGTTCTCCCTTACCCTCAACAGCTTGAAGAAAGGGAAGTAGCGCTCGGCCACCCTGGAAAGGAACCTGTTCAATGCCGCTAGCCTTCGTGTAATCCTTTGGACATCGTTGAGGTGGGTCGGCTGATGCATGAAGAGGATGGCAGAAATTTTATCTGGATTGACATCAATTCCTCTCTAGGTGACTATGAAGCCTAGGAACTTCCTAGTCGTAACCCCAAAAGCACACTTGACGAGGTTCAGGTTCATATTATACCTTCTAAGAGTGTCGAAGGTTTCCATGAGGTCTTCTAAGTGGTTGGCTGCTTTAATAGACTTCACCAACATATCATCCACATAGACTTCCATGTTGCATCCGATCAGCCGATCAAACATCTGATTGACTAGCCTTGGATATGTTACCCCTGCATTCTTCAACCCAAAGGGCCTTTGGGTGTAGCAGTATAGCCACGCCTTTCTGACAAAGGCAATGTGCTCTTCATCAGCTTTGTTCATCTGTCTTTGGTGATAGCCGAAAAAGGTGTCGAGGAAGCTCAGCCGCTCGTGACCGGCGGTCGTGTCGATCAACTGGTCGACATTCTGTATTGAGAAGCAGTCCTTCGGGGTGGCTTTTTTGAGGTCGGTGAAGTCTATGCATATACACCACTTGCTGCTTGCTTTTTTCACCAAAACTATGTTGGCGACCCAAGAAGGGTATTGGGCATGTCTGATCACACCCATCTCCAGTAGTTGATTTACTTGCTCTTTGACTATCCCCTACCAATCGGGAGCAAGATGCCTCTTCTCTGTTGTACAGGAGGATGACAGGGATCTAGATTAAGGGAGTGCACCACGATTTCGAGAGGTAGCCTAGGCAAAGGGGCCCTCTGTTAGTCTAAGGTGGCCTGCAAACTAATATGACTATGTAAATCTTGTTCATTTATTAATAAAATGGCATAATATTCATTATGTGTAATTCTTATTATTATCGTCTCACAATGAAGTCCGTGAATATGTGCGATATTGATCAGATTATGATGAGACCATACTAATGAAACTAATCACTTAAACACACATATTCTTAATAGTTCATAGGCGGAGGATATCCAAGAAGGACATCGGATATCCAGTTAGACTAGTATAGATTACTCCTACTCATACGATGAGAGTGACTGATCTCATAGTCACTTGTGTGGAGACACTAAGGCGAATATGTAGGTGCGCATTAGAGAATGAGTTCACTGAACTGATCTGACTGAATCACTGGATGGTATAGTACCTCACTGTCAACCAGCTTAATTCTATTGTCACAGTTGCGTGGATGGTCTTCGGACCTTAGACACCAAGGACACATTGTCTGTGGACTTCTGTGCTTTGACCTTGGTTTATGAATAATGTTGTTATTTATTTAAAATGGGATCTTAATTAATTATTAACAATTGTTGTTATTAATTATTAAGATAATATTATTAATCTTAATTAACAAGTGTTGTTAATTCATATTTAAGATTTGATCTTAAACTTATATTAACAAAAATTGTTATTTAATTATTAAGTAGTGACTTACACTTTAATTATCAAATGTTGTTAATTAATCTTAGTCAATTGATTAGATCTTTTTTATTTCTTAGCAATTGTTGTTATGAAATTAAGTATTTGATTAAGGGACACTTAATAAAAGTTATTAATTGTTTTATTAACTTTTAATAATAGTTATTAAAGAGTTAATTGTTTCTTGAGAATTAACCTTAATAAAAGTTATTGAGGATTAACTAAAGCTTACTAATAGTTATTAAGCTAATTATTATTCTCAAGGATCCCTTAATTAAATTTTGAAGATCTAATCTACTTAATAATTAATCTTTTAATAAAAGTTATTAAAAGGATTAAATTAAGTATAAGATGTTAGACTATTTTAATTAGAAATGTTCTAATTATTATTTCTTAATAATTGTTATTGAGAAATATGATTTAATTAAGGGGTTTTAACAAGGAGTCGTTAAGTGGTTAATAATTTGAGTTGGAAATTCCTTTATAAATGTTATTTAGGAATTTTTAATTCTATCTAAATGTTAGATTGTTTCGCATTAATAATTGTTATTAATGTGATTTAATATTAATCTAAGTGTTAGATTAATTAATTTAGAATTGTTCTAAATTTTGCATGGAATATTTTAGAATTTTAATTTTAGCTTTGTGTGCACATGTTGATGTGTTTAATGCTTTAAATTAGATTTATTGCATGTTAGAAAATAAGATTTTCGAAAATTCAAATTATCCAATTTTGATTGGTACCCAGGTTTTAAGAAAGCCAAAATTATTATATTTTCAAAAGTTTAGCCTTCATGTGTTGTGTTTTATCATGTGTGGATGGTTAAAATTTGTGGTTGTCATGGACATGCACTTAGTTAAATTTCATATCATGTGATGATGTGCGATTATGTGGATTGTTATGGAATGTGATGTACATTAAGTAAGTGTTAATTAATGAGGCCTGCGTGCCTCCCTCTCTCTCTCATTCCATTGTAATTCTATCTCCCTCTGTTATTGTACTTGGCCATAAGGCTTTATTTTACAATTAATTTGTATTTGAAAATGTTTCAAATTCTATTTTATATTTGTAATTGATCGCGTCGACCGAGGAGAGGCGAGGATGATCTACAAGTGCAACCAGGAAGGCAACAGGAGATGAGATCACCAGTGGCTATGTGTTTGCATGTTTAGATTATATAAATGTTATATAGTTTTGATGATTAATTGTTTGGCTCCAGTAAATTATTGTACTGTCCATGACCACATAATGAACATGTATGGATGATGCATGCTTTTAGTTATTGATTATGAATTGATTGCTAATATCTAGGTATAGTTAAATATATTCGATATATTTATAAACTATCACCTAGGATGAGACCAACTTAACATAAACAAAACCTTCAACATCAAGTCTAAGCTAGAGCGCGAGTCATTGAGAATGTACTGCGTGGCTCTCCATCAATATAGTTCTTAGAACTTGATTTAGTGATGACAGTTTCTACGTGTTTACCCGAGATCTGCCACCATCTGATGAAAGGACTATTAACTATGGCATTATGATGCCTTGAGATTGGAATAGAGGAACGGTGTAGCTATCCTCGCGTTTACCCGGGAGCTACATTTTTACTCTACTCTGTCACGTATTGATGGTAAAGCTTAGACCAGGTATAATGGTCTACTGTGTTTACCCGGGACCATTAAAGACATTGGAGCCGAAATAAGATCGGATATTGCAAGGAGTTGCAATTACCATGAGATGGTTGGTCTAAGATAATGGTATGATACTATGTGTTTACCCGAGGTCATACTATGATTCTTGGAGATTCTGATCCTCACTAGGAGACCGTCGGAGTCTTCCATTCTGTATACCTGAAGGTTATACAGTCCGTCAAAAAATAATGGGAAATAATTCAAGATAAAAGACCATAATTGAATTATAAGAACTATCTGCTTAAATTACGTTATTTTCTTCGATCACTAATATGTCGTCTATTTGAGATTTTGGCATGTTGGATGCCAATACTTCTCATACTCAGACTGACTAGAAAATTCTAAAGAATGTTTTTAGGGGAGAGTGAAAGTCACTATCCTAATCAGGTATCATGAATCCTTTTACTTGGATAGATCAAGGTAAAGAGGTACTCATGGTATGCCTTTCTGAAAGGCAATGATTGTCATGAAATCTCTTATTTGGATAGACCAAGATGAAGAAATATTCATGATATATTTTTAGGAAAGACAAGTGGTAAGATTTTAAACGGTCGAACCCACACCTGAGAAAGGATAAAGGAAAGTCAGCTGAGATAGAGAAGTAACAGTTCTCCCACTGCAACCAATATAAGGGTACTGGTAAAGGCAAAACGAATATGGAAGTTGAAAGAAGTTTCATATATTCTTATTATCGACTTTTGCATGTCTATTGGAGAATCAGCGTATCCAATATGAGATATTGGAAATGATTCTCAGAACTGCGATAGTGTGCAGACTTAAGCAACTAAAAGGAAATCGAGAAAATGCAAGTGTTGAGTTAGACTCAACTATTGTTCATGATATTTATGGGTTACCATTAGACAGTGAATCTTTGTATATCTATAGGAGTCAAATATGAAACTGAATAACTGTTATTTAGTTGCATATCAAGAAATGTAAAAGTGAATAACATTGATTGATAAGGAATAATAGTTGTTCGAATCAGTCAATGTACCACAGATTCTTGAAGTGACATTACATGTGATGAATGTCCACAAGTCTCCTATAGAAATGAACTGCGTGAATCCTGATTATCTATGGTATTGTACACAGGGTTGTACAATAAGAAATTATTGATGCTGATGCATATTGATGTAAACAGCTCAAAGGCCAAAGATAATCACTACTATTGACTTACCTTATGGTTTACTCTTGGAATGATTCGACTATATGTACTTAATGTAGTACAAGTCGAATACATCTGAGAGATTAAGGTATAAGATTAGTATGAAGTATTAGAATTTTTGATTTGATCAAAGAAACTAATACTTAGGTATATGATTCACATAAATTATTAAGAGGATAATTGTATCCTCGCTCGATTGATCATCATTGTGCATCATAGCAATATGATAGAATGAGGAATTGCACCTTATTAAGATATGGTGCAATACATATTAAGATTTGCCTAATTCTTATCCTTTTGAACATGAGTATGAACATTAGATGTCCATACTTTAAAGATGGTTCCAAATAAGTCAGTGTGTGTCCATATAAGATATGGAAACCAAATAATTCATATGAGATGTGAATTATGAACAAACTTGATTTAAAAGTCAGGTATTACCGTGGTGTGAATTTGTGAATGTCTAAAGAGTTTGGACATTATAATTATTGGACAGATGATAATGAAATAATTATCGTCCTGAAAGTTGTCTTCTGTGAAGAGGAATATGTCCTCAAAGAAGACAGTGGGAGCTGATAAAACTAGAAGATATTCTAAGTTCACAAGTTAACATAAGATTATTAGATAATCTTTAGTTGTTTGGAACCAGTCATAACACACATCAGAGAGCTTCATAGATTTTTGAGATTCTCTCAATGACTAGAAGGATATGTTTGACATATCTAATTTAGTAAGATGAGAGGAGCTCAAAATAGATTATGATCTAAAATCTATGATAATGATGCTCTCTGTCGTTACAACTTTGAGATTGAGTTTATTAGAATTCTACTTATCAATACTGTGCCTATCATTATAATGAGATGATGATGACATTTGGATATTAAAAGCGCTCTCTCAATGTGATTGAGGTAAAGATGTATATGATACACCTTGAAATCTTTTAGAATGTCCAGGAAGCAAGTTATGATTTCAAAATATTATTTTGAATCAAACTAAAACTTCCCAAAGTTGTAATAAGAGTCTTTGACTTAATTGTCAGATATTATGTGATCATTAAGAATGATCGTGGACTGTATGTGTTCAAAATAGACAGTGGGAGTACGATCGCTTTAGTAATGCTGTATGATAATAACATCAAAGTCATTAAGAATGATTTCGGTATGTTACTATCAGTGAAAGCATTATTGACCATATTTTCCTCCATAATAAGTTTAGTTATAATACGAATCTATTAAGATAGATCTTTGGGGATATTATATTGACCTGTATGTCAAGATGTTTGGCATAAATTTCATAACAAGTCTCAATAGTTGAGATATGGAATTTATTCTTTTAGAGAAAAGTTCCTTAAAGGATACAGGAGTGAAATGCATCATTAAACACTTGAGAAGTGCTAAGGATGCACTCACATATATGGAGAGGATGATTTGAAATTATGAGTTCACACTGACTCAAATTTCAAAACAAATAATAGATTCAACCTTCTAGTAGAAAGGAATGGATTGGAATGGTTCCAATCCAGAACTCGATATTAAGGTGACGACATAAATAAATGATACTGTTATTAGAACAGTATGGATGAAAAAGTTCATCTCTGAACTAGATGTAGTTCTAAAAGGTCTATGATACTATCCTATCGTTGTAGGACAACAGTGGGAGCAATAAATTATGTGATCGAGCCATGGTCTCTTCAGAAGTTGCAGAACATTCTGAGGTTCTTTCACAGGTTCAGAGACAAAGGATAAAGAGGAAATAACGTAATGGAAAATATTCCATCTACAGATAATTTAGCAGATCCCTGACCAAGTCTTAGTCACAGACTTTTTGTGAGCATCACCTAGATTTGATGGAGATCAAATGCGAAGGTGATTGGCTTGAGTCCAAGTGGGAGATTGATGGATATAGGTGTCCTCTAAGCCAATCATAAGGCACCTATTTCAATCTAGTTCACTAATAAATGGCATTAAATTCATTATGTAGATTGGCATATTTATATTTGCGCATAATGAAGTCCATGAATATATGCAATAGTCATCAGATTATGATGAGATCATAATAATGAGACTGATGACTTATAAACACATATTCTCAATTGTTCCTAGTCGTAGGATGTTTGAGAAGGACATCAAACATCCAGTTAGACTAGTACAGGTTATTCCAGCTCATATGATGAGGGTGATTGATTTCGTTAGTTACTAGTGTGGAGACACAATGGTAAACTTGTAGGTGCTCATTGGGGAATGAGTTCACTGAACTGATCCGACATGAATCTCCGAATGGTAATCTACCTGACTGTCAATCGGCTTGATTCATCGTCACAGTGGCGTGGTTGATCCTTGGACTTGAGACATCAAAGACACCTTGTCGGTGGACTTCTGGACTTTGGCTTTGACCTATGAATTCCTATCCACGGGATCTCTAATAGTCAAGGATCGGGTCCAGCGGAAGACCTTCGAAGGTGATTGTGTATTCAATATAGGATCGTTCGCTTGTAGACACGCTAATTTTGACGTCATTTCGAGTGAATTTCATATCATATAATAATGCCTCAGAATGGTCTGATAATTAATCACTGATTAATTTTTATTGATATTTTTAAGTGTCGGGTTTAACAGACATGTTTAAGTTAATCAATTAAATTGATTTTAGCTCAAATTTCAGTTAAAATATGAGGAATTCTAAAAGACGTCGACCCATGTGGACGCCATTTAGAGTTTATTCTTATTTTAACGTTTAAATTTGAATTTTAATCAATTGATTAATTAGCTAAAAGGCGTCTGTGAAGGCTGACGCGTTTTAGGTTTCCTAAGCTATTTTAACTTCTCTTCCGGATGTTTATCCTTATCTTAATTAGTTTAAAAGACGTCTACACATGTAGACGCGTTTTAGCTAATAAAGATAAAGATAAGTTTTCCCGGATATTTATCCTTATCTTAATTAATCTAAAAGGCGTCAGCCATGGTGGACGCGTTTTTAGATAATTACAGATAAAGATGAATTAATCAGTATTTATCTGTCAGTTAAGATGGATAAATCCTAGATTTTTCTATGTTAATCGCGAACGCAGAAAAAGCCTATAAATACCTTGCATCTCAAAGAGTAAAAAAAGAGAGTGTGAAGCGAAATCTTGAATTAATTGAGCGATAGCGAGTTGAAGATCGAAGCAACAACGTCGGAACGCCGGAGCGCTGCCATTTCCAGAAATCGGCGTCCCTTTCAAGATCTTCATCCTTTCAAGGCTTCAACCCATTGGGCATAAGTGTTTCAATTCTGCATTTTCATTCTACATCTTCATTAATCTACATTCTTCATAATCACTTCATGCAACACACACCACACCATCAATCTTTCAAAACCTATTTTATTTAAGGGGTTTCAAAGCCATTTAAACAAGTAAGTTTGCTGTTTAAACATGTTTATAATCATGATCAGTTTAGATATTGCTTCTATTTAAATTCTCATCATCACTGTTTCTTTATTTTCTTTCTCTGTCTCTGCTGCACTCAACAACAACAAGAGATCAAAAGGGGGAAATCAAGCACAACAGAAGGACTTCTGGACGATCCTCAACCTCAAACTCAACAGCAAGAACAAAAGAACAAAGAAAGGGCTCTCTTTCTTCAGCCGGCTGAAGGAGGGGAATCAAGGACTCGATATCTTCCGCGTTCAAACAGGTAGGCGATCAAAACTCTCTTTTGAAACTTTTAAGTCAAAAGTTTCTGGCGATCACTGCACTTTAGTTGCTGTTTTAATAGGTTAGTTTACACTAAACAACATAGATTTTTCATGTTAATCACACGAGCATTTTCAGCACCTACAGCTCTTTTGGCGATCACGGTGGGACTTGGTCTCGCCATCTTTTAGTTTCCTTTTGTTCTTGCTATCATCATATCGGGCACCCACGGTGCACCATTTGTGTCTCTCGACACGTCCTCACCAATTGGTGAGTGTTTTAGTTTAATTAATTTCCCTCGTGCACCACGTGCACACCCCAGTGGCAAGATCTTGCCCTCCCCTTGATTAGTTCAAAAAGCTGTTTTGTGGTAAAAATTATGTGTGATTGATAGATTTCCTAGTTGTTTAGTTAGTAAATCATCATGTTTAAAATCTGGAACTAAATTTTTTTTTGCATGAGTCGATTGTTTACTGCTTTTTACCCTGTTTGAGGAGGATTCAACCCAGAAAATCCTCCTGCAAAACTGTTTCTGCGAACTGAAAAGCGTCCAGGAGCACTGACGCGTTTCAAAACCACGTCAACCATCCCAGACGCCTTTCAGTCTTTACATCTTCTCTGCTGTTTGCATCTTTTTCTGCGAAAAAATTAAGTTCTGTGTTGAATAGCGGCGACTACCATCGACGCCATTCAGACAGTTTCTTAGTTATTTTTCAGATCTGTTTCTACGAAAGAATTAAGTTCTGTTTTGAATAGCGTCGACTATCGTCGACGCGATTCAGAAAGCTTCTTAATTATTTTTCAGTTTCCAGATTTCTGTGTTTTGAGTGCTAGCTACCCATTATTTATTAAGCATTAGAGGCCATCCAGGGCGCAGGACATACGCATTGAGGCGAAAACCCTCCTTTTCTTAGGAACACATTACTCGACGTCAGCAACTCTCTCTAATTGGGTTGGTCCCTTGATCAGACTAGAGAAGTTGACGTTGAGACCTCCATAAGTCCCCAAAATCAAGGTATTCCTCCTTGATCATCGGGCTGGTTGTACCAATTGAAGTCCCGGCTAGATTCCGAAAGCGTTGTGAGAGAAAGCCCTAGAGAATAACGGTGGAAACCAAACTGAAACTAGGATCCTTTCCCTGAGCGAAATTGTGGTTTAATCCAATTCAAATAACTCAACAAGGAACCCTAAAATCACGTTAAGCATCCACTTGTTTGATTAATATCTGTACAACTTGTTTGATTAAATCTTTGAAAAGGGAATCTAACATCATGGTGCTGCGATCAGGCAGGGACTTGAGTATGGCTCAAGACGCCATCATCAACTACGAGGGAGATGCTAATGCCCCTCACGATTCAGACTACAACTATGAGAACGGGAGAGATGCTGATGCCTCCCGTAATTCTGTCCCCATTCCGATTCGACATGATGGGAATGTCCGGACTCATCTTTTTCATCCACAGGATCGATATCCTGATCTTCCCCCGCATGAATATGCGATCCCTAATCCCGATCTAGAGGGGGACATGAATCAGAATGATCCCTCATCCTCCGATCCTGTGGATCTCGTCAATGCCCTGAGAGTTCTTGCCTCCCGACTGGACCCTCAGCAGTTCGAGGCCATCCAGTCTATCCTGAAGGGGAAGGCACCCGTGCAGCCTGCTGAGCCGAACCCTATGGCTCCCCCTATTGTTACTCAACAACCTCCTCTTCCTCCTCCTTATATCCATCAGGCCATGGAAGGCCTTCATCTCACTTCTCGGCCAGCTGGGCCGCAACTTTCATCATCTAGGCAACCGGCTAGACCGCAAACGCCTATTTATCAAAATGCCCTCGGGCATGGCGGAAGCTCTGCCGGACCTCCTCCTTATTGTCCTCCCTGTCCAACGTACTCTAGGCAGCAGGCCTATCAAGTACTTCCACCTCCTCCTCCTCCTCAGGCAGATCTGACCACGCAAGCGTTGCTGGCCAAGATGGAGCGCATGGATGAACAGTTCAACAACCTCCAGAAGATGATGGGGGTTAAAGCTGTGCCAGAGATCAGTTTACCGAGCCTGCCAGTATTCTATCTGCCACCCTCTGAGATGCCAGTGTACCGAAAGTATAACGGTACTGGTAACCCCTTCACACACCTGAAGGAGTTTATGTACGAATCATCTTTCTGGCAGAACGACAAGAGGTCGTTGGCCTTTTTGTTCAGGAGATCTCTAGAGGGACCAGCCCTCGAGTTGTTCTTTTCTCTGGAACCCTCCGAAATAGAGGATTATGGTATCGTTTCACGCAAATTTATCCAACGATACCAGGACAGAGTTGCACCCTCCTTGTCTATCACGGACCTCATTGCAGAAAAGATGAAACCTGATGAGGAGTTTGTCAGTTTTGCTGACAAGTGGCGGGGCCTGGCTGAAAATGTGAAAGATCACTTGTCCGAATCTGAACAAGTGAAAATGTTAATTTCTAACGCCACGCCCCAGTTCAAGCTAGTCCTCTCCTTGAACAATTTGACTAACATGGCAGAGCTCTATGAAAGAGCACGGTACTACCAAAATGCCTTCAAGGACGCTACGTTCTCTAGCGTCTTTGATCCTCACAGACCTAGCAGGCCTCCACCTCGGAAGCCTGCAGTGCCAAACTCTCCCAGCACAGGTCCGACTACTGAGGGCACGCTCTCTCACGAGCAAGTCAGTACCATGAATAATAATTCACCCCAGTTCGTGAGGAACCAGCAGCAGTACCAGAGGCCACCGCAGCCGAACCAACAGGGGTATAGGCAACAGCAGAACCCCCATTATCAACAGCAGTATCAGCGGCCCCAGCAGCCGAACCAGAACCAGCAACAGCTACAACAACAGCCGCAACGGCAACAACAGTACCAGCAGCCCCAACAGCAGCCATATCAGCAGCAACAGCAACAGCTACAGTACCAGCCGCGCGCACCGCCGGCGTACCATAATGTCCCTCCTCCTGGTGACTACAGCCAGCAGAGAAGACCTCCAGGCCCGAAAAGGGCAGAATACCCGGCCCTCCCAGAATCCTTGGCGGATATCTTCAGTGCTCTAATGGTAGCTAATGCCTTAATTTTGCCGAGGGAAAAGGCCGTCTGGCCTCAAAATGCCGATACGTCCAGGTATTGCTACTTCCATAGGCAACCTGGGCATACCATTGACACCTGCTTCCAGTTCAGAGATTATATTCATGATCTCAACGAGCAGGGCGGCATAGACTGGGAGGAGATGAAAAAGTACATATCAGCCCTGAAGGCGAGAAGACCACAGCAGCAGCAGCAGCAAGCAAGACCACCGGCACAAGCAGCAGCACCACCCAACATGGGCATAGTGCAGAATCCACTCCCGGAGCACCAGAACCAAAACCAAGTTGCTCCCATTTTGACGAACAGCCAGTCTGAGGCTGGTCGTGGGCAACAGTGGAGAATAGAGGACTCTTCCTCTCTTTGTTCAACGGGTCACGTTCCAAGTACCGCAGAGCGACCACCACGCCGCACCATCCACATACCTGTAGGTGCTGAAAAATTGCTCGTGTGATTAATGTGAAAAACTATGTTGTTTAGGGTAAATTAACCTATTAAAAAAATGCAACTAAGGTGCAGTGATCGCCAGAAACTTTTAACTAAAAAGCTTCAAAAGAGGTTTTGATCGCCTACTTGTTTGAATGCGGAAGAATGAGTCCTTGGTTCCCCTCCTTCAGCCGGCTGAAGAAAGAGAGCCCTTTCTTGTTCTTTTGTTCTTGCTGTTGAATGTTGAGGATCGTCCAGAAGTTCTCCTGGCTTCGTGCTTGATTTCCCCCTTTTGATTTCTTGTTGTTGTTGTTGAATGCAGTAGAAACAGAGAAACAGAAAAATAAAGGAGAAATACTGATGAGAATTTAAATAGAAGAAATATCAAAGCTAACCATGATTATAAACATGTTTAAACAGCAACTCACTTGTTTAAATGGCTTTGAAACCCCTTTAAAACAAATGGGTTTTGGAAGATTGATGATGTGGTGTGTGTTGCATGAAGTGAATATGAGAATGAAACTAATGAATGATGTAAAAAATGAAATTCAAATATGAAACACTTATGCCCAGTTGGAGAAGCTTTGAAAGGATGAAGATCTTGAAGAAGTATGCCAACTTCTGGAAATGGCAGCGCTCCGGCGTTCCGACGTGATTGCTCCGATCTTCAAATTGCTATAACGCTGTGGCTCAATAATTCTCTCTCTCTTTTTTTTTAACTCTTTGAGACGCAATGTATTTATAGGCATTTCTGCGTTCGCGATTAACATAGAAAAATCTCGGATTTATCTACCTTAATCGACAGATAAATACTGATTAATTCATCTTTATCTGTAATTATCTAAAACGCGTCCACCTTGAATGACGCCTTTCAGATTTAATTAAGATAAGGATAAATATCCGGGAAAACTCATCTTTATCTTTATTAGATAAAACACGTCCACATTAGTAGACGTCTTTTACCCTAATTAAGATAAGGATAAACATCCGGAAGAGAAGTTAAAATAGCTTAGGAAACTTAAAACGCGTCAGCCTTCACAGACGCCTTTTAGCTAATTAATCAACTGATTTAAAATTCAAATTTAAACGTTAAAATATGAATAAACTCTAAATGGCGTCCACACAGGTCGACGTCTTTTAGAATTTATGCATATTTTAACTGAAATTTAAGTTAAAATCAATTTGATTGATTAACTTAAACATGTCTGTTCGACCCGACACTCAAAAAAATCAATAAAAATTAATCAATGATTAAATATCAAACCATTCTGAGGCATTATTATATGATATGAAATTTACTCAAAATGACGTCAAAATTAGCGTGTCTACAGCTGCCTCACCTTGGCATCGTCTTTGCAAGGGAGTGAAATGAAATGGAATGTACTGAAAAGGTGATGCCAAGGTGTGATGAGACACGCTCTTAACATCACATGATTGGAGTTTTTCTCAAAATTATCAATGAAGATAGTTCAAAGAAATCAAAGGAATCAATCCTGTCTGGATGAGGTAGACAAGGAAATAAAATAAGGTCGATCAACCTCCTCGGAGTGGGAAGTACCCCAGGTCATAGACACTGTAGGTTTCATCATGGGGAGCGTTTGCCAGCCAATGTGGACGTGCTGCAGCCATGATGGATCATAAAAAGAAAACAAGAATATTGGATAAAGAATCCAAGAAAGGATATAATTCCAATGATATCTTCAAGCGAACCTCAAAGATAATCAAGATACTCAATTCAGAATGAAATATTTCATATCATGTTTGAAATTATTTAATTAATGGTCTGAAACTTAATCAACAATTAATCCTTATCACAATGATTTCAAAGTCCTACATGATGCATGCTGGGCTAAAAGAAAAATATAAAGTCAAATAAAATATAAATTAATCAAGGATAATATTGTTAAACTGTCATTAATGAGTCAAGATACCAATTCTTGTAATCCAGTGCTAAGCCGAAGCTCGTTTATCCACGCACCGTTTCACAAAAGTGGAACTATCGTCCTCACTAATTAACAATCCAACGGCCTATCCGTGTGATTAAGAATCCTCTGGAATTATCACTGTTTTTGTTGTAGGGGAACTCAAATTCCAGTTTCATCAAAACTACAAGGTCCTTGACATGATCTAATAAATATTTAATATATATAGTAATGCTGATGCAAAATAATTTCATGAAACGAATACAAGGATAGAAATAACCGTCTTTTTGGTCACAGTCAGGACTTCTTGACTCCCACAATAGGATCTTCTTAATGTTTTCAGCTTCCTTGAATTTTCTTGAATTTCTGCAATCAAAATTGTTAGTAATTTCAAACAAATATTCAATTTAAACATCAAAAACCACAGAATTTCGAATAAATAACAGAAGGATGAAACGCGTCATGTCGCGTAGACGCCATTCAATAGTGAAACGCGTCAGTTCTCCTCGACGCCTTTCACTCACAGAAACAGGTTTCTGGCTGTTCTCTATTCGTATTCTAATTCTTTCAATGCCTTATGTCCTGTATACAACTTGAACAAACATGTTAAGTATCTGTTTAGGCTTAGCCCCTTGCCTGGTTAAGTAACCGACTACTTGATCCTATCCTTGGTAGAAGGGTCAAGGGGCATAGCCTTTATTAACAAAGGTAATGAGAATAATCAAACTTAAGCAAAGTGCAACATACAAGCAGACAGATGCTTACTGAAAATAAAAGGATGAAACACACTAAATGCAACAAGCAGATGCTAACTGAAATATTTTTGTTGTTTTGAAATATTCATTTTTGTTTGGGGTTTTGGAATATATACTTTTTTTTTTGAATTTTGACATATGTATTTTTTTTGAATTTTTGATTTGTGTATTTTTTTGGATTTTTGACATACATTTTTTTTGGATTTTTGACATATGTATTTTTTTTGGAATTTTTGATTTGTGTATTTTTTTGGATTTTTGACATATATTTTTTTTTGGATTTTTGACATATGTATTTTTTTGGATTTTTTTTTTTTTTTTTTTTTGACTAAAAGATCAGCATGGTACTTGAATCAAATGATCATATTCATTTATTAACTTAATTCCCAAATTATTCTTTAACAACTTAACTTAAACCCATCGTGTTTGAACTTGTGTTTCCATTCGTGATCCCATTTGATGATTTGACCCTTAGTCAATCTATGCCATTCCTTAAGTTTGGAGTACACATCTTTAGAAAGAAAAGATGAATAAATTTAGAAAGCCCATGAGAAGGTTCCGGAGACTTAAAAAGATGTCCCTTTTCTACCCTAATATCCGTTGGGGTTCGGTCATTTCTTTACGGGGTATTTATCGACCTTGCGTTCCCTTTTATTTCATTTCATGGCCTTGATGTAACGTTTGTAGTGTAATGGCCTATTGATTTGACATTTGGCTTTTGCCTCTTGCTTTTCTTTTCTTCCTTTTTTTTTTTCTTTTCTTTGGGACGGATCTCCCCCATTTTTTTTATGACGGCCTCCTACTAAGATGGCGGGTATTCTTGGTAGTCTATTCTAAGCCTCGTTCCGACATCATGGGCCGAGTTTAAAACAGAATTTTGCTTCAAAAAGAATGATTTATACTTTACACTTTCGGTCAAGCTTTCGATATCCTTTAGGACTTGTCATCTCTTGTTACTCACGAATCAAACGTGTCAGTGTGTGCAGTAATGGGCTTAAAGTTAAGTTATCCAGACTGATAAGGAAATTCGAGTTTATAAACTTTCTGATTCCACTGGTCTTTGTACCATACTGATCGACTCTTTAACCTAAGGGTAGTATTTCTTAAGATGTAAACCATTCCAGGGATGTTTTAACTCTTCTCCTTCTGCATTAACAAGACGATAAGCATTACCAGGAAAAGCGTGCGATACAACATAAGGTCCTTCCCAGTTGGGTTGGAGCTTAGAACGCGGACCACCAGGTTTTATAAAAATTCTTTTGACAACCATTTCACCGACTTTGAACTTACGTTCAATGACTTTCTTTTGATAAAAACGTGCTAGTCTATTTTGATAGACTTTTGCATGATTAGCAGCTGACCATCTTTTCTCGTCTAAAAGTTCCAATTGAGCAAGGAGTGCTGAACGATGTTCATCAATGGAAAATTCCTTATTCAATTGTACTCTTAATGACGGTATAAGGATCTCATATGGAACTACCGCCTCCATTCCAAATGTTAAGGAATAAGGAGTTTGCCCAGTAGGCGTGCGGATTGAAGTTCGGTAGGCCCATAGAGCCTCAACCAATTTTTCTGGCCAATCTGCGAATTTGTTAGATTTACACGTCTTTTTGATGATTTTTATCAAAGTCTTATTTGTTGCCTCTGCTTGGCCGTTGCCTTGCGGATAATAAGGAGATGAATGATGCAATGCAATTCTATACCTGTTACAGAGGTCCTTCAATTCCTGTGACACGAACTGCGGTCCGTTGTCGGTGACGATGGTGCTTGGAATTCCAAATCGGGTGATGATGTTCTTCATGATGAACTTGCAGACGGTTGATGCTTTGATCTCCACGTATGCTTCAGCTTCTGCCCACTTGGTGAAGTATTCCGTTGCCGTGAGAATGAAAGATTTTTGCTTGATGCTGGAATCTGGATTACCAAGAGGTCCAATGATGTCGAAAGCCCACATGGAGAAAGGCCATGGGGAAGAAACAGGATGGAGTGAATATGCAGGAGAATGAATTTTGTCGGCGTGAAGTTGACACTTAGCACACCTGCGAACATATCCTACACAGTCTTCTTCCATGGTTGGCCAATAAAATCCTTGTCTAAGGATCTTCTTTGCTAGCATCTTTCCATTGACATGGCCACCACAAACTCCACTATGAGCTCCTTCCATAACCTTCCAAAGCTCATCTTCGTCTAGACATCTCAGAATAACTCCATCAAAACCTCTCTTGTATAATGCTCCCCCAACTAGGATGTATCGTTGAGCAACTCTCCTGATAGCTCTCTTCTCCTCAGTTGTAGCTTCCTCAGGATACGATTGATCTTCACAATATTTTGCAATTTCATAATACCATGGCTTCTGTTCATCATCCATCTCTTCTAACAGCTCCATTAACATGATTTCCCTTTTCTCAATGATATCTCCGTCCCTGACTTTCTTCAGCAACTTCTCCTTAGTTCTAAGGAATGAAGGATCTTTCACGGCAGGTGAAAGACGCCTATGAACTATGATTGATTCGGATTGCTTGCTGATTGGAAAATTAAGAGAAGATGCTAGTGAAGCTAGAGCGTCAGCTAAGATGTTCTGATTCCTAGGGACATGGACAAAGATCAATTTCGTGAAAAGCTTTGAATATGCAGAAGTAAGTTCTTGATAAGGCTTGAGTTTGGGATCGAGAGTTCGATACTTGGTTAGCACTTGGCGAAGAATTAGTTGGCTATCACCCACAATCCTGAGTTTGGTGGCACCATGAAAATGAGCAGCCTCGAGGCCAGTAAGAAGTGCCTCGTATTCAGCTATATTGTTTGTGACTGAAAAATCAAGCTGAAAGGCTTGTGGAATGGTGATACCTTCGGGTGATAACAGAACGATACCGATCCCTTTTCCATGAGAATTCAGAGCTCCGTCAAAATGCAGAGTCCACATATCATCTCTGATTTGATTTACGGACATCAGTTCCTCATCCGGAAACTCTGATCGCACTGGATCAAATCTAGGAAGGGGATGATGAGCGAGATGTTCTGCTATGGCATAGCCCTTGATCGCTTTCTGCTGAATATAGATGATGTCGAATTGAGATAGAAAGCTTTGCCATCGCGCTAACCTATCAGTAAGAATAGATTTCTCCAGAAGGAATTTGATCGGATTCATCCTAGCGATGAGATGGACTTCATGGGCCAGAAAATAATGCTTTAGTTTCTGCACAACCCAGACCAATGCTGCACATGTTTTCTCCATCGCCGTATATCTCTGTTCAGCGGGGTTGAGAAGTTTAGAGAGATAGTAGGCTGCCCTCTCTTTTCCTTCTTCATCTTCTTGTGCTAAGACAGCCCCCACTGCATCATCCAGGACTGAAATGTAAAGTATCAATGGTTTGCCTGGAGATGGTGGTCTCAAAATAGGGGGACTTGCTAAATAATTCTTTTACCCATCGAATGCCTCCTAACACTTATCGTCTCAATCGAATTGGACTCCTGGCTTGGTAAGCTCGTAAAACGGCTTACACCTTTGTGAGTGCTGGGAGACAAAACGGCGAATAAATTGTAACCTCCCGATTAATCCTCTCAACTCTTTCAAGTTTTTAGGAGGTGGCATTTCTCTAATAGCCTTCGCCTTGTTAGGATCGATCTCAATTCCCCGTTTACTGACAATGAATCCAAGCAATTTTCCTGAAGATACCCCGAATACACATTTCTTGGGGTTCATCTTTAACTGATATTCTCTCGATCTCTCTAACACCCTTGCCAAAACTTTAGCGTGCTCAGCCTTTGTTTTCGATTTAACCAATAAGTCATCCACATACACTTCCAAATCTATGTGCATCATGTCATGAAATATTGCCATCATGGCCCTTTGATAAGTGGCTCCAGCATTCTTTAATCCAAATGGCATGACAACATAACAGTATGTTCCCCATGGTGTAGTGAATGACGTTTTCTCTTGATCTTCTTCTGCCAGCTTAATCTGATTGTATCCTGAAAATCCGTCCATAAATGATAAAGTCTCATAACCAGCAGTGTTATCGATGAGTACATCAATATGAGGCAATGGAAAATCATCTTTAGGACACGCCCGGTTCAAATCACGGAAGTCTATGCAAATCCTGACCTTCCCGTCCTTCTTCATAACCGGGACTATATTAGCCACCCATTGTGGATAAAGGACAACTTTAATAAATTTGGCTTTGTGCAATTTATCGACCTCTTCCTTCATCTTTAAAGCCATTTGTGGGTGGAATCGCCTTAATTTCTGTTTGACAGGGCTAGCTCCTTCCTTTAATGTCAGTCTGTGTTCAACCAAAGTTGAGTCTAACCCCGGCATATCCTCATAACTCCAGGCGAAAGTGTCCTTATAGTCCTTGAGTACTTGTACCATTGCTTTCTCATCCTCTGAAGAAAGATTTTTACTGACGAGGACAACCTTAGGTTCGTCTTCGGTCCCTAAATTAATTTCTTTGGTGGGCTCTTCTACGGCAGCTGAGGGTTCATCAAATCTCTTCACTCCACTGGCATATGCCTCAGCCGCGTCCTCGTCATCTTCCTCTTCAACAATGGGGTCTTTTTCATGTATCAACTCATATACCCCGTACCCATCATTGACTGACTCATCGTCTGTACAATCTTCTGGCATATGAATTGGATTTTCTAAAAGCTGAGGGATTAAAGAACAAGAAGAGCATTTATCGGCTAAGTCCTGGAGGTATCTATCTGGAATTTGCCTACCCTTAGGCTTCCTAGACTTCCTAACCTGACTAGACTGCTTAACTTCACTAAACTCACTATCATAACCTAACGAAGATGAAGCAGGATGAAAATCCTGGGATACAAGTGGAAATACAAGAGAATCCTCCCGAGGGGAGGGACAGAGTAGATCTAGGAGAGAATCTTGACCGAAGGACCCGCGCGGCGGGATGCAATCGGACAAGTAAGATGTTTCCTCGATGAGGATATGTGAAGAATTTGTTGCCAAATTGGCATTTTTTTTTGGAAAATGAAAGAATTAAACATAAAGCAGGAATGAATACAAATGGGAGGAGAATCAGACGGAAGAAGTGGCACCAAGGCCAAAGGATTAGGGGGATCATATAGTAATATGTCCCAAATCAGATCATACAACCTCTCTAGATCGAGAGGAGGTTGTGGTATAATGTCCCGAGGGGACAGAGTAATCATGACGGGCGGAGCCCGTGGAATATCTTCAATTATGACCCGCGACCAAGTCGGGGTCAAGAGCAATGTACGGAAAAGAGTATGGAGCGTGAAGACATGTGAAGGATATGTCCCCCTCCAGAGCGGATCTGTTGTGTAACCAGCTTGATATGGGTCATCCGGCTCCCCTTCGTCAGTTTCTTCGGACAGCAGTATCCGCTTGTCAAATATGGCACCAGGGCTTTCAATCAGTTCATCAATCTGCGGCGGCCACTTAGGTTCTGCAGGATCCAGGAATAGTCTGTTCAGTGCTATGTACAGGTCCCTCAGATCGAACCACATGTACTATTCACATTCAGGGTCATGAAATTTCCTCCTTTTCATAGGCCGCAGAGCCTCCAAGGATTGGTACGTAAGCAGTTCAGAGCAATGTCTGGCCAAATCCCTCCCATATATATCATGGAAGTCAAAACAGGAAGTAATGACTACCGTATTGTCATAGCTAAGTATAGGCCCTTTCACGAAGTGCGTACACAGGGTCCATGTTAGGGGATCTCGGCCTTCTTTGGGTGGTGTGGACATTGCCTCCCAGATCTTCGGACCTTGTTCGCTCTCTGCTTTCTGAACCGGATCTTGCTTTAGTTTTATTGGCCTATAGCCCAGACCACTTCCAGGTGCCGCTCGATGATTTCTGACAGGAGTGGTCCTGCCTTGCAATTGTGTGCCCAGACCTTTCCCAGGCTTGTAGCCGTTCTTCATCATAATCCTCCATCCCGGGGTACTCATGCACTTCCCCCTCTTGATAGCATCTAACGGATATGGAGAAATAGCGGCGGCTTTCAGAGGATCAGCCACTGGACGGTAGACCTGTAATACCGACAGAAAAGGTTGTCGGCCAGGTAGAACAGCAGATTTAATGTTCAAGGAATGAGCAGCAGCAAGGATCGGCATGCTCGTCACTTTAATAATTCGTCCTTTATAAGGGAATTTGAGGCATTGAAGATTCGTAGAGGGAATCGCCTCAAGAGTTTTAATATAAGGACGACCTAGAATGGCATTTATGGAAGGGTCGATTTCCAGGATGTGAAATTCGACCTCTGCGTGACTTACGGGGCCCAGCTCCACCTTTAAATAGACCATTCCCAGAGGGGAACGGGTAGAATTATCATATGCTGTTACTGAGATGGGGCTGGGCAGCCATTTCTCTTTGGGCACACCGCACAGCTCCAGGGTCTTCGGAGGTAAAACATTGATCGAAGCTCCTGTGTCGACCAGGCATGCATCCACGGCCTTCTTACAGATGTTGACCGTGATACTTAGGGCCATGCTTCTAGCTGCTGGCGGTGCTAGTTCCGATGTATGAAATGTTATGGAGGGCTGATCCCCCTGAGGAACTAGTAGTGCTGCAATCTTCTCTACCGGCACGTCTTCATTGACCATCACCTTCTGCAGATATTCCATTAAAGCTTCTTGGTGACTCTTGGATCTTTTGATCAGTTCGAGTATAGTGATCCGTGCCGGTGTCCGATCCAGGTGTTTCAACAGGTTGTATTGGGTGCCTGGTGCACTCTCTTCATTATGGGCTTCCTCAGTCGGCTGTGATGGGCCGTCTCTGACTGTGGACTGAGGGAAGACCTTGTTGAAAATCCTGCCACTCCGAAGCGCGTGTTCCTCAACCGTGGAGGATCCGGGTGACACCTTAAGTACCGCAGAGTTGGATGGTGCGGATGGCGTAGAGGGTTGGTAGGTAGGTGATGGCGTAGAGTTAGATGGTGATGGCGCGGTGCGGATTAAAGGCCTAGAGGGTTGGATGGTGGATGGGTAAGTGGTTGGTGAAGTGGGGAATGGTACGCGTAATAGCGGTCTAGATGGTAAAGGCATATCGGGGTAAGCGGTGGTGGTAGCGGGTGAAGTAGGAAATGGTATGCGTAATAATGGCCTAGATGGTAGGAGAGGTGTGTTATTGGTTTGCGGGGGGTTATATGATGGAGGCGTAGTGGTGCGGGGCGTAATGGGTCTAAGGAAGGCTGGTAGTGGTAATGGGTTATTGGGTGTGGGCGAGTGGTATGTAGGTGTGGGTATGGGGGTAATGGTAACAGGTTGTGGCCTTGGTATGTGGATGGTGCGGCGTGGTGGTCGCTCTGCGGTACTTTGAACGTGACCCGTTGAACAAAGAGAGGAAGAGTCCTCTACTCTCCACTGCTGCCCACGACCAGCCTCAGACTGGCTGTTCGTCAAGATGGGAGCAACCTGGTTTTGGTTCTGGTGCTCCGGGAGTGGATTCTGCACTATGCCCATGTTGGGTGGTGCTGCTGCTTGTGCCGGTGGTCTTGCTTGCTGCTGCTGCTGCTGCGGTCTCCTCGCCTTCAGGGCTGTTATGTACTTTTTCATTTCCTCCCAGTCTATGCCGCCCTGCTCATTGAGATCATGAATATAATCTCTGAATTGAAAGCAGGTGTCAATGGTATGCCCAGGTTGCCTGTGGAAGTAGCAATACCTGGACGTATCGGCATTCTGAGGCCAGACGGCCTTTTCCCTTGGCAAAACTAAGGCATTAGCTGCCATTAAAGCGCTGAAGATATCCGCCAAGGATTCTGGGAGGGCCGGGTATTCTGCCCTTTTCGGGCGGGGAGGTCTCCTCTGCTGGTTGTAGTCACCAGGAGGAGGGACATTGTGGTACGCCGGCGGTGCACGCGGCTGGTACTGTGGCTGTTGCTGCTGCTGATACTGCTGCTGAGGGGGCTGTTGATACTGCTGTTGCCGTTGCGGCTGTTGCTGATTCGGCTGCTGGGGCCGCTGGTACTGCTGTTGGTAATGGGGGTTCTGCTGCTGCCTGTACCCCTGTTGGCTCGGCTGTGATGGCCTCTGGTACTGCTGTTGGTTCCTCACAAACGGGGGCGAATTATTGTTCATGGTACTGACTTGCTCGTGAGAGTGCGTGCCCTCAGTAGTTGGACCCGTACTGGGAGAATTTGGCACGGCAGGCTTCCGAGGTGGAGGCCTGTTAGGTCTGTGAGGATCAAAGACGCTAGAGAACGTAGCGTCCTTGAAGGCGTTCTGGCAGTACCGTGCTCTTTCATAGAGCTCTGCCATGTTAGTTAAATTGTTCAAGGAGAGGACTAGCTTGAACTGGGGAGTGGCGTTAGAAATTAACATTTTCACTTGTTCGGATTCGGACAAGTGATCTTTCACTTTTTCAGCCAGGCCCCGCCACCTGTCAGCAAAACTGACAAACTCCTCGTCCGGTTTCATCTTTTCTGCAATGAGGTCCGTGATAGACAAGGAGGGTGCAACTCTGTCCTGGTATCGCTGGATAAATTTACGTGAAACGATACCGTAATCCTCTACTTCGGAGGGTTCCAGAGAAAAGAACCACTCGAGGGCTGGTCCCTCTAGGGATCTCCTGAACAAGAAAGCCAACGACCTCTTGTCGTTCTGCCAGAAAGAAGATTCGTACATGAACTCCTTCAGGTGCGTGAAGGGGTTACCAGTACCGTTATACTTTCGATACACTGGCATTTCAGAGGGTGGCAGATGGAACACAGGCAGGCTCGGTAAATTGATTTCTGGCACAGCTTTAACCCCCATCATCTTCTGGAGATTGTTGAACTGCTCATCCATGCGCTCCATCTTGGCCAGCAACGTCTGCGTGGTCAAATCTTCCTGGGGAGGAGGAGGAGGAGGAAGTACTTGATAGGCCTGCTGCCTAGAGTACGTTGGACAAGGAGGATAATAAGGATGAGGTCCGGCAGAGCTTCCGCCATGCCCGAGGGCATTTTGATAAATGGGCGTCTGCGGTCTAGCCGGTTGCCTGGATGATGAAAGTTGTGGCCCAGTTGGCCGAGAAGCAATATGAAGGCCTTCCATGGCCTGATGGATATAAGGAGGAGGAGGAGGAGGTTGTTGAGTAACAACAGGGGGAGCCATAGGGTTCGGCTCAGCAGGCTGTACAGGTGCCTTCCCCTTCAAAATAGACTGGATGGCCTCGAACTGCTGATGGTCCAGTCGGGAGGCAAGAACTCCCAGGGCATTGACAAGATCCATAGGATCGGAGGGTGAAGGATCATGCTGATTCATGTCCCCCTCTAGATCAAGATTAGGGATCGCATATTCATTCGGAGGAAGATCATGATATTGATCGTGTGGGTGAAAAAGAGGAGTTCGGACATTCCCGTCATGTCGAACTGGAATGGGGACAGAATTACGAGAGGCATCAGCATCTCTCCCGTTCTCGTAGTCGAAATCTGAATTGCGAGGGGCATTAGCATCTCCCTCGTAGTTGATAATGGCGTCTTGGGCCATACTCAAATCTCTGCCTATTCGCAGCAACATGATATTAGATTCCCTTTTCAAAGATTTAATCAGACAAGTTGTGCAGAGATTAATCAAATAAGTGGATGCTTAACGTGATTTCAGGATTCCTTGTTGAGTTATTTGAATTGGATTAAACCACAATTTCGCTCAGGGAAGGATCCTAGTTTCAGTTTGATTTCCACCGTTATTCTCTAGGGTTCTCTCTCACAACGCTTTCGGAATCTAGCCGGGACTTCAATTGGTACAACCAGCCCGATGATCAAGGAGGAATACCTTGATTTTGGGGACTTATGGAGGTCTCAACGTCAACTTCTCTAGTCTGATCAAGGGACCAACCCAATCAGAGAGAGTTGCTGACGTCGAGTAATGTGTTCCTAAGAAAAGGAGGGTTTTAGCCTCAATGCATATGCCCTGCGACCTGGATGGCCTCTAATGCTTAATAAAGTAATGGGTAGCTAGCACTCAACACAGAAATCTGGAAACTGAAAAATAATTAAGAAACTGTCTGTATCGCGTCGATTATAGTCGACGCTATTCAAAACAGAACTTAATTCTTTCGCAGAGAACAGATGCAAACAACAGAGAAAGCCTGGAAAATAACTAAAAACTGTCTGAATCGCGTCGATTATGGTCGACGCTATTCAACACAGAACTTAATTATTTCGCAGAAACAGATGTAAACGACAGAGAAAGTCTGGAGGCTAAAAGGCGTCTAGGTGTGAAGACGCGGTTTTGAAACGCGTCGCTGTTCCTGGACGCTTTTTAGTTCGCAGAAACAGATTTCCAGAAGGATTTTCTGGGTCGGATCCTCCTTAAACAGGGTAAAATGCAGTAAACAATCGACTCATGCAAAGATTTTTAGTTTCAGATTTTAAACAGGATGATTTACTAACTAAACAACTAGGAAATCACTCAATCACACAGTATTTTATCACAAAAAACTGCTTTTTTTGAACTAATCAAGGGGAGGCAAGACCTTGCCACTGGGGTGTGCACGTGGTGCACGAGGGAAATTAATCAAACTAAACACTCACCAATTGGTGAGGACGTGTCGAAAGACACAAATGGTGCACCGTGGGTGCCCGGTATGATAATAGCAAGAACAAAAGAAATTAAAAGACGGCGAGACCAAGTCCCACAGTGATCGCCAAAAAGAGCTGTAGGTGCTGAAAAATTGCTCGTGTGATTAATGTGAAAAACTATGTTGTTTAGGGTAAATTAACCTATTAAAAAAATGCAACTAAGGTGCAGTGATCGCCAGAAACTTTTAACTAAAAAGCTTCAAAAGAGGTTTTGATCGCCTACCTGTTTGAATGCGGAAGAATGAGTCCTTGGTTCCCCTCCTTCAGCCGGCTGAAGAAAGAGAGCCCTTTCTTGTTCTTTTGTTCTTGCTGTTGAATGTTGAGGATCGTCCAGAAGTTCTCCTGGCTTCGTTCTTGATTTCCCCCTTTTGATTTCTTGTTGTTGTTGTTGAATGCAGTAGAAACAGAGAAACAGAAAAATAAAGGAGAAATACTGATGAGAATTTAAATAGAAGAAATATCAAAGCTAACCATGATTATAAACATGTTTAAACAGCAACTCACTTGTTTAAATGGATTTGAAACCCCTTTAAAACAAATGGGTTTTGGAAGATTGATGATGTGGTGTGTGTTGCATGAAGTGAATATGAGAATGAAACTAATGAATGATGTAAAAAATGAAATTCAAATATGAAACACTTATGCCCAGTTGGAGAAGTTTTGAAAGGATGAAGATCTTGAAGAAGTATGCCAACTTCTGGAAATGGCAGCGCTCCGGCGTTCCGACGTGATTGCTCCGATCTTCAAATTGCTATAACGCTGTGGCTCAATAATTCTCTCTCTCTTTTTTTTTAACTCTTTGAGACGCAATGTATTTATAGGCATTTCTGCGTTCGCGATTAACATAGAAAAATCTCGGATTTATCTACCTTAATCGACAGATAAATACTGATTAATTCATCTTTATCTGTAATTATCTAAAACGCGTCCACCTTGAATGACGCCTTTCAAATTTAATTAAGATAAGGATAAATATCCGGGAAAACTCATCTTTATCTTTATTAGATAAAACGCGTCCACATTAGTAGACGTCTTTTACCCTAATTAAGATAAGGATAAACATCCGGAAGAGAAGTTAAAATAGCTTAGGAAACTTAAAACGCGTCAGCCTTCACAGACGCCTTTTAGCTAATTAATCAACTGATTTAAAATTTAAATTTAAACGTTAAAATATGAATAAACTCTAAATGGCGTCCACACAGGTCGACGTCTTTTAGAATTTATGCATATTTTAACTGAAATTTAAGTTAAAATCAATTTGATTGATTAACTTAAGCATGTCTGTTCGACCCGACACTCAAAAAAATCAATAAAAATTAATCAATGATTAAATATCAAACCATTATGAGGCATTATTATATGATATGAAATTTACTCAAAATGACGTCAAAATTAGCGTGTCTACAATACCTAGGCCGTAACCCATTACCATCACCCCTCTACCGACACCCACATATCACTCGCCCACACCCAATAACTCATTACCACTACCCACCTTCCTAAAACCCATTACGCCCCGCGCTCCTACGCCTCCATCATATAACCCCCCGCAAACCAATAACGCGCCCCTCCTACCATCCAGGCCACTATTACGCATACCATTTCCTACTTCACCCGCTACCACCACCACCTATCCAGATATCCCCTTACCATCCAGACCGCTATTACGCGTACCATTCCCCACTTCACCAACCACTTACCCATCCACCATCCAACCCTCTAGGCCTTTAATCCGCACCGCGCCATCACCACCTAGCCCTACGCCATCACCTACATACCAACCCTCTACGCCATCCGCACCATCCAACCCTGCGGTACTTAAAGTGTCACCCGGATCCTCCACGGTTGAGGAACATGCGCTCCGGAGTGGAAGGATTTTCAACAAAGTCTTTCCTCAGTCCACGGTTAGAGACGGCCCATCACAGCCGATTGAGGAAGCCCACAATGAAGAGAGTGCACCAGGCACTCAATATGACTTGTTGAAACACCTGGATCGGACACCGGCACGGATCACTATACTCGAATTGATCAAAAGATCCAAAATTCACCAAGAAGCTTTAATGGAATATCTACATAAGGTGATGGTCAATGAGGACGTGCCGGTAGAGAAAATTGCAGCACTACTAGTTCCTCAGGGGGATCAGCCCTCCATTACATTTCATACATCGGAACTAGCACCGCCAGCAGCCAGAAGCATGGCTCTGAGCATCACGGTCAACATCTGTACGAAGGCCGTTGATGCATGCCTGGTCGACACAGGGGCTTCGATCAATGTTTTACCCCCGAAGACCCTGGAGCTGTGCGGTGTGCCCAAAGAAAAATGGCTGCCCAGCCCCATCTCAGTGACAGCATATGATAATTCTACCCGTTCCCCTCTGGGAATGGTCTATTTGAAAGTGGAGCTGGGCCCTGTAAGTCATGCAGAGGTCGAATTTCACATCCTGGAAATCGACCCTTCTATAAATGCCATTTTAGGTCGTCCTTATATTAAAACTCTTGAGGCGATTCCCTCTACGAATCACCAATACCTCAAATTCCCTTACAAAGGACGAATTATTAAAGTGATGAGCATGCCGATCCTTGCTGCTGCTCATACCTTGAACATTAAGTCTGCTGTTTTACCTGGCCGACAACCTTTTCTGTCGGTATTACAGGTCTACCGTCCAGTGGCTGATCCTCTAAAAGCCGCCATTATTTCTCCATACCCATTAGATGCTATAAAAAGGGGGAAGTGCATGAGTACCCCAGGATGGAGGATTATGATGAAGAACGGCTACGAGCCTGGAAGAGGTCTGGGCACACAATTGCAAGGCAGGACCACTCCTGTCAAAAATCATCGAGCAGCACCTGGAAGTGGTCTGGGCTATAGGCCAATAAAACTGAAACAAGATCCGGTTCAGCAAGCAGAAATCGAAGAAGGTCCGAAGATCTGGGAGGCAATGTCTACGCCACCCAAAGAAGGCCGAGATTCCCTAACGTGGACCCTGTGTACGCACTTTGTGAAAGGGCCCATACTTAGCCACGACAACACGGTGGTCATTACTTCATGTTTTGACTTCCATGATATATATGGGAGGGACTTGGCCAGACATTGCTCTGAACTACTTACGTACCAATCCTTGGAGGCTCTGCGGCCTATGAAAAGGAGGAAATTTCATGATCCTGAATGCGAATGGTACAGGTGGTTCGACCTCAGAGACCTCTATATTGCACTGAACAAGCTATTCCTAGATCCTGCAGAACCTAAGTGGCCGCCGCAGATTGATGAGCTGATTGAAAGCCCTGGTGCCATATTTGACAAGCGGATACTGTTGTCTGAAGAGACTGATGAAGGGGAGCGAGATGACCCCTATGAAGCTGGTTACACTACAGATCTGCTCTGGAGGGGGACATATCCTTCACATGTCTTCATGCTCCATACTCTTTTTCGTACACTGCTCTTGACCCCGACTTGGTCGCGGGTCATTATTGAAGATATTCCACGGGCTCCGCCCGTTATGATTACTCTGTCCCTTCGGAACCTTATTCCACAACCTCCTCTCGATCTAGAGAGGTTGTATAATTTGATCTGGGACATATTACTATATGATCCCCCTAATCCTCTGGCCTTGGTGCCACTTCCTCCATCTGATTCCCCTCCCATTTGTATTCATTCTTGCTTTATGTTTAATTCTTTCAGTGTCCAAAAAAAAACGCCAATTTGGCAACAAATTCTTCCCAGATCCTCATCGAGGAAACATCTTACTTGTCCGATTGCACCCTGCCGCGCGGGTCCTTCGGTCAAGATTCTCTCTTAGATCTACTCTGTCCCTCCCCTCGGGAGGATTCTCTTGTATTTCCACTTGTATCCCAGGATTTCCATCCTACTTCATCTTCATTAGGTTATGATAGGGAAGTTAAACAGTCTAGTTTTAGTCAGGTTAGGAAGTCTAGGAAGCCTAAGGGTAGGCAAATTCTAGATAGATACCTCCAGGACTTAGCTGATAAATGCTCTTCTTGTTCTTTGATCCCTCAGCTTTTAGAAAATCCAATTCAAATGCCAGAAGATTGCATGAACGATGAGTCAGTCAATGATGGGTACGGGGTATATGAATTAGTACATGAAAAGGACCCCATTGTTGAGAATGAGGAAGATGACGAGGACGCGGCTGAGGCATATGCCAGTGGAGTGAAGAGATTCGATGAACCCTCAGCTGCCGTAGAAGAGCCCACCAAAGAAATCAATTTAGGGACTGAAGACGAACCTAAGGTTGTCCTCGTCAGTAAAAATCTTTCTACAGAGGATGAGAAGGCAATGGTACAAGTACTTAAGGATTACAAGGACACTTTCGCCTGGAGTTATGAAGATATGCCAGGGTTAGACTCATCTTTAGTTGAACACAGATTGACGTTAAAAGATGGAGCTAGCTCGGTCAAGCAGAAATTAAGGCGATTCCACCCACAAATGGCTCTAAAGATGAAGGAAGAGGTCGATAAGTTGCATAAAGCTAAATTTATTAGAGTTGTCCTTTATCCACAATGGGTGGCTAATATAGTCCCGGTTATGTAAAAGGACGGAAAGGTCAGAATTTGCATTGACTTCCGCGATTTGAACCGGGCGTGTCCTAAAGATGATTTTCCATTGCCTCATATTGATGTACTCATCGATAATACCGCTGGCTATGAAACGTTATCATTTATGGACGGATTTTTAGGATATAATCAGATTAAGCTGGCAGAAGAGGATCAAGAGAAAACGTCATTCACTACACCTTGGGGAACATACTGCTATGTTGTCATGCCATTTGGATTAAAGAATGCTGGAGCCACTTACCAAAGGGCTATGATGGCAATATTTCATGACATGATGCACATAGATTTGGAAGTGTATGTGGATGACTTATTAGTTAAATCTAAAACAAAGGCTTAGCACGCCAAAGTTTTGGCAAGGGTGTTAGAGAGATCGAGAGAATATCAGTTAAAGATGAACCCTAAGAAATGTGTATTCGGGGTATCTTCAGGGAAATTACTTGGATTTATCGTCAGCAAACGGGGAATTGAGATCGATCCTAACAAGACGAAGGCTATCAGAGAAATTCCACCTCCCAAAAACTTGAAAGAGTTGAGAGGTTTAATCGGGAGGTTACAATTTATTCGCCGTTTTGTCTCCCAGCACTCACAAAGGTGTAAGCCATTTTACGAGCTTACCAAGCCGGGAGTGAAATTCGATTGGGACGATAAGTGTCAAGAGGCATTCGATGGATTAAAGAACTATTTAGCAAGTCCTCCTGTTTTGAGACCGCCATCTCCAGGCAAACCATTGATACTTTACATTTCAGTCCTGGATGATGCAGTGGGGGCTGTCCTAGCACAAGAAGATGAAGAAGGAAAAGAGAGGGCAGCCTACTATCTCTCTAAACTTCTCAACCCCGTTGAACAGAGATAAACGGCGATGGAGAAAACGTGTGCAGCATTGGTTTGGGTTGTTCAGAAATTAAAGCATTATTTTTTGGCCCATGAAGTCCATCTCATCGCTAGGATGAATCCGATTAAATTCCTTCTGGAGAAATCTGTTCTTACTGATAGGTTAGCACGATGGCAAAGCTTTCTATCTCAATTTGATATCACTTATATTCAGCAGAAAGCGATCAAGGGCTATGCCATAGCAGAACATCTCGCTCATCATCCCCTTCCTCGATTTGATCCAGTCCGATCAGAGTTTCCGGATGAAGAACTGATGTCCGTAAATCAAATTAGAGATGATATGTGGACTCTGCATTTTGACGGAGCTCTGAATTCTCATGGAAAAGGGATCGGCATCGTTCTGTTATCACCTGAAGGTATCACCATTCCACAAGCCTTTTAGCTTGATTTTCCAGTCACTAACAATATAGCTGAATACGAGGCACTCCTTGCTGGTCTCGAGGCTGCTTATCTCCATGGTGCCACCAAACTCAGGATTGTAGGTGATAGCCAACTGATTCTTCGCCAAGTGTTGACCAAGTATCGAACTCTCGATCCCAAGCTCAAGCCTTATCAGGAACTTACTTCTGCTTACTCAAAGTTTTTCACGAAATTGATCTTTGTCCATGTCCCTAGGAATCAAAACATCTTAGCTGACGCTCTAGCTTCACTTGCATCTTCTCTTGATTTTCCAATCAACAAACAATCTGAATCAATCATAGTTCATAGGAGTCTTTCACCTGCCGTGAAAGATCCTTCATTCCTTAGAACTAAGGAGAAATTGCTGAAGAAAGTCAGAGACGGAGATATCATTGAGAAGAGAGAAATCATGTTGATGGAGCTGTTAGAAGAGATGGATGATGAACAAAAGCCATGGTATTATGAAATTGCAAAATATTGTGAAGATCAATCGTATCCTGAGGAAGCTACAACTGAGGAGAAGAGAGCTATCAGGAGAGTTGCTCAACGATACACCCTAGTTGGGGGAGCATTGTATAAGAGGGGTTTTGTTGGAGTTCTTCTGAGATGTCTAGACGAAGATGAGCTTTGGAAGGTTATGGAAGGAGCTCATAGTGGAGTTTGTGGTGGTCATGTCAATGGACAGATGTTAGCAAAGAAAATCCTTAGACAAGGATTTTACTGGCCAACCATGGAAGAAGACTGTGTAGGATATGTTCGTAGATGTGCTAAGTGTCAACTTCACGCCGACAAAATTCATTCTCCTGCATCTTCACTCCATCCTATTTCTTCCCCATGGCCTTTCTCCATGTGGGCTTTCGACATCATTGGACCTCTTGGTAACCCAGATTCCGGCATCAAGCAAAAATCTTTCATTCTCACGGCAACGGAATACTTCACCAAGTGGGCAGAAGCTGAAGCGTACGTGGAGATCAAAGCATCAACCGTCTGCAAGTTCATCATGAAGAACATCATCACCCGATTTGGAATTCCAAGCACCATCGTCACCGACAACGGACCGCAGTTCGTGTCACAGGAATTGAAGGACCTCTGTAACAGGTATAAAATTGCATTGCATCATTCGTCTCCTTATTATCCGCAAGGCAATGGCCAAGCAGAGGCAACAAATAAGACTTTGATAAAAATCATCAAAAAGACGTGCAAATCTAACAAATTTGCAGATTGGCCAGAAAAATTGGTTGAGGCTCTATGGGCCTACCGAACTTCAATCCGCACGCCTACTGGGCAAACTCCTTATTCTTTAACATTTGGAATGGAGGCGGTAGTTCCATATGAGATCCTCATACCGTCATTAAGAGTACAATTGAATAAGGAATTTTCTATTGATGAACATCGTTCAACACTCCTTGCTCAATTGGAACTTTTAGACGAGAAAAGATGGTCAGCTGCTAATCATGCAAAAGTTTATCAAAATAGACTAGCATGTTTTTATCAAAAGAAAGTCATTGAACGTAAGTTCAAAGTCGGTGAAATGGTTGTCAAAAGAATTTTTGTAAAACCTGGTGGTCCGCATTCTAAGCTCCAACCCAACTGGGAAGGACCTTATGTTGTATCGCACGCTTTTCCTGCTAATGCTTATCGTCTTGTTAATGCAGAAGGAGAAGAGCTAAAAAATCCCTGGAATGGTTTACATCTTAAGAAATACTACCCTTAGGTTAAAGAGTCGATCAGTATGGTACAAAGACCAGTGGAATCAGAAAATTTATAAACTCAAATTTCTTTGTTAGTCTGGATAACTTAATTTTAAGCCCATTATTGCACACACTGACACGTTTGATTCGTGAGTAACAAGAGATGACAAGGCCTAAAGAATATCGAAAGCTTGACCAAAAGTGTAAAGTACAAATCATTCGTTTTAAAGTAAAAATTCTGTTTTAAACTCGGCCCATGATGTAACGACCCGCCATACTATGACCGGAGACTCGGTCACTAAATGGATGTCGGCCCATTAACTATGGGTTCACACCCGGATCTCACACAACACGTCTGGAGGAGTATGTGCTAAACAAGACTAAATATGACAATCTCACGGACTACAAGGTAAGCAAGTGCGCAGGAAGGAAAATAATAATGTCCGTATACAGTCCAACAATAATTACATGTCCAACAATTAAATAAGTACAGGCAGAAGGAAGTACAACAACATCGGGGCATACCCCGGAACTAAGACAGCTGCTGGTCCGCACACCGAGAAGACACCACGCTTCCGCGCGCCTCGAGGTCCACACATGAAAACCGCAGGGAGTGAGCCACACCAGAAATGGCTCAGTAGGGATCATCCGATCCCCTGCCTCCCACTCACACACCCACAAGTGTAACAACAGGAATAAATGGCAATTAAAGTAAAGCAGTAAACACAACACCCAACTCTGATGTGAAACGCACGGTAAGCAGTGTAACAAGAACCACTCCAAGTAACCCGAAGAACTCAACACAGAGTCACGACTCACAGTCAAAGTCCACGAAGCGACTAAACCACACTGTCGACCGAAGTCGAACGTCGCCTCCCAACACTACCACCACTACTCACGCCTGTCCACCCCTACAGTGTTCCGGGGCACTGTAGGGTGAGGCAGTGAGCCAAACTAGGACTAGCTGAACTCAGTGTACCGCCACTGCCAGCTACGTGTGCACACAAGCAGTCTAGACTACTGTCCTACCGTCCGGATTGCCTCCACGCTAGGCCTCAGCGCTTCAGGAGGGCCCTGGGGACCGGCGAACCCCCGTCAAGCCGAAGCTACAGGAACTACCCACAAACCCAACTCTCCCGGGCTGCGTCAGGCCAAGGGCTATAGGTACCACTCGTAACCTTGATCAAAGGTCACATCAGGCCCACTGGCTAAAGGGTAAACCAACTCCCACCAGAAACACCACCAGCTCCACAACAAGAAACACGCCGGAAGCTGTCACGACAACCAAGGGAAACCCCGACCCACCGAGACCAAACAGCAACCCCTCGGATAGCACACAGCTACTCCGGCCCGACGGGCTCAAGGTGGTTCTGCTTGTCTCAGCCAAGGGTGAAACACAACAAGCACCACTCCACAGACACCATGACCCTGTCCCCACCGGTCCATGGTGACAAACGTAAACCACAGTTAACCCGATCCACATTCGCATAACACAACCACACATATAACATGATTCCATTCGCACAGTAAAACCTCATTCTCAGTATATAGTTAAAGCACACACGCACACACCCACACACACACACCGGTGATGCAATTCCACTCACGCAGAAGTCCCCGTCTCAGTATACAACCCACAGCATGCATTAGAACCATCCCACCGTGAAACATGCATAAAATAACAGCATTAAGCATTCCTGTCTTGAATCGCGTCGACCGAGGTCGACGCCATTCAAGACCCTTAGACAGGTTTATTAAAAGCCCGATTTATCCTTAAAACGCGTCCACCAGTGAAGCCGCCATTTAAAACGCGTCTGGCTCTCCCGACGCCATTCAACCCAGAAATCCAGATTCCAGAACCCTTAAACGGGGGCATTTCCTGCCTAAATGGCGTCATGATGGCCCGACGTCCTTCTAAAAGGCGTCGTCCATCCATGACGTCATTTAGCGCAGACCCCTAACTCAGGAAACCTCACACAGGGAGGTTTCTGCGCTAAAACGCGTCGTGCTGACCGGACGTCTTTCGGAAAAGCGTCGACCCAGCCCGACGCCATTTAGCGCCAGAAACCAGGTTTCCTGGTTCGACCCGAGGGCTTCACCCTTGAACCCCGGGCACCCCGAAAATCCCAAAATCAAAGAGGGAAGAAGAGAAGCTCAACCACACAATCATGCTACGAATCCACGATCACAAACACCGTTATTCCCTCAAGGAAACCCCCTAAACATGCTCAATCTAGCCCCACACACGCCACATCACGCCGAAAGCAACGAGCACACATGCAAGGTTTCGTCCCCCTACCGGTTCTTGAACTCCTCCAAGCTCCTCGCCGCCGACCCGTCTCGCCCCACGCCGCCGCCGGTATCCTCGAGAACGCCGCCACTCCGCCGGGACGTCGGCCGCCGTCCGGAGAAGGGAACGCCGCGAGGAAGGTGGTGGAGGTAGAGGTGAGAGGTAGGGAAGCTATGGAGTAGTTGGAAGAGGAAGAAGAGGAAGGGAAGGGAGGAAGGAGGGCAGAGGGAGCGGAGAGGGTGAAGAGAGAGAGTGGAGAGGCGAAAATGAGGGAAAGAAGGGGAGGCTCGCGGGGTCAACCAGAATTCCCCTAAAACGCGTCGATCGAGGCAGACGCCATTCAGTCTGACAGGACGGCCATACCGACACCGGTCTGAAACGCGTCGCCCACCACGGACGCCGTTCAGATGACAAGACAGGCCGTACTGACAACGCTCTGGCGTCGCACCCTGACACCGCAGGTGTCGCAGTCTGAAATGCGTCGACCGAGGTGGACGCCGTTCAGACAAATCTGACAGGGGCCGTACTCTCGCGGCCCGAAACCCGCCCATGTGGCGTAACAACCAGCAGACCTAAATGGCGTCCACACAACCTGACGCCTTTTGAAAGGCGTCGAGCAGTGCTGACGCCATTCAGTCAGCAGTCACAAGACCCCCCACAGGGTCCAAACCAAGGGTTCCGACCCGAACCCGACCCGAAAACCGAACCCGAAATCTCAGTCATTACAATCTCCCCCCCTTAAAAGAACTTCGTCCTCGAAATTTGCAACCGCTCAACGCTCAACTCGGCTAACCCACACATGCCGACACACACCGTTCACAACAATCGATCTCACCAACCATACACACAAGGTTCCACATAATTAGCCAATCACCTCACATCACATCAACCTAACCAAGATTCTCAATTCTGACAAAAGCTGATAGATTAAAACATCCATACATTAGCAAGGCACAAATTACCAAACCGATTCCTCCACCATCCCGAATACATACTAGTGCCACACGAGACCACGACCATCTCAAAACAAGGCAAGACAAAAGTGCTCATCTAGCACAACCTCTCGAATTTCCACAAAGAGACGCGACTCCAATCACGCCTCGAACACCTACTCACCGCTCGGTCCCTGTCCTGCCTTGTTCTTCTGGGGACAGTTCCTCGCGAGATGTCCATTCCTACCACAAGCAAAACAACTACCCGTGATCAAGGGACATATCCTGTTGCTATGAAATCTGCTACATCGGGGACAACGATCCGGCGTGTCCTGCCTCGCCTCCTGCTGCCAGCTGACCTCTGTCTCCATCTGCTGAACCGAACCATCCTCATCCTCGTCATAAGGTACCTCCTGGAACTCGACCTCGAAGGAACTCGGAACACCTGACGAAAAAGTTGTCGATCTATCCCTGCTCTGTTGCTTTCCCTGTGCTGAATGCTCCGATTCCCTCGCCGTGTGTTGGAACTGCATCTCCACTGCTGCCGCGCACCGAACCGCTGATGCCAAATCCCTACAACAATGGGCCGCTACCAACTCTCTCAGATCATGCCGAAGTCCATCCACAAATTTCTCTGTCCTCAGATCCTCACGCTCAGATATGTGTGGAGCAAACCTTCCCAGGGCCACAAATTTCATCTGGTAGTCTAGAACTGACATATCACCCTGCACCAATTCCATAAACTCCCTTTCCTTGGCCCTGCGAACATGCCTCGGAAGGTACTGCCCACAAAACTCTCTCACAAAGCCTTCCCAAGGAATCTCTCTCAAAGATCTATCTGGAAACAACAATCCCTTGGTGGTAACCCACCAATCGTACGCATCGCCCTTCAGCAAGTAAGTTGCCAACAAGGTCTTGTCACTCTCCGCACATTCTAGGACATCGAACACCTTCTCCACCTCCTTAACCCACTGCGCTGCTGCATCTGGAACAGGCTGACCCGTGAAAGAAGGGGGCTTCAGCTTCAAGAACCGCTCCACCACCGTAGAATGTCCACCTCGGGAACTGGACCCCCCAGTTCCATCCCTCTGCTGGTATCTAGCCATAGCCCCAATCATGGCTTCCATGAAATGATCCGCATCATGCCCCTCTGCTCCTGAACCACCACCATCCGCTCTCGCATCCCGAGCCACCGGAGCTCTCCGCTTCGGCGCCATCGCTGCCCCACAACGCATAAATCGAACCAAAACACGTCAAAACCTATCATTCTACACCAGCAGCCATCGCCTGTACCGACTTGTTCTTATTGTTGGACTATAATATCTAACCCAGTTTATCACATAGTCGACCAGACTGAGCTCTGATACCATCTATAACGACCCGCCATCCTATGACCGGAGACCCGGTCACTAAATGGATGTCGGCCCATTAACTACGGGTTCACACCCGGATCTCACACAACACGTCTGGAGGAGTATGTGCTAAACAAGACTAAATATGACAATCTCACGGACTACAAGGTAAGCAAGTGCGCAGGAAGGAAAATAATAATGTCCGTATACAGTCCAACAATAATTACATGTCCAACAATTAAATAAGTACAGGCAGAAGGAAGTACAACAACATCGGGGCATACCCCGGAACTAAGACAGCTGCTGGTCCGCACACCGAGAAGACACCACGCTTCCGCGCGCCTCGAGGTCCACACCTGAAAACCGCAGGGAGTGAGCCACACTAGAAATGGCTCAGTAGGGATCATCCGATCCCCTGCCTCCCACTCACACACCCACAAGTGTAACAACAGGAATAAATGGCAATTAAAGTAAAGCAGTAAACACAACACCCAACTCTGATGTGAAACGCACGGTAAGCAGTGTAACAAGAACCACTCCAAGTAACCCGAAGAACTCAACACAGAGTCACGACTCACAGTCAAAGTCCACGAAGCGACTAAACCACACTGTCGACCGAAGTCGAACGTCGCCTCCCAACACTACCACCACTGCTCACGCCTGTCCACCCCTACAGTGTTCCGGGGCACTGTAGGGTGAGGCAGTGAGCCAAACTAGGACTAGCTGAACTCAGTGTACCGCCACTGCCAGCTACGTGTGCACACAAGCAGTCTAGACTACTGTCCTACCGTCCGGATTGCCTCCACGCTAGGCCTCAGCGCTTCAGGAGGGCCCTGGGGACCGGCGAACCCCCGTCAAGCCGAAGCTACAGGAACTACCCACAAACCCAACTCTCCCGGGCTGCGTCAGGCCAAGGGCTATAGGTACCACTCGTAACCTTGATCAAAGGTCACATCAGGCCCACTGGCTAAAGGGTAAACCAACTCCCACCAGAAACACCACCAGCTCCACAACAAGAAACACGCCGGAAGCTGTCACGACAACCAAGGGAAACCCCGACCCACCGAGACCAAACAACAACCCCTCGGATAGCACACAGCTACTCCGGCCCGACGGGCTCAAGGTGGTTCTGCTTGTCTCAGCCAAGGGTGAAACACAACAAGCACCACTCCACAGACACCATGACCCTGTCCCCACCGGTCCATGGTGACAAACGTAAACCACAGTTAACCCGATCCACATTCGCATAACACAACCACACATATAACATGATTCCATTCGCACAGTAAAACCTCATTCTCAGTATATAGTTAAAGCACACACGCACACACCCACACACACACACCGGTGATGCAATTCCACTCACGCAGAAGTCCCCGTCTCAGTATACAACCCACAGCATGCATTAGAACCATCCCACCGTGAAACATGCATAAAATAACAGCATTAAGCATTCCTGTCTTGAATCGCGTCGACCGAGGTCGACGCCATTCAAGACCCTTAGACAGGTTTATTAAAAGCCCGATTTATCCTTAAAACGCGTCCACCAGTGAAGCCGCCATTTAAAATGCGTCTGGCTCTCCCGACGCCATTCAACCCAGAAATCCAGATTCCAGAACCCTTAAACGGGGGCATTTCCTGCCTAAATGGCGTCATGATGGCCCGACGTCCTTCTAAAAGGCGTCGTCCATCCATGACGTCATTTAGCGCAGACCCCTAACTCAGGAAACCTCACACAGGGAGGTTTCTGCGCTAAAACGCGTCGTGCTGACCGGACGTCTTTCGGAAAAGCGTCGACCCAGCCCGACGCCATTTAGCGCCAGAAACCAGGTTTCCTGGTTCGACCCGAGGGCTTCACCCTTGAACCCCGGGCACCCCGAAAATCCCAAAATCAAAGAGGGAAGAAGAGAAGCTCAACCACACAATCATGCTACGAATCCACGATCACAAACACCGTTATTCCCTCAAGGAAACCCCCTAAACATGCTCAATCTAGCCCCACACACGCCACATCACGCCGAAAGCAACGAGCACACATGCAAGGTTTCGTCCCCCTACCGGTTCTTGAACTCCTCCAAGCTCCTCGCCGCCGACCCGTCTCGCCCCACGCCGCCGCCGGTATCCTCGAGAACGCCGCCACTCCGCCGGGACGTCGGCCGCCGTCCGGAGAAGGGAACGCCGCGAGGAAGGTGGTGGAGGTAGAGGTGAGAGGTAGGGAAGTTATGGAGTAGTTGGAAGAGGAAGAAGAGGAAGGGAAGGGAGGAAGGAGGGCGGAGGGAGCGGAGAGGGTGAAGAGAGAGAGTGGAGAGGCGAAAATGAGGGAAAGAAGGGGAGGCTCGCGGGGTCAACCAGAATTCCCCTAAAATGCGTCGATCGAGGCAGACGCCATTCAGTCTGACAGGATGGCCGTACCGACACCGGTCTGAAACGCGTCGCCCACAACGGCCGCCGTTCAGATGAGAAGACAGGCCGTACTGACAACGCTCTGGCGTCGCACCCTGACACCGCAGGTGTCGCAGTCTGAAATGCGTCGACCGAGGTGGACGCCGTTCAGACAAATCTGACAGGGGCCGTACTCTCGCGGCCCGAAACCCGCCCACGTGGCGCAACAACCAGCAGACCTAAATGGCGTCCACACAACCTGACGCCTTTTGAAAGGCGTCGAGCAGTGCTGACGCCATTCAGTCAGCAGTCACAAGACCCCCCACAGGGTCCAAACCAAGGGTTCCGACCCGAACCCGACCCGAAAACCGAACCCGAAATCTCAGTCATTACACATAATGTAGGAACGAGACTTAGAATAGACTACCAAGAATACCTGCCATCTTAGTAGGAGGCCGTCATAAAAAAAAAGGGGGAGAACCGTCCCAAAACAAAGAGCAAAAAAAGAAAAGAAAAGAAAATGAAAAAAGGCAAAAGCCAAATGTCAAATCAAAAAGGCCATTACATTACAAACGTTACATCAAGGCCATGAAATGAAACAAAAGGGAACGCAAGGTCGATAAATACCCCGGAAAGAAAATGACCGAACCCCAACGGATATTAGGGTAGGAAAGGGACATCTTTTTAAGTCTCCGGAATCTTCTCATGGGCTTCCTAAACTTATTCATCTTTTCTTTCTAAAGAGATGTACTCCAAACTTAAGGAATGGCTTACATTGACTAAGGGTCAAATCATCAAATGGGATCACGAATGAAAACACAAATTCAAACACGATGGGTTTTAAGTTAAGTTGTTACTATACAATTTGGGAATTAAGTGAATAAATGAATATGATCTTTTGATCTGAGTACCATGCTGATCTTTTAGTCAAAAATCCAAAAAAAATATACATATCTCAAAATTCAAAAAAAAATATATATGTCAAAAATCTAAAAAAAAATACATATATCAAAATTCAAAAAAAAAAAACATATGTCAAAAATTCAAAAAAAATACATATGTCAAAAATTAAAAAAAATACATATGTCAAAATTAAAAAAAAACATATATTTCAAAAACCCAAACAAAAATGAATATTTCAAAACAACAACAAAAATATTTCAGTTAGCATCTGCTTGTTGCATTTGATGTGTTTCATTCCTTTTATTGTCAGCGAGCATCTGTCTGCTTGTATGTTGCATTTTGTTTAAGTTTGATTATTCTCACTACCTTTGTTAAAAAAGGTTATGCCCCTTGACCATTTATTGAAGAAAAAGATTGATTGACCATTTATTTGGTCAGGCAAGGGGCTAAGCCTAAATAGATACTTAACCTGTTTGTTAAAGTGTGTACATGATGCAAGACAAGCACAGGAACACAAGATTGGAGCCCAAAGTTTCATGTATATTGTCAAAAGATTGTTTGTACATGATACATGAAGAAAAAAAGAAGATACATGAGCCCTCAAGGCTGGCTCTCCCCTCCGCCCTCGTCCAACTGGCTCTGGGCCTCGTCAGGTGCATCCGGTGCTGGCCCTCGGCTGGGAGGTGGAGGTGGTCCCATCGCGCTCGGCCCTGCTTGGCCGGAAGATACAGCAGCACTGGCGGTGAAGGCGCTGGTCAGACCACGCTCATGGGCACGTTGCCGAGCTCGCTGATACCGTTACTCCACCATCTTGCGCTCATGCTCCGCAACTGACAGCCGACTCAGAAGACTCTCCAGTCGAAGGCGGTCGCGGTCTCGCTCCTCGGTCACGACCTCCAGGCGAATCTGGAGGCGCGCAAGATCTCCAGTGGAGAGATGAGCCACCTGCTCCTCCAGAGCCCGGATCTGCTCTGCATCAGCCTCGGCACGAGCCGCTGCGACACGGGCATGCTCCAGCTCCGCTTCAGCCCTCTGAAGGGCTTCCTGAAGCTCAACAACCTGCAAAGGAAGATTTTGTTAGTCCAAAGCAATCAAGTAATCAAATTCAGAAGTCAAAAGTTGAAGAACTTACCCGAGCAGCACTGTCCTCCTCCGCGAGAGAAGCCCGGTGGATGGCGGAAGCAAGCTGACTCTGGAGGTCAGCCAAGGCAGCGTCATGGGCGGATGATGAAGAAGACGAAGCTCCGAAGGAAGGAGGAGCCGCCTGGGTGTAGACGGCTCGCTGCACCGAAAGACAACTGTCAGTGATTAATCGCCAAAACAATTAAAACAAGCATTCATAAGCATTCATACATACCAGGTCATATAGTTCCTTCTGAACTTGTTCTAGCTGGGCCTCCGCATCATGTAGGCGGGCCCGGAGGTCGACGATGACCGCATCACGCGCATCCTGTATGTCATACATACATTCATTCACAAACATAAATCAAGATAATAATAAAATTAAAGACGCATGAATGCATACTTACATCGAGTGGTCGAAGGAGCCGAAGCTGATCGGCGTAGTGAGCCCGGTACTGCTGGAGGTAGCCCTCGCTACTCTCCGCACGGGACTCCACCCGTATGCCCCGACGGTGCCAATCCTCGCATTGCTCCGGGAACTTGGCGCGCCAGTCGGTGAGGGCTTGCTTCCCCCTCATGCTCCTCCCTACACCCTCCGGGACTTACTCGTCTATCCACTCCTGGTGGAGACCCAGTGTCCTCATCACGAGCCGGAGGCGGAGGGGCTCGATCTCGTTGAGGCAATGTACCCACATCTGCCTCCCGAATCTCCTCCTGCCAGCCGTCACCCACGGCTGACCCTCCTCGCCCATACCAAGGTACGGGCGCCAGATCACCTGCATATAGGTTAGATGCATTCATAAATAACTTGCATTTAATGAATAAAAAGATTGCATTTAATGAAATTAAAACTTACCAAGAGCTCTGGATAGTCCATGAACTGACGGCGGAGGGCCGTCAGCTGGTGATGCTGCGGAGCCGTGTCCACAATCGGCTGCCAACGGCAGGCAAAAGGGACAGCATCTGGTCGAGCAATCCGCGCTCTGCCGAGCGGGAAATAGTAGTAACTCCACACCTGCATTCATGAACATATAGATTAGAAAAAGCATCATATCATATTGCACTGCATATAACAAATAATTAAACAAGTTAATACATGAAGGAACGGCGAGAAGCCGCTGATAGTGGTCTCACGGTCCGGCGTGACCGCAGACAGATCGGCGAAGAGGTGGGCCAGAAGGGCCGCACCCCAAGCATACTCTCCTAAGCTATCTAGGTCATCTAGTAAGTAAAGAAATCTACAGTGGATATGGTCGCCCTTCGTACCGAAGAGCAACCGACCAAAGAAGAAAACTAAAAAGACCCTAAGCTGTCTATCTACCTCCTCTACCAGACTAGGGTCACTACAGTAGGCTGAGGAAGATGACTCGGCTAGTCTATCCCTAAACTCCTCCGTGGTCTCGTCAGACCGACGCCGGGGCTCATCTAGTCCTAATGCAGCCTCTACTTCTACCCTGGGGACCATCCTAGACTCTCTGCCTAGGCTAGACACCTCTATCCCTAGGAGAGCCTCTGCTAATCCCTGATAGTTGGGGTAAGTAACCCCACTAACTGGACGGCCCTCTACCCTGAGGCCAGTGATCCTGGCCACATCCTCTAGGGTGGGGACCATATGCCCCCACAGCATTAGGAAAGCACGGCTTTCCGCATGCCACCTCTCCCGCAGCACCTGCAGGAGGACTAAATCGAGCCAAAATGGCTCGATGTCTAGTACCTCACCGAATCCCATCCGACGCAGGCGCGCCTTCTAGAAATCCGGGAGCCCTCTATATGCCCCTATCACTAGGTCCCAGCTGATTCTAGCCCTCATCACTCCCTGCAAATAAAAACATAAAAATAAGGGTCAGTAATTAATAAAAACAGGAAAAATCAGTTCTGTTTTGAAAGGCGTCAGCCCATGTGGACGTCTTTTAAAACACGTCAACATGCCTTGACGCGATTCAAAATGTTTATTTCTAATAAAAAATCCGGAATATATCTTGAAAGACGTCAGCCCATGATGACGCCTTTGAATGGCGTCACCTGGTCTGGACGCCTTTCAAGTCCAGATTCCGGGTTCTTCAAAGAACCCCATTCTCCCTCTTTTCTTCATCTAATCACACCCACAGGGAGCTTACCGTGTGGAGGTCGCCCTCCTCTTCTTCTTCCACCGCCATGGGTGCCGGTGGAGGGAGTTCTTCCTCCAAGAAGGTCGCCGCCTCGGCTAGCAACGCCGGAACCTCCTCGGGGGCTTCTTCTTCTTGTCTTCGCCGTCTCTTGGCTAGGGTCTTCATCTTCCTTGAGCCCTCACCGTGTTCCATAGCTCGAGAAGGGAGAGTTTTTAGGATAAAGGGAAGGAGATCGCCGGAGATCGCCGCCGGTGAAGAGAGAGAAAGGTAGGGTGAAAAGTGAGGAAGAAGGGGGCCTTCGCGGGTCTGTTAACAGAAAGGCTGAAAGGCGTCGACTCAGGCTGACGCGTTTTAGTGCGCAAAAGTTGAGGCGGCAAGGACAACAGTTTGAATTTGAATGAAAGACGTCCACCTAGGTGGACGTGTTTCAAAATTTTGGTCAGAGCCGTACAGAGGAAAATGATGAAAAGCGTCTTAGTGTGTGGACGCGTTTCAGAGAATTAATCATGGAATTAATGACAGAATCTTGGAAAAAGTAGGAGAGAGAGTTGAAAGGCGTCGACATAGGCAGACGCGTTTTAAGGTTTAAATCGGGTTTTTGAGGATTAAGTTGAATTTCTGGAAAAGGAATTATGGTTGAAAGCCGTCTTTCTGAATGGACGCGTTTTACATTTAACAGAATCCGAACTGTTGAGTTTTCAGGAAAAATCTAATTTTTACTAAAGGAAAAATCATGTGCACATCACAGAAAGTTGAGGAAAAGTTTGGAGCCATGAAAAAAAAACTTCTTTATTCAATAAAATTTCTTTATTACATCATGAACAAAGAGAAAGAGGACATTTAAGGAAGAATTTCATGAAGACTTTTAAGGTAAGGAGCTTTAAATCCTCTATCTCTATCTTTAGAGGATTTTACACGGTAACTGAAGCCAAGATTCCATAGAGTAATAATGATTTGTACGGCTTCATAATCTTCGTCGGATTCCAAGTCGTGCTTCTTGATCGGGAGTGTGGGAGAGAACTCATGGAATTCACGACGGCCCAAGCTAAGTTGAGTAAGGCACAGATGTGGATTGTATAACACGAACTCGGTGGCTCCAATCAACTTCAGATCTACTCCTGCTGCACGGCGCACCCAGACAGGTTTTCCAACCAGAGCGAGTGGAGACGAGTCGAATATGTCGGACGTCATGAGTTTTAAATACTCTCTCCAATCGGCTCGGGTCTTGAGTTTTGGAACCTTGTTAACCATATGCTCATTGAACTTTACAATGTTAGCTATGCAATGAATTGGGCTATTCAAGTAGATCTGAGATGGATTCAGAGGCCTTTTCTTGCTGTGCTCAAACTTGAAGTGAAGTTCAACCCATAAGGCAAAGAGTAGCATGCATCCATAAGGAGGACGGCCCACATACGCTGCAGAAAGCCCACTATAAAGATATGCTAAGAGTGCAGTGCTAATGGATTTACCTTCGAAGATTGCGCATATGACACTGACTTGATCATCTTCTAAGATGTTATCCTGCGCAGAGAAGAACAAGGCACCGACAAGGCATGTAACTAAGGCTTTTGTTACATCCTCCGCTTCATCCTCCCTTAGATCATCAATTTCGTACAGCGTCCACTCGGCTAGCTTGGCAAGATTGATCCCCTTTTTAGTAAGACATCCTTTAGCTTCTGAAGGATCTTTCATAATCGATGTCAACAATTGTTGACCGGTGATTCTCTCTTTCGTCAAAGCTATCTTATCTTTGTTCTCTTTGGTCTTTGGGAGACCTAAAAGAAGCTCCGCCTCCTCTAAGAGGATCGTACACTCGAAGTCTTGGAAGAAGAACGTATGAGTTTGGGGATGCCACCACTCGATCAAGGCACCCATAGCCGCCCAATCTACGTTTGCGCTCTTGTAATATTTGGCAAGCACTACAAGACCTTGAAGATTCCACTTGGATATGAACACTTGCATGGAAAGCTTGATACTTTTTGCAAGTTTACGAATCCAAGGTAAGGAGGTAAACTTCCTTGGGCCAGGAAACATGGGATAGTTCTGAAAACCAAAAGAAAGACGAAGAACATGATGAGGAACATGAAGAACATGATGAAGAACATGATGAAGAACATGAAGAACATGAAGAAGAATTGAAAGGAAGTTGATTGAACTTACTTGGAGATTGGGATTCCTTCCATTGAGCTGATTCTCCACATCAGAAAACTTCTCCAAAGACAACTTCATCTTCTTGCTTGAAGAATTCATCCTCCCTTTTTCGGAGTTCCTCCTTCTTGAAGCTTGGAAACCTTGGAACTTTGAAGAAACCTTGAAGAAAGCTCAACTTTTGATCTTTGGATTGTGATAGGATTGCTTGGGAACGACCTAAGGGTGTTTATATAGAAGGAATTGCGCTCCTAGGAAGACTTTTCTGGATTGGAAAAGGGATGTGCATTGGTAGAGTTGGAATCCGAATAGAGAACAGCCAGAAACCTGTTTCTGTAAGTGAAAGGCGTCGAGGAGCACTGACGCGTTTCAACGTTAAATGGCGTCTGCGCGACACGACGCGTTTTAGCTCTTTCTGTTATTTACCCGAAATTCTGTGGATTTTGATGTTTAAATTGAATATTTGTTTGGAACTAATAATTTTGATTGCAGAAAATTCAAAGAAAACCTGAGTAAAGTTGGAAATGTCAAGAAGATCCCACTATGGGAGTCAAGAAGTCCTGACCGTGGCTAAAAAGACGGTTATTTCTATCCTTGTACTCCTTTCATGTAATTATTTTGCATTCGCATTACTATATGATAAATATTTACTAGAGTATATCAAGGACCTTGTGGTTTTTGATGAAACTGGAATTTGAGTTCCCCTTCAACAAATAAAAACAGTGATAATTCTAGAGAAATCTTAATCGCACGGATAGGCCGTTGGATTGTTAATTAGTGAGGACGATGGTTCTACTTTTGTGAAACGGTGCGTGGATAAACGAGCTTCGGCTTAGCACTGGATTACAAGAATTGGTGTCTTGACTCATTAATGGCAATTTAACAATATTATCCTTGATTAATTTATATTTTATTTGACTTTATATTTTTCTTTTAGCCCAGCATGCATCATGTAGGACTTTGAAATCATTGTGATAATGATTAATTATTGATTACGTTTTAGACCATTAAATCAAATAATTTCAACATGATATGAAATATTCCATTTTGAATTGAGTATCTTGATTATCTTTGAGATTCGCTTGAAGATATCATTAGAATTCTATCCTTGATTGGACTCTTTATCTAATATTCTTGTTTTCTTTTAAGATCCATCATGGCTGCAGCACGTCCACATTGGCTGGCAAACGCTCCCCATGATGAAACCTACAGTGTCTATGACCTGGGGTACTTCCCACTCCTAGGAGGTTGATCGACCTTATTTTATTTCCTTGTCTACTTCATCCAGACAGGATTGATTCCATTGATTTCATTGAGCTATCTTCATTGATGATTTTGAGAAAAATTCCAATCATGTGATGTTAAGAGCGTGTCTCATCACACCTTGGCATCACCTTTTCAGTACATTCCATTTCATTTCACTCCCTTGCAAAGACGGTGCCAAGGTGAGGCAACTGTAGACACGCTAATTTTGACGTCATTTCGAGTGAATTTCATATCATATAATAATGCCTCAGAATGGTCTGATAATTAATCACTGATTAATTTTTATTGATATTTTTGAGTGTCGGGTTTAACAGACATGTTTAAGTTAATCAATTAAATTGATTTTAGCTCAAATTTCAGTTAAAATATGAGGAATTCTAAAAGACGTCGACCCATGTGGACGCCATTTAGAGTTTATTCTTATTTTAACGTTTAAATTTGAATTTTAATCAATTGATTAATTAGCTAAAAGGCGTCTGTGAAGGCTGACGCGTTTTAGGTTTCCTAAGCTATTTTAACTTCTCTTCCGGATGTTTATCCTTATCTTAATTAGTTTAAAAGACGTCTGCACATGTAGACGCGTTTTAGCTAATAAAGATAAAGATAAGTTTTCCCGGATATTTATCCTTATCTTAATTAATCTAAAAGGCGTCAGTCATGGTGGACACGTTTTTAGATAATTACAGATAAAGATGAATTAATCAGTATTTATCTGTCAGTTAAGATGGATAAATCCTAGATTTTTCTATGTTAATCGCGAACGCAGAAAAAGCCTATAAATACCTTTCATCTCAAAGAGTAAAAAAAGAGAGTGTGAAGCGTAATCTTGAATTAATTGAGCGATAGCGAGTTGAAAATCGAAGCAACAACGTCGGAACGCCGGAGCACTGCCATTTCCAGAAGTCGGCGTCCCTTTCAAGATCTTCATCCTTTCAAGGCTTCAACCCATTGGGCATAAGTGTTTCAATTCTGCATTTTCAATCTACATCTTCATTAATCTACATTCTTCATAATCACTTCATGCAACACACACCACAGCATCAATCTTTCAAAACCTATTTTATTTAAGGGGTTTCAAAGCCATTTAAACAAGTAAGTTTGTTGTTTAAACATGTTTATAATCATGATCAGTTTAGATATTGCTTCTATTTAAATTCTCATCATCACTGTTTCTTTATTTTCTTTCTCTGTCTCTGCTGCACTCAACAACAACAAGAGATCAAAAGGGGGAAATCAAGCACAACAGAAGGACTTCTGGACGATCCTCAACCTCAAACTCAACAGCAAGAACAAAAGAATAAAGAAAGGGCTCTCCTTCTTCAGCCGGCTGAAGGAGGGGAATCAAGGACTCGATATCTTCGGCGTTCAAACAGGTAGGCGATCAAAACTCTCTTTTGAAACTTTTAAGTCAAAAGTTTCTGGCGATCACTGCACTTTAGTTGCTGTTTTAATAGGTTAGTTTACACTAAACAACATAGATTTTTCATGTTAATCACACGAGCATTTTCAGCACCTACATCGCTCTCAGGTAACTGGAGAGAGAATGCTCTAGAATAGATCCGCAGGAGTCTCTAGCCAGAGCAGAAACAATATCTGAAAAGATGTTTTCGGATATTGTACAGCGGAGTCTGATTCAAGTGAGTTGACCATCTAGGGTTTGACAGTTGACCATATCCTAGGTTAACTCGAGAGCATTGTGCGAACGAAGGATTATAACCACGCGGTAACTGTGGACGGACAGGTTCCATGAGTGGGTTGCTGAACCCCATTACCTTCCGAGATCATGCGGTGTTGCTTGGCACCCAACTTGATCGGAAGTCCGACCGAGTTTACAAGCGATGATAATTCGGTTAAGTAATTAGTTAATATCTAGATACTAATTAATTACAATAAGTCAATAACTAGTTATTGGACTTAACGGGATGAAAATCGGACTGGTAAATGGGCCTAGAGGGTCACACGCAATAAGATTCTCAGTTGGTGGTACACAAGTGGGATTTATATTAACACGGGGATTTTTGTGAAAAGTCGCGCGGACTTAATATATATACGCGTTGTTGAGAAACCCTGGGCCAAGCTCCAGGATTTCCCCTTGCTGGCCGTCATCCCCCCCTTTTCTCTCTCCTCCTCTGGGCGCCCCGTTTGAGGCGCCGAGACAGTTTCCGTCTCCGCCGCGTGTGATTCCCGAAAGTCGGGAATTCCCGTCGGGGGGATTTCAACAATCGTTGCGGCGACAGATCTTCAGCGAGCGAGCTGATATGGACAAGGGATTGAGGACGAACCACCGCGGAGGATCGTACGGATACCGCTGGAGGCCGGACGCTTGTGCGGCTCGCGGCATCACCTCGACGGAACCGAGAGGGAAGCGGATTCGAATCCGCGCACGGTAATCGGATTACTCCCGTTAGTTTTCGGTTTTAGTTTTTCGTTCCGAATCGGATCAGCGGGCATCGGGCGAGATTTTATTTATCGTTTCCGCTGCGTTCTTCGCGTCCCGCCCGGATCCCAACAAAGAGCTATGCTTAAAGCCAAACCCCTTGCTACCAGAGGTGCCAATTCATAAGAGTGGAAGGATATAGTGGGCTGATCCCCCTGGGGAACCAACAAAGCAGTGATTTTTCTACCGGCACGTCTTCATTAAGCATCACTTTTTGTATATATTCCATCAGTGCTTCTTAATGGGACTTAGATCTTTTAATCAGTTCCAATATAGAAATGCGTGTCGGTGTTCCATCAAGATGCTTCAATAAATCATATTGAGTGCCTGGTGCACTCTTTTCATTTTGTGCTTCATCAGTTGCTCGTGATGGACCTTCTTGGACGGCAGATTGTGCAAGTGCTCAAATTATGTGTGTGATGTTCATGAATTTCACATTATTTGTATGATGAATAAAACTATTGGAAAATAAAGAAAACGTGGTCGCCAGAAACTGTAAAGTTTCAAAAGAAAGATTGATCGCTTACCTTTTCAAATTCGGGAGATTGAATCCTAGATTTCCTCTCTTCAGTCGGCCAAAGAAAGAGAGCCATTTTTGTAATGTGTTCTTGCTTTTGATTTCTTGATAGTTATTCTTTTGGATCTCCTTATTTCTTCTTCTTTGTACCTTGCAAAAAAAAAGATTAAACAAGAATGAAGCTAATTAGAACTAAAGTAGAGTAGTATCTATTCTAATAAGAAATTTAAACATGCAACTAAACTAATCTACTGACTTGATTGTTTGTTCTTAAAATCTCTAATATGCATATAGGTGTAGAAAATATGATGTGTGTATGTGTGAACATGAAGTGATGATGATGATGAACTATAAAAAATAATGAATAGACTATATTGTAGACACACCAATTTTGACATCATTTTGAGTAAATTTCATATCATATAATAATGCCTCAGAATGGTCTGATATTTAATCATCGGTTAATTTTTATTGATCTTTTTGAGTTAATTATCTAAATGGTGTCGGGTCAAAAGTTAATCAATTAAATTGATTTTAACTCAAATTTTAATTAAAATATGATGAAGTCTAAAAGACGTCGACCTGTGTAGACGCCATTTAGAGTTTATTCTTATTTTGATGTTTAAATTTGAATTTTAATTAATTGATTAATTTTCTAAAAGACGTCTCCAAGACACAACGCCATTTAGGTTTCCTAAGTTGTTTCTATCTCTTTTTCGGATGTTTATCCTTATCTTAATTAGCTAAAAGGCGTCTTCCATGAGCGACGCATTTTAGATAATTACATATAAGGATAAATTAATCTATATTTATCTGTTGGTTAAGCTGGATAAACTTCAAAATTACTCCATGTAAATCCGCGGATGCAAAAAAGTGTATAAATATCCAGCCTCTTGGACGAGTGACAGTTAGTGAGAGTGATATTGATGCAAGTGACACTGATAGTGATTTTAGTAAGAGTGATAACTTGTGTGCGATTCAAGAAGGAGACGACGTCCAAACGCTGAAGGATCGAGGTGCTGCTGCTTCCAGGAGTCGGCATCCTTTCTTCGTCCATCCAAGATCCTCTCAAGACTAAGGCTTTCCAGGGGCCATCTAGCTTAGCTTCTAATTAATTTCTGCATACTTCTCACATTTTCATCACATTAGCCTCACATTTTCATCACATCACTCCATGCAACACACACACACTAGCATTATTTTCCAAACCTATTTGTTAAAGGGGTTTAAAAGACCACTCAACAAGTGAGTTTACCTGCTTAGTTGCATGTTTAAAATTTCTTCTGGATTGGATACTACTTCTGCCTGAGTTCTTACTGTTCTTTATCCCTTTCATTTTCTTGCAAGGTACAAAGGAGAATCAAATGGAGTGAATCAACAACGAACAACAAGGAATTTGGACGATCCTCAAAACTCAATAGCAGCCAAAGCGAGAACAAGGATAAAAATGGCTCTCTTTCTTCAGCCGGCTGAAGGAGGGGAACCAAAAACTCAACATCTCCCACGTCCAAACAGGTAGGCGATCAAATCTTTCTTTTGGAACTTTTTAGTTAAAAGTTTCTGGCGATCACATTCACCTAGTTTATTTTTAATAGGTTTATTTTTCACCTAAACAACATAATTTTCATGATAATCACACACTCATTTTAAGCACTCAGCTTTTTTGGCGATCACGATGGGACTTGGTCTCGCCATCTTTTTAATCCGTTGTTCTTGCTTTTATCAATCGGGTACCCACGGTGCACCACCTATGTCTCTTGACACGCCCTCACCAATTGGTGAGTTTTTAGTTTAGTTGTTATTCCTACGTGCACACCCCTGCGGCAAGATCTTGCCCTCCCCGTTGATTAGTTGAAAAGCTGTTTTTGTGATAAAAGATTGTGTGATTGATTGACATTTTAGTTGTTTATCTGATAAAATCATCCTGTTAAAATTTGAAACAAAAAAAAGATTTGCATGAGCTGATTATTTATCGTTTTTATCCTATTTTTGAGGGGGAATCGACCCAGAAATTCCTCCTAAAATACTGAATTTGTTACTTGAAAAGCGTCCAGGAACAACGACGCATTTCAAACTGCGTCGCTCAACCCAGACACCTTTCAGTCTAATTTTCCTGTTGTCTGCTGCCAAAGCTTCTGCGAAAAAATAAGGCTCTGTTTGAATAGCGTCGACCAAAAGCGACGCGATTCAGGCAGTTTCTTACTTCTTCATCAGTTCTCAGATTTTTTGATCTTTGTGCTATTACCCATTATGTATTAAGCATTAGAGGCCATTCAAGCTACAGGTCATACGCACTGAGGCTAACACCCTCCTCTTCTTATGAACAGTCTTCTTGACGTCTTCAACTCTCTCTGATTGGGTCGGTCCCTCGATCAGACTAGAGTGGTTGGCATTAAAGACCTCCGTACGTCCCTAAAATCAAGGTATTCCTCCTTGATCATCGGGCTGGTTGTACCAATTGAAGTCCCGGTTAGATTTTCATAATGTTGTGAGAGAAAGCCATAGAATATAACGGTGGACATTGAACTGAAACAAGGATCCTAGCTCTTGAGTGAATTTGTGATTTAATTGAATCCAAATAACCCAACAAGGAATCCTAAAATCATGTTAAACATCCACTTGTTTGCTTAATCTCTGTATAACTTGTTTGCCAATCTCTAAAAAAAATCTAACATCATGCTACTTCGATCAGGTAGGGACTTGAGCATGGCTCCAGATACCATAGTGAACTACGAGGGAGATGCTAATGCCCCTCGTGATTCTGATTACCATTTTGAAAGCGAGAGAGATGTTGATGCCTCCCGTAATTCTCTTCCTTGTCCAGTTCGATATGATGGGAATGTCCCAACCCCTCTTCATTGCCCTCACGATCAATATTATGATCTTCCTCCGCATGTGCATGCGGTTCCTAACCCTATCTTCGAGGGAGACATGAATCCGAATGATCCCTCGGATCTTGTAAATGCTTTGGGAGTTCTTGCCTCTCGCCTGGACCCTCAACAGTTCGAGGCGATCCAGTCCATTCTAAAGGGGAAGACGCCCATGCAGTCTGCCGAGCCGAACCCTGCTGTTCCCCCTGCCATCCCTCAACAACCTCCTCATCATCCTCCCTTCATTCACTAGGCTATAAAAGGCCTCCATGTCTCAACTTCTCGGTCAGTTGGGCCGCAACTTTCCTCTTCTAGGCAACCGGTAAGATCGCTGACGCCTACTTATCAAAATGCCCTCGGGCATGGCGGAAGCTCTACCGGACCTCCACTTTATTGTCCTCCTTGTCCTACGTACTCTAGGCAACAGGCCTATCAAGTACCTCCACCTCCCCCTCCTCCCCAGGCTGATCCGACAACGCAAGCGTTGCTGGCAAAGATGGAGCGCATGGATGAACAATTCAACAACCTCCAGAAGATGATGGGGGTCAAAGCTGCACCAGAGATCAATTTACCAAGTCTGCCAGTGTTCCACCTGCCACCCTCTCAGATGCCAATGTACCGGAAATACAACGGTACTGGTAACCCCTTCATCCACTTGAAGGAGTTCATGTACGAGTCGTCCTTCTGGCAAAACGACAAGAGGTCGTTGGCATTTTTGTCCAGGAGATCTTTAGAGGGACCAGCCCTCGAATGGTTCTTTTTTTTAGAACCCTCCGAAGGAGAGGACTACAGTATCGTCTCAAGAAAATTCATTCAACGATACCAAGACAGAGTTGCCCCCTCCCTGTCCATTACTAACCTAATAGCAGAGAAGATGAAGCCCGATGAGGAGTTCGTCAGTTTTGCCGACAGATGGAGGGGCTTGGCCAAGAAAGTGAAAGATCACTTGTCTGAGTCGAAGCAGGTGAAAATGCTCATTTCTAATGCTACGCCTCAGTTCAAACTAGTCCTCTCCCTGAACAATCTGACCAGCATGGCAGAGCTCTACGAAAGAGCGCGGTACTGTCATAATGCCTTCAAGGACGCTACGTTCTCTAGCGTCTTTGATCCTCACAGACCTAGCAGGCCTCCACCTCAGAAGCTTGCAGTGCCAAATTCCCCCAGCACAGATCCGACTACTGAGGGCACGCTCTCTCATGAGCAGGTTAGCTGTATGAACAATAACCAGCCCCAATTTGTGAGGAGTCAACAACAACAGTACCAGCGGTCATAGCAGCCAAACCAGTAGGGTTACAGGCAGCAGCAGCCGAATCCTCAGTATCAGCAGCCCCAGTATCAACGGCCTCAGCAGCCGAACCAGCAAAAACAACAGCAACCACAGCAGCAGCCGCAACGGCAGTTACAGTACCAACCATCACAACAACAGCAGTATCAGCAATAGCAGCAGTACCAGCCGCGCACACCGCCAACATATCACAATGTCCCTCCTCCTGCTTACTACAACCAACAGAGAAGACCTCCAGGCCCGAAGAGGGCAGAATATCCAGTCCTCCTAGAGTCCTTAGCGGACATTTTCAGTGCTTTAATGGCAGCCAATGCCTTGATCCTGCCAAGAGAAAAGGCAATATGACCCCAAAATGCCGATACTTCCAGGTATTGCTATTTCCATAGGCAACCTGGACATACCATAGACACCTACTTCCAATTCAGAGATTATATTCATGATCTCAACAAGCAAGGCGGCATTGACTGGGAAGAGATGAAAATGTACATATCTGCCTTAAAGGTAAGAAGACCACCACAGCAGCAGCAGCAGCAACAAGCAAGAGCGCCGGCACAAGCAGCGGCACCACCGAACATGGGCATAGTGCAGAACCCACTTCCGGAGCACCAAAACCAGAACCAAGTTGCCCCTATTCTGACAAATAGTCGGTCTGAGGCTAACCGAGGGTAACAGTGGAAGATAGAGGACTCTTCCTCTATTTATTCAACGGGTCACACTTCGAGTACCGCAGAACAACCACCATGCCGCACCATCCACATACCTAGACCACATCCCATTACCATTACCCCTATACCAACACCCGCATATCACTCACCCGCACCCACTAACCCATTACCACCACTCGCTTTCCTCAAACCCATTGCACCCCACACCACTACGCCTCCATTAAATAACCCCCCGCAAGCCAACTACGCACCTCTTATGCCATCCAGACCGCTACTCCGCGTACCATTCCCTACATCACCCATAACCACTACCGCTTACCCAGACACCATCCAACCATCTAAACCGCTACTACGCATGCCGTTCCCCACTTCGTCCGCACCAACCACTTACCCTTCCCCCATCCAACCATCTAGGCCTCTCATACGTACCACGCTACCACCGACTAACCCAACACCATCACCTGTATACCAACACTCCACACCATCCACACCATCCATTAACCCTGCGGTACTCAAGTTATCACCCGGACCTTCCATGACTGAAGAACATGCACTCCGGAGTGGGAGGATTTTCAACAAGGTCTTTCCTCAGTCGACAGTTAGAGACGGCCCATCACATTCGTCGGAAGAAGCACACAATGAAGAGAGTGCACCTGGCACTCAATACGGCCTGCTGAAGTACCTTGACAGAACACCGGCACGAATCTCCGTGCTTGAACTGATTAGAAGATCAAATACCCACCAAGAAGCTCTGATGGAATATTTGCAGAAGGTGATGGTCAACGAGGATGTGCCGGTGGAGAAGATTGACGCACTACTAGTTCCTCAGGGGGATCAACCCTCTATTTCATTTCATACATCAGAACTAGCACTGCCAGTAGCCAGAAGCATGGCTCTAAGCATCATGGTTAACATCTGCAAGAAGGCCGTGGATGCATGTCTGGTTGACACGGGGGTTTTGATCAATGTTTTACCTCCGAAGACCCAAGAATTGTGCGGTGTGCCCAAGGAAAAATGGCTGCCTAGCCCTATCTCCGTGACAGCATATGATAATTCCACCCGTTCCCCTCTGGGAATGGTCTATTTGAAGGTAGATCTAGGCCCTGCGAGTCATGCCGAGGTCGAATTTCACATTCTGGAAATCGATCCTTCCATGAACGCCATTTTGGGCCGTCCTTACATAAAAACCCTCGAGGCGATTCCCTCTACGAATCATCAATGCCTCAAATTCCCCTACAAAGGACGAATCATTAAGGTTACGAGCATGCCGATCCTTACTGCTGCTCATTCTTTGAATGTCAAACCCACTTCTTCACCTGGCCGACAACCTTTTCTGTCGGTATTACAGGTTTATCATCCAGTGGCTGATCCTTTGAAAACCGCCACTATTACTCCTTATCCATTAAATGCCATAAAGAGGGGGAAGTGCATGAGTACCCCTGGATGGAAGATAATGATAAAGAATGGTTATCAGCCTGGAAAAGGCCTGGGCACACTGTTACAAGGTAGGACCACTCCCGTCAAGGACAACCGAGGGATACCTGAAAACGGCCTGGGCTATAGGCCGAGAAAAATGAAGCAGGACATTGTTTAGCAGGAAGAGAATGAAGGCGGCCAGAAAGTCTAGGAGACAATGTCTACACCACACAAAGAAGGCCGGGACCCCCTAACATGGACTCTATACACACATTTTGTAAAGGGGCCCGTAATATGCCATGACAACACGGTGGTCATTACTTCATGTTTTGACCTCCATGATATATATGGGAGAGACTTGGCTAGACATTGCTCAGAACTGCTTACGTACCAATCCTTGGAGGCTCTGCGGCCTATGAAGAGGAAGAAATTCCAAGACCCTGAGTGTGAATGGTACAGGTGATTCGATTTAAGAGATCTCTACATCGCATTGAACAAGCTGTTTCTCGATCCTGCAGAACCCAAGTGGCCGCCACAGATCGATGAGCTGATCGAAGGTCCTGGTGCTATTTTTGACAAGAGGATACTGCTATCAGAGGAAACTGATGAAGGGGAGCCAGATGACCCCTATGAAGCTGGCTATACCACGGATCTGCTCTGGAGGGGGACTTATCCTTTCATGTTTTCATGCTTCACACCTTGTTTCGCACTTTGCTCCTGACCCCGACTTGGTCGCATGCCATTATTGAAGATATTCCACGGGCTCCGCCCGTCATGATTACTCTGTCCCCACGGAACCTCATTCGACAACCTCCTCTCGATCTAGAGGAGGACATATGATTTAATCTAGGACATACTGATGTATGATCCCTCTAATCATTTGGCCTTGGTGCCACTTCCTTCATCCCATTCCCCTTCTATTCATCTTCATTCTTGTTTTATGTTAAATTCTTCTTTTATCAAAAAACAAATGCCAATTTGGCAACGAATTCTTCCCAGATCCTCATTGAGGAAACCTCTTACTTGTCCGATTATACCCTATCGTGCAGGTCTTTCGGTCAAGATTCTCTTTTAGATCTACTCTGTCCCTTCCTTCGGCAGGATTCTCTTATATTTCCATCTGTATCTCATGATTTTCATTCTGCTTCATCTTCATTAGGTCAGAATAGGGAGTCTAGTGAAGTTAGGGAGTCTAGTTCTAGGCAGGTTAGTCAGGTTAGGAAGTCTAGAAAGTCTAAGGGTAGACGAATTCCAGATAGATACCTCCAGGATTTAGCTGATAAATACATTTCTTGCTCTATGATCCCTCAGCTATTAGATAATCCAATTCAGATGCCAGAAGATTGTATAGATGATGAGTTAGTTAATGACGGATATGGGGTATATGAATTGATACATGAAAAAGACCCTATTGTTGAAGATGAGGAAGATGACGAGGACGCGGCTAAGGCATATGTCAGTGGAGTAAAAAGATTTGATGAACCCTCAGCTGCCGTAGAAGAGCCCACCAAAGAGATCAATTTAGGGACTGAAGACGAACCTAAGGTTGTCCTCATTAACAAAAATCTTTCTGAAGAGGATGAGAAGGCAATAGTACAAGTTCTTAAGGATTATAAGGACACTTTCGCCTGGAGTTATGAGGATATGCCAGGTTTAGACTCATCGCTAGTGGAACATAGGTTGACATTAAAGGATGGAGCTAGCCCGGTCAAACAGAAGTTAAGGCGATTCCACCTACAAATGGCTTTAAAGTTGAAGGAAGAGGTTGACAAATTACATAAAGCCAAATTCATTAGAGTTGTCTTCTATCCACAATGGGTGGCCAACATAATCCCGGTTAAGAAGAAAGATGGGAAGGTCAGAATCTGTATTGACTTCCGAGATTTGAACCGGGCGTGTCCTAAGGATGATTTTCCATTGCCTCATATTGATGTACTTATCGATAACACTGCTGGCTATGAGACTTTATCATTTATGGATGGATTTTCAGGATACAATCAGATCAAATTGGCAAAAGAAGATCAGGAAAAGACATCATTCACTACACCTTGGGGAACATATTGCTATGTCGTCATGCCATTTGGATTAAAGAATGCTGGAGCCACTTATCAGAGGGCTATAATGGCAATATTTCACGACATGATGCATATTGATTTAGAAGTATATGTGGATGACTTGTTGGTTAAATCTAAGACGAAGGCTGAGCATGCCAAAGTTTTGGCAAGAGTATTAGAAAGGTCAAGGAAATATCAGTTAAAGATGAACCCCAAGAAATGGGTATTCGGGGTATCATCAGGGAAATTACTTGGGTTCATTGTCAGCAAACGGGGAATTGAGATCGATCCCAACAAGGCGAAGGCTATCAGAGAGATGCCACCTCCTAAGAACTTGAAAGAGTTAAGAGGATTAATCGGGAGGTTGCAATTTATTTGCCGCTTTATCTCCCAGCACTCACAAAGGTGTAAGCCGTTCTACGAGCTTACCAAGCCGGGAGTCAAATTCGATTGGGACGATAAGTGTCAGGAGATATTCGATGGATTAAAGAATTATTTGGCAAGTCTTCCTGTTTTGAGACCACCATCTCCAGGCAAACCATTGATACTTTACATTTCTGTCATGGATGATGCAGTGGGGGCTGTCCTAGCACAAGAGGATGGAGAAGGAAAGGAGAGGGCAGCCTAATATCTCTCTAAACTTCTCAACCCCGCTGAACAGAGATACACGGCGATGGAGAAAACATGTGCAACATTAGTCTGGGTTGTTCAGAAATCGAAGCATTATTTTCTAGCCTATGAAGTCCATCTCATCGCTAGGATAAATCCAATCAAGTTTCTCCTTAAGAAATCTGTTCTTACTGATAGGTTAGCGCGATGGCAAAGATTTCTATCTCAATTCGATATCACTTACATTCAGCAGAAAGCAATCAAGGGCTATGCCATAGTAGAGCATCTCGCTCATCACCCCCTTCCCCATTTTGATCCAGTCCAATCGGAGTTTTCGGATGAGGAACTGATGTCCATAGACCAAATCAGAAATGATTTGTGGACTTTGCATTTTGACGGAGCTCTGAATTCCCATGGAAAGGGGATCGGCATTGTTCTGTTATCACTTGAAGGTGTCACCATTCCACAAGCCTTTCAGCTTGAGTTTCCAGTCACCAACAATATAGCTGAATACGAAGCACTCCTTGCTGGCCTTGAGGCTGCTCATTCTCATGGTGCCACCAAACTCAGGATTGTGGGTGATAGCCAATTGATTCTTCGCCAAGTGTTAACTAAGTATCGAACTTTTGATCCCAAACTCAAGCCTTATCAAGAACTTACTTCTGCTTATTCAAAGCTTTTCACCAAATTGATTTTCGTCCATGTTCCTAGGAATCAAAACATCTTAGCTGACGCTCTAGCTTCACTTGCATCTTCTCTCGATTTCCCAATCAGCAGACAATCCGAGTCAATCATTGTTCATAGGCGTCTTTCAGCCGCCGTGAAAGACCGCTCATTCCTTAGAACTAAGGAGAAGCTGCTGAAGAAAGTCAGAGATGGGGACATTATGGAAAAAAGAGACATTATGTTAATAGACCTGTTAGAAGAGATGGATGATGAACAGAAGCCATGGTACTATGAAATTGCCAAGTATTGTGAAGATCAATCATATCCTGAAGAAGCCACAGTTGAGGAGAAAAGGGCTATCAGGAGAGTTGCTCAAAGATACACCCTAGTTGGGGGAGCACTGTACAAAAGAGGTTTTGATGGAGTTCTTCTAAGATGCTTAGACGAAGATGAACTTTAGAAGGTTATGGAAGGAGCTCATGCTGGAGTTTGTAGTGGCCATGTTAATGGACAGATGTTAGCAAAGAAGATCCTTAGACAAGGATTCTATTGGCCGACCATGGAAGAAGACTGTGTAGGATATGTCCGTAGGTGTGCTAAGTGTCAACTTCACGCCGACAAAATTCACTCTCCTGCATCTTCACTCCATCCTGTTTCCTCCCCATAGCCTTTCTCCATGTGGGCTTTCGATGTCATTGGACCCCTTGGTAATCCTGATTCTGGCATCAAGTGTAAGGACTGAGGCTTTCGGATCCGGTTTTCGGGGTTGGACCCTGTAGTTCAGGCTCCAGTGGGACTGAGACTCTGGTCGGATTCGCGTCAAGCCCGCGAGACGCGGTTTAAACGGCGTCCAGCTATGCTGACGCGTTTTAGCCTGTGCCACGTGGGTTGGCTTTGGGTCGCGAGAGTACGGCCCTGACATGTCGTCTGAACGGCGTCTGCGAGGCACGACGCCTTTCAGACTGCGACTCTGGGTTGTCAGAGTACGGCACCCGTCTTGTCGACTGAACGGCGTCTTTCATGGAAGACGCGTTTCAGACCTCTGTCAGAGCATTGCGCAGAGGGTTGTCAGAGCAGCCGTCACATCGACTGATAGGCGTCCGTACATCTCGACGCGTTTCAGCCAGTCTCTGATTAACCCCGAGAGCCCTCCTTCTTTCTCTCATTTTGCTCCTCCTTCTCTCTTTCTCTCCTTCCTTCCGGCGACCCCGACATCGACCCTTCGTCCTTCCCTCCACTCCAACACTTCCCTACCTCTCACCTCTACCACCACTTCCTTCGCGGCGTACCACTCTCCGGACGGCGGCCGACGTCCCGGTGGAGTGGCGGCGTCCTCGAGGGTACCGGCGGCGGTCTACGGTGCGGCGGGTCGGAGGCACGGAGCTTGGAGGAGTTCAAGAACCGGTAGGGTGACGGTTCTCACAGTGTTGTGTTCTAAATCATGTTTTTCTCCGTTTTAAAGCATGCTATGGACCGATGGTTTTGGGGTAGAATGAGCATGTTAGGGGGTTTTTCCTTGATGGGAATGGGAGTTTCTGTGATGTGAATTATGGATACTTTGGTTGCCCTCTTTCCCCCTCTGTTTTTGGGACTTTTTCGGGGTATTTGGGGCTATGGGAGGATCCCTCGGATCGAACCAGGGAACCAGGTTTCTGGCTCTAAACGGCGTCGTGCCTAGTCGACGCCTTTTAGAAGGACGTCAGGGCAGTACGACGCGTTTTAGGGCAGAAACCTCCCCTGTTCGAGGTTTATCAGGCTAGGGGTTCTGGCGCTAAATGACGTCATGGGTGGTCGACGCCTTTCAGAAGGACGTCGAGCCACCATGACGCCATTTAGGCAGAAAATCACCCCGATAACGGGACTCAGTTTGAGGATTATGGGACTAAAAGACGTCATGGGTGGGCGACGCGTTTTGAATAGCGTCGAGCCACCATGACGCCTTTTAGAGCAGTAATCCTTCCATTGTTGTTTTCTCGAATTCCTGGTTTTTCAGCGTGAACGGCGTCCGAGGATGTTGACGCCTTTTAAAAGGCGACCACTGGTGTCGACGCCTTTTAGGCCAGATTCTGAGGCCGGTATTTTCTGAACCAGTTTAGGGTGCTTGAATGGCGTCGGCCTCGGGCGACGCGATTCAAGCCAGAACTACACTAATCCATGCCAGTAAAATGTGTTTACACTGCTAGATAGTCGGTTAATGCATACAGTTAGTATACTCGATGTAATGAGCTCTTCGTGACCAGATGGCACTGCGTTGTGTGTCGTGCGACCGTGGACTTCCTCCGTGACCAGATCGCACCGTGCCGTGTTTTCTGTTTTCGGTGGACCTAGAGTGACAGTTGTAGCGTTCTACACCCTGTGTCGGTGCGGAGGAACACAGCGCTGACGGGAGCAGTGGCGGGGTGACGCCTAGTAGAGAGGGTCACCTGGTGAACCCCAGGGTTAGCTAGCTTGTACCGGTGTCGGAGAGGTACCGTTGGAGTGTCACTCGTGCTGGGGGAAGGAGTAACCACCTGAGCCAGTTGGGCCGGAGTAGCCAGCGTGCTATCCGAGGGGTTACTGTTTGGTCTCAGCGGGCCGGTGTTTGCTGAGGGAAGGAGTGACCGCCGAGGTGGCTCGTGAGCTATCCGAGGGGTTACTGTTTGGTCTCAGCGGGTCGTTGTGTTTCCCACTCTCGTTGTGGAATTGACATGTTTTAAGGATACGCCGAATTACGAGTTTCCTAATAGATTAGAGTTATGCATGTTAGTTATTCTTTGAATGCATGTGATTCATATTGAGATGTAGGCATGGAAATCATTGTCTCTTCATGGTTATTATATCCCTGCTGTACTTTCCACTTGCGGGTGTGTGTGTGTGGGCTGTGGGGATCGAAGGATCCCTACTGAGTCTTTTCGTTGAGACTCACCCCTGCGGCTTTCAGGTGAGGACTCCAGGCAGACCTAGCGAGGGTTGTGCGGCTGAGTGCTGAGCGTCGTCGACTGTTGTTCCGGGGTATGCCCCGATGTAGTTGTTATCTTTATTTCTGGCCTGTATGTATAATCATTTCTTTTCTGTTGGAGTATGTAATCATTTGTTGTATCGAGTCGCATTGTAATAACTTTTAATTTCTGCATTTTCCCTTCAATTCAATGCGATGTGAATGTTTAGCTTAGTTGATTATTTATTTCCCAGACTTACTCGGATCCTGGTTTGGTTGCAAGTTATTGATTCGGTACCCATTTAGTAATCGGATCCCCGATTATAGGGTGGCGGGTCGTTACAGTTGGTATCAGAGCATTCGGTCTGGCAAATAAATGAATAACTAGGTTAAATGTCATGAGTCCGGCAAATAATTACATTATCCCGTACAGGCACGACGGTAGCATAGGTTTTGGGTTTCTAACTAGAACTTTTCGATTTTGTGTTTGTAGGCGATTAGATGGCTCCTAGGAAGAGGGTACCAGTTGTTCGAGAGAGGGCAGATGTCCCTAGTGGTTCTGTGGCCGGTAGGCCGAGTGTAGAGCAGTTCATGGAGGCTATGATGGATACCATGGCCAGATATCAGACCCGAGACCCTAGTGAGAGTTCTAGTGCTCGGGGTGGGTCCACGGCTACACTGGAGAGATTCCTGAAGTTGAGGCCACCTCACTTCACCGGTCGTCCCGACCCTGACGAGGCCGTTCACTGGCTTAGGGAGATAGAGAAGACTTTTGACACCATGGATTGTGCAGCAGTGGAGAAGACTCCGTTAGCTACCTTCATGTTGAAGGATAGCGCCTACGATTGGTGGACCTCCTTGAAGAGTTTGTCTTATGAGGATAGGAGTCTCAGGGAGATTTCTTGGGAGACTTTTGTGAAGGAATTCAATGCGCAGTATTTTCCTAGACATGTTCAGAGGGCCAAGGAGAGGGAATTTATGGAGCTGACTCAGGGGAGTATGACAGTACTCGAGTACCAGGCGAAGTTTGTTTCGCTTGGGAGGTTTGTGCCCTTCATCTCGGGGGACGAGGAGCGACGTACTGAGAGGTTTGTGGATGGGCTGAGGCTCGGCCTGAGGAACTTTGTGGCATCTCACTGTTGTAAGGATTTGGCATCAGCAGTTAGGAGTGCAGCGGCAGTGGAGGCACAGCTGAATCAGTCAGCCCGGGAGAGAGGACTGACTGCTCAGGGACCAACACGTGGCAGGGGCAAGGCAGCGGCAGCGGCCCCTTCGTCCGGATCGGGATCGTCGTCACTCGGCTCCCGATTCAGGAGATTCTTCCGAGGCGGTGGCAGCAGTAGCGGCAGCAGTGGTAGTAGCAGGCCTAGGCAGGATCAGCAGAGCCAGTCGGTGTCCAGCGCCCAGCAGGAGTCAGCTCAGAGGCCTCCTGCAGTTTGTCAGCACTGTGGTGGTACTCATGGGGGGACACAGTGTCCTGCTTTCTCTGGGAGATGCTATACTTGTGGCCAGCAGGGCCACGTGGCGAGGTTTTGCCCGTAGGGGCGTGGCCAGAGACAGGGTCCAGCTGATCAGAAGAAGCCGAGGACCCAAGGGAGAGTGCTGGCTATCACCAGGAAGGAGGCTCGTGCGTCCAACTTGGTGGAAGGTACACTTTCTGTCCTTGGGAACTCTGCGCATGTGTTGATTGATTCGGGTGCTTCGCATTCTTTCATTTCTGAGCAGTTCATAGATAATATTTCTGCACCCATTGATGAGTTAGCTGATGGATTGATGGTAGAGGTTCCTTCTGGGGATTTCATGTTATCTTATAATTATTTGAGGGATGTCCCCTTGACCATCGAGGGCCATGAGTTACCCGCCCAGCTGGTTGTGCTGGCCATTCGTGATTTCGATATCATCCTGGGCATGGATTGGTTGGAGGCTTACTATGCTGAGGTGGACTGCCACAGGAAGAGAGTGCGTTTCTCTATTCCAGACATCCCGATCTTCTACTTCCAAGGTATCAGGCTCTCTTCTCGAGGTATTCTTATTTCTGCCTTTAAGGCTCATAGGTTGCTTGCTGGTGGTTGTGAGGCCTTTCTTGCCTCTGTTGTTATTTTCGATGCCCGTGACTGTCCCAGTCCCTGGGAGGTGCCAGTAGTGTGTGACTTTGCAGATGTGTTTCCTGAGGAGTTGCCTGGCCTTCCTCCTCAGCGAGAGGTCGAGTTTAGCATTGAGCTTGCACCGGGTACGGCGCCCTTGTCTAAGGCCCCGTATCGGATGGCGCCAGCCGAACTCGCTGAGTTGAAGGCGCAGTTGCAGGAGTTGCTTGATAAGGGTTTCATCCGTCCCAGTACTTCTCCGTAGGGTGCTCCCGTCCTTTTTGTCAGGAAGAAGGACGTTTCTTTGAGACTGTGCATTGATTATAGACAGCTGAACCAAGTGACGATTAAGAACAAATACCCGCTTCCTAGGATCGATGATTTGATGGATCAGCTGTAGTCTGCAAAGGTATTTTCCAAGATTGACCTGAGATCTGGGTACTATCAGATGAGGATCCGTGATGTTGATGTCAGTAAGACAGCTTTCAGGACTCGGTATGGACATTATGAGTTTTTGGTTATGCCCTTCGGTTTGACCAATGCTCCGGCAGCCTTTATGGATTTGATGAACCGAGTCTTTAGGGCTTATCTGGATCAGTTTGTGGTAGTATTTGTCGATGATATTTTGATATATTCTTCTTCTGAGGAAGAGCACGCCACTCATCTTCGAGCGGTATTGCAGGTCCTAAGGGAGCACCAACTCTATGCCAAGTTCAGCAAGTGCGAATTCTGGCTAGACAAGGTGCACTTCCTTGGGCATGTCATTTCTGGCGAGGGCATCGCAGTGGATCCAGCCAAGATTGAGGCAGTGATGGATTGGAGCAGGCCAACTACAGTAACTGAGATCAGGAGCTTCTTGGGGCTTGCCGGTTATTACAGACGGTTTGTTCAGGGGTTTTCGTCGATAGCAGCCCCCTTGTCGAGGTTGACTCGAAAGGGAGTTCGTTTTGTCTGGACCGAGGATTGTGAACGGAGTTTCACTGAGTTGAAGACTCGCCTCACTTCGGCCCCAGTGTTAGTGCTTCCATCTGGGTCAGGTGGGTTTGTAGTTTACTCGGACGCGTCCCGTCGAGGTTTGGGCGCAGTTCTAATGCAGCATGGCAGGGTAGTGGCTTATGCTTCTCGACAGCTGAAGAAGCATGAAGAGAACTATCCTACCCATGATTTGGAGCTGGCAGCTGTTGTATTTGCACTTAAGATTTGGAGACATTACTTGTATGGTGAGAAATTTCAGGTCTTTACTGATCACAAGAGCCTGAAGTATGTGTTCACTCAGAGAGACTTGAACTTGAGGCAGCGAAGGTGGATGGAATTCATTAAGGACTATGACTTTGACTTTTCTTATCATCCGGGCAAGGCGAATGTTGTGGCAGACGCCTTGAGTCGAAAGACGGTCATGTCATACCTTATGATTCGAGAATGGAAATTATTTGAGCAGATTGTGGAATCTTCTTTCCGGGTGCCACGTGAGGATGATAGACCTGTGTTGGCCAGCTTGACGGTAAGGCCAGCTGTGTACCATGCTGTGATTGAGGCTCAGAGGGCAGACGCAGAATTACCGCAGATTCTCCAGAGACCAGAGGTGGAATTGTGGGATGACGACACAGTTCGATTCAGAGGCAGACTTTATGTCCCGGCCGAAGAGGACATACGTAGGAGTGTCCTTGATGAGGCGCACCGTTCCAGATATGCAGTGCATCCCGGAACAACCAAAATGTATCAGTGTTTGAGGAGGCACTTCTGGTGGCCTGGTATGAAGACTGATGTGGCTGAGTATGTGGCTAGGTGCATGACTTGTCAGCAGGTTAAAGCCGAGCATCAGAGACCTGGAGGGTTGCTGCAACCCTTGCCGATTCCGGAATGGAAGTGGGAACACGTGACTATGGACTTTGTGATGGGTCTACCTACATCCTCTAGCAGGAGAGACGCTATCTGGGTCATTGTTGACCGGCTGACCAAGTCGGCACACTTCCTAGCTATTAGGAAGGACTGGTCGGTCGGTAAGTTGGCCAAGTTGTTTGTAGATCGGATCATCTCTCTACACGGGGTACCTTTGTCCATCGTATCAGATCGAGATCCGAGGTTCACTTCCAGGTTCTAGAAGAGTTTTCAGAATGCCTTGGGTACTCAGTTGGCTTTCAGTTCGGCATACCATCCCGAGACTGATGGGCAGTCGGAGAGGACCATTCAGACTTTGGAGGACATGCTCAGGGCGTGTTGTTTAGACTGGGGAGGTTCTTGGGAGCAGCATTTGTCTACGGTGGAGTTTGCCTATAACAACAGTTATCATTCCAGTATCGGCATGGCGCCTTACGAGGCTTTGTATGGGCGACCGTGTCGATCTCCTCTGTGTTGGTCTGAGATTGGTGAGAGACAGATTGCAGGACCTGAGTTAGTTCAGCAGTGTACTGAGGTTGTCAGGACGGTACGTCAGAGGTTGGCAGCAGCTCAGAGCAGGCAGAAGAGTTATGCTGATATCCGGAGGAGACCGCTTGAGTTTGAGGTGGGAGACCACGTGTTCCTCCGAATCTCGCCCGCCAAGGGTGTGATGAGATTCAGGAAGCGAGGCAAGCTGAGTCCGCGATATATTGGACCTTTTCCCATTCTTGCTCGGATTGGGGAAACCGCGTATCAGCTGGCCTTGCCACCCAGTCTTGCAGGGGTACACGATGTGTTCCATGTTTCCTTGCTGAGGAAATATGTTCAGGATCCATCCCACGTCTTGGATTTTTCAGAGTTGGAGATTGCTGAGAACTTGTCTTTTCCAGAGTTTCCAGTTCGTATTGAGGATCGCAGGGAGCAAGTCCTTCGGAACAAGATCGTACCTTTGGTCAAGGTGATTTGGCAGTACCGCTCCGGGGGCGAGGCAACCTGGGAGCGTGAGGACGAGATGCGGGAGCAGTTTCCCTACCTTTTCTCGTAAGTTATCCTGTGAACTTGTATATCCATGCTTTGTCTTGGTTAATTCTAACAGGCAATTTCGGGGGCGAAATTCTTTTAAGGGGGGGAGAATGTAAGGACTGAGGCTTTCGGATCCGGTTTTCGGGGTTGGACCCTGTAGTTCAGGCTCCAGTGGGACTGAGACTCTGGTCACGTGGGTTGGCTTTGGGTCGCGAGAGTACGGCCCTGACATGTCGTCTGAACGGCGTCTGCGAGGCACGACGCCTTTCAGACTGCGACTCTGGGTTGTCAGAGTACGGCGCCAGTCTTGTCGACTGAACGGCGTCTTTCATGGAAGACACGTTTCAGACCTCTGTCAGAGCATTGCGCAGAGGGTTGTCAGACCAGCCGTCACATCGACTGATAGGCGTCCGTACATCTCGACGCGTTTCAGCCAGTCTCTGGTTAACCCCGAGAGCCCACCTTCTTTCTCTCATTTTGCTCCTCCTTCTCTCTTTCTCTCCTTCCTTCCGGCGACCCCGACATCGACCCTTCGTCCTTCCCTCCACTCCAACACTTCCCTACCTCTCACCTCTACCACCACTTCCTTCGCGGCGTACCACTCTCCGGACGGCGGCCGACGTCCCGGTGGAGTGGCGGCGTCCTCGAGGGTACCGGCGGCGGTCTACGGTGCGGCGGGTCGGAGGCACGGAGCTTGGAGGAGTTCAAGAACCGGTAGGGTGACGGTTCTCACAGTATTGTGTTCTAAATCATGTTTTTCTCCGTTTTAAAGCATGCTATGGACCGATGGTTTTGGGGTAGAATGAGCATGTTAGGGGGTTTTTCCTTGATGGGAATGGGAGTTTCTGTGATGTGAATTATGGATACTTTGGTTGCCCTCTTTCCCCCTCTGTTTTTGGGGCTTTTTCGGGGTATTTGGGGCTATGGGAGGATCCCTCGGATCGAACCAGGGAACCAGGTTTCTGGCTCTAAACGGCGTCGTGCCTAGTTGACGCCTTTTAGAAGGACGTCGGGGCAGTACGACGCGTTTTAGGGCAGAAACCTCCCCTGTTCGAGGTTTATCAGGCTAGGGGTTCTGGCGCTAAATGACGTCATGGGTGGTCGACGCCTTTCAGAAGGACGTCGAGCCACCATGACGCCATTTAGGCAGAAAATCACCCCGATAACGGGACTCAGTTTGAGGATTATGGGACTAAAAGACGTCATGGGTGGGCGACGCGTTTTGAATAGCGTCGAGCCACCATGACGCCTTTTAGAGCAGTAATCCTTCCATTGTTGTTTTCTCGAATTCCTGGTTTTTCAGCGTGAACGGCGTCCGAGGATGTTGACGCCTTTTAAAAGGCGACCACTGGTGTCGACGCCTTTTAGGCCAGATTCTGAGGCCGGTATTTTCTGAACTAGTTTAGGGTGCTTGAATGGCGTCGGCCTCAGGCGACGCGATTCAAGCCAGAACTACACTAATCCATGCCAGTAAAATGTGTTTACACTGCTAGATAGTCGGTTAATGCATACAGTTAGTATACTCGATGTAATGAGCTCTTCGTGACCGGATGGCACTGCGTTGTGTGTCGTGCGACCGTGGACTTCCTCCGTGACCAGATCGCACCGTGCCGTGTTTTCTGTTTTCGGTGGACCTAGAGTGACAGTTGTAGCGTTCTACACCCTGTGTCGGTGCGGAGGGACACAGCGCTGACGGGAGCTGTGGCGGGGTGACGCCTAGTAGAGAGGGTCACCTGGTGAACCCCGGGGTTAGCTAGCTTGTACCGGTGTCGGAGAGGTACCGTTGGAGTGTCACTCGTGCTGGGGGAAGGAGTAACCACCTGAGCCAGTTGGGCCGGAGTAGCCAGCGTGCTATCCGAGGGGTTACTGTTTGGTCTCAGCGGGCCGGTGTTTGCTGAGGGAAGGAATGACCGCCGAGGTGGCTCGTGAGCTATCCGAGGGGTTACTGTTTGGTCTCAGCGGGTCGTTGTGTTTCCCACTCTCATTGTGGAATTGACATGTTTTAAGGATACGCCGAATTACGAGTTTCCTAATAGATTAGAGTTATGCATGTTAGTTATTCTTTGAATGCATGTGATTCATATTGAGATGTAGGCATGGAAATCATTGTCTCTTCATGGTTATTATATCCCTGCTGTACTTTCCACTTGCGGGTGTATGTGTGTGGGCTGTGGGGATCGAAGGATCCCTACTGAGTCTTTTCGTTGAGACTCACCCCTGCGGCTTTCAGGTGAGGACTCCAGGCAGACCTAGCGAGGGTTGTGCGGCTGAGTGCTGAGCGTCGTCGACTGTTGTTCCGGGGTATGCCCCGATGTAGTTGTTATCTTTATTTCTGGCCTGTATGTATAATCATTTCTTTTCTGTTGGAGTATGTAATCATTTGCTGTATCGAGTCGCATTGTAATAACTTTTAATTTCTGTATTTTCCCTTCAATTCAATGCGATGTGAATGTTTAGCTTAGTTGATTATTTATTTCCCAGACTTACTCGGATCCTGGTTTGGTTGCAAGTTAATGATTCGGTACCCATTTAGTAATCGGATCCCCGATTATAAGGTGGCGGGTCGTAACATCAAGCAAAAGTCATTCATCCTCACGGCAACGGAATACTTCACCAAATGGGTAGAAGCTGAAGCATACACGGAAGTCAAAGCATCAACCGTCTGCAAGTTCATCATGAAGAACATCATCACCAGATTTGGAATTCCAAGCACTATTGTCACTGACAATGGACCGCAGTTCGTGTCACAAGAACTGACAGACCTCTGCAACAGGTACAAAATTGCATTGCATCATTCATCTCCTTACTATCTGCAAGGCAATGGCCAAGCAGAGGCAACTAATAAGACTTTGATAAAAATCATCAAGAAGATGTGCAAGTCCAATAAATTCACAGACTAGCCAGAAAAATTGGTTGAGGCTCTATGGGCCTACCGAACTTCAATCTGTATGCCCACTGGGCAGACTCCTTATTCCTTAACATTTGAGATGGAGGCGGTAGTTCTATACGAGATCCTTATACCATCATTAAGAGTACAATTGAATAAGGAATTCTCCATTGATGAACATCGTTCAGCACTCCTTGCTCAATTGGAACTCTTAGACGAGAAAAGATGGTCAGCTGCTAATCATGCAAGAGTTTATCAAAATAGATTAACACGTTTTTATCAAAAGAAAGTCATTGAACGTAAGTTCAAAGTTGGTGAAATAGTCGTCAAGAGAATTTTTGTAAAACCTGGTGGTCCACGTTCTAAGCTCCAACCCAATTGGGAGGGAGCTTATGTTGTATCACATGCTTTTCCTGGTAACGCTTACCATCTGATTAATGTAGAAGGAGAAGAGCTAACTCACCCCTAGAACGGTTTGTATCTTAAGAAATACTACCCTTAGGTTAAAGAGTCGATCAGCATGCTGCAAAGACCAGTGGAATCAGAAAATTTAGAAACTTAAATTCTCTTATCAGTCTGGATAATTTAATTCCAAACACATTACTGCACATACTGACACGTTTGATTCGTGAGTAACAAAAGATGCCAAGTCTTAAGGAATACCGAAAGCTTGACTGAAAATGTAAAGTGCAAATCATTCTTTTCACACAAAATTCTGTTTTTACACTCGGCCCTTGATGTCGGAACGAGGCTTAGAATAGACTAACAAGAATACCTTCCATCTTAGTAGGAGGTCGTCATAAAAAATAGGAGAGATCTGTCTCAAGAAAAGAAAAGCAAAAGCAAAAGCCAAAAGCCAAATGTCAAATCAAAAGGCCATTACACTACAAATGTTACATCAAGGCCATAAAATAAAATAAAAGGGAACGCAAGGTCGATAAATACCCCGAAAGGAAAATGGAGATCTGTCTCAAGAAAAGAAAAGCAAAAGCAAAAGCCAAAAGCCAAATGTCAAATCAAAAGGCCATTACACTACAAATGTTACATCAAGGCCATAAAATAAAATAAAAGGGAACGCAAGGTCGATAAATACCCCGGAAGGAAAATGACCGAACCCCAACAGATATTAGGGTAGGAAAGGAACATCTTTTTAGCTCTCCGGAACCTTCTCATGGGCTTTCTAAACCAATTCTTCATTTCTTTCTAAAGAGGCGTACTCCAAACTTAAGGAACGGCTTAGATTAACTGAGGGTCAAATCATCAAATGGGATCACGAATGGAGACACAAGTTCAAACACGATGGGTTCAAGTTAAATTATTGAAGAACGATTTGAGAATTAAGTTAATAACTGAATATGATCTTTTGATCTGAATACCATGCTGGTCCTTTTAGTTTGCACCATATTTCAAAAAAAATAAAAAAAATAAAATATATATTTCAAAATAAAAAAAAAAAGACATATTTCAAAATCCAAAAAAAGTACATATTCCAAAATCCAAAAAAAAATACACATATGCTTCTAAAACCCAAACAAACATGAATAATTCAAAACCACAAAAATATTTCAATTAGCATTTGATTATTGCATCTAGCATGCTTCATTCCTTTTATTTTCAGTGAACATCTGTCTGCTTGTATGTTGCATTTTGCTTATAGTTCGATTACCTTTGTTAATGAAGGCTATGCCCCTTGACCCTTCTACTAAGAAAGAGATTGATCGACCATTCACTTGGTTAGGCAAGGGGCTAAGCCTAAATAGATACTTAACTTGTTTGTTAAGTAATGTGCAGGAACGAAAGCTAAAGAGTTTACACAAATGCCAAGACACAAGAATGAAGGCCAAAAGTCTCATGTATATATCAAAGGAGTTTTTTACATGATATACAAAAGAAAGGCAAAAATACATTAGCCCCAAGGCTGGCTCTCTCCTGCCCCCTCGTCAAGCTGACTCTGAGCCTCATCAGGCGCGTCTGGCGGTGGAGCTCTAGGAGGTGGTGGTCCCATCAGACTCGGACCAGCTTGACCTGATGATATGGCCACACTCGCAGTGAACGCACTCCCGTGCCCCCTCTCCTACGCTCGCTGGAGGGCACGTCGGTAATGCTCCTCCACGCTGTGTCGCTCATGCTCTGCAACGCCAAGCTGGACCCGAAGAGCAGTCATCTCAGTATCCACTCGCTACCGCTCCTGCCGCTCCCATTCCTGGTCGTTGGTGAGCATTTCTAGACGGATCTGGAGGCGTGTCAGCTCACGAGGGAGATCGTCGTTGGAGAGGCGTGCCAGCTGCTCCTCCAAAGCTCTGATACGCGCAGCATCAATCTTGGCAAGACCAACCGTTGCATGAGAATGCTCCAGCTCCGCCTCGGCCCTCTGAAGGGCATCCTGAAGCTCAGCAACCTGCAAAAGAAGTCATTGTTAGTCCAAGGCAATCAAGCAATCAAAATCAAGTTCAAGAATCAAAGGGAAAGGATCAAAACTTACTCGAGCGGCACGATCCTCCTCCGCGAGAGAGGCTCGGTGGATAGCGGATGCGAGCTGGCTCTGGAGGTCAGCCAGAGCAGCCTCGTGAGCAGCAAACAGGTAGGAGGATGATGAGGCTCCGTAAGAAGGAGGAGCTGCCTGAGTGTAGACGGCTCGCTGCACCAAAAAGACAATCATCAGTGGTTAATCGTCAAAACAAATTAATTAATTAAAACATTCATTCATATTCATCCATACATACCAGGTCAAAGAGCTCCTTCTGGACCTGCTCTAGCTGGGCCTCCGCGTCATGTAGGCAGGCCCGGAGGTCAACGATCACCGCATCTCGTGCGTCCTGCATACCACACATACAAACATTCATTCACAAATATAAGATAAAGATAATAATAAAGTGAAAAGACTCATAAATGCATACTCACATCGAGTGGTCGGAGGAGCCGAAGTTGATCGACGTAGTGGGCCCGGTACTGCTGGAGATACGCCTCACTGCTCTCCGCACGGGACTCCACCCTGACGCCGCGGCGGTGCCAGTCCTCGTACTGCTCCGGGAACTTGGCACGCCAATCGGTGGGGGATTGCTTACCCCTCATGCTCCTTCCAACGTCCTTCGGGACCTCCTCATCAATCCACTCCTGGTGGAGGCCTAGGATCCTCATAACTAGGCGGAGGAGGAGCGGCTCGATCTCGTTCAAGCAGTGGAGCCACATCTGCCGACCGAACCGTCTCCGGCCAGCCGTCACCCACGGCTGGCCCTCTTCGCCCATGCCCATGTATGGGCGCCAAATCACCTGCACACAAGTTAGATGCATTCATATAAATAACTTGCATTTAATGAATAAAATAAACAAAATTGAATAAATTTTAAAAACAAAAACTCACCAAGAGCTCTGGGTAGTCGAGGAACTGACGGCGGAGGGCCGCCAGCTGGTGGTGCTGGGGTGCTGTGTCCACAATTGGCTGCCAACGGCAGGCCAATGGGACGGCACCGGGTCGTACTATCCTTGCTCGGCCGAGCGGGAAGTAATAGTAGCTCCAAACCTGCATACATGAACATATTAGTTAGAAATCATCACATCATATCACATTGCATATCATAAACAAATAATAAGACGATTTAATACCGGAGGAACGGCGAGAAGCCGCTGATGGTAGTCTCACGGTCAGGCGTGACCGCAAACAGGTCTGCGAATAGATGGGCCAGAAGGGCCGCACCCCATACATACTCCCCTAGGCTATCTAAATCATCTAACAAATAAAGAAATCTACAATGAATGTGGTCGCCCTTCGTACCGAAGAGCAACCGACCAAAGAAAAAGACTAAAAAGACCCTAAGCTGCCTATCTACCTCCTCCCCCTGACTCGGGTCGCTACAGTACACAAGGGAAGAGGACTCTGCTAATCTATCCCTAAACTCTTCCCGGGTCTCGTCTTATCGACGCCGGGGCTCATCTAATCCTAGGGCAACCTCTACTTCTACCCTAGGGACCATCCTAGACTCCCTGCCTAGGCAAGACACCTCTATGCCTAGCAGGGCCTCTGCCAAACCCTGGTAGTTGGGGTAAGTCACCCCACTTACCGGCCGGCCATCTAGCCTAAGGCCAGTGATCCTGGCCACATCTTCTAGGGTTGGGACCATATGGCCCCAAGACATTAGGAAAGCCCGACTTTCCGCTTGCCACCTCTCCCGCAGCGCTTGTAGGAGGACCAGATCGAGCCAAAATAGCTCGATGTCTAAAAGCTCGCCGAATCCCATCCGGCGCAAGCGCGCCATCTGGAAATCCGGGAGTCCTCTATATTGTCCTATAAGTAGGTCCCAACTGATCCTGGCTCTCATCGTCCCCTGCAAATGAAAATAAGGAATTCCATCAGTTAATTAACATAAAAAGCAGATAAAATATTTCTGAATTGAAAGGCGTCGAGTCACATGGACGCCTATTAAAAGGCATCTACATGTCCTGACACAATTTGAGATCATTTTCTGTCCATTTAAAAATCTTAAATTTAGCTTGAACGGCGTCGGACCAGGGCGACGCCTTTTGAAAGGCGTTACCTGGTCTGGACGCAGTTCAAACCCGATTCCGGGTTCTTCCAAAAACCCCTTTCTTACCTCCTATTCTCACTCCATTTAGACCATAGAAAGCTTAACAGATGGAGGTCGCCCTCCCCTTCTTCTTCTACGGTCATGGGCGCCGGAGGAGCCTCCTCCTCCTCCAAAAACGCCGCTACCTCCGAAAGTTCGGCCGGTACTTCCTCATGAGCTTCTTCCGCTGGAGCCGCCGTTCGTCGCCTCTTTGCTAAGGCCTTGGTCTTACAGGATCCTTCGCCGCGTTCCATGAAGTTGAGAGAGGGAGAAAGGGAGCGAGATCGCCGGAGCGGGAGATGGTCGCCGGAGAGCTTGAGGAGAGAGAAGGTTTTTGGAAAAGTGAGGAAGAAAGGGGGGCCTTCGCGGTTCTGTTAGAAGAAGCTTGAAAGGCGTCGTAGTACAGCGACGCATTTTAGGGTGCATAAATTGAGGCGGCAAGGCTAGTTGTTTGAAATTGAGTGAAAGGCGTCTTATCAGGGCGACGCATTTTAGGTTACCGCCAATTCTGGTCAGAACCGTACAAGGCATGATCATAAAAAGCGTCTATACATGAAGACACATTTCAGGAGACTAATCACAGAATTGATAGCGGAGTTCTAGAAAAAGTAAGAGAGAGAATTGAAAGGCGTCTAGGTTAGGGGATGCAGTTTAAGCTTCATTCAGGATTTTGAGGATTAATGGCTAATTTTTGGAAAATAAATTATGTTTGAAAGGCGTCTGTCTGAGTGGTCACGTTTTGGATTAAGTAAACCCGAATCATCATGCTTTAAGGAAAAATCCAATTTTTACTAAGGGAAAAATCACGGACATGTCACAGGAGATCAAGGGAGATTTCAGGACATAAAGGAGTGATTCTTTATTCAATAAAATTCTTTATTACATCAGAAAAAAAGAAAAAAGAGAACACTTCAGGAAGAAACTCCCGAAGTGCTAGTATGTATTCAACTTTTAATCCTCTATCTGTATTCTTAGAGGATTTTACACGATGACTAAAGCCAATGTTCTACAAAGTAGCAATGAGTTCTGTAGCTTCATAGTCTTCATCGGATTCCAAAGAAAGCCTTTTGATTGGAGACGTAAGGGAGAATTCGGGGAATTCATAACGAAGCAAGCTGAGCTGAGTAAGGCATCAGTGAGGGTTGTACAACACAAGCTCAGTAGCCCCGATCAGCTTAAGCTCTGCACCGGATGCGCGGCGTACTCTAATGGGCTTTCCAATAAGTGTAAGTGGGGAAGAGTCAAACCCGTTGGACGACATGCATCTCAGATATTCTCTCCAGTCGGCTCGGGTCTTGAGCTTTGCTACTTTGTTAATCATCCTCTCGTTGAACTTCACGATGTTGGAGATGTGGTGGATCGGGTTGTTCAAGTAGATTTGAGACAGTCTTGCTGACATCCTCGTGTGATATTCGAATTTGAAGTGTAGCTCGACCCACAAAGCGAAGAGCAGCATGCACCTGTAAGGAGGTTGACCTGTGGACGCCACAAAGAGCCCACTGTAGAGGTAAGCCAGGATTGCAGTGCTAATGGATTTCCCCTCGAAGATTGCACAGATCGCGCTGATTTGATCGTCTTCGAGGATGTTGTCTTGCGCGGGAAAGAACAAAGCCCCGACAAGGCACGTGATGAAAGCTTTCATCACGTCTTCAGCTTCATCCTCCCTTAGATCATCGATCTCGTACATGGTTCATTCAGCGAGCTTTGCAAGGTTGATCCCTCTATTAGTAAGACATCCTTTTGTCTCTGTGGGGTCCTTCATGATTGACGTCAACAATTGTTGACCGGTAATCCTTTCCTTTGTCAAAGCCATCTTATCCTTGATCTTTGGAAGACCCAACAGGAGCTCGGCCTCCTCTAGAAGGATAGTGCACTCGAACTGAGTGAAGAGAAAGGTGTGAGTCAGAGGATGACACTGCTCAATCAAGGCACCCATGGCAGCCCAATCCACGTTTGAGCTCTTGTAGTGCTTAGCGTGGACCACCAAGCCTTGAAGATTCCACTTGGAGATGAAGGCTTGCATGGAAAGTTTTGGACTCTTGGCAAGCTTGCGAATCCAAGGGAGGGAGGTGAATCTCCTTGGACCGGGAAACATGGGGTATGCCTGGAATGGTAGAAGAAAGATCAATTTGGAAAGAACGTGGAGAACATGGGAGAAAAAGATGAAATTGAAGTAGAGGGAAAGATAATTCAACTTACTTGGAGGTTGGGATCCCTTCCAATTAGATGATTCTCCACGTCGGAGAGCTTCTCCAGCGACCTCCTCATCCTTTCGTTTGAAGAACTCATCTTGTTTTCTAGTTTCTTCCTTCTTGAAGCTTCGAAGCCTTGAAAACCTTGGAAATCCCTTGAACCTTGAAGAAAAACTCCAACTTTGATCTCTAGATTATGGTATGATTGCTTGGAAACAAGTTAATGAAGATTATATAGAGGGAATTGCGATCTTAGGAAGACTTTTCCGGATTGGAAAAGGGATGAGCATGGGAAGAGTTGGAATCCGGTTGGGAATCAGCCAGAACTTGTTTTTGCGACTAAAAAGGCGTCGTTGAACAGCGACGCGTTTTAGGTAACTTAAAGGCGTCGGCTCGACACGACGCATTTCAGGCTTCTCTGCTATTTTACCCGAAATCCAATGATTATCCATGTTTTGATGCTTATTTGAAGTTGCTAATGAGTTTTTTGAATGCAGAAAATTCAGGAAAAATCAAATGAAGCTGAAAATTATCAAGAAGATCCCACTGTGGGAGTTTATGAGTCTCGACCGTGGCTAAAAAGATGGTTACCTCTATCCCTTGTACTCTTTCATGTAATTAATTTGCATCATCATTACTATATGTTAAATATTTATTAAAGTATACCAAGGACTTTGTGATTTTGATGAAACTGGAATTTGAGTTCCCCTTCAACAAAAACGGTGATAATTCCAGAGAATTCTTAAATCGCACGGATAGGCCGTTGGATTGTTAATTAATGGGGACGATGGTTCCACTTTTGTGAAACGGTGCGTGGATAAACGAGCTTTGGCTTAGCACTGGATTACAAGAATTGGTATCTTGACTCATTAATGACAATTTAACAATATTATCTTTGATTAATTTATATTTTATTTGACTTTATATTTTTCTTTTAGCCCAGCATGCATCATATAGGACTTTGTAATCATAGTGATAAGAATTAATTATTGATTAAGTTTTAGACCATTGATCAAATAATTCCCAACATGATATGAAATATTCCATTATGAATTGAGTATCTTGATTATCTTTGAGGTTCGCTTGAAGATATCCTTGGAATTCTATCATCTCTTAGATTCTTTATCCAATATTTCTTGTTTTCTTTTAAGATCCATCATGGCTGTAGCACGTCCACATTGGCTGGCAAACGCTCCCTATGATGAAACCGGCAGTGTCTATGACCTGGGGTACTTCCTACTCCGTGGAGGTTGGTCGACCGTATTTTATTTCCTTGTCTATCTCATCCAGACAGGATTGATTCCATTGATCTCCTTGAGCTATCTTCGTTGATGATTTAGAGAAAAATTCGAATTATGTGATGTTAAGAGCGTGTCTCATCACACCTTGGCATCATCTTTTCAGTACATTCCATTTTATTTTCACTCCCTTGCAAAGACGATGCCAAGGTGAGGCAGCTGTAGACACGCCAATTTTGACATCATTTTGAGTAAATTTCATATCATATAATAATGCCTCAGAATGGTCTGATATTTAATTATCGGTTAATTTTTATTGATCTTTTTGAGTTAATTATCTAAATGGTGTCGGGTCAAAAGTTAATCAATTAAATTGATTTTAACTCAATTTTTAATTAAAATATGATGAAGTCTAAAAGATGTCGACCTGTGTAGACGCCATTTAGAGTTTATTCTTATTTTGATGTTTAAATTTGAATTTTAATTAATTGATTAATTAGTTAAAAGACGTCTCCAAGGCACGACGCCATTTAGGTTTCCTATGTTGTTTCTATCTCTTTTCCGGATGTTTATCCTTGTCTTAATTAGCTAAAAGGCGTCTTCCATGAGCGACACGTTTTAGATAATTATAGATAAAGATGAATTAATCTGTATTTATCTGTTGGTTAAGCTGGATAAACTTCAAAATTTCTCCATGTAAATCCGCAGATGCAAAGAAGTCTATAAATATCCAGCCTCTTGGACGAGTGACAATTAGTGAGAGTGATATTGATGCAAGTGACAGTGATAGTGATTTTAGTAAGAGTGATAATTTGAGTGCGATTCAAGAAGGAGACAACGTCCAAACGCTGAAGGATCGAGGTGCTGCTGCTTCCAGGACTCGGCATCCTTTCTTCGTCCATCCAAGATCCTCTCAAGACTAAGGCTTTCCAGGGGCTATCCACTTAGCTTCTAATTAATTTCTGCATACTTCTCACATTTTCATCACATTAGCCTCACATTTTCATCACATCACTCCATGCAACACACACACACACTAGCATTATTTTCCAAACCTATTTGTTAAAGGGATTTAAAAGACCACTCAACAAGTGAGTTTACCTGCTTAGTTGCATGTTTAAAATTTCTTCTGGAATGGATACTACTTCTGCCTGAGTTCTCACTATTCTTTATCCCCTTCATTTTCTTGCAAGGTACAAAGAAGAATCAAGAGGAGGGAATCAACAACGAGCAACAAGGAATCTGTACAATCCTCAAAACTCAATAGCAGCCAAAGCAAGAACAATGATAAAAAGGGCTCTCTTTCTTCAGCCGGCTAAAGGAGGGGAACCAAGAACTCAACATCTCCCACGTCCAAACAGGTAGGCGATCAAATCATTCTTTTGGAACTTTTTAGTTAAAAGTTTCTAGCGATCACATTCACCTAGTTTATTTTTAATAGGTTTATTTTTCACCTAAACAAGATAATTTTCATGATAATCACACACCCATTTTAAGTACTCACATATATGAAATTTATGAAAAGCTATAAAGAAATTAGGGAAAGAAGATGGTTTGTTGGCTCCTTCATAGCCTTGGCCTTCAAGAGCTTCGAAAGATGAAAAGGATGAGGAAGTAGAAGCCTTAGATGAAGCTTCTCTTGATATCCACATTTTTCTCCTCTAGAGCCTTCAAACAAGCCTTGAGCTTCAAAATCACCAATGGCCAACCTTTTTCAAAGATCTAAGGGGTATTGTATTTATAAGAATAGGTTTAAGGGTGTTTTGGGCTTCAATATAACTCTCTCCCGCAGTTGGACTTACCTTGGATGAGCATGGAGGAGTTAGCAACCTTCCCAACTTCGAAAATCGGATTATCTCGGCCAACTCATGTTTATCAGAAAATTCTCAAATTGTCTCGCCTAGACGGGACGCCATTTGGTTAATTAAAGCGGCCAAAATAGAAAGGAAACCGAAATACATTAGGAAACCTAAATCATGTCTCCTTAGGGCGACGTGCTTTAGATAATTAGGAAATTAATTCAAATTACAAAAACCAGACGGATTAGGACTTAACGGCGTCTCCCTTAGGCGACGCTATTTAGTTAAATCTATCTGAATTTAGAAATTTAATTCCGAACTGATTTCTGTTAGAAATCTAAATGGTGTCGTCCATGGGAGACGCTAATTAACAAATTTCGAAAAAAAATAATAAAAATAAATTAATGATTTAATCATCAGACCATTTTGGGGCATTATAATTGTGACATGAAATTTACTCAATATGAGGTCAAAATTAGCGTGTCTACAGCTGCCCCACCTTGGCATTGACTTTGCAAGGGGGTGAAATTGAATGAAATGTATTGAAAAAGTGATGCCATGGTGTGATGTGATACACTCTCAACATCATATAATATGAATTTTTCTCAAAATGATCAATGAAATAACTCAAAGAGATCAATGAAAATCAATCATGTTTGGAGAAAGAGACAAATGAAAACATATAAGGTCGATCAACCTCTACGATTGGGAAGTACCCTAAGTCATAAACCTTGTAGGTTTCATCATTGAGAGCGTTTATCAGCCAATGTGGACGTACTACAACCATGTTGGATCTTAAAATGAAACAAGAAATATTTGGGATAAAGAATCCAAGCAAGGATAGAATTCCATAGATATCTTCAAGAAAACCTCAAAGTTAATTGTGAGATCAATTCCAAATGGAATATTTCATGTCATGTTTGGATTTATTTAGAACAATAGTCTAAAATTTAATCAATAATTAATTCTTATCACAATTATTTCAAAGTCCTACATGATGCATACTGGGCTAAAAGAAAAATTAAAATGAAATAAAATATAAATTAATCAAGGATAATATTGTTAAACTGTCATTGATGAGTCAAGACACCAATCTTTTAATCCAATGCTAAACCAAAGCTTGTTTGTCCACGTACTGTTCCACAAAAGCAGAACCATCGTCCTCATAAATTAACAATCCAACGGTTTATCTGTGCGATTAAGAATTCTCTGGAATTATCACTATTTTTGATGGAGGGAACTTAAATTCCAGTTTCATCAAAACTACAAGGTTCTTGATATAATCTAATAAGTATTTAACATATAATAATGCTAATGCAAAATTATATAAAGGAATACAAGGATAGAGATACCTGTCTTTTTAGTCACGGTTGGGGCTTAGTGAAACTCCCACAGTGGGACATTGTTGAAATTTTCTCTAATTTTCCTCTTTCCTGCACTCAGAATTTGTCAATAACTTCAAACAAATAGTAATCAATAACAAATATCAGCAATTATGGAATTTTGAGAAAATAACATAAAGGCAGAAAATGCATCAAATGGCGTCGTTGTTCATAGACGTCATTTAAATGACGTCGCCCCATCTAGATGCCATTTAATTTACATAAATTGTTCTCTGTTCTGACTCCAATCCGAACTCCACTTTCCTTCAATGCACATCCCACTTCCAATTTGGAAAGGGCTTCTCAATCTCTCAAATTCCTCTATAAAGCCTCCCTCTCTTCATATCAAAACATTACAACAAACAATCAAGAGGGAAAGCTAGAGAATTCTCTCCAAAACTCAAGAACAAGAGGGGAAGAACAAGGAGAAATCAAGGAGGAAAGATGGCGAATTCTTCATAAGATTCTTCAAACAAGAGGATGAGAAAGACAATTGAAAAGCTCTCTGAAGTGAAAGATCATCTAAGTGGGCGAGATCCTAACTTACAAGTAAGCTAATCTCTCTTCTAATCACTCCTTCTATGTTCTTCAATTCACTTTCCATGTTTTCCAAATTCTCAATTCTTCAATAAGTAAGATAGAACTATTCCAATTCTTTTCTTCATTTAGGGATATCCTTTCTTCCCCAGTCCAAGACGATTTTCTTCACTTCCATGGGTTAAAAAGTTAGCCAACAAGATTAATCTCTCCATGCAATCTTATATATCCAAGTGGCATATTCAAGGATTAGTTGTTCATGCCAGACATTACAAGAGTACAAGCATGGATTGGGCTGCGATGGGCGCTTTAATCAAACTGTGGCATCCTCAAACTCATACATTTCTTTTCGCCACATTTGAAGCCACTATCCTCTTAGAAGAAGCTGAACTCTTATTGAGTGTTCCTAAGCTCAAGGTCCAACAATGATGAACCTGATTTGAGTGATATGATGTTCATGAGGGAAAAGATCATAGGTCAACAATTGTTAGAGAAGATCATAAAGAAGCCAAAGGAGATTCAAAGTTGTCTCACAAAGAAGGGAATCAATCTTGCCAAATTAGCTGAATGGACTCTGAAGAAGATAGAAGATCTCAAGGAAGAAGAGACAAAGAGTGTGATGAAGGTGTCCACCACCTCCCTAGCTGGAGTTCTATTATTCCCTGCCCAAGACAATATTTTTAAAAATGATCAGATAAGCACAATCAGTGGGATTTTTGAAGGAAAGTAGATCAGCACAGCAATTCTAGCCCATCTCTACAGTGGGCTCTCTACAGCTTCTACAGGTCAACCTCCTTATGACCACATGCTTCTCTTAGCTCTACAGGTAGAATTCCACTTCAAATTCAACCATAATGAAGAAGAGGTTCTAAACATATCTCAGACATATCAGCATAGTCCTATCTTCCATAACTCCAACATAGTGAAATTCAACAACAACATGACCAATCGTGTGCCCAACTTCAAGACTCGAGGTGACTGGCGTGCTTATTTCAAAACTATGCCAAGAACTGGATTCGAATCTACGCCACTTGCTCTTACGGAAAGGGCGGTTTGCATGCTCCGTAGTACTGGCACAGACATCCGACTGATCGGGGCGACCAAGTTCATTCTTTATAATCCACATCGCTGTCATCCTCAATTTGGTATGTCACGCTATGAATTTCTAGAAATATCTTCTCTTTCTCCAATCAAGAAGCATGCATTAGGTACTGACGAAGATTTCGAGGCGACAGAACTCATTGCAACTCTGTGGAATATCAGCGTCATCCGCTGTGTTAAACTTCCTCATGAAGCCAATAAAGACTATGAAAATCATATGTAAAGGAGCTTATAAAGATTCGCCCATGAAAACTCTATCCTATCTTCCATCCAACTGAATATATTTTGCTTTATTTCCAATGAAGAAATCATTCTTTAATACAATAGACATTATTCCTTAAATGTCTTGCAATTTTTTTGTAATTTTTCTTGAGTGAAACTGTGATTTTTCTTCAAAATATCAAGGTTCGGGTTTATTTAATTCAAATCACGTCGACTCAAAGAGACGCTTTTCAGTCTGACTCAATTTTCAAATAAATATTTATCCTCAAAAGAACCCAAAATCGTGTCTGGTCAACAAGACGCCTTTTACTTTCTCTCTCCTATTTTCTAGAGATTATCAACAATTAATCTACTGAATCACATCCTCCTTAAGAGACGCGTATCCCTTATTACTCCATATTTTCATGGTACGGTCCTGACTAGAAGAGTCGGTAAAGTCTAAAAGGCGTCGCCCTTGGAAGACGTGTTTAAAAATTTTCAAAAAACATCTATTGCCGCCTCAATTTATGCGCCACTGAATGGCGTCGCTGTTCCAAGACACGATTTTATCAATTCAAACAGGGGTTCGCGAGCCCGAGCCCCTTTCTCCCTTCACTTTCCCCTTGGCATTCTCTCTCTTCACTCCTTCATTTTCTCCGGCAAACGGCGGCACTCTCCCCCAACTTCCGGCGAGTTTCTCCATTCCGGCGGTCCTCTCCGACTTCGGCGAGCTTCCCCGGCTACCCTTTCTCTCTTCTTCTCACTCTCTCTTACTCACAAGCTTTCTCTCTCTCTCTCTCTCTCTCTCTCTCTCTCATCTCCTCATCCATGGAGCAAGGTGGGCCAAGCGGGGTAGGCGAGAAATGGCACCGGGTCACGGCGATCGAGGTGGTTGAAGTGCCCGAGGGCGAGGAAATGGCGGCAGAACTCGCGGAGGCAGCGACCTTCATGGAGGCCAAGGAAGCTCCTCCCGAGGCTCCAGTGAGCGAGGAGACAACGGCACTAGCCAAGGTGGCCGGCCTACATTTGGTAAGCCTCAAAACACTCTTTTATAATTCAAAATTCAGTTTTAGGGGGGAAGGGAACTCGGCTATAGGTTCTCGCAACCTAGGGTAAACGGTGTCTGGGGACCTAGATGCCTTTTGAAATGCGTCCCTAGACCCAGACATGATTAAAAAATGTTAAGAATTCTTCCAGAAATTGATTATTTATACATTAATAAGTTATTTGATGAGTTATTTGACAATTGCAGGGGACAATGAGGACCAGGATATCATGGGACTTGGTGGTAGTGGCGTACCGTGGTCTTCCGGACTTCTAGAAGGCGCGGTTGGCGGGGATGGGCTTCCGGGAGATACTGGAGATCGAGCCCTTCTGGATCGACTTAGTGTTATTGCAGGTATTGAGGGAGAGGTGGCATGCTGAGAGCAGAGCATTTCTGATGCCCTGGGGACATATGATCCCCAGTCTCGAGGACGTATGCAGGATTACCGGCCTCCAGGTAGAAGGCCGAGCGGTTAGCGGGATCACATATCCCGATTACCGTAGGCTAGCTCAGGAGTTGCTAGGGTTGGATGTGACGGGGATAGAGGGTCGAATATAAGGATTGACGTTTCGGATCCAGTTATCGGGTCAGTTTCGGGGTTGGATCCCTCGGTTTGGGCCCTTGCAGGGCTAGGGCAAGCTCGACGCGGTTCAAACGGTGTCCAGCTAGGTGGACACGTTTTAGGTTCTACCACGTGGGTGCTACGTGGGTTGGTTTTGGGTGGCAAGATACGACCCCGGTCATATCGTATGAATGGCGTCTTGCATGGTCGACGCCATTCAGAGTACGGCCCTGGCATGTTAGTGTATGGTCCGGACTTGTCGTCTGAATGACGTCGAGCTTGGATGACGCGTTTTAACCTGTTTCAGTTTGACGCCGCGAACTCCCCTTCCTTTCCCTCATTCTCTCATTTCTCTTCTCTCTCCCCTCTTCCCTCCGAACCTCCGGCTCCCTTTCCCCCTTCTCCTTTCTTTCCTCTCCCCATTCCTCCTCTCCCTCTACTCCCTCAACCTCCTCACTTCCTCCACTACCACCACCACTTCCTCCACGGTGCATTTCTCTCCGGACGGTGGCCGACGTCCCGGTGGAGTAACGGCGTCCACGGCGGTACCGGCGGCAGCGTGTGGCGTGGCGGTTCGGCGGCTTGGAGCTCGGAGGAGTTCGAGTAACCGATAGGGTGACGATCCCCGTTGTATTTTGTTTAAAACCATATTTTTTCCGCTTTGTAGCATGTTTAAGGGACTTTTGGGATGAAAATACTAAATCCATGTATTGAATAATGGTGGGGTTTTAATGGGTATTTAGGTTCTCCTCCTCCTCATTTTTGTGGTGTTTTTTCTGCAATTTGGGGGAGAAATCCCACCCCGTGGATTGGGGGAAGGCAGTCGGCAAACCTGTCTGTGAGGGTTAAATGGCGTCGGGGGACAGTGACACCTTTTAAAAAGGCGGCTTCCACCCACGACGCAATTTATCCCAGATAACAGCCTCTGTCTCTGGACTGAATGGTGTCTAGGGACAGTGACGCCATATAAATGGCGACCTCCGTGAACGACGCGTTTTAGGCCACCTTCCGAGGCAAGTTTTTGTTGGGATTTCTCGGTTTCTCCGGATCACTCACGTAGCGGAAAATAAAATTTACAGCGATCCGTTTTCCCGTTTCGAAGAACTAAAATACGATAATCGGATTATCGAAGTTCTCACCGTGTGCGGATTCGAATCCGCAACCGTTTGGTTCCGTCGGTGCGACACCGCAAGCCGCGCAAGCGCCCGGCCTCTAGCGAAGTCCACGCGATCCTCCCCGCGACGGATATCCTTACGTTCCTCGTTCTTCGCAGCCCACGAAGCCTCCGTCGGTCGCCGCAATAATCGCTGCAACGTGCGGACGATTTCCCGTCGAACGGGATTCGGAGAAGCGGCGGAGCAGATCTGGATCTGTCTGGGCGCCAGAGAAATACAGAAACTGAGGGGGGGCGGCTAGGGTTAGCAGCAGCTTGGCCTGCTCAGCGCGTTCGCTATGTTTTATACTAACCGCGCGGTTTTTCATAAAAACCCTCGGTTTATATAAAACCCACTTATTTATCCATCACCTTGAGAATCATGTGCATGTGACCCTCTAGGCCCAAGTACCAGTCCAGTTAATGGCCCAACAATCCCAGTGACTCCTCACTGGCTTTATTAATTAATTAATAACCCTTTATTAATCAATTAATCAATCGAATTGATGTCGCACATCGAATTCAACCGGGCCTCCGATCACGTTGGGTGCCAAGCAACACCGCGTGAACCCGGAAGGTATTTGGGGTTAAGTAACCCACTCTTGGAACCTTTCCGCTGACAGTTACCGTGTGGATATAATCCTTCATTCGTACAATGCTCTCGAGTCAACTCAGGGTATGGCGAGCTGTCAAACCCTAACCGGTCGACTCACTTGGATTGGATGCCGCTGATGAATATCGGAAAACTCCTTTCCCGATATTATCGTCTGCCCTGGCCAGGGACTTTCGCGCATCCTTCCTAGAGCATTCTCTCTCTAAGTACCGAGAGCGAATGATTCCTTATTGACACACAATTCCCTTCGACGGTATTCCGCTGTACCCAATCCTTGGCGTATTAGAATCCCGTGGTTAGAGATTCGTAAACCAAGGTCAAAGCACGGAAGTCCACCGCCAAGGTGTCCTTGGTGTCTCAGGTCCGAGGACCATCCACGCAACTGCGACAATAGAATCAAGCTGGTTGACAGTGAGGTACAATACCATCCAACGTTCAGTCGGATCAGTTCAGTGAACTCATTCTCCAATGAGCACCTACAGATTCGCCTTAGTGTCTCCACACAGTGACTTATGAGATCAGTCACCCTCATCATATGAGTAGGAGTATTCTGTACTAGTCTAACCGGATATCCTATGTCCTTCTCGGATATCCTCCGACTAGGAATGAATAAGAATATGTGTGTTTAAGTGATCAGTCTCATTAGTATGATCTCATCATAATCTGATCACCATAGCACATATTCACGGACTTCATTATGAAACGATAATTAACGCGATTTTCACATAATGAATATTATGCCATTATATTAATAAATGAACGAGATTTACATTGTTAGATTGGCTTGTAGGCCACCTCAAACTAACAATCTCCCACTTGGACTAAAGCCAATCACCTTTATACAATAAGCCCATAGACTCTTGGTGACGCTCAAACACAATTTGAGCCAACGGCTTTGTCAGTGCATCTGCTATATTCTCGACGGATGGAACTCTTTCCACTACTACATCTCCTCTGGATATGATGAAATCGCCTCAGAACATCTTTTGATTTCTGATGAGACCACGGCTCTTTCACTTGTGCAATAGTCCCATTGTTGTCGCACAACAGCGGAACATGATCAAGGATACCGGGAACTATGTCAAGGTAGGTGATGAACTTCTTCAACCACACTATTTCCTTGAAAGCTTCAGCTGCAGCGATGTGCTTAGCTTCAGTCGTCGAATCTGCAGTGGTTACTTGCTTGGAACTCTTCCAGCACACTACGCCTCCGTTCAAAGTAAATACGAATCCAGATGTAGACTTGCTATCATTTGGATATGACTGGAAACTCGAGTCAGTAAAGCCTCGCAGTTTCAAGTCACCTCCTTCATAGACAAGAAACATATCCTTAGCTCTTCTCAAGTACTTAAGGATACATTTCACTGCCTTCCAGTGCTCTTCGCCTGGATCAGCCTGAAATCTGCTCGTAACACTTAGAGCAAATGCAACATCAGGCCGTGTACATAGCATGGCATACATGATAGATCCTATGGCAGAGGCATAGGGTATTCTATCTGTGAATGCCCTCTCATCAGGAGTCTTAGGAGACTGCTCCTTTGAGAGACTAATTTCATGTCCCATCGGTATGAGACATCTCTTGGAATTTTCCATGCCAAACCTTTTGACTATGGTATCTATGTACAAGGATTGGGTCATTCCAAGCATCCTCTTTGATCTATCTCTATAGATCCGTATTCCCAATACGTAGGATGCTTCTCCCAAATCCTTTATGGAGAAGTTTTTCGACAGCCAGATCTTTACTGATGACATCATAGCTACATCATTCCCAATGAGTAGTATGTCATCTACGTAAAGAACTAGAAAAGTGACTGCACTCTCACTGGTCTTCTTGTACACACAAGGCTCATCTTCATTCTTAATGAAGTCATAAGACTTGACAGCCTCGTCAAATCTTATGTTTGAGCTCCGGGAAGCCTGCTTCAGTCCATAAATGGACATCTGAAGCCTGCACATTTATCTGGAGATTCTTTGGATGTGAAACCTTCTGGTTGTATCATATACACCTCTTCCTCAAGCTTACCATTGAGGAAGGCAGTCTACACATCCATCTGCCAAATTTCATAATCAAAATGTGCAGCAATGGCGAGCAGAACTCTGATCGACTTTATCATGGCAACTGGTGAGAAAGTCTCGTCATAGTCAATTCCTTGCCTTTGATGATATCCCTTTGTCACCAACCTTGCCTTATAAGTGTCGATTCGTCCATTAGCACCGATCTTTCTCTTAAAGATCCACTTGCAACTGATGGGTACAATACCCTCGGGCAAGTTCTCCAAGTTCCAAACTTGGTTGGTGTACATGGACTGGATTTCTGAGTTCATGGCTTCTCGCCATTTCCCGGCTTCTGGGCCTTCTATGGCCTCCTGGTAGGTTTTAGGATCATCATCCTCATTATATTCCACCTTGGACTCACCTTCAGCAATATGTCCCACATATCATTCGGGTAGTCTAGGTACTCTACCAGATCTGCGAGGCTCATCTGTATGTACCTGAACAGATTTAGGAACTGATATCTCATCTGATGATAATGTAGCTATTTGGGGATCTGGAACCTCTTCCAGTACTATTTTACTCCCACTGTCCTCCTGGAGTGGCGATAAACACATTTTGTTCACCAGGATGGTAAAAATAGTATCCAAAGGTTTCCTTTGGATATCTCACAAACCTGCATTTATCAGTTCGGGATTCCAGCTTGTCTGGATCATGCCACTTTACATGAGCAAGACAACCCCAGACTTTAACATGTTTAAATTCTGGTTTCCTGCCTTTCCATATCTCATATGAAGTAGAGGCCACAGACTTGCTGGGTACTCTGTTCAGTAGGTTTGCTGCTGACTCTAGAGCATACCCCCAGAGGAATACTGGTAATCCTGAAAAGCTCATCATGGATCGCACCATGTCCAACAAGGTGCGATTCCTCCTTTCTGATACACCATTCATCTGTGGTGTATATAAAGGGGTCAGCTGAGAAAGGATACCATTATCTTTTAAGAATTGTGTGAAGTTAGTACTCAAGTATTCTCCTCCTCGGTCTGATCGAAGAGCTTTAATACTCTTTCCTAACTGCTTCTCCACCTCATTCTTGAACTCCTTGAACTTCTCAAATGCTTCCGACTTGTACTTCATTAAGTACACATAGCCGAATCTTCAGAAGTCATCGGTGAACGTGATGAAGTAAGAAAAGCCACCTTTGGCTTGGGTGGACATTGGACCACATACATCTGAATGTATTAGTTCCAAAATGTCCTTGGCACGTTCTCCATGTCCAGTAAATGGAGATTTTGCCATCTTTCCCATAATGTAGGATTCACATGTTGCAAACGATTCATAATCAAATGTTGTTAAATAACCATGCTTATGCAACTTTTGCTACCTGCTTTCGCCAATGTGCCCAAGTCTACAATGCCACATGTAGGCTTGGTTCACACAATTCTTGCTCTTCTTAAGAGCATTATCAATTTGAAGATTGTAATAAGAAACATCTAATAGACATAGACCGTTGACTAAAGATGCTGAAGCTATTGATTTATTACCATAATAAATCGAACAACTTCTATTCTCAATAGTCAACCTATATCCTATCTTGTCCAAACAAGATATTGATATGATGTTCTTTATTATGCTAGGAACATAATAACAATCCTCTAATAGTAAGGTGTCTCCCGATGGAAGCTTGAGGTTTGCTGTCCCAACAGCAATCGCCGCAATTTTTGCGCCGTTTCCTAGCCTCAATTCCACCTCACCTTGTCTCAGCTTGTGCTTACTTGTCAGCATCTGCACATCATGGCAGATATGAGAAGCACATCCGGTATCCAATACCCAAGATGTGGAATCTCTAACTGACAAGTTGATATCTATCATATAGATATCTGAAGCTTCATATAGCTTCACTCTTGCATGAGCTTTATCGTCAAGGAACTCCTTGCAATTCCTCTTCTAGTGATCATACTGCTTATAATAGAAGCAGTCACCCTTCACTACTCTTTTGCCTTTGTCCTTCGATCTTTTATCGTTAGCTATCATCTCTGCTTCAGAGGCATCCGATGTCGATTCAGCAGGAGGATCAGCACCAGGCACAAAGTTATTGTGCTCAGATCTCAAGACATTCTGCAGATTTCAGAACCAATCCGAGTAGATCAGGTTAGTCAAAAGGGCATCAAGTATGCCACGGAGTGGGTTATTCGACGACATAATTCCCTATAGGAGATAAGTAAAATCTATTTAGCAGATGTTCAATTATTAAAATTTAAAACAAGACATGGTCTTTTGTTCAAGTTTAACTCCCACTAATTTTCGACGGATTGTATAACCCTCAGTTATACAGAACGGGAGACGTCGACAGTCTCCTAGTGGGGATCAGAATCTCAATGACTTGCACTACAGCCTTGTGGATAGCACAACAAACTGTAATACACCCAACTCATGGGACTTGCAACTCCTTGCAATATCTGATCATGGCTTTGGTCCCCAGAGATTTAATGGCCTTGTGGATAGTACAACAAACCAGTAATTCTGGTCTAAGCTAACCAACGTTACACGACGAGCATAGATTTGCATGCAGCCCTTGTGTATAGCACAAGAAAGCTACATGGTTCCTCTACCCCGATCTATAGGCATCTAATGCCATAGCCACATTTTCTCCTCCCAATTAAATAGGCCTTGTGGATAGCACAACAAACCTGCCTAAAGTGATTCGAATCCTATGACTATAACGATGGTGGACCACGCGGTAAGTTCTCCACTACTCGCGTTACGGCTTAGAGTTTATCTGAGGGTATTTAGATAACTTTTATCTTGGTCTCTCCTAGGTGATAGTATAAATATATTGTATATATTTACTAAATACTATAACCTACTTTGATTCATAATCAAAAGGAAATAATGCATCTCATACATGTCATTAGTGTGGTCATGGATAGCACAGTGGGTTTGACTGGAGCCAACAGTCAAACGCACACACAATCTAATTATAACATTTACATTAGATATCCTGCAATCGCAAAGGCAAGAGATCTCTATCTTTTCGCCTTCCTGGTTGCAGCTGTGGATCGTCCTCGCTCCTTCCTCAGTTCCCTCGATCATATTACATTTAAATTCTAGAATTTATAAGTAAATTGAAGAAGGCCTTATGGCGAGTACAAGAGAGATAGGGAGGTAGAAATACATCGGAGTATGAGAGAGAGAGGTGCGCAAACCTCTATTTATTAACAATTAATAAACATCATATATCCACGATCCACACAATCCATTCATCACAGGAATAATTAATTAAGTGCATATCCATGACCACGGTGTGTTTTAAATATCCACACATGATTCAGTGCATCACATGGCTAAAATAAAAGAGTTTTCAAAATTAGATAACTTTGGCTTTCAAAAAGCTGGGATCCAATCAAAATTGGTATTTGAATTTCGAAAACTCATTTTATTAACTTAACATGCAATTAAATCAAAATTTAAAAGCAATAAACACACATCACATGTGCACACACTCCGAATTAATAATTCCAGATTATTCCATGCAAATTAGAACATTTCTAATAATCTAACACTTAGATTAAACCCCATTAATAATCTAACAATTAGACTATTAATAACTAATCTAACTCATAGACTAGTCCATCAAGGTTAATTAACAATTAAACACTTAAATTATTATTTAACTCTAATTATTATTTAACTACTAATCTAACGCTTAGATTAGTTAATTAATGTTAATTAGTAATTTAACACTTAAATTATTAATTAACACTAATTAATTAATAACTATAATCTAACAATTAGATTAGAAGATTAAAATTAATCATTAATTTAACCCTTAAATTAATAAGTAACAATTAATCAATAAAGACTACTAATTTAACACTTAAATTAGTCATTTAAATTAATTATTAATTTAACAATTAAATTAACAACTAACTCAAATATTTAATTAACAATTAGATGAAATAATAGTTAATAATCTAACAATTAGATTAATAACTATAAATAACCAATTTAACATTTAAATTAGTTAAATTAAGGTTAATTATTAATTTAACAATTAAATTAATATTTAACCCTTAGTTAATCAATCTAATTGTTAATATTTTGGTAATGATTCAAAATCATTTTAAGTCCATTTAAATAAAATAATTAAATAATAAATTTAAATTTCAAAACTGTTTTGAATTTTAAAATTTATTTCCAATTTAAATTTTATATTAAATGGGCCTGCCAGCGGCCCAAAACGCCCAGGCCGGCCCGGTCCTTCATCCCCAGCCTTACCCGAACCTGCAAACCCTAATGTTGCAGGTGGGATGGGCGGCGGATCCAGGCGGCGCCGCCCGGCGGCAGCCGGTGCCCCCGCGCCGTCCGATCCGGCCGGCGACGGCCCCGGTGCCGGCGGGATCTCCGGCACCGGCAAGTCCCCCTTATGCAGCGGTTTAAGCCCCTACAAAGCACCCCCAATTTCTGGTTTTTCAGGTTTCAAAAACCCGAGTTTGGGCTCGTTTTTCAGGACCTCCAAGGGCACTCCGGCGCCGATCTTGGTGACCGGTGGATAGAGGTGACTATCCTCTATGGATCCGGAGTCTCGGACGGCCATCCCAACGCTTGGGAAGCGAGTACGAAGTCGCTGAAAAGCCCGGGTTGATCATCTCATGAAGAACTCCGAAAACCCCAAATAAAATCCAAAAAATCACAGAAAAATAATAAAATTATTTTTGTTGATCTTATGAACACTATTCCGTCATTTTAATCAGATTAAACGCATGGAATAACTCAAGAAAAATTAATTTCGGAAACCGAAACGGGACGAGAAATAGTGGAACCTGGCTCTAATACCACTGTTGGGTTTTCTCGGTTTCTTCGGATCGCTCACGCAGCGGAAACTAAAAAAAATACCGCGATCCGTTCCCATTTCGAAATCTAAAGTACGATAATCGAATTATCGAAGTTCTCACCGTGTGCGGATTCGAATCCGCAACTGTTTGGTTCCGTCGGTGCGACACCGCAAGCCACGCAAGTGCCCGGCCTTTAGAGAAGTCCACGCGATCCTCCCCGCGACGGATATCCTCACGTTCCTCGTTCTTCGCAGCCCACGAAGCCTCCGCCGGTCGCCGCAATAATCGCCGCAACGCGCGGACGATTTCCCGTCGAACGGGATTTGGAGAAGCGGCGAAGCAGATCTGGTTCTGTTTGGGCGCCAGAGAAAGACAGAAACTGAGGAGGGGCGGCTAGGGTTAGCAGCAGCTTGGCCTGGTCAGCCCGTTCGCTATGTTTTATACTAACCGCACGGTTTTTCATAAAAACCCCCGATTTATATAAAACCCACTTATTTATCCATCGCCTTGAGAATCATGTGTGTGTGACCCTCTAGGCTCAAGTACCAGTCCAGTTAATGACCCAACAAGCCCAGTGACTCCTCACTGGCTTTATTAATTAATTAATAACCCTTTATTAATCAATTAATCAATCGAATTGATGTCGCACATCGAATTCGACCGGGCCTCCGATCACGTTGGGTGCCAAGCAACACCGCGTGAACCCGGAAGGTATTTGGGGTTAAGTAACCCACTCTTGGAACCTTTCCGCCGACAGTTACTGCGTGGATATAATCCTTCATTCGTACAATGCTCTCGAGTCAACTCAGGGCATGGCGAGCTGTCAAACCTTAACCGGTCGGCTCACTTGGATTGGATGCCGCTGATGAATATCGGAAAACTCCTTTCCCGATATTATCGTCCGCCCTGGCCAGGGACTTTCGCGCATCCTTCCTAGAGCATTGTCTCTCTAAGTACCGAGAGCGAATGATTCCTTATTGACACACAATTCCCTTCAACGGTATTCCGCTGTACCCAATCCTTGGCGGTTTAGAATCCCGTGGCTAGAGATTCGTAAACCAAGGTCAAAGCATAGAAGTCCACCACCAAGGTGTCCTTGGTGTCTCAGGTCCGAGGACCATCCACGCAACTGCGACAATAGAATCAAGTTAGTTGACAGTGAGGTACAATACCATCCAGCGATTCAGTCGGATCAGTTCAGTGAACTCATTCTCCAATGAGCACCTACAGATTCGCCTTAGAGTCTCCACACAAGTGACTTATGAGATCAGTCACCCGCATCATATGAGCATGAGTAATCTGTACTAGTCTAACCGGATATCCGATGTCCTTATCGGAAATCCTCCGACTATGAACAATTAAGAATATGTGTGTTTAAGTGATCAGTCTCATTAGTATGATCTCATCATAATCTGATCACCATAGCACATATTCACGGACTTCATTATGAAACGATAATTAACGCGATTTTCACATAATGAATATTATGCCATTATATTAATAAATGAACGAGATTTACATTGTTAGATTGGCTTGTAGGCCACCTAAAACTAACAGTTTTCACATGAACCAGTTTATGAGTCTTGTATGACGTCGGCCTTGGGCGACGCGATTCAAGACAGAATCTCATTAATTCCTGCAGTTAACATGTGTTTACATTATTAGATAGTTTGTTTAATTACACGCTTGAAATCATATTCGTAGATGATAAATTCTATGCGATCGGATCGCACCGTATTACGTTTTGTGCGATCGTGGGCCGAGAGTGACAGTTGTTAGCTTTTAGGCACCCCGTGTCGGTGAGGGTGTGACACGGCGTCGGTGTGGGAGTGGTGCGGTGACGTCTAGAGAGAGGGTCACCTGGTGTACCCCGAGGTATAGCTAGTACCGGTGTGGGACTGGTATATTCGTATTGTCACTCGTGCTGGGGGAAGCAGAACCACCTGTAGCCTGTCAGGCTAGAGTAGCCAGCACGCTATCCGAGGGGTTGCTGTTTGGTCTCAGCGGGTTGGTGTTTTCTGCGTGCGGCCGTGTGGTTTGCGTATTTAGCCGAGAAGTTGGTTTGTGTCTCCTTGACCGAATGGTTCCAGAGTTGTGCATGTTACATTTTGAATGCATGCGTTTTATATCGAAATTTAGGAATTGTGCTTACTACTTTACTTATTTAAATTATCTATATTTGTGTTGTTGCAGTTGTGGGTGTGTGAGTGGGTGGTGGGGATCGAAGGATCCTTACTGAGTCTTTTTCGATGAGACTCACCCCCTGCGGTTTTCAGGTGAGGGTTCCCGGCAGGCATAGCGAGGGGAGTGTTGTCTTGGGTCGCGCGCCAGTAGCCGTTGTTCCGGGGTATGCCCCGATGTAGTTGTTATTTTATTTTCTGGCATGTACACTTAATTATTTCTTTCCAGTTGGAGTATGTAATTATTTGCTGAGTCGAGTCGAATTGAAATAATTTTTTATTTCTGCACTTCCTTTACAATTCGATGTGAAGTGAATGTTTAGCTTAGTTTATCATTTATTTCTCAGACTTATCGAGATCCTAGTTTGACTCCAAATTTAATGATTCGGTATCTATTTAGTAATCGGATCCCCGATTATAGGATGGCGGGTCGTTACTTCGAAAATCTTGGACTCTCCTTAGGACGGTCTTATAGAGATCCCTAGGACTGGAGGAGCCTAGGCAGCAGACTGACGAGTCCCGGGCTGAGCTGAGAGCGAGACTAGCCAAGGCGGCTAATAAGGTATATTGCCAGGATCCCTCTGATAGGGCTAGAGCAGATAGGGACCTTAGGAGGTTCTTAGTTTTCTTCTTCGGTAGGCTTCTCTTCAGGACGAAGGGCGACTACATCCATTGTCATTTCCTGAGTCTCCTTGTAGACTTAGATAGACTAGGTGAGTACGCCTAGGGTGCAGCCCTTCTGGCTCACCTCTTCATCGACCTCTCCGCGGTTACGTCTGACCGGGAGACTACTGTAATGACCCGCCATCCTATAATCGGGGATCCGATTACTAAATGGGTACCGAATCATTAATTTGGAGCCAAACTAGGATATTGATAAGTCTGGAAAATAAATGATAAACTAAACTAAATATTTACATCGCATCAAATTGAAAAGGAAGTGCAAGAATTAAAAATTATTACAATGCGACTCGACTCAGCAAATAATTACATACTCCAATTGAAAAGAAATAATTAAGCACACAGGCCATAAAATAAAATAACAACTACATCGGGGCATACCTTGGAACAGCGGCTGCTGGCGTGCAACCCAAGGTAGCACTCTCCTCGCTACGCCTGCCTATAACCCTCACCTGAAAACCGCAAGGGTGAGTCTCATCGAAAAGACTCAGTAGGGATCCTTCGATCCCCACCGCCCACTCACGCACCCACAAGTGTAGTACACAAATATAGGCAATTTAAATAAAGCAGTAACACAATTTCGATATAAAACACCCGCATTTATAACTGTAACATATACGATTCTAAAACTACTACAAGGTCCACAACTAGCGTCTCGGCAAAACACACAAGTCACGGCCGAACGCGGAAAACACCGACCGGCTGAGAGGAAACAGCAACCCCTTGGATAGCACACTGGCTACTCCGGCCTGACACGGCTCAAGGTGGTGCTACTTCCCCCAGCACGAGTGACACTCCGAATGTACCACTCCGACACCGGTACTAGCTATACCCCGGGGTACACCAGGTGACCCTCTCTCTAGGCATCACCCCACCACTCCCACACCGGCGCTGTGTCACTCCCACACCAATACAGGGTGCCTAAGCGCCAACAACTGTCACTCTAGGTCCACGATCACACAAAATGCAACACGGTGTGATCCGATCACGTAGAAATCATCGTCCTTAAGCATGATTTCAAGCATGCAATTAACCAGACTATCTATCAATGTAAACACATGTTAATTGCAGGAATTAATGAGATTCTGTCTTGAATCACGTCGCCCAAGGCCAACGTCATTCAAGCCTCCTAAACTGGTTTATGTGAAAATGGGCCTTAGAATATGGCCTAAATCGTGTCGTTCAAACGGGTCGCCGTTTAAAAGGCATCGCTGTCCCTAGTCGCCTGATAATGACAGAAACAGAGACAGACCTTGGGATGATCTGACTTAAAACGCGTCGTGCTTGGAAGTCGCCGTTCAAAAGGCGTCGCTGTCCCTGGACGCTCATCAGTCTAGAGACAGAGTCTGTTATTTGGGCTAAATCGCGTCGCGGGCGGAAGCCAACTTTCTAAAAGGTGTCGCTATACACCGACGCCATTTAACCCTCACAGACAGGTTCTTCCTCCGCCATCTCCCAATCCACGGGGTGTGATTTCTTCTCCCAAATCATATAAAAACACTACAAAGTAGAGGAGGAGGAGAAGGACCTAAATACCCTTTAAAAATCCCCAATTTCTCATTTCATGCAATTAGTGTTTTCACCAAAAAAAAAAAACCCTAAACATGCTCCAAAGCGGGAAAAAAAGATGGTTTTAAACGAAGTACAATGGGGATAGTCACCCTACCGGTTACTCAAACTCATCCTAGCTCCAAGTCGCCAACCCCCCTCGCTACACGTCGCCGTCGGTAGTGCCGTGGATTCCAATCGGGACGTCGGCCGCCGTCCAGAGAGAAATGCGCCGCAGAGGAAGTGGTCGTGGTAGTGGAGGAGGTTGGGAGGTTACTGGAGTGGGGGGAGAGGAGGAATGGGGAGAGGCGAGGAAGGAGAGGGGGAAAGGGTGCCGAAGGTCGGAGGGAAGAGAGGAGATAGAAGAGAAAGGAGAGAATGAGGGAAAGGAGGGAGGGTTCGCGAGGTCAAACAGAAACTAGGGAAAACGCGTCGTCCAAGCCCGGCGTCATTCAGATGACAAGACCGGGCCGTACTCTGACATACCAGGGTCGTACTCTAAATGGCATTGCCCATAGAAGACGCCATTTAGATGATAAGACCGGGGCCGTACTCTCACGGCCCAAAGCCAGCCCACGTGCCACAGCCTAAAACACGTCCACATTGTTGGACGCCGTTTGAACCGCGTTGAGCGAGATCGACGCGAAAAGAACACAAGTCCTAGCCCCGCAAGGGCCCAAACCGAGGGATCCGACCCTAAAACTGACCAGATAACCGGGTCCGAAACCTCAATCCCTACATTCTCCCCCCTGTAAAAGAATTTTATCTCCGAAATTACCTACTACAAAATAACGAGATTGAAAAATAATGGTACAAGCTCACTAGAGAACTTACGTGAAAAGGTCGGGAAACTTCTCCTGTATTTCATCCTCTCGCTCCCAGGTAGCCACGCCTCCGGAGCGATGCTGCCAAATCCCCTTAACCAGAGGAACAACCTTGTTCTGAAGGACCTGTTCCCTGCGATCCTCAATACGTACTATAAATTCTGAAAAGGACAAGTCCTCAGCGACTTCCAACTCTGAAAAGTCCATAACATGAGATGGATCATGAACAAATTTACTCCGCAAAGAAACATAGAACACATCGTGCACTCCTGCAAGACTTGGCAGCAAGGTTAGCTGATACGCCGTTTCCCCAATTCGAGCAAGAATGGGAAAAAGCCCAACATATTGCGGACTCGGCTTACCTCGCTTTCCGAATCTCATCACACCCTTGGAGGGTGAGACTCGGAGAAACACATGGTCCCCAACCTCAAACTCAAGCGGTCTCCTACAGACATCTGCATAACTCCTCTGTCCGTTCTGAGCTGTAGTCAACCTCTGATGCACCAGTCTGGCAACCTCAGCACACTGCTGAACCAACTCTGGCCCTGCTATCTGCCTCTCGCCAATCTTAGACCAATTCGTAGGAGATCGACACGGCTGCCCGTATAATCCCTCATAAGGCTCCATGCCAATACTAGAATGATAATTGTTGTTGTAGGCAAACTCCACTATAGACAAGTGCTGCTCCCAAGAACCTCCCCAGTCTAGGCAATATGCCCTGAGCATATCCTCTAGTGTCTGAATGGTCCTCTCCGACTGCCCATCAGTCTCGGGATGATAAGCCGAGTTGAAGGCTAACTGCGTGCCCAAGGTCTTCTGAAAACTTTTCTAGAACCTACAAGTAAATCTCGGATCCCGGTCTGACACGAACGATAAGGGCTCCCCGTGTAGAGAGATGATCTGATCCACAAACATTTTAGCCAACTTATCGACTAACCAGTCCTTCCTAATAGCCAGGAAGTGTGCCGACTTGGTCAATCAATCAACAATGACCCAGATCGCGTCTCTTCTGCCAGGAGACACAGGTAATCCCATCACAAAGTCCATAGTCACGTGTTCCCATTTCCATTCCGAGATCGGTAATGGCTACAACAACCCTCCTGGTCTCTGATATTCTACCTTAACCTACTGACAAGTCAGGCACCTTGCCACATAATCTGCCATGTCTTTCTTCATACCAGGCCACCAAAAGTGCCTCTTTAAACAATGATACATTTTAGTCATTCCGGGATGCACTGCATATCTAGAACGGTGCGCCTCATCCAGGACACTCTTGCGCACGTCTTCCTCAGCTGGAACATAGAGTCTGCCTCTAAATCTGACTGTACCATCATCCTACAACTCCACCTCTGGTGTCTGGAGAACCTGTGGTAACTCTTCATCTGCCCTCTGAGCCTCGATTACAGCATGGTACACTGCTGACCTCACAGTTAAGCTAGCCAACACTACTCTATCAGCCTATCACGGAATCCTAAAGGAAGATTCCACAACCTGCTCAAATAACCTCGATTCTTGAACCATAAGATATGATACGACCGTTTTCCGACTCAAGGCGTCTGCTACCACGTTTGCCTTGCCTGGATGATAAGAAAGGTCGAGATCATAATCCTTGATAAACTCCATCCACCTGCGTTGCCGCAAGTTCAAATCCTTCTGCGTAAATACATCAGACTCTTATGATCGTTAAAACTTGAAATTTCTCTCCATACAAATAGTGTCACCAGATCTTTAGTGCAAATACCACAGCTGCCAACTCTAAGTCATGAGTGGGATAGTTCTCCTCATGCTTCTTCAGCTGCCTAGAAATATAAGCTACGACCTTACCATGCTGCATCAGAACCGCACCCAAACCTCGACGAGATGCATCTGAGTAAACCACAAATCCACTGGAACCTGATGGAAGCACCAGCACTAGAGCCAAAGTGAGGCGAGTCTTCAACTCAATGAAACTCCGCTCACACTCCTCGGTCCATACGAAACGAGCTCCCTTACGAGTCAACCTCGACAAGGGGGTCGCTATCGAAGAAAAACTTTAGACAAACCGTCTGTAATATCCTGCTAACCCCAAGAAGCTCCTGATCTCAGTTACCGTTGTCGGTCTACTCCAGTCCATCACTGCCTCAATATTGGTTAGATCTACTGCAATGCCATGTCCAGAAATGACATGCCCCAGGAAGTGCACCTTGTCTAGGCAGAATTCACACTTACTAAACTTAGCATAGAGTTGGTGCTCTCTCAAAACCTGCAATACCACTTGAAGATGTGTGGCATGCTCTTCCTCAGAAGAAGAGTATACTAAAATATCATCTACAAATACCACCACAAACTGATCCAGGTAGGCCCTGAAGACCCGATTCATCAAATCCATAAAAGCCACCGGAGCATTGGTCAAGCCAAAAGGCATAACCATAAACTGATAATGTCCAAACCGAGTCCTAAAGGCCGTCTTACTAACATCAACCTCACGGATCCTCATCTGATAATACCCTGATCTCAAGTCAATCTTTGAAAACACCTTTGCAAACTGCAACTGATCCATCAGATCATCATCCTCGGAAGTGGGTACTTGTTCTTTATCGTCACCTGGTTCAGCTATCTATAATCAATACACAATCTAAGAGAACCATCCTTCTTCCTGACAAATAGAACTGGAGCACCCCACGGAGAAGTACTGGGACAAATAAAACCCTTATCCAGCAATTCCTGCAACTGCGCCTTCAACTCAGCGAGTTCGGCCGGACCCATCCGATACGGGGCCTTAGACAAGGGCGCCGTACCCGGTGCAAGCTCAATAGTAAACTCAACCACTCACTGAGGAGGAAGGCCAGGCAACTCCTCAGGAAACACATCAACAAAGTCACAAACTACAGGCACCTCCCAAGGACTGGAACTACTACTAACACCAGCTACAAAAACAGAGGCAAGGAAAGCCTCACAGCCACCAACAAGCAACCTCTAGGCCTTAAAGGCAGAAATAAGAATACCACGAGAAGAGAGCCTAATAGCTTGGAAGTAGAAGGTCGGGATGTCCGGAATAGAGAAACACACTCTCTTCCTATGGCAGTCCACCTCGGCATAATAAGCCTCCAACCAGTCCATGCCCAAGATGACATCAAAGTCGCGAATGGCAAGCACAACTAACTGGGCAGGTAACTCATGGCCCTCAATGGAACCTCACTCAAACAGTTATAAGACAACATGAAATCCCCAGAAGGAACCTCTACCATCAGTCCATCAGACATCTCAACAACGGGTGTAGAAAGAATATCTACGAACTGCTCAGAAATAAAAGAATGCGAAGCATCCGAATCAATCAACACATGCGCAGAGTTCCCAAGGACAGAAAGTGTACCTTCCACCAAGTTGGACGCACGAGCCTCCTTCCTAGTGATAGCTAGAACTCTCCCCTGGGTCCGCGGCCTCTTTTGATCACCTGGACCCTGCCCCTGACCATGCTCCTGCGGGCAATACCTCGCCAAATGGCCCTGCTGGCCACAAGTGTAACACCTCCTAGAAAATGCAGGACACTGAGTCCCACCGTGAGTACCACCGCAATGTCGACAAGCTGTTGGAAGCCTCTGAGCTGCCTCCTGCCGAGCACTGGACACCGACTGACTCTGCTGGCTTTGCTTGGGTCTGCTACTACCACTGCTGCCATTGCCTAGAAAGAACCTCCTGAATCTGGAGCCGAGTGAAGACGATCCTGATCCGTACGAAGTAGCTACTGCTGCAGTCTTTCCCCCGCCATGAACTGGCCCCTGAGTAGTTAGTCCCCTCTCCCGAGCTGACTGATCATGTTGTGCCTCTACTACCGTGGCACACCTAACCGCCGATGCGAAATCTGTACAACAGTGTGATGCCACAAAACTCCTCAAATTGGACCTCAGTCCATCCACAAACCTCTCAGTCCGGCACTCCTCGTCTCCTGAAATAAAGGGCATGAACCTTCCAAGCGAAACAAACTTCATCTGGTATTCAAGCACTATCATGCTTCCTTGGGTTAACTCCATAAATTCCCTCTCCTTGGCCTTCGGGACATGCCTAGGGAAGTATTTTGCATTGAATTCCTTCACAAATGTCTCCCATGGAATCTCCCTGAGATTCCTATCCGCATATGACAAACTCTTCAAAGTGGTCCACCAGTCGTAGTCATCATCCTTCAACATGAAGGTAGCCAACGGAGTCCTCTCAACTGTCGCACAATCCATGGTATCAAAAGTCTTCTCCAACTCCCTCAACCAATGAACAACCTCATTAGGGTCGGGACGACTAGTAAAATGAGGCGGCTTCAGCTTCAGGAATCTCTCTAGAGCAGCTGAAGGCCCTCCTCGAGTACTAGAACTCTCATTAGGGTCTCGAGTCTGGTATCTAGCCATCGTGTCCATCATAGCCTCCATGAAATGCTCCATATTCGGCCTACCGGCCTCAGATCCACAAGGGACATCTCCCCGCTCTCTACTAACCGGCATCCTCTTCCTAGGAGCCATCTAATCGGCTACAATCACAAAAATAAAAAAGTTCTAATTAGAATCCTAATACTTACATTACCGCCGTGCCTGCATAGGATAATGTAATTATTTACCGAAATTATGATATTTAACCTAGTTATTCATCTATTTGCCAGACCGAATACTCTGATACCAACTGTAACAACCCGCCACCCTATAATCGGAGATCCGATTACTAAATGGGTACCGAATCATTAATTTGGAGCCAAACCAGGATCTTGATAAGTCTGGGAACTAAATAATAAACTAAGCTAAACATTCACATCGCATCGAATTGAAAAGGAAGTGCAAGAATTAAAAATTATTACAATGCGACTCGACTTAGCAAATAATTACATACTCCAACTGAAAAGAAATAATTAAGTGTACAAGCCAGAAAATAAAATAACAACTACATCGGGGCATACCCCGGAACAGCGGTTGCTGGCGTGCAACCCAAGGTAACACTCTCCTCGCTACGCCTTCCTGGAACCCTCACCTAAAATCCACAGGGGTGAGTCTCATCGAAAAGACTCAATAGGGATCCTTTGATCTCCACCGCCCACTCACGCACCCACAAGTGCAATACACAAATATAGGCAATTTAAATAAAGCAGTAATGCAATTTCGATATAAAACACACGCATTTATAACTGTAACATGTACGATTTTGAAATTACTACAATGTCCACAACTAGCGTCTCGGCAAAACACACAAGTCACGACCGAACGCAAAAAACACCGACCCGCTGAGACGAAACAGCAACCCCTAGGATAGCACACTGGCTGCTTCGACCTGACACGGCTCAAGGTGGTGCTGCTTCCCCCAGCACCAGTGACACTCCGAATGTACCACTCCCACACCGGTACTAGCTATATCCCGGGGTATACCAGGTGACCCTCCCTCTAGGCGTCGCCCCACCACTCCCACACCGGCGTCGTGTCACTCCCACACTGGCGCCGTGTCACTCCCACACCGTGTCACTCTAGGTCCACGATCACACAAAATGCAACACGGTGCGATCCGATCACTTAGAAATCATTGTCCTTAAGCATGATTTCAAGCATGCAATTAACCAGACTATCTATCACTGTAAACACATGTTAATTGCAGGAATTAATGAGATTCTATCTTCAATCGCGTCGCCCAAGGCCGACGTCATTCAAGCCTCCTAAACTGGTTCATGTGAAAATGAGCCTCAGAATATAGCCTAAATCGCGTCGTTCACTGTTTAAAAGGCGTCGCTGTCCCTAGTCGCCTGATAACGATAGAAACAGAGACAGACCTTGGGGTGATCTGACTTAAAATGCGTCGTGCATAGAAGTCGCCATTCAAAAGGCGCCGCTGTCCCTGGACGCTCATCAGTCCAGAGACAGAGTCTATTATTTGGGCTAAATCGCGTCGCAGGTGGAAGCCGCCTTTCTAGAAGGCGTCGTTGTCCCACGACGCCATTTAACCCTCACAGACAAGTTCTTCCTCCGCCATCTCCCAATCCACGGGCTGGGATTTCCTCTCCCAAATTGTATAAAAACAGTACAAAGTGGAGGAGGAGGAGAAGAACCTAAATACCCTTTAAAAACCCCCAATTTCTCATTTCATGCAATTAGTGTTTTGACCCAAAAAAAAATCCCTAAACATGCTCCAAAGCGGAAAAAAAACATGGTTTTAAACGAAATACAACGGGGATCGTCACCCTACCTGTAAGGATTGAGGTTTCCCCATCTTCTGTTTGACCCCGCGAACCCTCCCTCCTTTCCCTCATTCTCTCCTTTCTCTTCTCTTTCCTCTCTTCCCTCCGATCTCTGGCGAGCCCTTTCCCCTCTCCTTGCTTCCCTCTTCCCATTCCTCATCTCCCTCCACTCCAGTAACCTCCTAACTTCCTCCACTACCACTACCACTTCCTCCGTGGCGCATTTTTCTCCGGACAGCGGCCGACATCCCGGTAGAGTAACCGTGTCCACGGTGGTACCGGCGGCGGGGTGTAGCGAGGCGGGTTGGCGGCTTGGAGCTAGGTGGAGTTCGAGTAACCGGTAGGGTAACGATCCCCGTTGTATTTTCTTTAAAAATCATGTTTTTCCCGCTTTGGAGCACGTTTAGGAGTTTTCTTGGGGCAAAAATACTAATTGCATATAATGTGAATTTGGGTGTTTTAATGGGTATCTAGGTTCTTCTCCTCCTTCTCCACTTTTTTGTGGTTTTATATGATTTGGGGGAGGAGATCCCACCCCGTGGATTGGGAGATGGCGGAGGAAGAACCTGTCTGTGAGGGTTAAATGGCGTCGAGGGATAGCGACGCCTTTTAGAAAGGCAGCTACCACCCGCGACGTGATTTAGCCCAAATAACAGACTCTGTCTCTGGACTGATGAGCGTTCAGAGACAACGACACCTTTTGAACGGTGACTTCCATACCTGACGCGTTTTAAAGTGAAATTACCCGAGGTCTCTCTCTGTTTCTGTCGTTATCAGGCGACTAGGGACAACGACGCCTTTCAAAAGGCGGCTACATATGACGATGCATTTTAGGCTATTTTTCGGGGCCAGTTTTTGTAGAAACCAGTTTAGGAAGCTTGAATGACGTCGGCCTTAGGCGACGCGATTCAAGCCAAGATTCCATTTATCCCTGCAATTACCATGTGTTTCCATTGTTAGATAGTTTAGTTAATTGCATGCTTAGAAATGTACTCGATGACGATGGGTTCTATGTGATCGGATCGCACCATGTTGTGTTTTGTGCGATCGTGGGCCTAGAGTGACAGTTGTTAGCGCTTAGGCACCCTGTGTTGGTGTGGGAGTGACACGGCGCCGGTGTGGGTGTGGCGGGGTGACGCCTAGATAGAGGGTCACTTGGTGTACCCCGGGGTATAGCTAGTACCGGTGTGGGATTGCTACATTCGGAGTGTCACTCGTGCTGGAGGAAGCAGAACCACTTAGAGCCTATCAGGCCGGAGTAGCCAGCACGCTATCCGAGGGGTTGCTGTTTGGTCTCAGCGGGTCATTGTTTCCCGCGTTCGGCCGTGTGGTTGGCGTGTTTTGCCGAGACGCTGGTGGTGGGCTGCGTGGTAGAATGGTTTCAGAATTGTACATGTTACTGCTTTACTTACTTAAATTATCTATAATTGTGTTGCTACACTTGTAGGTGCCTGAGTGGGCGGTGGGGATCGAAGGATCCCTACTGAGTCTTTTCGATGAGACTCACCCCTACGGTTTTCAGGTGAGGGTTCCAGGCAGGCGTAGTGAGGAGAGTGTTGCTTTGGGTCGCGCGCCAGCAGCTGTTGTTCTGGGGTATGCTGCGATGTAGTTGTTATTTTATTTTCTGGCCTGTATGCTTAGTTATTCCCTTTCAGTTGGAGTATGTAATGATTTGCTTAATCGAGTCGCATTGTAATAATTTCTAATTCTTGCACTTCCTTTTTAATTCAATGCGATGTGAATGTTTAGCTTAGTTTATTATTTATTTCTTAGACTTAACAAGATCCTGGTTTGTTTCCAAATTAATGATTCGGACCCATTTAGTAATCGAATCCCCGATTATAGGGTGGCGGGTCGTTACACTACCGGTTACTCGAACTCCTCCTAGTTACAAGCCGCCAACCTGCCTCGCCACACGCCGCCGCCGGTACCGCCGTGGACATTGTTACTCCACTGGGACATCGGCCGCCATGCATAGAGAAATGCGCCGCGGAGGAAGTGGTGGTAGTGGAGGAGGTTGGGAGGTTACTGGAGTGGAGGGAGAGGAGGAATGGGGAGAGGAGAGGAAGGGGAGGGGGAAAGGGTGTCGGAGGTCGGAGGGAAGAGAGGAGAGAGAAGAGAAAGGAGAGAATGAGGGAAAGGATGGAGGGTTCACGGGGTCAAACAGAAATTAGGAAAAACGAGTCGTCCAAGCCCGACGTCATTTAGATGACAAGACCGGGCCGTACTCTGACATATCGGGGTCGTACTCTAAATGGCGTCGTCCATATAAGACGCCATTCAGACAATAAGACCGGGGCCGTACTCTCGCGTCCCAAAGCCAGCCCACGTGGCGCCCACGTGGCACAGCCTAAAACACATCCACATTGCTGGACGCCGTTTGAACCGCGTCGAGTGAGCTCGACACGAAAAAAACAAAAGCCCTAGCCCCGCAAGGTTTCAAACTGAGGGATCCAACCCGTAACTGACCCGATAACCGGATCCGAAACCTCAATCCTTACAACCACCATCAGCGGCTTCGCGCCATTTCTTTAGGTACATAGTTTATTTCAAATCTGTCCATTTTATTAAATGCTAATGTTGTGATGCATGTGATTCTAACTACATGTCCTTTTATGTAGATCTGGATTTATTACTATTTTCCCCTGGGCCGAGCGAGGCCATCCACACAGCCAGCGGCAGGCCCACTTGCTCGGCATTGGCGTCTAGTAGTAGACACGGCGCCACAACATCACTAGCTGACGGCACTCCGCCGTCAGTTCCTCAAATACCCAGAGCTTCTGGTAAGTTTTAGAAGTATTTTCTTGTCATTATTATGTTTCATTTATTAGAATTCTTGATTATTTGTTTTATTAGAATGTTGTTTAGATGCTTAATTATTAATGAATTTTTTTGTTAAATCGTTTTAGATACTTATTAAATTATCATTCATTTGTTAAATACTTGATTGACTATTTGATTGATGATTTAAATGTTAGTTTGTATAAATATTTATAATTACCCGACTTATTGATTTTTATTATTGTTTTCATATGAAATGCAATGCAGCTAACCTATATGAATGCAAGTTATCTGGCGTCCATAGCTAGGCATGGACGAAGTAGGGCAGCCTTGGGTCGAGCAGGGCAGGGGTCTGAAGCTAGTGATGTGGACATTGGGGCTGCATCATGAGTGGGTGGAGCAGGAGATCACAGAGGGAATCATGAGGACTTTGCGGGGCAAGCAGACGGGATGACTGGCATCGGTACGAGGTTCCAGTGGAGTCGCAGGCGGTAAGCAACGATGCTTACCTTCAGCACTACCGGACCCATTACGCAGCCCACCTCTAGCTACTCTGCCCTCTTGATGTGACTACGATATGCATATGATATGACAAGAATGCTTCTTTTATTTTGTTAATTATTCTGTTTATTTTTGTGTATGATATGATGTTATATGGTATGAATATGCCGGATGCACGGGATGCCACCATCATCACCCTCCGGGGTCACCTCCAGGATGCCGAGGCCCTATTGGAACAAGTGCAGAAGGAGCTGAATGAGATGGTAAGTGCAACATACATGCATAACATTATGAAAGCTTTCTTTATTAAATTGTTTTAGCACTAATCCACTGACAATGGTCTCCCTTTGTTATAGCGAGCCGCTTATATGCACGCGGCTCCTCCCCTTGATTCTGCTGCCTGGCCGTCCTCTAGTGCCACCAACGAGGCCACCGTTACCGACCCACGGAGTTAGTTGGCCTCCGCCATCCACCAAGCTACCCAGGCTGAGGATGATGCTGCCGCCCGGGTAAGTTTTTCTACTTGCTTTCTTTATTTCAGCATGAGTTTGTTTGGTTGATTAGGTGGTTGAGAACGTCTTCTGCTGCAGGTTCAGGAGCTTATTCAAGCCCTCGAGAAGGCAAGAGCCAACTTGGAGGAGTCTCAGGACAGGGCTTCTTGCGTCATGGAGCTGAGGACCAGTTTGCGAAGCTCTCTGCTGGTAACCTCTCCCATGAGCTTGCACGACTCCAGGTCCGGATGGAGGTCTTGACAGAGGAGAGGGATCGCGACCGGTCCTGGTTGGAGAGTCTTCAGGGCCAACTATTGGTTGCGGAGGACAAACGCTAGAGTATCGGGGCTTGTTACCAGCATGCACGACAACAGGCAATGGAGCGAGGATAGGCTAGTGCATTTACGGAGAGCATAGCAGTATCTTCTGGCCAGGCAGGGCCGAGTGTGATGGGACCACCACCACCGCCAGCACGGGGACCCGATGTCCGGGATGAGGCACAGAGCCAACTGGATGAGGGTGCAGGGAAGAGCCAGCCCTGATGGCTGCGCTTATGTATCTTCTCATTTTGTGAGTCCTGATGATGACAGACTCTTATATGTACTTGAAACTCTTCTGATGAATGAAACTCCTGACTTTTGCATTTGTGTTCTATGTGCTTTATGCCGTTTGTATCATGCCCTGTTCATCACTTAACAAACAGTTTAATTATCTATTCAGGCTTAGCCCCTTGCCCAGTTAGGTAAGTGACTACTTGATCCTATCCTTGGTAGAAAGGTCAGGGGGCGAAACCTTTATTAATGAAGGCAAATAATAATTAAAAAAAAAGAAATAGAATTGTAAAATGCAACATACAAGCATGTAGATGCTCACTGAAAATAAAAGGAATGCAACACACAAGACGTGACAAACGAATGCTAATTGAAATATTTTTGTTTTGCCATTGCAATTTTTGAAATATCCATTTTTTTTAGGGTTTTGAAATACTCATTTTTTTGTAGTTTTGAAATATTCAATTTTTTTTTGTGATTTTGAAATATTAAAATTTTTTTGGTTTTGAAATATTCAATTTTTTGTTGTTGTTTTGAAATAAGACATCAGCTAAATAAATTAAAGATTAGCATAGTACTTGGATCAAAAGAGTATATTTATTCATTAACTTAATTCCCAAATCATTTCTCAACAACCTAATCCAAACTCATCGTGCTTGAGTTATGTTCATGATCGTGATCCCATTCGATGGTCTAACTCTTAGTCAGCCTAAGCCATTCCTCAAGCTTGGAGCACGCCTCTTTAGAAGGAAAGGAAGAATTGGTCTAGAAAGCCCACAAGAGGGTTCCGAAGACCCAGAGAGATGTCCCTCCTTTATCCTATTATCTGTTGGGATTCAGTCATTTTCACTTTTACAGGGTATTTAATGACCTTGCACTCCCTTTACATTTGATTTTGTGGCCTTTTTGATGTAATGTTTGTAATGTTGAACGGCCATTTGATTTGGTTGGCTCTTTGCCTTTTTCTTTTTCTTTTGCTTTTTGGGGCAGATTTCCCCCTTTTTTTTATGATGGCCTCCTACTAAGATGGCGGGTATTTTTAGTAGTCTATTCTAAGTCTCGTTCCGACATCGTGGGCCGAGAGTAAAAACAAAAGTTTTGTTTAAAAATGAATGAGTTGTACTTTTCCACCCTAGTCAAACTTTCGGTATTCCTCGGGCTTCGCATCTCTTGTTACTCACGAACCAAACATGTTTGTATGTGCAATAATGCGTTTGAATTAGATTACTAAAGATTAACGAGGGAATTTGAGTTTTCGAATTTTCAGACCCCACTAGTCCTTGTACCATGCTGATCGACTCTTTAACCTAAGGATAGTATTTCTGAAGATAGAGACCAATCCAGGGACGAGTGAACTCTTGCCTTTCTGAATTAACTAAACATTACCAGGAAAAGCATGTGAGATAACATAAGGTCCTTCCCAATTGAGTTGGAGCTTAGAACGCGGACCATCAGGTTTTACAAAGATTCTTTTAACAACCATTTCACCAACTTTGAATTTTCGTTCAATGACTTTCTGTTCATAAAAACGTGCTAATATGTTCTTATATACTCGTGCATGATTTGCGGCTGACTATCTTTTCTCGTCTAAGAATTCTAATTGAGCCAGGAGTGCTGAGCGGTGCTCATTAATGGAAAATTCGTTGTTCAACTATACTCTTAAGGACGGGATGACGACTTCGTATGGAACTACCACCTCCATTCCAAATGTTAAAGAATATGAGGTCTGCCCAGTGGGTGTGCGGATTGAAGTTCGGTATGCCTATAAAGCCTCCATTAATTTCTCTGGCCAGTCAGTATATCGGTTAGATTTACACGTTTTTTTGATAATTTTTATCAAAGTCCTATTAGTTGTCTCTGGTTGGTCATTGCCTTGCGAATAATATGGAGACGAGCGATGCAATGCAATTTTATACCAATTGTAGTGGTCCTTCAGCGCCTATGATATGAACTGCGGTCCATTGTCGATGACGTTGGTGCTTGGAATTCTGAATCTTATGACGATGTTCTTCATGATAAACTTGCAAATGGTAGACACTTTGACTTCTGTGTATGCTTCGGCATCTGCCCATTTGGTGAAGTATTCCGTTGTCGTGAGAATGAAGGATTTCTGCTTAATGCCGGAATTGAGATCACTGAGAGGTCTAATAATGTCAAAAGCCCACATAGAGAAAGGCCATGGGGAGGAAACGTGATGGAGTGAAGATGCAGGAGAATGGATCTTATTGGCACGAAGTTGACACTTAGCACACCTACGGACAAACCTTACATAATCTTCTTCCATGGTTGGCTAGTCATATCCTTGTCTAAGGATTTTCTTCGATAGCATTTGTCCATTAACATGGCCACCACAAATTCTAGCATGACCTCCTTCCGTAACCTTCCAAAGCTCATCTTCGTCTAAGCATCTCAGAAGAACACCGTCAAAACCTCGTTTATAAAGCACTCCTCCAACTAAAGTGTATCTCTGAGCAATTCTCTTGATAGTCCTTTTCTTCTCAGTTGTGGCCTCTTTAGGGTACGACTGATCTTCATAGTGTATGGCAACATCAAAATACTATGGTTTCTCTTCATCTTCCATCTCTTCTTGCAATTCCAATAGCATGATCTCTCGCTTCTCCACAATATCTCCATATCTAACATTCTTCAGCAACTTCTCTTTAGTTATAAGGAATGAAGGGTCTTTCACGGAGAGTGAAAGATGCCTATGGATGATGATCGATTCAAATTGTTTGTTGATCGGAAAATTCAAGGATGATGCGAGAGAAGCTAGAGCATCGGCTAAGATGTTCTGATTCCGAGGAACATGGACAAAGATTAGTCTAGTGAAAAGCTTGGCATAAGCAGAGGTGAGTTCTTGATAAGGCTTGAGTTTAGGATCAATATTGTGATATTTAGTGAGCAATTGGCGAAGGATTAACTGACTATCACCTATAATCCTGAGCTTAGTGGCACCATGGAGATGAGCAGCCTCGAGACCAGCTAAAAGAGCCTCATATCGAGTAATGTTGTTGGTGACAGGAAAGTCAAGCTGAAAGGCTTGTGGAATGGTGACACCTTCAGGTGATAGCAGAACAATGCTAATATCCTTACCATGAGAATTAAGAGCTCCGTCAAAATGCAGAGTCCATAAGTCGTCTATAATTCTGTCAATGGACATCAGTTCTTCATCCAGAAACTTCGATCGGACTGGATCAAAATGAGGAAGAGGGTGATGAGCAAGATGTTCTGCAATGGCATATCCTTTGATTGCTTTCTGCTAAATATAGATGATATCGAATTGAGATAGAAAGCTCTGCCAACGTGCTAATCGATCTGTGAGAACAAATTTCTCAAAGAGGAACTTGATTGGATTCATCCTAGCTATGAGATGGACTTTACGGGCCAGAAAATAATGTTTCAGCTTCTGAACTACCCAGACCAATGCAGCACAGGTCTTCTCCATCGCTGTGTATCTCTGTTCCGCGGGGTTGAGGAGTTTAGAGAGATAATAGGCTGCCCTCTCTTTTCCTTTTTCATCCTCTTGTGCTAAGACAGCCCCCACTGCATCGTCCATGACATAAATATATAGAATCAAAGGTTTCACCGGAGATGGTGGTCTCAAAACAGGAGGACTTGCTAGATATGTCTTCAAGCCATCGAACGCCTCTTAACACTTATCGTCCCAATCAAACTCGGCTCTTAGCTTAGTAAGCTTGTAAAACGGCTTACACCTTAGTGAGTGTTGGGAGACAAAGCGATGAATAAATTGCAACCTCCCCATCAATCCTCTTAATTCTTTCAAATTTCGGGAATGTGGCATCTCTCTGATAGCCTTAGCCTTGTTGGGATCGATCTTAATGCCCCGTTTACTTACAATGAATCCTAACAACTTCCCTGATGAGACACAAAATACATATTTTTTGGGTTCTTCTTCAACTGATATTCTCTTGACATTTCCAAAACTCTTGCCAATACTTTGGCATGCTCAGCCTTAGTCTTAGATTTCACTAATAGATCATCCATATACACTTCTAAATCAATGTGCATCATGTCATGGAATATAGCCATCATAGCCCTCTGATAAGTGGCTCCAGCATTCTTTAGTTTGGACGGCATAACGACATAACAATAAGTGCCCCAAGGTGTAGTGTATGACGTCTTCTTTTGGTCCTCTTCAGCCAAGCGAATCTGATTATACCCTGAGAATCTATCCATGAATGACAATGTTTCATAACCAGCTGTGTTGTCAATAAGTACGTCTATGTGAGGTAGTGGAAAATCATCTTTAGGACATGCTCGATTCAAATCTCAAAAGTCAATGCAAATCCTGACCTTCCCATCCTTTTTCATCATCGAGACTATATTTACCACCCATTGTGGATAAAGGATAACTCTAATAAATTTGACTTTATGCAACTTATCAACCTCTTCTTTCATTTTCAAAGCTATCTGAGGGTTTAATCGCCTCAATTTTTGTTTAATCGGGCTAGCTCCATCTTTCAATATTAATCGGTGTTCCACTAAGGAAGAATCTAATCCCGACATATCTTCATAGCTCTAGGCCAAAGTTCCCTTCTGCCTCCTCATCTGTTTCAGAAAGATTTTTACTGACGAGGACAACCTTAGGTTCATCTTCAGTTCCAAGATTAATCTCTTTGGTAGGCTCTTCTACAGCAGCTGAGGCATACGCCTCAGCCACATCCTCTTCATCTTCCTCATCTTCAGTAATGGGGTCATTCTAGTGTAGAAGTTCATACATCCCATACCCGTCATCGACTAACTCATCCACTTCATATTCTTCTGGCATCTGAATGGGATTTCCTAAAAGCTAAGGGATCTGAGAGCAAGAAAGGCATCTTAAGGCTAGATCCTGGAGGTATCTATCTGGAACTTGTCTACCCGTACGAGTCTGTACAGGCGATGGTTGCTGGTATAGATCGATAGGTTTTGACGTGTTTTGGTTTGATTTGCGTGTTGTGGGGTAGTGATGGCGCCGAAGAGGTGAGTTCCGTTGGCTCGTGGTTCGAGAGCAGATGATGGTGGTTCGGGGGCAGAAGGACATAATGTGGATCGTTTTATGGAAGCTATGATTGGGGCTATGTCTAGATATCAACAGGGAGATGGAAGTGAGGGGTCCAGTTCCCGAGGTAGCCAATCCACGGTGGTGGAGCGGTTCTTGAAGCTGAAGCCCCCTTCTTTCACGGGTCAACCTGTTCTAGATACGGCAGCTCAGTGGATTAAGGAAGTGGAGAAGGTGTTTGATGTTCTAGAATGTGCTGAGAGTGACAAGACCTTGTTGGCAACCTACTTGCTGAAGGGCGATGCGTATGATTGGTGGGTTACCATCAAGGGGTTGATGTTTCCTGATAGGCCTTTGAGAGAGATTCCTTGGGAAGGCTTCGTGAGAGAGTTTAGTGGACAATACTTTCCGAGGCACGTTCGTAGGGCCAAGGAAAGGGAGTTTATGGAATTGGTGCAGGATGGTATGTCAGTTCTAGAGTATCAGATGAAATTTGTAGCTCTGGGAAGATTCGCTCCACACATATCTGAGCGTGAGGATCTTAGGACGGAGAAATTTGTGGATGGACTTCGGCATGATCTGAGGGAGTTTGTGGCGGCCCATTGTTGTAAAGATTTGGCGTCAGCAGTTCGGTGCGCGGCAGCAGTGGAGATGCAGTTCCAACACACGGCGAGCGAATCGGATCATTCAGCACAAGGGAAGCAGCATAGCAGGGATAGATCAGCGGTCTTTTCGTCAGGTAGTCCGAGTTCCTTTGAGGTCGAGTTCCAGGAGGTACCTTGTGACGAGGATGAGGATGGTTCGGTTCAGCAGATGCAGACAGAGGTCAGCTGGCAACAGAAAGCGAGGCGGGACGCTGCGGATCGTTGTCCCCGTTGTGGCAGGTTCCATGGCAACCGGTTATGTCCCTTGGTCACTGGTAGCTGTTTCGCCTGTGGTAGGAAGGGACATCTCGCGAGGAACTGTCCCTAGAAGAACCAGGCAGGTCAGGAGCTGAGCGGTTAGTGAGTGTTCGAGGCGTGATGGAGTCGCGTCTCTTTGTGAAGGTCCGAGAGGTTGTGCTAGAAGAGCACTTTTATCTTGTCTTATTCAGAGGTGGTTGTGAACTCTCATGGCACTTTTATGTATTTGGGTTTGGTGGAGAATCGGTTTTGTAAGATGTGCCTCGCTAGTGTGTGGTTATTTTGATCTTTCAGCTTTTTGTCAGAATCGAGAATCTTGGTTAGCTTGGTGTGAATGTGATTGGCTAATTATGTGGAGCCTTGTGTGTGTGATTGGTGAGAATGATTGTTGTGATCGGTGTGCCGGCACGTGATGGTTAGCCGAGTTTTGCGTTGAGCGGTTGCAAATTTCGAGGACGAAATTCTTTTAAGGGGGGGAGATTGTAAGGACTGAGGTTCGAGTTCAGTATTCGGGTCGGGTTCGGGCCGGATCCCCTGGTTTGGACCCTGAGGAGGGTCTTGAGATTTCTGACTGAATGGCGTCAGCACTGCTCGACGCCTTTCAAAAGGCGTCAGGTTGCGTGGACGCCATTTAGGAGCACTGGTTGTTGTTCCACGTGTGCGCCACGTGGGCGGGTTTCGGGCCGCGAGAGTACGGCCCCTGTCACATCGTCTGAACGGCGTCCAGGTTGGCCGATGCGATTCAGACTGCGACACCTGCGATGCCAGTGTGCGGCGCCAGAGCGTATCAGTACGGCCTGTCCTGTCGTCTGAACGGCGTCCGCGGTGGGCGACGCGTTTCAGACCGCTGTCAGTACGGCCGTCCTGTCAGACTGATAGGCGTCTGCCTCGATCGACGCATTTTAGCTAGATTCAGATTGACTCCGCGAGCCTCCCCTTCTTTCCCTCATTCTCGCCTTCACTCTCTCTCTCCTCGCCCTCTCCGCCCTCTCCGACTCTCTTTTTCCCCTTCCCTTCCTCTTCTTCCTCTTCCAATCACTCCATAGCCTCCTTACCTCTCACCTCTACCTCCACCACCTCCTTCGCGGCGTTCCATTCTCCGGACGGCGGCCGACGTCCCGGCGGAGTGGCGGCGTCCTCGAGGGTACCGGCGGCGGTCTGCGGTGCGGCGGGTCGGCGGCACGGAGCTCGGAGGAGTTCAAGAAACGGTAGGGGGACGAACCTTGCATGTGTTGCTCGTGATTTTCCTTGGCGTGGCATGATGTGTTTTGGGCTAGATTGAGCATGTTTAGGGGGAGTCCTTGTGGGTATGGCCGTGCTTGTGAACGTGGATTTGTAGCATGCTTGTGGTGGTTGAATTCCTCTTCCTTCCCCTTCTGTTTTGGGGCTTTTTTCGGGGTATTTGGGGTTAAGGGAGAACCCTCGGATCGAACCAGGGAACCAGGTTTCTGGCGCTAAACGGCGTCGTGCCTGGTCGACGCCTTTCAGAAGGGCGTCAGGGCAGTATGACGCCTTTTAAGACAGAAACCTCCCTGTTCGAGGTTTTACGAGTAGGGGTTCTGGCGCTAAATGACGTCATGGATGGACGACGCCTTTCGGAAGGACGTCGGGCCATCATGACGCCATTTAGGCAGGAAATCACCCCGAGTGAGGGTCTGTAAATCTGGAATTTCGGTGTGAATGACGTCTGTGGACCTAGACGCGTTTTAAATAGGCGACTCCCTATAACGACGCGTTTCTAGGAATTATCTAGCTTTAATGAACCTGTCTGAGGGGCTTGAATGGCGTCGACCTCGGTCAACGCGATTCAATGCAGAATTGTATAATCCTAGTTTTATTATGTGTTTCACTGTGGGACGATTTCAAATGCATGCTTTACGTTGTACACTGAGACTGAGGACTTCTGCGTGAATGGAGTTACATTATGTTATATGTGTGTGTGTGCTTATGCGATTGTGGATTGGAATAACTGTGGTTTACGTTTGTCGCTATGGACCGATGGGGACAGGGTCATGGTGTCTGTGAGGCATTGTGCCGTACCGGTGGGAGAAGGGGTACATGTTGTGTTTTACCTTTGACTGAGGAAAGCAGAACCACCTTGAGCCCGTCGGGCCGGAGTAGCTGGTACGCTATCCGAGGGGTTGCTGCTTGGCCTCAGCGGGTCGGGGTTTCCCTGTTTGTCGTGGCAGCTTCCGGCGCGTTTCTTGCTGTGGAGCTGGTTGTGGTACTGTTGGAGTTGTTTTACCCCTGTAGCCACTGGGCCTGATGTGACCTTTGATCAAGGTTACGAGTGGTACCCTTAGCCCTTTGGCCTGACGCAGTCCGGGAGGTTAGGGTTGTGGGTAGTTCCTGTAGCTTCGGCTTGACGGGGGTTCGCCGGTCCCCAGGGCCCTCCTAAAGCGCTGAGGCCTAGCGTGGAGGCAATCCAGACGGTAGGACAGTAGTCTAGACTGCTTGTGTGCACACGTAGCTGGCAGTGGCGGTACACTGGTTCCAGCTAGTCCTAGTTTGACTCACTGCCTCACCCTATAGTCCCCCGGAACACTGTAGGGGTGGACAGGCGTGAGCAGTGGTGGTAGTGTTGGGAGGCGACGTTTGACTTCGGTCGACAGTGTGGTTCAGTCGCTTCGTGGACTTTGGATGTGAGACGTGACTCTGTGTTGGGTTCTTCGGGTTGCTTAGAATGGTTCGTGCTACACTGCTTATCGTACGTTTCATATCAGAGTTGGGTCCTATGTTTACTGCTTTACTTAAATTGCCATATATTCCTGTTGTTACACTTGTGGGTGTGTGAGTGGGAGGCAGGGGATCGGATGATCCCTACTGAGCCCATTTCTGGTGTGGCTCACTCCCTGCGGTTTCAGGTGTGGACCTCGTGGCGCAGCGGAAGCGTGGTGTCTTCTTGGTGTGCGGACCAGCAGCTGTCTTAGTTTCGGGGTATGCCCCGATGTTGTTGTACTTTCCTTCTGCCTATACTTATTTAATTTGTTGGACATGTAATTATTATTGGACTATATACGGACATTGTTATTTTCCTTCCTGCGCACTTGCTTACCTTTGTAGTCCGTGTGATTGTTGTATTTAGCCTTGTTTAGCACTTACTCCTCCAGATGTGTTGTGTGAGATCCGGGTGTGAACCCGCAGTTAATGGGCCGACATCCATTTAGTGACCGGGTCTCCGGTCATAGGATGGCGGGTCGTTACAACATGTACCCCTTCTCCCACCGGTACGGCACAATGACTCACAGACACCATGACCCTGTCCCCATCGGTCCATGGTGACAAACGTAAACCACAGTCATTCCAATCCATAATCGCATAAGCACACACACACATATAACATGATGTAACTCCATTCACGCAGAAGTCCTCAGTCTCAGTGTACAACGTAAAGCATGCATTTGAAATCGTCCCACAGTGAAACACATAATAAAACCAGGGTTATACAGTTCTGTCTTGAATCACGTCGACCGAGGTCGACACCATTCAAGCCCCTCAGACAGGTTCATTAAAGCTAGATTATTCCTTGAAACGCGTCGTCATAGGGAGTCGCCTATTTAAAACGCGTCCAAGTCTACAGACGCCATTTACACAGAAATTCCAGATTTACAGACCCTCACTCGGGGTGATTTCCTGCCTAAATGGCGTCGTGATGGCTCGACGTCCTTCCGAAAGGCGTCGTCCATCCATGACGTCATTTAGCGCCAGAACCCCTACTCGTAAAACCTCGAACAGGGAGGTTTCTGCCCTAAAAGGCGTCGTACTGCCCTGACGCCCTTCTGAAAGGCGTCGACCAGGCACGACGCTGTTTAGCGCCAGAAACCTGGTTCCCTGGTTCGATCCGAGGGTTCTCCCTTAACCCCAAATACCCCGAAAAAGCCCCAAAACAGAAGGGGAAGGAAGAGGAATTCAACCACCACAAGTATGCTACAAATCCACGTTCACAAGCACGGCCATACCCACAAGGACACCCCCTAAACATGCTCAATCTAGCCCAAACCACATCATGCCACGCCAAGGAAAATCACGAGCAACACATGCAAGGTTCGTCCCCTTACCAGTTCTTGAACTCCTCCGAGCTCCGTGCCGCCGACCCGCCGCATCACAGACCGCCGTCGGTACCCTCGAGGACGCCGCCACTCCGCCGGGACGTCGGTCGCCGTCCGGAGAATGGAACGCCGCGAAGGAGGTGGTGGAGGTAGAGGTGAGAGGTAAGGAGGCTATGGAGTGATTGGAAGAGGAAGAAGCGGATGGGAAGGGGAAAAAGAGAGTCGGAGAGGGCGAGGAGAGAGAGAGAGTGAAGGAGAGAATGAGGGAAAGAAGGGGAGGCTCGCGGGGTCAATCTGAATCCAGCTAAAACGCGTCGATCGAGGCAGACGCCTATCAGTCTGACAGGACGGCCGTACTGACACGCTCTGGCGCCGTACACTGGCATCGCAGGTGTCGCAGTCTGAATCGCGTCGGCCAACCTGGACGCCGTTCAGACGATGTGACAGGGGCCGTACTCTCGCGGCCGGAAACCCGCCCACGTGGCGCACATGTGGCACAACAACCAATAGACCTAAATGGCGTCCACGCAACCTGACGCCTTTTGAAAGGCGTCGAGCAGTGCTGACGCCATTCAGTCAGAAATCTCAACACCCTCCTCAGGGTCCAAACCAGGGAATCTGGCCCGAATACTGTACCCGAAACCTCAGTCCTTACAATGTCCTTCTGCCCTCGAACCACCATCATCTGCTCTCGAACCACGAGCCAACGGAACTCTCCTCTTCGGCGCCATCACTACCCCACAACACGCAAATCGAACCAAAACACGTTAAAACCTATCAATCTATAACAGCAGCCATCGCCTGTACAGACTCGTACTTATTGTTGGACTATAATATCTAACCCGTTTACCACATACTCGACCAGACTGAGCTCTGATACCAACTGTAACGACCTGCCATCCTATGACCAGAGACCCGGTCACTAAATGGATGTCGGCCCATTAACCGCGGGTTCACACCCGGATCTCACACAACACATCTGGAGGAGTAAGCGCTAAACAAGGCTAAATATAACAATCACACGGACTACAAAGATATAACAAGTGCGCAGGAAGGAAGATAACAATGTCCGTATACAGTCCAACAATAATTACATGGTCCAACAATTAAATAAGTACAGGTAGAAGGAAAGTACAACAACATCGGGGCATACCCCGGAACAGAGACAGCTGCTGGTCCGCACACCAAGAAGGCACCACCCGCCGCCACACGCCACGAGGTCCACACCTGAAACCGCAGGGAGTGAGCCACACCAGAATTGGGCTCAGTAGGGATCATCCGATCCCCTGCCTCCCACTCACACACCCACAAGTGCAACAATACGGATATATGGCAATTAAGTAAAGCAGTAAATATGGCACCCAAACCTGATATGAAACATACGCGTAAGCAGTGTAGCAGGAACAGTTCTAAGCAACCCGAAGAACCCAACACAAAGTGACGTCTTACAGTCAAAGTCCACAAAGCGACTGAACCACACTGTCGACCGAAGTCAAACGTCGCCTCACAACACTACCACCACTACTCACGCCTGTCCGCCCCTACAGTGTTCTGGGGCACTATAGGGTGAGGCAGTGAGTCAAACTAGGACTAGCTGGGACCAGTGTACAACCACTGCCCAGCTACGTGTGCACACAAGCAGTCTAGACTACTGTCCTACCGACCGGATTGCCTCCACGCCAGGCCTCGGCGCTTTAGGAGGGCCCTGGGGACCGGCGAACCCCCGTCAAGCCGAAGCTACTGGAACTACCCACAACCCTAACCTCCCGGGCTGCGTCAGGCCAAAGGGCGAAGGGTACCACTCGTAACCTTGATCAAAGGTCACATCAGGCCCAGTGGCTACAGGGGTAAAACAACTCCAACAGTACCACAACCAGCTCAACAGCAAGAAACGCGCTGGAAGCTACCACGACAAACAGGGAAACCCCGACCCGCTGAGACCAAACAGCAACCCCTTGGATAGCGCACCGGCTACTCCGGCCCGACGGGCTCAAGGTGGTTCTGCTTCCCTCAGCCAAAGGTAAAACACAACATGTACCCCTCCTCCACCGGTACGGCACAAAGCCTCACAGACACCATGACCCTGTCCCCATCGGTCCATGGTGACAAACGTAAACCACAGTCATTCCGATTCCATATTCGCATAAGCACATACACACATATAACATGATGTAATTCCATTCACGCAGAAGTCCTCAGTCTCAGTGTACAACCTAAAACATGCATTAGAACCATCCAACCGGGAAACATATGTTAAAAACCAGGGTTTATGCAGTTCTGTCTTGAATCGCGTCGACCGAGGTCGACGCCATTCATGCCCCTCAAACAGGTTCATTAAAGCCAGATTATTCCTTAAAACACGTCCACCTGGGAAGCCGCCCTTTTAAAACGCGTCAGAGTCCACAGACGCCATTCACACCGAAATTCCAGATTTGCAGAACCCAAAGTCGGGGAATTTCCTACCTAAATGGCGTCATGATGGCCCGACGTCCTTCTGAAAGGCGTCGTCCATCCATGACGTCATTTAGCGTCGGATTCCCTGAACTGACAGAGACTTGGTGGAGCGATTTCTGCCTAAAAGGCGTCATGATGTCCCGACGTCCTTCTAAAAGGCGTCGTCCATCAGACGAGATATCAGTTCCTGAATCTATTCAGGTACGCACAGATGAGCCTCGTATATCTGGTAGATTACCTAGACCACTCGAACGATATGTGGGACATATCACTGAAGGTGAGTCTAAAGTAGAATATAATGAGGATGATGATCCTAAAACCTACCAGGAGGCCATAGAAGGCCCAGAAGCCGGGAAATGGCGAGAAGCCATGAACTCAGAAATCCAGTCCATGTACACCAACCAAGTTTGGAACTTGTAAGACTTACCCGAGGTTATTGTACCCATTGGATGCAAGTGGATCTTTAAGAGAAAGATCGGTGTTGATGGACGGATCGATACTTATAAGGTAAGGTTGGTGCAAAGGGATATCGTCAAAGGAAAGGAATTGACTATGACGAGACTTTCTAACCAGTTGCCATGATAAAATCGATCAAAGTTCTATTCGCCATTGCTGCACATTTTGATTACGAGATCTGGCAGATGGATGTGAAGACTGCCTTCCTTAATGGTAATCTTGAGGAAGATGTGTATATGATACAACCAGAAGGTTTCACATCCAAAGAATATCTAGATAAAATGTGCAAGCTTTAGAGGTCCATTTATGAACTGAAGCAAGCTTCCCGGAGCTGGAACATAAGATTTGACAAGGCTGTCAAGTCTCATGACTTTATTAAGAATGAAGATGAGCCTTGTGTGTACAAGAAGACTAGTGGGAGCGTAGTCACCTTCTTAGTTCTTTACGTAGATGACATACTACTCATTGGAATGATGTAGCTATGATGTCATCAGTAAATATCTGGCTGTCAAAAAACTTCTCTATGAAGGATTTGGGAGAAGCATCCTATGTATTGGGAATACAGATCTATAGAGATAGATCAAAGAGAATGCTTAGGATGACCCAATCATTATACATATATACTATAGTCAAAAGGTTTAGCATGGAAAATTCCAAGAGAGGTCTCATACCGATGAGACATGGAATTAATCTCTCAAAGGAGTAGTCTCCTAAGACTCCTGATGAGGGGGCATTCATGGATAGAGTACCCTATCCCTCTACTATAGGATCTATCATGTATGCCATGATATGTATATGGCCTGATGTTGCATTTTCTCTAAGTTTTATGAGCAAATTTCAGGCTGATCCAGGCGAAGAGCACTGGCAGGCAGTGAAATGCATCCTTAAGTACTTGAGAAGAACTAAGAATATGTTTCTTATCTATGGAGGAGGTGACTTGAAATTGCGAGGCCTTACTGACTCTAGTTTCTAGTCAGATCCAGATGATAGCAAGTCTACGTCTGGATTCGTGTTTACTTTGAACGGAGGAGCAGTATGCTGGAAGAGTTCCAAGCAAGCAACCACTGTAGATTCGACGACTGAAGTTGAGTACATCACTGCAGTAGAAGCCGCCAAGGAAGCAGTGTGGTTGAAGAAATTCATCACCGACCTCGGCGTAGTTCCCAGTATCTCTGAACCTGTTCCGTTGTTGTACGACAACAATGGAGCCATTGCGAAAGCGAAAGAGCCGCGGTCTCATCAGAAATCGAAGCATATTCTGAGGTGCTTTCATCTTATCAGAGAGATCATATCCAGAGGAGATGGAGTAGTGGAAAGAGTTCCATCCGTCGACAATGTAGCAGATTCACTGATAAAGCCGTTGGCTCAAGTTGTGTTTGAGCGTCACCTAGAGTTTATAGGCTTACTATATAAATGTGATTAGCTTTAGTCCAAGGGGGAGATTGTTAGTCTTAGGTGGCCTACAAGACAATCTAACTATGTAAATCTCGTTCATTTATTAATATAATGGCATCATATTTATTGTGTGTAAATCATATTAATTATCGTCTCATAATGAAGTCCGTGAATATGTGCGATAGTGATCAAATTATGATGAGATCATATTAATGAGACTGATCACTTAAACACACATATTCTTAATCGTTCCTAGTCGGAGGATGTCCAAGAAAGGCATCGGATATCCGGTTAGACTAGTACAGATTACTCCTGCTTATATGATGAGGGTGACTGATCTCTTAAGTCACTTGTGTGGAGACACTAAAGCGAATCTCTAGGTGTCCATTGGAGAATGAGTTCACTGAACTGATCCGATTGAATCGCTGGATGGTATTGTACCTCACTGTCAACCAGTTTGATTCTATTGTCGCAGTTGCGTGGATGGTCCTCGGACCTGAGACACCAAGGACACTTTCTCGGTGGACTTCTGTGCTTTGACCTTGGTTTATGAATCTATAACCACGGGATTCTAAACAGCCAAGGATTTGATACAGCGGAATACCGTCGAAGGGAATTGTGTGTCAATAAGGAATCATTCGCTCTCGGTACTTAGAGAGAGAATGCTCTAGGAAGGATGCGCGGACGTCCCTGGCCAAGGCGGACAATAATATCGGGAAAGGAGTTTTCCGATATTCATTAGCGGCATCCAATCCAAGTGAGTCGACCGGTTAGGGGTTAACAGAACGCCATACCCTAAGTTGACTCGAGAGCATTGTACGAATGAAGGATTATATCCATGCTGTAACTGTCAGCGGAAAGGTTCCAAGAGTGGGTTACTTAACCTTGATACCTTCCGGATTCACGCGGTGTTGCTTGGCACCCAAGGTGATCGGAGGCCCGATCGAATTCGATGTGCGACATCAATTCGATTGATTAATTAAGTAATAAAGAGTTATTAATTGATTAATAAAGCCAGTGAGGAGTCACTGGGCTTATAGAGCTATTAACCGGACTGGTAATTGGGCCTAGAGGGTCACACGCAAATGATTCTCAAGGCGATGGATAAATAAATGGGTTTTATATACACCGGGGGTTTTTATAAAAAATCGTGCGGTTAGTATAAAACATAGCGAATGGGCTGAGCAGGCCAAGCTGCTGGTAACCCTAGCCGCCCCTCCTCTGTTTCTGTCTCTCTCTGGCGTCTAGACAGATCCAGATCTGCTCCGTCGCTTCTCCGAATCCCGTTCGACGGGAAATCGTCCACGCATTGCGGCGATCGTTGCAGCGACCGGCGGAGGTTTCGTGGGCTGCGAAGAATGAGGAACGTAAGGATATCCGTCGCGAGGAGGATCGCGTGGACTTTGCTAGATGCCGGGCAATTGCGCGGCTTGCGGTGTCGCACCGACGGAACCGAACGGTTGCGGATTCGAATCCGCACACGGTAAGAACCGATAATCCGATTATCGTGATTTTTAGTTTTTCGAAATGGGAACGGATCTCCGTTTTTATTTTATTTTTCGCTGCGTGGGAGATCCGGAGAAACCCGAGAACCCAACATTGGGGACTGATGGACAAAAGAATGAACTGTTTGAATCGCGTCACTATTCACCGACGCTATTCAAGACAGAAGCTTCTTCTGTTAACAGATACTCAGGTAGTAGCGCCAACAGGAATATGAGGCTGAATGGCGTCTTGGCACAGCGACGCGGTTTAAATCGCGTCTCTCCAACTCGACGCTATTCAAAGCCTAAAAATTATAAACAGAGAGTAATTTTGATCGGGAATTCTTCTACCCTTAGACTTCCTAGACTTTTTAATCTGACCAACTTCATTAGACTCCCTAACTTTATTAAACTGCCTACCACTAGACTCACTATCCTGACCTAGGGAGGACGAAGAAAGATAAAGATCATTGGATATATGAGGGAATACAGGGGAATCCTCTCGAGAGGAGGGGTAGAGTAGATCTAGAAGAGAATCTTGCCTGAGCGATCCGTGCAATGGGGTACATTCAGACAGATAGTAGGATATCTCCTCAACGAAGATTTGTGAGGAAGAAGTTGCCAAATCAGCATTTTTTTTTTTTGACATTTTTAGTATTTATCGTGAAACATGAATGAATTTGAAAAGAGGGATGATTATGAGGAGGAGAAAATGGCATCATGGCCAGAGGATTAGGGGGATCATACAATAGTAAGTCCCATATCAAATCATAGATCCACTCGAGGTTGAGACGAATCCGAGGAAGAGTGTCCTGAGGGGACAAAGTTATGATAATGGGCGGCACCCATGGGATATCTTCAATGATGACCCACGACCAGGTTGGGGTCAGAAGCAGGGTGCGAAACTAAGTGTGGAGGGTGAAGACATGAGAGGGGTAAGTGGCCCTCCAGAGGTGATCAATTATTAAACCAATTTCATAGGGGTCATCTGGCTCCCCTTCATCTGTCTCATCACTCAGCAAAATTCTTTATCAAATATGGTCCCAGGTACTTCTATCAGTTCATCAATCAATGGCGGCCTCTGAGGTTCAGACAGGTGTAAGAACAGTATGTTCAATGCTATATATAGATCCCAAGTATCAAAACCATTGGTACTACTCACATTCAGGATCTTGGGACTTTCTCCTTTTCATTGGCCGCAGAGCTTCCAAGGATTTGATGTCAACAACGATGTGCACTGACTGGCCAGCTCTCTTCCATAAATGTCATGCAGGTCAAAGTGGGAAGCTACTATCACAGTGTTATCATTATCATGTTGGATAACGGGCTCTTTAATAAATGTGTGGATAGGGTCCAACTCAAGGGATCCCGGTTTTCCTTACACGGTGTAACCATTGTCTTCCACACCTTCTGGCCATTTTCATCTTCCTACTGCTAAACAATACTATGTCATACCTTCTCTGGCCTATAGCCCAGACCATTGCCAGGTATCCTTCTGTCATCTCTTACTGGTTTAATTCTGCCCTGCAGTTATGTGCCCATACCTTTCTTGGGTTGATACCGAATTTTCATCATGATATTCTAGCCAGGGGTACTCATGGACTTCCCCCTCTTCACTGTATCAATTGGATAGGATGAAGGAATGGTGTATTTTAGTGGATCAGCCAGTGGTGGGTAAGTTTGTAGCATGGACAGGATAGGTTGTTGAGCATATTGAGAGACTGGAACTGGATTTGTATTTAATGAGTGAGTGGCAGCAAGAATAGGCATGCTCGTGACCTTGACGATTTGTCCTTTGAAGGGAAATTTAAGGCACTAGTGGTTTGTAGATGGTATAACCTCGAGTAGCTTAATGTAAGGAGGGCCAAGTATCCCTTTCAGTGAAGGGTCAATCTCCAAAATTTGGAATTAAACTTTGGCATGATAGACTGGTCCCAATTCAACCTTCAAATATATTATTCATGTAAGGATTGAGGTTTCGGATCTAGTTATTGGGTCAGTTTCGGTGTCGGACCCCTTGATTTGGGCCTTTGTAGGACTGGGGCATAGGTTCTTTATCGCAAGCTCGACCCGGTTCAAACGGCGCCCTGTTAGGGGGACGCATTTTAGAGTGTGCCACATCGGTGCCACGTGGGCGCTACGTGGGCCAGTTTTGGGCCGCGAGAGTACGACCCCGGTCCGGTCGTCTGAATGTCGTCGGTATTGGGCGACGTGTTTTATCTAGTTTCGGTTTAAACCTGCGAACCCTCCCTCATTTCTCTCATCTCCCTCTCTCTCTCCTCCCTCTCTCCGAACCCTTCGCTCTCCCTTCCCCCTTCTCCTTCCTTTCCTCTCCCTCCACTCCATCAACCCCCCCCTAACTTCTACCACTACCACCACCATTTCCTCCGCGGCGTATTGCTCTCCGAACGGCGGCCGACGTCCCGGTGGAGTAAAGACGTCCACGACGGTACCAGCAGCGGCTTGTGGTGTGGCGGTTAGGCGGCTTGGAGCTCGGTGGAGTTCAAGTAACCAGTAGGGTGACGATCTCCGTTGTGTGTTGATTAAAACCATGTTTTTCCTGCTTTGGAGCATGTTTAGGAGATTTTTGGGGCGAAAATGGTCACTTTATAAATTGGGGAATGGTAGGTTTTAACGAGTATTTGGATTATCCTCCTCCTCCCCTATTTGGTACGTTTTTATGCAATTTGAGGGAAGAAATTCCACTTTCAGTACTCGGGAAGGCTGGGGGAAACCTGTGTGCGAATGCTAAATAGCGTCTTGCGACAGTGACACCATTCTAAATGGCGGATGCCTCCCAAGACACGATTTAGCCCAGTTCATCCCGAGCCCTGATTCTGTTTCTGTCGTGAATAGGCGACTAGGGATAGCGACGCCTTTTAAAAGGTGACTACCTTGCACGACGCGATTTAGGCCATCTTCTGAGGCCAGATTTTACATGAACCAGTTTAGGAGTCTTGAATAACGTCGGCCACGGGCGATGCGATTCAAGACAGAACCTCATTAATCCATAAAATTAACACGTGTTTACATTGTTAGATAGTTTGGTTAAAATGCATGTTTAAAACCATACATCAAACTCGAGGATTTCTACGTGATCGGACCGCACTGTGACGTGTTTTGTACGATCGTGGACCTAGAATGACAGTTGTTAGCACTTAGCCACCCTGTGTCGGTGTGGGAGTGACACGGCGCCGGTGTGGGAGTGGTGGGGTGACGCCTAGAGAGAGGGTCACCTTGGGTACCCCGGGGAATAGCTAGTACCAGTGTGGGAGTGGTACATTCAGACTGTCACTCATGCTTGGGGAAGCAGAACAACCTAGAGCCGGTCAGGCCGGAGTAGCCAGCGCGCTACCCGAGGGGTTGCTGTTTGGTCTTACCAGGTCGGTGTTTTCCGCGTTCGGCTGCGTGGTTTGCGTGTTTAGCTGAGACGCTGGTTGTGGACTCCGTGATGGAGTGGTTTCAGAGTTGTGTTTACTGCTTTATTTATTTAAATTGCCTATATTCATATTGTTGCACTTGTGGGTGCGTGAGTGGGTGGTAGGGATCGAAGGATCCCTACTGAGTCTATTTCGGTGAGACTCACCCCTTACAGTTTTCAGGTGAGGGTTTCTGGCTGGTATAGCGTGGAGGATTTTGTCTCAGGTTGTACGCCAGCAACCATCGTTCCGGGGTATGCCTCGATATAGTTGTTATTTTCCTTTCAGACTTGTACGCTTAATTACTTCTTTTTAGTTGGATTATGTAATTATTTGCTGAGTCAAGTTGAATTGTAATAATTTTTAATTCCTGCACTTCCTTTACAATTCAATGTGATGTGGATGTTTAGCTTAGTTTATCATTTATTTCCTAGACTTATCGAGATCCTGGTTTGATTCCAAATTTTAATGATTCGGTACCCATTTAGTAATCGGATCCCCGATTATAGGGTGGTAGGTCGTTACAATTGGTATCAGAGCATTCAGTCTGGAAAATAAATGAATAACTAGGTTAAATGCCGAAATTTCAGCAAATAAATGCACTATCCTGTACAGGCACGATGGTAGTGTAGGTCTTGAGTTCTAATTACAATTTTTGATTCTTGTGACTGTGGGCGATTTGATGGCTCCTAGGAAGAGAGCGCCAGTTATTAGGGAGCAGGGAGATGTTCCTAGTGGGTCTGAGGCCGGTAAGCCGAATGTGAAGCGTTTCATGGAGGCTATGATGGTCATGATGACCAGATATCAGACTCGAGACCCTAGTGAGAGTTCTAGTACTCGGGGAGGGCCTTCAGTTGCTTTGGAGAGATTCCTAAAGCTGAAGCTGCCTCATTTTACCGGTCATCCCAACCCTGATGAGGCCGTTCATTAGCTGAAGGAGTTGGAGAAGACTTTCGATACCATGGATTGTGCAACAGTTGAGAGGACTCCGTTGGCTACCGTCATGTTGAGGGATGATGCCTATGACTGGTGCACTACTTTGAAGAGCTTGTCTTATGCAGACAGGAATCTCAGAGAGATTCCATAGGAGACAGTTGTGAAGGAGTTCTATGCGCAGTACTTCCCTAGGCATGTTCAAAAGGCCAAGGAGAGGAAATTTATGGAGTTGACCCAAGGGAGCATGACAGTGCTCGAGTACCAAATGAAATTTGTTTCGCTTGGGAGGTTTGTGCCCTTTATTTCAAGAGACGAAGGGCGTCGGACTGAGAGGTTCGTAGATGGACTGAGGTACAACTTGAGGAGTTTTGTGGCGTCCCACTGTTGTACGGACTTGGCATCAACAGTTAAATGTGCCGTAACGGTAGAGGCACAGCACGATCAGTCCGCTCGGGAGAGAGGACTGGTTACTCAAGGGCCGAGTTATGGTAAGGGGAAGACAGCAACAATAGCTCATTCTTTTGGATCGGGATCTTCTTCGCTCGGGTCCAGATTCAGGAGGTTCTTTTGGGGCGGTGGTGGCAGCGGTGGCAGTAGCGGTAGTAGCATACCTAGGTCGAGCCAGCAGAGTCAGTTGGTGTCCAGTGCTCAGTAGGAGGCAGCTCAAAGGCTTCCGGTAGCTTGTCATCATTGTGGTGGTACTCACAGTGGGACTCAGTGTCCTGCATTTTCTGGGAGGTGTTATACTTGTGGCCAGCAGGGCCATTTGGCGAGGTATTGCACGCAAGGGCATGGTCAGGGGTAGGGACCAAGTGATCAGAAGAAGCTGAGGACCCAAGGGAGAGTTCTTGCTATCACCAGGAAGGAGGCTCGTGCGTCCAACTTGGTGGAAGGTACACTTTCTGTCCTTGGGAACTCCGCACATGTGTTGATTGATTTAGGTGCTTCACATTCCTTTATTTCTGAGCAGTTCGTAGATATTCTTTCTGCACCCGTTAATGAGTTATCTGATGGACTGATGGTTGAGGTTCCTTCTGAGATTTCATGTTGTCTTATAACTGTTTGAGTGAGGTTCCCTTAACTATTGAGGGTCATGAGTTACCTACCCAGTTAGTTGTGCTTGCCATTCGTAACATTGATGTCATCTTGGGTATGGACTGGTTGGAGGCTTATTATGCCGAGGTGGACTGCCACAGGAAGAGGGTGCGTTTCTCCATTTCGGATATCCCGACCTTCTACTTCCAAGGTATTAGTCTCTCTTCTCGTGGTATTCTTATTTCTGCTTTTAAGGCCCAGATATTGCTTGTTGGTGGCTGTGAGGCTTTCCTTGCCTCCGTAGTTGTAGATGGTATTAGTAGTGATTCCAGTCCTTGGGAGGTGCCTGTAGTCTGTGACTTTGTTGATGTGTTTTCTGAGGAGTTGCTTGGCCTTCCACCTCAGTGGGAGGTTGAGTTCACTATTGAGCTTGCACCAGGTACGGCGCCCTTGTCTAAGGCCCCGTATCCGATGGCTCCGGCCGAACTCGCTGAGTTGAAAGCACAATTGCAGGAATTGCAAGATAACAGTTTTATCCCTCCCAGTACTTCTCCGTGGGGTGCTCCAATTCTGCTCATTAGGAAGAAGGATGGTTCTCGAAGGTTGTGCATTGATTAGACAACTGAACTAGGTAACTGTAACGACCCATCACACTATAATCGGGTATCCGATTACTAAATGGGTACCGAATCATTAATTTGGAGCCAAACTCGGATCTAGATAAGTCTGGTAAATAAATAATAAACTAAACTAAACATTTACATCGCCTTGAATTAAAAAGGAAGGGCAAGAATTTAAATTATTACAATGCGACTAAACACAGCAAATAATTACATACTCCAACTGAAAAGAAATAATTAAGTATACAGGCCAAAAAATAAAATAACTACTACATCGGGGCATACCCCGGAGCAACGGCTGCTGGCGCGCGACCCAAAGCAACCCTCTCCTCGCTACGCCTGCCTGCAACCCTCACCTGAAAACCGCAGGGGTGAGTCTCATCAAAAAGACTCAGTAGGGATCCCTCGATCCCCACCGCCCACTCACGCACCCACAAGTACAACAACAGAAATAGAGATAATTTAAGCAAGTAAAGCAGTAAACATAACTCCTAGATTTCGATATAAAACACATGCACAACTGTGAAACCATTCTACCACGGAGCCCACAACCAGCGTCTCGGCAAAACACTCCAACCACATGGCCGAACGCGAGAAACTCCGACCCGCTGAGACCAAACAGCAACCCCTCGGATAGCACGCTGGCTACTTTGGCCTGACAGGTTCCAGGTGGTTCTGCTTCCCCCAGTACGAGTGACACTCCAAATGTACCACTCCCACACCGGTACTAGCGATACCCCGGGGTACACCAGGTGACTCTCTCTCTAGGCGTCATCCCACCACTCCCACACCGGCGCCGTGTCACTCCCATACCGACACAGGGTGACTAAGCACTAACAATTGTCACTCTAGGCCCACGATCGCACAAAACACAACACGATGCGATCTGATCACATAGAATCCAATGTCATCGAGTACATTTCTACACATGCAAATAACTAAACTATCTAACAATGTAAACATGTGTTAATTGCTTGAATTAATGAGATTCTGTCTTGAATTGCGTCGCCCAAGGCCGACATCATTCAAGACTCATAAACTGGTTCATGTGAAATATGGCCTCGGAAGATGGCCTAAAACGCGTCGTTTACGGAGGTCGCCATTTAAATGGCGTCGCTGTCCCTGGACGCCATTCAGTTCCAGAGACATAATCTGTTTATCTGGGTCAAATCGTGTCGTGGGTGGAAGCCGCCTTTCTAAAAGGCGTCGCTGTCCCCCGACGCCATTTAACCCTTACAGACAGGTTCTCCCTCCGCTTTCCCCCAATCCACGAGGTTGAATTTCCTCCTCAAATCGTGTAAAAACACATACAAAATGGAGAAGGAGGAGAAGAACCTAAATACCCATTAAAACACCTAAATTCTCATTACATGCATTTAGTATTTTCACTCATGAAAACCCCTAAACATGCTCCAAAGCAGGAAAAACATAATTTTTAAATGAAATACAACGGGGATCGTCACCCTACCGGTTACTCGAACTCCTCCTAGTTCTAAGCCGCCAACCCGCCTCGCCACACGCCGCCGCCGGTACCGCCGTAGACGTCGTTACTCCACCGGGACGTCGGCCGCCTTCCAGAGAGAAAAACTCCACGGAGGAGATGGTGGTGGTAGTGGTCGGAGTTAGGAGGTTGATGGAGTGGAGGGAGAGATGGTCATGGAGGGAGGAAAGCAAGGAGAGAGGGGGAGGGGTCGCCGGAGATCGGAGGGAAGAGAGGAGAGGGAAGAGAAAGGAGAGAACGAGGGAAAGGAGGGAGGGTTCGCAGGGTCAAAAATAAGCTGGGTAAAATGCGTCGTACAAGTCCGACGTCATTCAGATGATAAGACCGGGCTGTACACTGGCAAACCAGAGTCGTACTCTAAATGGCGTCGTCTATCCAAGACGCCATTCAGACGATATGATCGAGGTCGTACTTTCGGGCCCCAAGGCCAGCCTAAAAATGCACCTACGTGGCATAGCCTAAAACACGTCCACATTGCTGGACGCCGTTTAAACCGCGTCTCGCAAGCTCGACGCTAAAAAGAAACTAAGTCTCAGCTCCAACAGGGCCCAAACTAAGGGATCTGACACCGAAACTGACCCGATAACCGGATCCGAAATCTCAATCTTTACAGTAACTATAAAGAACAAGTACCCACTTCCGAGAATCGATGATCTGATGGATCAGTTGCAGTCTGTGAAGGCGTTTTCGAAGATTGACTTGAGATCAGGATACTAAAAAATGAGGATCCGTGAGGTTGATGTGAGTAAGACGGTTTTTAGGACTCTGTACGGGCATTATGAGTTTTTTTGGTTATGCCTTTCGGCTTAACCAATGCTTCGGCGGCTTTTGTGGATTTGATGAACTGGGTCTTCAGGACCTACTTGGATCAGTTTGTGGTAGTGTTTGTAGATGATATTTTGATATATTCTTCTTCTGAGGAAGAGCATGCCACGCATCTTCAGGTGGTGCTACAGGTTTTGAGAGAGCACCAACTCTATGCCAAGCTTAGCAAGTGTGAATTCTGGCTAGATAAGGTATACTTCCTGGGGCATGTCATTTCTGGTGATGGCATTGCAGTGGATCCAGCCAAGATTGAGGCAGTAATGGATTGGGGCAGACTGACAACAGTGACCGAGATCAGGAGTTTCTTGGGGTTAATAGGGTATTACAGATGGTTTGTCCAGGATTTTTCTTCGATAGCAACCCCCTTGTCAAAGTTGACTCATAAGGGTATTCGTTTCGTGTGGAGCGAAGAGTGTGAGCAGAGTTTCGCTGAATTGAAGGCTCGTCTCACTTCGGCTCCAGTTCTGGTGCTTCCATCTGGTTCAGGTGGATTCGTAGTTTACTCCGATGCACCTCGTCGAGGTTTGGGTGCGATTCTGATGTAGCATGGTAAGGTTGTGGCCTATGCTTCTAGGCAACTAAAGAAGTATGAGGAAAACTATCCCACTCATGACTTAGAGTTAGCGGCTGTAGTATTTACCCTGAAGATCTGGCGGCACTATTTATATAGGGAAAAGTTTCAGGTCTTCACTGATCACAAGATCCTAAAGTATGTTTTCACTCATAGGGATCTGAATTTGAGGCAACGCAGGTGGATGGAGTTTATCAAGGATTATGATCTTGACCTTTCTTATCATTCGAGCAAGGCGAATGTGGTGGCAGATGCCTTGAGTCGGAAGTCGGTCGGATCACATCTTATGATTCAGGAATCGAGATTATATGAGCAGGTTGTGGAATCTTCCTTTAGGATTCCTCGAGAGGCTGATAGAGCCGTGTTGGCCAGCTTAACTGTGAGGCCAGCAGTGTACCATGTAGTGATTGAGGCTCAACGGGCGGATGCAGAACTACCCCAGATTCTCCAGATATCAGAGGTAGAGTTGTGGGATGATGGCACAGTCAGATTTTGAAGCAGACTCTATGTTCCAACTGAGGAAGAGGTGCGCAGGAATCTCCTAGATGAGGCACACCGTTCTAGTTATGCAGTGCATCCCGGAACAACTAAGATGTATCATTGTCTGAGGAGGCACTTTTGGTGGCCTGGTATGAAGAAGGACGTAGCTGAATATGTAGCAAGGTGCCTGACTTGTCAGCAAGTTAAGGAAGAGCATCAGAGACCAGGAGGGTTGTTGCAGCTATTACCGATCCCAAAGTAGAAATGGGAGCACGTGACTATGGACTTTGTGATGGGTTTGCCTGTGTCACCTGGCAGGAGGGATGCAATCTGGGTCATTGTTGATCGATTGACCAACTCTGTGTACTTTCTAGCTATTAGAAAGGACTAGTCAGTCGGTAAGTTGGCTAAGTTGTTTGTGGACTAGATCTGCTAGTATTAGATGGTCTCAAAGCCAATCCGATACTATGTATTGATTCAGATTATTAATAAATGGCAATAATTCATAGTGTGTAATTAATTCGATTTATGTTTATCGTATCACGATGAAGTCCATGAACATGTGCAATAGTCTTCAGCTTATGATGAGATCATAATTACGGGACCGAAGACTTATAACCACATGTTCTTAATTGTTCCTAGTCATAGGATGTTTGAGATAGGACATCGAACATCCAGTTAGACTAGTATAGGTTACTTCAGCTCATATGATGAGGGTGACTGATCCTATAAGTCACTTATATGGAGACACTATGCTGGACATGTAGGTGCTCATTGGTGAATGAGTTCACTGAACTGATCCGACTATGAATCGCTGGATGGTAAACACCTCACTGTTAACCAGCTCGATTCTTTTGTCACGGTTGCGTGGTTGATCCTTAGACCTGAGACGCCAAAGATATGTTGTTGGTAGGTTTCTGAACTTTGACCTTGACTAACGAATCCCTAACCATGGGTTATCAATAAGTCAAGCGATCGGGTTCAGGTAAATGCCCTCGATGGTAATTGTGTGTTCAATACAGGGTCATCCGCTCTCGGCAGTTTGAGAGAGAATGTTTCGGGAATGATGCGCTTAAAGTCCCTGGCCAGGGCGGACTCTATGTTCGATAAGGAGTTATCGGATTCAGATTAGCAGCATCTGATTCAAGTGAATCGACCGAATAGGGTTTAATAGTAAACCATACCCTAGGTGGATTCGAGAACATTGCACGGATGACGGATTATATCCGCGCACTAACTAATGACAGAAAGGTTCCAATAGTGGGTTGCGATAACCCCAGTGCCATCCAGGATCACGCGATGTTGCTTGGCATTCAACGTGATTGGAAGTCCGTCCGAATTTATTGTAGGACATTAAATTTGGCTGATTAATTGAATATGAGGATATTAATTAATTCAGTGGGTCAGTAAAGGGTTACTGGACTTAATGGGCCATTAACTGGACTGGTATTTGGGCCTAGAGGGTCACACGCAAAAGGTTTTCAAGTCGATGGATAATCCGACAGGATTTCGGATAAGTCTGGGTTTTTATGAAAAACCGCAAACAAACTTATTATAAAAGAACAGATACTACGTCGGGGGCTAGTAACCCTAACCTAGCCGTCGTTCTTTCTCTCTCTCTCCTCTCTTCTAGGAGTGCGACACGAGGCGGCCATTTGGAGGCTCCGCTTCGACTTGTGGTGTGGCTAGAGGAGAACTGCGTGGAGAACCGCGTGGACACCGCTAGAGGTCGGGCATCTGCGCGACTTGCGACATCGCTCCAACGGAACCGGAAACGAACGCGGATTCGAATCCGCGCAAGGTAAATCCGATTTACTCCGGTTTTAATTTTGTTAATCGAAACGGGACGGATCCGATCCCGAAATTATTTTTATTCCGTTGCGTTTTCGGTCGGATCCCGACACAGCGATCCCAACAGTGGTATCAGAGCCAGGTTCCACTGTGTTTTCGCCGTTTCGGTCTCCAAATTAATACGTTTATAATTGATTCCATGCATAGTTTAGATTTTAATTACATGTGTTGTGATCATATGATGATCACAGTAAATTTACTGTAAATTGCTGTAATTAAAATCAGAAATTATTGGGGTTAAATCATGTTCTTCGTTTGACGAAGAATGCACAACGACAGCATGTTCATGGGCACCCCAAACGTTGGGTATGGCTTGCCGGGGCATGAGCTTTGATCGTTCCAAATTGTGCGTCGTTAAACACTCATGAAAACGTTCAATCTAAATTTATCCGGCTCACTCAAATCAGATTTTGAAAATTAATAGTGGTAAGTCCGAGTCGATCCACAGGGACATAGAATTGTAATTTTGAAAACTTTAGACTTTAGTTAATCTAAAAATAAGTGAGACTTTAAGTAAACTAATTATTTATTTAAACTAGAATTAAATTAACTAATGTTACCTAAAAATATAATTACTTAAATTAGACAAATCTTTTTTTTTTCTTTTCTTTTTCAGAAATTAAATACAAAGACATATATAAAAAAAAATAAGCACAACTAAAAATTATAACAACAAAAACAAACTATTGTTTAATTGTGTAAACTATTAATCATCATGAATCAAATAACCTAATTAAACAACTAATAACTAGTTAAACAACAACTAATCAAGAACTAACCCTAATTAAATAACCAATAACTGATAAAACATCTTTAAACATCAAGTAACTAACAACTTAAATAACCAATACTATACTAGTGGGGGGGAAATAGAAAGAACAACACAACAACAATCTGTGGGGGCTGCTGGCTGGTGCAGTTGTCCACAAGGAAAGGAGGGTGGCGCAGTGGTCCAGCAGATGCTTCACTGGCTTGGTGCGGTTGGAGGGCAGCTGCTGGAAGGATGTTGGAGGGGCTTGAGGTGCTGGCTTCACTGCAGCTGGCCGTTGAGATGCATGCAGGCTTCAGGCTTTGCACGTGGAGAAGCTGGCTGATGGAGGTGCTGCTGGAGCTTGGGGGAGCTTGCCGCTCGTGGCACGTGGACAGGTGCTTTAGGGAAGGCGGTGCATGGAGCTTGAACGTGTCTGCATGCAGGTGGAGGGCAGGAAGATGTTGCCGGCTGCTGGAGGGTTGATGTAGGCTTCAAGCCCGTGGCTTCTCTGCATGGAGATAGCAACTGCTGGCCGGCTACGTGGACGTGGAGGAGGTGCTGCTGTCGCTGGTGTGTGTGGATAGGTGCTGGAGCAAACGGACGTGGATGGCTGGAGCTGCTGCTGGTGCGTGCAGTGAAGCCGGGTGGTGCTTGGGTGCAGCTTGGAGGTACCTTGAACAGTTGGGAAACGGTGGCAAGGAGAGGAGGGAGAGAGAACCGAGGAGAGAAAAATTGGAACGGAAGAGGAGGCTGCTGCGGCTTGGGTTCTGCTGCGGGTTGCTGCAGGGTGTGGTGAAGCGAGAGAAGAGAAGAGAGAGGGAGGCAGAGAAGAGAGAAGAGAGGGAGGAAGAGAGGTTGCTGGAGGGACCGAGAGAGAGAGAACAGAGACGGAGGAAGGAAGAGAGGGCTGCGGGGGAGGTGAGAGAGGAGAGAGTGCTGGGAAGAGAGGAGGGCTGCGGGTTTTGAGCTGGAAAAAGAGGAGAAGAAAATTGCGGGAAGGAGGAAATAAGAGCAGGAGAAGGACTTGAGAGAGAGAGATCCCGGGGCTGAGAAGAGAGGGTGAAATATATAGAGAGGAAAAGAGACGTGGGAAAGGAAACTGGAGAGAAGAAAGAAAATCGAGGGACAGAGAAAAGGAAACAGAGAGATTTTCTTTAATTTGAGAGGGGAAACTTTTTAAAAAAAAAGAAAGTGGGGGAAAGGAAAGTGACGGGTCTTTCTTGAATTTTTCGGACAAGAATTTGGGTAGTATTCGGACCTCAAATGACATTTTTACCCCTGCTTTAATCTTTTGGACAAAATGACGTCAAATTTATCAAAATTCGAACACTAGACCTCCCCCAAATTTCCGGAAACTCCACCAGCTGCACTGCATCATCGGCATGTCCTGTTCACATAAAATAAATATAAATTAACGTATTATCATAAAAATATCATCATATTTATTTATTTCGTCTCGGTTTTGTCGAAAAACCGCAAATGCGCTATACTCCTTTAATCACATGAAATGACGATATTTTTAAGTCAGAATTTGATGAAATCGGTACCGTTGGACTTGGTACACAATTATCTATCATTTCATGCTATTTTGCAGATAAAAACATGAGTATGATGCATATGATTGCCCTTAAATGATCAATTTAACACTTTATCACACCCCCCAACTTACTCATTGTTAGTCCCTTAGCAATGCAAATAAGGAAAAGTTAGGACAAACAATGAATTATCATGCTTCATTTGTAATATCTTTCACAATCAATTTAAGTGGTAGCCGATTGGTTAAGCTAAAAGTTTTCATATCCCACAATATTTTGATTCACGACAGGTGATTGTGCATGAAAATTGGCACGCTTAGAACTCGTTTCCGACCTTTCTGGTATATTCTTGCCTTTACTACCCTTAAGATAAGACTACCTGGGGAGGATAAGAGAAGAAAAGATTTCCCGATCAGTTAGTGAGGACCGTTTTTCAGTTCCCGTCCCAACTCAGCACTTTTCGCGACTTGGTCATGTTTTTGATACGATAGACTTTTTAGTGTGGCTTTTTCATTTCATTGTACTTTTTCTTTTGAGAGTGCGTACTTTTTGCCACTCTCTTTGAATTGCCTGAGGAGAGGTGCGTACTTTTTGCCACCTACCTTCCTTTAGCTCTTTTAATGCCTTTTATTGCCTTTAGTCTTTAAGCTGTCCATTTTAAATGACTGCCTCGTTTAGAGTGCTGAGTGGGATAGTCCCCTATTACGGATCCTACACATTCCTTTCGTTCAACCCAAAAGAAAAATTAGAATAAGTAGTCTTATCCTTAAGGTTAATTCCAACAATTCTATACTTTTAAGATCTTTCATTTATTCTAGGTTGCCGTGTGTGTGTGAAAATCATCCTGCCGTGAATTTTTGTGAAGTGGGATATTTAAACTTTGAAGGTTCTTTAACCAATGTGACCACCAAAAACTGATTTGTTTAAGATTTACTTAATGAAACATGATTTTCATGCAATTTTCATAGGATGTGAAAAGAAGTTTTTGACAATTTTTCAGTGAAAGATATCAGCTTTCTGCAAAAGATTTTCAATAAATGCATATCACATTGATTGTCCCACCTCCAACTTGATTGACATTGTCCTCAATGGCATAAAAGATATGAAAAACATGCAGCCAGAAGAGAATTTGTGAAGGAGCGAAACAATCTGTAATGAAGAGGCTGCGACATACCCACGACGACTGCTGCTCAGGGACCTAAAAGGAAAGAAATACAAAAGCTGAAATAAAATATCGGATTGTTTAATTAAAACACATGGTGGTCATAGACGAGCATTTGTTGTGGATATGGAATGTGATTGTGTGGTTTGTTATTTATTAATAAATAGAGGTCTGTGAACCTCTCCCTCTCATATTCCAATGTATTTCTACCTCCCTCCTTGATGTAATCGCCATAAGGCTTCCTCTTTCTATAAATTATCTTGTAATTGCGAATTATGAAGTAATTTGATCGAGGCGGCTGCGCGCGGAGCGAGGATGATCCACAACTGTAACAAGATGAAGATGAAGGAGTTCATCAAATCTATGAGTTTGCAGACTCATGATATAAACTGTTATGTTGTGTGTGTGTGCGTTTGACTGTCTGGCACAAATCAAACCACAGTGTCGTCCATGACCACACTAATGACATGTATGTGATGCGTGTGTTTCTATTTTGATTGTGAATCAACTTAGGTAGGTTATTAGTATTTATAATATATTCGATATATTTAATACTATCAATATTAGGTTATTAGGTTATTAGTCATTAAGAATGCACCGCGTGGCTCTCCATCAATATGATTAATAAAACTTAATTCAGTAGTGGCAGATACAATGTGTTTACCCGAGGTTTGCCATTGACTGATGAGAGAACTATTGATCATGGCATTAGATGCCTTTGGATAAGAGTAGAGGAACGATATAGTCATCCATGTGTTTACCCGGGAACTATATTTCTACTCTACTTTATCATGTATTGATGGTAATGCTTAGACCGGGGATAATGGTCTACTGTGTTTAACCGGGACCATTAATAACCTGGGAGCCGAAATATGATCGGATATTGCAAGGAGTTGCAATTATCATGAGATGATTGCTCTGAGATAGCGGTATGATACAACGTGTTTACCCAAGGTCATACTGTGATGCTTAGAGATTCTGATCCCCACTAGGAGACAGTCGGCGTCTCCCGTTCTGTATATCTGAAGATTATACAGTCCGTCAAAAATTAGTGGGAGTAAAACTAGATAATAAAAGACCATATCTTGTTTTAGTTAATCTGAATACCTGCTAATTATCATTTGATTATCTCCTATAGGCTAGAATGTCGCACTATAACCCATTGCAAGGCATACTTGATGACAACCATCTACTCAAATTGGCTCAGGAACCTGAAGATTGTCCTCAAGTCTGAGCAGATTACCTATGTCTTGGATAATGAACCTGCTACTGAACCAGCATTAGATGCCCCAGAGGAGGAAATGATAGCATATGAAAAATGGAAGGAAGATTCCACCATGGCCCGATGCTACATGTTAACCTCTATGAGCAATGAGTTGCAGAGGCAACTTGAAGAGATGGATGCTAGATCTATCATGCTCCATCTGAAGGAGCTATTTGGTGAGCATAGCAGAATCGAACGATATGAGATATCGAAGAATCTGTTCAAGGCTCAAATGGCAGAGGGAACTACAGTGCATAATCAGGTGCTGAAGATGATTGAGTGGGTGGAGAGGCTGGATGCTCTTGGAATTACACTTCCCAAGGAGATGCACACAGACCTCGTGTTATCTTCACTTCCACAGACATATGCTTAGTTCATCGTTACTTTTAACATGAACAAGATCCAGGCCACCTTAGCTGAACTACTGAACATGTTAAAGACTGCTGAAGGGAACCTTGTGAAGGATAAACCCCAAGTCCTCATAGTTTATAAGACCAACAGAAAAAGACTTGCAGTCCAAGCTTTTCGAAAGAATAAGAACAAGGTTCAGAGAAAGGCAAAGGTTGTCAAGAAAGACAAAGGTAAAAGTGCTGAGAAAGGCGGCTGGAAGATGAATTGTAAAGAATACATCAAGGACAAGGCTCAAGGAACTGTGAAGCAGCAGGATGCTTCAGGTATCTATATAATAGATGTAAACTTGTCTATAAGAGATTGTATATCATGGGTATTATATACTGGATGTGTATCTCATATCTGCAATTATGTGTAGGCACTGACAAGAAGACGTAAGCTGAGAACCGGCGAGGTGGAGCTGAGGCTAGGTAGCGGCGCAATAGTTGCGGCGATCGCTGTGGGGATAGTGAAGCTCAAGCTACCATCCGGAGACACATTTTTATTAGATGAAAGTTATTATGTACCTAGCATAATTAGGAACATCATTTCTATTTCATATTTAGATAGAATTGGATACAATTTAAACTTTAGGAACAATAGTTGTTCAATTTATTTCAGAAATAAATTAATAGCTTCTGCTATTTTGTCCAATGGTTTGTATCTATTAAATGTGTCTCATGATAATTTGCACATCGGTTCTTCAATTAAAAGAAGTAAGTATGAAATAAACAAAGCCTACTTGTGGCATTGTAGGATTGGACACATTGGTGAAAACAGACTCCAAAGGATGCATAAAGATGGATACTTGGATCCATTTGATTATGAATCATATGCAACCTGTGAGTCATGTTTAATGGGAAAAATGGCTAAGTCTCTATTTAGTGGAACTGGAGAACGAGCCAAAGACATATTAGAACTCATACATTCAGATGTATGTGGTCCTATGTCAACCCGAGCTATTGGTGGTTTCTCATACTTCATTACATTCACTGATGATTACTCAAGGTTTGGATATATATATTTATTGAAGTATAAACCTGAAGCCTTTGAGAAATTCATAGAATTTAAGAATGAAGTAAAAAAACAAATAGGAAAGAGTATAAAAACCATCCGATCTAATCGAGGTGTTGAATACTTGAGTACTGAGTTCATTAAATACTTAAAAGATAGTGGTATCCTTTCTCAGCTTACACCTCCTTATACACCTCAAATGAATGGTGTATCAGAAAGGAGAAATCGCACATTAATGGAAATGGTTCGATCCATGATGAGCATGTCCAAATTACCAGTGTCCTTATGGGGATACGCACTTAGCTCTGCTATGTATATCCTGAACAAGGTACCCAGCAAGTCTGTTGAAACCACTCCATATGAGATACGGAATGGAAGAAAATCAGACCTTAAACATGTTAAAGTCTGGGGATGTCCTGCTCATGTTTAAAGACATGACGCGAATAAGTTGGAGTCTAGAACTGACAAATGCAGATTTGTAGGATATCCAAAGGAAACTTATGGATATTACTTTTATCATCTTGGCAAACAAAAGGTGTTTGTGGCCAAGAGAGCTATCTTTATGGAAGAAGATTATATTCTCCAGAAGGACAGTGAGAGTAAAGTAATTCTGAAAGAAATTTCAGACCCACAAACTGGTAATGGTTCATCAGATGAACCATTAGTTTCTGAACCTATTTAAAAAGATACACAGGAACCTCGTAGGTCTGAAAGAGTATCTAAACCACAAGAAATATATATGGGACATATTAATTTGTATGGTTCAAGGATACCTTATAATGAGGATGATGATCCTAAGACTTACTAGGAGGCCATTGAAAGTCCAGAGGCCAGGAAATGGCGAGAAGCCATGAATTCTGAAATACAGTCTATGTACATCAACCAAGTTTGGAACTTGGAAGATTTACCCGATGGTATAGTACCTATCGGCTGCAAATTGATCTTTAAAAGAAAGATCGGTGCAGATGGACGTATTGAGTCTTATAAAGCAAGATTAGTGGCGAAAGGCCATCATCAAAGATAAGGTGTTGACTATGACAAAACCTTTTCACCCGTTGCTATGATTAAGTCTATCAGAATTCTTCTCGCCATTGCTGCCTACCATGATTATGAAATCTGGCAGATGGATGTGAAGACTGGCTTCCTCAATGGAAACCTTGAGGAGGTGTATATGATACAACTAGAAGGATTCACATCCAAAGAATCTCCAGACATGGTATGCAAGTGGCAGAGGTCCATTTATGGACTGAAGAAAGCTTCCCGAAGTTGGAACATAAGATTTGATGAGGCGATCAAATCTTATGACTTCATTAAGAATGAAGATGAGCCCTGTGTATACAAGAAAAACAGTGGGAGCACAATCACATTTATGATTCTTTACGTTGACGACATCCTACTCATTGGGAATGATGTAGGAATGATGCCATCAGTAAAGATATGGCTGTTAAAGAACTTCTCCATGAAGGATTTGGGAGAAGCATCTTACGTATTAGGAATACGGATCTATAGAGATAGATCAAAGAAGATGCTAGCTTTAACCCAATCCATGTACATAGAAACTATTGTCAAAAGGTTTGGCATGGAAAATTTCAAGAGAGGTCTCATACTGATGAGACATGGAATTTCACTCTCTAAAGGTCAGTCTCCCAAGACACCTGAAGAGAGGGCTGTGATGGATAAAGTCCCCTATGCTTCTGCCATAGGGTCCATCATGTATGCCATGCTATGTACCAGACCTGATGTAGCATATGCTCTAAGTGTTACGAGCAGACATCAGGCAGATCTAGGTGATGAACACTGGAAGGCTGTAAAATGCATCCTTAAGTACTTGAGAAGGACTAAGCATCTATTTCTAGTCTATGGAGGAGGAGACTTAAAGCTGCAAGGATACACTGACTTGAGTTTTCAGTCTGATCCTGATGACAGCAAGTTAACATCAGGTTTTGTTTTCACACTTAACGGGGTAGCAGTGAGCTGGAAAAGTTCCAAGCAGGAAACCACTGCTGATTCGACAACGGAAGGCGAATATATTGCTGCTGCTGAAGCCGCCAAGGAAGTTGTATGGATGAAGAAATTCATCGGCTATCTTGGTGTGGTGGAAAGCATATCTCGTCCCGTCCCACTACTGTGTGACAACAATGGGGCGATTGCTCAAGCGAAAGAGCCGAGGTCTCATCAGAAGTCGAAGCACATTCTGCGGCGCTTTCATCTGATCAGAGAGAGTATAGCTCGAGGAGATGTCGTGGTGGAAAGAGTTCCTTCAGCCGACAACATAGCAGATCCACTTACAAAGCATTTGTCTCAAAATGTCTTTGAGCGTCACTTAGAAAATATGGGTATTCTGTATAAAAGCGATTGGCTTTAGTCCAAGTTGGAGATTGTTAGTATTAGATGGTCTTAAAGCCAATCCGATACTATGTATTGATTCAGATTATTAATAAATGACAATAATTCATTGTGTGTAATTAATTCGATCTATGTTTATCGTATCACGATGAAATACATGAACATGTGCAATAGTCTTCGGATTATGATGAGATCATAATTACAGGACCAAAGACTTATAAACACATGTTCTTAATTGTTCCTAGTCAAAGGATGTTTGAGATAAGACATTAAACATCCAGATAGACTAGTATAGGTTACTTCAGCTCATATGATGAGGGTGACTGATCTTATAATTCACTTGTGTGGAGACATTATGCTCATTGGTGAATGAGTTCACTGAACTGATCCGACTATGAATCGCTGGATGGTAAACACCTCACTGTTAACTAGCTCGATTCTTTTGTCACGGTTGCGCGGATGATCCTTGGACCTGAGACATCAAAGATATCTTGTTGGTAGGTTTCTAAACTTTGACCTTGACTAACGAATCCCTAACCATGGGTTATCAAGAAGTCAAGCGATCGGGTTCAGGGAAATGCCCTTGAAGGTAATTGTGTGTTCAATACAGGATCATCCGCTCTCGGTAGTTTGAGAGAGAATGTTCCGGGAATGATGCGCTTAAAGTCCCTGGCTAGGGCGGACTCTGTTAGAATTGGGTGGCCTCAAAGCCAATCATTGTACATTCTAGTTCAGATTATTAATAAAGGCAATTATTTCTTCATTTAATAGTTCTCGCAAACGACTATCATAATGAAGGTCCATAGACAAATGTATGGGATATTGAATCATGATGAGATCATGATAGTGAGATCAATATCCTAAGGCAATTGTCTTAAATAGTTCTTGATCATAGGATATTTGAGATGGACATTAAATATCCGATAAGATCGACACAAGTTATGTCTGCTCATATGATGAGGGTGAATGATCTCACATTCACTCGTGTGGTGACACTAAGACAAACAAGTGGGTGCTCATTAGAGAATGAGTTTACTGAACAGACCCAAATAAGAATTCCTGGATGGTAATTATACCTATTAGTCAACCAGGGAATTCATTTCTTGCAGTAGCACAATTGGTCCTTTGACCTGAGTCACCAATGATACCTTGTTTGTGGACCATTGTGTTTTGATTCTCTGACTCGTGGGCTTTAACCATTAAGTCCACCATAATCGGTCTTTCAGATACAGTGGAAAGCTTGCGAAGGTAATTGAGTGAACAACAAGGGATCACTCACTCTTGGTATAAGACTGGAGAGAGAATGTCCCATGGATGTGTACACAAAAATCCCTGGCCAAGGTCAAATGAAAGAGATGTCTTTCTAGATATTAACTGTGTACTAGAATCCATCTAGATAATGTGATAGAGGGTTTGACTATAAAACCATACCCTTGCGTTATCGGGACATTGCATGAGTGAAGGATTATATATGTGCGGCATCTGCAGACGGAAAGGTTCAATTGAAGGGAACAGTATCCCTTATATCTTCTGGGATCATGAGGTAGTGTTTGGTGTTGTTCATGATCAGAAGGCCAAGTGAATTAATCATCGGATGATAATTTACTTGTTTATTAAATTAATCATTTAACATATGATGTTTAAATGTTAATTAATAAATATTAAACTCAAGAAACAGTTCTAAGTTTAATGGGTCTGCAACCGGACTGATATATGGGCCTAGAGGGTCACACACATAAGAGTTCTCGTCAGACGGTGAGAGATGTTAAATTTCATGCTTATCTGGGTTTTTGTGAAAAGCTGCAGGATAAACATGAAGATTTAATGGAGAATTATCCAAGGCCAAACTCTTGGATAATCATGAGGATTAACTTTTGTACTTATCCTTATTTCTATATAAGGAGGGCCAAGGGGGAGTGGTAAAAAGTTGGTTGAACGAATTTTACTCCCCAGATTCTCTCTCTCCTTCTCTCTCTCTTGGAGTGGATCTGTCTCTCTCCGCGCATGGTGGATTTGAGATCTGGTCGGAGCACTCAAGTCGAGGAGGAAATCGCGTCTGCTGCGGGGACTCGTGTGGATACCTCTAGAGATCGTGCGCGTGCGCGATTACCGAGTCGGCATCATCCACGGGAGATTCGAAACCCCGCAAAGGTGAAGAACTGTTCTTCCCGCGTTAGTTTTAATGTCCGTTTTACGACCCCAGCAACCGATACAATGGAATCATTTTTATTTCCGCTATGTTCTTGGCGATTCCTTACAGTGGTATCAGAGCCAGGTTCGCTGGTTCGGTTGTAAAACGGCACCGTTTTGTGTGTTTTCTCGTTATGCGTGAAGAACCCGTATTGTACGTGCTCTTGACTATAATCCGATTAAAAATGATAGATTAGTGTTCATATGATGATCACGATCAATTTGATTATTTTTCTGTATTTTTCGGATTTTTATTTGGGTTTTTCGGAGTTCGTCATGTGATGATGAACCGGGGTACTTCGGCGACTTCATATGTGCATCCCAAGCGTTGGGATGGCCGGAAGAATCCCTAGATCTCTTGGTGATAGTCACCACTTCTCATTAGGCATGGAGATCGGCACCGGAGTGCCCTTGGAGATGCTTTAAATCGAGCCCGAACTCGGGTTTTTAAACCTGGAAAATCAGATTTTCAAGGGGAGTTTAGGGCACGATTCAAGGGCCATTTGGCCACCACCGGCTGCCCCACCGGTGCCGGACTGACCGCCGGAGGTGGGTGCATCGCCGGTGGTTCCTGGCGGCGCCGTCGCCGGCGCCTGGCGGCGCTGCCGTTGCTTCTTCCGCCGCCGGCCTGCATTTTTTAGGTTTTTGCAGGAACAAGAAGGAGCCGGTCGAACCATGGCTGAACGGGCCGGACCACCCGGTCCCGACCCGGTCGGACCGGGCGGGGGCCGGGCAGCGCCCTGGCCGAGCCAGGGTGCGCCCCTGGCCGAGCCAGGGGCCTGGGTCCGGGCCATCGGTCCATAATGGGCTGGGCCCATTATTATTTTTATTAAAAATTGTTTTTAATTACTGTTTAGCCCCTTATAAACCCAATTTTAGCCCGTTTTAGCCTGTTTTAAAATTATTTTAAAACAGAATAATTATAGAAATAATTGATAATTGTTATTAATTAATTTTTATGATTATTAACAGCTTATTAAAGTGTTTAATAACTGTTAGTCTATTAAAGGGCTTTATAATTAATGGGTGTTAGTTAATTATTTAAAATTGTTTTAGATAATTAATTTCCCTGTTAATTTAATTAGTTTAAAACTGTTTTAAACTAATTTCATGCATAACTTGATTACTCTTAATGTTCAAATTGTTTGAATTTGGATTTAGATTAACTGAATAGTTTAGGTAGTTTATCTGTCAATAATGTTTTGAATATTATTGATTATGCTGAAATAAATGTTATTTCGAAAACTAATTGGTATTATAATTTTATATTTATAAAATTTAATATCAAACAGCAATTATGTGATGATTGTGATGCATGTGATGTGTTTTATGGTGGGATGATCATGGACTTAGAATTTTCATGTGATGAATGAGGTGATTGGATGCGATGCTTATTTCATTTGATATTTTTAAATAGGACCTGCGTGTCCTCCTCTCTCTTAATCCAAGTGTACTTTCTACCTTCCTATAAGATTGTACTCCCCTTGATAAGATGAAGGTTTCTAAGTGTTTAAATGTACATTTGTGGACCTGCGAGTCCTGAATTTCATATTTAAATGTACTCCCCTTAATAAGATCAAGGTTTCTAAGTGTTTAAATGTACATTTGTGGACCTGCGAGTCCTGAATTTCATATTTAAATGTATCGGATTAAGTTTAGAGGACGGGATCTTCTGAAGACACCTCTGGAGGGAGGACTCGCATCAAATGGAACCAGTGTTGCTGTTTTCACATTAGGATCCTATTATGGATCATCGTTTGGCTCCGATGATTCCTTAGTAGCTTTAGCAGTCCATGATCATCCCCATTTAATTTTTCTGCATATATGTGATGTTTGCGGACTATGCTATCATATATATATATATTTCTATTAAAGTATATTGATACTTCAAATTGAAATACTATTGATAACACGATTTTTACAAATCAAAATCAAAACCCTCGTTTAAAACCTAAGTTGTAAACGTGAGATATTCAGAATAATCCACGTAACACACCATCATTATAGATCTTAGGATAATTCTTATCTCAAACGGATTTGTTGTGCTACCACAAGGTCTGTTTGATTTAGAAATTAAACTAGGTCTACGACATGTGATGTCATTAAGATGAATGGACAAATAGTGTAGTTTTGTTGTGCTACCACAAGGATTGCACTATGAATTCATGTCATCTAAGTAATGATGGATAAACTTAACTGAATCAAATTGATTTGTTGTGCTACCACAAGGTCATTCTGATTCAGGGGTTCAAATCGATCGGATATTGCAAACGTCGCAACTGTCAAGAGTTGACTGCCTAAGGGACTTGATGTGATTTGTTGTGCTACCACAAGGTCACATGCATGTTGCCCGAAGGATTCTGATCCCCACTAGGAGATCACCGGAATCTCCCGTTCTGTATCTTAGAGGGTCATACAGATCGCCGAAAAATAGTGGGAGCATAAATCTAGATTAAAAGTCCTAAATCTGATTTTAAGAACTATCTGCTCATTTTATATATTTCCATGTAGGTCGCTATGTCGTCACCTAACCCCCTCCGTTGCATACTTGATGCAAACAAACTCACGGGATCAAATTACATTGACTGGTTACGCAACCTGAAGATTGTCCTCAGGTGCGAAAAGCTAGCCTATCTCCTGGATCAACCAGATCCAGTGCAACCCGGTGATAATGCTAACGAAGATGAATTAATGATGTATGAAAATTGGAAGGAGGACTCTGTCAAGGTCCAGTGTTATATGCTCGGTTCAATGAACAATGAACTGCAGCGACAGCATGATAACATGGAACCTAAGACCATTCTGAATCACCTACAAGAGTTGTTTGGTGAACAATCCAGAACAGAAAGATATGAGATATCTAAGAAATTGTTCAGGACCAGAATGAGCGAGGGCACATCTGTGCAAACTCATGTGCTCAAGATGATAGAGTGGATTGAGAGGCTTGCTGTGCTGGGCTTTGTTATGAACAATGACCTAAGCATTGACTTAATCCTACAGTCTCTTCCAGATTCACTTTCACAATTCATTATCAACTTCAATATGAACAAAATTGAAGTTTCACTAGCTGAGCTGCTCAACATGTTGAAGACAGCAGAAGGCATTATCCAGAAAGATAAGCCAAATGTAATGCTTGTTGGTAAGACCAACAAGAACAGAAAAGTTGGACAGACCTTTAAGAAAGGTAAGCCTAAGAAGCTAGTGAAAAGCAAACCGGCGGCACAAAAGGACAAAGATAAAGTCAATGATAAAGGTCAGTGTTTCCACTGCCATAAAGAAGGTCATTGGAAGAGAAACTGCAAGATTTATCTTGCAGAAAAAGCAAAGGAGAAGCTTGGTGAAGCTTCAGGTATTCTCATGATCGATCTTAACTTGTCTTATAGAGAATCAACATCCTGGGTATTAGATACTGGATGTGTTTCTCATATCTGCAATAACTTGCAGGTGTTAACAAGTAAAAGAAGATTGAACCGCGGAGACGTAGATCTGAGGCTCGGGAATGGAGCAAAAGTTGCTGCGTTAGCTGTGGGGACAACAAGACTTCAGATGCCGTCAGGAGACTCTTTGGAACTGATAGATTGTTATTATGTTCCAACTATTATTAGAAATATCATATCTATTTCATGTTTAGATAGACAAGGATATTCTATGAAGCTAGAGAATAAAGGTTGTTCAATTTATCAAGGAGACAAATTGTTTGCTTCCGGGTATTTATTGAATGGATTATATTTACTTGATATTTCATATGATGTTTGTCTGGTAAATAATTCTCTTGAACGCTTAGATAAGGATGTGAATAAATCGTACCTATGGCATTGTAGGCTATGTCATATAAATGAGAACAGGATCATAAGGTTGCAAAAGAATGGATATCTTGATCCATTTGATTATAAATCATTTGCAACCTGTGAAGCTTGTCTCATGGGAAAGATGACCAAAGCTCCATTCTCAGGACATGGAGAAAGAGCTAAGGACTTATTGGAACTAATACATAGTGATGTATGTGGTCCAATGTCCACTCATGCCATGGGTGGTTACTCATACTTTGTTTCATTTACATATGATTTCTCAAGATATGACTACATATATTTAATGAAATATAAGTCAGAAGTCTTTGAGAAATTTAAAGAGTTTAAAAACGAAGTTGAGAACCAGACTGGAAAGAGTATTAAAACTCTTCGATCAGATCGAGGGGGTGAATACTTAAGTACAGAATTCACAGAATATCTTAAGGATAATGGTATTTTGTCTCAGTGGACTCCTCCCTATACACCTCAGTTAAATGGTGTATCGGAAAGGAGAAATCGTACTCTATTAGATATGGTACGATCCATGATGAGTTATGCCAAACTTCCAATCTCTTTATGGGGATATGCACTGTTGACTGCTGCATATCTGTTGAACAAAGTTTCGAGTAAATCAGCACCTTCCACTCCATATGAGATATGGAAAGGAAAGAAACCAGACTTTAGGCATGTTAGAGTCTGGGTGTAACGACCCGCCATCCTAAGACCGAAGACCCGGTCACTAAATGGATGTCGGCCCATTAACTGCGGGTTCACACCCGGATCTCACGCAACACGTCTGGAGGAGTAAGTGCTAAACAAGGCTAAATATAACAATCGCACGGACTACAAAGGTAAACGAGTGCGCAGAAAGGGAAATATCAATGTCCGTATACAGTCCAACAATAATTACATGTCCAACAAATTAAATATGTACAGGCAGAAGGAAAGTACAACAACATCGGGGCATACCCCGGGACTAAGACAGCTGCTGGTCCGCACACAAAGAAGTCACCACGCTTCCGCTGCGCCTCGAGGTCCGCACCTGAAACCGCAGGGAGTGAGCCACACCAGAAATGGCTCAGTAGGGATCATCCGATCCCCTGCCTCCCACTCACACACCCACAAGTGCAACAACAGGGATATATGGCAATTTAAGTAAAGCAGTAAACACAGCACCCAACTCTGATATGAAACGCACGGTAAGCAGTGTAACAAGAACCATTCTAAGTAACCCGAAGAACCCAACACAGAGTCACGACTCACAGTCAAAGTCCACGAAGCGACTAAACCACACTGTCGACCGAAGTCGAACGTCGCCTCCCAACACTACCACCACTGCTCACGCCTGTCCACCCCTACAGTGTTCCGGGGCACTGTAGGGTGAGGCAGTGAGCCAAACTAGGACTAGCTGGACTCAGTGTACCGCCACTGCCAGCTACGTGTGCACACAAGCAGTCTAGACTACTGTCCTACCACCGGATTGCCTCCACGCTAGGCCTCAGCGCTTCAGGAGGGCCCTGGGGACCGGCGAACCCCCGTCAAGCCGAAGCTACAGGAACTACCCACAAACCCAACTCTCCCGGGCTGCGTCAGGCCAAAGGGCTAAGGGTACCGCTCGTAACCTTGATCAAAGGTCACATCAGGCCCAATGGCTAAAGGGGTAAACCAACTCCCACCAGTAACACAACCAGCTCCACAGCAAGAAACGCGCCGGAAGCTGTCACAACAAACAGGGAAACCCCGACCCGCTGAGGACAGACAACGACCCCTCGGATAGCACACCAGCTACTCCGGCCCGTCGGGCTCAAGGCGATCCTGCCTCCCTCAGCCAAAGGTAAAACACCACATGTACCCCTTCTCCCACCGGTACAGCTCACAGACACCATGACCCTGTCCCCATCGGTCCATGGTGACAACGTAAACCACAGTTAACACGATCCACATTCGCATAACACACACCCACATATAATCATGATTCCATTCGCACAGTAAACCTCCGTCTCAGTATACAACCCGAAACATGCATTAGAACCATCCCACCGTGAAACATGCACGAAATAACAGCATTAAGCATTCCTGTCTTGAATCGCGTCGACCGAGGTCGACGCCATTCAAGACCCTCAGACAGGTTTATTAAAAGCCAGATTATCCTTAAAACGCGTCCACCGTTGAAGTCGCCGTTTAAAACGCGTCTGGGTGTCTCGACGCCATTCAACCCAGAAATCCAGATTGCAGAACCCTTAAACGGGGGCATTTCCTGCCTAAATGGCGTCATGATGGCCCGACGTCCTTCTGAAAGGCGTCGTCCATCCATGACGTCATTTAGCGCAGAACCCCTAACTCAGGAAACCTCGCACATGGAGGTTTCTGCCCTAAAACGCGTCGTACTGACCCGACGTCTTTCGGAAAGGCGTCGACCAGGTACGACGCTATTTAGCGCCAGAAACCAGGTCTCCTGGTTCAACCCGAGGGCTTCACCCTTGAACCCCGGGCACCCCGAAAAGCCCCAAAACCAAAAGGGAAGGAAAAGGAGCTCAACCACGTAATCATGCTACGAATCCACGATCACAAACACCGCTATTCCCACAAGGAAACCCCCCTAAACATGCTCAATCTAGCCCCACACACGCCACATCATGCCAAGAAGCAAACGAGTAACACATGCAAGGTTTCGTCCCCCTACCGGTTCTCGAACTCCGCCAAGCTCCGTGCCGCCGTCCCACCACACCGCACACCGCCGCCGGTACCCTCGAGGACGCCGCCACTCCGCCGGGACGTCGGCCACCGTCCGGAGAAGGGAACGCCGCGAAGGAGGTGGTGGAGGTAGAGGTGAGAGGTAAGGAGGCTATGGAGTGGTTGGAAGAGGAAGAAGAGGAAGGGAAGGGGAGGAAGAGCGTCGGAGACGGCGGAGAGGGTGAGGAGAGAGAGAGTGAAGGTGAGAATGAGGGAAAGAAGGGGAGGCTCGCGGGGTCAACCAGAATTCCGCTAAAACGCGTCGATCGAGGTAGACGCCAATCAGTCTGACAGGACGGCCGTACTGACACCGCTCTGAAACGCGTCGCCCACCGCGGACGCCGTTCAGACGACAAGACAGGCCGTACTGACAACGCTCTGGCGCCGTACCCTGACACCGTAGGTGTCGCAGTCTGAATCGCGTCGACCGAGCTGGACGCCGTTCAGACAAATCTGACAGGGGCCGTACTCTCGCGGCCCGAAACCCGCCCACGTGGCGCAACAACCAACAGACCCTAAATGGCGTCCACACAACCTGATGCCTTTTGAAAGGCGTCGAGCAGTGCTGACGCCATTCAGTCAGCAATCTCAAGACCCCCCACAGGGTCCAAACCAAGGGATCCGACCCGAACCGGGCCCGAATACAGAACCCGAAACCTCATTCCTTACAATCTCCCCCCCTTAAAAGAATTTCGTCCTCGAAATTTGCAACCGCTCAATGCTCAACTCGGCTAACCCACACATGCCGACAAACACCAATAACAACAATCATTCTCCCCAATCACCCACACAGGGTTCCAACACATCATGCCAAGCTAACCAAGATTCTCAATTCTGACAAGAGCTGATAGATTGAAACAACCATACATTAACAAGGCACAAATTACAAAACCGATTTCTCCACCATCCCGAATACATACAAGTGCCACACGAGACCACAACCATCTCTAAACAAGACAAGATAAAAGTGCTCATCTAGCACAACCTCTCGAATTTCCACAAAGAGACGCGACTCCAATCACGCCTCGAACACCTACTCACCGCTCGGTCCCTGACCTGCCTTGTTCTTCTGGGGACAGTTCCTCGCGAGATGTCCCTTCCTACCACAGGCAAAACAACTACCAGTGATCAAGGGACATATCCTGTTGCCATGAAATCTGCCACAACGGGGACAACGATCCGCAGTGTGCCGCCTCGCCTCCTGCTGCCAGCCGTCCTCTGTCTCCATCTGCTGAACCGAACCATCCTCTTCCTCATAAGGTGCCTCCTGAAACTCGACCTCGAACGAACTCGAACCGCCTGCCGAGAAGGCCGCTGATCTATCCCTGCTAGGCTGCTTCTCTCGTGCTGAATGCTCCGATTCCCTCGCCGTGTGTTGGAACTGCATCTCCACTGCTGCCGCGCGCTGAACTGCTGACGCCAAATCTTCACAACAATGGGCCGCCACAAACTCCCTCAAACCATGCCGAAGTCCATCCACAAATTTCTCCGTCCTCAGATCCTCACGCTCAGATATGTGTGGAGCAAACCTTCCCAGGGCCACAAATTTCATCTGATAGTCTAGAACTGACATATCACCCTGCACCAATTCCATAAACTCCCTTTCCTTGGCCCTGCGAACATGCCTCGGAAGGTACTGCCCACTAAACTCTCTCACAAAGCCTTCCCAAGGAATCTCCCTCAAAGACCTATCTGGAAACATCAACCCCTTGATGGTAACCCACCAATCATAAGCATCGCCCTTCAGCAAGTAGGTTGCCAACAAGGTCTTGTCACTCTCAGCACATTCTAGAACATCAAACACCTTCTCCACTTCCTTAATCCACTGAGCTGCCGTATCTGGAACAGGTTGACCCGTGAAAGAAGGGGGCTTCAGCTTCAAGAACCGCTCCACCACCGTAGAATGGCCACCTCGGGAACTGGACCCCTCAGTTCCATCCCTCTGCTGATATCTAGCCATAGCCCCAATCATGGCTTCCATGAAATGTTCCACATCATGTCCTTCTGCCCTCGAACTACCACCATCTGCTCTCGCACCCCGAGCCACCGGAGCTCTCCGCTTCGGCGCCATCGCTGCCCCACAACACGCAAATCGAACCAAAACACGTCAAATCCTATCAATCTACACCAGCAGCCATCGCCTGTACAGACTTGCACTTATTGTTGGACTATAATATCTAACCCAGTTTATCACATACTCGACCAGACTGAGCTCTGATACCAACTGTAACGACCCGCCATCCTATGACCGAAGACCCGATCACTAAATGGATGTCGGCCCATTAACTGCGGGTTCACACCCGGATCTCACGCAACACGTCTGGAGGAGTAAGTGCTAAACAAGGCTAAATATAACAATCGCACGGACTACAAAGGTAAACGAGTGCGCAGAAAGGGAAATTCAATGTCCGTATACAGTCCAACAATAATTACATGTCCAACAAATTAAATATGTACAGGCAGAAGGAAAGTACAACAACATCGGGGCATACCCCGGGACTAAGACAGCTGCTGGTCCGCACACTAAGAAGTCACCACGCTTCCGCTGCGCCTCGAGGTCCGCACCTGAAACCGCAGGGAGTGAGCCACACCAGAAATGGCTCAGTAGGGATCATCCGATCCCCTGCCTCTCACTCACACACCCACAAGTGCAACAACAGGGATATATGGCAATTTAAGTAAAGCAGTAAACACAGCACCCAACTCTGATATGAAACGCACGGTAAGCAGTGTAACAAGAACCATTCTAAGTAACCCGAAGAACCCAACACAGAGTCACGACTCACAGTCAAAGTCCATGAAGCGACTAAACCACACTGTCGACCGAAGTCGAACGTCGCCTCCCAACACTACCACCACTGCTCACGCCTGTCCACCCCTACAGTGTTCCGGGGCACTTTAGGGTGAGGCAGTGAGCCAAACTAGGACTAGCTGGACTCAGTGTACCGCCACTGCCAGCTACGTGTGCACATAAGCAGTCTAGACTACTGTCCTACCACAGGATTGCCTCCACGCTAGGCCTCAGCGCTTCAGGAGGGCCCTGGGGACCGGCGAACCCCCGTCAAGCCGAAGCTACAGGAACTACCCACAAACCCAACTCTCCCGGGCTGCGTCAGGCCAAAGGGCTAAGGGAACCGCTCGTAACCTTGATCAAAGGTCACATCAGGCCCAATGGCTAAAGGGGTAAACCAACTCCCACCAGTAACACAACCAGCTCCACAGCAAGAAACGCGCCGGAAGCTGTCACAACAAACAGGGAAACCCCGACCCACTGAGGACAGACAGCGACCCCTCGGATAGCACACCAGCTACTCCGGCCCGTCGGGCTCAAGGCGATCCTGCCTCCCTCAGCCAAAGGTAAAACACCACATGTACCCCTTCTCCCACCGGTACAGCTCACAGACACCATGACCCTGTCCCCATCGGTCCATGGTGACAACGTAAACCACAGTTAACACGATCCACATTCGCATAACACACACCCACATATAATCATGATTCCATTCGTACAGTAAACCTCCGTCTCAGTATACAACCCGAAACATGCATTAGAACCATCCCACCGTGAAACATGCACGAAATAACAGCATTAAGCATTCCTGTCTTGAATCGCGTCGACCGAGGTCGACGCCATTCAAGACCCTCAGACAGGTTTATTAAAAGCCAGATTATCCTTAAAACGCGTCCACCGTTGAAGTCGCCGTTTAAAACGCGTCTGGGTGTCTCGACGCCATTCAACCCAGAAATCCAGATTGCAGAACTCTTAAACGGGGGCATTTCCTGCCTAAATGGCGTCATGATGGCCCGACGTCCTTCTAAAAGGCGTCGTCCATCCATGACGTCATTTAGCGCAGAACCCCTAACTCAGGAAACCTCGCACAGGGAGGTTTCTGCCCTAAAACGCGTCGTACTGACCCGACGTCTTTCGGAAAGGCGTCGACCAGGTGCGACGCTATTTAGCGCCAGAAACCAGGTCTCCTGGTTCAACCCGAGGGCTTCACCCTTGGACCCCGGGCACCCCGAAAAGCCCCAAAACCAAAAGGGAAGGAAAAGGAGCTCAACCACGTAATCATGCTACGAATCCACGATCACAAACACCGCTATTCCCACAAGGAAACCCCCCTAAACATGCTCAATCTAGCCCCACACACGCCACATCATGCCAAGAAGCAAACGAGTAACACATGCAAGGTTTCGTCCCCCTACCGGTTCTCGAACTCCGCCAAGCTCCGTGCCGCCGTCCCACCGCACCGCACACCGCCGCCGGTACCCTCGAGGACGCCGCCACTCCGCCGGGACGTCGGCCGCCGTCCGGAGAAGGGAACACCGCGAAGGAGGTGGTGGAGGTAGAGGTGAGAGGTAAGGAGGCTATGGAGTGGTTGGAAGAGGAAGAAGAGGAAGGGAAGGGGAGGAAGAGCGTCGGAGACGGCGAAGAGGGTGAGGAGAGAGAGAGTGAAGGTGAGAATGAGGGAAAGAAGGGGAGGCTCGCGGGGTCAACCAGAATTCCGCTAAAATGCGTCGATCGAGGCAGACGCCAATCAGTCTGACAGGACGGCCGTACTGACACCGCTCTGAAACGCGTCGCCCACCGCGGACGCCGTTCAGACGACAAGTCAGGCCGTACTGACAACGCTCTGGCGCCGTACCCTGACACCGTAGGTGTCGCAGTCTGAAACGCGTCGACCGAGCTGGACGCCGTTCAGACAAATCTGACAGGGGCCGTACTCTCGCGGCCCGAAACCCGCCCACGTGGCGCAACAACCAGCAGACCCTAAATGGCGTCCACACAACCTGACGCCTTTTGAAAGGCGTCAAGCAGTGCTGACGCCATTCAGTCAGCAATCTCAAGACCCCCCACAGGGTCCAAACCAAGGGATCCGACCCGAACCGGGCCCGAATACAGAACCCGAAACCTCAGTCCTTACACTGGGGTTGTCCTGTACATGTCAAAAGACATGATCCAGACAAACTTGATTCCAGGACAGAGAAATGTAGATTTGTGGGATATCCAAAAGAGAGTTTTGGATATTACTTCTATCAGCCCAGCGATCAAAGGGTGTTTGTCGCAAAAAGAGCTGTCTTCTTAGAGAAAGAATATCTCTCAAAAAAAGACAGTGGGAGTATGATAGAACTGGAAGAAATTCTAGACTCACAAATCAACACTGGTTCATCTACTGAACCATCGACTCAAGAACTTGTTCAAGATGATACACAAAAGGTTCGCAGATCAGGTAGAGTGCCTAAGCAGCCTGAAAGATATGTTGGACATATCGATGAAGGCAAACCAAAAGTGCACTTAAATGAGGATGATGATCCTCAAACCTACCTAGAAGCCATAAATAGTCATGAATCAGAGAAATGGCAAGAGGCAATGGATTCAGAAATTCAGTCCATATATGCCAACCAAGTTTGGAACTTGGTTGATTTGCCAGAAGGTATGGTACCTATTGGCAGTAAATGGATCTTTAAAAGAAAGATCGGGGCAGATGGACAAATTGACACATACAAGGCAAGGCTTGTAGCAAAAGGATATCGTCAAAGGCAAGGTGTTGACTATGACGAAACCTTTTCTCCAGTTGCCATGATTAAGTCAATCAGAATACTTCTTGCTATCGCCGCATTCTATGATTATGAAATATGGCAAATGGATGTGAAAACAGCATTCCTTAACGGGAACCTTCAAGAAGAGGTGTATATGATACAACCTGAAGGATTCACTTCCAAAGAGCATTCAAGCAAGGTATGCAAGCTGCAAAGATCCATCTATGGATTAAAGCAAGCATCCCGAACTTGGAACCTAAGATTTGATGAAGCAATCATATCTTATGACTTCATTAAGAATGAAGATGAACCTTGTGTATACAAAAAGGCTAGTGGGAGCGCAGTTACCTTTTTGGTACTTTACGTTGATGACATTCTACTCATTGGGAATGATGTAGGAATGTTATCATCGGTAAAGGCTTGGTTATCCAAAAACTTCTCCATGAAAGATTTGGGAGAAGCATCCTATATTCTAGGAATAAGGATCTATAGAGATAGGTCCAAAAGGATGCTTGGCTTGTCCCAATCTATGTACATAGATACCATAGTCAAAAGGTTTGGCATGGAAAATTCCAAGAGAGGCCTCGTTCCTATGAGGTATGGAATTTATCTCTCTAAAGAAATGTCTCCCAAGACACCTGAAGAGAGAGCATACATGGATAGAGTTCCTTATGCCTCGGCAATAGGATCTATCATGTATGCAATGTTATGTACTAGGCTTGATGTGGCACACCCACTAAGTGTCACTAGTAGATATCAGGCTGATCCAGGTGAGGAACACTAGAAGGCGGAGAAGTGTATCCTTAGATACTTGAGAAGGACTAAGGATCTATTTCTCGTTTATGGAGGAAACGACTTGGAACTTCGAGGATTTACTGACTCGAGTTTCCAGTCGGATATGGATGACAGCAAATCCAGGTCTGGATTTGTGTTCATGTTAAATGGAGGTGCAGTAAGTTGGAAGAGTTCCAAACATGAAACTACTACAGATTCGACGACCGAAGCAGAATACATTGCTGCAGCTGAAGCGGCCAAGGAGGCGGTTTGGATGAAGAAGTTCATCTCGGCACTTGGAGCCGTTCCAAGCATTTCAGATCCCGTTCCATTATTGTGTGACAACAATGGGGCAATAGCTCAAGCGAAGGAGCCCAGATCACATCAGAAGTCAAAGCGAATTCTGAGACGATTTCATCTGATTCGTGAGATCATCGCCCGAGGAGATATAGTAGTTGAGAAAGTCTCATCTGAAGATAATGTAGCAGATCCCTTGACTAAGCCATTGTCTCAAAACAATTTAGAATGTCACCTTAAGTCTATGGGAATTAGACATATGGGTGATTGGCTATAGTCCAAGTGGGAGAATGTTAGAATTGGGTGGCCTCAAAGCCAATCATTGTACATTCTAGTTCAGATTATTAATAAAGGCAATTATTTCTTCATTTAATAGTTCTTGCAAACGACTATCATAGTGAAGGTCCATAGACAAATGTATGGGATATTGAATCATGATGAGATCATGATAGTGAGATCAATATCCTAAGGCAATTGTCTTAAATAGTTCTCGATCATAGGATATTTGAGATGGACTTAAATATCCGATAAGATCGACACAAGTTATGTCTGCTCATATGATGAGGGTGAATGATCTCACATTCACTCGTGTGGTGACACTAAGACAAACAAGTGGGTGCTCATTAGAGAATGAGTTCACTGAACAGACCCAAATAAGAATTCCTGGATGGTAATTATACCTATTAGTCAACCAGGGAATTCATTTGTTGCAGTAGCACAATTGGTCCTTTGACCTGAGTCACCAATGATACCTTGTTTGTGGACCATTGTGTCTTGATTCTCTGACTCGTGGGCTTTAACCATTAAGTCCACCATAATCGGTCTTTCAGATACAGTGGAAAGTTCGCGAAGGTAATTGAGTGAACAACAAAGGATCACTCACTCTTGGTATAAGACTGGAGAGAGAATGTCCCATGGATGTGTACACAGAAATCCCTGGCCAGGGTCAAATGAAAGAGATGTCTTTCTAGATATTAATTGTGTACTAGAATCCATCTAGATAATGCAATAGAGGGTTTGACTATAAAACCATACCCTTGCGTTATCGGAACATTGCATGAGTGAAGGATTATATCTGTGCGGCATCTGCAGACAGAAAGGTTCAATTGAAGGGAATAGTATCCCTTATATCTTATGGGATCATGAGGTAGTGTTTGGTGCTGTTCATGATCAGAAGGCCAAGTGAATTAATCATCGGATGATAATTTACTTGTTTATTAAATTAATCATTTAACATATGATGTTTAAATGTTAATTAATAAATATTAAACTCAAGAAACAGTTCTAAGTTTAATGGGCCTGCAACCGGACTGATATATGGGCCTAGAGGGTCACACATATAAGAGTTCTCGTCAGACGGTGAGAGATGTTAAATTTCATGCTTATCTGGGTTTTTTTGAAAAGCTGCAGGATAAACATGAAGATTTAATGGAGAATTATCCAAGGCCAAACTCTTGGATAATCATGAGGATTAACTCTTGTGCTTATCCTTATTTCTATATAAGGAGGGCCAAGGGGGAGTGGTAAAAAGTTGGTTGGACGAATTTTACTCCCCAGATTCTCTCTCTCTTGGAGTGGATCTGTCTCTCTCCGCGCATGGTGGATTTGAGATCTGGTCGGAGCACTCAAGTCGAGGAGGAAATCGCGTCTGCTGCGGGGACTCGTGTGGATACCTCTAGAGATCGTGCGCGTGCGCGATTACCGAGTCGGCATCATCCACGGGAGATTCGAAACCCCGCAAAGGTGAAGAACTGTTCTTCCCGCGTTAGTTTAAATGTCCGTTTTACGACCCCAGCAACCGATACAATGGAATCATTTTTATTTCCGCTGCGTTCTTGGCGATTCCTTACAGACTCTGTGTTCGATAAGGAGTTATCGGATTCAGATTAGCAGCATCTGATTCAAGTGAATCGACCGAATAGGGTTTAATAGTAAACCATACCCTAGGTCGATTCGGAAACGTTGCACGGATGATGGATTATATCCGCGCACTAACCTATGACAGAAAGGTTCCAATAGTGGGTTGCGATAACCCGAGTGCCATCCAGGATCACGCGATGTTGCTTGGCATCCAACGTGATTGGAAGTCCGTCCGAATTTATTGTGGGACATTAAATTCGGCTGATTAATTGAATATGAGGATATTAATTAATTCAGTGGGTCAGTAAAGGGTTACTAGACTTAATGGGCCATTAACTGGACTGGTATTTAGGCCTAGAGGGTCACACGCAAAAGGTTTTCAAGTCGATGGATAATCCGACATGATTTCGGATAAGTCTAGGTTTTTATGAAAAATCGCAAACAAACTTATTATAAAAGAACGGATACTACGTCAGAGGCCAGCAACCCTAACCTAGCCGTCGTTCTTTCTCTCTCTCTCCTCTCTTCTGGGCATGCGACACGAGGCGGCCATTTGGAGGCTCCGCTTCGACTCCCGACTGCTCCACCTTCCGTCCGATGGGAGATTCCGAATCCGCATGTCGCAGCGGATTACGCGCAGCCAGATGGGATCTACGAACGCCACGTCGAGCGAGGAAGCGATGACTATCCATCGCGAGGAGAACCACGTGGATGCCGCTAGAGGTCGGGCATTTGCGCGACTTGTGGCATCGCTCCAATGGAACTGGAAAATGAACGCGGATTCGAATCCGCACAAGGTAAATCCGATTTACTCATGTTTTAATTTTGTCAATCAAAATGGGACAGATCCGATCCCGAAATTATTTTTATTCCGATGCGTTTTCCGTCGGATCCTAACACAGCGATCCCAACAGGATCATCTCTCTGCATGGGGTGCCATTGTCCATCGTGTCAAATCGGGATCCAAGATTCACTTCTAGGTTATAGGAGAGCTTTTAGAAGGCCTTGGGTACGCAGTTAGCCTTTAGCTCGGCTTACCACCGTGAGACTGATGGACAGTCAGAAAGGACCATTCAGACATTGGAGGTTATGCTCAGGGCTTGTTGCCTAGATTGGGGAGGTTCTTGGGAGCAGCACTTGTCTATAGTGGAGTTTGCATACAACAACGGTTATCATTCTAGTATCGGCATGAGGCCATTCAGACATTGATACGTTTTTATGAAATTTAGGGGAAGAAATTCCACTTTCAGTACTCGAGAAGGCTGGCGGGTGTTAGTTTTAGGTGGCCTACAAGCCAATCTGACTATGTAAATCTCGTTCATTTATTAATATAATCGCATAATATTCAATATCTGTAAATCGCATTAATTATCGTTTCATAACGAAGTCCGTGAATATGTGCTATAGTGATCAGATTACGATGAGATCATACTAATGAGACTGGTCACTTAAACACACATATTCTTAATCGTTCCTAGTCGAAGGATATCCGAGAAGGACATCGGATATCCGGTTAGACTAGTACAGATTACTCCTGCTCATATGATGAGGGTGACTGATCTCATAAGTCACTTGTGTGGAGACACTAAGGTGAATCTATAGGTACTCATTGGAGAATGAGTTCACTGAACTGATCCAACTGAATCACTGGATTGTATTGTACCTCACTGTCAACCAGCTTGATTCTATTATCGCAATTGCGTGGATGGTCCTCGGACTTGAGACACCAAGGACACCTTATCGGTGGACTTTTGTGCTTTAACCTTGGTTTATGAATCTCTAGCCACGGGATTCTAAAACGCTAAGGATTGGGTACAGCGGAATACCGTCGAAGAGAATTGTGTGTCAATAAGGAATTATTCGCTCTCGGTACTTAGAGAGAGAATGCTCTAGGAAGGATGCGCGGAAGTCCCTGGCCAGGGTGGACGATAATATCGGGAAAGGAGTTTTCCGATATTTATCAGCGGCATCCAATCCAAGTGAGTCGATCGGTTAGGGTTTGACAGCACGCCATACCCTGAGTTGACTCGAGAGCATTGTACGAATGAAGGATTATATCCACGCGGTAACTGTCTGCGGAAAGGTTCCAAGAGTGGGTTGCTTAACCTCGATACCTTCCGGGTTCACGCGGTGTTGCTTGGCACCCAACATGATTGGAGGTCCGGTCGAATTCGATGTGTGACATCAATTTGATTGATTAATTAATTAATAAAGGGTTATTAATTAATTAATAAAGCCAGTGAGGAGTCACTGGGCTTGTTGGGCCATTAACTGGACTGGTAATTGGGCCTAGAGGGTCACACGCAAATGATTCTCAAGGCGATGGATATATAAGGGGGTTTTATACAAACCGGGGGTTCTTATGAAAAATCGCGCGATTAGTATAAAACATAGTGAACGGGCTGAGCAGGCCAAACTGCTGCTAACCCTAGCCGCCCCTCCTCTGTAAGGATCGAGACTTTCGGATCCGGTTTTCGGGTCAGACCCTGTTGTTCTAACCCTTGTGGGGGGGCGGAAATTCTGAGTTGAATCGCGTCAGGACCTGGCGACGCGTTTTGAACGGCGTCCACCTTGGCAGACGCATTTTCAGGTGCTGCCACGTGGGTGCCGCGGGGGTTGGCCTTGAGCCGCGTGAGTACGGCCCTGTCAGGTCGTCTGAACGGCGTCTGCGAAGGACGACGCCTTTCAGACTGCGACTCTGGGTGTGTCAGAGTACGGCCCTGACAAGTTGTCTGAATGGCGTCTGTGTAGGACGACGCATTTCAGAATCTTGTCAGAGCAGCCGTCACATCACCTGATTGGCGTCCGTAGATGTCGACGCGTTTTAGCCAGTTTCTGGTTAACCCCGTGAGCCCTCCTTCTTTCCCTCATTTTTCTCCTACTCTCCTTCTCTCCTCCTCCTCCGGCGACCGGCGGCGGCCACCTCCTCCTCCTTTTTTTTTCCTCCCACCATTTCGCCTCTCCCTCTACTCCGTCCTCTACCTAACTCATACCACTACCACCTCCACTTCCACTGCGGCGTTCTACTCTCCAGACGGCGGCCGACGTCACGGTGGAGCAAGGACGACCACGGCGGTACCGGCGGCGGCGTGGGGCGAGAAGGGTGGACGGCGTGAAGCTTGGAGGAGTTCGAGTGTCCGGTAGGGTGACGTTCCCTGTAGCATTATGTTTAAAATCATGTTTTCTTCGATATGCATGTGGTAGATCTTCGGTTTTGCGGGTTAGAATGAGCATGTTTAGGTTTTCTATGGGGGTGTTTGCCTATGAATTACCTTGCTCTCCGTTTCCCCTCCAGTTTAGATGATTTTTGGGGTTATTTGGGGTTGGAAAGGGAGCCCTCGGATTTAGGGCGTTCCTGGTTCCTGGGGCTGAAAGACGTCGTGCATGGACGACGCCTTTTTGAAGGGTGTCGGGCCATCACGACGCCTTTTAGACAGGAATCGACTGACAGACAGATTGCCCGGTTGGGGATTCTGTGGCTAAATGGCGTCATGGGTAAACGATGCATTTTTGAATGGTGTCAGGCGTCCATGACGCGTTTTAACCACAGAAGTTCCCTGAATAAAGTTCTTGGAAATTCCGGATTTTCTTGTTGAATGGCGTCTTGGGATGTCGACGCCTTTTAAAAGGCGACTACTGGTGTCGACGCCTTTTAGGCCAGAATCTGAAGACTGATTTATATAAACCTGTACTTGGAGCTTGAATGGCGTCGACCTTGGTCGACGCGATTCAAGACAGAATCTCACTAATGCATGCCTGTAAAACGTATTCATACTGCTAGTTAGATGGTTGTACATGTTTTAGTGCACCCAAAAGAGATGGATTCCTCAAGATCGGATGATTCTATGTGTGATATGCGATCGCGGGCTTTTCACGTGACCGGATCGCACTGTGTTGGGTTTTCAGTTATTGTGGACCTGGAGTGACATTGTAGCACTTTATCACCCTGTGCTGGTGGGGGCGTGAGCACAGCGCCGGTGGGGGCGTGGGCGGGGTGACGCCTAGTGAGAGAGGGTCACCTGGTGAACCCCGGGGTCAGCTAGTACCGGTGTCGGAGTGGTACATTCGGAGAGTCACTCATGCTGGGGGAAGGGGTAGTCACCTGAGCCAGTTGGGCCGGAGTAGCGAGCGTGCTATCCGAGGGGCTACTCCTTGGTCTCAGCGGGTCGAGGTTTTCCCCACCGTTGTTTGCACGGTCGGCGAGTTCTATCGAGATGACGGTTGTAGACTTTCTAACGGCTGGTTTAAAATGTGCATGATTATTATAATTACGATTGCATGTATTCTCACGTAGAGAATTAGGAATTGTACCGGCCACTACACTTGTTATTCCACCGTTAGTTGTACTTTACACTTGTGGGTGTTTGCGTGGGCAGTGGGGATCGAAGGATCCCTACTGAGTCTTGTTCTTGAGACTCACCCCTGCGGTTTTCAGGTGAGGACTCCCAGCAGACTTAGAGCGGCGTGTGCGGCCGTGTGTTGTGCTTCTTCGGCAGTTGTTCCGGGGTATGCCCCGATGTAGTTGTCATTTATTTCTGGCCTGTATGTTTAATTATTTCCTTTCAGCTGGAGTATGTAATTATTTGCTGTAATCGAGTCGCATTGTAATAATTTTAATTTCTTGTACTTTTATTTCAATTCAATTCGATGCGGATGTTTAGCTTAGTTTATTATTTGTTTCCCAGACTTACTAGATCCTGGTTTGGTCCCAAATTAATGATTCGGTACCCATTTAGTAATCGGATCCCCGATTATAGGGTGGCGGGTCGTTACAGTTGGTATCAGAGCATACGGTCTGGCAAATAAATAAATAACTAGGTTAAATGTTGTAAATTCGGCAAATAAATACATTATCCCGTACAGGCACGTCGGTAGCATAGGTTTTAGGATTCTAATTAGAACTTTTTGATTTTGTAATTGTAGGCGAGTAGATGGCTCCCAGAAGGAGGATGCCAATTATCCGAGAGCAGGGAGATGTCCCTAGTGGGTCCGAGGCCGGGAGGCCAAGTGTTGAGCAGTTCATGGAGGCGATGATGGACACTATGGCTCGTTATCAGACACGAGACCCTAGTGAGAGTTCCAGTGCGCGGGGAGGGTCCACCGCTACACTTGAGCGGTTTCTGAAGCTGAGGCCACCTCACTTCACCGGTCGTCCCGACCCTGACGAGGCCATCCATTGGCTTAGAGAGATAGAGAAGACCTTTGACACCATGGATTGTGCTGCAGTAGAGCGGACCCCGTTAGCTACCTTCATGCTGAAGGATAGCGCCTACGACTGGTGGACCACCTTGAAGAGTTTGTCCTATGGGGACAAGAGTCTTAGGGAGATATCTTGGGAGACCTTTGTCAAGGAGTTTAATGCACAGTATTTCCCTAGACATGTCCAGCGAGCCAAGGAGAGGGAATTCATGGATCTGACGCAGGGGAGCATGACAGTACTTGAATACGAGGCGAAGTTTGTTTCGCTGGGACGGTTCGTGCCTTTCATATCCCAGGATGAGGAACGTCGCGCGGAGAGGTTTGTAGATGGGCTTAGGCTCAGTTTGAGGAACTTCGTGACGTCCCATTGTTGTACAGACTTGGCGTCAGCAGTTAGGCGTGCAGCATTTGTAGAGGCTCAGCAGATCCAGTCGGCCCGGGAGAGAGGGCAGACTGTCCAGGGGCCATCTCGGGGCAGGGGTAAAGCAGCGGCACCGGCTCCTTCAGTAGGATCGGGATCGTCTTCTCTCGGCTCCCGATTCAGGAGGTTCTTCAGGGGTGGTGGCAGTAGTAGCGGCAGCAGCGGTAGCAGCCGGCCCAGACAGGGGCAGCAGAGTCAGACAGTGTCCAGTGCACAGCAGGAGCCAGCTCAGAGGCTTCCGGCAGTCTGTCAGCAATGTGGTGGTACCCATGGTGGGACTCAGTGTCCCACTCTTCCCAGGAGATGTTTCGCTTGCGGCCAGCAGGGCCACTTGGCGAGGCAGTGCCCGCAGGGGTATGGTCAAGGTCATGGTTCAGGCGAGCAGAAGAAGCCGAGGACCCAGGGGAGAGTGTTAGCTATCACCAGGAGGGAGGCTCGCGCGTCCAACTTGGTGGAAGGTACACTTTCTGTCCTTGGGAACTCTGCACACGTATTGATTGATTCAGGAGCTTCGCATTCTTTTATTTCTGAGCAGTTCTTAGATATCCTTTCTGCGCCTATTGTTGAGTTATCTGATGGTTTGATGGTGGAGGTTCCTTCTGGAGACTATATGATATCTTATAACTGCTTGAGGAATGTTCCCTTGACCATTGAGGGTCATGTGCTCCCTGCCCAGTTGGTTGTGCTTGCCATTCGAGACTTTGATGTCATCCTGGGTATGGATTGGTTGGAAGCCTGTTATGCAGAGGTGGACTGCCACAGGAAGAGGGTGCGATTCTCCATTCCGAACATCCCGACCTTCTTCTTCCAAGGTATTAGGCATTCTTCCCGAGGTATTCTTATTTCTGCCTTTAAGGCACGGAGGTTGCTTGATGGTGGCTGTGAGGCTTTCCTTGCCTCTGTTGTTGTCTCCGATGTCCAGAGTAGTCTCAGCCCTGTGGAGGTACCTGCTGTGTGTGAATTCATCGATGTTTTTCCTGAGGAGCTGCCTGGCCTTCCTCCTCAGCGAGAGGTCGAATTCACCATCGAGCTTGCACCAGATACGGCGCCATTGTCTAAGGCCCCGTATCGGATGGCGCCAGCCGAACTCGCTGAGTTGAAGGCACAATTGCAGGAGCTGTTGAATAAGGGTTTCATTCGCCCCAGTACATCCCCATGGGGTGCTCCAGTCCTGTTTGTTAGAAAGAAAGATGGTTCTCTGAGGTTGTGCATTGACTATAGGCAGCTGAACCAGGTAACAATAAAGAATAAATACCCACTTCCAAGGATTGATGATTTGATGGATCAGCTGCAGTCTGCGAAAGTATTTTCCAAGATCGACTTGAGATCCGGGTATTATCAGATGAGGATCCGGGATGTTGATGTTAGCAAATCGGCCTTCAGAACTCGGTACGGACACTATGAGTTTTTGGTTATGCCCTTTGGCCTGACCAATGCTCCGGCGGCTTTTATGGAGCTGATGAACCGAGTCTTCAGGACTTATCTGGATCAGTTTGTGGTTGTGTTTATTGATGATATCCTGATCTATTCTTCTTCTGAGGAAGAGCATGCCACCCATCTTCGGGCAGTATTGCAGGTCCTGAGGGAGCATCGACTCTATGCCAAGTTCAGCAAATGTGAGTTTTGGCTAGACGAGGTGCATTTTCTCGGGCATGTTATTTCTGGCGATGGTATCGCAGTGGATCCAGCCAAGATCGAGGCAGTGATGAGTTGGAGCAGGCCGACTTCAGTAACTGAGATCAGGAGCTTTCTGGGGCTTGCCGGTTATTATAGACGGTTTGATCAGGGATTTTCTTCGATAGCAGCCCCCTTGTCGAGGTTGACTCGAAAGGGAGTTCTCTTTGAGTGGACCGAGGATTGTGAGCAGAGTTTTATTGAGCTAAAAACTCGTCTCACGTCAGCCCCAGTGCTGGTGCTTCCATCTGGGTCAGGTGGATTTGTGGTTTACTCGGATGCGTCCCGTCGAGGATTGGGAGCAGTCCTTATGCAGCATGGCAGGGTAGTTGCTTATGCTTCTCGGCAGCTGAAGAAGCATGAAGAGAACTATCCTACTCATGATTTGGAGCTGGCAGCTGTGGTATTTGCACTCAAGATCTGGAGGCATTATTTATATGGGGAGAAATTCCAGGTTTTCACGGATCATAAGAGTTTGAAATATGTGTTCACTCAGAGGGATCTGAATTTGAGGCAGCGAAGATGGATGGAGTTCATTAAAGATTATGACTTTGACCTTTCTTATCATCCGGGCAAAGCGAACGTGGTGGCAGACGCTTTGAGTCGGAAGACGGTCATGTCATACCTCATGATTCAGGAGTGGAAATTATTCGAGCAAGTGGTGGAATCTTCCTTTAGGGTTCCACGTGAGGATGACAGAGCTGTGCTGGTCAGTTTGACCGTGAGACCAGCGGTGTATCATACAGTTATTGAGGCTCAGAGGGCAGATGCGGAGTTACCCCAGATTCTCCAGAGGTCTGAGGTTGAGTTATGGGATGATGGTACCGTCAGATTCAGAGGCAGACTCTATGTCCCGACTGAGGAAGGTGTGCGCAGATGTGTTCTTGATGAGGCGCACCGATCGAGGTATGCAGTGCATCCCGGGACAACTAAGATGTATCACTGTTTGAGGAGGCACTTCTGGTGGCCCGGTATGAAGAGAGATGTGGCTGAGTATGTGGCCAGATGCTTGACTTGTCAGCAGGTCAAGGCCGAGCATCAGAGACCTGGTGGATTGTTACAGCCTTTGCCAATCCCAGAGTGGAAATGGGAGCATGTGACTATGGACTTCGTGATGGGATTGCCTACATCTCCTAGCAGGAGAGATGCCATCTGGGTCATCGTAGATCGGCTGACCAAGTCGGCACACTTCCTAGCTGTTAGAAAGGACTGGTCGGTCGGCAAGTTGGCAAAGTTGTTTGTAGACCGGATCATCTCTCTGCACGGGGTCCCTTTGTCCATTGTATCAGATCGAGATCCGAGGTTTACTTCCAGATTCTGGAAGAGTTTTCAGCAGGCGTTGGGGACTCAGTTGGCTTTCAGTTCAGCTTACCATCCCGAGACTGACGGGTAGTCGGAAAGAACTATCCAGACATTGGAAGATATGCTCAGAGCTTGTTGTCTAGACTGGGGAGGTTCTTGGGAGCAGCATTTGTCCACTGTGGAATTTGCCTACAACAACAGCTACCATTCTAGCATCGGCATGGCGCCTTATGAGGCTTTGTATGGGCGGCCATGTCGATCACCGGCGTGTTGGTCTGAGATCGGTGAGAGGCAGATTGCAGGGCCCGAGTTGGTGCAGCAGTGTGCTGAGGTCGCCAGGACGGTTCAGCAGAGGTTGACCGCAGCTCAGAGTAGACAGAAGAGTTATGCCGACATCCAACGGAGACCACTTGAGTTTGAGGTTGGGGACCACGTGTTTCTCCGAGTTTCACCCTCCAAGGGTGTGATGAGATTCGGGAAGCGAGGCAAGCTGAGTCCGCGTTATATCGGACCCTTTCCCATTCTTGCTCGAATCGGGGAAACCGCGTATCAGTTGGCCTTGCCACCCAGTCTGGCAGGAGTGCACGATGTGTTCCATGTGTCCTTATTGAGAAAGTATGTTCAGGATCCGTCCCATGTGTTGGACTTTTCAGAGTTGGAGGTCTCTGAGGACCTGTCATTTCCAGAGTACCCGGTTCGTATTGAGGATCGCAGAGAGCAGGTCTTGCGGAACAAGGTCGTACCGCTGGTCAAGGTGATTTGGCAGTATCGCTCCGGAGGTGAGGCAACCTGGGAGCGAGAGGACGAGATGCGGGAGCAGTTCCCTTACCTCTTCTCGTGAGTCTTATTGTAACTTATATCCTTCTTTTGACCTCGTTAATTCTAGCAGTCAATTTCGAGGATGAAATTTCTTTAAGGGGGGGAGAATGTAAGGATCGATACTTTCGGATCCGGTTTTCGGGTCAGACCCTGTTGTTCTAACCCTTGTGGGGGGGCGGAAATTCTGAGTTGAATCGCGTCAGGACCTGGCAACGCGTTTTGAACGGCGTCCACCTTGGCAGACGCATTTTCAGGTGCTGCCACGTGGGTGCCGCGGGGGTTGGCCATGAGCCGCTTGAGTACGGCCCTGTCAGGTCTTCTGAACGGCGTCTGCGAAGGACGACGCCTTTCAAACTGCGACTCTGGGTGTGTCAGAGTACGGCCCTGACAAGTTGTCTGAATGGCGTCTGTGTAGGACGACGCATTTCAGAATCTTGTCAGAGCAGCCGTCACATCACCTGATTGGCGTCCGTAGATGTCGACGCGTTTTAGCCAGTTTCTGGTTAACCCCGTGAGCCCTCCTTCTTTCCCTCATTTTTCTCCTACTCTCCTTCTCTCCTCCTCCTCCGGCGACCGGCGGCGGCCACCTCCTCCTCCTTTTTTTTTCCTCCCACCATTTCGCCTCTCCCTCTACTCCGTCCTCTACCTAACTCATACCACTACCACCTCCACTTCCACTGCGGCGTTCTACTCTCCGGACGGCAGCCGACGTCACGGTGGAGCAAGGACGACCACGGCGGTACCGGCGGCGGCGTGGGGCGAGAAGGGTGGACGGCGTGAAGCTTGGAGGAGTTCGAGTGTCCGGTAGGGTGACGTTCCCTATAGCATTATGTTTAAAATCATGTTTTCTTCGATATGCATGTGGTAGATCTTCGGTTTTGGGGGTTAGAATGAGCATGTTTAGGTTTTCTATAGGGGTGTTTGCCTATGAATTACCTTGCTCTCCGTTTCCCCTCCAGTTTAGATGATTTTTGGGGTTATTTGGGGTTGGAAAGGGAGCCCTCGGGTTTAGGGCGTTCCTGGTTCCTGGGGCTGAAAGACGTCGTGCATGGACGACGCCTTTTTGAAGGGCGTCGGGCCATCACGACGCCTTTTAGACAGGAATCGACTGACAGGCAGATTGTCCGGTTGGGGATTCTGTGGCTAAATGGCGTCATGGGTAAACGACGCATTTTTGAATGGCGTCAGGCGTCCATGACGCGTTTTAACCACAGAAGTTCCCTGAATAAAGTTCTTGGAAATTCCGGATTTTCGTGTTGAATGGCGTCTTGGGATGTCGACGCCTTTTAAAAGGCGACTACTGGTGTCGACGCCTTTTAGGCCAGAATCTGAAGACTGATTTATATAAACCTGTACTTGGAGCTTGAATGGCGTCGACCTTGGTCGACGCGATTCAAGACAGAATCTCACTAATGCATGCCTGTAAAACGTGTTCATACTGCTAGTTAGATGGTTGTACATGTTTTAGTGCACCCGAAAGAGATGGATTCCTCAAGATCGGATGATTCTATGTGTGATATGCGATCGCGGGCTTTTCACGTGACCGGATCGCACTGTGTTGGGTTTTCAGTTATTGTGGACCTGGAGTGACATTGTAGCACTTTATCACCCTGTGCTGGTGGGGGCGTGAGCACAGCGCCGGTGGGGGCGTGGGCGGGGTGACGCCTAGTGAGAGAGGGTCACCTGGTGAACCCCGGGGTCAGCTAGTACCGGTGTCGGAGTGGTACATTCGGAGAGTCACTCATGCTGGGGGAAGGGGTAGTCACCTGAGCCAGTTGGGCCGGAGTAGCGAGCGTGCTATCCGAGGGGCTACTCCTTGGTCTCAGCGGGTCGAGGTTTTCCCCACCGTTGTTTGCACGGTCGGCGAGTTCTATCGAGATGACGGTTGTAGACTTTCTAACGGCTGGTTTAAAATGTGCATGATTATTATAATTACGATTGCATGTATTCTCACGTAGAGAATTAGGAATTGTACCTGCCACTACACTTGTTATTCCACCGTTAGTTGTACTTTACACTTGTGGGTGTGTGCGTGGGCAGTGGGGATCGAAGGATCCCTACTGAGTCTTGTTCTTGAGACTCACCCCTGCGGTTTTCAGGTAAGGACTCCCAGCAGACTTAGAGCGGCGTGTGCGGCCGTGTGTTGTGCTTCTTCGGCAGTTGTTCTGGGGTATGCCCCGATGTAGTTGTCATTTATTTCTGGCCTGTATGTTTAATTATTTCCTTTCAGCTGGAGTATGTAATTATTTGCTGTAATCGAGTCGCATTGTAATAATTTTAATTTCTTGTACTTTTATTTCAATTCAATGCGATGCGGATGTTTAGCTTAGTTTATTATTTGTTTCCCAGACTTACTAGATCCTGGTTTGGTCCCAAATTAATGATTCGGTACCCATTTAGTAATCGGATCCCCGATTATAGGGTGGCGGGTCGTTACATCCTCTGTTTCTCTCTCTCTCTAGCATCCAGACAGATCCAGATCTGCTCTGCCGCTTCTTCGAATCCTGTTCGATCGGAAATCGTCCGCGCATTGCGGCGACCGGCAGAGGTTTCAGGGGCTGCGAAGAACGAGGAACATGAGGATATCCGTCGCGAGGAGGATCGCGTGGACTTCGCTAGAGGCTGAGCGCTTGCGCGGCTTGCGGTGTCGCACCGACGGAACCGAACGGTTGCGGATTCGAATCCGCACACAGTGAGAATCGATTATCCGATAATCGTAGTTTTTAGTTTTTCGAAGCGGGAACAGATCTCCCGTTTTATTTTTATTTTCCGCTACATGGGAGATCCAGAGAAACCCGAGAATCCAACAGTGGTATCAGAGCAAGGTTCCACTGTTTCTCGTCCCATCTGGGTCTCCGATTTAATATTTTCATGAGTTGTTACATGCTTTAAAATTCAATTAATTCCCGGATCTGTGCTCATGCGATGAACACAATTAATTAGATTAATTTCAATCTTGCAAAATCGGATTTTTGGAATTTTTTCGTAGTTCTTCATGTGTTGAAGAACTGTGTTCTTACCGGCGTTATTTTGAGGATCGTAATGGCCATGAATGATGATTTGATCATCCTAGTTGACCCTAGGTTCATGGCTGATCACTATGGGCTCAAGGCCAACGCCAGTGAGGCCCCTGCAAGTGGCCGGAGGGAGCCTCTCCCTCTTTATCCCACGTTTTTCAAAAGAGAAACCAGAAAAATCAGTTTTTTTGGGGGAGATTTAGAGGGCTTGGGAGGTTCCTTCGAAGGCTTCTTCGGCGACCTGCCAGCGCTGGGGTGCCCACCGGTGCCGGGGGCATCGCCGGCCAAGGCCGGCGGCGCTGGGGGGCCGGCCGCCGGTGCCCTGCAAGACCCCAACCGCCACTTGCAACTGGCTAGGGTTTCCTGCAATTGAGGTGTTCGTCGGGTTGAAGAAAGGGGGGTGAACCGGTGTGAGGGGCCCGATCTCGAGCCGGTCGGACAGGCCCGGGCCGGGTCCAGGGCCTGGTCGAACCAGGCCCACACCAGGCGCCCACTGTGGGTGCCTGGTCCGAGCCCTGGCTCGGCCAAGGCCCGAGCCCAGGGCTCAGCCCATGCGGCTGGACCAACCCCACCCCATTTTCCAATTTAATTTCTCTTTGCCCGTTTAAAATGAATTAAAATTTGATTTTAATTTTAATAGATTCAAAAGTGTTTTGTAATTTAAATAATTAACATTTAGTTGTTAGTTGATTAATATTAATTGTTAGTTTAATGGTTAAACTAATAATTAATTTTAATAAAACTAATTTAATAGTTAAATTAGTAATTAATAATTATTAGTCTAACAGTTAGATTACTAATTATTATTTCAACTAATTGTTACTTAATATCTAAGTTAATTGTTTATTTAAGAGTTAAATTAATAATTAACTTAGATAACTAATTTAAGTGTTAGTCTTTAATGATTAATTTTTAGTTATTAATTTAAGGGTTAAATTAATGATTAACATTAATCTTCTAATCTAATTGTTAGATTAGTAATTATTAATTAATTAAAGTTAATTGTTAATTTAAGTGTTAAGTTAATAATTAATTTTAAATTAACTAATCCAATTGTTAGATTATAGTTATTAAATAATTAATGTTAATTAATAATTTAAGTGTTAAATTACTAATTAACATTAATTAACTAAACTAAGAGTTAGATTAGTAGTTAATTAATAATTAGAGTTAATTAATAATTTAAGTGTTATATTGTTAATTAACTTTGATAGACTAGTCTGTAAGTTAGATTATTTATTAATGGTCTAATTGTTAGATTATTAATGGGGTTTTATCTAAGTGTTAGATTATTAGAATTGTTCTAATTGGCATGAAATAATATGGAATTATTAATTTGGAGTGTGTGCACATGCGATGTGTGTTTATTGCTTTTAAATTTTGATTTAATTGCATGCTAAGTTAATAAAAGTGTTTTCGAAATTCAAATACCAATTTTGATTGGATCCCAGCTTTTTGAAAGCCAAAATTATTTATTTTGAAAACTCTTTTATTTTAGCCATGTGATGCGCTGAATCTTGTGTGGATGTTTAAAACACACTGTGGTCATGGATATGCACTTATTTAATTGTTCATGTGATGAATGATGTGTTTGTGTGGATCGTGGATGAATGATGGATATTTATTAATTGTTAATAAATAGAGATATGTGTATCTCTCCCTCTTTCATTCTCTGATGTATTTCTACCTCCCTCTCTCTTGTACTCACCATAAGGCTCTCTTCTAATTACATGTAATTCTAGAATTAGTGTAATCTGATCGAAGAAACCGAGGAAGGAGCGAGGACGATCCACAACTGCAGCCAGGAAGGCGAAAAGATAGAGAACTTTTGCCTATGTGTTTGCAGGTTATCTAATATAATTGTTGTGTTAGTTTGTGTGTACGTTTGACTGTTGGCTCCAGTCAAACCCACTGTGCTATCCATGACCACACTAGACATGTATGTGATGCAATGTTTTCTTTTGATTATGAATCAAAGCAGGTATAGTATTTACTAAATATATACGATATATTTTTATGCTATGACCTAGTAGAGACCAAGATAAAAGTTATCTAAATACCCTCAGATAAACTCTAAGCCGTAACGCGAGTAGTTAAGAACTTACAGCGTGGTCCACCATCGTTATAGTCATAGGATTCGGATCACTTTAGACAGGTTTGTTGTGCTATCCACAAGGCCTGTTTAATTGGGAGGAGAAACTGTGGCTATGGCATTAGATGCCTATATGATCGGGGTAGAGGAACCATGTAGCTTTGTTGTGCTATCCACAAGGGCTACATGCAAATCTATGCTCGTCGCGTAACGATGGTTAGTTTAGACCAGAATTAGTGGTTTGTTGTGCTATCCACAAGGCCATTCAAATATCTGGGGACCGAAGCCATGATCAGATATTGCAAGGAGTTGCAAGTCCCATGAGTTGGGTGCTCTTTGATTGTATTACACTTTGTTGTGCTATCCACAAGACTGTAGTGCAAGTCATTGAGATTATGGTCCCCACTAGGAGACTGTCGGCGTCTCTCGTTCTGTATAACTGAGGGTTATATAGTCCGTCGAAAATTAGTGGGAGTTAAACTTGAACAAAAGACCATGTCTTGTTTTAAATTTTTAATAATTGAACATCTGCTAAATAGATTTTACTTATCTCCTGTAGGGAATTATGTCGTCGAATAAACCACTCTGCGGCATACTTGAAGCCCTTTTGACTTACCTGGTCTACTCGGATTGGTTCAGATACTTGAAGAATGTCTTCAGATCTGAGCACATTGACTTTGTCCCTAGAGCTGATCCTCCTGCTGAATCGACATTGGATGCCCCTGAAGCAGAGATGACAGCTAACGATAAAAGATCGAAAGACAAAGGCAAAAGAGTAGTGAAGGGTGACTGCTTCTACTATAAGCAGTATGGTCACTGGAAGAGGAACTGCAAGGAGTTCCTTCATGATAAAGCTCATAGGAAGGTGAAGTTTTCTGAAGCTTTAGATCCCTATATGATAGATATCAACTTATCAGTTAGAGACTCTACATCTTGGGTATTGGATACCGGATGTGCTTCTCATATCTGTCATGATGCGCAGATACTGACAAGTAAGCGCAAGCTGAGACAAGGTGAGGTGGATTTGAGGCTAGGAAACGGTGCAAAAGTTGCGGCGGTTGCTGTTGGGACAGCAAACCTCAGGCTTCCATCATGAGACGCCTTACTATTAGAAGATTGTTATTACGTTCCTAGCATAATAAAGAACATCATATCAATATCTTGTTTGTACAAGATAGGATATAGATTGACTGTTGAGAATAGAAGTTGTTAGATTTATTATGGTAATAAATTAATAGCTTCGGCATCTTTGGTCAACGGTTTATATCTCTTAGATGTTTCTTATTACAATCTTCAAATTAATAATGCTCTTAAGAAGAGCAAGAATTGTGTGAACCAAGCCTACATGTGGCATTGTAGACTTGGGCACATTAGCGAAAGCAGGTTGCAAAAGTTGCACAAGTTTGGTTACTTAATTGTATTCGATTACGAATCGTTTGCAACATGTGAATCCTGCCTTATGGGAAAGATGGCAAAATCTCCATTTACAGGACATGGAGAACGTGCCAAGGATATTCTGGAACTAATACATTCAGATGTATGTGGTCCTATGTCCACCAAAGCCAAAGGTGGCTACTCATACTTCATCACGTTCACCGATGACTTCTCAAGATTCGGCTATGTGTACTTAATGAAGTACAAGTCTGAAACATTTGAGAAGTTCAAGGAATTCAAGAATGAGGTAGAGAAGCAGTTAGGAAAGAGTATTAAAGCTCTTCGATCAGATCGAGGAGGAGAATACTTAAGTACTAATTTCACGCAATTCTTAAAGGATAATGGTATCCTTTCTCAGCCAACCCCTCCATATACACCACAGATGAATGGTGTATCAAAAAGGAGGAATCACACTTTATTGGACATGGTGCGATCCATGATGAGCTTTTCGGGATTACCAGTGTCCCTTTGGAGGTATACTCTAGAGTCAGCAGTATACCTACCAAACAGAGTACCCAGCAAGTCTGTGGCCTCTACTCCATATGAGGTATGGAAAGGCAGGAAACCAGAATTTAAACATGTTAAAGTCTGGGGTTGTCCTGCTCATATAAAGAGGCATGATCTAGACAAGTTGGAATAACGAACTGATAAATGCAGGTTTGTGGGATATCCAAAGGAAACCTTTGGATACTATTTTTACCATCTTGGTGAACAAAAAGTGTTTGTCGCTAGGAAAGCTATCTTATTGGACGATGAATACCTTCTCCAGGAGGACAGTAGGAGTAAAATAGTACTGGAAGAGGTTCCAGATCCCCAAACAACTGTATTATCATCAGATGATATATCAGTTCCTGAATCTATTCAGGTATACACACATGATCCTCGTAGATCTGGTAGAGTACCTAGACTGCCAAAACGATATGTGGGACATATCGCTGAAGGTGAGTCTAAGGTAGAATATAATGAGATGATGATCCTAAAACCTACCAGGAGGCCATAGAAGGTCCAGAAGCCGGGAAATGGCAAGAAGCCATGAACTCATAAATCCAGTCCATGTACACCAACCAAGTTTGGAACTTAGAGGACTTGTCAATGTACACCACCAACCATGGCAAAGGGATATCGTCAAAGGCAAGGAATTGACTATGACGAGACTTTCTCACCAGTTGTCATGGTAAAGTCGATCAGAGTTCTACTCGCCATTACTGCACATTTTGATTATGAAATCTAGCAGATGGATGTGAAGACTGCCTTCCTCAATGGTAACCTTGAGGAAGAGGTGTATATGATACAACCAGAAGGCTTCACATCTAAGGAATCTCCAGATAAAGTGTGCAAGCTTCAGAGATCAATTTATGGACTGAAGCAGGCTTCCTGGAGCTGGAACATAAGATTTGACGAGGCTGTCAAGTCTTATGACTTCATTAAGAATGAAGATGATCCTTGTGTGTATAAGAAGACTAGTGGGAGTGCAGTCACTTTTCTAGTTCTTTACGTAGATGACATACTACGCATTGGGAATGATGTAGCTATGATGTCATCAGTAAAGATCTGACTGTCGAAAAACTTCTCTATGAAGGAATTGGGAGAAGCATCCTACGTATTGGGAATACGGATCTATAGAGATAGATTAAAGAGGATGCTTGGAATGACCTAATCCTTGTACATAGATACCATAGTCAAAAGGTTTGGCATGGAAAATTTCAAGAGATGTCTCATACCGATGAGACATGGAATTAATCTCTCAAAGGAGCAGTCTCCTAAGACTCCTAATGAGAGGGCATTCATGGATAGAATGCCCTATGCCTCTGCCATAGGATCTATCATGTATGCCATGCTATGTACACGGCCTGATGTTGCATTTGCTCTAAGTGTTACGAGCAGATTTCAAGCTGATCCAGGTGAAAAGCATGGGAAGGCATTGAAATGTATCCTTAAGCACTTGAGAAGAACTAAGGATATGTTTCTTATCTATGTAGGAGGTGACTTGAAACTGCGAGGCTTTACTGACTCAAGTTTCCAGTCAGATCCAGATGATAGAAAGTCTACATCTGTATTCGTGTTTATTTTGAATGGAGGCGCAGTGTGCTGGAAGAGTTCCAAGCAAGTGACCATTGCAGATTCGACGACTGAAGCTGAGTACATTGCTGCAGCTGAAGCCGCCAAGGAAGCAGTGTGGTTGAAGAAATTCATCACCGACCTCGGCGTAGTTCCCAGCTCTTAGCCTGTTCTACTGTTGTGCGACAACAATGAAGCGATTGCGCAAGGAAAGAGCCACGGTCTCATCAAAAATCGAAGCATATTCTGAGGCGCTTTCATCTTATCAGAGAGATCATATCCAGAGAAGATGTAGTAGTGGAAAGAGTTCCATCCGTCGACAATGTAGTAGATCCACTGACAAAGCCATTGGCTCAAATTGTGTTTGAACGTCACCTAGAGTCTATAGGCTTATTGTATAAGGGTGATTGGCTTTAGTCCAAGTGGGAGATTGTTAGTTTTAGATGGCCTACAAGCCAATCTGACTATGTAAATCTCGTTCATTTATTAATATAATGTCATAATATTCATTATGTGTAAATCACATTAATTATCGTTTCATAATGAAGTCCGTGAATATGTGTTATAGTGATTAGATTATGATGAGATCATACTAATGAGACTGGTCACTTAAACACACATATTATTAATCGTTCATAGTCGGAGGATATCCGAGAAGGACATCGGATATCCAGTTAGACTAGTACAGATTACTCATGCTCATATGATGAGGGTGACTGATCTCATAAGTCACTTGTGTGGAGACACTAAGGCGAATCTGTAGGTGCTCATTGGAGAATGAGTTCACTGAACTGATCCGACTGAAACGCTGGATGGTATGGTACCTCACTGTCAACCAGCTTGATTTTATTATCGCAGTTGCGTAGATGGTCCTCGGACTTGAGACACCAAGGACACCTTATCGGTGGACTTCTGTGCTTTGACCTTGGTTTACGAATCTCTAGCTACGAGATTCTAAAATGCCAAGGATTGGGTACAGCGGAATATCGTCGAAGGTAATTGTGTGTCAATAAGGAATCATTCGCTCTCGGTACTTAGAGAGAGAATGCTCTAGGAAGGATGCGTGGAAGTCCCTGGCCAGGGCGGACGATAATATCGGGAAAGGAGTTTTCCGATATTTATCAGCGGCATCTAATCCAAGTGAGTCAACCGGTTAGGGTTTGACAGTACGCCATACCCTGAGTTGACTCGAGAGCATTGTACGAATGAAGGATTATATCCATGCAGTAACTGTCGGCGGAAAGGTTCCAAGAGTGGGTTGCTTAACCTCGATACCTTCCGAGTTCACGCGGTGTTGCTTAGCACCTAACGTGATCGGAGGCCCGGTCAAATTCGATGTGTGACATCAATTCGATTGATTAATTAATTCGATGTGCGAACGCTAAATGGCATCTTGCGACAGTGATGCCATTCTAAATGGCGGCTGCCTCCTAAGACGCGATTTAGCCCAGTTCATCCCAAGCCCTAATTATATTTTTGTCGTGAATAGGCGACTTGGGACAGCGACGCCTTTTAAAAGGTGACTACCTTGCACAACGCGATTTAGGCCATCTTTTGAGGCTAGGTTTTACATGAACTTGTTTAGGAGTCTTGAATGACGTTGGTCACGGGCGACGCGATTCAAGACAGAACCTCATTAATCCATGTAATTAACACATGTTTACATTGTTAGACAGTTTGGTTAAAATGCATGTTTAAAACCATACTTCGAAGTCGAGGATTTCTACGTGATCGGATCGCACTGTGACGTGTTTTGTGCGATCGTTGACCTAGAGTGACAGTTGTTAGCACTTAGCCACCCTGTGTCGGTGTGGGAGTGACACGGCGCCGATGTGGGAGCGGTGGGGTGACGCCTAGAGAGAGGCTCACCTGGTGTACCCCGGGGTATAGCTAGTACTGGTGTGGGAGTAGTACATTCGGAGTGTCACTCGTGCTAGGGAAAGCAGAACCACCTAGAGTCGGTCTGGCCGGAGTAGCCAGCGCGCTATCCGAGGGGTTGTTGTTTGGTCTCAGTGGGTCGGTGTTTTCCGTGTTCGGCTGCGTGATTTGCTTGTTTAGCCGAGACACTGGTTGTGGACTCCGTGGTGGAGTGGTTTCAGAGTTGTGTTTACTGCTTTATTTATTTAAATTGCCTATATTTGTATTGTTGCACTTGTGGGTGCGTAAGTGGGTGGTGGGGATCGAAGATCCCTATTGAGTCTATTTCGTGAGACTCACCCCCTGCGGTTTTCAGGTGAGGGTTCTAGACAGGCGTAGTTTGGAGGGTTTTGTCTCAGGTTGCGTTCCAGCAGCCATCGTTCTAGAGTATGCCCCGATGTAGTTGTTATTTTCCTTTCTGGCCTGTACGCTTAATTACTTCCTTTCAGTTAGATTATGTAATTATTTGCTGAGTCAAGTTGAATTGTAATAATTTTTAATTCCTGCACTTTCTTTCCAATTCAATGTGATGTGGATATTTAGCTGAGTTTATCATTTATTTCCCAAACTTATCGAGATCATGGTTTGACTCCAAATTTTAATGATTCGGTACCCATTTGGTAATCGGATCCCCGATTATAGGGTGGCGGGTTGTTACAATTCCCATAAGGGAACGGGTGGAGTTGTCATAAGCAGTGACAGAGATGGGAGAAGGTAACCATTTCTCTTTAGGTACACCACATAATTTCAGTGTTTTTGGAGGCAACACAATGATGGAAGCTCCTGTGTCCACCAAACATGCATCCACAGCTTTTCTGCAGATGTTAACAATTATGCTTAAAGCCATACCCCTTGCTGCTGGAGGTGCCAATTCAGAAGAGTGGAAGGATATAGAGGGTTGATCCCCCTAAGGAACCAACAAAGTGTTGGGATTCGGGCGGGACGCGAAGAACGCAGCGGAAACGACGAACAAAATTAAATCCCGCCTGATGCCCGCTAATCCGATTCGGAAGGAAAAACTAAAACCGAAAACTACGAGAAGTAATCCGATTACCGTGTGCGGATTCGAATCCGCTTCCGTCTCGGTTCCGTCGAGGCGATCCTCCGCGGTGGTTCGTCCTCGATCCCTCGTCCGTATCAGCTCGCTCGCTGAAGATCCGTCGCCGCAATGATTACTGAAATCTCGCCGACGGGAATTCCCGACTTTCGGAAATCACACGCGGCGGAGACGGAAACTGTTCTGGTGCCTCGAACGGGGCGCCCAGAGGAGGAGAGAGAAAGGAGGGATGACGGCCAGCAAGGGGAAATCCTGGACCTTGGCCCAGGGTTTCTCAACAACGCGTATATATATTAAGTCGGCGCGACTTTTCACAAAAGTCCCCGAGTTAATATAAATCCTACTTCTGTACCACCGACTGAGAATCTTATTGCGTGTGACCCTCTAGGCCCATTTACCAGTTCGGTTTTCAGCCCGTTAAGTCCAATAACTAGTTATTGACTTATCGTAATGAATTAATATCTAGATATTAATTAATTACTTAACTGAATTAACATCGCATGTAAATTCGGTCGGACTTCCCATCAAGTTGGATGCCAAGCAACACCGTATGATCCCGGAAGGTAATGGGGTTCAGCAACCCACTCATGGAACCTGTCCGTCCACAGTTACCACGTGGGTATAATCCTTCGTTCGTACAAAGCTCTCGAGTTAACCCAGGGTATGGTCAACTGTCATACCCTAGATGGTCAACTCACTTGAATCAAACTCTGCTGTACAATATCGGAAAACCACTTTTCTGATATTGTTTCTGCTCTGGCCAGAGACTCCTGCGGATCTATTCTAGGGCATTCTCTCTCCAGTTACCTGAGAGCGAACGATCCTTTATTGAACACACAATCACCTTCGAAGGTCTTCCGTTGGACCCATCCTTGACTATTTGAGGTCCCGTGGATAGGGATTCGTAAGTCTAGGTCAAAGTCCAGAAGTCCACCGACAAGGTGTCTTTGGTGTCTCAAGTCCAAGGATCAATCACGCCACTGTGACGATGAATCAAGCCGATTGACGGTCAGGTAAATTACCATTCGGCGATTCATGTCGGATTAGTTCTGTGAACTCATTCTCCAATGAGCACCTATAAGTTTACCATTGTGTCTCCACACTAGTAACTAACGAGATCAGTCACCCTCATCATATGAGCTGGAATAACCTGTACTAGTCTAACTGGATGTTTGATGTCCTTCTCAAACATCCTACGACTAGGAACAATTGAGAATATGTGTTTATAAGTCATCAGTCTCATTATTATGATCTCATCATGATCTGATGACTATTGCACATATTCATGGACTTCATTATGCGCAAATATAAATATGCCAATCAACATAATGAATTTAGTGTCATTTATTAGTGAACCAGATTGAAATAGGTGCCTTATGATTGGCTTAAAGGACACCTATATCCATCAATCTCCCACTTAGACTCAAGCCAATCACCTTCGCATTTGATCTCCATCAAATCTAGGTGATGCTCACAAAAATTCTGTGACTAAGACTTGGTCTGGGATCTGCTAAATTATCTATAGATGGAATAATTTCCATTACGTTATTTCCTCTTAATCCTTTGTCTCTGAACCTATGAAAGAGCCTTAAAATATTCTATAACTTCTGAAGAGATCATGGCTCGATCACACAATTCATTGCTCCCACTGTTGTCCTACAACGATAGGATGGTATCAGAGACCTCTTAGAACAACATCTAGTTCAAGGATGAACCTTTTCATCCATACTGTTCTAATAACAGTACCACTTATTTATGTCGTCACCTTAATATCGAGTTATGGATTGGAACCATTCCAATCCATTTCTTTTTACTAGAAGGTTGAATCTATTATTTGACTTGAAATTTGAGTCAGTGTGACCTCATTGTTTCAAGTCATCCTCTCCATATACGTGAATGCATCCTTAGCACTTCTCAAGCGCTTAATGATGCATTTTACTCATGTATCCTTTAAGGAACCTTTTCCTTAAAGGAATAAATTCTATATCTCAACAATTGAGATTTATTATGAAATTTATGTCAAACATCTTGACATACAGGTCAATATAATATCCCCACCGATCTATCTTAATAGATTCGTATTTCCAATACGTGGGATATTATAACTAAATCCATTATGGAAGAAACCATGGTTAACAATGCTTTCACTAATAGTAACATCCCTAAATCATTCTTAATGATTTTGAAGTTATTATCATAAAGCATTATTAAAGCGACCGTACTCCCACTGTCCTTTTGAGCTCCTCTCATCATAATCTATTTTGAGCTCTTCTCATCTTGCTAAATTAGATATGTCAAACATATCCTTCCAGTCATGGAGAGAATCTCAAAAAATCTATGAAGTTCTCTGATATGTGTCATGAGTGGTTCCAAAAAACTAAAGCTTATCCGATAATCTTATGTTAGCTTGTGAATGTAGAACATCTTCTAATTTTATCAGCTCCCACTGTCTTCTTTGAGGACATATTTCTCTTTATATAAGACAGCTTTCAAGACGACAATTATTTCATTATCGTCTAGCCAATAACTGTAATGTCCAAATTTTATAGACATTCACAAATTCACATCACGATTGTACCTGAATTTTAAATCAAGTTTGTTCATAATTCACATTTCATATGAATTATTTGATTTTCATATCTTATATGGATACACACTGACTGATTTGGAACCATCTATAAAGTATGGACATCTAATGTTCATACTCATGTTCAAAAGGATATAAGAATCAGGCAAATCTTATTATGCATTGCACTATATCTTAATAAGGTGTAATCCCTCATTCTATCATATTACTATGATGTACAATGAAGATCAATCGAGTGAGGATACAATTATTCTCTTAATGATTTATATGAATCATATACCTAAGTATTAATTTCTTTGATCAAATCAATAATTCTAATACTTCATATTGATCTTATACCTTAATCTTTTAGATGCATTCGTCTTGTACTTCAGTAAGTACATACAGTCGAATCATTCCAAGAGTAAACTATAAGGTAAGTCAATAGTAATGATTATCTTTGGCCTTTGAGCTGTTTACATCAATATGCATCAGCATCAAAAAAATTTCTTATTGTACAACTCTGTGTACAATACTATAGATAATTAAGATTCATACAGTTCATTTCTATAAGAGACTTGTGAATGTTCATCATATGAAATGTCACATTAAGAATCTATAGTACATTGACTGATTCGAACAACTATTATTCTTTCTCAATCAATGTTATTCTTGATATGCAACTACATAACAGTTATTCAGTTTCATGTTTGACTCTTATAGATATACAAAGATTTATTGTCTAACAGTAACCTATGAATATCATGAAAAATAGTTGAGTCTAACTCAACACTTGCATTTTCTCGATTTCCTTTTACTTGTCTAAGTCTGCACAGTATCGCAGCTCTGAGAATCATTTTCAATATCTCATATTGGATATGCTAATTCTCCAATAGACATGCAAAAGTTGATAACAAGAATATATGAAACTTCTTTCAAGTTCCATATTCGATTTGCCTTTACCAGTATCCTTATATTGGTTGCAGTGGGAGAACTGCTACTTCTCTATCTCAGCTGACTTTCCTTTATCCTTTTTCAGGTGTGGATTCGATCGTTTAAAATCTTATCACTTGTCTTTCTTAAAGACATATCATGAATATCTCTTCATCTTGGTCTATCCAAATAAGAGATTTCATGACAATCATTGCCTTTCAATAAGGCATACCATGAGTACCTCTTCACCTTCGTCTATCCAAGTAAGAGGATTCATGATATCTGATTAGGATAGTGATTTTCACTTGGCTCTGAAGACATTCTTCAGAGTTTTCTAGTCAGTCTGAATATGAGAAGTATTGGCATCCTATATGCCAACTTCTCGAATAGATGACATTCTAGTGAATCGAAGGAAATAACATGATTTAAGCAGATAGTTCTCATAATTCAATTATGGTCTTTTATCTTGAATTATTTCCCACTATTTTTCGACGGACTGTATAACCTTCAGGTATACAGAACGGAAGACTCCGACGGTCTTCTAGTGAGGATCAGAATCTCCAAGAATCACAGTATGACATCGGGTAAACACATAGTATCATACCATTATCTTAGAGCGACCATCTCATGGTAATTGCAACTGCTTGCAATATCCGATCTTATTTCGGCTCCCAGGTCTTTAATGGTCCCGGGTAAATACAGTAGACCATTATACCTGGTCTAAGCTTTACCATCAATACGTGACAAAGTAGAGTAAGAATGCAGCTCCCGGGTAAACGCGAGGATAGCTACACCGTTCCTCTATTCCAATCTCAAGGCATCATAATGCCATAGTTAATAGTCCTTTCATCAGATGGTGGCAAATCTCGGGTAAACACATAGAAACTGTCATCACTGAATCAAGTTCTAAGAACTATATTGATGGAGAGCCACGCGGTACATTCTCAATGACTCGCGCTCCGGCTTAGAATTTATGTTGAAGGTTTTGTTTATGTTAAGTTGGTCTCATCCTAGGTGATAGGTTCTAAATATATCGTATATATTTAACTATACCTAGATTTTAGTAATCGATTCATAATCCAAAACTAAAAAGAATGCATCAACCATACATGTTCATTATGTGGTCATGGACAGCACGGTGATTAACTGGAGCCAAACAATTAATCACCAAAACTATATAACATTTACATAATTTAAACATGCAAACACATAGCCACTGGTAATCTCATCTCCTGTCGCCTTCCTGGTTGCATTTGTGGATCATCTTCGCCTCTCCTCGGCCGGCTCGATCAATTACAAATATAAAACATAATTTGAAACATTTTCAAATACAGATTAATTGCAAGAGAGAGCCTTTTGGCCGAGTATAATAACAGAGGGAGATAGAATTACAATGGAATAAGAAAGAGAGGGAGACACGCATGCCTCATTAATTAACACTTAATTAATGTACATCACATCCCATAACAATCCACATAATCACACATCATCACATGATATGAAATTTAACTAAGTGCATGTCCATGACCACCACAAATTTTAACCATCCACACATGATAAGCACATCACATGAAGGCTAAAATTTTGAAATTATAATAATTTTGGCTTTCTTAAAACCTGGGTACCAATCAAAATTGGATAATTTGAATTTTCGAAAATTTTATTTTCTAACATGCAATAAATCTAATTTAAAGCATCAAACACATCAACATGTGCAAACAAAGTTAAAATTAAAATTCTAAAATATTCCATGCATAATTTAGAACAATTTTAAATTAATTAATCTAACACTTAGATTAATATTAAATCACATTAATAACAATTATTAATGCGAAACAATCTAACATTTAGATAGAATTAAAAATTCCTAAATAACACTTATAAAAAAATTTATAATTCCAATTATTAAACGCTTAACCACTCCTTGTTAATAAACCCCTTCATATTCTCAATAACAATTATTAAGAAACAATAATTAGAACATTTCTAATTAAAATAGTCTAACATCTTAGACTTAATTTAATCCTTTATTAATATTTATAAAAGATTAAATTCCAAGTAGATTAGATCATTAAAAACAATAATTAAGAGATACTTGAGTAAACTAATTAATGATCTTAATAACTATTATTAAGACTTAATTAATCCTTAATAACTTTTATTAAGGTTTATTACTCAAGAAAAATCAACTTAATTATAACTATTATAATTAGTTAATTAATCACTTAACAACTATTATTAAGTGCCTCTTAATTTTTAAAATAATTTCCTAATAACAATTGCTAAGAAATTAAAATAATCTAATCACTTAAATAATTAACATCATTTGTTGATTAATTTTGAAGTCACAACTTAATTAAATTAACAACACTTGTTAATTACAATTTAAGATCAAAATCTTAAATATTAACCCCTTTAATTACTTTAATTAAAGGTAAATCAACAAATTATGTTAATTTTGTTTAAGATCGCATCTTAAAATTAAACTTCTTGATCATTTAATAAAAAGATATTAACAACATTTGTTAATAACTAAATTAAGATCTCATCTTAATTAACTCCCCCTTTTAATCACCTAATTAAAAGTTATTTATAATTAAGATCATATCTTAATTATAACTCCTTTAATTACTTAGTTAAAATCAATTAATAAATAAGATCCTATCTTACTTAGTTAAAAGTAATTAACTATTAAGATCATATCTTAATAAACCCCACAATAAGATCATATCTTAAATGATTAACCTCTGATTAACTGAAAAAAAAAATTAATTTAAGTTTAAAACAATTTTTAAACATTATTTAGTTTAATTTTTCAGTTAATAGAAGTGGGGTTTTAATTAATAAAGGGATTTTGGGGTTAATGGGTTTTAAGGGGGGGGCTAAATGGGCCGGATAGAAGGGTTTAGGGCCCAACTAGTCTTCAGGCCTGGCCTGGGATGCCTGGTCCGAGCTAGGGAGACCCCTGGTTCGGCCTGGCTCGAGTCAGGCGCCAGCTGGCCCAGCCAGGTCTGGCGCCTGGCGCACCCGGCCCGGGCTCAGCCAGCCCCCCGGCTGGACCGGCTCGGGACCGCCGGTCCAGGCCCCCAGGGCCAAGTTCGGCCGGCCCGTTAGGGTTCCCCCCCCCCCCCCCCCTTTTTTTCCTGCTATCATGTTGCAGGGTTTTATCCTGCTTGGGGCGGCGGCAGGGGCGGCCGGAAGTCGCCGCGGGGGGGGGGGGGGGGGGGGGGCGGGGTTGCCCCCTTCACCCCCAGCACCGGTGGTGGCCGGCCGGCGAGCCCTAAGCTACTGGTGCCCCATCAAACATCCGGTTAGCAAGGGTTTTTAAAAAGAAAATTTTCCCCTTTTGTTCTTCCAACATTTGGAAAATCTAAAAGAGAAAGATGCTCCACCGACTACCGGTCACAATAGGAAATTCGCGGGCTCATGGAGGGATAGCTGGTCATACTAGCATGATAATTTCGTAGCCTTCCATCACCATGGAAGCATCTGAGCCCATGAAGGTCGGTTCTTCATCTCCATGAAGAACAATCCGAAAAACCCCTAAAAAATAAGATTTCTCCTCACAAAATAAAACTATTCATCCTATGAACGATTTTAAATTTGGAGAATGAAATATTATGCATGGAATTAAATCTAGAATATTAATTTCGCCATTCCGAAGTGGATTAGAGCGGAACCTGGCTCTAGAATACTGTTGGGATCCGGGCGGGACGCGAAGAACGCAGCGGAAACGATGAACAAAATTAAATCCCGCCCGATGCCCGCTGATCTGATTCGGAACGAAAAACTAAAACCAAAAACTACGAGAAGTAATCCGATTACCGTGCGCAGATTCGAATCCGCTTCCGTCTCGGTTCCTTCGAGACGATGCCGCGAGCCGCACAAGCGTCCGGCCTCCAGCGGTATCCACGTGATCCTCCGCGGTGGTTCGTCCTCGATCCCTCGTCCGTATCAGCTCACTCGCTGAAGATCCGTCGCCGCAACAATTGCTGAAATCCCGTCGACAGGAATTCCCGACTTTCGGGAATCACACGCGGCGGAGACGGAAACTGTTCTGGCGCCACGAACGGGGCGCCCAGAGGAGGAGAGAGAAAGGAGGGATGACGGCCAGCAAGGGGAAATCCTAGAGCTTGGCCCAGGGTTTCTCAACAGCGCGTATATATATTAAGTCGGTGCGACTTTTCACAAAAGTCGCCGAGTTAATATAAATCCCACTTATGTACCACTGACTGAGAATCTTATTGCGTGTAACCCTCTAGGCCCATTTACTAGTCCGGTTTTCAGCCCGTTAAGTCCAATAACTCGTTATTGACTTATTGTAATTAATTAATATCTAGATATTAACTAATTACTTAACCGAATTAACATCGCATGTAAATTCGGTCGGACTTCCGATCAAGTTGGGTGCCAAGTAACACTGCATGATCCCGAAAGGTAATGGGGTTCAGCAACCAACTCATGGATCCTGTCCGTCCATAGTTACCACGTGGCTATAATCCTTCGTTCGTACAATGCTCTCAAGTTAACCTAGGGTATGGTCAACTGTCAAACCCTAGATGGTTAACTCACTTGAATCAGACTCTGCTGTACAATATCCGAAAACCACTTTTCTGATATTGTTTCTGCTCTGGCCAGAGACTCCTGCGGATCTATTCTAGAGCATTCTCTCTCCAGTTACCTGAGAGCGAACGATCCTTTATTGAACACACAATCACCTTCGAAGGTCTTATGTTGGACCCGATCCTTGACTATTTGATCCCGTGGATAGGGATTCGTAGGTCAAGGTCAAAGTCCAGAAGTCCACCGATAAGGTGTCATTGATGTCTTAAGTCCAAGGATCAACCACGCCACTGTGACGATGAATCAAGCCGATTGACGGTCAGGTAAATTACCATTCGGCGATTCATGTCGGATTAGTTCAGTGAACTCATTCTCTAATGAGCACCTACAGGTTTACCATTGTGTCTCCACACTAGTAACTAACGAGATCAGTCACCCTCATCATATGAGCTGGATTAACCTGTACTAGTCTAACCGGATGTTTGATGTCCTTCTCAAACATCCTACGACTAGGAACAATTGAGAATATGTTTTTATAAGTCATCAGTCTCATTATTATGATCGCATCATAATCTGATGACTATTGAACATATTCATGGACTTCATTATGCGCAAATATAAATATGCCAATCAGCATAATGAATTTAGTGCCATTTATTAGTGAACCAGATTGAAATAGGTGCCTTATGATTGTCTTAGAGGACACTTATATCCATCACAAAGTAGTGATCTTTTCTACCGGTACGTCTTCATTGACCATCACTTTTTGTATATATTCCATCAGTGCTTCTTGATAGGACCTAAATCTTTTAGTCAGTTCCAATATAGAAATGTGTATCGGTGTTCTGTCAAGATGCTACAATAAATCATATTGAGTATCTGGTGCACTTTCTGCATTTTGTACTTCATCAGTTGCTCGTGATGGACCTTCTTGGACGGCAAAAAGCTGTAGGTGCTCAAATTATGTGTGTGATGTTCATGAATTTCATGTTGTTTGTATGATGAATAAAACTATTGGAAACTAAAGAAAACGTGATCGCCAGAAACTGTAAAGTTTCAAAAGAAAAATTGATCGCTTATCTTTTCAAATTCGGGAGATTGAGTCCTTGATTCCTTCTCTTCGACCGGCCAAAGAAAGAGAGCCCTTTTTGTAATGTGTTCTTGCTTTTGATTTCTTGATGGTTATTCCTTTGGATCTTATTCTTTCTTATTCTTTGTACCTTACAAAAAAAAAGATTAAATAACAAAGATTCTAATTAGAACTAAAGTAGAGTAGTATTTATTATAATAAGAAATTTAAACGTGCAACTAAACTAATTTACTCACTTGATTGTTTGTTCTTTAAAGCTCTAATATGCATATAGGTGTGAAAAATATGATGTGTATGTGTGAACATGAAGTGATGATGATGATGAACTATGAAAAGCAATGAATAGACTATATGAAATTAATGAAAAGCTAGAAAGAAATTAGGGAAAGAAGATGGGTGGTTGGCTCCTCCATAACCTTCGCCTTCAAGAGGTTCAAAAGATGAAAAGGATGAGGAAGAAGAAGCCTTGGATGAAGCTTCCTTTGCTGTCTACGTTTTTCTCCTCTAGAGCTTTCAAACACCTTGCCTTGAGCTTCAAAATCACCAGTGGCTAACCTTTTTCAAAGGTCCAAAGGGTATTGTATTTATAAAAATAGGTTTAAGGGTGTTTTGGGCTTCAATAGGACTCTCTCCCGCAGTCGGACTTACTTTGGATGAGCATGGAGGAGTTAGAAACCTTCCCAACTTCGGAAATCGGATTATCTCGGCCAAATCATGTTTATCAGGAAATTCTCAAATCACATCGTCCAGATGGGACGCCATTTGGTTAATTAAAGTGATCAAAATAGAAAGGAAATCCGAAAAGGAAACCGAAATACATTAGGAAAATTAAATCGTGTCTCCCTAGGGCAACATACTTTAGATAATTAGGAAATTAATTCGAATTAAAAATCGTAAATGCAGACGGATTAGCACTTAAACGGCGTCTCCCTTAGGCGACGCTATTTAGTAAAATCTATGTTAATTTAGAAATTTAATTCCGAACTGATTTCTGCTAGAAATCTAAATGGCGTCGTCCATAGGAGACGCTAATTAACAAATTTTGAGAAAATCAATAAAAATTAAGCAATGATTTAATCATCAGACCATTTTGGGGCATTATAATTATGACATGAAATTTACTCAATATGAGGTCAAAATTAGCATGTCTACAGTGGGAATACTTTGGTGAAGATGCGGGTGCTTCGGAGCTCAACAATGGACGAGGCAAGTGATGCCTTAAGTACTGTTGAGTTTATGAGGGGTTTAGATGGTGTGATGGGTTGGTTGGTAGGTGATAATGATGTGACGGGTGATTAGTTAATGTAGATGAGGGGTTTGGATGGTGGGGTAGTATTGTATTGGATTGGCGATTGGTTATTGCTAATGAGGGGTTTAGACGGTAGTATGGGTTCATGGTGGATGGTTGCCGGCATAAGGAACGGTATGCGCAGTAATGGTTTGGATGGGACTATGGGTTCGTAGACAGTTGGTGGAGGGTTGTTTGGTAATGTTGTTGGGGTTATTGTAGGTGCTGAAAATTGCTCGTGTGATTTATGTGAAAAACTATGTTGTTTAGGGTAAATTAACCTATTAAAAAAACGCAACTAAAGTGAAGTGATCGCCAGAAACTTTTAACTAAAAAGCTTCAAAAGAAGTTTGATCGCCTACCTGTTTAAACGCGGAAGAATGAGTCCTTGGTTCCCCTCTTTCAGCCGGCTGAAGAAAGAGAGCCCTTTCTTGTTCTTTTATTCTTGCTGTTGAATGTTGAGGATCGTCCAGAAGTTCTCCTGGCTTCGTGCTTGATTTCCCTCTTTTTGATCTTTGTTGTTGTTGTTGGATGCAGCAGAGATAGAGAGACAAAAAAATAAAGGAGAAACAATGATGAGAATCTAAATAGAAATAATATCAAAATTAACTATGATTATAAACATGTTTAAACAGCAACTCACTTGTTTTAAATGGCTTTGAAACCCCTTTAGAACAGATGGGTTTTAGAAAATTGATGATGTGGTGTGTGTTGCATGCAGTGAGTATGAGAGTAAAACTAATGAATGAAAATGAAATTCAGATATGAAAAACTTATGCCCAGTCCAGTTGGTTGAAGCTTTGAAGAGATGAAGATCTTGAAAAAGGGGATGCCGACTTCTGGAAATGGCAGCGCTCCGGCGTTCCGACGTGGTTGCTCCGATCTTCAAATTGCTATAACGCTGTGGCTCAATAATTCTCTCTCTTCTTTTTTTTTTTTAACTCTTGAAATAGGCAAGGTATTTATAGGCATTTTCTGCGTTCGCGATTAACATAGAAAAATCTAGGATTTATCCACCTTAATCGACAGATAAATACTGATTAATTCATCTTTATCTGTAATTATCTAAAACGCGTCCACCATGGATGACGCCTTTCAGATTTAATTAAGATAAGGATAAATATCCGGGAAAACTTATCTTTATCTTTATTAGGTAAAACGCGTCCACATGGGTAGACGTCTTTTACCCTAATTAAGATAAGGATAAACATCCGGAAGAGAAGTTAAAACAGCTTAGGAAACCTAAAACGCGTCGACTTTCACAGACGCCTTTTAGCTAATAAATCAATTAATTAAAATTCAAATTTAAACGGTAAAATACGAATAAAGTCTAAATAGAGTCCACATGGGTCGACGCCTTTTAGACTTTTTCATATTTTAACTGAAATTTGAGTTAAAATCAATTCAATTGATTAACTTAAACATGTCTGCTAAACCCGACACTCAAAAATATTAATAAAAATTAATCAATGATTAATTATCAGACCATTATGAGGCATTATTATATGATATGAAATTTACTTGAAATGACGTCAAAATTAGCGTGTCTACAGCTGCCTCACCTTGGCATCGTCTTTGCAAGGGAGTGAAATGGAATGGAATGTACTGAAAAGGTGATGCCAAGGTGTGATGAGACACGCTCTTAACATCACATGATTGAATTTTTCTCAAAATCATCAATGAAGATAGCTCAAGGAAATCAATGGAATTAATCCTGTCTGGATGAGGTAGACAAGGAAAATAAAATAAAGTCGATCAACCTCCTCGGAGTGGGAAGTACCCCAGGTCGTAGACACTGTAGGTTTCATCATGGGAAGCGTTTGCCAGCCAATGTGGACGTGCTGCAGCCATGATGGATCATAAAAAGAAAACAAGAATATTGGATAAAGAATCCAAGAAAGGATAGAATTCCAATGATATCTTCAAGCGAACCTCAAAGATAATCAAGATACTCAATTCAGAATGGAATATTTCATATCATGTTTGAGATTGTTTGATTTAATGGTCTGAAACTTAATCAATAATTAATTCTTATTACAATGATTTCAAAATCCTACATGATGCATGCTGGGCTAAAAGAAAAATATAAAGTCAAATAAAATATAAATTAATCAAGGATAATATTGTTAAATTGCCATTAATGAGTCAAGATACCAATTCTTGTAATTCAGTGCTAAGCCGAAGCTCGTTTATCCACGCACCGTTTCACAAAAGTGGAACCATCGTCCTCACTAATTAACAATCAAACGGCCTATCCATGCGATTAAGAATTCTCTGGAATTATCACTGTTTTTGTTGTAGGGGAACTCAAATTCCAGTTTCATCAAAACCACAAGGTCCTTGACATACTCTAATAAATACTTATCATATAGTAACGCGAATGCACATCAATTACATAAAAAAGAGTACAAGGGTAGAAATAACCGTCTTTTTAGCCACGGTCAGGACTTCATAGCTTCCACAGTGGGATCTTCTTGATATTTTCAGCTTTCTTGAATTTTCTTTAAATTTCCTGTAATCAAAATTGTTAATATCTCCAAACAAATATTCAATTTAAACATCAAAACATATAGAATTTCAAAAACGCTGAAACGCTTCGTGTCGCGCAGACGTCATTCAACGTTGAAACGCAGCAGTGCTCCTCGACATCTTTTATTCACAAAAACAGATTTCTGGCTGTTCTCTACTCGGATTCCAACTCTATCAATGTCTTGTGTCCTGTATACAACTTGAACAAACATGTTAAGTATCTGTTTAGGCTTAGCCCCTTGCCTGACCAAATAAATGGTCAATCAATCTTTTCTTCAATAAATGGTCAAGGGGCATAGCCTTTATTAACAAAGGTAATGAGAATAATCAAACTTAAGTAAAATGCAACATACAAGCAGACGAATGCTCACTAAAAATAAAAGGGATGAAACACACTAAATGCAACAAGTAGATGCTAATTGAAATATTTTTTTTGTTGTTTTGAAAATATTCATTTTTGGATTTTGAAACATGTGTATTTTTTTTTTGAATTTTGATATATGTATTTTTTTTTTTGGGTTTTGACATATGTATTTTTTTTTTTCTTGACATATGTATTTATTTTTTATTTTTGGCATATGTATTTTTTTATTATTTTTGATATATGTATTTTTTTGAATTTTGACATATATATATTTTTTGAATTTTGACTAAAAGATCAGCATGGTACTTGGATCAAAAGATCATATTCATTTATTAACTTCATTTCCAAATTATTCTTTAACAACTTAACTTAAACCCATCGTGTTTGAATTTGTGTTTCGATTCATGATCCCATTTGATGATTTGACCCTTAGTCAATCTAAACCATTCCTTAAGTTTGGAGTACACATCTTTTTAGAAAGAAAAGATGAATAAGTTTAGAAAGCCCATGAGAAGGTTCCGGAGACTTAAAAAGATGTCCCTTTTCTACCCTAATATCCGTTGGGGTTCGGTCATTTTCTTTCCGGGGTATTTATCGACCTTGCGTTCCCTTTCATTTCATTTCATGTCATGGCCTTGATGTAACGTTTGTAATGTAATGGCCTTTTGATTTGACATTTGGCTTTTACCTTGCTTTTTCTTTTCTTTTTTTCTTCGGGACGGATCTCCCCCTTTTTTTTATGACGGCCTCCTACTAAGATGGCGGGTATTCTTGGTAGTCTATTCTAAGCCTCGTTCTGACATCATGGGCCGAGTTTAAAACAGAATTTTTGTTTCAAAAAGAATGATTTGTACTTTACACTTTTGGTCAAGCTTTCGATATTCTTTAGGACTTGTCATCTTTTGTTTCTCACGAATCAAACGTGTTAGTGTGTGCAGTAATGAGCTTGAAATTAAGTTATTCAGACTAATAAGGAAATTTGAGTTTATAAATTTTCTGATTCCACTGGTCTTTGTACCATACTGATCGACTCTTTAACCTAAGGGTAGTATTTCTTAAGATATAAACCATTCCAAGGATGTTTTAACTCTTCTCCTTCTGCATTAACAAGACGATAAGCATTACCAGGAAAAGCGTGCGATACAACATAAGGTCCTTCCCAGTTGGGTTGGAGCTTAGAACGCGGACCACCAGGTTTTATAAAAATCCTTTTAACAACCATTTCACCGACCTTGAACTTACGTTCAATGACTTTCTTTTGATAAAAACGTGCTAGTCTATTTTGATAAACTTTTGCATGATTAGCAGCTGACCATCTTTTCTCGTCTAAAAGTTCCAATTGAGCAAGGAGTGCTGAACGATGTTCATCAATGGAAAATTCCTTATTCAATTGTACTCTTAATGACGGTATAAGGATCTCATATGGAACTACCGCCTCCATTCCAAATGTTAAGGAATAAGGAGTTTGCCCAGTAGGCGTGCGGATTGAAGTTCGGTAGGCCCATAGAGCCTCAACCAATTTTTCTGGCCAATCTGCGAACTTATTAGATTTGCACGTCTTTTTGATGATTTTTATCAAAGTCTTATTTGTTGCCTCTGCTTGGCCATTGCCTTGCGGATAATAAGGAGATGAATGATGCAATGCAATTTTATACCTGTTACAGAGGTCCTTCAATTCCTGTGACACGAACTGTGGTCCGTTGTCGGTGACGATGGTGCTTGGAATTCCAAATCGAGTGATGATGTTCTTCATGATGAATTTGCAGACAGTTGATGCTTTGATCTCCACGTATGCTTCAGCTTCTGCCCACTTGGTGAAGTATTCCGTTGCCGTGAGAATGAATGATTTTTGCTTGATGCCGGAATCTGGGTTACCAAGAGGTCCAATAATGTCGAAAGCCCACATGGAGAAAGGCCATGGGGAAGAAACAGGATGGAGTGAAGATGCAGGAGAATGAATTTTGTCGGCGTGAAGTTGACACTTAGCACACCTACGGACATATCCTACACAATCTTCTTCCATGGTTGGCCAATAAAATCCTTGTCTAAGGATCTTCTTTGCTAACATCTGTCCATTGACATGACCACCACAAACTCCACTATGAGCTCCTTCCATAACCTTCCAAAGCACATCTTCGTCTAGACATCTCAGAAGAACTCCATCAAAACCTCTCTTGTACAGTGCTCCCCCAACTATGGTGTATCTTTGAGCAACTCTCCTGATAGCTCTCTTCTCCTCAGTTGTAGCTTCTTCAGGATACGATTGATCTTCACAATATTTTGCAATTTCATAATACCATGGCTTCTGTTCATCATCCATCTCTTCTAATAGCTCCATTAACATGATTTCTCTTTTCTCAATGATATCTCCGTCTCTGACTTTCTTCAGCAACTTCTCCTTAGTTCTAAGGAATGAAGGATCTTTCACGGCGGGTGAAAGACGCCTATGAACTATGATTGATTCGGATTGTTTGCTGATTGGAAAATTAAGAGAAGATGCAAGTGAAGCTAGAGCGTCAGCTAAGATGTTCTGATTCCTAGGGACATGGACAAAGATCAATTTCGTGAAAAGCTTTGAATAAGCAGAAGTAAGCTCCTGATAAGGCTTGAGTTTGGGATCGAGAGTTCGATACTTGGTCAGCACTTGGCGAAGAATCAGTTGGCTATCACCCACAATCCTGAGTTTGGTAGCACCATGGAAATGAGCAGCCTCGAGACCAGCAAGGAGTGCCTCGTATTCAGCTATATTGTTTGTGACTGGAAAATCAAGCTGAAAGGCTTGTGGAATGGTGATACCTTCAGGTGATAACAGAACAATACCGATCCTTTTTCCATGAGAATTCAGAGCTCCGTCAAAATGCAGAGTCCACATATCATCTCTGATTTGATTTACGGACATCAGTTCCTCATCCGGAAACTCTGATCGTACTGGATCAAATCGAGGAAGGGGATGATGAGCAAGATGTTCTGCTATGGTATAGCCCTTGATCGCTTTCTGCTGAATGTAAATGATATCGAATTGAGATAGAAAGCTTTGCCATCGTGCTAACCTATCAGTAAGAACAGATTTCTCCAGGAGGAATTTAATCGGATTCATCCTAGCGATGAGATGGACTTCATGGGCCAGAAAATAATGCTTCAATTTCTGCACAACCCAGACCAATGCTGCACACGTTTTCTCCATCGCCGTATATCTCTGTTCAGCGGGGTTGAGAAGTTTAGAGAGATAGTAGGCTGCCCTCTCTTTTCCTTCTTCATCTTCTTGTGCTAGGACAGCCCCCACTGCATCATCCAGGACTGAAATGTAAAGTATCAATGGTTTGCCTGGAGATGGTGGTCTCAAAACAGGAGGACTGGCTAAATAGTCCTTCAATCCATCGAATGCCTCCTGACACTTATCGTCCCAATCGAATTTGACTCCCGGCTTGGTAAGCTCGTAGAACGTCTTACACCTTTGTGAGTGCTGGGAGACAAAGCGGCGAATAAATTGCAACCTCCCGATTAATCCTCTTAATTCTTTCAAGTTTTTAGGAGGTGGCATTTCTCTAATACCCTTCGCCTTATTAGGATCGATCTCAATTCCCCGTTTGCTGACAATAAATCCAAGCAATTTTCCTGAAGATACCCCGAATACACATTTCTTGGGGTTCATCTTTAACTGATATTCTCTCGATCTCTCTAATACTCTTGCCAAAACTTTGGCGTGCTCAGCCTTTGTTTTCGATTTAACTAATAAGTCATCCACATACACTTCCAAATCTATATGCATCATGTCATGAAATATTGCCATCATAGCCCTCTGATTAGTGGCTCCAGCATTCTTTAATCCAAATGGCATGACAACATAACAGTATGTTCCCCAAGGTGTAGTGAATGATGTTTTCTCTTGATCCTCTTCTGCCAACTTAATCTGATTATATCCTGAAAATCCATCCATAAATGATAATGTCTCATAGCCAGCAGTATTATCGATGAGTACATCAATATGAGGCAATGGAAAATCGTCTTTAGGACACGCCCGGTTCAAATCGCGGAAGTTAATGCAAATTCTGACCTTCCCGTCCTTCTTCATAACCGGGACTATATTGGCCACCCATTGTGGATAAAGGACAACTCTAATAAATTTGGCTTTATGCAACTTATCGACCTCTTCCTTCATCTTTAGAGCCATTTGTGGGTGGAATCGCCTTAATTTCTGTTTGACCGGGCTAACTCCGTCTTTTAATGTCAACCTGTGTTCAACTAAAGACGAGTCTAACCCCGGCATATCTTCATAACTCCAGGCGAAAGTGTCCTTATAGTCCTTGAGTACTTGTACCATTGCTTTTTCATCCTCTGTAGAAAGATTTTTACTGACGAGGACAACCTTAGGTTCGTCTTCAGTCCCTAAATTAATTTCTTTGGTGGGCTCTTCCACGGCAGCTGAGGGTTCATCAAATCTCTTCACTCCACTGGCATATGCCTCGGCTGCGTCCTCGTCATCTTCCTCAATGGGGTCCTTTTCATGTACTAATTCATATACCCCGTACCCATCATTAACTAACTCATCGTCCATACAATCTTCTGGCATCTGAATTGGATTTTCTAAAAGCTGAGGGATCAAAGAACAAGAAGAGCACTTATCAGCTAAGTCCTGGAGGTATCTATCTGGAATTTGCCTACCCTTAGGCTTCCTAGACTTCCTAACCTGACTAGACTGACTAAAACTAGACTGCCTAACTTCACTAAACTCACTATCATAGCCTAACGAAGACGAAGCAGGATGAAAATCCTGGGATACAGGTGGAAATACAAGAGAATCCTCCCGAGGGGAGGGACAGAGTAAATCTAGGAGAGAAGCTTGACCGAAGGACCCGCGCGGCGGGGTGCAATCGGACAAGTAAGATGTTTCCTCGATGAGGATTTGGGAAGAATTTGTTGCCGAATTGGCGTTTTTTTTTGGAAAATGAAAGAATTAAACATAAAGCAGGAATGAATAAAAATGGGAGGAGAATCATACGGAGGAAGTGGCACCAAGGCCAGAGGATTGGGGGGATCATATAGTAATATGTCCCAGATCAGATTATACAACCTCTCTAGATTGAGAGGAGGTTGTGGTATAATGTCCCGAGGGGACAGAGTAATCATGACGGGCGGAGCCCGTGGAATATCTTCAATTATGACCCGCGACCAAGTCGGGGTCAAGAGCAGTGTACGAAAAAGAGTATGGAGCGTGAAGACATGTGAAGGATATGTCCCCCTCCAGAGCAGATCTGTTGTATAACCAGCTTGATATGGGTCATCCGGCTCCCCTTCATCAGTTTCTTCAGATAGCAGTATCCGCTTGTCAAATATGGCACCAGGGCTTTCAATCAGTTCATCAATCTGCGGCGGCCACTTAGGTTCTGCAGGATCCAGAAATAGTCTGTTCAGTGCAATATACAGGTCTCTGAGGTCGAACCACCTGTACCATTCACATTCAGGGTCATGGAATTTCCTCCTTTTCATAGGCCGCAGAGCCTCCAAGGATTGGTACGTAAGCAGTTCAGATCAATGTCTGGCCAAGTCCCTCCCATATATATCATGGAAGTCAAAACATGAAGTAATGACTACCGTATTGTCATAGCTAAGTATGGGCCCTTTCACGAAGTGAGTACACAGGGTCCATGTTAGGGAATCTCGGCCTTCTTTGGGTGGCGTAGACATTGCCTCCCAGATTTTCGGGCCTTCTTTGATCTCTGCTTTCTGAACCGGATCTTGCTTCAATTTTATTGGCCTATAGCCCAAACCACTTCCAGGTGCTGCTCGATGATTTCTGACAGGAGTGGTCCTGCCTTGCAATTGTGTGCCCAGACCTTTCCCAAGCTCATAGCCGTTCTTCATCATGATCCTCCATCCTGGGGTACTCATGCACTTCCCCCTTTTGATAGCATCTAACGGATATGGAGAAATAGTAGCGGCTTTTAGAGGATCGGCCACTGGGCGGTAGACCTGTAATACCGACAGAAAAGGTTGTCGGCCAGGTAAAACAGCAGACTTAATGTTCAAGGAATGAGCAGCAGCAAGGATCGGCATGCTCGTTACTTTAATTATTCGTCCTTTGTAAGGAAACTTAAGGCATTGATGATTCGTAGAAGGAATCGCCTCGAGAGTTTTAATATAAGGACGACCTAAAATGGCATTTATGGAAGGGTCGATTTCCAGGATGTGAAATTCAACCTCCGCATGACTTACAGGGCCCAGCTCCACCTTTAAATAGACCATTCCCAGAGGGGAACGGGTAGAATTATCATATGCTGTTACTGAGATGGGGCTGGGCAGCCATTTCTCTTTGGGCACACCGCATAGCTCCAGGGTCTTCGGAGGTAGAACATTGATCGAAGCCCCTGTGTCGACCAGGCATGCATCCACGGCCTTCTTACAGTTGTTGACCGTGATACTCAGAGCCATGCTTCTGGCTGCTGGCGGTGCTAGTTCCGATGTATGAAATGTTATGGAGGGCTGATCCCCCTGAGGAACTAGTAGTGCTGCAATCTTCTCTACCGGTACGTCTTCATTGACCATCACCTTCTGCAGATATTCCATCAAAGCTTCTTGGTGACTCTTGGATCTTTTGATTAATTCTAGTATAGTGATCCGTGCCGGTGTCCGATCCAGGTGTTTCAACAGGTCATATTGAGTGCCTGGTGCACTCTCTTCATTGTGGGCTTCCTCAGTCGGCTGTGATGGGCCGTCTCTGACTGTGGACTGAGGGAAGACCTTGTTGAAAATCCTTCCACTCCGGAGCGCATGTTCCTCAACCGTGGAGGATGCGGGTGACACCTTAAGTATCGCAGAGTTGGATGGTGCGGATGGCGTAGAGGGTTGGTAGGTAGGTGATGGCGCAGGGCTAGGTGGTGATGGCGCGGTGCGGATTAAAGGCCTAGAGGGTTGGATAGTGGATGGGTAAGTGGTTGGTGAAGTGCGGAATGGTACGCGTAATAGCGGTCTAGATGGCAAGGGCATATCTGAATAGGTGGTAGTGGTAGCGGGTGAAGTAGGAAATGGTATGCGTAATAGTGGCCTAGATGGTAGGAGGGGTGCGTTATTGGTTTGCGGGGGGCTATATGATGGAGGCGTAGTGGTGCGGGGTGTAATGGGTCTAAGGAAGGTGGGTAGTGGTAATGGGTTATTGGGCGTGGGTGAGTGGTATGTAGGTGTGGGTATAGGGGTGATGGTAACGGGTTGTGGCCTTGGTATGTGGATGGTGCGGCGTGGTGGTCGCTCTGCGGTACTTTGAACGTGACCCGTTGAACAAAGAGAGGAAGAGTCCTCTACTCTCCACTGCTGCCCACGACCAGCCTCAGACTGGCTGTTCGTCAAGATGGGAGCAACCTGGTTTTGGTTCTGGTGCTCCGGGAGTGGATTCTGCACTATACCCATGTTGGGTGGTGCTGCTGCTTGTGCCGGTTGTCTTGCTTCCTGCTGCTGCTGCTGCGGTCTCCTCGCCTTCAGGGCTGTTATGTACTTCTTCATCTCCTCCCAGTCTATGCCGCCCTGCTCGTTGAGATCATGGATATAATCTCTGAATTGGAAGCAGGTATCAATGGTATGCCCAGGTTGCCTGTGGAAGTAGCAATACCTGGACGTATCGGCATTTTGAGGCCAGACGGCCTTCTCCCTCGGCAAAACTAAGGCATTGGCTGCCATTAAAGCGCTGAAAATATCTGCCAAGGATTCTGGGAGGGCCGGGTACTCTGCCCTTTTCGGGCCTGGAGGTCTCCTTTGTTGGTTGTAGTCACCAGGAGGAGGGACATTGTGGTACGCCGGCGGTGCACGCGGCTGGTACTGTGGCTGTTGCTGTTGCTGCTGATGTGGCTGCTGGTACTGCTGTTGATACTGCTGTTGCCGTTGCGGCTGTTGCTGTTGCTGGTTATGATTTGGCTGCTGGGGCCGCTGGTACTGTTGTTGGTAATGGGGGTTCTGCTGCTGCCTGTACCCCTGTTGACTCGGCTGTGGTGGCCTCTGGTACTGCTGCTGATTCCTCACAAACTGGGGCGAATTATTGTTCATGGTACTGACCTGCTCGTGAGAGAGCGTGCCCTCAGTAGTTGGACCTGTACTAGGAGAATTCGGCACTGCAGGCTTCCGAGGCGGAGGCCTGTTAGGTCTGTGAGGATCAAAGACGCTAGAGAACGTAGCGTCCTTGAAGGCATTCTGGCAGTACTGTGCCCTTTCATAGAGCTCTGCCATGTTAGTCAAATTGTTCAAGGAGAGGACTAGCTTGAACTGGGGAGTGGCGTTAGAAATTAGCATCTTCACTTGTTCAGATTCAGACAAGTGATCTTTTACTTTTTCAGCCAGGCCCCGCCACCTGTCAGCAAAACTGACAAACTCCTCATCCGGTTTCATCTTTTCTGCAATGAGATCCGTGATAGACAAGGAGGGTGCAACTCTGTCCTGGTATCGTTGGATAAATTTACGTGAAATGATACCGTAATCCTCTACTTCTGAGGGTTCCAAAGAAAAGAACCACTCGAGGGATGGTCCCTCTAGGGATCTCCTGAACAAAAAAGCCAACGACCTCTTGTCGTTCTGCCAGAAAGAGGATTCGTACATGAACTCCTTCAGGTGCGTGAAGGGGTTACCAGTACCATTATACTTTCGATACACTGGCATTTCAGAGGGTGGCAGATGAAACACCGGCAGGCTCGGTAAATTAATTTCTGGCACAGCTTTAACCCCCATCATTTTCTGAAGATTGTTGAACTGTTCATCCATGCGCTCCATCTTGGCCAGCAACGTCTGCGTGGTCAGATCTGCCTGGGGAGGAGGAGGAGGAGGAAGTACCTGATAGGCCTGCTGCCTAGAGTACATCGGACAAGGAGGATAATAAGGATGAGGTCCGGCAGAGCTTCCGCCATGCCCGAGGGCATTTTGATACATGGGCGTCTGCGGTCTAGCCGGTTGCCTGGATGACGAAAGTTGTGGCCCAGTTGGCCGAGAAGTAAGATGAAGGCCTTCCATGGCCTGATGGATATAAGGAGGAGGAGGTTGAGGTTGTTGAGGAACAACGGGGGGAGCCACAGGGTTCGGCTCAACAGGCTGCATGGGTGCCTTCCCCTTCAAGATAGACTGGATCGCCTCGAACTGTTGAGGGTCCAGTCGGGAGGCAAGAACTCCCAGAGCATTGACGAGATCCATAGGATCGGAGGATGAGGGATCATGATGATTCATGTCCCCCTCTAGATCAGGATTAGGAATCGCATATTCATTCGGAGGAAGATCATGATATTGATCGTGTGGATGAAAAAGAGGAGTTCGGACATTCCCGTCATGTCGAACTGGATTGTGGACAGAATTACGAGAGGCATCAGCATCTCTTCCGTTCTCGTAGTTGAAATCTGAATTGCGAGGGGCATTAGCATCTCCCTCGTAGTTGATAATGGCGTCTTGGGCCATACTCAAATCTCTGCCTGATCGCAGCAACATGATATTAGATTCCCTTTTTTTTCAAAAATTTAATCAAACAAGTTGTGCAGAGATTAATCAAACAAGTGGATGCTTAACGTGATTTCAGGATTCCTTGTTGAGTTATTTGAATTGGATTAAACCACAATTTCGCTCAGGGAAGGATCCTAGTTTCAGTTCAGTTTCCACCGTTATTCTCTAAGATTTTCTCTCACAACGCTTTCGGAATCTAATCGGGACTTCAATTGGTACAACCAGCCCGATGATCAAGGAGGAATACCTTGATTTTGGGGACTTATGGAGGTCTCAACGTCAACTTCTCTAGTCTGATCAAGGGACCAACCCAATCAGAGAGAGTTGCTAACGTCGAGTAATGTGTTCCTAAGAAAAGGAGGGTTTTAGCCTCAATGCGTATGCCCTGCGACCTGGATGGCCTCTAATGCTTAATAGAGTAATGGGTAGCTAGCACTCAACACAGAAATCTGGAAACTGAAAAATAATTAAGAAACTGTCTGAATCGCGTCGATGATAGTCGATGCTATTCAAAACAGAACTTAATTCTTTCGCAGAGAACAGATGCAAACAGCAGAGAAAGCCTGGAAAATAACTAAAAACTGTCTGAATCGCGTCGATGATGGTCGACGCTATTCAACACAGAACTTAATTATTTCGCAGAAACAGATGCAAACGACAGAGAAAGTCTGGAGGATAAAAGGCGTCTAGGAGTGCTGACGCGGTTTTGAAACGCGTCGCTGTTCCTGGACGCTTTTTAGTTCGCAGAAGCAGATTTCCAGAAGGATTTTCTGGGTCGAATCCTCCTTAAACAGGGTAAAATGCAGTAAACAATCAACTCATGCAAAGATTTTTAGTTTCAGATTTTAAACAGGATGATTTACTAACTAAACAACTAAGAAATCACGCAATCACACAGCATTTTATCACAAAAAACAGCTTTTTGATTTAATCAAAGGGGAGGCAAGATCTTGCCACTGGGGTGTGCACGTGGTGCACGAGGGAAATTAATCAAACTAAACACTCACCAATTGGTGAGGACGTGTCGAAAGACACAAGTGGTGCACCGTGGGTGCCCGATATGATGATAACAAGAACAAAAGAAATTAAAAGACGGCGAGACCAAGTCCCACCGTGATCGCCAAAAGAGCTGTAGGTGCTGAAAATTGCTCGTGTGATTTATGTGAAAAACTATGTTGTTTAGGGTAAATTAACCTATTAAAAAAATGCAACTAAAGTGAAGTGATCGCCAGAAACTTTTAACTAAAAAGCTTCAAAAGAAGTTTGATCGCCTACCTGTTTAAACGCGGAAGAATGAGTCCTTGGTTCCCCTCCTTCAGCCGGCTGAAGAAAGAGAGCCCTTTCTTGTTCTTTTGTTCTTGCTGTTGAATGTTGAGGATCGTCCAGAAGTTCTCCTGGCTTCGTGCTTGATTTCCCTCTTTTTGATCTTTGTTGTTGTTGTTGGATGCAGCAGAGATAGAGAGACAAAAAAATAAAGGAGAAACAATGATGAGAATCTAAATAGAAATAATATCAAAATTAACTATGATTATAAACATGTTTAAACAGCAACTCACTTGTTTTAAATGGCTTTGAAACCCCTTTAGAACAGATGGGTTTTAGAAAATTGATGATGTGGTGTGTGTTGCATGCAGTGAGTATGAGAGTAAAACTAATGAATGAAAATGAAATTCAGATATGAAAAACTTATGCCCAGTCCAGTTGGTTGAAGCTTTGAAGAGATGAAGATCTTGAAAAAGGGGATGCCGACTTCTGGAAATGGCAGCGCTCCGGCGTTCAGACGTGGTTGCTCCGATCTTCAAATTGCTATAACGCTGTGGCTCAATAATTCTCTCTCTTCTTTTTTTTTTTTAACTCTTGAAATAGGCAAGGTATTTATAGGCATTTTCTGCATTCGCGATTAACATAGAAAAATCTAGGATTTATCTACCTTAATCGTCAGATAATTACTGATTAATTCATCTTTATCTGTAATTATCTAAAACGCGTCCACCACGGCTGACGCCTTTCAGATTAATTAAGATAAGGATAAATATCCGGGAACACTTATCTTTATCTTTATTAGGTAAAACGCGTCCACATGGGTAGACGTCTTTTACCCTAATTAAGATAAGGATAAACATCCAGAAGAGAAGTTAAAACAGCTTAGGAAACCTAAAACGCGTCGACTTTCACAGACGCCTTTTAGCTAATAAATCAATTAATTAAAATTCAAATTTAAACGGTAAAATACGAATAAAGTCTAAATAGCGTCCACATGGGTCGACGCCTTTTAGACTTTTTCATATTTTAACTGAAATTTGAGTTAAAATCAATTCAATTGATTAACTTAAACATGTCTGCTAAACCCGACACTCAAAAATATTAATAAAAATTAATCAATGATTAATTATCAGACCATTATGAGGCATTATTATATGATATGAAATTTACTTGAAATGACGTCAAAATTAGCGTGTCTACAGTTATGGGTTTCAAGAAGGCGGGTAGTGTAACGGGAGTAATGGGTGTAGTGCTAAGGATGGGAGGTGAAGGTGTAATGGTGGTAGGTTGTGGTGGAGGATTGGAGATGTGGATGGCGTGGCGGGGTTATTGTTCGGCAGTACTTCGACTGTGACCTGTGGAATATATAGATGAGGCCTCTTCGACCCTCCATTGCTGCCCTTTGTTAGCCTCAGACTAGCTATTTGTGAGGATTGGGGCAATCTAGTTTTGATGCTCCGATAGCGGGTTTTGTACTATGCCCATGTTCTGTGGTGGTGATGCCTACTAAAGTGGCAGTTTCTGCTGTTGCTGCTGCTGTTGTGGTCATCTCACCTTCAAGGCGGCAATGAACTTCCTCATCTCTTCCCAATCTATTCTTCGTTGGTCATTTAGATTGTGGATGTAGTCCCCGAATTGGAAACATGCATCTACAGTATGCCCAGGCTGTCAGTGATACATACAGTATCGAGAGGCATCCTCATTTGGTGGCCAGATGGTCTTTTCCTTAGGTAATACTAAAGCATTAGCGGTCATTAGGGCATTAAAAACATCGGAAAGTGACTCTGACAATTGACGATAAGCCTAATCTTAGGATTAGGAGGCTTCCTCTGCTGGGAATAATCATTCGGAGGAGGAACTTGATTGTAGTTCAATTGCTGCCAAGGTTGGTTGTATGCCTGATGAGGTGGGTGTTGAGGTAATTGGAGATGTTGAGGCTGCTGGGGAGGTTCTTGTTGGAATTGCTGAGGGGGTGGCTTATAACCTTGCTGATTTGGCTACCTCTGTGCATTGTAAGGTAATGGCTGACTTCTGACTAGCTGACCATGGTTGTTGTTCATGATGTTGACTTGTTCATGGGATATAGTGTTGGGTTCTAGCATTTCTCCGGATCGCACACGCAGCGGAAATAACAAAATTGAATTAGCGATCCGTTTCACATTTCGAAAAACTAAAAATCGGATTATCGGATAATCGGTTCTTACCGTGCGCGGATTCATATCCGTGTCTGATTGGTTCCATCGGTGTGATACCGCTAGCCGCGCATGCGCCTGACCTCTAGCGAAGTCCACGCGATCCTCCTCGCAGTAGATATCCTCACGGTTCCTCATTCTTTGTAGCCCATGAAGCCTCCGCCGTTCGTCGCAACGATCGCTGCAATGCGCGGACGATTTTCTGTTTGACGGGAGTTGGAGAAGTGGCGGAGCAGACCCAGAGAACGTATCCAGCTTGGGGCGCGCTAGAGAGAGAGAGGAAGAGAGGAGGGGGCGGCCAGGGTTGAGCAGTAGCCTGGCCTGCTCAGCCAGTTCGCTACATTTTATATTAACTGCGCGGTTTTTCATAAAAACCCTCGATTTATATAAAACCCACTTTTGAATCCATCGCCTTGAGAATCATTTGCATGTGACCCTCTAGGCCCAATTACCAGTCCAATTGACGGCCCATTAAGCCCAGTGACTTCTCACTGACTTGATTAATTAATTAATAACTCATATTAATCAATTAATCAACCGAATTAATGTCGTACATTAAATTCGATCGGGCCTCCGATCACGTTGGGTCCCAAGCAAGATCGCGTGAATCCAAAAGGTATTTGGGGTTAAGTCACCTTTCTGCCGACAATTACCGTATGGATATAATCCTTCACTCATACAATGCTCTAGAGTCAACTCAAGGTGTGATATACTGACGAACCCTGACCGGTCGGCTCACTTTGATTGGATGCGACCGTATAATATCGAAAAACTCCTTTCCCGATATTATCGTCCACCCTATCTAGGGACTTCCGCGCATCCTTCCTAGAGCATTCTCTCTCTAAGTACCGAGAACAAATGATTCCTTATTGACACTCAATTCCCTTCGACTATATTCCGCTGTACTTGATCTTTGGCTGTTTAGAATCCCGTGGTTAGAGATTCATAAACTAAGGTCAAAGCACAGAAGTCCACCGATAAGGTGTCTTTGGTGTCTCAGGTCCGAGGATCATCTACGCAACTGAGACAATAGAATCAAGCTGGTTGATAGTGAGGTACAATACCATCCTGCGATTCAGTCGGATTAGTTCAGTGAACTCATTCTCTATTGAGCACCTACAAATTCGCCTTAGTGTCTCCATACAAGTGACAATGAGATCAGTCACCCACATCTTATGAGCGGGAGTAATCTGTACTAGTCTAACCGGATATTGGATGTCCTTTTCGGATATCCTCCGACTAGGAACTATTAAGAATATGTGTGTTTAAGTGATCAGTCTCATTAGGATGATCTCATCATAATCTGATCACTATCGCACATATTCACGACATTCATTATGAGACGATAACAATATGAATTACACATAATGAATATTAAGTAATTTATATTAGTAAACAAATGAGATTTACATAGTCGGATTAGCTTGTAGGCCACCTAAGACTAACAATCTCCTACTTGGACTAAAGCCAATCACCTTTATGCGCTAAACCTATAGACTCTAGGTGACGCTCAAACACATTTTGAGCCAATGGCTTTGTCAGTGGATCTGCTACATTATCGGCGGATGGAACTCTTTCCACCACTACATCTCCTCTGAAAATGATCTCTTTGATAAGATGAAAGTGCCCCAGAATATCTTTGGATTTCTGATGAGACCGCGGTTCTTTCACTTGTGCAATAGCCCCATTATTATTGCACAACAGCGGAACAGGTTCAAAGATGTTGGGAACTACGCTGAGGTCGATGATGAACTTCTTCAACCACACTGCTTCCTTGGCAGCTTCAGCTACATCGATGTGCTCAACTTCAGTCGTTGAATCTGCAGTGGTTTCTTGCTTGGAACTCTTCCAGCACATTGCACCACCGTTCAAAGTAAACACAAATCTAGATGTAGACTTGCTATCATCTGGATATGACTGGAAACTCGAGTCATTAAAGCTTCGTAGTTTCAAGTCACCTCCTCCATAGACAAGAAACATATCCTTACTTCTTCTTAAGTACTTAATGATAGATATAGGTGGCCTCTAAGCCAATCACGAGGCACCTATTTCAATCTGGTTCAATAATAAATGGCATATATAATTCATTATATAGATTGGCATGTTTATTATTATTGCGCATACTGAAGTCCATGAACGTGTGCAACGGTCATCGAATTATGATGAGATTATAATAATGAGACCGATGACCTATAAACACATATTCTAAATTGTTCCTAGTCGTAGGATGTTTAAAGAGGACATCAAACATCTGGTAAGACTAGTACATGTTATTCTAGCTCATATGATGATGGTGACTGATCTCATTAGTCACATGTGTGAAGACACAATGGTGAACCTGTGGGTGCTCATTGGGGAATGAGTTCACTGAACTGATCCGATATCAATCGCCGATTGGTAATTTACCTGACTGTCAATCGGCTTGATTCATCGTCACAGTTGCGTGGTTGGTCCTTGGACTTGAGACACCAAAGACACCTTCTCAGTGGATTTCTGGGCTTTGACCTTGACTTACGAATCCCTATCCACGGGATTTCTAATAGTCAAGGATCGGGTCCAGCGGAAGACCTTCGAAGGTAATTGTGTGTTCCATAGAGGATCGTTCGCTCTCAGGTAACTAAAGAGAGAATGCTTTAGAATAGATCTACAGGAGTCTCTGGCCAGAGTAGACACAATATCAGAAAAGGTGTTTTCAGATATTGTACAGTAGAGTCTGATTCAAGTGAGTTGACCATCTAGGGTTTAACAGTTGACCACCCTAGATTAACTCGAGAGCATTATGCGAACTAAGGATTATAGCCACGCGGTAATTGTGGACGGATAGGTTTCATGAGTGGGTTGTCAAATCCCATTACCCTCCGTGATCATGTAGTGTTGCTTGGCACTCAACTTGATCGGAAGTCTGACCAAATTTTACATGAGATGTTTATTAGTTTTTGGGTGTCCTTCAGACCAATTATGGGCCGTGTAGGCCCAATGTGTTATACAATCTTGTTCAATATATTTAAGTGGTATTTAGAGTGTAAACTTGTAATATGTGTATTACTTTGCGTTGTCCCTAGGATATGTGGTTGTAAAGTCAATTTCGAGATGGGATCTCGAATGTGAGTTTAACTATACATGGACTGTAAGGATTGAGGTTTCGGATCCGGTTATCGGGTCAGTTTCGGGGTCGGATCTCTTAGTTTGGGCCCTGGTGGGGTTGAGACTTATGCTCGATGCGGTTTAAATGGCGTCCATAAATGTGGACGTGTTTTAGGCTGTGCCTCGTGGGTGCCACGTGGGCTGGCCTTGGGGCGCGAGAGTATGGCCCCAGCCTTATCGTCTGAATGGCGTCTTGTATGGACGATGTCATTTAGAGTACGACCCTGCTTTATCAGTGTACGGCCCGGTCTTGTCACCGGAACGACGTCAGACTTGGACGACGCGTTTTCCCCAGCTTCTGTCTGACCCCGCGAACCCTCCCTCCTTTCCCTCATTCTCTCCTTTCCCTCATTCTCTCCTTTCTCTTCTCTCTCCTCTCTTCCCTCCGACCTCCGGCGAATCCCTTCCCCCTCTCCTTGCTTTCCTCCCTCCATTCCTCCTCTCCCTCCACTCCAGCAACCTCCTAACTTCCTCCACTACCACCACTACTTCCTCCGCGGCGCATTTCTTTCCGGACGGCGGCCGACGTCCCGATGGAGTAACAGCGCCCACGGCAGTACTGGCGGCGGCGTGTGATGAGGCGGGTTGGCGGCTTGGAGATTAGAGGAGTTCGAGTAACTAGTAGGGTGACGATTCCCGTTGTATTTCGTTTAAAAACTAGGTTTTTGCCGCTTTGGAGCATGTTTAGGGGTTTTCTTGGGGTGAAAACACTAATTGTATGTAATGAGAATTTGGGTGTTTTAATGGGTATTTAGGTTCTTCTCCTCCTTCTCCACTTTTTTGGCATTTTTACACGATTTGGGGGAGGAAATCCCACCCCGTGGATTGGGAGATAGCGGAGGAAGAACTTGTCTGTGAGGGTTAAATGGCGTCGGGGGACAGCGACGCCTTTTAGAAAGGCGGCTTCCACCCGCGACGCGATTTAGCCCAAATAACATACTGTGTCTCTGGACTGATGAGCGTCCAGGGACAGCGACGCCCTTTGAATGGCGACTTCCATGCTCGACGCGTTTTAAGTCAGATCACCCTGAGGCCTGTCTCTGTTTCTGTTATTATCAGGCGACTAGGGACAGTGACGCCTTTTGAACGGCGACCGCTATAGATGAACTAGTTTAGGAAGCCTGAATGACGTCGGCCTTGGGCGACACGATTCAAGCCAGAATTCCATTAATCCCTACAATTAACACGTGTTTACATTGTTAGATAGTTTAGTTATTTGCATGCTTAGAAATGTACTCGATGACGATGGATTCTATGTAATCGGATCGCACTGTGTTGTGTTTTGTGCGATCGTGGGCCTAGGGTGACAGTTGTTAGCGCTTAGGCACCCTGTGTCGGTGTGGGAGTAACACGGCGCCGGTGTGGGAGTGGCGGGGTGACGCCTAGAGAGGCGGTCACCTGGTGTACGCCGGGGTATAGCTAGTACCGGTGTGGGAGTGGGACATTCGGAGTGTCACTCGTGCTGGGGGAAGTAGAACCACCTAGAGCCTGTCAGGCAGGAGTAGCCAGCGCGCTATCCGAGGGGTTGCTGTTTGGTCTCAGCGGGTCGGTGTTTCCCGCATTTGGTCGTTCGGTTGGCGTGTTTTGCCGAGACGCTGGTTGTGGGCTCCGTGGTAGAATGATTTCAAAATTGTGCATGTTATAATTCAAATGCATGTATTTTATATCGGAATCTAGGAATTGTATTTACTACCTTACTTGCTTAAATTATCTATGTTTGTGTTGCTGCACTTGTGGGTGCGTGAGTGGGCGGTAGAAATCGAAGGATCCCTACTGAGTCTTTTCAATGAGACTTACCCCTGCGGTTTTCAGGTGAGGGTTCCAGGCAAGCGTAGCGAGGAGAGCGTTGTTTTGGGTCGCGCGCCAGCAGTCGCTGTTCTGGGGTATACCCCGATGTAGTTGTTATTTTTATTTTCTCGCATGTATGCTTAATTATTTCCTTTCAGTTGGAGTATGTAATTATTTGTTGAGTCGAGTCGCTGATAAAGTGTTAAATTGATCATTTAAGGGCAATCATATGCATCATACTCATGTTTTTATCTGGAAAATAGCATGAAATGATAGATAATTGTGTAACAAGTCCAACGGTACCAATTTCATCAAATTCTGACTTAAAAACATCGTCATTTCATTTGATTAAAGGAGTATAGCGCATTTGCGGTTTTTCGACAAAACCGAGACGAAATATAATGATATTTTTATGATAATGCGCTAAATTATATTTATTTGATGTGAACAGGACACGTCGATGATGCAGTGCAGCTGGAGGAGTTTCCAGAAAATTTGGGGGAGGTCTAGTGTGCGGATTTCAACTAAAACAGGAGTAAAAATACAATTTGATTCCTTCCTTCGCTGGAGTTTCCCAAAACCCACTCTTTCCTTCCATCTCTCCAATTTCCTAAACACATCCCTTCCTTTATTTTAAAAATCATCTCTCTCTCATTTTAGAAATTTGAATCCTAATTCTTCTCAAGTTTCCTTTTCCTCTCTTTTAACCTCTTTCCTTCCCCAATTCCGACTCTCTCATCCTCTTTCCGTTTTGTTTTCCAACTTCTCCCTTTCCAAAAACTCTCCCACACTCTCTCTCTCTCTCTCTTCTTCTCTCCCATATATTCCGAGCCTCTCCCCTCTTCCAAACTCTCTCTATTTTTTTTTCCTAGTCTCTCCTTCTTCGTTTTTTTTTAATAGCCGAGTCCTCCTCCTCCTCCGTAACCTTTCTCTCCCACAGCTTCTCCTCTCCTCTTTCTCTTCCTCTCCGGTTTCCCGTTCTCACTCCTCGGTTCTCTCTTCTCTACCTCCCTCTCTCTTCTCTTCTCAAGTACCAGCTCCACGCATCTGCTGCACCTCCAGCGGCAAGCACCCAGCGCCAGCGATGCTCCAGCAGCTGAGCCCCACACGGCCAGCAGCTGCACCTCCACACGTTGCAGCGGCAACCCCCCCTGCTCCACAGCACGACACCAGCACCTCCAGCACGGGCCTCCACTGCACCCCTACGCTGCTACGTGCATGCATGCACGCCTGCCAGCACCGCACTGCCCATGCACGCTCCCCCGGCGCATGCATGCCCATGCCCGCAAGCCAGCCGTCAAGCAGCTTCCGGCAGCCTCCTCCTCAAGCTTCCCACGTCCAGCTGCGGCAAAACCACCAGCACCTGTGCCCCCTTCCACGTGCAGACTTGGTGAAGCTGCACCTCCACGTACCAGCAGCTCCAAGTTGCAGCAGCAAACTCCAGCCTCTCCACGTTGCAGCAGCAACTTCCAGCAGCTCCTCCACGCTGCATGCATGCAGCAACCGCCCAAGCACCAACAGCTGCTCCAGCGCCTCTGTGCCTCCTCCAAGTTCCTCCACGTCAACAGCAGCAATCCCTCCATGCAGCAGTGACAACTCTTCCAGCATGCAGCAGCAGCTCCACCTAACCTCCACGTGCTGTCCCAATCTCCAGCAGCTTCTCCACGTAGCCTGCTCATCCAAGCATCCACCAAGCCAGCAAGCAGCAGCCGGCAACCCACAAAAACTGCTGTTATTATACTCTTTCTTTTCCCTCCCCACTAGTCTAGTATTAGGTTATTTAATTAGGGGTAGTTGCTGGATATTTGATGTTTAATGATATTTTCTTAGTTAGTAGTTTATTTAATTAGGGTGGGTTAGTCGTTTACACAATTAAACAATAGTTTTTTGTGTTGTTATAATTTTCTTAGTTGTGTTCAATTTAGAAGTTTTGTTATTTTTATAATATTTTGTTAATCTCTCTCTCCTCAATTTTAAATATGGTTATATTTGTGCTTTTAATTAGTTTAGTTAAATTTGTAAACTTAGTTTAATTTAATTAGATAGTTTATTAATCAATTCAAATTCCCAATTTTTCTAGATAATTAAAATCTAAGGTTTTCGAAATTAAAATCTTAACTCCCTGTGGATCTACTTGGACTCACCATTATTAAATTTCCAAAATCTGATTTGAGTGAGCCGGATAAATTTAGATTGAACGTTTTCATGAGTGTTTAACGACGCACAATTCGAAACGATCAATTTTTGGCGCCGTTGCCGGGGAGTTAGATTTTTAATTTTGATTATCTTGGATTTAGTGTAATTATTCTTTAGCTAACCTTATTTTTCTTATTTTTGTAGGTATATTGAAAAAAAAAAAGAAAGAAAGAAGGAAAGCAAAATCGTGGTCAGTGTGTTCCAACTTTCTATGTTTCAATTTCCTTACTTTAGTTAGTTTCCAATTTTGTAGTTTCTAGTTTAAATAGGTTTCCACTAACTAAAAAAAAAAAAGAAACAAAAAGAAGAACATCCAAATTTAAAAATCTCCATTTCCAAGATTAGAAACCTTCCATGTTAGGTCATGCATCATTTAGGACTGCATTTTTAGACTGTTTCCTTTCTTGTAAATTTCCATTTTGTTGAAGATTGCGGGGAACAGGGTGAGATTTCTACCTTCCTTAAATACCATGTTCATGCATTTCCATGATTGCATAGAACCCCTTGTTTGAATTGGTTGTGCACGTCACATAAAAATATCTTAAGGGCAAGTCCATTAACAAAATAAGGTGGGAATTTGACTACCCTTCCTTGGCCCAAAAACAACCATCCCTTGCACTCTTTCACTAACCCAAGCCCATTAAAAGTGAGTAGGAATTCAATTTAGGGTTCACAATGAAATTTGGGTCTAGCTTGAGCCTACTATCACTTTTGGAGACCGGTGTCTAAGGCTAGAGGTCTAATGGCAAACGCCTAAGTGGGTCGGTGGTTCTTAAATTAGGTCCCTACGAAAGTAGGGGGAGCCTCCCACCACCCCACCTCTTACCTGGCCGATTGATAATTGTGAGGGTGGACTTGAATTAAACCTAGATTAATTTGTGAGAAACACATCATGTAGGCTAGTTTAACCATAGTTGTCTTAGGAATATTTGTGTGATAACTTGTTTGCATCGTTAATAAATAAAAAATAATAAAAAAAAGATTTTCAGCATGGAGTGGACTCAAATGAACCAATTTCTTGGCCCATGTCTTAATACCATCACACCTTTCCCTCCACCACCTAATATGGATTTGGCTCACAGATTAGCTAAGCTAGACAACTTGGCCCACACAATTGATCAATTTCTAGCTTTGGGCCCAGAACCGTCCTCATATCCCACACAATCATATACCTATCAAGAGAGATGCCCCATTTGGGCCAATCAGGACCATTATGATACCCCACCTGCTCTTCAATTTCCACCTCACCAGGCCCAAGCTCCAAGTCTAGTTATCCAAGACTTCTCGGATTGGCCCCAATTCCAAGTCTACTCTAGTGGTTTGGCCCACAATCATGGACACTCCGATTATCCATTGTCCACAAGCTCTTGTCCACCTTGCTTCCAATCAAATTATTTGACATATTCTTATTCTTCGCAGTCTGATTATCAGCCCAGTTATCCGCATTCTCAAGATGATCAATTCATGCAACTTGAACAAATAGTCTTGGCCCAACAACAAACCATTGGTAGAATGCAGGCCCTAGTTGACTGTTTGACTGAAACTAATCTAAGGATGGATTTAGAAGAAGTGCTTAGCAAGCCCATTGAAAATCTGCAATCTTTTTCACCTGATTTTGATCAACAAATCAACTCACAAATTCAACTTGACATCGTTCAATCCGACAATGGTCACATCATGCCTGATCTCGAAAACGGAGAGAATCTTACGGAGTCGCATCAGGTGAGAATAGGGAATGCTAGCATGAATCAATCTATGAAAAATCCTGAGACTGGTCAACAAGATGCCTCCATGATCATACCTGTCTGTCCTGAGGAAAGCTTAAGTGATAGAAAAGGGGACGGGGAAGTGAGTGATCTTTTAGAGGTTAATCCGGATTTTGAACACTTCATATTCCCCGCAGTGGAAGTCAATATGCATGCTAGTCCGAACCTCGAATATTTTTTCTTCCCAATAGAGAAAGTGGATATTCTAGAAGATATATACCCGGTGGATAGAGAGAAGATGGAAAACCCTCAGACTGACCAGCAAAGTGAAGTCACGATCACACCTATCTCTCTTGAGGTGAGCTTGAAGGAAAAAGGAGAAGGAGAAATGAGTGATTTGCTGGATATTGAGCTGGACTTTGAACACTTTCTATTTTCCACAGAGGAATTAAATACACATGATGGTCCGGATCTTGAATATTTCTTCTTCCCAATGGATCAGAAAGTGGATAATCTTGAGGAATTACATCAAGAGAAAACTGAAGCCATAGACTTAGCTAATCATCAAGAAGAGCCCATTGAGGGTAAGTTGGGGGGAGATGAAGGAGATGAGAAGGATTCTAGTGAGAGCCCAGATATTCACCTACCTATGATCTGTTTCCCGAGTGTTAGAGAATCTAAGCCCAATAGCCTCCAAAAGCTAGCCCGACTCAAGGAGGTGATGGAATTATTGGGCCAAGTCCACATCAACAACCATTTTCTCAAAGAAACTCACTGTGTTGCCCAACTCAATTCTTACAATATCGATAACATCAATCTTTACTGGATTTTATTGAAATTTGAGGCCAAACCGAACCTGTTCTCAGTCTCTATCTTTGAGAAATTTGGAATCCACAAATTAAAGTGCACGTCGGTTGCTTTGCAGTCAATTGATCATTTCATTAAGCAGCCACATGACATGATCCAAGATACTCTTATTCAGATGGATAGGAGCCACATATTTGCTGATTTCCCCATCTTCGACATTGGATCATCCCCTACATTGAATCAATGGCCCATCATTCTGGAAACTTTTGATCTTTTTATCGAGGATCAAGTCCTTCAATTTAGTCAAAGACAAGAAGCAGGGTACGTAGTTGACATGGCCGACGAATCAAGTAAAACCAATATCTCATTGACCATGTTGAAAAATTATTTTCTCTGGAACCTCAATGATAATAGTCTGAGTCATCAGCTACTTGCAATGCTGAGTGCACCCCAACCAACAAACTTCAAAATGCATGCACTGAAATTTGTGCTAGTGGGCATTGGATAGTATGGACATTCCGTCTGGCTGAAGACGATAAACTTAGCGCTTGTTGGGAGGCAACCCAACATTTTACTTCAGTTTTTGTATTTCTTTCCTTTTAGGTCCCTGAGCAGCAATCGCCGTGGGTACGTCGCATCATCTTCATTACAGGTTGTTTCGCTCCTTCACAAATTCTCTTCTGGCTGACATGTTTTCCATATATTTTATGCCATTAAGGACAATGTCAATCAAGTTGGGGGGTGGGACAATTAATTTGATATGCATTTATTTGAAATCTTTTGAAGAAAACTGATACGTTTCACTGAAAAATGGTCAAATTTTTAAAACTTCTTCTCACATCGTATGAAAATTGCATGAAAATCATGTCTCATTAAGTAAATCTTAAACAAATTAGTTTTTTGTTAGTCACATTGGTTAAAGAGCCTTTAAAGTTTAAATATCCCACTTTACAAAAATCCACGGCAGGATGATATTCACACACACACGGCAACTTAGAATAAATACAAGGACTTAAAAGTATAGAAATGCTGGAATTAACCTCAAGGATAAGACTACTTATTCTAATTTTTCTTTTGGGTTGAACGAAAGGAATGTGTAGGATCCGTAATAGGGGACTGTCCCACTCAGCACTCTAAAAGAGACGGTCATTTACAATGGACAGCTGTAAACACTAAAGGCAATAGAAGGCGTTAAAAGAGCTAAAGGAAGGTTGGTGGCAAAAAGTACGCACCTCCCCTCAGGCAATTCAAAGAGAGTGGCAAAAAGTACGCACTCTCAAAAACAAAAGTACAATGAAATGAAAGAAAACGCCACGCTAAAAAGTCCATCGACCAAGTCGTGAAAAGTGCTGAGTTGGGACGGGAACTGAAAAACGGTCCTCACTGACTGATCGGAAAATCTTTTATTCTCTTCTCCTCCCCAGGTAGTCTTATCTAAAGGGTAGTAAAGGCAAGAATATACCAGAAAGGTCGAAAACGAGTTCTAAGCGTGCCACTTTTCATGCACAATCACCTGTCTAAATCAAAATATTGTGGGATATGAAAACTTTTAGCTCAACCAAACGGCTACCACTTAAATTGATTGTGAAAGATACTATAAATGAAGCATGATAATTCATTGTTTATCCTAACTTTTCCTTGTTTGCATTGCTAAGGGACTAGCAATGAGTAAGTTGGGGGGTGTGATAAAGTGTTAAATTGATCATTTAAGGGCAATCATATGCATCATACTCATGTTTTTATCTGCAAAATAGTATGAAATGATAGATAATTGTGTAACAAGTCCAACGGTACCAATTTCATCAAATTCTGACTTAAAAACATCGTCATTTCATGTGATTAAAGGAGTATAGCGCATTTGCAGTTTTTCGACAAAACCGAGACGAAATATGATGATATTTTTATGATAATGCGCTAAATTATATTTATTTGATGTGAACAGGACACGCCGATGATGCAGTGCAGCTGGAGGAGTTTCCAGAAAATTTGGGGGAGGTCTAGTGTGCGGATTTCAACTAAAACATGAGTAAAAATACAATTTGATTCCTTCCTTCGCTGGAGTTTCCCAAAACCCACTCTTTCCTTCCGTCTCTCCAATTTCCTAAACACATCCCTTCCTTTATTTTAAAAATCATCTCTCTCTCGTTTTAGAAATTTCAATCCTAATTCTTCTCAAGTTTCCTTTTCCTCTCCTTTAACCTCTTTCCTTCCCCAATTCCGACTCTCTCTTCCTCTTTCCATTTTGTTTTCCAACTTCTCCCTTTCCAAAAACTCTCCCACACGCTCACTCTCTCTCTTCTTCTCTCCCATATATTCCGAGCCTCTCCCCTCTTCCAAACTCTCTCTATTTTTTTTTCCTAGTCTCTCATTCTTCGTTTTTTTTAATAGCCGAGTCCTCCTCCTCCTCCGTAACCTTTCTCTCCCACAGCTTCTCCTCTCCTCTTTCTCTTCCTCTCCGGTTTCCCGTTCTCCCTCCTCGGTTCTCTCTTCTCTACCTCCCTCTCTCTTCTCTTCTCAAGTACCAGCTCCACGCATCTGCTGCACCTCCAGCGGCAAGCACCCAGCGCCGGCGACGCTCCAGCAGCTGAGCCCCACACGGCCAGCAGCTGCACCTCCACACGTTGCAGCGGCAACCCCCCCTGCTCCACAGCACGACACCAGTACCTCCAGCACGGGCCTCCACTGCACCCCTACGCTGCAACGTGCATGCATGCACGCCTTCCAGCACCGCACCGCCCATGCACGCTCCCCCGGCGCATGCATGCCCATGCCCGCAAGCCAGCCGTCAAGCAGCTTCCGGCAGCCTCCTCCTCAAGCTTCCCACGTCCAGCTGCGGCAAAACCACCAGCACCTGTGCCCCCTTCCACGTGCAGACTTGGTGAAGCTGGACCTCCACGTACCAGCAGCTCCAAGTTGCAGCAGCAAACTCCAGCCTCTCCATGTTGCAGCAGAAACTTCCAGCAGCTCCTCCACGCTGCATGCATGCAGCAACCGCCCAAGCACCAACAGCTGCTCCAGCGCCTCTGTGCCTCCTCCAAGTTCCTCCACGTCAACAGCAGCAATCCCTCCATGCAGCAGTGACAACTCTTCCAGCATGCAGCAGCAGCTCCACCTAACCTCCACGTGCTGTCCCAATCTCCAGCAGCTTCTCCACGTAGCCTGCTCATCCAAGCATCCACCAAGCCAGCAAGCAGCAGCCGGCAACCCACAAAAACTGCTGTTATTATACTCTTTCTTTTCCCTCCCCACTAGTCTAGTATTAGGTTATTTAATTAGGGGTAGTTGCTGGATATTTGATGTTTAATGATATTTTCTTAGTTAGTAGTTTATTTAATTAGGGTGGGTTAGTCGTTTACACAATTAAACAATAGTTTTTTGTGTTGTTATAATTTTCTTAGTTGTGTTCAATTTAGAAGTTTTGTTATTTTTATAATATTTTGTTAATCTCTCTCTCCTCAATTTTAAATATGGTTATATTTGTGCTTTTAATTAGTTTAGTTAAATTTGTAAACTTAGTTTAATTTAATTAGATAGTTAATTAATCAATTCAAATTCCCAATTTTTCTAGATAATTAAAATCTAAGGTTTTCGAAATTAAAATCTTAACTCCCTGTGGATCGACTTGGACTCACCATTATTAAATTTCCAAAATCTGATTTGAGTGAGCCGGATAAATTTAGATTGAACGTTTTCATGAGTGTTTAACGACACACAATTCGAAACGATCAATTTTTGGCGCCGTTGCCGGGGAGTTAGATTTTTAATTTTGTTTAACGACGCCCAATTCGAAACAATCAGTCGCATTGTAATAATTTTTAATTCTTGCACTTCCTTTTTAATTTAATGCGATGTGAATGTTTAGCTTAGTTTATTATTTATTTCCCAGACGTATCAAGATCTTGATTTGACTTCAAATTAATGATTCGGTACCCATTTAGTAATCGGATCCCCGATTATAGGGTGGTGAGTCGTTACAGTTGGTATCAGAGCAGTCGGTCTAGCAAATAGATGAATAACTAGGTTAAATATCGTAATTTTGGCAAATAATTACATTATCCCGTACAGGCATGGCGGTAGTGTAGGTTTTCGGATTCTAATTAGAACTTTTCGATTCTTGTGATTGTAGGTGATTAGATGGCTCCTAGGAAGAGGATGCCAGTCATTAGTGAGCGGGGAGATGTCCCTAGTGGATCTGAGGCCGGCAGGCCGAGTATGGAGCATTTCATGGAAGCTATGATGGATACGATGGCTAGATACCAGACCTGAGACCCTAGTGAGAGTTCTAGTGCTCGGGGAGGGCCTTCAGCTGCTCTAAAGTGATTCCTGAAGCTGAAGCCGCCTCATTTTACTGGTCGTCCCGACCCTGATGAGGTTGTTCATTGGTTGAGGGAAATAGAGAAGACTTTTGATACCATGGATTGTGGGGCGGTTGAGAGGACTCTATTAGCTACCTTCATGTTGAAGGATGATGCCTATGACTGGTGGACCATTTTGAAGAGTTTGTCATATGTGGATAGGCATCTCAGGGAGATCCCATGGGAGACATTTGTGAAGGAGTTCAACGCGCAGTACTTCCCTAGGCATGTCTAGAGGGCCAAGGAGAGGGAATTTATGGAGTTGACCTAAGGAAGCATGACAGTGCTTAAGTACCAGATGAAGTTTGTTTTGCTTGAGAGGTTCGTGCCTTTTATCTCAGGAGACGAGGAGCGTCGGACTGAGAGGTTTGTGGATGGACTGAGGTCCAATTTGAGGAGTTTTGTGGCATCCTACTGTTGTACAGATTTGGCATCGGCGGTTAGGGTGCCACGGCAGTAGAGGCACAACATGATCAGTTAGCTCGAGAGAGGGGACTGACTACTCAGGGGCCAATTCATGGCAGGGGAAAGACAGCAGCAGCAGCAGCAGCTCCTTCGTCCGGATCAGGATCGTCTTCACTCGGCTCCAGATTCAGGAGGTTCTTTCGAGGCGGTGGCAGCAGCAGTGGTAGTAGTAGTAGTAGCAGACCTAGGCAGAGCTAGCAGAGTCAGTCGGTGTCCAGTGCTCAGCATGAGACAACTCAGAGGCTTCCGACAGCTTGTCGACATTGCGGTGGTACTCACGGTGGGGCTCAGTGTCTTGCATTTTCTGGGAGGTGCTACACTAGTCGCTAGCAGGGCCATTTGGCGAGGTATTGCCCGCAGGGGAATGGTCAGGGGTAGGGGCCAGCTGACCAGAAGAAGCCGAGGACCCAGGGGAGAGTTCTAGCTATCACCAGGAAGGAGGCTCGTGCGTCCAACTTGGTGGAAGGTACACTTTCTGTCCTTGGGAACTCTGCGCATGTGTTAATTGATTCGGGTGCTTCGCATTCTTTTATTTCTGAGCTGTTCGTAGATATTCTTTCTGCACCCGTTGATGAGATGTCTGATGGTCTGATGGTAGAGGTGCCTTCTGGGGATTTCATGTTGTCTTATAATTGTTTGGGTGAGGTAACCCCCTTGACCATTGAGGGCCATGCGTTGCTTGCCCAGTTAGTTGTGCTTGCCATTCGTGACTTTGATGTCATCTTGGGCATGGACTGGTTGGAGGCTTATTATGCCGAGGTGGACTGCCACAGGAAGAGGGTGTGTTTCTCTATTCCGGACATCCTGACCATCTACTTCCAAGGTATCAGGCTCTCTTCTCGTGGTATTCTTATTTCTGCCTTTAAGGCCCAGAGATTGCTTGTTGGTGGCTTTGAGGCTTTTCTGGCCTTTGTTGTTTTAGCGAATGTTAGTTGTAGTTCTGGTCCTTGGGAGGTGCCTGTAGTTTGTGACTTTGTTGATGTGTTTCTTGAGGAGTTACCTGGCCTTCCTCCTCAGCGAGAGGTTGAGTTTACTATCGAGCTTGCACCCGGTACGGCGCCCTTGTCTAAGGCTCCGTATCGGATGGCTCCGGCCGAACTCGCTAAGTTGAAGGCACAGTTACAGGAATTGCTGGATAAGGGTTTTATTCGTCCCAGTACTTCTCCATGGGGTGCTCCAGTTCTATTTGTCAGAAAGAATGATGGTTCTCTGAGGTTGTGTATTGATTATAGACAACTGAACCAGGTGACGATAAAGAACAAGTACCCACTTCCGAGAATTGATGATCTGATGGATCAGTTGCAGTCTGCGAAGGTGTTTTCAAATATTGACTTGAGATCAGGGTATTATCAGATGAGGATCCGCGAGATTGATGTTAGTAAGACGGCCTTTAGGACTTGGTATGGACATTATGAGTTTTTGGTTATACCTTTTGGCTTGACCAATGCTCCGGCGGCTTTTATGGATTTTGATGAACCGGGTCTTCAGGGCCTACCTGGATCAGTTTGTGGTGGTATTTGTAGATGATATTTTTGTGTACTCTTCTTCTGAAGAAGAGCATGCCACACATCTTCAAGTGGTATTATAGGTTCTGAGAGATCACCAACTCTATGCCAAGTTTAACAAGTGTGAACTCTGGCTAGATAAGGTGCACTTCCTGGGAGATGTCATTTCTGGAGATGGCATTGCAGTGGATCCAGTCAAGATTGAGGCAGTAATGGACTGGAGCAGACCAACAACAGTAACTGAGATCAGGAGCTTCTTGGGGTTAGTACGATATTATAGACGGTTTGTCTAGGGTTTTTCTTCGATAGCGACCCCCTTGTCAAGGTTGACTCATAAGGGAGTTCATTTCGTGTGGACCGAGGAATGTGAGCGGAGTTTCATTGAGTTGAAGATTCGCCTCACTTCGGCTCCAGTGTTGGTGCTTCCATCAGGTTTCGGTGGATTTGTGGTTTATTCAGATGCATCTCGTCGAGGTTTGGATGCGGTTCTGATGCAGCATGGTAAGGTCATGGCCTATGCTTCTAGGCAGCTGAAGAAGCATGAGGAGAACTATCCCACTAATGACTTAGAGTTGGCAATTGTGGTGTTTGCACTAAAGATCTGGCGGCATTATTTGTATGGAGAGAAATTTCAGGTTTTTACCGATCACAAGAGCCTGAAGTATGTATTCACGTAGAAGGATCTGAACTTGAGGCAGCGCAGGTGGATGGAGTTTATTAAAGATTATAACTTCGACCTTCCGTATCATTCGGGCAAGACAAATGTGGTGGGAGACGCCTTGAGTCAGAAGACGGTCGTATCATATCTTACGGTTCAAGAATAGAGGTTATTTGAACAGGTGGTGGAATCTTCCTTTAGGATTCCGCGAGAGGCTAATAGAGCCGTGTTGGCCAGCTTAACTGTGAGGCCAGCAGTGTACCATGCTGTGATCGAGGCTCAGAGGGCAGATGCAGAGTTACTGCAAGTTCTCCAGACACCAGAGGTGGAGTTGTAGGATGATGGTACAGTCAGATTTAGAGGCAGACTCTATGTCCCAGCTGAGGAAGAAGTGCGCAGGAGTGTCTTGGATGAGGCGCACCATTCTAGATATGTAGTGCATCCCGGAACGACTAAGATGTATCATTGTTTGAGGAGGCACTTTTGGTGGCCTGGTATGAAGAAGGACGTGGCTGATTATGTGGCAAGGTGCCTGACTTGCCAGCAGGCTAAGGCAGAACACTAGAGACCAGGAGGATTGTTGTAACCTTTGTTGATCCCGGAATGGAAATGGGAACACGTAACTATGAACTTTGAGATGGGATTACCTGTGTCCCGTGGCAGAAGAGAGGCGATCGGGGTCATTGTTGATTGATTGACCAAGTTGGCACACTTCTTGGCTATTAGGAAGGACTGGTTAGTCGATAAGTTGGCTAAGTTGTTTGTAGAACGGATCATCTCTCTGCACGGGGTGCCCTTATCCATCGTGTCAGACCGGGATCTGAGAATTACTTCTAGGTTCTAGAAGAGTTTTCAGAAGGCCTTGGGCACACAGTTTTCCTTCAGCTCGGCTTATCATCCCGAGACTGATGGGCAGTCGGAGAGGACCATTCAGACACTAGAGGATATGCTCAGGGCATGTTGCCTAGATTGGGAGGTTCTTGGGAGCAGCGCTTGTCTACAGTGGAGTTTGCTTAGAACAACAGTTATCATTCTAGTATCGGCATGGCGCCTTATGAGGCATTGTACGGGGAGTCGTGTCGATCTCCTACAAATTGGTCTGAGATTGGGGAGAGGGAAATAGTAGGGCCAGAGTTGGTTCAGCAGTGTGCTGAGGTTGCCAGAGTGGTACAACAGAGGTTGCCTACAACTCAGAGCAGAGAGAAGAGTTATGCAGACATCCGTAGGAGACCGCTTGAGTTTGAGGTTGGGGACCACGTGTTTCTCCGAGTTTCACCCTCCAAGGGTGTGATGAGATTCGGGAAGCGAGGTAAGCTGAGTCCGCGATATGTTGGGCCTCTTCCCATTCTTGCTCGAATTGGAGAAACAGCGTATCAGCTAGACTTGTCGCCCAATCTTGCAGGGGTGCACGATATACATCTCATGTTTTGGACTTTTCAGAGTTGGAAGTCACTGAGGACTTGTCCTTTCCGGAATTTTCAGTACGGATTGAGGATCGCAGGGAACAGGTCCTTCAGAACAAGGTTGTTCCCCTAGTTAAGGTGATTTGGCAGTATCTCTCCAGGGACGACGCGACCTGGGAGCGCAAGGATGAGATGCGGGAGCATTTTCCCTACCTTTTCTAGTAAGTTCTCTTGTGAGCTTGTACCATTATTTTTCGATCTTGTTACTTTTAGCAACAATTTCGGGGACAAAATTCTTTTAAGGGGGGGAGAATGTAAGGATTGAGGTTTCGGATCCAGTTATCGGGTCAATTTCGGGGTTGGATCCCTTAGTTTGGGCCCTGGTGGGGCGTCACGTGGGCTGTCCTTGGGGCGCGAGAGTATAGCCCCGGTCTTATCATCTGAATGGCGTCATGTATGGACGACGCTGTAGACACCGATTTTGGACCACCCTTTTGGTCATAAGTCCCATCCACCATTAGCCCTTCATCACCAAAATCCCCTCATTTTAGCCATCTCAACCCACTAACAACTAGGCCCATTAACCAAATCCCGACTCTAGCCACCTTTTTATGGAAGGCCAGCCAGTCCGCCTTCCACCCCCTTCGAAGGCCACCCCTCGCCTTCCACCTCCTTCGAAGGCCACCCCTTGCCTTCTACCCCCTTGGAAGGCCAGCTACCTTGCCTTCAACCTTTTGGCCACCTTTTTCACTTTTTACCTTTTCGTGGAAGGCCAACCAGGCTGCCTTCCACCACCCGTGGAAGGCCAACCACCTTGCCTTCCACCTTTTGGCCACCTTTTTCACTTTTCACCACCTCTTCGTGGAAGGCCAGCCAGTCCGCCTTCCACCCCCTTCGAAGGCCACCCCTTGCCTTCCACCCCCTTCGAAGGCCAACCGGGCCGCCTTCCACCACGGGATTGGAAGGCAAGATGGCTGGCCGTCCACTCCCCTAACTACCACCTTGACCTCGTCTTCCCCACGATCTCCTCTACTCGCCGCCCACGTCCCCACTACTCCGATCACTCCCCACTCCGGCGACTGCCGCGCGCACCACCTCCGACCCTTGACCACTTCCTATTGGCTGAAGGTTGATTTACGGGGATTTAGACTCCTATTTTCTCCTATTTTTTCCTTCATCTATTTAAACCCCCCAGGTTCCCTCGAGCAAGGGTGTTGGGAAGGGGATTAAGAAGGAGTTTCTTTCTCGGAGCGGGTCGGCTTTGAGGAGTCGAGCGGGCAAAGAGTCAGAGAGCTGTTTCAGGAGGAACGTCACTCCAAATGGGCTTGTCTTCCTAACCTTCTCTCTACTTTTCACCTTTTTCACTTCATTGCATTTCCAATCTCCATTTAGTCCGTAACATTTCCCTCTCTCACTCTTCTTTCCACTTTCAACACATCACTTCACTTTTCACACACGAGCACCCTGTCTGCATGCATGCATTTTAGGATGACTTAGCACCCTTTACCCCTAGAGGTTTCAAACAAAAAATCGGGAGGTGGGTGGCTATAACATATGGTCACCTTCCCTCCCAAACACCCATCCGGTGCGTCTCCCTCTAATTTTAATTAATTTTATATTTTTGTGGATAGATTCTGCATGTCACAGTTCTAATAAGGTTATTTCTTTTCTTTGTTTGTCTTCTTTTTCAGGGACTCTTACTAGATTCTGCGCGCGGACTACCGAGCTCTCCTCCTCTGGCCGGCCGGAGGAAGAGAAGGGGAAACCACCATCTCCTGCTCCCTCAGAACGTGATCACTTCCTACACTCCTGCGGAGCACAGTGACCGAAAGGTAATGCTCCTGGCGATCACACCTCAATTTCTAACCCCCCTTTAAATCGCCACAGTGCTAAGACGAACGGAGGGACCCTCGATCCGAAAGCCCACAGCTGCGGCGGTGGCGGGGGACGTTCCAGGCGCCTACAACCCTCTGGCGATTGTAGGTGCTGAAAATTGCTCGTGTGATTAATGTGAAAAACTATGTTGTTTAGGGTAAATTAACCTATTAAAAAAATGCAACTAAGGTGCAGTGATCGCCAGAAACTTTTAACTAAAAAGCTTCAAAAGAGTTTGATTGCCTACCTGTTTAAACGCGGAAGAATGAATCCTTGGTTCCCCTCTTTCAGCCGGCTGAAGAAAGAGAGCCTCTTTGTTCTTTCGTTCTTGCTGTTGAATGTTGAGGATCGTCCAGAAATTCTCCTGGCTTCGTGCTTGATTTCCCTCTTTTTGATCTTTGTTGTTGTTGTTGAATGCAGCAGAGACAAAAAAAACAGAAAAATAAAGAAGAAATACTGATGAGAATCTAAATAGAAATAATATCAAAGCTAACCATGATTATAAACATGTATAAACAGCAACTCACTTGTTTTAAATGACTTTGAAACCCCTTTAGAACAAATGGATTTTGGAGAATTGATGATGTGGTGTGTGTTGCATGAAGTGATTATGAGAATGAAACTAATGAATGAAAATGAAATTCAAATATGAAAAACTTATGCCCAGTCCAGTTGGTTGAAGCTTTGAAAGGATGAAGATCTTGAAGAAGGATGCCGACTTCTGGAAATGGCAGCGCTCCGGCGTTCCGACGTGGTTGCTCCGATCTTCAAATTGCTATAACGCTGTGGCTCAATAATTATCTCTCTTTTTTTTTAACTCTTGAGATGCAAGGTATTTATAGGCTTTTTCTGCGTTCGCGATTAACATAGAAAAATCTAGGATTTATCTACCTTAATCGTCGGATAATTACTAATTAATTCATCTTTATCTGTAATTATCTAAAACGCGTCCACCTTGGTTGACGCCTTTAAGATTAAATTAAGATAAAGATAAATATCCGGGAAAACTTATCTTTATCTTTATTAGCTAAAACGCGTCCACCTTAGTAGACGTCTTTTACCCTAATTAAGATAAGGATAAACATCCGGAAGAGAAGTTAAAACAGCTTAGGAAACTTAAAAAGCGTCGTCCTTAACAGACGCCTTTTAGCTAATAAATCAATTAATTAAAATTCAAATTTAAACGTTAAAATAGGAATAAAGTCTAAATGGCGTCCACATGGGTCGACGCCTTTTAGGATTCTTCATATTTTAACTGAAATTTGAGCTAAAATCAATTCAATTGATTAACTTAAACATGTCTGTTAAACCCGACACTCAAAAAGATTAATAAAAATTAATTAATGATTAATTATCAGACCATTCTGAGGCATTATTATATGATATGAAATTTACTCAAAATGACGTCAAAATTAGCGTGTCTACAGCTGCCTCACCTTGGCATCGTCTTTGCAAGGGAGTGAAATGAAATGGAATGTACTGAAAAGGTGATGCCAAGGTGTGATGAGACACGCTCTTAACATCACATGATTGGAATTTTTCTCGAAATCATCAGTGAAGATAGTTCAATGATATCAATGAAATTAATCATGTCTGGATGAGGTAGACAAGGAAAATAAAATAAGGTCGATCAACCTCCTCGGAGTGGGAAGTACCCCAGGTCATAGACACTGTAGGTTTCATCATGGGGAGCGTTTGCCAGCCAATGTGGACGTGCTGCAGCCATGATGGATCTTAAAAGAAAACAAGAAATATTGGATAAAGAATCCAAGAAATGATAGAATTCCAATGATATCTTCAAGCGAACCTCAAAGATAATCAAGATACTCAATTCGGAATGGAATATTTCATATCATGTTTTGAGTTATTTGATTTATGGTCTGAAACTTAATCAATAATTAATCCTTATCACAATGATTTCAAAGTCCTACATGATGCATGCTGGCTAAAAGAAAAATATAAAGTCAAATAAAATATAAATTAATCAAGGATAATATTGTTAAATTGTCATTAATGAGTCAAGATACCAATTCTTGTAATCTAGTGCTAAGCCGAAGCTCGTTTATCCACGCACCATTTCACAAAAGTGGAACCATCGTCCTCACTAATTAACAATCCAACGGCCTATCCGTGCAATTAAGAATCCTCTGGAATTATCACTGTTTTTTTGAAGGGGAACTCAAATTCCAGTTTCATCAAAATTACAAGGTCCTTGACATACTCTATATAATAATGCGAATGCACAATAATTACATGAAATAATACAAGGGTAGAAATAACCGTCTTTTTAGCCACGGTCGAGACTTCTTGAACTCCCACAGTGAGATTTTCTTGACATTTCCAGATTCATTCAGGTTTCTTGAATTTTCTGCAATCAAAATTATTAGTAATTCCAAACAAATATTCAATTTAAACATGAAAACATAGAATTTCGGGTAAATCATATAAAGAGCTGAAACGCGTCGTGTCGCGCAGACGCCATTCAACGTTGAAACGCGTCAGTGCTCCTCGACGCCTTTCACTCACAGAAACGGGTTTCTGGCTGTTCTCTATTCGGATTCCAACTCTCTTCATGTCTTGTGTCCTATATATGACTGAACAAACAAGTTAAGCATCTGTTCAGGCTTAGCCCCTTGCCTGACCAAATAAATGGTCAATCAATCTTTTCTTCAATAAATGGTCAATGGGCATAGCCTTTATTAACAAAGGTAATGAGAATAATCAAACTTAAGCAAAATGCAACATACAAGCAGACAGATGCTCACTGAAAATAAAAGAAATGAAACACACTAAGTGCAACAAGCAAATGCTAACTGAAATATTTTTTTTTTGTTGTTTTGCAATATTCATTTTTGTTTGGGGTTTTGAAATATATGTCTTTTTTTTTTAATTTTGACATATGTATATTTTTTTTGGATTTTTGAAACATATGTATTTTTTTGTTTGGGTTTTTTGAAACATAGATATATTTTGAATTTTGAAACATATGTATTTTTTTTGAATTTTTGATATATGTATTTTTTTTTTTTTGATTTTTGACATATGTTTTTTTTTTTTTTTTGATTTTTGACATATGTATTTTTTTTTTGATTTTTGACATATGTATTTTTTTGGATTTTTGACATTTGACCGGCATGGTACTTAGATCAAAAGATCATATTCATTTATTAACTTAATTCCCAAATTGTTCTTCAACAACTTAACTTAAACCCATCGTGTTTGAATTTGTGTTTCCATTCGTGATCCCATTTGATGATTTGACCCTTAGTCAATCTAAGCCATTCCTTAAGTTTGGAGTACATCTCTTGAGAAAGAAAAGATGAATAAGTTTAGAAAGCCCATGAGAAGGTTCCGGAGACTTAAAAAGATGTCCCTTTTCTACCCTAATATCCGTTGGGGTTCGGTCATTTCTTTCCGGGGTATTTATTGACCTTGCGTTCCCTTTTGTTTCATTTCGTGGCCTTGATGTAACGTTTGTAATGTAATGGCCTTTTGATTTGACATTTGGCTTTTGCCTCTTGCTTTTCTTTTCTTCCTTTTTTTTTTTTTTCTTCGGGACGGATCTCCCCCTTTTTTTATGACGGCCTCCTACTAAGATGGCGGGTATTTTTGGTAGTCTATTCTAAGCCTCGTTCCGACATCATGGGCCGAGTATAAAACAGAATTTTGCTTTTAAAAAAATGAATGATTTGTACTTTACACTTTCGGTCAAGCTTTCGATATCCTTTAGGACTTGTCATCTCTTGTTACTCACGAATCAAACGTGTAGTAATGGGCTTGAAATTAAGTTATCCAGACTGATAAGGAAATTTGAGTTTATAAATTTTCTGATTCCACTGGTCTTTGTACCATACTGATCGACTCTTTAACCTAAGGGTAGTATTTCTTAAGATGTAAACCATTCCAGGGATGTTTTAACTCTTCTCCTTCTGCATTAATAAGACGATAAGCATTACCAGGAAAAGCGTGCGATACAACATAAGGTCCTTCCCAGTTGGGTTGGAGCTTAGAACGCGGACCACCAGGTTTTATAAAAATTCTTTTAACAACCATTTCACCGACTTTGAACTTACGTTCAATGACTTTCTTTTGATAAAAACGTGCTAGTCTATTTTGATAAACTTTTGCATGATTAGCAGCTGACCATCTTTTCTCGTCTAAAAGTTCCAATTGAGCAAGGAGTGCTGAACGATGTTCATCAATGGAAAATTCCTTATTCAATTGTACTCTTAATGACGGTATGAGGATTTCATATGGAACTACTGCCTCCATTCCAAATGTTAAGGAATAAGGAGTTTGCCCAGTAGGCGTGCGGATTGAAGTTCGGTAGGCCCATAGAGCCTCAACCAATTTTTCTGGCCAATCTGTGAATTTGTTAGACTTACACGTCTTTTTGATGATTTTTATCAAAGTCTTATTTGTTGCCTCTGCTTGGCCATTGCCTTGCGGATAATAAGGAGACGAATGATGCAATGCAATTTTATACCTGTTACAGAGGTCCTTCAGTTCCTGTGACACGAACTGCGGTCCGTTATCGGTGACGATGGTGCTTGGAATTCCAAATCGAGTGATGATGTTCTTCATGATGAACTTGCAGACGGTTGATGCTTTGATCTCCACGTACGCTTCAGCTTCTGCCCACTTGGTGAAGTATTCCGTTGCCGTGAGAATGAAAGATTTTTGCTTGATGCCGGAATCTGGATTACCAAGAGGTCCAATAATGTCGAAAGCCCACATGGAGAAAGGCCATGGGGAAGAAACAGGATGGAGTGAAGATGCAGGAGAATGAATTTTGTCGGCGTGAAGTTGACACTTAGCACACCTACGGACATACCCTACACAATCTTCTTCCATGGTTGGCCAATAAAATCCTTGTCTAAGGATCTTCTTTGCTAGCATCTGTCCATTGACATGGCCACCACAAACTCCACTATGAGCTCCTTCCATAACTTTCCAAAGCTCATCTTCGTCTAGACATCTCAGAAGAACTCCATCAAAACCTCTCTTGTACAGTGCTCCCCCAACTAGGGTGTATCTTTGAGCAACTCTCCTGATAGCTCTCTTCTCCTCAGTTGTAGCTTCCTCAGGATATGATTGATCTTCACAATATTTTGCAATTTCATAATACCATGGCTTCTGTTCATCATCCATCTCTTCTAACAGCTCCATTAACATGATTTCTCTTTTCTCAATGATATCTCCGTCTCTGACTTTCTTCAGCAATTTCTCCTTAGTTCTAAGGAATGAAGGATCTTTCACGGCAGGTGAAAGACGCCTATGAACTATGATTGATTCGGATTGTTTGCTGATTGGAAAATTAAGAGAAGATGCAAGTGAAGCTAGAGCGTCAGCTAAGATGTTTTGATTCCTAGGGACATGGACAAAGATCAATTTCGTGAAAAGCTTTGAATAAGCAGAAGTAAGCTCTTGATAAGGCTTGAGTTTGGGATCGAGAGTTCGATACTTGGTCAGCACTTGGCGAAGAATTAGTTGGCTATCACCTACGATCCTGAGTTTAGTAGCACCATGGAAATGAGCAGCCTTGAGACCAGCAATGAGTGCCTCGTATTCAGCTATATTGTTGGTGACTGGAAAATCAAGCTGAAAGGCTTGTGGAATGGTGATACCTTCAGGTGATAACAGAACAATACCGATCCCTTTTCCATGAGAATTCAGAGCTCCGTCAAAATGCAGAGTCCACATATCATCTCTGATTTGATTTACGGACATCAGTTCCTCATCCGGAAACTCTGATCGGACTGGATCAAATCGAGGAAGGGGATGATGAGCAAGATGTTCTGCTATGGCATAGCCCTTGATCGCTTTCTGCTGGATATAGATGATATCAAATTGAGATAGAAAGCTTTGCCATCGTGCTAACCTATCAGTGAGAACAGATTTTTCCAGAAGGAATTTGATCGGATTCATCCTAGCGATGAGATGGACTTCATGGGCCAGAAAATAATGCTTTAATTTCTGCACAACCCAGACCAATGCTGCACATGTTTTCTCCATTGCCGTATATCTCTGTTCAGCGGGGTTGAGAAGTTTAGAGAGATAATAGGCTGCCCTCTCTTTTCCTTCTTCATCTTCTTGTGCTAGAACAGCCCCCACTGCATCATCCAGGACTGAAATATAAAGTATCAATGGTTTGCCTGGAGATGGTGGTCTCAAAACAGGAGGACTTGCTAAATAGTTCTTTAATCCATCGAATGCCTCCTGACACTTATCGTCCCAATCGAATTTGACTCCCGGCTTGGTAAGCTCGTAAAACGGCTTACACCTTTGTGAGTGCTGGGAGACAAAGCGGCGAATAAATTGCAACCTCTCGATTAATCCTCTCAACTCTTTCAAGTTTTTGGGAGGTGGCATTTCTCTAATAGCCTTCGCCTTGTTAGGATCGATCTCAATTCCCCGTTTGCTGACGATAAATCCAAGCAATTTCCCTGAAGATACCCCGAATACACATTTCTTGGGATTCATCTTTAACTGATATTCTCTCGATCTCTCTAATACTCTTGCCAAAACTTTGGCATGCTCAGCCTTTGTTTTCGATTTAACTAATAAGTCATCCACATACACCTCCAGATCTATGTGCATCATGTCATGAAATATTGCCATCATAGCCCTTTGATAGGTGGCTCCAGCATTCTTTAACCCAAATGGCATGACAACATAACAGTATGTTCCCCAAGGTGTAGTGAATGACGTTTTCTCTTGATCCTCTTCTGCCAGCTTAATCTGATTATATCCTGAAAATCCATCCATAAATGATAAAGTCTCATAGCCAGCAGTATTATCGATGAGTACATCAATATGAGGCAATGGAAAATCATCTTTAGGACACGCCCGGTTCAAATCGCGAAAGTCAATGCAAATCCTGACCTTTCCGTCCTTCTTCATAACCGGGACTATATTGGCCACCCATTGTGGATAAAGGACAACTCTAATAAATTTGGCTTTATGCAACTTATCGACTTCTTCCTTCATCTTTAGAGCCATTTGTGGGTGGAATCGCCTTAATTTCTACTTGACCGGGCTAACTCCGTCTTTTAATGTCAACCTGTGTTCAACTTAAGACGAGTCTAACCCCGGCATATCTTCATAACTCCAGGCGAAAGTGTCCTTATAGTCCTTAAGTACTTGTACCATTGCGTTTTCATCCTCTGAAGAAAGATTTTTACTGACGAGGACAACCTTAGGTTCGTCTTCAGTCCCTAAATTAATTTCTTTGGTGGGCTCTTCCACGGCAGCTGAGGGTTCATCAAATCTCTTCACTCCACTGGCATATGCCTCAGCCGCGTCCTCGTCATCTTCCTCAATGGGGTCCTTTTCATGTACTAATTCATATACCCCGTACCCATCATTGACTGACTCATCGTCCATGCAATCTTCTGGCATCTGAATTGGATTTTCTAAAAGCTGAGGGATCAAAGAACAAGAAGAGCACTTATCAGCTAAGTCATGGAGGTATCTATCTGGAATTTGCCTACCCTTAGGCTTCCTAGACTTCCTAACCTGACTAGACTGACTAACTTCACTATCATAACCTAACGAAGATGAAGCAGGATGAAAATCCTGGGATACAAGTGGAAATACAAGAGAATCCTCCCGAGGGGAGGAACAGAGTAAATCTAGAAGAGAGTCTTGACCGAAGGACCCGTGCGATGGGGTGCAATCGGATAAGTAAGATGTTTCGTCAATGAGGATTTGGGAAGAATTTGTTGCCAAATTGGCGTTTTTTTTTTTTGGACAATGAAAGAATTAAACATAAAACAGGAATGAATATAAATGGGAGGAGAATCAGACGGAGGAAGTGGCACCAAGGCCAGAGGATTGGGGGGATCATATAGTAATATGTCCCAGATTAGATCATACAACCTCTCTAGATCGAGAGGAGGTTGTGGTATAATGTCCCGGGGGGACAGAGTAATCATGACGGGCGGAGCCCGTGGAATATCTTCAATTATGACCCGCGACCAAGTCGGGGTCAAGAGCAGTGTACGGAAAAGAGTATGGAGCGTGAAGACATGTGAAAGATATGTCCCCCTCCAGAGCAGATCTATTGTGTAACCAGCTTCATAGGGGTCATCTGGCTCCCCTTCATCAGTTTCTTCAGATAGCAGTATCCGCTTGTCAAATATGGCACCAGGGCTTTCAATTAGTTCATCAATCTGCGGCGGCCACTTAGGTTCTGCAGGATCCAGAAATAGTCTGTTCAGTGCAATATACAGGTCCCTCAGATCGAACCACCTGTACCATTCACATTCAGGGTCATGAAATTTCCTCCTTTTCATAGGCCGCAGAGCCTCCAAGGATTGGTACGTAAGCAGTTCAGAGCAATGTCTGGCCAAATCCCTCCCATATATATCATGGAAGTCAAAACAGGAAGTAATGACTACCGTATTGTCATAGCTAAGTATGGGCCCTTTCACGAAGTGCGTACACAGGGTCCATGTTAGGGGATCTCGGCCTTCTTTGAGTGGCGTAGACATTGCCTCCCAGATTTTCGGGCCTTCTTTGATTTCTGCTTTCTGAACCGGATCTTGCTTCAGTTTTATTGGCCTATAGCCCAGACAACTTCCAGGTGCCGCTCGATGATTTCTGACAGGAGTGGTCCTGCCTTGCAATTGTGTGCCCAGACCTTTCCCAGGCTCGTAGCCGTTCTTCATCATAATCCTCCATCCTGGGGTACTCATGCACTTCCCCCTTTTGATAGCATCTAACGGATATGGAGAAATAGTAGCGGCTTTTAGAGGATCAGCCACTGGGCGGTAAACCTGTAATACCGACAGAAAAGGTTGTCGGCCAGGTAGAACAGCAGTTTTGATGTTCAAGGTATGAGCGGCAGCAAGGATCGGCATGCTCGTTACTTTAATTATTCGTCCTTTATAAGGAAATTTGAGGCATTGATGATTCGTACAGGGAATCGCCTCGAGAGTTTTAATATAAGGACGACCTAAAATGGCATTTATGGAAGGGTCGATTTCCAAGATGTGAAATTCGACCTCTGCATGACTTACAGGGCCCAGCTCCACCTTTAAATAGACCATTCCTAGAGGGGAACGGGTAGAATTGTCATATGCTGTCACTGAAATGGGGCTGGGCAGCCATTTCTCTTTGGGCACACCGCACAGCTCCAGGGTCTTCGGAGGTAGAACATTGATCGAAGCCCCTGTGTCGACCAGGCATGCATCCACGGCCTTCTTACAGATGTTAACCGTGATACTCAGAGCCATGCTTCTGGCTGCCGGCGGTGCTAGTTCCGATGTATGAAATGTTATGGAGGGCTGATCCCCCTGAGGAACTAGTAGTGCTGCAATCTTCTCTACCGGCACGTCTTCATTGACCATCACCTTCTGCAGATATTCCATTAAAGCTTCTTGGTGACTCTTGGATCTTTTGATTAATTCTAGTATAGTGATCCGTGCCGGTGTCCGATCCAGGTGTTTCAACAAGTCATATTGAGTGCCTGGTGCACTCTCTTCATTGTGGGCTTCCTCAGTCGGCTGTGATGGGCCGTCTCTGACTGTGGACTGAGGAAAGACCTTGTTGAAAATCCTTCCACTCCGGAGCGCGTGTTCCTCAACCGTGGAGGATCCGGGTGACACCTTAAGTATCGCAGAGTTGGATGGTGCGGATGGCGTAGAGGGTTGGTAGGTAGGTGATGGCGTAGGGCTAGGTGGTGTTGGCGTGGTGCGGATTAAAGGCCTAGAGGGTTGGATGGTGGATGGGTAAGTGGTTGGCGAAGTGGGGAATGGTACGCGTAATAGCGGTTTAGATGGTAAGGGCATATCTGGATAGGTGGTAGTGGTAGCGGGTGAAGTAGGAAATGGTATGCGTAATAATGGCCTAGATGGTAAGAGGGGCGCGTTATTGGTTTGCGGGGGGATATATGATGGAGGCGTAGTGGTGCGGGGCGTAATGGGTCTAAGGAAGGCGGGTAGTGGTAATGGGTTATTGGGTGTGGGTGAGTGGTATGTAGGTGTGGGTATAGGGGTGATGGTAACGGGTTGTGGCTTTGGTATGTGGATGGTGCGGCGTGGTGGTCGCTCTGCGGTACTTTGAACGTGACCCGTTGAACAAAGAGAGGAAGATTCCTCTACTCTCCACTGCTGCCCACGACCAGCCTCAGACTGGCTGTTCGTCAAGATGGGAGCAACCTGGTTTTGGTTCTGATGCTCCGGGAGTGGATTCTGCACTATGCCCATGTTGGGTGGTGCTACTGCCTGTGCCGGTGGTCTTGCTTGCTGCTGCTGCTGCTGCGGTCTCCTCGCCTTCAGGGCTGTTATATACTTCTTCATTTCCTCCCAGTCTATGCCGCCCTGCTCGTTGAGATCATGGATATAATCTCTGAATTGGAAGCAGGTGTCAATGGTATGCCCAGGTTGCCTATGGAAGTAGCAATACCTAGACGTATCGGCATTTTGAGGCCAGACGGCCTTCTCCCTCGGCAAAACTAAGGCATTGGCTGCCATTAAAGCGCTGAAAATATCTGCCAAGGATTCTGGGAGGGCCGGGTACTCTGCCCTTTTCGGGCCTGGAGGTCTCCTCTGCTGGTTGTAGTCACCAGGAGGAGGGACGTTGTGGTACGCCGGCGGTGCACGCGGCTGGTACCGTGGCTGTTGCTGCTGGGGCTGATGTGGCTGCTGATACTGCTGTTGCCGTTGCGGCTGTTGCTGTAATTGTTGCTGATTCGGCTGCTGGGGCCGCTGGTACTGCTGTTGGTAATGGGGGTTCTGCTGCTGCCTGTACCCCTGCTGGCTCGTCTGTGGTGGCCTCTGGTACTGCTGATTCCTCACAAACTGGGGCGAGTTATTGTTCATAGTACTGACCTGCTCGTGAGAGAGCGTGCCCTCAGTAGTTGGACCTGAGCTAGGAGAATTCGGCACTGCAGGCTTCCGAGGCAGAGGCCTGTTAGGTCTGTGAGGATCAAAGACGCTAGAGAACGTAGCGTCCTTGAAAGCATTCTGGCAGTACCGTGCCCTTTCATAGAGCTCTGCCATGTTCGTCAAGTTGTTCAAGGAGAGGACTAGCTTGAACTGGGGAGTGGCGTTAGAAATCAACATTTTCACTTGTTCGGATTCGGACAAGTGATCTTTCACTTTTTCAGCCAGGCCCCGCCACCTGTCAGCAAAACTGACAAACTCCTCGTCCGGTTTCATCTTTTCTGCAATAAGGTCCGTGATAGACAAGGAGGGTGCAACTTTGTCCTGGTATCGTTGGATAAATTTACGTGAAACGATACCGTAATCCTCTACTTCTGAGGGTTCCAGAGAAAAGAACCACTCGAGGGCTGGTCCCTCTAGGGATCTCCTGAACAAGAAAGCCAATGACCTCTTATCATTCTGCCAGAAAGAGGATTCGTACATGAACTCCTTCAGGTGCGTGAAGGGGTTACCAGTACCGTTATATTTTCGATACACTGGCATTTCAGAGGGTAGCAGATGGAATACTGGCAGACTCGGTAAATTGATTTCCGGCACAGCTTTAACCCCCATCATTTTCTGAAGATTGTTGAACTGCTCGTCCATGCGCTCCATCTTGGCCAACAACGTCTGCGTGGTCAGATCTGCCTGGGGAGGAGGAGGAGGAGGAAGTACCTGATAGGCCTGCTGCCTAGAGTAGGTTGGACAAGGAGGATAATAAGGATGAGGTCCGGCAGAGCTTCCGCCATGCCCGAGGGCATTTTGATAAACGGGCGTCTGCGGTCTAGCCGGTTGCCTGGATGACGAAAGTTGTGGCCCAGTTGGCCGAGAAGTAAGATGAAGGCCTTCCATGGCCTGATGGATATAAGGAGGAGGAGGGGGAGGTTGTTGAGGAACAACAGGGGGAGCCATAGGGTTCGGCTCAGCAGGCTGCATGGGTGCCTTCCCCTTCAAGATAGACTGGATCGCCTCGAACTGCTGAGGGTCCAGTCGGGAGTCAAGAACTCCCAGAGCATTGACAAGATCCATAGGATCGGAGGGTGAGGGATCATTCTGATTCATGTCCCCCTCAAGGTCAGGATTGGGAATCGCATATTCATGCGGGGGAAGATCAGGATATCGATCCTGTGGATAAAAAAGAGGGGTCCGGACATTCCCATCTTGTCGATATGGAATGGGGACGGAATTATGGGAGGCATCAGCATCTCTCCCGTTCTCGTAGTTGAAATCAGAATTGCGAGGGGCATTAGCATCTCCCTCGTAGTTGATGATGGCGTCTTGGGCCATACTCAAATCTCTGCCTGATCGCAGCAACATGATATTAGATTCTCTTTTCAAAGATTTAATCACACAAGTTGTGCAGAGATTAATCAAACAAGTGGATGCTTAACGTGATTTCAGGATTCCTTGTTGAATTATTTGAATTGGATTAAACCACAATTTCGCTCAGGGAAGGATCCTAGTTTAAGTTCAGTTTCCACCGTTATTCTCTAAGATTTTCTCTCACAACGCTTTCGGAATCTAGCCGGGACTTCAATTGGTACAACCAGCCCGATGATCAAGGAGGAATACCTTGGTTTTGGGGACTTATGGAGGTCTCAACGTCAACTTCTCTAGTCTGATCAAGGGACCAACCCAATCAGAGAGAGTTGCTAACGTTGAGTAATGTGTTCCTAAGAAAAGGAGGGTTTTAGCCTCAATGCGTATGCCCTGCGACCTGGATGGCCTCTAATGCTTAATAGAATAATGGGTAGCTAGCACTCAACACAGAAATCTGGAAACTGAAAAATAATTAAGAAACTGTCTGAATCGCGTCGATGATAGTCGACGCTATTCAAAACAGAACTTAATTCTTTCGCAGAGAACAGATGCAAATAACAGAGAAAGCTTGGAAAATAACTAAAAACTGTCTGAATCCTGTCGATAATGGTCGACGCTATTCAACACAGAACTTAATTATTTCGCAGAAACAGATGTAGACGACAGAGATAATCTGGAGGCTAAAAGGCGTCCAGGTGTCCAGACGCGGTTTTGAAACGCGTCGCTGTTCCTGGACGCTTTTTAGTTCGCAGAAACAGATTTCCAGAAGGATTTTCTGGGTCGAATCCTCCTTAAACAGGGAAAAATGCAGTAAACAATCGACTCATGCAAAGATTTTTAGTTTCAGATTTTAAACAGGATGATTTACTATCTAAACAACTAAGAAATCACGCAATCACACAGCATTTTATCACAAAAAACAGCTTTTGAACTAATCAAGGGGAGGCAAGATCTTGCCACTGGGGTGTGCACGTGGTGCACGAGGGAAATTACTTAAACTAAACACTCACCAATCGGTGAGGACGTGTCGAAAGACACAAGTGGTGCACCGTGGGTGCCCGGTATGATAATAACAAGAACAAAAGAAATTAAAAGACGGCGAGACCAAGTCCCACCGTGATCGCCAAAAGAGCTGTAGGTGCTGAAAATTGCTCGTGTGATTAATGTGAAAAACTATGTTGTTTAGGGTAAATTAACCTATTAAAAAAATGCAACTAAGGTGCAGTGATCGCCAGAAACTTTTAACTAAAAAGCTTCAAAAGAGTTTGATTGCCTACCTGTTTAAACGCGGAAGAATGAATCCTTGGTTCCCCTCCTTCAGCCGGCTGAGGAAAGATAGCCTCTTTGTTCTTTCGTTCTTGCTGTTGAATGTTGAGGATCGTCCAGAAATTCTCCTGGCTTCGTACTTGATTTCCCTCTTTTTGATCTTTGTTGTTGTTGTTGAATGCAGCAGAGACAAAAAAAACAGAAAAATAAAGAAGAAATACTGATGAGAATCTAAATAGAAATAATATCAAAGCTAACCATGATTATAAACATGTATAAACAGCAACTCACTTGTTTTAAATGACTATGAAACCCCTTTAGAACAAATGGATTTTGGAGAATTGATGATGTGGTGTGTGTTGCATGAAGTGATTATGAGAATGAAACTAATGAATGAAAATGAAATTCAAATATGAAAAACTTATGCCCAGTCCAGTTGGTTGAAGCTTTGAAAGGATGAAGATCTTGAAGAAGGATGTCGACTTCTGGAAATGGCAGCGCTCCGGCGTTCAGACGTGGTTGCTCCGATCTTCAAATTGCTATAACGCTGTGGCTCAATAATTCTCTCTCTTTTTTTTTAACTCTTGAGATGCAAGGTATTTATAGGCTTTTTCTGCGTTCGCGATTAACATAGAAAAATCTAGGATTTATCTACCTTAATCGTCGGATAATTACTGATTAATTCATCTTTATCTGTAATTATCTAAAACGCGTCCACCTTGGCTGACGCCTTTAAGATTAAATTAAGATAAGGATAAATATCCGGGAAAACTTATCTTTATCTTTATTAGTTAAAACGCGTCCACCTTAGTAGACGTCTTTTACCCTAATTAAGATAAGGATAAACATCCGGAAGGGAAGTTAAAACAGCTTAGGAAACTTAAAAAGCGTCGTCCTTAACAGACGCCTTTTAGCTAATAAATCAATTAATTAAAATTCAAATTTAAACGTTAAAATATGAATAAAGTCTAAATGGCGTCCACATGGGTCGACGCCTTTTAGGATTCTTCATATTTTAACTGAAATTTGAGCTAAAATCAATTCAATTGATTAACTTAAACATGTCTGTTAAACCCGACACTCAAAAAGATTAATAAAAATTAATTAATGATTAATTATCAGACCATTCTGAGGCATTATTATATGATATGAAATTTACTCAAAATGACGTCAAAATTAGCGTGTCTACAGCGATCACGGTGGGACCCTCTCTTGCTCGCCGCGCAGGTAAGACAGCTTAAAAAGATCTCCTCCCATGGATGGCCAAGCACTTGGCCGCCCAGAGTCCTGAACGGCCAAGCGCTTGGCCGCCCAGACCGGACGGCCAAGTACCTGGCCGTCCAGCGCAGACCAGACGGCCAAGTGCCTGGCCGTCCAGCCCAGCCCGGACAGCCAAGCACTTGGCCGTCCAGAGCCTAGGACGGCGAAACGCCTGGCCGTCCAAGCTGGACGGCCGACTGCTTGGCCGTCCAGGCTCTAGGACGGCCAACTATCCTGCTGTCCAGGCGCCGACCTTTCTGGCTGCCTGATTTTTTAGTCCTTTTTTATATTTCTGATTAAATTGTTACGCATTCTAATTTGTTTTTTTTGTTTACTGTTCTCTTGTCTTTTCTTTTCTTTTCTGTCTGCTGGATTGTGGGTTGATTCAAGGGTACTATCCGCAGGGTTTTTTTAAGGAAGAGCCGGCATCACACTTCTAGTTACCTCTCCCACAGAGTTTGACTCTCCATCTAAGGATTCCCGCTCGGGTGTGACTAGTCTTATTCTGTTGGGAACCTCCGTCAGTCTCCGCGAGCCAGGGATTCCCACTTGGCCGCCGAGCGGGTTGTACCTAAACCACCTAATAGGATCCCGGGTTTTGTGTGAGGAATTAATTGAGCCTTTCCATTCACAATCATCCACCTATAGGTGTCATTGAGAGAATCATTTCAAAATTTAAAGACACCTAATTAAACCTTGGTGAAACATGTTTTGAAAGAAAAATTCCAGGGTCGTTAAGGGTTTGAACTTGATTTGTTAGAAACCGACTCTCATAATACACAGTTAACCTTCCAAGTGAAATATAAAATCTCTTAGGATTTGTATTTCATACTGAACCAAATATATGAGTTTGGTAACAATGTCACACACAACCCTCTGTTTGAGATTGAAGAGGATCCACAACCAATATTTGTGGGCATGTTCCAAACACCTAGAGAGGAACTTAAGGCAAGATACTTGGATGAATCTACCTCTTCAGAAAGTGACCCTGTAATCTCCAACATAAACTTCCAAAACCCGAGGGAGGATCCGGAACTTACTGCCGTGTTATCACGGTACACCCCTGATCAACTCATCTAGTGGGCCTCCTGTGGGAAAACTCAAGATGCCACTCCTCGGAGAACTCACCTCCAGGGATCTTCCAACAGAGCTCAGACCCGCATCAACCAGCCAACTCCTACTCCAGTTGCTCCACCTGTCATGCCGATTCCAGTCTCTCCAACTACACCTCCTCCCGAGCAGAAAGAATTCATTTACAAAAGTGAGGTTGAAACCTATGTGCGTAAGCTCATGGCCGAGAAACTTACCCTGAAACAACCGCACTCTCTCCTGAGCTTTTACAAGCTCCCTCCGGCCTACTTTTCACCAGGATTCAAAGCCCCCGAGTACAGGAAATATGATGGCACCTCTGACCCTCATGATCACCTGTCAAGCTTCCTCATGGATTCCCATCAATGGCTCTACGACAGAGTCCTCCTTGTCCATCTGTTCTAGAAATCCTTAGAAGGTGAGGCCTCAAGATGGTTTTCTTCCTTACCCGCCACAGACCTAATCAATTTTGATATGGTCTCCGAAAAATTCATCACTCAATTTAGTTATATGACAACCATGCCTCCCACCTTGTTTGATCTTGTGATGGAGAAGATGAAGCCTGAAGAGGAGTTCACGTATTTTGCCAACAGGTGGAGGGCAATGGCCTCTATGGCGGAAGTGGCAATCTCCGAATCTCAAGCTATCACCATGCTACTCAATAACGCTACCCCACAACTTCGGTCTATTCTCATGTTGAGCAAATTTCATACATTCGCACAACTTTATAATCGAGCTCGGGTAGTTCAATCTCAGATCTGGAGTTCCAATTTGCCATCCTTCTTTGAAAATCAAAACAGAAATAAGGGGACTACACAAATTCCACCAATAGAGGGAGTGACAATCAATGAACAAGTGAGTGCCTTGGGGCAGCCCTTTAGGTCACCCAGTCCTATGTCCAGATCAGACAACCAATCCAATCAGAAACCACATTCAGCAGTTCCCCTTCCTTCTAGCGCCAAGATCAATTGGAGGCACATGAAAGAGGCTATTGAGACCTTGAAAGTAAAGGGCCCTCAGCCCTCTCATCAGGTCGCTCAAGATCCATCTAGCTCTCTAGAAAGGATGAGCACCCTTATCAAAAATTTGAAACCAAATGTCGATCGCAGAGGACAATACTGGGAGTATGAAGAGGTTGGGATATGGCGTGAGTGCCCCACTAGGATGACCAAACCTAGAGAGCCGTTGCAAGGAGTCTCCACTGTTATCCAAGACAAACCTTTGGTCTTGATACGACCTAGGGAACAACCAACAGAAGTTCCCTCAATTTCAATCAGAGAACCTCCTCTATTTATCTTGTGTCCTACACCAAAGCCGGGTCCAGTAACCCAATTCTGCCTAATGAATTCACCACCAGTTCAACCACTAAAGTCAGATCAGGCAGTGGACCCCAGTCCAATTGGTGTTACACTGAGAAATCGCATCATTCCCCCAACAAGTCAACCTTTGGACTCTCAAGAGGATTCAGATCTGTCTAAAAGGATTACTCCATCCAAGTATGACATCCAACAACATCTAGGGAGAACTCCCACCAAGATGCCAGTCCTAGAGTTGATTAGGAGATCTACTACACATAGGGAGACATTGTTCAAATTCCTCCAGCGAATTTCAGTCAATGAAGATCTTCCTATCAGTGGGCTCACAAATGCCATTCTCTCAGTCACCCCGAAACCTATGATATCCTTCACAGATAAAGATCTGGCTCCCCCTGAATGCCGATCCCTTCCCTCATGCTTGACCCCAACACTCAAGGGTCACTCATTGGACTCCATCCTATTAGATACCGGCGCATCAATCAATGTTTGTTCGCTCAAGACCCCCAAGAAAGTAGGGATTGATCCAGAAAAGATTGAGTCTACTTCCATGATGGTCTCAAATGGGAAACTGGAAATTGGGCCAGTGGCCATGATCTTTGAATTCTACATCCTTGATGTCAAGCCCATATACAACGCCATTTTGGGAAGGCATTGGATGGACCAGACCCTGGGAGTGCCCTCCACTAATCATCAGTGCTATAAATTCCCATACAATGGGAAGATTGTCAAAATGAAGGGTACCTCCTATCTTGAGCCTTTGGATTTAGGCTCGACTGAACAAATTCCACCCATGATCACTTCTGAAAAAGGGGCAGAGCCCATCCTTTCATCGGTCGACTCTCAGCTCAAGTCCCAGCCTAGCATAGGTTGGCAGCTTATGGACAAAATGGGGTATAGTTCGGGATCTGGGTTAGGCAAAGAAGAGCAGGGAATTCAAGAACCTATCTTTGAAAATCCGACCATTGGGGGATTTAAATTGGGTTACCTACCAATCAAGCCAACTGAGGAATCAAGAAAATGGAGTATCTTGGATCACTTTGTGAAGGAAAATCAAGAGTTACTCAAGATACACTATCTTGAGGATGAGTTGAAGGAAACAATCAATGAAATTCAGAGGGAAGATGCAGAAGATTTCGCAACACAGCTGTTGTTCTATGAGCCAACCACTCGATGAGAAGGAGCCTGCTTAGTGAGGGATGAACAGGTACCCACCGCTCTCATTCCCTTCCTATTTCACACACCTGTCCTTCTTAGGCTTTTATCACTGGTCGTAGCACACTCCTGGGGCAATTCTGCCATCGTTGGGTCTCTGTCTCAAGGACCCACCTTTGCAACATATCTGACTCACCCTCTGAGTCTTGTGCATAATCGCTTGGGGATTGGATAGCCTCCTCTTTATCTAAGAGTTGTAGAGGTAAGTGAATTCTTTCATTTCTAGTTAGCAACTAAGTGTAAATATTTGAAAATTGTTGAAAAGCTTTCCCCTTAAAAAATATAAACAAAAAATTCAAAATCTCAAAAAAATCAAATATCCAAAAAGCATCAAAAATATTTGTAAATATGTACATACTCTTAGTAAAAATGACAAAAAAATCAGAAAAGACACAAAATCCAACTGTCTGGTGACTGCCACGTAACCCCCTGTCTAGGTCTAGTTGCATGATAGGTTGGGTTGACATTGCGGTTTGGCTAAGACTTTGGTCCACCAGAACCTTGGACGTATCTACTTTACTTTCATACGGATCCCTATGTTCATCATGAGATGCACACACCTACACGTTTTTCAAAGAGAACCTTCTTAAAATGAGTTTCAAGTCTTTAGTATACTGTCAAATGCAACCTTTGCTCTTCGTCTCTCGACCGATCAGGACAGTTGATGCCCTTAAACGGTCAAGCTCAGCAAATTGCGGTTCCTCAACAAACCGATAGATGTAACCCCTCAAAAAAAAAAAAAAAAGGGGCCCAAAAATGAAATGTAAAGGACCAGAGCACGTGAAGAGGGCAGTGTCCCCGCAGGCGAAATATCAAATAACCCCAAAAAAAGGCATCAAAAAGAAATACAAAAAAGAAAAAGGGGTTCAAGCAATCATGAAAAAAGCCTGGTCGTGACCGTGCCTGGCCACGAAATCTACCAAAGGCCTGAAAAGTCAAAATAGGGGCATCTAGGAGGTCAAAATGGTCCGTTTTGTCACAACTTGCCCTTTTAACGGTTTTGTTGATCCTCTTGTGAGGTTTGTCTCCAAAATTTCTTCACTTTTTCTCCCTCAAGGTTTAGCACGAGATAGCTATCTAAAGACTGAATATCATTTTAAAATGGTTCATTTTTCAAAAATCGTCACATGCTCACATGATCACAGGAGTCCAAAATGGGTGAAGAGTAACGTCGATGTTTCTGGTGAACTAATTTCTTAACCATAATCTCAATGTGTACTCTCGAAGACTTCGGGCTTAGGCCAATGCATGCGCGTCACCAATCGGTGCGACGGCGTCTGATTCCGGGTCAGCGTCGTGCGGTTGACCGTTAGGGTTCCAAGGTGTTCCATCATATACCTTCTAGATTGTGAGGAAAGAGACCCGGGTCGGGCAAATTATTTACCTCGAAAACTTTTTGGGCAAACTTGGTGATCGGAAGCAGCTGGGAGCCTAAGCATGGCATGACGGTATTGTCATCAGTATGAGTCTTAACCGGTCAAGGTTAGTTTGAGGAGTCTAGAGGCCCAAATCAATCTAGATGTGAGCTTATGATACTTGGGAAGTTGAGTGTGCATTTCCCTTACATCATTCAACCAGCCTAAGTTTGGGCAGCCACCAGGCAGGCGGAATCAAAAACATGTTTTCATCACACACCTCATTTGTTAATATCCACCAGCATTTGCATATTTACTAGTCGCATCAGTTTCAATACTCTTCCTTTTGTCTGGTTAGTTGAACACGGCCCCTTGACCCTATGCGAAGGCTAGGGAAAAGGTAGTTGCTCTTTTAGGCAAGGGGCCGAAAACAGATACTACTAACTGTTTCCCCTTCATTTTGTGCATACAGGAAAAAGATTATGTCCAAAAGGTGGACACTTTTGCTGTCGAGTCGAAGCCGAAAGCAGCCAGATTGGCATTCTACTTTGAGAATGGCCATATCTTCCGTGTTGGCTTAGACTCGACAGGGACCTTTGTCCCTCGTTTCCTTACAGCTTGTCATTAAGATATTGTGGATCATTGATTATTTACATTTACTGATGTGCGTTCTTGCAGCTGCAGGGAATCTGAAGTAAGTAGGATTGAAGACACAGGAGGCTAATAACTTCGGGCGTATAGACTCTGAGTTCCTCTTTAAACAAAACAATGAGGAGTCTATATTCTCCAAGTTATTCGATTGGCCATTAAATCCCTCCTGTTTGCATTAGGAATTTGTTTTCTAATTTTTAAACCAGCATGCATTGCATAAGCATCACCCACCATTCCTGCCCTAGGGGCAATGACCATAACTTATCACTCTGCTTAATCCATTGTTGATCCGTGAGTCTAACAATTGTTCGTCTGTTAGCCCTTTGAATTGCAAGACCTCTTCCCTTTTTTTTAATACGTGTGCTTAAGATTCTCTCACTTGGCGATCCCATGATGCGCCAGGCCACCGCGCGCCCGTTGTGTCGAGAGTTCTTCAAGTCACACTCTTCTATCTTTCATGCTCGAGATCCCCTTAGGTCAGATCGCTACATTCTGGTGCGCCAAGGCCTCGCGGTTCTAGCACCCGAGGGTCCCACGGACTGTGATTCTCTAGTACTGAACTTTGTCCCTTTTCTTAAACCACTTTTGCAACTCAAATAGCTAGCTTTAATGCATTTGCCACATTCGCATATCATCCTTGGATATAACTCATTCATTTCCGGGCTGTCCAAAATCTGGTTCGATTTCCGGAACACCTATTTATCATTCTGTTCCACTCCACTGCAAAATAGGTGTCCCGGAGGGACATTTGTAGACACCGATTTTGGACCACCCTTTTGGTCATAAGTCCCATCCACCATTAGCCCTTCATCACCAAAATCCCCTCATTTTAGCCATCTCAGCCCACTAACAACTAGGCCCATTAACCAAATCCCGACTCTAGCCACCTTTTTGTGGAAGGCCAGCCAGTCCGCCTTCCAGCCCCTTCGAAGGCCACCCCTCGCTTTCCACCTCCTTCGAAGGCCACCCCTGGCCTTCTACCCCCTTGGAAGGCCAGCTACCTTGCCTTCCACCTTTTGGCCACCTTTTTCACTTTTTACCCTTTCGTGGAAGGTCAACCAGGCTGCCTTCCACCACCCGTGGAAGGCCAACCACCTTACCTTCCACCTTTTGACCACCTTTTTCACTTTTCACCACCTTTTCGTGTAAGGCCAGCCAGTCCGCATTCCACCCCCTTCGAAGGCCACCCCTTGCCTTCCACCCCCTTCGAAGGCCACCCCTTGCCTTCCACCCCCTTCGAAGGCCAACCGGGCCACCTTCCACTATGGGATTGGAAGGCAAGATGGCTGGCCGTCCATTCCCCTAACTACCACCTTGACCTCGTCTTCCCCACGATCTCCTCTACTCGCCGCCCACGTCCCCACTACTCCGATCACTCCCCACTCCAGCGACTGCCGCGCGCACCACCTCCGACCGTTGACCACTTCCTATTGGCTGAAGGTTGATTTACGGAGATTTAGACTCCTATTTTCTCCTATTTTTTCCTTCATCTATTTAAACCCCCCAGGTTCCCTCGAGCAAGGGGGTTGGGAAGCGGATTAAGAAGGAGCTTCTTTCTCGGAGCGGGTCGGCTTTGAGGAGTCGAGCGGGCAAAGAGTCAGAGGGGTGTTTCAGAAGGAACGTCACTCCAAATGGGCTTGTCTTCCTAACCTTCTCTCTACTTTTCACCTTTTTCACTTCATTGCATTTCCAATCTCCATTTAGTCCGTAACATTTCCCTCTCTCACTCTTCTTTCCACTTTCAACACATCATTTCACTTTTCACACACGAGCACCCTATCTGCATGCATGCATTTTAGGATGACTTAGCACCCTTTACCCCCAGAGGTTTCAAACAAAAAATCGGGAGGTGGGTGGCCATAACATATGGTCACCTTCCCTCCCAAACACCCATCCGGTGCGTCTCCCTCTAATTTTAATTAATTTTATATTTTTGTGGATAGATTCTGCATGTCACAGTTCTAATCGGGTTATTTCTTTTCTTTGTTTGTCTTCTTTTTTCAGGGGCACTTACCAGATTCTTCGCGCGGACTACCGAGCTCTCCTCCTCTGGCCGGCCAGAGGAAGAGAAGGGGAAACCACCATCTCCCGCTCCCTCAGAACGCGATCACTTCCTACACTCCTGCGGAGCACAAGAACCGAAAGGTAATGCTCCTGGCGATCACACCTCAATTTCTAACCCCCCTTTAAATCGCCGCAGTGCTAAGACGAACAGAGGGACCCTCGATCTGAAAGCCCGCAGCCGCGGCGGTGGTGGGGGACGTTCCGGGCGCCTACGGACGCCACTTAGAGTAGGACCCTGCTTTGTCATAGTACGGCCCGATCTTGTCATCTGAACGACGTCGGGCTTAGACGATGCGTTTTTCCCAACTTCTGTTTGACCCCGCGAACCCTCCCTCCTTTTCCTCATTCTCTCCTTTCTCTTCTCTCTCCTCTCTTCCCTCCGACCTCCGGCGAATCCCTTCCCCCTCTCCTTGCTTTCCTCCCTCCATTCCTCCACTCCCTCTACTCCCGTAACCTCCTAACTTCCTCCACTACCACCACCACTTCCTCCGCGGCGCATTTCTCTCCGGACAGCGGCCGACGTTCCGGTGGAGTAACGGCGTCCACGGCGGTACCGACAGCGGCGTGTGACGAGGCGGGTTGGCAGCTTGGAGATTGGAGGAGTTCGAGTAACCGGTAGGATGACGATTCCCGTTGTATTTCGTTTAAAAATTAGGTTTTTCCTGCTTTGGAGCATTTTTTGGGGTGAAAACACTAATTGTATGTAATGAGAATTTGGGTGTTTTAATGGGTATTTAGGTTCTTCTCTTCCTTCTCCACTTTTTTAATGTTTTTACAAGATTTTCCCCATGGATTGGGAGATAGCGGAGGAAGAACCTGTCTGTGAGGGTTAAATGACATCGGGGGATAACGACGCCTTTTAGAAAGGCGGCTTCCACCCGCGACACGATTTAGCCCAAATAATAGACTTTGTCTCTAGACTGATAAGCGTCCAGGGACAGCGACGCCTTTTGAATGGCAACTTCCATGCTCGACGCGTTTTAAATCAGATCACCCCGAGGCCTGTCTCTGTTTCGGTCGTTATCAGGCGACTAGGGATAGCGACACCTTTTGAATGGCCACCTCTATAGACGACACGTTTTAGGCCATCTTCCGCGGCCATATTTCACATGAACCAGTTTAGGAAGCTTGAATGACGTTGGCCTTGGGCGACGCGATTCAAGCCAGAATTCTATTAATCCCTGCAATTAACACATGTTTACATTGTTAGATAGTTTAGTTAATTGCATGCTTAGAAATGTACTCGATGACGATAGATTCTATGTAATCGGATCGCACCGTGTTGTATTTTGTGCGATCGTGAACCTAGAGTGACAGTTCTTAGCGCTTAGGCACCCTGTGTCGGTGTGGGAGTGACACGGCACCGGTGTGGGAGTGGTGGGGTGACGCTGATCGTTCCAAATTGTGCGTCGTTCAATCTAAATTTATTCGGCTCATTTAAATTCAATTTTAAAAATTAATAATGGTGAGTCCGAGTCGAATCCACAGGGAATTGAGATTTTAATTTCGAAAACCTTAGATTTTAATTATCTAAAAAAAACTGGGAATTTGAATTGATTAATTAACTACCTAATTAAGTTAAACTAAATTTACGAATTTAACTAACCTAATTTTTAAAAGCACAAATACAACCACCTTTAAAATTGAGAAGAGAGAGAGATTAACAAAATATTATAAAATTAACATAACTTCTATGTTAAACTAATCGAGTTTTATGCAACAAGAAATAATAAACACTAACAACTTTAACTTAACTACACTAAAATAAACCAAAACAAAGTAACAGATTATACTAATAATACAAATGCAGCAGGTGCGGTGGAACTACGAGGCATGCCAGTGCAGGTGTGCTTGGAGGCCCGTGGGTTGTTTGTGGAGCGCCGGCGCAGTGGACTGCTGAAGAGAAAGCTTGCTGGCTGGGCGCTTGTTAGCTTCTGGTGCTGTTGCTGGCTTGCGTGGAGGAGCTGTTGCTGGAGCTTGCTGGCACGTGGAGGAGGGCTTCACCAAGCGTGCATGCACGCGCGTGGAGCTGGAGGATGCTAGAGGTCGGCGGTTGGTGCAGAACGTGCGTGCATGAGCTGAGACGTGGCTGCTGGAGGTGCTTGATGCATGCGCATGGGAGCTTGCAGGCGGCTGGGAAACGCGTGGAGGTGCAGCTGCTGCATGCGCTGGGGTGCTTCAGGCTAGCGCGTGGAGGTCCTTGGCAGTGCATGCACGGGTGCAGTGGAGGACGTGCGTGGAGTGCTGCGGCTGAGAGGAGGAGGCGTGTGGGAGCCCGTGGCAGTGCGGCGGAGGCCTAGCTGGTGGATGGAGGCCGGCTTCAGCTTTAGGCGCAGCGGAGGACGTGCATGCGCGGCTTGCGGCGCGTGCTTGGACGGGTGTAGTGGAGGACGTGCGTGGAGTGCGCTGGGGTGCTGGAGAAAGAAGAGGGATACAGAGCGAGAGGGAGGTAGAGGGAGACGTCGGAGCGGCTGAGAGGAGGAAGAGAAAGCGCAGAGAGAGAAGGAGAGACCGAGAGAGAGAAAAAAGAAACCGGAGAGAGAGAGGATAGCAGAGCAAGGGAGGGGGAGGAAACCGTGGCTGGGAAACCCGGGAGAGAAGAGAGAGAGGGCGTGTGGGAGAGGTTGGAAAAGGAGAAGGAGAAGGACGGCTGGAAATTGGAGAGAAAGAGGGAGAATCCGAGAGAGAGAGGGAATCTGTGCGTGGGAGAAACTGGAAACTGGAGAGGGAGAAGTAGGCTGCGGGAGGGAAATTGGAGAAGGAGAAGGAGATGGCTGCTGGGAAAAAACGAGAAAGAGGAGTAGGAATAGGTCTTGGGTACGTGAGGGGTCCTTTTAAAAAGAAGGGAAGGAAGGTATTTAAAAAAAAAAGAAAGTGGGCTTTAGGAAGGCGGCTGGCCCTTCTTGGGTCCTTCTTGGCCATGGAATTAGGGCAACAGTAGGGCCTCAAATGACGTTTTTACCCCTGCTTTAATCTTTTAGACAAAATGAAGTCGAATTCATTGAAATTCGAAAACTAGTCCTCCCCCAAATTTTCAGAAACTCCACCAATTGCACTGCGTCATCGGCATGTCCTGTTCACATAAAATAAATATAAATTAGCATATTATCATTAAAAAGTTATTATATTTATTTATTTCGTCTCGATTTTGTTGAAAAACCGCAAATGCGCTATACTCCATTAATCACATGAAATGACGATGTTTTTAAGTCAGAATTTGACGTAATTGGTACCGTTGGACTTGGTACGCAATTATCTATCATTTCATGCTATTTTACAGATAAAAACGTGGGTATGATGTATATGATTGTCCTTAAATGATCAATTTAACACTTTATCACACCCCCCAACTTACTCATTGCTAGTTCCTTAGCAATGCAAATAAGGAAAAGTTAGGACAAACAATGAATTATCATGCTTCATTTGTAGTATCTTTCACAAACGATTTAAGTGGTCGTCGATTGGTTAAGCTAAAGTCTTCATATCCCACAATATTTTGATTCACGATAGGTGATTGTGCATGAAAATTGGCACGCTTAGTACTCGTTTCCGACCTTTCTGGTATATTCTTGCCTTTACTACCCTTTAGATTAGACTACCTTGGGAGGAGAAGAGACTAAAAGATTTCTCGATCAGTCAGCGAGGACCGTTTTTCAGTTCCCGTCCCAACTCAGCACTTTTCACGACTTGGTCATATTTCTAGTACGATGGACTTTTTAGCGTGGCTTTTTCATTTCATTGTACTTTTGCTTTTGAGAGTACGTACTTTTTGCCACTCTCTTTGAATTGACTGAGGGGAGGTGCAAACTTTTTGCCACCTACCTTCCTTTAGCTCTTTTAACGCCTTCTATTGCCTTTAGTGTTTACAGCTATCCATTTTAAATGACCGCCTCTTTTTAGAGTATTGAGTGGGACAGTCCCCTATTACGAATCCTACACATTCCTTTCGTTCAACCTAAAAAGAAAATTTAGAATAAGTAGTCTTATCCTTAAGGTTAATTTCAGCAATTCTATACTTTTAAGATCTTGTATTTATTCTATGTTGCCGTGTGTGTGTGAAAATCATCATGCTGTGGATTTTTGTGAAGTGGGATATTTAAACTTTGAAGGTTCTTTAACCAATGTGACTAACAGAAAACTGATTTGTTTAAGATTTACTTAATGAAACATGATTCTCATGCAATTTTCATAGGATGTGAAAAGAAGTTTTTGAAAGAAATTTTAAAATTTTGACCATTTTGCAATCAAAGATATCAGTTTTCTTCAAAAGATCTTCAATAAATGCATTTCAAATTGATTGTCGCACCCCCAACTTGATTGACATTGACCTCAATGGCATAAAAGATATGAAAAACATGTCAGTCAGAAGAGAATTGTGAAAGAGAGAAACAACCTGTGATGAAGAGGATGCGACATACCCAGGGCGACTGCTGCTCAGGGACCTAAAAGGAAAGGAAACACAAAAACTGAAGTAAAATATTGGGTTGCCTCCCAACAAGCGCTAAGTTTATCGTCTTCAGCCAGACAGCAGTTCAGTTATTGTGGATCACTCAGTTCTATGGATTCAGGTGATGTATTTTGAAGATTTTCAATGAATGGTTTCAACCGTTGACAATTAATGGTGAAAGTGTTCCGACTCTTGGGATTCAGAATTTTAACGGCTCCATGATCGAAGGCTTTAACGACCACGAAGGGTCCATCCCATCTGGATTTCAGTTTTCCTGGAAATAAGCGGAGCCTAGAGTTAAATAGCCAAACTTTCTGATTTGGAAGAAAGGATTTTCTCACAATATGTTTATCATGAAAAGCTTTAGTTTTGGCTTTATAAATCTTTGAATTTTCATAGGCCTCGTTGCACAACTCTTCTATCTCACTCAGTTGTAAAGTTCGGTGGGAACCAGCTTGGGCTAGGTCCAAATTGACTTGTTTGATGGCCCAATAAGCCCTATGTTCCAATTCCACCGGAAGGTGGCACGCTTTTCCAAAAACTAGGCGATAAGGAGACATGCCAATAGGAGTTTTGTAAGCAGTCCGATAGGCCCATAAGGCATCATCCAATCTTTCAGACCAATCTTTTCTATCGGGCCTAACGGACTTTTGCAGAATATTCTTAATCTCTCTATTGGAAACTTCCAGTTGGTCACTAGTTTGGGGATGATAAGGGGTAACTACTTTATGATTAATCCCATATTTCTTAAGCAAAGTCCGAAATTGGTAATTCGTGAAATGCGTTCCCCCATAACTTATGATAGCTTTAGGCTACCCGAACCGAGAAAAGGTATTCTTCTGAACGAATTTAATGACCACTTTATGATCATTGGTTCGGGTGGCTACTGCTTCAATCCATTTTGAGACATAATCCACCGCTACCAGAATATATGTATGTCCAAAAGAGGGTGGAAAAGGTCCCATAAAGTCAATTCCCCAAACATCAAAGACTTCAACCACCAAGATTGGGTTGAGTGGCATCATATCCCTTTTCGCCATATTTCCTACAGCCTGACATCGGAGGCAAGTTTTGCTGAACTCATGGGCATCTTTGAAAAGTGTGGGCCAGTAAAAACCACTTTGCAGGACCTTGGCTGCAGTTTTCTTTCCTGAGAAATGTCCCCCACAAGCCAGATTATGACAGAAGTTGAGAACACTTTGTTCTTCTTCTTCAGGAACACATCGCCTAATAATTTGATCAGGACAGAATTTGAATAATTCAGGATCCTCCCAGAAATAATACTTTTCCTGGGAAAAGAATTTGTCCTTCTCACTTTTAGTCCATCCTTCCGGAAGCTGATTAGTCACCTTGTAATTGACAATATGGGCATACCAAGGTGCAACAGTGTGAGAAATGGCTAGAAGATGCTCATCAGGAAAGGAATCAGTGATTGGTGTACTTTCGGAGATCGGAATTCGGGATAGGTGGTCAGCTACCACATTCTCAGAACCCTTCTTATCCCGAATTTCCAAATCAAATTCATGAAGGAGTAAGATCCATCTAATAAGTCTAGGCTTTGCATCCTTCTTGGTCAACAGGTATTTCAGAGCTGAGTGATCAGAATAGATTATGACTTTTGCCTCTAAAATATAAGATCTGAATTTTTCTAGGGCAAAAATCACGGCTAACAATTCCTTTTCAGTGGTGGTATAATTCATTTGAGCATCGGCAAGGGTGCGACTTGCATAATAGATCACCACGGGACACTTGTTGATTCTTTGTCAAAACCGCACCGATAGCATAATCAGAAGCATCACACATGATTTCGAAGGGTAAAGACCAATCTGGAGATTGAAGAATCGGGGCTTTGGTCAAACATTCCTTCAGAGAATTGAATGCCTTGATGCAAGATTCATCCATTTGGAAATGAACATCCTTAGCTAGGAGAAGAGTTAGAGGCCGGGCAATTTGAGAGAAATTGTAGATAAATCGGCGATAGAAACTGGCATGGCCAAGGAATGAACGGATCTGTCTGACCGAGGTGGGAGGGGAAGATTGGATATGAGATCGATCTTAGCTTTATCTACCTCTATCCCCCTTTCAGACACAATATGGCCTCGAACAATGCCCTCTCAAACCATAAAATGGCTCTTTTCCCAGCTAAGTATCAGATTGGTGTCAATGCATCTGGCTAGCACTTGTTTAAGATTTTCTAAGCAATTTTCTAAAGAATCCCCGAAGATTGAGAAAAATCATCCATGAAAACTTCGAGGAATTCTCCCACCATATCGGAGAATATAGCCATCATACACCGTTGAAATGTGGCTGGTGCGTTGCATAATCCAAATGGCATCCTCCTAAAAGCGAACGTGCCATAAGGGCACGTAAAGGTGGTCTTTTCTTGATCTTCCGGGTAAATAGCCACTTGATTGTACCCGGAGTACCTATCTAAGAAGCAAAAGTACTTCTGGCCCGATAACTTTTCCAGAATCTGATCCATGAATGGGAGTGGAAAGTGATCCTTTTTAGTCATGAGATTCAGTTTTCGGTAATTAATGCACACTCTCCATCCCGTGGTGAGCCTAGTGGGTACCTCTTCCCCATGATCATTCTTGATAACCGTTAATCCAGATTTCTTGGGTACCACTTGGGTTGGGCTGACTCATTTACTGTCTGATATTGGGTAAATGATACCCGCATCGAGCCATTTCACAACTTCCTTCTTCACCACTTCTTTCATATTGGGATTAAGCCGCCTTTGAATCTCCCGACTGGACTTAGAATTCTCTTCCATAAGATATTATGCATGCAAATGGACGGACTTATTCCCTTTAAATCTGCCACCGACCATCCAATGGCACCCTTGTGGTCTTTGAGGACCTCGGTTACTTGGGCCTCCTGCGGCGATGTGAGATTTGCCGCAATGATGACCGGGAGAGTTTGGTCCGGGCCCAAAAAGATATACTTGAGAGACTCAGGTAATGGTTTGAGTTCAAGCTCAAGAGGGTCCTCTAAGGATGGCAAAGTGGGTTCAGATTGTAAGGCTGGTAAAGGTTCAACCTTGGGCCAAGATGTTAATGGGCCGGGAGAATCCTTTAAAATATTGGCTTCCTCCAAAAGGTCATATGTGGACATCTCATTTTCTTCAACAAGATTATCCAAGATATCAATAGTATGGCATTCTTCTTCATGATCTGGGTATTGAGATGCTTTGAAGACATTAATCTTGACCTTTTGACCCCCAAATGAAATGTCCATTATGCCAGTTTCACAATTTATATTAGCTTTGGCAGTGGCTAAGAATGGACGACCTAAGATGATCGGGGTGTGAATGAGTTCCTCAGGTAATGCCATATCCAGAATAAGAAAATCCACGGGAAAATAGCAATCATGAACCTTCACAATAACATCCTCAATTAATCCCCGTAGAGTTTTCATAGACCTATCAGCCAACTGCAAGATGATGGGTGTGGGCTTTAATTCTCCAATATCAAATTTCTCGTAAATGGTTGTTGGTAAGAGATTCACACTAGCACCTAAATCCAATAAAGCTCTATCAAATGTAACTCCAGCTAAGTCCCATGAAATTAGAGGTGCTCCAGGATCCTTTAACTTCTTGGGTAAATAATTCATCACAATCGCACTTACATCTTCTGAAAGCCGAACCTTTTCGGGTGCCATTCTAGATTCTCTTCGTGGAGTACATAATTCCTTGAGAAACTTAGCATAAGCTGACACATGCTTGATGGCATCGAGGAGTAGAATATTAATTTGGACTTGTTTGAATAAATCCAACAACTCCTCATTCTGGGCCAGTTTCTTCCTGGCATTGGGCTTAGCTAACAAGGCATTAGGAAATGGCACCCTAGGTTGATAAGAACTTGGGCCTTCATCTATCTTCCCTTTTCCTTTCGGGTCCTCTTCCAACTTTTCCATGTTGGGTTCAGCTTCACTCTCACTTTCAATTTCCGGAGGCCCATCAGTGGAACCTTTGGCTAACTCTCCATCTGCATGTGGTTTTTCTAAATTTCTCCCACTCCTAAGGGCTGAAATGGCTTTAGCATTCTCAAATTGCGGCCCTTTAGGTTGTGGTAATGGGCCAGGCTGAGGTAAAAGGCCCGATTGCTGTAGAAAACCTGGAGGTTAATTCCTTGGATTGGCAATGGGTTGACTAGGAAGTTGGCCCACTTCTCTTCTCATCGTAGCCTCAGCTAGTTGGCCCATTTGACTTTCCAACTTAGCAATGGATTGTTGCTAGGTCGAAATCAGTTGTTGGAGTTGAGTGAATTTGTCATCAAAGTTGGGCTGAGGAGGTTGTTGGTAAGTGGGTGGAGGATGGTATTGGGTTGGCTGTCCTGATTGGAATGATTGGGTTGGTTGTCCAGATTGGAATGAATGGTAGTGGGCCGGTTGACCTGATTGGAATGATTGATAATGGGCCGATTGAGAAAACTGGGCTTGAGATCCCCTAGCCTGAACATTTCCATAGAAATTAGATTGATGTTGAAATGAATTCTGTGGCTTTTGGGCTTGATGCATGGGAGGATTGGACATTGGTAGTGGGGCCTGCTGATTCTTCCAAGAGAAATTAGGGTGGTTTCTCTAGCCAGGATTGTAAGTATTTGAGAATGGATCATTATTAGGCTTGGAGAATTCCTGGGCAACCTGAACTTGTTCTTGAATGAATGGTGGAAGTTGGGTCGCAGTTGGGCATTCATTCACTTGATGGGTTGGACTTGCGCATAAGGCACAAATGTCATGATTAGCAGAAGATGGGCCTTCATATGGACTACATTGTGTTGGGTAAGTAGGCTCTTGCTTGTTTAAGGCCAAGAGTTGGTTTAGTTTCTAGGCCAAGATGTCTACCTTATCCAATTTCTGATTAATTAGATTTATGTCCATTCTGGATTCAGGCTCTCCATGGGCCTTAAGTTCATACATTCCAGTCTATTTAGATGTCCCAACAGACCTCTCATAAGATGATAATGAGGCATGATTGATGGAATTTTCACTTAACATCTCAAAAAGATCATAGGCCTCATCTTCATTTTTCATCATAAATGCCCCTCCACATGAGGCATCCACCATCTGTCTGAACTGTTCAGACAATCGTTCATAGAATGCTTGGACAATTTGCCATTTTGAAAGCCCATGATGAGGGCATTTCCTAAGCAATTCTTTCAGTCTTTCCCAAGATTCATGGATCAATTCCCCGAGGGTTTGGGTAAAACTCGTAATGGCCCTTCTCACGGTATTAGTCCGCCCTATGGGATAAAACTTCTTGAGAAATTCTTTCTGCATTTCTTACCATGTCCTAATGGGCCTTCCTATAGTTCCCAACCAATATTTAGCCTTGTCCTTTAATGAAAAGGGAAATAAGGTCAACTTAAGGCCATCATCGGTGAAATTCTGGATCTTCACCGTGGAACAGATTTCTAGAAATTCATCCAGATGCTTATAAGGATCTTCATTAGTATTCCCATAAAAGGATGGGAGCATCTGAATGGTGCTAGATTTAATTTCATATTGATTGGCTGGATTCTGAGGAAGATAAATATAGGATGAAGGTTGATATCGATTTCGAATGAAATAGTCCTTCATTTGCTTTGGTGGGTCCTGATTATCAGCCATTTGATCTTGTGGTGGATTTCTTTGATGTAGGATTCTTTCTATTTCAGCAAATGGTCCTAGAAGGTTAGGGTTTTGAGATCTCCTACCTTGCATACACTAGGACTGATGGAGAGAGGATGGATTTGAATTTTGTTTTCTATTTCTTGTTTTTTTTTTTAAATGCAAACAATTTTGACAAACAAATTATCCTAATGATCTAATGTTAACCTAGACTCTCAATGTGAATTTTCTTACAAGGTGAATAGAGTCTACCTCAAGTCACAACCACAATCAATCAATGGCTAGGTAAGAGGTGGGATAGTGGGAGGCTCCCCCTACTTTCGTAGGGACCTGATTAGAGAACTACTTTCTCGCTTAGGCATTTGCCTTTTTAACCTCTAGCTTAGACACCGCTGCCAAAAATGGAGGCAACCTGAAATTTAAACCACTCACGGTGTAAACCCTAAATTCTCTTTCGACTTGCTTTTAATTGGATTAGGAAATACCAATGCAAGGAAGGTGATTTGTAGGCTAAGGAAGGGTGATCAAATTCCTACCTTATATAGTTAAAGTTGTTGCCCTTAAAAGTCTTTTGAATGCAATACAAGGCAATAAGCAAATCAATGCAGGGTGTGTTGATGCAATCATGAATGACTTGCTAAAATTGAAACACGTACCTTTCCCCCGCAATCTTCAACAATTTATGGAAGTAATTGTGAAAGGAAACTAGCTCATGTTTTCCTAGAATGATGAATGCCTAGCATGGAAGGTTTCTAATCTTGAAATGAAGGTTTTTAAATTTAGATGTTCTTCTTTTGTTTCTTTTTTTTAGTTAATGGAAACCTATCTAAACTAGAAACTTCAAAAATGGAAACTAACTAAAGTAAGGAAATTGAAACATAGAAAGTTGGAACACACTTACCATGATTTCGCTTTCCTTTTTTTTTTTTTTTTTCAATATACCTGCAAAAATAAGAAAAATAAGGTTAGCTAAAGATTAATTACACCAAATCCAAGATAATCAAAATTCAAAATCTAACTCCCCGGCAACGACGCCAAAAATTGATCATTCCAAATTGTGCGTCGTTAAACACTCATAAGAACGTTCAATCTAAATTTATTCGGCTCATTTAAATTCAATTTTGAAAATTAATAATGGTGAGTCTGAGTCGAATCCACAGGGAATTGAGATTTTAATTTCGAAAATCTTAGATTTTAATTATCTAAAAAAACTGGGAATTTGAATTGATTAATTAACTACCTAATTAAGTTAAACTAAATTTACGAATTTAACTAACCTAATTTTTAAAAGCACAAATACAACCACCTTTAAAATTGAGAAGAGAGAGAGATTAACAAAATATTATAAAAATAACATAACTTCTATATTAAACTAATCGAGTTTTATGCAACAAGAAATAATAAACACTAACAACTTTAACTTAACTAAACTAAAATAAACCAAAACAAAGTAACAGATTATACTAATAATACAAATGCAGCAGGTGCGGTGGAACTAGGAGGCATGCCAATGCAGGTGTGCTTGGAGGCCTGTGGGTTGTTTGTGGAGCGTCGGCGCAGTGGACTGCTGAAGAGAAAGCTTGCTGGCTGGGCGCTTGTTAGCTTCTGGTGCTGTTGCTGGCTTGCGTGGAGGAGCTGTTGCTGGAGCTTGCTGGCACGTGGAGGAGGGCTTCACCAAGCGTGCATGCACGCGCGTGGAGCTGGAGGATGCTAGAGGTCGGCGGTTGGTGCAGAACGTGCATGCATGAGCTGAGACGTGGCTGCTGGAGGTGCTTGATGCATGCGCATGGGAGCTTGCAGGCGGCTGGGAAACGCGTGGAGGTGCAACTGCTGCATGCGCTGGGGTGCTTCAGGCTAGCGCGTGGAGGTCCTTGGCAGTGCATGCACGGGTGCAGTGGAGGACGTGCGTGGAGTGCTGCGGCTGAGAGGAGGAGGCGTGTGGGAGCCCGTGGCAGTGCAGCGGAGGCCCAGCTGGTGGATGGAGGCCGGCTTCAGCTTTAGGCGCAGCGGAGGACGTTCATGCGCGGCTTGCGGCGCGTGCTTGGACGGGTGCAGTGGAGGACGTGCGTGGAGTGCGCTGGGGCGCTGGAGAAAGAAGAGGGATACAGAGCGAGAGGGAGGTAGAGGGAGACGTCGGAGCGGCTGAGAGGAGGAAGAGAAAGCGCAGAGAGAGAAGGAGAGACCGAGAGAGAGAAAAAAGAAACCGGAGAGAGAGAGGATAGCAGAGCAAGGGAGGGGGAGGAAACCGTGGCTGGGAAACCCGGGAGAGAAGAGAGAGAGGGCGTGTGGGAGAGGTTGGAAAAGGAGAAGGAGAAGGACGGCTGGAAATTGGAGAGAAAGAGGGAGAATCCGAGAGAGAGAGGGAATCTGTGCGTGGGAGAAACTGGAAACTGGAGAGGGAGAAGTAGGCTGCGGGAAGGAAATTGGAGAAGGAGAAGGAGACGGCTGCTGGGAAAAAACGAGAGAGAGAAGGAGTAGGAATAGGTCTTGGGTACGTGAGGGGTCCTTTTAAAGAGAAGGGAAGGAAGGTATTTTTAAAAAAAAAGAAAGTGGGCTTTAGGAAGGTGGCTGGCCCTTCTTGGGTCCTTCTTGGCCATGGAATTAGGGCAACACTAGGGCCTCAAATGACGTTTTTACCCCTGCTTTAATCTTTTGGACAAAATGAAGTCGAATTTATCGAAATTCAAACACTAGACCTCCCCCAAATTTCCGGAAACTCCACCAACTGCACTACGTCATCGGCATGTCCTGTTCACATAAAATAAATATAAATTAGCACATTATCATTAAAAAATCATTATATTTATTTATTTCGTCTCGGTTTTGTTGAAAAACCGCAAATGTGCTATACTCCATTAATCACATGAAATGACGATGTTTTTAAGTCAGAATTTGACGTAATTGGTACCGTTGGACTTGGTACGCAATTATCTATCATTTCATACTATTTTACAGATAAAAACATGAGGATGATGCATATGATTGCCCTTAAATGATCAATTTAACACTTTATCAGACGCCTAAAGAAAGGGTCACCTAGTGTTCCTCAGGGTATTGTTAGTACCGGTGTGGGAGTGGTACATTTGGAGTGTCACTCATGCTGGGGGAAGCAGAACTACCTGGAGCCTGTCAGGCCGGGGTAGCCAGCGCTATCCGAGGGGTTGCTGTTTGGCCTCAGTGGGTCGGTGTTTCCCGCGTTCGGTCGTTCGGTTGGCGTGTTTTGTTGAGACGCTAGTTGTGGGCTCCATGGTAGAATGATTTCAGAATTGTGCATGTTATAATTTGAATGCATGTGTTTTATATCGGAATCTAGGAATTATGTTTACTACCTTACTTGCTTAAATTATCTATGTTTGTGTTGTTGCACTTATGGGTTCGTGAGTGGGTGGTGGGGATCGAAGGATCCCTACTAAGTCTTTTCAATGAGACTCACCCCTGCGGTTTTCAGGTGAGGGTTCCAGGCAGGCGTAGCGAGGAGAGCGTTGCTCTGGGTCATGCGCCAGCAACCACTGTTCCAAGGTATGCCCCGATGTAGTTGTTATTTTTATTTTCTGGCCTGTATGCTTAATTATTTCCTTTCAGTTGGAGTATGTTATTATTTGCTAAGTCGAATAGCATTGTAATAATTTTTAATTCTTGCACTTCCTTTTTAATTCAATGCGATGTGAATGCTTAGGTTAGCTTATTTTTTATTTCCCAGACTTATCAAGATCCAGGTTTGGCTCCAGATTACGGATTCGGTACCCATTTAGTAATCGGATCCCCGATTATAGCGTGGCGGGTCGTTACATGGACGCATACCTTAAATTGTTCCTGATTGGAGAGTAATCACTTTGGGACATTGATTACTTGTAAATCAATGCGCATGATGTGTAGATGACCAATCTCACGGTCATAGGTATGGGGCACCAGCACATATGTGTGGGTGTTCATCCTGGGAGGATGTTCACTAAACTGATTCGCAGATGGATCTTCAGATGGTTAATTATACCTAATGTCAACTGAAGATCTATCTGTCTCAGTAATATCGTTGATCCTTTGACCTGAGACATTATTGAGGTCTTGCGTAAGGACTGATGTGGTTTAATGTTTGGTTAAGTGACTTTAATCATAAGTCATGAAACACTGAATTATTAGCCACATCGAGATACATGCGAAGACTGTTAATGGTCAAGAAGGGATCGCTCACTGTAAGGTATATCACAGACAGTTAATGAGTCATGACATAGACGCTCCACTAAATCCCTGGCCAAGGTCGTATCAGTTCGTTTGGAACGAACGTGAAATTATTATACAGGTTATGGTCAGACGACACGATCACTAGTGGTTTGACGAAACCATACCACACGATCGGATCGGATTCATAGAAAGAGCGAGAGATTATAACGATACGGTAACTAAAGACTTACAGGTGCCAAACATGGTGAAGATGAACCCGGTATCCTCTGGGATCACGCGGATTTGCTTGACCCAACGTGATCAAAAGGTCCGGAACAAATTAAATGGCTATTGGGAATAACCGGTTTAATTTACTTCTAATTAGATTAGAAGTTAACGGATCTTTAAACTAGAGAGATAATGGGCCTAGGGGATCACACACAAATAACTCTTGCAGAATGGAATATTATTTTATGGAAAAATATACTAAAGCATTAAATTCTTTTGGGAAAAGAATTTTTAATTGGCTTAAAAGTATATATACAATAATGTAAAAGACATATATATAATATATGTATTATTAGGCTTATTTGATAAATGAGCTAATAATAATATATTGATATATAAAATGTCATCGGGTTCATGTTTAACCGCAGTTACTTTTAGCTGGGGCGGTGAAATGAAGGGATTGGTTGAATGAGCGGTTCAAGCTACCGCCTTAATCCTTTATATAAACCCATCTTCTCTTCAACCCACAGATAATGCTTTTAGCATTTCAAAAGGTGGCTGTCAAGTTTCCTGCAAGGGTTGGACTCTTGCCAGAGTGCTTTAGGCGGAGGGTTGTGTGGGTTGAAGAAGGAGAACTCCGTTGCTGCGAGAGTTCGTGTGGATAATCTCTAGAGGCCGTACGCTTGTGCGGCTCAAAGCTTAGAGTAGTATGGCATCGATTTTCACAGGACAACATGTACTGTGCAAGGTGATAAATCTTGTGTGATTTGTTTAAGATCGTTTTTTGTTGCATCAATCGGAGCTCGAACCGGTTTGGGAAATCATTTTGTTTTACGTTCTTCCGCTTCTATGATTTCCCGGAGGGGTTATGACCGAACCCAACAATGTTAATTCAGTTAAGTAATTAATTAATACCTAGATATTAATTAATCACAAATAAGTCAATAACTAGTTATTGGACTTAACGGGCTAAAAATTGGACTGGTTAATGGGCCGAGAGGGTCACACGCAAATAGATTCTCAATCGCTGGTAATTAAGTGGGATTTATATTAAGTTGGGGACTTTTGTGAAAAGTCGAGCCGACTTATTATATATATATATATATATATATATATACGTGCTGTTGAGAATCCCTAAGCCAAGATCCAGGAGCTCTTAAGGCTGACCGTCCCACCTCTCTCTCTCCTCCTCCTCTGGGTGCCCCGTTCGAGGCATCGGGAGACTTCCCGTCTCCGCCGTACGCATTTCTTGAGAGTCGGGAATTCCCGTCCGGATGATTTGGACATGGTTGCGGCAAGGATTCTTCAGCGAGTGAGCTGAACTAGACGAGGGATCGAGGACGAACGACCACGAAGGATCGCGTGGATATCGCTGGAGGCCGGACGCTTGTACGGCTAGCTGCATTGCCTCGACGGAACCGAAACGGTCGCATATTGGAATCCGCGCAAGGTGATGAGATCACAACTACGTTTTAGTTTACGGTTTTTCTTTCTGAATCGAATCAATGGGCATCGGGTGGGTAATTTCTTGTTGCTTCCGATCCGTTCGTCACTGTAGGTGCTGAAAATTGCTCGTGTGATTAATGTGAAAATTCTATGTTGTTTAGGGTAAATTAACCTATTAAAAAAATAGAAACTAAAGTGCAGTGATCGCCAGAAACTTTTAACTAAAAAGCTTCAAAAGAGGTTTGATCGCCTACCTGTTTGAACGCGGAAGAATGAGTCCTTGGTTCCCCTCCTTCAGCCGGCTGAAGAAAGAGAGCCCTTTCTTGTTCTTTTGTTCTTGCTGTTGAATGTTGAGGATCGTCCAGAAGTTCTCCTGGCTTTGTGCTTGATTTCCCCCTTTTGATCTCTTGTTGTTGTTGTTGAGTGCAGCAGAGACAAAGAAGCAGAAAAATAGAGGAGAAGCACTGATGAGAATTTAAATAGAAGTAATATCAAAAATCATTATGATGTTAAACATGCTTAAACAGCAACTCACTTGTTTAAATGGCTTTGAAACCCCTTTAAAACAAATGGGTTTTGGAAGATCAATGATGTGGTGTGTGTTGCATGAAGTGAATATGAGAATGAAACTAATGAATGAAGTTGAAATTCAGATATGAAAAACTTATGCCCAGTTGGAGCCTTGAATGGATGAAAATCTTGAAGAGGGATGCCGACTTCTGGAAATGACAGCGCTCCGGCGTTCCGACGTAGTTGCTTTGATCTTCAAATCGCTATAACGCTGTGGCTCAATAATAATCTCTCTCTTCTTTTTTTTTTTAACTCTTTGAGATGCAAGGTATTTATAGGCATTTTCTGCGTTCGCGATTAACATAGAAAAATCTAGGATTTATCCACCTTAATCGACAGATAAATACTGATTAATTCATCTTTATCTGTAATTATCTAAAACGCGTCCACCATGGATGACGCCTTTCAAATTAATTAAGATAAGGATAAATATCCGAGAAAACTTATCTTTATCTTTATTAGCTAAAACGCGTCCACCTGGGTAGACGTCTTTTACCCTAATTAAGATAAGGATAAACATCCGGAAGAGAAGTTAAAATAGCTTAGGAAACCTAAAACGCGTCGTCCTTCATAGACGCCTTTTAGTTAATTAATCAATTGATTAAAATTCAAATTTAAACGTTAAAATAGGAATAAACTCTAAATAGCGTCTACACAGGTTGACGCCTTTTAGGGTTCTTCATATTTTATCTGAAATTTGAGCTAAAATCAATTCAATTGATTAACTTAAACATGTCTGTTAAACCCGACACTTAAAAAGATCAATAAAAATTAATCAATGGTTAAATATCAGACCATTCTGAGGCATTATTATATGATATGAAATTTACTCAAAATGATGTCAAAATTAGCGTGTCTACAGCTGCCTCACCTTGGCATCGTCTTTGCAAGGGAGTGAAATGGAATGGAATGTACTGAAAAGGTGATGCCAAGGTGTGATGAGACACGCTCTTAACATCACATGATTGGAATTTTTCTCAAAATCATCAATGAAGATAGTTCAAAGAAATCAATGGAATCAATCCTGTCTGGATGAGGTAGACAAGAAAATAAAATAAGGTCGATCAACCTCCTCGGAGTGGGAAGTACCTCAGGTCGTAGACACTGTAGGTTTCATCATGGGGAGCGTTTGCCAGCCAATGTGGACGTGCTGCAGCCATGATGGATCTTAAAAGAAAACAAGAAATATTGGGTAAAGAATCCAAGAAAGGATAGAATTCCAAGGATATCTTCAAGCGAACCTCAAAGATAATCAAAATACTCAATTCAGAATGGAATATTTCATATCATGTTTTAATTATTTGATTAATGGTCTGAAACTTAATCAATAATTAATTCTTATCACAATGATTTCAAAGTCCTACATGATGCATGCTGGGCTAAAAGAAAAATATAAAGTCAAATAAAATATAAATTAATCAAGGATAATATTGTTAAATTGTCATTAATGAGTCAAGACACCAATTCTTGTAATTCAGTGCTAAGCCGAAGCTCGTTTATCCACGCACCGTTTCACAAAAGTGGAACCATCGTCCTCACTAATTAACAATCCAACGACCTATCCGTGCGATTAAGAATCCTCTGGAATTATCACTGTTTTTGTTGTAGGGGAACTCAAATTCCAGTTTCATCAAAACCAAAAGGTCCTTGATATGCTCTAATAAATACTTATCATATAGTAATGCGAATGCAAAATAATTACATGAAATAGAGTAATACAAGGGTAGAAATACCCGTCTTTTTAGCCACGGTCAGGACTTCTTGAATCCCCACAGTAAGATCTTTAGCTTCTTTGAATTTTCTGCAACCAAAATTATTAGTTATTCCAAACAAATATTCAATCGAAACCCATAGAATTTCAGATAAATCACATAAAGATCTAAAAAGCGTCGTGTCGTGAAGACGCCTTTTAAAGTTAAAACGCGTCGCTTATCCTCGACGCCTTTTACTCACAGAAACAGGTTTCTGGCTGTTCTCTATTCGAATTCCAACTCTATCAATGCACATCCCTTTTCCAATCTGGAAAAGTCTTCCTAGGATCGCAATGTTGTCTATATAAACACCCTTAGGTCGTTCTCAAGCAATCCCACTACAATCCAAAGATCAAAAGTTGAGTTTTCTTCAAGGTTTCTTCAAAGTTCCAAGGTTTCCAAGGTTTTCTAGCTTCAAGAAGGAGGAACTTCGAAAAAGGTAGTATGAATTCAAGCAAGAAGATGAAGATGTCTTTGGAGCAATTTTCAGATGTGGAGAATCATCTCAATGGAAGAAATCCCAATCTCCAAGTAAGTTCAATCAACTTCTTTTTCAATTCTCATCATGTTCTTCATCATGTTCTTCGCGTTCCTCATCATGTTCTTCGTCTTTTCTGTTGGTTTTCAGAACTATCCTATGTTTCCTGGCCCAAGGAAGTTCACCTCCTTACCTTGGATCCGTAAACTTGCAAAAAGCATCAAGCTTTCCATGCAAGTGTTCATATCCAAGTGGAATCTTCAAGGTCTTGTAGTGCTTGCCAAGCATTACAAGAGCGCTAACGTAGATTGGGCGGCTATGGGCGCCTTGATCGAATGGTGGCATCCCCAAACTCACACGTTCTTCTTTCAAGATTTCGAGTGCACGATTCTTTTGGAGGAGGCGGAGCTTCTTTTAGGTCTCCCAAAGACCAAAGAGAACAAGGAGAAGATAGCTTTGATGAAAGAGAGAATCACCGGTCAACAATTATTGACATCTATCATGAAAGATCCTTCAGAAGCCAAAGGATGTCTTACTAAAAAGGGGATCAATCTCACAAAGCTAGCCGAGTGGACGCTGTACGAAATTGATGATCTAAGAGAGGATGAAGCGGAGGATGTAACAAAAGCTTTAGTTACATGCCTAGCCGGTGCCTTATTCTTCTCTGCGCAGGATAACATCTTAGAAGATGACCAAGTTAGTGCCATATGCGCAATCTTCGAAGGTAAATCCATTAGCACTGCACTCTTAGCATATCTCTATAGTGGGCTTTCTGCAGCGTCTGTGGGCCGTCCTCCTTACGGATGCATGCTACTCTTCGCCTTATGGGTTGAACTTCACTTCAAGTTTGAGCACAGCAAGAAAAGGCCTCTGAATCCATCTCAAATTTACTTGAATAGCCCAATTCATTGCATAGCTAATGTTGTAAAGTTCAATGAATATATGGTTAACAAGGTTTCAAAACTCAAGACCCGAGCCGATTGGAGAGAGTATTTAAAGCTCATGACGTCCGACATATTTGACTCGTCTCCACTTTCTCTGGTTGGAAAACCTGTGTGGGTGCGCCGTGCAGCAGGAGCAGATCTTAAGTTGATCGGAGCCACCGAATTCGTGCTATACAATCCACATCGGTGCCTTACTCAACTTAGCTTGGGCCGTCGTGAATTCCCCGAGTTCTCTCCCACACTCCCGATCAAGAAGCGTGACTTGGAATCCGACGAAGACTATGAAGCCGTACAAATCATTACCACTCTATGGAATCTTGGCTTCAGTTACCGTGTAAGATCCTCTAAAGATAGAGATAAAGGATTGAAAGCTCCTTATCTTAAAGGTCTTCATGAAATTCTCCCTTGAAGGTCCTCTTTCTCTTTTATTCATGATGTAATAAAGAATTTTATTGAATAGAGAAGTTTTTTCATGCCTCAAAATCTTTCCTCAACTTTCTGTGAAGTGCACATGATTTTTCCTTTAGAGAAAACTTGATTTTTCCTGAAAATTCAACAGTTCGGGTCCTGTTTAATGTAAAACGCGTCCAGTCAGAAAGACGCCTTTCAACCATAATTTCTTCAATTTAATCCTGAAATACTTAAAACGCGTCTTCCGGACCTGACGCCTTTCAACCGTAATTCTTTTCCAGAAATTTAATTTAATCCTCAAAAACCCGATTTAAAGATTAAACCGCGTCTTCACGAGATGACGCTTTTCAACCATAATTCTTTTCCAGAAATTCAATTTAATCCTTAAAAACCCGATTTAAACGTTAAACCGCGTTTTCACGAGATGACGCTTTTCAACCACAATTTTTTTCCAGAAATTCAATTTAATCCTTAAAAACCCGATTTAAACGTTAAACCGCGTCTTCACGAGATGACGCTTTTCAACTCTCTCTCCTACTTTTTCCAGGATTCCGTTATTAATTCCATGATTAATTCTTTGAAACGCGTCAACACACTAAGACGCCTTTCATGATTTTCCTCTGTACGGTTCTGACAAAAATAGTGAAACGCGACTACTTAGGTGGACGCCTTTCATTCAAATTCAAACCTCTGTCAGTGCCGCCTCAACTTTTGCGCCTTAAAACGCGTCATCCTGAGTCGACGCCTTTCAGCCTTTCGTTAACAGACCCGCGAAGGCCCCCTTTCTTCCTCACTTTTCCAAAAACTTTCTCTCCAGCGGCGATTTCCGAGCTCCGGTGATCTTTCCCTCAAATCTCCCTCTTCTCAAACCATGGAGCGCGGTGAAGGTTCTGGGAAGACGAAGGTCATAGCCAAGAGGAGGCGGAGGCAAGAAGAAGAAGCTCCCGAGGAGGTTCCGGCGGCTCTTGCGGAGGCGGCGGCTTTCTTGGAGGAGGAACTCCCTCCACCGGCACCCATGGCGGTAGAAGAAGAAGAGGAGGGCGACCTCCACACGGTAAGATCCCTGTGGGATGAATGGATGAGAAAAGAGGGGAGAAAACGGAATTCTTAAAGGAATCCGGAATCTGGACTTGAAAGGCGTCCAGACCAGGTGACACCTTTCAAAAGGCGTCGCCTAGGGCTGACGTCTTTTAATGTAATTTCCGGATTTTTAATTAGGAATAAAGAGTTTGAATTGCGTCAACGCACGTTGACGTGTTTTAAAACACGTCTGCGTGTGCTGACGCTTTTCAAAACATAACTGATTTTTTCTGTTTTTTTTTTTTTTAATTACTGACCCTTATTTTTATGTCTGCTTGCAGGGAGTGATGAGGGCTAGGATTTCATGGGACCTAGTAGTAGGGGCTTATAGGGGGCTCCCCGACTTCCAGAAGGCACGCTTGCGCCAGATGGGATTCGGCGAGGTACTGGACATTGAGCCATTTTGGCTTGATCTGGTCCTACTGCAGGCGCTCAGGGAGCGTTGGCATGCAGAGAGTCGGGCATTCCTAATGCCATGGGGGCATATGGTCCCCTCCCTAGAGGATGTGGCCAGGATTACTGGCCTCCGAGTAGAGGGCCGACCTGTGAGCGGGGTGACCTACTCCAACTACCAGGGATTGGCAGAAGCTTTGTTAGGGATAGAGGTATCTAGCCTAGGCAGGGAGTCTAGGATGGTTCCTCGAGTAGAGGTAGAGGCAGCCCTAGGTCTAGATGAGCCCCGGCGTCGGTCTGACAAGACCCGGGAGGAGTTCAGGGATAGATTAGCAGAGTCATCCTCTTCTATCTACTGTAGCGATCCTGGTCAGGTAGAGGAGGCAGATAGACAGCTTAGAGTCTTCTTAGTTTTCTTTTTCGGTAGGTTGCTCTTCGGTACGAAGGGCGACCATATCCACTGTAGATTTCTTTATTTATTAGATGACCTAGATAGCCTAGGAGGGTATGCGTGGGGTGCAGCCCTTCTGGCTCACCTCTTTGCTGACTTATCCGCGGTCACGCCGGACCGTGAGACTACTATCAGTGGCTTTTCACCATTTCTTCAGGTATTAAATTGTTTAATTATTTGTTATATGCAGTGCAATATGATATGATGCTTCTTCTAACCTATATGTCCATGAATGCAGGTGTGGAGCTACTACTACTTCCCGCTCGGCAGAGCGAGGATTATTCGTCCAAATGCCGTCCCTTTCGCCTGCCGTTGGCAGCCGATTGTGGACACGGCTCCACAGGATCACCAGCTGACGGCCCTCCGCCGTCAGTTTCTGGATTATCCAGAACTCTTGGTAAACTTTTTAACTTGTTTAATTTCATTAAATGCAATATTTTTATTAAATGTAAGTTATTTATGAATGCTTCTAACCTATATGCAGGTGATTTGGCGCCCATATCTGGGCATGAATGAGGAGGGTCAGCCGTGGGTGACGGCTGGCAGGAGGCGGTTTGGGAGGCAGATGTGGGTGCATTGCCTCAATGAGATCGAGCTCCTCCGCCTCCGGCTAGTGATGAGGACCCTGGGCCTCCACCAGGAGTGGATTGACGAGGAGGTCCCGGAGGGCGTCGGAAGGAGCATGAGGGGGAAGCAAGCCCTCACTGATTGGCGAGCAAAATTTCCTGAGCAATATGAAGACTGGCATCGCCGGGGTGTCAGAGTGGAGTCACGGGCGGAGAGTAGCGAGGCCTACCTCCAGCAGTACCGGGCCCACTACGCCGATCAGCTTCGGCTCCTCCGACCACTCGATGTAAGTATGCATTCATGCTTCTTTAATTTTATTATTATCTTGATTTATATTTGTGAATGAATGTATGTATGACATGCAGGACGCGCGTGATGCGGTCATCGTCGACCTCCGGGCCCGCCTACATGATGCGGAGGCCCAGCTAGAACAAGTTCAGAAGGAACTGTATGACCTGGTATGTATGAATATGAATATGAATGCATGTTTTAAATAATTAATTGTTTTGGCGATTAACCACTGACAGTTGTCTTTCGGTGCAGCGGGCCGTCTACACCCAGGCGGCTCCTCCTACCCATGGAGCTTCGTCTTCCTCGTCCGCTGCTCATGATGCTGCTATGGCTGACCTCCAGAGTCAACTCGCCTCCGCCATTCACCGGGCTTCTCTCGCGGAGGAGGACCGTGCTGCTCAGGTAAATTCTTCAACTTTTGAATTGATTACTTGATTATTTTGATTGCCTTGGACTAACAAAATCTTCGTTTCAGGTTGCTGAGCTTCAGGAAGCCCTTCGGAGGGCTGAAGCGGAGATAGAGCAGGCCTGTGCTGCAGCGGCTCGTGCCGAGGCTGATGCAGAGCGGATCAGGGCTCTGGAGGAGCAGGTGGCCCGACTCTCGACAGGAGATCTTGCACGAGAGGTTGCACACCTCCAGTCTCGACTGGGATTCATCAACGAAGAACGAGAGCGCGAGCGCCTTCGACTGGAGGGTCTTCTGGGTCGACTGTTAATTGCATAGCATGAACGTAAGATGGTGGAGGAGAGATACCAGCGAGCTCGACAGCGTGCCCATGAGCGTGGTTTGACCAGTGCTTTTACGACCAGTGCCGCTGTGTCTTCCGGTCAGGCAGGGCCGAGCGCGATGGGACCACCTCCACCTCCTAGTCGAGAGCCAGCACCGGATGCACCTGACGAGGCCCAGAGCCAGTTGGACGAGGGCGGAGGGGAGAGCCAGCCTTGAGGGCTCATGTTTCTTTTTCTTCATGTATTATGTACAAAAACACCTTTTGATAATATACGTGAAACTTTTGGCTCCAATCTTGTGTTCCTGTGTTTATCTTGCATCCTGTACACACTTAACAAACAGGTTAAGTATCTATTTAGGCTTAGCCCCTTACCTGACCAAATAAATGGTCAATCAATCTTTTCTTCAATAAATGGTCAAGGGGCATGGCCTTTATTAACAAAGGTAACGAGAATAATCAAACTTAAGCAAAGTGCAACATACAAGCAGACGGATGCTCGCTGAAAATAAAAGGGATGAAACACACTAAATGCAACAAGCAGATGCTAATTGAAATATTTTTGTTGTTTTTTTTTTTTGAAATATTCACTTTTGTTTGGGGTTTTGAAATATATGCCTTTTTTTTGAATTTTAACATATGTATTTTTTTGAATTTTTGAACACATGTATTTTTTCGGCTTTTTGACATATGTATTTTTTTTTATTTTTGATATATGTATTTTTTTTGAATTTTTTTTGACATATGTATTTTTTTGGATTTTTTGAAATGTATGTATTTTTTTTTTGACTTTTGACATATGTATTTTTTTTTGAATTTTTGAAATGTATGTATTTTTATTGGATTTTTGAAATGTATGTATTTTTTTTTGGGTTTTTGACTAAAGATCAGCATGGTACTTGGATCAAAAGATCATATTTATTTATTAACTTCATTTCCAAATTATTCTTTAACAACTCAACTTAAACCCATCGTGTTTGAACTTGTGTTTCCATTCGTGATTCCATTTGATGATTTGACCCTTAGTCAATCTAAGCCATTCCTTAAGTTTGGAGTACATCTCTTTAGAAAGAAAAGATGAATAAGTTTAGAAAGCCCATGAGAAGGTTCCGGAAACTTAAAAAGATGTCCCTTTCCTACCCTGATATCCATTGGGGTTCGGTCATTTTCTTTCCGGGGTATTTATCGACCTTGCGTTCCCTTTCATTTCATTTCATGGCCTTGATGTAACGTTTGTAATGTAATGGCCTTTTTGATTTGACATTTGGCTTTTTCCTTTGCTTTTTCTTTTCTACTCTTTTTTTTCGGGACGGATCTCCCCCTTTTTTTTATGACGGCCTCCTACTAAGATGGCGGGTATTCTTGGTAGTCTATTCTAAGTCTCGTTCCTACATCATGGGCCGAGTTTAAAACATAATTTTTGCTTTTAAAACGAATGATTTGTACTTTACACTTTCGGTCAAGCTTTTGATATTCTTTAAGACTTGTCATCTCTTGTTACTCACGAATCAAACGTGTCAGTGTGTGCAGTAATGGGCTTGAAATTAAATTATCCAGACTAATAAGGAAATTTGAGTTTATAAATTTTCTGATTCCACTGGTCTTTGTACCATACTGATCGACTCTTTAACCTAAGGGTAGTATTTCTTAAGATGTAAACCATTCCAAGGATGTTTTAGCTCTTCTCCTTCTGCATTAACAAGACGATAAGCATTACCAGGAAAAGCGTGCGATACAACATAAGGTCCTTCCCAGTTGGGTTGGAGCTTAGAACGCGGACCACCAGGTTTTATAAAAATTCTTTTGACAACCATTTCACCGACTTTGAACTTACGTTCAATGACTTTCTTTTGATAAAAACGTGCTAGTCTATTTTGATAAACTTTTGCATGATTTGCAGCTGACCATCTTTTCTCGTCTAAAAGTTCCAATTGAGCAAGGAGTGCTGAACGATGTTCATCAATAGAAAATTCCTTATTCAATTGTACTCTTAATGATGGTATGAGGATCTCATATGGGACTACCGCCTCCATTCCAAATGTCAAAGAATAAGGAGTCTGCCCAGTAGGCGTGCGGATTGAAGTTCGGTAGGCCCATAGAGCCTCAACCAATTTTTCTGGCCAATCTGCGAATTTATTAGATTTGCACGTCTTTTTGATGATTTTTATCAAAGTCTTATTTGTTGCCTCTGCTTGGCCATTGCCTTGCGGATAATAAGGAGACGAATGATGCAATGCAATTTTATACCTGTTACAGAGGTCCTTCAATTCCTGTGACACGAACTGCGGTCCGTTGTCGGTGACGATGGTGCTTGGAATTCCAAATCGGGTGATGATGTTCTTCATGATGAACTTGCAGACGGTTGATGCTTTGATCTCCACGTACGCTTCAGCTTCTTCCCACTTGGTGAAGTATTCCGTTGCCGTGAGAATGAAAGATTTTTGCTTGATGCCGGAATCTGGATTACCAAGAGGTCCAATAATGTCGAAAGCCCACATGGAGAAAGGCCATGGGGAAGAAACAGGATGGAGTGAAGATGCAGGAGAATGAATTTTGTCGGCGTGAAGTTGACACTTAGCACACCTACGGACATATCCTACACAGTCTTCTTCCATGGTTGGCCAATAAAATCCTTGTCTAAGGATCTTCTTTGCTAGCATCTGTCCATTGACATGACCACCACAAACTCCACTATGAGCTCCTTCCATAACCTTCCAAAGCTCATCTTCGTCTAGACATCTAAGAAGAACTCCATCAAAACCTCTCTTGTACAGTGCTCCCCCAACTAGGGTGTATCGTTGAGCAACTCTCCTGATAGCTCTCTTCTCCTCAGTTGTAGCTTCCTCAGGATACGATTGATCTTCACAATATTTTGCAATTTCATAATACCATGGCTTCTGTTCATCATCCATCTCTTCTAACAGCTCCATCAACATGATTTCTCTTCTTTCAATGATATCTCCGTCTCTGACTTTCTTCAGCAACTTCTCCTTAGTTCTAAGGAATGAAGGATATTTCACGGCAGGTAAAAGACGCCTATGAACTATGATTGATTCGGATTGTTTGCTGATTGGAAAATCAAGAGTAGATGCAAGTGAAGCTAGAGCGTCAGCTAAGATGTTTTGATTCCTAGGGACATGGACAAAGATCAATTTCGTGAAAAGCTTTGAGTAAGTAGAAGTCAATTCTTGGTAAGGCTTGAGCTTGGGATCGAGAGTTCGATACTTAGTCAGCACTTGGCGAAGAATTAGTTGGCTATCACCTACAATCCTGAGTTTGGTGGCACCATGGAAATGAGCAGCTTCGAGGCCAGCAAGGAGTGCCTCGTATTCAGCTATATTGTTTGTAACTGGAAAATCAAGCTGAAAGGCTTGTGGAATGGTGATACCTTCAGGTGATAACAGAACAATACCGATCTCTTTTCCATGAGAATTCAGAGCTCCGTCAAAATGCAGAGTCCACATATCATCTCTGATTTGATTTACGGACATCAGTTCCTCATCCGGAAACTCTGATCGGACTGGATCAAATCGAGGAAGGGGATGATGAGCTAGATGTTCTGCTATGGCATAGCCCTTGATCGTTTTCTGCTGAATATAAATGATATCAAATTGAGATAGAAAGCTTTGCCATCGTGCTAACCTATCAGTAAGAACAGATTTCTCCAGAAAGAATTTGATCGGATTCATCCTAGCGATGAGATGGACTTCATGGGCCAGAAAATAATGTTTCAATTTCTGCACAACCCAGACCAATGCTGCACATGTTTTCTCCATCGCCGTATATCTCTGTTCAGCGGGGTTGAGAAGTTTAGAGAGATAATAGGCTGCCCTCTCTTTTCCTTCTTCATCCTCTTGTGCTAGGACAGCCCCCACAGCATCATCCAGGACTGAAATGTAAAGTGTCAATGGTTTGCTTGGAGATGGTGGTCTCAAAACAGGAGGACTTGCTAAATAGTTCTTTAATCCATCGAATGCCTCCTGACACTTATCGTCCCAATCGAATTTGACTCCCGGCTTGGTAAGCTCGTAAAACGGCTTACACCTTTGTGAGTGCTGGGAGACAAAACGGCGAATAAATTGCAACCTCCCGATTAATCCTCTCAACTCTTTCAAGTTTTTAGGAGGTGGCATTTCTCTAATAGCCTTCGCCTTGTTAGGATCGATCTCAATTCCCCGTTTGCTGACAATGAATCCAAGCAATTTCCCTGAAGATACCCCGAATACACATTTCTTGGGGTTCATCTTCAACTGATATTCTCTTGATCTCTCTAATACTCTTGCCAAAACTTTGGCATGCTCAGCCTTTGTTTTTTATTTAACTAGTAAGTCATCCACATACACTTCCAGATCTATGTGCATCATGTCATGAAATATTGCCATCATAGCCCTCTGATAAGTGGCTCCAGCATTCTTCAACCCAAATGGCATGACAACATAACAATATGTTCCCCAAGGTGTAGTGAACGACGTCTTCTCTTGATCCTCTTTTGCCAGCTTAATCTGATTATATCCTGAAAATCCGTCCATAAATGATAAAGTTTCATAGCCAGCAGTATTATCGATGAGTACATCAATATGAGGCAATGGAAAATCATCTTTAGGACACGCCCGATTCAAATCGCGGAAGTCAATGCAAATTCTGACCTTCCCGTCCTTCTTCATAACCGGGACTATATTAGCCACCCATTGTGGATAGAGGACAACTCTAATAAATTTGGCTTTATGCAATTTGTCGACCTCTTCCTTCATCTTTAAAGCCATTTGTGGGTGGAATCGCTTTAATTTCTGCTTGACCGGGCTTGCTCCGTCCTTTAATGTCAACCTGTGTTCAACTAAAGACGAATCTAACCCCGGCATATCTTCATAACTCCAGGCGAAAGTGTCCTTATAGTCCTTAAGTACTTGTACCATTGCTTTTTCATCCTCTGTAGAAAGACTTTTACTGACGAGGACAACCTTAGGTTCGTCTTCAGTCCCTAAATTAATTTCTTTGGTGGGCTCTTCTACGGCAGCTGAGGGTTCATCGAATCTCTTTACTCCACTGGCATATGCCTCAGCCGCGTCCTCGTTATCTTCCTCAATGGGGTCCTTTTCATGTACTAATTCATATACCCCGTACCCATCATTAACTGACTCCTCGTCCATGCAATCTTCTGGCATCTGAATTGGATTTTCTAGAAATTGAGGGATCAAAGAGCAAGAAGAGCATTTATCAACTAAGTCCTGGAGGTATCTATCTGGAATTTGCCTACCCTTAGGCTTCCTAGACTTCCTAACCTGACTAGACTGACTAAAACTAGACTGCCTAACTTCACTATCATAACCTAACGAAGATGAAGCAGGATGAAAATCCTGGGATACAAGTGGAAATACAAGAGAATCCTCCCGAGGGGAGGGACAGAGTAGATCTAGAAGAGACTCTTGACCGAAGGACCCGCGCAATGGGGTACAATCGGACAAGTAAGATGTTTCCTCAATGAGGATTTGGGAAGAATTTGTTGCCAAATTGGCGTTTTTTTTTGGAAAATGAAAGAATTAAACATAAAGCAGGAGTGAATGCTAATGGGAGGAGAATCAGACGGAGGAAGTGGCACCAAGGCCAGAGGATTGGGGGGATCATATAGTAATATGTCCCAGATCAGATTATACAACCTCTCTAGATCGAGAGGAGGTTGTTGAATAAGGTCCCGAGGGGACAGAGTAATCATGACGGGCGGAGCCCGTGGAATATCTTCAATTATGACCCGCGACCAAGTCGGGGTCAAGAGCAGTGTACGAAATAAGGTATGGAGCATGAAGACATGTGAAGGATATGTCCCCCTCCAGAGCAGATCTGTTGTGTAATCAGCTTCATAGGGGTCATCTGGTTCCCCTTCGTCAGTCTCTTCAGATAGCAGTATCCGCTTGTCAAATATGGCACCAGGGCTTTCAATCAGTTCATCAATCTGCGGCGGCCACTTAGGTTCTGCAGGATCCAGGAATAGTCTGTTCAGTGCAATGTACAGGTCCCTCAGATCGAACCACCTGTACCATTCACATTCAGGATCATGAAATTTCCTCTTTTTCATAGGCCGCAGAGCCTCCAAGGATTGGTACGTAAGCAGTTCAGAGCAATGTCTGGCCAAGTCCCTCCCATATATATCATGGAAGTCAAAACAGGAAGTAATGACTACCGTATTGTCATAGCTAAGTATGGGCCCTTTCACGAAATGAGTACACAGGGTCCATGTTAGGGGTTCTCGGCCTTCTTTGGGTGGTGTAGACATTGCCTCCCAGATTTTCGGGCCTTCTTTGATCTCTGCTTTCTGAACCGGATCTTGCTTCAGTTTTATTGGCCTATAGCCCAGACCACTTCCAGGTGCTGCTCGATGATTTTTGACAGGAGTGGTCCTGCCTTGCAACTGTGTGCCCAGACCTTTCCCAGGCTCGTAGCCATTCTTCATCATGATCCTCCATCCTGGGGTACTCATGCACTTCCCCCTTTTGATAGCATCTAATGGATATGGAGAAATAGTAGCGGCTTTCAGAGGATCAGCCACTGGACGGTAGACCTGTAATACCGACAGAAAAGGTTGTCGGCCAGGTAAAACAGCAGATTTAGTGTTCAAGGTATGAGCAGCAACAAGGATCGGCATGCTCGTTACTTTAATTATTCGTCCTTTGTAAGGAAATTTGAGGCATTGATGATTCGTAGAAGGAATCGCCTCAAGAGTTTTAATATAAGGACGACCTAAAATGGCATTTATGGAAGGGTCGATTTCCAGGATGTGAAATTCGACCTCTGCATGACTTACAGGGCCCAGCTCCACCTTTAAATAGACCATTCCCAGAGGGGAACGGGTAGAATTGTCATATGCTGTCACTGAGATGGGGCTGGGTAGCCATTTCTCTTTGGGCACACCGCACAGCTCCAGGGTCTTCGGAGGTAGAACATTGATCGAAGCCCCTGTGTCGACCAGGCATGCATCCACGGCCTTCTTACAGATGTTGACCGTGATACTCAGAGCCATGCTTCTGGCTGCTGGCGGTGCTAGTTCCGATGTATGAAATGTTATGGAGGGTTGATCCCCCTGAGGAACTAGTAGTGCTGCAATCTTCTCTATCGGCACGTCTTCATTGACCATCACCTTCTGCATATATTCCATTAAAGCTTCTTGGTGACTCTTGGATCTTTTGATCAGTTCGAGTATAGTGATCTGTGCCGGTGTCCAATCTAGGTGTTTCAACAAGTCATATTGAGTGCCTGGTGCACTCTCTTCATTATGGGCTTCCTCAGTCGGCTGTGATGGGCCGTCTCTGACTGTGGACTGAGGAAAGACCTTGTTGAAAATCCTTCCACTCCGGAGCGCGTGTTCCTCAACCGTGGAGGATCCGGGTGACACTTTAAGTACCGCAGGGTTGGACGGTGCGGATGGCGTAGAGGGTTGGTATGTAGGTGATGGCGTAGGGCTAGGTGGTGATGGCGCGGTGCGGATTAGAGGCCTAGAGGGTTGGATGATGGATGGGTAAGCGGTTGGCGAAGTGGGGAATGGGACGCGTAATAGCGGTCTAGATGGTAAGGGGATATCTGGGTGGATGGTAGTGGTAGCGGGTGAAGTAGGAAATGGTATGCGTAGTAATGGCCTAGATGGTAAGAGGGGCGCGTTATTGGTTTGCGGGGGGCTATATGATGGAGGCGTAGTGGTGCGGGGCGTAATGGGCCTAAGGAAGGTGGGTAGTGGTAATGGGTTATTGGGCGTGGGTGAGTGATATGTAGGTGTGGGTATAGGGGTGATAGTAATGGGTTGTGGCCTTTGTATGTGGATGGTGCGGCGTGGTGGTCGCTCTGCGGTACTTTGAACGTGACCCGTTGAACAAAGAGAGGAAGAGTCCTCTACTCTCCACTGCTGCCCACGACCAGCCTCAGACTGGCTGTTCGTCAAGATGGGAGCAACCTGGTTTTGGTTCTAGTGCTCCGGGAGTGGATTCTGCACTATGCCCATGTTGGGTGGTGCTGCTGCTTGTGCCGGTGGTCTTGCTTGCTGCTGCTGCTGCTGCGGTCTCCTCGCCTTCAGGGCTGTTATGTACTTCTTCATTTCCTCCCAGTCTATGCCGCCCTGCTCGTTGAGATCATGGATATAATCTCTGAATTGGAAGCAGGTGTCAATGGTATGCCCAGGTTGCCTGTGAAAGTAGCAATACCTAGACGTATCGGCATTTTGAGGCCAGACGGCCTTCTCCCTTGGCAAAACTAAGGCATTGGCTGCCATTAAAGCGCTGAAGATATCCGCCAAGGATTCTGGGAGGGCCGGGTACTCTGCCCTTTTCGGGCCTGGAGGTCTCCTTTGTTGGTTGTAGTCACCAGGAGGAGGGACATTGTGGTACGCCGGCGGTGCACGCGGCTGGTACTGTGGCTGTTGCTGTTGCTGATACTGCTGCTGAGGGGGCTGCTGATACTGTTGTTGCCGTTGCGGCTGTTGCTGTTGCTGGTTCTGATTCGGCTGCTGGGGCCGCTGGTACTGCTGTTGGTAATGGGGGTTCTGCTGCTGCCTGTACCCCTGTTGGCTCGGCTGTGGTGGCCTCTGGTACTGCTGCTGGTTCCTCACGAACTGGGTCGAATTATTGTTCATAGTACTGACTTGCTCGTGAGAGAGCGTGCCCTCAGTAGTTGGACCTGTGCTAGGAGAATTCGGCACTGCAGGCTTCCGAGGTGGAGGCCTGTTAGGTCTGTGAGGATCAAAGACGCTAGAGAACGTAGCGTCCTTGAAGGCGTTCTGGCAGTACCGTGCTCTTTCATAGAGCTCTGCCATATTAGTTAAATTGTTCAAGGAGAGGACTAGCTTGAACTGGGGAGTGGCGTTAGAAATTAACCTTTTCACTTGTTCGGATTCGGACAAGTGATCTTTCACTTTTTCAGCCAGGCCCTGCCACCTGTCAGCAAAACTGACAAACTCCTCATCCGGTTTCATCTTTTCTGCAATAAGGTCCGTGATAGACAAGGAGGGTGCAACTCTGTCCTGGTATCGCTGGATAAATTTACGTGAAACGATACCGTAATCCTCTACTTCGGAGGGTTCCAAAGAAAAGAACCACTCGAGGGCTGGTCCCTCTAGGGATCTCCTGAACAAGAAAGCCAATGACCTCTTATCATTCTGCCAGAAAGAAGATTCGTACATGAACTCCTTCAGGTGCGTGAAGGGGTTACCAGTACCATTATACTTTCGATACACTGGCATTTCAGAGGGTGGCAGATGGAACACTGGCAGGCTCGGTAAATTGATTTCTGGCACAGCTTTAACCCCCATCATCTTCTGGAGATTGTTGAACTGCTCATCCATGCGCTCCATCTTGGCCAGCAACGTCTGCGTGGTCAGATCTGCCTGGGGAGGAGGAGGAGGAGGAAGTACTTGATAGGCCTGCTGCCTAGAGTACGTCGGACAAGGAGGATAATAAGGATGAGGTCTGGCAGAGCTTCCGCCATGCCCGAGGGCATTTTGATAAATGGGCGTCTGCGGTCTAGCCGGTTGCCTGGATAATGAAAGTTGTGGCCCAGTTGGCCGAGAAGTAAGATGAAGGCCTTCCATGGCCTGATGGATATAAGGAGGAGGAGGAGGAGGTTGTTGAGTAACAACAGGGGGAGCCATAGGGTTCGGCTCAGCAGGCTGCATGGGTGCCTTCCCCTTCAAGATAGACTGGATCGCCTCGAACTGCTGAGGGTCCAGTCGGGAGGCAAGAACTCCCAAGGCGTTGACAAGATCCATAGGATCAGAGGGTGAGGGATCATTCTGATTCATGTCCCCCTCAAGGTCAGGATTAGGAATCGCATATTCATGCGGAGGAAGATCATGATATTGATCGTGTGGGTGAAAAAGAGGAGTTCGGACATTCCCGTCATGTCGAACTGGAATGGGGACAGAATTACGAGAGGCATCAGCATCTCTCCCGTTCTCGTAGTTGAAATCTGAATTGCGAGGGGCATTAGCATCTCCCTCGTAGTTGATAATGGCGTCTTGGGCCATACTCAAATCTCTGCCTGATCGCAGCAACATGATATTAGATTCCCTTTTCAAAGATTTAATCAGACAAGTTGTGCAGAGATTAATCAAACAAGTGGATGCTTAACGTGATTTCAGGGTTCCTTGTTGAGTTATTTGAATTGGATTAAACCACAATTTCGCTCAGGGAAGGATCCTAGTTTCAGTTCACGCTTTCGGAATCTAGCCGGGACTTCAATTGGTACAACCAGCCCGATGATCAAGGAGGAATACCTTGATTTTGGGGACTTATGGAGGTCTCAACGTCAACTTCTCTAGTCTGATCAAGGGACCAACCCAATCAGAGAGAGTTGCTGACGTCGAGTAATGTGTTCCTAAGAAAAGGAGGGTTTTAGACTCAATGCATATGCCCTGCGACCTGGATGGCCTCTAATGCTTAATAAAGTAATGGATAGCTAGCACTCAACACAGAAATCTGGAAACTGAAAAATAATTAAGAAACTGTCTGAATCGCGTCGATTATAGTCGACGCTATTCAAAACAGAACTTAATTCTTTCGCAGAGAACAGATACAAACAGCAGAGAAAGCCTGGAAAATAACTAAAAACTGTCTGAATCGCGTCGATGATGGTCGACGCTATTCAACACAGAACTTAATTATTTCGCAGAAACAGATGTAAACGACAGAGAAAGTCTGGAGGCTAAAAAGCGTCTAGGTGTGCTGACGCGGTTCTGAAACGCGTCGCTGTTCCTGGACGCTTTTTAGTTCGCAGAAACAGATTTCCAGAAGGATTTTCTGGGTCGAATCCTCCTTAAACAGGGTAAAATGCAGTAAACAATCGACTCATGCAAAGATTTTTAGTTTCAGATTTTAAACATGATGATTTACTAACTAAACAACTAAGAAATCACGCAATCACACATCATTTTATGACAGAAAACAGCTTTTTGAACTAATCAAGGGGAGGCAAGATCTTGCCACTGGGGTGTGCACGTGGTGCACGAGGGAAATTAATCAAACTAAACACTCACCAATTGGTGAGGACATGTCGAAAGACACAAATGGTGCACCGTGGGTGCCCGGTATGATAATAGCAAGAACAAAAGAAATTAAAAGACGGCGAGACCAAGTCCCACCGTGATCGCCAAAAGAGCTGTAGGTGCTGAAAATTGCTCGTGTGATTAATGTGAAAATTCTATGTTGTTTAGGGTAAATTAACCTATTAAAAAAACAGAAACTAAAGTGCAGTGATCGCTAGAAACTTTTAACTAAAAAGCTTCAAAAGAGGTTTGATCGCCTACCTGTTTGAACGCGGAAGAATGAGTCCTTGGTTCCCCTCCTTCAGCCGGCTGAAGAAAGAGAGCCCTTTCTTGTTCTTTTGTTCTTGCTGTTGAATGTTGAGGATCGTCCAGAAGTTCTCCTGGCTTTGTGCTTGATTTCCCCCTTTTGATCTCTTGTTGTTGTTGTTGAGTGCAGCAGAGACAAAGAAGCAGAAAAATAGAGGAGAAGCACTGATGAGAATTTAAATGGAAGTAATATCAAAAATCATTATGATGTTAAACATGCTTAAACAGCAACTCACTTGTTTAAATGGCTTTGAAACCCCTTTAAAACAAATGGGTTTTGGAAGATCAATGATGTGGTGTGTGTTGCATAAAGTGAATATGAGAATGAAACTAATGAATGAAGATGAAATTCAGATATGAAAAACTTATGCCCAGTTGGAGCCTTGAATGGATGAAAATCTTGAAGAGGGATGCCGACTTCTGGAAATGACAGCGCTCCGGCGTTCCGACGTAGTTGCTTTGATCTTCAAATCGCTATAACGCTGTGGCTCAATAATAATCTCTCTCTTCTTCTTTTTTTTAACTCTTTGAGATGCAAGGTATTTATAGGCATTTTCTGCGTTCGCGATTAACATAGAAAAATCTAGGATTTATCCACCTTAATCGACAGATAAATACTGATTAATTCATCTTTATCTGTAATTATCTAAAACGCGTCCACCATGGATGACGCCTTTCAAATTAATTAAGATAAGGATAAATATCCGGGAAAACTTATCTTTATCTTTATTAGCTAAAACGCGTCCACCTGGGTAGACGTCTTTTACCCTAATTAAGATAAGGATAAACATCCGGAAGAGAAGTTAAAATAGCTTAGGAAACCTAAAACGCGTCGTCCTTCATAGACGCCTTTTAGTTAATTAATAAATTGATTAAAATTCAAATTTAAACGTTAAAATAGGAATAAACTCTAAATAGCGTCCACACAGGTTGACGCCTTTTAGGGTTCTTCATATTTTAACTGAAATTTGAGCTAAAATTAATTCAATTGATTAACTTAAACATGTCTGTTAAACCCGACACTTAAAAAGATCAATAAAAATTAATCAATGGTTAAATATCAGACCATTCTGAGGCATTATTATATGATATGAAATTTACTCAAAATGATGTCAAAATTAGCGTGTCTACAGTCACACCCCGCCCGGATCTTAATAGAGGTATCAGAGCCAGGTTCCGCTCTGATCCGCTTCGGAACGAGAAAATTATCATTCTAAATTAATTCCATGCATTAATTCGTTTTTCCTAGTAGATATTGTTCATGCGATGAATTAAAATATCGAATTTAATTTTTCTGTGAGAAATGAATTATTTTGTGGTTTTTATCCATATATTCTTTATACGGATAAAGAACCGGACTTCGAGAGCTTGGAAAGGACTTTCATGGTGATTGGTCACCATTGTTGGCGTGTCGGTATGACCAGTTGTGCCAATCCGTGCTCGGAGAACCCTTGTCGTTGCCGGCGGGCGGCGGAGCTTTTTCTTTCCATGATTTCCAATGGTTGGAAGCTCATTGGGGAGAATAAGCCATGGTTTTAAGTAGTTGAGAACTTACTGTGTGGTCCTCCATCGTTATAGTCATAGGACTCAAATTACCTTAGACATGTTTGTTGTGCTACCATAAGGCTTGTCAAATTGTTAGGAGAGACTCTGGCTATGACATAAGATGCCTTTTGATCGGGGTAGATGAACCATGTTGCCTTGTTGTGCTACCACAAGGGTTGCATGCATGCCCGTCTCGTAACGGTGGCAATGCTTAGACCAGAATTGATGGTTTGTTGTACTATCCACAAGGCCATTAAATCTCTGGGGATCAAAGCCATGATCAGATGTTGCAAAGAGTTGCAAGTCCCATGAGATGGATGCTCTTCGATTGTATTACAGTTTGTTGTGCTATCCACTAGGCTGTACTACAAGTCATTGAGATTATGATCCCTGCTAGGAGATTACCAGAGTCTCCTGTTCTGTATACCTGAGGGTTATACAGTCCGTCGAAAAAATAGTGGGAAATAATTCAAGATAAAAGTCCATAATTGAATTATAATAACTGTCTGTTTCATTCATTATATTTCCTCTATTAAATAAAAATGTCCTTAATCAATCCAAGACTTGGCATACTGGATGTCAATACTTCTCAAATTCATATTTACAAAAGGACTCTGAAGAATATCTTCAGAGGCATATGATAGCCACTATCCTAGTCAGATCTCTTACTTGGATGAAACTAAGAAGAAGAGATATTCATGGTATGCCTTTGAGAAAGACTAAATGTAAGATCATAAACAGTAGAACTCATACCTGAGAAGGATAAAGGCAAGTTAGTTGAAAATGAGAGCAACAGTTCTCCCACTGCAACCTATAAGGATATTGGTAAAGTCAAATAAGAAAATTAAACTTGTAAGAAGTTTCGGGTATTCTCATTATGTACTTTTTCATGTCTATTGAAGAGCTAGTGTCTCCAATATGAGATATTGGAAATGATTCTTAGATCTGCAATAGAATGCAGACTTAGACAAATAAAAGAAAATCGAGAAAATGAAAATGTTGAGTTAGACTCAATAATAGTTTCAGAAATATATAGGTTACTGTGAGACAGTAAATCTTTGTATATCATTAGGAAATTAATATGAAAGTAAATAATTGTTATTTAGTTCTATTAATTATCAAGAAGTTTAAATGTGAATAACATTGACTGAGAAGGAACAAGCGTTGTTCTATATGGTTTTAGAAATGAAAAGATTTTAAAACCAATCAATGCACTAAAGATTCTTGATGTGACATGTCATGTGATGAATGTTCACAAGTCTCCTATAAAAATGAATTTAGTGAATCATGATTGTCTATGGCATTGTACACTAGGTTGTGCGATAAGAAATTGTTGGAACTTATACATGATGATGTAAATAGCCCAATATCTTCTTAAGGCCAAAAAGATAATAACTTCTATTGACTTACCTTAATAATTAACTCTTGGAAAGATTTGACTGCATGTACTTGTTGAAGTGCAAGTCGAATGCATCTGAGAGATTAAAGTATAAAAAATCAACATGAAGTGATTGAAAGGAAAGAGTATTAGAATTCTTTGATTTGATCAAGGAAATTGATACTTGAGTACGGGATTCACACAAATTCATAAAAAAGATAATCGTATCCTATCTCGATAAATCCTCATTGTATATTATAACAGTATGATATAATGAGGAATATCACGTTATTGGATATAGTGTTATATATAATAAGATTTGCCTAACTCTTATATTCTTGTATGCATATATATGAGTATGAACATTAGATATCCATACTTCACATATGGTTCCAAATAAGTCAGTATGTCCATATAAGATACAAAGATGCGATAATTCATATGAGATGTGAATTATAAAGTAACATGATTTTAAGGATGTTAAAGTCAAGTTATGTCCTAATCTTTTGGAAAAGACATGATCCAAAGAAGTTGGATCTAAAAGGACATGGTGTAATGTGTATTTGTGAGATGTCCAAAAAATTTGGATATTATTTTATTGGCCAGGCGATAATAAAATAATTATCCTACTGAAAGATGTCTTCTAAGAAGAGGAACATGTGCTTAAAGAAGACAATGGGAGCTAATAAAACTAAAAGATGTTATAGACTCACAAATTAACACAAGATTATTAGATAATCTTCAGATGTTTGGAACTGTTCATAATATACATTAGAGAACTTCATAGATTTTAAGATTCTCTTAATGGCTAGTTTGATATATTTGATATATTAGAGATAGCAGAATGAGAAGAGCTCAAAGCTATGGATCATAATCCTAAATCTATGAGGAAACTTATTATCATAATTACAACTTTTAAATTGGCAAGATGTTAAGAGTTCTAAGCTATAGTCTATAACACCTATTAAGTTCGGAACTTGATAGTATTGCTTGAGGGTATTGTACCTGTCAAAAGTAAGTAAATCTTGAGAATGAAGATTAGTACAAATAGACTACTTAAAACTTATATGGTAATCTAAAGGAAATAGTTATAGTCAAAGTGTTGACTTGGACGAGTTTTCCTCAAAGGTTACCAAAATAAGTTTATTAGAATCTTACTTGCCAACACTGCCTGTCATGATGATAGGATAACAATTGGATATTAAAAGCATTCCATCAATGTGATTGAGGAAGAGGTGTATATGATACAACTTTAAAACTTTTATAATATCCAGGAAGCAAGTTATGATTCAAAGATTAATTTTGAATCAAACTAAAACTTCCCAGAGTTGCAATAAGAATTTTGACTAAATGGTCAAACACTCAGTGATCATTAAGAATGATCATGGATTGTGTGTGTACAAGGAGGTCAGTAGGAGCACAGTCACATTAGTAATGCTTTGTGATAATAATATCAAAGTCATTGAGAATTACATCAGGATGTTACTATCAGTAAAAGTATGATTATCCCTGTTCTTCTTCATAATAGGTTTGGATGCAGCATCCTGTGTATTGAGAATACAGATCTATTAATATAGATGGATGATGATATTACCTTAATTGTATGTCAAAATGTTTAACATAAATTCCATAATAAATCTCAATTGTTGAGATATGGAATTTGTTTCTTTAATGAAAGGTTCCTTGAAGGATACAAGGAAACCTTGGTAGAAGGAGTGAAAAATATCACTAAGTACTTGAGAAGTGCTAACGATACACTTTTGTATATGGAGAGGATGATTTGAAACAATGAGTCACATTGACTCAAATTTCAAATCAGGCATGGGTTTAACCTTCTAATAAGAAAAGAAGGGATTGGAAGGGTTCTAACCCAGAGCTCGATATTAAGATGACGACATTAACAAGTGATATTATTATTAGAACAGTATGGATGAAAGAGTTCATCCTTGAACTAAATGTAGTTCTAAAAGGTCTTCGATCTCGTCTCGTTGTTGTAGGACAACAGTAGGAGCGATCAATTTTGTAGTTGAGCCATGGTCTCATCAGGAGTTGTAGAACGTTCTGAGGCTTTTTCACAAGTCAAGAGACAAAGAATCAAGAGGAAATAACATAATGGAAATTAGTCCATTTATGAATGATTTAGCAGATCCCGGACCAAACCTTAGTCACAGATTTGATGTGAGCATCACTTAGATTTGATGGAGATCGAATGTGAAGGTGATAGGGTTGAGTCTAAGTGGGAGATTGATAGATATAGGTGGCCTCTAAGTCAATCACGATAATAAATGGCATATATAATTCATTATGTAGATTGGTATGTTTATTATTATTGCGCATAATGAAGTCCATGAATGTGCAACGGTCATCGGATTATGATGAGATCATAATAATGAGACTGATGACCTATAAACAAATATTTTGAATTGTTCCTAATCGTAGGATGTTTGAAGAGGACATCAAACATCCAATAAGACTAGCACAAGTTATTCCAGCTCATATGATGAGGGTGACTGATCTCGTTAGCCACATGCGTGGAGACACAATGGTGAACCTGTAGGTGCTCATTGGGGAATGAGTTCAGTGAACTGATCCGATATGAATCGCCGAATGGTAATTTACCTGACTGTCAATCGGCTTAATTCATCGTCACAGTTGCGTGGTTGGTCTTTGGACTTGAGACACCAAAGACACCTTCTCGGTGGACTTCTGGGCTTTGACATTAGCTTACGAATCCTTATCTACGGGATTTCTAATAGTCAAGGATCGGGTCCAGCGGAAGACCTTCGAAGGTAATTGTGTGTTGAATAGAGGATCATTCGCTCTCAGGTAACTAGAGAGAGAATGCTCTAGAATAGAGCCGCAGGAGTCTTTGGCTAGAGCAGACACAATATCAGAAAAGGTGTTTTCAGATATTGTATAGCGGAGTTTGATTCTAGTGAGTTGACCATCTAGGGTTTAACAGTTGACCATATCCTAGGTTAACTCGAAAGCATTGTGAGAACGAAAGATTATAGCCACGTGGTAACCATTGATGGACAGGTTCCATGAGTGGGTTCTTGAACCCCATTACCTTCCATGATCATGTGGTATTGCTTGGCACCCAACTTGATCGGAAGTCCGACCGAATTTTACATGAGATGTTAATTCAGTTAAGTAATTAATTAATATCTAGATATTGATTAATCACAAATAAGTCAATAACTAGTTATTGGACTTAACGGGCTAAAAATCGGACTAGTTAATGGGCCTAGAGGGTAATACGCAAACAAATTCTCAATCGGTGGTAATTAAGTGGGATTTATATTAAGTCCGGAAGTTTTGTGAAAAGTCGCGCTGACTTAATATATATATACATGTTGTTGAGAACTCTGGGCCAAGCTCCAGGAGCTCTCAAGGCTAGCCATCCCACCTCTCTCTCTCCTCCTCCTCTGGGCGCCCCGTTCAAGGCACCGGGAGACTTCCTGTCTCCGCCGCGCGCGTTTCCCCAGAGTCGGGAGTTCCCGTCTGGATGATTTGGACATGGTTGCGGCGAGGATTCTTCAGCGAGGGAACTGATCTGGATGAGGGATCGAGGACGAACCGTCGTGGAAGATTGCGTGGATACCGCTGGAGGCTAGACGCTTGTCCGGCTAACGGCACTGTCTCGACAAACCGAAATGGTCGCGGATTCAAATTCGCGCAAGGTGATGATATCACAACCATGTTTTGGTTTACGGTTTTTCGTTTCAAATCGGATCAGAGGGCATCGGGCAGGTATGGTCTTGTTGCTTCCGCTATGTTCGTCGCACCCCGCCCGGATCCCAACACTTAAGGATACATTTCACTTCCTTTCAGTGCTTTTCGCCTAGATCAACCTGAAATCTACTTGTAACACTTAGAATATGTGCTACATCAAGTCATGTACATAGCATGGCATACATGATAAACCCTATGGCAGAGGCATAGGGTACTCTATCCATGAATGCCCTCTCATTAGGAGTCTTAGGAGACTGTTCATTTGAGAGATTAATTCTATGTCTCATCGATATGAGACCTCTCTTGGAATTTTCCATATCAAACCTTTTGACTATAGGATCTATGTACATGGATTGGGCCATTCCGAGCATCCTCTTTGATCTATCTCTATAGATCTGTATTACTAATACGTAGGATGCTTCTCCAAAATCCTTCATGGAGAAGTTTTTCGACAGCTAGATCTTTACAGATGACATCATAGCTACATCATTCCCAATGAGTAGTATGTCATCTACGTAAAGAACTAAGAAGGTGACTGCGCTCCCACTGGTCTTCTTGTACAACTAAGAAGGTGACTGCGCTCCCACTGGTCTTCTTGTACAACTAAGAAGGTGACTGCGCTCCCACTGGTCTTCTTGTACACACAAGGCTCATGTTCATTTTTAATGAAGTCATAAGACTTGACAGTCTCGTCAAATCTTATGTTCCAACTCCGAGAAGCTTGCTTCAGTCCATTAATGGACCTCTGAAGCTTGCACACTCTATCAGGACACTCTTTAGATGTAAAACCTTCAGGTTGTATCATATACATCACTTCCTCAAGGTTACCGTTGAGGAAGACAGTCTTTACATCCAATTGCCAGATCTTTTAATCGAAGTGTGCAACAATGGCGAGTAGAACTCTGATCGACTTTATCATGGCAACTGGTGAGAAAGTCTTGTCATAGTCAATTCCTTGTCTTTGACGATATCTCTTTGCTACTAACCTTGCCTTATAAGTGTCGATCCGTCTATCTGCACCGATCTTTCTCTTAAAGATCTACTTGAATCCAATGGGTACAATACCCTCGGGCAAGTCCTCCAAGTTTCAAATTTGGTTGGTGTACATGTACTAGATTTCTGAGTTCATGGCTTCTCGCCATTTTTTGGCTTCTAGACCTTCTATAGCCTCATGGTAGGTTTTAGATTCATCATCCATATTATATTCTACCTTAGACTTATCTTCATCAATATGTCCCACATATCATTCAGGTAGTTTAGGTATCCTACCATATCTGCAAGGCTCATTTGTGTGTGCCTGAACAGATTCAGGAACTGATATCTCATTTGATGATAATTCAGCTGTTTGGGGATCTAGAACCTCTTCCAGTTCTATTTTACTCCGACTGTTCCTTTGGAGAAGGAATTCTTCTTCCAGGAAGACAGCTTTCCTAGTGACAAACATCTTTTGTACACCAAGATGGTAAAAGTAGTCTCCAAAGGTTTCCTTTAGATATCCCACTAACCTAAATTTATCAGTTCGTGATTCCTAGTTGTCTGGATCATGCCTCTTTACATGAGCAGGACAACCGTAGACTTAAGCATGTTTGAATTATGGTTTCATGCATTTCCATATCTCATAAGGAGTAGAGGTCATAGACTTGCTAGGTACTCTGCTGCTGACTATAGAGCATACCCCTAGAGGGACACTAGTAAACCCAAAAAGCTCATCGTGGATCGCACCATGTCCAACAAGGTGCGATTCCTCCATTTAGATACACCTTTCATCTGTGGTGTATATAGAGGGGTCAGCTGAGAAAGGATACCATTATCCTTTAAGAATTGTTTGAAAATAGTACTCAAGTATTCTCCTCCTCGATATGATCGAAGAGTTTTTCTTGTCTGCTTCTCTATCTCATTTTTTAACTCCTTTAACTTCTCAAATGCTTCCGACTTGTACTTCATTAAGTACACGTAGCTGAATCTTGAGAAGTCTCGGTGAACGTGATGAAGTACGAGTAGCCACCTTTGGCTTAGGTGGACATTGGGCCGCCTATATCTGAATGTATTAATTCCAAAATGTCCTTGCCATGCTCTCCATGTCCAGTAAATAGATATTTTGCCATTTTTCCCATAAGGTAGGATTCACTTGTCGCAAACGATTCATAATCGAATATAGTTAAATAACTATACTTTTGCAACCTTTGCAGCCTACTTTCACCAATGTATCTAAGTCTACAATGCCACACATAGGCTTAGTTCACACAATTCTTGCTCTTCTTAGGAGCCATATCAATATGAAGATTGTAGTAAGAAATATCTAAAAGATATAGACCGTTACTAAAGGTGCCGAAGCAATTGATTTATTGCCATAATAAATCGAATAACTTTTATTCTCAATAGTCAATCTATATCCTATATTGTCTAAACAAGATACTGATATGATGTTCTTTATTATGCAAGGAATATAATAACAATCTTCCAATGATAAGGCGTCTCCAGATAGAAGCTTGAGGTTTGCTGTCCCTATAGCAACCGCAACAACTTTTGCGCCGTTTCCTAGCCTCAGTTCCATCTCGCCTTTTCTCAGTTTGCGTTTACTTGTCAGCATCTGCTCATCATAGCAAATATGAAAAGCACATCCGGTATCTAATACACAAGATTAGGAATCTCTAACTGACAAGTTGATATCTATCATATAGATATCTGAAGATTCTGATAGCATCAATTTTCTATGAACTTTATCGTTGAGAAACTCCTAGTAGTTCCTCTTCCAGTGACCCTTCTGCTTATAGTAGAAGCTGTCTCCCTTTACTACTCCTTTGCCTTTGTCCTTTGATCTTTTATCATTCGCGGTCATCTCTGCCTCAGGGGCATCTAATGCCTGTTTAGCAGGAGGACTAGCTCCAAGGACGTAGGTATTGTGGTCAGATCTAAAGACACTCTTCAGGTTTATGAGCCAATTCGAGTAGTTTATGTAGTAGTAAAAAAGAGTGTGTGTTCATCATGCTATCATGTGTTTACTATGATTAATAATATGAAAGAAATCGTGATCGCCAGAAATCGAGGGCTTTAATGAAAAAGTGATCGCTTACTAACCTTGTAAATCGGGAGAGTGTTGTGTTCTTTTATTCCTCTTTTTCGACCGGCCGAAAGAAAAGAGCCTTCTTTTCTTTTACTCTTGTACTTTGGGGTGTTTCTCCTTCCGTCCAAACTTCAAGCTTTGAAGCTATATCCTTCTAATCCTCCTTCCAAATCTTCTTCAAACCTTGCAAGAAAGATTGAAAACAAAGAAAATCAAATAGATTAGAACTAAAGAGGGGTAATATCTATTCTATCTAGCAAGATTATCATGCAACTAAGCAAAAGAACTCACTTGTTTCATGTTCTTTTAAAACCCTAAAGGATGTATGGGCATGGAAAAGATGAAGTCAATGTGTGTGATGAAGTGATGTGATGAAAAACTATATGAAAACAAAAAAAACTAATCATATGATCTATCAAAATCTAATGGAAAAGATCAAGAAGAAAAGAAAAGGATGGCTCCTCCATAGCCTTGGTCTTCAATGGGCTTCAAAGGGTGAAGAGGATGAATCTTCCCTTGCTGTCCACGTTCTTCTCCTTGAGGGTCTTCAAAAAATCTTGTAGGAAGCTCCAAATTCTCTAATAGCCAACCTTTTTTAAAGGTCAATGTCCATATGTATTTATAAGAAGTGATTCTAAGGTATTTTGGCCTTCAAAAGGGCTCTCCCACGGCTCGGACTTGCCATGGATGATCATGAAGTTAGTTGGAAACCCTTCCAACCTCTGGAACCGGATTACCTCGGTCAAATCATGTTTATCAGGAAACTCTTAAAATGCGTCGTTCAAGGGGGACGCCTTTTAGTTAATTAATGCGGCCATAATAGAAATAGATCAAAAGGCAACCGAAATAGATTAGGAAACCCAAATGGCGTCGTCCATGCACGACGTGCTTTAAATAATTTAGGAAATTAACTAGAATTAGAAATCGTAAACCTAGGCGGATTAGGACCTAAAAGACGTCGACCATGAGCGACGCTATTCGGTTAAATCCCCTTAAATTTAGTAATTTTGATTCTGAATTGATTTCGGCTAGGAATCCAAATGGCGTCGCGTATGAGCGACGTGACTCAACAAATCTCAAGAGAAAATCAATAAAAATTAATTAACGATTAAATATCGGACCATTCTAGGGCATTATCATTATGACATGAAATTTATTCAATATGATGTCAAAATTAGCGTGTCTACAGCTGCCCTACCTTGGCATTGGCTTTGCAAAGGAGTGAAATGTACTGAAAAGGTGATGCCAAGGTGTGATATGACATGCTCTCAACATTATATGATGGGAAATTTTTCTCAAAATGATCAGTTAAGTATCTCAAAGAGATCAATGGAATCAATCATGTCTGGATGAAATAGACAAGGAAATAAAATAAGGTCGATCAACTTCCTCGATTTGGAAGTACCCTAGGTCACAAACCCTGCAGGCTTCATCATAGAGAGCGATTACCAGCCAATGTGGACGTGCTACAACCATGATGGATCTTAAAAAGAAACAAGAAATATTCAGGGTAAAGAGTCCAATCAAGGATAGAATTCCAAAGATATTTTCAAGAAAATTTCAAAGATAATTGAAAGATCAATTCAGAATGGAATATTTCATATCACTTAAGATTTATTAGATCAATAGTCTAAAATTTAATCAAGAATTAATTCTTACCACAATTATTTCAAAGTAATACATGATGCATGCTGGACTAAAATAAAAATTAAAATAAAATATAATATAAATTAATCAAAGATAATATTGTTAAATTGTCATTGATGAGTCAAGATACTAATCTTATAATTCAGTACTAAGCCGAAGCTCGTTTGTCTACACACCATTTTACAAAAGTGGAACCATCGTCCCCATCAATTAATGATCTAACATCCTATCCATGCGATTGAGAATTATCTGAAATTATCAATGTTTTTGTTCAAGGGGAACTCAAATTCCAGTTTCATCAAAATCACAAGGTCCTTGATATATCTAATAAATATTTATCATATAGTAATGCTAATGCAAATCAATTACATGAAAGAATACAGGGGATAAAGATAGCCGTCTTTTTAGTCACGGCTAGGACACATGAACTCCCACAGTGAGACCTTATTGAATTTCCAGTTTTTTTTTTTTTTGCATGTTCCTATATTAAGAATTTATTAGTAACTTCAAGCAAAATAATAAACCTCACCAAATAATCAGAAATTTTGCAATTTCGAGATTTTTCATGGATTTTATAAAAGGTGTCGTTATGTACGGACGTCTTTTAAAAGATGTCGTGTCAAGCCGACGTGTTTCAACTTACCGAGAAATCTCCCTTCTGACTCCAACCCGAACTCAGCTTTCCTTACTCCAATCCTTTCTCCACTTCGGAAAGGACCTCCCTCCCTTCGTAAATCACTCTATATGTAAGGATTGAGATTTCGGATCCAATTATTGGGTCAGTTTCGGTGTTAGACTCTTTATTTTGAGCCCTTGTGAGGCTGGGAACATAGGTTCTTTATCACGTCGAGCTTGCTCGACGCGGTTCAAACGGCGTCTTGTTAGGAAGACGCGTTTTTAGAGTATGCTACGTCGGTCCACGTAGGCCAGTTTTGGGCCATGAGAGTACGGCCCTGATCTTGTCACTTGAATGGCATCGGTGTTGGACGACGCGTTTTAGTTAAGTTCGGTTTAAACCTACGAACCCTCCCTCCTTTCCCTCATTTCTCTCATTTTCTTCTCTCTCCTCCCTCTCTCCGAACCCCTCACTCTCCCTTCCCCCTTCTCCTTCCTTTTCTCTCCCTCCACTCCATCAAACCCCCCCTCCATAATTTCTACCACTACCACCACCATTTCTTTCACGGTGTATTGCTCTCCGGACGGTGGCCGACGTCCCGGTGGAGTAACGGCGTCCACGGCGGTACCGACGGCAGTTTGTGGCGTGGCGATCTGGCGGCTTGAAGCTTGGAGGAGTTCAAGTAACTGGTAGGGTGACGATCTCCGTTGTATTTTAATTAAAATCACATTTTTTTTGCTTTGAAGCATGTTTAGGAGATTTTCGGGATGAAATTCCACTTTTTATATTCGGAAGGCTGGGGGAACCTGTTAGCGAACGTTAAGTGGCGTCTTGGGACAGCAACACCATTTTAAATGGCGACTGCCTCCCACAACGTGATTTAAGTTCGGATCACCCCGAAGCCTGATTCTATTTGTCATGATTAGGCGACTAGGGACAGAGACACTTTTTAAAAGGTGACGACCTTGCACGACGCGTTTTAGGCCACCATCCGAGGCCAATTTTCGCATGAACCAGTTTAGCAGTCTTGAATGATGTCGTGTAAGTATTGAGGTTTCGGATCCGGTTATCGGGTCAGTTTTCGGGGTCGAATCCCTTAGTTTGGGCCCTGGTAGGGCTGAGACTTAGTTTCCGACGCGGTTTAAACGGCGTCCATCAATGTTGATGTGTTTTAGGCTGTGCCACGTAGGCACCATGTGGGCTGGCCTTGGGGCGCGAGAGTATGCCTCCGGTCTTCTCGTCTGAATGGCGTCTTGTATGGACGACGCCATTTAGAATACGACCCTGCTTTGTCAGAGTACGGCCCGGTCTTGTCATCTGAATGACGTCAGGCTTTTCTCACTCCATTTAGTCCATCAATTCCTTTCTCTTCTCTCCCCTCTCTTCCCTCCGATCTCCGGCGAACCCCTTCCCCCTCTCCTTGCTTTTCTCCCTTCATTCCATCTCTCCCTCTACTCCATCAACCTCCTAACTCCTACCACTACCACCACCGTCTCCTCCGCGGCGTTTTTCTCTCCGGACAATGGTCGACGTCCCGGTGGAGTAACGGCGTCCATGGCGGTATCGGCGGCGGCATGTGGCGAGGCGGGTTGGCAGCTTGGAGCTAGGAGGAGTTTGAGTAACCAGTAGGGTGACGATCTCTGTTGTATTTCATTTAAAAACCATGGTTTTCCCGCTTTGGAGCATGTTTAGGGGTTTTTTTGGGGTGAAAACACTAATTGCATGTAATGAGAATTTGGGTGTTTTAATGGGTACTTAGGTTCTTTTCCTCCTTCTCTACTTTTTCAGTGTTTTTACACAATTTGGGGGAGAAAATCCCACCCCGTGGATTGGGAGATGGCGGAGGAAGAACCTGTCTGTGAGGGTTAAATGGCGTCGGAGGATAGAGACGCCTTTTAGAAAGGCGACTTCCAACCGCGACGCGATTTAGTCCAAATAACAGACTTCGTCTTTGCACTGATGAGCGTCCAGAGACAGCGACGCCTTTTGAACGGCGACTTCCATGCTCGATACGTTTTAAGTCAGATCACCCCGAGGTCTGTTTGTGTTTCTGTCGTTATCAGGCAACTAGGGACAGCGACGCCTTTTAAACGGCGACCTTGTTGGACGACGCCTTTTAGGCCTTTTTTTCCGAGGCCAGATTTCACATGAACCAGTTTAGGAAGCTTGAATGACGTCGTCCTTGGGCGACGCGATTCAAGCCAGAATTCCATTAATCCCTGCAATTAACACGTATTTACATTATTAGATAGTTTAGTTAATTGCATGCTTAGAAATGTACTCGATGACAATGGATTCTATGTGATCGGTTCCTACCGTGTTGTGTTTTGTGCGATCATGGACCTAGAGTGACAGTTGTTAGCGCTTAGGCACCCTGTGTCGGTGTGGGAGTGACACGGCACCGGTGTAGGAGTGGCTGGGTGACGCCTAGAGAGAGGGTCACCTGGTATACCCCAGGGTATAGCTAGTACCGGTGTAGGAGTGGTACATTTGGAGTGTCACTCGTGTTGGAGGAAGCAAAACCACCTGTAGCTTGTCAGGCCGGAGTAGCCAGCGCACTATCCGAGGAGTTGTTGTTTGGTCTCAGCGGGTCGGTGTTTCCCGCGGTCGACCGTGTGGTTGGCGTGTTTTGCCGAGACGCTGGTTGTGGGCTCCGTGGTAGAATGATTTCAGAATTTTGCATGTTATATTTCGAATGCATGTGTTTTATATCAAAATCTAGAAATTGTGTTTACCGCTTTACCTACTTAAATTATCTATATTTATGTTGTTGAACTTGTGGGTGCGTGAGTGGGTGGTGGGGATCGAAGGATCCCTATTGAGTCTTTTCAATGAGACTCACCCCTGCGGTTTTCAGGGGAGGGTTCTAGGCAGGCGTAGCTAGGAGAGTGTTGCTTTGGGTCGCGCGTCAGTAACTGCTATTTCGGGGTATGCCCCGATATAGTTGTTATTTTATTTTCTGGCCTATATGCTTAATTATTTCCTTTTAGTTGGAGTATGTAATTATTTGCTGAGTCGAGTCGCATTGTAATAATTTTTAATTCTTGTACTTCCTTTTTAATTCAATGCGATGTGAATGTTTAGCTTAGTTTATTATTTATTTTTCAGACTTATCAAGACCCTGGTTTGGCTCCAAGTTAATGATTCGGTACCCATTTAGTAATCGGATCCCCGATTATAGGGTGGCGGGTCATTACGCATCAGCCTTGGGCGACGCGATTCAAGACAGAATCTCATTAAAGCATGCAATTAACATGTGTTTACATTGTTAAATGGTTTGGATAAATGCATGTTTGAAAACATATTCGAGGACAATGATTTCTACATGATTGGATCGCACCGTGTTGCGTTTTGTGCGATCGTGGACCTAGAGTGACAGTTGTTAGCTCTTAGGCACCATGTGTCGGTGTGGGAGTGACACAGCACCGGTGTGGGAGTGGTGGGGTCACGCCTAGAGAGAGGGTCACGTAGTGTATCTCGGGATATAGCTAGTACTAGTGTGGGAGTGGTACATTCAGAGTGTCACTAGTGCTGAGGGAAGCATAACCACCTTGAGGCAGGTCAGGCCGGGGAGTAGCCAACGTGCTATCCGAGGGGTTGGTGTTTGATAAAGTGTTAAATTGATCATTTAAGGGCAACCATATGCATCATACTCATGTTTTTATCTGCAAAATAGCATGAAATGATAGATAATTGTGTAACAAGTCCAACGGTACCAATTTCATCAAATTCTGACTTAAAAACATCGTCATTTCATGTGATCAAAGGAGTGTAGCGCATTTGCGGTTTTTCGACAAAACCGAGACGAAATGAATAAATATGATGATATTTTTATGATAAAGCGCTAAATTATATTTATTTGATGTGAACAGGACATGCTGATGATGCAGTGCAGCTGGAGGAGTTTCCGGAAATTTGGGGGAGGTCCAGTGTGCGGATTTCAACTAAAACAGGGGTAAAAATGCAATTTGATTCCTTCCTCTGCTGGAGTTTCCCAAAACTCACTATTTCCTTCCGTCTCTCCAATTTCCTAAACACATTCCTCCCTTTACTTTAAAAATCATCTCTCTCTCTCTCTCTCGTTTTAGAAATCTGAATCATATTCCTTCTCTAGTTTCCTTTTTTCTCTCCTTTAATCTCTTTCCTTTTCTAAATTCTATTCTCCCTTCCTCTCTATAAATTCCCACAACTTCCTCTCTCCCGTATTCTCCCTCTCCTCTTCCCCAGCAGCTTTGAACCCTCCGAATTCCTGCCTTCTATTTCTCCTCCTCCGTCTCTTTCTCTCCCCCTGTTTTCTCTCTTTCCATTTTCTCTCCAAGCTCTCCCTCTCTTTGATCTCCCCGTTTTCTCCTCCTCCGCTTAGTCTCTCCCTCTCTCCGGTCTCTCTTCTTCTCAGCGGCTGCCCGTAGCCCTCCTTCCCTCGCGTCCTCTCTTTCTCTTTCTCTCGTCCTCTCTTTCTCTTTCTCTCGGTCTCTCTTTCTCCACCTACTCCAAGCGGTTCCAGCAAGCCCACCAGCGCACTCCCAGCATCCTCCGCTGCGCTGCCACGAGCTCCCGGCTGCATCTTCTCCATCATCGTCGACCCACGCACCTGCATGCATGTGAGCTGAAGCCCTCCATGCACCACCGGCAAGCACCCAACCAGCAGCAGCTGCACCACCACACGTTGCCGGCCTTCCTCCTATCCTCCACGTGCATGCATGCACGCATCCAGCAGCCGGTGATCTCCACGACGCCCAGCCAGCGGCAAAGCTTCCTGCTCCCTCCAGCACTGCCGACCTCCACGTGCACCTGCCTCCTCCATGCGCCAGCAAATCCCACTGCATGCATCTGAAACTCCCGAGCAAGTCCACGTGCAAAGCCGGCTCAAACTCCTCCAGCTGCCAGCGTTCACGGCAGCTCCTCCCAGCAGCAACGTGCAGCATCAACCGTCCACTCCATGCATGCATGCCGCCATGCACCCACACGTAGCCAGCAAGCTTGTCAAGCATCCCTGCATCTCCACGTAGCCAACCAACGCACCAACTTGCAGCAGCTTGAAGTCCTCCACCGCCAACACCTCCACGGCAGCCTCCCTCTCCTGCGCGAACCAGTCTGCTCGTACTGGCAGCGGTCCAGGGCACCAGCCGGAAATCCCATAGCTGCTGTGCTTTGTTTCCTCTTTTCCCATTAGTATAATAGTAGTTTGTTTAATTAAGATTAATTACTGATTAGTTGTTGTTTTAATTAGTTATTAGGTTATTTGATTCATGATGTTTTATGATTTATACAATCAAACAAGAGGTTGTTTTTTGTTATTATAATTTTTAGTTGTGTTTACTTTTATATGTGTTTGTGTTTAATTTCTGAAAAAGAAAAGAAAAAAAAGATTTGTTTAGTTTGTGTAATCCTATTTTTAGGTAACATTAGTTAACTTAATTTTAGTTTAATTAAGTAATTAGTTTACTTAAAATCTCACTTATTTTTAGAATAACTAAACTCCAAAGTTTTCAAAATTAAAATTCTATCTCCTTGTGGTTCGACTCGGACTCACCGCTATTAATTTCCAAAATTTGATTTGAGTGAGCCGGATAAATTTAGATTGAACGTTTTCATGTGTTTAACGACACACAATTCGAAACGATCAATTTTTGGCGCCGTTGCCGGGGAGTTAGATTTTTAATTTTGATTATCTTGGATTTAGAGTAATTAGTCTTTAGCTAACCTTATTTTTCTTATTTTTGCAGGTATATTAAAAAAAAAAAAAAAAGAGAAGGAAAGCGAAATCATGGTCAGTGTGTTCCAACTTTCTATGTTTTAATTTCCTTATTCTTGTTAGTTTCCTTTTTTGTAGTTTCTAGTCTAGATAGGTTTCTATTAACTTAAAAAAAAAAGAAACAAAAAGAGGAACATCCAAATTTAAAAACCTTCATTGCCAAGATTAGAAACCTTCCATGCTAGGCATTCATCATCCTAGGAAAGCATGAGATAGTTTCCTTTCACAGTTATTTCCATAAATTGTTAAAGATTGCGGGGGAAAGGTACGTGTTTCAATTTTTAGCAAGTCATTCATGATTGCATCAACACACCTTGCATTGATTTGTTGCCTTGTATTGCATTCAAAACGACTCTAAGGGCAGCAACTTTAACCACATAAGGTAGGGATTTGATCACCCTTCCTTAGCCCACAAATCACCTTCCTTGCATTGGCATTTCCTAATCCAACTAAAAGCAAGTCGAAAGAGAATCTAGGGTTTACACCGTGAGTGGTTTAAATCTAGAGTTGTCTCCATTTTTGGAAACGGTGTCTAGGCTAGAGGTAAAAAGGCAAACGTTTAAGCGGGAAAGTGGTTCTCTAATTAGGTCCCTACGAAAGTAGGGGGAGCCTCCCACTACCCTACCTCTTACCTGGCCGTTGACTGATTGTGGTTGTGACTCGAGGTGGACTCCATTCACCTTGTAAGAAAATTCACATAGAGAGTCTAGGTTAACATTATATCATTAGGATAATTTGTTTGTCAACATTGATTGCATTTAAAAAAAGAAAGAAAAGAAATCGAAAACAAAATCCTCTCTCCATCAGTCCTAGTGCATGCAAGGTAGGAGATCTCAACATCCTAACCTTCTAGGACCACTTGCCAAAATAGAAAGAATCCTGCATCAAAGAAATCCACCACAATATCCAATGGCTGATAATCAGGACCCACCAAAGCAAATGAAGGACTATTTCATTCCAAATCGATATCAACCTTCATCTTGTATTCATCTTCCTCGGAATACAGCCAATCAATATGAAATCAAATCTAGCACCATTCAGATGCTCCCATCCTTTTATGGGAATACTAATGAAGATCCTTATAAGCATCTGGATGAATTCCTAGAAATCTGTTCCACGGTGAAGATCCAGAATTTTACCGATGATGGCCTTAAATTGACCTTATTTCCCTTTTCATTAAAGGACAAGGCTAAATATTGGTTGGGAACCATAGGAAGGCCTATTAGGACATGGGAAGAAATGCAGAAAGAATTTCTCAAGAAGTTCTATCCCATCGGGCGGACCAATACCATGAGACGGGCCATCACGAGTTTTACCCAAACTCCCGGGGAATTGATCCATGAATCTTGGGAAAGACTGAAAGAATTGCTTAGAAAATGCCCTCATCATGGGCTTTCAAAATGGCAAATTGTCCAAGCATTCTATGAAGGATTGTCTGAACAGTTTAGACAGATGGTGGATGCCTCATGTGGAGGGGCATTTATGATGAAAAATGAAGATGAGGCCTATGATCTATTTGAGATGTTAAGTGAAAATTCCATCAATCATGCCTCATTATCATCTTATGAAAGGTCTGTTGGGCCATTTAAACGGACTGGAATGTATGAACTTAAGGCCCGCGGAGAGCCCGAATCCAGAATGGACATAAATCTGATTAATCAGAAGTTGGATAAGGTAGACATTTTGGCCCAGAAATTAGACCAACTCTTGGCCTTAAATAAGCCAGAGCCTACTTACCCAACACAATCTAGTCCATATGAAGGCCCATCTTCAACTAATCATGACATTTGTGCCTTATGCGCAAGTCCAACCCATCAAGTGAATGACTACCCAACTGCGGCCCAACTTCCACCAATCATTCAAGAACAAGTTCAGGCTGCCCAGGGATTCTCCAAGCCCAATAATGATCCATTCTCAAATACTTACAATCCTGGCTGGAGAAATCACCTTAATTTCTCTTGGAAGAATCAGCAGGCCCCATTACCGATGTCCAATCCTCCCATGCATCAAGCCCAAAAGCCACAGAATTCATTTCAACAACAATCTAATTTCTATGGAAATGTTCAGGCTAGGGGATCTCAAGCCCAGTTTTCTCAACCGGCCCAGTATGAATCAAGTCAACCGGCCCAGTATCAATCAGGTCAACCGGCCCAGTATCCATCAGGCCAACCGGTCCCTTATCAATCATTCCAATCAGGTCAACCGGCCCACTATCATTCATTCCAATCTAGACAGCAAACCCAATACCATCCTCCACCCACTTATCAACAACCTCCTCAGCCCAACTTTGATGACAAATTCACTCAACTCCAACAACTGATTTTGACCCAGCAACAATCCATTGCTGAGTTGGAAAGTCAAATGGGCCAACTAGATGAGGCTACGATGAGAAGAGAAGTAGGTCAACTTCCGAGTCAACCCATTGCCAATCCAAGGAATCAACCTCCGGGTTTTCCGCAGCAATTGGGCCTTTTACCTCAGCCTGGCCCGGTACCACAACCTAAAGGGCCACAATTTGAGAATGCTAAAGCCATTTCAGCCCTTAGGAGTAGGAGAAGTTTAGAAAAACCACATGCAGATGGAGAGTTAGCCAAAGGTTCCACTGATGGGCCTCATGAAATTGAAAGTGAGAGTGAAGATGAACCCAACATAGAGAAGTTGGAGGAGGATCTAAAAGGAAAAGGGAAGATTGATGAAGGCCCAAGTTCTTATAAACCTAGGGTGCCATTTCCTAATGCCTTGTTAGCTAAGCCCAATACCAGGAAGAAACTGGCCCAGAATGAGGAGTTGTTGGATTTGTTCAAACAAGTCCAAATTAATATTCCACTCCTCGATGCCATCAAGCATGTGCCAGCTTATGCCAAGTTTCTCAAGGAATTATGTACTCCACGAAGAGAATCTAGAATGGCATCCGAAAAGGTTCGGCTTTCTGAGGATGTTAGTGCAATTGTGATGAATCATTTACCCAAGAAGTTAAAGGATCCTGGAGCACTTCTAATTTCATGTGACTTAGCTGGAGTTACATTTGATAGAGCTTTATTGGATCTAGGTGCGAGTGTAAATCTATTGCCAACAGCCATTTATGAAAAATTTGATATTGGAGAATTAAAGCCCACATCCATCATCTTGCAGTTGGCTGATAGGTCTGTGAAAACTCCACGGGGATTAATCGAGGATGTTATTGTGAAGGTTCATGATTGTTATTTTCCCGTGGATTTTCTTATTCTGGATATGGCATTACCTGAGGAACTCATTCACACTCCGATCATCCTAGGTCGTCCATTCTTAGCCACTGCCAAAGCTAATATAAATTGTGAAACCTGCATAATGGACATTTCATTCGGGGGTCAAAAGGTCCAGATTAATGTCTTCAAAGCATCTCAATACCCAGATTATGAAAAAGAATGCCACACTATTGATATATTGGATAATCTGGTTGAAGAAAATGAGATGTCCACATATGACCTTTTGGAGGAAGCCAACACTCTAAAGGACTCTTCTGGCCCATCAACATCTTGGCCCAAGGTTGACCCTTTACCAGCCTTACAATCTGAGCCCGCTTTGCCATCTTTAGAGGACCCTCCTGAGCTTGAACTCAAACCATTACCTGAGTCTCTCAAGTATATCTTTTTGGGCCCGGACGAACCTCTCCCGGTCATCATTGCGGCAAATCTCACATCGCCGCAGGAGGCCCAATTAACCTAGGTCCTCAAAGACCACAAGGATGCTATTGGATGGTCGGTGGCAGATTTAAAGGCAATTAGCCCGTCCATTTGCATGCATCACATCTATATGGAAGAGAATTCTAAGCCCAGTCGGGAGATGCAAAGGCGGCTTAACCCCAATATGAAAGAAGTAGTGAAGAAGGAAGTTGTGAAATGGCTGGATGCGGGTATTATTTACCCAATATCAAACAGTAAATGGGTCAGTGCAACCCAAGTGGTACCCAAGAAATCTGGATTAACAGTTATTAAGAATGATCATAGAGAAGAGGTACCCACTAGGCTCACCACGGGATGGAGAGTGTGCATTGATTACCGAAAGTTGAATCTCATGACTAAGAAGGACCACTTTCCACTCCCATTCATGGACCAGATTCTGGAAAAGTTATCGGGCCAGAAGTACTTCTGCTTCTTAGATGGGTACTCCGGGTATAATCAAGTAGCTATTTACCCAGAAGATCAAGAAAAGACCACCTTCACGTGCCCTTATGACACGTTTGCTTTTTGGAGAATGCCATTCGGATTATGCAACGCACCAGCCACATTTCAACGGTGCATGATGGCTATCTTCTCCGATATGATGGGAGAATTCCTCGAAGTTTTCATGGACGATTTCTCAATCTTCGGGGACTCTTTTGAAAATTTCCTGGAAAATCTTAAACAGGTGCTAGCACGATGCATAGACACCAATCTGATTCTTAGCTGGGAAAAGAGCCATTTTATGGTTCGCGAGGGCATTGTTTTAGGCCACATTGTGTCTGAAAGGGGGATAGAGGTAGATAAAGCTACGATCGATCTCATATCTAATCTTCCTCCTCCCACCTCGGTCAGACAGATCCGTTCATTCCTTGGCCATGCCGGTTTCTATCGCCGGTTTATCCACAATTTCTCTCAAATTGCCCGACCCCTAACTCTTCTTCTAGCTAAGGACGTTCCCTTCCAAATGGATGAATCTTGCATCAAGGCATTTAATTCTCTAAAGGAATCTTTGACCAAAGCCCCGATTCTTCAATCTCCAGATTGGTCTTTACCCTTCGAAATCATGTGCGATGCCTCTGATTATGCTATCGGTGCAGTTTTGGGACAAAGAATCAACAAATGTCCCGTGGTGATATATTATGCAAGTCATACCCTTGCAGATGCTCAAATGAATTATACCACCACAAAAAAGGAATTATTGGCTGTGGTTTTTGCCCTAGAAAAATTCAGATCTTATCTTTTAGGGGCAAAAGTCATAATCTATTCTGATCACTCAGCTCTGAAATATTTGTTGACCAAGAAGGATGCAAAGCCTAGGCTTATTAGATGGATCTTACTCCTCCAGGAATTTGATTTGGAAATTCGGGATAAGAAGGGTTCTGAGAATGTGGTAGCTGACCACCTATCCCGAATTCTGATATCTGAAAGTACACCGATCACTGATTCCTTTCCTGATGAGCATCTACTGACCATTTCCCACACTGTTGCACCTTGGTATTCTCACATTGTCAATTACAAGGTGACTAATCAGCTTCCGGAGGGATGGACCAAAAGTGAAAAGGACAAATTCTTTTCTCAGGAAAAATATTATTTCTGGGAGGATCCTGAATTATTCAAATTTTGTCCTGATCAAATCATTAGGCGATGTGTTCCCGAAGAAGAACAACATAGTGTTCTTAACTTCTGCCATAATCTGGCCTGTGGGGGCCACTTCTCAGGAAAGAAAACTGCAGCCAAAGTCCTACAAAGTGGTTTTTACTGGCCCACACTTTTCAAAGATGCCCATGAATTTAGCAAAACTTGCCTCCGATGTCAGGCTGTAGGGAATATGGCGAAAAGGGATATGATGCCACCCAACCCAATCTTGGTGGTTGAAGTCTTTGATGTTTGGGGAATTGACTTTATGGGACCTTTTCCACCCTTTTTTGGACATACATATATTCTGGTAGCGGTGGATTATGTCTCAAAATGGATTGAAGCAGTAGCCACCCGAACCAATGATTATAAAGTGGTCATTAAATTCGTTCAGAAGAATATCTTTTCTCGGTTCGGGTGGCCTAAAGCTATCATAAGTGATGGGGGAACACATTTCACGAATTACCAATTTCGGGCTTTGCTTAAGAAATATGGGATTAATCACAAAGTAGCTACCCCTTATCACCCCCAAACTAGTGGCCAAGTGGAAGTTTCCAATAGGGAGATCAAGAATATTCTGCAAAATTCCGTTAGGCCCGATAGAAAAGATTGGTCTGAAAGATTGGATGATGCTTTATGGGCCTATCGGACTGCTTACAAAACTCCTATTAGCATGTCTGCTTATCGCCTGGTTTTTGGAAAAGCGTGCCACCTTCCGGTGGAATTGGAACATAGGGCTTATTGGGCCATTAAACAAGTCAATATGGACCTAGCCCAAGCTGGTTCCCACCGAACCTTACAACTGAGTGAGCTGGAAGAGTTGCGCAACGAGGCCTATGAAAATTCAAAGATTTATAAAGCCAAAACTAAAGCTTTTCATGATAAACATATTGTGAGAAAATCCTTTCTTCCAAATCAGAAAGTTTGGCTATTTAACTCTAGGCTCCGCTTATTTCCAGGAAAACTGAAATCCATATGGGATGGACCATTCGTGGTCGTTTAAGCCTTCGATCATGGAGCCGTTAAAATTCTGAATCCTAAGAGTGGGAACACTTTTACGGTTAATGGTCAACGGTTGAAACCATTCATTGAAAATCTTCAAAATGAGCCACCTGAATCCATAGAATTGAGTGATCCACATTAACTGAACTTCCGTCTAGCTGAAGACGATAAACTTAGCGCTTGTTGGGAGGCAACCCAATATTTTACTTCAGTTTTTGGTATTTCTTTTCCTCTTAGGTCCCTGAGCAGCGATCGGCGTGGGTATGTCGCATCCTCGTCATTACAGGTTGTTTCTCTCCTTCACAAATTTTCTTTTGGCTGCATGTTTTTTCATATCTTTTATGCCATTGAGGACAATGTCAATCAAGTTGGGGGGTGGGACAATCATATGCATTTATTGAAAATCTTTTGAAGAAAACTGATATCTCTCACTGAAAAATGGTCAAATTTTTTCAAAAACTTCTTTTCGCAACTTTACAAAAATTTGCATGAAAATCATGTTTCATTAAGTAAATCTTAAATAAATCAGTTTTCTGTTAGTCACATTGGTTAAAGAGCCTGTAAAGTTTAAATATCCCACTTTACAAAAATCCTCGGCAAGATGATTTTCACACACATACGGCAACTTAGAATAAATGAAAGATCTTAAAAGTATAGAATTGCTGGAATTATCCTCAAGGATAAGACTACTTATTCTAATTTTTCTTTTGGGTTGAGCGAAAGGAATGTGTAAGATTCGTAATAGGGGATTGTCCCACTCAGCACTCTAAAAGAGGCGGTCAGTTAAAATGGACAGCTGTAAACACTAAAGGCAAAAGAAAGCGATAAAAGAGCTAAAGGAAGGTAGGTGGCAAAAAGTACGCACCTCCCCTCAGGCAATTCAAAGAGAGTGGCAAAAAGTACGCACTCTCAAAAGCAAAAGTACGATAGAATAGAGAAAACGCCACGCTAAAAAGTCCATCGTACCAAAAATATGACCAAGTCGTGAAAAGTGCTGAGTTGGGACGGTAACTGAAAAACGGTCCTCACTGACTGATCGGGAAATCTTTTATTCTCTTCCCCTCCCCAAGTAGTCTTATCTAAAGGGTAGTAAAGGCAAGAATATACCAGAAAGGTCGGAAACGAGTTCTAAGTGTGTCAAATTTCATGCACAATCACCTGTCTGAATCAAAATATTGTGGGATATGAAAACTTTTTAGCTCGACCAAACGGCTACCACTTAAATTGATTGTGAAAGATACTACAAATGAAGCATGATAATTCATTATTTGTCCTAACATTTCCCTATTTGCATTGCTAAGGGACTAGCAATGGGTAAGTTGGGGGGTGTGATAAAGTGTTAAATTGAGCATTTAAGGGCAACCATATGCATCATACTCATGTTTTTATCTGCAAAATAGCATGAAATGATAGATAATTGTGTAACAAGTCCAACGGTACCAATTTCATCAAATTCTGACTTAAAAACATCGTCATTTCATGTGATCAAAGGAGTGTAGCGCATTTGCGGTTTTTCGACAAAACCGAGACGAAATGAATAAATATGATGATATTTTTATGATAAAGCGCTAAATTATATTTATTTGATGTGAACAGGACATGCTGATGATGCAGTGCAGCTGGAGGAGTTTCCGGAAATTTGGGGGAGGTCCAGTGTGCGGATTTCAACTAAAACAGGGGTAAAAATGCAATTTGATTCCTTCCTCCGCTGGAGTTTCCCAAAACTCACTATTTCCTTCCGTCTCTCCAATTTCCTAAACACATTCCTCCCTTTATTTTAAAAATCATCTCTCTCTCTCTCTCGTTTTAGAAATCTATATCATATTCCTTCTCTAGTTTCCTTTTTTCTCTCCTTTAATCTCTTTCCTTTTCTAAATTCGATTCTCCCTTCCTCTCTATAAATTCCCACAACTTCCTCTCTCCCGTATTCTCCCTCTCCTCTTCCCAAGCAGCTTTGAACCCTCCGAATTCCTGCCTTCTATTTCTCCTCCTCCGTCTCTTTCTCTCCCCCTGTTTTCTCTCTTTCCGTTTTCTCTCCAAGCTCTCCCTCTCTTTGATCTCCCCGTTTTCTCCTCCTCCGCTTAGTCTCTCCCTCTCTCCGGTCTCTCTTCTTCTCAGCGGCTTCCCGTAGCCCTCCTTCCCTCTCGTCCTCTCTTTCTCTTTCTCTCGTCCTCTCTTTCTCTTTCTCTCGGTCTCTCTTTCTCCACCTACTCCAAGCGGTTCCAGCAAGCCCACCAGCGCACTCCCAGCATCCTCCGCTGCGCTGCCACGAGCTCCCGGCTGCATCTTCTCCAGCATCGTCGACCCACGCACCTGCATGCATGTGAGCTGAAGCCCTCCACGCACCACCGGCAAGCACCCAGCCAGCAGCAGCTGCACCACCACACGTTGTCGGCCTTCCTCCTATCCTCCACGTGCATGCATGCACGCATCCAGCAGCCGGTGATCTCCACGACGCCCAGCCAGCGGCAAAGCTTCCTGCTCCCTCCAGCACTGCCGACCTCCACGTGCACCTGCCTCCTCCATGCGCCAGCAAATCCCACTCCATGCACCTGAAACTCCCAAGCAAGTACACGTGCAAAGCCGGCTCAACCTCCTCCAGCTGCCAGCGTTCACGGCAGCTCCTCCCAGCAGCAACGTGCAGCATCAACCGTCCACTCCATGCATGCATGCCACCATGCACCCACACGTAGCCGGCAAGCTTGTCAGGCATCCCTGCATCTCCACGTAGCCAACCAACGCACCAACTTGCAGCAGCTTGAAGTCCTCCACCGCCAACACCTCCACGGCAGCCTCCCTCTCCTGCGCGAACCAGTCTGCACATACTGGCAGCGGTCCAGGGCACCAGCCGGAAATCCCATAGCTGTTGTGCTTTGTTTCCTCTTTTCCCATTAGTATAATAGTAGTTTGTTTAATTAAGATTAATTACTGATTAGTTGTTGTTTTAATTAGTTATTAGGTTATTTGATTCATGATGTTTTATGATTTATACAATCAAACAAGAGGTTGTTTTTTGTTATTATAATTTTTAGTTGTGTTTATTTTTATATGTGTTTGTGTTTAATTTCTGAAAAAGAAAAGAAAAAAAAGATTTGTTTAGTTTGTGTAATCCTATTTTTAGGTAACATTAGTTAACTTAATTTTAGTTTAATTAAGTAATTAGTTTACTTAAAATCTCACTTGTTTTTAGATTAACTAAACTCCAAAGTTTTCAAAATTAAAATTCTATCTCCCTGTGGTTCGACTCGGACTCACCGCTATTAATTTCCAAAATTTGATTTGAGTGAGCCAGATAAATTTAGATTGAACGTTTTCATGTGTTTAACGACGCACAATTCGAAACGATCAGTGTTTGGTCTCAGCGGGTCGGTGTTTTTCGCGTTCGGCTGCGTGGTTTGTGTGTTTAGCCGAGATGTTGGTTGTGGACTCCATAGTGGAGTGGTTTCAGAGTTGTGTTTACTGATTTATTTATTTAAATTGCTTTTATTCATGTTGTTGCACTTGTGGGTGCGTGAGTGGGTGGTAGGGATCGAAGGATCCCTACTGAGTCTATTTTGATGAGACTCACCCCCTGCGATTTTCAGGTGAGGGTTCCAGGCAGGCGTTGCGAGGAGGGTTTTGTCTCGAGTTGCGCACCAACAACCATTGTTCCGGAGTATGCCCCGATATAGTTGTTATTTCTTTTTAGGCTTGTACGCTTAATTACTTCTTTTTAGTTTGAATATATAATTATTTGCTGAGTCAAGTTGCATTGTAATAATTTTTAATTCCTGCACTTCCTTTGCAATTCAATGGGATGTCGATGTTTAGCTTAGTTTATCATTTCTTTCCCAGACTTATGGAGATCCTGGTTTGGCTCCAAATTGTAATGATTCAGTACCAATTTTGTAATCGGATCTCCGATTATAGGGTGGCAGGTCGTTATAATTGGTATCAGAGCATTCAGTCTTGCAAATAAATGAAAAACTAGGTTAAATACTGAAATTTTAGTAAATAAATGCATTATTCCGTACAGGCACGGCGGTAGTGTGGGTTTTGGATTCTAATTAGAAATTTTTAATTCATGTGACTGTAGGCGATTAGATCGCTCCTAGGAAGAGAGTGCCAGTTATTAGGGAGCAGGGAGATGTTCCTAGTGGGTCTGAGGCCGATAGGCCAAATATGGAGCGTTTTGTGAAGGCTATGATGGACACGATGACCAGATATCAGACTCAAGACCCTAGTGAGAGTTCTAGTGCTTGGGGAGGGCCTTCAGCTGCTTTGGAAAGATTCCTGAAGCTGAAGCCGCCTCATTTTTCTGGTCGTCCTAACCCTGATAAGTCAGTTTATTGGCTGAAGGAGTTGGAAAAGACTTTCGATACCATGGATTGTGCGGCAGTTGAGAGGACTCCATTGACTACCTTCATGTTGAAGGATGATGCCTATGACTGGTGGACTACTTTGAAGAGCATATCTTATGCAGATAGGAATCTCAAGGAGATTCCATGGGAGACATTTGTGAAGGAATTCTATGCACAGTATTTCTCTAGGTATGTCCAGAAGGCCAAGGAGAGGGAATTTATAGAGTTGACACAAGGGAGCATGACAGTGGTCGAGTATAAGATGAAATTTGTTTCGCTTGGGAGATTTGTGCCCTTTATTTCAGAAGACGAAGGGCGTCGAACAGAGAGGTTCGTGGATGGACTAAGGTACAACTTGAGGAGTTTTGTGGCGTCCCACTGTTGTACAGACTTGGCGTCAGCAGTTTTGTGTGCCGCGGCGGTTGAGGAACAGCACGATCAGTCGGCTCGGGAGAGGGGACTAGTTACTTAAGGGCCGACTTACGGCAAGGGGAAGACAGCAGTAGCAGTTCCTTCGTCTGGATCAAGATCTTCTTCATTAGGCTCCAGATTCAGGAGGTTCTTTCGAGGTAGTGGTAGCAGCAATGGCAACAGTGGTGGTAGTAGACCTAGGCAGAGCCAGCCGAGTAAGTCGGTGTCGAGTGTTCAGTAGGAGGCAGCTCAAAGACTTCCATCAACTTGTCGACATTGTGGTGGTACTCATGGTGGGACTCAGTGTCTTGCTTTTTATGGGAGGTGTTATACTTGTGGCCAGCAGGGCCATTTGGCGAGGTTTTGCCCACTGGGGCATGGGCAGGGGCAGGGACCAGGTGATCAGAAGAAGTCGAGGACCTAGGGGAGAGTTCTTGCTATCACCAGGAAGCAGGCTCGTGCGTCCAACTTGGTGGAAGGTACACTTTCTGTTCTTGGGAACTCCGCGCATGTGTTGATTGATTCGGGTGCTTCGCATTCCTTTATTTCTGAGCAGTTCGTAGGTATTGTTTCTATACCCATTGATGAATTATCTGATGGACTGATGGTTGAGGTTCCGTCTGGGGATTTCATGTTGTCTTATACTGTTTGAGTGAGGTTCCCTTGACCATTGAGCGTCATGAGTTACCTGCCCAGCTAGTTGTGCTTGCCATTCGTGACTTTGATGTCATATTGGGTATGAATTGGTTGGAGGCTTATTATGCCGAGGTGGACTGCCCCAGGAAGAGGGTGCGTTTCTCCATTCCGGGTGTCCCGGCCTTCTACTTCCAAGGTATTAGGCTCTCTTCTCGTGGTATTCTTATTTTTGCTTTTAAGGCCCAGAGATTACTTGTTGGTGGCTGTGAGGCTTTCCTTGCCTCGCTAGTTGTAGCTGATGTTAGTAGTGGTTTCAGTCCGTGGGAGGTACCTGTAGTTTGTGACTTTGTTGATGTGTTTCCTAAGGAGTTGCCTGGCCTTCCTCCTCAATGGGAGGTTGAGTTCACTATTGAGCTTGTACCAGGTACGACACCCTTGTCTAAGGCTCCGTATCGGATGGCTCCAGCCGAAGTCGCTGAGTTGAAAGCACAGTTGCAGGAATTGCTGGATAAGGGTTTTATCCGTCCCAGTACTTGTCCGTGGGATGCTCCACTTCTGTTTGTTAGGAAGAAAGATGGTTCTCTAAGACTGTGCATTGATTATAGACAACTGAACCAGGTAACTATAAAGAACAAGTACTTACTTCCGAGAATCAATGATTTGATAGATCAGTTACAGTCTGCTATGGTATTCTCGAAGATTGACTTGAGATCAGCGTATTACCAGATGAGGATTCGTGAGGTTAATGTGAGTAAGACGGCTTTTAGGACTCGGTACGGGCATTATGAGTTTTTGGTTATGCCTTCCGGCTTGACCAATGCTCCGACAGCTTTTATGGATTTAATGAATCGGGTCTTCAAGGTCTACCTGGATCAGTTTGTAGTGGTATTTGTAGATGATATTTTGATATATTCTTTTTCTAAGGAAGAGCATGCCACAGATCTTCAGGTGGTATTGTAGGTTCTAAGAGAGCACCAACTCTATGCCAAGTTTAGCAAGTGTAGATAAGGTGCACTTCCTAGTGCATGTCATTTCTGGAGATGGCATTGCTGTAGATCCAGCCAAGATTGAGGCAGTGTTGGACTGGGGCAGACCGACAACAGTGACTGAGATCAGAAGTTTCCTGGGGTTAGCCGGGTATTATAGACAGTTTGTCTAGGATTTTTCTTCGATAGCAACCCCCTTGTCGAGGTTGACTCGTAAGGGAGTTCGTTTTGTGTAGACCAAGGAATGTGAGTAGAGCTTTACTGAGTTGAAGGATCGTCTCACTTCGGCTCCAGTTCTGGTGCTTCCATCAGGTTCAGGTGGATTTATGGTTTACTCCGATGCATCTCATCGAGGTTTGGGTGTTGTTTTGATTCAGCATGGTAAGGTTTTGGCCTATGCTTCTAGGCAACTGAAGAAGCATGAGGAAAACTATCCCACTCATGGCGTAGAATTGGCAGTTGTGGTATTTGCTCTGAAGATCTGGCGGCACTACTTATATGGGGAGAAGTTTCAGGTCTTCACAGATCACAAGAGCCTGAAGTATGTTTTCACTCAGAGGGATCTAAATTTGCGACAACGCAGATGGATGGAGTTTATCAAGGATTATGATCTTGACCTTTCTTATCATCCGGACAAGGCAAACATGGTGGCAGACGCCTTGAGTCGGAAGACGGTCGTATCACAGCTTATGATTCAAGAATGGAGATTATATGAGCAGGTTGTGGAATCCTCCTTTAGGATTCCTCAAGAAGCCGATAGAGCCATGTTGGCTAGCTTGACTATGAGGCCAGCGGTGTACCATGCAGTGATTAAGGCTCAGAGGGCGGATGCAGAGTTACCACAGATTCTTCAGATACCAGAGGTTGAGTTGTGGAGTGATGGCACAGTCAGATTTAGAGGCAAACTCTGTGTTCCAGCTGAGGAAGAGGTGCGTAGGAGTGTCCTGGATGAGGCACACTATTCTAGATATGCAGTGTATCCCGGAACGACCAAGATGTATCATTGTTTGAAGAGGCATTTTTGTTGGTCTGGTATAAAGAAGGACGTAGCTGAATATGTGGCAAGGTGCCTGACTTGTCAGCAAGTTAAGGCAGAGCACCAGAGACCAGGAGGGTTGTTACAGCCGTTACCGATCCCGGAGTGGAAATTGGAGCACGTGACTATGGACTTTGTAATGGGATTGCCCGTGTCACCCGGCAGGAGGGATGCAATCTGGGTCATTGTTGATCGATTGACTAAGTCTGCGCACTTTCTAGCTATTAGAAAAGACTCGTCAGTCGGTAAGTTGGCTAAGTTATTTGTGGACTGGATCATCTCTCTGCATGGGGTGCCTTTGTCCATCGTGTCAAATTGGGATCCGAGATTCACTTCTAAGTTCTGGAAGAGTTTTCAGAAGGCCTTAGGTACACAGTTAGCCTTTAGCTCAGCATACCATACTAAGACCAATAGATAGTCAGAAAGGACCATTCAGACATTGGAGGATATGCTCAGGGCATGTTGCCTAGATTGGGGAGGTTCTTGAGAGCAGTACTTGTCTACAGTGGAGTTTTCTTACTGTAAGGATCGTGACCTTCGGATCCGGTTTTCGGGATCGGACCTTGTAGTTCTAACCTTAGTGAGGGCGGAGGTTCTGAGTTGATTCGCGTCAGAACATCGAGACGCGTTTTAAACGGCGTCCACCGTCGCAGACGCATTTCAAGTTCTGCCACGTGGGTGCCACGTGGGCTGGCTTCGGGCCGCGAGGGTACGGCCCTGTCTTGTCGACCTGAACGGCGTCCACGTGTGTCGACGCCTTTCATACTGCGACTCTGGGTTTGTCAGAGTACGGCCCTGACATATCGTCTGAACGGCGTCTGCCTTGAACGACGCGTTTCAGAGTCTTGTCAGAGCAGCTGTCACATCAACTGAATGGCGTCCGTGGACGTCGACGCGTTTTAGCCAGTCTCTGGTTAACCCCGCGAGCCCTCCTTCCTTCCCTCATTTTCTCCTCTCTTCCTCTCCTTCCCCTTCCGGCGAACTCGGCGGCGATCCCTCCTCCTCCCTCTTTTCCTCCCACAGTTTCATCTCTCCCTCCACTCCATCCTCTACCTAGCTCCTACCACTACCACCTCCACTTCCACTGCGGCGTTCTACTCTCCGGACGGCGGCCGATGTCACGGAGGAGCAAGGACGACCACGGCGGTACCGGCGGCGGCGTGGGGCGAGTCGGGTGGACGGCTTGAAGTTCGAAGGCGTTCAAGTATCCGGTAGGGTGACGGTTCCCCTTAGCATCACGTTTTAAGCCATGTTTACCCTCGTTTAAGCTTGTTTGGATCTTTGGTTTCGGGGGGTAGAATGAGCATGTTTAGGAATTCTTTTGATAACATGGGGGATTTCTATGAATGTGTTGCCTGTGGATAGTATTGCTCCTCTTTTTCCCTCCGTTTTTGGGTGAATTTGGGGTTGTTTGGGGTTCGATAGGGAGCCCTCGGGCTCAGGCGACTCTGGTTCCTGGGGCTGAAACACGTCGTGCATGGACGACGCCTTTTTGAAGGGCGTCGAGCCATCACGACGCCTTTTAGACAGGAATCGCCTGACAGAGAGTCTTCCAGTTCTGGTATTCTGGGACTAAAAGACGTCATGGGCAAACGACACGTTTTCAAATGGCGTCGGTTAGCCATGACGCCTTTTAAAGGCAGAAATCCCCTGAGTAAGGGCCTTGGAATTTCCGGATTTCTGTGTTGAATGGCGTCTGAGGATGTCGACGCCTTTTAAAAGGCGACCACTGGTGTCGACGCCTTTTAGGGGCTGATTCTGAAGACTGTTTTACATAAACCTGAACATGGAGCTTGAATGGCGTCGACCTTGGGCGACACGATTCAAGACAGAACCTCACTAATTCATGCCAGTAAAATGTATTCATACGGTTAGATAGATGGATAGTGCATGCTTTAGTGTACCCGATAGAGATGGATTCGTCATAATCGGATGGTTTTATATGTGTGTTATGCGATCGCGGACTTTTCACGTGACCGGATCGCACTGTGCTGGGTTTTGAGTTACTGTGGACCTGGAGTGACATTGTAGCACTATATCACCCTGTGCTGGTGGGGGCGTGAGCACAGCGCCGGTGGGGGCGTGGGCGGGGTGACGCCTAGTGAGAGAGGGTCACCTGGTGAACCCCGGGGTCAGCTAGTACCGGTGTCGGAGTGGTACATTCGGAGAGTCACTCATGCTGAGGGAAGGAGTAGCCACCTGAGCCGGTTGGGCCGGAGTAGCTAGTGTGCTATCCGAGGGGTTACTGTTTGGTCTCAGCGGGTCGAGGTTTCTCCATCGTTGTTGTGTGGTTGGCGAGTTCTATCGAGACGACAGTTGTGGATTTCTTAGTCGGCTGGTTTAATATATGCATGTTTATTATATTACGATTGCATGTGATTTCACGTTAAGAATTAGGAATTGTACCTCTTGTGCTTATCACCTTTCTGTTAGCTATACCTTGCACTTGTGGGTGTGTGCGTGGGCAGTGGGGATCGAAGGATCCCTACTGAGTCTTGTCTTTGAGACTCACCCTCTACGGTTTTCAGGTGAGGACTCTCAGCAGACTTAGCGAGGAGAGTGCGGCCATGAGTTGAGCACCGTCAGCGGTTGTTCCGGGGTATGCCCCGACGTAGTTGTTATTTTATTTCTGGCCTGTACATTTAATTATTTCTTTTCTGTTGGAATATGTAATTATTTGCTGTATCGAGTCGCATTGTAATAATTTTAATTCCTGCACTTTTACTTCTGTTCAATGCGATGTGAATGTTTAGCTTAGTTTATTATTTATCTCCCAGACTTGATTAGATCCTGGTTTGGTTCCAAATTAATGATTCGGTACCCATTTAGTAATCGGATCCCCGATTATAGGGTGGCGGGTCGTTACAGTTCGTATCAGAGCATACGGTCTGGCAAATAAATAAATAACTAGGTTAAATATCATAAATTCGGCAAATAAATACATTATCCCGTACAGGCACGGCGGTAGCATAGGCTTTAGAACTCTAATTAGAACTTTTTGATTTTGTAATTATAGGCGAGTAGATGGCTCCCAGAAGGAGGATGCCAGTTATTTGAGAGCAGGGAGATGTCCCTAGTGGGTCCGAGGCCGGGAGGCCGAGTGTTGAGCAGTTTATGGAGGCGATGATGGACACTATGGCTCGATATCAGACGCGAGACCCTAGTGAGAGTTCCAATGCGCGGGGAGGGTCTACAGCTACACTTGAGATATTTCTGAAGCTGAGGCCACCTCACTTCACCGGTCGTCCCAACCCTGACGAGGCCATCCACTGGCTTAGAGAGATAGAGAAGACTTTTGACACCATGGATTGTGCTGCAGTAGAGCGGACCCCGTTAGCTACCTTCATGCTGAAGGATAGCGCCTATGACTGGTGGACCACCTTGAAGAGTTTGTCCTACAAGGACAGGAGTCTTAGGGAAATTCCATGGGAGACATTTGTTAAGGAGTTCAACGCACAATATTTCCCTAGACACGTCCAGAGGGCCAAGGAGAGGGAGTTCATGGATCTGACACAGGGGAGCATGACAGTACTTGAGTACCAGGCGAAGTTTGTTTCGCTAGGTCGGTTCGTGCCTTTCATATCTGGGGACGAGGAGCGTTGTACTGAGAGGTTCGTGGACGGACTGAGGCTCAGTTTGAGGAACTTCGTGGCGTCTCACTGCTGCACGCATCTGGCTTCCGCGGTTAGATGTGCGGCAGCAGTGGAGGCTCAGCAGAGCCAGTCGGCCCGGGAGAGAGGACTGGCTGCTCAGGGCCCAGTTCGTGGCAGGGGTAAGGCAGCGGCAGCGGCCCCTTCTGCTGGATCGGGATCGTCGTCACTCGGCTCCCGATTCAGGAGATTCTTCAGGGGTGGTGGCAGCAGTAGTGGCAGTAGCGGCAGCAACAGGCCCGGGCAGGGTCAGCAGAGTCAGTCTGTATCCAGTGCACCGCAGGGGCCAGCTCAGAGGCTTCCGGCAGTCTGTCAGCACTGTGGGGGTGCCCATGGTGGGACTCAGTGTCCCACTCTTCCTAGGAGATGTTTCACATGCGGCCAGCAGGGCCACTTGGCGAGGCAGTGCCCGCAGGGGCATGGTCAAGGACATGGTTCAGGTGAGCAGAAGAAGCCGAGGACCCAGGGGAGAGTGTTAGCTATCACCAGGAGGGAGGCTCGCGCGTCCAACTTGGTGGAAGGTACACTTTCTGTCCTTGGGAACTCTGCACACGTATTGATTGATTCGGGTGCTTCGCATTCTTTTATTTCTGAGCAGTTCTTAGATATCTTTTCTGCGCCCGTTGTTGAGTTATCTGATGGTTTGATGGTGGAGGTTCCTTCTGGAGACTATATGATATCTTATAACTGCTTGAGGAATGTTCCCTTGACCATTGAGGGTCATGTGCTCCCTGCCCAGTTGGTTGTGCTTGCCATTCGAGACTTTGATGTCATCCTGGGTATGGATTGGTTGGAAGCCTTTTATGCAGAGGTGGACTGCCACAGGAAGCGGGTGCGATTCTCCATTCCAGACATCCCGACCTTCTTCTTCCAAGGTATTAGGCTTTCTTCCCGAGGTATTCTTATTTCTGCCTTTAAGGCACGGAGGTTGCTTGCTGGTGGCTGTGAGGCTTTCCTTGCCTCTGTTGTTGTCTCTGATGTCCGGGTTAGTCTCAGCCCTGGGGAGGTACCTGTTGTGTGTGAGTTCATCGATGTATTTCCTGAGGAGCTGCCTGGCCTTCCTCCTCAGTGCGAGGTCGAATTTACCATCGAGCTTGCACCAGGTACGGCGCCCTTGTCTAAGGCCCCATATAGGATGGCGCCAGCCGAACTCGCTGAGTTGAAGGCGCAGTTGCAGGAGCTGCTGAATAAGGGTTTTATTCGTCCCAGTACATCTCCATGGGGTGCTCCAGTTCTGTTTGTTAGAAAGAAGGATGGTTCTCTGAGATTGTGCATTGACTATAGGCAGCTGAACCAGGTAACAATAAAGAATAAGTACCCACTTCCAAGGATTGATGATTTGATGGATCAGCTGCAGTCCGCGAAAGTATTTTCTAAGATCGACTTGAGATCCGGATATTATCAGATGAGGATCCGGGATGTTGATGTTAGCAAGACGGCCTTCAGAACTCGGTATGGACATTATGAGTTTTTGGTTATGCCCTTTGGCTTGACCAATGCTCCGGCGGCCTGTATGGAGCTGATGAACCGAGTCTTCAGGACTTACCTGGATCAGTTTGTGGTTGTGTTTATTGATGATATTCTGATCTATTCTTCTTCTGAGGAAGAGCATGCCACCCATCTTTGGGCTGTATTGCAGGTCCTGAGGGAGCATCGACTTTATGCCAAGTTCAGCAAATGTGAGTTTTGGCTAGACGAAGTGCATTTCCTTGGGCATGTTATTTCTGGCAATGGTATCGCAGTGGATCCAGCCAAGATCGAGGCAGTGATGGATTGGAGCAGGCCAACTTCAGTGACTGAGATCAGGAGCTTTCTGGGGCTTGCCGGTTATTACAGGCGGTTTGTTCAGGGATTTTCTTCGATAGCAGCCCCCTTGTCGAGGTTGACTCGAAAGGGAGTTCGCTTTGTGTGGACCGAGGATTGTGAGCAGAGTTTTATTTAGTTAAAGACCCGTCTCACGTCAGCCCCTATACTGGTGCTTCCATCTAGATCAGGTGTATTTCTGGTTTACTCTGATGTGTCCCGTCGAGGTTTGGGCGCAGTTCTAATGCAGCATGGCAGGGTAGTGGCTTATGCTTCTCGACAGCTGAAGAAGCATGAAGAGAACTATCCTACTCATGATTTGGAGTTGGCAGCTGTGGTATTTGCACTCAAGATCTGGAGGCATTATTTATATGGGGAGAAATTCCAGGTTTTCACGGATCACAAGAGTTTGAAATATGTGTTCACTCAGAGGGATCTGAATTTGAGGCAGCGAAGGTGGATGGAGTTCATTAAAGATTATGACTTTGACCTTTCTTATCATCCGGGCAAAGCGAATGTAGTGGCAGACACTTTGAGTCGGAGGACGGTCATGTCATACCTTATGATTCAGGAGTGAAAATTATTCGAGCAGGTGGTGGAATCTTCCTTTAGGGTTCCACGTGAAGATGACAGAGCCGTGCTGGTCAGTTTGACTGTGAGACCAGCGGTGTATCATGTCGTAATTGAGGCTCAGAGGGCAGATGTTGAGCTACCACAGATCCTCCAGAGGTCAGAGGTGGAGTTATGGGACGACGGTACGGTCAGGTTCAGAGGTAGACTTTATGTTCCGACTGAGGAGGACGTGCGCAGATGTGTTCTTGATGAGGCGCACCATTCGAGATATGCAGTACATCCGGGCTCGACTAAGATGTATCATTGTTTGAGGAGGCACTTTTGGTGGCCCGGTATGAAGAAAGATGTGGCTGAATATGTGGCCTGATGCATGACTTGTCAGCAGGTTAAGGCCGAGCATCAGAGACCTGGTGGATTGCTACAGCCCTTGCCGATTCCAGAGTGGAAATGGGAGCATGTGACCATGGACTTCGTGATGGGATTGCCTACATCCCCTAGCAGGAGAGATGCCATCTGGGTCATCGTGGATCGGCTGACCAAGTCGGCACACTTCCTAGCTATTAGGAAGGACTGGTCAGTCGGCAAGCTGGCAAAGTTGTTTGTAGACCGGATCATCTCTCTGCACGGGGTGCCTTTGTCTATTGTATCAGATCGAGATCCAAGGTTTACTTCCATATTCTGGAAGAGCTTTCAACAGGCACTAGGCACTCAGTTGGCTTTCAGCTCAGCCTACCATCCCGAGACTGACGGGCAGTCGGAGAGGACTATTCAGACCTTGGAAGATATGCTCAGAGCTTGTTGTCTAGACTGGGGAGGTTCTTGGGAGCAGTATTTGTCCACAGTGGAATTTGCCTATAACAACAGTTACCATTCCAGTATCGGCATGGCGCCTTACGAGGCTTTGTATGGGCGACCGTGTCGATCTCCAGTATGTTGGTCCGAGATCGGTGAAAGGCAGATAGCAGGACCCGAGTTAGTACAGCAGTGTGCTGAGATTGCCAGGTTAGTTCGGCAGAGGTTGACCGCAGCGCAGAGTAGGCAGAAGAGTTATGCTGACATCTGACGGAGACCGCTTGAGTTTGAAGTTGGGGACCACGTGTTTCTCCGAGTCTCACCCTCCAAGGGTGTAATGAGATTCGGGAAGCGAGGCAAGCTGAGTCCGCGCTATATTGGGCCTTTTCCCATCCTTGCTCGGATTGGGGAAACCGCGTACCAGCTGGCCTTGCCGCCTAGTCTTACAGGGGTGCACGATGTGTTCCATGTTCCCTTACTGAGGAAGTATGTTCAGGATCCGTCCCATGTCCTGGACTTTTCAGAGGTGGAGGTCGCTGAGGACCTGTCTTTTCCAGAATATCCGGTTCGTATTGAGGATCGCAGAGAACAGGTCCTGCGGAACAAGATTGTACCATTGGTCAAGGTGATTTGGCAGTACCACTCCGGAGGTGAGGCAACCTGGGAGCGTGAGGATGAGATGCGAGAGCAGTTCCCTTACCTCTTTCCGTAAGTTTCCTTGTGAACTTGTATCCCTGTTTGACTTTGTTAATTCTAAGCAGTCAATTTTGGGGACGAAACTCTTTTAAGGGGGGGAGATTGTAAGGATCGTGACCTTCGGATCCGGTTTTCGGGATCGGACCTTGTAGTTCTAACCTTAGTGAGGGCGGAGGTTCTGAGTTGATTCGCGTCAGGACATCGAGACGCGTTTTAAACGGCGTCCACCGTCGCAGACGCATTTCAAGTTCTGCCACGTGGGTGCCACGTGGGCTGGCTTCGGGCCGCGAGGGTACGGCCCTGTCTTGTCGACCTGAACGGCGTCCACGTGTGTCAACGCCTTTCAGACTGCGACTCTAGGTTTGTCAGAGTACGGCCCTGACATATCGTCTGAACGGCGTCTGCCTTGAACGACACGTTTCAGAGTCTTGTCAGAGCAGCTGTCACATCAACTGAATGGCGTCCGTGGACGTCGACGCGTTTTAGCCAGTCTCTGGTTAACCCCGCGAGCCCTCCTTCCTTCCCTCATTTTCTCCTCTCTTCCTCTCCTTCCCCTTCCGGCGAACTAGGCGGCGATCCCTCCTCCTCCCTCTTTTCCTCCCACAGTTTCATCTCTCCCTCCACTCCATCCTCTACCTAGCTCCTACCACTACCACCTCCACTTCCACTGCGGCGTTCTACTCTACGGACGGCGGCCGACGTCACGGAGGAGCAAGGACGACCACGGCGGTACCGGCGGCGGCGTGGGGCGAGTCGGGTGGACGGCTTGAAGCTCGGAGGCGTTCAAGTATCCGGTAGGGTGACGGTTCCCCTTAGCATCACGTTTTAAGCCATGTTTACCCTCGTTTAAGCTTGTTTGGATCTTTGGTTTCGGGGGGTAGAATGAGCATGTTTAGGAATTCTTTTGATAACATGGGGGATTTCTATGAATGTATTGCCTGTGGATAGTATTGCTCCTCTTTTTCCCTCCGTTTTTGGGTGAATTTGGGGTTGTTTGGGGTTGGATAGGGAGCCCTCGGGCTCAGGCGACTCTGGTTCCTGGGGCTGAAACACGTCGTGCATGGACGACGCCTTTTTGAAGGGCGTCGAGCCATCACGACGCCTTTTAGACAGGAATCGCCTGACAGAGAGTCTGCCAGTTCGGGGATTCTGGGACTAAAAGACGTCATGGGCAAACGACGCGTTTTCAAATGGCGTCGGTTAGCCATGACGCCTTTTAAAGGCAGAAATCCCCTGAGTAAGGGCCTTGGAATTTTCGGATTTCTGTGTTGAATGGCGTCTGAGGATGTCGACGCCTTTTAAAAGGCGACCACTGGTGTCGACGCCTTTTAGGGCCTGATTCTGAAGACTGTTTTACATAAACCTGAACATGGAGCTTGAATGGCGTCGACCTTGGGCGACGCCATTCAAGACAGAACCTCACTAATTCATGCCAGTAAAATGTATTCATACGGTTAGATAGATGGACAGTGCATGCTTTAGTGTACCCGATAGAGATGGATTCGTCATAATCGGATGGTTTTATATGTGTGTTATGCGATCGCGGACTTTTCACGTAACCGGATCGCACTGTGCTGGGTTTTGAGTTACTGTGGACCTGGAGTGACATTGTAGCACTATATCACCCTGTGCTGGTGGGGGCGTGAGCACAGCGCCGGTGGGGGCGTGGGCGGGGTGACGCCTAGTGAGAGAGGGTCACCTGGTGAACCCCGGGGTCAGCTAGTACCGGTGTCGGAGTGGTACATTCGGAGAGTCACTCATGCTGAGGGAAGGAGTAGCCACCTGAGCCGGTTGGGCCGGAGTAGGTAGTATGCTATCCGAGGGGTTACTATTTGGTCTCAGTGGGTCGAGGTTTATCCACCGTTGTTGTGTGGTTGGCGAGTTCTATCGAGACGACAGTTGTGGATTTCTTAGTCGGCTGGTTTAATATATGCATGTTTATTATATTACGATTGCATGTGATTTCACGTTAAGAATTAGGAATTGTACCTCTTGTGCTTATCACCTTTCTGTTAGCTATACCTTGCACTTGTGGGTGTGTGCGTGGGCAGTGGGGATCGAAGGATCCCTACTGAGTCTTGTCTTTGAGACTCACCCTCTACGGTTTTCAGGTGAGGACTCTCAGCAAACTTAGCGAGGAGAGTGCGGCCGTGAGTTGAGCACCGTCAGCGGTTGTTCCGGGGTATGCCCCGACGTTGTTGTTATTTTATTTCTGGCCTGTACATTTAATTATTTCTTTTCTGTTGGAATATGTAATTATTTGCTGTATCGAGTCGCATTGTAATAATTTTAATTACTGCACTTTTACTTCTGTTCAATGCGATGTGAATGTTTAGCTTAGTTTATTATTTATCTCCCAGACTTGATTAGATCCTGGTTTGGTTCCAAATTAATGATTCGGTACCCATTTAGTAATCGGATCCCAGATTATAGGGTGGCAGGTCGTTACACTTACAATAACAGTTATCATTCTAGTATCGGCATGGCACCATATGAGGCATTGTATGGGCGGCCGTATCGATCTCCTGTGAATTTGTCTGAGATTGGTGAGAGGCAGATAGCAGGGCCAAAGTTGGTACAGCAGTGTGTTGAGGTTGCCAGGGTAGTGCAGCAGAGGTTGACTACAGCTCAGAACAGGTAGAAGAGCTATGTACATATCCGTAGGCGACCGCTTGAATTCAAGGTTGGGGACTACGTGTTTCTCCGAGTCTCACCCTCCAAGGGTGTGATGAGATTCGGGAAGCGAGGTAAGCTAAGTCGATGATATATTGGGCCTTTTCCCATTCTTGCTCGAATTGGGGAAACGACATATCAGCTAGCCTTGCCGCCTAGTCTTGCAGGAGTACACGATGTGTTCCATGTTTCTTTGCTGAGGAAGTATGCTCAGGACCCATCTCATGTTTTGGACTTTTCGGAGTTGGAGGTCGCTGAGGACTTGTCGTTTCTGGAATTTCCAGTGGGTATTGAGGATCGTAGGGAGCAGGTCCTTCGGAGCAAGGTTGTTCCTCTGGTTAAGGTAATTTGGCAGCATCACTCCGGAGGCGAAGCGACCTGGGAGCGAGAGGATGAGATGCGAGATCAATTTCCTTACCTTTTCTCGTAAGTTCTCCTCTTTACCTATGCAATTTTATTATTGGTACTAGTTTTGTTGCGGTAATTTCGGGGACGAAATTCTTTTAACGGGGGAGAATGTAAGGATTGAGGTTTCGGATCCAATTATTGGGTCAGTTTCGGTGTCAGACTCCTTATTTTGGGCCCTTCTTAGGAAGACGTGCTTTTAGAGTGTACTACGTCAGTGCCACATGGGTGCTACGTGGGCCAGTTTCGGGCTGCGAGAGTACGGCCCTGGTCTTTTCACTTTAATGGCGTCGGTGTTGGATGACACGTTTTAGTTAGGTTCGGTTTAAACCCACAAACCCTCCCTCTTTTCCCTCATTTCTCTCATTTTCTTCTCTCTCCTCCCTCTCTCCAAACCCCTCACTCTCCCTTCCCCCTTCTCCTTCCTTTTCTCTCCCTCCACTACATCAAACCCCCCTCCCTAATTTCCACCACTACCACTAGACCACCATTTCCTTCGCGGCGTATTGCTCCTTGGACGGCAGCCGACGTCCCGGTGGAGTAACGACGTCCACGGCGGTACCAGCGGCGGTTTGTGGCATGGCAGTTTGGCGGCTTGAAGCTCAGAGGAGTTCAAGTAACCGGTAGGGTGACAATCTCTGTTGTATTTTAATTAAAATCATGTTTTTTCTGCTTTGGAGGATGTTTAGGAGATTTTCGGGATGAAATTCCACTTTTTATACTCGGAAGGCTGGGGGAACCTGTTAGCGAACGTTGAATGGCGTCTTGGGACAGTGACACCATTTTGAATGGTGCCTACCTCCCACAACGCGATTTAAGTTCGGATCATGCCGAGGCCTGATTTTCTTTCCGTCGTGATTAGGCGACTAAGGACATCGACGACTTTTGAAAGGTGACGACCTTGCACGACACATTTTAGGCCACCATCCTAGGTAAGTTTTCACATGAACCAGTTTAGGGGTCTTGAATGACGTCGGCCTTGGGCGACGCGATTCAAGACAGAATCTCATTAAAGCATGCAATTAACATGTGTTTACATTGTTAAATGGTTTGGATAAATGCATGTTTGAAAACATATTCGAGGACAATGATTTCTACATGATCGGATCGCACCATGTTGCGTTTTGTGCGATCGTGGACTTAGAGTGACAGTTGTTAGCGCTTAGGCACCCTGTGTCGGTGTAGGAGTGACACAACGCCAGTGTGGGAGTGGTGTGGTCACGCCTAGAGAGAGGGTCACCTGGTGTACCTCGGGGTATAGCTAGTACCGGTGTAGGAGTGGTACATTCGGAGTGTCAATCGTACTGAGGGAAATAGAACCACCTTGAGCCAGGTTAGGCCGGAGTAGCCAGCGCGCTATCCGTGGGGTTGCTGTTTGGTCTCAGCGGGTCGGTGTTTTCCACGTTCGACTACGTGGTTTACGTGTTTAGCCAAGACGTTGGTTGTGGACTCCATGGTGGAGTGGTTTCAGAGTTATGTTTACTGCTTTATTTATTTAAATTGCCTTTATTCATGTTGTTGCACTTGTGGGTGCGTGAGTGGGTGGTGGAGATCGAAGGATCCCTACTGGGTCTATTTCGATAAGGCTCACCCCCTGCGATTTTCAGGTGAGGGTTCCAGGTAGGTGTAGCAAGGAGGGTTTTGTCTCGGATTGCGCGCCAGCAACCATCGTTCCGGGGTATGCCCTGATGTAGTTGTTATTTCTTTTAAGGCCTATACACTTAATTACTTCTTTTTAGTTGGAATATGTAATTATTTGCTGACTCAAGTTGAATTGTAATAATTTTTAATTCCTGCACTTCCTTTGCGATTCAATGTGATGTGGATGTTTAGCTTAGTTTATCATTTATTTCTCAAACTTATCGAGATCCTGGTTTGGCTCCAAATTTTAATGATTCGGTAACCATTTTGTAATCGGATCCCCAATTATAGGGTGGCGGGTCGTTACACTATATAACCTTCCTTTCCTGTTATCAAAGCGAATCAACACTCAATCAAGAAGGAAAGACAAGAAATTATCTTCCTAGGCTCAAGAACAAGGAGGAAATTAAGAGGAAAAGCTCAATCCTATTCAAAAAAGGGATGGATTCTACTCAAAGCTCTTCAAGTAAAAGGATAAGGAAAGCCATTGAGAATATTTCTAAAGTGAAGGATCATCTAAGTGGACGAGATCCTAACTTAAAGGTAAGCTATTCTCGTTTTTAGAGTTAAATCTCCCCCTTTTCTAAGCTCTTTTCATATTTTGTTCCATACTCCAAGTTTACGCTAGAACTATACCAATTTTCCTTTTTTTCAAGGGATATCCTTTCTTTCTGGCCCAAGAAGATTCTCTTCTCTTCCATGGATTTCCAAATTAGTTGGGAAAATTAATATTTCTATGCAAACTTATATTACCAAGTGGCATATCCAAGGATTGGTAATCCATGCAAAACACTACAAGGGAACATTAATGGATGGGCTACAATGGGTGCATTGATCGAGCTATGGCATCCTCAAACCCACACTTTCCTCTTCTCATCCTTTGAAGCTACAATTCTTTTAGAGGAAGCCGAACTTCTACTGGGTCTTCCTAAGTTTAAGGTGAACAGTGAAGAACTTGATATGACCAAAATCTTAATTATGAGGAAGAAAATCACCTGTCATCAATTTCTAGAGAAGATCATGGACAATCCAAAGGAAATTCAAGGTATCCATGCTCAGAAGGGGATAAATCTGGCAAAGCTTGCTGAATGGACTTTGAAGAAGAATAAAGAAGCTAAGGATGCAAAATATAAAGGCCATGATGATTGCATTCACTACGTGCTTGGCTGGAGTTCTACTATTCCCTACCCAAGACAATATTCTTCAGGACGATCAACTTGCCGCGAATAGTGGAATATTCAAGGGAAGGCAAATAAGCACGATAGTTTTAGCTTATCTCTATAGCGAACTCAACAGCTTCCATTGGTCAACCTCCGTACGGAAGCATGCTACTCTTGGCTCTATGGATTGATCTGCACTTCAAGTTCAACCATAACAACGAAGTGGTTCGAAGGATATCTCAGCTCTCTCAACGTAGTCCTATCTTCCATATTGCTAACATTGTAAAGTTTGACAATAACATGACTAATCGAGTGCCCGATCTCAAGACTCGAGCTGATTGGCATGCTTATTTCAAGGCCATGCCATGAACCGGATTCAAATCAACACCACTCGCTCTCATGGAAAAAGCGGTCAGAGTTCGCCGTTGTGCAGGCACAGAGCTTCGACTGATTGGTGCGACCGAGTTTGTCTTATACAACCTACATCGCTACCATCCTCAACTTGGTATGCCCCGCTATGAATTTCTATAAATATCTTCTCTCTCACCAATTAAGAAGCGAGGACTAGGAGCTGAGGAAGATTTTGAAGCGACTGAACTCATTGCAACTCTTTGGATCATCGGGTTCACCCGTTGTATCCAACTTCCTTCTGAAGCCAACAAGGAATTGTGGAAATCATATGTAAAAGAATTTCATAAAATCCGACCTTCAAGGCTCTTCAATATCATCCAGAATTTGATGTATTGGCTCTATTTTCAATAAAATATCACTCCTTTATTGCCAAAGAAAGCTTTCCTTGACAGTATGCAATTTTCCAAGATTTTTCTCAAATAAAATCATGATTTTCACCAATATAGCAAGTTTTCGGGCCCATTCAGCCAAATAACATCGATTCAGAAAGACGCTTTTCTTAATAAAATCAATTTTTGAAGATAAATACTTTACATTTAGAAGCTTGAATCACGTCATCCATGCACGACGCCTTTAGCATTCTCTCTCCTATTTTCGAGAAATTTCTGAAGCAGTAAATAGTCTGAAGCACTTCGTCCATGTGCGACACCTTTCTCTGATTTCCTCCAGCTTTTTGCTTATTTTCTTGATATTCCATGGTACGTATCTGACGATCAAAGGCGGTAAATCCTAAAACACGTCAATTATGCCCGACGCCTTTAGCTTAAATTCAAAATCGGAACCGCCTGTCTTAACTTGTATGCCATTGAATAGCGTCGTTATGAGTCGATGTGTTTTAGAGATTTTGAACAGGGTTCGCGAGCCCGAGCCCTCCTCCTTCCTCATTCACTCAACTCGCTCTCTCTCCACTCCCTCTGGCAATTCTTGCGCCTCTCCGGCGATTCCGGCAGTTCTTCAAATTTTTGGCAACCTCCTTCGGCACCGCAACCTTCTTAGCCATCTTCTTGTCCTTTCACCCTCCTTCTTCCTTACGCACTCCGCCTTTCTCCTTCAAATTTCTTCTCGAGGCTCACTCCTCCTCCCACACCTATTATGGAGCGCGAAGGACCTAGTGGGAAGAGGAAGTGGGTGGCGGCTTTCCCGGCGATCGATGTTGATGAGGAAGAAGGAATTCCTGAGGTGCAGGCACCTCAATCAGACGCAGTTCAAGTCCTTGCTGAGGTCGAGGCGTTCATGGAGGCAGCGGAAGCTCCCCTGGTGGCGGCACTGGCAGCGGCACAACCTCAGGAGGCGGGTCCTTCGATGTAAGTTTCAAAACCTTCCGTTTATAGCATTTTTGAGTTGGTGGGGACCAAAAGGGGGAATGCCACGGGTCTGGGGACCCATAGTTGAATGGCGTCGGAACCAGGTGACGCCGTTCAAACGGCGTCGACCATGGACAACGCCATTCAAGGCAGTGTTCATTTTCAAAAATTAATTTCAGAAATTATTTTTAATTGCCCATATAATAATTTTTCCTAATATTTTTTTTGATGATTTGACATGGGACAATGAGGACTCGCATCTCCTGGCATCTCATGATTGCAGTATATAGGGGGCTCCTAGATTTTCAAAAGACTCTCCTGAGGGACATGGGGTTCGGGGAACTGCTATATATAGAGCCTTCCTGGCAGGACTTAGTCCTCCTTCAGGTGCTGAGGGAGAGGTGGGATTGGTATTCCTAATGCCCTGGGGGCACATGGTCCTTAGCCTAGAGGATGTAGCTAGGATCACCGGTCTTCGAGTCGAGGGCTGGGCGGTGAACAGGATTACTTATCTCGACTACCGTGAGATGGCAAGGCGTCTCCTGGGTCTAGATTGTTGGGATCTTGGGTTTCTCCAGATCTCCCACACAACGAAAATAAAATAAAAAATGGAGATCCGTTCCCGTTTCGAAAAATCTAAAAATCGGATTATCGTATAATCGGTTCTTACCATGTGCGGATTCGAATCCGTAACCATTTGGTTCCGTCGGTGCGACATAGCAAGCTGTGCAAGCGCCCGACCTCTAGCGGAGTCCACGCGATCCTCGTTGTGACGGATATCCTCACGTTCCTCGTCCTTCGCAGCCACGAAACCTCCGCCGGTCGCCGCAACGATTGCCGTAACGCGTGGACGATTTCCCGTCGAACGGGAGTCGGAGAGGCGGCGGAGCATATCCAGAGATCAGGATCTGGCCTGGGGCGCCAGAGAGAGAGAGAAACAAAGGAGGGGGCGGCTAGGGTTAGCAGCAGCTTGGCCTGCTCAACTCGTTTGCTGCATTTTATACTAACTGCACGGTTTTTCAGAAAAACCACGGTTTACATAAAACCCACTTATTTATCCATTGCCTTGAGAATCATTTGCGTGTGACCCTCTAGGCCCAATTATCAGTCCGGTTAACAGCCCAATAAGCCCAGTAACTCCTTACTGGCTTTATTAATCAATTAATAACTCTTTATTAATTAATTAATCAATCGAATTAATGTCTGACATCGAATTTGACTAGACCTCTGATCACGTTGGGTGCCAAGCAACACTACGTGATCCCGAAAGGTATCGGGGTTAAGTAACCCACTCTTGTAACCTTTCCGTCGACAGGTACCGCGTGGATATAATCCTTCATTCGTACAATGCTCTCGAATCAACTCAGGGTATGGCGTGCTGTCAAACCCTAATCAGTCGACTCACTTGGATTGGATGCCGCTGATGAATATCGGAAAACTCCTTTCTCGATATTATCGTCCACCCTGGCCAAGGACTTTCGCGCATCCTTCCTAAAGCATTCTCTCTCATCGTACCGAGAGCGAATGATTCCTTATTGACACACAATTCCCTTCGACGGTATTCCGCTATACCCAATCCTTGGCTGCTTAGAATCCCATGGTTAGAGATTCATAAACCAAGGTCAAAGCACAGAAGTCCACCGACAAGGTGTCCTTGGGGTCTCAGGTCCGATGACTATCCATGCAACTGCGACAATAGAATCAAGCTGGTTGACAGTGAGGTGCAATACCATCCAGCGATTCAGTCAGATCAGTTCAGTGAACTCATTCTCTAATGAGCACCTACAGATTCGCCTTAGTACATCCACACAAGTGACTTATGAGATCAGCCACCCTCATCATATGAGCAGGAATAATCTGTACTAGTCTAACCGGATATCCGATGTCCTTCTCGAATAACCTCCAATTATGAACGATTAAGAATATGTGTGTTTAGGTGATCAGTCTCATAAGTATGATCTCATGATAATCTGATCACTATCGCACATATTCACGAACTTCATTATGGGACGATAATTAATACGATTTACACATAATGAATATTATGCCATTATATTAATAAATGAACGAGATTTACATAGTCAGATTGGCTTGTAGGCCACCTAAGACTAACAATCTCCCACTTGGACTAAAGCCAATCACCTTAATGTAGTAAGCCTATAGACTATAGGTGACACTCAAACACAATTTGAGCCAACGGCTTTGTCAGTGGATTTTCTACATTATCGACAGATGAAACTCTTTCTACCATTACATCTCCTCTGGATATGATCTCTTTGATTAGATGAAAGCGCCTCAGAATATCTTTCGATTTCTGATAAGACCGCGGCTCTTACACTTATGTAATAGTCCCATTGTTGTCGTACAACATCGGAACATGATCAAAGTTGCAGGGAACTATGTCAAGGTCGGTGATGAACTTCTTCAACCACACTACTTCCTTGGCAGCTTCAGCTGTAGCGATGTACTCAGCTTCAGTCGTCCAATCTGCAATGGTTGCTTGCTTGGAACTCTTCCAGCACACTGCTCCTCCGTTTAAAGTAAACACAAATCCAGATGTAGACTTACTATCATCTGGATATGATTGGAAACTCGAGTCAGAAAAGCCTCGCAGTTTCAAATCACCTCCTCCATAGACAAGAAACATATCCTTAGTTCTTCTCAAGTACTTAAGGATACATTTCACTGTCTTCTTGTGCTCTTTGTCTAGATCAGCCTGAAATCTGCTCGTAACACTTAGAGCATATACAACATCAGGCCGTGTACATAGCATGGCATATATGATAGATCCTATGACAGAGGCATACGGTACTTTATCCATGAATGCCCTCTCATTAAGAGTCTTAGGAGACTGCTCCTTTGAGAGATTAATTCTATTTCTCATCGGTATAAGACTTCTCTTGGAATTTTTCATGCAAAACCTTTTGACTATAGCTTCTATGTATAAGAATTGGGTCATTCCAAGCATCCTTTTTGATCTATCTCTATAGATCTGTATTCCCAATACGTAGGATGCTTCTCCCAAGTCCTTCATGGAGAAGTTTTTCGATAGCCAGATCTTTACTGATGACATCATAGCTACATCATTCCCAATGAGTAGTATGTCATCTACGTAAAGAAGTAAGAAGGTGACTGCACTCCAACTGGTCTTCTTGTACACACAAGGCTCATCTTCATTCTTAATGAAGTCATAAGACATGACAGCCTCGTCAAATCTATTGTTCTAGCTCCGGGAAGCTTGCTTCAGTCCATAAATTGACCTCTGAAGCTTGCACACTTTATCTGGAGATTCCTTAGATGTGAAACCTTATAGTTGTATCATATACACCTCTTCCTCAAGGTTACCATTGAGGAAGGCAATCTTCACATCCATCTGTCAAATTTCATAATCAAAATGTGCAGCAATGGCGAGTAGAACTCTAATCGACTTTATCATGGCAACTGGTGAGAAAGTCTCGTCATAGTCAATTCTTTGCCTTTGATGATATCTCTTTGCCACCAACCTTCCCTTATAAGTGTCGATACCTCTATCAGCACCAATCTTTCTCTTAAAGATCCACTTGCATCCGATGGGTACAATACCCTCGGGCAAGTCATCCAAGTTCCAAACTTGGTTGGTGTACATGGACTGGATTCTGAGTTCATGGTTGTTTCTCGCCATTTCCCGACTTCTGGGCCTTCTATGGCCTCCTGGTAGGTTTTAGGATCATCATCCTCATTATATTCTACCTTAGACTCACCTTCAGCGATATGTCCCACATATCGTTCAGGTAGTCTAGGTAATCTACCAGATCTACGGCTCATGTGTCTGTACCTGAACAGATTCAGGAACTGATATCTCATCTGATGATAATACAGCTGTTTGGGGATCTAGAACCTCTTCCAGTACGATTTTACTCCCACTGTCCTCCTGGAGAAGGTATTCCTCTTCTAGGAAGACAACTTTCTTGGCGACAAACACCTAGTGTTCACCAAGATGGAAAAATACTATCCAAAGGTTTCCTTTGGATCTTCCACAAACCTAAATTTATCAGTTCGTGATTCCAGCTTGTCTGGATCATGCCTCTTTACATGAGAAGTACAACCCCAGACATTAACATGTTTAAATTCTTGTTTCCTGTGTTTCCATATCTCATATAGAGTAGAGGCTACAAACTTGCTGGGTACTATGTTCATTAGATATGTTGCTGACTCTAAAGCATACCCCAGAAGGACACTAGTAATCCCGAAAAGCTCATCATGGATCGCACCATGTTCAATAAGGTGTGATTCCTCCTTTCTGATACACCATTCATCTATGGTGTATATGGAGGGATTAGCTGAGAAAGGATACCATTATCCTTTAAGAATTGTGTGAAATTAGTACTCAAGTATTCTCCTCCTCGATCTGATCGAAGAGCTTTAATACTCCTTCCTAATTACTTCTCTACATCATTCTTGAACTCCTTGAACTTCTCAAATACTTCCGACTTATACTTCATTAAGTACATATAGCCGAATCTTGAGAAGTCATCAGTGAACGTGATGAAGTATGAAAAGCCACCTTTGACCTGGGTGGACATTGGACTATATACATCTCAATGTATTAGTTCCAGAATGACCTTGGCACGTTCTCCATGTCCAGTAAATGGAGATTTTGCCATCTTTCCCATAAGGCAGGACTCACATGTCGCAAACGATTCATAATCAAATGCATCTAAATAACTATGGTTGTGCAACATTTGCAACTTGCTTTCACCAACATGCCCAAGTCTACAATGCCACATGTAGGCTTGGTTCACACAATTCTTGCTCTTCTTAAGAGTATTATCAATGAGAAGATTGTAATAAGAAACATCTTAGAGATATAGACCGTTGACTAAAGATGCCGAAGCTATTAATTTATTACCATAATAAATCGAACAACTTCTATTCTCAATAGACAACCTATATCCTATCTTGTCCAAACAAGACACTGATATGATGTTCTTTATTATACTAGGAACATAATAACAATCTTCTAACAATAAGACGTCTCCCGTTGGAAGCTTGAGGTTTGTTGTCCTAACAACAACCGCTGCAACGTTTGCGCCGTTTCCTAGCCTCAATTCCACATCGCCTTTTCTAAGCTTGCGTTTACTTGTCAGCATCTGCACATTATGGCAGATATGAGAAGCACATCCGGTATCTAATACCCAAGATGTGGAATCTCTAACTGACAAGTTGATATCTATCATATAGATATCTGAAGCTTCAGACAGCTTCACCTTTTCATAATCTTTATCGTTGAGGAACTCCTTGCAGTTCCTCTCCCAGTGACTCTACTGCTTACAGTAAAAGCAGTCACCTTTAAATACTCCTTTCTCTTTGTCCTTTGATCTTTTATCATTAGCTATCATCTCTGCGTCAAGGACATCCAATGTCGGTTCAGCAAGAGGATCAGCTCCAAGGACATAGTCATTATGCTCAGATCTGAAGACATTCTTCAGGTTTCTGAACCAATCAGAGTAGTTTAGGCTTTCAAATGATTCGCATCAAGTATGCCACGGAGTGGGCTATTCGACGGCATAATTCCCTACAGGAGATATGCAATATCTATTTAGCAACTGTTCAATTCTTAAAATTTAAACAAGACATGGTCTTTTGTTCAAGTTTTAACTCCCACTAAGTTTCGACGGACTGTATAACCCTCAGTTATACAGAACGGGAGACACCGACAGTCTCCTAGTGGGGATCAGAATCTTAATGACCTGTAGTACAACCTTGTGGATAGCACAACAAACTGTAATACAATCAAAGAGCACCCATCTCATGGGACTTGCAACTCCTTGCAATATCTGATCATAGCTACGGTCCCCAGAGATTTAATAGCTTTGTGGATAGCACAACAAACCACTAATTCTGGTCTAAGCTAACCATCGTTACGCGACGAGCATAGCTTTGCATGCAGCCCTTGTGGATAGCAAAACAAAGCTACATGGTTCCTCTACCCCGATCATATAGGCATCTAATGCCATAGCCACAGTTTCTCCACACAATTAAACAGGCCCTGTGGATAGAACTGTTGGGATTTCTCGGTTTCTCCGGATCGCTCACGCAGCGGAAAAAAAAATTATTTACAGCAATCCGTTCCCATTTCGAAATCTAAAATACGATAATCGGATTATCGAAGTTCTCACCGTGTGCGGATTCGAATCCGCAGCTGTAAGGATCGTGACCTTCGGATCCGGTTATCGGGGTCGGACCTTGTAGTTCTAACCTTAGTGAGGGCGGAGGTTCTGAGTTGAGTCGCGTCAGGACATCGAGACGCGTTTTAAACGGCGTCCACCGTCGCAGACGCATTTCAGGTTCTGCCACGTGGGTGCCACGTGGGCTGGCTTCGGGCCGCGAGGGTACGGCCCTGTCTTATCGCCTGAACGGCGTCGACGTGTGTCGACGCCTTTCAGACTGCGACTCTGGGTTTGTCAGAGTACGGCCCTGACATATCGTCTGAACGGCGTCTACCTTGAACGACGCGTTTCAGAATCTTGTCAGAGCAGCTGTCACATCAACTGATAGGCGTCCGTGGATGTCGACGCGTTTTAGCCAGTCTCTGGTTAACCCCGCGAGCCCTCCTTCTTTCCCTCATTTTCTCCTCTCTTCCTCTCTTTCCCTTCCGACGAACTCGGCGGCGATCTCTCATCCTCCCTCTTTTCCTCCCACCGTTTCATCCATCTCTCCACTCCATCCTCTACCTAGCTCCTACCACTACCACCTCCACTTCCACTGCGGCGTTCTACTCTCCGGACGGCGGCCGACGTCACGATGGAGCAAGGACGACCACGGCGGTACCGGCGGCGGCGTGGGGCGAGTCGGGTGGACGGCTTGAAGCTCGGAGGCATTCAAGTATCCGGTAGGGTGACGGTTTCCATAAGCATCGTGTTTAAGCCATGTTTTCCCCCGTTTAAGCTTATTTGTATCTTTGGTTTCGGGGGGTAGAATGAGCATGTTTAGGTGTTCTTTTGATGATATGGGGGTTTTGCTATGAATGTGATTTCCTATGTATTGTGTTGCCCCTCTTTCTCCTCCGTTTTGGGTGAATTTGGGGCTATTTGGGTTGAAAAGGGAGCCCTCGGGCTCATAGCAACTCTGGTTCCTGGGGTTAAAAGACGTCGTGGATGGACGACGCCTTTTTGAAGGGCGTCGAGCCATCGCGACGCCTTTTAGACAGGAATCGCCTGACTGAGGGGTTGCCAGTTCGGGATTCTGGGGTTAAAAGACGTCATGGGCCGGCGACGCGTTTTGAATGGCGTCGGGAGGCCATGACGCCTTTTAAGGCAGAAATCCCCTGGGTGGTTTCTTTGGAATTTCTGGATTTCTGTGATGAATGGCGTCTGAGGATGTCGACGCCTTTTAAAAGGTGACCACTGGTGTCGACGCCTTTTAGGGCCTGATTCTGAAGACTGTTTTACATGAACCTGTACATGGATCTTGAATGGCGTCGACCTTGGGAGACGCGATTCAAGACAGAACCTCACTAATTCATGCCAGTAAAATGTGTTCATACTGTTAGACGGATGGTTAGTGCATGTTTTAGTGTACCCGGTAGAGATAGATTCTTCATGACCGGACGATGCTACATGTATGTTATGCGATCGCGGACTTTTCACGTGACCGGATCGTACTTGTTGGGTTTTGTGTTACTGTGGACCTGGAGTGACATTGTAGCGCTTTATCACCCTGTGCTGGTGGGGGCGTGAGCACGGCGCCGGTGGGGGCGTGGGCGGGGTGACGCCTAGTGAGAGAGGGTCACTTGGTGAACCCCGGGGTCAGCTAGTACCGGTGTCGGAGTGGTACATTCGGAGAGTCACTCATGCTGAGGGAAGGAGTAGCCACCTGAGCCGGTTGGGCCAGAGTAGCTGGTGTGCTATCCGAGGGGTTACTGTTTGGTCTCAGCGGGTCGAGGTTTTTCCACCGTTGTTGTGTGGTTAGCGAGTTCTATCGAGACGACAGTTGTGGGTTTCCTAGCCGGCTGGTTTAATATATGCATGTTTATTATATTACGATTGCATGTGATTTCACAATAAGAATTAGGAATTGTACCTCTTGTGCTTATCACCTTTCCGTTAGCTGTACCTTGTACTTGTGGGTGTGTTCGTGGGCTGTGGGGATCGAAGGATCCCTACTGAGTCTTGTCTTTGAGACTCACCCCCTGCGGTTTTCAGGTGAGGACTCTCAGCAGACCTAGCGAGGAGAGTGCGGCCGTGAGTTGAGCTCCGTCAACAGTTGTTCCGGGGTATGCCCCGACGTAGTTGTTATTTTATTTCTGGCCTGTACGTTTAATTATTTCTTTTCTGTTGGAATATGTAATTATTTGCTGTATCGAGTCGCATTGTAATAATTTTTAATTCCTGCACTTCTATTTCAGTTCAATGCGATGTGAATGTTTAGCTTAGTTTATTATTTATCTCCCAGACTTGATTAGATCCTGGTTTGGTTCCAAATTAATGATTCGGTACCCATTTAGTAATTGGATCCCCGATTATAGGGTGGCGGGTCGTTACAGCAGCCGTTCGGTTCCGTCGGTGCGACACCGCAAGCCGCGCAAACGCCTGGCCTCTAGCGAAGTCCACGCGATCCTCCCCGCGACGGATATCCTCGAGTTCGTCGTACTTTACAGCCCGCGAAGCCTCCGCTGGTCGCCGCAATGATCGCCGCAGTGCGCTGACGATTTCCCGTCGAACGGGATTCGGGGAAGCGACGTAGCAGATTTGGATCTACTTGGACTCCAGAGGAAGATAGAAACTGAGGAGTGGCGGCTAGGGTTAGCAGTAGCTTGGCCTGCTCAGCCCGTTCGCTATGTTTTATACTAACCGCACAGTTTTTCATAAAAACCCCCGGTTTGTATAAAACCCACTTATTTATCCATCGCCTTGAGAATCATTTGTGTGTGACCCTCTAGGCCCAAGTACCAATCCAGTTAATGGCCCAACAAGCCCAGTGATTCCTCACTGGCTTTATTAATTAATTAATAACCCTTTATTAATCAATTAATCAATCGAATTGATGTCGCACATCGAATTCGACCGGGCCTCCGATCACGTTGGGTGCCAAGCAACACCGCGTGAACCCGGAAGGTATTTGGGGTTAAGTAACCCACTCTTGGAACCTTTCCGTCGACAGTTACCGCGTGGATATAATCCTTCATTCGTACAATGCTCTCGAGTCAACTCAGGGTATGGCGAGCTGTCAAACCCTAACCGGTCGACTCACTTGGATTGGATGTCGCTGATGAATATCGGAAAACTCTTTTTCCGATATTATCGTCCGCCCTGGCCAGGGACTTCCGCGCATCCTTTCATAGAGCATTCTCTCTATAAGTACCGAGAGCGAATGATTCCTTATTGACACACAATTCCCTTTGATGGTATTCCGCTGTACCCAATCCTTGGCGTATTAGAATCCCGTGGCTAGAGATTCGTAGACCAAGGTCAAAGTACAGAAGTCCACTGCCAAGGTGTCCTTGATGTCTCAGGTCCGAGGACCATCCACGCAACTGCGACAATAGAATCAAGCTGGTTAACAGTGAGGTACAATACCATCCAGCGATTAAGTCGGATCAGTTCAGTAAACTCATTCTCCAATGAGCACCTACAGATTCACCTTAGTGTCCCCACACAAATGACTTATGAGACCAGTCATCCTCATCATATGAGCAGGAGTAATCTGTACTAGTCTAACCGGATATCCTATGTCCTTCTTGGATATCCTCCGACTAGGAACGATTAAGAATATGTGTGTTTAAGTGATCAGTCTCATTAGTATGATCTCATCATAATCTGATCACCATAGCACATATTCACGGACTTCATTATGAAACGATAATTAACGTGATTTACACATAATGAATATTATGCCATTTTATTAATAATGAACGAGATTTACATTGTTAGATTGGCTTGTAGGCCACCTAAACTAACAATCTCCCACTTGGACTAAAGCCAATCACCTTTATACAATAAGCCCATAGACTCTAGGTGACGCTCAAACACAATTTGAGCCAACGGCTTTGTCAGTGGATCTGCTACATTGTCGATGGATGGAACACTTTCCACTACTACATCTCCTCTGGATATGATCTCTCTGATAAGGTGAAAGCGCCTCAGAATATGCTTCGATTTCTGATGAGACCGTAGCTCTTTCGCTTGCGCAATCGCTCCATTGTTGTCGTACAACAGTGGAACAGGCTCAGAGATGCTGGGAACTACGCCGAGGTCGGTGATGAATTTCTTCAACCACACTGCTTCCTTGGCGGCTTCAGCTGCAGCGATGTACTCAGCTTCAGTCGTCGAATCTGCAGTGGTTACTTGCTTGGAACTCTTCCAGCACACTGCCCCTCCGTTTAATGTAAACACGAATCCAGATGTTGACTTGCTATCATCTGGATCCGACTGGTAACTCGAGTCAGTAAAGTCTCGCAGTTTCAAGTCACCTCCTCCATAGACAAGAAACATATCCTTAGTTCTTCTCAAGTACTTAAGGATGAATTTCACTGCCTTCCAGTGCTCTTCGCCTGGATCAGTCTGAAATCTGCTCGTAACACTTAGAGCAAATGCAACATCAGGCCGTGTACATAGCATGGCATACATGATAGATCCTATGGCAGAGGCATAGGGTATTCTATCCATGAATGCCCTCTTATCAGGAGTCTTAGGAGACTGCTCCTTTGAGAGATTAATTCCATGTCTCATCGGTATGAAACATCTCTTGGAATTTTCCATGCCAAACCTTTTGACTATGGTATCTATGTACAAGGATTGGGTCATTCCAAGCATCCTCTTTGATCTATCTCTATAGATCCGTATACCCAATACGTAGGATGCTTCTCCCAAATCCTTCATGGAGAAGTTTTTCGACAGCCAGACCTTTACTGATGACATCATAGCTACATCATTCCCAATGAGTAGTATGTCATCTACGCAAAGAACTAGAAAAATGACTGCACTCCCACTGGTCTTCTTGTACACACAAGGCTCATCTTCATTCTTAATGAAGTAATAAGACTTGACAGCCTCGTCAAATCTTATGTTCCAGCTCCGGGAAGCCTGCTTCAGTCCATAAATGGACCTCTGAAGCTTGCACACTTTATCTGGAGATTTTTTGGATGTGAAACCTTCTGGTTGTATCATATACACCTCTTCCTCAAGGTTACCATTGAGGAAGGCAGTCTTCACATTCATCTGCCAAATTTCATAATCAAAATGTACAGCAATGGCGAGCAGAACTCTGATCGACTTTATCATGGCAACTGGTGAGAAAGTCTCGTCATAGTCAATTCCTTGCCTTTGACGATATCCCTTTGCCACCAACCTTGCCTTATAAGTGTTGATCCGTCCATCAGTACCGATCTTTCTCTTAAAGATCCACTTGCATCCGATGGGTACAATACGCTCGGGCAAGTCTTCCAAGTTCCAAACTTGGTTGGTGTACATGGACTGGATTTCTGAGTTCATGGCTTCTCGCCATTTCCCGGATTATGGGCCTTCTATGGCCTCCTGGTAGGTTTTAGGATCATCATCCTCATTATATTGTACCTTAGACTCACCTTCAGCGATATGTCCCATATATCGTTCGGGTAGTCTAGGTACTCTACCAGATCTACGAGGCTCATCTATGTGTACCTGAATATATTCAGGAACTGATATCTCGTCTGATGATAATGCAACTGTTTGGGGATCTGGAACCTCTTCCAGTACTATTTTACTCCCACTGTCCTCCTGGAGAGGGTATTCCTCTTCCAGGAAGACAGCTTTCCTGGCGACAAATTGTTGTCGCACAACAGTGGAACAGGCTCAGAGATGCTGGGAACTACGCCAAGGTCGGTGATGAATTTCTTCAACCACACTGCTTCCTTGGCGGCTTCAGCTGCAGCGATGTACTCAGCTTCAGTCGTCGAATCTGCAGTGGTGACTTGTTTGGAACTCTTCCAGCACACTTCCCCTCCGTTCAATGTAAACACGAATCCAGATGTTGACTTGCTATCATCTGGATTCGACTGGAAACTCGAGTCAGTAAAGTCTCGCAGTTTCAAATCACCTCCTCCATAGACAAGAAACATATCCTTAGTTCTTCTCAAGTACTTAAGGATGCATTTCACTGGCTTCCAGTGCTCTTCGCCTGGATCAGCCTAAAATCTGCTCGTAACACTTAGAGCAAATGCAACATCAGGCCGTGTACATAGCATGGCATACATGATAGATCCTATGGCAGAGGCATAGGGTATTCTATCCATGAATGCCCTCTCATCAGGAGTCTTAGGAGACTGCTCCTTTGAGAGATTAATTTCATGTCTCATCGGTATGAAACATCTCTTGGAATTTTCCATGCCAAACCTTTTGACTATGGTATCTATGTACAAGGATTGGGTCATTCCAAGCATCCTCTTTGATCTATCTCTATAGATCCGTATTTCCAATACGTAGGATGCTTCTCCCAAATCCTTCATGGAGAAGTTTTTCGACAGCAAGACCTTTACTGATGACATCATAGCTACATCATTCCCAATGAGTAGTATGTCATCTACGTAAAGAACTAGAAAAATGACTGTACTCCCGCTGGTCTTCTTGTACACACAAGGCTCATCTTCATTCTTAATGAAGTCATAAGACTTGACAGCCTCGTCAAATCTTCTGTTCCAGCTCCGGGAAGCCTGCTTCAGTCCATAAATGGACCTCTGAAGCTTGCACACTTTATCTGGAGATTTTTTGGATGTGAAACCTTCTGGTTGTATCATATACACTTCTTCCTCAAGGTTACCATTGAGGAAGGCAGTCTTCACATCCATCTGCCAAATTTCATAATCAAAATGTGCAGCAATGGCGAGCAGAACTCTGATCGACTTTATCATGGCAACTGGTGAGAAAGTCTCGTCATAGTCAATTCCTTGCCTTTGACGATATCCCTTTGCCACCAACCTTGCCTTATAAGTGTCGATCCGTCCATCAGCACCGATCTTTCTCTTAAAGATCCACTTGCATCCGATGGGTACAATACCCTCGGGCAAGTCTTCCAAGTTCCAAACTTGGTTGGTGTACATGGACTAGATTTCTGAGTTCATGGCTTCTCGCCATTTCTCGGATTCTGGGCCTTCTATGGCCTCCTGGTAGGTTTTAGGATCATCATCCTCATTATATTGTACCTTAGACTCACCTTCAGCGATATGTCCCACATATCGTTCGGGTAGTCTAGGTACTCTACCAGATCTACGAGGCTCATCTATGTGTAGCTGAACAAATTCAGGAACTGATATATCATCTGATGATAATACAGTTGTTTGGGGATCTGGAACCTCTTCCAGTACTATTTTAGTCCCACTGTCCTCCTGGAGAAGGTATTCCTCTTCCAGGAAGACAGCTTTCTTGGCGACAAACACCTTTTGTTCATCAGGATGGTAAAAAATAGTATCTAAAGGTTTCCTTTGGATATCCCACAAACTTACATTTATCAGTTCGTGATTCCAGCTTGTTTAAATTCTGGTTTTCTGCCTTTCCATATCTCATATGGAGTAGAGGCCACAGACTTGCTGGGTACTCTGTTCAGTAGGTATGCTGCTGACTCTAGAGCATACCCCCAGAGGGAGACTGGTAATCCTGAAAAGCTCATCATAGATCGCACCATGTCCAACAAGGTGCGATTCCTCCTTTCATATACACCATTCATCTGTAGTGTATATGGAGGGGTCAGCTTTGAAAGGATACACTTATCCTTTAAGAACTGTGTGAAATTAGTACTCAAGTATTCCCCTCCTCGATCTGATCAAAGAGCTTTAATACTCTTTCCTAACTGCTTCTCCCCCTCATTCTTGAACTCCTTGAACTTCTCAAATGCTTCCGACTTGTACTTCATTAAGTACACATAGCCGAATCTTGAGAAGTCATCGGTGAACGTGATGAAGTAAGAAAAGCCACCTTTGGCTTGGGTGGACATTGGACCACATACATCCGAATGTATTAGTTCCAAAATGTCCTTGGCACGTTCTCCATGTCCTGTAAATGGAGATTTTGTCATCTTTCCCATAAGGCAGGATTCACATGTTGCAAACGATTCATAATCGAATGCTTTTAAGTAACCATGCTTGTGCAACTTTTGCAACCTGCTTTCGCCAATGTGCCCAAGTCTACAATGCCACATGTAGGCCTGGTTCACACAATTCTTGCTCTTCTTAAGAGCATTATCAATCTGAAGATTGTAATGAGAAACATCTAATAGATATAGACCGTTGACTAAAGATGCCGAAGCTATTGATTTATTACCATAATAAATCGAACAACTTCTATTCTCAATTGTCAACCTATATCCTATCTTGTCCAAACAAGATATTGATATGTTGTTCTTTATTATGCTAGGAACATAATAACAATCTCCCAATAGTAAGGTGTCTCCCGATGGAAGCCTGAGGTTTGCTGTCCCAACAGCAATCGCCGCAACTTTTGCGCCGTTTACTAGCCTCAATTCCACCTCACCTTGTCTCAGCTTGCGCTTACTTGTCAGCATCTGCACATCATGGCAGATATGAGAAACACATACGGTATCTAATACCCAAGATGTGGAATCTCTAACTGACAAGTTGATATCTATCATATAGATATCTGAAGCTTCAGACAGCTTCACTCTTCCATGAGCTTTATCGTTAAGGAACTCCTTGCAGTTCCTCTTCCAGTGACCATACTGCTTATAGTATAAGCAGTCACCCTTCACTACTCTTTTATCTTTGTCCTTCGATCCTTTATCGTTAGCTATCATCCCTGCTTCAGGGGCATCCAATGCCGATTCAGCAGGAGGATCAACTCCAGGGACAAAGTTATTGTGCTCAGATCTGAAGACATTCTTCAGTCTGAATCAATCCGAGTAGATCAAGTAAGTAAAAATGGCATCAAGTATGCCACGGAGTGGGTTATTCGACGACATAATTCCTTACAGGAGATAAGTAAAATCTACTTAGCATATATTCATTTATTAAAATTTAAAACAAGACAAGGTCTTTTGTTCAAGTTTAACTCCCACTTATTTTCGACGGACTGTATAACCCTCAGTTATACAGAACGGGAGACGCCGACAGTCTCCTAGTGGGGACCAGAATCTCAATGACTTGCACTACAGCCTTGTGGATAGCACAACAAACTGTAATACAATCAAAGAGCACCCAACTCATGGGACTTGCAACTCCTTGCAATATCTGATCATAGATTCGGTCCCCAGAGATTTAATGGCCTTGTGGATAGCACAACAAACCACTAATTCTGGTCTAAGCTAACCATCATTACGCGACGAGCATAGATTTGCATGCATCCCTTGTGAATAGCACAACAAAGCTACATGGTTCCTCTACCCCGATCTATAGGCATCTAATGCCATAGCCACAGTTTCTCCTCCCAATTAAGCAGGCCTTGTGGATAGCACAACAAACCTGCCTAAAGTGATTTGAATCCTATGACTATAACGATGGTGGACCACGCGGTAAGTTCTTAACTACTCGCATTACGGCTTAGAGTTTATCTGAGGGTATTTGGATAACTTTTATCTTGGTCTCTCCTAGGTGATAGTATATAAATATATCGTATATATTTACTAAATACTATAACCTGCTTTGATTCATAATCAAAAGAATAACAATGCATCTCATACATGTCATTAGTGTGGTCATGGATAGCACAGTGGGTTTGACTGGAGCCAACAGTCAAACGCACACACAATCTAATCATAACATTTATATTAGATACCCTGCAATCACATAGGCAAGAGATCTCCATCTTTTCGCCTTCCTGGTTGCAGCTGTGGATCGTCCTCGCTCCTTCCTCGGTTGCCTCGATCAGATTACAATAAATTCTAGAATTTACAAGTAAATTGAAGAAGGCCTTATGGCGAGTACAAGAGAGAGAGAGGTAGAAATACATCGGAGTATGAGAGAGAGAGGTGCGCAGACCTCTATTTATTAACAATTAATAAAAATCATACATCTACGATCCACACAATCCATCATTCATCACATGAACAATTAAATGTGCATATCCATGACCACGGTGTGTTTTAAACATCCCACACATGATTCAGCGCATCACATGGCTAAAACAAATGAGTTTTCAAAAATAGATAAGTTTTGGCTTTCAAAAAGCTGGGATCCAATCAAAATTGGTGTTTGAATTTCGAAAACTCATTTTATTATCTTAACATGCAATTAAATCTAAATTTAAAAGCATTAAACACACATCACATGCGCACACACTCCGAATTAATAATTCCATATTATTCCACGCAAATTAGAACATTTCTAATAATCTAACACTTAGATTAAACCCCTATTAATAATCTAACAATTAGACTATTAATAACTAATCTAACTCTTAGACTAGTCCATCAAAATTAATTAACAATTTAACACTTAAATTATTAATTAACTCTAATTATTAATTAACTACTAATCTAACTCTTAGATTAGTTAATTTAAAATCAATTATTAACTTAACACTAAAATTAATAATTAACTTTAATTAATTAATAATTAATAATCTAACTATTAGATTAGAAGATTAATGTTAATCATTAATTTAACCCTTAAATTAATAACTAACAATTAATCATTAAATACTACTAATTTAACACTTAAATTAGTCATTTAAGTTAATTATTAATTTAACAATTAAATTAATAACTAATTTAAATATTAATTAACAATTAGTTGAAATATAAGTTAATGACCAATTTAACCCTTAAATTAGTCATATTAAGGTTAATAATTAATTTAACATTTAAATTAATATTAACCCTAATTGATTAATAACTAATTGCTAGTTAATAAAAATACTTAAATATCATAATGATTCAAAATCATTAATTAAGCCCAATTAAATATAATTTGAAAAATAATTTCAATTTTCAAAACAATTTTGAATATTAAAATTAAACCCAGTTCATTTTATATTCAAATGGGCTTAGGGTTTAGGGGTTTAAATGGGGTAAAATGATGAAAATGGGCCCAGCCCATTTAGGGGGCGAGGTTCGAGCCAGTGGCTCGGCCTGGATCGAACCAGGGAAGAACCCTGGCTCCTGGCAAGGGCCAACCTGGCCTAGCCCGGCCAGACCAGGAGCCCGGCCGGCCCAGCCGGTTGGACCGGCTCGGGACCGGCCAGTTTAGCCTCCCCTTTCCTTCCAGCAACCCTAATGTTGCAGGGAAGGAGGCTGGCGGCTGGGGCGCCAGTGGCCTTGCCCCCCGGCGGTGCCGGCCCCGCCGGCGGTTCCCCCCGCCGCCGGCGGAACAACAAACCTACCTAAAGCGATTTGAATCTAATGACTATAACGATGGTGGACCACGCAGTAAGTTCTTAACTACTCGCGTTATGGCTTAGAGTTTAGATGAGGGTATTTAAATAAGTTTTATCTTGGTCTCTCCTAGGTGATAGTATATAAACATATCGTATATATTTACTAAATACTATACCTACTTTGATTCACAATCAAACATTAAAAACAATGCATCACATACATGTCTAGTATGGTCATGGATAACACAGTGGGTTTGACTGGAGCCAACAGTCAAACGTACACACAATCTAACATAACATTTATATCAGACTATCCTGCAAACACATAAGCAAAAGATCTTTATCTTTTCGCCTTCCCGGTTGCAGCTGTAGATCGTCCTCGCTCCTTCATCGGTTGCCTTCATCATATTACACCAAATTCTAGAATTTACAAGTAAATTAAAGAAGGCCTTATGACGAGTACAAGAGAGAGGGAGGTAGAAATACATTAGAGTTTGAGAGAGGGAGAGGTACGCAGACCTCTATTTATTAACAATTAATAAATAATCATACATCCACGATCTACACAATCCATTCATCACTTGAATAATTAAATAAATGCATATCCATGACCACGGTATGTTTTAAACATTCCACACATAATTCAGCGCATCACATGCTAAAATAAAAGAGTTTCAAAATTAAATAATTTTGGCTTTCAAAAAACTGGGATCCAATCAAAATTGGTATTTGAATTTCAAAAACTCTTTTAATCAATTTAACATGCAATCAAATCTAATTTAAAAGTATATAAAAACACACATCACATGTGCACACACTCCAAATTAATAATTCCAGATTATTCCATGCAAATTAGAACAATTCTAATAAATAAACAATCTAACACTTAGATCAACCCACATTAATAATCTAACAATTAGACTATTAACAACTAATCTAACTCTTAGACTAGTCCAACAAAGTTAATTAATAATTTAACACTTAAATTAATAATCAACTATAATTAATTATTAATTATTAACCTAACACTTAGAGTAGTCAATTAATGTTAATTATTAATTTAACTATTAAATCAATAAATAACACTAACTAATTAATAACTAATTAATCTAACTCTTAGATTAGATAATTAAAGTTATCATTAATTTAACTATTAATTTAATGATTAACAATAAATAATGAAGGATTACTAATTTAACATTTAAATTAGCCATTTAAAATTAATTATTAACTTAACACTTAAATTAATAACTAACTCTAACTAATTAACAATTAGATTCATTAATAACTAATAATCTAACATTTAGATTAATAATTATTAACCACTAATTTAAACTCTTAAATTAGTTAGTTGAGGTTAATTATTAAATTAACACTTAAGTTAATAATTAACCCTAATTAGTTAAGAACTAATTGTTAATTAAATGATTCTAAATCATTAATTTCCAACTAATTAAAATTGAATAATTAATTTAAAACTAAAAACATTGTTTTAAATTTTAAATTAATTCCAATTTAATTTAATTGGACTTGGGGTTTAAGGGGTTTAAGTGAGAAATGGGGAGGGGGGGTTGAAAATGGCTCAACCCATTAAAGGAGGGTTCGAGCCTGGGTCTGGTTCGAACCGGCTCGACCTGACGCCCAACCACCTAGGCCGGCCTCCCCTTCCTGCAACAACCCGACACCCCTAACCGCAGCAACCCTAGATGCAGGCAGCAGCAGGGAGGACTAGGCAGCGCTGCCGCCGGCCTGCCCCCGGCGCCGCCAGGCCCCCGCTGGCATCGCCCCAGCTCCGGCGACACACCCGGCGCTGGCAGGGCCGCCGGTGGCCTCCAGTTGGGGTGCAGTCCAATCCCCAAATACCCCAAAAAATCTGATTTTCTGGTTTAAGACTGATTTAGGGCTTGATTTTGTAGCTCTCCAAGGCCACACCGGTGGCGGTCTAGGTGACCGGTGGATAGTGGTGACTATCCTCAAGGGATCCAGGGTCCTGTCTCGCCATCCCAACGCTTGGGAAGCATGTACGAAGTCGCCGAAAAGCCCCCGATCATCATCTCATGAAGAACTCCGAAAACCCAAAAATTAATTTCAAAAATTGCAGAATATTAATCAAATTAACCGTGTTCATCACATGAACACAGATCCAACAATTAATTGAAGTTAAAGCATGGAATAACTCATGAAAAAATTAACTTAGGAGATCGAAACGGGACGAGAAAAAGTGGAACCTGGCTCTGATACCACTGTTGGGTTCTCGAGTTTCTCTGGATCGCTCATGCAGCGGAAAATAAAATAAAAACAACAATCCATTTTTCCCGTTTCGAATAAATAAAACCGATAATCATATTATCAAGGTCTTACCGTGTGCGGATTCGAATCCACAACCGTTCGGTTCCGTCAGTGTGTCACCGCAAGCCGCGCAAGCGCCCGACCTCTAGCGGAGTCCACGCAATCCTCCTTGCGACGGATATCCTCACATTTCTCATTCTTCGCAGCCAGCTCCGTCGGTCGCCGCAACGATCTCCGCAACGCGCGGACGATTTCCCGTCAAACGGGAGTCGGGGAAGCGGCGGAGCAGATATGGGGATCCGGATCCGACCTAGGGCGCCAGAGAGAGAGAGAAAGAGAGGAGGGGGCGACTAGGGTTAGCAACAGCTTGGCCTGCTCAGCCCGTTCGCTACATTTTACACTAACCGCGCAGCTTTTCATAAAAACCCCCATTTATATAAAACCCACTGATTTATCCATCGCCTTGAGAATCATTTCCGTGTGACCCTCTAGGCCCAATTACAAGTCCGGTTAATAGCCCAATAAGCCCAATAACTCCTTACTGGCTTAATTAATCAATTAATAACTCTTTATTAATTAATCAATCGAATTGATGTCGCACATCGAATTCGACCGAGCCTCCGATCACGTTGGGTGCCAAGCAACACCGCGTGAACCCGGAAAGTATCGGGGTTAAGTAATCCACTGTTGGAACCTTTTCGCCGACAGTTACTGCGTGGATATATTTCTTCATTCGTACAATGCTCTCGAGTCAACTCAGTGATGGACATAGGTGTCCTCTAAGCCAATCATAAGGCACCTATTTCAATCTGGTTTACTAATAAACGACATTAAATTCATTATGTAGATTGTCATATTTATAATTGCGTATAATGAAGTCCATGAATATGTGCAATAGTCATCAGATTATGATGAGATCATAATAATGAGACTAATGACTTATAAACACTTATTCTTAATTGTTCCTAGTCGTAGGATGTTTGAGAGGGACATCAAACATCCACTAAGACTAGTACAGGTTATTCTAGCACATATGATGAGGGTGATTGATCTCGTTAGCTACTCGTGTGGAGATACAATGGTAAACCTATAGGTGCTCATTGGGGAATGAGTTCACTGAACTGATCTGACATGAATCGTCGAATGGTAATTTACCTAACTGTCAATCGGCTTGATTCATCATCACAGTGGCATGGTTGATCCTTGGACTTGAGACACCAAAGACACCTTGTCAGTAGACTTCTGGACTTTGACCTTGACCTACGAATCCCTATCCACGAGATCTGTAATAGTTAAGGATCGGGTCCAGTGGAAGACCTTCGAAGGTGATTGTGTGTTCAATAAAGGATTGTTCTCTCTCAGGTAACTGGAAAGAGAATTCTCTAGAATAGATCCGCAGGAGTCTCTGGCCAGAGCAGAAACAATATCAGAAAAGTGGTTTTCGGATATTGTACAATGGAGTCTGATTCAAGTGAGTTGACCATCCAAGGTTTGATAGTTGACCATACCCAAGGTTAACTCAAGAGCATTGTGCGAATGAAAGATTATAGCCACGCGGTAACTGTGGAGAGACAGGTTCCATGAGTGGGTTGCTGAACCCCATTACCTTCCGGGATCAAGCGGTGTTGCTTGGCACCCAACTTGATCAGAAGTCCGACCGAATTTACATGCGATGTTAATTCGGCTGAGTAATTAGTTAATATCTAGATATTAATTAATTACAATAAGTCAATAACTAGTGATACAGACGAGGGAGCGAGGACGAACCACCGCGGAGGATCGCGTGGATACCGCTAGAGGCCGGATGCTTGTGCGGCTCGCGGCATCTCCTCGATGGAACCGAGACGGAAGCGGATTCGAATCCGCACACGGTAATCAGATTACAACCCGGTTTTCGGTTTTAGTTTTTCGTTCCAAATCGGATCAGCGGGCATCGTGCGGGATTATTTTGTTTATCATTTCCGCTGCGTTCTTCGCGTCTCGCCCGGATCCCAACAGTGGTATTAGAGCCAAGTTCCGCTCTGATCCGCTCCGGAACGATAAAATTAATGTTCTAAAATTATTTCCATGCTCAGATTATGTTTCTGTCATAGAAATTACTTATGGGATGAGTACACAATAATCGGATTATTTTTCTGCGGAGAAAATCAATTTTTTGAGGGTTTCATCGCGTTCTTCATGGAGATGAAGAACCAATTTTGTGGGCTTCAAAAAGGGATTAATGGTGGTTGGACCATCTCTATACGTTTGCTGGTATGACCAGCTACCCCTCACCATCCCCAGAAAATTTCTATGGCGGCTGGTGGAGCTTTTCTTCCCATATTTTTCAAGAGTTGGAAAAGATTGAGGAAAAGCCTTAGTTATAAAATCTGCACAAATCTCTATCTTTGGGAGTTCACCGACGACGAAGGAGTCACCGGCCGGCCATCACCGGCGATGGAAATGAAAGGGGTAACTCCCCTCAGCAACTTCGGGCCACCATCGCTGCTGGCGGCGGTGGCGGCGCCGCCCAAAACTGGCTGCAAAAGAGGGCAAAAACCCTAAGAAATGGGTCGGTCGAGCAACAGGATATGGGCCTAGACCGGTCGGGAGCCGGCCCGGTCGGCCCAAGCGCCCGACCTAGCTGAGCCAGGTCGTGCTTGGGTCCGGCCCTTGGCCAGGTTCCTGAGCCCGAGCCAAGCGCCCCTGGCCCGAGCCAGGACAAGCCAGGTGCAACCCTGGCTACACCAGCTCGAGCCAATTGGGCCCATTAAGCCCTAATTAGGCCCATTAAGCCTATTTTAGCCCTATTAACCCCAAAAACCCCTTATTTAAATTAAAAACCCCACCCTGTTTAACTTGAAATTGAAATTAATAATGTTTAAAATTGTTTTAAACATTAAATTAATTATTTTGAGTTAAAAGAGGATTATAATTAAGATATGATCTTAATTGTAACGACCCGCCACCCTATAATCGGGGATCCGATTACTAAATGGGTACCGAATCATTAATTTGGGACCAAACCAGGATCTAGTAAGTCTGGGAAATAAATAATAAACTAAGCTAAACATTCACATCGCATTGAATTGAAATGAAAGTGCAGGAAATTAAAATTATTACAATGCGACTCGATTACAGCAAATAATTACATACTCCAGCTGAAATGAAATAATTAAACATACAGGCTAGAAATAAATAACAACTACATCGGGGCATACCCCGGAACAACTGCCGAAGACGCACAACACACGGCCGCACACGCCGCTCTAAGTCTGCTGGGAGTCCTCACCTGAAAACCGCAGGGGTGAGTCTCAAGAACAAGACTCAGTAGGGATCCTTCGATCCCCACTGCCCACGCACACACCCACAAGTGTAAAGTACAGCTAACGGTGAAGTAACAAGTGTAGTGGCAGGTACAATTCCTAATTCTCTACGTGAGAATACATGTAATCGCAGTTATAATGATCATGCACATTCTAAACCAGCCGTTAGAAAATGTACAACCGTCATCTCGGTAGAATTCGCCGACCGTGCAAACAACGGTGGGGAAAACCTCGACCCGCTAAGACCAAGGAGTAGCCCCTCGGATAGCACGCTCGCTACTCCGGCCCAACTGGCTCAGGTGACTACCCCTTCCCCCAGCATGAGTGACTCTCCGAATGTACCACTCCGACACCGGTACTAGCTGACCCCGGGGTTCACCAGGTGACCCTCTCTCACTAGGCGTCACCCCGCCCACGCCTCCACCGGCGCTGTGCTCACGCCCCCACCAGCACAGGGTGATAAAGTGCTACAATGTCACTCCAGGTCCACAGTAACTGAAAACCCAACACAGTGCGATCCGGTCACGTGAAAAGCCCGCGATCGCATAACACACATAGAACCATCCGATCATGAGGAATCCATCTCTATCGGGTGCACTAAAACATGTGCTAACCATCTATCTAGCAGTATGAACACGTTTTACTGGCATGCATTAGTGAGATTCTGTCTTGAATCGCGTCGACCAAGGTCGACGCCATTCAAGCTCCAAGTACAGGTTTATATAAATCAGTCTTCAGATTCTGGCCTTAAAAGGCGTCGACACCAGTAGTCGCCTTTTAAAAGGCGTCGACATCCCCAGACGCCATTCAACACGAAAATCCGGGAATTCCAAGAGTTTTATTCAGGGGATTTCTGTGGTTAAAACGCGTCATGGACGCCTGACGCCATTCAAAAATGCGTCGTTTACCCATGACGCCATTTAGCCACAGAATCCCCGACCTGGCAGTCTGCCCGTCAGTCGATTCCTGTCTAAAAGGCGTCGTGATGGCCCAACGCCCTTCAAAAAGGCATCGCCCATGCACGACGTCTTTCAGCCCCAGGAACCAGGAACGCCCTAAACCCGAGGGCTCCCTTTCCAACCCCAAATAACCCCAAAAATCATTTAAACTGGAGGGGAAACGAAGAGCAAGACAATTCATAGGCAAACATCCCCATAGAGAACCTAAACATGCTCATTCTAACCCCCAAAACCGAAGATCTACCACATGCTTATCGAGGAAAACATGATTTAAACACAACGCTACGGGGGACGTCACCCTACCGGACACTCGAACTCCTCCAAGCTTCACGCCGTTCACCCTTCTCGCCCCACGGCGCCGCCGGTACCGCCGTGGTCGTCCTTGCTCCACCGTGACGTCGGCCGCCGTCCGGAGAGTAGAACGCCGCAGTGGAAGTGGAGGTGGTAGTGGTATGAGTTAGGTAGAGGATGGAGTGGAGGGAGAGGCGAAATAGTGGGAGGAAAAGAGGGAGGAGGAGGTGGTCGCCGCCGGTCGCCGGAGGAGGAGGAGAGAAGGAGAGTAGGAGAAAATGAGGGAAAGAAGGAGGGCTCACGGGGTTAACCAGAAACTGGCTAAAACGCGTCGACATCCACGGACGCCAATCAGGTGATGTGACGGTCGCTCTGACAAGATTCTGAAACGCGTCGTCCTACACAGACGCCATTCAGACAACTTGTCAGGGCCGTACTCTGACACACCCAGAGTCGCAGTCTGAAAGGCGTTGTCCTTCGCAGACGCCGTTCAGACAACCTGACAGGGCCGTACCCACGCGGCCCAAGGCCAACCCCCGCGGCACCCACGTGGCAGCACCTGAAATGCGTCTGCCAAGGTGGACGCCGTTTAAAACGCGTCGCCAACTCCTGACGCGATTCAACTAAGAACTTCCCCCCCCCACAAGGGTTAGAACAACAGGATCTGACCCGAAAACCGGATCCGAAAGTCTCGATCCTTACATTCTCCCCCCCTTAAAGAAATTTCGTCTTCGAAATTGACTGCTAGAATTCAACAAGGTCAAAACAAGGATACAAGTTTGCAATAAAACTCACGAGAAGAGGTAAGGGAACTGCTCCCGCATCTCGTCCTCTCGCTCCCAGGTTGCCTCACCTCCGGAGCGGTACTGCCAAATCACTTTGATCAGCGGTACAACCTTGTTCTGCAAGACCTGCTCTCTGCGATCCTCAATACGAACCGGGTACTCTGGAAATGACAGGTCCTCAGCGACCTCCAACTCTGAAAAGTCCAACACATGGGACGGATCCTGAACATACTTCCTCAACAAGGACACATGGAATACATCGTGCACTCCTGCCAGATTGGGCGGCAAGGCCAACTGATACGCGGTTTCCCCGATTCGAGCAAGAATGGGAAAAGGTCCAATATAACGCGGAGTCAGCTTGCCTCGCTTCCCGAATCTCATCACACCCTTGGAGGGTGAGACTCGGAGAAACACGTGGTCCCCAACCTCAAACTCAAGTGGTCTCCGTCGGATGTCGGCATAACTCTTATGTCTACTCTGAGCTGCGGTCAACCTCTGCTGAACTGTCCTGGCGACCTCAGCACACTGCTGTACCAACTCAGGTCCTGCAATCTGCCTCTCACCGATCTCAGACCAACACACCGGTGATCGACACGGCCGCCCATACAAAGCTTCATAAGGCGCCATGCCGATGCTAGAATGGTAGCTGTTGTTGTAGGCAAATTCCACAGTGGACAAATGTTGTTCCCACGAACCTCCCAAGTCTAGGCAACACGCCCTGAGCATATCCTCCAAGGTCTGAATAGTTCTCTCCGACTGCCCGTCAGTCTCGGGATGATAGGCCGAGCTGAAAGCCAACTGAGTCCCCAACGCCTGCTGAAAGCTCTTCCAGAATCTGGAAGTAAACCTCGGATCTCGATCCGATACAATGGACAAAGGGACCCCGTACAGAGAGACGATCTGGTCCACAAACAACTTAGCCAACTTGCCGACCGACCAGTCCTTCCTAATGGCTAGGAAGTGTGCCGACTTGGTCAGCCGATCAATGATGACCCAGATAGCGTCTCTTCTGCTAGGGGATGCGGGCAATCCCATCACAAAGTCCATCGTCACATGTTCCCATTTCCACTCAGGAATCGGCAAGGGTTGCAGCAACCCTCCAGGTCTCTGATGCTCGGCTTTAACCTGCTGACATGTCATACATCTAGCCACGTACTCAGCCACATCTCTCTTCATACCGGGCCACCAGAAGCGCCTCCTCAAACAGTGATACATCTTTGTTGTCCCGGGATGCACTGCATACCTCGATCGGTGCGCCTCATCAAGAACACATCTGCGCAGATCTTCCTCAGTAGGAACATAGAGTCTGCCTCTGAATCTGACGGTACCATCATCCCACAACTCAACCTCAGACCTCTGGAGAATCTGGGGTAACTCTGCATCTGCCCTCTGAGCCTCGATCACCGCATGGTACATAGCCGGTCTCACAGTCAAACTGACAAGTACTGCTCTATCTTCTTCACGTGGAACCCTAAAGGAGGATTCCACCACCTGCTCAAATAATTTCCACTCCCGAACCATAAGGTATGACATGACCGTCTTCCGACTCAAAGCGTCTGCTACCACATTCGCCTTGCCCGGATGATAGGAAAGGTCAAAGTCATAATCTTTAATAAACTCCATCCACCTTCGCTGCCTCAGGTTCAGGTCTCTCTGAGTGAACACATATTTCAGGCTCTTGTGATCTGTAAAAACCTGAAATTTCTCCCCATACAAGTAATGCCTCCAGATCTTCAGTGCAAACACCACAGCTGCAAGCTCCAAATCATGAGTAGGATAGTTTTCTTCATGCCTCTTCAGCTGCCGAGAAGCATAAGCAACTACCCTGCCATGCTGCATAAGGACTGCTCCCAATCCTCAACGGGACGCATCCGAGTAAACCACAAATCCACCTGACCCAGATGGAAGCACTAGCACTGGGGCTGACGTGAGACGAGTTTTTAGCTCAATAAAACTCTGCTCACAATCCTCAGTCCACACGAAACGAACTCCCTTTCAAGTCAGCCTCGACAAGGGGGCCGCTATCGAAGAAAATCCCTGAACAAACCGTCTGTAATATCCGGCAAGCCCCAGAAAGCTCCTGATCTCGGTCACTAAAGTCGGCCTGTTCCAGTCCATCACTGCCTCTATCTTCGCTGGGTCTACTGCGATACCTTCACCAGAAATAACGTGCCCAAGAAAGTGCACCTCGTTCAGCCAAAATTCACATTTGCTGAACTTGGCATAAAGTTGGTGCTCCCTCAGGACCTGCAACACTGCCCGAAGATGAGCAGCGTGCTCCTCCTCAGAAGAAGAATAGATCATAATGTCATCAACAAACACAACCACAAACTGGTCCAGGTAGGTCCTGAAGACTCGGTTCATCAGATCCATAAAAGCCGCCGGAGCATTGGTTAAGCCAAAGGGCATAACCAGAAACTCATAGTGCCCATACCGAGTCCTGAACGCCGTCTTACTAACATCCACATCTCTGATTCTCATTTGATAGTATCCAGATCTCAGATCGATCTTGGAAAACACCCTCACGGTCTGCAGCTGATCCATCAAGTCATCGATCCTAGGAAGCGGGTACTTATTCTTTATTGTCACCTGGTTTAGCTACCTATAATCGATGCACAATCTCAAAGAACCGTCCTTCTTCCTGACAAACAGAACTGGAGCACCCCATGGAGATGTACTGGGACGAATAAAACCCTTGTCCAGCAACTCCTGCAACTGCGCCTTCAACTCAGCGAGTTCGGCTGGCGCCATCCATACGGGGCCTTAGACAAGGGCGCCGTACCTGGTGCAAGCTCGATGGTGAACTCAACCTCACGCTGTGGAGGAAGGCCAGGCAGCTCCTCAGGAAATACATCGACGAACTCACACACAATAGGTACCTCCCCAGGGCTGAGACTATCCCGGACATCAGAGACAACAACAGAGGCAAGAAAAGCCTCACAGCCACCATCAAGTAACCTTCGTGCCTTAAAGGCAGAAATAAGAATACCTCGGGAAGTGAGCCTAATACCCTGGAAGAAGAAGGTCGGGATGTCCGGAATGGAGAATCGCACCCTCTTCCTGTGGCAGTCCACCTCTGCATAAAAGGCCTCCAACCAATCCATACCCAGGATGACATCAAAGTCTCGAATGGCAAGCACAACCAACTAGGCAGGGAGCACATGACCCTCAATGGTCAAGGGAACATTCCTCAGACAATTATAGGATATCATATAGTCTCCAGAAGGAACCTCCACCATCAAACAATCAGATAGCTCAACAACGGGCGCAGAAAGGATATCTAAGAACTGCTCAGAAATAAAAGAATGCGAAGCACCCGAATCAATCAATACATGTGCAGAGTTCCCAAGGATAGAAAGTGTACCTTCCACCAAGTTGGACGCGCGAGCCTCCCTCCTGGTGATAGCTAACACCCTCCCCTGGGTCCTCGGCTTCTTCTGCTCACCTGAGCCCTGACCCTGACCATACCCCTGCGGGCACTGCCTCGCCAAGTGACCCTACTGGCCGCAAGTAAAACATCTCCTGGGAAGAGTGGGACACTGAGTCCCGCCATGGGCACCACCACACTGCTGACAAACTGCCGGAAACCTCTGAGCTGGCTCCTGCTGTGCACTGGACACTGTCTGACTCTGCTGCCCCTGTCTGGGCTGGCTGCTGCCGCTGCTGCTGCCACCACCCCTGAAGAATCTCCTGAATCGGGAGCCGAGAGAAGACGATCCCGATCCGACTGAAGGAGCCGGTGCCGCTGCTTTACCCCTGCCCCGAGATGGCCCCTGGACAGTCTGCCCTCTCTCCCGGGCCGATTGGATCTGCTGAGCCTCTACAACTGCTGCACGCATAACTGCTGATGCCAAGTCTGTACAACAATGGGACGCCACGAAGTTCCTCAAACTGAGCCTAAGCCCATCCACAAACCTCTCCGCGCGACGTTCCTCGTCCTGAGATATGAAAGGCACGAACCGTCCCAGCGAAACAAACTTCGCCTCGTATTCAAGCACCGTCATACTCCCCTGCGTCAGATCCATAAACTCCCTCTCCTTGGCTCGCTGGACATGTCTAGGGAAATATTGTGCGTTGAACTCCTTGACAAAGGTCTCCCAAGATATTTCCCTAAGACTCCTGTCCCCATAAGACAAACTCTTCAGTGTGGTCCACCAGTCATAGGCGCTATCCTTCAGCATGAAGGTAGCCAGCGGGGTCCTCTCTACTGCCGCATAGTCCATGGTATCAAAAGTCTTCTCAATCTCTCTAAGCCAATGAATGGCCTCGTCAGGGTCGGGACGACCGGTGAAGTGAGGTGGTCTCAACTTCAAGAACCTCTCCAGTGTAGCTGTGGTCCCTCCCCGAGTACTAGAACCCTCGCTAGGATCTCGTGCCTGATATCTAGCCATGGTATCCAACATGGCTTCCATAAACTGCTCAACACTCGGCCTCCCTGCCTCGGACCCACTAGGGGCATCTCCCCTCTCTCGAATAACTGGCATCCTCTTTCTGGGAGCCATCTACTCGCCTACAATTACAAAATCAAAAAGTTCTAATTAGAATCCTAAAACCTATGCTACCGACGTGCCTGTACGGGATAATGTATTTATTTGCCGAATTTACAACATTTAACCTAGTTATTTATTTATTTGCCAGACCGTATGCTCTGATACCAACTGTAACGACCCGCCACCCTATAATCGGGGATCCGATTACTAAATGGGTACCGAATCATTAATTTGGGACCAAACCAGGATCTAGTAAGTCTGGGAAATAAATAATAAACTAAGCTAAACATTCACATCGCATTGAATTGAAATGAAAGTGCAGGAAATTAAAATTATTACAATGCGACTCGATTACAGCAAATAATTACATACTCCAGCTGAAAGGAAATAATTAAACATACAGGCCAGAAATAAATAACAACTACATCGGGGCATACCCCGGAACAACTGCCGAAGACGCACACCACACGGCCGCACACGCCGCTCTAAGTCTGCTGGGAGTCCTCTCCTGAAAACCGCAGGGGTGAGTCTCAAGAACAAGACTCAGTAGGGATCCTTCGATCCCCACTGCCCACGCACACACCCACAAGTGTAAAGTACAGCTAACGGTGAAGTAACAAGTGTAGTGGCAGGTACAATTCCTAATTCTCTACGTGAGAATACATGTAATCGCAGTTATAATGATCATACACATTCTAAACCAGCCGTTAGAAAATCTACAACCGTCATCTCGGTAGAATTCGCCGACCGTGCAAACAACGGTGGGGAAAACCTCGACCCGCTGAGACCAAGGAGTAGCCCCTCGGATAGCACGCTCGCTACTCCGGCCCAACTGGCTCAGGTGACTACCCCTTCCCCCAGCATGAGTGACTCTCCGAACGTACCACTCCGACACCGGTACTAGCTGACCCCGGGGTTCACCAGGTGACCCTCTCTCACTAGGCGTCACCCCGCCCACGCCCCCACCGGCGCTGTGCTCACGCCCCCACCAGCACAGGGTGATAAAGTGCTACAATGTCACTCCAGGTCCACAGTAACTGAAAATCCAACACAGTGCGATCCGGTCACGTGAAAAGCCCGCGATCGCATAACACACATAGAACCATCCGATCATGAGGAATCCATCTCTATCGGGTGCACTAAAACATGTGCTAACCATCTATCTAGCAGTATGAACACGTTTTACTGGCATGCATTAGTTAGATTATGTCTTGAATCGCGTCGACCAAGGTCGACGCCATTCAAGCTCCAAGTACAGGTTTATATAAATCAGTCTTCAGATTCTGGCCTTAAAAGGCGTCGACACCAGTAGTCGCCTTTTAAAAGGCGTCGACATCCCCAGACGCCATTCAACACGAAAATCCGGGAATTCCAAGAGTTTTATTCAGGGGATTTCTGTGGTTAAAACGCGTCATGGACGCCTGACGCCATTCAAAAATGCGTCGTTTACCCATGACGCCATTTAGCCACAGAATCCCCGACCTGGCAGTCTGCCCGTCAGTCGATTCCTGTCTAAAAGGCGTCGTGATGGCCCGACGCCCTTCAAAAAGGCGTCGCCCATGCACGACGTCTTTCAGCCCCAGGAACCAGGAACGCCCTAAACCCGAGGGCTCCCTTTCCAACCCCAAATAACCCCAAAAATCATTTAAACTGGAGGGGAAACGAAGAGCAAGACAATTCATAGGCAAACATCCCCATAGAGAACCTAAACATGCTCATTCTAACCCCCAAAACCGAAGATCTACCACATGCATATCGAGGAAAACATGATTTAAACACAACGCTACGGGGGACGTCACCCTACCGGACACTCGAACTCCTCCAAGCTTCACGTCGTTCACCCTTCTCGCCCCACGCCGCCGCCGGTACCGCCGTGGTCGTCCTTGCTCCACCGTGACGTCGGCCGCCGTCCGGAGAGTAGAACGCCGCAGTGGAAGTGGAGGTGGTAGTGGTATGAGTTAGGTAGAGGATGGAGTGGAGGGAGAGGCGAAATGGTTGGAGGAAAAGAGGGAGGAGGAGGTGGTCGCCGCCGGTCGCCGGAGGAGGAGGAGAGAAGGAGAGTAGGAGAAAATGAGGGAAAGAAGGAGGGCTCACGGGGTTAACCAGAAACTGGCTAAAACGCGTCGACATCCACGGACGCCAATCAGGTGATGTGACGGCCGCTCTGACAAGATTCTGAAACGCGTCGTCCTACACAGACGCCATTCAGACAACTTGTCAGGGCCGTACTCTGACACACCCAGAGTCACAGTCTGAAAGGCGTCGTCCTTCGCAAACGCCGTTCAGACGACCTGACAGGGCCGTACCCACGCGGCCCAAGGCCAACCCCCGCGTCACCCACGTGGCAGCACCTGAAATGCATCTGCCAAGGTGGACGCCGTTTAAAATGCGTCGCCAGGTCCTGACGCGATTCAACTAAGAACTTCCCCCCCCCACAAGGGTTAGAACAACAGGATCTGACCCGAAAATCGGATCCGAAAGTCTCGATCCTTACATTAATTATGGATTATTATTTTAATCAAATATTTTGTGGGGTTTATTAAGATATGATCTTAATAGTTAATTGTTTTTAACTAAATAAGATAGGATCTTAATTATTTTAATTAATTAATTAAATGAGTTATAATTAAGATATGATCTTAATTATAAATAACTTTTAATTAGTTGATTAAAGGGGTTTATATTTAAGATATGATCTTAAATATAATTAACAAATGTTGTTATTTATTTAAATGGGATCTTAATTAATTATTAACAATTGTTGTTATTAATAATTAGGATAATATTTTTAATCTTAATTAACAAGTGCTGTTAATTTATACTTAAGATTTGATCTTAAAATACATTAACAACAGTTGTTATTTAATTATTAAGTAGTGACTTGAACTATAATTATCAAATGTTGTTAATTAATCTTGGTCAAGTGATTAGATTGTTTTAATTTCTTAACAATTGTTGTTATGAAATTGAGTATTTGATTGAGGGACTTTTAATAAAAGGTGTTAAATGATTTATTAAACTCTTAATAATAGTTGTTAAAGAGTTAATTGTTTCTTGAGAATTAACCTTAATAAAAGTTATTGAGAGTTAATCAAAGCTTACTTAATAGTTATTAAGCTAATTAATATTCTCAAAGATCCCTTACTTAAAATTTGAAGATCTAATCTACTTAATAATATAATCTTTTAATAAATGTTATTAAAAGATTAATTAAGTCTAATTGTTAGACTATTTTAATTAGAAATGTTCTAATTAACTATTCTTAATAATTGTTATTGAGAAATATGATTTAATAAAATGGGTTTATTAACAAGGAGTTGTTAATGAATGATAATTAGAATTATAAATTCTTTTATAAGTGTTATTTAGGAATTTTTAATTCTATCTAAATGTTAGATTGTTTCGCATTAATAATTGTTATTAATGTGATTTAATATTAATCTAAGTGTTAAATTAATTAATTTAGAATTGTTCTAAATTTTGCATGGAATATTTTTAGAATTTTAATTTTAGCTTTGTGTGCACATGTTGATGTGTTTGATGCTTTAAATTAGATTTATTGCATGTTAGAAAATAAGATTTTCAAAAATTCAAATTATCGAATTTTGATTAGTACTCAGGTTATAAGAAAACCAAAATTATTATAATTTCAAAATTTTAGCTTTCATGTGATGTGCTTTATCATGTGTAGTTCGTTAAAATTTACAATGGTCATGGACATGCACTTAGTTAATTTCATATCATGTGATGGTGTGTAATTATGTGGATTGTCATGGAATGTGATGTACATTAATTAAGCGTTAATTAATGAGACTTGCGTGCTTCCCTCTCTTTCTCTTACAATTTATTTGTATTTGAAATTATTTCAAAAATAAATATTATTTGTATTTGATTGCGCCGACCGAGGAGAGGCGAGGATGATCCACAAATGCAACCAGGAAGGCGACAGGAGATGAGATCACCAGTGGCTATGTGTTTGCATGTTTAAATTATGTAAATGTTATATAGTTTTGGTGATTAATTGTTTGGCTCCAGTTAATCACCGTACTGTCCATGACCATATAATGAACATGTATGGATGATGCATGCTTTTAGTTTTTGATGATGAATCGATTGCTAATATCTAGGTATAGTTAAATATATTCAATATATTTATAAACTATCACTTAGGATGAGACCAACTAAATATAAACAAAATCTTCAACATAAAGTCTAAGCCGGAGCGCGAGTCATTGAGAATGTACTGCGTGGCTCTCCATCAATATAGTTCTTAGAACTTGATTTTGTGATGGCAGTTTCTATGTGTTTACCCGAGATCTGCCACCATCGGATGAAAGGACTATTAACTCTGGCATTATGATACCTTGAGATTGGAATAGAAGAACGGTGTAGCTATTCTCACGTTTACCTAGGAGCTGCATTCTTATTCTACTCTGTCACGAATTGATGGTAAAGCTTAGACCAAGTATAATGGTCTACTGTGTTTACCCGAGACCATTAAAGACCTGAGAGCCGAAATAAAATCAGATATTGCAAGGAGTTGTAATTACCATGAGATGGTTGCTCTAAGATATTGGTATGATACTATGTGTTTACCCGAGGTCATACTATGATTTTTGGAGATTCTGATCCTCACTCGGAGACCGTCGGAGTCTCCCGTTCCATATACCTGAAGGTTATACAGTCCATCGAAAAATAGTGGGAAATAATTCAAGATAAAACACCATAATTGAATTATAAGAACTATCTGCTTAAATCACGTTATTTCCTTCGATCACTAATATGTCGTCCATTCGAGATTTTAGCATATTGGATGCCAATACTTCTCATATTCAGACTGACTAGAAAACTCTGAAGAATGTCTTCAAGGTCAAGTGAAAGTCACTATCCTAATCAGATATCATGAATCCTCTTACTTGGATAGACTCATAGTATGCCTGTTTGAAAGGCAATGATTTTCATGAAATATCTTATTTAGATAGACCAAGATGAAGAGATATTTATGATGTACCTTTGAGAAAGACAAGTGGTAAGATTTTAAACGATCGAATCCACATCTGAAAGGGATAAAGGAAAGTCAGCTGAGATAGAGAAGTAGCAGTTCTCCCACTGCAACCAATATAAGGATACTGGTAAAGGCAAAACGAATATGAAACTTGAAAGAAGATTCATATATTCCTATTATCAAATTTTGCATGTCTATTGGAGAATTAGCGTATCCAATATGAGATATTGGAAATGATTCTCAGAACTGCGATAGTATGCAGACTTAGACATGTAAAAAGAAATCGAGAAAATACAAATGTTGGGTTAGACTCTGCAATTGTTCATGATATTCATAGGTTGATGTCTGACAGTAAATCTTTGTATATCTATAGGAGTCTAATATGAAACTGAATAATTGTTATTTAGTTGCATAAGATATCAAGAATTGTAAAAGTGAATAACGTTGACTGAGAAAGAACAATAGTTGTTCAAATCAGTCAATGCACTATACATTCTTGAAGTGACATTTCATGTGATGAATATTCACAAGTCTCCTATAGAAATGAACTATGTGAATCCTGATTATCTTTAGTATTGTACACAGGATTGTATAATAAGAAATCAATGATGCTGATACATATTGATGTAAACAATTCAAAGGCCAAAGATAATCACTCCTATTGACTTACCTTATAGTGTATCTTGGAATGATTCGACTGTATGTACTTACTAAAGTACAAGACGAATACATCTGAGAAATTAAGGTATAAGATCAATATGAAGTATTAGAATTTTTGATTTGATCAAAGAAATTAATACTTAAGAATATGATTCACATAAATTATTAAGAGGATAATTGTATCCTCGCTCGATTGATCCTCATTATGCATCATAGTAATATGATAGAATGAAAAATTGCACCTTATTAAGATATGGTGCAATATATATAATAACATTTGCCTAATTCTTATATCATTTTGAACATGAGTATGAACATTAGATGTCCATACTTTACTGATGGTTCCGAATAAATCAGTGTGTGTCCATATAATATATGGAAACCAAATAATTTATATGAGATGTGAATTATAAATAAACCTGATTTTAAAAGTCAGGTTTTACCGTGGTGTGAATTTGTAAATGTCTAAAGAGTTTGGAAATTACAATTATTGGCCAAGCGATAATGAAATAATTATTGTCCTGAAAACTGTCTATCACAAGTTAACATGAGATTATTAAATAATCTTTAATTATTTGGAACTACTCATAACACACATCAGAGAGCTTCATAGACTTTTGAGATTCTCTCAGTGACTAGAAGGATATGTTTGATATATCTGACTTAGCAAGATGAGAGGAGCTCAAAATAGATTATGATCTAAAATCTATGATAATGATGCTCTATGTAATTACAACTTTGAGATTGATAAGTTTATTAGAATTATACTTGTCAATACTGCCTATCATTATAATGAGATGATAACAGTTGGACATTAAAAGCATTCTCTCAATGTGATTGAGGTAAAGATGTATATGATACAACTTTAAAGCTTTTAGAATGTCTAGGAAGCAAGTTATGATTTCAAAATTATTTTGAATCAAACTAAAGCTTCCCAAAGTTGTAATAAGAAGTTTTGACTAAATGGTCAAATACTACATGATCATTAAGAATGATCACGGATTATGTGTGTGTTCAGAAAGGACAGTGGGAGTACGGTCACTTTAGTAATGCTTTGTGATAATAACATCAAAATTTTTGAGAATGACATCAGGATGTTACTATCAGCAAAAGTATTATTAACCATGCTTTCCTCCATAATAGGTTTAGTTATAATATCCCACGTATTAAAAATACGAATCTATTAAGATAAATCGGTGGGGATATTATATTGACTGTATGTCAAAACGTTTGGCATAAATTTCATAACAAGTCTCAATTGTTGAGATATGGAATTTATTCATTTAAAGAAAAGGTTCCTTAAAGGATATAAGAGTGAAATACATCATTAAGTACTTGAGAAGTGCTAAGGATGCATTCACCTATATGGAGAGGATGATTTGAAACTATGAGGACACACAGACTCAAAAGTCAAGTCAAATAATGGATTCAACCTTCTAGTAGAAAGGAATGGATTGGAATGGTTCTAATCCAGAACTCGATATTAAGGTGACGACATAAATAAGTGATACTGTTATTAGAATAGCATGGATGAAAAGGTTCATCCCTGAACTAGATGTAGTTCTAAAAGGTCTTTGATACTATCCTATCGTTGTAGGACAACAATGGGAGCGATCAATTGTGTGATCGAGCCATGGTCTCTTCAGAAGTTGCAGAACATTATGAGGTTCTTTCACAGGTTCAAAGACAAAAGATAAAGAGGAAATAACGTAATGGAAAATATTCTATCTATAGATAATTTAGCAGATCCCTGACCAAGTCTTAGTCACAAACTTTTTGTGAGTATCACCTAGATTTGATGGAGATTAAATGCGAAGGTGATTGGCTTGAGTCCAAGTGAGAGATTGATGGACATAGGTGTCCTCTAAGCCAATCATAAGGCACCTATTTCAATCTGGTTCACTAATAAATGACATTAAATTCATTATGTAGATTGACATATTTATAATTACGCATAATGAAGTCCTAGAATATGTGCAATAGGCATCAGATTATGATGAGATCATAATAATGAGACTAATGACTTATAAACACATATTCTTAATTGTTCCTAGTCGTAGGATGTTTGAGAAGGACATCAAACATCCGGTTAGACTAGTACAGGTTTTTCCAGCTCATATTGTGAGGGTGACTGATCTCGTTAGTTACTCGTGTGGAGACACAATGTTAAACCTGTAGGTGCTCATTGGAGAATGAGCTCACTGAACTGATCCGACATAAATCGCCGAATGGTAGTTTTCCTGACTGTCAATCGGTTTGATTCATCGTCACAGTGGCGTGGTTGATCCTTGGACTTGAGACACCAAAGACAACTTGTTGGTGGACTTCTGAACTTTGATCTTGACCTACGAATCCCTATCCACGGGATCTCTAATACTCAAGGATCGGGTCCAGCGGAAGACCTTCGATTAGTAGTTAATTAATAATTAGAGTTAATTAATAATTTAAGTGTTAAATTATTAATTAATTTTGTTGGATTAATCTAAGAGTTAGATTAGTCTTTAAATAGTCTAATTGTTAGATTATTAGTGGGGTTTAATCTAAGTGTTAGATTATTAGAATTGTTCTAATTTGTATAGAATAATATGAAATTATTAATTCGGAGTGTGTGCGCATGTGATGTGTGTTTATTGCTTTTAAATTTGATTTTCATTGCATGTTAAGATAATAAATGAGTTTTTCAAAATTCAAATGCCAATTTTGATTAGATCCCAGCTTTTTGAAAGCCAAAACTTATCTATTTTGAAAACTCATTTGTTTTAGCCATGTGATGCGTTGAATCATGTGTGGAATGTTTAAAACACACCGTGGTCTTGGATATGCACTTAATTTATTATTCATGTGATGAATGGATTGTGTGGATCGTGGATGTATGTTTGATTATTAATTGTTAATAAATAGAGGTCTGCGCACCTCTCTCTCTCTCATACTCCGATGTATTTCTACCTCCCTCTCTCTCTTGTACTCGTCATAAGGCTTTCTTCAATTTACTTATAAATTCTAGAATTTAAATGTAATATGATCGAGGCAACCGAGGATGGAGCGAGGACGATCCACAGCTGCAACTAGGAAGGCGAAAAGATGGAGATCTCTTGCCTATGTGATTGCAGGATATCTAATGTAAATGTTATGATTAGATTGTGTGTGCGTTTGACTGTTGGCTCCAGTCAAACCCACTGTGCTATCCATGACCACACTAATGACATGTATGAGATGCATTGTTTTCTTTTGATTATGAATCAAAGCAGGTTATAGTATTTAGTAAGTATATACGATATATTTATACTATCACCTAGGAGAGACCAAGATAAAAGTTATCTAAATACCCTCAGATAAACTCTAAGTCGTAACGCGAGTAGTTGAGAACTTACCGCGTGGTCCACTATCATTATAGTCATAGGATTTGAATCACTTTAGGCAGGTTTGTTGTGCTATCCACAAGGCCTGCTTAATTGGGAGGAGAAATTGTGGCTATGGCATTAGATGCCTATATGATCGGAGTAGAGGAACCATGTAGCTTTGTTGTGCTACCCACAAGGGCTGCATGCAAATCTATGCTCGTCGCGTAATGATGGTTAGCTTAGACCAGAATTAGTGGTTTGTTGTGCTATCCACAAGGCCATTAAATCTCTGGGGACCGAAGCTATGATCAGATATTGGAAGGAGTTGCAAGTCCCATGAGTTGGGTGCTCTCTGATTGTATTACAGTTTGTTATGCTATCCATAAGGCTGTAGTGCAAGTCATTGAGATTCTGATCCCCACTAGGAGACTGTCGGCGTCTCCCGTTCTGTATAATAGAGGGTTATACAGTCCGTCGAAAATTAGTGGGAGTTAAACTTGAACAAAAGACCATGTCTTGTTTTAAATTTTAATAATTAAACATCTGCTAAATAGATTTTACTTATCTTCTGTAGGTAATTATGTCGTCGAATAACCCACTCCGTGGCATACTTGATGCCCTTTTGACTTACCTAATATAGTCGGATTGGTTCAGAAACCTGAAGAATGTCTTCAGATCTGAACACATTAACTTTGTCCCTGGAGCTGATCCTCCTGCTGAATCGGCATTGGATGCCTCTGAAGCAGAGATGATAGCTAACGATATAAGATCGAAGGACAAAGGCAAAAGAGTAGTGAAGGGTGACTGCTTCTACTATAAGCAGTATGGTCACTGGAAGAGGAACTGCAAGGAGTTCCTTCATGATAAAGCTCATGGAAGAGTGAAGCTGTTTGAAGCTTCAGATATCTATATGATAGACATCAACTTATCAGTTAGAGATTCCACATCTTGGGTATTAGATACCGGATGTGCCTCTCATATATGTCATGATGTACAGATGCTGACAAGTAAGCGCAAGCTGAGACAAGATGAGGTGGAATTGAGGCTAGGAAACAGCGTAAAAGTTGCGGCGACTGCTGTTGGGACAACAAACCTCAAGCTTCCATCGGGAGACACCTTACTATTAGAGGATTGTTATTATGTTCCTAGCCTAATAAAGAACATCATATCAATATCTTGTTTGGACAAGATAGGATATAGGTTGACTATTGAGAATAGAAGTTGTTCGATTTATTATGGTAATAAATTAATAGCTTCGGCATATTTAGTCAACGGTCTATATCTCTTAGATGTTTCTTATTACAATCTTCAAATTGATAATGCTCTTAAGAAGAGCAAGAATTGTGTGAACCAAGCCTACATGTGGCATTGTAGACTTGGGCACATTGGCGAAAGCAGGTTGCAAAAATTGCACAAGTATGGTTATTTAACTGTATTCGATTATGAATCGTTTGCAACATGCGAATCTTACCTTATGGGAAAGATGGCAAAATCTCCATTTATTGGACATGGAGAATGTGCCAAGAACATTCTGGAACTAATACATTCGGATGTATGTGGTCCAATGTCCACCCAAGCCAAAGGTGGCTTTTCTTACTTCATCACGTTCACCGATGACTTCTCAAGATTCGGCTATGTGTACTTAATGAAGTACAAGTCGGAAGCATTTGAGAAGTTCAAGAATGAGGTAGAGAAGTAGTTAGGAAAGAGTATTAAAGCTCTTCAATCAGATCGAGGAGTAGAATACTTAAGTACTAACTTCACACAATTCTTAAAGGATAATGGTTTCCTTTCTCAGCTGACCCCTCCATATACACCACAGATGAATGGTGTATCAGAAAGGAGGAATCGCACCTTGTTGGATATGGTGCGATCCATGATGAGCTTTTCGGGATTACCAGTGTCCCTCTGGGGGTATGCTCTAGAGTCAACAGCATACCTACTGAACAGAGTACCCAGCAAGTCTTTGGCCTCTACTCCATATGAGATATGGAAAGGCAGGAAACCAGAATTTAAACATGTTAAAGTATGGGGTTGTCCTACTCATGTAAAGAGGCATGATCCAGACAAGCTGGAATCACGAACTGATAAATGCAGGTTTGTGGGATATCCAAAGGAAACCTTTGGATACTATTTTTACCATCCTGATGAACAAAAGGTGTTTGTCGCCAGGAAAGCTGTCTTCCTGGAAGAGGAATACCTTCTCCCGGTGGACAGTGGGAGTAAAATAGTACTGGAAGAGGTTTCAGATCCCCAAACAGCTACATTATCATCAGATGAGATATCAGTTCCTGAATCTGTTCAGGTATACACAGATGAGCCTCGCAGATCTGGTAGAGTACCTAGACTACCTGAACGATATGTGGGACATATTGCTGAAGGTAAGTCTAAGGTACAATATAATGAGGATGATGATCCTAAAACCTACCAGGAGGCCATAGAAGGCCCAGAAGCCGGGAAATGGCGAGAAGCCATGAACTTAGAAATCCAGTCCATGTACACCAACCAAGTTTGGAACTTGGAAGACTTGCCTGAGGTTATTGTACCCATCGGTTGCAAGTGGATCTTTAAGAGAAAGATCGGTGCTGATGGACGGATCGACACTTATAAGGCAAGGTTGGGGGCAAAGGGATATCGTCAAAAGCAAGGAATGGACTATGACGAGACTTTCTCACCAGTTGCCATGATAAAGTCGATCAGAGTTTTGCTCACCATTGCTGCACATTTTGATTATGAAATCTGGCAGATGGATGTGAAGACTGCCTTCTTCCTCAATGGTAACCTTGAGGAAGAGTTATATATGATACAACCAGAAGGTTTCACGTCCAAAGAATCTCCAGATAAAGTGTGCAAGCTTCAGAGGTCCATTTATAGACTGAAGCAAGCTTCCCGGAGCTGGAACATAAGATTTGACGAGGCTGTCAAGTCTTATGACTTCATTAAGAATGAAGATGAGCCTTGTGTGTACAGGAAGACTAGTGGGAGTGTAGTCACTTTTCTAGTTCTTTACGTAGATGATATACTACTCATTGGGAATGATGTAGCTATGATGTCATCAGTAAAGATCTGGCTGTCGAAAAACTTCTCCATGAAGGATTTGGGAGAAGCATCCTACGTATTGGGAATACGGATCTATAGAGATAGATCAAAGAGGATGCTTGGAATGACCCAATCCTTGTACATAGACACCATAGTCAAAAGGTTTGGCATGGAAAATTCCAAGAGAGGTCTCATACCGATGAGACATGGAATTAATCTCTCAAAGGAGCAGTCTCCTAAGACTCCTGATGAGAGGGCATTCACGGATAGAATACCCTATGCCTCTGCCAAAGGATCTATCATGTATGCCATGCTATGTACACGGCCTGATGTTGCATTTGCTCTAAGTGTTACGAGCAGATTTCAGGCTGATCCAGGCGAAGAGCACTGGAAGGCAGTGAAATGTATCCTTAAGTACTTGAGAAGGACTAAGGATATGTTTCTTGTCTATGGAGGAGGTGACCTGAAACTACGAGGCTTTACTGACTCGAGTTTCCAGTCAGATCCAGATGATAGCAAGTCAACATCTGGATTCGTGTTTACATTGAACAGAGGGGCAGTGTACTGGACGAGTTCCAAGCAAGTAACCACTGCAGATTCGACGACTGAAGCTGAGTACATCGCTGCAACTGAAGCCGCCAAGGAAGCAGTGTGGTTGAAGAAATTCATCACCGACGTCGGCGTAGTTCCCAGCATCTCTGAGCCTGTTCCACTGTTGTGCGACAACAATGGAGCAATTGCGCAAGTGAAAGAGCCGCGGTCTCATCAGAAATCGAAGCATATTCTGAGGCGCTTTCATCTTATCAGATAGATCATATCCCGAGGAGATGTAGTAGTGGAAAGAGTTCCATCAGTCGACAATATAGCAGATCCACTAACAAAGCCGTTGGCTCAAATTGTGTTTGAGCGTCACCTAGAGTCTATGGGCTTATTGTATAAAGGTTATTGGCTTTAGTCCAAGTGGGAGATTGTTAGTTTAGGTGGCCTACAAGCCAATCTGACTATGTAAATCTCATTCAACTTATTAATAAAATGGCATAATATTCATTATGTGTAAATCGCATTAATTCTTGTTTCATAATGAAGTCCGTGAATATGTGCTATAGTGATCAGATTATGATGAGATCATACTAATGAGACTGATCACTTAAACACACATATTCTTAATTGTTCCTAGTCGGAGGATATCCGAGAAGGACATCGGATATCCGATTAGACTAGTACAGATTACTCCTGCTCATATGATGAGGGTGACTGATCTCATAAGTCACTTGTGTGGAGACACTAAGGCGAATCTGTAGGTGCTCATTGGAGAATGAGTTCACTGAACTGATCCAACTGAATCGCTGGATGGTATTGTACCTCACTGTCAACCAGCTTGATTCTATTGTCGCAGTTGCGTGGATGGTCCTCGGACCTGAGACACCAAGGACACCTTGGCGGTGGACTTCTGTGCTTTGACCTTGGCTTACGAATCTCTAGCCACGGGATTCTAATACGCCAAGGGTTGGGTACAGCGGAATACCGTCGAAGGGAATTGTGTGTCAATAAGGAATCATTCGCTCTCGGTACTTAGAGAGAGAATGCTCTAGGAAGGATGCGCGAAAGTCCCTGGCCAGGGCGGACGATAATATTGGGAAAGGAGTTTTTCGATATTCATCAGCGGCATCCAATCTAAGTGAATCGACCGGTTAGGGTTTGACAGCTCTCCATACCCTGAGTTGACTCGAGAGCATTGTACGAATGAAGGATTATATCCACGCGATAACTGTCGGCGAAAAGGTTCTAAGAGTGGGTTACTTAACCCCAAATACCTTATGGGTTCACGCGGTATTGCTTGGCACCTAACGTGATCGGAGGCCTAGTCGAATTCGATGTGCGACATCAATTCGATTGATTAATTGATTAATAAAGGGTTATTAATTAATTAATAAAGCCAGTGAGGAGTCACTGGGCTTGTTGGGCCATTAACTGGACTGGTACTTGGGCCTAGAGGGTCACACGCAAATGATTCTCAAGGCGATGGATAAATAAGTGGGTTTTATACAAACCGGGGGTTTTTCTGAAAAACCGCGCGGTTAGTATAAAACATAGCGAACAGGCTTCGTAGGCTGCGAAGAACGAGGAACTTGAGGATATCCGTCGTGGGGAGGATCGCGTGGACTTCGCTAGAGGCCGGGCGCTTGCGCGGCTCGCGGTGTCGCACCGAGGGAACCGAATAGTTGCGGATTCGAATCCGCACATGGTGAGAACTTCGATAATCCGATTATCATATTTTTGATTTCGAAACGGAAACGGATCGCTGTAAATATTTTATTTTCCGCTGTGTGAGCGATCCGGAGAAACCGAGAAAACCCAACACTAACTCTCGATATGAATGACATGCATTCGAAATATAACATGCATATCTCAAAAAACCAGTCTACCACGGAGCCCACAACCAATGTCTCGGCAAAACATGCCAACCACACAAACGAAGGTGGGAAACACCGACCCGCTGAGACCAAGCAGTAACCCCTCGGATAGCATGCTAGCTACTCCGACCCAACAGGCTCTAGGTGGTTACTACTTCTCTCAGCACGAGTGACACTCCACAGGTACCACACCCACACCGGTACTAGCTAACCCCGGGGTCCACCAGGTGACCCTCTCTCACTAGGCGTCACCCCGCCACACCCACACCGGCGCTGTGCTCCACCCACACCAGCACAGGGTGAAAAAGCGCTACAACTGTCACTCTAGGTCCACAGTAGCTCAAAACACAGCACAATAAGAAGTCCACGGTCGCACGCAACACCACGTGTACGATCCGGTTACAAGGAATCCATCACCATCGAGTATAATTTAAAGAATGCGTTTAACCAACTAAACAACTGTCTAACAGTATAACATGTTTTAATGGCATGAATTGGTGCGATTCTGTCTTGTATCGCGTCGACCAAGGCTGACGCCATTCAAGTCTCCTAAACTGGTTCACCGAAACTCAGCCTTAGTCGCAGAACCTGGTGTAAAACGCGTCGCCACAGGTCGCCGCCTTTTAAAAAGGCGTCTCTGTCCCTGGACGCTTATCAGTCCGGGGACAGGGTATGTTATTGGGTTAAATCGCGTCGTGGGTGGGCGCCGCCTTTTCAAAGGCGTCGCTCAACCTCGACGCCATTCAACCCCGACAGACAGGTTCTCCCCTACGCTTCCCCCAATCCTCGAGGTGGGATTTCTCCCCCAAAACGCATGGAATTTGTCTCAAAACATAAAAGGGGAAGGAGGAGAACCTAACTACCCCTTAGAACACCCAATTTCTCATGCATGCACTTAGCATTTTCACCCCAAAAAGCACCCCGAAACATGCTTCAAACGCGAGGGAAAACCATAGTTTCGAATGAAAATACACTAGGAATCGTCACCCTACCGGTTACTTGAACTCCTCCAAGTCCCATGCCGTCCACCCGTCTCACTCCACGCCACCGCCGGTACCGCCGAGGTTGTCGTTACTCCACCGGGACGTCGGCCGCCGTCCGGAGAGAAAACGCCGCAGAGGAGGTGGTGGTGGTAGTGGTGGGAGCTAGGAGGTCAATGGAGTGGAGAGAGAGATGAAAAGGTGGGAGGAAAAGAGGGAGGGGAAGGAGGCGTCGCCAGAATCGCCGGAGGAAGGGAGGAGAGAGAGAGGGAAGGAAGAAATGATGTAACGACTCGCCACCCTATGATCGGAGACCCAATCACTAAATGGGTGTCGAATCATTATCCAACGGCCTCACACCCGGATCTTATACACACATCTGGAGGAGTAAGTGTTAAACAAGGTTAAATATAACATTCACACGGACTACAAGGAAGTACAGTGCGCAAGAAGTAAATTAATAATGTCCGTACACAGTCCAACAATAATTACATAGCTTAAGAAATTAAATAAGTACAGGTAGAAACAAAGTACAACAACATCGGGGCATACCCCTGAACTGAGATAGCTACTGGTCCGCACACCAAGGAGAACACCAGTCGCTGCCACGAGGTCCACACCTGAAACCGCAGGGAGTGAGCCACACCAGAATTGGGCTCAATAGGGATCATCCGATCCCCTGCCTCCCACTCACACACCCACAAGTGCAACAACAAAGATACAGGTGATTAAGGCAAGTAAAGCTGTAACACACTACTCCTAAATCTCGATATGAACCACATGCATTCGAAATGTAACATGCATATCTCTAGAATCATTCTATCAAGGAGCCTACAACTCGCGTTTCGGCAAAACACGCCAACCACGCCTCCGAAAGTGGGAAACACCAACCACACAACCAAAAGTGGGAAACACCGACCACACAATCGTAAGTGGGAAACACAGACTACACAACCAAAAGTGGGAAACGCCGACCCGTTGAGACCAAACAGTAACCCCTCGGATAGCACGCTGGCTACTCCGGCCCAACTGGCTCAGGTGGTTACTCCTTCCCCCAGCACGAGTGACACTCCAAAGGTACCACACCCACACCGGTACTAGCTAACCCCGGGGTTCACCAGGTGACCCTCTCTCACTAGGCGTCACCCCGCCCACGCCCCCACCGGCGCTGTGCTCTACCCATACCAGCACAGGGTGATAAAGCGCTACAACTGTCACTCTAGGTCCACAGTAACACAAAACCCGGCACAGTGCGCCCCGGTCACGTGAGAAGTCCGCGGTCGCACGACACACAACGCAGTGCTATCCGGTCAAGAAGAATCCATCATCATCGAATGTATTTAAAGCATGCATTTAACCAGCTATCTAACAGTGTAAACACATTTTAATGGCATGGATTAGTAAGATTCTGTCTTGAATCGCGTCGCCTAAGGCCGACGCTATTCAAGCATCCTAAACTGGTTCATGAAATCTCGGCCTCAGAATATGGCCTAAAAGGCGTCGCCACAGGTAGCCGCCTTTTAAAACGTGTCGCTATCCCTCGTTGCCTATTAGCGACCGAAAACAGGTACAGGCAACGGTTGATTCTCTTAAAACGCGTTGTCCTGGGAAGCCGCCTTTTAAAAGGCGTCGGTGTCCTCAGACGCCATTCACACCAGAGTCCGAAACTTGCAGAAACCTTAATCGGGGTGATTTCTGCCTAAATGGTGTCGTGCTGTCCGGTTGCCATTCTAAATGGCGTCGTCCAAGCACGACGTCATTTAGCGCCAGAAACCCCAAGCTGTCAGAACCTCACACAGGGCGATTTCTGTCTAAATGGCGTTGTGTTGTCCCGTCGCCATTCTAAATGGCGTCGTCCATGCATGATGTCATTTAGCGCCAGAAACCTGGTTCTGCAACTCTACCCGAGGGTCCCCCTTTTTCACCCCAAATGCTCCAAAACCACACGGAAACAGAAGAGGAAGAGGGGCAATCAAACTACCATGCGAAACTCATAAATCCACATTCATAACTACGGCCATATCACTAAGAAAAACCCTCTAAACATGCTCATTCTACCCCAAACACATCATGCTACACCATGGAAATCACGGGTAAGATAATCACAATCCATGCAAGGTTCGTCCCCCTACCGGTTACTTGAACTCCTCCTGGCTTCGTGCCGCCGAACCGCCGCACCGCAGACCGCCGCCGGTACCCCGGAGGACGTCGCCACTCCGCCGGGACGCCGGCCGCCGTCCGGAGAATGGAACGCCGCGAAGGAAGTGGTGGTGGTAGTGGTGAGAGGTAGAGAGGCGTTGGAGTGGTGGAAGAGGAAGAAGAGGAAGGAAAAGGGGAAGAGAGGGGTCGGAGGAGGCGGAGAGGGGGAGGAGAGAGAGTGAGAATAAGGGAAAAAAAGGGAGGCTCACAGGGTCAATCCGAAACAGGGTAAAACGCGTCGACCGAGACAGACGCCTATCAGATGACAGGACGGGCCGTACTGACAGAAGCTCTGAAACGCGTCGTCCACCACCGACGCCGTTCAGACGACAAGACTGGCACCGTACACTTACATCTCAGGGTTGCAGTCTGAATGGCGTCGTTCATCACAGACGCCTTTCAGACGACAAGATAGGGGCCGTACTCTCGCGGCCCGAAACCCGCCCACGTGGCCCCCACGTGGCACAACAACTACAAACCTAAATGGCATCCACCTAGCAAGACGCAGTTCGAAAGGCGTCGTGCAGTGTAGACGTCAATCAGAAGAAATTCTCAAGACCCCTCAGGGTCCAAACCAGGGGATCCGGCCTGAAACCGACCCGAAAACTGAACCCGAAACCTCAGTCCTTACAAATGAGGGAAAGGAAGGAGGGCTCGCGGGGTTAACCAGAAAGTCTAAAACGCGTCGAGCTATACGGACGCCTATCAGTTGACATGACGGGCCGTACTGATAGAACTCTGAAACGGGTCGTCTACCCACGACGCCGTTCAGACGACAAGATAGGCACCGTACACTGACAACCCAGGGTCGCAGTGTGAATGGCGTTGTCAATCGCGGACGCCGTTCAGACGACATGACAGGGCCGTACTCTCGCGGCCCAAAGTCCGCCCACGTGGCACCCACGTGGCATAATCTAAAACGCGTCTTCACTGCTGGACGTCGTTTAAACTGCGTCGAGCAAGCTCGACGCGAAACTGAACAGAGTCTCAGCCCCATCAGGGCCTGAACTACAGGGTCCGACCCTAAAAAACCGGATCCAAAAACCTCAGTCCTTACAGTTACTGTGTGGATATAATCCTTCATTCGTACAATGCTCTCCAGTCAACTCAGGGTATGGCGTGCTGTCAAACCCTAATCGGTCGACTCATTTGGATTGGATGCCGCTGATGAATATCGCAAAGCTCCTTTCCCGATATTATCGTCCGCCCTGGCCAGGGACCTTCGCGCATCCTTCCTAGAGCATTCTTTCTCATCGTACCGAGAGTGAATGATTCCTTATTGACACTTAATTCCCTTCGACGGCATTCCGCTGTACTTGATCCTTGGCTGTTTAGAATCCCGTGGTTAGAGATTCATAAACCAAGGTCAAAGCACAGAAGTCTACCGACAAGGTGTCCTTGGTGTATCAGGTCCGAGGACCATCTACGCAACTGCGATAATAGAGTCAAACTGGTTGACAGTAAGGTACAGTACCATCCAGCAGTTCAGTCGGATCAGTTCAGTGAACTCATTCTTCAATGCGCACCTACAAATTCGCCTTAGTGTCTCCATACAAGTGACTATGAGATCAGTCACCCTCATTGTTGGGTTCTAGGGTTTCTCCGGATCTCCCACGCAGAGGAAAATAAAATAAAAACGGAGATCTGTTCTCGTTTTGAAAATCAGAAAAAAAAACAGATTATCGGATAATCAGTTATCACCGTGTGCGGAATTGAATCCACAACCGTTCGGTTCCGTTGGTGCGACACCGCAAGCCGCGCAAGCGCCCGACTGATGGATATAGGTGTCCTCTAAGCCAATCATAAGGCACCTATTTCAATCTGGTTCACTAATAAATGGCATTAAATTCATTATGTAGATTGGCATATTTATAATTGCGCATAATGAAGTCCATGAATATGTGCAATAGTCATCAGATTATGATGAGATCATAATAATGAGATTGATGACTTATAAACACATATTCTCAATTGTTCCTAGTCGTAGGATGTTTGAGAAGGACATCAAACATCCGGTTAGACTAGTACAGGTTATGTAAGGACTGAGGTTTCGGGTTCAGTATTCGGGTCGGGTTCGGGCCGGATCCCCTGGTTTGGACCCTGAGGAGGGTCTTGAGATTTCTGACTGAATGGCGTCAGCACTGCTCGACGCCTTTCAAAAGGCGTCAGGGTGTGTAGACGCCATTTAGGTCTGCTGGTTGTTGCGCCACGTGGGCGGGTTTCGGGCCGCGAGAGTACGGCCCCGGTCACATCGTCTGAACGGCGTCCAGGTTGGCCGACGCGATTCAGACTGTGACCTCTGAGATGTCTGGGTGCGGCGCTAGAGCATTGTCAGTACGGCCTGTCCTGTCGTCTGAACGGCGTCCACGGTGGGCGACGCGTTTCAGACCGCTGTCAGTACGGTCGTCCTGTCAGACTGATAGGCGTCTGCCTCGATCGACGCGTTTTAGCGGGATTCAGGTTGACTCCGCGAACCTCCCCTTCCTTCCCTCATTCTCGCCTTCACTCTCTCTCTCTTCGCCCCCTCCGACTCTCTTCTTCCCATTCCCTTCCTCTTCTTCCTCTTCCAATCACTCCATAGCCTCCCTACCTCTCACCTCTACCTCCACCACCTCCTTCGCGGCGTTCCCTTCTCCGGACGGCGGTCGACGTCCCGGCGGAGTGGCGGCGTCCTCGAGGGTACCGGCGGCGGTCTACGGTGCGGCGTACCGGCGGCGAGGAGCTTGGAGGAGTTCAAGAACCAGTAGGGGGACGAACCTTGCATGTGTTGCTCGTGTGTTCCTTGGCGTGACATGATGTGTTTGGGCTAGATTGAGCATGTTTAAGGGGTTTTCTTGTGGGAATGGCTGTGCTTGTGATCGTGGTTTCGTAGTATGCCTGTGATAGATGAATGCTTCTTCCTCCCCTTCTTGTTTTGGGGCTTTTCGGGGTGTTTGGGGTTAAAGGAGAAACCCTCGGGTTGAACCAGGAAACCTGGTTTCTGGCGCTAAACGGCGTCGTGCCTGGTAGACGCCTTTCAGAAGGGCGTCAGGACAGTACGACGCCTTTTAGGGCAGAAACCTCCCTGTTCGAGGTTTCGCGAAATAGGGGTTCTGGTGCTAAATGACGTCATGGATGGACGACGCCTTTCAGAAGGGCGTTGGGCCATCATGACGCCATTTAGACAGGAAATCACCCCGAGTGAGGGTCTGTAAATCTGGAATTTCAGTGTGAATGGCGTCTGTGGACCTGGACGCGTTTTAGATAGGCGACTCCCTATGACGACGCGTTTCAGGGAATATTCTGACTGTTAAATGAACCTGCCTGAGGGACTTGAATGGCGTCGACCTCGGTCGACGCGATTCAAGACAGAAATGTGTGAATCCTGGTTTTATCATGTGTTTCACTATGGGACGATTTCTAATGCATGCTTTACGTTGTACACTGAGACTGAGGACTCCTGTGTGAATGGAATCATGTTGTGTGTGTGTGTGCTTATGCGAGTATGGAATCGGAATAACTATGGTTTACGTCTGTCACCATGGGCCAATGGGGGTGAGCCATGGTGTCTGTGAGGCATTGTGCCGTACCGGTGGAGGAGGGGTACATGTTGTGTTTTACCTTTGGCTGAGGGAAGCAGGATCGCCTTGAGCCCGACGGGCCGGAGTAGCCGGTGTGCTATCCGAGGGGTCGCTGTTTGTGCTCAGCGGGTCGGGGTTTTCCTTGTTTGTCGTGGCAGCTTCCGGCGCGTTTCTTACTGTGGAGCTGGTTGTGGTACTGTTGGAGTTGGCTTACCCTTTAGCCACTGGGCCTGATGTGACCTTTCATCAAGGTTACGAGTGGTACCCTTAGCCCTTTGGCCTGACGCAGCCCGGGAGATTTGGGTTTGTGGGTAGTTCCTGTAGCTTCGTCTTGACGGGGGTTCGCCGGTCCCCAGGGCCCTCCTGAAGCGCTGAGGCCTAGCGTGGAGGCAATCCGGACGGTAGGACAGTAGTCTAGACTACTTGTGTGCACATGTAGCTGGCAGTGGCGGTACACTAGTTCCAGCTAGTCCTAGTTTGACTCACTGCCTCACCCTACAGTGCCCCGGAACACTGTAGGGGTGGACAGGCGTGAGCTGTGGTGGTAGTGTTGGGAGGCGACGTTTGACTTCGGTCGACAGTGTGGTTCAGTCGCTTCGTGGACTTTGGCTGTGAGTCGTGACTCTGTGTTGGGTTCTTCGGGTTGCTAGAATGGTTCTTGCTACACTGCTTATCGTACGTTTCATATCAGCGTTGGGTGCTATGTTTACTGCTTTACTTAAATTGCCATATATTCCTGTTGTTACACTTGTGGGTGTGTGAGTGGGAGACAGGGGATCGGATGATCCCTACTGAGCCCATTTCTGGTGTGGCTCACTCCCTGCGGTTTCAGGTGTGGACCTCGAGGCGAGCGGAAGCGTGGTGTCTTCTTGGTGTGCGGACCAGCAGCTGTCTTAGTTCCGGGGTATGCCCCGATCTTATTGTACTTCCTTCTGCCTGTACTTATTTAATTGTTGGACATGTAATTATTGTTGGACTGTATACGGACATTGTTATTTTCCTTCCTGCGCACTTGCTTATCTTTGTAGTCCGTGAGATTGTTATATTTAGCCTTGTTTAGCACTTACTCCTCCAGATGTGTTGTGTGAGATCCGGGTGTGAACCTGCAGTTAATGGGCCGACATCCATTTAGTGACCGTGTCTCCGGTCATAGGATGGCGGGTCGTTACAGGTTATTCCAGCTCATATGATGAGGGTGACTGATCTCGTTAGTTACTAGTGTGGAGACACAATGGTAAACCTGTAGGTGCTCATTGGAGAATGAGTTCGCTGAACTGATCCGACATGAATCGCCGAATGGTAATTTACCTGACTGTCAATCGGCTTGATTCATCGTCACAGTGGCGTGGTTGATCATTGGACTTGAGACACCAAAGACACCTTGTCGGTGGACTTCTGGACTTTGACCTTGACCTATGAATCCCTATCCACGGGATCTCTAATAGTCAAGGATCCGGTCCTGCGGAAGACCTTCGAAGGTGATTGTGTGTTCAATAAAGGATCGTTCGCTCTCAGGTAACTGGAAAGAGAATGCTCTAGAGTAGATCCATAGGAGTCTCTTGCCAAAGCAGAAACAATATCAGAAAAGTGGTTTTCAGATATTGTAAAGCGGAGTTTGATTCAACTAGATTTGACAGTTGACCATACCCTAGGTTAACTCGAGAGCATTGTGCGAACGAAGGATTATAGCCACGTGGTAACTGTGGATGGATAGGTTCCATGAGCGGGTTGCTGAACCCCATTACCTTCCGGGATCATGCGGTGTTGCTTGGCACCCAACTTGATCAGAAGTCCGATTGAATTTACATGCGACGATAATTCGGTTGAGTAATTAGTTAATATCTAGATATTAATTAATTACAATAAGTCAATAACTAGTTATTGGACTTAACGGGCTAAAAATCGGACTGGTAAATGGGCCTAGAGGGTCACACGCAATAAGATTCTCAGTCGGTGGTACATAAGTGGGATTTATATTAACTCGGGGACTTTTGTGAAAAGTCGCGCCGACTTAATATATATACATGATGTTGAGAAACCCTGGGCCAAGCTCCAGGATTTCCCTTGTTGGCCGTCATCCCTCCCTTTCTCTCTCCTCCTCTAGGCGTCCCGTTCGAGGCGCCAGAACAGTTCCCGTCTCCGCCGCGTGTGATTCCCAAAAGTCGGGAATTCCTGTCGGCGGGATTTCCGCAATCGTTGCGACGACGGATCTTCAGCGAGCGAGCTGAAACGGACGAGGGATCGAGGATGAACCACCGCGGAGGATCGCGTGGATACCGCTGGAGGCCGGACGCTTGTGCGGCTCGTGGCATCACCTCGACGGAACCGAGACGGAAGCGGATTCGAATCCGCGTACGGTAATCAGATTCCAACCCGATTTTTTGGTTTGCGTTTTTCGTTCCGAATAGGATCAGCGGGCATCGGGCGGGTTTAATTTTTTTTCTTCGTTTTCGCTGCGTTCTTCGCGTCCCGCCCGGATCCCAACACCGGCCTCTAGCGAAGTCCACGCGATCCTCCTCGCGATGGATATCCTCATGTTCCTCGTTCTTCGCAGCCCACCAAACCTCCACCGGTCGCCGCAACGCACGGACGATTTCCTGTTGAACGGGATTCGGAGAAGCGGCGGAGCTGATCCAGATCTGTCTGGGACGCTAGAGAGAGAGAGAAACAGAGGAGGGGCAGCTAGGGTTAGCAGCATCTTGGCCTGCTCAGCCCGTTCGCTATGTTTTATACTGATCGCGCGATTTTTCATAAAAACCCCCAGTTTGTATAAAACCCACTTATTTATCCATCGCCTTGAGAATCATTTGCGTGTGACCCTCTAGGCCTAATTACCAGTCCAGTTAATGGCCCAACAAACCCAGTGACTCCTCACCGGCTTTATTAATCATATAATAACCCTTTATTAATTAATTAATCAATCGAATTGATATCGCACATCGAATTCGACCGGGCCTCCGATCACGTTGGGTGCCAAGCAACACTGCGTGAACCCGGAAGGTATCGGGGTTAAGTAACCCACTCTTGGAACCTTTCCGCCGACAGTTACCATGTGGATATAATCCTTCATTCGTACAATGCTCTCGAGTCAACTCAGGGTATGACGTGCTGTCAAACCCTAATCGGTCGACTCACTTGGATTGGATGTCGCTGATAAATATCAGAAAACTCCATTCCCGATATAATCGTCCGCCCTGGCCAGGGACTTCCGCGCATCCTTCCTAGAACATTCTCTCTCTTAAGTACCGAGAGCGAATGATTCCATATGATACACAATTCCCTTTGTCGGTATTCCGTTGTACCCAATCCTTGACGTTTCAGAATCCCATGGCTAGAAATTCGTAAACCAAGGTCAAAGCACAGAAGTCCATCGACAAGGTGTCCTTGGTGTCTCAGGTCCGAGGACCATCTACACAACTGTGACAATAAAATCAAGCGGGTTGACAGTGAGGTATAATACCATCCAGCGATTCAGTCGGATCAGTTCAGTGAACTCATTCTCCAATGAGCACCTACAGATTTTGCTTAGTATCTCCACACAAGTGACTTATGAGATCAGTCACCCTGTCGTGATTAGGTGACTAGGAACAGCGATGCCTTTTAAAAGATGACTACCTTCCACAACGCGTTTTAGTCTATCTTCTGAGGCCAGTTTTCGCATGAACCAGTCTAGGGGTCTTGAATAACATCGGCTATAGGTGACGCAATTCAAGACAAGAACCTCATTAAATGCATGCTTGAAATCGTACATCGAGGCCGAGGATTTATGTATAATCAGAATCACATTGTGTGTACATGTGGTTATGCGATTGTGGTTTGTGTTTGACACCTTCTGTCGGTGTGGGAGGGACGCGGTGTCTATGTGGCATTGTTGCCGTACCAGTGTGGAAGGGGTACATGTTAGTGTTTCACTTATGGCTGGGGGAAATAGAACCATCTTGAGCCGGTTAGGCCAAAGTAGCCAGCGCGCTATCCGAGGGGTTGCTGTTTGGTCCAAGCGGGTTGGTATTTTCCTAGTCTGTCGTGGTAGTTTCCAGCGTGTTTCTTACTGTGGAGCAGAGTGTGGTGCTGCTGGAGTTTACCCTTTCACCATTGGGCCTGATATAACCTGAGATATCGAGGTTACAAGTGGTACCCTTTGCCCTTTGGCCTGATGTGACCCAGGAGGTTAGGGTTACATGTAGTCCCTATAGCTTCGGCTTGAAGGCGTTTCGTCGGTCCCCAGGGCCCTCGTGAAGCACCTAGGCCTGGCGTTAAAGGAAGTCCGATCGATAGGACAGTGTTCTAGGTTGCTTGTGTGCACACGTAACTAGGCGGTGGTGGTTCACTAGTCCTAGTTAGTCCTAGTTTGACTCACTGCCTTACGCTACGGTGCCCGGAACATCGTAGGGGTGGACAGGCGTGGGTGTTGGTGGTGTTGTGAGGCGCCGTTTGTACGCAGTCGACAGTTAGCCGGATCTTTGATTACGAATTGTGGTGTTGAGTTGGGTTACTTGAATTGCTTCGAACTGTGACTGTTGCACTACGGATGCATATGTCTCATATCGGAAATTAGGAACTGTGTTTATTGCTTTAATTAAATTGCCTTCATTTTCGTATTACTGCACTTGTGTGTGTGTGTATGTGGGGGAGGCGGGGATCGGATGATCCCTACTAAGCCCAATTCTGGTGTCGCTCACTTCCTGCGGTTTCAGGTGTGGACTGCTTGGCGAGTGACGGCGTGTGGTGTTCTCCTTGGTGTGCGGACCAGCAGCTATCTCAGTTTCGGGGTATGCCCCGATGTTGTTGTACTTTGCTTCTGCCTGTACATATTTAATTCTTTGGACTATGTAATTATTGTTGGACTGTATACGGACATTATTAATTTAATTCCTACGCACTTGTACTTTCTTTGAAGTCCGTGAGATTGTTATATTTAGCCTTGTTTAACGCTTACTTCTCCAGACGTGTCGTATGAGATCCGGGTGTGAACCCGTAGATAATGATCCGATACCCATTTAGTAATCGGGTTTCCGATTATAGGGTGGCGGGTCGTTACACATGAAACTTCTATTAATTTTTCTAGCCAGTCTGAAAATTTATAAGACTTGTATGATTTCTTAATAAATTTTATCAAAGTCTTGTTAGTTGCCTCTGCTTGGCCATTGCCTTGCGGATAGTAAGGAGATGAATAATGCAATGCAATTTTATACCTGTTGTAGAGGTCCTTCAACTCTTGTGATATGAGCTAAGGTCCATTGTCAGTGACAATAGTGCCTGGAATTTCGAATCTGGTGATGATGTTCCTTATGATAAACTTGCAGACCGTTGATGCTTTGATCTCCGTGTATACTTCGGCTTTTGCCCACTTGGTGAAGTATTCTGTTGCCGTGAGAATGAAGCATTTTTACTTGATAGCGGAATTAGGATTGCTTAGGGGGCCGATGATGTCGAATGCCCACATGGAGAATGGCCATGGGGATGAAACATGATGGAGTGAAAATGCAAGGTAATGGATCTTATCATCATGAAGCTGACACTTAACACACCTACGGACATATCCTACACAATATTCTTCCATGGTTGGCCAATAATATCCTTGTCTAAGGATTTTCTTTGATAGCATTTGTCCGTTAACATGACCACCACAAACTCCAGCATGAGTTCCTTCTATGATCTTCCAAAGCACATCTTCATCCAGACATCTTAAGAGAACACCATTGAATCTACGTTTTTATAGAGTTCCCCCAACCAGGGTGTATCTCTGAGCAACTCTCCTGATAGCCCTTTTTTCCTCAGTAGTGGCTTCTTCAGGACATGATTGATCTTCACAGTACTTGGCAATCTCATAATACCATGGTTTATCCTTATCTTCCATTTCTTCTTACCAATCTAGCAACATAATTTCTCTCTTTTCTACAATATCCCCATCTCTAACCTTCTTCAGCAGTTTCTCCTTAACCTTAAGGAAGGAAGGGTCTTTCACAGCAGGAGAAAGACGTCGGTGAACAATGATCGTCTCAGATTGCCTACTGATCGGGAAATTTAGAGAAGATGCGAGAGAAGCTAAAGCGTCAGCTAGAATGTTCTGATTTCGAGGAACATGGACAAAGATCAATTTGGTGAAAAGCTTGGCATAAGCTGAAGTGAGTTCCTGATAGGACTTAAGCTTAGGGTCAAGGGTGTGATACTTAGTAAGCACTTAGCGAAGAATTAGCTGACTATCACCTACAATCCTCAGTTTGATGGCACCATAGAGATTAGCGGCCTCGAGGCCAGCAAGGAAAGCCTCATATTCAGCTATGTTGTTGGTGACATAGAAATCAAGCTGGAAGGCTTGGGGAATGGTGACATGTTTAGGTGATAGAAGAACAATGCCGATACCCTTACCATGAGAGTTTAGAGCTCCGTCAAAATGAAGAGTGCACATATCATCATTGGTTCTGTCTATGGACATTAATTACTCATCTGGAAACTCCGATCGAACTGGATCAAATCGGAGAAGAGGGTGATGAGCAAGATGTTCTGCTATGGTATAGCCTTTAATTGCTTTCTGCTGAATGTAGGTGACATCAAATTGGGATAGTAAGCTCTGCCAATGCGCTAACCTATCAGTGAGGACGGATTTCTCAAAAAGAAACTTAATGGGATTCATCCTAGCGATGAGATGAACTTCATGGGCCAGAAAATAGTGGTTCAGTTTCTAAACTACCCATACCAATGCAGCACATGTTTTTTCCATTACCGTATATCTTTGTTTAGCGGGGTTGAGAAGTTTAGAATGATGGTAGGCTGCCCTCTCTTTTCCTTCTTCACCTTCTTGTGCTAAGAGCTGCCCACCGCATCATCCAGGACAGAAATATATAGAATCAAAGGTTTGTCCGGAGATGGTGGTCTTAAGACAGGAGGACTTGCCAAATAATCCGTTTGTCTGTTAAATGCCTCCTGACACTTATCGTCCCAATCAAATTTGACTCCCGACTTAGTAAGCTCGTAGAACGGCTTAAACCTTTGTGAGTGCTGGGAGACAAAGCGGCGAATAAACTGCAACCTCCCGATCAATCCTCTTAATTCTTTCAAGTTATTGGGAGGTGGCATCTCTTTGATAACCTTTGCCTTGTTGGGATCGATCTCAATACCCCGTTTACTTAAAATAAATCCCAATAATTTTCCTGATGATACCCCAAATACACACTTTTTGGGATTCATCTTCAACTGATATTCTCTTGACCTTTCCAAAACCTTTGCCAGAATTCTTACATGCTTAGCTTTAGTCTTGGATTTTACCAGCAGATCATCCACGTACACTTCTAAGTCAATGTGCATCATGTCATGGAATATTGCCATCATGGCTCTCTGATAAGTGGCTCCAGCATTTTTCAATCCAAATGGCATAACGACATAGCAATAAGTTCACAAAGGTGTGGTGAATGATGTTTTCTCTTGATCCTCTTCTGCCAACTTAATTTGATTATACCCTGAGAACCCATCCATAAATGACAATGTTTCATAACCAGCTGTGTTGTCAATGAGTACATCTATGTGAGGCAGTGGAAAGTCATCTTTTGGACATGTCCGGTTCAAATCTCGGAAGTCAATATAGATTCTGACCTTCCCATCCTTTTTCATAATCGGGACTATATTGGCCACCTATTGCGGATAGAGGACAACTCTAATGAATTTGGCTTTATGCAGCTTATTGACCTCTTCTTTCATTTTCAAAGCCATCTGGGAGTGGAATCACCTTAACTTTTGTTTAACCGGACTAACTCCATCTTTCAATGTCAATCGATGCTCTACTAAGGAAGAATATAATCCTAGCATATCTTCATAACTCCAGGTGAAAGTGTCATTCTAATCCTTGAGAACTTAGACCACTGCCTCTTCATTTACTTCAGACAGGTTTTTACTGATGATGACAACCTTAGGTTCACCTTCAGTCCCTAGATTAATCTCTTTGGTGGGCTCCAGAGAAGATCAGTGGTAAATCCGGTTTCATAAGGGTCATCCGGCTCCCCTTCATCAGTTTCTTCAGTCAGCAAAATCCTTTTATCAAAAATGGCCCCGGACCTTTCAATTAATTCATCTATCAGTGGCTGCCACTTTTCTGATGGATTTGAGAATAGCATGTTCAGTGCAATATATAAGTCCCATGTATCAAACCAGCAGTACCACTCACATTCTGGATCTTGAGTCTTCCTCCTTTTCATCAGCCGCAGAGCCTCCAAGGACTGGTATGTCAACAGTTGTGAACAATGTCTAGCCAGATCCATCCCATATATATCATGCAGGTCAAAATAGGAGGTAATCAATATTGTATTGTCATGGTCATGTTGAATCACGGGCTCTTTGACAAAATGAGTGGACAAGGTCCAGGTCAGGAGATCCCGATTTCCTTTGCAAGGGGTAACCATTGTCTTCCATATCTTCTGACCATCTTCACCTTCTTGTTGTTCAACAATATTATGCCTCACTTTCTCCGGCCTATAGCCTAGGCCGCTGCCAAATATCCTTCTTTCATCTGTCACTGGTTTAGTTCTTCCTTGCAACCGGGTGCCCAGACCCTTTCCAGGTTGATATCCCACCCTCAACATGATGTTCCAGCCTGGGGTACTCATGGACTTCCCCCGCTTTATGGCATCGATTAGGTAAGACATAAGCATGGTATGCTTCAAGGAGTCTACCGAGGGGAGGTAGGTTTGGCATAAAGAGATGACTGGCCTTTGAACGGTCAGAAGGACCGGATTTGGACTTATATTCAACGAGTGGGTTGCAGCAAGGATAGGCATACTAGTGACTTTGATGATACGTCCTTTGTAAGGGAACTTGAGGCATTAGTGGTTCGTTGATGGAATCGCCTCAAGTGATTTGATGTAAGGACGACTGAGTATGCCTTTCAGTAAAGGGTCAATCTCGAGAATATGAAATTCGACCTCAACATGGCAAGCAGGGCCTAACTCTACCTTCAAATAGACCATGCCCAGAGGGGAACGGGTAGAGTTATCATAGGCTATGACAGAAATGGGAGAAGGCAACCATTTTTCTTTCGGGATTTCGCAGAGCTCCAAGGTTCTTGGTGGTAACACGTTGATAGATGCCCCGGTATCTACTAGACACGCATCCACAACTTTCTACATATGTTGACAGTCATGCTTAACGCCATGCTCCTTGCTGCCAACAGTGCCAGTTCAGAAGTATGGAAGGATATAGAGGGTTGATCCCCTGAGGAACCAACAATGCAGTGATCTTTTCTACTGGCACATCTTCACTGACCATTACCCTTTGTAGATACTCCATCAGATGGATCTTGTATCTTTTGATCAGCTCTAGTATAGAAATACGTGCCGATGTTCTATCCAGTTGTTTCAATAAATCATAATGAGTACCAGGTGTACTTTATTCATTCTGGACCTCTTCTATCGGCTGTGATGGGCCATATCGCACCGTAGACTGAGGGAACACCTTGTTGAATATTCGGCCGCTTCAGAGTGCATGTTCTTTAATAGTGGAATGTCCAGGGATTATCTTGAGCACTGCCATGTTGAGGAATGGTCTGGAGGGTGTAATGGTTTGGTATGCAGGTGTTGGTCGGTTATTTGATGGAGGTAAGGGAACTTGGATGAGCGGTTTGGAGGGTTGTAGGTGTGGATAAATGGGTGATGGTGGTGGATTGTTTAATGGAGGGACTGTGCGGATGAGCGGTTTAGAGGGTTGTATGGTACCGGGGTGAGTGGTTGTTGTAGGTGATGTAGGGAATGGTATGCGGAGTAGTGGTTTAGATGGCCTGAGGGGTGTATAGTCGGTTTGCGGAAGGTTGTTTGGTGAAGATATGTTCGCGGAGGGTGTAATGGGTTTAATAGTGATAGGTTATGGTTTGGGTATGCGGAGGATGCGGCGAGGCAGTTGCTCAGCAGTGCTTGATACATGACTTGTTGAATAGATAGAGGAAGAATCCTCTACCTTCTGTTGTTGCCCTCTACTAGCCTCAGACTGGTTACTAGTCAAGATGGGGGCAATCTGGTTTTGATGTTCCGGCAGCAGGTTCTGCACTATGCCCATATTCTATGGTGTTGCCTGTTGTACTGGTGCTCTCCGGATTGGCTATTGCTGTTGCGGTGGTTGTTGTTGCTGCTATGGTCTTCTCGCCTTCAAGGCGGCTATGTACTTCTTCATATCCTCCCAATCAATCCCTCCCTGATCATTAAGATCATAAATGTAATCCTAAAAGTGAAAACAAGCATCTACTGTGTGTCCCAGTTGACGATGGAACACACAATAATGGGACATGTCAACATTTGGTGGCCAGACGGCCCTTTCCTTCGGTAGCACTAAGGCGTTGGCTACCATAAGGGCATTGAATATATCTGAGAGGGATTCTGGTAATTGGGGGTATGCCGACCATCTGGGGCAAGGAGGTTTCCTCTGTTGTGTATAGTCATTAGGAGGAGGAACCTGAGTGTAATTCGGCTGCTGACGAGGTGGATTATACACTTGTTGCGGGAGGTGCTGTGGTGCTGATTAAAGCTGTTGAGCAGGAGGCCTGTAACCCTATTAGTTTTGAGGCCTCGGTGACTGATATTGTTGCTAATTCCTCATAAACTAGGACTAATTATTGTCCATTGTACTGACCTATTCATGAGACAGTGTGCCCTCAGTAGTTGGACTCATAGAAGAAGAGTTGGGAATAACAAACTTCCGAGGTGGAGGTCTATTGGGTCGATGAGGATCAAAAACACTAGAAAAAGTGGAGTCTTTGAACGCATTCTGAGCATAACGTGCTCTTTCATACAGATCGGCCATGGTGGTTAAATTATTCAATGTCAGTACCAACTTGTACTAGGGGTGGCATTGGCAACCAACATCTTTATCAATTCTTGTTCGGACAAGTGATCTCTTATATTTTCAGCCATCCCTCGCCACCTATCGGCGAACACTATGAATTCCTCATCGGGCTTCATCTTCTCATTGAATAAGTCAGTAATGGATAAGATAGGTACCACCCTGTCTTTGTATCTTTGTAGGAACCTTTTTGACACCATTCAAAATTCTCTACCTTACTCGAGTCCAAAGAGAATAACCACTCCAAGGCTGATCCCTCAAATGATCTTCTAAAAAGGAAGGCCAATGCTTTCTTATCGTGTTGCCAAAACAATGATTCATACAGGAATTCTTTGATGTGAAGGAAAGGATTGCCTGCACCGTTGTACTTCTTGTAGACTGGCATTTCAGAAGGCAAGAGATGGAATACTGGCAAATCAGGGACAGAGAATTCAGGAGCGGTCTTGTTGTCCATATTCTTCTCAAGATCTTGAACCTCTCATCCATTTAGGAAATCTTATTAAGTAGGAGCTGAGTGGTAAAATCTACTGGTGGAGGTGGTGGTTGTTGAAAATACTACCTCCACGAGTAAGCAAGGATGCGAGGACAGTAAGGTTGTGAACTAGCGGCATTTCCGCCGTGCCCGAAGGCATTCTGATAAATCGGGGTTCGCCGCCAGACAAGATGCTGTGAACCAGATTGTTGAGGGCCTGTGTGCTGAGAAGTGGAGATATGAAGGCCTCCCATGGCCTAAGTAGGAGCTTGATAAGCAGAAGGGTGAACCGAAAGACTTGGCTCAGAAGGATGCAGGAGAGTCTTCCCTTTTAGAATGGATTGGATGGCGTCAAATTGACGAGGATCCACATGATTAGACAGAGTTCCCATGAGGGTAGCGTGGTCAAAAGGATGATTGGTGGAAGGCCCAGCTTGGTCTTGGGCTCTTTCGAAGGTGGGATTGGAGATGACATGGACACAAGATTGATCGCCCAAATCCGGATGGTATTGATCATAGATTGAGTTATCCTGAAACTGAGGGGCATGAGCATCTCCCTCATATATGGTTTGGAATTGGTCAGGATAACCAGAGATATAGGCGTCTCTTTCATCTTCAGAATAAGATGTATCATGAACTTGAGGAGCATGAGCATCTCCCTCGTACTCGACTAGATCTTCTTGTTCAAAGGCAACCATGCCGATGGTTCTTCCTGAACGTAGCATCATTGTATTGAGATGATAATTATTTCAATCAAGTTGGCACAACTTAACAATCAAGTAGATGCTTATGCCGTTTTGAGAGTTGCTTGTTGGTTAATTGGATTTTTAAACTCAGGTTCTCTCAGTGGGTAGGATCCTAATTTCGATTCGGTTTTCGCCGTTATGCTCTATGGCTTCATTCACAATGGTATGAATAACTACTCGGGACTTCAAATGGTACAACCGGCCTGATGAACAAGGAGGAATTCTTTGCTTTTGGGGACTTACAGAGGTCTTAACACCAACCACTCTAGTCGGACCGAGGGACTATCCCAGTCAGAGAGAGGTGAGGATGCTAAGAAAGGTGTTCCTAAAGAAGGGGGTAAGCCTCGGTGCAAATGACTTATGGCCTGGATGGCCTTTAATGCAATAGAGTATGAATATATCAATGAAAATAGCCACCAATCCAAGGTCTGTTGATTGAAAGTTAGACTGCTTGAATCACGTCGTTCTGTGTCGACGTTTTTCAACACACTAACTCTCCACTAACAAAGCCTCGGGCAAAGAGAGCAAGTAGGGTATGGGGGTTGAAAGGCGTCGGCCACGGACGACGTGCTTGAAAAAGGCGTCGCTCTATGTCGACACTATTGAACCTCGAAAATCAGTAAATCATCAACTCAACAGGGGCATTCCCCTCTCCAATCAACAGGATGAATAAAAGATCAACTCTTCATGCGATAACAGTTTAGACATATAGACTAATCATGCAAGATCATGGATATCAATTTGAACAAAACACACTTTCCAATATCACTTCTCAAGGCAAACAAAGGAGGACAAAATTTTGCCACAAGGGGTGTGAACGAGGTGCACGTGGGGATAAATTTCAAATAACCAACTAGCAAACCATCAAACGTGCCCGAGGGACACAAACGGTGCACTGAGAGTGCCCAGTGCGAATAACAAGAGTAAAAAAAAATAAACGGCAAGACAAGTCCCACCGTGATGGCCAAAAAACTGTAGTGCTCAAAAAGAGTGTGTGTTCATCATGCTATCATATGTTTACTATGATTAATAATATGAAAGAAATCGTGATCGCCAGAAACTAAGGGCTTCAATGAGAAAGTGATTGCTTACTAACCTTGCAAATCGGGAGAGTGTGGGGTTCTTTTGTTCCTCTCTTTCGGCCGGCCAAAAGAAAAGAGCCTTCTATTCTTTTACACTTGTTCTTTGGGGTGTTTCTCCTTCAGTCCAAACGTCAAGCTTTGAAGCTTTATCCTTCGAATCCTCCTTCCAAATCTTCTTCACACCTTGCAAGAAAGATTGAAAACAAAGAAAATCAAATATATTAGAACTAAAGAGGGGTAGTATCTGATAAGATGATATTTTGATCATTTAAGGATAGTCACACTCATCATCCTCGTATTTTTATCTGAAAAATACCATGAAATGATAGATAATTTTGTACCAATTCCAAGGTACCGATTACGTCAAATTCCGACTTAAAAACATCATCATTTCATGTGAATCAAAGAGTATTATAGTGCATTTGCGGTTTTTCAGCAAAAGTGGGATATTAAATAAATTCATAAATGTGATATTCAGGATAAATGCCTAACTAACATTTATTTTTATGATAATAGGACATAAAGGCAAGGTGGCGCAATGGTTAAAGCCTTGGAGACTTGTGGGGAGGCCAGGAGTTCGAATCTTAGCATAAATATGTGTTATTTTTGATAAAATGAGATAAAACAGGGGCAAAGAAGACACAAGAATACAAGGGTTGCCCTAATTCTAACCCTAAGAGAGGCCAGCCGCCATCCCTTCCCTCCTTTCTTTATTTTTAAAATTCTCTTTCCCCCTTTAAAGGGAGCTCCCTCTCACGCATGGAAGGGTTCTCTCTTACTCTTGTTTTGTTTTTCGTTTTTTAAAAAGCCCCAACTCCTTATTCTTCTCACCTGCTCTCTTTTCCTGAGGCAGAACCTCTCTCCCTGCTTTTCTTTTTCTCCCTCTCCCTCTCTCAGCCGCAGACCCCCTCTCTCTCCTTGTTTTTCTTTCTCTCTCACCTTTTCTTTTTCCTGTTTTGTCTTCTTCTCCTTCGTCCTTTCTTCCTCCCTCCTTTTTCCTCTCTTTGTCTCGCTTCACGCTCTCTTCTCTCTCTGCTAGTGTTGCCGCCCCGTCAGCACACCGCGGGCCCGCCGCCTACCACAAGCCACATGGCAGCGTACCGCGTATTCCAACCTTCCACCGCCGCACGACAAGCCACGCGGCAAAGCCACGTTGTTCGCTGGAGGACGCATCGTCGCCCGTGCCCGGCCACGCAGCGCGCCTCAACCACACGGCAGCCGGCCCGTGTTCGCGCTGCCGGGCTTCGTCGCCCGTACCGCGCATGAAGCGCTTGAAAGTGCCACATGCCGTCCCTCCGCTGCTTCCCGCTCAGCGTTGTCGCCTCATCCGCCGCACCGTACGCAGCCTCGCCCAACGCACTCGCCTGAGCCCGTCTGCCACCGCTGGGGTCTACGGCACATTGCACCGCACCCACCTGCTGCTTCTCCAGCGTGCACAAATGCCGGCGCATGATGCCCCTTTGCTGTCAACCTAAGGTGCCTTTTCCTAACGCCTTATTAGCTAAGCCCAATGCCAGGAAGAAACTGGCCCAGAATGAGGAATTGTTGGACTTATTCAAACAAGTTCAGATTAATATTCCACTCCTCGATGCCATCAAGCATGTGCCAGCTTATGCTATGTTCCTCAAGGAATTATGTACTCCACGAAGAGAATCTAGAATGGCATCCAAAAAGGTTTGGCTTTCAGAAGATGTTAGTGCAATTGTGATGAATCATTTACCCAAGAAGTTAAAGGATCCTGGAGCACCTTTAATCTCATGTGACTTAGCTGGAGTTACATTTGATAGAGCTTTATTAGACCTAGGTGCCAGCGTGAACCTCTTGCCAACAACCATTTATGAGAAATTTGATGTTAGAGAATTAAAGCCTACATCTATCATCTTGCAGTTGGCTAATAGGTATGTGAAGACTTTACGGGGATTAATTGAGGATGTTATCGTAAAAGTCCATGATTGTTATTTTCCCGTGGATTTTCTTATTCTTGATATGGCATCACCTGAAGAACTCATTCACACCCCAATCATCCTAAGACGTCCATTTTTAGCCACTGCCAAAGCTAATATAAATTGTGAAACCGGCATAATAGACATATCCTTTGGGGGTCAAAAAGTCAAGATTAATGTCTTCAAAGCATCCCAATATCCGGATCATGAAGAAAAATGCCATACTATCGATATCTTGGATAATTTGGTTGAGGAAAATGTGATGTTCACGCATAACCTTTTAGAGGAAGCCAACGCTTTAAAAGATTCTCCTGGCCCATTAACATTTTGGCCCAAGGTTGAACCTATACCAGCCTTGCAATCTGAGCCCGCTTCGCCATCCTTAGAGGACCCTCCTGAGCTTGAACTCAAGCCATTACCTGAGTCTCTCAAGCATATCTTCTTGGGCTCGGACCAAACTCTCCCGGTCATCATTGCGGCAAATCTCACATCACCGCAGGAGGCCCAATTAACTGAGGTCCTCAAAGACCACAAGGGTGCCATTGGATGGTCGGTGGCCGATTCAAAGGGAATCATCCCGTCCATTTGCATGCATCACATCTATATGGAAGAGAATTCTAAGCCCAGTCGGGAGATGCAAGGGCGGCTTAACCCAAACATGAAAGAGGTGGTTAAGAAAGAGGTTGTGAAATGGCTGGATGCGGGTATCATTTACCCCATATTGGATAGCAAATGGGTCAGCCCAACCCAAGTGGTACCAAAGAAATCCGGATTGACGGTTATCAAGAATGATCAGGGGGAGGAGGTACCTACTAGGCCCACCACAGGATGGAGAGTGTGCATTGATTACTGAAAGCTGAATCTCATGACTAAGAAGGATCACTTTTCACTCCCGTTTATGGATCAGATTCAGGAAAAGTTATCAGGCTAGAAGTACTTTTGCTTCTTAGATGGGTAGTCGGGGTACAATCAAGTGGCTATTTACCCGGAAGATGAAGAAAATACCATCTTTACGTGCCCTTATGGCACGTTTGCTTTCAGGAGAATGCCATTTAGATTATGCAACGCACCAGTCACATTTCAACGATGCATGATGGCTATATTCTCTGATATGGTGGGAGAGTTCTTCGAAGTTTTCATGGATGATTTTTTGATTTTCGGGAATTATTTTGAAAATTGCCTGGAAAATCTTAAATAGGTGCTAGCAAGATGCATAGAAACCAACTTAATTCTTAGTTAGGAGAAGAGCCACTTCATGGTTTGAGAGGGTATTGTTTTAGGCCACATTATATCTGAGAGGGGGATAGAAGTAGATAAAGCTAAGATTGATCTTATATCTAATCTTCCTCCACCCACCTCAGTCAGACAAATCCGTTCATTTCTTGGCCATGCCGGTTTCTATCGCCTGTTTATCCAAAATTTCTCTCAAATTGCCCGGCCTCTAACTCTTCTCCTAGCTAAGGATGTCCCTTTCCAACTGGATGAATCTTGCATCAAGGCATTTAATTCTCTTAAGGAATATTTGACCAAAGCTCCGATTCTTCAATCTCCTAATTAGTCTTTGTCCTTTGAAATCATGTGTGATGCCTCTGACTATGCTATCGGTTCAGTATTAGGATAAAGAATCAACAAGTGTCCCGTGGTGATCTATTATACAAGTCGCACCCTTGCAGATGCTCAAATGAATTATACCACCATAGAAAAAGAATTATTGGTTGCAATTTTTGCCTTAGAGAAATTCAGATCTTATTTTTTAAGGGCAAAAGTCATAATATATTCTGATCACTCAGCTCTAAAATATCTTTTGACCAAGAAGAACGCTAAGCCCAGACTTATTAGATGGATCTTACTCCTTCAAGAGTTTAATTTTGAAATTCGAGATAAAAAGGGCTCTGAGAATGTGGTAGCTGAACACCTATCCCGAATTCTGATTTCTAAAAGTGAACCAATGACTGATTCATTCCCTGATGAGCATTTATTGGCCATTTCTCACACCGTTGCACCTTGGTTTGCTCATATTGTCAACTACAAGGTGGCCAATCAACTTTCGGTAGGATGGACCAAAAGTGAAAAGGACCGATTTTTCTCTCAAGAGAAGTATTACTTCTGGGAAGATCCTGACCTTTTTAAATTATGTCCCGATCAAATCATCCGACGATGTGTCCCGGAGGAAGAACAATAAAGTGTATTGAATTTTCGCCACAATCTTTCTTGTGGGGGCCACTTCTCGGGGAAGAAAACTGCAACGAAGGTCCTGCACAGTGGTTTTTACTGGCCAACACTCTTTAAAGATGCCCATGAATTCAACAGAACTTATCTCCGATGCCAAGCTGTAGGAAATATGACAAAAAGGGATATGATGCCACTTAACCCAATCTTGGTGGTTGAAATTTTTAATGTTTGGGGGATAGACTTCATGGGACCTTTTCCACCTTCTTTTGGACATTCATATATCTTGGTAGCGGTGGATTATGTCTCTAAGTGGATTGAAGCAGTAGCCACCCGAACCAATGATCATAAAGTGATCATTAAATTCGTCCAGAAAAACATCTTTCCTTGGTTCGGGTGGTCCAAAGCAATCATAAGTGATGGGGGCACACATTTTATGAATTCCCAATTTCGATCTCTACTTAAGAAATATGGGATTAATCACAAATTGGCTACCCCGTAGCATCCCCAAACTAGTGGCCAAATGGAGGTTTCCAATAAGGAAATAAAAAACATCTTACAAAAGTCTGTTAGGCCCGATAGGAAGGATTGGTCTGAAAGATTGGATGATACTTTATGGGCCTATCGGACCGCTTATAAAACTCATGTTGGCATGTCACCTTATCGCCTGGTTTTTGGAAAAGTGTGCCACCTTCCGGTGGAATTGGAACATAGGGCATATTGGGCTATTAAACAAGTGAATCTGGATCTAGCTCAAGCGGGTTCCCGCTGAACCTTACAACTGGATGAGCTAGAAGAATTGCGTAATTAAGGCCTATGAGAACTCCAAGATCTATAAAGCCAAAAAACTAAAGCCTTCCATGATAAACACATTGTGAGAAAATCTTTCCATCCAAATCAAAAAGTTTGGCTATTCAGCTCTAGGCTTCATTTATTCCCAGGAAAATTGAAATCCATATGGGATGGACCATTCATAGTCATTAAAGTCTTCGATCATAAATCCAGATGGGATGGACCATTCATAGTCATTAAAGTCTTCGATCATGGAGTTGTTAAAATCTTGGATCCAAAGAATGGGCAAACATTCACTGTTAATGGTCAACGGTTGAAACCATTTATTAAAGACCTTCAAAATGAGCCACCGAAATCCATAGAGCTGAGTGATCCGCATTAACTGAACTTTTGTCTAGGTGAAGACGTTAAACTTAGCACTTGTCGGGAGGCAACCAAATATTTGAATTCAGTTTTTGTATTTCTTTTCATTTTTAGGTCTCTGAGCAACAATTGGCTTTGGTAAGCAGCATCCTCGTCATCACAAGTTGTTTCTCTCCTTCACCATTCTCTTATGGCTGGTATGTTTTTCATATCTTTTATGCCATTGAGGACAATGTCAATCATGTTGGGGGGTGGGGGTAATCAGTATGATATGCATTTGCTTAAAAACAATATTTTGAAGAAAACTGATATCTTTCACTGAAAAAAAAAAAGATCAAAATTTTAAAATTTTCTTTCAAAAATTTCTTTTCACACCCCACGGAAGTTGCATGAAATCATGTTTCATTAAGAAAAATCTTAAACAAACCAATTTTTGTTAGCCACATTGGAAAAAGTCTTGAAAAGTTTAGAATATCCTACTTCACGAGAATTCACGACATGATGATTTTCACACACACACGGTAACTTAGAATGAATGAAAGATCTTAAAAGTATAGAATTGCTAAAATTAGCCTTAAGGATAGGACCACCTATTTCATTTTTATTTATTTTTTCTTTTGGGTTGAACGAAAGGAACGCTAGGATTCGTAATAAGGGACCGACCCACTCAACACTCTAAAGAGGCGGTCATTTAAAGAGGGACGTTTGTACACACTGAATGCTATATAAAGGTGTTAAAAGAGCTAAAGGAAGGCAAGTGGCAAAAAGTACGCACCTCTACTCAAGCAAATTAATGAGGGTAGCAAAAAGTAAGCACTCTCAAAGGCAATTGCACAAATGAATGAAAAAGCCGGGCTAAAAAGTCCTTTATACCAGAAATACGACCAAGTTATGAAAAGTGCTGAGTCGGGGCGGGAGCTAAAAAACGATCCTTGATAACTGATCGGGAAATCACTTGTTCTCTTCTCTCCCCCAGGTAGTCTTATCTAGAGGGTTAGTAAAGGCAATAATATAACAGAAAGGTCGGGAACGAGTTCTAAGCGTGCCAATTTGCATGCACGATTACCTGTCGTGAATCAAAGTATTGTAGGAAATGCAAACTTTACCAATGGGCTACCATTTAGTTGCTTGTGATAGATAACCACTAATGAATCATGATAATTCATTGTTTGTCTTAATTTTTCCTTATTTGCATTGCTAAGGGACTAGCAATGAATAATTTGGGGGGTGTGATAAGATGATATTTTGATCATTTAAGGATAGTCACACGCATCATACTCGCATTTTTATCTGAAAAATAGCATGAAATGATAGATAATTTTGTACCAATTCCAAGGTATCGATTTTGTCAAATTTCGACTTAAAAACATCCTCAGTTCATGTGAATCAAAGAGTATAGTACACTTGTGGTTTTTCAGCAAGATTGGGATATTAAATAAATTCATAAATGTCATATTCAGGATAAATGCCTAATAACACATGAAGGCAAGGTGGCACAATGGTTAAAGCCTTGGAGACTTGTGGGGAGGCCAGGAGTTCGAATCTCAGCATAAACATGTGTTATTTTTGGTAAAATGAGATAAAATAGGGGGAAAGAAGACACAAGAATACAAGGGTTGCCCTAATTCTTACCCTAAGAGAGGCCAGCCGCCACCCCTTCCCTCCTTCCTTTATTTTGAAAATTCTCTTTCCCCCTTTAAAGGGAGCTCCCTCTCATGCATGGAAGGGCTCTCTCTTACACTTGTTTTGTTTTTCGTTTTTTAAAAAGCCCCAACTCCTTATTCTTCTCACCTGCTCTCTTTTCCCGAGGCAGAACCTCTCTCCCAGCTTTTCTTTTTCTCCCTCTCCCTCTCTCAGCCGCAGACCCCCTCTCCCTCCCTGTTTTTCTCTCTCTCTCACCTTTTCTTTTTCCTATTTTGTCTTCTTCCCCTTCGTCCATGTAACGACCCGCCATCCTATGACCGGAGACCCGGTCACTAAATGGATGTCGGCCCATTAACTGTGGGTTCACACCCGGATCTCACACAACACATCTGGAGGAGTAAGTGCTAAACAAGGCTAAATATAACAATCTCACGGACTACAAAGGTAAACAAGTGCGCAGGAAGGAAAATAACAATGTCCGTATACAGTCCAACAATAATTACATGTCCATTAATTAAATAAGTAAAGGCAGAAGGAAATACAACAACATCGAGGCATACCCCGGAACTAAGACAGCTGCTGGTCCGCACACCAAGAAGACACCACGCTACCGCTCGCCACGAGGTCCACACCTGAAACCGCAGGGAGTGAGCCACACCAGAAATGGGCTCAGTAGGGATCATCCGATCCCCTGCCTCCCACTCACACACCCACAAGTGTAACAACAGGAATATATGGCAATTTAGGTAAAGCAGTAAACATAGCACACAACTCTGATATGAAACGTACGATAAGCAGTGTAGCAAGAACCATTCTAGCAACCCGAAGAACCCAACACAGAGTCACGTCTCACAGCCAAAGTCCACGAAGCGACTGAACCACACTGTCGACCGAAGTCAAACGTCGCCTCCCAACACTACCACCACAGCTCACGCCTGTCCACCCCTACAGTGTTCCGGGGCACTGTAGGGTGAGGCAGTGAGTCAAACTAGGACTAGCTGGAACCAGTGTACCGCCACTGCCAGCTACGTGTGCACACAAGCAGTCTAGACTACTGTCCTACCGTCCGGATTGCCTCCACGCTAGGCCTCAGCGCTTCAGGAGGGCCCTGGGGACCGGCGAACCCCCGTCAAGCCGAAGCTACAGGAACTACCCACAAACCCAAATCTCCCGGGCTGCGTCAGGCCAAAGGGCTAAGGGTACCACTCGTAACCTTGATGAAAGGTCACATCAGGCCCAGTGGCTAAAGGGTAAGCCAACTCCAACAGTACCACAACCAGCTCCACAGCAAGAAACGCGCCGGAAGCTGTCACGACAAACAGGGAAACCCCGACCCGCTGAGGACAAACAGCGACCCCTCGGATAGCACACCGGCTACTCTGGCCCGTCGGTCTCAAGGCGATCCTACTTCCCTCAGCCAAAGGTGAAACACAACATGTACCACTCCTCCACCGGTACGGCACAATGCCTCACAGACACCATGGCTCACCCCCATTGGCCCATGGTGACAGACGTAAACCACAGTCATTCCGATTCCATATTCGCATAAGCACACACACACAACATGATTCCATTCACACAGGAGTCCTCAGTCTCAGCGTACAACGTGAAGCATGCAATTGAAATCATCCCACAGTAAAGCACATGGTGAAAACCAGGATTACATATCTCTGTCTTGAATCGCGTCGACCGAGGTCGACGCCATTCAAGTCCCTCAGATAGGTTCATTAAAGCTAGATTATTCCTTGAAACGCGTCGTCATAGGGAGTCGCCTATCTAAAACGCGTCCAGGTTCACAGACGCCATTCACACTTAAATTCCAGATTTACAGACCCTCACTTGGGGTGATTTTCCTGTCTAAATGGCGTCATGATGTCCCGACGCCCTTCTGAAAGGCGTCGTCCATCCATGACGTCATTTAGCGCCAGAACCCCTATCTTGCGAAATCTCGAACAGGGAGGTTTCTGCCCTAAAAGGCGTCGTACTGCCCTGACGCCCTTCTGAAAGGCGTCGACCAGGCACGACGCCATTTAGCGCCAGAAACCTGGTTCCCTGGTTCGAACCGAGGGTTTCTCCCTTAACCCCAAACACCCCGAAAAGCCCCAAAACAAGAAGGGGAGGAAGAAGCATTCATCTATCACAGGCTTACTACGAAACCACGATCACAAGCACAGCCATTCCCACAAGAAAACCCCCTAAACATGCTCAATCTAGCCCAAACACATCATGTTACGCCAAGGAACACACGAGCAACACATGCAAGGTTCGTCCCCCTACCGGTTCTCGAACTCCTCCAAGCTCCTCGCCGCCGACCCGCCGCACCGCAGACCATCGCCGGTACCCTCGAGGACGCCGCCACTCCGCCGGGACGTCGGCCGCCGTCCGGAGAAGGGAACGCCGCGAAGGAGGTGGTGGAGGTAGAGGTGAGAGGTAAGGAGGCTATGGAGTGATTGGGAGAGGAAGAAGAGGAAGGGAAGGGGAAAAGAGAGTCGGAGAGGGCGGAGAGGGCGAAGAGAGAGAGAGTGAAGGCGAGAATGAGGGAAGGAAGGGGAGGCTCACGGAGACAACCTGAATCTCGCTAAAACGCGTCGATCGAGGCAGACGCCTATCAGTCTGACAGGACGGGCCGTACTGACAACGGTCTGAAACGCGTCGCCCACCATGGACGCCGTTCAGACGACAGGACAGGCCGTACTGACAACGCTCTAGCGTCGCACCCTGACATCGCAGAGGTCACAGTCTGAATCGCGTCGGCCAGCCTGGACGCAGTTCATACGATGTGATCGGGGCCGTACTCTCGCGACCCGAAACCCGCCCACGTGGTGCACACGTGGCACAGCAACCTGCAGAGCTAAATGGCGTCCACGCAACCTGACGCCTTTTGAAAGGCGTCGAGCAGTGCTGAAGCCATTCAGCCAGGAATCTCAAGACCCCACAGGGTCCAAACCAGGGGATCCGGCCCGAACCCGACCCGAATACAGAACCCGAAACCTCAGTCCTTACAGTCCTTTTCTTCCTCCCTCCTTTTTCCTCTCTTTGTCTCTCTCCACACTCTCTTCTCTCTCTGCTCGTGTTGCCGCCCCGTCAGCACACTGCGGGCCCGCCGCTTGCCACACGTCACGCGGCAGTGTGCGGCGTATTCCTGCCTTCCGCCGCCGCACGACAAGCCATACGGAAAAATCGCGTTGTTCTCTAGAGGGTACATCGTCGCCCGTGCCCGGTCACGCAGCGCGCCTCAGCCATGCAGCAACCGGCCCGTGTTCGCGCCGCTGGGCTTCGTTGCCCGTGCCACGCACGAAGCGTTGGAACGCGTCACGTGCCGCCCCTCCGTTGCTTCCCGCTCAGTGTTGTCGTCTCATCCGCCGCACCGTACGTGGCCTCGCCCAACGCGCCCGCCTGAGCCCGTCTGCCACCGTTGGGGTCCACGGCACATTGCACCGCGCCGACTTGCTGCTTCTCCAGTGTGCATAAGTGCCGGCGCACGACACCCCTTTGCTGTCCAACGCGCCCAGCCCGCCTCAGCCAGCGGATCAATGCGCCACTGTTACGAGCAGAGCCCTGTCTGCTGCATTGTTCTTCCCCTTTTGTTTTTATTTAGTTATATTTTTTTTTAGTTTAGTTGAGTGCATACTGTTACTATTACTATTAGAGGATTAGTTGTTAATGAGAATACTGTTTAGCATTTATTCAGTTAATGGTTATTTCTTCTTTACATTAGGTGGTGTTTGTTTACTCAAAACTAAGCTTAGTTAATTAGATTTTTAAATCTTAGTTAAGTAAATTAGTTTGTTTGCTATTTAATTAAGTAATTAGTCATTTAGTGCAACTAGTTAATTCAAGTTTTCATACTTTTTAGTAATTGAACTCTTAAGCTTTCAAAATCCTAAACATTTTTTTCTTAGATAATAAAAATCTAGAATTTTCAAAAGTAAGAATCTATCTCCCTGTGGAATCGACTCGGACTCATCGTTGCTATTGCTAAAATCCATTCAAATGAGCCGAATAAATTTAAATTGTTAGCTTTGGATTTTAACAGCACATTCTAAAGCTATCAGTATTTATTCTCTCTAGCAAGATTATCATACAACTAAACAAAAGAACTCACTTGTTTCATGCTCTTGTAAACCCCTAAAGGATGTATGGGCATGGAAAAGATGAAGTAAATGTGTGTAATGAAGTGATGTGATGAAGAACTATATGAAAACAAAAAAAACTAATCATATGAATCTATCAAAATATAATGGAAAAGATCAAGAAGAAAAGAAAAGGATAGCCCCTCCATAGCCTTGGTCTTCAATGGGCTTCAAAGGGTGAAGAGGATGAAGCTTCGCTTGCTGTCCACGTTCTTCTCCTTGAGTGTCTTCAAAAAACCTTGTAGGATGCTCTAAATTCTCCAATAGCCAACCTTTTTTGAAGGCCAATGTCCATATGTATTTATAACAAGTGATTCTAGGGTATTTTGGCCTTCAAAAGGATTCTCCCGCGGCTCGGACTTGCCATAGATGATCATGAAGGGAGTTGGTAACCCTTACAACCTTTGGAACCGGATTACCTCGGCCAAATCATGTTTATCAGGAAACTCTTAAAATGCGTCGTTCAAGGGGGACGCTTTTTAGTTAATTATTGCGGCCAAAATAGAAATAAATCCGAAAAAGGCAACCGAAATAGATTAGGAAACCTAAACGGCGTCGTCCATGCGCGATGTGCTTTAGATAATTTAGGAAATTAACTAGAATTAGAAATCGTAAACCAAGGCAGATTAGGACCTAAAAGGCATAGACCATGAGCGACACTATTCGGTTAAATACTCCTAAATTTAGTAATTTTGATTCCGAATTGATTTCTGCTAGGAATCCAAAAGACGTCGCGCATGAGCGACGTAATTCAAGAAATCTCAAGAGAAAATCAATAAAAATTAATTAACGATTAAATATCAAACTATTCTAGGGCATTATCGCTGTGACATGAAATTTACTTAATATTATGTCAAAATTAGCATGTCTATAGTTTAAGCTAGTTGATAAAGTGTTAAATTGATCATTTAAGGGCAATCATATGCATCATACTCATGTTTTTATCTGCAAAATAGCATGGAATGATAGATAATTGTGTATCAAGTCCAACGGTACCAATTTCGTCAAATTCTGACTTAAAAACATCGTCATTTCATGTGATCAAAGGAGTATAGCGCATTTGCGGTTTTTCGACAAAACCGAGACGAAATAAATAAATATGATGATATTTTTATGATAATGCGCTAAATTATATTTATTTGATGTGAACAGGACATGCCGATGATGCAGTGCAGCTGGTGGAGTTTCCGGAAATTTAGGGGAGGTCCAGTGTGCGGATTTCAACTAAAACAGGGGTAAAAATACAATTTGATTCCTTCCTTCGCTGGAGTTTCCTAAAACCCACTATTTCCCTCCGTCTCTCCGATTTCCTAAACACATCCCTTCCTTTATTTTAAAAATCCTCTCTCTCTTTCTCGTTTTAGAAAGTCGAATCCTATTTCTTTTCCAATTTCCTCTTCCTCTCCAGATCCAAATCCTATCCCTTCTCCAAGTCTCCCACATATCCTCCTCCTTTTCCAACTCAAACCCGGCAGCCTCTCCTCCTTCTCCTCTCTATAAATCTCTCCTCTCCTCTTTCTCTTCCTTCTCCACCCCGGTTCTCTCTCGGTTTTTATTTTTTCCCAGCCTCCTCTTCCTTTTCCTCCCAGCTTCATCCCCGTAGCCCTCCTCCTCTCTTTCCAGCTCTTCTATTCTCTCTTCTATTCCTTTTCTTCCCGCAACCCTCTTCTCCTCCTTTATTTTCTTCTCTCTCCCACGGTTCTCTCTTCTATTCTTTCTTCCTCCCAGCCACGGCAGCCTTCTTCTCTCTCAACCTCTCTCCAGATTCTATCTCTCCCTCTCTTCGGTTCTCTCCCTCTCTAAGCCCTCTCTCCGGTACTCTCTTTCTCCCTTATTTCCTCCAACCTCCACAGCTCCCTCTCTCGGACAACCCCAACACCAGCAACCTCCTGCACGCGAACAAGCCCGGCAGCTTCCTCCAGCTCCACGTGCTGCCCATGCGGGCCTGCATCTCACGTTGGTGAAGCCAACAGCAACCTCCTTCACGAGCGTGCATGCATGCTGGGTGAAGACCTCCAACCTGCCAGCACCAACCGAGCAACATGCAACCTCCACGTGCAGCAGCCTCCTCCAAGCGTCAACCTGCAAGCATCCAGCAGCAGCTTCAGCAAGCTACAGGGAATTGTTGTAATTAGAAGTTGTTTTTATTTATTTCAAACATGTCGTTGTGTCTTACATTTGATCTAATGATTAGTTAATTAAGTACTAATAGTTCAAGTATTTTTATTTCTTATCATTAAATATTTGCATATTAGCGTTAATTTGATTGTTTAGATAGTTGCATGAACAATACGTCACTATTCACCTCTAACTTCCATAATTTTATTCTTCCAATGTAAAATCTTTTTATTCAAATCAATCGATATCTAGTACTTGTTTTGATTTAAATTTTATTTAAAAAATGTTAAAAAAATAAAATAAAATAAAAAAATCTTTTGATGAATAGTAACAAGGGGGTATGTGGCTAAGTTTGATTGGGCTCTATCATTATGCATGCGTATACAGGGGCCTTGATTGAGTGCTATTTTCCTTGCACCTTTTAATTTTGTCATTTGTATTAATACCCTTGTTTAATTAGTTAAAGTTAGTTGATTCCATTAGTTTTTTTTTTTTACATTGTAAAAAAGATATCTAAATTTTCAAAATCCAAAGTTTTCAAAGTTAAAAATTTAACTCCCTGTGGATCGACTCAGACTCACCACTGTTAATTTTTAAAATCTGATTTGAGTGAGCCGGATAAATTTAGATTGAACGTTTTCATGTGTTTAACGACACAATTCGAAACGATCACTAGTCAAAATATTGGCATCAAGTATGCTACGGAGAGGGTTATTCGATGACATATTTTCCTATACAAGATAAGTGTTAGTCTTAGGTGACCTACAAGCCAATCTGACTATGTAAGTCTTGTTCATTTATTAATATAATGGCATAATATTCATTGTGTGTAAATCGTATTAATTATCGTCTCATGATGAAGTCCGTGAATATATCCGATAGTGATCAAATTATGATGAGATCATACTAATGAGATTGATCACTTAAACACACATATTCTTAATCGTTCCTAGTCGGAGGATATCTGAGAAGGACATCGGATATCCAGTTAGATTAGTACAGATTACTCCTGCTCATATGATGAGGGTGACTGATCTCATAAGTCAGTTGTCTGGAGACACTGAGGCAAATCTGTAGGTGCTCATTGGAGAATGAGTTCACTGAACTGATCCGACTGAATTGCTGGATGGTACTGTACCTTACTGTCAACCAACTTGATTCTATTGTCGCAGTTGCGTGGATGGTGTTCGGACCTGAGACACTAAGGACACCTTGTCGGTGGACTTCTGTGCTTTGACCTTGGTTTATGAATCTCTAACCACGAGATTCTAAACAGCCAAGGATCGGGTACAACGGAATACCGTCAAAGGGAATGGTGTGTCAATAAGGTATCATTCGCTCTCGGTACGATGAGAGAGAATGCTCTAAGAAGGATGCGCAAAAGTCCCTAGCTAAGGCAGACGATAATATTGGTAAAGGAGTTTTCCGATATTCATCAGTGACATCCAATCCAAGTGAGTCGACCGGTTAGGGTTTGACAGTGCGCCATACCCTGAGTTGACTCGAGAGCATTATACGAATGAAGGATTATATCCATGCGGTAACTGTCGGTGGAAAGGTTTTAAGAGTGAGTTACTTAACCCCACTACCTTCCGGGTTCACACGGTGTTACTTAGCACCCAACGTGATCGGAGGCCCGATCGAATTCGATGTGCGACATCAATTCGATTGATTAATTAATTAATAAAGCGTTATTAATTGATTAATAAAGCCAGTGAGGAGTCACTGGGCTTATTGGGCTATTAATCGGACTGGTTATTAGGGCTAGAGGGTCACACGGTAAGATTCAATAATCCGCTTATCGGGATTTTTTGTGTTCATCGTATGAACACGAATCCAGCAAAAATTTGAATTAGACTGTATGGAATATTATAAGAAAAATTAATTCGGAGTTCAAAATGAGACGAGAAATAGTGGAACCTGGCTCTGATACCACTGGTTGGGTTCTTGCATTTCTCCTCATCACATACGTAGAGAAAATAACAAAATTGAAACAGTGATCCATTTCCTGTTACAAAAAAGTAAAAATCAGATTATTGGATAATTGGTTTTTACTGTGCGCGGATTCGAATCCGCGCTCGGCCTCTAGCAAAGTCCACGCGATCCTCCTCGCGGTGGATATCCTCACGGTTCCTCATTCTTCGCAGCCCACGAAGCTTTCGCCGTTCGCCGCAACGATCGCCGCAACGCGCAGACGATTTCCTGTCGGAGGGGAGTCAGAGAAGTGGTGGAGCAGACTTGGAGAATGTGTCCAACCTGGGGCACCATAGAGAGAGAAAGAGAAGAGAGGAGGGGGCAGGCAGGGTTAAGCAACAGCCTGGCCTGCTCAGCCCATTTGCTATATTTTATATTAACTGCACGATTTTTCATAAAAATCCCTGGTTTATATAAAACCCACTTTTTAATCCATCGCCTTGAGAATCATTTGCGTGTGACCCTCTAGGCCCAATTATCAGTCCGATTAACAGCCCATTAAGCCCAGTGACTTCTCACTGACTTGATTAATTAATTAATAACTCATATTAATCAATTAATCAACCGAATTAATGTCGTACATTAAATTCGATCGGGCCTTCGATCACGTTGGGTGCCAAGCAACACCACGTGAACTTGGAAGGTATTTGGGGTTAAGTAACCCACTCTTGGAACTTTTTTGCCTACAATTACCGCGTGGATATAATCATTCATTCATACAATACTCTCGAGTCAACTCAGGGTATGGTATACTGTCAAACCCTAACTGGTCGACTCACTTGGATTTAGTGCTGCCGTATAATATCGAAAAACTCATTTCCCGATATTATCGTCCGCTCTAGACAAGGACTTCCATGCATCCTTCCTAGAGTATTCTCTCTCTAAGTACTGAGAGCGAATGATTACTTATTGACACTCAATTTCCTTCGACTGTATTCCGTTGTACCCGATCATTGGCTATTTAGAATCCCGTGGTTAGAGATTCATAAACCAAGGTCAAAGCACAGAAGTCCACCGACAATGTGTCCTTGGTGTCTCAGGTCCGAGGTCCATCCACGCAACTGCGACAATAGAATCAAGCTGGTTGATAGTGAGGTACAATACCATCTAGTGATTCAGTCAGATCAGTTCAGTGAACTCATTCTCTAAGCACCTATAAATTCGCCTTAGTGTCTCCACACAATTGACTATGAGATCAGTCACCCTCATCTTATGAGCAGGAGTAATCTGTACTAGTCTAACCGGATATTAGATGTCCTTCTTAGATATCCTCCGACTAGAAACTATTAAGAATATGTGTGTTTAAGTGATCAGTCTCTTTAGTATGATCTCATCATAATCTGATCACAATCACACATATTTACGAACTTCATTATGAGACGATAACAATATGAATTACACATAATGAATATTATGCCATTTATATTAATAAACGAACGAGATTTACATAGTCAGATTAGCTTCTAGGCCACCTAAGACTAACATATAGTTCCCTCAGTGGTTGGTCCAGCTGTAGTAACATTTAGTGTAACGACCCGCCACCCTATAATCGGGGATCCGATTACTAAATGGGTACCGAATCATTAATTTGGAACCAAACCAGGATCTAATCAAGTCTGGGAGATAAATAATAAACTAACCTAAACATTCACATCGCATTGAACTGAAATGAAAGTGCAGGAATTAAAAATTATTACAATGCTACTCGATACAGCAAGTAATTACATACTCCAACAGAAAGGAAATAATTAAACGTACAGGCCAGAAATAAAATAACAACTACGTCGGGACGTACCCCGGAATAACCGCTGACGGTGCTCAACAGACGGCCGCACTCTCCTCGCTAGGTCTACCGAGAGTCCTCACCTGAAAACCGCAGGGGGGGTGAGTCTCAAAGACAAGACTCAGTAGGGATCCTTCGATCCCCACAGCCCACGCACACACCCATAAGTGCAAAGTACAGCTAACGGTAAAGTGATAAGCACAGGAGGTACAATTCCTAATTCTTAACGTGAAATCACATGCAGTCGAAATATAATAAACATGCATATTCTAAACCAGCCGACTAGGGAACCCACAACAGTCGTCTCGATAGAACTTGCTAACCACACAACAACGGAGGGAAAAAACCTCGACCCGCTGAGGCCAAGCAGTAACCCCTCGGATAGCACACTAGCTACTCCGGCCCAATTGGCTCAGGTGGTTACTCCTTCCCTCAGCATGAGTGACTCTCCGAATGTACCACTCCGACACCGGTACTAGCTGACCCAAGGCTCACCCGGTGACCCTCTCTCACTAGGTGTCACCCCGCCCACGCCCCCACCGGCGCTGTGCTCACGCCCCCACCAGCACAGGGTGATAAAGCGCTACAATGTCACTCCAGGTCCATAGTAACACAAAACACCATAACCCAGCATAGTACGATCCGGTCACGTGAAAAGCCCGCGATCGCACGACACACACACAGTGCCATCCGGTCATGAAGAATCCATCATTATCGAGCGCACTAAAGCATGCATTAACCCACTATCTAGCAGTATGAACACGTTTTACTGGCATGATTTAGTGTTGTTCTGTCTTGAATCGCGTCGCCCAAGGCCGACGCCATTCAAGCTCCATGTACTGGTTTATGTAAAATTACTGTCTTCAGAATCAGGCCCTAAAAGGCGTCGACACCAGTGGTCGCCTTTTGAAAGGCATCGACATCCTCAGACGCCATTTAGCACATAAATCCAGGAATTCCAGAAAACATTACCCAGGGGATTTCTGCCTTAAATGGCGTCATGGCTACCCGACGCCATTCAAATCGCGTCGCCCATCCATGACGTATTTTAGTCCCAGAATCCCCGAACTGGCAGACTCTCAGCAAGGCGATTCCTGCCTAAAAGGCGTCGCGATGGCCCGACGCCCTTCAAAAAGGCGTCGCCCATGCACGACGTCTTTTAACCCCAGGAACCAGAGTCTGCATGAGCCCGAGGGCTCCCTTTCCAACCCCCAACAACCCCAAAATCACCAAAAAACGGAGGAGAAAGAGGGGCAATTCAATCCACAGGAAATCACATTCATAGAAATCCCCCATATCATCAAGAAGAACTCCTAAACATGCTTGTTCTATCCCCCAAAACCAAAGATCCATAACAAGTTCAAACGGGGAAAACATAGTTTGAACACAATACTATGGGAACCGTCACCCTACTGGATACTTGAACGCCTCCGAGGTTCAAGCCGTCCACCCGTCTCGCCCCACGCCGCCATCGGTACTGCCGTGGTCGTCCTTACTCCACCGTGACGTCGGCCGCCGTCCGGAGAGTAAAATGCCGCAGTGGAAGTGGAGGTGGTAGTGGTAGGAGCTAGGTAGAGGATGGAGTGGAGGGAAAGATGAAATGGTGGAAGGAAAAGAGGGAGGAGGAGGAATCGCCGCCGAGTTCGCCGGAAGGGAAGGTGAGAAAGAGAGAAGGAAAATGAGGGAAAGAAGGAGGGCTCGCGGGGTTAACCAGAGACTGACTAAAATGCGTCGACATCAACGGACGCCTATCAGGTGACGTGACGGCTGCTCTGACAAGATTCTGAAACGCGTCATTCGAGGCAGACGCCGTTCAGACAACTTGTTAGGGCCGTACTCTGACAATCCCAGAGTCGCAGTCTGAAAGGCGTCGACACACGTGGACGCCGTTCAGGCGACACGACAGGGCCGTACTCTCGCGGCCCGAAGCCAGCCCACGTGGCAACCACGTGGCAGGACCTAAAACGCGTCTGCAACGATGGACGCCGTTCAAAACGCCTCTCGATGTCCTGACGCGAACCGTCACAGAACCTCAGCCCTCACTAAGGTCAGAACTACAGGGTCCGACCCCGAAAACCGGATCCGAAAGTCACCATCCTTACATTTAGAGTGTTAGGCTTTCTAGGTGGTGGCCTGTAAGTTCGATGAGGATCGAAGACACTGGAGAATGTTGTATCTTTAAATGCATTTTGGGCGTAGTCCACCCTCTCATATAAGTCAGCCATGATAGTCAGGTTATTCAGGGTCAAGTCCAACTTGTATTGTGGCGTAGCATTAGTAATCATCATCTTTACTTGCTCGTGCTCAGACAAGTGGTCTCTTATTTTCTTAGCCATAGATCGCCATCTATCGGCGAACACCACAAAGTCTTCATCTGGCTTCATCTTTTCATTAACCAGGTATGTGATAGATAGGGTAGGTGTAACCCGATCCTTATACCTTTGCAAGAATTTCTTAGATACTACATCAAAATTTTCAACTTCACTCGGATCCAAGGAGAAGAACCACTCCAAGGCTAGCCCTTCCAATGACCTCGTGAATAGGAAAGCCAGTGCTCGCTTGTCATTTTGACAAAAGGAGGATTCATACAAGAATTCTTTAAGGTAGATAAAAAGATTGCCTATGCCCTTGTACTTCCGGTACACTAGCATTTCAAAAGGTAACAGATGGAAGACTGGTAAAGATGGAATAGCCATTTCAGGGGCGGTTCGCGCACCCATGGTCCTTTGGAAATTTTTGAACTGCTCATCAATCTGAGTGATCTTATTGAGCATAATCTAAGCGATTGGATCTACTGGTGGAAGAGGTGGTTGCTGAAAAGTCTGCCCCCTAGAGTAAGTTGAAACAGGAGGACAGTAGGGTCATGAACTAGCAGCATTTCCACCATGCTCGAAGGCATTTGGGTAAACTGGAGTCTATGGCCTAACAGGGTGTCGTGAACTGGATTGTTGGTGGCTCACAGGCCGAGGAGTAGAAATACGGAGGCCTTCCATGGCCTGGATAGGGACTTGAGGTACAGAAGGACGAACTGGAGGATTTGGTTCAGAAGAACACAAAGGAGTCTTTCCTTTCAAAATGGATTGGATTGCCTTAAACTGACGAGGGTCCACATGATTAGATAAGGCTCCCATGAGGGTAGCAAGATCAGAGGGATGAGAAGAAGGCCCAGCTTGGTTATGAGCTTCCTCATAAGTGGGGTTGGAGATTACATGAACATGGGGGTGATTGCCCATATCCGGATTGTATTGATCATAGGGGGGGTGAGATTGAAACTGAGGGGCATGAGCATCTCCCTCGTGTACAGCTTGGAATTGATCGTAGTTATGAGAGGCATAAGCATCTCTCTCATCTTCAGAATAGGACGGATCATAAACCCGAGGGGCATGAGCATCTCCTTCGTACTCAACTATATCTTCTTGCTCAAGAGCAACCATGCCGAGAGTTTTACTTGAGCGTAACATCATTGTGTTTGATTATCAAGAATTCAAGCAAGTTATTCATAGATTAACACACAAGTTGATGATTATGTCGTCTTAGGATTCCTTGTAGAGTTAAAACTAATTTTTAATTGGGATTCACGCAAGGAAAGATCCTAGTTTCAATTCAAATTTTCCACCGTTATATGCTATGACTTCCACTCACAATGGTATGAAGATCTACCTAGTACTTTGATGGTACAACCAACCCGATGAACAGAGAGGAATTCTCTGCTTTTGGGGACTTATGGAGGTCTTGACACTAACCACTGCAGTCTGACCGAGGGACCGACCCAGTCAGAGAGAGGTGAGAGTGCTAAGAAGAGTGTTCCTATAAAAAAGGGGGGTAAGCCCCAATGCAAATGACCTGTGGCCTGGATGGCCTCTAATGTAGTATAATGGATAAATATAAGTAGCAAGGAGATCAAAGATCCGAGGACTAATGAGCAGGAGGAAAACTGCTTGAATTGAGTAGCTGTTCACAGACGATATTCAATCCAGTAACCCTTCTATTCACAGTGGCTCGGGCAGCAGCGCAAACAAGAAGAAAAGGCTAAGTTGCATCTTGTTGGAGCGACGCACTTTGAATAGCGTCGCTCTGTCGAGACGCTATTTGGAGCCCGAAAACAATTATCAGACAGTAAAATTATGGGCAATCCCCTCTCCAAATAACAAAGCAAACAACAACCAATTAAGCATGCGAAACGTAGTTTAACAGGTTGACTATTATGCAAATACATGGATATCCTTCAAACACACACATATTTTCAAACTAACATCTCAAGACAATCAAGGGGAGGGCAAAATCATGCCACAAGGGGTGTGCACGAGGTGCATGTGGGGATAAAAATCAAACAACCAATCAACAAATTATCAAACGTGCCCGAGGGACACAAGCGGTGCACCGAGGGTGCCCAATGGAAATAACAAGAGTAAATAAGAAAAGAACGGCAAGACAAGTCCCACCGTGATCGTCAAAAAGCTGTAGGTGCTCAAATATGGTGTGTGATTATCATGAGAATCAAGTTCATATAAATAATAAAAGAATTAATTAAAGATCGTGATCGCTAGAAACCAATGGTTTCAAAAGAAAAAGTTGATCGCTACTAACCTTGCAATTATGAGAAATAGGATTTTTTGTTCCTCTCTTCCGGTCGGCCGAAAAAGAAGACCCTCTCTTTTTATGTTTACTCTTGTTTTTGTGTGTGTCCTTATTGTAGTTCCTTTTCTTCAAGCCTTTCTTCTTTTCTCTTTAAACCATGCAAAAGAAATCAAGCAAAGAAAGAAAATATGGATTAGAACTAGAGTAGTGTAGTATCTATTCCAATTAATAAATTAAGCATGCAACTAAACTATGAAGACTCACTTTTTGTAGTTCTTTTAAACCCCTAACATGGACATGGATTTGGAGAAGATGAAGTGGGTGTGTGTATACGAAGTGATGTGATGAAAAATAGTATGAAAACACTGAACTAGCTATACGAAATCAATGAAGAAACAAAGAAAAAAAAACTAGGAAGAATAAGAAAGAGATGGTCCCTCTATCGCCTTCTTCTTCAATATGCTTCAAAGGATGAAGAGGATGAAGCTTCTCTTGTTGTCCACGTTTTCTCCTTAAAGGCCTTCAAACACCTTGAAAGAAGCTCCATATTCTCCAATTGCCGACCTTTTTTAAACGTCAAAGGGGTATTGTATTTATAAGAATAGGTTTTAGAGTGTTTTGGCCTTCAAAAGGACTCTCCCACAACTTCGGACTTGCCTTGGATGAACATTGAAGAGTTTGCAACCTTCCCAACCTCTGGGAACCGAATTATCTCCGCCAAATCATATTGATCGGGAAACTCTCAAATCGCCTTGCCCAGACAGGATGCCATTTGACTAATTAAAGCAGCCAAAATAGAAAGGAAATCCAGAAAGAAAACCGAAAAAGATTAGGAAACCTAAATCGCGTCTACCTAAAGTGACGTTCTTTAGATAATTAGGAAATTAATTCGAATTAAAAATCAGAAACCCAAATACATTAGGACCTAAATGGCGTCTTCCTCTGGCAACGCTATTCAGTTAAATCTATTTGAATTTAGGAATTTAATTCCGAACTGATTTCTACTAGAAATCTAAATGACATCGGCTATGGGCGACGCTAATCAACAAATTTTTAGAAAAATTAATAAAAATTAATTAATCATTAAACATCAGACCATTTTGGGGCATTATAATTATGACATGAAATTTACTCAATATGAGGTTAAAATTAGCGTGTCTACAAGGACCTGGGGCCATATTTGACAAAATAATATTATTGGATGGAGAGACTGATGAAGAGGAGCCTGATCCCTATAAAGCAGGCTTGACTACTGACCACCTCTGGAGAGCCACTTACCCGTCCCATATCTTTGCACTCCATAGCTTATTTAGAACCCTATTGCTGACCACGACTTGGTCCAGGGTAATTACTGAAGACATTCCACGGGCACCGCCCATCCTTATCACTTTGTCCCCTCGGGACTTCTTTCTTCGGGCTCCTCTAGATCTTGAGGAGATCCGTGATCTAATTCGTTACATCCTTCTGTACGATTCCCCAAATCCTCTGGTCATAGTGCCATAATCTTTCTTACCTACTCCTATTCCACCTTCTTTTCAGATTCACTCTTTTTTCATGATGAATGAAAACATTTCCCAAAAAAAAAGTCTATTCCCCAACTTTATCTCAATCCTCATTAAGGAAACTTCCTACTACCTATCCGAATGTACCCCGTCGTAGGGGTCACTCGGACAAGATTCTCTCTTAGATCTACTCTGCCCCTTCTCTCAAGAGGTTTCACGTGTATCTCATCATATATCTTATGATTTTTATCCTTCTTCGTCCTCTTTAGGTTAGGATAGGCAGTCTAATTGCAGGGAATCTAGTGAAGTTAGGCAAGTTAGGAAGTCTAGGAAATCTAAGGGTAGACATATTCCAAACAGATACCTCCTAGAATTAGCCTCCAAGTGCCTTTCATTCTTATAAATCCCTCAGCATTTAGAGGATCCTATCCAGTTGCTAGAAGAAAGTGAGGTAGATGAGCTAGTTGATGATGGGTAAGGGGTGTATGAACTGCTACATGAGAAAGACCCCATCATTGAAGAAGAAGAAGACGATAAGGATGCGGCTGAGGCTTACACAAGTGGAGTGAAGAGATTGGATGAACCCTCAGCTACTGTAGAAGAATGCACTAAGGAAATCAACCTATGAATCGAAGATGAACATAAGGTCGTCCTCATCAGTTAAAATCTTTATGAATCAGACGAAGAGGCTTTGGTTTAGGTTCTTAGAAATTACAAGGTTACTTTCGCCTAGAGCTATGAAGATATGTCAGGGTTAGACTTATCTTTGGTGGAGCACCGATTAACTCTGAAACCTGGAGCTAACCCGGTTAAGCAAAAATTGAGGCGATTCCATGCACAAATGGCTTTAAAGATAAAAGAAGAGGTCGACAAACTACACAAAGTCAAATTTATCAGAGTTTTCATCTATCCCCAATAGGTGGGAAACATACTCCCAATCATGGAGGACCAAAAAGTCAGAATTTGTATTGACTGTCGGGACTTGAACAAGGCATGTCCTAAAGATGATTTCCCATTATCTCGCATCGATGTGCTTATTGATAACACAACTGGATATGAGATCTTGTCATTCATGGAAGGGTTTTTAGGGTATAATCAGATTCGCTTGGTAGAGGAAGACCAAGAAAAGATGTCATTCACTACACCTTAGGGAACTTATTGTTATGTACTTATGTCGTTTGGATTGAAGAATGCTGGAGCCACTTATCAAAGGATAATGATGGTCATATTTCATAACATGATGCATATACATTTGGAGGTGTATGTGAATGATCATTTGGTGAAATCTAGAACTAAGGTTGATCATGCCGAAGTCTTGGCTAAGGTATTGGAAAGGTCCAGAGAATATCTACTGAAGATGAATCCCAAGAAGTGCATATTTGGTGTCTCATCAGGGAAGTTACTGTTTGGTTATCTGTGTCCCGGATCCGACCAGAACGCAGCGGATAAAATAAAGTCGGGATTGGATCCATCCCGTTTCGACATGCAAAAACCTTAAACAGTAAATCATATTTACCTTGAGCGGATTCGAATCCGCGTTAGTTCTTCGGTTCTGTTGGAGCGATACCACAAGCTGCGTAGGTGTCCGGCCTCTAGCGGTATCCACGCGGTTCTCTTGGCGATGGATCGTCCTCGCCTCCTAGCTAGATGCGGCATCCGCAGATCCCGTCTGGTTGTGCATAATCTACCTCGACATACGGATTCAAAAACTCCCGTTGAACGAGAAGCGGAGCTGTCAGGAGTCGGAGCAAATCCTCTAGGGGGCCGGCGTCGAGAGGTGCGCCCAGGAGAGAGAGAGGGTAGATGCTAGGTCAGGGTTGCTAGCCCTCGACCTAGCGGCCGTTCTTTTATAATAAGTGTATTTGTGCTTTTTCATAAAAACCCACACTTATCCGATATCCCGTCAAATTATCCATCGACTTGAAAACTATTTGCGTGTGACGCTCTAGGCCCAAATACCATTCTAGTTAATAGCCCATTAAGCCTAGTAACTCTTTATGGACCCAATGAATTAATTAATTATATTAATTAATCAGCCGAATTTAATGTCCCACAGTAAATTCGGACGAGCTTCTGATCACGTTGGATGCCAAACAACATCGCGTGATCTTGGATAGTATTGGGGTTAACACAACCCTCTATTGGAACCTTTTCGTCATCAGTTAGCGTGTGGATATAATCCTTCATCCGTGCAATGTTCCCGAATCGACCTAGGGTATGGTTTAGCCGGTCGATTCACTTGAATCAAATGCCGCTAATCTATATCGGATAACTCTTTATCTGATACAGAGTTCGCCCTGGCCAGGGACTTAAGCGCATCATTCCCGAAACATTCTCTCTCATAAAACCGAGAGCGGATGATCCCATATTGAACACACAATTACCTTCGAGGGCATTTCTCTGAACCCGATCATTTGACTTACTAAAAACCCATGGTTAGGGATTCATTAGTCAAAGTCAAAGCTCGGAGACGTACCAACAAGGTATGTTTGGTGTCTCAGGTCTAAGGATCATTTACGCAACTGTGACAAAAGAATCGAGCTGGTTAATAGTGAAGTATATACCATCCAACGATTCTAGGTCAGATCAATTCAGTGAACTCATTCGCCAATGAGCACCTATAGGTCCAGCGTAGTGTCTCTACACAAGTGACTTATAGGATCAGTCACTCTCATCATATGAGTTGAAGAAATTTGTACTAGTCTATCCGGATGTTTGATGTCCTTCTCAAACATCCTCCGACTAGGAACACTTAAGAACATATGTTTATAAGTCTTCGGTCCCGTAATTATGATCTCATTATAATCCAAAGATTGTTGCACATGTTCATGGACTTTATCGTGATACGATAAACATAGATCCAACTAATTACACACAATGAATTAATGTCATTATTTATTAAGAAATTGAATAATACATAGCATCGGATTTGCTTTCAGACCACCTAATGCTAACAGTTATTAGGGTTTATCGTAAGTAAACGAGATATTGAGATCGATCCTAACCAGGCTAAAGCCATCATAGAAATGCCACCTCCCAAGAATTTGAAGGAATTAAGAGGATTGATCGGGAGGTTGCAATTTATTCACCATTTTGTCTCCCAATATTTACAAGGATGTTGGTTGTTTTAAGAGCTTACCAAGTTAGGAGTCAAATTCAATTGGGACGATAAGTAACAGGAGGCATTCAATGGACTGAAGAAGTATTTGGCAACTCCTCCTGACTTGAGACCACCATCTCCAGGCAAACATTTGATCCTATATATTTCTATCCTGGATGATTCGGTGGGGGCTGTCCTGGCGCAAGAAGATGAAGAAGGAAAGGAGAGGGCATCCTATTATCTCTGTAAACTTCTCAACCTCGCAGAATAGAGATACATAGCGATGGAGAAGACTTGTCCCGCATTGGTATGAGTGGTTCAGAAGTTGAAACACTACTTTCTAGCTCATGAAGTCCATCTCATCACTAGGATAAACCCTATCAAGTTTCTTCTCAAGAAATCCATCCTCACAAACAGATTAGCACGATGGCAAAGCTTTATTTCTCTATTCGATATCACCTACATTCAGTAGAAAGTGATTAAAGGCTATGTCATAGCAGAACATCTTGCTCATCACCTTCTTCCTTGATTTTATCCTATTCGATCGGAGTTTCTGGATAAAGAATTGAAGTCCATGAACAAATCAACTCATGATATGTGGACTCTGCATTTTGACAGAGCTCTAAACTCTCATGGTAAGGGTATTGGCATTGTTCTCCTATCGCCTGAAGGTGTCACCATTCCCCAAGCCTTCCAGCTTGCTTTTTCTATTACAAACAACGTAGCTGAATACGAGGCTTTCCTTGCCGACCTCGAGGCCGCTTGTCTCCATCGTGCCACCAAACTGTGAGTCATAGGTGATAGTCAATTGATTCTTCGCTAAGTGCTCACCAAATATCGTACTCTTGATCCTATGCTCAGGCCATATCAAGAACTTACCTCAACTTATGCTAAACTTTTTACCAAATTGATCTTCGTCCATATTCCTTACAATCATAATATTCTTGCTGTAACGACCTGTCACCCTATAATCGGAGATCCGATTTCTAATTGGGTATTAGATCAATATCTACGGGTTTACACCCGGATCTCAAACGACACGTCTGGAGAAGTAAGCGTTAAACAAGACTAAATATAACATTCTCACGGACCTCGAAGAAAGTACAAGTGCGCAAGAAGTAAAATAATAATGTTCATATACAGTCAAACAATAATTACATGGCCCAAGGAATTAAATAAGTACAGGCAGAAGAAAAGTACAATAACATCAGGGCATACCCTGAAACTGCAGGGAGTGAGCAACAGTAAAATTGGGCTCAATAAGGATCACCCGATCCCCGCCTCACACATACGCACCCACAAGAGCAACAATTCAAGATGTAGACTGTAACGACCCGCCACCCTATAATCGGGGATCCGATTACTAAATGGGTACCGAATCATTAACTTGTGACCAAACCAGGATCCGAGTAAGTCTGGGAAATAAATAATCAACTAAGCTAAACATTCACATCGCATTGAATTGAAGGGAAAAAGCAGAAATTAAAAGTTATTACAATGCGACTCGATACAGCAAATAATTACATACTCCAACAGAAAAGAAATGATTATACATACAGGCCAGAAATAAAGATAACAACTACATCGGGGCATACCCCGGAACAACAGTCGACGACGCTCAGCACTCAGCCGCACAACCCTCGCTAGGTCTACCTGGAGTCCTCACCTGAAAACCGCAGGGGTGAGTCTCAACGAAAAGACTCAGTAGGGATCCTTCGATCCCCACTGCCCACACACACACACACAAGTGAAGAGTACAGCAGGGATATAATAACCATGAAGAGACAATGATTTCCATGCCTACATCTCAATATGAATCACATGCATTCAAAGTATAACTAACATGCATAATTCTAATCCATCAGGAAACTCGTAATTCGGCATATCCTTAAAACACGTCAACTTCACAACGAGAGTGGGAAACACAACGACCCGCTGAGACCAAACAGTAACCCCTCAGATAGCACACGGCCCACCTCGGCGGTCACTCCTTCCCTCAGCAAACACCGGCCCGCTGAGACAAAACAGTAACCCCTCGGATAGCACGCTGGCTACTCCGGCCCAACTGGCTCAGGTGGTTACTCCTTCCCCCAACACGAGTGACACTCCAAAGGTACCTCTCCGACACCGGTACAAGCTAGCTAACCCCGGGGTTCACCAGGTGACCCTCTCTCACTAGGCGTCACCCCGCCACTGCTCCCGTCAGCGCTGTGTCCCTCCGCACCGACACAGGGTGTAGAACGCTACAACTGTCACTCTAGGTCCACCGAAACATAAAACACGGCACGGTGCGATCCGGTCACGGAGGAAGTCCACGGTCGCACGACACACAACGCAGTGCCATTCGGTCACGAAGAGTTCATCACATCGAGTATACTAGCTGTATGCATTAACCGACTATCTAGCAGTGTAAACACATTTTACTGGCATGGATTAGTGTAGTTCTGGCTTGAATGGCGTCGCCCGAGGCCGACGCCATTCAAGCACCCTAAACTGGTTCATGAAATACCGGCCTCATAATCTGGCCTAAAAGGCGTCGACACCAGTGGTCGCCTTTTAAAAGGCGTCAACATCCTCAGACGCCGTTCACGCTGAAAAACCAATAATTCCAGAAAACAATAATCGAAGGATTTCTGCCTTAAAAGGCGTCATGGTGGCTCAACGCTATTCCAAAACGCGTCGCCCACCCATGACGTCTTTTAGTCCCAGAATCCTCGAACTGAGTCCCTCAATCGGGGTGATTTCCTGCCTAAATGGCGTCATGATGGTCCGACGTCCTTCTGAAAGGCGTCGTCCATCCATGACGTCATTTAGCGCCAGAGTCCCTGACTCCTGAAACCTCGAACTGGGGGATTTCTGTCCTAAAAGGCGTCGTACTGGCCTGACGTCCTTCTGAAAGGCGTCGACCAGGCACGACGCCGTTTAGCGCCAGAAACCTGGTTCCCTGGTTCGATCCGAGGGTTCCTCCCTTAACCCCAAATATCCCGAAAAAGCCCCAAAAACAGAGGGAAAAGAGGGCAACCAAAGTATCAAGAATTCACATCCACAGAAACTCTCATTCCCATCAAGGAAAAACCCCCTAACATGCTCATTCTACCCCAAAACCATCGATCCATCGCATGCTTTAAACGGGGAAAAACATGATTTAGAACACAACACTGTGGGAACCGTCACCCTACCGGTTCTTGAACTCCTCCAAGCTCCGTGCCTCCGACCCGCCGCACCGCAGACCGCCGCCGGTACCCTCGAGGACGCCGCCACTCCGCCGGGACGTCGGCCGCCGTCCGGAGAATGGAACGCCGCGAAGGAAGTGGTGGTGGTAGAGGTGAGAGGTAGGGAAGTGTTGGAGTGGAGGAAAGGTCGATGCCGGAGTCACCGGAAGGAAGGAGAGAAAGAGAGAAGGAGGAGCAAATGAGAGAAAGAAGGAGGGCTCGCGGGGTTAACCAGAGTCTGGCTGAAATGCGTCGAGATGTACGGACGCCTATCAGTCGATGTGACGGCTGCTCTGACAACATTCTGCAACGCTCTGACAGAGGTCTGAAACGCGTCTTCCATGAAAGACGTCGTTCAGTCGACAAGACTGGCGCCGTACTCTGACAACCCAGAGTCGCAGTCTGAAAGGCGTCGTGCCTCACAGACGCCGTTCAGGCGACATGTCCGGGCCGTACTCTCGCGACCCAAAGCCAGCCCACGTGGCACAGGCTAAAACGCGTCAGCATAGTTGGACGCCGTTTAAACCGCGTCGAAAGGGCTCGACGCGAATCAATGCAGGGTCTCAGCCCCACTGGAGTCTGAATTACAGGGTCCAACCCCGAAAATCGGATCCGAAAGCCTCAGTCCTTACATAGACAATATAAGTAAAGTAGTAAACACAGCTCCCAAAGATTCCTAAATTTTGATATGAAACATATGCATTCACAATGTAACATGCACACTTCTAAGAAATTCAAGTACCCAACTCAACACCGCAGTTCGTAACCAAAGATCTGGCTAAACACACAAACAACACTGTCGAACGCGTACAAACAACGCCTCACAACACCACCAACACCCATGCCTATCCACCCCTACGATGTTCCGGACACCGTAGGAAGGGGCAGTGAGTCAAACTAGGACTAACTAAGACTAGTGAACCACCACCACCCAGTCACGTGTGCACACAAGCAGTCTAGACTACTGTCCTATTGACTGGACATCCCTCAACGCCAGGCCTAGGCATTTTACGAGGGCCCTAGGGACCGGCGAAACCCCCCTCAAGCCGAAGCTATAGGGACTACCCATAACCCTAACCTCCCGGGTCACATCGGGCCAAAGGGCGAAGGGTACCTCTCGTAACCTCGATATCTCAGGTTACATTAGGCCCAATGGCAAAAAGGGAAACTCCAGCACCACCAAACCCAGCTCCCCAGTAAGAAACGCACCGAAAATTGCCATGACAAACTAGGAAAGCACCAACCCACTGGGATAGAATAATAACCCCTCGGATAGCACACTGGCTACTCCGGCCTGTCTAGCTCAGGTAGTTCTCTCTTTTTCCAGCCACATGTGAAACACTAACATGTACCCCTCCCACACCGATACGGCATCAATGCCACACAGACACCGTGTCACTCCCACACCGACACAAGGTGTCAAACACACAGCAAGGTTGTTTTAGGGCCATAATCGCATAAACACACACAATGCGATCCAATCACGTAGAAATTCTCGGCGTCGATGTAGGATTTCAAGCATGCATTTAACCAAACTATCTAACAATATAAACACATGTTAATTGCATGAATTAATAAGATTCTGTCCTGAATGGCGTCGCCTGTGGCCAACGTCATTTAAGACCTCTAAACAGGTTCTTAGGGGATACTGGCCTGAATTGCGTCGTCCATGGTCGTCACCATTTAAATGGCGTCACCTGGTCTGGACGCCATTCAAAACTGAACTGATTCTCGCAAAAACTGGCCTCGGGGAAAATCTGGTCTAAATAGTGTCGCTCAAGATCGTCACCGTTTTAAATCGCGTCGCCCTAGCCTGACACCATTTAAAGCCCAAAATCTGGGTTTCCTGCCACCTCCCCCAGGCCACAAAACGGGATTTCCTCCCTCTAAAATCGCCCCAAAAATACCCAAAAATAGACAAAGAGGGGGAGAATCCAAATAACCGCTTAAAACACGCTAATCCCCATTTCATAAAAATGACCATTTCCATCAGAAAGCCCCATAAACATTCTCATTTAACCCAAAATCTCGAGACGCATCCCATGCTTCAAAGCGGGATAATCATGGTTTTAAACAAAACACAATGGAGATCGTCACCCTACCAATCACTTGAACTCCTGCTAGCTCCATGCCGCCGCACCGCAAACTGCCGCCGGTACCGCCATGGACACCGTCACTCCACTGGAACGTTGGTCGCCGTCCGGAGAATGAAGTGCCGCGGAGGAGCTGGTGACGGAAGTGGTGGGAGGTAGAGGGTGTTGGAGTGGTGGAAGAGGAAGAAGAGGAAGGGGAAGGGAAGGGAGAATCGGAGCGAATGGAGAGTGGGAAGAGAGAGAGTGTGAAGGAGAGAATGAGGGAAATGAAGGAAGGCTCGGGGTGTCAAAACGAAATAGATGAAATCACGTCATCCTCGACATACGCCATTTAGGCGATAGGACAGGGTCGTACTCTGGCAGAATGTTTGAATCATGTCGTCCATCCAAGACATCATTCAGACGATAAAACCGGGGCCGTACATACGTGCCCCAACGCCCACCCACGCGGCACAACATCCCTTTATCTAAATGGTATCCGTATTGCCCGATGCCATTCTAAATGGTGTCATAAGACGTTGTTTAGAAGGCACGCCCCAAACCCACTGGGCCCAAACCAAGGGGTCTGACTCCGAAACCGACCCGATAAGTGTACCCGAAACCTCAGTCTTCGGGAGTTGGATCCCTCACTACCATCTCTAGGTTGATATCTCGACATTGCCCCAATCATAGCCTCCATGAAATGATCCACATTCTACCCATCTGCCTCCGAACTACCATGTTCAGTTCCCATATTACGAACCAAAGGAACTCTCCTCTTTGGTGCCATCACTACTCTATAAACATGAAAATCGAAACAAGCACGTCAAAACCTATTAATCTATGCCAGCAGCCATCACCCGTATAGACTCGTACTTATTGTTGTATTATAATATCGAACCTAGTTTATCACATACTCGTACTTATTGTTGGACTATAATATCCCCTAGTTCTGATACCATCTGTAACGACTCGCAACCCTATGATCGAAGACCCGATTACTAAATGGGTATCGGATCATTATCTATGGGTTCACACCTGGATCTCAAACGACACGTCTAGAGAAGTAAGCGTTAAACAAGGCTAAATATAACATTCTCACGGACCTCGAAGAAAGTACAAGTGCGCAAGAAGTAAAATAATAATGTTCATACACAGTCCAACAATAAATACATGGCCCAAGGAATTAAATAAGTACAGGCAGAAGAAAAGTACAATAACATTGGGGCATACCCTGAAATCGAGACAGCTGCTGGCCCGCACACCAAGGAGAACACCATACGCCAACACTTGCCGAGAAGTCCACACCTGAAACCGCAGGGAGTGAACAACAGTAAAATTGGGCTCAATAAGGATCACCCGATCCCCGCCTCACACATACGCACCCACAAGAGCAACAATTCAGGATGTAGACAATATAAGTAAAGTAGTATACACAGCTCCCAAAGATTCCCAAATTTTGATATGAAACATATGCATCCACAATGCAACATGCACACTTCTAAGCAATTCAAGTACCCAACTCAACACCGCAGTTCGTAACTAAAGATCCGGCTAAACACACAAACCACACTGCCGAACGCATACAAACGACGCCTCACAACAACACCAACACCCCCGCCTATCCACCCCTGCGATGTTCCGGACACCGTAGGAAGAGGCAGTGAGTCAAACTAGGACTAACTAAGACTAGTGAACCACCACCACCCAGTCACGTGTGCACACAAGTAGTCTAGACTACTGTCCTATTGACTGGACATCCCTCAACGCCAGGCCTAGGCATTTCACGAGGGCCCTGGGGACCGACGAAACCCCCCTCAAGCCGAAGCTATAAAGACTACCCGTAACCCTAACCTCCCGGGTCACATCGGGCCAAAGGGCGAAGGGTACCTCTCGTAACCTCGATATCTCAGGTTACATTAGGCCCAATGGCAAAAGGGGAAACTCCAGCAGCACCAAACCCGGCTCCCCAGTAAGAAACGCACCGAAAATTGCCATGACAAACTAGGAAAGCACCAACCCGCTGGGATAGAATAACAATAGCATACTGGCTACTCCAGCCTGTCTAGCTCAGGTAGTTCTCTCTTTTCCCAGCCACATGTGAAACACTAACATGTACCCCTCCCACACCGATACGGCATCAATGCCACACATACACCGTGTCACTCCCACACCGACACAAGGTGTCAAACACACAGCATGGTTGTTTTAGGGCCACAATCGCATAAACACACACAACGCGATCCGATCACGTAGAAATCATCGGCGTCGATGTACGATTTCAAGCATGCATTTAACCAAACTATCTAACAATATAAACACATGTTAATTGCATGAATTAATGAGATTCTGTCCTGAATGGCGTCGCCTGTGGCCAACGTCATTTAAGACCTCTAAACAGGTTCTTAGGGGATATTGGCCTGAATTGCGTCGTCCATAGTCGTCACCATTTAAATAGTGTCACCTGGTCTGGACGCCATTCAAAATTGAACTGATTCTCGCATAAACTGTCCTCGGGGAAAATCCGGTCTAAATAGCGTCGCTCAAGGTCGTCACCATTTTAAATGGCGTTGCCCTAGCCTGACGCCAATTAGAACCCGAAATCTGGTTTTTGTGCCTCCTCCCCCGAGCCACAAAATGGGATTTCCTCCCCCTAAAATCGCCCCAAAAATACCTAAAAATAGAGAAAGACGGGGAGAATCCAAATAACCGCTTAAAAGACGCTAATCCCCATTTCATAAAAATGACCATTTCCATCAGAAAGCCCCTTAAACATACTCATTTAACCCAAAATCTCCACACACATCGCATGTTTCAAAGCGAGATAATTATGGTTTGAAACAAAACACAACAGAGATCGTCACCCTGCCGGTCACTTGAACTCTTCCTAGTTCCGTGCCGTCGAACCGCCACACTGCAAACCACCCCCAGTACCGTCGTGGACACCGTTGTTAGTATTAGATGGTCTCAAAGCCAATCCAATACTGTGTATTAATTCAGTTTATTAATAAATGGCATTAATTCATTGTGTGTAATTAATTTGATCCATGTTTATCGTATCACGATGAAGTCCATGAACATGTGCAATAATCTTCGAATTATGATGAGATCATAATTACGGGACCGAAGATTTATAAACACATATTCTTAATTATAGGACCGAAGGTTTATGAACATGTGCAATAATCTTCAATAAGTCAAGTGATCGTGTTCAAGGAAATGCCTTCGAAGGTAATTGTGTGTTCAATACGGGATAATCCGCTCTCGATAGTTTGAGAGAGAATGTTCCGAGAATGATGCGCTTAAGTCCCTGGTCAGGGCGGACTCTGTATCAGATAAAGAGTTATCTGATATAGATTAGCGGCATCTGATTCAAGTGAAGGCTAGGGTTTAACAGTAAACCATACCTGGGTCGATTCGGGAACATTGCACGGATGAAGGATTATATCCGCACGGTAACTGTTGACAGAAAGGTTCCAATAGAGGGTTGCGATAACCCCAGTGCCTTCCAGGATCACGCGATGTTGCTTGGCATCCAACGTGATTGGAAGCCCGTCCAAATTTATTGTGGGACATTAAATCTGGCTGATTAATTAAATATAAGGATATTAATTAATTCAGTGGGTCCGTAAAGAGTTACTGAGCTTAAAGGGTTATTAACTGGTCTGGTAATTGGGCCTAGAGGGTCACACGCAAAAGGTTTTGAAATCAATGGATAATTCGACAGGATTTTGGATATGTTTGGGTTTTTACGAAAAATCGCAAACAGACTTATTATAAAAGAACAGATACTACGTCTGGGGCCAGCAACCCTAACCTAGCCGTCGTTCTTTCTCTCTCTCTCCTCTCTACTGGGCGTGCGACACGAGGCGGCCATCTGGAGGCTCCGCTTTGACTCCCAACTGCTCCGCCTTCCGTCCGACGGGAGATTCCGAATCCGCTTGTCACGGCGGATTTCGCACAGCCAGACGGGATCCACGAACGCCGCATCGAGCGAGGAGGCGAGGACAATCCATCGCGAGGAGAACCGTGTGGACACCGCTAGAGGCCGGGCACCTACTTGGCTTGCGGCATCGCTTCGACGGAACCGGAAAACGAACGCGTATTCGAATATGCACATGGTAAATCCGATTTACTCCGATTTTATTTTGTTAATCGAAACGGGATGGATCTGATCCCAAAATAATTTTATTCCGCCATATTTTTCGGTCGGATCTCAACACAGTGATCCCAACAATAGTATCAGAGTCAGGTTCCACTGTGTTTTCGTCGTTTCGGTCTCCAAACTGATGCATTTATAATTGATTCCATGCATGGTTTAATTGTCGTCCTGAAAGCTGTCTTATGTGAAAAGGAATATGTCCTCAAAGAAGACAGTGGGAGCTGATAAAACTAGAAGATGTTCTAGATTCACAAACTAACATAAGATTATTAGATGATCTTTAGTTGTTTGGAACCGGTCATGACACATCAGAGAGCTTCATAGATTTTTTGAGATTCTCTCAGTGACTAGAAGGATATGTTTGACATATCTAATTTAGCAAGATGAGAGGATCTCAAAATAAATTATGATCTAAAATCTATGATAATGATGCTCTCTGTTATTACAACTTTGAGATTGATAAGTTTATTAAAGTTCCACTTGTCAATACTACCTATCATGAGATGATGACAGTTGGATATTAAAAGCGTCCACTCAATGTGATTAAGGTAAAGATGTATATGATACACCTTTAAAGCTTTTAGAATGTCCAGGAAGCAAGTTATGATTTCAAAATTATTTTGAATCAAACTGAAACTTCCTAAGTTGTAATAAGAGTTTTTGACTTAATTGTCAAATATTATGTGATCATTAAGAATGATCACGGATTGTGTGTGTTCAGAAAGGACAGTGGGAGCACGGTCGTTTTAATAATGCTTTATGATGATAACATCAAAGTCATTAAGAATGACTTCAGGATGTTACTATTAGTGAAAGCATTGTTAACCATGTTTTCCTCCATAATAAGTTTAGTTATAATATCCCACGTATTGGAAATACGAATCTATTAAGATAGATTGGTGGGGATATTATATTGACCTGTATGTCAAGATGTTTGACATAAATTTCATAACAAATCTCAATTGTTGAGATATGTAATTTATTCCTTTAAAGAAAAGGTTCCTTAAAGGATACAGGAGTGAAATGCATCATTAAGCACTTGAGAAGTGCTAAGGGTGCATTCACGTATATGGAGAGGATGACTTGAAACTATGAGGTCACACTGACTCAAATTTCAAGTTAAATAATGGATTCAACCTTCTAGTAGAAAGGTATGGATTGGAATGGTCCTAATCCAGAACTCGATATTAAGATGACGACATAGACAAGTGATACTTTTATTGGAACAGTATGGATGAAAAGGTTCATCCCTGAACTAGATGTAGTTCTAAAAGGTCTCTGATTAAATCTTGTTGTTGTAGGACAATAGTGGGAGCGATCAATTATGTGATCGAGCCATAGTCTCTTCAGAAGTTACAAAACATTCTGAGGCTCTTTCACAGGTTCAGAGACAAAGGATTAAGAGGAAATAACGTAATGGAAATATTCCATCTGTAGATAATTTAGCAAATCCTTGACCAAGTCTTATTCACAGACTTTATGTGAGCATCACCTAGATTTGATGGAGATCAAATGCGAAAGTGATTGGCTTGAGTCCAAGTGGGAGATTGATGGATATAGGTGTCCTCTAAGCCAATCATAAGGCACCTATTTCAATCTGGTTCACTAATAAATGACATTAAATTCATTATGTAGATTGGCATATTTATAATTGCGCATAATGAAGTCCATAAATATGTGCAATAGTCATCAGATTATGATGAGATCATAATAATGAGACTGATGACTTATAAACACATATTCTTAATTGTTCCTAGTCGTAGGATGTTTGAGAAGGACATCAAACATCCGGTTAGACTAGTACAAGTTATTCCAGCTCATATGATGAGGGTAACTGATCTCGTTAGTTACTAGTGTGGAGACACAATGGTAAACCTGTAGGTGCTCATTGGAGAATGAGTTCACTGAACTGATCCGACATGAATCGCCGAATGGTAATTTTACTTGACTGTCAATCAGCTTGATTCATCGTCACAGTAGCGTTGTTGATCCTTGGACTTGAGACACCAAAGACACCTTGTCGGTGGACTTCTGGACTTTGACCTTGACCTACGAATCCCTATCCACGGGATCTCAAATAGTCAAGGATCGGGTCCAGCGGAAGACCTTCGAAGGTGATTGTGTGTTCAATAGAGGATCGTTCGCTCTCAGGTAACTGGAGTGAGAATGCTCTAGAGTAGATCCACAGGAGTCTCTGGCCAGAGCAGAAACAATATCAGAAAAGTGATTTTCGGATATTGTAAAGCGGAGTCTGATTCAAGTGAGTTGACAATCTAGGGTTTGACAGTTGACCATACCCTAGGTTAACTCAAGAGCATTGTGCGAACGAAGGATTATAACCACGTGGTAACTGTGGACGGACAGGTTCCATGAGTGGGTTGCTAAACCCCATTACCTTCCAGGATCATGCGGTGTTGCTTGGCACCCAACTTGATCAGAAGTCCGACCGAATTCACATGCGATGTCAATTCGGTCAAGTAATTAGTTAATATATAGATATTAATTAATTACAATAAGTCAATAACTAGTTATTGGACTTAACGGGCTGAAAACCGGACTGGTAAATAGGCCTAGAGGGTCACACGCAATAAGATTCTCAGTCGGTGGTACATAAGTGGGATTTATATTAACTCGGGGACTTTTGTGAAAAGTCGTGCCGACTTAATATATATACATGCTGTTGAGAAACCCTGGGCCAAGCTCCAGGATTTCCCTTACTGGCCATCATCCCCCCTTTCTCTCTCCTCCTCTGGGCGTCCTGTTCGACGCGCCGAGACAGTTTCCGTCTTCGCCGCGTGTGATTCCCGAAAGTCGGGAATTCTCGTCGGCGGGATTTTCGCAATCGTTGCGGCGACGGATCTTCAGCGAGCGAGCTGTAACGGACGAGGGATTGAGGACGAACCACCGCAAAGGATCGCGTGGATATCGCTGGAGGCCGGACGCTTGTACGGCTTGCGGCGTCACCTCGACGGAACCGAGACGGAAGCGGATTCGAATCCGCGCACGGTAATCGGATTACTTCTCGTAGTTTTCGGTTTGAGTTTTTCGTTCCGAATCAGATTAGCGGGCATCGGGCGGGTTTAATTTTTGTTCTTCGTTTCCGCTGCGTTCTTCGCGTCCCGCCCGGAACCCAACAGGAAGAAGATTGTGTAGGGTATATTCGTAGGTGTGCTACATGTCAACTTCATACTGATAAAATTCATTCCCCTGCATCTTCACTCCATCCTCTGTCCTCCCCATAGCCTTTCTCCTTATGGGCATTCGACATCATTGGTCCCCTTGGTGATCCCAACTCCTCGATCAAACAGAAGTCATTCACTCTCATGGCGATGGAGTATTTCACCAAATAGGCAGAAGCTGAAGCCTATGCGGAAACCAAAGAGTCAACAATATGCAAGTTCATCTTGAATAATATCATCGCCCGATTTGAAATTCCAAACACCATCGTCACCAACAATGGACCTCAATTCATTGCACATGAACAGAAGGATCTCTGCAACAGGTATAACATTGCATTACATCATTCATATCCATATTATCCCCAAGGTAATGGCCAACCAGAGACTACTAATAAAATCTTAATCAAAATCATCAAGAAAACGTGTGAGTCTAGCAAATATGCATATTGGCCAGAAAAGCTAGTTGAGGCTCTATGGGCCTTCGAACTTCAATCCGTACTCCCACTGGGCAAACTCCGTATTCCTCGACATGTGGAATGGAGGCGGTAGTTCCATATGAAGTCCTTATTCTATCACTAAGAGTACAATTGAATAATGAGTTTTCTATTGATGAGCATCGCTCTGCACTCCTTGCATAGTTAGAACTTTTAGACGAGAAAAGATAGTTAGCAGCTAATCACGCACGAGTGTATCAGAACAGGCTTGCACGTTTCTATTAAAAGAAGGTTATTGAAAGAAAGTTCAAAGTCGGTGAAATGGTAGTTAAAAGAATTTTTGTAAAACCTGGTGGTCCCCATTCTAAACTCCAACCCAACTGGGAGGGTCCGTATGTTATAACAAATGCTTTTCCTGGTGGCGCCTATAGGCTAGCCTGTTGGGTTCGGTTGTAACCCCGGGAAATCACAGAAGCGGAAGAATATAAAACAAAATGATTTCCCAAACCGATTCGAGCTCCGATTGATGCAACCAAAACGATCTAAATAAATCACACGACATTTATCACCTTACACAGAATATGTTATCCAGTGAAAATCGATGCCGAACTCCACGAAGCTTTAAGCCGCACAAACGTCCGGCCTCTAAAGCCGATCCACACGAATCTCGTAGCAACGGAGTTTTCTTTTCCTTCAATCCGCACAACACAACCCCCTGCCTCAAAGCTTCTGGGAAGAATCCTATTCTTCCAACTAAAACCACTTGACAACCAGGTATGGAATGCGTTGGATTTCTTTTTTTTTTTTACGGGTTTGGAGAATAAATGGGTTATATATAGGAATGTTAAGGCAGTAGCTTGAACCGCCTCGTTTAACCAAACCCATCTTTAACTGCCGTAGTTAAAGTAAACCTTAGGGTATATTATATATCAATATATTATTATTAGCTTATTTATCAAACAAGACTAATAATACATATATTATCTATTGTCCTTTATATTATTGCATATATACTTTTAAGCCATTTATATTTTTTTTTTCCAAACGAATTTAATACTTTAGTATATTTTTCCATACAATAATATTCTGTTCTGTAAGAGTTATTTGTGTGTGATCCTCTAGGCCCATTATCACTCTGGTTTAAAGATCCATTGACTTCTAATCTAATTAGAAGTAAATTAAACCGGCTATTCCCAATAACCGTTTAATTTGTTCCGGACCTTTTTGATCACGTTGGGTCAAGCAAATCCACGTGATCTTAGAGGATGCAGGGTTCATCTATACCCTGTCTGGCACCTGTAAATCATCAGTTACCATATCGCTATAATCTCTCGTTCATTCTATGAGTCCGATCCAATCGTGTGGTATGGTTATGTCAAACCACTAGTGATCGTGTCGTCTGACCATGACCTTCATAATAATTTCACGTTCGTTCCAAACGAACCCATACCACCCTGGCCAGGGATTTAGTGGAGCGTCCATGTCATGACTCATTAACTGTCTCTGATATACCTGACAGTGAGCGATCCCCTCTTGACCATTAACGGACTTCACATGTATCTCGATGTGGCTAATAATTCAGTGTTTCATGACTTATGGTTAAAGTCACTTAACCAAATATTAAACCACACCAATCTTCATGAAAGACCACATTAATGTCTCAGGTCAAAGGATCAACGATACTACTGAGACAGATGGATCTTTAGTTGACATTAGGTATAATGAACCATCTGAAGATCCATCAACGGATCAGTTCAGTGAACATCCTCCCAGGATGAACTCTCACACATATGTACTGGTGCCCCGCACCTATACCGTGAGATTGGTCATCTACACATCATGCGTGTTGATTTACAAGTAATCAATGTCCCAAAGTGATTACTCTCTAATCAGGAACAATTTAAGGTATACGTCCATGTATAGTCAAACTCACATTCGAAATGCCATCTCGAAATTGACCTTACAACCACATATCCTAGGACAACGCAAAGCAATCCATGTACTACAAGTTTATGCTTTAAATACCATTTAAAGATATTGAACAAGATTGTATAACACATTAGGCCTACACGACCCATAGTTGGTCTGTCGGACAGCCAAAAAACTAACAATCTCCCACTTGTACTACAACCAATTGCTCATAGTCTTGAGGCCCATCTTTTCTCGATGACGCTCAAACACAATCTGTGACAAAGGCTTAGTCAGTGGATCTGCAATATTGTCTTCTGATGATACACGCTCTACCATCACATCTCCCCTCGCAGCAATCTCCCGAATCAGGTGGAAGCGCCTTAGAATATGCTTCGACCTTTGGTGAGACCCAGATTCCTTCGCCTATGCGATGGCCGCATTATTATCACATAATAATGGGATAGGATCTGATATGCTGGGAACTATGTCAAGTTCCGAGATGAATTTATTCATCAAGACTGCTTCTTTGGCAGCTTCAGCCGCAACTATATACTCTGCCTCTGTCGTTGAATCCGCAGTCATTTCTTACTTGGAACTCTTCCAACTGACTGCCCCTCCAACATGAATACAAATCCAGACATGGATTTGCTATCATCCGAATCTGACTGGAAACTAGAGTCTGTATATGCTCTCAATTGCAAGTCCTTTTCTCCTCCATACAGCAAGAAACGATCCTTTGTTCTTATCAAGTACTTTAAGGATGCATTTCATTGCTTTCCAGTGCTCTTCGCCTAGATCACTCTGATATCTGCTGGTAATGCTCAAAGCATTGGCCACATCAGAATGAGTACATAGCATGGCATACATGATCGACCCTATTGTCGAGGCATAGGGTACCCGACTCATGTGCTCTACTTCCTCAGGTGTTCTAGGGGCCATGCCCTTAGATAGGTAAATTCTATGTCTCATAGGAATGAGACCTCTTTTCAAATTTTCCATTTGGAATCTCCTAAGTATAGTATCTATGTACATGGATTGGGACATTCCCAACATCCTTTTTGATCTATCACGATAGATCCTTATGCCCAGCACATAAGATGCTTCTTCCAAATCCTTCATAGAGAATGTCTTGGACAACTAGGACTTCGTTGATGTCAGCATCCTTACATCATTCCCAATGAGTAAGATGTCATCAACATAGAGGACTAAGAAGGTTATTGAGCTCCCACAGACCATCTTGTAAACACAGGGTTCGTCTTCATTTGGAATGAGGTCAAAAGATTTGATAACCTCATAAAGTCTCAAATTTTAACTTCGAGACGCCTGCTATAATCCATAAATGGATTTATGAAGCTTGCATACCTTATTGGGATGTTGCTTAGATGTGAATCCATCAAGTTGTACCATGTACACCTCTTCTGACAAGTTTTCATTAAGGAAAGTTGTCTTCACATCCATCTGCCATATCTAATAATCTAGGTATGATGCAAAGGCAAGGAGGATTCTAATTGACTTTATCATTGCTACAGGTGAAAAAGTTTCGTCATAGTCAATTCCTTGTCTTTGACGATATCCCTTCGCCACTAGTCGAGCTTTATTAGTGTCAATTTGTCTATCTGCTCTGATCTTCCTTTTGAAGATCCATTTGCAGCCGACAGGGACCTTCCCTTCAGGTATGTCAATCAAGTTCCAAATTTGATTGGTATACATGGATTGGATTTCTGAATCCATAGCTTCCTTCCATTTTTCGAAGTCAGAATTACGAATTGCCTCCTGATAGGATTGAGGATCATCATCCTCATTTATCCGTTCCTTAGACGAACTGTCAGAGATATGTCCAACATATCTCTCAGGTTCTCTAGGTACCCTACCAGATCTTCGCAATATGTGTTTCATTTTGAGCATTTTCCGTAGATGTTGTCTCATTTAATGAGGCTGTGTCCCCAATTTGTGGTTGATGGACCTCGTCCAGTTCTATCTGGCTCCCATTATTTTTCTGGAGGAGCTATTCCTTCTCCAGGAATACAGCTCTCTTAGCCACTAAGACCCTTTGCTCAGAAGGATGATAGAAATAATATCCAAATGTCTCTTTTGGATATCCCGCAAACCTACACTTGTCTATTCTTGACTCTAACTTATTTGCGTCCTTTCTCTTCACATGGGCAGGACACCCCCAAACTTTAATATGATTAAAGTTCGGTTTCCTTCCCTTCTATATCTCATATGGTGTGGTAGGAACTGACTTACTCGAAATCCTATTTAACAAGTAGGCTGCAGTCTCTAAAGCGTACCCGCATAGAGATAATGGTAATTCTGCCAAGGACATCATGGACCGGACCATGTCTAATAAGGTCCTATTTTTCCTTTCAGGTACACCATTATGCTATGGTGTATATGGTAGGGTCCACTGAGAAATTATTCCATTGTCCTTTAGGTAAGAAGTGAATTCGAAACTTAAGTATTCACCTCTTCGATCCGATCGAAGAGTTTTAATACTTTTATTAGTCTGCTTCTCTACTTCATTCTTATATTCTTTAAACTTCTCAAAAGCTTGTGATTTATATCTCATTAAATACACACAATCATACCTAGAGAAGTTATCAATAAAAGAAATGAAATAGAGATATCCTCCTTTAGCTTCTATTGACATGGGTCCACATACATCCGTGTGTATGAGTTCCAAAAGCTTAACAGCCCTTTCACTGTCCACTAAAAGGAGCTTTGGTCATCTTCCCCAGGAGACACGACTCACAAGTATCAAATGATTTGAATTCGAATGAATTCAAGTATCCATTTTAACATAGGTGAGAAATCATCTTCTCTCCTATATGACCAAGTCTGCAATGCTAAAGACATGCATGATTCACTTCTTCTGTCTTACCATTGGAAACCAGCATTACATGTATCCAATACATATAACCTATTGAACAAATAACCATTAGCTATAATCAAACCATTATTGATAATAGAGCACCCAGTGCTAGTTACCGTCAAAGAGTAACCAACATTGTTTAAACAGGAAATAGATACAATGTTTCTAATAATTTCTGGAACAAAATAACACTCTGTTAACTCTAGAATTATCCCAGAAGGTAAACTAAGATGAGCAGTCCCCACAACTCTAGCAGCAACTATAGCTTCATTGCCCATCCTTAGTTGGATCTCTCTTTTGTCAAGTCTTCTTTTATTTGTCAATACCTGCAAAGAATTGCAGATCTGAGATGCGCATCCAATATCCAATACCTATGATGTGGATCTCATAAGAGACAAATTTAAGTCAATGACAAAAGTACCTTCATTTAGAATTGCCTTGCAATTCCTTTTCCAGTGACCTGCCTGTCCACACCGAAAACATTTGCTGTCTTTTTCATCCTTCTTGCCCTTGCCCTTACCTGCCTTGGTGATCTGATTACCTTTAGTCGGTTTCTTTCCCTTCTTGTTATTGGGTGTTTGGGTGGCCTTCCTTTTCTTCTTGGTCCGACCAACAATCATTACAGAGGATGGTTTCTCCTTCTGTATGGTCCCTTCAGCACTCTTTAACATGTTTAGGAGTTCTGGTAGAGAAACCTCAATCCTATTCATGTTAAAGTTCATGATGAAGGGAGAAAAGGATTCAGGCAATGACTAGAGAATGAGATCAATGCTAAGTTCAAGATCTAACTTGAATCCTAGCCCACTGAGTCTCTCTATCCACTCCATTTTCAATACATGAGCTTGTACTGAAGCACCCTCAGACATCCTAATCCTGAAAAGTTTCTTTGAGAGCTCATACCTCTCTATCCTACCCTGCTCACCAAAGAGCTGGCGTAGTTGGAGAAGTATAGCTCTACAATCTCTCTTTTCAAATTGCCTCTATAGCTCGGGAGTCATAGAGGCCAGTATATAACACTGCGCATGGGAAGAATCTTCAAACCATTTTGCATAAATTAATTGATCACCCTCCTCAGCATTAGCGGGAGGCTTAGGTTGAATCGTGTCTAACACGTACACAATCTTTTTGGTTGTTAAGACTATTCGCAGATTACGTAGCTAGTCTTGAAAATTAGGTCAAGTCAATTTGTTCGCATCCAAGATGCTTCGGAGGGGATTCGACAACGACATGATGATATGAATGAAAAAATAAAAGACAATATTTTAGCATGCGTTCAAGGTTCTAACTTTAGATATGGTTTTCTATCTTAGTTAGCTCCACTATTTTGCGTCGAACTATATGACCCTCAATCACAGAACAGGAGATCACGGCGATCATCCTAGTGGGTCGGAATCCCAACAGAACTAGGATGCAACCTTGTGGAAAGCACAACAAATCACATCACATTCCTTGGGCAGTCAACAACACTTGCATCCAATGCAATATCCGACTTTCGGCCCCTAAGCAATCATCCCCTAGTGGAAAGCACAACAAAGGATACTCTCAGTTAGATCGCACCACCATTACTACACAGCAATGAGTTCCTAACCCGACCCTTATGGAAAGCACAACAAGGCCAAGTTCAGTCCCTCATCCCAGTAAAGCAAAGCTTTAGGGCTGAGATCCTGCCACCAAATCATGAACCTTGTGGAAAGCACAACAAATCCATGAGATAATGGCATTTAGTCACCCTATAACGGTAGAGGGCCACGACAGCTTCTCAAGCCACGTTTACAAATCTAATATTTAATAAAGAGGGAATTTTACTTTTATCTTGGTCTCACCTTAAGTGGTAGAATAAATATATTCGTGCTATATATTTACTGTACCAAGTAATTAATGGATATAAGTGTCCTCTAAGCCAATCATAAGGCACTTATTTCAATCTGGTTCACTGATAAATGGCATTGAATTCATTGTGTAGATTGGCATATTTATAATTGCACATAATGAAGTCCATGAATATGTGCAATAGTCATCAGATTATGATGAGATCATAATAATGAGACTGATGACTTATAAACACATATTCTCAATTGTTCCTAGTCGTAGGATGTTTGAGAAGGACATCAAACATCCGGTAAGACTAGTACAGGTTATTCCAGCTCATATGATGAGGGTGACTGATCTCGTTAGTTACTTGTGTGGAGACACAATGGTAAACCTGTAGGTGCTCATTGGGGAATGAGTTCACTGAACTGATCCGACATGAATCGCCGAATGGTAATTTACCTGACTGTCAATCGGCTTGATTCATCGTCACAGTGGCGTGGTTGATCATTGGACTTGAGACACCAAAGACACCTTGTCGGTGGACTTCTGGACTTTGACCTTGACCTACGAATCCCTATCCACGGGATCTCTAATAGTCAAGGATCCGGTCCTGCGGAAGACCTTCGAAGGTGATTGTATGTTCAATAAAGGATCGTTCGCTCTCAGGTAACTGGAGAGAGAATGCTTTAGAATAGATCCGCATGAGTCTCTAGCCAGAGTAGAAACAATATCAGAAAAGATGTTTTCCGATATTGTACAGTGGAGTCTGATTCAAGTGAGTTGACCATCTACGGTTTGACAGTTGACCATATCCTAGGTTAACTCGAGAGCATTGTGCGAACGAAGGATTATAGCCATGCGGTAACTGTGGATCGACAGGTTCGATGAGTGGGTTGTTGAACCCCATTACCTTCCAGGATCATGCGGTGTCGCTTGGCACCCAACTTGATCGGAAGTCCGACCAAATGTACATGCAATGTTAATTCGGCTAAATAATTAGTTAATATCTAGATATTAATTAATTACAATAAGTCAATAACTAGTTATTGGACATAACGGGCTAAAAACCGGACTGGTAAATGGGCCTAGAGGGTCACACGCAATAAGATTCTCAATCGGTGGTACATAAGTGGGATTTATATTAACTCGGGGACTTTTGTGAAAAGTCGTGCCGACTTAATATATATACGCGCTGTTGAGAAACCCTGGGCCAAGCTCCAGGATTTTCCCTTGCTGGCCGTCATCCCCCTTTCTCTCTCCTCCTTTGGGCGCCCCGTTCGAGGTGCCGGAACAGTCTCCGTCTCCGCCGTACGCGATTCCCGAAAGTCGGGAATTCCCGTCTGCAGGTTTTCAGACATCGTTGCAGCGACGGATCTTTAGCGAGCAAGCTGATACGGACGAGGGAACGATGGCGAACCACAACCGAGGATCACATGGATACCGCTGGAGGCCGGATGCTTGTATGGCTCGCGGCATCGCCTCGACAGAACCGAGATGGAAGCTGATTCGAATCCGCGCACGGTAATCAGATTACAACCGGTTTTCGATTTTAGTTTTTCGTTCCGAATCGGATCAGCAGGCATCGAGCGGGATATTTTATTTGTCGTTTCCGCTGCATTCTTTGCGTCCCACCCGGATCCCAACAGTAATTGCTCAAAATAAATGCATCCCATGTAAATAAATAAGCCTGGGTGATCATGGACTCTGAGTAAAACTACGCTGATATCCAACCTACTTCCCAAGCAGCAGGATCATCCTCGTAGTTCGTCCTCCGTGCCTTCAAGCTCCATTCGTAGCATTAATTACAATAATTAGACGGCTCGTAGACCGGAAAAAGAATTACATGCCAAATAATTTCCAACAGTCCTTACGGCGAGTACATTTATCGGAGGAAGATAGAATTACATTGGAAATTAAATGGAGGAAGAAGGAAGGCTCGCAGGCCTACAACGAACTGAGCTAAGTCCATTATCACCCACCATTCCAAACACAATCATATCAATCACTCACAGAAGGGTTATTTTTTAAAATAATCCTTATATATGGATTGAAATCATGGGTTGTGCATACGAGAAATTTTGGTCATGTTTAATTTTGAAAAACTCATCGTTACATTCAAAATTAATCTAATAAAGACCAAAATAATTAAGGCATCACAGTAACATCTTGCACAGAACCATTCCATACGTATAACAAGATACACACATGAATTTAAAAATTAAATTCAATCAATCAAGATAATTAAGACAATCATAAAATTTAAATTTAAGTTAATCATCTAATGATCAAATACAATTTAATTAAATGATCGTCTTCAATTATCTTTCATTAAAATTCACAATTTATTCCTTTGAAAAATTATCCAATAATTTCACAAACTAAAAATTTGATTTTTAATGATAATCCTCTCAAAATTTGAATTTAATAATTATCTAATAATTAAAAATTCGAAAAGTTTGAATTTATACGTAAACTTCAATTAAACTCAAAATTTACATGATAATTATCAGATTAACCAACAATAAATTTTATTAATCCTTTCCGATAATTATTTTAATTTTTGAGATAAAATTTTAATTTTTTTGACTAGTGCAGTGCGCAGTGCAGGTTGGAGCAGTGCGCCTAACAATGGGAAAAATCGGACAACAATTAATTTTAAATAATTTTTAAAATTAGCCTGACGGCAAGGCCAAGTGCCTTCCACCAAGTGGAAGGCCATATGGTTGGCCGTCCACCACATGTGGTGGACGGCCACCATGTGCCTTCCACTAAGTGGAAGGGCGCATGGTTGTGGACGGCCACATGCATGGCCGTCCTATCCAAGTGGACAGCCATGCATGGCAGTTTATTTATTTATTTACTTTTCAAAAAATTTCCAGAAGGAAAAAAAAATTTCCGCAAACTCGACAGCCACTACAAGTGTCGTTTACGTTCAGGACGGTCACTCCAAGTGCCGTTTACATGGCTATGGACGGTGGCCCAGCTGCCGTCCACAACCTGACAGCAGTCCAACCAGCCGTCCAAACTTCCACTGTCTTCGAAAAATAAATTTTTCAAGGCCCAAAAATTAAAATAAAATTGAAGAACTTGAACATAATGTTACAACATAGTTCGTTGTTCCCAGTTGCATCAACAGGACCCTAAACCTGGCTCTGATACCATTGTTGGGTTCGGTTGTAACCCTGGGAAATCACAGAAGCGGAAGAACATAAAACAAAATGATTTTCCAAACCAATTCGGGCTCCGATTGATGCAACAAAAATGATCTAAATAAATCACATGAGGTTTATCACCTTACACAGAATATGTTATCCTGTGACAATCGATGCCGAACTCCACGAAGCTTTAAGCCGTACAAACGTACGGCCTCTAGAGCTGATGTACATGAATCGCGCAGCAACAGAGTTTTCTTTTCCTTCAATCCGCACAATACAACCCCCTGCCTCAAAGCTTCTGGGAAGAATCCTTTTCTTCCAACTAAAACCACTTGACAGCCAGGTATGGAATGGGTTCGATTTCTTCTTCTTTTTTACGGGTTTGGAGAATAAGTGGGTTATATATAGGAATGTTAAGGCGGCAGTTTGAACCGCCTCGTTTAACCGAACCCATCTTTAACTGCCGCAGTTAAAGTAAACCCTAGGGTATATTATATATCAATATATTATTATTAGCTTATTTATCAAACAAGCCTAATAATACATATATTATATATATGCCCTTTATATTATTGCATATATAGTTTTAAGCTATTTATAAATTCTTTTCCTAAAAGAATTTAATGCTTTAGTATATTTTTCTATATAATAATATTCCATTCTGCAAGAGTTATTTGTGTGTGATCCTCTAAGCCCATTATTACTCTGGTTTAAAGATCCATTGACTTCTAATCTAATTAGAAGTAAATTAAATCGGCTATTCCCAATAACCGTTTAATTTGTTCTGGACCTTTTTGATCACGTTGGGTCAAACAAATCCACATGATCTCAGAGGATGCCGGGTTCATCTATACCCTGTCTGGCACCTGTAAGTCATCAGTTACCGTATCGCTATAATCTCTCGCTCATTCTATGAGTCTGATCCAATCGTGTGGTATGGTTATGTCAAGCCACTAGTAATCGCGTCGTCTGAGCATGACCTCCATAATAATTTCACGTTCGTTCCAAACGAACCGATACCACCCTGGCCAGGGATTTAGTGGAGTGTCCATGTCATGACTCATTAACTGTATGTGATATACCTGACAGTGAGCGATCCCCTCTTGACCATTAACGGTCTTCGCATGTATCTCAATGTGGCTAATAATTCAGTGTTTCATGACTTATGGTTAAAGTCACTTAACCAAACATTAAACCACACCAATCTTCATGCAAGACCACATTAATGTCTCAGGTCAAAGGATCAACGATACTACTAAGACAGATGGATCTTCAGTTGACATTAAGTATAATTAACCATCTGAAGATCCATCATCGGATCAGTTCAGTGAACATCCTCCCTGGATGAACACCTATACATATGTGCTGGTGCCCGCACACTTATGACCGTGAGATTGGTCATCTACACATCATGCGTACTGATTTACAAGTAATCAATGTTCCAGAGTGATTATTCTCTAATCAGGAACAGTTTAAGATATGCGTCTATGTATAGTCAAACTCACATTCGAGATCCCATCTCGAAATTGACCTTACAACCACATATCCTAGGGACAACGCAAAGCAATCCATATATTACAAATTTACGCTCTAAATACTATTGAACAAGATTGTACAACACATTGGGCCTACACGACCCATGATTGGTATGTAGGACACCCAAAAAACTAACATAGCCAACGCAAAAGGTCAAGAGTTGTCTCATCCTTTGAATGGTCTGTATCTTAAGAAATATTACCCTTAGATTAATTGTGTCGACCAACATGGTACAAAGACTAGTGGGGTCAAAAAAGTTGAAATCCAAAATTCACTCGTTAGTCTTTGGTAGTCTAGTTTAGGTGCATGATGCACACACATACACGATTGGTTTTTAAGTAACAAGTGATGTGATGTCCGAGGAATGCTGACAGTCTAACTGAGAGTGTAAGGTGTAACCCATTCTTTCTTTCTTAGTTCACGATGTGGGAACGAGGTCCGGGATAGACTACTGAAAATACCCGCTGTCTTAGTAAGAGGCGGTCATAAAAAAAAAGGAGAAAAATCAAAATACCCGCCCCAAAAACAAAAGCAAAGGGCAAAAGGCAAATACAAAAAAAGCCACAAAGTCAAATGTCAAATCAAAAGGCCAAATATCCAAATAAAATGACTTAAGGTCAAATAAAAAATACCCTATAAGGTAAAAATGACAGAACCCCAACAGATTTTCCTGGGTCTCTGGAACCCTTTCGTGAGCTTTCTATACCATTTCTTCCATTCTCCCTAAGGGGTGTATTCCAAACTTAAAAAATGGCCTAAGTTGACTAAGGGTCAGCTCATCGAAGGAGATCATGAACATAAGCACAATAAAAGCATGATGAATCTAGATTAGGTTATTGAAGAATAATCAGGGAATTAAGATAATAATCAAATAAGCTCTTTTGATCCAAGTACCATGCTGGTCTTTAGGCTTAGTATATTTCAAAATCACAAAAAATAAAATTAAAAAAGAGATAGATATTTTAAAAACCCCAAAAAAGATGGATATCTCAAAAATAAAAATATATATATCTTAAAACTAAAAAAAAGATGCATATTTCAAAACCCAAATAAAAAATTGGATATTTCAAAATCCCCCCCCCCCCACCCAAAAATAGATATTTTAAAAATAAAAAAATGGATATTTTAAATTTACAAAAAAAATGAATATTGGCATATTCTTGTTGCATTATGTCTGTTGCACATTTTTATTTTCAGTTAGCATTTGCATGCTTGCTTGCTCCACTCATTTCCCCTGCAAAATTATTTCTACCTTCATTGAATAAAGGCTTTGCCCCTTGACCCTTCTACCAATAATAGGATCAAGTAGTCGGTTACTTAACCGGGTAAGAGGCTAAGCCAAAACAGATACATTGACTTCTTTGTTCAAGTGATCTATAGGACGAAAGTGCACAAGAAAGCTGAAGACATACAAGAAGCAAACAACATCTCCATTACTTGTATTCTCTTATATATTTGATTTGCATTTGCATTACTATATGATAAATATTTATTAGATTATATAAAGGACCTTGTGGTTCTGATGAAATTGAAATTCGAGTTCCCCTCTATCAAAACTAATGATGATTCTAGAAAATCCTTAATCGCACGGATAGGCCGTTCGATTGTCAATTGATGGGGACGATGGTCCCACTTTTGTAAAACAATGCGTAGATAAACGAGTTTCGGTTTAGCATTAAATTGCAAGATTAGTGTCTTGATTCATCAATAACAGTTTAGCTATATTATCCTTGATTAATTTATATTTTATTTTATTTTGATTTTCCTTTTTAGCCGAGTATGCATTATATAGGATTTTGAAATGATTGTGGTAAAAATTAGTTAATGATAAAATTTTAGAAAATTGATTTAATAAATCCCAACGTGATATGAAATATTTCATTATGAGTTAATCTCTCAATTATCTTTGAAATTTCTTGAAGATATCATTGGAATTCTCTCTTGTATGGATCTTTATCTCATATTTCTTTGTTTTCTTTTAAGATCCATTATGGTTGAAGTACATCCACATTGACTAGTAATCACTCTCCATGGTGATACCTACAAGGTTTGTGACCTAGGTTATTTTCCCTTGTGGAGGTTGATCGACTTTCTTATATGTCCTTTTTCTATCTCATCCGAACATGATTGATTCAATTGATCTCTTTGAGCCGCTTTATTAATCATTTTGAGAAAAATTCCGATCATGTAATGTTGAGAGCGTGTCTCATCACACCTTGGCATTACCTTTTCAGTTCATTTCGCTTCATTCTATTCACCGTCGTTCATTCTATTTCCCTTTATTCCCTTGCAAAGTCAATGCCAAGGTGGGGCAGCTATAGACACGCTAATTTTGACCTCATATTGAGTATTTCATGTCACAATTATAATATTCCTAAATAGTATGATTTTTAATAATTAATTAATTTTTATTGATTTTCTCAAATTTTGTTGATTGACGTCGCCTATAGCCGACGCCATTTAGATTTCTAGCTGAAATCAGTTCGGACTTAAATTCCTTAATTTGAATTCAGGTTAATTCCCTAACTATCTAAATAATGTCTTGTATAGATGACGCCATTAGGTTTCCTAATTATTTTTGCATTCCTTCTGGATTTTCTTTCTTATTTTGGCCCTTTAATTAGTCAAATGATGTCGCCTATTGATGATGCGATTCAGAAGATTAATGGTAAGCGCGCTTTGGCTGAGATTATCTAGTTTCCATGATTTGAAAGGCTTCTAACTCTTGGAAGTCTATCCATGGCAATCCGTATGCATGGGAGACCCCTTTTGAAGTCTATACATAACCCCTTTGGACGTTCAAAGAGGTTGGCAATTGAGAGATATGAAGCTCCCATCAAGGTGAAAGGAGGCTTCTTGTATTGAGAACGTGGACAAGACTTGAAGCACTCCTTCCCTCTTCTTCGTTCATCCTTTGAATCTTTGAAGAATCATGGCTATGGAGGGGCGAACCATCTTCTTTCCCATCGCTTTCTCTTTCTAGTTTTCATTGTTTTGATCATCTTTTCATCATAGTTTCTTACTGTTTTCATTAGTCTATTCATAGCATAATCACTTCATGTCTACACACACCACATGCATGTCAATCTTACTATATGAGATAGGGGTCTAAAGACAACAGAAAACAAGTGAGTCTTTTTGGTTTAGTTGCATGTTTAATTGGCCTTTTTAGGGTAGATACTACATTATAATCATAGTTGAGGATTATAATCATTATGTTGTAGACACGCTAATTTTGACATCATTTTGAGTAAATTTCATGTCATATAATAATGCCTCAAAATGGTCTGATATTTAATCATTAGTTAATTCTTTATTATTTTACTGAATTAATTATTTAAATAATGTCGGGCAAGATAGACATCATTTAAGTTTATTAATGAAATTAATTTTAACTCAGATTTTAAATCAAATATGAAAAATTCTAAAAGATGTCGGCCTATGAAGACGCCATTTAGGGTTTTATTCCTATTTCGATTCTTATTTTGATTTTTAATTAATTTGTTAATTAAGTAAAAGACTTCTCTCTAGCACGACGTCATTTAGGTGTCCTAAAGTGTTTATGATTCTTCTTCCCGAGTTTATTTTTATCTTAATTAAGCTAAAAGACGTCTCCTATGGGCGACGCGTTTTAGTTAATTACAGATAATGATGAATTAGCCCGTGTTTATCTGTTTCTTGGTTGGATAGACTCCAAACTCTTTCATGTTAATCCATAAGTGACCGCGGATGTGCGTGAGAGTCTTGAACTTAAGTCTATAAATACACAAGCTTATGAAGAAGGAAGGTTTAAGAATTCAAGAGAGAGACGACGTCCAAACGCTGAAAGAATAAAAGAAGGATCGAGGCGCTGCATGACTACTTCCAAAAGTCTTGAAAGGAGAGCAAGCTTCATCCGTTCTTCATCCTTTCTTCATCCTCTTCGTCCATTCAAAACCAAGTCTTCCAGGGGCATTCAACTTCATTCATTCTTTCTCTTGCTTTCATAATCATTAGTATCATAATTTCATAATCATCACTTCATGCTATTCACACACTCACAACATGCATAATTTCTAACCCACATACTAAAGGGGTTTAAAAGATTACAAAACAAGTGAGTAATTCTTTTTAGTTGCATGATTAAAATTCTGATTAGAATAGATTTTACACTCTATTAGTTCTTATTAGTTTCCTTTCTCCTTCTTTTGTTTGCAAGGTACAATCACCAAGAAGATCAAGTGGAGATCATCATCCAAAGAAGAATTGGAGCAAAAAGGAAGATCCCCAAAATCATCAAATCCAAGTAAGACCAGAAGCATTAGAAGGACTCTTTTTCTTCAGCCGGCTGAAGAGAATGAATCAAGAATTCAACAATCTCCCAACTTCAAAACAGGTAAGCAATCATCCTTTATCTTTTGAAGCTTTTTAGTGAAAAGCTTTCTAGCGATCACACTTAGTTTTTAATAGGTTTTTAATTGTCACTTAATCAACATAAAATTCATGAATTCAGACATCGCGATTTGAGCACTCACAGCTTTTTGGCGATCACGGTAGGACTTGATCTCGCCGTCTTTTAAACTCTTTTGTTCTTGCTTTTTTCAATCAGGCACGCACAGTGCACCACCTGTGTCCCTCTGGCACGTTCTCACCGATCGGTAAGTTTTTAGTTTAATTGTTGTTCCCACGTACACGAAGTGCACACCTATGCGGCAAGATTTTGCCCTCCCGTTGTTTGTTTGAAAGTTGTGATTGTGATATGAAGAATGTGTGATTGATTGAGTTTTATTTTGTTTGAATGATAAATCATCCTGTTAAAAATTAAAATTCGCATGAGCTGATCATTTACTACTTTATCTTGATAATTTGAGAAGGAATTGATCAAAAAATTCCTCCTTATTTAGTGTTTCTGCGCCTTAAATAGCGTCTAGGAATAGCGATGCGCTTTCTAACCGCAACGCCATACCTCGATGCCATTTAGGCTGATATTTCTGCTATCTACCGCCTGAGGTTATGCGAATAAAATAAAGCTCTGTTTTGAACAGCGTCGGGTAACAACGGCACGATTCACCCAGATTTTGGTTTTGTTCATCAGTCCTTAGATCTTTGATTTGATTCCTATCTACCCATTACGTATTAAGCATTAGAGGCCATCCCGGCCACAAGTCATACGCACTGGGGCTAACTCCCCCCTTCTCATAGGAACACATTTCTTGACATCTTCACCTCTCTCTGATTCGGTCGGTCCCTCGATCAGACTAGAGTGGTTGGTGTTAAAGACCTCCGTAAGTCGCTAAAATCAAGGTATTCCTCTTTATTCATCGAGCTAGTTGTACCAATTGAAGTCCTGGTTAGATTTTGATTTTGTTGTGAGAAAGAGCCTTATAATATAACAGTGGAAACTGAATTGAAACTAAGATCCTACCAGTTGAGTGAATTTGTGGTTAAAAATCTAAATAATCCAACAAGAAATCCTAAAACAACGTTAAACATCCACTTGTTTGTCTAATCTCTACACAACTTGTCTGCAAATCTTTGTTGAAAAATCTAATACCATATTGCTTCGATCAGGTAGAGATTTAAGCATGGCTTCAGATGCTCTGGTTAACTACGAGGGAGATACTAATGCCCCTCATGAATCTGATTATCATTATGAGAACGGGGGAGATACTAATGCCCCCCATGATCCCCATTCTTGTTTACCTAAGCCTGAGGGAAACCTCCATATCCCTCATCCTGTCATTCATGATCAATACAATTTTGGCGTTGATCTCCCTCCGCATGTACATGCGGTGTCTAATCCTATCTTCGAGGGAGCCATTGACCCAAATGAGCTCTCATCCACCAATCCCTCTGATAAAGTGTTAAATTGATCATTTAAGGGCAATCATATGCATCATACTCATGTTTTTATCTGCAAAATAACATGAAATGATAGATAATTGTGTAACAAGTCTAACGGTACCAATTTCAACAAATTCTGACTTAAAAACATCGGCATTTCATATGATTAAAGGAGTATAGCGCATTTGTGGTTTTTCGACAAAACCGAGACGAAATGAATAAATACGATGATATTTTTATGATAATGCGCTAATTTATATTTATTTTATGTGAACAGGACATGCCGATGATGCAGTGCAGCTGGTGGAGTTTCTGGAAATTTGGGGGAGGTCTAATGTTCGGATTTCAACTAAAACAGGGGTAAAAATACAATTTGATGTCCTAATATTGCTCGGATTCCTTCTTTCTCTGGAGTTTCCCAAAACCCTCTATTTCCTTCTTTCTCTCCAATTTCCCAACCACATCCCTTCCTTTATTTTAAAAATCCTCTCTCTCTCGTTTTAGAAATTTGAATCCTCTTTCTTCTCCAGTTTCCTCTTCCTCTCCAAATCCGAATCCTGCCCCTTCTCCAAGCCTCCCACGTTCCTTCTCCTCTTCCAATTTCTCCTATAAATTCCCTCTCTCTCTCCCAGATTCGCAGCCTCTTTTCCGAACTCTCTGCCCGCAGCTTCTCTCGCTCTCTTCCTCTCCGTTCTGCTCCTTCCTCCGGTTATCCCTCTCCCCGTTTTCTCCTCGTCTTCTCAGCCTCTCCCTCGCTGTCTCTCTTTCTCTTTCTCCCTCCACAACACACCCCTCTCTTTCTCCCACGCTCTCTCTCTTAGATTTCCTCTCTCTCGGTTTTTTCTCCCACATCCTCTTCCTCTTCTCAACCTGTTCCAGCATCCCTCCCTCCCTCTTTCCTCCTCCGTATCTCTCTTCCTCCCTCTCTCTTCTCTTCTCTTTCTCCACAGCACCCCCACGCGCGGCAGCTTCACCCGGCGTTCCCGCTGGACCTCCACCGACCCAGCAGCTGCTCGCATACGCGGCAACGTCCTGTGAAGCCGCCAGCTTCCATCCGTCTGCAAGCCCACGCAGCGCATGCATGTGCAGTTCCCAAGCTTCTCCACGTGCATAACAGCTTTCAAGCTCCTCCAGCATCCTGCCAGCAACCAGCGCGCACCAGTCGCTCCAGCGCATGCAGCAACTCCTCCCAGCAGTGCGTGCAGCAACTCCTCCCAGCAGCAACGTGCAGCAGCTTGAAGTCCTCCACCGCCAACACCAGCGCGTGCAGCAACTCCTCCCAGCCATCAACGTGCAGCGGTTCTTTCTCCAGCGCATGCTGCACGCAGCAGCTAGCAAAGCCTCTTTCCTCCTCCTGCATGCGTTGAAGCTGACAGCAGCCCCATCAACTTCCAGCAGCATCTTCTCCACCTGCAGCTCCTTCCTCCTCTTGCATGCAGCAGCCGCGAGCCAGCAAGCTCCACGGCCTTCTTCCACCAGCACCAGCAGCACTTGTCCACGCGTGAAGCCAGCCTCCATGCGCCAACCTCCAGCATGCATGCCGGCTGCATCTCCACGTAGCCAACCAGCCACCAGCAGTTCCACACGCACACCAGCGTAGCATCCACGCGCTGGCATCTACCACCTCCAGCAGCCACGTACCAGCCTTTCTCCACGCACCAGTTCTCCTCCACGTGCTGCACATACCCACGCATGCATGCACGCATCTGCCCAGCTGAACCAGCGTCTCCACGCAGCGCATGCATGCTGCCATGCACCCACACGTAGCCAGCTGCAAACCAGCTTCCACGTACTGCCGAACTGAACCAGCAAGCAGCTCCACGTCAAGCCCTCACCTGCAGCACCAGCAGCAGCTCCATGCCTTCACCTGCAGCCCTCATCTTTATTTTATTTATTCTTGTTATTAGATAGTTACGAGCTTAAGTTTAGTGCTTATTTAGGATATTAAAGTAGAAAATTTTGTAACTTTATTTTTTTCCTTTTTGCTTATTGATGGAATGAGGTTAAATGTTGATTTATTTTCTATTTAGATGTTTTCCCTTTTAGATACTACTAAGGATTTGTTCGTCTTTTTCAAAGTTGTTTAATTAGTTAGATTTCAATTTTAGTAAATTTGAATAATAGGTTTGTTGGGTAGATAGACGATTAATTAGTTAGTCCAAACAATCAATCATCTTTTAAATAGCCAAAAATCCAAAGTTTTCAAAATTAAAAATTTAACTCCCTGTGGATCGACTCGGACTCACCATTGATATTGCTAAAACAAAGTCACGTGAACCGATTAAAATATGATTGTTAGCTTGGATTTTTAACGACATGATCATTGGCTATTAATTTTTGGCGCCGTTGTCGGGGAGTTAGATTTTTAATTTTGATTATCTTGGATTTAGTGTAATTATTGTTTAGCTAACCTTATTTCTATTATTTTTGCAGGTATATTGAAAAAAAAAAAGAGAGAAGGAAAGCGAAATCATGGTCAGTGTGTTCCAACTTTCTATGTTTCAATTTCCTTACTTTAGTTAGTTTCCAATTTTGTAGTTTCTAGTTTAGATAGGTTTCCATTAACTAAAAAAAAGAAACAAAAAGAGGAACATCCAAATTTAAAAACCTTCATTGCCAAGATTAGAAACCTTCCATGCTAGGCATTCATCATCCTAGGAAAGCATGAGTTAGTTTCCTTTCACAGTTATTTCCATAAATTGTTGAAGATTGCGGGGGAAAGGTACGTGTTTCAATTTTAGCAAGTCATTCATGATTGCATCAACACACCTTGCATTGATTTGTTGCCTTGTATTGCATCCAAAAAGACATTAAGGGCAACAACTTTAACCACATAAGGTAGGGATTTGATCACCCTTCCTTAGCCCACAAATCACCTTCCTTGCATTGGCATTTCCTAATCCAATTAAAAGCAAGTCGAAAGAGAATCTAGGGTTTACACCGTGAGTGGTTTAAATCTCAGGTTGCCTCCATTTTTGGCAACGGTGTCTAGGCTAGAGGTAAAAAGGCAAACGTCTAAGCGGAAAAGTGGTTCTCTAATTAGGTCCCTACGAAAGTAGGGGGAGCCTCCCACTGCCCCACCTCTTACCTGGCCGTTGACTGATTGTGGTTGTGACTCGAGGTGGACTCCATTCACCTTGTAAGAAAATTCACATAGAGAGTCTAGGTTAACGTTAGATCATTAGGATAACTTGTTTGTCAAAATTGTTTGCATAAAAAAAAAACAAACAAGAAATAGAAAACAAAATCCTCTCTCCATCAGTCCTAGTGCATGCAAGGTAGGAGATCTCAAAATCCTAACCTTCTAGGACCACTTGCTGAAATAGAGAGAATCCTACATCAAAGATTTAACGACCCGCCACCCTATGATCGGAGACCCGATCACTAAATGGGCGTCGAATCATTATCCAACGGTCTCACACCCGGATCTTATACACACATCTGGAGGAGTAAGCATTAAACAAGATTAAATATAACATTTCACACGGACTACAAGGAAGTACAGTATGCAGGAAGTAAAGTAATAATGTCCGTCCACAGTCCAACAATAATTACATGGTCCCACAAATTAATTAAGTACAGGCAGAAGTAAAGTACAACAACATCGGGGCATACCCCGGAACTGAGATAGCTGCTGGTCCGTACACCAAGAAGAACACCACGCGCCGCCACTTGCCACGAGGTCCACACCTAAAAACCGCAGGGAGTGAGCCACACCAGAACTGGGCTCAGTAGGGATCATCCGATCCCTTGCCTCCCACTCACACACCCACAAGTGCAATTACAAAGATACATAGGAACAAGATAAGTAAAGCTGTAACACATTCCTCCTAAATTCTCGATATAAACCGCATGCATTTGGAATATAACATGCATATTTCAGAAATCATTCTAGCAAGGAACCTACAACTCGCGTCTCGGCAAAACGCGTCAACCACGTCTCCGAAAGTGGGAAACACCGACCCGCTGAGACCAAACAGTAACCCCTCGGATAGCACGCTGGCTACCTCGGCGGCTACTCCTTCCCCCAGCAAACACCAACCCGCTGAGACCAAACAGTAACCCCTCGGATAGCACGCTGGCTACTCCGGCCCAACTGGCTCAGGTGGTTACTCCTTCCCCCAGCACGACTGATACTCCAAAGGTACCACTCCGACACCGGTACAAGCTAGCTAACCCCGGGGTTCACCAGGTGACCCTCTCTACTAGGCGTCACCCCGCCACTGCTCCCGTCAGCGCTGTGTCCCTCCGCACCGACACAGGGTGTAGAACGCTACAACTGTCACTCTAGGTCCACCGAAACAAAAAACACGGCACGGTGCGATCTGGTCACGGAAGAAGTCCACGATCGCACGACACACAACGCAGTGCCATCCGGTCACGAAGAGTTCATCACATCGAGTATACTAACAGCATGCATTAACCGACTATCTAGCAGGGTAAACACATTTTACTGGCATGGATTAGTGTGGTTCTGTCTTGAATCGCGTCGCCCAAGGCCGACGCCATTCAAGAACCCTAAACTGGTTCATGAAATACCGGCCTCAGAATCTGGCCTAAAAGGCGTCGACACCAGTGGTCGCCTTTTAAAAAGGCGTCAACATCCTCAAACGTTGTTCACACCGAAAATCCAGGAATTCCAGAAAACATTAATCAGGGGATTTCTGCCTTAAAAGGCGTCATGGTTACCCGACGCTTTTACGAATCGCGTCGCCCACCCACGACGTCTTTTAGTCCCAGAATCTCCGAACTGAGTCCCTCAGTCGGGGTGATTTCCTGCCTAAATGGCGTCATGATGACCCGACGTCCTTCTGAAAGGCGTCGTCCATCCATGACGTCATTTAGCGCCAGAATCCCTGACTCTTGAAACCTCGAACAGGGGGATTTCTGTCCTAAAAGGCGTCGTACTGCCCTGACGTCCTTCTGAAAGGCGTCGACCAGGCACGACGCCGTTTAGCGCCAGAAACCTGATTCCCTGGTTCGATCCGTGGGTTTCTCCCTTAACCCCACATACCCCGAAAAAGCCCCAAAACATTAGGGGAGGAAAAGAAGTTCATCCACCACAAGTATGCTACAAATCCACATTCACGAGCACGGTCATACCCACAAGAACACCCCCTAAACATGCTCAATCTAGCCCAAAACACGTCATATCGTGCCTAGGAAAACACGAGCAACACATGCAAGGTTCGTCCCCCTATCGGTTACTTGAACTCCTCCTGGCTCCGTGTCGCCGAACCGCCGCACCGCAGACCGCCGCCGGTACCCCCGAGAACGTCGCCACTCCGCCAGACGTCGGCCGCCGTCCGGAGAATGGAACGCCGCGAAGGAAGTGGTGGTGGCAGAGGTGAAAGGTAGGGAGGCGTTGGAGTGGTGGAAGAGGAAGAAGAGGAAGGGAAAGGGGAAGAGTGGGATCGGAGGAGGCGGAGAGGGAGAGGAGAGAGAGTGAAAGGGTGAGAATGAGAGAAAGAAAGGAGGGCTCGCGAGGTCAATCAGAAACAGCCTAAAACGCGTCGAGCGAGAGAGACGCCTATCAGATGACAGGACGGGCCGTACTGACAGCTCTCTGAAACGCGTCGACCACCACGGACGCCGTTCAGCTGACATGTCAGGCACCGTACACTGACACCGCAGGGTCGCAGTCTGAATCGCGTCGTCCATCATGGACGCCGTTCAGACGACGAGACAGGGGCCGTACTCTCGCGGCCCGAGACCCGCCCACGTGGCACAACAGAAATTCATCTAAATGGCGTCCACCTATGAAGACGCCGTTTGAAAGGCGTCGTGAAGTGTAGACGTCATTCAGAAGAAACTCTCAAGGCCCCTCAAGGTCCAACCCAGGGGATCCGGCCCGAAACCGACCCGAAAACTGAACCCGAAACCTCAGTCCTTACATTCTCCCCCCCTTAAAAGAATTTCGTCTCCGAAATTGCCTGCTACAAGCAACGAGGGCGAAATGCCTCCACTGCTAACTCGCATGGGAACTTACCAGAAAAGGTAGGGAACTGTTTCCCAGCATCTCAATCTCGTGTCCCCAGGTCACCTCGCTCTCGGAGCGATACTGTCAAAATACTAAGTCCACAGGTACAACTTTGATTCGAAGGACATGTCACTAGTGTTAGTTTAGGTGGCCTACAAGCCAATCTAACAATGTAAATCTCGTTCATTATTAATAAAATGGCATAATATTCATTATGTGTAAATCACGTTAATTATCGTTTCATAATGAAGTCCGTGAATATGTGCTATGGTGATCAGATTATGATGAGATCATACTAATGAGACTGATCACTTAAACACACATATTCTTAATCGTTCCTAGTCGGAGGATATCCGAGAAGGACATCGGATATCCGGTTAGACTAGTACAGATTACTCTTGCTCATATGATGAGGGTGACTGGTCTCATAAGTCACTTGTGTGGAGACACTAAGGTGAATCTGTAGGTGCTCATTGGAGAATGAGTTTACTGAACTGATCCGACTGAATCGCTGGATGGTATTGTACCTCACTGTCAACGAGCTTGATTCTATTGTCGCAGTTGCGTGGATGGTCCTCGTACCTGAGCCATCAAGGACACCTTGGCGGTGGACTTCTGTACTTTGACCTTGGTCTACGAATCTCTAGCCATGGGATTCTAATACGCCAAGGATTGGGTACAGCGGAATACCGTCGAAGGGAATTGTGTGTCAATAAGGAATCATTCGCTCTCGGTACTTAGAGAGACAATGCTCTAGGAAGGATGCGCGGAAGTCCCTGGCCAGGGCGGACGATAATATCTGGAAAGGAGTTTTCCGATATTCATCAGCGGCATCCAATCCAAGTGAGTCGACCGGTTAGGGTTTGACAGCTCGCCATACCCTGAGTTGACTCGAGAGCATTGTACGAATGAAGGATTATATCCACGCGGTAACTGTCGACGGAAAGGTTCCAAGAGTGGGTTACTTAACCCCAAATACCTTCCGGGTTCACGCGGTGTTGCTTGGCACCCAACGTGATCGGAGGCCCGGTCGAATTCGATGTGCGACATCAATTCGATTGATTAATTGATTAATAAAGGGTTATTAATTAATTAATAAAGCCAGTGAGGAGTCACTGGGCTTACTGGGCCATTAACTGGACTGGTACTTCGGCCCAGAGGGTCACACGCAAATGATTCTCAAGGCGATGGATAAATAAGTGGGTTTTATACAAACCGGGGGTTTTTGTGAAAAACCGTGCGGTTAGTATAAAACATAGCGAACGGGCTGAGCAGGCCAAGCTGCTGCTAACCCTAGCCGCCCCTCCTCAGTTTCTGTCTTCCTCTGGAGTCCAGGCAGATCCAGATCTGCTCCGCCGCTTCTCCGAATCCCGTTCGACGGGAAATCGTCCGCGCACTGCGGCAACCAGCGGAGGCTTCGCGGGCTGCGAAGAATGACGAACTCGAGGATATCCGTCGCGGAGAGGATCGCGTGGACTTCGCTAGAGGCCGGGCGCTTGCGCGGCTTGCGGTGTCGCACCGACGGAACCGAACGGCTGCGGATTCGAATCCGCATACGGTGAGAACTTCGATAATCCGATTATCGTATTTTAGTTCTTCGAAACGGGAAATGGATCGTTGTAAAATTTTGTTTTTCCGCTGCGTGAGCGATACGGAGAAACCGAGAAAACCCAACAACTAGTGATTCTCAAAACGCACTAGACACTCTGGAAAGGACAAATCCTCAGCGACCTCAAGTTCTAAAAATTCTAACACCTGGGGTGGATCCAAAACATTCCTCTGCAACGAAACACGAAACGCATCGTGCACTCCCGCAAGATTGAACGGCAAGGCTCGCTGGTAATCTTCCCCAATTCAAGAAAGAACGGGAAGAGGCCCAGCACGGCGCGGACCCAGCTTACTTTGCTTCTCAAATCTCCTCACACTTATGGAGGGCGCGACTTGGAAAAACACGAGGTCCCCAGCTTCAAACTCAATTGGTCTCTTACCGATGATAGCACAACTCTGGCAACCTAAGCACCCTGCTATACCAACCCTGATCCTGCTAACTGTCCCTTGCCAATCTCAGACTAGATCACAAGGGATCGACATAGCCATCTAAACAAAACCTCATAAGGCGCCATGCCAACGCCAGAATAGTAACTGTTATAGTACGCAAAACTCCACTGCAAACAAACGCTGCTCCCGAGAATTTCCTCAGTCTAGGCACATGCCCCGAGCAAAACCTCCAAAGTCTAAATGGCCCTCTTCGACCGCCCATCAACCTTGGGATAATAAGCCGGGCTGAAGGCTAACTGCGTACCCAAGGCCTTCCAAAAACTCTTTCGAGAGTCAAAAGTAAACCTCAAAGCCCGATCCGACGTGATGGATAAAGGCACACCGAATAGTAAGAGATGATCCGACACACCAACAACTCTGCCAACCTACCGACTGACCAGTCCTTCCTGATAGCCAGGATGTGTGCTGACCTGATCAATTGCTTAATGATAACCCAGATCATGCCCCCACCACCAGGGGGTAAACAGTTCCAGCATAAGCCCAAAGTCACGAGCTCCCGTTCCCATACCGGGATTGGCAAGGACTGCAACCACGCTTCCGCTGCGCCACTCTGATGTTCAACCTAACCTGACGACAATTTAACCACCAAACCACAAAATCCACCCCATCCTTCTTCCTATTGAACCATCTCAAGCAATGATACGACTTACTTATTCAGGAAGCACTATTTATCTAGAACAGTGCGCCTCCATAAAAACACATCTACGCACGTCCTCCATGGCCCGAACACAGGGTCAGCCTCTGAACCCCACTGTACCATCAACTCACGATTGAACTGGCCAACACGGTTCTATCAGCCTCACGTGGAACCCAGAAAGAAGATTCCACAATCAGCTTGAATCCTCTTCATACACATGACGCCTCTGGATCTATAGCGTAAACACCACAGCTGCCTACTCGAAGTCATGAATGGATAGTTCCCCTCATAGCTTGTTCAACTGCCTATAGGCATAGGCCACCATCTTACCAAGTTGCATCAGAACCGTCCCCAGACTTCGATGTGATGTACCTGAACAAACCACACTTACACTGGAACCTAACAGAAGTACCAACATTGGAGTCAAAGTGAGGCGAGCTTTTCAAGTAGATGAAACTCCGCTCACATTCCTCGGTCCACATGAAACGAACTCCTCTACAAGACAACCCTGACAAAATAGGGGTAGCTATCGAAGAAAACCTCTAGACCAACCGTCGATAAAATCCTACAATGCCAAGAAGCTCTCGGTCTCTGTTACTGTCGTCGGCCTGATCCAATCCATAACTACCTCAGTTCTGACCGTATTCACTACAATACCCTCATCGGTCACATACTTACACGGGACTCCATACACATAATCGGTCAATCAAGTCAATACCAAGTTAATTATGTTCCATGATTCCGCCAAAATTGATAAACCAACATCATTATATATAACAACCTCACAAAGTACATTTTACAATACAGATTCCCCACCATGCATAATACATAAAAAGTGTCATAACGCTCACAATCACTACCTACTAAGACAAGATAGGAGTGCTCATGTAACCTAGCATCTCGGACCTCCACTGAAAGAACACACAACACCATACTAGGTACCGGGCTCCTACTGACCACTCGGCTCCTCACCTGTCTTATCTCTCTGGGGACAATTCCTCAAAAAATGCCCCCTCTTGCCGTAGCCAAAACAACCACTAGTTACTAATGGACACGTCTGACTGCCATGATGACCACCACAATGGGAACAATGATCTACCGCAACCTGCCTCGCTCCCTGCCGCTTGCTAGCCACAGTCTGCATCTGCTGAGCCGAACCATCTCTGTTCTTACCACAGGGCATCTCTTGGGACCCGAATTCAAAGGAACTCGAACCGCCTGACGAAAAGACCGTTGATTTGCCCTTACCTTGCTGCTTCCCTCGTGCCAATCGCTCCAATTCTCTCGCCATTTGCTGGAATTGAGTCTCCACCGCTACTGCGTATTGAGCTGCTGACGCCAGATCTCTCCAACACTGGGATGCCACCATTGTCCTCAGATCATACCGGAGTCCACCCACAAATCTCTCTACTCTAAACTCCTCGTGCTCATATATACGTGGAACGAATCCTTCAAGAGCCGCAAACTTTGCTTGGTATTCTGAAACTGACATCTCATTCTGCACCAATTCCATAAACTCCCTTTCCTTAGACTTCCGGACGTGCCCTGAAAAGTACTGTCCACTAAACTCTCTCACAAACACCTCCCAAGGGATTTCTCTCAAGGGCCTATCTGAGAACATCACCTTCTTGGTAGTAGCCCACCACTCATATGCATTATCCTTCAATAAGTAGGTTGCCAACAAGGTTTTCTCATTCTCGGCACATTCAAGGACGTCAAATGCCTTCTCCATTTCCTTAATCCAAAACGCTGCCTCGTTTGGGATTGGTCGACCTGTGAAAGAAGGGGTCTCCAACCTCAAGAACCGCTCCAAAATCGTAGGCTGGTCGTCCCGAAAATTGGATCCCTCGCCACCAACTCCCTACTGGTATCTAGACATAGCTCCAATCATAGCTTCCATGAAACGATTCGCATTACGCCCTTCTGCACCTGAGCTAACATTGTCTGCTCTCGAACCACGAGCCAACGCTACTCTCTTCCTCGGTGCCATCACTACCCCACGAACGTAAAAAACAACACAAATACGTCAAAACCTATCAATCTATACCAGCAGCCATCGCCTATACAGACTCGTACTTATTGTTGGACTACGATATCTAATCCAGTTTAGCACATACTCGACCAGACTGAGCTCTGATACCAATTGTAACGACCCGCCACCCTATGATCGGAGACCCGATCACTAAATGGGCGTCGAATCATTATCCAACGGTCTCACACCCGGATCTTATACACACATCCGGAGGAGTAAGCATTAAACAAGATTAAATATAACATTTCACACAGACTACAAGGAAGTACAGTATGCAGGAAGTAAAGTAATAATGTCCGTCCACAGTCCGACAATAATTACATGGTCCCACAAATTAATTAAGTACAGGCAGAAGTAAAGTACAACAACATCGGGGCATACCCTGGAACTGAGATAGCTGCTGGTCCGTACACCAAGAAGAACACCACGCGCCGCCACTTGCCACGAGGTCCACACCTGAAAACCGCAGGGAGTGAGCCACACCAGAACTGGGCTCAGTAGGGATCATCCGATCCCTTGCCTCCCACTCACACACCCACAAGTGCAATTACAAAGATACATAGGAACAAGATAAGTAAAGCTGTAACACATTCCTCCTAAATTCTCGATATAAACCGCATGCATTTGGAATATAACATGCATATTTCAGAAATCATTCTAGCAAGGAACCTACAACTCGCGTCTCGGCAAAACGCGTCAACCACGTCTCCGAAAGTGGGAAACACCGACCCGCTGAGACCAAACAGTAACCCCTCGGATAGCACGCTGGCTACCTCGGCGGCTACTCCTTCCCCCAGCAAACACCAACCCACTGAGACCAAACAGTAACCCCTCGGATAGCACGCTGGCTACTCCGGCCCAACTGGCTAAGGTGGTTACTCCTTCCCCCAGCACGAGTGACACTCCAAAGGTACCACTCCGACACCGGTACAAGCTAGCTAACCCCGGGGTTCACCAGGTGACCCTCTCTACTAGGTGTCACCCCGCCACTGCTCCCGTCAGCGCTGTGTCCCTCCGCACCGACACAGGGTCTAGAACGCTACAACTGTCACTCTAGGTCCACCGAAACAGAAAACACGGCACGGTGCGATCCGGTCACGGAAGAAGTCCACGATCGCACGACACACAACGCAGTGCCATCCGGTCATGAAGAGTTCATCACATCAAGTATACTAACAGCATGCATTAACTGGCTATCTAGCAGGGTAAACACATTTTACTGGCATGGATTAGTGTGGTTCTGTCTTGAATCGTGTCGCCCAAGGCCTACACCATTCAAGAACCCTAAACTGGTTCATGAAATAGCGGCCTCAGAATCTGGCCTAAAAGGCGTCGACACCAGTGGTCGCGTTTTAAAAAGGCATCAACATCCTCAGAGGCCGTTCACACCGAAAATCCAGGAATTCCAGAAAACATTAATCAGGGGATTTCTGCCTTAAAAGGCGTCATGGTTACCCGACGCTTTTACGAATCGCGTCGCCCACCCACGACGTCTTTTAGTCCCAGAATCCTCGAACTGAGTCACTCAGTCGGGGTGATTTCCTGCCTAAATGGCGTCATGATGGCCCGACGTCCTTCTGAAAGGCGTCGTCCATCCATGACGTTATTTAGCGCCAGAATCCCTAACTCTTGAAACCTCGAACAGGGGGATTTATGTCCTAAAAGGCGTCGTACTGCCCTGACGTCCTTCTGAAAGGCGTCGACCAGGCACGACGCCGTTTAGCGCCAGAAACCTGGTTCCCTGGTTCGATCCGAGGGTTTCTCCCTTAACCCCAAATACCCCGAAAAAGCCCCAAAACAGAAGGGGAGGAAAAGAAGTTCATCCACCACAAGTATGGTACAAATCCACATTCACGAGCACGGTCATACCCACAAGAACACCCCCTAAACATGCTCAGTCTAGCCCAAAACACGTCATATCGTGCCTAGGTAAACACGAGCAACACATGCAAGGTTCGTCCCCCTACCGGTTACTTGAACTCCTCCTGGCTCCGTGTCGCCGAACCGCCGCACCGCAGACTGCCGCCGGTACCCCCGAGAACGTCGCCACTCCGCCGGGACGTCGACCGCCGTCCGGAGAATGGAACGCCACAAAGGAAGTGGTGGTGGCAGAGGTGAGAGGTAGGGAGCCGTTGGAGTGGTGGAAGAGGAAGAAGAGGAAGGGAAAGGGGAAGAGTGGGATCGGAGGAGGCGGAGAGGGAGAGGAGAGAGAGTGAAAGGGTGAGAATGAGAGAAAGAAAGGAGGGCTCGCGGGGTCAATCAGAAACTGCCTAAAACGCGTCGAGCGAGAGAGACGCCGATCGGATGACAGGACGGGCCGTACTGACAGCTCTCTGAAACGCGTCGACCACCACGGACGCCGTTCAGTTGACATGTCAGGCACCGTGCACTGACACCACAGGGTCGCAGTCTGAATCGCGTCGTCCATCATGGACGCCGTTCAGACGACGAGGCAGAGGCCGTACTCTCGCGGCCCGAGACCCGCCCACGTGGCGCCTATGTGGCACAACAGAAATTCATCTAAATGACGTCCACCTATCAAGATGCCGTTTGAAAGGCGTCGTGAAGTGTAGACGTCATTCAGAAGAAACTCTCAAGGCCCCTCAAGATTCAACCCAGGGGATCCGGCCCGAAACCGACCCGAAAACTGAACCCGAAACCTCAGTCCTTACAAAAGAAATCCACCACAAGATCCAATGGCTGATAATCAGGACCCACCAAAGCAAATGAAGGACTATTTCATTCCAAATCGATATCAACCTTCATCATGTATTCATCTTCCTCAGAATCCAGCCAATCAATATGAAATCAAATCTAGCACCATTCAGATGCTCCCATCCTTTTATGGGAATACTAACGAAGATCCTTATAAGCATCTGGATGAATTTCTAGAAATCTGTTCCACGGTGAAGATCCATAATTTCACCGATGATGGCCTTAAATTGACCTTATTTCGCTTTTCATTAAAGGACAAGGATAAATATTGGTTGGGAACTATAGGAAGGCCCATTAGGACATGGGAAGAAATGCAGAAAGAATTTCTCAAAAAGTTATATCCCATCGGGCGGACCAATACCATGAGAAGGGCCATCACGAGTTTTACCCAAACTCCCGGGGAATTGATCCATGAATCTTGGGAAAGACTGAAAGAATTGCTTAGAAAATGCCCTCATCATGGGCTTTCAAAATGGCAAATTGTCCAAGCATTCTATGAAGGATTGTCTGAACAGTTCAGACAGATGGTGGATGCTTCATGTGGAGGGACATTTATGATGAAAAATGAAGATGAGGCCTATGATCTGTTTGAGATGTTAAGTGAAAATTCCATTAATCATGCCTCATTATCATCTTATGAAAGGTCTGTTGGGCCATCTAAACGGATTGGAATGTATGAACTTAAGGCCCGCGGAGAACCCGAATCCAGAATGGACATAAATCTGATTAATCAGAAATTAGATAAGGTAGACATCTTGGCCCAGAAACTAGACCAACTCTTGGCCTTAAACAAGCAAGATCCTACTTACCCAACACAATCTAGTCCATATGAAGGCCCATCTTCTCCCAATCATAATATTTGTGCCTTATGCGCAAGTCCAACCCATCAAGTGAATGAATGCCCAACTGCGGCCCAACTTCCACCATTCATTCAAGAACAAGTTCAGGCTGCCCAGGGATTCTCCAGGCCCAATAATGATCCATTCTCAAATACTTACAATCCTGGCTGGAGAAATCACGCTAATTTCTCTTGGAAGAATCAGCAGGCCCCATTACCAATGTCCCATCCTCCCATGCATCAAGCCCAAAAGCCACAGAATTCATTCCAACAGCAATCTAATTTCTATGGAAATGTTCAGGCTAGGGGATCTCAAGCCCAGTTTTCTCAACCGGCCCAGTATCAATCAGGTCAACCGGCCCCGTATCAATCAGGTCAATCGGCCCAGTATCAATCAGGTCAACCGGCCCACTACCACTCATTCCAATCTGGACAGCCAACCCAATACCATCCTCCACCCACTTACCAACAACCTCCTTAGCCCAACTTCGATGACAAATTCACTCAACTCCAACAACTGATTTTGACCCAACAACAATCCATTGCTTAGTTGGAAAGTCAAATGGGCCAACTAGCTGAGGCTACGATGAGAAGAGAAGTGGGCCAACTTCCTAGTCAACCCGTTGCCAATCCAAGGAATCAACCCCCGGGTTTTCCACAGCAATCGGGCCTTTTACCTCAGCCTGGCCCGGTACCACAACCTAAAGGGCCGCAATTTGAGAATGCTAAAGTCATTTCAGCCCTTAGGAGTGGGAGAAGTTTAGAAAAATCACATGCAGATGGAAAGTTAACCAAAGGTTCCACTGATGGGCCTCAGGAAATTAAAAGTGATAATGAGACTGAACCCAACATAGAGAAGTTGGAGGAGGATCTGAAAGGAAACGAGAAGATTGATGAAGGCCCAAGTTCTTATAAACCTAGGGTGCCATTTTCTAATGCCTTGTTAGCTAAGCCCAATACCAGGAAGAAACTGGCCCAGAGTGAGGAGTTGTTGGATTTGTTCAAACAAGTCCAAATTAATATTCCACTCCTCGATGCCATCAAGCATGTGCCAGCTTATGCTAAGTTTCTCAAGGAATTATGTACTCCACGAAGAGAATCTAGAATGGCACCCGAAAAGGTTCGGCTTTCTCAGGATGTTAGTGCAATTGTGATGAATCATTTACCCAAGAAGTTAAAGGATCTTGGAGCACCTCTAATTTCATGTGACTTAGCTGGAGTTACATTTGATAGAGCTTTATTGGATCTAGGTGCGAGTGTAAATCTATTGCCAACAGCTATTTATGAAAAATTTGATATTGGAGAATAAAAGCCCACATCAATCATCTTGCAGTTGGCTGATAGATCTGTGAAAACTCCACGGGGATTAATTGAGGATGTTATTGTAAAGGTTCATGATTGTTATTTTTCCGTGGATTTTCTTATTCTGGATATGGCATTACCTGAGGAACTCATTCACACCCCGATCATCTTAGGTCGTCCATTCTTAGCCACTGCCAAAGCTAATATAAATTGTGAAACTGGCATAATGGACATTTCATTTGGGGGTCAAAAGGTCCAGATTAATGTCTTCAAAGCATCTCAATACCCAGATCATGAAAAAGAATGCCATACTATTGATGTCTTGGATAATCTGGTTGAAGAAAATGAGATGTCCACCGATGAACTTTTGGAGGAAGCCAACACTTTAAAGGACTCTCCTGGCCCATTTACATCTTGGCCCAAGGTTGAACCTTTACCAGCCTTACAGTCTGAGCCCGCTTTGCCATCCTTAGAGGACCCTCCTGAGCTTGAACTCAAACCATTACCTGAGTCTCTCAAGTATATCTTTTTGGGTCCGGACCAAACTCTCCCGGTCATCATTGCGGCAAATCTCACATCGCCACAGGAGGCCCAATTAACCCAACCCAACCCCCCTTCTAACCTCTCTACCCTCCTCTCTCGAGGGGACATAGAGGGTTTAAATAGGTGAAGGGAATAGGAGGAAATCAGGGTCTAAATCCCCGTAAATCATCAAAGAACCAATGGGAAGCGGTCAAGAGTCGGAGGTTGTGCGCGCGGCAGTCGCCGGAGTGGGGAGTGATCGGAGTAGTGGGGGTGAGGGTGGCGAGTGGAGGAGATCGTGGGAAAACGAAGTCAAGGTGGGAGTTAGGGAAGTGGACGACCAACTATCTTGCCTCCTACTTCCATGGAAGGCCAGGTAGTTGGCCTTCCACGAAAAGGTGGAAGGCAAGGGGTGGCCTTCCAAGGGTGGTGGGAGGCAAGGGGTGGCCTTCCAAGGATGGTGGAAGGCGGGCTGGCTGGCCTTCTAAGGATGGTGGAAGGCGGGCTGGTTGGCCTTCCAAGGATGGTGGAAGGCGGGCTGGTTGGCCTTCGAAGGGTGGTGGAAGGCAAGCTGGTTGGCCTTCGAAGGATGGTGGAAGGCAAGCTGGTTGGCCTTCCACGAAAAGGTGGCTATAGTCGAGATTTGTTAATGGGTCTGGTTATTAGTGGGCTGAAGGATGAGATGGCTAAGATGGTGGGTTTGGTAGTGATGGGCTTATGATGGATGGGGTTCATGACCAAAAAGGGGGGGTCCAAAATCGGTGTCTACAAATGCCCCTCCGGGACCTGTTTTGCAGTGGACTGGAGCAGAATGATAAATAGGTGTTCTGGAAATTGAACATGATTTTGGATAGCCCAAAGAAGGGATGAGCTATATCTAAAGATGGTATGAGAGCGTGGCAAATGCAGAAGAGTTGTCTATATGAATTGCGAGGGGGATTAAGGAGGGGAACAAAGTTCAAACTAGAGAATCACAATCTGTGGGACCCTCGGGTGCTAGAACCGCGAGGCCTTGGCGCACCAGGATGCAACGATCTGGCCCAAGGAGATCTCAAGCATGAAAGATGGAGGAGTGTGACTTGAAAAGGTCTTGACACAACGGGCGCGCGGTGGCCTGACGCATCATATGATCGTCAAGTAAGAGAATCTTAAGCACACGAATTGGAAAAGGATGAGGTCTTGCAATTCAAAGGGCTAACAGACAAACAATTGCCAAACTCATAGATCAGCAATGGGTTAAGCATAGTGATAAATTGTGGTCATTGCCCCTAGGGCGGGAATAGTGGATGATGCTTATGCAAATGCATGCTGGTTTAAAAATTGGAAAACAAATTCCTAATGCAAACAGGAGGGATTTATTGGCCAATCGAATAACTTGGGGAATATAGACTCCACATTGTTTTGTTTAAAGAGGAACTCAGAGTCTATACGCCCAAAGTTATTAGCCTCCTGTATCTTCGATCCTACTTGCTTCAGATTTCCTGCAGCTGCAATAGCACACATTAGCAAAGTTCATATATCCAATGATCACATCATTTAAGTATTTAAACTGCAAAAGGATGAGAAGCAAATGGTTAGTTTCGAGTGGAAGCCGATATGGAAGATATGGCTATTCTAATGGTAGAATGCCAATCTGATATGGCTTCGACTTGATTTTCAGGAATAACCATTAATTTGTTGATGTTAAGCAAAGTGGTCTCCTGAACTTGGGGTGAAGTTATCTCCTCAAAGTAGAAGGGGGTGAAGGTCGATATATCTTTTCGTAGGTAAGCCTTTTCCAAAATGGTGGAAGGCCAACTAGCATGCCTTCTACGAAAAGGTGGAAGGCCAAGGGATGTGCCGTTTATGAAAGGGTGGAAGGCCAAGGGATATGCCGTCCATGAAAAGATGGATATGCATGCCCTCCGTCTTTTATGGAACATGGAAAGTTCGTAGTTTATCTCGTGGCCTTAAAAGGGGAGATTTGTCCCAAGGCTTTCTTCCGAAAACTCAAACTTTCTGCGGGGAAAATGGCCTCATCTTCTGCTCATACGACTGCTAGGGAACCTCAGGTTCTATCTGACGTTGAAGGCCATCTCAGCAACCTACTGGCTCATAGACAGGTATGCTCAAATTCTTATGCCGTTTACCTTGACTCTCTTTTCTCTCTTTTGACCTTTGATTGTCCTGCAGCCTATTCCTAAATTCCCTGATGCTCGGCATACTCGCAAGTATGCATGGCTTGTGGCCCTGATGGACGTGATTACCCTAGACATGAGGGTGTATATGCGCCGGTGGAATATGACCCGATCTATTGTGTTCGCGAAGTGGTTCACCTCCATTCACTGGCATTGGGAGGGGGTGGGTGCACTGCTCGAACTGTGGCATCCGGAGACGCATACGTTCGTGTTTCAAGAGTTTGAGGCGACAGTGCTGGTGGAGGAGGTAGAAATCCTTTATGGCTGGGAGGATCTAGCCACTAGTGATCCCTCGGCTTTGCCTACATGGGAGGTAATCTTTGCTGATATAGTGCAAGACAAACGGGAGGTGTGCCGCATGACTGACAAGCGAGGCATCCTTGTCGATCACCTTGCGCACTGGTTAATCCGAGAAATTAAACGCAAGATGGTCGAATATGAGAGACTGATGCGGGGCTTATGCCTAGTCCTCGGGGGAATCTTCTGGTTTCCAACTTCAGGCTCCATGCTAGAAAGAGAGTATGTGGGTGTACTGAGCTTGTTGTGGAAAGGTCATTCTCTTGCCCCAGTACTTTTGTCACATCTATATAGAGGGCTTAGCCACATAAGCATGGGGCGATCTATAAAGGGGAGCTTATTCACTCTGCAGTTGTGGATGGAGATGCACTTAGTTTTTGATTTTGCTGAGAAAGTGACTTCCACCTCCAAGATATTTCAGCACAGCGCATGGTATCCTGCACGCTCGCTTTTTGGTCCCGAAGATCAAATCAGATGTCTCACGGCTCATCTCAAGACGAGGGATGACTGGCATGATTATCTGAACTTTCTGACTGTGGAAAAATTCATCTTTGTTCCAATGATCCTTCGTGGTATGGAATTTACCCCAAGGGCTTCTCGTGAGCATGAGCTGTGGCTAATCGGCCCTGACGAGTTAACCATGTATCAAGGGCATCGTTGCCATCTCCAGATTGGAGTTCCAAGACAGGTGCCATTCCTCGCTTTGCATGATATGCTGATTGTGCCGAGGCACACAGGGTACGCGAGGGAAGTGCGAGCTATAGAGCGATTCCGACGTGCATGGCGTCGTCACTCTAGATTCACCAAGGCTTGCATTGATGTAGCGGAGACTTCAGAAGAAGTCGAGAGATATGTGAATTACTTAGCAAATGTACGACCTACTGTATGTGCCTTTTTCATGGGCCGTAGAGCACTTGAATGATGTAATAATTGAAACTTAGAGAATAATAAAAATTTTATCTTCCAAAAAGTTCCCTTGGCATGAACAAAGGTCCACGGCGAACGGCTACGCGGATGGCCGTCCGTGACAGTGGACGGCCATGTTGGTGGCTGTCCTACCTGTCGGACGGCCACGCGTGTGGCCGTCCACGTAGGCGAACGGACACACGGGCGGCACCGCCCGACGGGTCGAACGGCCACGCGTGTGGCCGTCCATGACGACGGACGGCCGCACGTGTGGCCGTCCGACTCGTCGGATGGCTTTAAGAAGCCCCGGGGCCTTCTAGTTCTCTCCCTACCCTTTCTTCCTCTTCTTTCTTGGTTCCGACTTCTCCTTCACCCTCTCGTGGCGCGAGTGTGGCTTCCCCGTTCTCTTAGGAGGAGGAGGACTGGTGGTGGTGATGATGAGGCGGCAGTGGCCGGCGGCGGCGATTGGGCGAGCGCCAGCGGTGGCAAGGAAGAACAAGGCAAGGACACGCCCCGCGTCGAAGAGGAAGAAGAAGAAGAAGAGAGGGCGGCGGAAGAGGATGATGAAGAGGAGGAAGATTAAGTTGATGAAGAGGAAGAAGAAGAAGAAGATGAGGAGGAAGACGGCAGCAACGAGGAGGTGCCCCCGAAGAAGAAGAAGGTGAGTTCCTCTGTTCTTTTTTTTTTTTGATCCGTGGTGGCCGGCGTAGCGGACGGCAAAGGATCGCGCCGTCCGTCCGGACGGACGGCCGGCGGCTCTGCCGTCCGTCCGTATGGACGGCGGACGGGTCCGCCGCCCATCCGCACAGATGGCGGGCGGGCCTGCTGCCCGTCCGCACGGACGGCGGACGGCCCTGCCGCCCGTTCGTACGGAGGGCGAGCAGGCCCTCCGTATGTACGGTGGGAACACCACTCACACACTTTTTTTTTGTATATTCATGCCCCTAACTTTAATCTTGTTGGGATTTGTAGGGCCCACAGAGAGTCCGGGGCAGAGTTTCTTGGAAGTTGGTATGGGCCTGGTACCATGCGCTACCCGATCGGCTCCTTTTTTAGGTGGATGCGTTTGGGTTCGGGCCATTGTTTCGGATCCGACCATTCATGGTGGATGCGCCCTTCTTGATGGCTCTGCGAGAGCGCTGGGATGACAGATGTAGAGCCTTCATCATGCCCTGGGGACACATGCTGCCCACGTTGGAGGACGTCTCCTTTTTGACAGGCTTGCCGGTCATTGGTGACCCGGTAGTGGGTCTTCAGCTCAGGGATTACAGGCAGCTCTCAGATCGACTCCTGGGTGAGGGGTACTATCGGGTTCAAGGAGCGCTATCTCACATACCCCTCGGGCATTTCGCCCGGTCTGTGGGATTGAGTCGGGTACGGCGGATGCCGAGCGAGACTCTTGAGGCTTTTGCTGAGAGAGTGGAGACTTTACTGGATTTGGATGGCCGCTCAGACGATGAAAAGTTACAGATCTTCCTCATGTTCTTCTTCGGAAGGCTGCTATTTGCTACAGCTTCAGACAAGGTTAACTTGAAATATTTGCCGCTGTTGGAGGACCTCCAAGCAGCGAAGAAGATAGCATGGGGAGCTGCGATGCTGGGTCACTTCTTTTCTCACCTGGTGAGCTATCGCCAGGGGTCCGGCAATTTGGGCGGATTCACGCCTTTTCTTCAGGTAATCCTTCTTGATTGTTGATCTCCGTCCTTCCTCAATTATGTTGGTTGATATTGACTGTGTTGTCCCTTGTATATCTGGGGTTATACCCGCTTTCCCATCGGCCGCGGGGCCGTCTCTACGGATCGTGAGTGATGGACTCCACTTATGGCGCGGTGGGAAGTAATCGGGGATTATCATCCCGTGATGTACCGCATGGAGGACATCCATGCCCAGCTCGACACATTTCCTCCTCACATGGTGAGTGGTTCGAGATATATGTGCATCTTGACCAATGATTAAGTCTTACCTTTTACTTCATTCAGGTGGTGTGGATGCCATATGCAGAGGAGGACCTCGCTGATCATCCATGGGTGTCTCAGAGTCTCTCCCAATTCCGGCGGGAAGTGCCCTTCCTATGTGTGAACATCTGTGACAGCCTCTTTGTTCGGATGGCCTTCCACACGTGGGGATGGCATCAGCCTTTACTTGCCTTTCCGACCTATCCTGATATGAACCGTGGTCGTCGCCGATCTTCTGCAATTGGTCAGGACTGGCGAGTGGTAAGGCGAGCTGAGATTGAAGTATGGTACCGCACCGAGGATGCCCTGCAGGAGGTTAAATTCCTGCGAGATAGTTACACATACTTGGGGGATTATGCCCAACGGTATGCGGACCGCATGTTTCTGGATGCGCGGCGGGTGCGTCACTCTAAACCCTTCAATCCATTTCACCCAATCTTTTCTTACTGACTGACCTTGGTGGTATTCTTGTAACAGATGCCTGAAACCGAAGCTGTGCATATCCTAAAGAATCAGAATGAGATTCTAGTTCTGCAGACGAGTGACCTACTTTGCCAAATTGGAGAATTGGTGAGAAGTCTGATTTCTGGTTTCGGGTGTGAGATTGTCCTTTTATTTTGTGAAACCCTTGTAATGCAAAGAGAAACGCTAGCCCGTCACGGGCTGCGAGGAGATCCTGGTGCAAGTTCATCATCTCAGGGGCCCGCTGCCCCTACTGATTGGGAGGCGAGGTTGCAGGATGCCCTCCGTCGTGCGGAGGCCCGGGAGGCGGACTTGGCACATCAGGTGAGGCTTGTTTCGCTCTTGTGTTATTCCGATTGAGCTTGCTTAATCCTAAGTTCCTTTGCAGCGCCAGGAGGTGGGGACTGCTTTAGCCAGGGCGTTGGAATTGGAGAGCCTCTGTAAGGACTGAGGTTTCGGGTTAAGTATTCGGTCGGGTTCGGGCCGGATCCCCTGGTTTGGACACTGAGGGGTCTTGAGATTGCCGACTGAATGACGTCTGCACTGCTCGACGTCTTTCAAAAGACGTCTGTCTATGTAGACGCAATTTAGGTCCGTTTTCTGTTGTGCCACGTGTGAGCCACGTGGGCGGGTTTCGGGCCGCGAGAGTATGGCCCCTGTCACATTGCCTGAACGACGTCCAGGTTGGTCGACGCGATTCAGACTGCGACACCTGCGATGTCAGTGTGCGGTGCCAGAGCGTTGTCAGTACGGCCTGTCCTGTCGTCTGGACGACGTCCGAGGTGGGCGACGCGTTTCAGACCGCTGTCAGTACGGCCGTCCTGTCAGACTGATTGGCGTCTGCCTCGATCGACGCGTTTTACTTAGATTCAGATTGACCCCGCGAGCCTCCCCTTCTTTCCCTCATTTTCGTCTTCACCCTCTCTCTCTTCCCCCTCTCCGCTCCCTCCGCCGTCCTTCCTCCCTTCCCTTCCTCTTCTTCCTCTTCCATCACTCCATAGCCTCCTTACCTCTCACCTCTACCTCCACCACCTCCTTCGCGGCATTCCATTCTCCGGACGGCGGCCGACGTCCCGGCGGAGTGGCGGCGTCCTCGAGGGTACCGGCGGCGGTCTGCGGTGCGGCGGGTCGGCGGCACGAAGCTTGGAGGAGTTCAAGAACCGGTAGGGGGACGAACCTTGCATGTGTTGCTCGTGATTTTCCTCGGCGTGGCATGATGTGTTTTGGGGTAGAATGAGAATGTTTAGGGGGTTTTCTTGTGGGAATGGCCGTGCTCGTGAACGTGGATTTGTAGCATGCTTGTGGTGGTTGAATTCCTTTTCCTCCCCCTTCTGTTTTGCGCCATTTTCGGGGTGTTTGGGGTTAAGGGAGAAACCCTCGGATCGAACCAGGGAACCAGGTTTCTGGCGCTAAACGGCGTCGTGCCCGGTCGACGCCTTTTATAAGGACGTCAGGGCAGTACGACACCTTTTAGGGCAGAAAGCTCCCTGATCGAAGTTTCACGAGTTAGGGGTTCTGGCGCTAAATGACGTCATGGATGGACGACGCCTTTCGGAAGAACGTCGGGCCATCATGACGCCATTTAGGCAGAAAATCACCCTGAGTGAGGGTCTGTAAATCTGGAATTTCGGTGTGAATGGCGTCTGTGGACTTGGACGCGTTTTAAAGGGCGACTCCCTATGACGACGCGTTTCAAGGAATAATCTAACTTTTAATGAACCTGTGTGAGGGGCTTGAATGGCGTCGACCTCGGTCGACGCGATTCAAGACAGAACGGTATAAATCCTGGTTTTATCATGTGTTTCACTGTGGGACGATTCAAATGCATGCTGTACGTTGTACACTGAGACTGAGGACTTCTGCGTGAATGGAATTACATCATGTTATATATGTGTATGTGCTTATGCGATTGTGGATTGGAATCACTGTGGTTTACGTTTGTCACCATGGACCGATGGGGACAGGGTCATGGTGTCTGTGAGGCATTGTGCCGTACCGGTGGGAGGAGTGGTACATGTTGTGTTTTACCTTTGGCTGAGGGAAGCAGAACCACCTTGAGCCCGTCGGGCCGGAGTAGCTGGTGCGCTATCCGAGGGGTTGCTGCTTGGCCTCAGCGGGTCGGGGTTTCCCTGTTTGTCGTGGCAGCTTCCGGCGCGTTTCTTACTGTGGAGCTGGTTGTGGTACTGTTGGAGTTGTTTTACCCCTGTAGCCACTGGGCCTGATGTGACCTTTGATCAAGGTTACGAGTGGTACCCTTAGCCCTTTGGTCTGACGCAGCTCGGGAGGTTAGGGTTGTGGGTAGTTCCTGTAGGTTCGGCTTGACGGGAGGTCTAGCGTGGAGGCAATCCGGTCGGTAGGATAGTAGTCTAGACTGCATGTGTGCACACGTAGCTGGGAAGTGGCGGTACACTGGTCCCAGCTAGTCCTAGTTTGACTTCGGTCGACAGTGTGGTTCAGTCGCTTCGTAGACTTTGGCTGTGAGACGTGACTCTGTGTTGGGTTCTTCGGGTTGCTTAGAATGGTTCTTGCTACACTGCTTATCGTACGTTTCATATCAGATTTCGGTGCTATGTTTACTGGTTTACTTAATTGCCATATATCCCTGTTGTTGCACTTGTGGGTGTGTGAGTGGGAGGCAGGGGATCGGATGATCCCTGCTGAGCCCAATTCTGGTGTGGCTCACTCCCTGCGATTTCAGGTGTGGACTTCGCGGCGTGTAGAGGCGTGTGGTGCCTTCTTGGTGTGCGGACCAGCAGCTGTCTCTGTTCCGGGGTATGCCCCGATGTTCTTGTACTTTCCTTCTGCCTGTACTTATTTAATTTGTTGGACCATGTAATTATTGTTGGACTGTATACGGACATTGTTATCTTCCTTTCTGCGCACTCGTTTACCTTTGTAGTCCGTGTGGTTGTTATATTTAGCCTTGTTTAGCACTTACTCCTCCAGATGTGTTTGTGTGCGATCCGGGTGTGAACCCGCAGTTAATGGGCCGACATCCATTTAGTGACCGGGTCTCCGGTCATAGGATGGCGGGTCGTTACAGCCTCAATCAGCAGTTGAGAGATCAGGTCTTAGAGGAGCGGACTGCTCGGGCCAGGGCAAGAGAAGCATCCCACCCAGACGTGTACTGGGAGGGAAAGATAGCCGGTTTGCGGGAGGAGCTGACGAGGTCGCATACAGAGGTGAGGGAGCTTGATTTCAAGTACCGGACCCTGTGGGACTGAGTAATGAAGAAGGTGTTGGGATCGCTGTGTCGGGATCCGACCGAAAAACGCAACGGAATAATATGTTCGAGATCGGATCCATCCCGTTTCGATCGTTAAAATAAAACCAAAGAAAATCGAGTTCACCTTGCGCAGATTCGAATCCGCATTTGTTTTCCGGTTCCGTCGGAGCGATGCCGCAAGTCGCGCAGATGCCCAACCTTTAGCGGTATCCACGCAGTTCTCCTCGCAATGGATCGTCCTCGCTTCCTTGCTCACTGCGGCGTTCGTAGATCCCGTCTGGCTGTGCGTAATCCGCCGCGACATGCTGATTCTGAATCTCCTGTCGGACGTAAGCCGGAGCAGTCGGGAACCGCACGCCGAGAAGAGAGAGAAAGAGAGAAAGAATGAATGACGGCTAGGTCAGGGTTGCTGGCCCCCGACGTAGAATATGTTCGTTTATAATAAGTCTGTTTGCGATTTTTCATAAAAACCCAAGCTTATCCGAAATCCTGTCGGATTATCCATCGACTTGAAAACCATTTGCGTATGACCCTCTATGCCTAAATACCAGTCCAGTTAATAGCCCATTAAGTCCAGTAACCCTTTACTGACCCACTGAATTAATTAATATCCTTATATTCAATTAATCAGTCGAATTTAATGTCCCACAATAAATTCGGACGGACTGCCGATCACGTTGGATGTCAAGCAACATCGCGTGATCCTGGATGGCACTGGGGCTATCGCAACCCTCTATTGGAACCTTTTTGTCATTGGTTAGCACGCGGATATAATCCTTCATCCGTGCAATGTTCCCGAATCGACCTAGGGCATGGTTTACTGTTAAACCCTATTTGGTCGATTCACTTGAATCAGATGCCGCTAATCTGAATTCGATAACTCCTTATCGATTACAGAGTCCGCCCTGGCCAGGGACTTTAAGCGCATCATTCTAGGAACATTCTCTATCCAACTACCGAGAGCGGATGATCCCGTATTGAACACACAATTACCTTCGAGGGCATTTTCCTGAACCCGATCGCTTGACTTATTGATAACCCATGGTTAGGGATTCGTTCGTCAAGGTCAAAGCTCAGAAACCTACCAACAAGATATCTTTGGAGTCTCAGGTCCAAGGATCATCCACGCAACCGTGACAAATGAATCGAGCTGGTTAACAGTGAGGTGATTACCATCCAACGATTCATAGTCGGATTAGTTCAGTGAACTCATTCACCAATGAGCACCTATAGGTTCAGCATAGTGTCTCCAGACAAGTGACTTATGGGATCAGTCACCTTCATCATATGAGCTGAAGTAACCTATACTAGTCTATCCGGATGTTCGATGTCCTATCTCAAACATCCTATGACTAGGAACAATTAAGAACATGTGTTTATAAGTCTTCGGTCCCGTAATTATGATCTCATCATAATCCGAAGAGTGTTACACATGTTCATGGACTTCATCGTGATACGATAAACACAGATGGAATTAATTACACACAATGAGTTATTGCCATTTATTAATAATCTGAATAAGTACATAGTATCGGATTCGCTTTTAGACTATCTGTAAGGACTGAGGTTTCGGGTTCTGTTTTCGGGTCGGGTTCGGGTCGGATCCCTTGGTTTGGACCCTGTGGGGGTTCTTGAGATTCCTGGCTTAATGGCGTCAGCACTGCTCGACGCCTTTCAAAAGGCGTCAGGTTGTGTAGACGCCATTTAGGTCTGCTGGTTGTTGCGCCACGTGGGCGGGTTTCGGGCCGCGGGAGTACGGCCCTGGTCACATCGTCTGAACGGCGTCCAGGTTGGCCGACGCGATTCAGACTGTGACCTCTGAGATGTCAGGGTGCAGCGCCAGAGCGTTGTCAGTACGGCCTGTCTTGTCGTCTGAACGGCGTCCACGGTGGGCGACGCGTTTCAGACCGCTGTCAGTACGGCCGTCCTGTCAGACTGATAGGCGTCTGCCTCGATCGACGCGTTTTAGCAGGATTCTGGTTGACTCCGCGAGCCTCCCCTTCTTTCCCTTATTCTCGCCTTCACTCTCTCTCTCCTCGCCCTCTCCGCCCCCTCCGACTCTCTTCTTCCCCTTCCCTTCCTCTTCTTCCTCTTCCAATCACTCCATAGCCTCCTTACCTCTCACCTCTACCTCCACCACCTCCTTCGCGGCGTTCCCTTCTCTGGACGGCGGCCGACGTCCCGGCGGAGTGGCGGCGTCCTCGAGGGTACCGGCGGCGGTCTGCGGTGTGGCGGGTCGGCGGCGAGGAGCTTGGAGGAGTTCAAGAACCGGTAGGGGGACGAACCTTGCATGTGTTGCTCGTGTGTTCCTTGGCGTGACATGATGTGTTTGGGCTAGATTGAGCATGTTTAGGGGGTTTCCTTGTGGGAATGGCTGTGCTTGCGATCGTGGTTTCGTAGTATGCATGTGATAGATGGATTCTTCTTCCTCCCCTTCTTGTTTTGGGGCTTTTCGGGGTGTTTAGGGTTAAAGGTGGAACCCTCGGGTTGAACCAGGAAACCTGGTTTCTGGCGCTAAACGGCGTCGTGCCTGGTCGACGCCTTTTCAAAGGACGTCAGGGCAGTACGACGCCTTTTAGGGCAGAAACCTCCCTGTTTGAGGTTTCCCGTGAGAGGGGTTCTGGCGCTAAATGACGTCATGGATGGACGACGCCTTTCAGAAGGGCGTCGGGACATCATGACGCCATTTAGACAGGAAAATCACCCTGAGTGAGGGTCTGTAAATCTGGAATTTAAGTGTGAATGGCGTCTGTGGACCTGGACGCGTTTTAGATAGGCGACTCCCTATGACGACGCGTTTCAAGGAATATTCTGACTGTTAAATGAACCTGTCTGAGGGACTTGAATGGCGTCGACCTCGGTTGACGCGATTCAAGACAGAGATGTGTAAACCTGGTTTTCACCATGTGCTTCACTATGGGATGATTTCAAATGCATGCTTTACGCTGTATACTGAGACTGAGGACTCCTGTGTGAATGGAATCATGTTGTGTGTGTGTGTGCTTATGTGAATATGGAATCGGAATGACTGTCGTTTACGTTTGTCACCATGGACCGATGGGGACAGGGTCATGGTGTCTGTGAGGCATTGTGCCGTACCGGTGAGAAGGGGTACATGTTGTGTTTTACCTTTGGCTGAGGAAAGCAGGATCGCCTTGAGCCCGACGGGCCGGAGTAGCCGGTGTGCTATCCGAGGGGTCGCTGTTTGTCCTCAGCGGGTCGGGGTTTCCCTGTTTGTCGTGATAGCTTCCGGCGCGTTTCTTGCTGTGGAGCTGGTTGTGGTACTGTTGGAGTTGGCTTACCCTTTAGCCACTGGGCCTGATGTGACCTTTGATCAAGGTTACGAGTGGTACCCTTAGCCCTTTGGCCTGACGCAGCCCGGGAGATTTGGGTTTGTGGGTAGTTCCTGTAGCTTCGGCTTGACGGGGGTTCGCCGGTCCGTAGGGCCCTCCTGAAGCGCTGAGGCCTAGCGTGGAGGCAATCCGGACGGTAGGACAGTAGTCTAGACTGCTTGTGTGCACACGTACCTGGCAGTGGCGGTACACTGGTTCCAGCTAGTCCTAGTTTGACTCACTGCCTCACCCTACAGTGCCCCGGAACACTGTAGGGATGGACAGGCGTGAGCTGTGGTGGTAGTGTTGGGAGGCGACGTTTGACTTCGGTCGACAGTGTGGTTCAGTCGCTTCGTGGACTTTGGCTGTGAGACGTGGCTCTGTGTTGGGTTCTTCGGGTTGCTTAGAATGGTTCTTACTGCACTTCTTATCGTACGTTTTATATCAGAGTTGGGTACTGTGTTTACTGCTTTACTTAATTGCCATATATTCCTGTTGTTACACTTGTGGGTGTGTGAGTGGGAGGCAGGGGATCGGATGATCCCTACTGAGCCCATTTCTGGTGTGGCTCACTCCCTGCGGTTTCAGGTGTGGACCTCGTGGCGAGCGGAAGCGTGGTGTCTTCTTGATGTGCGGACCAGCAGCTGTCTTAGTCCCGGGGTATGCCCCGATGTTGTTGTACTTCCTTCTGCCTGTACTTATTTAATTGTTGGACATGTAATTATTGTTGGACTGTATACGGACATTGTTATTTTCCTTCCTGCGCACTTGCTTACCTTGTAGTCCGTGTGATGGTTATATTTAGCCTTGTTTAGCACTTACTCCTCCAGACGTGTTGTGTGAGATCCGGGTGTGAACCCGCAGTTGATGGGCCGACATCCATTTAGTGACAGGGTCTCCGGTCATAGGATGGCGGGTCGTTACACTATCTAATACTAACAGAAGGGGCGAGAACGAGCCACGAGATCCAGCGCACAGAGTCCAGGAGCTCGTCCCCCTATTCCTGCCCCATCAGCTGGCCAGGCACATGCTGGGAGCTCTATCTTTAGAGACCTCGACTCCCTTCTTGCTGAGGACGCGTGGAGAGCACTACGACCTACTGGCTCATCGGGGTCTATGCGACCGGCGTCAGGTCATCACCGTGCTCAGGAGGATGATGCTGAGAGTCAAATGAGGCACTCCTCTCGAGATAGGAGAGAGGAGGAGGCGGAGGGAAGGAAGAGGGATTGAGATCTGACATAGGGGTTTGCCCCTGCAACGTGATGTATAAACATTATGTTATGCTTGCATATTTCACTATTTGTATCTGGGCACTTCTTGTTTTGCTTTTTGTTCATACCTATTCTTCCTGCATGCACAACATTAGGGGAAACAGTTAGTAGTATCTGTTTTCTGTCCCTTGCCCAAAAGAGCAACTACCTTTTTCCTAGCGTTCGCATAGGGTCAAGGGGCCGTGTCCTACTAATCAGACAAAAGAAGAGCATTAAAATTGATGTGACAAGAAAATATGCAAATGCTAGCGGATATTAACAAGTGGGTTGTGTGATGAACGAAAACATGTTTTTTTTTATTTGGACCACCTGGCCACTGCCCAAACTTATCCTGATTGAATGATGAAAAGGAAATGCACACTCAACTTCCCAGATATCCGAAGCACACATCTAGATTGATTTAGGCCTCTAGACTCCTCAAACTAACCTTGACCGACTAAGACTCATACTGATGACAATACCGTCATGCCATGCTCCCAGTTGCTTCCGACCACCAAGTTTGCCCAAAAAGTTTTCGAGGTAAATGATTTGCCCGACCCGAGTCTCTTTCCTCACAACCTAGAAGGTATAAGATAGAACACCTTGGAACCCTAACGGTCAACCGCGCGACGCTGACCCAGAATCAGACGCCGTCGCACCTATTGGTGACGCGCATGCATTGACCTAAGCCCGAAGTCTTGAGAGTGCTCATTGAGATTATAGTTAAGGAATTGGTTCACCAGAAACACTGACATTACTCTTCACCCATTTTGGACTCCTGTGATCATGTGAGCATATGATGATTTTTGAAAAAACAAACCATTTTAAAATGATGTTCGGTCTTTAGATAGCTATCTCGTGTTAAACCTTGGGGGAGAAAAAGTGAAGAAATTTTGGAGACAAACCTCACAGGAGGATCGACAAAACCGTTAAAAGGGCGAGCTATGACAAAACGGACCCTGTTTGACCTCTTGGATGCCCCTATTTTGACTTTTCAGGCCTTTGGTAGATTTCATGGCCAGGCACGGTCACGACCAGGTTTTTTTTGTTTTTTGTATGATTGCTTGAACCTCTTTTTCTTTTCCTCTCTTGATATTTTTCTGGGTTATTTGATATTCCGCCTGTAGGGACACTGCCCTCTTCACGTACTCTGGTCTTTTACATTTCATTTTGGGCCTATTTGAGGGGTTACATCTATCGAGTTGTTGAGGAACCGCAATTTGCTGAGCTTGACCATTTAAGGGCGTCGATTGTCCTAATCGGTCGAGAGACGAAGAGCAAAGGTTGCAGTTGACAGTGTACTAAAGACCTCGAACTCATTTTAAAAAGGTTCTCTTTGAAGAAACGTGTAGGTGTGTGCATCTCATGATGATCACAAGGATCCGTATGAAAGTAAAGTAGACATGCCCAAGGTTCTGGTGGACCAAAATCTTAGCCAAACCTTAATGTCAACCCAATCTATCATGCGACTAGACCTAGACAGGGGGTTATGTGGCAGTCACCAGACAGCTGGATTTTGTGTCTTTTCTAATTTTTTTTGTCATTTTCATTGAAGTATGCACATATTTACAAATATTTTTATTGCTTTTTGGAACATTTCATTTTTTTGGATTTTGAAGTTTTTGATTTTTTTGTGCGTTTTTATGGGTAAAACTTCTTCAGATACACCCCATTCCATGGGTGGGGTAACTCTTCTCCTTTTTCATTGATTAAGCGGTATGCAGTACCTAAGTATGCCTCATTGATTACAAATGGACCTTCCCAATTTTCTTGCAATTTGCTCCTGGGACCAGGAATTTTGATCATTTTTCTCTTGGGTACCATTTCTCCAATTTCAAACTTTCTTTCTAGAACCTTCTTTGCATGGAATCTTCCAATTCTATTTCTGTAGACTTGAGCATGGTTTGCTGCCATTATCCTTTTTTTCGTCTAATAGTTCCAGTTGGGAAAGCATGGCCTTACGACGTTCGGCGTCACTAATTCCATTATCCAACTGCACTCTTAGAGAAGGAAGGAGAATCTCATATGGAAGTACCGCATCTGTTCCGAATGTCAATGCATAAGGTGTTTGTCCGGTGGGGGTTCGGACAGAAGTGCGATACGCCCAAAGAGCCTCGACTAGGCGATCCGACCAGTCTGAATAATTGTGAGATCTGCAAGTTCTTTTGCTGATTCGAATGAGAGTCTTATTGGTGGCTTCGGCTTGACCATTTCCTTGTGGATAGTAAGGCGAAGAGTGGTGTCCCGAACTTGGCGAGAATGTTGCGCTTGATGAACTTCACCACCGTGGATGCTTTGATTTCCACAAACGCTTCCGCTTCGGCCCATTTAGTGAAATACTCAGTGGTAGTTAAGATAAATGATTTCCTTTTTATTTCGCCTGATCGATCCTCCAGAGGTCCTATGACGTCGAATGCCCACATGGCGAAAGGCCAAGGGGAAATGACGGATTTGAGAGATGATGAAGGTGCATGAATCTTGTTAGCATGTAACTGAAATTTCAAGCACCTCTGAACAAATATGGATCAATCAACCTCCATTGAAGGCTAATAATGGGACATGAGGAGCTTCTGAGTTAAGGCACGACCATTGATATGACCACCACAATCGCTTGCCTGAGCTGCTACCATGACATGATGGATCTCGGCATCATCTAGACACCGAAGGAGCACCCCACTGAAGGATCTTCTGAAAAGGAGTCCGCCTAAGATAAGGTAGCATTGAGACGCACGGCGGATAGCCTTGCGGTCAGAAGTTGTGGCATAAGATGGGAATGATCCATCGTGAAGGTAGTTCATGATATCAAAATACCATGGATTTCCATCATCCCAATCGGGGGTGAATTCTTCCGTGATAGCTGAGACATGTTCTGATGAGAGAAGGAATTGTTGGAACCAGGGGCCCGGAAGGAGGGTGAATCTTGCTTGTATAGAGTGATGGTAGCTGAACTTTTGGTGATGGGAATTTCTAGTGCTGAAGACAGGGAGGCCAGGGCATCTGCTAAGATGTTCTGAGACCTAGGCACATGTACATAGGTAATCCTTCTGAAATGCCTGGTTAGCGATCTCGCTAACTCCTGATATGGCTTCAATTTTGGATCTCGAGTTTTATACTTGCCCACGGTTTGGCGGAGGATCAATTGGGAATCTCCAATTATCCTCAATTCCATGACTTTGAGGACCAACGCCAATTTTAAGCCAGCTAAGAGAGCCTCATATTCAGCGACATTGTTGGTCACTGAGAAGGAGAGTTGGCAAGCGTGCGGAATACTTACCCCTTCCGGAGATACGAGGACCACTCCTATCCCACTGCCTTAAGAATTAAGCGCCTCGTCGAAGTAAAGGACCCAGGATGGAGTATCATCCACTATTAGACCCAACTCCTCATCCGGGAATTCATCGTCGGCGGGCAAAAATGTAGGCAGCGGATGATGAGCTAGGTGCTCGACAATTGCTTGCGCCTTTACAGCCTTCTGATTTACATAGGTAATGTCAAATTGGTTCAAGAAGGTCTGCCATCGCACCAGCCTATCTGTTACAACTGGCCGCTCTAGCAGATATCTTATCGGGTCCATTCTTGCTAGAAGTTTGACCTCGTGGGCGAGGAAGTAGTGTTTCAATTTCTGCACTACCCAGATGACGGCCGCACATGTCCTTTCCATGGCAGTGTATCACTTTTCAGCATCGTTGAAGAGCTTGGAGAGATAGTACACTGCTCTTTCTTTCTTCTCGTTATCAAGTTGGGCCAATACTGCTCCAGCTGATTCTTCAGTGATGGAGATATATAGCAATAAAGGCCGCCCCGGGATAGGAGCCATAAGGACTGGTAGATTGAGGAGATAACTCTTCAATTCGTCGAAGGCCTTTTGACACTTATCACTCCAAATAAACTTTGCCCCTCCTTTCAATAAATCATAAAAGGGGACATCTCACAGAATGTTGAGATATGAACCGTCTGATGAATTGCAAACGACCGATGAGACCGTTTATATCCCTGACATTTTTAGGAGGGGGCATTTCCACTATCGCCTTCACTTTGTCCGGATCGACCTCAATCCCCCTTCTACTCACCATAAACCCTAGCAATTTACTAGAAGAAACACCAAATACGCACTTTTTTGGGTTCATTTTCAGTTGGTGTTCTCTTGACCTTTGCATTACAGCCCTAAGAACTTGAGCATGTCCCTTCCTGGTTTTAGACTTCACTAGGATATCATCCACATAAACCTCCATGTCGATGTGAATCATGTCATGAAAGATCGCCATCATTGCCCTCTGGTAGGTGGCTCCAGCATTCTTAAGCCCAAATGGCATGACCATGCAGCAATAAGTTCCCCATGGGGTTATGAAAGATGTCTTCTCTTGGTCTTCTTCAGCTAGTCGAATTTGATTATATCCCGAAAAATCATCCATGATGGACAACATTTCAAATCCAGCCGTGTTATCGACCAACAAGTCTACACGAGGAAGTGGGAAATCATCGTTTGGACAAGCTTGATTGAGATTGCAAAAATCTATGCAAATCCTAACCTTTCCGTCCTTTTTTGCCACGGGGACGATATTAGCTACCCACTTAGGATAGAGCACTACCCGAATGAACTTGGCCTTGTGTAATTTTTAAACCTCTTTTTTTACTTTAAGTGCTAATTCTGGTTGTAGCCGTCTCAACTTTTGTTTCACGGGTTTAGCATCAGGTTTGAGGATTAACTGATGTTCCACCAATTCTGTGTTTAATCCGGGCATATCCTCATATGACCAAGCAAACCCATCACGATGTTCCCGGAGCATGGCTATTATGGACCCTTCTTCTTCCGGACTCAATCGGGCGCTAATTAGCACTATCTTCGGATCCTCCTCTGTTCCAAGGTTGACTTCTTTAGTGGATTCGTCGATGGCTGACGAAGGTTCATCGAACCGTCTTGTCCCATTGACAAGTGGTTCGGCCAAGTCATCCTCCTCTTCCCCTTCGCTAAGCTCAAATACTCCCAGACCATCACTGTAAGATTCGTCTTTCACAAGCTCCAATAGCTCCGAGATGACCCCTATCTGAAGAAACTTATCCATTTTGTTCAAAATTTTACACCTATTTGCTAACTCCTGAACTAAGAACAAAGGAACTTGCTTAGCCCTACAACTACTATGTACATGACCTGGAGAATGGGTCAGTTTTGTCCCGGATGGGACAAGGGTAGATCCTTGGGACAAAGATTCAACGTGGCGGGGTTGCCCCACCATGTAAGCTCCTCAAAAGTGACTTCGCCCCCTTCAGGATGAGAATTGGATTTTTTTTTTCGCGACCAAACGCCTCTAACATGAAACATTCAGAAGAAGAGGCGTCGACCGGAGCTGAGAGCATCGGGATGGAAGGTGGGTGGAACAAGAAAGGAATGAACGTAGCAGGAGCTGGTTCATCCTTGGCCAAGAAGAGCCCTATCGGTGGGCTGTTTGATTCATGAAACAAGGATGATATGCCAAAATCTTCTTCATTTCCTTCTCGACTACCCTCATTCTCTTCTTGCACTCCCTCTTCTATCTTGGGCAACTCCTGCTTCTTTCTCACAAAGTGATTCATGAGGGACCATTTCTTCGTCCCTTTTGTTAGTTTAGTAGACTTGTAACCCAGGCCACATCCTCCGATGATAGGGTTCTCTAAGATAGGGTCACGAATGCCTTGTTCTTCTCTTCCTAATCCAGAGCCTGAGCTATACCCCATCTCATGAGCTGCCAACCTATGCCGGGCCTAAGCCTGAGATGAGAATTGACTGATGAAAGAACGGGTTCTTTGCCTTTCTTGGAAGTTATCATAGATGGAATCTGTTCTGTCATTACTGAGTCCAGTGACTCAATATAGGGAGTGCTTTTGACCTTCACAATCTTCCCGTTATACGGGAACTTATAGCACTGGTGGTTGGTGGATGGAACTCCCAAGGTTTGGTCCATCCAAGGTCTCCCTAGAATAGCATTGTAGATTGGCTTAACATCCAAGATGTAGAATTCCGAAATCATGGCTACCGGGCCGATTTCCAGTTGCAGGAAGATCTTTCCATCTGTTGGTGTTTGGGAATTATCCTAAGCCGAGACCATCATGGAGGTGGACTCAACCTTCTCCGGATCTATCCCTATCCTTTTGAGGGTATTGAGGGGACAGACATTGATAGAGGCTACGGTATCCAGTAAAATGGAGTCTACTGAATGACCATTGAGAGTGGCAGTTAGGCACAAAGGAAGGGATCGGCACTCGGGAGGAGCCAGATCCTTTTCTGGAAAGGATATCATGGGGGTTTGCGTGACTGAGAGGATGGCATTAGTGACTCCTCCGCTAGGAAGATCTTCATTGACCGTGATTCGCTGTAGGAAATTAAACAGCGTCTCCCTATGTGTGGGAGATTTCCGGATTAACTCAAGGATAGAGATCTTAGCAGGAGTCTTTTCTAAATGCTGGAGGATGTCATACTCAGACTGGGAATTCACCGCAGTAGGGATTGAGTTACCCTGGGAGTCCAAGTGTTGGCTTGGAGGAATGATGCGATTCCTGAGCGTTACTCCTACCGAGATTGGATCTGCTTCCTCCGTTGGTGACCTTATGGGATTGAAGCAGGTCATCGATCCCTAGTTCCTGGTTGGACAGAAGATGGATAGGGTGGGTCCCTCAGCTGTGACCGAAGGGATCTGAATGAGGGTGAATGGCTTGAGAATTGCTGATTGTTCTTTGGGTCGGATTAGGACCAAAGGCTTGTCTTGGGAGATCACATAGACTTCTGGAGTAACTCCTTTAGTCTCATGCGACCAGGTGAGATCTTGATGTTTTATCCCAGATCCTTCATACTCCCAGTATTGTTCTCTGCAGACTATTACGAGCTCCAAGTCTTTGATCAAAGTGTTGACCTTTCCTTGAGAACTGGAGGAATCTTGAACTACTTGATGAGAAGGTAACGGGTCTTTCACAATTCCTAGTTCCTTCTTAGCCTTCAAAGCATCAATAGCCTTTCTTATGTCCTCCCAGTTTATATGACCTTCATCATTCAAGTTGTAAGGACTGAGGTTTCGGGTTCAGTTTTCGGGTCGGGTTCGGGCCGGATCCCCTGGTTTGGACCCTGTGGGGTCTTGAGATTTCTGACTGAATGGCGTCAACACTGCTCGACGCCTTTCAAAAGGCGTCAAGTTGTGTGGACGCCATTTAGGTCTGCTGGTTGTTGTGCCACGTGTGCGCCACGTGGGCGGGTTTCGGGCCGCGAGAGTACGGCCCCGGTCACATCGTCTGAACGGCGTCCATGTTGGTCGACGCGATTCAGACTGTGACCTCTGCGATGTCAGGGTGCGGCGCCAGAGCATTGTCAGTACGGCCTGTCCTGTCGTCTGAACGGCGTCCATGGTGGGTGACGCGTTTCAGACCGCTGTCAGTACGGCCGTCCTGTCAGACTGATAGGCGTCTGCCTCGATCGACGCGTTTTAGCTGGATTCAGATTGACCCTGCGAGCCTCCCCTTCTTTCCTTCATTCTCGCCTTCACTCTCTCTCTCCTCGCCCTCTCCGCCCCCTCCGACTCTCTTCTTCCCCTTCCCTTCCTCTTCTTCCTCTTCCAATCACTCCATAGCCTCCTTACCTCTCACCTCTACCTCCACCATCTCCTTCGCGGCGTTCCATTCTCCGGACGGCGGCCGACGTCCCGGCGGAGTGGCGGCGACCTCGAAGGTATCGGCGGCGGTCTGCGGTGCGGCGGGTCGGTGGCACGGAGCTTGGAGGAGTTCAAGAACCGGTAGGGGGACGAACCTTTCATGTGTTGCTCGTGTTTTCTTGGGAACTTCACATCCCCACCACAACAATTAGAAAAATCTACTAAAATATTTTTTTAGGAGAATTCGTTGATCATTTACCTCGATCCAATGTAAAGACTTGGTGAAAAAAGTGGCTCACAATTATCCAAATCTCGTGCTTGAAGAAGCTGGTGATAGGTGCCTCCTTGTTAACTCTGCCATGCCAACAACATATGGGAGAAACATGTGACATAGAGAGAAGGCGGGAGGGGGGGACCTTCAGTGGAGGGAAGAATGTTCCACTTACTAGAGGAATCCCTGCTGGGTGTTGCTGCTCCAATGTATGCACATCAGCTGGGCACTACTACTATGAGTCCAATCTATATTATGCACGACTTCCTACATCGTGACCTGCAAGGAACCAGCCCTATGTGTATGGTGTGGAGATATATATATATATATATATATATAGAGAGAGAGAGAGAGAAGAAGAAGAAGCAACTTGTAGTTGCGGGAAATACTGCCAGAAGCCCGATATGTGCATGTCTTCCTTGATCAGTAACCTACAAGTGGAACCTGCCTGTGCATATGTGTGTGTGTGTGTGAGAGAGAGAGAGAGAGATGAGCCTGCGCTAAAGGGATGAAGGTTCTAGGATCTCTGTCAGCCACTGCTGCAAGAGGGCCAATTCATATGCACCTGCTCCATTAGGAATCTGAGAACCTACCAAGAGAGAGAGAGAGAAAGAGGGGAATGGTTTCCACCCAGTAGAAGGAATCTGAGAGAAAATTAAACGCTAAATAACTGTGATGGTGCCATACTTGCTGTTACTTTGTTCCCTATATTGGCAATTTGTCCAAATGTCACTATAAGTACATCCATGTCATTTCTAACGGAGTAATGCGGGCACTTTTATGAACTGCCACTGCAAAATCACCGTTAAAACTAGTATATGTTGTAGTGTGGCGAGTAGGTTTAGTGGTCTATCCCAAAGTCTCACTCCCTCATCGTAAACCGAATGGAAGAGAAAGAGTAATGTCTTGCACTATTAGTTTGGCTTTTCTTGGACAATACTATTTGTTACTCGAAGTAAGAGCGTGAGTGTGCGCTTTGTTACCTTAGAAGTAAAACATAGAGACTAAAAGAAGAATTTGAGACATCTATTCTTAGCTTTCCACTGGTCCGAGTACAATGCCAGTCAGCATATCTATGTATGAGTAGTACTTCTTGATATACAAGCCATTCCAGGGATAGGCTAACTCTTCTCCTTCAACATTGACTAGCTTATACGCGTTTCTAGGATAGGCTTCTTTAATGACATCAAGTCCCTCCCAATTAGGTTGCAGTTTGGACCGGAAACCACGAGACTTAGCAAAAACCCTTTTGACGACCATCTTACCACTTTGAATTTTCTCTCCGTCATTCTCTTTCGAAAGAAATAAGCGAGTTTATTTTGATAATTACATGCATGTTCTGCAGCAACAAGACGTTTTTCATCTAAGAGTTCCAATTAGTCATATAGTACTTTTTGGTGCTCATCAAGAGAAAGTTCCTTATCTAATTGAACCCCAAGAGAAGGGATAAGGATTTCATGTGGAACTACAAACCTCCATTCTATGTGTGAGAGCATAAGGAGTTTGCCCTATGGGTGTTTGGATTGAAGTTTAGTAGGCCCATAGAACCTCTACTAATTTTTCTGGCCAGTCTGCATATTTAGTAAACTTGCAAGTTTTCTTGATGACTTTTATGAGAGTTTTATTGGTAGCCTCTGCTTGGCCATTTAATTGGAACTCTTAGTTTTATTGGTAGCCTGATGCAATGTAATTTTATACATGTTACATAGGACCTTGAGTTCTTAAGAGATGAATTGTGGTCTATTGTCGATGACGATAGTGCTTAGTATTCCAAATCCTACAATGATGTTTTTCATGGGAAATCTACCGACAGTTGAAGCTTTGATCTCCACATAGGCTTCTACTTCGGTCCACGTGGTGGAGTAACCCGTGGCAGTGAGAATAAAGGACTTTTGTTTGATGAGAGCATTGGAGTCACTTAAAGGGCATATGATGTCTAATGCCCACATGGAGAATGGTCATGGAGCCAGTCATTGGATGAAGAGAGGATGTTGGAGAATGGATTTTGTCAGTATGGAGTTGACATTTGATACATCAGTGGACGTACTAAGCACTCTTCCTCCAAAGTGGGCCAATGATATCCCATTCTAAAGATCTTCTTGGCATGCATTTGGCTATTGACATGGCCACCATATACTCTGAAATGAGCTTCCTCCATGACTTGCCATATTTCATCTTCGTCTAGACATCTAAGAAGAATATCATCCAAACTTCTTCTTTAAAGCTCTCCTCCAATCAGGGTGTACCTTTGCGAAGCCCTCCTGTTGGCATGTCGATTTTACTTTGTGCCTTCGTCTGGGTATGATTGGTCCTTGCAGTACTTGGCAATTTCATTGAACCACGACTTTTCTTCATCTTCCATTTCTTTCTCCAGTTCTACTAGAAACACTTCCCTCTTCTCAATGATCTCACCATCTTTAACCTTATTTAGCAGCCTTTTCTTCCACTTTCAGAAAGCCTAGACTAGCATTGGGGTGTGTATGTGTACGGCCCCGGTCGAGCGATCTGATTAACGTCATGCATGGCAGACGCGATTCAAAGATCTGTCAGGATACGACCCTTTACTGTCGTATGAATGACGTTGTCTGAGGACGACGCGATTTCACCTGTTTTGGTTTGATGCCCCCGAGCCTTCCCTCCTTTCTCTCATTCTCTCCTTTTCACTCTCTCTCTTCCCTCTCTCCGACTCCCTCCATTTCCCGCTTCCCTTCCCCTTCCTCTTCTTCCTCTTCCTCCACTCCATCAACCTCCTAACCTTCACCACTACCACCACCATCTCCTCTATGGCACATTGCTCTCTGGATAGCGGCCGACGTCCCGGCAGAGTGACAGCGTCCACGGCGGTACCGGTGGTAGTTTTGCGGTTCGGCAGCATGAAGCTAAGAGGAATTCAAGTGACCGGTAGGGTGACGATCCTCGCGATGTTTTGCTTAAATTCATATTTTTCCCACTTTGGAGCACGTTTTCGGGGATTTTTGGGTGAAAATGCTTGTTTTATAAACTGGGGAACAATGTGCTTTAAACGGTTATTTGGATTCTCCTCCTTCTTCTCTATTTTTGGGTGTTTTGGGACAATTTAGGGAGGAGGAAATCCCATTTTATGGCTCGGGGGAGGCCGCAGGGAAATCCTGCTTCGGGCGCTAAATGGCATCAGGCCAGGTCGACGCCATTTGCAAATGGTGGCGACCACGGGCAACGCGATTTAGGCCCAGATGCCAGAGGGCAGTTCAGTTTTCAGGTGGTAAATAACATCTCGGCCAGGTGACGCCATTTAAATGGTATCAACCATGGGCGACACTATTTAGGCCCATCTCCCGAGGCCAGTTTCCGTGTGAACCAGTTTATGGGTCTTGAATGACGTTAGCCACAGGCGATGTAATTCAAGACAGAACCTCATTAATCCCTGCAATTAATATGTGTGTACATTGTTAGTTAATTTGATTAAATCCATACTTGGAATCATACATTAGGGGCGGAGATTTCTGTATTTTCGAAATCGCATTGTGTGCGTGTTTATGCGATCGTAGACCTTGAACGACTATGGTTTGTGTTTGACACCTTGCGTCAGTGTGGGAATGACGTGGTGTCTGTGTAACAGTGACGCCATACTGGTGTGGGAGTGGTACATGTTAGCGTATCACTTGTGGCTGGGAAGAGGCAGAACCACTTGAGCCAAACAGGCCGGAGTAGCCTGCGCTCTATCCAAGGGGTTGTTGTTCTATCATAGCGGGTCGGTGCTTTCCTAGTTTGACGTGCCAGTTTCCGGCGCGTTTATTACTATGGAGCAGGATTTGGTGCTACTAGAGGTTTACCCTTTCGTCATTAGGCCTGATGTAACCTGAGATATTGAGGTTACGAGTGGTACCGTTCGCCTTTTGGCCTGATGTAACCCGAGAGGTTAGGGTTACGGGTAGTCCTAATAGCTTCTGCTTAAGGGGGGTTTCGCCGGTCCCCAGGGCCCTCGTGTAGTGCCTAGGCCTAGCGTGGAGGGAAGTTCGGTTGATAGGACAGTGGTTTTAACTACTTGTGTGTACACGTAACTAGGTAGTGGTGGTTCACTAGTCCTAGTTAGTCCTAGTTTGACTCACTGCCTTACCCTATGGTGTTTAGAGCTCGTAGGGGCGGACCGGCGTGAGTGTTGGTGGTGTTGTGAGGCTTCGTTTGTACGCGTTTGGCTGTGTGGTTTGTGTGTCTAGCCAAATCGTTGGTTGTGCACTGTGGTGTTGAGTGGGTTGCTTGAATTACTTTTGAACTATAGTTGTTGCATTTACAAATATATTTATTTCATATCTCGCCTTTAGGACTATAGCTTTACTACTTTTGTTACAGCTTTCCTTTACTTCTGTGGTTTCCTGTTAGTGTTCCAGGGGGTGGGGATCGGGTGATCACTACTGAGCCCAATTCTGGTGTGGCTCACTCCCTACGGTTTCAGGTGTGGACTCCTTTTTGGCGAGCGTTGGTGTGTGGTGTTCTTCTTGGTGTGCGGGCCAGCACTATCTCAGTTCCGGAGTATGCCCCGATGCTGTTGTACTTTTCTTCTGCCTATACTTATTTAATTCTTTGGACCATGTAATTATTGTTGGACTATGTACAGATATTAATATTGTGCTTCCTACGCACTTGTACTTTCTTTAAGATCCGTGTGATTGTTATATTTAGCCATGTTTAACGCTTACTTTTCCAGACGTGTTGTTTGAGATCCAGGTGTAAACCTATGGATAATGATTCGACCCCCATTTAGTAATCGGGTCCCTTGATTATAAGGTTGTTGATCGTTACACCAACTCTCCCGGGGTGCTGGGAACTTGACCCCGTCGAGTAACGGTCCACGCCGCTCTAGTAGCGCTTGAGAAGATCTAGATCAAGGAGCTGTAAGTCCTCTCAGCTGATCCATGCGTCGTCCGACGGTGGCCGATCCCGCCAGCGAACGAGGAAGCACTGATACTCCTTGCTCCTAGTGGTAATTACTTGTTCATCCAGTATTCGTTCAATTTGCTCACGCCGTGCTAGGGGTGTAGCTAGTGGACACTTTGTAGGTAGGTCACTCTCAATGGATGGCAAAGGCCCAAACGGATCACTGGAAATTTATGTGGGCTCTTTGTAAGCCACAAGGTCTGCTACGTTAAATGTGGAACTGATCCCATAATCTGTCGGTAACTCCACAACATAAGCATTCAACCTGATCCTCTTTAGGATCCTAAATGGGCCAGCACCGCGTGCTTGCAACTTTTTAACGACCCCAGAGGGGAATCGTTCGGGCCGCATCCTAACTATGACAAGGTCACCCTCTTGAAACACATGCACTCGCCTGTGTTCATCAGCCAATCTTTTGTAAAGCTGGTTGCAATCATCAATTTTCTTGCTAATGTGCTTGTGTAGGCTCTAGATATGTTGGGCAAATGACTCAGCCGACTCAGAGATGCGAGCATGCAAGGGAAGGGGAATGAGATCCAAGGGCTTATTAGGTTTGTAACCATGCACAACTTCAAAGAGACTCATCTCAATGGTTCTATTGACTGAACTATTATAGGCGAACTCAGGTCGAGGCAAGATCGAATCCCATGTCCTTGTGTGTTCCCCTACTAAGCACCTCAAAAGGTTCCCTAGGCTTCTATTGACCACCTCGGTTTAGCCATTAGTTTGAGGGTGGTAGGCAGTAGAAAACTTGAGTAGAGTGCCTACTCGGTGCCAAAGAGTTTTCCAAAAGTAGCTGGTGAATCTCACATCCCTATTTGAGAGTATGGTCTTCGGAAGACCATGTAAACATCCGACCTCATCAAAGAAAAGACAAGCCACCCCAAATGCATATGAGGTTTTAGAGCAAGGGATGAAGTGAGCCATTTTTGAGAACCGATCAACTGTTGGGATTCGGGCGGGACGCGACGAACGCAATAGAAACGATGAACAAAATATCCTACCCGATACCCGCTTATCCGATTCGGAACGAAAAACTAAACCCGATACCCGAGCGGATTCGAATCCGCTTCCGTCTCGGTTCCGTAGAGGCGATGCCGCAAGCCGCACAGATGTCCAGCCTCCAGTGGTATCCACGCGATCCTCCATGGTGGTTCGTCCTCGCTCCCTCATCCGTATCAGCTCGCTCGTTGAAGATTCGTCGCCGCAACGATTGCCGAAAAACCCACTGACGGGAATTCCCGACTTTCAAGAATCACGCGCGGCGGAGACGGTGATAGTCCTGGCGCCTCGAACGGGGCGCCTAGAGGAGGAGAGAGAAAGGGGGTGACGGCCAGCATGGGAAAATCCTAGAGCTTGGCCCAGGGTTTCTCAACAGCGCATATATATATATCTTAAGTCGATGCAACTTTTCACAAAAGTCCATGAGTTAATATAAATCCCACTTATGTACCATCGACCGAGAATCCTATTGCGTGTGACCCTCTAGGCCCATTAACCAATTCAGTTTTTAGCCCGTTATGTCCAATAACTAGTTATTGACTTATTGTAATTAATTAATACATAGATATTAACTAATTACTTAGCCGAATTAATATCGCATGTAAATTCGATCGGACTTCCGATCAAGTTGGGTGCCAAGCAACACCGCATGATCCCAGAAGGTAATGGGGTTCAGCAACCCACTCATGGAACCTGTCCGTCCACAGTTACCGCGTGACTTTAATCCTTCGTTCGCACAATGCTCTCGAGTTAACCTAGGGTATGGTCAACTGTCAAACCCTAGATGGCCAACTCACTTGAATCAGACTCCGCTGTATTATATCCGAAAACATCTTTTTTGATATTGTTTCTGCTCTGGCCAGAGACTCCTGCGGATCTATTCTAAAGCATTCTCTCTCCAGTTATCTGAGAGTGAACGATCCTTTATTGAAGACATAATCACCTTCGAAGGTCTTCCGCTGGACCCAATCCTTGACTATTAGAGATCCCATGGATAGAGATTTGTAGGTCAAGGTCAAAGTCCAGAAGTCCACCGACAAGGTGTCTTTGGCGTCTCAAGTCCAAGGACCAACCATGCGACTGTGACGATGAATCAAGCCGATTGACAGTCATGTAAATTACTATTCGGCGATTCTTGTCAGATCAATTCAGTGAACTCATTCCCCAATGAGCACCTACAGGTTTACCATTGTGTCTCCACACAAGTAACTAACGAGATCAGTCACCCTCATCATATGAGCTGGAATAACCTGTACTAGTCTTACCAGATGTTTGATGTCCTTCTCAAACATCCTACAACTAGGAACAATTAATAATATGTGTTTATAAGTCATCAGTCTCATTATTATGATCTTATCATAATCTAATGACTATTGCACACATTCATGGACTTCATTATACGCATTTACAAATATGCCAATATATATAATGATATAATGTCATTTATTAGTGAACCAGATTGAAATAGGTGCCTTATGATTGGCGTAGAGGACACCTATATCCATCATTAACCACTACAAAGATGGAGTCATGGTTACGAGGGGTCCTATTAGTCTTAGGTGGCCTACAAGCCAATCTGACCATATAAATCTCGTTCGTTTATTAATATAAATGACATAATATTCATTATGTGTAATTCGTATTGTTATCGTCTCATAATGAAGTCCGTGAATATGTGCTATATTGATCAGATTATGATGAGATCATACGAATGAAACTGATCACTTAAACACACATATTCTTAATAGTTCTTAGTCGGAGGATATCCAAGAAGGACATCATATATCCGGCTTGACTAGTACAAATTACTCATGCTTATATGATGAGGGTGACTGATCTCATAGTCACTTGTGTGGAGACACTAAGGCGAATCTGTAGGTGCTCATTAGAGAATGAGTCCACTGAACTAATCCAAATGAATCGCTAGATGGTATAGTACCTTACTGTCAACTAACTTGATTCTATTGTCACAGTTGTGTGGATGGTCCTTGGACCTGAGACACCAAAGACACCTTGTCGGTGGACTTCTGTGCTTTGACCTTGGTTTATGAATCTCTAACCACGGGATTCTAAACAGCCAAGGAATTGAGTGTCAATAAGGAATCATTCGCTTTCGGTACTTAGAGAGAGAATGCTCTAGGAAAGATGCGCAAAATTCCCTGGCCAGGGTAGATGATAATATCGGGAAAATAGTTTTTCGATATTATTCGGCAGCATATGATTCAACTAAGTCGACCGGTTAGAGTTTAAAGGTTTACCATATCCTGAGTTGACTCGAGAGCATTGTACGAATGAAGGATTATATCAACGCGGTAATTATCAGCGGAAAGGTTCCAAGAGTAGGTTGCTTAACCCCGATACCTTCCGGCTTTACGCGGTGTTGCTTGGCACCCAACGTGATCGGAGGCCAATCAAATTTGATGTGCGACATTGATTCAATTGATTAATTAATTAATTAATATGAGTTATTAATCGATTAATCAGGCCAGTGAGGAGTCACTAGGCTTATTGGGCCATTAACCGGACTAGTTATTGGGCCTAGAGGGTCACACGCAAATGATTCTCAAGGCGATGGATAAATAAGTGGGTTTTATATTAACCATGGTTTTTTGTGAAAAAACGCGCGATTAGTGTAAAATGTAGTGAACGGGCTGAGCAGGCCAGGTTGCTGCTAACCCTAGCCTCCCCCTCATCTCTTCCTCTCTCTCTCTCTAGTGCCCCAGACAAGCCCAGATCCCCGGATCTGCTCCGCCGCTTCTCCGAATCCCGTTCCACGGGAAATCGTCCGCGCGTTGCGGCGATCGTTGCGACGAACGGCGGAGGCTTCGTAGGCTATGAAGAACGAGGAACCATGCGGATATCCACCGCGAGGAGGATCGCGTGGACTTCGCTTGAGGCCAAGCGCTTGCGCGGGTTGCGGTGTCACACCAATGGAACGAATCGGTCGCGGATTCGACTCTGAGTACGGTAAGAATCGATAATCCGATTATCAGTTTTAGTTATTCAGAACGGGAACGGATCGCAAGTTTCAATTTTATTTTCTATTGCGTTTTGAAATCTTGAGAAATAAGAGAACCTAACAGTGGTATCAGAGCCAGGTTCCACTGTTTCTCGTCCCGTTTCGAACCCCGAATTAAATTTTCTTCTATTATTCCATGCTTAAATATCGATTATTTGCTGGATATGTGTTCATACAATGAACACAAATTAATTGGATTAATGTTCTGTAATTTTTCAAAAAAAAATTACTAGTTTTTCGCTTTCTTCGTTTGACGAAGAACAATGAATTTCGGACGTACATGACGGCATCGTTCGAGCATCCCCAATTGTTGGGGAGGTGGGCCGGCATCCCAAATCATCCCAGGGATGTCACCTGTCACCAGCAGCCCTGCAACCGGCGTTGGAGTGGCCTTTGAAGGGCTGCAAATAGTGGCTCTTGTTGGGTTCTTGGGTTTCTCTGGATCTTCTGCGCAGTGGAAATAAAACTAAAAACGGAGATTCGTTCCCGTTTCGAAAGAACTAAAAACCGGATTATCGGATTATCGATGTGACACCGCAAGCCGCGCAAGTGGCCAGCCTCTAGCGGAGTCCGTGCGATCCTCCTCGCAACGGATATCCTCACGTTCCTAGGTCTTTGCAGCCCACGAAACCTCCGCCAGTCACCGCAACGTGCGGACGATTTCCCGTCAAACGGGAGTCGGAGAAGCAGTGGAGCAGATCCAGATCTGTCTGGGATGCCAGAGAGAGAAACAGAGGAGGGGGCGGCTAGGGTTAGCAGCAGCTTGGCCTGCTCAACCCGTTTGCTATATTTTATACTAACCACGCGATTTTTCATAAAAACCCCCGGTTTGTATAAAACCCACTTATTTATCCATCACCTTGAGAAGCATTTGCGTGTGACCCTCTAGGCCCAATTACCAGTCCAGTTAATAGCCCAATAAGCCCAGTAACTCCTCACTGGCTTTATTAATCAATTAATAACTCTTTATTAATTAATTAATCAATCGAATTGATGTCGCCCATCAAATTCGACCGGGCCTCCGATCACGTTGGATGCCAAGCAACACCACGTGAACCCGGAAGGTATCGGGGTTAGGTAACCCACTCTTGGAACCTTTCCGCCGACAGTTACCGCGTGGATATAATGCTTCATTCGTACAATGCTCTCAAGTCAACTTAGGGTATGGCGTGCTGTCAAACCCTAACCGGTCGACTCACTTGGATTGGATGCCGCTGATGAATAACGGAAAACTCCTTTCCTCGATATTATCGTCTGCCCTGACCAGAGACTTCCGCGCATCCTTCCTAGAGTATTCTCTCTCTAAGTACCGAGAGCGAATGATTCTTTATTGACATACAATTTTCTTCGACGGTATTCCGCTATACCCAATCATTGGCTGTTTAGAATCCCGTGGTTAAAGATTCATAAACCAAGGTCAAAGCACATAAGTCCACCGACAAGCTGTCCTTGGTGTCTCAGGTCCGAGGACCATCCAGACAACTGCGACAATGGAATCAAGCTGGTTGACAGTGAGGTACAATACCATCCAACGATTCAGTCAGATCAGTTCAGTGAACTCATTCTCCAATGAGCACCTACAGATTTGCCTTAGTGTCTCCACACAAGTGATTTATGAGATCAATCACCCTCATCATATGAGCAGGAGTAATCTGTACTAGTCTAACCGGATATCCGATATCCTTCTCGGATATCCTCCGACTAGGAACGATTAAGAATATGTGTGTTTAAGTGATTAGTCTCATTACTGTGATCTCATCATAATCTGATCACTATAGCACATATTCATGGACTTCGTTATGAGACGATAATTAATACGATTTACACACAATGAATATTATGGCATTATATTAATAAATATGAATGAGATTATAAAGTCATATTGGCCTGTAGGGCACCTAAGACTAACAATCTCCCACTTGGACTAAAGCCAATGACCTTTATATAGTAAGACTATAGAGTTTAGGTGACGCTCAAACATAATTTGAGCCAACGGCTTTGTCAGTGGATCTTCTATATTGTTGACGGATGGAACTCTTTCCACTACTACATCTCCTCTAGATATGATCTCTCTAATAAGTTGAAAGCGCCTCAGAATATCATTCGATTTCTGATGAGACCATAGCTCTTTCACTTGTGCAATAGTCCTATTGCTTTCGTACAACAACGGAACATGATCAAAGATGCATGGATCTATGTCACAGTCGGTGATGAACTTCTTCAACCACACTACTTCCTTGAAAGCTTCAGCTGCAGCGATGTGCTCAGCTTCAGTCGTCGAATCTGCAGTGGTTGCTTGCTTGGAACTCTTCCAGCACTCTGCACCTATGTTCAAAGTAAATATGAATCCCGATTTAGACTTGCTATCATCTGGATCTGACTGGAAACTCGAGTCAGTAAAGCCTCGCAGTTTCAAGTTACCTCCTCCACAGACAAAAAACGTATCCTTAATTCTTCTCAAGTACTTAAGGATACATTTCACTGCGTTCCAGTGCTCTTCGCTTGGATCAGCCTGAAATTTGCTCGTTACACTTAGAGCGTTTGCAATATCAGGCCGTGTACACAGCATGCAATACATGATAGATCCTATGGCAGAGGCATAGGGTATTCTATCCACGAATGCCCTCTCATCAGGAGTCTTAGGAGACTGCTCCTTTGAGAGATTAATTCCATGTTTCATCAGTATGAGACCTCTCTTGGAATTTTCCATGCCAAACATTTTGACTATGGTATCTATGTACAAGGATTGGGTCATTCCAAGCATCCTCTTTGATCTATCTCTATAGATCTGTACTCCCAATACGTAGGATGCTCTCCCAAATCCTTTATGGAGAAGTTTTCTGACAGCCAGATCTTCACTGACGACATCATAGCTACATCATTCCCAATGAGTAAGTAGTATGTCGTCTACGTAAGGAACTAAGAGGGTGACTGTGTTCCCACTGGTCTTCTTGTATGCACAAGGCTCATCTTCATTCTTAATGAAGTCATAAGACTTGACAGCTTCGTCAAATCTTATGGTCTAGCTCCGGGAAGCCTGCTTTAGTCCATAAATGGACCTCTGAGGCTTGCACACTTTAAATGGAGATTCGTTGGATGTGAAACCTTTTGGTTGTATCATATACACCTCTTCCTCATGGTTACCATTGAGGAAGGCAGTCTTCACATCCATCTGTCATATTTCATAATCAAAATGTGCAACAATGGTGAGTAGAACTCTTATCGACTTTATCATGGCAACTGGTGAGAAAGTCTCGTCATAGTCAATTCCTTGTCTTTGATGATATCCCTTTGCCACCAACCTTGCCTTATAAGTGTCGATCCGTCTATCAGCACCGATCTTTCTCTTAAAGATCTACTTGCATCCGATGGGTACAATACCCTCGGACAAGTCCTCTAAGTTCCAAACTTGGTTGGTGTACATAGACTGGATTTCTGAGTTCATGGTTTCTCGCCATTTCCCCGCTTTTATGCCTTCTATGGCCTCCTGGTAGGTTTTAGGATCATCATCCTCATTATATTCTACCTTAGACTCATCTTCAACGATATGTCCCACATATCGTTCGGGTGGTCTATGTAATCTACCAGATCTACGAGGCTCACCTATGTGTACCTGAGCAGATTCAGGAACTAATATCTCATATGATGATAATGCAGCTGTTTGGAGATCTGGAGCCTCTTCCAGTACTATTTTACTCCCATTGTCCTCATGGAGAAGGTATTCCTCTTCCAGGAAGACATCTTTCATGGCGACAAACTCTTTTTGTTCACCAGGATGGTACAAATTGTATCCAAAGATTTCCTTTGGATATCCCACAAACCTGCATTTATTAGGTCGTGATTTCAGCTTGTCTGGATCATGCCTCTTTACATGAGCTAGACAACCCAGACTTTAACATGTTTAAATTCTGGTTTTCTGCCTTTCCATATCTCATATGGAGTAGAGGCCACAGACTTGCTAGGTACTCTATTCAGTAGGTATGCTGCTGACTCAAGAGCATAGTCCCAGAGGGACACTGGTAATCCCGAAAAGCTCATCATGGATCGCACCATGTCCAACAAGGTGCAATTCCTCCTTTCTGGTACACCATTCATCTGCGGTGTATATGGAGGGGTCAACTGAGAAAGGATACCGTTATCCTTTAAGAATTGTATGAAATTAGTACTTAAGTATTCTTCTCCTCGATCTGATCGAAGAGCTTTAATACTCTTTCTTAACTGCTTCTCTACCTCATTCTTGAACTCCTTGAACTTCTCAAATGCTTCCGACTTGTACTTCATTAAGTACACATACTCAAATCTTGAGAAGTCATCGGTGAACGTGATGAAGTAAGAAAAGCCACCTTCGGCTTAGGTGGACATGGGACCACATACATCCGAATGTATTAGTTCCAAAATGTCCTTGGCACGTTCTCCATGTCCAGTAAATATAGTTTTTGCCATCTTTCCCATAAGGCAGGATTCATATGTTGCAAACGATTCATAATCGGATGCTATTAAATAACCATGCTTGTACAACCTTTGTAACCTGCTTTCACCAATATGCCCAAGTCTACAATGCCACATGTAGGCTTGGTTCACACAATTCTTGCTCTTCTTAAGAGCATTATCAATTTGAAGATTGTAATAAGAAATATCTAAGAGATATAGACCGTTGACTAAAGATGCAAAAGCTATTGATTTATTACCATAATAAATCGAACAACTTCTATTCTGAATAGTCAACCTATAGCCTATCTTGTCCAAACAAGATACTGATATGATGTTCTTTATTATGTTAGAAACATAATAACAATCTTCTAACAGTAAGATGTCTCCTGATGGAAGCCTGAGGTTTGCTGTTCCAATAGCAATCGCCGCAACTTTTGCATCGTTTCCTAGCCTTAATTCCACCTCACCTTTTCTCAGCTTGCACTTACTTGTCAGGATCTGCACATCATGGCAGATATGAGAAGCACATCCTGTATGTAATACCCAAGATGTGGAATCTCTTATTGACATGTTGATATCTATCATATACATATCTGAAGCTTCAGATAGCTTCACCTTTCTATGAGACTTATTGTGGAGGAACTCCTTGCAGTTCCTCTTCTAGTGACCGTTCTACTTACAGTAGAAGCAGTCACCTTTACTACTCTTTTGCCTTTGTTAGCTAGCATCTCTGCTTTAGGAGCATCTAATGCCGATTCAGCAGGAGGATCCGCTCTAAGGACATAGTCATTGTGCTCCGATCTGAAGACATTCTTCAGGTTTCTGAACCAATCTGAGTAGTTCAGGCTAGTCAAACGATTGGCATCAAGTATGCCACGGAGTGGGTTATTCGATGACATAATTCCCTACAGGAAATAAGTTCTATTTTAGCAGATGTTCAATTATTAAAAGTAAAACAAGACATGGTCTTTTGTTCAAGTTTAAACTCCCACTAATTTTCGATGGATTGTATAACCCTCAGTTATACAAAACAGGAGACGCCGACAGTCTCCTAGTGGGGATTAGAATCTCAATGACTTGCAGTACAGCCTTGTGGATAGCATAACAAACTGTAACACAATCAAAGAGCATCCAATCTCATGGGACTTGCAACTCCTTGCAATATTTGATCATAGCTTCAGTCCCTAGAGATTTAATGGCCTTGCGGATAGCATAACAAACCACTAATTTTGGTCTAAGCTTACCATCGTTACACGACGAGCATAGATTTGCATGTAGCCCTTGTGGATAGTACAACAAAGCAACATGGTTTCTCTACCCCGATTATATAGGCATCTAATGCTATAACCATAGTTTCTCCTCCCAATTAAACAGGCCTTGTGGATAGCACAACAAACCTACCTAAAGTGATTCGAATCCTATGACTATAACGATGGTGGACCAGGCGGTAAGTTCTTAACTACTCGCGTTACGGCTTAGAGTTTAGATGAGGGTATTTAGATAACTTTTATCTTGGTCTCTCCTAAGTGATAGTATATAAACATAGCATATATCTTTACTAAATACTATACCTGATTTGATTCACAATCAAACATTAAAAATAATGCATCATATACATGTCTAGTGTGGTCATGGATAGCACTGTGGATTTGACTCGAGCCAACAGTCAAACGCACACACAATCTAACATAACATTTATATCATATAAACCTGCAAACACATAGGCAAAGGATCTTCATCTTTTCGCTTCCTGGTTGCAGCTGTGGATCGTCCTCACTCCTTCCTCGGTTGCCTCGATCTTATTACATTTAAATTCTAGAATTTACAAGTAAATTGAAGAAGGCCTTATGGCGAGTACAAGAGAGAGGGAGGTAGAAGTACATCGGAGTTCGAGAGAGGGAGAGATACGCATATCTCTATTTATTAACAATTAATAAATAACCATACATCTACGATCCACACAATCCATTCATCACACGAATAATTAAATAAGTGCATATCTATGACCATGATTTGTTTGAAACTTTCCATACATTATTCAGCGCATCACATGGTTAAAATAAAAGAGTTTTTCAAAATTAAATAATTTTGGCTTTCAAAAGACTGGGATCCAATCAAAATGGGTATTTGAATTTCGAAAACTCTTTTAATCAACTTAAGTTTGCAATTAAATCAAATTTAAAAGCATATAAATCACACATCACATGTGCACACACTCCAAATTAATAATTCCATATTATTCCATGCAAATTAGAACACTTCTAATAATTAAACAATCTAACACTTAGATCAACCCACATTAATAATCTAACAATTAGACTATTAACAACTAATCTAACTCTTAGACTCGTCCAACAAAGTTAATTATTGATTTAAGACTTAAATTAATAATTAACTATAATTAATTATTATCTACTAACCAAATACGTAGATTAGTCAATTAATGTTCATCATTAATTTAACTCTTAAATCAATAAATAACACTAACTAATTAATAACTAATTAATCTAACTTTTATATTAGATAATTAAAGTTGTCATTAATTTAACTATTAAATTAATGATTAACATTAATTAATCAAGGATTGCTAATTTAACATTTAAATTAGTCATCTAAGTTAATTATTCATTTAACTCTTAAATTAACAACTAACTTACAAATTAATTAACAATTAGTTGAAATAATAATTACTAATCAAACAATTAGACTAATAAGTATTAATCACTAATTCAACCCTTAAGTTAGTTTAATTAAGATGAATTATTAGTTTAAATGTTAAACTAACAATTAACATTAATTAATAAACAACTAAGTGTTAATAAAAAAAATGATTCAAAAAATCATTAATAAGTCCAATTAAATAAGATTGAATAATAGAATAAGTCCAATTAAATAAGATTGAATAATAGTTTAAATTTTAAAACAATTTTAAATTTTAAATCAAAATACAATCCCATTAAATCAAATGGGCCAATAAGGGTTTAGGGATTTTAAAATAAACAAGGGGCGACAAAAACAGGGGGCTGAGTCAACTCAGCAAATGGTTCGAGCCCCCTGGCTCGGCCAGGGCTCGAACCAGGGGCTCTGGTCCGAGCCAGGGCCTGGGACCTTGGCTAAGGGGTTTAAGGTCCGGTCAGGGGCCCCTTAGCTGACTGGTTTAGCCAGTCGAACCGGCTCGAGCTAGCCTCCATCAAGCTCGAACTTGACGCCCTCCCAAGCCAGCACCCGAAACCCTAAGATGTTGCAGCTTTGGGTGGCGGCTACCGGCGCCGCTACCGGCCAGCCCCCGTGTCGCCCTGCCCCGACCGGCGATGCCCCCGGCGCTGGCAAGGCCGCCGGCGGCCTCCGGTTGGGGTGTAGTCCAAGCCCAAAAACCCCTTAAAAATCTGGTTTTTCATAGGTTTTCTAAAAACCTAAGAGGAAGAAGATGGCCGTGGTTCATCCTCCTTCTCCGGCGCTGGCAAGGATTCCCAGTGGACATTGGTGATGACAGAGGATTACACCAAGAGAATCCGGGGTTCTGGCCTCCATCCCAACGCTTGGGAAAGCCGATTGAAGCCGCCGAAAAATCCGTCGTTCTTCGTCCCACAAAGAACATGAAAAAACCCCAAATAAAAATCCGAAAATAGAAGAAAAATAATCTGATTATTTGCATTCCTCTCATGAACACTTTTCTATCATTTTAAGTGGACTAAACGCATGGAATAACACATGAAATATTAATTTCGGAAATCGAAACGGGACGAGAAACAATGGAACCTAGCTTTGATACCACTGTTGGATTCTCGGGTTTCTCCGGGTCTCCCGCGCAGTGGAAATAAAACTAAAAATGGAGATCCGTTCCCATTTCGAAAAAACTAAAAACCAGATTATCGGATAATCAGTTCTTATCCTGTGCGGATTCGAATCCGCAACCGTTCGGTTCCGTCGGTGTGACACCGCAAGCCGCGCAAGCGCCCGGCCTCTAGCGGAGTCCATGCGATCCTCCTTGCGATGGATATCCTCACGTTCTTCATTCCTTACAGCCCACGAAACCTCCACCGATCACCGCAACGATCGCCGCAACGCGTGGATGATTTCCCGTCGAACGGGAGTCGGAGAAGCGGTGGAGCAGATCCGGATCTGTTTGGGACGCCAGAGAGAGAAATAGAGGAGGGGGTGGCTAGGGTTAGCAGCAGCTTCGCCTGCTCAGCACGTTTGCTATATTTTATACTAACCGCGCGGTTTTTCAAAAAAAACCCCGGTTTGTATAAAACCCACTTATTTATCCATCACCTTGAGAATCATTTGCGTGTGACCCTCTAGGCCGAATTACCAGTCCGGTTAATAGCCCAATAATCTCAGTAACTCCTCACTGGCTTTATTAATCAATTAATAACTCTTTATTAATTAATTAATCAATCGAATTGATGTCACACAACGAATTCGACCGGCCCTCCGATCATGTTGGGTGCCTAACACCGCGTGAATCTGGAAGGTATCGGGGTTAAGTAACCCACTCAGGATATGGCGTGCTGTCAAACCCTAACCGGCCGACTCACTTGGATTGGATGCCGTTGATGAATATCGGAAAACTCCTTTCTCGATATTATCGTCCGCCCTGGCCGGGGACTGTTGGGTTCTCGGGTTCCTCCAGATCTCACGCGCAGCGGAAAATAAAATAAAAATCGGAGATCCGTTCCCGTTTCGAAAAACTAAAAATTACGATTATCGAATAATCGATTCTCACCGTGCGCGGATTCGAATCCGCAACCGTTCGGTTCCGTCGGTGCGACACCGCAAGCCGCGCAAGTGCCCGGCCTCTAGCGAAGTCCACGCAATCCTCCTCGAGACGGATATCGTCATGTTCCTCGTTCTTCGCAGCCCACGAAACCTCCACCGATCGCCGCATCGATCGCCTCAACACGCGGATGATTTACCGTCGAACGGGATTCGGAGAAGCGGCGGAAGAGATCTGGATCTATCTGGATGCCAGAGAGAGTGAGAAACAGAGGAGGGGCGGCTAGGGTTAGTAGCAGCTTGGCCTACTCAGCCCGTTCGCTATGTTTTATACTAACCGCACGGTTTTTCATAAAAACCCCCTGTTTATATAAAATCCACTTATTTATCCATCACCTTGAGAATCATTTGCGTGTGACCCTCTAGGCCCAATTACCAGTCCCATTAATAGCCCAATAAGCCCAGTGACTCCTCACTGGCTTTATTAATCAATTAATAGCCCTTTATTAATTAATTGATCAATCGAATTGATGTCGCACATCGAATTCGACCGGGCCTCCAATCACGTTGGGTGCCTAGCAACACCGTGTGAACCCGGAAGGTATCGGGGTTAAGTAACCCACTCTAGGAACCTTTCCGCCGACAGTTACCGCGTGGATATTGTAAGGACTGAGGTTTCGGGTTCAGTATTCGGGTCGGGTTCGGGCCGGATCCCCTGATTTGGACCCTGAGGAGGGTCTTGAGATTTCTGTCTGAATGGCGTCAGCACTGCTCGACGCCTTTCAAAAGGCGTCAGGTTGTGTGGACGCCATTTAGGTCTGCTGGTTGTTGTGCCACGTGTGCGCCACGTGGGCGGGTTTCGGGCCGCGAGAGTACGGCCCCGGTCACATCGTCTGAACGGCGTCCAGGTTGGCCGACGCGATTCAGACTGTGACCTCTGGGATGTCAGGGTACGGCGCCAGAGCGTTGTCAGTACGGCCTGTCCTGTCGTCTGAACGGCGTCCGTGGAGAGTGACGCGTTTCAGACCGCTATCAGTACGGCCCGTCCTGTCAGACTGATAGGCGTCTGCCTCGATCGACGCGTTTTAGCTGGATTCAGATTGACCCCGCGAGCCTCCCCTTCCTTCCCTCATTCTCGCCTTCACTCTCTCTCTCTCTTCGCCCTCTCCGTCCTCTCCGACTCTCTTTTCCCCTTCCCTTCCTCTTCTTACTCTTCCACCACTCCAACACCTCCTTACCTCTCACCTCTACCTCGACCACTTCCTTTGCGGCGTTCCATTCTCCGGACGGCGGCCGACGTCCCGGCGGAGTGGCGGCGTCCTCGAGGGTACCGGCGGCGGTCTGCGGTGCGGCGGGTCGGCGGCACGGAACTCGGAGGAGTTCAAGAACCGGTAGGGGGACGAACCTTGCATGTGTTTCTCGTGTTTTCTTTGGCGTGACATGACGTGTTCGGGCTAGATTGAGCATGTTTAGGGCGGTTTCCTTGTGGGAATGGGTGTACTTGTGATCGTGGATTCGTAGCATGCTTGTGATGGTTGAATTCCTCTTCCTCCCCTTCTTGTTTTGGGGCTTTTCGGGGTGTTTGGGGTTATGGGAGAAACCCTCGGTTCGAACCAGGGAACCAGGCTTCTGGCGCTAAACGGCGTCGTGCCTGGTCGACGCCTTTTAGAAGGGCGTCAGAGCAGTACGACGCCTTTTAGGGCAGAAACCTCCCTGAGTCGAGGTTTTACGAGTAGGGGTTCTGGCGCTAAATGACGTCATGGATGGACGACGCCTTTCGGAAGGACGTCGGGCCATCATGACGCCATTTAGGCAAGAAATCACCCCGAGTGAGGGTTTGTAAATCTGGAATTTCGGTGTGAATGGCGTCTGTGGACGTGGACGCGTTTTAAAGGGCGACTCCCTATGACGATGCGTTTCATAGAATAATCTGGCTGTTAAATGAACCTGTCTGAGGGGCTTGAATGGCGTCGACCTGGGTCGACGCGATTCAAGACAGAACTGTCTAAGTGCTGGTTTTAACATGTGTTTCACTATTGGGTGGTTCAAAGGCATGCTTTACGTTGTACACTGAGATTGAGGACTTCTGCATGAATAGAATTACATCATATTATATGTGTGTATGTGTTTATGCGATTGTGAATTGGAATAACTGTGGTTTACGTTGTCACCATGGGTCGGTGGGAGAAGGGCCATGGTGTCCGTGAGGCATTGTGCCGTACCGGTGGGAGAAGGGGTACATGTGTGTTTTACCTTTGGCTGAGGGAAGCAGAACAACCTTGAGCCCGTCGCGCCGGAGTAGCTGGTGCGCTATCCGAGGGGTTGCTGCTTGGCCTCAGCGGGTCGGGGTTTCCCTGTTTGTCGTGACAGCTTCCGGCGCTTTTCTTTCTGTGGAGCTGGTTGTGGTACTGTTGTAGTTGTTTTACCCCTGTAGCCACTGGGCCTGATGTGACCTTTGATCAAGGTTACGAGTGGTACCCTTAGCCCTTTGGCCTGACGCAGCCCGGGAGGTTAGGGTTGTGGGTAGTTCCTGTAGCTTCGGCTTGACGGGGGTTCGCCGGTCCCCAGGGCCCTCCTGAAGCGCTGAGGCCTAGCGTGGAGGCAATCCGGACGGTAGGACAATAGTCTAGACTGCTTGTGTGCACACGTACCTGGCAGTGGCTGTACACTGGTTCCAGCTAATCCTAGTTTGACTTACTGCCTCACTCTACAGTGCCCCGGAACACTGTAGGGGTGGACAGGCGTGAGCAGTGGTGGTAGTGTTGGGAGGCGACGTTTGACTTCGGTCGACAGTGTGGTTCAGTCGCTTCGTGGACTTTGGCTGTGAGACGTGACTCCGTGTTGGGTTCTTCGGGTTGCTTAGAATGGTTCTTGCTACACTGCTTATCGTACGTTTCATATCAGAGTTGGGTGCTATGTTTACTGCTTTACTTAAATTGCCATATATTCCTGTTGTTACACTTGTGGGTGTGTGAGTGGGAGGCAGGGGATCGGATGATCCCTACTGAGCCCATTTCTGGTGTGGCTCACTCCCTGCGGTTTCAGGTGTGGACCTCGTGGCGAGCGGAAGCGTGGTGTCTTCCTGGTGTACGGACCAGCAGCTGTCTTAGTTCCGGGGTATGCCCCGATGTTGTTGTACTTCCTTCTGCCTGTACTTATTTAATTGTTGGACATGTAATTATTGTTGGACTGTATACGGACATTGTTATTTTCCTTCCTGCGCACTCATTTACCTTTGTAGTCCGTGTGATTGTCATATTTAGCCTTGTTTAGCACTTACTCCTCCAGATGTGTTGTGTGAGATCCGGGTGTGAATCCGCAGTTAATGGGCCGACATCCATTTAGTGACCGGGTCTCCGGTCATAGGATGGCGGGTCGTTACAGATGGTATCAGAGCTCATTCTGGTCGAGTATGTGGTAAACTGTGTTAGATATTATAGTCCAGCAATAAGTACGAGTCTGTACAGGCGATGGCTGCTGGTATAGATTGATAGGTTTTGACGTGTTTTGGTTCGATTTTCGTGTTTGTGGGGTAGTGATGGCACCGAAGAGGAGAGTTCCGTTGGCTCGTGGTTCGAGACCGGATGACGGTGGTTCGAGGGCAGAAGGACATAATGTGGATCGTTTCATGGAAGCTATGATTGGGGCGATGTCTAGATATCAACAGGGAGATGGAAGTGAGGGGTCCAGTTCCCGAGGTAGCCAATCCACGGTGGTGGAGCGGTTCTTGAAGCTGAAGCCCCCTTCTTTCACGGGTCAACCTGTTCCAGATACGGAAGCTCAGTGGATTAAGGAAGTGGAGAAGGTGTTTGATGTTCTAGAATGTGCTGAGAGTGACAAGACCTTGTTGGCAACCTACTTGCTGAAGGGTGATGCTTATGATTGGTGGGTTACCATCAAGGGGTTGATGTTTCCAGATAGGCCTTTGAGAGAGATTCCCTGGGAAGGCTTCGTGAGAGAGTTTAGTGGACAGTACTTTCCGAGGCACGTTCGTAGGGCCAAGGAAAGGGAGTTTATGGAATTGGTGCAGGATGGTATGTCAGTTCTAGAGTATCAGATGAAATTTGTAGCTCTGGGAAGATTCGCTCCACACATATCTGAGCGTGAGGATCTTAGGACGGAGAAATTCGTGGATGGACTTCGGCATGGTCTGAGGGAGTTTGTGGCGGCCCGTTGTTGTGAAGATCTGGCGTCAGCGGTTCAGTGCGCGGCAGCAGTGGAGATGCAGTTCCAACACGCGGCAAAGGAATCGGAGCATTCAGCTCAGGGGAAGCAGCATAGCAGGGATAGATCAACGGTCTTTTCGTCAGGTAGTCCGAGTTCCTTTGAGGTCGAGTTCCAGGAGGTACCTTGTGACGAGGATGAGGATGGTTGGGTTCAGCAGATGCAGACAGAGGTCAGCTGGCAAGAGGAAGCGAGGCGGGACGCTGCGGATCGTTGTCCCTGTTGTGGCAGGTTCCATGGCAACCGGTTATGTCCCTTGGTCACTGGTAGCTGTTTCGCCTGTGGACGGAAGGGACATCTCGCGAGGAATTGTCCCCAGAAGAACCAGGCAGGTCGGGAGCCGAGCGGTTAGTGAGTGTTCGAGGCGTGATTGGAGTCGCGTCTCTTTGTGGAGGTCCGATAGGTTGTGCTAGAAGGGCACTTTTATTTTGTCTTTTTCAGAAGTGGTTGTGAACACTCGTGTGGCACTTGTATGTACTTGGGCTTGGTGGAGAATCGTTTCTCGTACATTATGCGCCTTGCTAGTGTGTGGTTATTTTAATCTATCAGTTTTTGTCAGAATTGAGAATCTTAGTTAGTTTGACGTGAATGTGTTGGAACCCTGTGTGGGTGATTGGTGAGAATGATTGTTGTTATTGGTGTGTGTCGGCGTGTGATGGTTAGCCGAGTTGAGCATTGAGCGGTTGCAATTTCGAGGACGAAATTCTTTTAAGGGGGGGAGATTGTAAGGACTGAGGTTTCGGGTTCAGTATTCGGGTCGGGTTCGGGCCGGATCCCTTGATTTGGACCCTGAGGAGGGTCTTGAGATTTCTGTCTGAATGGCGTCAGCATTGCTCGACGCCTTTAAAAAGGCGTCAGGTTGTGTGGACGCCATTTAGGTCTGCTAGTTGTTGTGCCACGTGTGCGCCACGTGGGCGGGTTTCGGGCCGCGAGAGTACAGCCCCGGTCACATCGTCTGAACGGCGTCCAGGTTGGCCGACGCGATTCAGACTGTGACCTCTGCGATGTCAGGGTACGGCGCCAGAGCGTTGTCAGTACGGCCTATCCTGTCGTCTGAACGGCGTCCATGGAGAGTGACGCGTTTCAGACCCCTGTCTGTACGGCCCATCCTGTCAGACTGATAGGCGTCTGCCTCGATCGACGCGTTTTAGCTGGATTCAGATTGACCCCGCGAGCCTCCCCTTCCTTCCCTCATTCTCGCCTTCACTCTCTCTCTCTCTTCGCCCTCTCCGCCCTCTCCGACTCTCTTTTCCCCTTCCCTTCCTCTTCTTCCTCTTCCACCACTCCAACACCTCCTTACCTCTCACCTCTACCTCCACCACTTCCTTCGCGGCGTTCCATTCTCCGGACGGCGGCCGACGTCCCGGCGGAGTGGCGGCGTCCTCGAGGGTACCGGCGGCGGTCTGCGGTGCGGCGGGTCGGTGGCACGGAGCTCGGAGGAGTTCAAGAACCGGTAGGGGGATGAACATTGCATGTGTTGCTCGTGTTTTCTTTGGCGTGACATGACGTGTTCGGGCTAGATTGAGCATGTTTAGGGGGGTTTCCTTGTGGGAATGGGTGTACTTGTGATCGTGGATTCGTAGCATGCTTGTGATGGTTGAATTCCTCTTCCTCCCCTTCTTGTTTTGGGGCTTTTCGGGGTGTTTGGGGTTATGGGAGAAACCCTCGGTTCGAACCAGGGAACCAGGCTTCTGGCGCTAAACGGCGTCGTGCCTGGTCGACGCCTTTCAGAAGGGCGTCAGGGCAGTACGACGCCTTTTAGTGCAGAAACCTCCCTGATTCGAGGTTTTACGAGTAGGGGTTCTGGCGCTAAATGACGTCATGGATGGACGACGCCTTTCGGAAGGATGTCGGGCCATCATGACGCCATTTGGGCAAGAAATCACCCCGAGTGAGGGTCTGTAAATCTGGAATTTCGGTGTGAATGGCGTCTGTGGACGTGGATGCGTTTTAAAGGGCGACTCCCTATGACGACGCGTTTTAAGGAATAATCTGGCTGTTAAATGAACCTGTCTGAGGGGCTTGAATGGCGTCGACCTGGGTCGACGCGATTCAAGACAGAACTGTCTAAGTGCTGGTTTTAACATGTGTTTCACTATTAGGTGGTTCAAAGGCATGCTTTACGTTGTACACTGAGACTGAGGACTTCTGCGTGAATAGAATTACATCATCTTATATGTGTGTATGTGTTTATGCGATTGTGAATTGGAATAACTGTGGTTTACGTTGTCACCATGGGCCGGTGGGAGAAGGGCCATGGTGTCCGTGAGGCATTGTGCCGTACCGGTGGGAGAAGGGGTACATGTTGTGTTTTACCTTTGGCTGAGGGAAGCAGAACCACCTTGAGCCCGTCGGGCCGGAGTAGCTGGTGCGCTATCCGAGGGGTTGCTGCTTGGCCTCAGCGGGTCGGGGTTTCCCTGTTTGTCGTGACAACTTCCGGCGCGTTTCTTGCTGTGGAGCTTGTTGTGGTACTGTTGGAGTTGTTTTACCCCTGTAGCCACTGGGCCTGATGTGACCTTTGATCAAGGTTACGAGTGGTACCCTTAGCCCTTTGGCCTGACGCAGCCCGGGAGGTTAGGGTTGTGGGTAGTTCCTGTAGCTTCGGCTTGACGGGGGTTCGCCGGTCCCCAGGGCCCTCCTGAAGCGCTGAGGCCTAGCGTGGAGGCAATCCGGACGGTAGGACAGTAGTCTAGACTGCTTGTGTGCACACGTAGCTGGCAGTGGCGGTACACTGGTTCCAGCTAGTCCTAGTTTGACTCACTGCCTCACTCTACAGTGCTCCGGAACACTGTAGGGGTGGACAGGCGTGAGCAGTGGTGGTATTGTTGGGAGGCGACGTTTGACTTCGGTCGACAGTGTGGTTCAGTCGCTTCGTGGACTTTGGCTGTGAGACGTGACTCCGTGTTGGGTTCTTCGGGTTGCTTAGAATGGTTCTTGCTACACTGCTTATCGTACGTTTCATATCAGAGTTGGGTGCTATGTTTACTGCTTTACTTAAATTGCCATATATTTTTGTTGTTACACTTGTGGGTGTGTGAGTGGGAGGCAGGGGATCGGATGATCCCTACTGAGCCCATTTCTGGTGTGGCTCACTCCCTGCGGTTTCAGGTGTGGACCTCGTGGCGAGCGGAAGCGTGGTGTCTTCTTGGTGTACGGACCAGCAGCTGTCTTAGTTCCGGGGTATGCCCCGATGTTGTTGTACTTCCTTCTGCCTGTACTTATTTAATTGTTGGACATGTAATTATTGTTGGACTATATACGGACATTGTTATTTTCCTTCCTGCGCACTCATTTACCTTTGTAGTCCGTGTGATTGTCATATTTAGCCTTGTTTAGCACTTACTCCTCCAGATGTGTTGTGTGAGATCCGGGTGTGAATCCGCAGTTAATGGGCAGACATCCATTTAGTGACCGGGTCTCCGGTCATAGGATGGCGGGTCGTTACAGATATAATCCTTCATTCGTACAATGCTCTCGAGTCAACTCAGTGTATGGCGTACAGTCAAACCCTAACCGGTCGACTCACTTGGATTGGATGTCGCTGATAAATATCGGAAAACTCCTTTCCCGATATTATCGTCCGCCCTGGCCAGGAACTTCCATGCATCCTTCCTAGAACATTCTCTCTCTAAGTGCCGAGAGCGAATGATTCCTTATTGACACACAATTCCCTTTGACGGTATTCCGCTGTACCTAATCCTTTGTGTTTTAGAATCCCGTGGGTAGAGATTCATAAACCAAGGTCAAAGCACATAAGTCCACCGACAAGGTGTCCTTGGTATCTCAGGTCCGAGGACCATCCACGCAACTTCGACAATAGAATCAAGCTGGTTGACAGTGAGGTACAATACCATCCAACGATTCATTCGGATCAGTTCAGTGAACTCATTCTCCAATGAGCACCTACAGTTTCGCCTTAGTGTCTCCACACAAGTGACTTATGAGATCAGTCACCCTCATCATATGAGCATGAGTAATCTGTACTAGTCTAACCGGATATCTGATGTCCTTCTCGGATATTCTCCGACTAGGAACTATTAAGAATATGTGTGTTTGAGTGATCAGTCTCAATAGTATGATCTCATCATAATCTGATCACTATAACACATATTCCCGGACTTCATTATGAAAGTAGCCGGGGCTGGTTCATCCCTGATCAAGAAAAGCCCTACCATCGGTCCGGCTGATTCAGGGAACAAGGAGGATATGCCAAAGTCCTCCTCTTGATCATCTTCATAACACTCTCGCACCTCTTCTTCTATCCTGGGAAAATCCTGCCTCTTTCTTACAAAATGATTCATGAGGGACCATCCCTTCGTTTCTTTTGGTGATTCAGCAAACTTATATCCCAGGCCACATCCCCCAGTGGCAGGGCTCTCTGAGATGGGGTCACGGATTCCTCGTTCTTCTTTCCCTAACCCAGAGCCTGAGCTATATCCCATGTTACCCATGAGTTGCCAACCTATACCCGACCTAGGCCTCAAGTGGGAATTTACTGATGAAAGGACAGGCTCTTTGCCTTTCCTGGAGGTTATCATGGAGGGAATTTGCTCTACTGTCACCGAGTCCAATGACTCGATATAGGAAGTGCTTTTAACCTTCACAATCTTCCCGTTATACGGGAACTTATAGCACTGATGATTGGTGGTTGGGACTCCCAAGATTTGGTCCATCCATGGTCTCCCTAGAATGGCATTGTATATTAGCTTAACGTCCAGAATGTAGAACTCCGAGATCATGGATACCGGGCCGATTTCTAATTGGAGGAAGATCTTCCCATCTGCTGGTCTCTGGGAATTGTCATAAGCTGAGACCATCATAGAGGTTGACTCAATCTTCCCTGGGTCTATCCCTATCCTTTTGAGAGTCTTAAGGGGACAGACATTGCTGGAGGCACCGGTATCCAATAGAATGGAATCTACTGAATGACCATTAAGGATGGCAATTAAGCACAGAGGGAGGGATCGGCACTCAGGGGGAGCTAGATCCTTTTCGGGGAAAGAGATCATGGGAGTCTGAGTAACTAAGAGTATAGCATTAGTGACCCCGCCACTAGGAAGATCTTCATTAACCGTGATTTGTTGTAAGAAATTGAACAAAGTCTCCCTGTGTGTGGGAGACCTGCGGATAAGTTCAAGGATGGAGATCTTAGCGGGGGTCTTCTCTAGTTGCTGGAGTATGTCATACTCAGACTGGGCATTCTCTTTGGCAGGGAATGAGTTATCTTGAGAATCTAGGGGCTGGCTCGGGGGAATGATGCGATTCCTGAGTGTTACCCCTACTGAGATTGGGTTTGTTTCCAATGGTGACCTAATGGGATTGAAGTTGATCATTGAACCCTGGTTATTGCTTGGACAAAAGACAGATAAGGTGGGCCCCTCGGCTGTGATTGGAGGAATCTGAATGAGGGAGACCGGCTTGAGGGTTACCGGTCGCTCTTTGGGCCGGATTAGGACCAAAGGCTGATTAGGGGAAAGCGTGGACACCTCTGGGGTAGCCCCTTTAGCTTCGCACGACCAAGTGGGATCTTGGTGTCTTATCCCGGACCCTTCGTACTCCCAGTATTGCTCCCTGCGGACTGTTACGGGCTCCAAGTCCTTGATCAATGTGTTGACCTTTCCTTGAGAGCCGGAGGGATCTTGGCTTACCTGATGAGAGGGTAATGGGTCCTTCACAATTCCCAGTTCTTTCCTAGCCTTCAGAGCCTCAATGGCTTTTCTCATATCTTCCCAATTTATCCGTCCTTCATCATTCAAGTCATACACCCAATCCCTGAAGGTGAAGCAATTATATATGGTGTGTCCCGTGATCCTATGGTAAGGGCAATACCTGGAGGTGTCCGTATTGCGCGGGACACCTTCCTTTTGAGGCGGGAGTTGAATGGCGTTGCAGGCCATCAAAGCGTAAAAGATATCTGCCAGTGATTCCGGCAGAGGTGGATATGAGGCCCGCTTAGCCATAGGACGACTGTAGTTAGTCGGGGGAGGGACGGCTGAGTATTGCTTCTGATTGGGCTGAGTATCAGACTTAGGATGAGAACTGGTAACCCTGGTTGGTGGTGCCAACATGCTGACCTGTTCATTGATAGTGACTCCTTCTGTGGTAGGAGCTGATGTGGTTTTCTTATTCCTGCTTCTATTCTCAAAGAATGAAGGCAGAGTGGAGTCTCGGATTTGAGATTGAACTACCCTAGCTCTATTGTATAGCTGAGCGAACGTCTGAAGTTCACTGAGCATAAGGATTGCTCGAAGCTGGGGAGTAGCATTGTTAACAAGCATGGTGACTGCTTGTGCTTCAGGAATAACGTCTTCCGCTCTAGAAGCCATGGCTCTCCACCTGTTAGCAAAATGAGTGAAGTCTTCGTCAGACTTCATTTTCTCCATTACTAGATCGAACAAGGTGGGCAAGGCTGCCATGTGGTTGAAGTGGGTAATAAACCTCTCAGAGACCATGTCAAAGTTGATCAGGTCAGTAGCTGGTAGAGAAGAGAACCACCTTAAGGCCTCTCCCTCGAGGGACTTTTGGAAAAGGTGGACCAGGAGGACTCTATTGAAGAGCCACTGATGGGAATCCATGAGAAACCCAAACAAATGATGATGGGGGTCAGTGGTACCATCGTATTTTCTGTACTTAGGTACCTTAAACCCTTGTGGAAAATAAGCTGGGGGGAGCTTGCAGTAGCTCGAGAGAGAATATGGCTGCCTGAGGTTGAGATTCTCGGCCATGAGTCGCCGTACACAAGTCTCGACCTCATTCTTGTAAATGAACTCCTCCTGCTTGGGAGGTGTAACCTGGTTGATGGGATTGAAAGGGATCGTGTGAGTGGGCATGGCTTGACTCGGCTGGGGTCTGCTAGAAGATCCTTGGAATTGGGTTTTCCGAGGAGTGGCATCCTGAATTTTGCCACGAGAAACCAACTGGATGAGTTGATCCGGAGTATAGCGTGATAGGACGGCAATGAGTTCCGGATCTTCTCCAGGGTTTTGGAATGTCCTACTGGAGATCACTGGCTCATCCTCCCCTTGTGAGGTAGAAGATTCGTCGGAATCCTTCCTCTGAGGGCCTTCTCTGGATGCTTGGAGCATCCCTATGAAGGTCTGTTGTGGATCCTCTTCAATCTCAAACAAAGGGTTGTGACTAACATTATCACCGAACTGGTCCATATCATCATACATAGCATTGACATACATTCGGTTCATTATGAAGTACAGACCCTAGATGAGTTTATGTTTCACTTGAAGTTTTTACCAATGTTTTTATGAAAGTTGATTTCTACCAAATCAAGTTTGACCCTTAACGTCCCTTCACTTTTCCAAATCTTGTTCCACTGAGATTCAATTAAGTGTCTTAGGATTTAAAATAATTCACTAATTTCTCACACATACCCAGGGTTCCTACAAGGTGGTTTCAGGTACAACCTGCTCGGCGGCCAAGTGGGAATCCTTGGCTCGCGGAGACTGACGGAGGTTCCCAACAGGACAAGACTAGTCGCACCCGAGTGGGAATCCTCAGGTGGAGAGTCAAATCCTGCGGGAGAGGTGACTAAAGAGTGTGATGCCGGCTCTTCCTTAAAACCCCCGCGGAGAACACCCCACAAAGCCCAGTAAGCAGTTAGCAAACAGCAGGTCAGAACATTTGACAACTCAACAGAACAAACGGCAGCAATTCATTCATGAACAGAAGAGAATAAAGAAACAGAGTCAGCGGCTAATGGCTAGCCGTCAAGGGTCACGGATGGGGATTCCTTTCCCGGCGCCTACAGCCCTCTGGCGATCACGGTGGGACATCTGTAGCCCGCTGCACACGTCGGAATCAAAGGAAAAGAAGGTAAGGACCCTGCACTCCATAATCCCTGAACGGCCAGACCTTGGCCGTCAAGACCCTTGGACGGCCATCACCTGGCCGCCTGACTTTCTGGACGGCCACTAGTTGGCCGTCGACGTCCCCGTAGACGGCCAGCACATGGCCGTCGAACCCAGCAGACGGCCAGCGCCTGGCCGTCGGCCGACCTAGTGGACTGCCAGCACCTGGCCGTCCGACCTAGTGGACGGCCAGTTCCTGGCCGTCGACATCTGGTGGCCTTCTGGACGGCCAGCATCTGGCCGTCATACCTCTGGGACGGCCAGACCCTGGCCGTCGGTCATCTCTTGGACGACGGCACAGAACGTCCCCCGCCGCGGCTGCGGGCTTCAGATGGGGATTCCTCTCCGTTCGTCTTAGCACTGTGGCGATTTAAAGGGGGTTAGAAATAAAGTGTGATCGCCAGGAGCATTACCTCTTGGTCCCTGTGCTCCGCAGGATGGTGAGGATGTGATCGCGTTCTGTGGGAGCGGGAGATGTTGGTTCCTCCTTCTCTTCCTCCGGCCGGCCAGAAGAGGAGAACCCGGTACTCTACACGCGTGAAGGTGGTAAGGATACCCTGAAAATGATAAGCGAAGCACAGAATAACCCGATTAGGAATATTTGGTGCAGGATCTACTCATAAAGATGTAAAAAACTAACTAAAATCAGGAGGGAACGCACCGGATGGGTGGTGGGGAGGGAAGGTGACCATATGTTATGGTCACCCACCTCCCGTTTTTTTTTAAAAACGTCTGTGCGGGGGTAAGAACTACTAGGTCATCTTACGTGCATGCATGCAAATGAGGAGAGTTGTGTGTGTAAAGAGTGAAGTGGTATTGCCAATGTAATGGAATGAAAAGAAAAAAGAGTGAAAGGGAGAGGTTAGAAAGGCAAGCCCGTTTCAGAATGCAGCATGAGCCTTCCCCTTTGGAGTCTCCTCGAGCTTCTCCCAAGAAAATCGTCCTCCAGGAATCCTTCAGAATCCTTAACACTCCAAATCCTTCTTAGCCCTCCAGAATCCTTAACCCGAAGTCCTCCAACCCGAAGTCCTTAACCCCCTGCTCGAGAGGATGTGGGGGGGTTTAAATAGGCGGAGGAAAAAAGGGGGAAAACAGGGGTCTAAATCCCCGTAAATCACCCTTCAACGAATGGGGAGTGGTCAAGGGTCGGAGGTAGTGGTCGCGGCAGTCGCCGGAGTGGGGAGTGGTCGGAGTAGTGGGGAACGAGGGCGGCGAGTGGAGGAGATCGTGGGGAAGACGGAGTCAAGGGGGTGGTTAAGGGGTGGACGGCCATGTGACATGCCTTCCATTCTTGTGGTGGAAGGCGGCCCGGCTGGCTTTCGAAGGGGGTGGAAGGCGAGGGGTGGCCTTCGAAGGAGGTGGAAGGCAAGGGGTGGCCTTCCAAGGTGGTGGAAGGCAAGGGGTGGCCTTCGAAGGTGGTGGAAGGCAAGGGGGCTGGCGTTCCACGAAAAGGTGGAAAAAAGTGAAAAAGGTGGCTAAAACGGTGGAAGGCGGGGTAGCTGGCCTTCGAAGGGGGTAGAAGGCGGGGGGTGGCCTTCGAAGGTGGTGGAAGGCAAGGGGGCTGGCCTTCCACGAAAAGGTGAAAAGAGGGTCAAAAGGGTGGAAGGCAAGGTGGCTGGCCTTCGAAGGTGGTGGAAGGCGAGGGGTGGCCTTCGAAGGTGGTGCAAGGCAACGGGGCTGGCCTTCCACGAAAAAGGTGGATAGAGTCGGAATTTGGTTAATGTGCCTAGCTGGTAGTGGGCTGAGATGGCTGAAATGAGGGGATTTTGGTGATGAAGGGCTAATGATGGGTTGGGTTCATGACCAAAAGGGTGGTCCAAAGTCGGTGTCTACAGTATTCTCCTCCTCGATCTGATCGAAGAGCTTTAATACTTTTTCCTAACTGCTTTTTTACCTCATTCTTGAACTCCTTGAACTTCTTAAATGCTTCCGACTTGTACTTTATTAAGTACACATAGCCGAATCTTGAGAAGTCATCGGTGAACGTGATGAAGTATGAGTAGCCACCTTTGGCTTGGGTGGACATAGGACTACATACATCCGAATGTATTAGTTCCAGAATGTTCTTGGCACGTTCTCCATGTCCATTAAATGGAGATCATGCCATCTTTCCCATAAGGCAGGATTCACATGTTGCAAACGATTCATAATCGAATGCTGTTAAGTAACCATGCTTGTGCAACTTTTGCAACCTGCTTTCACCAATATGACCAAATCTACAATGCCACATATAGGTTTGGTTCACACAATTCTCGCTCTTCTTAAGAACATTATCAATTTGAAGATTGTAATAAGAAACATCTAAAAGATATAGACCGTTGCCTAAAGATGCCGAAGCTATTGATTTATTACCATAATAAATCGAACAACTTCTATTCTCAATAGTCAACGTATATCCTATCTTGTCCAAACAAGATATTGATATGATGTTCTTTATTATGCTAGAAACATAATAACATTCTATTAATAGTAAGGCGTCTCCTGATGGAAGCCTGAGGTTTGCTGTCCCAACAGCAATCGCCGCAACTTTTGCGCCGTTTTCTAGCCTCAATTCCACCTCACTTTGTCTAAGCTTGCGCTTACTTCTCAGCATCTGTGCATCATGACAGATATGAGAAGCACATCCGGTATCCAATACCCAAGATGTGGAATCTCTAACTGACAAGTTGATATCTCTCATATAGACATCTAAAGCCTCATAAAACTTCACCTTCCTATGAGCTTTATCATGAAGGAACTCTTTGTAGTTCCTCTTCCAGTGACGATACTGCTTATAGTAGAAGCAGTCACCCTTCACTACTCTTTTACCTTTGTCCTTCGATCTTTTATTATTAGCTGTCATCTCTGCTTCAGGGGCATCCAATGCCGATTCAGCAGGAGGATCAACTCCAGGGACAAAGTCAATGTGCTCAGATCTGAAGACATTCTTCAGGTATCTGAACCAATCCGAGTAGATCAGGTAAGTCAAAAGGGCATCAAGTATGTCGCGGAGTGGTTTATTCGACGACATAATTCCCTACAGGAGATAAGTAAAATCTATTTAGCAGATGTTCAATTATTAATTTTTAAAACAAGACATGGTCTTTTATTCAAGTTTTAACTCCCACTAATTTTTGACGGACTGTATAACCCTCAGTTATACAGAACGGGAGATGCCGACAGTCTCCTAGTGGGGATCGGAATCTCAATGACTTGCAGTACAGCCTTGTGGATAGCACAACAAACTGTAATACAATCAAAGAGCACCCAACTCATGGGACTTGCAACTCCTTGCAATATCTGATCATAGCTTCGGTCCCAGAGGTTTAATGGCCTTGTGGATAGCACAACAAATCACTAATTCTGGTCTAAGCTAACCATCGTTACGCGACAAGCATAGATTTGCATGCAGCCCTTGTGGATAGCACAACAAAGCTACATGGTTCCTCTACCCCGATCATATAGGCATCTAATGCCATAGCCACAATTTCTCCTCCCAATTAAACAGGCCTTGTGCATAGCACAACAAACCTGCCTAAAGTGATTCGAATCCTATGACTATAACGATGGTGGACCACGCGGTAAGTTCTTAACTACTCGCGTTACGGTTTAGAGTTTATCTCAGGGTATTTAGATAACTTTAATCTTGGTCTCTCCTAGGTGATAGTATATATCGTATATATTTACTAAATACTATACTTGCTTTGATTCATAATCAAAAGAAAATAATGCATCACATACTTGTCTTTAGTATGGTCATGGACAGCACAGTGGGTTTGACTGGAGCCAACAGTCAAACGCACACACAATCTAACATAACATTTACATTAGTTAAACCTGCAAACACATAGGCAAGAGATCTCCATCATTTCACCTTCCTGATTGCAGTTGTGGATCGTCCTCGCTCCTTCCTCGGTTGCCTCGATCATATTACATTAATTCTAAAATTACAAGTAAATTGAAGAAGGCCTTATGGCGAGTACAAGAGGGAGGGAGGTAGAAGTACATTGGAGTATGTGAGAGAGAGGGGCACGCAGACCTCTATTTATTAGCAATTAATAAACAATCATACATCAACGATCCACACAATCCATTCATCACATGAATAATTAATTAAGTTCATATCCATGACCACAGTGTTTTTTAAACATCCACACAGGAGATAGTGCATCACATGGCTAAAATAAAAGAGTTTTCAAAATAAATAATTTTGGCTTTTAAAAAGCTGGGATCCAATCAAAATTGGTATTTGAATTTCGAAAACATTTTTAATTAATTTAACATGATATCAAATCAAAATTTAAAAGCAATAAACACACATCACATGTGCACACACTCCAAATTAATTATTTTCAAATTGTTCCATGCAATTAGAACAATTCTAATAATTAAATAATCTAACACTTAGATTAAACCACATAAATAATCTAACAATTAGACTATTAATGACTAATCTAACTCTTAGACTAGTCCAACAAAGTTAATTAATAATTTAACACTTAAATTAATAATCAACTCTAATTCTTAATTAACTACTAATCTAACTCTTAGATTAGTTAATTTAAAATTAATTATTAATTTAACACTTAAATTAATAATTAACTTTAATTAATTAATAATTACTAATCTAACAATTAGATTAGTTAATTAATGTTAATTATTAATTTAACCCTTCAATTAATAACTAACAATTAATCATTAAAGACTACTAATTTAACACTTAAATTAGTCATCTAAGTTAATTATTAATTTAACAATTAAATTAATAACTAACTCAAATATTAATTAACAATTAGTTGAAATAATAATTAATAATCTAAATATTAGATTAATAATTATTAAATACTAATTTAACCATTAAATTAGTATTATTAAGATTAATCATTAGTTTAACTATTAAACTAACAATTAACATTAATTAATCAACAACTAAATGTTAATCAAAATTGATCCAAAAAATTATTTAATAACCCAATTAAATAAAAATTGAATAAATAAATTAAATTTCAAAACTATTTTGAATTTTAAAATTTTATTCAAATTTTATTTGTAATTTAAATGGGCTCATAGGGGTTTATTTAAAGAATAAAAAGGGAATGGAAAGAAGGCTAAGCCCATTGGGCATGGCTCGAGCCCTTGGCTCGGATCCTGCTGAGCCAGGCGCCCAACTGTTGGGCGCCTGGGCTCGGTCCGGCCCAGCAGGGACTCGGCCGGTCGAACCGGTCGGGCCAGCCCTTCTCCATCCTCCCCAAACCGACACCCCCACCTATAGCTGCAGAAACCCTAGTTGCAGGTTTAAGCGGCGGCCGGCGGCGGGGCTCGTGCAGCGGCGGCCGGCGGCAGGGCTCGTGCAGCGGCGGCCGGCTGTTGGCGGTACGGCGCCGTCCGTACCTGCCGGTGCCCCCTCCAGTGCCAGTGGGATCGTCGGAGAGGCCCCACACACACAGCCCGAGCCCCTCAAAAATCCCAAAAATCTGATTTTTTATGATTTAAATCTAATTTGGGGCTCGATTTTGTAGCTCTCCAAGGCCACTCCGGCGCCGACAAACATACCGGATGTGTTGTGGCGACTATCACCTTGAGATCCGAGGTTCCGGGCCGCCATCCCAACGCTTGGGAATCCCGTACGAAGTCGCCGAAAAGCCCTGGTTCATCATCTCGTGAAGAACACCGAAAACCCCAAAGTAAAATTCGAAAAATTGTAGAAAAATAATCTAATTAACTGTACCCATCATATGAACACAGATCCGACAATTAATCGAATATTTAGCATGGAATAACACATGAAATATTAATTTTGGAGACCGAAACGAGACGAGAAACAGTGGAACCTGGCTCTGATACCACTGTTGGGTTCTCGGGTTTCTCCGGATCTCACGCGCAACGGAAAATAAAATAAAAACCGGAGATCCATTCCCGTTTCGAAAAACTAAAAATTACGATTATCGGATAATCGATTCTCACCGTGTGCGGATTCGAATCCGCAACCATTCGGTTCTGTCGGTGCGACACCGCAAGCCGCGCAAGTGCCCGGCCTCTAGCGAAGTCCACACGATCCTCCTCATGACGGATATCCTCACGTTCCTTGTTCTTCGCAGCCCACGAAACCTCCGTCGATCGCCGCAACGATCGCCATAACGTGCGGACAATTTCACGTCTAACGGGATTCGGAGAAGCGGCGGAACAGATCTGGATCTGTCTGGACGCCAGAGAGACTAAGAAATAGAGGAGGGGCGGCTAGGGTTAGCAGCAGCTTGGCCTGCTCAGCCCGTTCGCTAGTTTTATACTAACCGCATGATTTTTCATAAAAACCCCCGGTTTATATAAAACCCACTTATTTATCCATCGGCTTGAGAATCAATTGCGTGTGACCCTTTAGGCCCAATTACCAGTCCGGTTAATAGCCCAATAAGCCCAGTGACTCCTCACTGGCTTTATTAATCAATTAATAGCCCTTTATTAATTAATTAATCAATCAAATTGATGTTGCACATCGAATTCGACCGGGTCTCCGATCACGTTGGGTGCCAAGCAACATCGCGTGAACCTGGAAGGTATCAGGGTTAAGTAACCCACTCTTGGAACCTATCCGCTGACAGTTACCGTGTGGATATAATCCTTCATTCGTACAATGCTCTAGAGTCAACTCAGGGTACGGCGTGCTATCAAACTCTAACCGGTCGGCTCACTTGGATTGGATGTTGCTGATAAATATCTGAAAACTCCTTTCCCGATATTATCGTCCGCCCTGGCCAAGGACTTCCGCGTATCCTTCCTAGAGCATTCTCTCTCTAAGTACCGAGAGTGAATGATTCCTTATTGACACACAATTCCCTTCGACGGTATTTCGCTGTACCTAATCTTTGGCGTTTTAGAATCCCGTGGCTAGAGATTCGTAAACCAAGGTCAAATCACAGAAGTCCACCGACAAGGTGTCCTTGGTGTCTCAGGTCCAAGGACCATCCACGCAACTGCGACAATAGAATCAAGCTAGTTGACAGTGAGGTACAATACCATCCAGTGATTCAGTCAGATCAGTTCAGTGAACTCATTCTCCAATGAACACCTACAGATTCGCCTTAGTGTCTCCACACAAGTGAGTTATGAGATCAGTCACCCTCATCATATGAGCAGAAGTAATCTGTACTAGTCTAACCGGATATCTGATGTCCTTCTCGAATATCCTCCGACTATGAACGATTAAGAATATGTGTGTTTGAGTGATCAGTCTCATTAGTATGATCTCATCATAATCTGATCACTATAGCACATATTCACGGACTTCATTATGAAACGATAATTAATGCGATTTACACATAATGAATATTATGCCATTATATTAATAAATGAACGAGATTTACATGGTTAGATTGGCTTGTAGGACACCTAAAACTAACAGGGACTTCCGTGTATCATTCCTAGAGCATTCTCTCTCTAAGTACCGAGAGCGAATGATTCTTTATTGACACACAATTCCCATCGATGGTATTCCGCTGTACCCAATCCTTAGCTGTTTAGAATCCCGTGGTTATAGATTCATAAACCAACGTCAAAGCACAAAAGTCCACCGACAAGGTGTCCTTGGTGTCTCATGTCCAATGACCGTCCACGCAACTGCGACAATAGAATCAAGCTGGTTGACAGTGAGGTACAATACCATCCAGCGATTCAGTCGGATCAGTTCAGTGAACTCATTCTCCAATGAGCACCTACAGATTCGCCTTAGTGTCACAACACAAGTGATTTATAAGATCAGTCACCCTCATCATATGAGCAAGAGTAATTTGTACTAGTCTGACTAGATATCCGATGTCCTTCTCGGATATCCTCCGACTAGGAACGATTAAGAATATGTGTGTTTAAGTGATCTGTATCATTAGTATGATCTCATCATAATCTGATCACTATAACGCATATTCACGGACTTCATTATGAAACGATAATTAATACGATTTACACACAATGAATATTACGCCATTATATTAATAAATATGAATGAGATTATAAGGTCATATTGACTTGTAGGCCCCCTAAGACTAACAACTCTTTCTTCTTCTTCTTCTTCCTTCGGTTGTGATAAAACTAGAATTAAAAGAGGACGAATAGGGCTCGGATAGGCGCTTGTAGAGGCGTCGCCGGTGCCAGGGGCATCGCTGGAACCTCGACCGTCGGGCGCCTGCAAGATTCCCCCCTGCTGCGTTTCGGGGGCATCAAGCTTGTCAAGAAAGGAGGGCCAGACTAGTCGGACCGGGCCGGCATTGGCTGGACTGGACCCTAGTTGGGCCAGGGGTCCCTGGTACGAGCCGCTCGACCTGGTTCGAACCAGGTCTAGTAGGCTGAGCCCTACTAGGCCTCCCTTTATTTCCATTTAACCCCAATAAATCCCCCTAATATTAATGACCCAATTAATATTAAATTAGTTTTTAATTTTAAAATTTCGAAGTGTTTTGAAATTAAATCTTAATCTAATTTTATTTAATTGGGTTATTAATGATTTTAAATCATCTTTAATTAATGATTAGATGTTAGATAATTAGAGTTAATTATTGGTTTAATTGTTAAATTAATAATTAACTTTAATTTAACTAATTTAAGAGTTAGATTAATGATTATTAGTCTAAATGTTAGATTAATAATTATTAATTCATCTAATTGTTAATTAAGATGAGTTAGTTATTAATTTAAGAGTTAAATTAATAATTAATTTAATTGACTAATTTAAATGTTAAATTGTTATTAATTAATTAGTATTATTTATTATTTTAAGAGTTACATTAATGATTAACATTAATTAACTAATCTAAGAGTTAGATTAGCAATTTTTGTTAAATTAGAGTTAATTGTTAATTCAAGTGTTAAATTAATGATTAATTTTAAATCAACTATTCTAAGAGTTAGAATTATTAGTTATTAAATAATTGATGTTAATTATTGGTTTAAATGATAAATTAATGATTAACATTAATTAACTAATCTAAGAGTTAGCTTAGTAGTTAATAATTAATTGTAGTTGATTAATAATTTAAGTGTTAAATTAATAATTAACTTCAGTGGACTAATCTAAGAGTTAGATTGGTAATTAACTATTAATAGTTTAATTGTTAGATTATTAATATGTTTAATCTAATTATTAGATTATTTTAATTATTAGAAATGTTTTATTTTGCATGGAATAGTCTAGAATTTTTTAATTTGGAGTGTGTGCACATGTGATGTGTGTTTAATACTTTTAAATTTGATATAATTGCATGTTAAGTTCATAAAAAAAAAATTCGAAATTCAAAAGCCAATTTTTTATTGGAACCTAGTTTTTTAAAAGTCAAAATTATTTATTTTGAAAAATTCTTTTGTTTAAGCCATGTGATGTGCTTATCATGTGTGGAATGGTTTAAAACACACTGTGGTCATGGATATGCACTTATTTAATTATTCAAATGATGAATGATTGTATGGATCGTGGATGTTTGAAAGAGTATATTTATTAATTGTTAATAAACAGAGGTCTACGTACCTCTCCCTCTCATACTCTAATGTTCTTCTACCTCCCTCTCTCTTGTACTCGTCATAAGGCCTTCTTCTAATTTACATGTAAATTTAGAATTTAATTGTAAAATGATCGAGGCAACCAAGGAAGGAGTGAGGACGATCCACAGCCGCAACTAGGAAGGCGATACGATGGAGATCATTTGCCTTTACGTTTGCAGGATGGTCTAATGTAATAGTTATGTTAGATTTTGTGTGCGTTTGACTGTTGGCTCTAGTCAAACCCACTGTGCTATCTATGACCACACTAGACATGTATGTGAAATAATATTTTTATGTTTGATTGTGAATCAAAGCTGATATAGTATTTATTAAATATATATGATATATTTATATATTATCACCTAGAAGAGACCAAGATAAAAGTTATCTAAAAACCCTCGTCTAAATTCTAAGCCATAATACGAGTAGTTAAGAACTTACCGCGTGGTCCACCATCGTTATAGTCATAGGATTTGAATCACTTTAGGCAGGTTTATTCTGTTACCATAAGGCCTGTTTAATTGTGAGGAGAGACTGTGGCTCTGACATTAGATGCCTATATGATTGGGGTAGAGGAACCATGTAGCTTTGTTGTGCTATCTACAAGGGGTGCATGCAAATCTATGCTCGTTGCGTAACGATGGTTAGCTTAGACTAGAATTAGTGGCTTGTTGTGCTATCCATAAGGCCATTAAATCTCTGAGGACCGAAGCTATGATCAGATATTGCAAGGAGTTGCAAGTCCCATGAGATGGGTGCTCTTTGATTGTTTTACAACTTTCTTGTGCTATCCACAAGGTTGTAGTGCAAGTCATTGAAATTCTGATCCCCACTAGGGGACTGTCAGCATCTCCCGTTCTGTATAGCTGAGGGTTATACAGTTCGTCGAAAATTAGTAAGAGTTAAAACTTGATTAAAAGACCATATCTTATTTTATATTTAACAACTAAACATTTGCTAAAATATATTTTATATCCTGTAGGAAAATATGTCGTCGAATAACTCACTCCGTGGCATACTTGATGCCAATCTTTTGACAAGACTGAACTACTTGGTTTGGCTCAGAAACCTGAAGAGTGTCTTCAGATCTGAACAAATTGCCTACGTCCTGCTGAACCAGCACAGGATGCCCTTGAGGCAGAGATGATCGCATACAATAAAAGGTCGAAGGATAAAGGCAAAGGAGTAGTAAAGGGTGACTACTTCTACTATAAGCAGCAAGGTTACTGGAAGAGGAACTACAAGGAGTTCCTCAATAATAAAGCTCATGGAAAGGTGAAGTTGTCTGAAGCTTCAGATATCTATATGATAGATATCAACTTGTCAGTTAGAAATTCCACATATTGGGTATTAGATACCAATTGTGCTTCTCATATCTGCCATGATGAACAGATACTGACAAATAAGCGCAAGTTGAGAAAAGTCGAAGTGGAACTGAAGTTAGGAAATGGCGCAAAAGTTGCGGCAGTTGCAGTTGGGATAGCAAATCTCAGGCTTCCGTCGGGAGACGTCTTATCATTAGAAGATTGTTATTATGCTCCTAGTATAATAAAGAACATCATACCGGTATTTTGTTTAGACAAGATAGGACATAGGTTGTCTATTGAGAATAGAGATTATTCGATTTATTACGGTAATAAATCAATAGCTTCGCTATCTTTAGTCAACAGTCTATATCTCTTAGTCTGTTTCTTATTACAATCTTCATATTGATAATGCTCTTAAGAAGAGTAAGAATTGTGTGAACCAAGCGTACATGTGGTATTGTAAACTTGGACATATTGGTGCAAGCAGGCTACAAAAGTTGCACAAATATGGATATTTGAATGCCTTTGATTATGAATCGTTTGCGACATGTGAGTCCTACCATATGCGAAAGATGGCAAAATCTCCATTTACTGGACATGGAGAATGTGCCAACGATATTCTGGGATTATACATTTAGATGTATGTGGTCCCATGTCTACCCAAGTCAAAGGTGGCTTCTCTTACTTCATCACGTTCACCAACGACTTCTCAAGATTCGGCTATGTGTACTTAATGAAGTACAAGTCAGAAGCGTTTAAGAAGTTCAAGGAGTTCAAGAATGAGGTAGAGAAGCAGTTAGAAAAGAGTATTAAAGCTCTTCAATCAGATCGAGGAGGAGAGTACTTGAGTATTAATTTTACACAATTCTTAAAGGATAATAGTATCCTTTCTTAGTTAACCGCTTCATATACACCACAGATGAATGGTGTGTCTGAAATGAGGAATCGCACCTTGTTGGACATGGTGCGATCCATGATGAGCTTTTCGGGATTACTAGTGTCCCTCTGGAGATATGCTCTAGAGTCAGCCGCATACCTTCTGAACAAAGTTCCCAGCAAGTCTGTGACCTCTTCTCCATATGAGATATGGATAGGCAGGAAACCAGAATTTAAACATGTTAAAGTCTGGGGTTGTCCTGCTCATGTAAAGAGGCATGATCCAGACAAGCTTGAATCATGAACTGATAAATGCACGTTTGTGGGATATCCAAAGGAAACCTTTAAATACTATTTTTACCATCCTAGTGAAGAAAAGGTGTTTGTCGCCAAGAAAGTTGTCTTCTTAGAAGAGGAATGCCTTCTCCAGGAGGACAATAGGAGTAAAATAGTACTGGAAAAGGTTCCAGATCCACAAATAGTTGCATTATCATCATATGAGATATCAGTTCCTGAATCTGTTCAGGTATACACAGATGAGCCTCGTAGATTTGGTAGAGTACCTAGACTACCCGAACGATATGTAGGACATATCGCTAAAGGAGAGTCTAAGGTAGAATATAATGTGGATGATGATCCTAAATCCTATGAGGAGGCCATAGAAGGCCCAGAAGCCAAGAAATGGCGAGAAGCCATGAACTCAGAAATCCAGTCCATGTACACCAAACAAGTTTGGAACTAGGAGGACTTGTCCGAGGGTATTGTACCCATTGGATGCAAGTGGATCTTTAAGAGAAAGATCGATGCTGATAAACGGATCGACACTTATAAGGTATGGTTGGTGGCAAAGGGATATCGTCAAAGGCAAGGAATTGACTATGACGAGACTTTCTCACTAGTTGCTATGATAAAGTCGATCAGAGTTCTACTTGCCATAGCTGCACATTTCGATTACGAAATCTGGCAGACGGATGTGAAGACCGCATTCCTCAACAGTAACCTTGAGGAAGAGGTGTATATGATACAACCAGAAAGTTTCACATCCAAAGTATCTCCAGATAGAGTGTGCAAGCTTCAAGGGTTCATTTATGGACTGAGGTAAGTTTCTCAGAGTTGGAACATAAGATTTGACGAAGCTGTCAAGTCTTATGACTTCATTAAGAATGAATATGAGCCTTGTGTGTATAAGAAGACCAATGAGAGTGTAGTCACCTTCCTAGTTCTTTACGTAGATGACACACTACTCATTGGGAATGATGTAGCTATGATGTCATTAGTAAAGATCTGGTTGTCGAAAAACTTCTCCACGAAGGATTTGAGAGAAGCATCTTACGTATTGGGAATACAGATCTATAGAGATAGATAAAAGAGGATGCTTGGAATGACCCAATCCTTGTACATATATACTGTAGTCAAAAGGTTTGGCATGGAAAATTTCAAGAGTGGTCTCATACCAATAAGACATGGAATTAATCTCTCAAATGAGTAGTCTCCTAAGACTCCTAATGAGAGGGCATTCATGGATAGAGTACTCTATGCCTCTGCCATATGATCTATCATGTATGCCATGCTATGTACATGGCCTGATGTTGCATATGCTCTAAATGTTACGAGCAAATTTCAGGTTGATCCAGGCGAAGAGTACTGGAAGTCAGTGAAATGTATCCTTAAGTACTTAAAAAGAACTAAGGATATGTTTCTGGTCTATGGAGGAGATGACTTGAAACTGCGAGGCTTTACTGGCTCGAGTTTCCAGTTAGAACCAAATGATAGCAAGTGTACATCTGGATTTGTGTTTACTTTAAAGGGAGGCGCAGTGTGCTGAAAGAGTTCCAAGCAAGCAACCACTGTAGATTCGACAACTGAAGCTGAGTACATCGCTGCAACTGATGCCGCCAAGGAAGCAGTGTGGTTGAAGAAATTCATCACCGACCTCGGCGTGATTTGTAGCATATCCGAGCCTGTTCCGCTGTTGTGCGACAACAATGGAGCTATTGCATAAGTGAAAAAGTCGCGGTCTCATCAGAAATCGAAAGATATTCTAAGGCGCTTTCATCTTATCAGAGAGATCATTTCCAGAGGAAATGTAGTGATGGAAAGAGTTCCGTCTGCCGATAATGTAGCATATCCACTGACGAAGCCACTATCTCAAAATGCGTTTGATCGTCACTTAAAGTCTATTGGATTAGTGCATAAAGGTGATTGGCTTTAGTCCAAGTAGGAGATTGTTAGTCTTAGGTGGCCTACAAGCCAATCTGACTATATTAATCTTGTTCGTTTATTAATATAAATGGCATAATATTCATTATGTGTAATTCGTATTGTTATCGTCTTATTATAAAGTCCCTGAATATGTGTGATATTGATCAGATTATGATGAGATCATACTAAAGAGACTGATTACTTAAACATACATATGCTTAATGGTTCTTAGTCAGAGGATATCCGAGAAGGACATCAAATATCCGGTTAGACTAGTACATATTACTCATGCTCATACAATGAGGGTGACTGATCTCATAGTCACTTGTGTGGAGACACTAAGGCGAATCTGTATGTGCTCATTAGAGAATGAGTTCACTGAACTGATCTGAATGAATTGCTGGATGGGTATAGTACCACACTGTCAACTAGCTAGATTCTATTGTCGTAGTTGCGTGGACGGCCCTCGGACCTGAGACACTAAGGACACCTTGTCGGTGGACTTATGTGCTTTGACCTTGGTTTATGAATCTCTAACCACCGGATTCTAAATAGCCAAGGATCAGGTACAGCAGAATACCGTTGAAGGAAATTGAGTGTCAATAAGGAATCATTTACTCTCGGTACTTAGAGACAGAATGCTCTAGGAAGGATGCGCGGAAGTCCCCGGCCAGGACAAACGATAATATCAAGAAAAGAGTTTTCCGATATTATTCGGCAGCATCCGATCCAAGTGAGTCGACCGGTTAGGATTTGACGGTTTACCATATCTTGAGTTGACTTGAGAGCATTGTACGAATGAAGGAATATATCCACACGGTAATTGTCGGCGGAAAGGTTACAAGAGTGGGTTACTTAACCCCGATACCTTCCGGGTTCACACGGTGTTGCTTGGCACCCAACGTGATAGGAGGCCTAATCGAATTTGATGTGTGACATTGATTCGATCGATTATTTAATTAATACGAGTTATTAATTGATTAATCAGGCCAGTGAAGAGTCACTGGGCTTATTGGGCCATTAGTCGGACTGGTTATTGGATCTAGAGAGTCACACGCAAATGATTCTCAAGGTGATGGATAAATAAGTAGGTTTTATATTAACCAGGGGTTTTTATGAAAAATCACGTAGTTAGTATAAAATGTAGCAAACGGGCAGAGCAGCCAGGCTGCTTGATAAAGTGTTAAATTGGTCATTTAAGGGCAACCATATGCATCATACTCATGTTTTTATCTGCAAAATAGCATGAAATGATAGATAATTGTGTAACAAGTCCAACGGTACCAATTTCATCAAATTCTGACTTAAAAACATCGTCATTTCATGTGATCAAAGGAGTGTAGCGCATTTGCGATTTTTCGACAAAACCGAGATGAAATGAATAAATATGATGATATTTTTATGATAATGCGCTAAATTATATTTATTTGATGTGAACAGGACATGCCGATGATGCAGTGCAGCTGGTGGAGTTTCCGGAAATTTGGGAGTGGTCCGGTGTGCGGATTTCAATTAAAACAGGGGTAAAAATACAAATTGACTCCTTCTTTCACTGGAGTTTCCCAAAACCCACTATTTCCTTCCTTCTCTCTAATTTCCTAAACCGCAGTCCTACTCCTTCTCCAATTTCCTTTCCCGCGCACACTCCTCCCTATATATATCTCACCCTCTCTTCTTTTAAAAGCTCTCTCTCCCCCACGTTTTGTTTTCCCATAATTCCTAGCCGACTCCTCCTCCGTATCTCTCCCTCTCTCCGGTTATCTTTTCTCTCTCGGTTCTTCCCTCTCTCTCCATTATTCTTTCTCCCTCCACAGCCGACTCTCCCTCTTTCTTCTACTCTTCGCAGCCTCTCACTCTATAATTCTCTCTATCTCGGATACTCCTCCACCTTCTCTCCCGTTCACGGTCTCTTCCTCCTTTCTTTCTCTCTCTGGTTTTCTCTTCCTCTTCTCAGCATCTCCTTCCCTCTCCCTCGGTTTCTTTCTGCAAGATCTCCACGACAAGCTGCTCCAGCGCCTCCGTGCATGCTCCCGGCACCTCCACGCACCCGAGCTGGTCCTCCGTTGAAGCCTGAACCTGCCAGCCAGCAGCTCACGCGGCAAGCTCCTCATGCAGTGAAGTTTCCTCCATCCAACCTGCAGCAGCCACGTCCAGCAGCTGTCCCAGTCAAGCAAGCATCTCCTTCAACATCTACTAACCAGCCGGCTAAGCAACCTGCAGAAGCTGCACCAGCCGCTGCGCTAGCGCACACCCCACGCTGCCCCTTCCACGTGCATGCAGCTGCTGCACCTCCTCCACGTGCCGGGAAGCGCCCAGCCAGCATCCAGCGATCAGCCGCCATGCACCTCCACGCGTTGTCCAAGCGTGAAGCCTGCTTCCACGCGTAGCCAGCAGCAAATCCAGCCGGCAGCAACTTCACGGTCCAGCTTCTCCACGGCTTCCTCCTGCCCACTGCACCTCCAGCGGCAACAACTCCCCCCAGCAGCTACGTCCAGCAGCTGCACCTCCAGCGGCAACAACTCCTCCCAGCAGCTACGTCCAGCAGCTCCGCATCCAGCTCCTCCAAAGCCCTCCAGCGCTTCCAGCACTTCCTCTACGCAGCTGCACCTCCACACGGCCTTTCCCAGCAGCAGCTTTCAGCTTCTCCACGTGCTCCTCCTCTTCCAGCAGTAGCCGCGAACCAGCTCCAACCTCCTTCCTCCAACGCAGCAGCAACAGCAGCCTTCCTGTCCCAGCTACCTCCTTCCTCCAACGCAGCAGCTCCTCTTGCAGCCACGTACACCAGAAGCCTCCTTCCTCAAGCAAGTCCAGCACCGAAGCAACCACCAAGCGGCAAAGCAACGGCAGCAGATCTTCTCCAACCCGGTGAAGCTGGTCCACTGCACCACTTCCTTTGGGCCCGGTCCATTGCGCCGGAGTACCAACAGATTTCTATTGCTCTGTTCTTTTCCTTCCCCTATTAGTATAATAATTGTTTATTTAATTAGGATTAGTTAGTCGTAATTTAATGTTTTGTTTATTTAGATTAAACCATTAAATGTTGTAAGTTGTTTCATAATTTTTAGTTAATTAATCATTTACACTTAGTTAAATAACAGTTTCTTTGTCAATTTTTTAGTCGTGCTTATTTTCCATATATGTTTGTGTTCAATTTCTGAAAAAAAAAAGAAAAAAAAAAGACTTGTTTGATTTAAGTAATCCTATTTTTAGGTAACATTAGTTAACTTAATTTTAGTTTAATTAAGTAATTAGTTTCGTTAAATTTTCACTTATTTTTAGAATAACTAAAGTCCAAAGTTTTCAAAATTAAGATTCTATCTCCCTGTGGATCGACTCGGACTCACCACTATTAATTTTCAAAATTGAATTTGAGTGAGCCGGATAAATTTAGATTGAACGTTCTCGTGAGTGTTTAACGACGCACAATTCGAAACGATCAATTTTTGGCGCCGTTGCCGGGGAGTTAGATTTTTAATTTTGATTACCTTGGATTTAGTGTAATTATTCTTTAGCTAACCTTCTTTTTCTTATTTTTGCAGATAAATTGAAAAAAAAAAAAAAAAAGGAAAGCGAAATCATGGTAAGTGTGTTCCAACTTTCTATATTTCAATTTCCTGACTTTAGTTAGTTTCTATTTTTGTAGTTTCTAATTTAGATAGGTTTCCATTAACTAAAAAAATGAACAAAAAGAAAAACATCCAAATTTAAAAATCTCCATTTTCAAGATTAGAAACCTTCCATGTTAGGTCATGCATCATGTAGGACTGCATTTTTAGACTGTTTCCTTTCTTGTAAATTTCCATTTTGTTGAAGATTGCGGGGGACAAGGTGAGATCTCTACCTTCCTTAAATACCATGTTCATGCATTTCCATGATTGCATAGAACCCCTTGTTTGATTTGGTTGTGCACTTCACATAAAAATATCTGAAGGGCAAGTCCATTAACAAAATAAGGTGGGGATTTGACTACCCTTCCTTGGCCCAAAAACAACCATCCCTTGCACTCTTTCACTAACCCAAGCCCACTAAAAGTGAGTAGGAATTCAATTTAGGGTTCACAATGAGATTTGGGTCTAGCTTGAGCCCACTATCACTTTTGGAGACCGGTGTCTAAGGCTAGAGGTCCAATGGCAAACGCCTAAGTGGGTCGGTGGTTCTTTAATTAGGTCCCTACGAAAGTAGGGGGAGCCTCCCACCACTCCACCTCTTACCTGGCCGATTGATAATTGTGAGGGTGGACTTGAATTAAACCTAGATTAATTTGTGAGAAACACATCATGTAAGCTAGTTTAACCATAGTTGTCTTAGGAATAATTGTGTGATAACTTGTTTGCTTCATTAATAAAAAGATAAAAATAAAAAAATAAAAAGATTTTCAGCATGGAGTGGACTCAAATGAACCAATTTCTTGGCCCATGTCTTAATACCATCACACCTTTCCCTCCACCACCTAATATGGATTTGGCTCACAGATTAGCTAAGCTAGATAAGTTGGCCCACACAATTGATCAATTTCTAGCTTTGGGCCCAGAACCGTCCTCATATCCCACACAATCATATACCTATCAAGAAAGATGTCCCGTTTGGGCCAATCAGGACCATTATGATACTCCACCTGCTCTTCAATTTCCACCTCACCAGGCCCAAGCTCCAAGTCTAGCTATCCAAGACTTCTCGGATTGGCCCCAATTCCAAGTCTACTCTGGTGGTTTGGCCCACAATCATGGACACTCCGATTATCCATTGTCCACAAGCTCTTGTCCACCTTGCTTCCAATCAAATTATTCGACATATTCTTCGCAGTCTGATTATCAGCCCAGTTATCCGCATTCTCAAGATGATCAATTCATGCAACTTGAACAAATAGTCTTGGCCCAACAACAAACCATTGGTAGAATGCAGGCCTTAGTTGACTGTTTGACTGAAACTAATCTAAGGATGGATTTAGAAGAAGTGCTTAGCAAGCCCATTGAAAATCTGCAATCTTTTTCACCTGATTTTGATCAACAAATCAACTCACAAATTCAACTTGATATCGTTCAATCCGGCAATGGTCACATCATGCCTGATCTCGAAAACGGAGAGAATCTTACGGAGTCGCATCAGGTGAGAATAGGGAATGCTAGCATGAATCAATCTATGAAAAATCCTGAGACTGGTCAACAAGATGCCTCCATGATCATACATGTCTGTCCTGAGGAAAGCTTAAGTGATAGAAAAGGAGAAGGGGAAGTGAGTGATCTTTTAGAGGTTAATCCGGATTTTGAACACTTCATATTCCCCACCGTGGAAGTCAATATGCATGCTAGTCCGAACCTCGAATATTTTTTCTTCCCAATAGAGAAAGTGGATATTCTAGAAGATATATACCCGGTGGATAGAGAGAAGATGGAAAACCCTCAGACTGACCAGCAAAGTGAAGTCACGATCACACCTATCTCTCTTGAGGTGAGCTTGAAGGAAAAAAGGAGAAGGAGAAATGAGTGATGTGCTGGATATTGAGCTGGACTTTGAACACTTTCTATTTTCCACAGAGGAATTAAATACACATGATGGTCCGGATCTTGAATATTTCTTCTTCCCAATGGATCAGAAAGTGGATAATCTTGAGGAATTACATCAAGAAAAAACTGAAGTCATAGACTTAGCTAATCATCAAGAAGAGCCCATTGAGGGTAAGTTGGGGGGAGATGAAGGAGACGAGAAGGATTCTAGTGAGAGCCCAGATATTCACCTACCTATGATCCGTTTTCCGAATGTTAGAGAATCTAAGCCCAATAGCCTCCAAAAGCTGGCCCGACTCAAGAAGGTGATGGAATTATTGGGCCAAGTCTACATCAACAACCATTTTCTCAAAGAAACTCACTGTGTTGCCCAACTCAATTCTTACAATATCGATAGCATCAATCTTTACTGGATTTTATTGAAATTTGAGGCCAAACCGAACCTGTTCTCAGTCTCTATCTTTGAGAAATTTGGAATCCACAAATTAAAGTGTACGTCGGTTGCTTTGCAGTCAATTGATCATTTCATTAAGCAGCCACATGACATGATCCAAGATACTCTTATTCAGATGGATAGGAGCCACATATTTGCTGATTTTCCCATCTTCGACATTGGATCATCCCCTACATTGAATCAATGGCCCATCATTCTGGGAATTTTTGATCTTTTTATCGAGGATCAAGTCCTTCAATTTAGTCAAGGACAAGAAGCAGGGTACGTAGTTGACATGGCCTACGAATCAAGTAGAACTAATATTCCATTGACCATGTTGAAAAATTATTTTCTCTGGAACCTCAATGATAACATTCTGACTCATCAGCTACATGCAATGCTGAGTACACTCCAACCAACAAACTTCAAAATGTATGCACTGAAATTTGTGCTAGTAGGTATTGGATAGTGTGCACAGTCCGTCTGGCTGAAGACGATAAACTTAGCGCTTGTTGGGAGGCAACCCAATATTTTACTTCAGTTTTTGTATTTCTTTCTTTTTAGGTCCCTGAGCAGCAATCGTCGTGGGTACGTCGCATCCTCTTCATTACAGGTTGTTTCGCTCCTTCACAAATTCTCTTCTGGCTGACATGTTTTCCATATCTTTTATGCCATTGAGGACAATGTCAATCAAGTTGGGGGGTGGGACAATCAATTTGACATGCATTTACTGAAAATCTTTTGAAGAAAACTGATATCTTTCACTGAAAAATGGTCAAATTTTTAAAATTTCTTCTCACATCCTATGAAAATTGCATGAAAATTATGTCTCATTAAGTAAATCTTAAACAAATCAGTTTTCTGTTAGTCACATTGGTTATAGAGCCTTTAAAGTTTAAATATCCCACTTCACAAAAGTCCTCGGCAGGATGATTTTCACACACACACGGCAACTTAGAATAAACACAAGATCTTAAAAGTATAGAAATGCTGGAATTAACCTCAAGGATAAGACTACTTATTCTAATTTTTCTTTTGGGTTGAACGAAAGGAATGTGTAAGATCCGTAATAGGGGACTGTCCCACTCAGCACTCTAAAAGAGGCGGTCAGTTAAAATGGACAGCTGTAAACACTAAAGGCAAAAGAAGGCGATAAAAGAGCTAAAGGAAGGTAGGTGGCAAAAAGTACGCACCTCCCCTCAGGCAATTCAAAGAGAGTGGCAAAAAGTACGCACTCTCAAAAGCAAAAGTACAATAAAATGAAGAAACGCCACGCTAAAAAGTCCATCGTACCAAAAATATGACCAAGTCGTGAAAAGTGCTGAGTTGGGACGGGAACTGAAAAACGGTCCTCACTGACTGATCGGGAAATCTTTTATTCTCTTCCCCTCCCCAAGTAGTCTTATCTAAAGGGTAGTAAAGGCAAGAATATACCAGAAAGGTCGGAAACGAGTTCTAAGTGTGTCAAAATTTCATGCACAATCACCTGTCTGAATCAAAATATTGTGGGACATGAAAACTTTTAGCTTAACCAATCGGCTACCACTTAAATTGATTGTGAAAGATACTACAAACGAAGCATGATAATTCATTGTTTGTCCTAAACTTTTCCTTATTTACATTGCTAAGGGACTAGCAATGAGTAAGTTGGGGGGTGTGATAAAGTGTTAAATTGGTCATTTAAGGGCAACCATATGCATCATACTCATGTTTTTATCTGCAAAATAGCATGAAATGATAGATAATTGTGTAACAAGTCCAACGGTACCAATTTCATCAAATTCTGACTTAAAAACATCGTCATTTCATGTGATCAAAGGAGTGTAGCGCATTTGCGATTTTTCGACAAAACCGAGATGAAATGAATAAATATGATGATATTTTTATGATAATGCGCTAAATTATATTTATTTGATGTGAACAGGACATGCCGATGATGCAGTGCAGCTGGTGGAGTTTCCGGAAATTTGGGAGTGGTCCGGTGTGCGGATTTCAATTAAAACAGGGGTAAAAATACAAATTGACTCCTTCTTTCACTGGAGTTTCCCAAAACCTACTATTTCCTTCCTTCTCTCTAATTTCCTAAACCGCAGTCCTACTCCTTCTCCAATTTCCTTTCCCGCGCACACTCCTCCCTATATATATCTCACCCTCTCTTCTTTTAAAAGCTCTCTCTCCCCCACGTTTTGTTTTCCCATAATTCCTAGCCGACTCCTCCTCCGTATCTCTCCCTCTCTCCGGTTATCTTTTCTCTCTCGGTTCTTCCCTCTCTCTCCATTATTCTTTCTCCCTCCACAGCCGACTCTCCCTCTTTCTTCTACTCTTCGCAGCCTCTCACTCTATAATTCTCTCTATCTCGGATACTCCTCCACCTTCTCTCCCGTTCACGGTCTCTTCCTCCTTTCTTTCTCTCTCTGGTTTTCTCTTCCTCTTCTCAGCATCTCCTTCCCTCTCCCTCGGTTTCTTTCTGCAAGATCTCCACGACAAGCTGCTCCAGCGCCTCCGTGCATGCTCCCGGCACCTCCACGCACCCGAGCTGGTCCTCCGTTGAAGCCTGAACCTGCCAGCCAGCAGCTCACGCGGCAAGCTCCTCATGCAGTGAAGTTTCCTCCATCCAACCTGCAGCAGCCACGTCCAGCAGCTGTCCCAGTCAAGCAAGCATCTCCTTCAACATCTACTAACCAGCCGGCTAAGCAACCTGCAGAAGCTGCACCAGCCGCTGCGCTAGCGCACACCCCACGCTGCCCCTTCCACGTGCATGCAGCTGCTGCACCTCCTCCACGTGCCGGGAAGCGCCCAGCCAGCATCCAGCGATCAGCCGCCATGCACCTCCACGCGTTGTCCAAGCGTGAAGCCTGCTTCCACGCGTAGCCAGCAGCAAATCCAGCCGGCAGCAACTTCACGGTCCAGCTTCTCCACGGCTTCCTCCTGCCCGCTGCACCTCCAGCGGCAACAACTCCCCCCAGCAGCTACGTCCAGCAGCTGCACCTCCAGCGGCAACAACTCCTCCCAGCAGCTACGTCCAGCAGCTCCGCATCCAGCTCCTCCAAAGCCCTCCAGCGCTTCCAGCACTTCCTCTACGCAGCTGCACCTCCACACGGCCTTTCCCAGCAGCAGCTTTCAGCTTCTCCACGTGCTCCTCCTCTTCCAGCAGTAGCCGCGAACCAGCTCCAACCTCCTTCCTCCAACGCAGCAGCAACAGCAGCCTTCCTGTCCCAGCTACCTCCTTCCTCCAACGCAGCAGCTCCTCTTGCAGCCACGTACACCAGAAGCCTCCTTCCTCAAGCAAGTCCAGCACCGAAGCAACCACCAAGCGGCAAAGCAACGGCAGCAGATCTTCTCCAACCCGGTGAAGCTGGTCCACTGCACCACTTCCTTTGGGCCCGGTCCATTGCGCCGGAGTACCAACAGATTTCTATTGCTCTGTTCTTTTCCTTCCCCTATTAGTATAATAATTGTTTATTTAATTAGGATTAGTTAGTCGTGATTTAATGTTTTGTTTATTTAGATTAAACCATTAAATGTTGTAAGTTGTTTCATAATTTTTAGTTAATTAATCATTTACACTTAGTTAAATAACAGTTTCTTTGTTAATTTTTTAGTCGTGCTTATTTTCCATATATGTTTGTGTTCAATTTCTGAAAAAGAAAAGAAAAAAAAAAGACTTGTTTGATTTAAGTAATCCTATTTTTAGGTAACATTAGTTAACTTAATTTTAGTTTAATTAAGTAATTAGTTTCGTTAAATTTTCACTTATTTTTAGAATAACTAAAGTCCAAAGTTTTCAAAATTAAGATTCTATCTCCCTGTGGATCGACTCGGACTCACCACTATTAATTTTCAAAATTGAATTTGAGTGAGCCGGATAAATTTAGATTGAACGTTCTCGTGAGTGTTTAACGACGCACAATTCGAAACGATCACTGCTGCTAACCCTAGCTTCTCCCTCCTCTCTTCCTCTCTCTCTCTGGCACCCCAGACAAGCCCAGATCCCTGGATCTGCTCCGCCGCTTCTCCGAATCCCGTTCAACGGGAAATCGTCCGTACGTTGTGGCGTTCGTTGTGGTGAACGGCGGAGGCTTTGTGGGCTGTGAAGAATGAGGAACCATGAGGATATCCACCACAAGGAGGATCGCATGGACTTCACTAGAGGCCGGGCGCTTGCGCGGCTTGCAGTGTCACACCGACGGAACCAAATTGATTGCGGATTCGAATCCGTGCATGGTATGAATCGATAATCCGATTATCGGTTTTTATTATTCGGAACAAGAATGGACTGTTGGTTTCAATTTTATTTTCCGCTGCATTTTGCGATCCGGAAAAACACGAGAACCTAACAGGTCCATGGTAGTCCAAGCACAAAATCCATACTTACGTCCTGCCAAGGACGATCAGGGACGGGAAGGGGAGTGTAGAGGCCAATGTTCTGGAGTGTTTGCTTGGCAGTAGCGCAAGTGTGGCATTGGGCCACTAAATGAGCTACGTCACACTTTAGAATTGGCCAATTGAATTGGCCTTCAACAACCTCAATGGTTTTGTTTTGGCCAAAGTGCCCACCTAGGCCGCCCGCATGTACCTCCCAAATCAAAAAATCTCGAACGGAGGTGCGTGGGATACAAAGTTGCTAACCCCTAAATAGGTATCCGTTTTGCAAGAGATACTCACTCAAACACCTAGATGGTCCAGCATTAAGCGTGGTGTAGATCTCTCCAAAATCAAGACATGCCTCATACAACTCTTTGAGTTTATCAAAACCCATCACCTCAACACTCATAACGGAGAGGAGGGACACTCATTGACTGAGGGCATCTGCTACCCTATTCTCAACACCTTCCCTATGCTTCAGTACAAAGTATAGGCCCACAAGAACTCTACCCATCGACCATGCCTGGGGTTCAGCTTTTTTTGGGAGTTGAGGAAGTGGAGTGCCTCATGATTGAAGTACAAGATAAATTTCTGTGGCCACAAGTAATGCTGCCAATAGCGAAGAGCCTGAACCATGGCAGAGAACTCTTTATCATAAGTTGAATATCTCAGTTTAGCATCAGCTAGCTTCTTCTTGAAATGTGCCACAGGGTGCCCTTCTTGACTTAACACTCCTCCTATATCTACCCCAGAGGCGTCACAGGAGACCTCAAAGACTTTGGAGAAATTGGGGAGGTGAAGTATGGGGGCCTGAGTGATTCGACTTTTGACCTCTGCGAAGGCTTTAGAAGCGGCCTTTGTCCGCCCAAAAGGCTCCTTACGGATGTAATCTGTGATTGGGGGGGCCATCACCGTGTTGAATCCCCTAATGAATCGCCTATAGAAAGACGCTAGTCCGTGGAAGCTGCGTACATCATGGATGCTCATAGGCTGGGGCCACTCAAACGATTGCCTTGACCTTTTCGGGGTCGGCAGAAACTCTCCTATGTGATACTATGAAGCCCAAGAAGGTCACTTGGTCAGTGAGAAATGCACACTTCTTTGGATTTGCATACAAGCACTCTTTTCTCAACACCTCGCAAACCTGACAGAGGTGGCCCAAGTGGTCTTCCTTGGTCCTACTGTAAATGAGAATGTCATTTTAGTAGACAACAACAAAGGAACCCATGAAGGGTCGGAGGACCTGAGTCATCAATCTCATGAAGGTGCTGGGGGCATTTGATAGCCCAAAAGGCATGACAAGCCACTCGTAAAGACTATCCTTGGTCTTAAAAGTTGTCTTCCACTCATCCCCTGACTGGATTCGGACATGATGGTACCCGCTCTTTAGGTCAATCTTGGAGAAGATGGTGGCTCCTGCCATCATGTCAGGCATTTCATCTAGTTGAGGAATGGGGAACCTACATCTTACGGTGATCCTATTGATGGCGCGATTGTCAATGCACATCCGCCAGGTGCCATCCCTTTTGGGGGTCAAGAGAGCTGGCACAGCACAGGGGCTAGTACTGATCCACAAAAAGCCCTTCCTGATGAGCTCCTCGACCTACCTCTGTAACTTTGCATGCTCGGTGGGATTCAAGCGATAGTGTGGCAAGTTAGGAAAAGTGGACCCGAGGATGAAATCGATCACGTGTTGTATGTCACACATAGGTGGCAGTTGATTCGGAAGATCCTCGGGAAATACATTGTGATACTTGTCCACGATAGCTTTCACTTTCTCAACTTGTGGGACGGGATAATTCTCAGATGGCTCACTCATCAGGACATCCCAAACTGGGGCTCCCTCAGCAACCTCGCTCTCGATTGTACTTGCTTTGATTATGTGAAGAGACATCCTCACTTTTGACTTCATGGATAGTTCTTGGTTGGGTGGGTTGGATGGGGAAGGATCGAGTGGGGAGGGGCTAGGTAAAGGTGAGGATGTGGAAGATGATTTTCTCGTGATGGGATTTCCCCCTTAGCAGGGTTTTTAGGTAGGGAGGGATGTAAGAGAATCTTGCTTCCATTGTATTTGAAGACACACATGTTGGTCTTGCCAAGTAGGGTAGCATCCTCATCATAGATCCATGGCCTACCCAAGATGATGCTTCCTACTTCTATGGGAGGGACGTCACACCAAATCGGCTTCTGATAGGATTGAAACTCAAGGGGTACCAGGCAGTAGGTCCTGACGGGTAATGATGAGGCATTAATCCACGAGACTTGATATGGCTTAGGGTGAGTCTCAAGATCCAGCCCTAAACGAGAGACACAATTAGTGGAGATTGCGTTGATACAACTTCCGCTATCAATTATGATCTTGCATAGCTGGCCGGCTATCCTAGTGTAGGTGTGCAAGATGGAGGTTCGACGCCAGTCCTCCTCTTTGGTCTGTGTGAGAATGCATCTCACCACACTAAGCCTAATGTCCCCGTGTGAGTCCACAATGTCCTCGACTCTGGTGTACCCTCTATGCACACACCCTAGGGTCTCACCATTCTCCTCAAATTCCTCAGCTAAGGATGGGTCAGGTATGTAGTTCTCCTCCTCTTCGTGAGTGAAGGGTTCAATTAGAAGGGCCCTGGTGGGACACTAACTGACATAGTGGCCAACCCCATGGCACCGAAAGCAGTGATTACGAGAGCCTCCTTCGTGTTGGCTATCCCTACTAGCTAATCCTGTCCCTCTATCGTCTCTCCTCTCAGCCCAAGGGATGGTGGAAGCTTAAGCTGGGGTGGTTGGAGGTAGGGGTGAGGAAGGGCTTCGGGTGGCGGCAGTAGGGACCCTCGCAGAGGTGATGGGAGTAGTTCCGGACCGCTCAAGGAAATGCATAGGGCAATTGGTCGCACCTCGTGAGTTGTGTTGCTGGATAATGGGGGGCCTAAAGGGCTTCTAAAATCGTTCAACCACTAAGGCGATCTAGTAGGCCTATTCTAGTGTGATCACCTCACGTAGGAATAGCTCACATTGGATGTTCTCATGCAACCCTACCTGAAACCACGATAAGGGGACCCTATTATCTTCGCCAACGCCACACCTAAGGCAATAGTCATCAAATTCGGCAATGTACTCAGACACCGTATGGCCATCTTGGGCCATCCTCTACCTTTGGTCAAGGAGGCACTGCTCATAAGATGGAGGCACGTATTTCTTCTGCAATTTCTCTCTCATTTCCTCCCATGTAGAGATAGGTCTCAGCAGCCTTGCAGCACGAAGATGCTCCACGTTGAGCCAGTAGGTTTTGGCTCGATCCACAAGACTCACAGAAGCAAGGCTCACCTTTCTCTCTTCACTTATGGCATACTAGGTAAGGTACTGGCTCATCCCTGCCTCCCAGTCAAGATAGGCCTTGGGGTCTAGGGTACCATCAAAAGTCGGAGCATCTACCCTTACACTTTAGAGGATGTGATCATCAATGTCGGGGTAATCACTTGGCCATCTCTCAAAGGGTATGCACTCTCGGTCGTAGTCATAGGCATTCCTAACCCGAGGAGGGAAGGGGATATCATGCACATCTCTCTCACCCCCATTTCCATGCGGGGCCCTCTCAAAGTGCCCGGGATCTCGCCCACAGCGGGGCACATCCCCTTGAACCCTGTACCCTGTAAGGGTTGGGAACCCGTTCATGTCCATCAAAGTAATAGCGTGGACCTCTTGCAAAGGGTGCACGGTCCCTACCTCAACCGTAGGCCTCTCCTCGTATCCGTGGTGCGTCGGGGAATGGGTCATATTCATCATACTCCCCATAGCCTCGGGGAACTCTCTTGCGTGGCATATGATCATGTCCACGGCCGTAGATACCCATCCGATCCCGAAGTGGGTTGCGATATCGTTCTTGGGCTAACCCATCGTCAAGCTCAACTCTCTTTCGCGGCGCTCTCTCTGGAGGTGCGCCATTGGGCTCATGGTCAAGAACATCCTCCTAGCCTTGGGGTGGATTGGGGGCCCTAACTGGCTCTCCACGACTGTTCTCCAGGTGGTCACGCACTCCCGCATGTTCCTCCCGTTAATCTTAGGTGGCCTATAAGCCAATCTGACTAAGTAAATCTCGTTCATTTATTAATGGCATAATATTCATTATGTAAATTGTATTAATTATCGTCTCATAATGAAGTCCGTGAATATGTGCTATAGTGATCATATTATAATGAGATCATACCAATGAGACTGATCACTTAAACACACATATTCTTAACCGTTCCTAGTCGGAGGATATCCGAGAAGGACATCGGATATCCGGTTGACTAGTACAGATTACTCCTGCTCATATGATGAGGGTGACTGATCTCATAAGTCACTTGTGTGGAGACACTAAGGAGAATCTGTAGGTGCTCATTGGAGAATGAGTTCACTGAACTGATCCGACTGAATCGTTGGATGGTATTGTACCTCACTGTCAACCAGCTTGATTCGATTGTCGTAGTTGCGTGGATGGTCCTCAGACCTGAGACACTAAGGACACCTTGTCGGTGGACTTCTGTGCTTTGACCTTGGTTTATGGATCTCTAACCACGAGATTCTAAACAGCCAAGGATTGGGTACTGCGGAATACCGTCGAAGGGAATTGTGTGTCAATAAGGAATCATTCGCTCTTGGTACTTAGAGTGAGAATGCTCTAAGAAGGATGCGTAGAAGTCCCTGGCTAGGGTGGACGATAATATCGGGAAAGGAGTTTTCCGATATTCATCAGCGGCGTCAAATCCAAGTGAGTCGACCGGTTAGGGTTTGACAGCACGCCATACCCTGAGTTGACTCGAGAGCATTGTACGAATGAGGGATTATGTCCATGCGGTAACTGTTGGCGGAAAGGTTCCAAGAGTGGGTTACTTAACCCCGATACCTTCCGAGTTCACGCGGTGTTGCTTGGCACACAACATGATCAGAGGCCCGGTCGAATTCGATGTGCGACATCAATTCGATTGATTAATTAATTAATAAAGAGTTATTAATTGATTAATAAAGCCAGTAAGGAGTTACTGGGCTTATTGGGCTATTAACCGGACTGGTAATTGGGCCTAGAGGGTCACACGCAAATGATTCTCAAGGCGATGGATAAATAAGTGGATTTTATACAAATCGAGGGTTTTTATGACAAACCGCGCGGTTAGTATAAAATATAGCGAACGGGCTGAGCAGGCTAAGCTGCTGCTAACCCTAGGTGCCCCCTCCTCTGTTTCTCTCTCTCTCTGGTATCCTAGACATATCCAGAACCCCAGATCTGCTCCGCCGCTTCTCCGACTCCCGTTCGTCGGGAAATCATCTGCGCGTTACTGGGCTTATTGGTTTAAGTGTTAAACTAATAATTAATATTAATCTAATAATCTAAGAGTTAGATTAATAGTTAATGATTAATTTGTGTTAATTATTAGTTTAAGAGTTAAACTAATGATTAACATTAATTAATTAACTAGTCTAATAGTTAGATTAATTATTAATAACTAATTATAGGTAATTATTAATTTAAATGTTAAATTAATGATTAATTTTAATTACTGATCTAAGAGTTAGATTAATGATTCATTATTAATCGTCTAATTGTTAGATTATTAATATGGTTTAATCTAAGTGTTAGATTATTTAATTATTAGAAATGTTCTGGTATGCATGGAATAATCTGGAATTATTAATTCAGAGTGTGTGCACATATGATGTGTGTTTTAATGCCTTTAAATTAGATTTGATTGCATGTTAAGTTAATTAAAAGTGCTTTCGAAATTCAAATACCAATTTTGATTGGAACCCACGGTTTTTTAAAGCCAAAATTATATATTTTGAAAACTCATTTGTTTTAGCCATGTAATGCGCTGAATCATGTGTGGAATGTTTAAAACACATCATGGTCATGGATATTCACCTTTAATATTATTCATGTCATGAATGATGTGTGTAGATCGTGAATGTATGTTGGTTATTTATTAATTGTTAATAAATAGAGGTCTGCACACCTCTCCCTCTCTTATACTCCGATCTACTTCTACCTCTCTCTCTCTTGTACTCGCCATAAGACTCTCTTCTAATTACATGTAATTCTAAAATTATTGTAATATGATCGAAGCAACCGAGGAAGGAGCGAGGACGATCTACAGTTGCAACCAGGAAGGCGAAAAGATGAAGATCTTTTGACTATGTGTTTGCATATTTATCTGATATAAATGTTATGTTAGATTGTGTGTGCGTTTGATTGTTGTCTCCAGTCAAATCCACTGTGCTATCCATGACCACAGTAGACATGTATGTGATGCATTGTTTTTAATGTTTGATTGTGAATCAAAGCAGGTATAGTATTTAGTAAATATATACGATATATTTATACTATCACCTAGAAGAGACCAAGATAAAAGTTATATAAATACCCTCATCTAAACTCTAAGCCGTAACGCGAGTAGTTAAGAACTTACCGCGTGGTCCACCATCGTTATAGTCATAGGATTCGAATCACTTTAGGCAGGTTTGTTGTGCTATCCACAAGGCATGTTTAATTATGAGGAGAAACTGTGGTTATGACATTATATACCTATATGATCGGGGTAGAGGAACCATGTAGCTTTGTTGTGCTTTCCACAAGGGATGCATGCAAATCTATGCTCGTCGCGTAACGATAGTTAGTTTAGACCAGAATTAGTAGTTTGTTGTGTTATCCACAAGGCCATAAAATCTCTGGGGACCGAAGCTGTGATCAGATATTGCAAGGAGTTGCAAGTCCCATGAGATGGGTGCTCTTTGATTGTGTTATAGTTTGTTGTGCTATCCATAAGGCTATACTGCATGCAAATCTATTCTGCTCTTTGAGATGGTTATACAGTCCGTTGAAAATTAGTCGGAGTTAAAACTTGAACAAAAGACCATGTCTTGTTTTATTTTTAATAATTGAACATCTGCTAAAATAGAACTTATCTCCTGTAAGGAATTATGTCCTCGAATAACCCACTCCGTGGCATACTTGATGTCAATCGTTTGACTAGCCAGAACTACTCAAATTGGTTCAATAACCTGAAGAATGTTTTCAGATCTGAGAACAATGACTATGTCCTTGGAGCTGATCCTCCTGCTGAACCGGCATTGGATGCCCTTGACGTAGAATGATGGCCAACGATAAAAGATCGAAGGACAAAGACAAAGGAGTAGTTAAAGGTGACTGCTTCTACTGTAAGCAGAATGGTCACTGGAAGAGGAAGTGCAAGGAGTTCCTCAACGATAAAGCTCATGGAAAGGTGAAGCTATTTGAAGCTTCAGATATCTATATGATAGATATCAACTTATCAGTTAGAGATTGTGCATCTTGGGTATTGGATACCGGATGTGCTTCTCATATCTGTCATGATGCGGAGATGCTGACAAGTAAGCGCAAGCTGAGACAAGGCGAGGTGGAATTGAGGTTAGGAAACGGCGCAAAAGTTGTGGCGATTGCTGTTGGGACAGCAAACCTTAGGCTTCCATCATGAGATACCTTACTATTAGAAGATTGTTATTATGTTTCTAGCATAATAAAGAATGTCATATCAGTATCTTGTTTGGACAAGATAGGATATAAGTTGACTATTGAGAATAGAAGTTGTTCAATTTATTATGGTAATAAATCAATAGCTTTGGCATCCTTAGTCAACGGTCTATATCTCTTAGATGTTTCTAATTACAATCTTTACATCGATAATGCTCTTAAGAAGAGCAAGAATTGTATGAACCAAGCCTACATGTGGCATTGTAGATTTGGGCATATTGGTGAAAGCAGGTTGCAAAAGTTGCACAAGCATGATTACTTAACTGCATTCGATTATGAATCGTTTGCGACATGTGAATCCTGTCTTATGGGAAAGATGGCAAAATCTCCATTTACTAAACATAGAGAACGTGCTAAGGACATTTTGGAATTAATACATTCAGATGTATGTGGTTCAATATCCACCCAAGCCAAAGGTGGCTTTTCATACTTCATCACGTTTACTGATGACTTCTCAAGATTCAGCTATGTGTACTTAATGAAGTACAAGTCAGAAGCATTTGAGAAGTTCAAGGAGTTCTAGGATGAGGTAGAGAAGCAATTAGGAAAGAGTATTAAAGCTCTTCGATCTAATCGAGGAGGAGAATACTTGAGTACTAATTTCACACAATTCTTAAAGGATAATGGTATCCTTTCTCAGCTGACCCCTCTATATACACCACATATGAATGGTGTATCGGACAAGAGGAACCGCACCTTGTTGGACATGGTGCGATTCACGATGAGCTTTTCGAGATTACCAGTGTCCCTCTGGGGGTACACTCTTGAGTTAGCAGCATACCTACTGAACAGAGTACCGAGCAAGTCTATGGTCTCCTGTAAGGATCGAGGTTTTGAATCCGTTTATCGGGTCAGTTTCGGGGTCGGGTCCCGTAGTTTAGACCCTGGTGGGGCTGAGACTTAGTTTCTTTTTCGCGTCGAGCTTGCTCGACGCAGTTTAAACCACGTCCAGCAATGTGGACGTGTTTTAGGCTGTGCCACGTGGGCGCCGCGTGGGCTGGCCTTGGGGAGCAAGAGTACGGCCTCGGTCATATCGTCTGAATGGCATCTTGGATGGACAACGCCATTTAGAGTACGACCCTGGTTTGTCAGCGTACGGCCCGGTCTTGTCATCTGAATGACGTCGGGCTTGCACGACGCATTTTATCCAGTTTCTGTTTGACCCCGCGAACCCTCCTTCCTTTCCCTCATTCTCTCCTTTCCTCTCTCTCTCCTCTTTTCCCTCCGAGCTCCGGCGAACCACCTCCCCTTCTCCTTACTTTCCTCTCCTCTTTCCTCTTCTCCCTCTACTCCATTAACCTACCAACTTCCTCCACTACCACCACCACTTCCTCTGCGGCGTACTTCTCTCCGGACGGCGGCCGACGTCCCGGTGGAGTAACGGCGTCCACGGCGGTACCGGTGGCGGCGTGTGGCAAGGCGGGCTGGCGGCTTGGAACTAGGAGGAGTTGGAGTAACCGGTAGGGTGACGAACCCCGTTGTATTTTGTTTAAAAACCATGTTTTTCCCACTTTGAGCATGTTTAGGGGTTTTCTTGGGGAGAAAATATTAAATGCATGTAATGAGAATTTAGGTGTTTTAATGGGTATTTAGGTTCTTCTCCTCCTTCTCCACTCTGTTCGTGTTTTTACACGATTTGGGGGAGGAAATTCCACCCCGTGGATTGGGGGAAGGTGGAGGGAGAACCTGTCTGTGAAGGTTGAATGGCGTCGAGGGACAGCGACGCCTTTTAGAAAGGCGGCTTCCACCCACGACGCAATTTGACCCAGTTAACAGACTTTGTCTCTGGAACTAAATGAGGTCCAAGGACAGCGACGCCATTTGAATGGCGTCCTCCGTGAACGACGCGATTTAGGCCGATTTCCAAGGCTAGTTTTCACATGAACCAGTTTAGGAAGCTTGAATGACGTCGGCCTTGGGCAACACGATTCAAGCTAAAATTACATTAATCCCTGCAATTAACACATGTTTACATTGTTAGATAGTTTAGTTAATTGCATGCTTGGAAATGTACTCCATGACGATAGATTCTATGTGATCAGATCGCGCCGTGTTGTGTTTTGTGTGATCGTGGGCCTAGAGTGACAATTGTTAGCGCTTAGACACCCTGTGTTGGTGTGGGAGTGACACGGCGCCAATGTGGGAGTGGCGGGGTGACACCTAGAGAGTGGGTCACCTGGTGTACCCCGGGGTATAGCTAGTACCGGTGTTGGAGTGGTACATTCGGAGTGTCACTTGTGCCGGGGGAAGCAAAAACCACCTAGAGCCTGTCGGGCCGGAGTAGCCAGCACGCTATCCGAGGGGTTGTTGTTTGGTCTCAGCGGGTCGGTGTTTTCCGCGTTTGGCCATGTGACTTGTGTGTTTCGCCGAGACGCGGGTTGTGGACATATGACGGAGTGGTTTTTAGGATTGTGCATGTTACCATTTGAATGCATGCGTTTCATAACGAAATTGGAAAATGTATTTACTACTTTAATTACTTAAATTATCTATATTTGTGTTGTTATACTTGTGGGTGCGTGAGTGGGCGGTGGGGATCGAAGGATCCCTACTGAGTCTTTTCGATGAGACTCACCCCTGCAATTTTCAGGTGAGGGTTCCAGGCAGACGTAGCAAGGAGAGTGTTGCTTTGGGTCGCGCGCCAACAGCTGTTGTTCCGGAGTATGTCACAATGTAGTTGTCATTTTATTTTTTGGCCTATATGCTTAATTATTTCCTTTCTATTGGAGTATGTAATTATTTGCTAAGTCGAGTCGCATTGTAATAATTTTTAATTCCTGCATTTTCTTTCTAATTCAATGTGATATGAATGTTTAGCTTAGTTTATTATTTACTTTCCAGACTTATTGAGATCCTGGTTTGGCTCCAAATTAATGATTCGGTGCCCATTTAGTAATCGGATCCCCGATTATAGGGTGGCGGGTCATTACACCTCCACTCCATATGAGATATGGAAAGGCAGGAAAACAGAATTTAAACATGTTAAAGTCTGGGGTTGTCCTACTCATGTAAAGAGGCATGATTCAGACAAACTGGAATCACGAACTGATAAATGCAAGTTTGTGGGATATCCAAAGGAAACCTTTGGATACTATTTTTTACCAGCCTTGTGAACAAAAGGTATTTGTCGCCAGGAAAGTTGTCTTCCTGGAAGAGGAAAACCTTCTCCAGGAGGACAGTGGGAGTAAAATAGTACTGGAAGGGGTTCCAGATCCCCAAATAGCTACATTATCATCAGATGAGATATCAATTCTTGAATCTGTTCAGGTACACACACATGAGCCTCGTAGATTTGGTAGATTACCTAGATCACCCGAATGATATGTGGGACATATCGCTGAAGGTGAGTATAAGGCAGAATATAACGAGGACGATGATCCTAAATCCTACCAGGAGGCCATAGAAGGCCCAGAAGCTGGGAAATAGCGAGAAGCCATGAACTCAAAAATCCAATCCATGTACAGCAACCAAGTTTGGAACTTGGAGGACTTGCCCGAGGATATTGTACCCACCGGATGCAAGTGGATCTTTAAGAGAAAGATCGGTGCTAATGGACGGATCGATACTTATATGGCAAGGTTGGTGGCTAAGGAATATCGTCAAAGGGAAGGAATTGACTATGACGAGACTTTCTCACCAGTTGCCATGATAAAGTTGATCAGAGTTCTACTCGCCATTGCTGCACATTTTGATTATGAAATCTGGCAGATGGATGTGAAGACTGCCTTCCTTAATGGTAACCTTGAGGAAGAGGTGTATATGAAACAACCAGAAGGTTTTACATCCAAAGAATCTTCAGATAAAGTATGCAAGCTTCAAAGGTCTATTTATGGACTGAAGCAAGTTTCCCGGAAATAGAACGTAAGATTTGACGAGACTGTCAAGTCTTATAACTTCATTAAGAATGAAGATGAGCCTTGTGTGTACAAGAAGACCAATGGGAGCGCAGTCACCTTCTTAGTTCATTACGTAGACGGCATACTACTCATTGGGAATGATGTATCTATGATGTCATCGGTAAAGATCTCGCTGTCGAAAAACTTCTCCATGAAGGATTTGATAGAAGCATCCTACATATTGGGAATACGGATCTATAGAGATATCAAAGAGGATGCTTGGAATGACCCAATCCTTGTACATAGATACCATAGTCAAAAGGTTTGGCATGGAAAATTCTTAGAGAGGTCTCATACCGATGAGACATGGAATTAATCTCTTAAAGGAGCAGTCTTCTAAGACTCCTGATGAGAGGGCACTCATGGATAGAGTACCCTATGTCCCTGCCACAGAATTTATCATGTATGCCATGTTATGTACAAGGCCTGATGTTGCATTTGCTCTAAGTGTTACGAGTAGATTTCAGGCTGCTCTAGGCGAAGAGCACTGGAAGGCAATGGAATGTATCCTTAAGTACTTGAGAAGAACTAAGGATATGTTTCTTGTCTATGGAGGAGGTGACTTAAAACTGCGAGGCTTTAATGACTCGAGTTTTCAGTTAGATCCAGATAATAGCAAGTCTACATCTGGATTTTTGTGTTTACATTAAGTGGAGGCGCAGTGTGTTGGAAGAGTTCCAAGTAAGCAACCATTGCAGATTCGACGACTGAAGCTGAGCATATCGCTGCAGCTGAAGCTTTCAAGAAAGTAGTGTGGTTGAAGAAGTTCATCACCGACCTTGACATAGTTCCCTACATCTTTGATCATGTTCCGTTGTTGTGTGACAACAATGGGACTATTGCACAAGTGAAAGAGCCATGGTCTCATCAGAAATCGAAAGATATTCTGAGGTACTTTCAACTTATCAGAGAGATCATATCTAGAGGAGATGTAATGGTGGAAAGAGTTCCATCTGTCGACAATGTAGCAGATCCACTGACAAAGCCGTTGGCTCAAATTGTGTTTAAGCGTCACCTAGAGTCTATAGGCTTACTGTATAAAGGTTATTGGCTTTAGTCCAAGTAGGAGATTATTAGTCTTAGGTGGCCTACAAGCCAATCTGACTATGTAAATCTCGTTTATTTATTAATGGCATAATATTCATTATGTGTAAATCGTATTAATTATCGTCTCATAATGAAGTCTGTGAATATGTGCTACAGTGATCAGATTATGATGAGATCATACTAATGAGACTGATCACTTAAACACACATATTCTTAATCGTTCCTAGTCGGAGGATATCCGAGAAGGACATCGTATATCCGATTAGACTAGTATAGATTGCTCCTGCTCATATGATGAGGGTGACTGATCTTATAAGTCACTTCTGTGGAGACACTAAGGCGAATCTGTAGGTGCTCATGAGTTCACTAAACTGATCCGACTGAACCGCTGTATGGTATTGTACATCACTGTCAACCAGCTTGATTCTATTGTCGCAGTTGCGTGGATGGTCCTCGGACCTGAGACACCAAGGACACCTTGTCGGTGGACTTCTGTGCTTTGACCTTGGTTTATGAATCTCTAACCACGGGATTCTAAACAGCCAAGGATTGGGTACTGCGGAATACCGTCGAAGGGAACTGTGTGTCAATAAGGAATCATTCGCTCTCGGTACTTAGAGTGAGAATGCTCTAAGAAGGATGCGTAGAAGTCCCTGGCTAGGGTGGACGATAATATCGGGAAAGGAGTTTTCCGATATTCATCAACGGCGTCAAATCCAAGTGAGTCGACCGGTTAGGGTTTGACAGCACGCCATACCCTGAGTTGACTCGAGAGCATTGTACGAATGAAGGATTATGTCCATGCGGTAATTGTTGGCGGAAAGGTTCCAAGAGTGGGTTACTTAACCCCGATACCTTCCGAGTTCACGCGGTGTTGCTTGGCACACAACATGATCAGAGGCCCGGTCGAATTCGATGTGCGACATCAATTCGATTGATTAATTAATTAATAAAGAGTTATTAATTGATTAATAAAGCCAGTAAGGAGTTACTGGGCTTATTGGGCTATTAACCGGACTGGTAATTGGGCCTAGAGGGTCACACGCAAATGATTCTCAAGGCGATGGATAAATAAGTGGGTTTTATACAAAGTGGAGTTTTTTATGAAAAATCGCGCGGTTAGTATAAAATATAGCGAACGGGCTGAGCAGGCCAAACTGCTGCTAACCCTAGCCGCGCCCTCCTCTATTTCTCTCTCTCTCTGGAGTCCCAGACATATCCGGATCCCCGGATCTGTTCCGCTGCTTATCCGACTCCCGTTCGACGGGAAATCGTCCGCGCGTCGCGGCGAACGTTGCGGCGATCGGCCGAGGTCTCGTGGCTGTGAGGAATGAGGAACATGAGGATATCCGTCGCGAGGAGGATCACGTGGACTCCACTGGAGGCCGGGCGCTTGCGCAGCTTGCGGTGTCTCACCATCGGAACCGAACGGTTGCGGATTCGAATCCGCACACGGTAAGATCTTGATAATCTGATTATCGGTTTTATTTATTCAAAATGGTAAAAACGGATCGCTGTTTTTATTTTATTTTCCAATGCGTGAGCGATTCGGAGAAACTTGAGAACCCAACACCTCCGCCTCTTGGGGTCTATCTAGAGGATTCTCTAGATTATTCACTCTTCCCACCACGACTCTCATGGACTCCCCCAAGGTAGTGAGCCTCTCGTCCACATGTTGGGTTAGTAGCCCAAATTGATCGGTTATGTCTAGTAAAGATTTGCCCAAGAGGGTCCCTATGGTGTCTACAAGTGTGAGATCCATGACGGGATTGTGCTGAGATGCGGGACGGGATGAATGATTTCTATGCGCTGACATGCAAGGCTTGACAGGTTCTACAAAATGCAGGGATCCTGGAGTCTAGGAATTAGCCAGCAGATTGACAACAAGATCGAGATAGTCACTTAGAGAGCAAGAAACTCAAGACGGGAACTTATAGTGGTGAAAGTGTGTTGAGCACCCACGGCGTTAGCCCACTAAGTGAGTGGGACAAATCGAGGTAGCTGTGGAGCTACCGACAGATGTGAGGCATGCCCGCACTAATTGGAGCGCTGGATTTCACAATCACTCTCTCACCGCCATAGCAATAATCATTGAAGTGTGGTAGAACGCTCTCTCACTCCAGCGCTATGCAATAGGTGCGAATACTAAGTGAACATGTAATACTGGAGTGGAGTTCAGCACTCACCTAGCCGGCCTGCAAGACCGACTCAGACTGGAGATGAGGGCTTGCAGCGATGCGTGGGGCACCCACGCAGTGGTGGTGTCACTTCGGTACCTGTGTACAGTCGCCTTACGCTTCGCGCAGGAGGGAAATAAATAATTAATTACATGATATAATCCTATTCCCCATGCAAGAGGACAAATCAGCCACAAATCTCCACGCAGGGAGAATAATCTATGTAAAATATTACGCAAATCTCCCCAAATGATGGCCACGTCAAATCTCCTCAAAAGCCCATGTCAAAGTGTCATAGGCGTGCAAAATCCCGCCAAGATCTCCTCTACTACAGAAAGCTTGCCAGGATCTCTTATGCATGCATGCACCTTGTGTCACAGATTTGGCGTGTGGGATAATAGGGCCTGGAATTTGGTGTAATAGATGGAGGGTACATGACATGCATGCAAGGGCATGGGCGTTGGGCGGCAGCAGACTTGGTGTGTGACAAAAAAAGGGCCCGTCCCTATTGGGCGCTCGGGCGGGGGCTCCCTACGCCGGGCTCACGGGGATCGACTACTCGTCGTCGTGGACTGTACCGAGGGGCCCGCTGGGGTAAGTGGCGGGTGTGCGAATGGCATGGGCAACGATGTCGGTGTGCCTTCTTCTTCCTCTCAGCAGCAACAACAGGTGGCTCGAGGGGGAAGCAAAGATGTCGAGGGCAGTGCTTGGGATCCTGGTCGGCAGCGAGCCAGGCAGTGCGAGGACCGCCTGATAGTGGGCCGGTGGCATTGCAGTGGAGTTGGAATGGGAAGAGACAGCTAGTGGCGTAGCCCACAAACGGGCAGGGCTTGGCCGGTTGGTGCTCGCATAGGTCGGTGGTGTCCCCGGACTCCTTAATCGGCTGGGATCGTGCTGATGCCGTCATCGCCGGCGAGCCAGGCGGCGCAAGGACCGCCGAACAGTGGAACGGTGGCGACTGGGGTCGCGTTCGGGTGAGGGACGTGGAAAATAGAGGGGAGAGAAAAGGTGGCAGGGGTGGGTTGTCGTGAAGGCCTAGTCGGGTGGGGGCAGTGGGAGGCGCAGGAGAACGATGGAGAGGGAGAAAGATAGAGGAGAGAGAAAAGGTGGTGGTGGAGGATTATACAATTAAGAAAGGGGAAGAGAGGGGGGGCTGCGGATGTTGTGCAGCATTTGGGGTCCCGGTCAACAGTGAGCCCAGCGCCGTGAGCAGGCGGTGCAACGACCACCAGACAGTAGTAGGCTGGTGACGGCCGCGGTCGCGTTCAAGAATGATGGAAAGGTGGAGTTGGCATGCTCCCCTCGTGCTTGCGGCGACGCAAAGATGGATGCTGGCGTTGTCGTTGGCTGGGATCGTAGCGAGTCAGTGGTGGAGAGGCCGCCGGTAATGGGGCGGTCACCTGTGACTTGTAGGGTTGAGGTGTTGGCATCCAGGTGAGATGCGAAGAACGCAGCGGAAAGACAAAATAAACTCCCGCCCAATGCCCACTAATCCGAATCGGAATGAAAACTATAAACCAAAAATCAGGTGTAATCAGATTACGTGCACAGATTCGAATCCGCTTCCGTCTCGATTCTGTCGAGGCGTTGCCGTGAGCCGCACAAGCGTCTGGCTTCCAGCGGTATCCACGCGATCCTCTGCGGTGGTTTGTCCTCGCTCCCTCGTCCATATCAGCTCGCTATCTGCAGATCCGTCGCCGCAACAATGTCTGAAAAACCTGCAGACGGGAAGTTTCGACTTTTGGGAATCGCGCACGGCAAAGACAGAGACTGTCACGGCGCCTCGAGAGGGGTGTCCAGAGGTGGAGGAGTGAGAAAGGGGGGACGGCCAGCATGGGGAGACCCTGGAGCTTGGCACAGGGTTTCTCAACAACGCGTATATATTAAGTTGGCACGACTTTTCACAAAAGACCCCGGCTTAATATAAATCCCACTTAAATACCACCGATTGAGAACCTTATTGCATGTGACCCTCTAGGCTCATTAACCAGTTCGATATTCAGCCCGTTAAGTCCAATAACTAGTTATTGACTTATTGTAATTAATTAATATCTAGATATTAACTAATTACTTAACCGAATTAACAACTCATGTTAATTCGGGCGGACTTCCGATCAAGTTAGGTGCCAAGCAACACCGCATGATCCCGGAAGGTAATGGGGTTCAGCAACCCACTCATGGAGCCTGTCCGTCCACAAGTATCGCATAGCTATAATCCTTCGTTCACACAATGTTCTCGAGTTAACCTAAGGTATGGTCAACTGTTAAACCCTAGATGGTTAACTCACTTAAATTAGACTCCACTGTACAATATCCGAAAACACCTTTTCTGATATTGTTTCTGCTCTGGCCAGAGACTCCTGCTAATCTGTTCTAGAGCATTCTCTCTCCAGTTACCTAAGAGCGAACGATCCTTTACTGAACACACAATCACCATCGAAGGTCTTCTGCTGGACCTGATCTTTGACTATTAGAGATCCCGTGGATAGGAATTCGTAGGGCAAAGTCAAAGTCCAAAAGTCCACCGACAAGGTGTCTTTGGTGTCTCAAGTCCAAGGATCAACCACGCAACTGTTACGATGAATCAAACTAGTTGACAGTCAGGTAAATTACCATTCGGCGATTCATGTCGGATCAGTTCAATGAACTCATTCCCCAATAATCATCTACAAAGTTTATTATTATGTCTCCACACAAGTAACTAACGAGATCAGTCACCCTCATCATATGTGCTGGAATAACCTATACTAGTCTTACCAGATGTTTGATGTCCTTCTCAAACATCCTACAACTAGGAACAATTGAGAATATGTGTTTATAAGTCATCAATCTTCTTATTATGATCTCATCATAATATGATGACTATTGCACACATTCATGGATTTCATTATGCGTAATCACAAGTATGCCAATCTAAATAATGAATTTAATGCCATTTGTTAGTGAACCAAATTGAAATAGGTGCCTTATGATTGGCTTAGAGGACACCTATATCCATCATAAGGTTGGTGAGCGGCAGTCAATGACGGAGTGGATGACCGGACTGTTGGGATCCGGGCGGGACGTGAAGAACGCAGTGGAAACGACGAACAAAATGTCTCGCCCGATGCCCGCTGATCCGATTTGGAACGAAAACTAAAACAAAAAACTAACGGGAAGTAATCATATTACCGTGCGCGGATTCGAATCCGCTTCCGTCTCGGTTCTGTCGAGGCGGTGCGGTGAGCCGCACAAGCGTCCGGCCTCTAGCGGTATCCACGCGATCCTCCGCGGTGGTTTGTCCTCGCTTCTTCGTCCGTATCAACTCGCTATCTGCTGATCCGTCGCCGCAACAATGTGCAAAAAACCTACAGACGGGAATTCTCGACTTTTCGGAATCGCGCAAGGCGGAGACGGAGACTGTCACGGCACCTCTAGAGGGGTGTCCAGAGGTGGAGGAGTGAGAAAGGGGGGATGGCCAGCATGGGGAGACCCTGGAGCTTGGCACAGGGTTTCTCAACAACGCGTATATATTAAGTCGGCGCGACTTTTCACAAAAGACCCCGACTTAATATAAATCCCACTTAAATACTACCGATTGAGAACCTTATTGCATGTGACCCTCTAGGCTCATTAACCAGTTCGATTTTCAGCCCATTAAGTCCAATTACTAGTTATTGACTTATTGTAATTCATTAATATCTAGATATTAACTAATTACTTAACCGAATTAACATGAGATGTTAATTCGGGCGGACTTCCGATCAAGTTAGGTCCCAAGCAACACCGCATGATCCTGGAAGGAAATAGGGTTCAACAACCCACTCATGGAGCCTGTCTGTCCACAATTACCGTATGGCTATAATCCTTCGTTCGCACAATGCTCTTGAGTTAACCTAGGGTATGGTCAACTGTTAAACCCTAGATGGTTAACTCACTTGAATTAGACTCCCTGTACAATATCCGAAAACACCTTTTCTGATATTGTTTCTGCTCTGGCCAGAGACTCCTGCGAATCTATTCTAGAGCATTCACTCTCCAGTTACCTGAGAGCGAACGATCTTTATTGAACACACAATCACCATCGAAGGTCTTCCGCTGGACCTGATCTTTGACTATTAGAGATCCCGTGGATAGGGATTCGTAGGTCAAAGTCAAAGTCCAAAAAAGTCCACCGACAAGGTGTCTTTGGTATCTCAAGTCCAAGGATCAACCACGCAACTGTGTCGATAAATCAAACTAGTTGACAGTCAGGTAAATTACTATTCGGCGGTTCATGTCGGATCAGTTCAGTGAACTCATTCCCCAATAAGCATCTACAAAGTTTATTATTGTGTCTCCACAGAAGTAACAAACGAGATCAGTCACCCTCATCATATGAGCTGGAATAACCTATACTAGTCTTACCAGATATTTGATGTCCTTCTCAAACATCCTATGACTAGGAACAATTGAGAATATGTGTTTATAAGTCATCAATCTTATTATTATGATATCATCGTAATATGATAACTATTGCACACATTCATGGATTTCATTATGCATAATCACAAGCATGCCAATCTATATAATGAATTTAATGCCATTTGTTAGTGAACCAAATTGAAATAGGTGTCGTATGATTGGCTTAGAGGACACCTATATCCATCATAAGGTTGGTGAGCGGCCATCAATGACGGAGCGGATGACCGGACTGTTGGGATCCGGGCGGGACGTGAAGAACGCACCGGAAACGATGAACAAAATATCCCGCCCGATGCCCGTAGATCCGATTTGGAACAAAAACTAAAATAAAAAACTAACGGGAAGTAATCCGATTACCGTGCGCAGATTCGAATCCGCTTACGTCTCGGTTTTATCGAGGTGATGCCATGAGCTGCACAAGCATACGGCCTCCAGCGGTATCCATACGATCCTCCACGGTGGTTCGTCCTCGCTCCCTCATCCGTATTAACTCGCTCGTTGAAGATCCGTCGCCACAATGATTGCCGAACACCCGCTGATGGGAATTCCTGACTTTCGTGAATCACGAAGCGGCGGAGACGAAGACAATCCCGGCACCTCGAACGGGGCGCCCAGAGGAGGAGAGAAAAAGGGGGGATGGCTAGCAAGGGGAAATCTTGGAGCTTGGCCCAGGGTTTCTCAACAGCACGTATATATATTAAGTCGGTGCGACTTTTCACCAAAGTCTCTGAGTTAATATTAATCCCACTTATATAGCACCGACTGAGAATCTTATTGCGTGTGACCCCCTAGGCCCATTTACCAGTCCGGTTTTCAGCCCGTTAAGTCCAATAACTAGTTATTGACTTATTATAATTAATTAATATCTAGATATTAACTAATTACTTAGCCGAATTAACATCGCATGTAAATTCGGTCGGACTTCCAATCAAGTTGGGTGCCAAGCAACACCACATGATCCCGAAAGGTAATGGGGTTCAGCAACCCACTCATAGAACTTGTCCGTCTACAGTTACCGCATGGCTATAATCCTTCGTTCGCACAATGCTCTCGAGTTAACCTAGGGTATGGTCAACTGTCAAATCCTAGATGGTCAACTCACTTGAATCAGACTCCGCTGTACAATATTAGGAAAAATCTTTTCTGATATTGTTTCTGCTTTGGCCAGAGACTCCTGCGGATCTATTCAAGAGCATTCTCTCTCCAGTTATCTGAGAGCGAACGATCCTTTATTGAACACACAATCACCCTTGAAGGCCTTCCGCTGGACCCGATCCTTGACTATTAGAGATCCCTTGGATAGGGATTCGTAGGTCAAGGTTAAAGTCCAGAAGTCCACCGACAAGGTGTCTTTGGTGTCTCAAGTCCAAGGATCAACCACGTCACTGTGACGATGAATCAAGCCGATTGACAATCAGGTAAATTACCATTCGGCGATTCAAGTCAGATCAGTTCAGTAAACTCATTCCGCAATGAGCACCTATAGGTTCACCATTGTGTCTCCACACAAGTAACAAACGAGATCAGTCACCGTCATCATATAAGCTGGAATAACCTGTACTAGTCTTACCGGATGTTTGATGTCCTTCTCAAACATCCTACGACTAGGAACAGTTAAGAATATGTGTTTATAAGTCATCAGTCTCATTATTATGATCTCATCATAATCCAATGACTATTGCACACATTCATGGACTTCATAATGCGTAGTTACAAATATGCCAATCTACATAATGAATTTAATGCCATTTATTAGTGAACCAGATTGAAATAGGTGCCTTATGATTGTCTTAGAGGACACCTATATCCATCAATCTCCCACTTGGACTCAAGTCAATCACCTTCGCATTTGATCTCCATCAAATCTAGGTGATGCTCACATAAAGTCTGTGACTAAAACTTGGTCAGGGATCTGCTAAATTATCCAGAGATGGAATATTTTCCATTACGTTATTTCCTTTTTATCCTTTGTCTTTAAACTTGCGAAGGAGCCTCAGAATATTCTGCAACTTCTGAAGAGACCGTAGCTCGATCACACAATTGATCGCTCCTACTGTTGTGCTACAACAACGGGATTTTATCGGAGACCTTTTAGAACTACATCTAGTTCAGAGATGAACTTTTTCATCTATATTGTTTCAATAACAATATCACTTGTTTATGTCGTCATCTTAATATCGAGTTCTGGATTGGAACCCTTCCAATCAATTCCTTTCTACTAGAAGGTTAAATCTATTATTTGACTTGAAATTTGAGTAAGTGTGAACTTATAATTTCAAATCATCCTCTTCATATACGTGAGTGCATTCGTGGCACTTCCCAAGTACTTAATGATGCATTTTACTCATGTATCCTTTAAGAAACTTTTTCTCTAAAGGAATAAATTCCATGTCTCAACAATTGAGACTTATTATGAAATTTATGCTAAACATTTTGATATACAGGTCAATATAATATCCCTACCGATCTATCTTAATATATTCGTATTTTCAATACGTGGGATATTATAACTAAACTTATTATGGAGGAAAACATGGTTAATGTAATGTCCAAACTCTTTAGACATTTTACAAATTCATATCACGGTATAACTTGACTTTAAAATCAGGTTTGTTCCTAATTCACATCTTATATGAATTATTTAGTTTCTATATCTTATATGGACACACACTGACTTATTTGGAACCATCTTTAAAATATGGACATCTAATGTTCATACTCATGTTCACAAGGATAAGAATTAGGTAAATCTTGTTATATATATTGCACCATATCTTAATAAGGTGCAATTTCTCATTCTATTATATTACTATGATGTACAATAAGGATCAATCGAGCAAGAATACAATTATCATGTTAATGATTTATGTGAATCATATACTAAAGTATTAGTTTCTTTGATCAAATTAAAAATTCTAACACTTCATATTGATCTTATACCTTAATCTCTCATATGCATTCGACTTGTACTACAGTAAGTACATGCAGTCGAATCATTCCAAGAATAAACTATAAGGTAAGTCAATGAGAGTGATTATCTTTGACCTTAAGATGATATTGAGTATTTTACATCAGTATGTATTAGCACCAATAATTTCTTATCGTACATCCCTGTGTACAATACTATAGATATTCAGGATTCACACAGTTCATTTCTATAGGAGACTCGTGAACATTCATCACATGAAATGTCACATCAAGAATCTATAGTGCATTGACTGATTTGAACAACTATTGTTCCATCTCAGTCAAAGCTATTCACTTTTATAATTCTTGATATCTTATGCAACTAAATAACAATTATTCAGTTTCATATTTGACTCCTATAGATATACAAAGATTTACTGTCTGATAGTAACCTATGAATATCATGAACAATTATTGAGTCTAACTCAACACTTGCATTCTCTCGATTTCCTTTTACTTGTCTAAGTCTGCACACTATCGCAGCTCTAAGAATCATTTCCAATATCTCATATTGGATACGCTAATTCTCCAATAAATATGTAAAAGGTTGATAATAAGAATATCTGAAACTTCTTTGAAGTTTCATATTCGTTTTGCTAATATTCTTATATTGGTTGCAGTGGGAGAACTGCTACTTCTTATCTCAGCTGACCTTCCTATATCCTTTTAGGTGTGGGTTCGACCGTTTAAAATCTTACCATTTGCCTTTCTCAAAGGTACATCATAAATATCTCTTCATCTTAGTCTATCCAAATAAGAGATTTCATGACAACTATTGCCTTCCAAAAAGACACACCATGAATACCTCTTCACCTTGGTCTATCCAAGTAAAAGGATTCATGATACCTGATTAGGATAGTTATTTTCACTTACCCCTAAAGACATTCTTTAGAGGTTTCTAGTCAGTCTGAATATGAGAAGTATTGGCATCCAATATGCCAAAGTCTCGAAGAGATGACATTTTAGTGAACGAAGGAAATAACGTGATTTAAGCAGATAGTTCTTATAATTCAATTATGGTCTTTTATCTTGAATTATTTTCCACTATTTTTCGACGAACTGTATAACCTTTAGGTATACAGAACGGAAGACTCCGACGGTCTCCTAGTGAGGATCAGAATCTCCACGAATCACAATATGACCTCGGGTAAACACAGTATTGTACCATTATCTTAGAACAACCATCTCATGCTAATTGCAACTCCTTACAATATCCGATCTTATTTCGGCTCCCAGGTTAATGGTCCCGGGTAAACACAGTAGACCATTATACCTGGTCTAAGTTTTACCATCAATACGTGACAGAGTAGAGTATGAATGCAGCTCCCGGGTAAACGCGATGATAGCTACACCGTTCCTCTGTTCCAATCTCAGGGCATCAAAATGCCATAGTTAACAGTCCTTTCATCAGATGGTGGCAGATCTTGGGTGAACAGAAACTTCCATCCCCAAATCAAGTTCTAAGAACTATATTGATGGAGAGCCACGCGGTGCATTCTCAATGACTCGCGCTCCGGGTTAAGACTTTATGTTGAAGGTTTTGTTTTTGTTAAGTTGGTCTCATCCTAAGTGATAGTTTATAAATATATCGTATATTTTTAACTATATCTAGATATTAGTAATCGATTCATAATCAAAAACTAAAAAGCATGCATCAACCATACATGTTCATTATGTGGTCATGGACAGCACGGTGATTAACTGGAGCCAAACAATTAATCACTAAAACTATATAACATTTATATAATCTAAACATGTAAACACATAGCCACTGGTGATCTCATCTCCTGTTGCCTTTCTGGTTGTATTTGTAGATCATCCTCGCCTCTCCTCGGCCGGCGCGATTAAATACAAATAATATTTATTTTGAAACAATTTCAAATATAAATAAATTATAAGAGAAAGCCTTATGGTCGAGTACAATAATAGAGGGAGATAGAATTACAATGGAATGAGGAGAGAGAGGGAGGCATGTAGGCCTCATTAATTAACATTTAATTAATTCATATAACACATTCCATGACAATCCATAAATTCATACACCATCACATGATATAAAATTAACTAAGTGCATATCCATGACCACTATAAATTTTAACCATCCATACATGATAAATCACATCACAAGAAGGCTAAAATTTTGAAAATATAATAATTTTGGTTTTCTTAAAACTTGGGTTCCAATCAAAATTAGATAATTTGAATTTTTGAAATTCTTATTTTCTAACACGCAATAAATCTAATTTAAAGTATTAAACACATCAACATGTGCACACAAAACTAAAATTAGAATTCTAAAATAGTCCATACATAATTTAGAACAATTCTAAATTAATTAATCTAACACTTAGATTAATTTTAATTCATATTAATAACAATTATTAATGCGAAATAATATAACATTTAGATAAAATTAAAATTCCTTAATAACCAACTGTTAAGAACCCCTTTTATTAAATAATATTTCTTAATAACAATTATTAAGAAAAATTAATTAGAACAATTCTTAATCAAAATAGTCTAACATTTTAGACTTAATTAATCTTTTAATAACTTTTATAAAAGATCAAATTTCAAGTAGATTAGATCAATATTAACTATAATTGAGAGATTCTTGAGAAATTTAATTAATTATCTTAATAACTATTATTGAGAGTTTATAATGACAACAATCCTTAATAACTGTTATTAAGGGTTAATTCTCAAGAATAAATTAACACTTTAAAAATTAGTCAATTAAACACTTAACAACTATTCTTAAGTGTCCCTTAAATATAGAAATAATTTCCTAACAACGATTGCCAAGAAATTATAAATATCCATTCAGACAATTAAAATAGAATTAACAACAATTGTTAATTAATTTCAAAGTCAAAACAAAAATCTAATCACTTAAATAATTAATAACATTTGTTAATTAATTTTGAGATCACATCTTAAATATAAATTAACAACACTTGTTAATTAAAATTAAAATCTTTATCTTAATTATTAATAACAACAATTGTTAATAATTAATTAAGATCTCAGTTTAAATAAATAACAACATTTGTTAATTATAAATTAAGATCATATCTTAATTATTAACACTTTTATGATTATTTCTTAAAAGCAGCCCACTATTAACTGAAATTATTAAACTTGAGTTCAAAACAAATTTTAAACTATTTAAGTTTAATTTTCAAATAACAAGGGTGGGGTTTATTTTAATAAAAGGGTTTATGGGGTTTAATGGGCTTGGCCCATTGAGCTTGGGGTCGGGTCAGTGCCCGGACCTAGCCTGGAGCCCACCCAGGCCCACCTGGTCTAACCAGGTGCTGCGCTGGGCTTAAAAGCCCCAATTAGGCCGGGATCCGGCCCTGGTTCAGGGCGCCCTGAGCGCCCAACAACCCCGGTCGGACCGGGATGGAACCGCCCAGTCCAAGGCCACCGGTGCCACTCGGCCGGTTAGGGTTCCCCTCTGGAACCCGATGGCAACCTGCTACAGGAAAGGGGGGGGCGGCCGGCGCCGCCAGCACCTGCTCCTGCTCCGGTAGGGCAGTAACCGGACCCCAGCCTCCTTGGCGGCGCCGCCCACGCTGGCGTCAGTCGGAGATGCCTGGTTCCTTTTCCTCCCCCCTCCCCTTCATCACATGATGGGAAAATAAGGAAGAAGAAGAGAGCGGGTTCCAAACTTGCTGCCGCCAATGGTCCTCCTCTCCGGCACCGGCAGGGGGAAGTCCGACCGAATGTTGCAAAGGGGGTTTAGCCCCCATCAACCCCAACCCCGGTGAGGCCAGCCAGCATGGCCCATTGCAGCCGAAAAACTCTTCCAACCGGCGGTTACACAGTTAAGAACTGTGGCCATACCCTCCCCTTTCTCTTCCAACTATTGAATAAGAAATGTGGGATGCATCAATGCCGGTCACCGGTGACCTTGTGGATGGCCGGTAGTGGCACAAAGAACTACCTACGCATGTCCAGCGGTCGGTTCTTCATCTCCATGAAGAACACCAAGAAACACACTAAAAAAAAAACTCGTTTTAAGGGAGTAGAAAAATTAAATCAAATATTTAACGTTCATCACATGAACTATTTCTCAGAGAATAACGAATCAATACATGGGAATTAATTTTAGAATAATAATTTTGTCGTTCTGAAGCGGATCAGAGTAGAACCTGGCTCTGATACCACTGTTGGGATACGGGCGGGATGTGAAGAACGCAGCGGAAACGACGAACAAAATATCCCGCCCGATGCCCGCTGATCCGATTTGGAACGAAAGCTAAAACCGAAAACTAACGGGAAGTAATCTGATTACCGTACACGGATTCGAATCCGCTTCCGTCTCGGTTCCGTCGAGGCGATGCCGCGAGCCATACAAGCGTCCGGCCTCTAGCCGTATCCATGCGATCCTCCTCGGTGGTTCGTCCTCGCAACCTCGTGCGTATCAGCTCACTCGCTGAAGATCCGTCGCCGCAACGATTGCTGAAAACCCGTTGAAGGGAATTCCCGACTTTCGGGAATCACGCGCAGCGGAGACGGAGACAATCTCGGCGCCTCGAACGGGGCGCCCAAAGGAGGAGAGAGAAAGGGGGGACGGCCAACAAGGGAAAATCCTGGAGCTTGGCCTAGGGTTTCTCAACAGCACATATATATATTAAGTCGGTGTGAGTTTTCACAAAAGTCCCCGAGTTAATATCAATCCCACTTATGTACCACCGACTGAGAATCTTATTGCGTGTGACCCTCTAGGCCCATTTAGCAGTCCGGTTTTCAGCCCGTTAAGTCTAATAACTAGTTATTGACTTATTATAATTAATTAATATCTAGATATTAACTAATTTCTTAGCCGAATTAACATCGCATGTAAATTCGGTCGGACTTCCAATCAAGTTGGGTGCCCAGCAACACCGCATGATCAACAAATGCAATCAAGAAGGCGATAGGAGATGAGATCACCAGTAGCTATGTGTTTGCATGTTTAGATTATATAAATGTTATATAGTTTCGGTGATTAATTCTTTGGCTCCAGTTAATCACTGTGCTATCTATGACCACATAATGAATATGTATGGTTGATGCATGCCTTTTAGTTTTTGATTATGAATCGATTGCTAATATCTAGGTATAGTTAAATATATACGATATATTTATAAACTATCACCTAGGATGAGACCAACCTAACATAAACAAAACCTTCAATATAAAGTCTATGCCGGAGCGCGAGTCATTGAGAATGCACCGTGTGGCTCTCTATCAATATAGTTCTTAGAACTTGATTTAGTGATGGCAGTTTCTATGTATTTACCCGAGATCTTCCACCATCTAATGAAAGGACTATTAACTATGGCATCTTGATGCCTTGAGATTGGAATAGAGGAACCGTGTAGCTATCCTCGCGTTTATCCGGGAGCTGCATTCTTACTCTACTCTGTCACGTATTGATGGTAAAGCTTAGACCAAGTATAATGGTCTACTTTGTTTACCCGGGACCATTAAAGACCTGGGAGCCAAAATAAGATCAGATATTACAAGAGTTGCAATGACCATGAGATGGTTGCTCTAAGATAATAGTATGATACTATATGTTTACCTGAGATCATATTGTGATTCTTGGAGATTCTGATCCTCACTAGGAGACCGTCGAAGTCTTTCGTTCTATATACCTGAAGGTTATACAGTTCGTCGAAAAATAGTAGGAAATAATTCAAGATAAAAGACCATAATTGAATTATAAGAACTATCTGCTTAAATCACGTTATTTCCTTCGTTCACCAATATGTCGTCTATTTGAAATTTTGGCATATTGGATGCCAATACTTCTCATATTCAGACTGACAAGAAAACTCTAAAGAATGTCTTTAGGGGTGAGTGAAGTCACTATCCTAATCAGGTATCATGAATCCTCTTATTTAGATAGACCAAGGTAAAGAGGTACTCATGATATGCCTTTTTGAAAGGCTTAATCATTGTCATGAAATCTCTTATTTGGATAGACCAAGATAAAGAGATATTTATGATGTGCCTTTGAGAAAGACAAGTGGTAAGATTTTAAATGATCGAATCTGCACCTGAAAAAGGATAAAGGAAAGTCAGCTGAGATAGAGAAGTAGCATTTCTCCCACTGCAACCAATATAAGGATACTGGTAAAGGCAAAACGAATATGAAAGTTGAAAGAAGTTTCAGATATTCTTATTAATCACCTTTTTCATATCTATTGGAGAATTAGCATCTCCAATATGAGATATTGGAAATGGTTCTCAGAGCTGCGATGGTATGCAGACTTAGACAAGTAAAAGGAAATCAAGAAAAAATGTAAGTGTTGAGTTAGACTCAACAATTATTCATGATATTCATAGGTTGCTGTCTGACAGTAAATCTTTGTATATCTATAGGTGTAATGACTGAGATTTCGGGTTCTGTATTTGAGTCGGGTTCGGGCCGGATCCCCTGGTTTGGACCATGGAGGGGGTCTTGAGATTTCTAGCTGAAGGGCGTCAACAGTGCTCGACGCCTTTCAAAAGGCATCAGGGTGTGTGGACGCCATTTAGGCCTGCTGGTTGTTGTGCCACGTGTGCGCCACGTGGGCGGGTTTCGGGCCACGAGAGTACGGCCCCTGTCAGATTTGTCTGAACGGCGTCCACCTCGGTCGACGCGTTTCAGACTGCGACACCTGCGGTGTCAGGGTATGGCGCCAGAGCGTTGTCAGTACGGCCTGTCTTGTCGTCTGAACGGCGTCCGCGGTGGGCGACGCGTTTCAGAGCGGTGTCGGTACGGCCGTCCTGTCAGACTGATAGGCGTCTACCTCGATCGACGCGTTTTAGCGGAATTCTGGTTGACCCCGCGAGCCTCCCCTTCTTTCCCTCATTCTCACCTTCACACTCTCTCTCCTCACCCCCTCCGCCCTCTCCGGCGATCTTCTTCCTCTCCCCTTCCTCTTCCACCACTCCAACGCCACCTTACCTCTCACCTCTACCTCCACCACCTCCTTCGCGGCGTTCCCTTCTCCGGACGGCGGCCGACGTCCCGGCGGAGTGGCGGCGTTCTCGAGGGTACCGGCGGCGGTGTGCGGTGCGGCGGGACGGCGGCACGGAGCTTGGCGGAATTCGAGAACCGGTAGGGGGACGAACCTTGCATGTGATGTTCGTGTGATTCTCGGCGTGACGTGGTGTTTGGGGGATAGATTGAGCATGCTTAGGGGGGATTCCATGTGGGTATGACGATGTTTGTGATCGTGTTTTCGTAGCATGATTACGTGGTTGAGCTCCTCTTCCTTCCCTTTTGGTTTTGGGATTTTCGGGGTGCCCGGGGTTCAAGGGTGAAGCCCTCGGGACGAACCAGGAAACCTGGTTTCTGGCGCTAAATGGCGTCGGGCTGGGTCGACGCTTTTCCGAAAGACGTCCGGTCAGCACGACGCGTTTTAGCGCAGAAACCCTCCTGTGTGAGGTTTCCGAAGTTAGGGGTTCTGTGCTAAATGACGTCATGGATGGACGACGCCTTTCAGAAGGACGTCGGCCCATCATGACGCCATTTAGGCAAGAAATGCCCCCGTTTAAGGGTTCTGCAAATCTGGTTTTCTGGGTTGAAAGGCGTCGAGACACCCAGACGCGTTTTAAATGGCGACTTCATCGGTGGACGCGTTTTAAGCAATAATCTGACGTTTAACTGAACCTGTCTCAGGGACTTGAATGGCGTCGACCTCGGTCGACGCGATTCAAGCCAGAAGTGCTATATTACTGGTTTTTAGCATGTGTTTCACTGTGAAAGTTCTAAGGCATGTTTTATGTTGTACACTGGGATTGAGGACTTATGTGTGAGTGGAATTACAGCATGTTAAATGTGTATGTGTGTGTGTGCCTGTACGAATATGGATTCGGGATGACTGTGGTTTCCGTTTGTCACCATGGGCTGATGGGAGAAGGGCCATGGTGTCTGTGAGGAGGGGTACTTGTTGTGTTTCACCCTTGGCTGAGACAAGCAGAACCACCTTGAGCCCGTCGGGCCGGAGTAGCTGTGTGCTATCCGAGGGGTTGCTGTTTGGTCTCAGCGGGTCGGGGTTTCCCTTGGTTGTCGTGACGGCTTCCGGCGTGTTTCTCGCTGTGGAGCTGGTGGTGTTTCTGGTGGGAGTTGGTTTACCCTTTAGCCAGTGGGCCTGATGTGACCTTTGATCCAGGTTACGAGTGGTACCTATAGCCCTTGGCCTGACGCAGCCCGGGAGAGTTGGGTTTGTGGGTAGTTCCTATAGCTTCGGCTTGACGGGGGTTCGCCGGTCCCCAGGGCCCTCCTGAAGCGCTGAGGCCTAGCGTGGAGGCAATCCGGACGGTAGGACAGTAGTCTAGACTGCTTGTGTGCACACGTAGCTGGCAGTGGCGGTACACTGAGTCCAGCTAGTCCTAGTTTGGCTCACTGCCTCACCCTACAGTGCCCCGGAACACTGTAGGGGTGGACAGGCGTGAGTAGTGGTAGTGTTGGGAGGCGACTTCTGACTTCGGTCGACAGTGTGGTTCAGTCGCTTCGTGGACTTTGACTGTGAGTCGTGGCTCTGTGTTGGGTTTTACTGGTTACTTAGAATGGTTCTTGTTACACTGCTTACCGTGCATTTCATATCAGAGTTGGGTGTTGTGTTTACTGCTTTACTTAATTGCCATATATTCCTGTTGTTACACTTGTGGGTGTGTGAGTGGGAGGTAGGGGATCGGATGATCCCTACTGAGCCCATTTCTGGTGTGGCTCACTCCCTGCGGTTTCAGGTGTGGACCTCGAGGCGCAGCGGAAGCGTGGTGTCTTCTTGGTGTGCGGACCAGCAGCTGTCTTAGTTCCGGGGTATGCCCCGTTGTTGTTGTACTTCCTTCTGCCTGTACTTATTTAACTGTTGGACATGTAATTATTGTTGGACTGTATACGGACATTGTTATTTTTCTTCTTGCGCACTTGCTTACCTTTGTAGTCCGTGCGATTGTTATATTTAGCTTTGTTTAGCACTTACTCCTCCAGACGTGTTGTGTGAGATCCGGGTGTGAACCCGCAGTTAATGGGTCGACATCCATTTAGTGACCGGGTCTCCGGTCATAGGATGGCGGGTCGTTACAGTTGGTATCAGAGCTCAGTCTGGTCGAGTATGTGATAAACTGGGTTAGATATTATAGTCCAACAAGAAGAACAAGTGGGTACAGGCGAAGGCTGCTGGTCTAGAATGATAGGTTTTGACGTGTTTTGGTTCGATTTATGCGTTGTGGGGCAGCGATGGCGCCGAAGCGGAGAGCTCTGGTGGCTCGGGATGCGAGAATGGATGGTGGTGGTTCAGGAGCAGAGGGGCATGATGTGGAACATTTCATGGAAGCCATGATTGGGGCTATGGCTAGATATCAGCAGAGGGATGGAACTGAGGGGTCCAGTTCCCGAGGTGGCCATTCTACGGTGGTGGAGCGGTTCTTGAAGCTGAAGCCCCCTTCTTTCACGGGTCAACCTGTTCCAGATACGGCAGCTCAGTGGATTAAGGAAGTGGAGAAGGTATTTGATGTTCTGGAATGTGCTGAGAGTGACAAGACCTTGTTGGCAACTTACTTGCTGAAGGGCGATGCGTACGATTGGTGGGTTACCACCAAGGGATTGTTGTTTCCAGATAGATCTTTGAGAGAGATTCCTTGGGAAGGCTTTGTGAGAGAGTTTAGTGGGCAGTACCTTCCGAGGCATGTCCGCAGGACCAAGGAAAGGGAGTTTATGGAATTAGTGCAGGGTGATATGTCAGTTCTAGACTATCAGATGAAATTTGTAGCTCTGGGAAGATTTGCTCCTCACATATCTGAGCGTGAGGATCTGAGGACGGAGAAATTCGTGGATGGACTTCGGCACGGTTTGAGGGAGTTTGTGGCGGCCCATTGTTGTGAAGATTTGGCGTCAGCGGTTCAGCGCGCGGCAGCAGTGGAGATGCAGTTTCAACATACGGCGAGGGAATCAGAGCATTCAACACGAGAGAAGCAGCCTAGCAGGGATAGATCAGCGGCCTTTTCGGCAGGCGGTTCGAGTCCGTTCGAGGTCGAGTTTCAGGAGGCACCTTATGAGGAAGAGGATAATTCGGTTCAGCAGATGGAGTCAGAGGACGGCTGGCAGCAGGAGGCGAGGCGGGACACTGCGGATCGTTGTCCCCGTTGTGGCAGGTTTCATGGCAACAGGATATGTCCCTTGATCACTGGTAGTTGTTTTGCCTGTGGTAGGAAGGGTCATCTCGCGAGGAACTGTCCCCAGAAGAACAAGACAGGTCCGGGACCGAGCAGTGAGTAGGTGTTCGAGGCATGATTGGAGTCACGTCTCTTTGTGGTTATTCGAGAGGTTGTGCTAGATGAGCACTTTTATCTTGCCTTGTTTTGAGATGGTCGTGGTCTCGTGTGGCACTAGTATGTATTTGGAATCGTGGAGGAATCGGTTTGGTATTTTGTGCCTTGTTAATGTATGGATGTTTTAGTCTATCAGCTTTTGTCAGAATTGAGAATCTTGGTTAGCTTGATGTGATGTGATGTGATTGGCTAATTATGTGGAACCTTGTGTGTATGATTGGTGAGATCGATTGTTGTGATTGGTGTGTGTCGGCATGTGTGGGTTAGCCGAGTTGAGCTTTGAGCGGTTGCAAATTTCGAGGACGAAATTCTTTTAAGGTGGGGAGATTGTAATGACTGAGATTTCGGGTTCTGTATTTGAGTCGGGTTCGGGCCGGATCCCCTGGTTTGGACCCTGGAGGGGGTCTTGAGATTTCTGGCTGAAGGGCGTCAACAGTGCTCGACGCCTTTCAAAAGGCGTCAGGGTGTGTGGACGCCATTTAGGCCTGCTGGTTGTTGTGCCACGTGTGCGCCACGTGGGCGGGTGTCGGGCCACGAGAGTACGGCCCCTGTCAGATTTGTCTGAACGGCGTCCACCTCGGTCGACGCGTTTCAGACTGCGACACCTGCGGTGTCAGGGTATGGCGCCAGAGCGTTGTCAGTACGGCCTGTCTTGTCGTCTGAACGGCGTCTGCGGTGGGCGACGCGTTTCAGAGCGGTGTCGGTACGGCCGTCCTGTCAGACTGATAGGCGTCTACCTCGATCGACGCGTTTTAGCGGAATTCTGGTTGACCCCGCGAGCCTCCCCTTCTTTCCCTCATTCTCACCTTCACACTCTCTCTCCTCACCCCCTCCGCCCTCTCCGGCGATCTTCTTCCTCTCCCCTTCCTCTTCCACCACTCCAACGCCACCTTACCTCTCACCTCTACCTCCACCACCTCCTTCGCGGCGTTCCCTTCTCCGGACGGCGGCCGACGTCCCGGCGAAGTGGCGGCGTCCTCGAGGGTACCGGCGGCGGTGTGCGGTGCGGCGGGATGGCGGCACGGAGCTTGGCGGAGTTCGAGAACCGGTAGGGGGACGAACCTTGCATGTGATGTTCGTGTGATTCTCGGCATGACGTGGTGTTTGGGGGATAGATTGAGCATGCTTAGGGGGGATTCCATGTGGGTATGACGATGTTTGTGATCGTGTTTTCGTAGCATGATTACGTGGTTGAGCTCCTCTTCCTTCCCTTTTGGTTTTGGGATTTTCGGGGTGCCCGGGGTTCAAGGGTGAAGCCCTCGGGACGAACCAGGAAACCTGGTTTCTGGCGCTAAATGGCGTCGGGCTGGGTCGACGCTTTTCCGAAAGACGTCCGGTCAGCACGACGCGTTTTAGCGCAGAAACCCTCCTGTGTGAGGTTTCCGGAGTTAGGGGTTCTGTGCTAAATGACGTCATGGATGGACGACGCCTTTCAGAAGGACGTCGCCCCATCATGACGCCATTTAGGCAAGAAATTCCCCCGTTTAAGGGTTCTGCAAATCTGGTTTTCTGGGTTGAAAGGCGTCGAGACACCCAGACGCGTTTTAAATGGCGACTTCATCGGTGGACGCGTTTTAAGAAATAATCTGACGTTTAACTGAACCTGTCTGAGGGACTTGAATGGCGTCGACCTCGGTCGACGCGATTCAAGCCAGAAGTGCTATATTACTGGTTTTTAGCATGTGTTTCACTGTGAAAGTTCTAAGGCATGTTTTATGTTGTACACTGGGATTGAGGACTTATGTGTGAGTGGAATTACAGCATGTTAAATGTGTTTGTGTGTGTGTGCCTGTACGAATATGGATTCGGGATGACTGTGGTTTCCGTTTGTCACCATGGGCTGATGGGAGAAGGGCCACGGTGTCTGTGAGGAGGGGTACTTGTTGTGTTTCACCCTTGGCTGAGACAAGCAGAACCACCTTGAGCCCGTCGGGCCGGAGTAGCTGTGTGCTATCCGAGGGGTTGCTGTTTGGTCTCAGCGGGTCGGGGTTTCCCTTGGTTGTCGTGACGGCTTCCGGCGTGTTTCTCGCTGTGGAGCTGGTGGTGTTTCTGGTGGGAGTTGGTTTACCCTTTAGCCAGTGGGCCTGATGTGACCTTTGATCAAGGTTACGAGTGGTACCTATAGCCCTTGGCCTGACGCAGCCCGGGAGAGTTGGGTTTGTGGGTAGTTCCTATAGCTTCGGCTTGACGGGGGTTCGCCGGTCCCCAGGGCCCTCCTGAAGCGCTGAGGCCTAGCGTGGAGGCAATCCGGACGGTAGGACAGTAGTCTAGACTGCTTGTGTGCACACGTAGCTGGCAGTGGCGGTACACTGAGTCCAGCTAGTCCTAGTTTGGCTCACTGCCTCACCCTACAGTGCCCCGGAACACTGTAGGGGTGGACAGGCGTGAGTAGTGGTAGTGTTGGGAGGCGACTTCTGACTTCGGTCGACAGTGTGGTTCAGTCGCTTCGTGGACTTTGACTGTGAGTCGTGGCTCTGTGTTGGGTTTTACTGGTTACTTAGAATGGTTCTTGTTACACTGCTTACCGTGCGTTTCATATCAGAGTTGGGTGTTGTGTTTACTACTTTACTTAATTGCCATATGTTCCTGTTGTTACACTTGTGGGTGTGTGAGTGGGAGGTAGGGGATCGGATGATCCCTACTGAGCCCATTTCTGGTGTGGCTCACTCCCTGCGGTTTCAGGTGTGGACCTCGAGGCGCAGCGGAAGCGTGGTGTCTTCTTGGTGTGCGGACCAGCAGTTGTCTTAGTTCCGGGGTATGCCCCGTTGTTGTTGTACTTCCTTCTGCCTGTACTTATTTAACTGTTGGACATGTAATTATTGTTGGACTGTATACGGACATTGTTATTTTTCTTCCTGCGCACTTGCTTACCTTTGTAGTCCGTGCGATTGTTATATTTAGCTTTGTTTAGCACTTACTCCTCCAGACGTGTTGTGTGAGATCCGGGTGTGAACCCGCAGTTAATGGGCCGACATCCATTTAGTGACCGGGTCTCCAGTCATAGGATGGCGGGTCGTTACAGTTGGTATCAGAGCTGAGTCTGGTTGAGTATGTGATAAACTGGGTTAGATATTATAGTCCAACAAGAAGAACAAGTCGGTACAGGCGAAGGCTGCTGGTGTAGAATGATAGGTTTTGACGTGTTTTGGTTCGATTCATGCGTTGTGGGGCAGCGATGGCGCCGAAGCGGAGAGCTCCGGTGGCTCGGGATGCGAGAACGGATGGTGGTGGTTCAGGAGCAGAGGGGCATGATGTGGAACATTTCATGGAAGCCATGATTGGGGCTATGGCTAGATATCAGCAGAGGGATGGAACTGAGGGGTCCAGTTCCCGAGGTGGCCATTCTACGGTGGTGGAGCGGTTCTTGAAGCTGAAGCCCCCTTCTTTCACGGGTCAACCTGTTCCAGATACGGCAGCTCAGTGGATTAAGGAAGTGGAGAAGGTATTTGATGTTCTGGAATGTGCTGAGAGTGACAAGACCTTGTTGGCAACTTACTTGCTGAAGGGCGATGCGTACGATTGGTGGGTTACCACCAAGGGATTGTTGTTTCCAGATAGATCTTTGAGAGAGATTCCTTGGGAAGGCTTTGTGAGAGAGTTTAGTGGGCAGTACCTTCCGAGGCATGTCCGCAGGACCAAGGAAAGGGAGTTTATGGAATTGGTGCAGGGTGATATGTCAGTTCTAGACTATCAGATGAAATTTGTAGCTCTGGGAAGATTTGCTCCTCACATATCTGAGCGTGAGGATCTGAGGACGGAGAAATTCGTGGATGGACTTCGGCACGGTTTGAGGGAGTTTGTGGCGGCCCATTGTTGTGAAGATTTGGCGTCAGCGGTTCAGCGCGCGGCAGCAGTGGAGATGCAGTTTCAACATACGGCGAGGGAATCGGAGCATTCAACACGAGAGAAGCAGCCTAGCAGGGATAGATCAGCGGCCTTTTCGGCAGGCGGTTCGAGTCCGTTCGAGGTCGAGTTTCCGGAGGCACCTTATGAGGAAGAGGATGGTTCGGTTCAGCAGATGGAGTCAGAGGACGGCTGGCAGCAGGAGGCGAGGCGGGACACTGCGGATCGTTGTCCCCGTTGTGGCAGGTTTCATGGCAACAGGATATGTCCCTTGATCACTGGTAGTTGTTTTGCCTGTGGTAGGAAGGGACATCTCGCGAGGAACTGTCCCCAGAAGAACAAGACAGGTCCGGGACCGAGCAGTGAGTAGGTGTTCGAGGCATGATTGGAGTCACGTCTCTTTGTGGTTATTCGAGAGGTTGTGCTAGATGAGCACTTTTATCTTGCCTTGTTTTGAGATGGTCGTGGTCTCGTGTGGCACTAGTATGTATTTGGAATGGTGGAGGAATCGGTTTGGTAATTTGTGCCTTGTTAATGTATGGATGTTTTAGTCTATCAGCTTTTGTCAGAATTGAGAATCTTGGTTAGCTTGATGTGATGTGATGTGATTGGCTAATTATGTGGAACCTTGTGTGTATGATTGGTGAGATCGATTGTTGTGATTGGTGTGTGTCGGCATGTGTGGGTTAGCCGAGTTGAGCTTTGAGCGGTTGCAAATTTCGAGGACGAAATTCTTTTAAGGTGGGGAGATTGTAATGACTGAGATTTCGGGTTCTGTATTTGAGTCGGGTTCGGGCCGGATCCCCTGGTTTGGACCCTGGAGGGGGTCTTGAGATTTCTGGCTGAAGGGCGTCAACAGTGCTCGACGCCTTTCAAAAGGCGTCAGGGTGTGTGGACGCCATTTAGGCCTGCTGGTTGTTGTGCCACGTGTGCGCCACGTGGGCGGGTGTCGGGCCACGAGAGTACGGCCCCTGTCAGATTTGTCTGAACGGCGTCTACCTCGGTCGACGCGTTTCAGACTGCGACACCTGCGGTGTCAGGGTATGGCGCCAGAGCGTTGTCAGTACGGCCTGTCTTGTCGTCTAAACGGCGTCCGCGGTGGGCGACGCGTTTCAGAGCGGTGTCGGTACGGCCGTCCTGTCAGACTGATAGGCGTCTACCTCGATCGACGCGTTTAAGCGGAATTCTGGTTGACCCCGCGAGCCTCCCCTTCTTTCCCTCATTCTCACCTTCACACTCTCTCTCCTCACCCCCTCCGCCCTCTCCGGCGATCTTCTTCCTCTCCCCTTCCTCTTCCACCACTCCAACGCCACCTTACCTCTCACCTCTACCTTTACCACCTCCTTCGCGGCGTTCCCTTCTCCGGACGGCGGCCGACGTCCCGGCGGAGTGGCGTCGTCCTCGAGGGTACCGGCGGCGGTGTGCGGTGCGGCGGGACGGCGGCACGGAGCTTGGCGGAGTTCGAGAACCGGTAGGGGGACGAACCTTGCATGTGATGTTCGTGTGATTCTCGGCGTGACGTGGTGTTTGGGGGATAGATTGAGCATGCTTAGGGGGGATTCCATGTGGGTATGACGATGTTTGTGATCGTGTTTTCGTAGCATGATTACGTGGTTGAGCTCCTCTTCCTTCCCTTTTGGTTTTGGGATTTTCGGGGTGCCCGGGGTTCAAGGGTGAAGCCCTCGGGACGAACCAGGAAACCTGGTTTCTGGCGCTAAATGGCGTCGGGCTGGGTCGACGCTTTTCCGAAAGACGTCCGGTTAGCACGACGCGTTTTAGCGCAGAAACCCTCCTGTGTGAGGTTTCCGGAGTTAGGGGTTCTGTGCTAAATGACGTCATGGATGGACGACGCCTTTTAGAAGGACGTCGGCCCATCATGACGCAATTTAGGCAAGAAATGCCCCCGTTTAAGGGTTCTGCAAATCTGGTTTTCTGGGTTGAAAGGCGTCGAGACACCCAGACGCGTTTTAAATGGCGACTTCATCGGTGGACGCGTTTTAAGCAATAATCTGACGTTTAACTGAACCTGTCTGAGGGACTTGAATGGCGTCGACCTCGGTCGACGCGATTCAAGCCAGAAGTGCTATATTACTGGTTTTTAGCATGTGTTTCACTGTGAAAGTTCTAAGGCATGTTTTATGTTGTACACTGGGATTGAGGACTTATGTGTGAGTGGAATTACAGCATGTTAAATGTGTATGTGTGTGTGTGCCTGTACGAATATTGATTCGGGATGACTGTGGTTTCCGTTTGTCACCATGGGCTGATGGGAGAAGGGCCATGGTGTCTGTGAGGAGGGGTACTTGTTGTGTTTCACCCTTGGCTGAGACAAGCAGAACCACCTTGAGCCCGTCGGGCCGGAGTAGCTGTGTGCTATCCGAGGGGTTGCTGTTTGGTCTCAGCGGGTCGGGGTTTCCCTTGGTTGTCGTGACGGCTTCCGGCGTGTTTCTCGCTGTGGAGCTGGTGGTGTTTCTGGTGGGAGTTGGTTTACCCTTTAGCCAGTGGGCCTGATGTGACCTTTGATCAAGGTTACGAGTGGTACCTATAGCCCTTGGCCTGACGCAGCCCGGGAGAGTTGGGTTTGTGGGTAGTTCCTATAGCTTCGGCTTGACGGGGGTTCGCCGGTCCCCAGGGCCCTCCTGAAGCGCTGAGGCCTAGCGTGGAGGCAGTCCGGACGGTAGGACAGTAGTCTAGACTGCTTGTGTGCACACGTAGCTGGCAGTGGCGGTACACTGAGTCCAGCTAGTCCTAGTTTGGCTCACTGCCTCACCCTACAGTGCCCCGGAACACTGTAGGGGTGGACAGGCGTGAGTAGTGGTCGTGTTGGGAGGCGACTTCTGACTTCGGTCGACAGTGTGGTTCAGTCGCTTCGTGGACTTTGACTGTGAGTCGTGGCTCTGTGTTGGGTTTTACTGGTTACTTAGAATGGTTCTTGTTACACTGCTTACCGTGCGTTTCATATCAGAGTTGGGTGTTGTGTTTACTGCTTTACTTAATTGCCATATATTCCTGTTGTTACACTTGTGGGTGTGTGAGTGGGAGGTAGGGGATCGGATGATCCCTACTGAGCCCATTTCTGGTGTGGCTCACTCCCTGCGGTTTCAGGTGTGGACCTCGAGGCGCAGCGGAAGCGTAGTGTCTTCTTGGTGTGCGGACCAGCAGCTGTCTTAGTTCCGGGGTATGCCCCGTTGTTGTTGTACTTCCTTCTGCCTGTACTTATTTAACTGTTGGACATGTAATTATTGTTGGACTGTATACGGACATTGTTATTTTTCTTCCTGCGCACTTGCTTACCTTTGTAGTCCGTGCGATTGTTATATTTAGCTTTGTTTAGCACTTACTCCTCCAGACGTGTTGTGTGAGATCCAGGTGTGAACCCGCAGTTAATGGGCCGACATCCATTTAGTGACCGGGTCTCCGGTCATAGGATGGCGGGTCGTTACAATAGGAGTCTAAAATGAAACTGAATAATTGTTATTTAGTTGCATAAGATATCAAGAATTATAAAAGTAAATAACGTTGACTGAGAAGGAACAATAGTTGTTCAAATCAGTCAATGCACTATAGATTCTTGAAGTGACATTTCATGTGATGAATATTTATAAGTCTTCTATAGAAATGAACTGTGTGAATCTTGATTATCTATAGTATTTCACACAGGGTTGTACAATAAGAAATTATTGGTGCTGATGCATACTGTTGTAAACAACTCAATGTCCTCTTAAGGCCAAAGATAATCACTTCTATTCACTTACCTTATTAGTGTACTCTTAGAATGATTCGACTGTATGTACTTACTAAAGTACAAGACGAATGCATCTGAAAGATTAAGGTATAAGATCAATATGAAGTATTAGAATTTTTGATTTGATCAAAAAAACTAATACTTAGGTATATGATTCACATAAATCATTAAGAGGATAATTGTATCCTCGCTCGATTGATTCTTATTGTATATCATAATAATATGATAGAATGATGAATTGCACATTATTAAGATATGGTGCAATACATAATATGATTTGCCTAATTATTATCCTTGTGAATATGAGTATGAACATTAGATGTCCATACTTTACAGATAGTTCCAAATAAGTCAGTGTATGTCTATATAAGAAATGGAAACCAAATAATTCATATGAGATGTAAATTATGAACAAACCTGATTTAAAAGTCAGGTATTACTGTGGCGTAAATTTGTGAATGTTTAAAAAGTTTGAACATTACAATTATTACCCAAGCGATAATGAAATAATTATCGTCCTAAAAGCTGTCTTCTGTGAAGAGGAATATCTCCCCAAAGAAGATAGTGGGAGCTGATAAAACTAGAAGATGTTCTAGATTCACAAGCTAACATAAGATTATTAGATAATTTTTAGTTGTTTGGAACCAGTCATAACACATCAGAGAGCTTCATAGATTTTTGAGATTCTCTCAGTGACTAAAAGGATATGTTTGATATATCTGATTCAGCAAGGTGAGAGGAGCACAAAATAGGTTATGATCTAAAATCTATGATAATGATGCTCTCTGTAATTACAACTTTGAGATTGATAAGTTGTCAATACTGCCTATCATTATTATGAATTGATGACAGTTGGATATTAAAAGCGCTCTCTCAATGTGATTGAGGTAAAGATGTATATGATACACCTTTAAAGCTTTTAGAATGTTCAGGAAGCAAGTTATGATTTCAAAGATCATTTTGAATCAAACTGAAGGTTCCTAAGTTGTAATAAAATTTTTGACTTAATGGTCAAATACTATGTGATCATTAAGAATGATCACGGATTGTGTGTGTTCAGAAAGGACAGTGGGAGTACGGTTGCTTTAGTAATGCTTTGTGATAATAACATCAAAGTCATTGAGAATGACATCAAAATGTTACTATCAGTGAAAGCATTATTAACCATGTTTTCCTCCATAATAAGTTTAGTTATAATATCCAACGTATTGGAAATACGAATCTATTAAGATAGATCGGTGGGAATATTATATTGACCTGTATGTCAAAATGTTGACATAAATTTCATAATAAGTCTCAATTGTTGAAATATGTAATTTATTACTTTAAAGAAAAGTTCCTTAAAGGATACATGAGTGAAATACATCTTTAAGCACTTGAGAAGTGCTAAGGATGTATTCATGTATATGAAGAGGATGATTTGAAACTATGAGTTCACACTGACTCAAATTTTAAGTCAAATAATGGATTCAACCTTCTAGAAGAAAGGAATGGATTGGAAGAGTTCCAATCCAGGACTCGATATTAAGGTGACGATATAAACAAGTGATACTGTTATTAGAACATTATGGATGAAAACGTTCATTCTTGAACTAAGATGTTGTTCTAAAAGGTCTCTGATAAAATCTCGTTGTTGTAGGACAACAGTAGGGGCGATCAATTGTGTGATCGAGCCATGGTCTCTTCAGAAGTTGCAGAACATTCTAAGGTTCTTTCACATGTTCAGAGACAAAGGATTAAGAGGAAATAACGTAATGGAAAATATTCTATCTATAGATAATTTAGCAGATCCCTGACCAAGTCTTAGTCACAGACTTTTTGTGAGCAACACCTAGATTTGATGGAGATCAAATGCGAAGGTGATTGGCTTGAGTCCAAGTGGGAGATTGATGGATATAAGTGTCCACTAAGCCAATCATAAGGCACCTATTTCAATGTGGTTCACTAATAAATGGCATTAAATTCATTATGTAGATTGGCGTATTTATATTTGCGCATAATGAAGTCTATGAATATGTGCAATAGTCATCAGATTATGATGAGATCATAATAATGAGACTGATGACTTATAAACACATATTCTCAATTGTTCCTAGTCGTAGGATGTTTGAGAAGAACATCAAACATCCGGTTAGACTAGTACAGGTTATTCAAGCTCATATGATGAGGGTGACTAATTTCATTAGTTACTCGTGTGGAGACACAATAGTAAACCTGTAGGTGCTCATTAAGGAATGAGTTCACTGAACTAATCCGACATGAATCATCGAATGGTAATTTACCTGACTGTCAATCGGCTTGATTCATCGTCACAGTGGCCTGGTTGATCCTTGGACTTGAAACACCAAAGACACCTTGTCGGTGGACTTCTGGACTTTGACCTTGACCTACGAATCCCTATCCACGGGATCTCTAACAGTCAAGGATCGGGTCCAGCGGAAGACCTTCGAAGGTGATTGTGTGTTCAATAAAGGATCGTTCGCTCTCAGGTAACTGGAGAGAGAATACTTTAGAATAGATCTGCAGGAGTCTCTGGCCAGAGCAGAAACAATATCAGAAAAGAGGTTTTCTGATAGTGTACAGCGGACTCTGATTCAAGTGAGTTGACCATCTAGGGTTTGACAGTTGACCATTCCCTAGGTTAACTCGAGAGCATTGTGCGAACGAAGGATTATAACCACGCGGTAACTGTGGACGGACAGGTTCCATGAGTGGGTTGCTGAACCCCATTGCCTTCCGGGATCATGCGGTGTTGCTTGGCACCCAACTTGATCAGAAGTCCGACCGAATTTACATGCGATGTTAATTCGGTTAAGTAATTAGTTAATATCTAGATATTAATTAATTACAATAAGTCAATAACTAGTTATTGGACTTAACGGGTTGAAAACCAGACTGGTAAATGAGCCTAGAGGGTCACACACAATAAGATTCTCAGTCGGTGGTACATAAGTGGGATTTATATTAACTTGGGGACTTTTGTAAAAAGTCACGCCGACTTAATATATATATGCGCTATTGAGAAACCCTGGGCCAAGCTTTAGGATTTCCCCATGCTGGCCGTCACCCCCCCTTTCTCTCTCCTCCTCTAGGTGCCCCGTTCGAGGCGCCGAGATTGTCTCCGTCTCTGCCACGCGTGATTCCCGAAAGTCGGGAATTCCCATTGGCGGGTTTTCAGCAATCGTTGCGGCGACGAATCTTCGACGAACGAGTTCATACGGACGAGGGAGCGAGGACGAACCACCGCGGAGGATCGCGTGGATATCGCTGGAGGCCAGACGCTTGTGCGGCTCACGGCATCGCCTCAACGGAATCGAGACGGAAGCGGATTCGAATCCGCATACGGTAATCAGATTACAACCCGGTTTTCGGTTTTAGCTTTTCGTTCCGAATCGGATAAGCGGGCGTCGGGCGGGATATTTTACTCGTTGTTTCCGCTGCGTTCTTCGCATCCCGCCCGGATCCCAACATCCGTCGCGAAGAGGATTGCGTGGACTCCGCTAGAGGTCAGGCACTTGCGCGGCTTGCGGTATCACACCGACGAAACCGAATGGTTGCGGATTCAAATCCGTACACGGTAAGAACCGATTATCCGATAATCGATTTTTGATATTCAAAATAAGTACGGATCTCTGTTTTAATTTTATTTCCGCTACACGGGAGGTCCGGAGATACCCGAGAATCCAACAGGCCTCCCAGTGGAAGGAAGGTGGGAACACTCCGGGAGTCCACAAGAAGCACATAAAAAAATACAGTAAACATAGAAAACGATGGAGTTCTCTCCTCGAATAGGCAAATAAAGGACAAGATAGTTACCAACAAATTCCCAGAAATGATATGCTGAAGGAAAATACAATAAACTCATATATGGATCAAAGATGAACACACAAGAGAATGAACCCCATAAGTCAAAGTCAATTGACAATTTAAATTAGGCGAGTTTTCCATTTGAAAGTGTGTGCACGAGATGCATGAGGGAAAATATAAGTAATTTAACAGTGTCCGAGGGACACAATAGGATGCACACGTAGGTTGAGAAGTAAATGGACACCAAAGGTGTCAAATATTGCAATAGACGTTAAAAATTAAAGGAGAAGATGACAAAGACGTCCCACTATGATCGCCAAAAAGCTATGACGAATGGAGGTGTCACACTCTCTTGGGAACGATGATCAACACACAATTGAATGGAAAGCAGTGAAATAAATAGTGTCATTGTTAGAGAGAACGATGATGTAACCGCCACAGCATGTAGTACCTATTCTAACATGTGGGAATCCATAAAACAATGCAAGAATGACTTACGTTATAGTGATTTTTAAACCCCTATGACATGATACTTGGGATGCATGCATGAAATAGTTTGTGTACTGATAAAGTGTTAAATTGATCATTTAAGGGCAACCATATGCATCATACTCATGTTTTTATCTGAAAAATAGCATAAAATGATAGATAATTGTGTAACAAGTCCAACGGTACCAATTTCATCAAATTCTGACTTAAAAACATCGTCATTTCATGTGATCAAAGGAGTGTAGCGCATTTGCGGTTTTTCGACAAAACCGAGACGAAATGAATAAATATGATGATATTTTTATGATAATGTGCTAAATTATATTTATTTGATATGAACAGGACATGCCGATGATGCAGTGCAGCTGGAGGAGTTTCCGAAAATTTGGGGGAGGTCTAGTGTGCGGATTTCAACAAAAACAGGGGTAAAAATGCAATTTGATTCCTTCCTCCGCTGGAGTTTCCCAAAACCCACTATTTCCTTTCGTCTCTCTAATTTCCTAAACACATCCCTTCCTTTATTTTAAAAATCCTCTCTCTCCCTCTCTTTCTCGTTTTAGAAAGTCGAATCCTATTCCAATTTCCTCTTCCTCTTCCTCTCCAGATCCAAATCCTGCTCCTTCTCCAAGTCTCCCACATATCCTCTTCCTTTTCCAACTCAAACCCGGCAGCCTCTCCTCCTTCTCCTCTCTATAAAATCTCCCCCACGTTTTGGTGGATTCCTCCTCCTCTGTAGCCTTTCTCTCCTGCAACCCTCTCCTTCTCCAACTCTCTTTCACGGCTCTCTCTCTCAACCTCGCTCCAGATTTTATCTTTCCTTCTCTCCGCAACTTCTCTTCTCTTTCTCCGTTCTGCTCTCTCTCCAGCATCTCTCCCCCACGTTTGGTTGTTCCCAGTTTTAATTCCTAGTCGGTTTTCCCTCTCTCTTCTATTTCCTCTCCCTCTCCACGGTTCTCTCTCTCTGGGCCTCTCCGTTTGTTTCTCTCGGTTATCTCTCCCTCCACAGCCCTCTCTCTTTCTCTCAAGCTCCTCCAAGCAGCTCCTGCTGCAACCAGTTCCCAGCAACTCCTCCTACTTCCAGCGGCACCAACAGCAACAAGCTTCTTCCTCCAGCTGCAGCGAAGCCTCTTCAACCAACGTGCAGCATCTCCCTGCAACTCCACGACCTGCAGGCATGCATGCACATGCCGGCGAGCCACCTCCAGCTGAAGCCCAATGCTGCTGTCCAGCCACGTCCGTGCAAGAAGCTGCAGTGTAGCACGCACGTCCAGCAGCATCTCTGCACCTTCTCCACGTGCCAGCCACCCTCCAGCGGCAGCAAACGCAGCCAGCAGCGCATGCATCTTCTCCACCCTGCTTGCAAGCCTTCCCAACGCATCACCAAGCTGTCCACCTTCTTCCAGCAGCAACGTGCAGCATCCTCCCTCATCCAACGCGGCAGCAGCAGCTTCCTCCAACCCAGCTGTAGCACACCAACCAGCAGCAACCCCTTCCTGTTCTCCACGTTGCAAAGCCAACAGCAGCAACCTCCTACACGTGATGAAGTGAAGCCCATGCAGCAGCCTTCAACCTCTTCCACCGTCCACGCATGCAAGCCCAGCAGCAGCTTCCTCCAGCGCACAGTAGCAGCAACCCTTCACCCGGCAGCCCTCCAAGCTTCCACGCGTAGCCAGCAGCTACATCCAGCAGATTATTACCAACCAGCTGCTGTTATCTTGAATTTGCTTTCCCCATTAGTATAATAATGTTTGTTTATTCAATTAGGATTACTTGTTGGTTATGTAATGTTTGATTATCTAGTTTAAGAATATTAAAATTTTAAAACTTTGCACAATTTGTTTCAGGATTTTTAGTTAATTAATAATTTCCACAGTTAAATATCAATGTCTTTGTTATAATTTTTAGTTATGCTTAATGTTTTATATATATGAGTTTGTGTTCATTCTTTGAAAAAGAAAAGTAAAAAAAAAAGGGGATTTATTTAGTTTGTGTAATTCTATTTTTAGGAAATATTAGTTAACTTAGTTTTAGTTTAAGTAGGTAATTAGTTTCCTTAAATTCCTACTTATTTTTTGATTAACTAAAGTCCAAAGTTTTCAAAATTAGAATCTTAATTCCCTGTGGATCGACTCGGACTCACCACTATCAATTTCCAAAATTTGATTTGAATGAGCCGGATAAATTTAGATTGAACGTTTTCATGTGTTTAACGACGCACAATTCGAAACGATCATGTACGTGTGTGTGTGTATGAATATGGAGTGGTAATAAGGTAATCAAAGAGCCTGAGAATGACAATGTTACGACTCAAATGGAATAAAGAAATGAAGAGAGCGGGCCCCTTGTGGCCATCGAAATCAATGATCCACCTTCAAGGATTGACGAGATGACGCTTCTTGTGTTGTGAAAGGGAAGGGTGGTCCTTAATGCTTTGGAAGCCATGGTAATGATCCTCTCTCTGTTAGGCATGACCTCCCTCAAGATCTGGATCAAGATAACCCTTACCAACCCTTTTCCACCTTGGGGAGTGTATAATTTATAGAGAATTCAATAGTAGGAATTTCAAAAATTGAATTTCAAACTCATCTAGACAGAAAATCCCCCTCAAAACCTCTCCAAGGTCAGTTACAATCATTGGAGGTGGAGTTTTGGTGAGAATAATGGTCAACATCCCGAAGATGGCGCCTAGCTCGCGAGCTCAGTTTCAATGCCTCACAAAGTGAAAGTCACGTCATGTTGAGCTAAAGCAATAAGAATCGCATCAAGCAATCATGACACGATTAAGGAAACCGAATCCGAGAGATGAAATGGAAAATAATAAATGAGGCAGTGGAAGTCACGTCATGGGAGGCTGACGCGACATAGAGAGATTTTAATTTGATATGAATATTAGCGCAAATATTTGCTTTTGAATATTTTGTAAAGTGGTGTCATAGGGGCATGACGCAAATGGAAGTAGATTGAAGGGTGGCTGACACAACTTTGGAATTCAATCAAAGACCACATGAATGTAGAAAAGCAACCAATTGCTTTGAGTGGGGACCATTTTGAGGCATCATATGGATGATATGAAGTTGGCTCAACAAGTGTTCAAGATTAATGTGTCTACAAGGATACAAAGCTGAAATGCGCTAGGTTGACTAGACGTGACCTATAAAACACATCCACTATATGTGATGCATGTCAACCCTATTCAATAGATCATAGATTCTTGCATGAAATTAAACCAAACCGACATTGACTCATGATCTGCATCAACCATCACTTTTAGCCCTCTACATATCTTAGTACATGTAGTAGATAAGAACCTACCATGAAATTAGGTTTTATAATGAAATAGCTTTGAAAAAGGGGTTGATCATCACTTGCCTTCACTAGAGAACTAAGAAAACTGATGAAGTCCACCTAGGCCAAGGCAATCACCTGTCTTCTACCATGCACTCACCCTTCTAGAGAGCTTTCCACAAAGTCTACCACAACCACACACAAGAACCGTCAATTCTCACTAGAACACTGACAATTCTCTCTTTATCTGTCTCTATGGAAAAGGCATGCACTAATGGAGGCTTGGGGTCGAAGGGCTTTATATATAAAATGCTAGGGTCAACTTCCATGGGAAAGAAAACTCTCCATGAAAGAAACAATTTAGTCCCGCTAAAACTATACTATTGTCTTGTAGTGCATCAGCTTGACTGGATGCCTTCTAGAGCTCCAAGTTAACTTATGAACAAGCCAACTAATTGTTCAAAATGTGTCACCAATGGTTGATGCCAGTTGTCCCTAGGGTTCTCTCTAGCGCACACTAGATCCACTAATGGGCCGATCTAAGGCTACTAACGGACTACAAATCTGCTACTAATGGGCCAAAGACTACATACATTCCCTCTTAAAGAAAATTTATCATCGAATTTTAAGAATAACCCACTTACAAAACAAGCCAAGGTGCTTTATTTCGGAGTTGAACTCCCATGTTGATTCTTTTGAAGAATAATTCCTCTAAAGCACCTTAACTAAAGGAATCCTCTTATTTCTCAATCCGTTCAGCTTGGAATCCAATATTTAAATATTCTACTCCTCATGACATAAGTTAGGTTGAATCTGCAATAGAATATGATCAATCATATGGGATGGATCTAGTACATACCTCCTTAATATGAAGACATGGGACAAGAAAACTCCTCTTCACCTAGAATCCTAAAGATGATCTCCCTACCATTGCAATCCAGCATGGCATAGTGCTCCTCCATCCAATCCATTCCTATAATGCAATCAAAGTCCTTCATATCAAGCACAAACAACTGAGCAAACAACCTCCTACCCTGAATCTCAACGCACAAGCTAACTGCATCAATCTGAACAGACTACCCCTCCCAGCGTGAACACAGTCATGGCAACATAAATCTCAACAACATCCATCTTATCTACCACTATCCGGACAAAACTCGAAGAGATAAACGAATAAATCGCACCGGCATCAAACAACACTCTAGCATGAACTCCATCAATCAAGATAGTACCTTCTGTGGCATTCTAAGTCATCTCCATGTCCTCTCTAGTCAAGGTAAAGACACGAGCAGGGGATCGCGACCAAGTCCGTGAGTCACTAGTGTAGTCCTCAATGTAGTCCTCGCCTTGGGGTAGTCTCTGACCATATGGCTCGCCTTGCCACCTCCGAAGCACTTGCCTATGGCATACATGCACTCTGAACCTCTGTGCACCATCCCACACTACAAGCATGCAGTGCGATTCAGGACTGCTCTCACTATATAAGTGGAGTCGCCGTCTTCACTGGGGGCTTCTGAGTCTCGAATGGATTCCTCTTCTATTGATCTCTAGGGAAAGTCGATATCGAACCTTGCTCTCTAGGTCCCACCATGCGCTCTTCTAAAAATATCTCATGCTCAATTTCTTCGCGACACACTGCAACAACTACCTCCTCCATCAAGTTGAACTTGTGAGCCACTAACTTCTTTATCAGTACAGGCTTTAACCCCTTCAAGAACTTCTGCATCTTCCACTACCATCTGAACACATATGAGGTGTAAATTTGGCGAACTTAGAGAACTTGACGTCATTCTCCAATACACTCATCATTCCCTAATTTACACTAAGTAACTCCTGCACCATCTGATCTTGAACATGCTGGGGAAAGAACCTTGCCTTGAATGCCATTATGAACTCCTCCCACGAGACAGTTGCCTCTCTCCCAACAAACTTGGTCTTCAAAGTGGAAGTCCACCACACATCTGCACGATCTTGCAACATATAACTTCCCAAGTGGACTTTGTCCTCATCGAGGCACTTGATCGCCTTGAAGATCATCTCAATCTCCCTAATCCAACTCTCTGTCAAGATAAGGTCGTTCTCCCCCTTAGAAGAGGGTGACCCCATCTGCTTGAACCGCTCCATGGCAGTCAATCTAGGATGAAGCTCCGGCTTAGCTGCTACTGTGGCCTCTACTGTTGGGCTTCCTGCATGAAGCCCTAGAATATTTGCATGAAATCACCCACATCCAAAGGTGAGGAAGGAGGTGGAATAGGCACCACTTCCTCATTTGGCTCCTCTAGAACAGGCTCGTCACGGGACGACCCTGCCTACCAGACATGTCTTGCAAGAAAGAATGCACGTTAAAACCTTACATCTACATGCCTAACTCCAAACTAAAAATATATAGTCCTATGGTCCTAGTTTAATGGCTTAGGTTGATCATGCTTAAATACTCAATCTGAATAGTTCTCATGCTCTGATACCAACTCCTGTACTGCCCCACCTCGCCGACTCGGTTTCGTCTATTGAGTAATTTGTGTTTTTATTCTACTCTCATATTTTGGTGATAATAAACAATGAAAATGTTAGCAATAAGCATTATTTACATTTCATTTAATAGATTAATTTAATCTATTTTTATGTTGTCAATTTCACTGTTACATGCTCAGTTCTAGACTTAGTCAATTTCAGGAGATCTATTGTCGTATCGATTATGGACTTAATTGGTAAATCGATTATGTCTCTATTGCTAATCGATTAGCGCTTTATTTTTATAAGTTCTATCTTAGTGAATCGATTCCGTCTTTAATTCGATTATATAACTCTGGTCGATTAACGATGTAATGTGATAGCTCTAATTGATTAAGTATTTTAGTTTCAAGTTTGAATGACGTTATGACTCTAATTGATTAAGTGTTTTAGTTTTCAACTTCGATTAACGTAATGACTCTAATCGATTAAGTGTTTTAGTTTCAACTTCATTAACATTATAACTCTAATCGATTAACTGTTTCACTTCGATTTCTGATATCTATCTAATCGATTAGTCTTAACTGTTTCATGACTAATCGATTACTGCTCAAATCGATTTTATTCTCAGTGCTTACAACTTCGATTATCGTTGTATGATTAATTGATTACTCTCGGTACTTACAACTTTGATTACCATTTTCTATCTAATTGATTATTGTGTTAGGATTATTCGATTATGAGACTCGAACTGAACTTTGATTATCTTTATCTTCTCAAATTTATTAACCGTTATATCTAGCTTCGATTTATAAGCTTTTTCACTTTGATTATTTATATTTCCAAGCATGCGACTTTGACTTTGATTAAGTGTGATTCTAAATCAATTATTAGTCTTATTTCTTCAATGATTTTTATTTAGATCTAAGTGATTTGTCTAGCTATATCTGTGGCAGAACTTTTTGTTGGTCACTATGCCTACTTTCTTTTTGTATTATATTGTTAACTTGCAAGCATGTCTGCAACTCTAGCCGACATCTTTTTAGATATGTTCAGATTTCTTAGGACTCTAAACTGTTATATTATTATTGGATTTCTACTGCACTGAGACACAAGGTAGAAAAAGTCTAATTGCCTTTTTCATGTAACTTTTCATTTTAGGTCTTTGACAGAAAGTTTCACCAACGAGTCTAAGGTTATACTTGAGTGTACTAGACTATAGGCACCTAGATTAATGTGAAGCCGTTTGGACAACATAAGATCTCTATGTCTCTCTGAAGAAATTCAAACATTAGACATAGTAGAAAGCTTGTCTCCATCAAATCTCTTCTTGCAGTCTAACGGGCAGAATTTGAAGACAAGTTATATAACTTACAGTTCAAGCCGGAGATAAGGATGACCAACAGATATACAAGAGAGCACTTGGACCAGTTAGAGAAGCATTAGCCTGCTAGAAAAATCGAGAGCTCCATTGATAAGAAGAAGACATTAAAGCTAATATAAATGGCCTTCTCCATATTTGGGATATCATCCAAGAGAAAAGAGTCTTCTAAATCTCAGAATCAACTTGTACACTCCAAAGCTCCGAGGGACAGTATGAAGATCAAGAACTACAAACTTTGTTCTTTTACGTTTTGACTTTGTGATCTTGCTTGTGTTCATCTGTGAATACCTACCCTTTTTAAGGCACTTCTGCATTCACATTTATTTCTTCATGTTGTTTCCTCTTCCTAGTGGTTGGAAGAGAAGGTATATGGCGTACAGGTAGTTGTTTCCTCTTCAGTGTGTTGAAGAGAGGACTAGTAGTTGCTCGGGGTTCTGTTTGACCAGCAAGGGGTCTGTACCTTATAGTTGTTGTATAACCTATAAGGGTTTTGTACCTTGTGTAGTGGAACTCCTAAGAGGTTACTTAAGGACTAGACGTAGGTCTAGATAGACCGAACCAGTATAAATCTATGTATTCTCTGTGTGTTTGCTCCTTGTGTCTTCCTATTTCTGTCCAGTTACCTATTTAATTTCGCATTTCAGTTTAGCTAATTTTTAGAAGACTATTCACCCCCCCTTTGAGTTATACATAGCTGGACAACAAGTGGTATCAAACCAAGTTTCTCTCATTGTATAGATCTAACAATTTGAGAGATGTCTATGTCTAAGAGTTATGGTGAAGGACAGTCCATCAACTGCCCTCTATTATTCGATGGTAAGGATTACTCTTACTAAAAGTGAAAAACATAGTACTTTGTTAAGGGTTTTGACTTAGATCTCTGAAGTGTGTTTGAGGATGGTGACTACATCATTTCTGTTCTTAGAGAAAGATGGACAGATAATGACTAGCACTTGATTTCTTTAAATAACATGATCAAAGTGTACTATGATGTGCACTTGAAAATAAGGAGTTCAATAGGATCTCAACATGCAAATCAGCTCATGATATGTGGAAGAAGTGGAGCTCACATGTGAAAGAATTGACAAAGTAAAAGAAACTAAGATAGACATCTTGATAACCAGTATGAGAAGTTTAAGATGAAGCCTTCTGAAGTCATTACCAAAATGTATAGTAGATTCACTGACATTGCAAATGGGCTGATGGCTCTCGGAAAAGAATACAACAATGGAGACTTGGTAAGGAAAATCTAAGGTCTCTCCCAAGCCAATGGACTCCAAAGGTGACAACAATTTAGGAAGCAAATGACCTTAGTTGTTTCAGCCTTGAGAAACTCATTGGGTCTCTTATGGCCCAGGAGCTAAATATGAAAAGTCTAGGGGAGAGTACCTTTAAGAAGAAAGTCTCCACAGCTCTCAAGACAAGCATTCCCAGCTTGGATGAGGCCACTTCAGGAAAAGAAAATCAAGATAATAGTGATGAAGAAGCTTTGTTATCCTAAAAACTACAGCAAATTCTGAGGAAGAAAATGCTTCAACGAAGATCCCATAATAGATACGTCAAGAAGGGACACAACAAGGACAAAAAGTATGAACCCACCGGCTATAAGCTATAAGTGCAAACAACCAGGACACTTGAAGGCTAATTGTCCTTAACTCAAGAAGAAAGATCACGAGAAGAAGGACTACTCCAAGAAGCCCAAGAAATTCTTTAAAAGAAAAATCATGGCAGCACCTTGGGACAATGAAGAAGATTCATCCTCCTCCTTGAGTTTAGAAGAAGAAGAGGAGACTGCAAACTGTAGACATACTAATTTTGACATCATTTCGAGTAAATTTCATATCATATAATAATGCCTCAGAATGGTTTGATATTTAATAATTGATTAATTTTTATTGATCTTTTTGAGTGTCGGGTCAAACAGACATGTTTAAGTTAATCAATTGAATTGATTTTAACTCAAATTCAGTTAAAATATGAAAAAGTCTAAAAGAGGTCGAGTTGGGTAGACGCCATTTAGAGTTTATTCTAATTTTAACGTTTAAATTTGAATTTTAATCAGCTGATTAATTAGTTAAAAGGCGTATGCAGGTCCTAACGCGTTTTAGGTTTCTTAAGCTATTTTAACTTCTCTTCCGGATGTTTATCCTTATCTTAATTAATCTAAAAGACGTCTACACATGTAGACGCGTTTTACCTGATAAAGATAAAGATAAGTTTTCCCGGAGGTTTATCCTTATCTTAATTAATCTGAAAGGCGTCAACCATACTAGACGCGTTTTAGATAATTACAGATAAAGATGAATTAATCAGTATTTATCTGTTGGTTAAGATGGATAAATCTGAGGTTTTTCTATGTTAATCACGAACGCAGAAGAAGCCTATAAATACCTTACATCTTTAATGGGTAAAAGTGTTAAGCGTAATCTTGAGTTGATTATTATTGAGCAATAGCGAGTTGAAGATCGGAGCAACAACGACGGAACGCTGAAGCGCTGCCATTTCCAGAAGTCGGCGTCCTTTCAAGATTCTTCATCCAATTCAAAGATTCAACCATTGGGCATAAGTCTTTTATTTATGTATTCATTTTATTAGTTCTACATTCTTCATCATTCACTTCAAACACACACAACACTAGCATTCTTTCAAAACCTATTTGATTAAGGGGTTTCAAAAGCCATTAAACAAGTAAGTTTGCGGTTCAATTACATGCTTAACATCATGATTAGAATAGATGCTGCTTTTGCTTAAAGTTCTCATCATTATTTTCTTCATTTCTATTTTCATCTTTCCTGCAAAGAAGAGAATCAAGAGCAAATCAAGCACAAGTCAAAAGGATTTCTGGACGATCCTCAACTTCAACCTCAATAGCAAGAACAAAAGCAAGAAACGACTCTCTTTCTTCAGCCGGCTGAGGAAGGGGAACCAAGAGCTCAGAATCTTCCGCGTTCAAACAGGTAGGCGATCAAAACCCTCTTTTGGAACTTTTTAGTTAAAAGTTTCTGGCGATCACTACACTTAGTTTCTGTTTTTAATAGGATTATTTTGCACTAAATAACATAGTTTTTTCATGATAATCACACTAGCATTTTAAGCACTCACAGTTTTTTTGGCGATCACGGTGGGACTTGGTCTCGCCATCTTTTAAGTTTTTCGTTCTTGCTATCATCAATCGGGCACCCACGGTGCACCACTTGTGTCTCTCGACACGTCCTCACCAATTAGTGAGTGTTTTAGTTTAATTAATTTCCCTCGTGCACCACGTGCACACCCCAGTGGCAAGATCTTGCCCTCCCCTTGATTAGTTTAAAAAGCTGTTTTTGTGATGAAAATGATGTGTGATTGATTGATTTTCTAGTTGTTTAGTTAGTAAATCATCCTGTTAAAATCTGGAACTAAAAAAAAATCTTGCATGACCTGATTATTTACTGTTTTTATCCTGTTTGAGGAGGAACCAACCCAGAAATTCCTCCTGCAAAACTGTTTCTGCGACTTGAAAAGCGTCTAGGAGCACTGACGCGTTTCAAACCACGTCAATAACCTCAGACGCCTTTCAGTCTTCATTCTTTGCTGTCTGCAATCTGAGTTTCTGCGGAAAAATTAAGGTTCTGTTTTGAATAGCGTCGACTACCCTCGACGCTATTCAGACAGTTTCTTAGTTATTTTTCAGTTCTCAGATTTTTGTGACTTATGTGCTACTACCCATTATTATTAAGCATTAGAGGCCATCCAGGCCATAGGTCATACGCACTGAGGCGAATACCCTCCTTTTCTTAGGAACACCTTACTTGACGTCAGCAACTCTCTCTGATTGGGTTGGTCCCTTGATCAGACTAGAGAAGTTGACGTTGAGGCCTCCATAAGTCCCCAAAATCAAGGTACTCCTCCTTGGTCATCGGGCTGGTTGTACCAGTTGAAGTCCCGGTTAGATTCCATAAAGCGTTGTGAGAGAAAGCCATAGAGAATAACGGTGGATATTGAACTGAAACTAGGATCATTTCCCTGAGCGAATTTGTGGTTTAATTGAATCCAAATAACTCAACAAGGAATCTTAAAATCACGTTAAGCATCCACTTGTTTGATTAATCTCTGTGCAAGTTGTTAGTCAAATCTTTGAAAAAGAATCTAACATCATGCTGCTGCGATCAGGCAGGAACTTGAGTATGGCTCAAGACGCCATCATCAACTACGAGGGAGATGCTAATGCCCCTCGTGATTCCGACTACAACTATGAGAGCAGGAGAGATGCTGATGCCTCCCGTAATTCTGTCCCCATTCCATATCGACAAGATGGGAATGTCCGGACACCTCTCTTTCATCCCCATGATCGATATCCTGATCTTCCCCAGCATGAATATGCGATTCCTAATCCCAATCTTGAGGGGGACATGAATCAGAATGATCCCTCATCCTCCGATCCTTCGGATCTCGTCAACGCTTTGGGAGTCCTTGCCTCCCGTCTGGACCCTCAGCAGTTTGAGGCGATCCAGTCCATTTTGAAGGGGAAGGCACCCATATGTAGGCGCCCGGAACGTCTCCCCGCCACGGCTACGGGCTTCGGGCGAGGGTTCCTCTCCGTTCGTCTTAGCACTGTGGTGATTTAAAGGGGGTTAGAAATAAAGGATGTGATCGCCAGGAGCATTACCTTACGGTCCCTGTGCTCCGCAGGATGGTGGGGATGTGATCGCGTTCTGTGGGAGCGGAAGATGGTGGTTTCCCCTTCTCTTCCTCCGGCCGGCCAGAGGAGGAGAGCTTGGTAGTGCACGCGCAGAATCTGGTAAGAGCCCCTGAAAAGAAAAGACAGACAAAGAAAATACAGTAACCCAATTAGAACTGTGACATGTAGGATCCGTTCATGCAAACATAAAAATTAACTAAAATTAGAGGGAGACGCACCGGATGGGTGTTTGGGAGGGAAGGTGACCATATGTTATGGCCACCCACCTCCCGATTTTTGTTTGGAACCTCTGGGGGTAAAAGGTGCTAAGTCATTATAGGATGTATGCATGCAGATAAGTGCTCATGTGTGAAGAGTGAAATGATATGTTGAAGGTAAAAGAGAGTGAAAGAGGGAGGATGTTACGGCATGGATGGAAATTGGAAATGCAATGAAGTGAAAAAGGTGAAAAGTAAAAGAGGGTTAGGAAGACAAGCCCATATGCAGTGACGTTCCTCCTGAAACAGCCTTCTGACTCTTTGCCCGCTCGACTCCTCAAAGCCGACCCGCTCCGGGAAGAAACTCCTTCTTAATCCCCTTCCAACCCCTCCGACGCAACCCCCTTGCTCGAGGGAACCTAGGGGCTTTAAATAGGCGAAGGAAAAAGAGGAGAAAATAGGGGTCTAAATCCCCGTAAATCAACCTTCAGCCAATAGGAAGTGGTCAAGGGTCGGAGGTGGTGCGCGCGGTAGTTGCCGGAGTGGGGAGTGGTCGGAGTAGTGGGGAACGAGGGCGGAGAGTGGAGGAGATCGTGGGGAAGATGGAGTCAAGGGGGTGGTTAAGGAGTGGACGGCCAGGTGACATGCCTTCCATTCTTGTGGTGGAAGGCGGCCCGGCTGGCCTTCGAAGGGGGTGGAAGGCGAGGGGTGGCCTTCGAAGGAGGTGGAAGGCAAGGGGTGGCCTTCGAAGGAGGTGAAAGGAAAGGGGGTTGGCCTTCCACGAAAAGGTGGTAAAAAGTGAAAAAGGTGGCTAAAACGGTGGAAGGCGAGGTAGCTGGCCTTCGAAGGTGGTGGAAGGCGGGGGGTGGCCTTCGAAGGTGGTGGAAGGCAAGGGGGCTGGCCTTCCACGAAAAGGTGAAAAGGAGGGCCAAAAAGGTGGAAGGCGAGGTAGCTGGCCTTCGAAGGGGGTAGAAGGCGAGGGGTGGCCTTCGAAAGTGGTGGAAGGCAAGGGGTGGCCTTCGAACGTGGTGGAAGGCAAGGGAGCTGGCCTTCCACGAAAAGGTGGCTAGAGTCGGGATTTGGTTAATGGGCCTAGCTGGTAGTGGGCTGAAATGGCTGAAATGAGGGGATTTTGGTGATGAAGGGCTAATGATGGATTGGGTTCATGACCAAAAGGGTGGTCCAAAATCGGTGTCTACAAATGCCCCTCCGGGACACCTATTTTGCAGTGGAGTGGAACGGAATGATAAATAGGTGTTCCGGAAATCGAGACTGATTTTGGACAACCCGAAAAATGAATGAGCTAAATCCAAGGACGATATGCGAATGCGGCAAATGCATGAAAGCTAGCCATTCGAGTTGCAAGAGTGGTTTAAGAAAAGGGACAAAGTTCAGTACTAGAGAATCACGGTCCGTGGGACCCCCGGGTGCTGGAACCGCGAGGCCTTGGCGTACCATAATATAGCGATCTGGCCCAAAGGGATCTCGAGCATGAAAGGTGTAGGAGTGTGACTTGAAGAACTCTCAACACAACGGGCGCGCGCTGGCCTGGCGCATCATGCGATCGCCAAGTGAGAGGATCTCAAGCACACGTGCAAAGGGCTAACAGACACACCACTGCCAGAATCACAGATCAGCGATGGGTTAAGCAAAGTGATGAATGATGGTCATTGCCCCTAGGGCGAGGATGAATGCTTATGCAAATGCATGTTGGTTTAAAATTAAAACAAATTCCTAATGCAATTCCTAATGCAAACAGGAGGGATTTATTGGCCAATCGAATAACTTGGAGAATATAGACTCCTCATTGTTTTGTTTAAAGAGGAACTCAGAGTCTATACGCCCGAAGTTATTAGCCTCCTGTGTCTTCAATCCTACTTGCTTCGAATTCCCTGCAGCTGTAAGAACACACATCAGCAAATGTAAATAATCAATGATTCACAGTCTCTTAATGACAAGCTGCAAGGAAACGAGGGACAAAGGTCCCTGTCGAGTCGAAGCCAGCACGGAAGATATGGCCATTCTCAAAGTAGAATGCCAATCCGGCTGCTTTCGGCTTCGACTCGACAGTAAAAGTGTCCACCTTTTGGACAGAATCATTTTCCTGTATGCACAAAATGAAGGGGAAGCAGTTAGTAGTATCTGTTTTCGGCCCCTTGCCCAAAAGAGCAACTACCTTTTCCCTAGCCTTCGCATAGGGTCAAGGGGCCGTATCCAACTAACCACAAAACAGGGAGAGTATTGAAATTGATGCGACAAGTAAATATGCAAATGTTGGTGAATATTAACAAATGAGGTGTGTGATGAAAACATGTTTTTGATTCCGCCTGCCTGGTAGTTGCCCAAACTTAGCCTAGTCGAATGATAAAAGGGAAATGCACACTCAACTTCCCAGGTATCCTAAGCTTGCATCTAGATTGATTTGGGCCTTTAGACTCCTCAAACTAACCTTGACCGGTTAAGACTCATACTGATGACAATACCGTCATGCCATGCTTAGGCTCCCAGCTGCTTCCGACCACCAAGTTTGCCCAAAAAGTTTTCGAGGTAAATGATTTGCCCGACTCGGGTCTCTTTCCTCACAATCTAGAAGGTATATGATGGAACACCTTGGAACCCTAACGGTCAACCGCGCGACGCTGACCCGGAATCAGACGCCGTCGCACTGATTGGTGACACGCATGCATTGACCTAAGCCCGAAGTTGTAAGAGTACACATTGATATTATGGTTAAGAAATTAGTTCACCAGAAACATCGACATTATTCTTCACCCATTTTGGACTCCTGTGATCATGTGAGCATGTGACGATTTTTGAAAATGAACCATTTTCAAATGATGTTCAGTCTTTAGATAGCTATCTCGTGCTAAACCTTGGGGGAGAAAAAGTGAAGAAATTGTGGAGACAAACTTCACAGGAGGATCGACAAAACCGTTAAAAGGGGGAGCTGTGACAAAACGGACCCCTTTTGACCTCTTAGATGCCCCTATTTTGACTTTTCAGGCCTTTGGTAAATTTCATGGCCAGGCACGGTCACGACCAGGCTTTTTTCATGATTGCTTGAACCCCTTTTTCTTTTTTTGTATTTCTTTTCTACTCTTGACTTTTTTGGGGTTATTTGATATTCCGCCTGCGGGGACACTGCCCTCTTTACGTGCTTTGGTCCTTTACATTTCATTTCTGGGCCCTTTTTTGAGGGGTTACATCTATCGGGTTGTTGAGGAACCGCAATTTGCTGAGCTCGACCGTTTAAGGGCGTCAACTGTCCTGATCGGTCGAGAGACGAAGAGCAAAGGTTGCATTTGACAGTGCACTAAAGACTTGGAACTCATTTTAAACAGGTTCTCTTTGAAAAACGTGCAGGTGTGTGCATCTCATGATGAGCATAGGGATCCGTATGAAAGTAAAGTAGACACGTCCAAGGTTCTGGTGGACCAAAATCTTAGCCGAATCCTAATGTCAACCCAACCTATCATGCAACTAGACCTAGACAGGGGGTTACGCGGCAGTCACCAGACAGTTGGATTTTTGTGTCTTTTCTGATTTTTTTGTCATTTTCATAGGAGTATGTACATATTTACAAATATTTTTGATGCTTTTTGGATATTCGATTTTTTTGGGAGATTTTGAAATTTTTGATTTTTTTGTATTTTGAGGGTAAAACTTCTTCAAATAGACTCCTATCCAAAGGAAAGCTTTTCAACAATTTTCAAATATTTACACTTATTTGCTAACTAGAAATGAAAGAACTTACCTACCTCTACAACTTGTGGATAAAGAGGAAGCTATCCAATCCCCAAGCGATTATGCACAAGACTCAGAGGGTGAGTCAGACATGTTGCAAAGGTGGGTCCTTGAGACACAGACCCAATGATGGCAGAATTGCCCCAGGAGTGTGCTACGACCAGTGATAAAAGCCTGAGAGGGGCAGGTGTGTGAAATAGTAAGGGAATGAGAGTGGTGGATACCTGTTCATCCCTTACTAAGGAGGCTCCTTCTCGTCGAGTGGTTGGTTCATAGAACAACAGCTGTGTTGCGAAATCTTCTGCATCTTCCCTCTGAATTTCATTGATTGCTTCCTTCAACTCATCCTCAAGATAGTGTATCTTGAGTACCTCTTGATTTTCCTTCACAAGGTGATCCAAGAGACTCCATTTTCTTGATTCCTCAGTTGGTCTGGTTAGTATGTAACCCGATTTGAATCCTCCAATGGTTGGATTTTCAAAGATAGGTTCTTGAATTCCCTGCTCTTTTTTGCCTAACCCAGATCCCGAACTATACCCCATTTTGTCCATAAGCTGCCAACCTATGCTAGGCTAGGACTTGAGCTGAGAGTCAACCGATGAAAGGATGAGCTCTGCCCCTTTTCCAGGAGTGATCATGGATGGAATTTGTTCAGTCGAGACTAAATCCAAAGGCTCAAGATAGGGGGTACCCTTCATTTTGACAATCTTCCGTTTGTATGGGAATTTATAGCACTGATGATTAGTGGAGGGCACTCCCAGGGTCTGGTCCATCCAAGGCCTTCCCAAAATGGCGTTGTGTATGGGCTTGGCATTGAGGATGTAGAATTCAAAGATCATGGCCACTGGCCCAATTTCCAGTTTCCCATTTGAGACCATCATGGAAGTAGACTCAATCTTCTCTGGATCAATCCCTACTTTCTTGGGGGTCTTGAACGGACAGACATTGATTGATGCCCCAGTATCCAACAGGATGGAGCCCAATGAGTGACCCTTGAGTGTTGGAGTCAAGCATGAGGGAAGGGATTGGCATTCAGGGGGAGCTAGATTCTTATCTGTAAAGAACATGGTAGGTGTCTGGGTGACTGAGAGAATGGCATTGGTGACCCCCCTGATAGGAAGATCTTCATTGAGTGTAATTCGCTGGAGGAACTTGAACAATGTCTCCCTTTGTGTAGGAGATCTCCTAATCTGCTCTAGGACTAGCATCTTGGTGGGAGTTTTCCCTAGATGCTGTAGGATGTCATATCTGGATTGAATAATCCTTTTAGACAAATCTGAATCCTCTTGAGAGTCCAAGGGTTGACTTGTTGGGGGAATGATGCGATTTCTCAGTGTAACACTAATTGGACTGGGGTTCATTGCCTGATATGACTTTAGTGGTTGAACTGGTGGTGAATTTATTAGGCAGAATTGGGTTACTGGACTTGGCTTTGGTGTTGGACACAAGATGGAGAGAGGAGGTTCTCTGATTGAAACTGAGGGAACTTGGACCAGAGTGACTGGGTTGATGGCTGTTGGTTGTTCCCTAGGTCGTATCAAGACCAAAGGTTTGTCTTGGATGATAGTGGAGACTCCTTGCAACGGCTCTCTAGGTTTGGTCGTCCTAGTAGGGCACTCACGCCATATCCCAACCTCTTCATACTCCCAGTATTGTCCTCTATGATCGACATTTGGTTCCAAATTTTTGACAAGGGTGCTCACCCTTTCTAGAGAGCTAGATGGATCTTGGGCCACCTGATAAGAGGGCGGAGGGCCCTTGACTTCCAAGGTTTCAGCAGCCTCTTTCATGTGCCCCCAATTGATCTTGGCACTGGAGAAAGAGGGAACTGCTGAATATGGTTTCTGATTGGATTGGTTGTCTGATCTAGACATAGGACTGGGTGATCTAAAGGGTTGCCCCAAAGCACTCACCTGTTCATTGATTGTCACTCCCTCTATTGGTGGAATCCTCTTACTTCTGTTCTGATTTTCAAAAAAGGATGGCAAAGTGGAACTCCAGATCTGAGATTGAACTACCCGAGCTCGATTATAAAGTTGTGCGAATGTATGAAATTCGCTCAGCATGAGAATAGACCGAAGCTGCGGGGTAGCGTTATTGACCAACATGGTGATAGCTTGAGATTCGGGGATTTCCACTTCCGCCCTAGAGGCCATTGCCCTCCACCTGTTGGCAAAATACGTGAACTCCTCTTCAGGCTTCATCTTCTCCATCACAAGATCAAACAAGGTGGGAGGCATGGTTGTCATATAACTAAACTGAGTGATGAATTTTTCGGAGACCATATCAAAATTGATTAGGTCTGTGGCGGGCAAGGAAGAAAACCATCTTAAGGCCTCACCTTCTAAGGATTTCTGGAACAGATGGACAAGGAGGACTCTGTCGTAGAGCCATTGATGGGAATCCATGAGGAAACTTGACAGGTGATCATGAGGGTCAGAGGTGCCATCATATTTCTTGTACTCGGGAGCTTTGAATCCTGGCGGAAAGTAGGCCGGAGGGAGCTTACAATAGCTCGAGAGAGAGTGCGGTTGTTTCAGGGTAAGTTTCTCGGCCATGAACTTACGTACACAGGTTTCAACCTCACTTTTGTAAATGAATTCTTTCTGCTCAGGAGGAGGTGTAATTGGAGAGACTGGAATTGGCATGACAGGTGGAGCAACTGGGGTAAGAGTTGGCTGATTGATGCGAGTCTGAGCTTTGTTGGGAGATCCTTGGAAGTGAGTTCTCCAAGGAGTGGCATCTTGGGTTTTGCCACCAGAGGCCAACCGAATGAGTTGATCAGGGGTGTACCGTGATAACACGGCAGTAAGTTCCGGATCCTCACTTGAGTTTCGGAGGGTTCTGTTGGACATTATAGGGTCACTTTCAGAAGAGGAAGATTCATCCAAGTATCTTGCCTTAAGTTCCTTTCTAGGTGTTTGGAACATGCCCACAAATTTTGGTTGTGGATCCTCTTCAATCTCAACCAGAGGGTTGTGTGTGACATTGTTACCAAACTCATACATGTCATCATACACAGTGTTAACATACATTTGGTTCATTATGAAATACAAATCCTAAGAGATTTTATATTTCACTTGGAAGGTTAACTTCGTATTATGAGTGTTGGTTTCTAACGAAGCAAGTTCAAACCCTTGACGACCCTGGGATTTTTCTTTCAAAACATGTTCCACCAAGATTCAATTAAGTGTCTTTAAATTTGAAACAGTCCACTAATTCCTCACATAAACCCAAGGTTCCTACAGGGTGGTTTCAGGTACAACCTGCTCGGCGGCCAAGTGGGAATCCCTGGCTCGCGGAGACTGACGGAGGTTCCCAACAGAATAAGACTAGTCGCACCCGAGTGGGAATCCTCAGGTGGAGAGTCAGATCCTGCGGCAGAGGTAACTAAAAGTGTGATGCCGGCTCTTCCTTAAAACCCCCGCGGAGAACACCCCAAAACCCAGTAAACAGGTTAACAAACAATAGGTCAGAATATTTAACAACTCAGCAAAACAAACAGCAGCAACTCATTCATAGACAGAAGAGAATAAAGAAACCGAGTGTCAGCGGCCAAGGGCTAGCCGTCAAAGGGCACGGACGGCCAGGTGGCCGCCGTCCAAGAGGTAACCGACGGCCAGGGTCTGGCCGTCCAAAAGGTAGGACAGCCGGATGCTGGCCGTCCAGAAAGGCAAACGGATGTCGACGGCTAGGTACTGGCCGTCCACTGGGTCGGACGGCCAAGTGCTGGCCGTCCACTAGATGCCCTGGCCGTCCACGGGAGAAGTCGACAGCCAACTGATGGCCGTCCAGAAGGTCGGGCGGCCAAGTGATGGCCGTCTTTTTTTTTTTATTATTATTATTATTATTATATAAATATACTGGGCGGCCTAACTTCTGGCCGTCCAACTGAGTTGGACGGCTAGGGTTCTGGCAGTCCAAGATCTAGACGGCCAGGGGGTGGGCCGTCCGGAATTTTTTTTTTTTTTTTTTTTTTTTTTTTAATATACTGGGCGGCCTAACTTCTGGCCGTCCAACTGAGTTGGACGGCTAGGGTTTTGGCCGTCCAAGATCTGGACGGCCAGGGGGTGGGCCGTCCGGAATATTTATTTATTTATTTTATTTTTTATTTTTTTAAAAAAAAATTATACTGGGCGGCCTAACTTCTGGCCGTCCAAGATCTAGACGGCCAATCTGGAGGGCCAGGGGGTGGGCCGTCCGGAATTTTGTTTTTTTGTTTTTTTATTTTTTGTTTTTGTTTTAATATACTGGGCGGCCTAACATCTGGCCGTCCAACTGAGTTGGACGGCTAGGGTTCTGGCCGTCCAAGATCTGGACGGCCAGGGGGTGGGCCGTCCGGAAATTTTTTTTTTTTTTTTTGTTTTTTTTGGAGATGGACGGCCTAGGGTCTGGCCGTCCAACTGAGCTAGGCGGCCAGGACTCTAGCCGTCCAAGGTTTGGACGGCCAGGGGGTGGGCCGTCCGGATTTTTTTTTTTTTTTTTTTTTTTTTTTTTTTTTTTTTTTAATACCTTATTAACGCGCGCAGTAAGCAAGTAGGGGTCCCACCGTGATCGCCAAAGGGCTGTAGGCGTCCGGAACGTCTCCCCGCCGCGGCTGCGGGCTTCGGGCGAGGGTTCCTCTCCGTTCGTCTTAGCACTGTGGTGATTTAAAGGGGGTTAGAAATAAAGGATGTGATCGCCAGGAGCATTACCTTACGGTCCCTGTGCTTCGCAGGATGGTGGGGATGTGATCGCGTTCTGTGGGAGCGGAAGATGGTGGTTTCCCCTTCTCTTCCTCCGGCCGGCCAGAGGAGGAGAGCTTAGTAGTGCACGCGCAGAATCTGGTAAGAGCCCCCGAAAAGAAAAGACAGACAAAGAAAAGACAGTAACCCAATTAGAACTGTGACATGTAGGATCCGTTCATGCAAACATAAAAATTAACTAAAATTAGAGGGAGATGCACCTGATAAGTGTTTGGGAGGGAAGGTGACCATATGTTATGGCCACCCACCTCCTCATTTTTGTTTGGAACCTCTGGGGGTAAAAGGTGCTAAGTCATTCTAGGATGTATGCATGCAGATAAGTGCTCGTGTGTGAAGAGTGAAATGATATGTTGAAGGTAAAAGAGAGTGGAAGAGGGAGGATGTTACGGCATGGATGGAAATTGGAAATGCAATGAAGTGAAAAAGGTGAAAAGTAAAAGAGGGTTAGGAAGACAAGCCCATATGGAGTGACGTTCCTCCTGAAACAGCCTTCTGACTCTTTGCCCGCTCGACTCCTCAAAGCCGACCCGCTCCGAGGAAGAAACTCCTTCTTAATCCCCTTCCAACCCCTCCGACGCAACCCCCTTGCTCGAGGGAACCTGGGGGGTTTAAATAGGCGAAGGAAAAAGGGGAGAAAACAGGGGTCTAAATCCCCGTAAATCAACCTTCAGCCAATAGGAAGTGGTCAAGGGTCAGAGGTGGTGCGCGCGGTAATCGCCGGAGTGGGGAGTGGTCGGAGTAGTGGGGAACGAGGGCGGAGAGTGGAGGAGATCGTGGGGAAGACGGAGTCAAGGCGGTGGTTAAGGAGTGGACGGCCAGGTGACATGCCTTCCATTCTTGTGGTGGAAGGCGGCCCGGCTGGCCTTCGAAGGGGGTGGAAGGCGAGGGGTGGCCTTCGAAGGAGGTGGAAGGCAAGGGGGTTGGCCTTCCACGAAAAGGTGATAAAAAGTGAAAAAGGTGGCTAAAACGGTGGAAGGCGAGGTAGCTGGCCTTCGAAGGTGGTGGGAGGCGGGGGGTAGCCTTCGAAGGTGGTGGAAGGCAAGGGGGCTAGCCTTCCACGAAAAGGTGAAAAGGAGGGCCAAAAGGGTGGAAGACGAGGTAGCTGGCCTTCGAAGGGGGTAGAAGGCAAGGGGTGGCCTTCGAAGGTGGTGGAAGGCAAGGGGTGGCCTTCGAAGGTGGTGGAAGGCAAGGGAGCTGGCCTTCCACGAAAAGGTGGCTAGAGTCGGGATTTGGTTAATGGGCCTAGCTGGTAGTGGGTTGAGATGGCTGAAATGAGGGGATTTTGGTGATGAAGGGCTAATGATGGATTGGGTTCATGACCAAAAGGGTGGTCCAAAATCGGTGTCTACACCATACAGCCTGCTGAGCCGAACCCTGTGGCTCCCCCTGCTGTCCCTCAGCAACCTCCTCTTCCTCCTCCTTACATCCATCAGGCCATGGAAGGCCTCCATGTTACTTCTCGGCCAGCTGGGCCTCAACTTTCATCTGCTAGGCAACCGGCTAGACCGCTAACGCCTGCTTATCAAAATGCCCTCGGGCATGGCGGAAGCTCTGCCGGACCTCCTCTTTACTGTCCCCCTTGTCCAACGTACTCTAGGCAACAGGCCTATCAAGTACCTCCACCTCCTCCTCCTCCCCACGCAGATCTGCCAACGCAAGCGTTGCTGGCCAAAATGGAGCGCATGGATGAGCAATTTACTAACCTCCAGAAGATGATAGGGGTCAAAGCTGTACCGGAAATCAACTTACCGAGCCTGCCGGTTTACCATCTGCCACCCTCTGAGATGCCAGTGTACCGGAAGTACAACGGTACTGGTAACCCCTTCACACATCTGAAGGAGTTTATGTATGAATCCTCTTTCTGGCAGAACGATAAGAGGTCGTTGGCCTTTTTGTTCAGGAGATCTCTAGAGGGACCAGTACTCGAGTGGTTCTTTTCCTTAGAACCCTCCGAAGTAGAGGATTACGGTATCGTTTCACGAAAACTTATTCAACGATACCAGGACAGAGTTGCACCCTCCTTGTCCATCACTGACCTCATTGCAGAAAAGATGAAACCTGATGAGGAGTTTGTCAGTTTTGCCGATAGGTGGCGGGGCCTGGCTGAAAAAGTGAAAGATCACTTGTCCGAGTCCGAGCAAGTGAAGATGTTAATTTCCAACGCCACGCCCCAGTTCAAGCTTGTCCTCTCCCTGAACAATCTGACCAACATGGCAGAGCTCTATGAAAGAGCACGGTACTGTCAAAATGCCTTCAAGGACACTACATTCTCTAACGTCTTTGATCCTCACAGACCCAACATGCCTCCACCTCGAAAGCCTGCAGTGCCGAACTCTCCCAGCACAGGTCCGACTACTGAGGGCACGCTCTCTCATGAGCAAGTCAATAGCATGAACAATAACTCGCCCCAGTTCGTGAGGAGTCAGCAACAGTACCAGCGGCCACAATAGCCGAATCAGCAGGGATACAGGCAGCAGCAGAACCCCCATTATCAGCAACAGTATCAGCGGCCCCAGCAGCCGAATCAGAACCAGCAACAGCAACAGCCACAGCAGCTGCCGCAACGGCAATTGCAGTACCAGCAGCTCCAACAGCAGTAGTATCAGCCGCGCGCACCGCCGGCATACCATAATGTCCCTCCTCCTGGTGACTATAACCAGCCGAGAAGACCTCCAGGCCCGAAAAGGGCAGAATATCCGGCCCTCCCAGAATCCTTGGCAGATATCTTCAGTGCTTTAATGGCAGCTAATGCCTTAGTTTTGCCGAGGGAAAAGGCCGTCTGGCCTCAAAATGCCGACACGTCCAGGTATTGCTATTTCCATAGGCAACCTGGGCATACCATCGACACCTGCTTCCAATTCAGAGATTATATTCATGATCTCAACGAGCAGGGCGGCATAGACTGGGAGGAGATGAAAAAGTATATATCAGCCCTGAAGGCAAGAAGACCACAGCAGCAGCAGCAAGCAAGACCACCAGCACAAGCAGCACCTCCACCAAACATGGGCATAGTGCAGAACCCGCTCCCGGAGCATCAGAACCAAAACCAAGTTGCTCCTATTTTGACGAACGGCCAATCTGAGGATGGTTGTGGGCAACAGTGGAGAATAGAGGACTCTTCCTCTCTTTATTCAACGGGTCACGTTCAGAGTACCACAGAACGACCACCACGCCGCACCATCCACATACCCAGACCACAACCTATTACCATCACCCCTCTACCGACACCCACATATCACTCGCCCGCACCCAATAACCCATTAGCACTACCCGCTTTTCTTAAGCCCATTACGCCCCACACACCTACACCTCCACCATATACCCCCCCCGCAAACCAATTACGCGCCCCTCCTACCATCTAGGCCATTACTCCGCGTACCATTCCCTACTTCGCCCACTACCACTACCACCTACCAAGATACCATCCTACCATCCAGACCGCTATTACGCGTGCCATTCCCCACTTCACCAACCACATACCCACCCACCATCCAACCATCTAGGCCTTTAATCCGCACCGCGCCACTACCACCTAACCCTACGCCATCACCTACATACCAACCCACCACGCCATCCGCACCATCTAACCCTGCGGTACTCAAGGTGTCACCCAGATCCTCCACGGTTGAGGAACATGCGCTCCGGAGTGGAAGGATTTTCAACAAAGTCTTTCCTCAGTCCACAGTTAGAGACGGCCCATCACAACCGACTGAGGAAGCCCATAATGAAGAGAGTGCACCAGGCACTTAATATGATTTGTTGAAACATCTGGATAGAACACCGGCACGGATCACTGTACTTGAATTGATCAAAAGGTCGAAGATTCACCAAGAAGCCCTCATGGAATATTTGCAGAAGGTGATGGTCAATGAGGACGTGCCGGTAGAAAAAATTGCAGCACTACTAGTTCCTCAGGGGGATCAGCCCTCTATTACATTCCACACATCGGAAGTAGCACCGCCAACAGCCAGAAGCATGGCTCTGAGCATCACGGTCAATATCTGCAAGAAGGCCGTGGATGCATACCTAGTAGATACAGGGGCTTCGATCAATGTCTTACCACCGAAGACCCTAGAGCTGTGCGGTGTGCCCAAAGAAAAATGGTTGCCTAGCCCCATCTTAGTGACGGCATATGACAACTCTACCCGTTCCCCTCTGGGAATAGTTTATTTAAAGGTGGAGCTAGGCCCTGTAAGTCATGCAGAGGTCGAATTTCACATCCTGGAAATCGACCCTTCTATAAATGCCATTTTGGGTCGTCCTTATATTAAAACTCTTGAGGCGATTCCTTCTACGAATCACCAATGCCTCAAATTCCCTTTCAAAGGACGAATTATCAAAGTGACGAGCATGCCGATCCTTGCTGCCTGCTCATACCTTGAATATTAAATCTGCTGCTTTACCTGGCCGACAACCTTTTCTGTCGGTATTACAGGTCTACCATCCAGTGGCTGATCCTCTAAAAGCCGCCATTATTTCTCCTTACCCGCTAAACGCCATTAAAAGGGGGAAGTGCATGAGTACCCCAGGATGGAGAATTATGATGAAGAACGGCTATCAGCCTGGAAAAGGTCTGGGCACACAGTTGCAAGGCAGGACCACTCCTGTTAAAGATCATCGAGCAACACCTGGAAGCGGTCTGGGCTACAGGCCGAGGAAATTGAAGCAAGACAAGGTTCAGCAAGAAGATGGTCAGGAGATCTTAGAGACATTGTCTACACCACCCAAAGAAGGCCGAGATCCCTTAACATGGACCCTATATACACATTTTGTAAAAGGGCCCATACTTAGCCATGACAACACGGTGGTCATTACTTCATGTTTTGACCTCCATGACATATATGGGAGGGATTTGGCTAGACATTGCTCAGAACTACTTACGTACCAATCCTTGGAGGCTCTGCGGCCTATGAAGAGGAGGAAATTCCATGATCCCGAATGCGAATGGTACAGATGGTTCGATCTGAGGGACCTTTACATAGCACTGAACAGGTTGTTCCTGGATCCTGCAGAACCCAAATGGCCGCCGTAAATTGATGAGCTGATTGAAGGTCCTGGTGCTATCTTTGATAAGCGAATACTGTTGTCGGAAGAAACCGATGAAGGGGAGCCAGATGACCCCTATGAAGCTGGTTACACTACAGATCTGCTCTGGAGGGGGACATATCCTTCTTATGTCTTCATGTTCCATACTCTATTTTGTACACTGCTCTTGACCCCGACTTGGTCGCGGGTCATTACTGAAGATATTCTACGGGCTCCGCCCATTATGATTACTCTGTCCCCTCGGGACCTCATTCCATCACCTCCTCTCGATCTAGAGAGGATGTATGATTTGATCTGGGACATATTGCTATATGATCCCCCTAATCCTCTGTCCTTGGTGCCACTTCCTCCATCTGATTCTCCTTCTATTTGTATCCATTCCTGCTTTATGTTTAATTCCTTCGATATCCCAAAAAAAACGCTAATTTGGCAACAAATTCTTCCCAGATCCTCATCGAGGAAACATCTTACTTGTCTGATCACACCCCATTGCGCGGGTCTTTCGGTCAAGATTCTCTCTTAGATCTACTCTGTCCCTCCCCACGGGAGGATTCCCCTGTATTTCCATTTGTATCCCAGGATTTTCATCATGCTTCATCTTCATTAGGTTATAATAGGGAGTTTAGTGAAGTTAGGCAGTCTAGTTTTAGGCAGGTTAGTCAGGTTAGGAAGTCTAGGAAGCCTAAGGGTAGGCGAATTCCAGATAGATACCTCCAGGACTTAGCTGATAGATGTTTCTCTTGTTCTTTGATCCCTCAGCTTTTAGAAAATCCAATTCAGATGCCAGAAGATTGTATAGACGATGAGTCAGTCAATGATGGGTACGGGGTGTATGAATTGGTACATGAAAAAGACCCCATTATTGAAGATGAGGAAGATGACGAGGACGCAGCTGAGGCATATACCAGTGGAATGAAGAGATTCGATGAACCCTCAGCTGCCGTAGAAGAGCCCACCAAAGAAATCAATTTAAGGACTAAAGACGAACCTAAGGTTGTCCTCGTCAGCAAAAATCTTTCTATAGAGGATGAGAAGGCAATGGTACAAGTACTTAAGGACTATAAGGACACTTTCGCCTGGAGTTATGAAGATATGCCGGGGTTAGACTCATCTTTAGTTGAACACAGGTTGACGTTAAAGGAAGGAGCTAGCCCGGTCAAGCAGAAATTAAGGCGATTCCACCCACAAATGGCTCTAAAGATGAAGGAAGAGGTCGACAAATTACATAAAGCCAAATTTATCAGAGTTGTCCTCTATCCACAATGGGTGGCCAACATAGTCCCGGTCATGAAGAATGACGGGAAGGTCAGGATTTGCATTGACTTCCGCGACTTGAACCGGGCGTGTCCTAAAGATGATTTTCCATTGCCTCATATTGATGTACTCATTGATAACACTGCTGGCTATGAAACTTTATCGTTCATGGATGGATTTTCAGGATACAATCAGATTAAGCTGGCAGAAGAAGATCAAGAGAAAACGTCATTCACTACACCTTGGGGAACATACTGCTATGTTGTCATGCCATTTGGATTAAAGAATGCTGGAGCCACTTATCAGAGGGCTATGATGGCAATATTTCATGACATGATGCACATAGATCTGGAAGTGTATGTGGATGATCTATTGGTCAAATCTAAGACAAAGGCTGAGCATGCCAAAGTTTTGGCAAGGGTATTAGAGAGATCGAGAGAGTATCAGTTAAAGATGAACCCCAAGAAATGTGTATTCGGGGTATCTTCAGGAAAATTACTTGGATTCATTGTCAGCAAACGGGGAATTGAGATCGATCCCAACAAGGTGAAGGCTATCAGAGAAATGCCACCTCCCAAAAACTTGAAAGAGTTAAGAGGATAAATCGGAAGGTTGCAATTTATTCGCCATTTTGTCTCTCAGCACTCACAAAGGTGTAAGCCGTTTTACAAGCTTACCAAGTCGGGAGTCAAATTCGATTGGGACGATAAGTGTCAGGAGGCATTCGATGGATTAAAGAATTATTTGGCAAGTCCTCCTATTTTGAGACCACCATCTCCAGGCAAACCATTAATACTTTACATTTCTGTCCTGGATGATGCAGTGGGGGCTGTCCTAGCACAAGAGGATGAAGAACGAAAGGAGAGGGTAGCCTACTATCTCTCTAAACTTCTCAACCCCACTGAACAGAGATATACGGCGATAAAGAAAACATGTGCAGCATTAGTTTGGATTGTTCAGAAATTGAAGCATTATTTTCTGGCCCATAAAGTCCATCTCATCGCTAGGATGAATCCGATCAAATTCCTTCTGGAGAAATCTGTTCTTACTGATAGGTTAGCACGATGGCAAAGCTTTCTATCTCAATTCGATATCATTTACATTCAGCAGAAAGCGATCAAGGGCTATGCCATAGCGAAACATCTCGCTCATCATCCCCTTCCTCGTTTTGATCCAGTACGATCAGAGTTTCCGGATGATGAACTGATGTCCGTAAATCAAATCAGGGATGATATGTGGACTCTGCATTTTGACGGAGCTCTGAATTCTCATGGAAAGGGGATCGGTATCGTTCTGTTATCATCTGAAGGTGTCACCATTCCGCAAGCCTTTCAGCTTGACTTTCCAGTCACCAACAATATAGCTGAATACGAGGCACTCCTTGCTGGCCTCGAGGCTGCTCATTTTCATGGTGCTACTAAACTCAGGATTGTAGGTGATAGCCAACTGAGTCTTCGCCAAGTGCTGACCAAGTATCGAACTCTTGATCCTAAGCTCAAACCTTATCAAGAACTTACTACTGCCTGTTCAAAGCTTTTCACGAAATTGATCTTTGTCCATGTCCCTAGGAATCAGAACATCTTAGCTGACGCTCTAGCTTCACTTGCATCTTCTCTTGATTTTCCAATCAGCAAGCAATCCGAATCAATCATAGTTCATAGACGTCTTTCACCCGCCGTGAAAGACCCTTCATTTCTTAGAACTAAGGAAAAGCTGTTGAAGAAGGTCAGAGATGGAAGCATTGTGGAAAAGAGAGAAATCACGTTCATAGAGCTGTTAGAAGAGATGGATGATGAACAGAAGCCATGGTATTATGAAATTGCCAAATATTGTGAAGATCAATCATATCCTGAGGAAGCTACAGCTGAGGAAAAAAGGGCTATCAGGAGAGTTGCTCAAAGATACACCCTAGTTGGGGAGCACTGTATAAGAGAGGTTTTGATGGAGTTCTTCTTAGATGTCTAGACGAAGATGAGCTTTGGAAGGTTATGGAAGGAGCTCATAGTGGAGTTTGTGGTGGTCATGTCAATGGACAGATGTTAGCAAAGATTCCGGCAAAATTCATTCTCCTGCATCTTCACTCCATCCTATTTCTTCCCCATGGCCTTTCTCCATGTGGGCTTTCGACATCATTGGACCCCTTGGTAATCCAGATTCCGGCATCAAGCAAAAGTATTTCATTCTCACGGCAACGGAATACTTCACCAAGTTGGCAGAAGCTGAAGCGTATACGGAAGTCAAAGCATCAATCGTCTGCAAGTTCATCATGAAGAACATCATCACCCGATTTGGAATTCCAAGCACCATCGTCATCGACAACGGACCGCAGTTCGTGTCACAAGAATTGAAGGACCTCTGCAACAGGTATAGAATTGCATTGCATCATTCATCTCCTTATTATCCGCAAGGCAATGGCCAAGCAGAGGCAACTAATAAGACTTTGATAAAAATCATCAAAAAGACGTGCAAATCTAACAAATTCGCAGACTGGCCAGAAAAATTAGTTGAGGCTCTATGGGCCTACCGAACTTCAATCCGCACGCCTATTGGGCAAACTCCTTATTCCTTAACATTTGGAATGGAGGCGGTAGTTCCATACAAGATCCTTACACCGTCATTAAGAGTACAATTGAATAAGGAATTCTCCATTGATGAACATCGTTCAGCACTCCTTGCTCAATTGGAACTCTTATATGAGAAAAGATGGTCAGCCGCTAATCATGCAAAAGTTTATCAAAATAGACTAGCACGTTTTTATCAAAAGAAAGTCATTGAACGTAAGTTCAAAGTCGGTGAAATGGTCGTCAAAAAGATTTTTGTAAAACCTGGTTGTAACGACCCGCCATCCTATAACCGGAGACCCGGTCACTAAATGGATGTCGGCCCATTAACTACGGGTTCACACCCGGATCTCACACAACACATCTGGAGGAGTAAGTGCTAAACAAGGCTAAATATAACAATCTCACGGACTACAAAGGTGAGCAGGTGCGTAGGAAGGAAAATAACAATGTCCGTATACAGTCCAACAATAATTACATGTCCAACAAATTAAATGAGTACAGGCAGAAGGAAAGTACAACAACATCGGGGCATACCTCGGAACAAAGACAGCTGCTAGTCCGCACACCAAGAAGGCACCACACGCCTCCACACGCCACGAGGTCCACACCTGAAACCGCAGGGGGTGAGCCACACCAGAAATGGGCTCAGTAGGGATCATCCGATCCCCTGCCTCCCACTCACACACCCACAAGTGTAACAACAGGAATATATGGCAATTAAGTAAAGCAGTAAACACAGCACCCAACTCTGATGTGAAACGTACGATAAGCAGTGTAGCAAGAACCATTCTAAGTAACCCGAAGAACCCAACACAGAGACACGTCTCACAGCCAAAGTCCACGAAGCGACTGAACCACACTGTCGACCACAGTCAAACGTCGCCTCCCAACACTACCACCACATCTCACGCCTGTCCACCCCTACAGTGTTCCGGGGCACTGTAGGGTGAGGCAGTGAGTCAAACTAGGACTAGCTGGAACCAGTGTACCGCCACTGCCAGCTACGTGTGCACACAAGCAGTCTAGACTACTGTCCTACCGTCCGGATTGCCTCCACGCTAGGCCTCAGCGCTTCTGGAGGGCTCTGGGGACCGGCGAACCTCCGTCAAGCCGAAGCTACAGGAACTACCCACAACCCAAATCTCCCGGGTTGCGTCAGGCCAAAGGGCTAAGGGTACCACTCGTAACCTTGATCAAAGGTCACATCAGGCCCAGTGGCTAAAGGGTAAGCCAACTCCAACAGTACCACAACCAGCTCCACAGCAAGAAACGCGCCGGAAGCTGTCACGACAAACAGGGAAACCCCGACCCACTGAGGACAAACAGCGACCCCTCGGATAGCACACCGGCTACTCCGGCCTGTCGGGCTCAAGGCGATCCTGCTTCCCTCAGCCAAAGGTAAAACACAACATGTACCCCTTCTCCCACCGGTACGGCACAATGCCTCACAGACACCATGACCCTGTCCCCATCGGTCCATGGTGACAAACGTAAACCACAGTTATCCCGATTCCATATTCGCATAAACACACACACACACAACATGATTCCATTCACACATGAGTCCTCAGTCTCAGTGTGCAACGTAAAGCATGCATTCGAAATCGTCCCACAGTGAAACACATAATAAAATCAGGATTATGCAGTTCTGTCTTGAATCGCGTCGACCGAGGTCGACGCTATTCAAGCCCCTCAGACAGGTTCATTTAACAGTCAGATTATTCCTTGAAATGCGTCGTCATAGGGAGTCGCCTATCTAAAACGCGTCCAGGCCCACAGACGCCATTCACACTGAAATTCCAGATTTACAGACCCTCACTCGAGGTGATTTCCTGTCTAAATGGCGTCATGATGTCCCGACCCCCTTCTGAAAGGCGTCGTCCATCCATGACGTCATTTAGCGCCAGTACCCCTATTACGCGAAACCTCGAACAGGGAGGTTTCTGCCCTAAAAGGCGTCGTACTGACCTGACGCCCTTCTGAAAGGCGTCGACCAGGCACGACGCCGTTTAGCGCCAGAAACCTGGTTCCCTGTTTCGAACCGAGGGTTTCTCCCTTAACCCCAAACACCCCGAAAAGCCCCAAAACGGAAAGGGGGAGGAAGAGAAGTTGATCCACACAAACATGCTACGAATCCACGATCACAAGCATAGCCATTCCCACAAGGAAACCCCCTAAACATGCTCAATCTAGCCCGAAAACGTCATGTCACGCCAAAGAAAACACGAGCAACACATGCAAGGTTCTTCCCCCTACCGGTTCTTGAACTCCTCCAAGCTCCTCGCCGCCGACCCGCTGCACCGCAGACCGCCGCCGGTACCCTCGAGAACGCCGCCACTCCGCCGGGACGTCGGCCGCCGTCCGGAGAAGGGAACGCCGCGAAGGAGGTGGTGGAGGTAGAGGTGAGAGGTAAGGAGGCTATGGAGTGATTGGAAGAGGAAGAAGAGGAAGGGAAGGGGAAGAAGAGAGTCGGAGAGGGCGGAGAGGGCGAGGAGAGAGAGAGTGAAGGCGAGAATGAGGGAAAGAAGGGGAGGCTCGCGGAGTCAACCTGAAACCCGCTAAAACGCGTCGATCGAGGCAGACGCCTATCAGTCTGACAGGACGGCCGTACTGACAGCGGTCTGAAACGCGTCGCCCACCGTGGACGCCGTTCAGACGACAGGACAGGCCGTACTGACAACGCTCTGGCGCCTTACCCTGACATCGCAGAGGTCACAGTCTGAATCACGTCGACCAACATGGACGCCGTTCAGACGATGTGACCGGGGCCGTACTCTCGCGGCCCGAAACCCGCCCACGTGGCGCACACGTGGCACAACAACCTGCAGACCTAAATGGCGTCCACACAACCTGACGCCTTTTGAAAGGCGTCGAGCAGTGCTGACGCCATTCAGCCAGGAATCTCAAGACCCCACAGGGTCCAAACCAAGGGATCCGGCCCGAACCCGACCCGAATACAGAATCCGAAACCTCAGTCCTTACACTGGTAGTCCGCGTTCTAAGCTCCAACCCAACTGGGAAGGACCTTATGTTGTATCGCACGCTTTTCCTGGTAATGCTTATCGTCTTGTTAATGCAGAAGGAGAAGAGCTAACTCATCCCTGGAATGATTTACATCTTAAGAAATACTACCCTTAGGTTAAAGAGTCGATCGGCATGGTACAAAGACCAGTAGAATCAAAAAATTTATAAACTCAAATTTCCTTGTTAGTCTAATATTTTAACTATAAACCCATTACTACACACACTGACACGTTTGATTCGTGAGTAACAAGAGATGCCTGTCCTAAAGAATACCGAAAGCTTGACTGAAAGTGTAAAGTACAAATCATTCGTTCTACAGCAAAAATTCTGTTTTACACTCGGCCCATGATGTCAGAACGAGGCTTAGAATAGACTACCAAGAATACCCGCCATCTTAGTAGGAGGCCGTCATAAAAAAATGGGGGAGATCCGTCCCAAAGAAAAGAATCGAAAAGCAAAAGGAAAAGGCAAAATCCAAATGTCAAATCAAAAGGCCATCACACTACAAACATTATATCAAGGCCATGAAATGAAACAAAAGGGAACACAAGGTCGATAAATACCCCGGAAAGAAAATGACCGAACCCCAACGGATACTAGGGTAAGAAAGGAACATCTTTTTAGGTCTCCGGAACCTTCTCATGGGCTTTCCAAACTTATTCTTCCTTTCTTTCTAAAGAGGCGTACTCCAAACTTAAGGAATGGCTTAGATTGACTAAGGGTCAAATCATCAAATGGGATCACGAATGGAAACACAAGTTCAAACACAATGGGTTTAAGTTAAATTATTAAAGAACAATTTGGGAATTAAGTTCATAAATGAATATGATCTTTTGATCTGAGTACCATGCTAGTCTTTTAGTTTACATACATATGTCAAAAATCCAAAAAAAATACTTATGCCAAAATTCAAAAAAAATACATATGCCAAAATTCAAAAAAAAAATACATATGCCAAAATTCAAAAAAAATACATATGTCAAAATGCAAAAAATATACATATTTCAAAACAAAAAAAAAAGGATATTTCAAAACAACAAACATATTTCCATTAGCATTTGCTTATTGCATTTGGTATGTCTCATTCCTTTTATTTTCAGTGAGCATCTGTCTGCTTGTATGTTGCATATTCGCTTACAGTTTGATTATTCATATTACCTTTGTTGATAAAGGCTATGCCCCTTGACCCTTCTACCAAGGATAGGATTAAGTAGTCGGTTACTTAACCAGGCAAGGGGCTAAGCCTGAATAGATGCTTAACCTGTTTGCTAAGTCATGTATAGGGCACAGGAATCAAAGACACAAGGCACAAAGCTGAAGTGCAGAAATCTATAAACTCAAAAGTTTCATATACAGGACACAAGGCATGAAAAGAGTTGGAATTCGAGTAGAGAACAGTCAGAAACCTGTTTCTGTGAATAAAAGGCGTCGAGGAGAACCGCTGCGTTTTAAGATTGAATGGCGTTGGCCCGACACGACGCGTTTCAGCCTTTCTGTTATTTGCCCGAAATTCTGAGGTTTTTGATGTTTAAATTGAATATTTGTTTGGAATTATTAATTATTTTGATTGCAGGAAATTCAAGAAAACCCGAGTAAAACTGGAAAATGTCAAGAAGATCCCACTGTGGGAGTTTAGAAGTCTTGACCGTGGCTAAAAAGATGGTTATTTCTACCCTTGTACTTTCATGTAATTTACTTTGCATCATCTGCATTACTATATGTTAAGTATTTATTAGAGTATATCAAGGACCTTGTGGTTTTGATGAAACTGGAATTTGAGTTCCCCTACAACAAAAACAGTGATAATTCCAGAGGATTCTTAATCGCACGGATAGGCCGTTAGATTGTTAATTAGTGAGGACGATGGTTCCACTTTTGTAAAACGGTGCGTGGATAAACGAGCTTCGGTTTAGCACTGGATTACAAGAATTGGTATCTTGACTCATTAATGACAATTTAACAATATTATCCTTGATTAATTTATATTTTATTTGACTTTATATTTTTCTTTTAACCCAGCATGCATCATATAGGACTTTGAAATCACTGTGATAAGAATTAATTATTGATTAAGTTTCAGACCATTTAACCAAATAATCTCAACATGATATGGAATATTCCATTCTGAATTGAGTATCTTGATTATCTTTGAGGTTCGCTTGAAGATATCTTTAGAATTCTATCCTTTCTTGGACTCTTTATCCAATATTTCTTGTTTTCTTTTAAGATCCATCATGGTTGCAGCACGTCCACATTGGCTGGCAAACGCTCCCCATGATGAAACTTACAGTGTCTACGACCTGAGGTACTTCCCACTCCGAGGAGGTTGATCGACTTTATTTTATTTCCTTGTCTATCTCATTCAGACAGGATTGATTCCATTGATCTCTTTGAACTATCTTCATTGATGATTTTGAGAAAAATTCCAATCATGTGATGTTAAGAGCGTGTCTCATCACACCTTGGCATCACCTTTTCAGTACATTCCATTTCATTTCACTCCCTTGCAAAGACAATGCCAAGGTGAGGCAGCTGTAGACACGCTAATTTTGACATCATTTCGAGTAAATTTCATATCATATAATAATGCCTCAGAATGGTTTGATATTTAATCATTGATTAATTTTTATTAATCTTTTTGAGTGTCGGGTCAAACAGACGCGTTTTACCTGATAAAGATAAAGATAAGTTTTCCCGGAGGTTTATCCTTATCTTAATTAATCTGAAAGGCGTCAGCCATACTGGACGCGTTTTAGATAATTACAGATAAAGATGAATTAATCAGTATTTATCTGTTGGTTAAGATGGATAAATCTGAGGTTTTTCTATGTTAATCACGAACGCAGAAGAAGCCTATAAATACCTTACATCTTCAATGGGTAAAAGTGTTAAGCATAATCTTGAGTTGATTATTATTGAGCAATAGTGAGTTGAAGATCGGAGCAACAACGACGGAACGCTGAAGCGCTGCCATTTCCAGAAGTCGGCATCCTTTCAAGATTCTTCATCCAATTCAAAGATTCAACCATTGGGCATAAGTCTTTTATTTATGTATTCATTTTATTAGTTCTACATTCTTCATCATTCACTTCAAACACACACAACACTAGCATTCTTTCAAAACCTATTTGATTAAGGAGTTTCAAAAGTCATTAAACAAGTAAGTTTGCTGTTCAATTACATGCTTAACATCATGATTAGAATAGATGTTGCTTTTGCTTAAAGTTCTCATCATTATTTTCTTCATTTCTATTTCCATCTTTCCTGCAAAGAGGAGGATCAAGAGCAAATCAAGCACAAGTCAAAAGGATTTCTGGACGATCCTCAACTTCAACCTCAATAGCAAGAACAAAAGCAAGAAAGGGCTCTCTTTCTTCAGCCGGCTGAGGAAGGGGAACCAAGAGTTCAGAATCTTTCGCGTTCAAACAGGTAGGCGATCAAAACCCTCTTTTGGAACTTTTTAGTTAAAAGTTTCTGGCGATCACTGCACTTAGTTTTTGTTTTTAATAGGATTATTTTGCACTAAATAACATAGTTTTTTCATGATAATCACACTAGCATTTTAAGCACTCACACAAACCTTGCTCTTATGGCAATCAACTCTCAACAAGATGATGAGTAGGTAACTTCTAACTAATTTGTTAATCTAGTTCTAAATCTGATGAAGAGCTATCTTTAGAAAAGGCTTTTGATGAAGTATATAAAAAATTTAAGATTCTTTCAAAGGAGCTCAAAATACTTAAAACATACCATGAAAAATTTAGTGTAATGAGTGTTTCCTTAATATCTAAGAACGCTAACTTAACTCAGGTTAATGAAAGATTAAAATAAGAAAACTAATCACTTGGTGAGATTAACAAAACTTATAGCAGTAAACTTGAAGAACTTCATACTGAACTTTCAAAGATAAGAAAGGAAAGATTGTTATTCAAGATAAAAGTCATGAAAATGAGTTGATACAAGAAAACTAATATCTAAAATCCTCTCTTGAAAAGTTAACTAGGGGTAAAACATCTTTGCACATTTGTCTGAAAGGACTTAAGATTGATAATAAAAAATATAGACTTGGGTATGTGAAGCTTAAGACCTCTACATAGATAAAGTCCACAGGAAAATATTCTCTCCCTAGATTTGTAAAAGCTTCAACAATAACAAGTTCAAAAAAAACGGTGTCTTGCATAGATTGCTATTTACATTGCTACAAATTGAGTCACACTTCTAAGACCTGCAAGTAGAGGAAGTGGATTTGGATATCTAAGGGATCTGCACCAGCTACTAATTGTAAGTGCTCAAAGTGTCATGCTCATATTAAATTTCTAATGTTAACATAATAAACAATTAAGATGTGTGATCGCCAGAGATTGAGAATCTCGAAAAAAAGATTTGATCGCTACTTATCTTGTCAAACTGGGAGATTTGTGGTTCCTTTTGTTTCCTCTTCCTCAGTCGACCGAAGAAGAAGAGCTTTCTTTTTGCTTTTACTCTCTTTTTGTATGGGTTTTCTTCTTTTCTTCAAATCTTCAATCACCTTCCTTTCTTCAAACCTTACCAGTAATCAAACAAAGAAAAGAAAAATATGGATTAGAGCTATAGTGATCATGTAGTATCTATTCTAGAAATCAAACTAAGCATGCAACTAAACTAATCAACATACTTTTTTGTTGTTCTTTAAACCCCTAAGTCATAGGTGGATTGATATGAAAATGGTGTGTGTGTGAAACATGAAGTGATGAGATGAAAAGAACTAATCAAAATAGTGAAAAAAACTATGATGAAAATTATAGGGAAACTAAAAAAATAGAAAGGGAAGAAGGTGGTTGTCCCCTCTATAGCCTTGTTTCTTCTAAGCTTCAATGGATGAAAGAAGAAGAAGGAAGAAGCTCTCCAAGTCTTGTCCACGTTCTTCACAAAGGAGGCCTTCTTTCACCTTGATGGAAGCTCCAATTCTCTCAATTGCCAACCTCTTTGAAGGCTCAAAGGGAGTATGTATATATAAGAGCCAATTTAAGAGTAATTTGGCCTTCAAAGTGCTCTCCTACGGCCTCCAAATTACCATGATAAGCTTCCAAGAGTTAGAAGCCTTTCCTAACCATAAAAACTAGATAATCTCGGCCGAAACATGCTTACCAAAAATCCTCTAAATAACGTCGTTCATAAGCAATGTCATTCAACTAATTAGAGGGGCCAAAATAGAAAGTAAATCTGGATGGAAACCGTAAAAATTAGGAAATTTAAACGGCGTCATCCATGAAAGACATCATTTATATAATTAGAAAATTAACTTGAATTTAAATTAGAAATCGAGACGGATTAAGAAACCTAAATGGCGTCGTCCATAGGCGACGTCATTTAGTTAAATCTATCTTGATTAAGGAATTTAATCCCGAATTTATTTCGGCTATAAATCTAAATGGCGTCAACCATAGTCGACGTAAATTAGTGAAATTTCGAGAAAAAATAATAAAAAATAATTAATGGTTAAAAATTAGACATTTTATAGGCATTATAATTATGACATGAAAGTACTCAATGTGAGGTCAAATTTAGCATGTCTACAGCTGTCCTTCCATGGCATTGACTTTGCAAGAGAGTGAAGTGAAATGGAATGAACAGTAGTGAATGGAATGAAGCGGAATGAACTAAAAATCTTTCTCAAAATAATCAGTGAAGTAACTCAAAGAGATCAATGAAATCAATCATATCTGGATGAAATCGATAAGGAAAACAAAATAAGGACGATCAACCTCTACGAGGGAAAGTACCCTAGGTCACAAACCTTGCAGGCTTCATCATAGAAAGTGATTACTAGCCACTGCGGACGTGCTTCAACCATGATGGATCTTAAAAGGAACAAAAAAATTTGGGATAAAGATCCGAACAAGAAAGGATTCCAAATATTTCTTTAAGAAACCTCAAAGATAATTGAGAGATAAATTCAGAGTGAAATATTTCATATCATGTTGAGATTTATTTGAACAATGGTCTAAAATTTAATCAATAACTAATTCTTACCACAATGATTTAAAATTCCTATATGATGCATGCTGGGCTAAAAGAAAAATTAAAATAAAATAAAATATAAATTAACCATGGATTGTAAGGATCGAGACTTTCGGATCCGGTTTTCGGGTCAGACCCTGTTGTTCTAACCCTTGTGGGGGGCGGAAGTTCTGAGTTGAATCGCGTCAGGACCTGGCGACGCGTTTTTAACGGCGTCCACCTTGGCAGACGCATTTTCAGGTGCTGCCACGTGGGTGCCACGGGGGTTGGCCTTGGGCCGCGTGTGTACGGCCCTGTCAGGTCGTCTGAACGGCGTCTGCGGAGGACGACACCTTTCAGACTGCGACTCTGGGTGTGTCAGAGTACGGCCCTGACAAATTGTCTGAATGGCGTCTGTGTAGGACGACGCATTTCAAAATCTTGTCAGAGCGGCCGTCACATCAACTGATTGGCGTCCGTAGATGTCGACGCGTTTTAGCCAGTTTCTGGTTAACCCCGTGAGCCCTCCTTCTTTCCCTCATTTTTCTCCTACTCTCCTTCTCTCCTCCTCCCCCGGCGACCGGCGGCGGCCACCTCTTCCTCCCTCTTTTCCTCCCACCATTTCGCCTCTCCCTCCACTCCATCCTCTACCTAACTCACACCACTACCACCTCCACTTCCACTGCGGCGTTCTACTCTCCGGACGGCGGCCGACGTCACGGTGGAGCAGGGACGACCACGGCGGTACCGGCGGCGGTGTGGGGCGAGAAGGGTGGACGGCGTGAAGCTTGGAGGAGTTCGAGTGTTCGGTAGGGTGACGTTCCCCGTAGCGTTGTGCTTAAGATCATGTTTTCCTCGAGATGCATGTGGTAGATCTTCGGTTTTGGGGGTTAGAATGAGCATGTTTAGGTTTTCTATGGGGGTGTTTGCTTATGAATTATCTTGTTCTCCGTTTCCCCTCCAGTTTGAATGATTTTTGGGTTTATTTGGGGTTGGAAAGGGAGCCCTCGGGTTTAGGGCGTTCCTGGTTCCTGGGGTTGAAAGACGTCGTGCATGGACGACGCCTTTTTGAAGGGCGTCGGGCCATCACGACTCCTTTTAGACAGGAATCGACTGACAGGCAGATTGCCCGGTTGGGGATTCTGTGGCTAAACGGCGTCATGGGTAAACGACGCATTTTTGAATGGCGTCAGGCGTCCATGACGCGTTTTAACTACAGAAGTCCCCTGTATAAAGCTCTTGGAAATTCCGGATTTTCGTGTTGAATGGCGTCTGGGGATGTCGACGCCTTTTAAAAGGCGACTACTGGTGTCGACGCCTTTTAGGCCAGAATCTGAAGACTGATTTATATAAACCTGTACTTGGAGCTTGAATGGCGTCGACCTTGGTCGACGCGATTCAAGACAGAATCTCACTAATGCATGCCTGTAAAACATGTTCATACTGCTAGTTAGATGGTTAGCACATGTTTTAATGCACCCGAAAGAAATGGGTTCCTCATGATCGGATGGTTCTATGTGTGTTATGCGATCGCGGGCTTTTCACGTGACCGGATCGCACTGTGTTGGGTTTTCAGTTACTGTGGACCTGGAGTGACATTATAGCACTTTATCACCCTGTGCTGGTGGGGGCGTGAGCACAGCGCCGGTGGGGGCGTGGGCGGGGTGACGCCTAGTGAGAAAGGGTCACCTGGTGAACCCCGGGGTCAGCTAGTACCGGTGTCGGAGTGGTACATTCGGAGAGTCACTCATGCTGGCGGAACGGGTAGTCACCTGAGCCAGTTGGGCCGGAGTAGCGAGCGTGCTATCCGAGGGGCTACTCCTTGGTCTCGGCGGGTCGAGGTTTTCCCACCGTTGTTTGCACGGTCGGCGAGTTCTATCGAGATGACGGTTGTAGACTTTCTAACGGCTGGTTTAGAATGTGCATGATTATTATAATTACGATTGCATGTATTCTCACGTAGAGAATTAGGAATTGTACCTGCCACTACACTTGTTACTCCACCGTTAGCTGTACTTTACACTTGTGGGTGTGTGCGTGGGCTGTGGGGATCGAAGGATCCCTACTGAGTCTTGTTCTTGAGACTCACCCCTGCGGTTTTCAGGTGAGGACTCCCAGCAGACTTAGAGCGGCGCGTGCGGCCGTGTGTTGTGCTTCTTCGGCAGTTGTTCCGGGGTATGCCCCGATGTAGTTGTCATTTATTTCTAGCATGTATGTTTAATTATTTCCTTTCAGCAGGAGTATGTAATTATTTGCTGTAATCGAGTCGCATTGTAATAATTTTTAATTTCCTGCACTTTCATTTCAATTCAATGCGATGTTGATGTTTAGCTTAGTTTATTATTTATTTCCCAGACTTACTAGATCCTGGTTTGGTTCCAAATTAATGATTCGGTACCCATTTAGTAATCGGATTCCCGATTATAGGGTGGCGGGTCGTTACAGTTGGTATCAGAGCATACGGTATGGCAAATAAATAAATAACTAGGTTAAATGTTGTAAATTCGGCAAATAAATACATTATCCCGTACAGGCACGTCGGTAGCATAGGTTTTAGGATTCTAATTAGAACTTTTTGATTTTGTAATTGTAGGCGAATAGATGGCTCCCAGAAGGAGGATGCCAGTTATCCGAGAGCAGGGAGATGTCCCTAGTGGGTCCGAGGCCGGGAGGCCGAGTGTTGAGCAGTTCATGGAGGCGATGATGGACACTATGGCTCGTTATCAGACACGAGACCCTAGTGAGAGTTCCAGTGCGCGGGGAGGGTCCACCGCTACACTTGAGCAGTTTCTGAAGCTGAGGCCACCTCACTTCACCGGTCGTCCCGACCCTGACGAGGCCATCCATTGGCTTAGAGAGATAGAGAAGACCTTTGACACCATGGATTGTGCTGCAGTAGAGCGGACCCCGTTAGCTACCTTCATGCTGAAGGATAGCGCCTACGACTGGTGGACCACCTTGAAGAGTTTGTCCTATGGGGACAGGAGTCTTACGGAGATATCTTGGGAGACCTTTGTCAAGGAGTTTAATGCACAGTATTTCCCTAGACATGTCCAGAGGGCCAAGGAGAGGGAGTTCATGGATCTGACACAGGGGAGCATGTCAGTACTTGAATACGAGGCGAAGTTTGTTTCGCTGGGACGATTCGTGCCTTTCATATCTCAGGACGAGGAACGTAGCGCGGAGAGGTTTGTGGATGGGCTTAGGCTCAGTTTGAGGAACTTCGTGGCGTCCCATTGTTGTACAGACTTGGCGTCAGCAGTTAGGCGTGCAGCAGCTGTAGAGGCTCAGCAGATCCAGTCGGCCCGGGAGAGAGGGCAGACTGTCCAGGGGCCATCTCGGGGCAGGGGTAAAGCAGCGGCACCGGCTCTTTCAGTCGGATCGGGATCGTCCTCTCTCGGCTCCCGATTCAGGAGGTTCTTCAGGGGTGGTGGCAGTAGTAGCGGCAGCAGTGGCAGCAGCCGGCCCAGACAGGGGCAGCAGAGTCAGACAGTGTCCAGTGCACAGCAGGAGCCAGCTCAGAGACTTCCGGCAGTCTGTCAGCAGTGTGGTGGTACCCATGGTGGGACTCAGTGTCCCACTCTTCCCAGGAGATGTTTCGCTTGCGGCCAGCAGGGCCACTTGGCGAGGCAGTGCCCGCAGGGGTATGGTCAGGGTCATGGTTCAGGCGAGCAGAAGAAGCCGAGGACCCAAGGGAGAGTGTTAGCTATCACCAGGAGGGAGGCTCGCGCGTCCAACTTGGTGGAAGGTACACTTTCTGTCCTTGGGAACTCTGCACACGTATTGATTGATTCAGGGGCTTCGCATTCTTTTATTTCTGAGCAGTTCTTAGATATCCTTTCTGCGCCTATTGTTGAGTTATCTGATGGTTTGATGGTGGAAGTTCCTTCTGGAGACTATATGATATCTTATAACTGCTTGAGGAATGTTCCCTTGACCATTGAGGGTCATGTGCTCCCTGCCCAGTTGGTTGTGCTTGCCATTCGAGACTTTGATGTCATCCTGGGTATGGATTGGTTGGAAGCCTTTTATGCAGAGGTGGACTGCCACAGGAAGAGGGTGCGATTCTCCATTCCGAACATCCCGACCTTCTTCTTCCAAGGTATTAGGCTTTCTTCCCGAGGTATTTTTTATTTCTGCCTTTAAGGCACGGAGGTTGCTTGATGGTGGCTGTGAGGCTTTCCTTGCCTCTGTTGTTGTCTCCAATGTCCAGATTAGTCTCAGCCCTGAGGAGGTACCTGTTGTGTGTGAATTCATTGATGTTTTTCCTGAGGAGCTGCCTGGCCTTCCTCCTCAGCGAGAGGTCGAATTCACCATCGAGCTTGCACCAGGTACGGCGCCCTTGTCTAAGGCCCCGTATCGGATGGCGCCAGCTGAACTCGCTGAGTTGAAGGCACAGTTGCAGGAGCTGTTGAATAAGGGTTTCATTCGCCCCAGTACATCTCCATGGGGTGCTCCAGTCCTATTTGTTAGAAAGAAAGATGGTTCTCTGAGGTTGTGCATTGACTATAGGCAGCTGAACCAGGTAACAAAAAAGAATAAATACCCACTTCCAAGAATTGATGATTTGATGGATTAGCTGCAGTCCGCGAGGGTATTTTCCAAGATCGACTTGAGATCCGGATATTATCAAATGAGGATCCGGGATGTGGATGTCAGCAAGACAGCTTTCAGAACTCGGTATGGACATTATGAGTTTTTGGTTATGCCCTTTGGCCTGACCAATGCTCCGGCGGCCTTTATGGAGCTGATGAACCGAGTCTTCAGGACTTATCAGGACCAGTTTGTGGTTGTGTTTATAGACGATATCCTGATCTATTCTTCTTCTGAAGAAGAGCATGCCGCCCATCTTCGGGCAGTATTACAGGTCCTGAGGGAGCATCGACTCTATGCCAAGTTCAGCAAATGTGAATTTTGGCTGAGCGAGGTACATTTTCTTGGGCACGTTATTTCTGGTGAAGGTATCGCAGTAGACCCAACGAAGATAGAGGCAGTGATGGACTGGAACAGGCCGACTTCAGTGACCGAGATCAGGAGCTTTCTGGGGCTTGCTGGATATTACTGACGGTTTGTTCAGGGATTCTCTTCGATAGCGATCCCCTTGTCGAGGCTGACTCGAAAGGGAGTTCGTTTTGTATGGACAGAGGATTGTGAGCAGAGTTTTATTGAGCTAAAAACTCGTCTCACGTCAGCCCCAGTGCTGGTGCTTCCATCTGGGTCAGGTGGATTTGTGGTTTACTCGGATGCGTCCCGTCGAGGATTGGGAGCAGTCCTTATGCAGCATGGCAGGGTAGTTGCTTATGCTTCTCGGCAGCTGAAGAAGCATGAAGAGAACTATCCTACTCATGATTTGGAGCTGGCAGCGGTGGTATTTGCACTCAAGATCTGGAGGCATTATTTATATGGGGAGAAATTCCAGGTTTTCACGGATCACAAGAGCTTGAAATATGTGTTCACACAGAGGGATCTGAATTTGAGGCAGCGAAGGTGGATGGAGTTCATTAAAGATTATGACTTTGACCTTTCTTATCATCCGGGCAAAGCGAATGTGGTGGCAGACGCTTTGAGTCGGAAGACGGTCATGTCATACCTCATGATTCAGGAGTGGAAATTATTCGAACAAGTGGTGGAATCTTCCTTTAGGGTTCCACGTGAAGATGACAGAGCTGTGCTGGTCAGTTTGACTGTGAGACCAACAGTGTATCATGCAGTTATTGAGGCCCAGAGGGCAGATGCGGAGTTACCCCAGATTCTCCAGAGGTCTGAGGTGGAGTTATGGGATGATGGTACCGTCAGATTCAGAGGCAGACTCTATGTCCCGACTGAGGAAGATGTGCGCAGATGTGTTCTTGATGAGGCGCACCGATCGAGGTATGCAGTGCATCCCGGGACAACAAAGATGTATCACTGTTTGAGGAGGCACTTCTGGTGGCCCGGTATGAAGAGAGATGTGGCTGAGTATGTGGCCAGATGCATGACTTGTCAGCAGGTCAAGGCCGAGCATCAGAGACCTGGTGGATTGCTACAACCCTTGCCAATCCCAGAATGGAAATGGGAGCATGTGACTATGGACTTCGTGATAGGATTGCCTACATCTCCTAGCAGAAGAGATGCTATCTGGGTCATCGTAGATCGGCTGACCAAGTCGGCACACTTCCTAGCTGTTAGGAAGGACTGGTCGGTCGGCAAGTTGACAAAGTTGTTTGTAGACCGGATCATCTCTCTGCACGGGGTCCCTTTGTCCATTGTATCAGATCGAGATCCGAGGTTTACTTCCAGATTCTGGAGGAGCTTTCAGCAGGCGTTGGGGACTCAGTTGGCTTTCAGCTCAGCTTACCATCCCGAGACTGACGGGCAGTCGGAAAGAACTATTCAGACATTGGAAGATATGCTCAGAGCTTGTTGTCTAGACTGGGGAGGTTCTTGGGAGCAGCATTTGTCCACTGTGGAATTTGCTTACAACAACAGCTACCATTCTAGCATCGGCATGGCGCCTTATGAGGCTTTGTATGGGCGGCCGTATCGATCGCCGGTGTGTTGGTCTGAGATCGGTGAGAGGCAGATTGCAGGACCCGAGTTGGTACAGCAGTGTGCTGAGGTCGCCAGGACAGTTCAGCAGAGGTTGACCGCAGCTCAGAGTAGACAGAAGAGTTATGCCGACATCCGACGGAGACCACTTGAGTTTGAGGTTGGGGACCACGTGTTTCTCCGAGTATCACCCTCCAAGGGTGTGATGAGATTCGGGAAGCGAGGCAAGCTGAGTCCGCATTACATTGGACCTTTTCCCATTCTTGCTCGAATCGGGGAAACCGCGTATCAGTTGGCCTTGCCGGCCAGTCTGGCAGGAGTGCACGATGTGTTCCATGTGTCCTTGTTGAGGAAGTATGTTCAGGATCCGTCCTATGTGTTGGACTTTTCAGAGTTGGAGGTCGCTGAGGACCTGTCATTTCCAGAGTACCCGGTTCGTATTGAAGATTGCAGAGAGCAGGTCTTGCGGAACAAGGTCGTACCGCTGGTCAAGGTGATTTGGCAGTACCGCTCCGGAGGTGAGGCAACCTGGGAACGAGAGGACGAGATGCGGGAGCAGTTCCCTTACCTCTTCTCGTGAGTCTTATTGTAAACTTGTATCCTTGTTTTGACCTTGTTGATTCTAGCAGTCAATTTCGAGGACGAAATTTCTTTAAGGGGGGGAGAATGTAAGGATCGAGACGTTCGGATCCGGTTTTCGGGTCAGACCCTGTTGTTCTAACCCTTGTGGGGGGCGGAAGTTCTGAGTTGAATCGCGTCAGGACCTGGCGACGCGTTTTTAACGGCGTCCACCTTGGCAGACGCATTTTCAGGTGCTGCCACGTGGGTGCCACGGGGGTTGGCCTTGGGCCGCGTGTGTACGGCCCTGTCAGGTCGTCTGAACGGCGTCTGCGGAGGACGACACCTTTCAGACTGCGACTCTGGGTGTGTCAGAGTACGGCCCTGACAAATTGTCTGAATGGCGTCTGTGTAGGACGACGCATTTCAAAATCTTGTCAGAGCGGCCGTCACATCAACTGATTGGCGTCCGTAGATGTCGACGCGTTTTAGCCAGTTTCTGGTTAACCCCGTGAGCCCTCCTTCTTTCCCTCATTTTTCTCCTACTCTCCTTCTCTCCTCCTCCCCCTGCGACCGGCGGCGGCCACCTCTTCCTCCCTCTTTTCCTCCCACCATTTCGCCTCTCCCTCCACTCCATCCTCTACCTAACTCACACCACTACCACCTCCACTTCCACTGCGGCGTTCTACTCTCCGGACGGCGGCCGACGTCACGGTGGAGCAGGGACGACCACGGCGGTACCGGCGGCGGCGTGGGGCGAGAAGGGTGGACGGCGTGAAGCTTGGAGGAGTTCGAGTGTTCGGTAGGGTGACGTTCCCCGTAGCGTTGTGTTTAAGATCATGTTTTCCTCGAGATGCATGTGGTAGATCTTCGGTTTTGGGGGTTAGAATGAGCATGTTTAGGTTTTCTATGGGGGTGTTTGCTTATGAATTATCTTGTTCTCCGTTTCCCCTCCAGTTTGAATGATTTTTGGGTTTATTTGGGGTTGGAAAGGGAGCCCTCTGGTTTAGGGCGTTCCTGGTTCCTGGGATTGAAAGACGTCGTGCATGGACGACGCCTTTTTGAAGGGCGTCGGGCCATCACGACGCCTTTTAGACAGGAATCGACTGACAGGCAGATTGCCCGGTTGGGGATTCTGTGGCTAAACGGCGTCATGGGTAAACGACGCATTTTTGAATGGCGTCAGGCGTCCATGACGCGTTTTAACTACAGAAGTCCCCTGTATAAAGCTCTTGGAAATTCCGGATTTTCGTGTTGAATGGCGTCTGGGGATGTCGACGCCTTTTAAAAGGCGACTACTGGTGTCGACGCCTTTTAGGCCAGAATCTGAAGACTGATTTATATAAACCTGTACTTGGAGCTTGAATGGCGTCGACCTTGGTCGACGCGATTCAAGACAGAATCTCACTAATGCATGCCTGTAAAACATGTTCATACTGCTAGTTAGATGGTTAGCACATGTTTTAATGCACCCGAAAGAAATGGGTTCCTCATGATCGGATGGTTCTATGTGTGTTATGCGATCGCGGGCTTTTCACGTGACCGGATCGCACTGTGTTGGGTTTTCAGTTACTGTGGACCTGGAGTGACATTATAGCACTTTATCACCCTGTGCTGGTGGGGGCGTGAGCACAGCGCCGGTGGGGGCGTGGGCGGGGTGACGCCTAGTGAGAAAGGGTCACCTGGTGAACCCCGGGGTCAGCTAGTACCGGTGTCGGAGTGGTACATTCGGAGAGTCACTCATACTGGGGGAAGGGGTAGTCACCTGAGCCAGTTGGGCCGGAGTAGCGAGCGTGCTATCCGAGGGGCTACTCCTTGGTCTCGGCGGGTCGAGGTTTTCCCACCGTTGTTTGCACGGTCGGCGAGTTCTATCGAGATGACGGTTGTAGACTTTCTAACGGCTGGTTTAGAATGTGCATGATTATTATAATTACGATTGCATGTATTCTCACGTAGAGAATTAGGAATTGTACCTGCCACTACACTTGTTACTCCACCGTTAGCTGTACTTTACACTTGTGGGTGTGTGCGTGGGCAGTGGGGATCGAAGGATCCCTACTGAGTCTTGTTCTTGAGACTCACCCCTGCGGTTTTCAGGTGAGGACTCCCAGCAGACTTAGAGCGGCGCGTGCGGCCGTGTGTTGTGCTTCTTCGGCAGTTGTTCCGGGGTATGCCCCGATGTAGTTGTCATTTATTTCTAGCCTGTATGTTTAATTATTTCCTTTCAGCAGGAGTATGTAATTATTTGCTGTAATCGAGTCGCATTGTAATAATTTTTAATTTCCTGCACTTTCATTTCAATTCAATGCGATGTTGATGTTTAGCTTAGTTTATTATTTATTTCCCAGACTTACTAGATCCTGGTTTGGTTCCAAATTAATGATTCGGTACCCATTTAGTAATCGGATTCCCGATTATAGGGTGGCGGGTCGTTACAAGGATAATATTGTTAAACTGATATTTGTGGGTGCTCAAATTAGGTGTGTGACATTCATAAATTTCATCTTTGTTTATATGAATTGTAAAACTATTAAAAATTAAAGAAAATGTGATCGCCAGAAACTGTAAAGTTTAAAAAGAGAGATTGATCGCTTACCTTTTCAAATTTGGGAGATGTTGAGTCCTTGATTCTCTTCCTTTGGTCGGCCAAAGAAAGAGAGCCCTTTTTGTTGATGTTCTTGCTTTTGATTTCTTGTTAGTTATTCCTTTGAATCTCTTTCTTTCTGCTTCTTTGTACCTTGTAAGATCAAATAAAGAAAGAATCTAATTAGAGGGTAGTATATATTCTAATATGAAATTTAAATATGCAACTAAACTAATCTACTCAGTTGATTGGTATTCTTTAAGCCCCTATAAGCATGTGGGTATGAAAATATGAGTGTGTGTGTGAACATGGAGTGATGATGATGAATTATGAAAAATATTGAATAAAATATATGAAATTAATGAAAAGTTAGAAAGAAATTAGGGAAAGAAGATGATTGGTTAGGTCCTCCATAGCCTTTGTCTTCAAAAGCTTCAAAAGATGAAGAGGATGAAAAAGAAGAAGCCTTGAATGAAGTTCCTCTTGCTGTCCACGTTTTTCTCCTCTAGAGTGTTCAAACACCTTGCTTCAAGCTTCAAAATCACCAATGGCCAACTCTTTTCAAAGGTTCAAAGAGTGTTGTATTTATAAGAATAGGTTTAGGAGTATTTAGGAATTCAAAAAGACTCTCTCCCATGGTCGGACTTACCTTGGACGAGCATGGAGGAGTTAGCAACCTTCCCAACTTCGGAAACCAGATTATCTCGACCAAGTCATGTTTATCAGGAAACCCGCAAATCGCGTCGTCCAACGGGGACGCCATTTGGCTAATTAAAGTGGCCAAAATAGAAACAAAATCTGAAAAAAGAAACCGAAATATATTAGGAACCTAAATCACGTCTCCTAAGGGCGACATGCTTTAGATAATTAGAAAATTAATTCGAATTAGAAATCGGAAACCCAGACGAATTAGGATTTAAATGGCGTCTCTCTATGACGACGCTATTAAGTTAAATCTATCTAAATTTAGAAATCTATTTCCGAACTAATTTCGTCTAGGAATCTAAATGATGTCGTGCTTGGGTGATGCTAATTAACAAATTCGAGAAAAATCAATAAAAAATAATTAATAATTAAACATCAGACCATTTTGGGGCATTATAATTGTGACATGAAATTTACTCAATATGAAGTCAAAATTAGCATGCCTACAACTGCCCCATCTAGGCATTGACTTTGCAAGGGAGTGAAATAGAATAGAACGTACTAAAAAGGTGATGCCAAGGTGTGATGAGACATACTCTCAATATCATTTGATGATAATCCTTCTCAGAATGATCAATGAAGATTACTCAAAGAAATCAAAGGAATCAATCATATCTGGATGAAACAGATAAGGAAATAAAATAAGGTCGATCAACTTCCATGATTGGGAAGTACCCTACGTTACAAACCCTACATGTTTCATCATAGAGAGCAGTTACTAGCCAATGTGGATGTGCTACAACTATGATGGATCTTCAAAAGGAAACAAGGAAATTTGGGATAAAGATCCAAGCACGGCTAGAATTCTTAGGATATCTTCAAGAAAACCTCAAATATAATTAATAGATCAATTCGGAATGGAATATTTCATATCACGTTGGGATTTGTTAGATCAATGGTCTGAAACTTAATCAAGAATTAATTATTATCACAATTGTTTTAAAGTCCTACTTGATGCATGCTGGGCTAAAAAAGAAAATTAAAATAAAATAAAATATAAATTAATCAAGGATAATATTGTTAAACTATCATTGAAGAGTCAAGATACCAATCTTGCAATCCATTGCTAACCCGAAGTCCGTTTGTCCACGCACTGTTTCACAAAAGCGGAACCATCGTCCTCATCTATTAACAATCTAACGGCCTATCCGTGCGATTAAGAATCCTCTGGAATTATCACTGTTTTTGTTGAAGGGGAACTCAAATTCCAGTTTCATCAAAATCACAAGATCCTTGATATATCTAATAGATATTTATCATATAGTAATGCTAATGCAAATCAATTACATAATGGAATACAAGGGATATAGATAACCGTCTTTTTAGTCATGGTTGAGACTCATAAACTCCCACAGTGAGACCTTCGTGAAATTCTCAGCTTCATTTTCATTCTCTTGAATTGCCTGCACTCAGAATTCATCAGTAACTTCAAGTAAATAGATAATCAACGTTAAATATCATGCAATTATGGATTTTCGGGGAAATAACAGAAAGGTAGAAAATGCATCAAATGGCATCCCTGTTCGTAGACGTCATTTGAATGATGTCTCCCCGTCCATACGCTATTTAACTTACAGAAACAGTTCCCTGTTCTAACTCCAATCTAGACTCTACTTGCCTTCAGTGCACATCCCTCTTCCAATTCGGAAATGACTCCTCAATCTCGCAATGCCTTCTATAAAACCTCCCTCTCTTCATATCAACGCATTACAATCAGAAATCAAGAGGGAAAGCTAGAGGATTCTCTCCAAAGTTCAAGGGAAAGAGAGAAATCAAAGGGGAAAATCAACTCAAACAAGAAGGAAGGATGGATTCTACTTCAAACAAGAGAATGAAAAAGACAATTGAAAAGCTCTCTGAAGTTAATGATCATCTTAGTAGGCTAGATCCTAACTTACAAGTAAGCTAATCTTTCTTCTAATCAATTCTTTCTTTCTATGCAACTCTCTACATATTCTCCATATTCCAATTCTTCATAGGCATAATAGAACTTCCAATTTCTTTCTTTATCTAGGGATATCCCTTTTTCCCTAGTCCAAGAAGATTTTCTTCACTTTCATGGGTCCAAAAGCTTGTCAACATGATCAATCTCTCCATGCAATCTTATAATCCAAGTGGCATATCCAAGGATTAGTTATTCATGCCAAACATTACAAGAGCACAAGCATGGATTGGGCTGCTATGGGTGCTTTGATCGAACTATGGCATCTACAAACTCATACCTTCCTTTTTGCCACGTTCGAAGCCACTATCCTATTAGAAGAAGCCAAACTCTTATTGGGTCTTCCTAACCTTAAGATCAACAATGATGAACCTGACTTGAGTGAGATGATGTTCATGAGCAAAAAGATCACATGTCAACAATTGTAAGAGAAGATCATGAAGAAGCCAAAGGAAATTGAAGGTTGTCTTACTAAGAAGGGAATCAATCTTGCTAAATTAGCTGAATGGACTCTGAAGAAGATAGAAGACCTCAAGGATGAAGAAACAGAGAACGTGATGAAGACGTTCACTATATGCTTAGCTGGAGCTCTATTATTCCCTGCCCAAGATAATGTTCTAGAAGATGATTAGCTAAGCGCAATTAATGAGATTTTTTAAGGAAAGCAGATCAGCACATCAGTTCTAGCCTACCTCTACAGTGGGCTCTCTGCAACTTCTACAGGTCAACCTCCTTATGGTAGCATGCTACTTCTAGCTCTATGGGTAGAATTCCATTTTAAATTCAACCATAATGAAGAAAAAGTTCTAAAGATATCTCAGACATATCAGCGCAGTCCCATCTTCCATATCTCTAACATCGTGAAGTTTGACGATAACATGACCAATCGGGTGCCCAACCGTAAGGCTCGAGCTGACTGGTATGCTTACTTCAAGACTATACCCAAAACTAGATTCGAATCCATGCCACTTGCTCTCATGGAAAAGGCGGTTCGAGTGCGCCATGGTGCTGTTACGAACTTTGACTGATCGGGGCGACTGAGTTCATTCTTTATAATCCACATCGCTATCATCCTAAACTTGGTATGCCACGCTATGAATTTCCAGAAATATCTTCTCATTCTCTAATCAAGAAGCGGGCTTTGGGAATTGACGAAGACATTAAGACGACAGAACTTATTGCAATTCTATAGAACATCGGCTTCACCCGTTGTGTAAAAACTCCTCATGAAGCTAATAAAAAACTGTGGAAAGCATATGTAAAAGAGCTTAGGAAAATTCGTCCCTGAAAGCTCTTCGACCTTATATTCCAATTTTGTATATTTTGACTTTCCCTTTTTTTTTTAATGAATGAAGAATCATCCCTTGTGACAATAAAGATCATCTTTTAATGCTTTGCAATTTTTCTATAATTTTTTCTTTGAGTGAAATTGTGATTTTTCCTTAAAATATGAACTTTCGGTTCAGTTAATTCAAATCCCGTCGACTCAGAGAGACGCTTTTCTATGTTAATCAATTTCCAAATATAAGAATTTAATCCTTAAAAGGTCAAAATCACGTCCGGTCAGCAAGACGCCTCTGTTCTCTCTATCCCATTTTCTAGAGATTTCCAACAATTAATCCACTGAATAGCGTCCTCCTTCAGAGACGCGAATCATAATTCTTCAAATTTTCCATGGTACGGCTCTGACCAAAAGAGGCGGTAAAATTCAAAAGGTGTCGCCCACCTGGGACGCTTTTCACAAATTTCAAAAATTTTCTACTGCTGCCTCAGTTTGTGCGCCACTGAATGGCATCGCTGTCCCCAGACGCGATTTAGCGAATTCAAATAGGGGCTATGCGAACCCGAGCCTCTTCTTTCCTCATTCTCTCTAACTCTTTCTCTTTCTTCACTCTCTTCCTTCTCTGGCGACAATGAGGTTCTCTGGCGGTCCTTTTCCATCTCCGACCATCTCACGGCAGCGCCGGCGAGCTTCCCTCGGTCACCCTCTTTCTTCTCACTCCCTCTTTCCTTCTTAAGCCTGCTCACAAGCTCTCTCTCTCTTTATCCCTCACCCTCACAAACTCTCATCTTCTCTCTTACCCTCTCTCATGGCCCCATAAATTCTGGCGGGTCTAGTGGTGCGAGTGGGAAGCGACGAAGGGTTACTGCCGTCGAGGTGGTAGAGGTGGGCGAGGAGGAAGCTCCGGAAACGGCCGAGGAGATGGGGCGTATGGAAGTGGCGGCCTTCATGGAAGCCGAGGAGGCCCCTCCTGCAACTCAGGAAGGCGAGGAAGCAGCGGCACCGGCCGAGGAGGCCGGCCCATGATTGGTAAGTCTTGAAACACTCGCTTCTTATACTTAAATTTCAATTTTGGGGGGGAAAGAGAGACTCGGCCACATGTTCTCGAATATGTGGCTGAAAGGCATCTTGGGACAGGGACGCATTTTGAAATATGTCCCACGTCCCAGATGGGATTCAAAGATATTGAGAATTACTTTAAAAATTGATTATTAATGCCCTGGCGATGAATTTAATGAATTATTTGAAAATTGCAGAGGACAATGAGGACCAGGATATCATGGGACCTGGTGGTAGCTGCATATTGCAGTCTTCTGGATTTTCAAAAGGCATGACTAGCGGGTATGGGCTTCGTAGAGATCTTGGAGATCGAACCCTTTTGGATCGATCTAGTGCTACTCTAGGTGCTGAGGGAGTGATGGCATGCTGAGAGAAGAGCGTTTTTGATGCCCTAGGGACACATGGTGTTAGTTTTAGGTGGCCTACAAGCTAATCTGACTATGTAAATCTCGTTCATTTATTAATATAATAGCATAATATTCATTATGTGTAAATCGCATTAATTATCGTTTCATAATGAAGTCCGTAAATATGTGTTATAGTGATCAGATTATGATGAGATCATACTAATGAGACTGATCACTTAAACACACATATTCTTAATCGTTCCTAGTCGGAGGATATCCGATAAGGACATCGGATATCCGATTAGACTAGTACAGATTACTCCTGCTCATATGATGAGGGTGACTGATCTCATAAGTCACTTGTGTGGAGACACTAAGGCGAATCTGTAGGTGCTCATTAAGTTCACTGAACTGATCCGACTGAATCGTTGGATGGTATTGTACCTCACTGTCAACCAACTTAATTCTATTGTCGCAGTTGCGTGGATGGTCCTCGGACCTGAGACACCAAGGACACCTTGTCGGTGGACTTCTGTGCTTTGACCTTGGTTTACGAATCTCTAGCCACGGGATTCTAATACGCCAAGGATTGGTTACAGCGGAATACCGTCGAAGGGAATTGTGTGTCAATAAGGAATCATTCGCTCTCGGTACTTAGAGAGAAAATGCTCTAGGAAGGATGCGCAGAAGTCCCTGGCCAGGGCGGACGATAATATCGGGAAAGGAGTTTTCCGATATTCATCAGCGGCATCCAATCCAAGTGAGTAGACCGGTTAGGTTTTGATAGCATGCCATACCCTTAGTTGACTCGAGAGCATTGTACGAATGAAGGATTATATCCACGTGGTAACTGTCGGCGGAAAGGTTCCAAGAGTGGGTTACTTAAGCCCAATACCTTCCGAGTTCACGCGGTGTTGCTTGGCACCCAACGTGATCGGAGGCCCGGTCGAATTTGATGTGCGACATCAATTCGATTGATTAATGAATTAATAAAGGGTTATTAATTGATTAATAAAGCTAGTGAGGAATCACTAGGCTTGTTGGGCCATTAACTGGACTGGTACTTGGGCCTAGAGGGTCACACGCAAATGATTATCAGGGCGATGGATAAATAAGTGGGTTTATAATAAACCGGGGGTTTTATGAAAAACCGCGCGGTTAGTATAAAACATAGCGAACGGCTGAGCAGGCCAAACTGCTGCTAACCCTAGCCGCCCCTCCTCTGTTTCTCTCTCTCTCTGGCGTCCAGACAGATCTAGATCTGCTCCGCCGCTTCTCCGAATCCCGTTCGACGGGATATCGTCTGTACATTGCGGCGATCGTTGCGGCGACTAGCGGAGGTTTCGTGGGCTGCGAAGAACGAGGAACGTATGGATATCCGTCGCGAGGAGGATTGCATGGAGTTCGCTAGAGGCTGGGCGCTTGCGCGGCTTGCAGTGTCGCACCAACGAAACCGAACGGTTGCGGATTCAAATCCGCACACGATGAGAATCGATTATCCGATAATCGTAGTTTTTAGTTTTTCGAAACAGAAAAACGGATCACTGTTTTATTTTATTTTGCACTGCGTGAGCGATCCGGAGAAACCCGAGAATCCCAACAGTGGTGTCAGAGCCAGGTTCCACTGTTTCTCGTCCTGTTTCGATCTCCGAATTAATTTTTCCATGTGTCATTCCATGCTTTAACTTTGATTAATTGTCGGATCCGTGTTCATGTGATGAACACGGTTAATTTGATCAATATTATGCAATTTTCGAAATTAATTTTGGGGTTTTTCGGAGTCCTTCATGAGATGATGAACTGGGGTTTTCAGCGGCCTCGTACATGCCTCCCAAGCGTTGGGATGGCGGGCCAGATCTCCGGATCTCTTGGTGATAGTCATCACTACCCACCGGGCATGATAGCCGGCACCAGGGTGGCCTCGAAGAGCTGCAAAATCGAGCCCAAAGTTGGTCTTAAAACCTGAAAAATCACATTTTGGGGATCTTTTGGGGGCTCGGCCGGCTGTTGTTTTGGCCATCGCCGGCGGCCCTGCCAGCGCCGGGCACGTCGCCGGCACCGGGGGCACCGCCGGCCGGGGCCTGTGCCGCTGGGGGGCACGGCCGCCAGCAACCCAGCCCGCCGCCGCCTGCACTTGTAGGTTTAGGGTTTCAAGGTGCTTGTCGGGTTGCAGGAGAAAGGGGGCCGGCTCGGGGCCGGTTCAACCGGCTGGACAGGCCGGCTGGGCGAGCCAGGGGCGCCTGGGCCAGGGGCCCGAGCCCTGGCTCGAGCCCAGGGACCTTGGCTCAGGTCTCTGCAGAGCCCAGGGCCAGTAATTGGGCCGAACCAGTTGGCTCTATTGGCTGAGCCCATTTGGGCCTTCCTTATTTTGAATGTTAAAACCCCTATGCCCATTTAATATAAAATTGAAATTGAAAATAAGTTTTAAAATTCAAAATAGTTTTGAAAATTAAATTTATTTTTCAATTATTTTATTTAAATGGACTAAAAATGATTTTGAATCATTACCAAAACATATTAACAATTGGATTGATTTATTGGTTGTTAATTAATTGGGGTTAATATTAATTTAAATGTTAAATTGATTATTAACCTCAATTTAACTAATTTAAATGTTAAATTAGTTATTAATAGTTATTAGTCTAATTGTTAGATTATTAACTATTGTTTCATCTAATTGTTAATTAATATTTGAGTTAATTATTAATTTAATTGTTAAATTAATAATTAATTTAGATGACTAATTTAAGTGTTAAATTAGTAGTCCTTAATTAATTATTGTTAATCATTAATTTAATAGTTAAATTAATGATAACATTAATTATTTAATCTAAGAGTTAGATTAATTAATTATTAATTACTTAGTGTTAATTATTAGTTTAAAAGTTAAATTGATAATTAACATTAATTGACTAATATAAATGTTAGGTTAGTAGTTAATCATTAATTTGGTTAATGATTAATTTAAGTGCTAAATTATTAATTAACTTTGTTGGATTAATCTAAGAGTTAGATTAGTCTTTAAATAGTCTAATTGTTAGATTATTAATGGGGTTTAATCTAAGTGTTAGATTATTTGAAATGTTCTAATTTGCATGGAATAATCTGAAATTATTAATTTGGAGTGTGTGCGCATGTGATGTGTGTTTAATGCTTTTAAATTTTGATTTAATTGCATGATTAAGTTAATAAAATGAGTCTTCAAAAATTCAAATACCAATTTTGATTGGAACCCAGCTTTTTGAAAGCCAAAATTATTTATTTTGAAAACTCTTTTATTTTAGCCATGTGATGCGCTATATCTTGTGTGGGATGTTTAAAACACACCGTAGTCATGGATATGCACTTAATTAATTGTTCATGTGATGAATGATGTGTTTGTGTAGATCGTGGATGAATGATGGATGTTTATTAATTGTTAATAAAGAGAGATCTGCGTATCTCTCCCTCTCTCATTCTCTGATGTATTTCTACCTCCCTCTCTCTTGTACTCACCATAAGGCTCTCTTCTAATCACATGTAATTCTATAATTAATGTGATATGATCGAGACAACCGAGGAAGGAGCGAGGACGATCCACAGCTGCAACCAGGAAGGCGAAAAGATGGAGATCTCTTGCCTATGTGTTCGCAAGATATCTAATATAATTGTTGTGTTAGATTGTGTGTGCGTTTGACTGTTGGCTCCAGTCAAACCCACTGTGCTATCCATGACCACACTAATGACATGTATGAGATGCATTGTTTTCTTTTGATTATGAATCAAAGTAGGTATAGTATTTAGTAAATATATACGATATATTTATATACTATCACCTAGGAGAGATCAAGATAAAAGTTATCTAAATACCCTCAGATAAACTCTAAGTCGTAACGTGAGTAATTAAGAACTTACCGCGTGGTCCACCATCGTTATAGTCATAGGATTCGAATCACTTTAGGCAGGTTTGTTGTGCTAACTACAAGGCCTGTTTAATTGGGAGGAGAAATTGTGGCTATGGCATTAGATGCCTATAGATTGGGGTAGGGGAACCATGTAGCTTTGTTGTGCTATCCATAAGGGCTGCATGCAAATCTATGCTCGTCGCGTAACGATGGTTAGCCTAGACTAGAATTAGTGGTTTGTTGTGCTATCTACAAGGCCATTAAATCTCTAGGGACCGAAGCTATGATCAGATATTGCAAGGAGTTGCAAGTCCCATGAGTTGGGTGCTTTTTGATTGTATTACAGTTTGTTGTGCTATCCACAAGACTGTAGTGCAAGTCATTGAGATTCTGATCCCCACTAGGAGACTGTCGACGTCTCCCGTTCTGTATAACTGAGGGTTATACAGTCCGTCGAAAATTAGTGGGAGTTAAACTTGAACAAAAGACTATGTCTTGTTTTAAATTTTAATAATTGAATATCTGCTAAATAGATTTTACTTATCTCCTGTAGGGAATTATGTCGTCGAATAACCCAATCCGTGGCATACTTGATGCCCTTTTGACTTACTTGATCTACTCGGATTGGTTCAGAAACTTGAAGAATGTCTTCAGATCTGAGCACAATAACTTTGTCCCTGGAGCTGATCCTCCTGCTGAATCGGCATTGGATGCCCCTGAAGCAAAGATGATTGCTAACGATAATAGATCGAAGGACAAAGACGAAAGAGTAGTAAAGGGTGACTGCTTCTATTATAAGCAGTATGGTCACTGGAAAAGGAACTGCAAAGAATTCCTTCATGATAAAGCTCATGGAAAGGTGAAGTTGTCTGAAGCTTCAGATATCTATATGATAGATATCAACTTGTCAGTTAGAGATTCCACCTCTTGGGTATTAGATACCGGATGTGCTTCTCATATCTGTCATGATGCACAGATGCTGACAAGTAAGCGCAAGCTGAGACAAGGCGAGATGGAATTGAGGCTAGGAAATGGCGCAAAAGTTGCGGCGATTGCTGTTGGGACAGCAAACCTCAGTTTTCCATTGGGAGACGCCTAACTATTCGAAGATTGTTATTATGTTCCTAGCAAAATAAAGAACATCATATCAATATCTTGTTTGGACAAGATAGGATATAGGTTGACTATTGAGAATAGAAGTTGTTCGATTTATTATGGTAATAAATCAATAGCTTCGGCATCTTTAGTCAACGGTCTATATCTCTTAGATGTTTCTTATTACAATCTTCAAATTAATAATGCTCTTAAGAAGAGCAAGAATTGTGTGAACCAGGCCTACATGTGGCATTGTAGACTTGGGCACATTGGCGAAAGCAGGTTGCAAAAGTTGGACAAGTATGGTTACTTAACTACATTCGATTACGAATCGTTTGCAACATGTGAATCCTGCCTTATGGGAAAGATGGCAAAATCTCCATTTACTAGACATGGAGAACGTGCCAAGGACATTTTGGAACCAATACATTCAGATCTATGTGGTCCAATGTCCCCCTAAGCCAAAGGTGGCTTTTCTTACTTCATCACGTTCACCGATGACTTCTCAAGATTCGGCTATGTGTACTTAATGAAGTACAAGTCGGAAGCATTTGAGAAGTTCAAGGACTTCAAGAATGAGGTAGAGAAACAATTAGGAAAGAATATTAAAGTTCTTCGATCAGATCGAGGAGGAGAATACTTGAGTACTAATTTCACACAATTCTTAAAGGATAATGGTATCCTTTCTCAGCTAACCCCTCCATATACACCACAGATTTATGTTGTATCAGAAAGGAGGAATCGCACCTTGTTGGACATGGTGCGATCCATGATGAGCTTTTCGGGATTACCAGTGTCCCTCTGTGGGTATGCTCTAGAGTCAGCAGCATACCTACTGAATAGAGTACCCAGCAAGTCTGTGGCCTCTACTCCATATGAGATATGGAAAGACAGGAAACCAGAATTTAAACATGTTAAAGTCTGGGGTTATGCTGCTCATGTAAAGAGGCATAATCCAGACAAGCTGGAATCACGAACTGATAAATGCAGGTTTGTGGAATATCCAAAGGAAACCTTTGGATACTATTTTTTTCATCCTGGTGAACAAAAGGTGTTTGTTGCCAAGAAAGTTGTCTTCCTGGAAGAGGAATACCTTCTCTAAGAGGACAGTGGGAGTAAAATAGTACTGGAAGAGGTTTCAGATCTCCAAACAGCTACATTATCATCAGATGAGATTTCAGTTCCTGAATCTGTTCAGGTACACACAGATGAGCCTCGTAGATCTGGTAGATTACCTAGACTACCCGAACGATATGTGGGACATATCGCTGAAGGTGAGTCTAAGGTAGAATATAATGAGGATAATGATCCTAAAACCTACCAGGAGGCCATAGAAGGTCCAGAAGCCGGGAAATGGCGAGAAGCCATGAACTCAGAAATCCAGTCCATGTACACCAACCAAGTTTGGAACTTCGAGGACTTGCCCGAGGGTATTGTACCCATCGGTTGCAAGTGGATCTTTAAGAGAAAGATCGGTGCTGATGGACGGATCGACACTTATAAGGCAAGGTTGTTGGCAAAGGATATCGTCAAAGGCAAGGAATTGACTATGACGAAACTTTCTCACCAGTTGCCATGATAAAGTCGATCAGAGTTCTACTTGCCATTGCTACACATTTTGATTATGATATCTAGGAGATGGATGTGAAGACTGCCTTCCTCAATGGTAACCTTGAAGAAGAGGTGTATATGATACAACCAGAAGGTTTCACATCCAAAGAATCTCCAGATAAAGTGTGCAAGCTTCAGAAGTCCATTTATGGACTGAAGCAAAGTTCTCGGAGCTGGAACATAAGATTTGACGAGCCTGTCAAGTCTTATGACTTCATTAAGAATGAAGATGAGCCTTGTGTGTACAAGAAGACCAGTGGGAGTGCAGTCACCTTCTTAGTTCTTTACATAGATTCCATACTACTCATTGGGAATGATGTAGCTATGATGTCATTAGTAAAGATTGTTAAGAATCGCCTAGAACGCAACAGAAAATTAAATCGATTCCTATGTATCGGTTGCTGAGATCGTAAAATGGACAATAAAATTAAACGCGGGAAGAACGGTTCTTCACCTTTGTGGGATTTCGAATCTCCCGTGGATGATTCCGACTCGGTAATCGCGCACGTGCACGATCTCTAGAGGTATCCACACGAGCTCCCGCTGCATATGCATTTTCCTCCTCGACTTAAGTGCTCCGACCCGATCTCAAATCCACCATGCGCGGAAAGAGAAAGATCTACTCCAAGAGAGAGAAGGAGAGAGAGAGAGGAGATAGAGAATCTTGGGGTGTGTAATTCGTCCAACTTCTTTTACCCCTCCCCTTGGCCTCCTTATATAAGAAATAAGGATAAGCATAAGGATTAATCCTCATGATTATCCAAGAGCTTGGCTTTGGATAAATCTCCATTAAATATTCATGTTTATCCTGCGGCTTTTTAATGAAAACCCAGATAAGCATGAAATTTAACGTCTCTCACCGTTTGACGAGAACTCTTATGTGTGTGACCCTCTAGGCCCATATATCAGTCCAGTTTCAGGCCCATTAAACTTAGAACTAATTTTAAAGTTTAATATTTATTAATTAATATTTAAACATCATATGTTAAATAATTAATTTAATAAATAAGTGGTTTATCATCTGATGATTAATCCACTTGGCCTTCTGATCATGAACGGTACCAAACACTACCTCATGATCCCAGAAGATATAAGGGACAATGTTCCCTTTATTTGAGCCTTTCCGTCTATAGATACTGCACAGATAAAATCCTTCACTCATCCAATGTCCCAATAACGCATGGGTACGGTTTTATAATCAAACCCTCTATCACATTATTTAGATGGATTCCAGTACTCAGTTAATTTCTAGAAAGACATCTCTTTCATTTGACCCTGGCCAGGGATTTCTGTGTACACATCCATAGGACATTCTTTCTCCAGTCTTATACCAAGAGTGAGTGATCCCTTGTTGTTCACTCAATTACCTTCGCAAGCTTTCCACCGTATCTGAGAAACTGAGTATCGTGGGCTTAATGGTTAAAGTCCACAAGTCAGAGAATAAAGACACAATGGTCTACAAACAAGGTATCATTGGTGACTCAGGTCAAATGACCATTTGTGCTACTGCAACGATTGAATTCACTGGTTGACTAATAGGTATAATTACTATCCAGGAATTCTTATTTGGGCAGTGAACTCATTCTCTAATGAGCACCCACAAGTTTGTCTTAGAGTCACCACACGAGTGAATGTAAGATCATTCACCCTCATCACATAAGCAGACATAACTTGTGTCGATCTTATCGGATATTTATTGTCCATCTTAAATATCCTATGATCGAGAACTGTTTAAGACAAGTGACTAAGGATATTGATCTCACTATCATGATCTCATCATGATTCAATATCCCATACACTTGTCTTCGGACCTTCATTACGATTGTTAATTTTCAAGAACGGTAAATGAAGAAATAATTGCCTCTATTAATAATCTGAACTAGAATGTACAATGATTGGCTTTGAGGCCATCCAATTCTATCATTCTCCCACTTGGACTATAGCCAATCACCCATGTGTCTAAGTCCCATAGATTTAAGGTGACGTTCTAAATTGTTTTGAGACAATGGCTTAGTCAAGGGATCTGCTACATTATCTTCATATGAGACTTTCTCAACTACTATATCTCCTCGGGCGATAATCTCACGAATCAGATGAAATCGTCTCAGAATGTGCTTTGACTTCTGATGTGATCTTGGCTCCTTCGCTTGAGCTATAGCCCCATTGTTGTCACACAATAATGGAACAGGATCTGAAATGCTTGGAACTACTCTAAGTGTAGAGATGAACTTCTTCATCCAAACCGCCTCCTTGGCCGCATCAGCTGCAGCAATGTATTCTTCTTCTGTTGTCGAATTTGCAGTTGTGTCTTGTTTCGAACTTTTCCAACTTACTGCACCTCCATTTAACATGAACACAAATCCAGACATGGATTTGCTATCATCCATATCCGACTGAAACCTCGAGTCAGTAAACCCTCAAAGTTCCAAGTCGTTTCCTCCATAGACGAGAAATAGATCCTTAGTCCTTCTTAAGTATCTAAGGATACATTTCATCGCCTTCCAATGTTCCTCACCTGGATCAACCTGATATCTACTAGTGACACTTAGTGGGTGTGCCACATCAGGCCTAGTACATAACATTGCATACATGATAGATCCTATTGCCGAGGCATAAGGAACTCTATCCATGTATGCTTTCTCTTCAGATGTCTTGGTAGACATTCCTTTAGAGAGATAAATTCCACGCCTCATTGGAACGAGACCTCTCTTAGAATTTTCCATGCCAAACCTTTTGACTATAGTATCTATGTACATAGATTGGGATAAGCCAAGCATCCTTTTGGACCTATCTCTATAGATCCTTATTCCCAGAATATAGGATGCTTCTCCCAAATCTTTCATAGAGAAGTTTTTGGATAACCAAGTCTTTACTGATGACAACATTCCTACATCATTCCCAATAAGTAGAATGTCATCAACGTAAAGTACTAAAAAGGTAACTGTGCTCCCACTAGTCTTTTTGTATATACAAGGTTCATCTTCATTCTTAATGAAGTCATAAGATTTGATTGCTTCATCAAATCTTAAGTTCCAAGTTCGGGATGCCTGCTTTAATCCATAAATGGATCTTTGTAGCTTGCATACCTTGCTTGAATGCTCTTTGGAAGTGAATCCTTTAGGTTGTATCATATACACCTCTTCTTGATGGTTCCCGTTAAGGAATGCTGTTTTCACATCCATTTGCCATATTTCATAATCATAGAATGCGGCGATAACAAGAAGTATTCTGATTGACTTAATCATGGCAACTGGAGAAAAGGTTTCGTCATAGTCAATGCCTTGCCTTTGACGATATCCTTTTGCTATCAGCCTTGCCTTGTATGTGTCAATCTGTCCATCTGCCCCGATCTTTCTTTTAAAGATCTATTTACTGCCAATAGGTACTATACCTTCTGGCAGATTAACCAAGTTCCAAACTTGGTTGGCATACATGGACTGAATTTCTGAATTCATTGCCTCTTGCCATTTCTCTGATTCTTGACTATTCATGGCTTCTTGGTAGGTTTGAGGATCATCATCCTCCTTTAAGTGTACTTTTGGTTTGCCATCATTGATATGTCCAACATATCTTTCAGGCTGCTTAGGCACTCTACCTGATCTGCGAACCTTTTGTGTATTATCTTAAACAAGTTCTTGAGTCAATGGTTCAGTAGATGAGCCAGTATTGATTTGTGAGTCTGGAATTTCTTCCAGTTCTATCTTGCTCCCACTGTCTTCTTTTGAAAGATATTCTTTCTCTAAGAAGACAGCTCTTTTTGCGACAAACACCCTTTGATCGCTGGGCTGATAGAAATAATATCCAAAAGTCTCTTTTGGATATCCCACAAATCTACAATTTTCTGTCCTGGAATCTAGTTTATCTGGATCATGTCTTTTGACATGTGCAGGACAACCCCAGACTCTAACATGCTTAAAGTCCGGTTTCTTTCCTTTACATATCTCATATGGAGTGGAAGATACTGACTTACTGGGAACTTTGTTCAACAGATATGCGGCAGTCAATAGTGCATATCCCCATAAAGAGATTGGAAGTTTAGCATAACTCATCATTGATCGTACCATATCTAATAGAGTACGATTTCTCCTTTCCGATACACCATTTAATTGTGGTGTATAGGGAGGAGTCCACTGAGACAAAATACCATTATTTTTAAGATATTGTGTGAATTCTGTACTTAAGTATTCACCCCCTCGATCTGATCAAAGAGTTTTGATACTCTTTCCAGTCTGGTTCTCAACTTCATTTTTGAACTCTTTAAATTTCTCAAAGACTTCTTACTTATATTTCATGAAATATATGTAGCCATATCTTGAGAAATCATCTGTAAATGAAACGAAGTATGAGTAACCACCCATAGCATGAGTGGACATTGGACCACATACATCACTATGTATTAGTTCCAATAAGTCCTTAGCTCTTTCTCCATGTCCTGAAAATGGAGCTTTGGTCATTTTTCCCATGAGACAAGCTTCACAAGTTGCAAATGATTCATAATCAAATGGATCAAGATATCCATTCTTTTGCAATCTAATGATCATGTTCTCATTTATATGACCGAGCCTACAATGCCATAGGTATGATTTGTTCACATCCTTATCTACTCGTTCAATAGACTTATTTACTAGACAAACATCATATGAAATATCAAGTAAATATAATCCATTCAATAAATATCCAGAAGTAAATAATTTGTCTCCTTGATAAATGGAACAACCTTTATTCTCAAGTTTCATAGAATATCCTTGTTTATCTAAACACGAAATAGATATGATATTCCTAATAATGGTTAGAACATAATAATAATCTATTAGTTCCAATGAGTCTCCTGACGGCATCTGAAGTCTTGCTGTCCCCACAGCTAACACAGCTACTTTTGCTCCATTCCCAAGTCTCAGATCCACGTCTCCGCGGTTCAATCTTCTTTCACTTGTTATCACCTGCAAGTTATTGCAGATATGAGAAACACATCCAGTATCTAATACCCAGGATGTTGATTCTCTATAAAACAAGTTAAGATCGATCATGAGTATACCTGAAGTTTCACCAAGCTTCTCCTCTGCTTTTTCTGCAAGATAAATCTTGCAGTTTCTCTTCCAGTGACCTTTTTTATGGCAGTGGAAATACTGACCTTTATCATTGACTTTAGCTTTGTCCTTTTGAACCGCCGATTTGCTTTTCACTTGCTTCTTAGGCTTACCTTTCTTAAAGGTCTATCCAGCTTTTCTTTTCTTATTGGTCTTACCAACAAGCATTACATGTGGCTTAACTTTCTGGATAGTGCCTTCTGCTGTCTTCAACATGTTGTGCAGCTCAGCCAGTGTAACTTCAATTTTGTTCATATTGAAGTTGATAATGAATTGTGAAAATGAATCTGGAAGGGACTGTAGGATTAAGTCGATGCTTAGGTCATTGTTGATAACAAAGCCAAGCACTGCAAGCCTCTCAATCCATTCTATCATCTTGAGCACATGAGTTTGCACAGATGTACCCTCACTCATTCTGGTCCTGAACAATTTCTTAGATATCTCATATCTTTCTGTTCTGGATTGATCACCAAACAACTCTTGTAGATGATTCAGAATGGACTTAGGTTCCATGTTATCATGCTGCCTTTGTAGTTCATTGTTCATTGAACCAAGCATGTAACACTGGACTTTGATAGAGTCCTCCTTCCAGTTTTCAAACATCATTAATTCATCATCGTTAGCATTTTCACCGGGTTGTTCTGGATCTGGTTGATCCAGGACATAGGCTAGCTTTTCACACCTGAGGACAATCTTCAGGTTGCGTAACCAGTCAATGTAATTAGGTCCCGTGAGTTTGTTTGCATCAAGTATGCAACGAAGGGGGTTAGGTGACGACATAGCGACCTACAAGGAAATATAATGAAAAATAAGCAGATAGTTCTTAAAATCAGATTTAGGACTTTTAATCTAGATTTATGCTCCCACTATTTTTCGGCGATCTGTATGACCCTCTAATATACAGAACGGGAGATTCCGGTGATCTCCTAGTGGGGATCATAATCCTTCGGGCATCATGCATGTGATCTTGTGGTAGCACAACAAATCACATCAAGTCCCTTAGGCAGTCAACTCTTGACAATTGCAACATTTGCAATATCTGATCAAATTTAACCCCTGAATCATGATGACCTTGTGGTAGCACAACAAATCAAATGATTCAGTTAAGTTTATCCATCATTACTCAGATAACATGAATTCATAGTACAATCCTTGTGGTAGCACAACAAAACTATACTATTTGTCCATTTATCTTAATGACATCACATGTCGTAGACCTAGGTTAATTTCTAAATCAAATAGACCTTGTGGTAGCACAACAAATCCATTTGAGATAAGAATTATCCTTAGATCTATAATGATGGTGGGTTACGTGGATTATTCTGAATATCTCACGTTTACAACTTAAATTTTAAAAGAGGGTTTTTGAGTTGATTTATAAAAATCGTGCTATCAATAGTATTTCGATTTGAAGTATCATAATACTTAATAGAAATATATCTATATGATAGCATAGTCCACAAATATCACATATATGCAGAAAAATAAATAGGGATGATCATGGACTACTTAGGCTACTATGGAATCATTGGAGCCAAACGATGATCCATAATAGAATCCTAATGTGAAAAAAGCAACACTGGTTCCATTTGATGCGAGTCCTTCCTCCAGAGGTGTCTTTAGAAGATCCCGTCCTCTAAACTTAATCCGTAACATTTAAATATGAAATTTAGGACTCGCAGGTCCATGAATGTACATTTAAATAATAAGAAACCTTGATCTTATCAAGGGGAGTACAATCTTATAGGAAGATAGAAAGTACATTTGGATTAAGAGAGGAGGACACGCAGGTCCTATTTTAAATACCAAATGAAATAAGCAGCGCATTCATTCACATCAATCATCACATGATAAAACTAAGTCTACGATCATCCCACCCATAAAAAACACATCACATGCATCATAATTATCACATAATTACAGTTGGTATTAACTTTTATAAATATAAAATTATAATACCATAAGATTTTGAAATAACAATTATTTCAAGTGTAATTCAATAAGTATTCACAATATTATTGACAAAAGATATAACTAAACTATTTAGTTATTAAAAGGATGCTTAACTAATTTGAACAACAAAATAAAATCAAGTTATGCGTAAAATAAGTTTAAAACAATTTTAAACTTAATTGATTTAATAGGGAAGTTAATAATCTAAAACAATTTTAAATAATTAACCACTACCCTATAATCAATAAAACCCTTTGAATGAATTAACAGTTATTAAATAGTTTAATAATCTGTTAATAATAATAAGAATAATTAATAAGAATTATTAATTATCCCTAAAAAAATATCTATTTTAAAACAATTTTAAAATGGGCTTTAAAGGGTTAAAACAGGGTTAAAAAGGGTTAAAGGGTGGGGTCAAAAGGGGTTCGGGTAGGAAGCTGGGTCGGCCGGGCCCGGACACAGTCCGGATCTGGCGCGGGTCAGCGGGTCGGATGGGCCGGCCCGCTGGCCCACGCGCCGCTTCACCCCCGCCGCCCGTTAGGGTTTGGGGTGAGGCGGAGCGCCTGGTTCGCCCCCCCGACCGGCGGGGGCAGGTCGCCGCCGGCCCAGGCGACCGCTGGCAGGGCTCCGGCCGGCCTTAACGGCGCCGGTGGACATCGCCGGCAGCGCCCCGGATGTCCCCTTGCAACGCCGGTCCTCCCCTCAAGCATGTCGCCGGACGTGCCCCTCCAAGCTTGCAAGCGCAGGTAATCGCAGCGCCTTGTGCGAAGCCCGCAGGGAGGAAAGGGTAGTGCAGCTGGCCGGTTTGCTTGTCGGGCAGCGCCAGATGGTGCCTTCAACGCCGAAGGACATCCTCGAACAATCATGCAAGCATGTTTTATCCCGCTTGCATGGCCGCGTGGCCAACAACCTATGCGCATGCCTTGATGAAGATAACAGATTATCTTCAGTCATCATTGGAGAAAACGGTGGGGATCCTATCAGCATGGGTATCCTATCTGGTCATACCAGAAAGGATCAAGGCATACTGCCGTTACAAAACCCAGGCTATTCTCCCCTCTTACATTTCTCAGCCGATAATAATAGTTCAGGCCAGCAATCCGTATTCATCTTTCCTTACCTCCATGCATCAACAGAGAAAAATCAGGACAATCCTAGATCTAATATTTACGTGCAGTTGGAGGGTTTTTATTATGAGAGTAAATAAATAATAATTGGCCCTGATATATCTGCCTGCATGTATTATCCGTTATCAGGGATAACAGAAAAACAATATACCCACCTTTTAAGTTTGGGAACTATTCCCGATCATCAAATGAAATATTAAAAATTTTAACCCAGCCCTAGAACATGTACAATACATGTTCTTAATGCATAACCAGAGATTAGCACACAAAACGGTGCCGTTTTACGATCGAACCAGCAACCTGGCTCTGATACCACTGTTAAGAATCGCCTAGAACGTAGTAGAAAATTAAATCGATTCCTATGTATCGGTTGCTGGGATCGTAAAACGGACAATAAAATTAAACGTGGGAAGAACGGTTCTTCACCTTTGTGGGATTTCGAATCTTCCGTGGATGATTCCGACTCGGTAATCGCGCACGTGCACGATCTCTAGAGGTATCCACACGAGCTCCCGCTGCATATGCATTTTCCTCCTCGACTTAAGTGCTCCGACCCGATCTCAAATCCACCATGCGCGGAAAGAGAAAGATCTACTCCAAGAGAGAGAAGGAGAGAGATAGAGGAGATAGAGAATCTTGGGGTGTGTAATTCGTCCAACTTCTTTTACCCCTCCCCTTGGCCTCCTTATATAAGAAATAAGGATAAGCATAAGGATTAATCCTCATGATTATCCAAGAGCTTGGCTTTGGATAAATCTCCATTAAATATTCATGTTTATCCTGCGGCTTTTTAATGAAAACCCAGATAAGCATGAAATTTAACGTCTCTCACCGTTTGACGAGAACTCTTATGTGTGTGACCCTCTAGGCCCATATATCAGTCCAGTTTCAGGCCCATTAAACTTAGAACTAATTTTAAAGTTTAATATTTATTAATTAATATTTAAACATCATATGTTAAATAATTAATTTAATAAATAAGTGGTTTATCATCTGATGATTAATCCACTTGGCCTTCTGATCATGAACGGTACCAAACACTACCTCATGATCCCAGAAGATATAAGGGACAATGTTCCCTTTATTTGAGCCTTTCCGTCTATAGATACTGCACAGATAAAATCCTTCACTCATCCAATGTCCCAATAACGCATGGGTACGGTTTTATAATCAAACCCTCTATCACATTATTTAGATGGATTCCAGTACTCAGTTAATTTCTAGAAAGACATCTCTTTCATTTGACCCTGGCCAGGGATTTCTGTGTACACATCCATAGGACATTCTTTCTCCAGTCTTATACCAAGAGTGAGTGATCCCTTGTTGTTCACTCAATTACCTTCGCAAGCTTTCCACCGTATCTGAGAAACTGAGTATCGTGGGCTTAATGGTTAAAGTCCACAAGTCAGAGAATAAAGACACAATGGTCTACAAACAAGGTATCATTGGTGACTCAGGTCAAATGACCATTTGTGCTACTGCAACGATTGAATTCACTGGTTGACTAATAGGTATAATTACTATCCAGGAATTCTTATTTGGGCAGTGAACTCATTCTCTAATGAGCACCCACAAGTTTGTCTTAGAGTCACCACACGAGTGAATGTAAGATCATTCACCCTCATCACATAAGCAGACATAACTTGTGTCGATCTTATCGGATATTTATTGTCCATCTTAAATATCCTATGATCGAGAACTGTTTAAGACAAGTGACTAAGGATATTGATCTCACTATCATGATCTCATCATGATTCAATATCCCATACACTTGTCTTCGGACCTTCATTACGATTGTTAATTTTCAAGAACGGTAAATGAAGAAATAATTGCCTCTATTAATAATCTGAACTAGAATGTACAATGATTGGCTTTGAGGCCATCCAATTCTATCATTCTCCCACTTGGACTATAGCCAATCACCCATGTGTCTAAGTCCCATAGATTTAAGGTGACGTTCTAAATTGTTTTGAGACAATGGCTTAGTCAAGGGATCTGCTACATTATCTTCATATGAGACTTTCTCAACTACTATATCTCCTCGGGCGATAATCTCACGAATCAGATGAAATCGTCTCAGAATGTGCTTTGACTTCTGATGTGATCTTGGCTCCTTCGCTTGAGCTATAGCCCCATTATTGTCACACAATAATGGAACAGGATCTGAAATGCTTGGAACTACTCTAAGTGTAGAGATGAACTTCTTCATCCAAACCGCCTCCTTGGCCGCATCAGCTGCAGCAATGTATTCTTCTTCTGTTGTCGAATTTGCAGTTGTGTCTTGTTTCGAACTTTTCCAACTTACTGCACCTCCATTTAACATGAACACAAATCCAGACATGGATTTGCTATCATCCATATCCGACTGAAACCTCGAGTCAGTAAACCCTCAAAGTTCCAAGTCGTTTCCTCCATAGACGAGAAATAGATCCTTAGTCCTTCTTAAGTATCTAAGGATACATTTCATCGCCTTCCAATGTTCCTCACCTGGATCAACCTGATATCTACTAGTGACACTTAGTGGGTGTGCCACATCAGGCCTAGTACATAACATTGCATACATGATAGATCCTATTGCCGAGGCATAAGGAACTCTATCCATGTATGCTTTCTCTTCAGATGTCTTGGTAGACATTCCTTTAGAGAGATAAATTCCACGCCTCATTGGAACGAGACCTCTCTTAGAATTTTCCATGCCAAACCTTTTGACTATAGTATCTATGTACATAGATTGGGATAAGCCAAGCATCCTTTTGGACCTATCTCTATAGATCCTTATTCCCAGAATATAGGATGCTTCTCCCAAATCTTTCATAGAGAAGTTTTTGGATAACCAAGTCTTTACTGATGACAACATTCCTACATCATTCCCAATAAGTAGAATGTCATCAACGTAAAGTACTAAAAAGGTAACTGTGCTCCCACTAGTCTTTTTGTATATACAAGGTTCATCTTCATTCTTAATGAAGTCATAAGATTTGATTGCTTCATCAAATCTTAAGTTCCAAGTTCGGGATGCCTGCTTTAATCCATAAATGGATCTTTGTAGCTTGCATACCTTGCTTGAATGCTCTTTGGAAGTGAATCCTTTAGGTTGTATCATATACACCTCTTCTTGATGGTTCCCGTTAAGGAATGCTGTTTTCACATCCATTTGCCATATTTCATAATCATAGAATGCGGCGATAACAAGAAGTATTCTGATTGACTTAATCATGGCAACTGGAGAAAAGGTTTCGTCATAGTCAATGCCTTGCCTTTGACGATATCCTTTTGCTATCAGCCTTGCCTTGTATGTGTCAATCTGTCCATCTGCCCCGATCTTTCTTTTAAAGATCTATTTACTGCCAATAGGTACTATACCTTCTGGCAGATTAACCAAGTTCCAAACTTGGTTGGCATACATGGACTGAATTTCTGAATTCATTGCCTCTTGCCATTTCTCTGATTCTTGACTATTCATGGCTTCTTGGTAGGTTTGAGGATCATCATCCTCCTTTAAGTGTACTTTTGGTTTGCCATCATTGATATGTCCAACATATCTTTCAGGCTGCTTAGGCACTCTACCTGATCTGCGAACCTTTTGTGTATTATCTTAAACAAGTTCTTGAGTCAATGGTTCAGTAGATGAGCCAGTATTGATTTGTGAGTCTGGAATTTCTTCCAGTTCTATCTTGCTCCCACTGTCTTCTTTTGAAAGATATTCTTTCTCTAAGAAGACAGCTCTTTTTGCGACAAACACCCTTTGATCGCTGGGCTGATAGAAATAATATCCAAAAGTCTCTTTTGGATATCCCACAAATCTACAATTTTCTGTCCTGGAATCTAGTTTATCTGGATCATGTCTTTTGACATGTGCAGGACAACCCCAGACTCTAACATGCTTAAAGTCCGGTTTCTTTCCTTTACATATCTCATATGGAGTGGAAGATACTGACTTACTGGGAACTTTGTTCAACAGATATGCGGCAGTCAATAGTGCATATCCCCATAAAGAGATTGGAAGTTTAGCATAACTCATCATTGATCGTACCATATCTAATAGAGTACGATTTCTCCTTTCCGATATACCATTTAATTGTGGTGTATAGGGAGGAGTCCACTGAGACAAAATACCATTATTTTTAAGATATTGTGTGAATTCTGTACTTAAGTATTCACCCCCTCGATCTGATCAAAGAGTTTTGATACTCTTTCCAGTCTGGTTCTCAACTTCATTTTTGAACTCTTTAAATTTCTCAAAGACTTCTTACTTATATTTCATGAAATATATGTAGCCATATCTTGAGAAATCATCTGTAAATGAAACGAAGTATGAGTAACCACCCATAGCATGAGTGGACATTGGACCACATACATCACTATGTATTAGTTCCAATAAGTCCTTAGCTCTTTCTCCATGTCCTGAAAATGGAGCTTTGGTCATTTTTCCCATGAGACAAGCTTCACAAGTTGCAAATGATTCATAATCAAATGGATCAAGATATCCATTCTTTTGCAATCTAATGATCATGTTCTCATTTATATGACCGAGCCTACAATGCCATAGGTATGATTTGTTCACATCCTTATCTACTCGTTCAATAGACTTATTTACTAGACAAACATCATATGAAATATCAAGTAAATATAATCCATTCAATAAATATCCAGAAGTAAATAATTTGTCTCCTTGATAAATGGAACAACCTTTATTCTCAAGTTTCATAGAATATCCTTGTTTATCTAAACACGAAATAGATATGATATTCCTAATAATGGTTAGAACATAATAATAATCTATTAGTTCCAATGAGTCTCCTGACGGCATCTGAAGTCTTGCTGTCCCCACAGCTAACACAGCTACTTTTGCTCCATTCCCAAGTCTCAGATCCACGTCTCCGCGGTTCAATCTTCTTTCACTTGTTATCACCTGCAAGTTATTGCAGATATGAGAAACACATCCAGTATCTAATACCCAGGATGTTGATTCTCTATAAAACAAGTTAAGATCGATCATGAGTATACCTGAAGTTTCACCAAGCTTCTCCTCTGCTTTTTCTGCAAGATAAATCTTGCAGTTTCTCTTCCAGTGACCTTTTTTATGGCAGTGGAAATACTGACCTTTATCATTGACTTTAGCTTTGTCCTTTTGAACCGCCGATTTGCTTTTCACTTGCTTCTTAGGCTTACCTTTCTTAAAGGTCTATCCAGCTTTTCTTTTCTTATTGGTCTTACCAACAAGCATTACATGTGGCTTAACTTTCTGGATAGTGCCTTCTGCTGTCTTCAACATGTTGTGCAGCTCAGCCAGTGTAACTTCAATTTTGTTCATATTGAAGTTGATAATGAATTGTGAAAATGAATCTGGAAGGGACTGTAGGATTAAGTCGATGCTTAGGTCATTGTTGATAACAAAGCCAAGCACTGCAAGCCTCTCAATCCATTCTATCATCTTGAGCACATGAGTTTGCACAGATGTACCCTCACTCATTCTGGTCCTGAACAATTTCTTAGATATCTCATATCTTTCTGTTCTGGATTGATCACCAAACAACTCTTGTAGATGATTCAGAATGGACTTAGGTTCCATGTTATCATGCTGCCTTTGTAGTTCATTGTTCATTGAACCAAGCATGTAACACTGGACTTTGATAGAGTCCTCCTTCCAGTTTTCAAACATCATTAATTCATCATCGTTAGCATTTTCACCGGGTTGTTCTGGATCTGGTTGATCCAGGACATAGGCTAGCTTTTCACACCTGAGGACAATCTTCAGGTTGCGTAACCAGTCAATGTAATTAGGTCCCGTGAGTTTGTTTGCATCAAGTATGCAACGAAGGGGGTTAGGTGACGACATAGCGACCTACAAGGAAATATAATGAAAAATAAGCAGATAGTTCTTAAAATCAGATTTAGGACTTTTAATCTAGATTTATGCTCCCACTATTTTTCGGCGATCTGTATGACCCTCTAATATACAGAACGGGAGATTCCGGTGATCTCCTAGTGGGGATCATAATCCTTCGGGCATCATGCATGTGATCTTGTGGTAGCACAACAAATCACATCAAGTCCCTTAGGCAGTCAACTCTTGACAATTGCAACATTTGCAATATCTGATCAAATTTAACCCCTGAATCATGATGACCTTGTGGTAGCACAACAAATCAAATGATTCAGTTAAGTTTATCCATCATTACTCAGATAACATGAATTCATAGTACAATCCTTGTGGTAGCACAACAAAACTATACTATTTGTCCATTTATCTTAATGACATCACATGTCGTAGACCTAGGTTAATTTCTAAATCAAATAGACCTTGTGGTAGCACAACAAATCCATTTGAGATAAGAATTATCCTTAGATCTATAATGATGGTGGGTTACGTGGATTATTCTGAATATCTCACGTTTACAACTTAAATTTTAAAAGAGGGTTTTTGAGTTGATTTATAAAAATCGTGCTATCAATAGTATTTCGATTTGAAGTATCATAATACTTAATAGAAATATATCTATATGATAGCATAGTCCACAAATATCACATATATGCAGAAAAATAAATAGGGATGATCATGGACTACTTAGGCTACTATGGAATCATTGGAGCCAAACGATGATCCATAATAGAATCCTAATGTGAAAAAAGCAACACTGGTTCCATTTGATGCGAGTCCTTCCTCCAGAGGTGTCTTTAGAAGATCCCGTCCTCTAAACTTAATCCGTAACATTTAAATATGAAATTTAGGACTCGCAGGTCCATGAATGTACATTTAAATAATAAGAAACCTTGATCTTATCAAGGGGAGTACAATCTTATAGGAAGATAGAAAGTACATTTGGATTAAGAGAGGAGGACACGCAGGTCCTATTTTAAATACCAAATGAAATAAGCAGCGCATTCATTCACATCAATCATCACATGATAAAACTAAGTCTACGATCATCCCACCCATAAAAAACACATCACATGCATCATAATTATCACATAATTACAGTTGGTATTAACTTTTATAAATATAAAATTATAATACCATAAGATTTTGAAATAACAATTATTTCAAGTGTAATTCAATAAGTATTCACAATATTATTGACAAAAGATATAACTAAACTATTTAGTTATTAAAAGGATGCTTAACTAATTTGAACAACAAAATAAAATCAAGTTATGCGTAAAATAAGTTTAAAACAATTTTAAACTTAATTGATTTAATAGGGAAGTTAATAATCTAAAACAATTTTAAATAATTAACCACTACCCTATAATCAATAAAACCCTTTGAATGAATTAACAGTTATTAAATAGTTTAATAATCTGTTAATAATAATAAGAATAATTAATAAGAATTATTAATTATCCCTAAAAAAATATCTATTTTAAAACAATTTTAAAATGGGCTTTAAAGGGTTAAAACAGGGTTAAAAAGGGTTAAAGGGTGGGGTCAAAAGGGGTTCGGGTAGGAAGCTGGGTCGGCCGGGCCCGGACACAGTCCGGATCTGGCGCGGGTCAGCGGGTCGGATGGGCCGGCCCGCTGGCCCACGCGCCGCTTCACCCCCGCCGCCCGTTAGGGTTTGGGGTGAGGCGGAGCGCCTGGTTCGCCCCCCCGACCGGCGGGGGCAGGTCGCCGCCGGCCCAGGCGACCGCTGGCAGGGCTCCGGCCGGCCTTAACGGCGCCGGTGGACATCGCCGGCAGCGCCCCGGATGTCCCCTTGCAACGCCGGTCCTCCCCTCAAGCATGTCGCCGGACGTGCCCCTCCAAGCTTGCAAGCGCAGGTAATCGCAGCGCCTTGTGCGAAGCCCGCAGGGAGGAAAGGGTAGTGCAGCTGGCCGGTTTGCTTGTCGGGCAGCGCCAGATGGTGCCTTCAACGCCGAAGGACATCCTCGAACAATCATGCAAGCATGTTTTATCCCGCTTGCATGGCCGCGTGGCCAACAACCTATGCGCATGCCTTGATGAAGATAACAGATTATCTTCAGTCATCATTGGAGAAAACGGTGGGGATCCTATCAGCATGGGTATCCTATCTGGTCATACCAGAAAGGATCAAGGCATACTGCCGTTACAAAACCCAGGCTATTCTCCCCTCTTACATTTCTCAGCCGATAATAATAGTTCAGGCCAGCAATCCGTATTCATCTTTCCTTACCTCCATGCATCAACAGAGAAAAATCAGGACAATCCTAGATCTAATATTTACGTGCAGTTGGAGGGTTTTTATTATGAGAGTAAATAAATAATAATTGGCCCTGATATATCTGCCTGCATGTATTATCCGTTATCAGGGATAACAGAAAAACAATATACCCACCTTTTAAGTTTGGGAACTATTCCCGATCATCAAATGAAATATTAAAAATTTTAACCCAGCCCTAGAACATGTACAATACATGTTCTTAATGCATAACCAGAGATTAGCACACAAAACGGTGCCGTTTTACGATCGAACCAGCAACCTGGCTCTGATACCACTGTTAAGAATCGCCTAGAACGTAGTAGAAAATTAAATCGATTCCTATGTATCGGTTGCTGGGATCGTAAAACGGACAATAAAATTAAACGTGGGAAGAACGGTTCTTCACCTTTGTGGGATTTCGAATCTCCCGTGGATGATTCCGACTCGGTAATCGCGCACGTGCACGATCTCTAGAGGTATCCACACGAGCTCCCGCTGCATATGCATTTTCCTCCTCGACTTAAGTGCTCCGACCCGATCTCAAATCCACCATGCGCGGAAAGAGAAAGATCTACTCCAAGAGAGAGAAGGAGAGAGAGAGAGGAGATAGAGAATCTTGGGGTGTGTAATTCGTCCAACTTCTTTTACCCCTCCCCTTGGCCTCCTTATATAAGAAATAAGGATAAGCATAAGGATTAATCCTCATGATTATCCAAGAGCTTGGCTTTGGATAAATCTCCATTAAATATTCATGTTTATCCTGCGGCTTTTTAATGAAAACCCAGATAAGCATGAAATTTAACGTCTCTCACCGTTTGACGAGAACTCTTATGTGTGTGACCCTCTAGGCCCATATATCAGTCCAGTTTCAGGCCCATTAAACTTAGAACTAATTTTAAAGTTTAATATTTATTAATTAATATTTAAACATCATATGTTAAATAATTAATTTAATAAATAAGTGGTTTATCATCTGATGATTAATCCACTTGGCCTTCTGATCATGAACGGTACCAAACACTACCTCATGATCCCAGAAGATATAAGGGACAATGTTCCCTTTATTTGAGCCTTTCCGTCTATAGATACTGCACAGATAAAATCCTTCACTCATCCAATGTCCCAATAACGCATGGGTACGGTTTTATAATCAAACCCTCTATCACATTATTTAGATGGATTCCAGTACTCAGTTAATTTCTAGAAAGACATCTCTTTCATTTGACCCTGGCCAGGGATTTCTGTGTACACATCCATAGGACATTCTTTCTCCAGTCTTATACCAAGAGTGAGTGATCCCTTGTTGTTCACTCAATTACCTTCGCAAGCTTTCCACCGTATCTGAGAAACTGAGTATCGTGGGCTTAATGGTTAAAGTCCACAAGTCAGAGAATAAAGACACAATGGTCTACAAACAAGGTATCATTGGTGACTCAGGTCAAATGACCATTTGTGCTACTGCAACGATTGAATTCACTGGTTGACTAATAGGTATAATTACTATCCAGGAATTCTTATTTGGGCAGTGAACTCATTCTCTAATGAGCACCCACAAGTTTGTCTTAGAGTCACCACACGAGTGAATGTGAGATCATTCACCCTCATCACATAAGCAGACATAACTTGTGTCTATCTTATCGGATATTTATTGTCCATCTTAAATATCATATGATCGAGAACTGTTTAAGACAAGTGACTAAAGATATTGATCTCACTATCATGATCTCATCATGATTCAATATCCCATACACTTGTCTACGGACCTTCATTACGATAGTTAATTTGCAAGAACTGTAAATGAAGAAATAATTGGCTTTATTAATAATCTGAACTGGAATGTACAATGATTGGCTTTGAGGCCGTCCAATTCTATCAAAGATCTGGCTGTCAAAAAACTTCTCCATGAAGGATTTGGGAGAAGCATCCTACGTATTGGGAATACGGATCTATAGAGATAGATCAAAGAGGATGCTTGGAATGACCCAATCCTTGTACATAGATACCATAGTAAAAAAGTTTGGCATGAAAAATTCCAAGAGAGGTCTCATACCGATGAGACATGGAATTAATCTCTCAAAGGAGCAGTCTCCTAAGACTCCTGATGAGAGGGCATTCATGAATAGAATATCCTATGCCTCTGCCATAGGATCTATCATGTATGCCATGCTATGTACACGGCCTGATGTTGCATTTACTCTAAGTGTTACGAGTAGATTTCAGGCTGATCTAGGCGAAGAACACTGGAAGGCAGTGAAATGTATCCTTAAGTACTTGAGAAGAACTAAGGATATGTTTCTTGTCAATGGAGGAGGTGACTTGAAACTGCGAGGCTTTACTGACTCGAGTTTCCAGTCGGATCCAGATGATAGTAAGTCTACTTCTGGATTCGTGTTTACTTTGAATGGAGGCGCAGTGTGCTGGAAGAGTTCCAAGCAAGTAACCACTGCAGATTCGACGACTGAAGCTGAGCACATCGCTGCAGCTGAAACTTTCAAGGAAATAGTGTGGTTGAATAAGTTCATCACCGACCTTGACATAGTTCCCGGTATCCTTGATCATGTTCCGCTGTAGTGCGACAACAATAGGACTATTGCATAAGTGAAACTGTCGTGGTCTCATCAGAAATCGAAAGATCTTCTGAGGCGCTTTCATCTTATCCAGAGGAGATGTAGTAGTGGAAAGAGTTCCATCCGTTGACAATGTAGCAGATCCACTGACGAAGCCGTTGGCTCAAATTGTGTTTGAGCGTCACCTAGAGTCTATAGGCTTATTGTATAAAGGTGATTGGCTTTAGTCCAAGTGTGAGATTGTTTGTTTTAGGTGGCCTACAAGCCAATCTGACTATGTAAATCTCGTTCATTTATTAATATAATGGCATAATATTCATTATGTGTAAATCGCATTAATTATCGTTTCATAATGAAGTCCGTGAATATGTGCTATAGTGATCAGATTATGATGAGATCATACTAATGAGACTGATCACTTAAACACACATATTCTTAATCGTTCCTAGTCGGAGGATATCCGAGAAGGACATCGGATATCCAGTTAGACTAGTACAGATTACTCCTACTCATATGATGAGGGTGACTGATCTCATAAGTCACTTGTGTGGAGACACTAAGGCGAATCTGTAGGTGCTCATTGGAGAATAAGTTCACTGAACTGATCTGACTGAATCGTTGGATGGTATTGTACCTTACTGTCAACCAGTTTGATTCTATTGTCGCAGTTGCATGGATGGTCCTAGGACCTGAGACACCAAGGACACCTTGTCGGTGGACTTCTGTGCTTTAACCTTGGTTTACGAATCTCTAGCCACGGGATTCTAATACGCCAAGGATTGGGTACAGTGGAATACCGTCGAACGGAATTGTGTGTCAATAAGGAATCATTCGCTCTCGGTACTTAGAGAGAGAATGCTCTAGGAAGGATGCATGGAAGTCCCTGGCCAGGGCGGACGATAATATCGGGAAAGGAGTTTTCCGATATTCATCAGCGGCATCCAATCCAAGTTAGTCGACCGGTTAGGGTTTGACAGCACGCCATACCCTGAGTGTTGGGATCTGGGCGGGACGCGAAGAATGCAGCGGAAACGAAGAACAAAATTTAATCCCGCCCGATACCCGCTGATCCGATTCAGAACAAAAAACGCTAACCGAAAAACCGGGTTGGAATCTGATTACCGTGCGCGGATTCGAATACGCTTCCGTTTCGGTTCCGTCGAGGCGATCCCGCGAGCCGCACAAGCGTCCAGCCTCCAGCGGTATCCACGCGATCCTCCGCGGTGGTTCATCCTCGATCCCTCGTCCGTTTCAGCTCGCTCGCTGAAGATCCGTCGCCGCAACGATTGCTGAAATCCCGCCGACGGGAATTCCTGACTTTCGGGAATCACGCGCAGCGGAGACGGAAACTGTTTCGGCGCCTCGAACGGGACGCCCAGAGGAGGAGAGAGAAAGGGAGGGATGACGACCAGCAAGGGAAATCCTGGAGCTTGGCCCAGGGTTTCTCAACAGCGTGTATATATATTAAGTCGGCACGACTTTTCACAAAAGTCCCCGAGTTAATATAAATCTCACTTATGTACCACCGACTGAGAATCTTATTGCGAGTGACCCTCTAGGCCCATTTACCAGTCCGGTTTTCAGCCCGTTAAGTCCAATAACTAGTTATTGACTTATTGTAATTAATTAATATCCAGATATTAACTAATTACTCAACCGAATTATCATCGTATGTAAATTCGCTCGGACTTGTGATCAAGTTGGGTGCCAAGCAACACCGCATGATCCCGGAAGGTAATGGGGTTCAACAACCCGCTCATAGAACCTGTCCGTCCACAGTTACCGCGTGGCTATAATCCTTCGTTCGCACAATGCTCTCGAGTTAACCTAGGGTATGGTCAACTGTCAAACCCTAGATGGTTAACTCACTTGAATCAGACTCCGCTTTACAATATCCGAAAACCACTTTTCTGATATTGTTTCTGCTCTAGCCAGAGACTCCTGCGGATCTACTCTAGAGCATTTTCTCTCCAGTTACCTAAGAGCGAACGATCCTTTATTGAACACACAATCACCTTCGAAGGTCTTTCGCTGGACCCGATCCTTGACTATTTGAGATCCTGTGGATAGGGATTCGTAGGTCAAGGTTAAAGTCCAGAAGTCCACTGACAAGGTGTCTTTGATGTCTCAAGTCCAAGGATCAACCATGCTACTATGACGATGAATCAAGCCGATTGACAGTCAGGTAAATTACCATTCGGCGATTCATGTCGGATCAGTTCAGTGAACTCATTCCCCAATGAGCACCTACAGGTTTACCATTGTGTCTCCACACTAGTAACTAACGAGATCAGTCACCCTCATCATATGAGCTGGAATAACCTGTACTAGTCTAACCGGATGTTTGATGTCCTTCTCAAACATCCTACGACTAGGAACAATTGAGAATATGTGTTTATAAGTCATCAGTCTCATTATTATGATCTCATCATAATCTGATGACTATTGCACATATTCATGGATTTCATTATGCGTAAATATAAATATGCCAATCTACATAATGAATTTAATGCCATTTATTAGTGAACCAGATTGAAATAGGTGCCTTATGATTGGCTTAGAGGACACCTATATCCATTACTGAGTTGACTCGAGAGCATTGTACGAATGAAGGATTATATCCACGCGGTAACTGTGGGCGGAAAGGTTCCAAGAGTGGGTTACTTAACCCCAATACCTTCCGGGTTCACGCGGTGTTGTTTGGCACCCGACGTGATCGGAGGCCCGGTCGAATTCGATGTGCGACATCAATTCGATTGATTAATTAATTAATAAAGGGTTATTAATTGATTAATAAAGCTAGTGAGGAGTCACTGGGCTTGTTGGGCCATTAACTGGACTGGTACATGGGCCTAGAGGGTCACACGCAAATGATTCTCAAGGCGATGGATAAATAAGTGGGTTTTATATAAACCGGGGGTTTTTATGAAAAACCTCGCGGTTAGTATAAAACTTAGCGAACGGGCTGAGCAGGCTAAGCTGCTGCTAACCCTAGCTACCCCTCCTCTGTTTCTCTCTCTCTCTGGTGTCCAGACAGATCTAGATCTGCTCCGCCGCTTCTCCGAATCCCGTTCGACAGGAAATCGTCCGTGCAATGCGGCGATCGTTGCGGCGACCGACGGAGGTTTCGTGGGCTGCGAAGAATGAGGAACGTGAGGATATCCGTCGTGAGGAGGATCGCGTGGACTTTGCTAGAGGCCGGGCGCTTGCGCAGCTTGCGGTGTCGCACCGACGGAACCGAACGGTTGCGGATTCGAATTCGCACACAGTGAGAATCGATTATCCGATAATCGTAGTTTATAGTTTTTCGAAACAGGAAAACGGATTGCTGTTTTATTTTATTTTCCGCTGCGTGAGCGATCTGGAGAAACCCGAGAATCCCAACACATGGTCCCCAGTCTAAAGGACGTATACAAGATCACCGGCCTTCGGGTGGATGGCCGAGCTGTGAGTGGGATCACTCATCCCGACTATAGAGAGTTAGCTCAAGAATCACTGGATTTAGAGTGCACAGGGCTACAAGGCCGAGAGTCTTAAACCCTCACGAGGGGAGCTGTAGAGAGATCTTTAGGGTTAGTAGAACTGAGGCAGCAGACGGATGAGTCTAGAGAGAAGTTTAGAGAGAGACTAGCCCAAGCGTCCAGTGAGGTGTATTGTTAGGATCCGAGCGACACGGCTAGTGCTGATAGGGACCTTAGGAGGTTCCTAGTCTTCTTCTTCGGCAGACTTCTCTTTGGTACCAAGGGAGATTACATCCACTGTCGCTTCTTGACCCTTCTTACAGATTTAGACCATTTAGGTGAATATGCCTGGGGTGCGGCCCTTCTGGCCCACCTCTTTACTGACCTTTCCGCAGTCACGCCTGATCAAGAGACCACTATCAGCGGCTTCGTGCCGTTCCTTCAGCTATTTAGTTCATTTTATGTTTGCTTAATTAAATACTTATGATTATTTAATGCAATGTATATGATGATGATTCTGACCTATATGTTCTTGTATGTAGGTGTGGAGCAATTATTATTTTCCTTTGGGCCGAGCACGGCCATCAAAGCAGCCAGCGGCAATTCTGCTTGCCCGGTGTTGGTGTCCGGTGATAGATACAGCACCGCAACACCACCAGCTAACGGCCGCTCGCCGTCAATTCCTTGACTACCTAGAGTTGTTGGTAAGTTTTAAAATTCTTTTCTGGTCATTATTTAACTGTTTCATAAGATGCTTGGATATATTTTATTGAAAATGCTTCATATTGAAAATGTCTTGTTTATAGTGTTTAGAATATCTTATGAAATGTTTGTTAAATATTTTGATTAAATGTTTGATTAGAGGTTTAGTTAAATACTTGATAATTTATTTAATATGAATTATTCCATGTTAAATTTTAGTTGTAAAATTGGATCTTTTTTGAAATATTTAAATGTTTTATGAAATGCTTATTTAGTTGTTTATTTGTTTGTTTTAATTATGCAATGCAACTAACCTATTTGAATGCAGGTTATCTGGCGTCCATATCTGGGTATGGATGATGCTAGACAACCATGGATGGAGAGAGGGTGAGGCCGATTTGGGCGTCAAGTTTGGGCTCATTGCCTGAACGAGATAGCCCTGCTACAACTAAAGATGGTGATGAGGACCTTGGGATTGCAGCAGGAGTGGGTGGAGGAGGACCCTAAGGGGATCGGGAGGACGATGTAGGGAAAATAGGCCCGCACTGACTAGAGGGAGAAATTTCTGGACCAGCACAAGGACTGGTTCCGATATGGAGTCCTGGTGGTTTCACAGGCAGTGATGCTTACCTTCAACAGTACCGGACTCACTACGCCGCTCACCTTCGACTACTCCACCCTCTCAATGTAAGTATTATGATATGTATGCTATGTATGCGTCTTTCATTTTATTAATTATTTTGCTTACATTTGTGAATGCATGACATGAGATGATATGAATATGCAAGATGCAGGAGACGCCAGCATCCTCACTCTCCGGGGCCATCTTCAGGATGTCGAGGCCCAATTAGAACAGGTACAGAAGGAGCTGAATGAACTGGTAAGTGTAACATGCATGAATGACATATGCATTATGAATGCATCCTTTTTATTATTAAACTATTTTGACACTTGCGCACTAACGGTGATCTCCTTTGTTACTGCGTGCCGTTTACACTCATGCGGTGACTCCCTCATCCTCTGCCGCTGCTGGTCCATCTTCCAGTGCCGCTCATGTGGCTGCCCTCGCCGACCTGCAGAGTCAGTTGGCCCTAGCCATTCGCCGAGCCACTCAGGCTGAGGAAGATGCTGCTGCTCGAGTAAATCTTCAACTTGTTTCTTGCATGTTGTCTTTTGCTTGCTTGATTAGTTGGGTAACAATGTCTTATACTGCTGGTCCAAGAGCTTTCCTTGGCTCTTGGAGAGAGAGATGTTGAGCTAACACAGGCTCGTGGTTCAGCAGCCTAGGTTATTGAGTTGGAAGAACAGTTGGCCAGGCTTTTTGTCGGTGACCTCCCCTGTGAGCTTGCACGACTCCAAGTTTGGCTGGAGATCTTGACGGAGGAGAGAGATTGCGACTGGTCCCGATTAAAGAGCCTGTAGGGTCGACTTTCAGTGGCGGAGTACGAGCGCCAGAGTATAGAGGCTCGATACCAGCATGCACGGCCGCGGGCACTGGATCGAGGACAGGCGAGTGCCTTCACCACCAGCATAGTAGTATCCTTCGGCCAGACAGGGACGAGCGCCATGGGACTGCCGCCGCCACCGACTCGTGGGCCAGATGGACCAGACAAGGCCTAGAGTCAGTTTGATGAGAGCGCGGGTGAGAGTCAGCCGTGAGGGCTATTGATGTATCTTCTTTAGTTTTGTTGTATCTTGCTTTCATTTTGAAGTCCTGTAGATGGACTTTCACTTGTATATGAACTCTTTTGATATATGAAAGGAGTTTCTTCATTTGAATTGTCTTGGTGGTTTTCCATGATTGACTTTCTTTTTATACCTACACATGGCTTGAACAGACAAATTAAATATATGTTCAGGCTTAGTCCCTTGCTCAGTTAAGTAACTAGCTACTTGATCCTATCCTTGGTAGAAGGGTCAAGGGGAGAAGCCTTTATTTAATAAAGGCGAATAAAGATAATTAAAGGTAAATGAACAATAAAAATGCAACATACAAGCATGCAAATGCTCTCTGACAATAAAAGAATGCAACACTCATGACTTAATCAGACAAATGCTAATTGAAATATTTTTGTTTTGCAATTGCAATTTTCGAAATATTCAATTTTCTGTGATTTTACAATATTCGATTTTTTTGTGGTTTTAAAGTATTCAATTTTTTTTGTGATTTTGCAAGTGGTTTTACAATATTCAATTTTTTTTATTTTGAAATATTCAATTTTTTTTTTTTGATTTTGCAATATTCAATTTTTTTTGTAGTTTTGCAATATTCAATTTTTTTTTGGTTTTGCAATACTCAAATTTTTTTGTGGTTTTCCAATATTCATTTTTTTTTATTTTGCAATATTTGACTAACCTAAGGACCAGCATGGTACTTGCATCAAAAAAGTATATTCATTTATTAACTTAATTTTCAAATCATTCTTTAATAGGGTGCTTTAAATATGTTTGTAATCGTGATCCCATTCGATGGTCCGAACCTTAGTCAACCTCGGTTGTTCCTCAAATTTGGAGTACACCTCTTTAGAATGAAGGGAATAATTGATTTAGAAAGACCGCGAGAAGGTTTTGAAAACTCATAAAGATGTCCCTCTTTTACCCTATTATCATTGGGGTTTGGTCATTTTCACTTTTACGAGCTATTTAACGACCTTGCGCTCCCTTTTCATTTTTTGTGGCCTTTTGATATGATGTTTGTAATGTTGAGTGGCCTTTTCATTTTGTTGTCTCTTTGCCCTTGCTTTTCTTTTGCTTTTCGTGGGGCGGATCTCCCCCTTTTTTTTTTTGACGGCCTCCTACTGATATGGTGGGTATTTTCAATAGTCTATTTTAAGCCTCGTTCCGACATCGTGGGTCAAGAGTAAAACATAAGTTTTGTTTAAAAAGAATGAGTTGTACTTTTCTACTCTTAGTCAAGCTTTCGGTATTCTTCAGGCTTCATATCTCTTGTTACTCACGACCTAAACGTGTTTGTGTGCAATAATACGTTTGAATTAGATTATCAAAGATTAATAAGGGAATTTGAGTTTTCAAATTTTCGGACCGCACTGGTCCTTGCACCATGCTGATCGACCCATTAAACTAAGGGTAGTATTTCTTAAGATAGAGACCATTCCAGGGATGAGTTAGTTCTTGCCCTTCTACATTAACTAAGCGATAGGCGTTATCAGGAAAAGCATGCGAAATAACATAAGGTCCTTCCCAGTTGGGTTGAAGCTTAGAACGCGGACCACCAATTTTACAAATATTATTTTGACAACTATTTTACCAACTTTGAATTTTCGTTCAATGACTTTCTTTTGATAAAAACGTGCTAATCTGTTTTGATATACTCGTGCATGATTAGCGACTAACCATCTTTTTTCGTCTAAAAGTTCCAATTGAGCTAAAAGTGTTGAGCGGTGCTCATCAATGGAAAACTCCTTATTCAATTGTACTCTTAATAACGGGATGAGGACTTCGTATGGAACTACCGCCTCCATTCCAAATGTTAGGGAATATAGTGTCTGCCCAGTGGGCGTGCGGATTGAAGTACGGTATGCCCATAGAGCCTCCATTAATTTCTCTGGCCAGTCGGAGAACTTATTGGATTTACACGTTGTCTTGATAATTTTTATAAAAGTCTTATTAGTTGTCTCTGCTTGGCCATTGCCTTGCGGATAATAAGGAGATGAATGATGTAATGCAATTTTATACATGCTGTATAAGTCCTTCAACTCTTGTGATATGAACTGTAGTCCATTGTCGATGACGATGGTGCTTGGAATTATGAATCTTGTGATGATGTTCTTCATGATGAATTTGTAGACAGTAGACGCTTTGACTTCCGCATAAGCTTCGGCTTCTGCCTACTTGGTGAAGTATTCCGTTGCCGTGAGAATAAAGGATTTCTGCTTAATGCCGGAATTGGGATCACCGAAAGGTCCAATGATGTCGAAAGCCCACACGGAGAAAGGCCATGGGGAGAAAACGGGATGGAGTGAAGATGCAGGAGAATAGGTCTTATCAGCATGAAGTTGACACTTAGCACACCTACGGACATACCCTACACAGTCTTCTTCCATAGTTGGCCAAAAGAATCCTTGTCTAAGGATCTTCTTTGATAACATTTGTCCATTAACATGGCCACCACAAACTCCAGTGTGAGCTCCTTCTATAACCTTCCAAAGCTCGTCTTCGTCCAGGCATCTCAACAAAACACAGTCAAAACCTCTTTTGTAAAGTGCTCCTCCAACTAGAGTGTATCTCTGAGCAACTCTCCTGATAGCCCTTTCCTCCTCAGCTGTGGCTTCTTCAGGGTACGCTTGATCTTCACAATATTTTGCAATCTCAAAATACTATGGTTTCTCTTCATCTGTCATCTCTTCTTGCCATTCCAATAATATGATTTCTTGCTTCTCTATAATATCTCCATCTCTGACCGTCTTCACCAACTTCTCTTTAGTCCTAAGGAATGAAGGGTCTTTCACGGCAGGTGAAAGAAGCCTATAAACGATGATCGATTCGGATTATTTGCTCATTGGAAAATTCAGGGATGATGTGAGAGAAGCTAGAACGTCGGCTAAGATGTTCTGATTTCGAGGAACATAGACGAAAATCAATTTGGTGAAAAGCTTAGCATAGGCAAAAGTGAGTTCCTGATAAGGCTTAAGTTTAGGATCAAGAGTTCGGTACTCGGTAAGTACTTGGCAAAGGATTAGCTGATTATCACCTACAATCCTCAGTTTGGTGGCACTATGGAGATGAGCGGCCTCAAGGACAACTAGGAGAGCCTCGTATTCAACAATATTATTTGTGACAAGAAAGTCAAGCTGAAAGGCTTGTGAAATGGTGACACCTTCGGGTGATAGCAGAACGATGCCGATACCTTTACCATGAGAATTTAAAGCTCCGTCGTCAAAATGCAAAGTCCACATATCGTCTTTGATTCTGTCTATGGACATCAGTTCTTCATTCGGAAACTCCGATCGAACTGGATCAAAACGAGGAAGAGGGTGATGAGCAAGATGTTCTACGATGACGTAGCCTTTGATCGCTTTCTGCTGAATGTTGATAATATCAAATTGAGATAGAAAGCTTTGCCATCGTGCTAATCGATCGGTGAGAACATATTTCTTAAGGAGGAACTTGATTGGATTAATCCTAGCGATGAGATGGACTTCATGAGCCAAAAAATAATGCTTCAGTTTTTGAACTACCCAGACTAGTGCAGCACAGGTCTTCTCCATCGCCGTATATCTTTGTTCTGCGGGGTTGAGAAGTTTAGAGAGATAGTAGGCTGCCCTCTCTTTCCCTTCTTCATCCTCTTGTGCTAAGACAACCCTCACCGTGTCATCTAGGACAGAAATATAAAGAACTAGAGGTTTGCCCCGGAAATGGTGGTCTCAGAACATGAGGACTTGCTAGATATGTCTTCAATCCATCTAATGCCTCGACACTTATCATCCCAATCAAACTTGGCTCCCGGCTTAGTAAGCTCGTAAAATGGCTTACACCTTTGTGAGTTCTGAGAGATAAAGCGGCGAATAAACTGCAACCTCTCGATTAATCCTCTTAATTCTTTCAAATTTCGGAGAAGTGACATCTCTCTAATAGCCTTAGCCTTGTTGGGATCGACCTCAATGCCCTGTTTCCTCATGATGAAACCTAACAGCTTCCCCGATGATTAACCAAATATGCACTTTTTGAGATTTATTTTCAATTGGTATTCTCTTGACCTTTCCAAAGCTCTTGCCAATACTTTGGCATGCTTAGCTTTAGTCTTTGATTTTACTAACAGATCATCTACATACACTTCTAAATCAATATGCATCTCGTGAAATATAGCCATCATAGCCCTTTGATAAGTGGCTCTATCATTCTTCAATCCGAATGGCATAACGACATAACAGTATGTGCCCTAAGGTGTAGTGAACGATGTCTTCTCTTAGTCCTCTTCTGCCAAGCGAATTTGATTATACCTTGAGAATCCATCCATGAATGACAGTGTTTCATAACCAGCTGTGTTGTCGATGAGTACATTTATGTAAGATAGTGGAAAATCGTCTTTAGGACATGCCCGGTTCAGATCTCGGAAGTCAATGCAAATCCTGACCTTCCCATCATTTTTCATAACTAAAGCTATATTTACCACCCATTGTAGATAGAGGACAACACTAATAAATTTGGATTTATGCAATTTATCGACCTCTTCCTTCATCTTCAAAGCCATCTTAGGGTAGAATCACCTTAATTTCTTTTTAACCGGGCTAGCTTTGTCTTTCAATGTTAATCGGTGTTCTACTAGGGAAGAATCTAACCCCGACATATCTTCATAGCTCCAGGCGAAAGTGTCCTTGTAATCTCTGAGAACCTAGACCACTGCCTCCTCATCTACTTCAGAAAGACTTTTATTGACGAGGACAACCTTAGGTTCGTCTTCAGTTCCTAAATTAATCTCTTTGGTAGGCTCTTCTACAGCAACTGAGGGTTCATCAAATCTTTCCGCTCCACTGGCATACACCTCCGCTGCGTCCTCATCATCTTCCTTATCTTCAGTAATGGGATCTTTCTCGTGTTGCAATTCATACACCTCATATCCATCGTTGACTAACTCATCTACTTCACATCCTTCTGGCATCTGAATGGGATTCTCTAATAGCTGGGGAATCTGAGAGCAAGAGAGGCATCTTAAAGCTAGATCTTGGAGGTATCTATCTGGAACTTGTCTACCCTTAGACTTCCTAGCCTGACTGACCTGCCTAGAACTAGACTTGCTATCCTAACCTAATGAAGACAAATAAGGATAAAAATCACGGGGTACATGAGAGAATACAGGTAAATCCTCCTGAGGGGAGGGGCAGAGTAGATCTAGAAGGGAATCTTGCCCGAGTGACCCACACGATGGGGTATAATCGGACAAGTAGTATGAAGTTTCCTCAACGAGGATGTGTGAGGAAGAGGTTGCCAAATTGACATTTTTTTTGGAGATTTTGAGTGTTTATCATGAAACATAAATGAATATTAAGAGGAGGAGGATATGAAGGTAATGGTACCAAGGCCAAAGGATTAGGGGGATCATACAATAGTATGTCCCAGATCAGATCATAGATCCTCTTAAGGTCAAGAGAAATATGAGGAATTAGGTCCCGAAGGGACAAAGTAACCATGATGGGCGGGCCCGAGGAATGTCTTCAGTGATGACCCTCAACCAGGTCGGGGTCAGGAGCAGAATACGGAATAGGGTTTGGAGGGTGAAAACGTGACGTGGATAGGTTCCCCTCCAGAGAAGATCAGTGGTGAATCCAAGCTGATAAAGGTTATCAGGCTCCCCTTTGTCTGTCTCCTCACTTAGTAAAATTCTCTTATCAAAAATAGCCCCAAGACCTTTAAATAGCTCGTCAATCAACGGAGGCCACTTTGGTTCTGAGGAATCAAGGACTAGTCTATTGAGTGCAATGTATAAGTCCTATGTGTCGACCCAGCGGTACCACTCGCACTCCGGATCTTGAGTCTTCCTCCTCTTCATTGGCCACATAGCCTCTAAGGATTGGTATGTCAGCAACTCAGGACAGTGCCTGGCTAGATCTCTCCCATATACGTCATGTAGGTCAAAACGGGAAGTGATTACCGCCGTGTTATCATTGTCATGATTAATCATGGGTCCCTTAATAAAGTGTGTATATAGGGTCCAAGTTAAAGGATCCCGATTTTCTTTACTCGGGGTGGTCATTGTCTTCCAGATTTTTTGACCGTCTTCATCTTCATGTTGCTGAACAACCTGCCATTTCACCCTCGCTGGCCTACAGCCCAGACCATTACCAGGTGCTCTTTTGTGGTCTTTGGTAGGCTTGGTTCTGCCCTGCAATTGTGTGCCCAGGCCTTTCCCAGGTTGATAACCACCCTTCATCATGATATCCCAACTAGGGGTACTCACGCACTTTCCCCTTTTCACAGCATCAACTGGACAAGGAACATGTATAGTGTCTTTCAAAGGATCAGCCAAAGGAGAATGGACCTGTAAAACCGACAGAATGGGTTGTCGGCCAAGGGGAGGGTCCGGCTTAATGTTCAAGGAGTGATCAACAACAAGAATTGGCATGCTCGTTACCTTAATGATTCGTCCTTTGCGTGGAAACTTGTGGCATTGATGATTTGTAGATGGAATTGCCTCAAGGGATTTGATGTAAGGACACCCAAGGATACCTTTCAAAGCGGGGTCGATCTCCAAGATGTGGAACTCAACCTCGGCATGACAAGCGGGACCTAACTCTACCTTCAAGTAAACCATTCCCAGAGGGGAACGGGTAAAGTTGTCATAAGCAGTAACAGATATGGGAGAAGGCAGCCACTTTTCTCTGGGTACACCGCAGAATTCTAAAGTCTTTGGTGATAACACATTGATGGAAGCCCCTGTATCAACAAGACATGCATCCACAACCTTCTTGCAGATGTTGACTGTAATGCTTAGTGCCATGCTCTTGGCTACTGGTGGTGCTAGCTTAGATGTATGAAATGAAATGGAGGGCTGATCCCCTTGTGGAATTAGCAGTGCAATTATCTTTTCTACCAGAACGTCCTTCTAGGTGCCCGGAACGTCCCCTACCGCGGCTGCGGGCTTCGGATCGAGGGTCCTTCCGTTCGTCTTAGCACTATGGCGATTTAAGGGGGGGTTAGAAATTAAGGTGTGATCGCCAGGAGCATTACCTTACGGTCCCTGTGCTCTGCAGGATGGAAAGAGTGATCGCGTTCTGAAGGAGCGGGAGATGGTGGGTTCCTCTTCTCCGCCTCCAGCCGGCCAGAGGAGGAGAGCTCGGTACTCCGCGCGCAGAATCTGGTAAGAGCCCCTGAAAAGAGAAGACAAACAAAGAAAAGACAATAACCCAATTAGAACTGTGATATGTAGAATCTATCCATAAAAATATAAAAAACTAACTAGAATTGGAGGGAGACGCACCGGATGGGTGTTTGGGAGGGAAGGTGACCATATGTTATGGCCACCCACCTCCCGTTTTTTGTTTGAAACCTCTGGGGGTAAATAAGGATTGCTAAGTCATTCTAGGATGCATGCATGCAGATAAGTGCTCGTGTGTGAAAAGTGAAATGATGTGTTGAATGTGAAAAAGAAAGTGGGAGAGGGAGAATGTTACGGCATGGATGGAAAGTGAGAATGCAATGAAATGAAGAAAGGAGAAAAGTAAAAGTGGGTTAGGAAGACAAGCCCATTTGGAGTGCGAAGGATTCCTCTGAAACTCCCTGACTCCTTGCCCGCTCGACTCCTCAAAGCCGACCTGCTCCGAGAAAGAAACTCCTTCTTAATCCCTTTTCAAACCCCTTGCGCGAGGGAACCTGGGGGGTTTAAATAGGTGAAGGAAAAATAGGAGAAAATGGGGGTTTAAATCCCCGTAAATCATCCTGGAGCCAATAGGAAGTGGTCAAGGGTCGGAGGTGGTGCGTGCGGTAGTCGCCGGAGTGGGGAGTGATCAGAGTAGTGGGGACGAGGGTGGCGAGTGGAGGAGATCGTGGGGAAGACAAAGTCAAGGGGGTGGTTAGGGAGTGGACGGCCAGGCAACATGCCTTCCACTCCCGTAGAAGGCCAGGTAGCTGGCCTTCCACGAAGTGGTGGAAGGTGGCCTGGTTGGCCTTCGAAGTGGGTGGAAGGCAAGGGGTGGCCTTCGAAGGAGGTCGAAGGCGGACTGGTTGGCCTTCGAAGGGTGATGGAAGGCGAGGGGTGGCCTTCCACGAAAAGGTGGTAAAAAGTGAAAAAGGTGGCCAAAAGGTGGAAGGCAAGGTAGCTGGCCTTCAAAGGGGGTAGAAGGCAGGGGGTGGCCTTCGAAGGAGGTGGAAGGCAAGGGGTGGCCTTCGAAGTAGGTGGAAAGCGGACTAGCTGGCCTTCGAAGGGTGGTGGAAGGTGAGGGGTGGCCTTCCACGAAAAGGTGGCTAGAGTCGGGATTTGGTTAATGGGTCTAGTTGTTAGTGGGCTGAGATGGCTAAAATGAGGGGATTTTGGTGATGAAGGGCTAATGATGGATGGGACTCATGACCAAAAGGGTGGTCCAAAATCGGTGTCTACAAATGCCCCTCCGGGACACCTATTTTGCAGTGAAGTGGAACAGAATGTTAAATAGGTGTTCCGAAAATCGAACCAGATTTTGGATAGCCCGAAGAAAGGATGAGCTATATCCACAGATGGTATGAGAGTGCGTAAAATGCATGAAAGCTAGCTATTTGAGTTGCAAGAGTGGTTTAAGAAAAGGGACAAAGTTCAGTACTAGAGAATCACAGTCCGTGGGACCCTCGGGTGGTGGAACCGCGAGGCCTTGGCGCACTAGAATGTAGCAATCTGGCCCAAGGGGATCTCGAGCATGAAAGGTGTAGGAGTGTGACTTGAAGAACTCTCGACACAACGGGCGCGCGGTGGCCTGGCGCATCATGGGATCGCCAAGTGAGAGAATCTTAAGCACACGTATTGAAAAAAGGGAAGAGGTCTTGCAATTCAAAGGGCTAACAGGCGAACAATCGCCAAACTCACAAACCAACAATGGGTCAAGCAGAGTGATAAATTATGGTCATTGCCCCAAGGGCGAGGGTGGATGCTTATGCAAATGCATGCTGGTTTAAAATTAACAAACAAATTCCTAATGCAAACAGGAGGAATTTATTGGCCAATCGAATAACTTGGGGAATATAGACTCCTCATTGTTTTGTTTAAAGAGGAACTCAGAGTCTATACGCCCGAAGTTATTAGCCTCCTGTGTCTTCAATCCTACTTGCTTCAGATTCCCTGCAGCTGCAAAAACGCACATCAGTAAATGTAAATAATCAATGATCCACAATATCTTAATGACAAGCTGCAAGGAAACAAGGGACAAAGGTCCCTGTCGAGTCGAAGCCAGCACGGAAGATATGGGCATTCTCAAAGTAGAATGCCAATCCGGCTGCTTTTGGGCTTCGACTCGACAGTAAAAGTGTCCATCTCTTGGACAAAATCCTTTTTCTGTATGCACAAAATGAAGGAGAAGCAGTTAGTAGTATCTGTTTTCGGCCCCTTGCCCAAAATAGAGCAACTACCTTTTCCCTAGCCTTCGCATAGGGTCAAGGGGTCGTGTTACTAACTAGACAAAAGGAAGAATATTGAAACTAATGTGACAAGTAAACCTACGAATGCTGGTGGATATTAACAAGTGGGGTGTGTGGTGAAAACATGTTTTTGATTCCGCCTGCCTGGTGGCTGCCCAAACTTAGGCTGGTTGAATGATGAAAGGGAAATGCACACTCAACTTCCTAGGTATCCTAAACTCACATCTAGATTGATTTGGGCCTCTAGACTCCTCAAACTAACCTTGACCGGCTAAGACTTATACTGATGACAATACTGCCATGCCATGCTTAGGCTCCCAGCTGCTTCCGACCACCAAGTTCACCCAAAAAGTTTTCGAGGTAAATGATTTGCCCGACCCGGGTCTCTTTCCTCACAATCTAGAAGGTATAAGATGGAACACCTTGGAACCCTAACAGTCAATCGCGCGACGCTAACCCGGAATCAGACGCCGTCGCACTAATTGGTGACGCGCATGCATTGACCTAAGCCCGAAGTCTTCGAGAGTGCTTATTGAGATTATGGCCAAGGAATTGGTTCACCAGAAACAACGACATTACTCTTCACCTATTTCGGATTCCTGTGATCATGTGCGCATGTGATGATTTTTGAAAACGAACCATTTTTAAAATGATGTTCAGTCTTTAGATAGTTATCTCGTGCTAAAACCTTGAGGGAGAAAAAGTGAAGAAATTTTGGAGACAAACCTCACAGGAGGATCAACAAAGCTGTTAAAAGGGCGAGCTGTGACAAAACGGACTCCTTTTGACCTCCTAGATGCCCCTATTTTGACTTTTCAGGCCTTTGGTAGATTTTATGTGCCGGTCACGACCAGGTTTTTTTCTGATTGTTTGAACCCCTTTTCTTTTTTGTATTTCTTTTTGATGCTTTTGACATTTTTCGGGGTTATTTGATATTCCGCCTGCGGGGACACTGCCCTCTTCACGTGCTCTGGTCCTTTACATTTCATTTTTGGGCCCTTTTTTGAGGGGTTACATCGATCGGGTTGTTGAGCAACCGCAATTTGCTGAGCTTGACCGTTTAAGGGCGTCAACTGTCCTGATCGGTCGAGAGACAAAGAGCAAATGTTGCATTTTGACAGTATGCTAAAGACTTGGAACTCATTTTAAGAAGGTTCCCTTTTGAAAAAACGTGTAAGTGTATGCATCTTATGATGATCATAGAGATCAGTATGAAAGTAAAGTAGACACATCCAAGGTTCTGGTGGACCAAAGTCTTAGCCAAACCTTAATGTCAACCTAACCTATCATGCAACTAGACCTAGACAGGGAGTCACGTGGCAGTCACCAGACAGTTGGATTTTGTGTCTTTTCTGATTTTTTTTTGGTCATTTTCATTGAAGTATGTGCATATTTACAAATATTTTTGTTGCTTTTTTTTTGGGATATTTCATTTTCTTTTATTTTGAAATTTTTTGAATTTTTTTGTATTTTTAAAGGTAAAACTTCTTCAAATAGACTCCTATCCAAAGGAAAACTTTTCAACAATTTTCAAATATTTACACTTATTTGCTAACTAGAAATGAAATAACTTACTTACCTCTACAACTTGTAGATAAAGAGGAAGCTATCCAATCCCTAAGCGATTATGCACAAGACTCTGAGGGTGAGTCAGACATGTTGCAAAGGTGGGTCCAATGATGGCAGAATTGCCCTAGGAGTGTGCTACGACCGGTGATAGAAACCTGAGAAGAGAAGGTGTGTGAAATGGTAAGGGAATGAGATCGGTGGTTACCTGTTCATCCCTCATTAAGGAGGCTCCTTCTCGTAGGGTGGTTGGTTCATAGAACAGCAGTTGTGTACCAAAATCAATTGCTTCTTTCAACTCATCCTCAAGATAGTGTATCTTGAGTACCTCTTGATTTTCCTTCACAAAGTGATCCAAGAGACTCCATTTTCTTGATCCCTCAGTTGGCTTGGTTGGTAGGTAACCCAATTTGAATCCCCCAATGGTCGGATTTTCAAAGATAAGTTTTCGAATTCCATGCTCTTCCCTGCCTAACCCAAATCCTGAACTATACCCCATTTTGTCCATAAGCTGCCCACCTATGCTAGGCTGGGGCTTGGCCTGAGAGTCAACCAATGAAAGTATGGGCTCTTTCCCTTTTCCAGAAGTGATCATGGATGGAATTTGTTCAGTCGAGACAGAGTCCAAAGACTCAAGACAGGGGGTACCCTTCATTCTGACAATCTTCCCATTGTATGGGAATTTATAGCACTGAAGATTAGTGGAGGGTGCTCCCAGGGTCTGGTCTATCCAAGGCCTTCCTAGAATGGTGTTGTATATGGGCTTGACATCAAGGATGTAGAATTCAAAGGTCATGGTCACTGGGCCAATTTCCAGTTTCCCATTAGCTGGTCTTTGAGAATTATCATGGGTTGAGACCATCATGGAAGTAGACTCAATTTTTTCTGGATCAATCCCTATTTTCTTGAGGGTCTTGAGTGGACAAACATTGACTGATGCCCCGGCATCCAACAGGATGGAGTCCAATAAGTGACCCTTGAGTGTTGCAGTTAAGTATGAGGGAAGGGATTGGCATTCAGGGGGAGCCAGATCCTTATCTGTGAAGGATATCGTAGGTGTCTGGGTGACTGAGAGAATGGCATTTGTGAGTCCCTTGATAGGAAGATCTCCATTGACTGTAATTCGCTGGAGGAATTTGAACAATGTCTCCCTATGTGTAGGAGATCTCCTAATCAACTCTAGGACTGGCATCTTGGTGGGAGTTTTCCCTAGATGCTGTAGGATGTCATACTTGGATTGAATGATCCTTTTAGACATATTTGAATACTCTTGGGAGTCCCAGGGTTGACTCGTTGGGGGAATGATGCGATTTCTCAGTGTAACACCAATCGGACTGGGGTCCACTGCCTGATATGACTTTAGTGGTTGAACTGGTGGTGAATTCATTAGGCAGAATTGGGTTACTGGACCTGACTTTGGTGTTGGACACAAGATGGATTGTAACGACCCGCCACCCTATAATCGGGGATCCGATTACTAAATAGGTACCGAATCATTAATTTGGAACCAAACCAGGATCTAAGTAAGTCTGGGAAATAAATAATAAACTAAGCTAAACATTCACATCGCATTGAATTGAAAGGAAAAAGCAGAAATTAAAAGTTATTACAATGCGACTCGATACAACAAATAATCACATATTCCAACAGAAAAGAAATCATTATACATACAGGCCAGAAATAAAATAACAACTACGTCGGGGCATACCCCGGAATAACTGCTGACGGCGCTCAACACACGGCCGCACTCTCCTCACGAGGTCTGCTGGGAGTCCTCACCTGGAAAACACAGGGGTGAGTCTCAAGACAAGACTAAGTAGGGATCCTTCGATCCCCACTGCCCACGCACACACCCACAAGTGTAAAATACAGCCGACGGTAAAGTAACAAGCACAGTGGTAAGTACAACTCCTAATTCTCAACGTGAAATCACATGCAGTCGAAATGTATTAAACATGCATATTTCTAAACCAGCCGACTAGGGAACCCACAACTGCCGTCTCGATAGAACACGCCAACCACACAAACAACAGTGGGAAAAACTTCGACCCGCTGAGACCAAGCAATAACCCCTCGGATAGCACTCTAGCTACTCCGGCCCAACTGGCTCAGGTGGTTACTCCTTCCCTCAGCATGAGTGACACTCCGAATGTACCACGCCCACACCGGTACTAGCTGACCCCGGGGTTCACCAAGTGACCCTCTCTCACTAGGCGTCACCCCGCCCACGCCCCCACCGGCGCTGTGCTCCACCCACACCAGCACAGGGTGATAAAGCGCTACAACTGTCACTCCAGGTCCACAGTAACACAAAACCCAGCACAGTACGATCCAGTCACGTGAAAAGTCCGCGATCGCATAACACACAACGTAGTACCATCCGGTCATGAAGAATCCATCTCTATCGAGTACACTAAAACATGCACTAACCAACTATTTAGCAGTATGAACACATTTTACTGGCATGAATTAGTGTAGTTCTGTCTTGAATCGCGTCGCCCAAGGCCGACGCCATTCAAGCTCAATGTACTGGTTTATATAAAACACTGGCCTCAGAATCTGGCCTAAAAGGCGTCGACACCAGCGGTCGCCTTTTGAAAGGCGTCAACATCCTCAGACGCCATTTAGCACAGAAATCCATGATTTGCAGAAAACATTAATCAGGGGATTTCTGCCTTAAAAGGCGTCATGGTTACCCGACGCTATTACGAATCGCGTCGCCCACCCATGACGTCTTTTAGTCCCATAATCCCCGAACTGACAGAGCCTCAGTAAAACGATTCCTGCCTAAAAGGCGTCATGATGGCCCGACGCCCTTCAAAAAGGCATCGTCCATGCACGACGTCTTTCAACGCCAGGAACCAGATCTGTCACGAGCCCGAGGGCTCCCCTTTTTGCCACCAAAAACCCCAAAATCACCCAAAACGGAGGAGAAAGAGAGGCAAACCCGAACATCACGAATCCAAATTCATAGAAATCCCCTATTTCATCAAGAAGAGATCCTAAACATGCTTGTTCTACCCCCCAAAACCATAGATCTAAAACATGCTTTAAGAGGGAGAATCAAGGTTTGAACATTGAACACTATGGGAATCGTCACCCTACCGGTTACTTGAACTCCTCCAAGCTTCAAACCGTCCACCCGACTCGCCCCACGCCGCCGCCGGTACCGCCGTGGTCGTCCTTACTCCACCGTGACGTCGGCCGCCGTCCGGAGAGTAAAACACCGCAGTGGAAGTGGAGGTGGTAGTGGTGGGAGCTAGGTAGGGGATGGAGTGGAGGGAGAGATGAAATGGTGGGAGGAAAAGAGGGAGGAGAAGGGATCGCCGCCGAGATCGCCGGAAGGGGAGGAGAGAAAGAAAGAAGGAAGAAAATGAGGGAAAGAAGGAGGGCTCGCGGGGTTAACCAGAGACTGGCTAAAACGCGTCGACATCCACGGACGTCTATCAGATGACGTGACGGCCGCTCTGACAAGAGTCTGAAACGCGTCGTTCCACACAGACGCCGTTCAGGCGACATGTCAGGGCCGTACTCTGACAATCCCAGAGTCGCAGTCTGAAAGGCGTCGTCCCATGCGGACGCCGTTCAGACGACACGACGGGGCCGTACTCTCGCGGCCCAAAGCCAGCCCACATGGCACCCACGTGGCAGAACCTAAAACGCGTTTGCATCGGTGGGCGCCGTTCAAAACGCGTCTCGAGGTCCTGACGCGAAACAGAACAGGGTCCCAGCCCCCTAGGGCCTGAACTATAGGGTCTGACCCCGAAAACCGGATTCGAAAATCTCAATCCTTACATGGATAGAGGAGGTTATCTGATTGAGATTGAGGGAACTTGGACCAGAGTGACTGGGTTGATGGCTGTTGGTTGTTCCCTAGGTCGTATCAAGACCAAAGGTTTGTCTTGGATAATAGTGGAGACTCCTTGCAACGGCTCTCTAGGTTTGGTCGTCCTAGTAGGGCACTCACGCCATATCCCAACCTCTTCATACTCCCAGTACTGTCCTCTGTGATCGACATTTGGTTCCAAATTTTTGACAAGGGTGCTCACCCTTTCTAGAGAGCTAGATGGATCTTGGGCTACCTGATAAGAGGGCGGAGGGTCCTTGACTTTCAAGGTTTCACTAGCCTCTTTCATGTGCCCCCAATTGATCTTGGCGCTAGAGAAAGGGGGAACTATTGAACGTGGTTTCTGGTTGGATTGGTTGTTTGATCTGGACATAGGACTGGGTGACCTAAAGGGTTGCCCCAAGGCACTCACATGTTCCTCTATTGGTGGAATTTCTCTAGTCCTCTTATTTCTGTCCTGATTTTCAAACAAGGAGGGGAAAGTGGAATTCCAGATTTGAGATTGAACTACCCGAGCTCGATTATAAAGTTGTGCGAATGTGTGAAATTCGCTCAGCATGAGAATAGACCGAAGCTGCGGGGTAGCGTTATTGACCAGCATGGTGATAGCTTGAGATTCGGGGATTGCCACTTCCGCCCTAGAGGCCATTGCCCTCCACCTGTTGGCAAAGTACGTGAACTCCTCTTCAGGCTTCATCTTCTCCATCACAAGATCAAACAAGGTGCGAGGCATGGTTGTCATGTGACTAAACTGAGTGATGAATTTTTCGGAGACCATATCAAAATTGATTAGGTCTGTGGCGGGCAAGGAAGAAAACCATCTTAAGGCCTCACCTTCTAAGGATTTCTGGAACATATGGACAAGGAGGACTCTGTCGTAGAGCCATTGATGGGAATTCATGAGAAAACTTGACAGGTGATCATGAGGGTCAGAGGTGCCATCATATTTTCTGTACTTGGGGGTATTGAATCCTGGTGGAAAGTAGGTCGGAGGGAGCTTACAATAGCTCGAGAGAGAGTGTGATTGTTTCAGGGTAAGTTTCTCGGCCATGAGCTTACGCACATAAGTTTCAATCTCACTTTTGTAGATGAACTCTTTCTGCTCGGGAGGAGGTGTAGTTGGAGAGACTGGGATCGGTATGACGGGTGGAGCAACTGGAGTAGGAGTTGGCTGGTTGATGTAGATCTGAGCTCCGTTGGAAGATCCTTGGAAGTGAGTTCTCCGAGGAGTGGCATCTTGAGTTTTGCCATTGGAGGCCAACCGGATGAGTTGATCAGGGGTGTACCGTGATAACACGGCAATAAGTTTCGGGTCCTCACTCGGGTTACGGAGGGTTCCGTTGGACATTGTAGGGTCACTTTCTGAAGAAGAAGATTCATCGAAGCACCTTCTCCTAAATTCCACTCCAGGTGTTTGGAACATGCCCACAAATGTTGGTTGTGGAACCTCTTCAATCTCAAACAGAGGGTTGTGTGTGACATTGTTACCAAACTCATACATGTCATCATGCACAGTGTTAACATACATTATGTTCATTATGAAATACAAATCCTAAGAGATTTTATATTTCACTTGGAAGGTTAACTGTATATTATGAGTGTTGGTTTCTAACAAATCAAGTTCAAACCTTTAATGACCCTGGAATTTTTCAAAACTTGTTCGACCAGAGTTTAGTTAGGTGTCTTTAAATTTTGAAATAATTCTCTCAGTGACACCTATAGGTGGATGATTGTAAATGGAAAGGTTGAATCAATCTCTCACACAAACCCGAGGTTCCTATGGGGTGGTTTCAGGTACAACCTGCTCGACGGCCAAGTGGGAATCCCTGGCTCGTGGAGACTGCCGGAGTTTCCCAACAGAATAAGACTAGTCGCACCCGAGTGGGAATCCTCAGGTGGAGAGTCAGATCCTGCGGGAGAGTTAACTAGAAGTGTGATGCCGGATCTTCCTTAAAACCCCCGCGGAGAATACCCTGAAACTAACCCACAGTCCAGCAGACAGAAAAGAAAAGAAAAGACAAGAGAACAGAAAACAAAAAAAGCAAACTAGAATGCGCAACAATTTAATCAGAAATATAAAAAAAAGGACACTAAAAAAAATCAGACAGCCAGAAAGGCCGGCGCCTGGACGACAGGCTACTTGGCCGTCCTAGAGCTTGGACGGCCAGGCAGTCGGCCGTCCAGCCTGGACGGCCAGGTGCTTGGCCGTCCTGGGCTCTAGACGGCCAAGTACTTGGCCGTCCGGGCTGGGCTGGACGGCCAGGCACTTGGCCGTCCGGTCCACTGGACGGCCAGGTACTTGGCCGTCCGGTCTGCGCTGGACGGCCAGGTACTTGGCCGTCCAGTCTGCGCTGGACGGCCAGGTACTTGGCCGTCCAGTCTGCGCTGGACGGCCAGGTACTTGGCCATCCGGTCTGGGCGGCCAAGCACTTGGCCATTCAGGACTCTGGGCGGCCAAGTGCTTGGCCGTCCACGGGAGCTCATATATTTTTAAGTTGTCTTACCTACGCGGAGAGCAAGAGAGTGTCCCACCGTGATCGCCAGAGGGCTATAGGCGCCCGGAACGTCCCCTGCCGCGGCTGCGGGCTTCGGATCGAGGGTCCTTCCGTTCATCTTAGCACTGTGGCGATTTAAGGGGGCTTAGAAATTAAGGTGTGATCGTCAGGAGCATCACCTTACGGTCCCTGTGCTCCGCAGGATGGTAAGAGTGATCGCGTTCTGAAGGAGCGGGAGATGGTGGGTTCCTCTTCTCCGCCTCCAGCCGGCCAGAGGAGGAGAGCTCGGTACTCCGCGCGCAGAATTTGGTAAGAGCCCCTGAAAAGAGAAGACAAACAAAGAAAAGACAATAACCCGATTAGAACTATGATATGTAGAATCTATCCCTAAAAATATAAAAAACTAACTCGAATTAGAGGGAGACGCACCGGATAGGTGTTTGGGAGGGAAGGTGACCATAAGTTATGGCCACCCACCTCCCATTTTTTGTTTGAAACCTCTGGGGGTAAATAAGGATTACTAAGTCATTCTAGGATGCATGCATGCAGATAAGTGCTCGTGTGTGAAAAGTGAAATGATGTGTTGAAGGTGAAAAAGAGAGTGGGAGAGGGAGAATGTTACGGCATGGATGGAAAGTGAGAATGCAATGAAATGAAGAAAGGAGAAAAGTAAAAGTGGGTTAGGAAGACAAGCCCATTTGGAGTGCGAAGGATTCCTCTGAAACTCCCTGACTCCTTGCCCGCTCGACTCCTCAAAGCCGACCTGCTCCGAGAAAGAAACTCCTTCTTAATCCCTTTTCAAACCCCTTGCGCGAGGGAACCTGGGGGGTTTAAATAGGTGAAGGAAAAATAGGAGAAAATGGGGGTTTAAATCCCCGTAAATCATCCTGGAGCCAATAGGAAGTGGTCAAGGGTCGGAGGTGGTGCGTGCGGCAGTCGCCGGAGTGGGGAGTGATCAGAGTAGTGGGGACGAGGGTGGCGAGTGGAGGAGATCGTGGGGAAGACAAAGTCAAGGGGGTGGTTAGGGAGTGGACGGCCAGGCAACATGCCTTCCACTCCCGTAGAAAGCCAGGTAGCTGGCCTTCCATGAAGTGGTGGAAGGCGGCCTGGTTGGCCTTCGAAGGGGGTGGAGGGCAAGGGGTGGCCTTCGAAGGAGTTGAAGGCAAGGGGTGGCCTTCGAAGGAGGTGGAAGGCGGACTGGTTGGCCTTCGAAGGGTGATGGAAGGCGAGGGGTCGCCTTCCACGAAAAGGTGGTAAAAAGTGAAAAAGGTGGCCAAAAGGTGGAAGGCAAGATAGCTGGCCTTCAAAGGGGGTAGAAGGCAGGGGATGGCCTTCGAAGGAGGTGGAAGGCAAGGGGTGGCCTTCGAAGGAGGTGGAAGGCGGACTGGCTGGCCTTCGAAGGGTGGTGGAAGGTGAGGGGTGGCCTTCCACGAAAAGGTGGCTAGAGTCGGGATTTGGTTAATGAGCCTAGTTGTTAGTGGGCTGTGATGGCTAAAATGAGGGGATTTTGGTGATGAAGGGCTAATGATGGATGGGACTCATGAACAAAAGGGTGGTCCAAAATCGGTGTCTACAGTCCTCATTGACCATCACCCTTTTGAGATACTTCATTAAGGCTTCTTGGTGAGTTTTAGATCTCTTAATCAGTTCAAGTACTGAGATGCATGCTGATGTTCTATCCAGGTGCTTCAACAGATCATATAGACTCCCAGGTGCACACTCCTTATTCTGTACTTCCTCTGGCAGCTGTGATGGCCCGTCTCTAACTGTGGATTGAGAAAAGACTTTGTTGAAAATTCTCCCGCTTCGGAGCGCATGTTGATCTTCTTTGGAAGGTGATATTTTGAGCGCCACTGGGTTAATGAGGGGTTTGGATAGGATAATGGGTTTATATGTGGACGATGGTGGGTTATTTGGTGGAGGTGTTGGAATGCGGATGAGTGGTTTGGAAGGTTGTATAGTATTGGGATAGGTGATTGGTGTAGGTGATGTTGGGAAGGGAATGCGGAGCAATAGTTTGGATGGCAGGAGGGGTTCGTGATTGTGTTGCGGAGAGTTATTTGGTGGATACATGGTAGCGGAGGGATTAATGGGTTTAAGGAAGGTAGGCGATGATGGATATAGGTGTCCTCTAAGCCAATCATAAGGCACCTATTTCAATCTGGTTTACTAATTAATGGCATTAAATTCATTATGTAGATTGGCATATTAATAATTGCGCATAATGAAGTCCATGAATATGTGAAATAGTCATTAGATTATGATGAGATCATAATAATGAGACTGATGACTTATAAACACATATTCTCAATTGTTCCTAGTCGTAGGATGTTTGAAAGGGACATCAAACATCCGGTAAGACTAGTACAGGTTATTCTACCACATATAATGAGGGTGACTGATCTCATTAGTTACTCGTGTGGAGACACAATGGTAAACCTATAGGTGCTCATTGGGGAATGAGTTCACTGAACTGATCCGACATGAATCGTCGAATGGTAATTTACCTGACTATCAATCGGCTTGATTCATCATCACAGTGGCATGGTTGATCCTTGGACTTGAGACACCAAAGACACCTTGTCAGTAGACTTCTGGACTTTGACCTTGACCTACGAATCCCTATCCACGAGATCTGTAATAGTCAAGGATCGGGTCCAGCGGAAGACCTTCGAAGGTGATTGTGTTTTCAATAAAGGATTGTTCGCTCTTAGGTAACTGGAAAGAGAATGCTCTAGAATAGATCCGCAGGAGTCTTTGGCCAGAGCAGAAACAATATCAGAAAAGTGGTTTTCGGATATTGTACAACGGAGTCTGAGTCAAGTGAGTGGACCATCTAGGGTTTGACAGTTGACCATTGTAAGGAATCGCCAAGAACGCAGCGGAAATAAAAATGATTCCATTGTATCGGTTGCTGGGGTCGTAAAACGGACATTAAAATCTAAGCGGGAAGAATAGTTCTTCACCTTTGCGGGGTTTCGAATCTCCCGTGGATGATGCCGACTCGGTAATCGCGCACGCGCACGATCTCTAGAGGTATCCACACGAGTTCCCGCAGCAGACGCGATTTCCTCTTCGACTTGAGTGCTCCGACCAGATCTCAAATCCACCATGCGCGGAGAGAGACAGATCCACTCCAAGAGAGAGAGAAGGAGAGAGAGAGGAGAGAGAGAATCTGGGGTAAAAATTGTCCAACCAACTTTTTACCACTCCCCCTTGGCCCTCCTTATATAGAAATAAGGATAAGCACAACAATTAATCCTCATGATTAACCAAGAGTTTGGCCTTGGATAATTCTCCATTAAATCTTTATGTTTATCCTGCAGCTTTTCACAAAAACCCAGATAAGCATGAAATTTAACATCTCTCACCGTCTGACGAGAACTCTTATGTGTGTGACCCTCTAGGCCCATATATCAGTCCGGTTGTAGGCCCATTAAACTTAGAACTGTTTCTTGAGTTTAATATTTATTAATTAGCATTTAAACATCATATGTTAAATGATTAATTTAATAAACAAGTGAATTATCATCTGATGATCAAATCACTTGGCCTTCTGATCATGAACAGCACCAAACACTACCTCATGATCCCAGAAGATATAAGGGATATTGTTCCCTTCAATTGAACCTTTCCGTCTGCCGATACCGCACAGATATAATCCTTCACTCATGCAATGTCCCGATAACGCAAGGGTATGGTTTTATAGTCAAACCCTCTATCGCATTATCCATATGGATTCTAGTACACAGTTAATATCTAGAAAGACATCTCTTTCATTTGACCCTGGCCAGGGATTTCTGTGTACACATCCATGGGACATTCTCTCTCCAGTCTTATACCAAGAGTGAGTGATCCCTTGTTGTTCACTCAATTACCTTTGCAAGCTTTCCACTGTATCTGAAAGACCGATTATGGTGGACTTAATGGTTAAAGTCCACGAGTCAGAGAATCAAGATACAATGGTCCACAAACAAGGTATCATTGGTGACTCTGGTCAAAAGACCAACTGTGCTACTGCAACGATTGAATTCCCTGGTTGACTAATAGGTATAATTACCATCCAGGAATTCTTATTTGGGTATGTTCAGTGAACTCATTCTCTAATGAGCACCCATTTGTTTGTCTTAGTGTCACCACACGAGTGAATGTGAGATCATTCACCCTCATCATATGAGCAGACATAACTTGTGTCGATCTTATCGGATATTTAATGTCCATCTCAAATATCCTATGATCGAGAACTATTTAAGACAATTGCCTTAGGATATTGATCTCACTATCATGATTTCATCATGATTCAATATCCCATACATTTGTCTATGGACCTTCATTACGATAGTCGTTTGCGAGAACTATTAAATGAAGAAATAATTGCCTTTATTAATAATCTGAACTAGAATGTACAATGATTGGCTTTGAGGCCACCTAATTCTAACAACCATACCTTAGGTTAACTCAAGAGCATTGTGCGAATGAAGGATTATAGGCACGCGGTAACTGTGGACGGACAGGTTCCATGAGTGGGTTGCTGAACCCCATTACCTTCCGGGATCAAGCGGTGTTGCTTGGCACCCAACTTGATCAGAAGTCCGACCGAATTTACATGAGATGTTAATTCGGCTGAGTAATTAGTTAATATCTAGATATTAATTAATTACAATAAGTAAATAACTAGTTATTGGACTTAAAGGACTGAAAATCGGACTGGTAAATGGGCCTAGAGGGTCATACGCAATAAGATTATCAGTCGGTGGTACATAAGTGGGATTTATATTAACTCAGGGACTTTTGTGAAAAGTCGCGCCGACTTAATATATATACGCACTGTTGAGAAACCCTGGGCCAAGCTACAGGGTTTCCCGATGCTGGCCGTCATCCCCCCTTTCCCTCTCCTCCTCTAGGCGCCCCGTTCGAGGTGCCGGAACAGTCTCCGTCTCCGTCGCGCGCGATTTCCGTAAGTCGGGAATTCCCATCCCCGGGTTTTCGGACATTGTTGTGGCAACGGATCTTCGGCGAGCGAGCTGATACGGACGAGGGAACGAGGACGAACCATCACGGAGGATCATGTGGATATCGCTGGAGGCCGGACTCTTGTGCGGCTCGCGGCATCGCCTCGACGGAACCGAGACAGAAGCGGATTCGAATCCGCGCATAGTAATCATATTACAACCCGATTTTCGGTTTTAGTTTTTCATTCCGATTCCGATTAGCGGGCATCGGGCGGGATAATTTTTGTTCATCGTTTCCGCTACGTTCTTCGCGTCCCGCCCGGATCCCAACAGGCGGTGGAATGGGTTTGTGGTAGACGGGTGTTGGTATGGGGGGTGATGGTCACAGTTTCTGGCTTGGGTATGCATAGAGTGCGGCGAGGTGGTTGCTCGGCGGTACCCGAGATATGGCCTGTTGAGTAAACAAAGGATGATTCCTCTACCTTCCATTGTTTCCCCCTATTAGCCTCAAACCTGCTATTAATAAGGATTCGGGTGATCTGGTTTTGATGCTCTGGCAACGGGTTTTGCACTATACCCATATTTGGTGGTGTTGGTGCTCTTTGCATCTGTTGTTGTTGCTACTGTAGTTGTTGTTGTTGCTATTATTGCTGTGGTCTTTTCGCCTTCAGGGCGGTTCTGTATTTTCTCATCTACTCCCAGTCAATACCCCCTTGCTCATTCAGATCATGGATGTAGTACCTGAATTGGAAACATGCATCCATTGTATGCCCAGGTTGTCTATAGAAGACACAATACCTGGAGGCATCAGCATTCTAAGGCCAAACTGTTTTCTCCTTCGGCAAAACCAAAGCATTGACTGCCATAAGGGCGTTGAATATGTTTAATAAGGATTTTGGGAGTGGAGGATAAGATGCCCTCTTTGGGCCTGGAGGTTTTCTCTGTTGGTTGTAGTCACTCTGTTGGGGTACATTGTGGTATGTCGGCTGCTAACGTGACTGATTGAATGTCTGTTGATACTGCTGCTGAGGCTAATTGTAGACTGGCTGGTATGGTTGCTGAGGCGGCCTGAAACCCTGCTGATTTGGCAGTCTTTGCCCTGTATACTGTGGTTATTGCTGTTGGTTTCTCATGAACTGCGGTTGATTGTTGTTTACAGTGATGATTTGTTCATGGGAGAGTGTGCCTTCAGTAGTGGGACCCATGCTAGAAGAATTTGACATTGTAGGCTTCCGTGGTGGAGGTCTGCTAGGTCTATGGGGGTCAAAAACACTGGCAAAAGTGGAAACCTTGAACGCGTTTTGAGCATAACGCCCCCTCTTATACAGATCTGCCATGGTGGTCAGATTATTCAGTGTCAATACCAATTTATATTGGGGAGTAGCGTTGGCAACCATCATCTTCACTAGTTCTTGTTTGGACAGATGATCTCTTATTTTCTCAACCATTCCTCGCCATCTGTCGGCAAACATTATGAAGTCTTCATTAGGCTTTGTCTTTTCGTTGAACAAATCAGTAATAGACAGGGTAGGTGCCACCCTATCTTTGTATCTCTGCAGGAACTTCTTTAACACAACGTCGAAGTTCTCTACCTCACTCAGGTCCAGAGAGAAAAACCATTCCAAAGTTAACCTTTCCAATGACCTCCTGAAGAGGAAAGCCAGTTCTCTCTTATCATATTGCCAGAATGATGATTCATACATAAATTCCTTGATATGAAGGAAAGGATTGCCTGCACTGTTGTACTTTCTATAGACTGGCATTTTGGAAGGCAGGAGATAGAAGACTTGCAAATCAGGAACAGAGAGTTCGGGAGCAATTTTACTATCCATCTTCTTCTCGAAACTCTTGAACCGCTCATCTATCTGAGAAATTTTATTAAGTAGAAGTTAAGTGGCAGAATCTGCTGGTGGAGGTGGGGGTAGTTGAAAAGACTGCCTCCTAGAATAAGCAGAGATGGGAGGACAGTAAGGTTGTGAACTAGTAGTATTTCCACTTTACTCGAAGGCATTCTGATAAACTGGAGTCTGCTGCCTAACAGGATGCCGCGAACTAGATTGTTAATGACCCGTAGGCCGAGGGGTAGAAATATGGAGGCCTTCCATGGCCCAAGTAGGAGCCTAATAAATAGAAGGGTGAACCGAGGGGTTTGGTTCATATGACTGTAAAGGGGTTTTCCCTTTCATAATAGATTGGATGGCATCAAACTGACAGAAATCCATATGATTAAATAGAGCTCCTATGAGGGTAGCGAGATCAAAATGTTGATTGGAAGAGGGCCTGGCTTGGTCTTGGACTCCCTCGAAGACGGGGTCGAGATGACATGAACATGTGAACGATCACCCATATCCTGATTATATTGATCATAAGTTGAATTCATCTGAAATTAAGGGGTATGAGCATCTCCCTCAAGTATAGTTTGGAATTGATTGGAATTATAAGCATCTCTCTCGTCTTCTGAATAAGACGGATCATAAATCCGAGGGGCATGAGCATCTCCCTCGTACTCCACCACATCTTCTTGTTTGAAGGCAACCATGCCGAGAGTTCTACTTGATCGGAGCATCATGATATTATTTATTTATTTTTTTGACAAAGATTCAAACAAGTTGTGCAGAGGATTAGCAAACAAGTGGATGGTTACGTTATCGTAAGATTCATTGTTGAATTATTTGGATTGTTAAACACAAATTCACTGAATGGGTAGGATCCAAGTTTTAGTTTAGTTTTTTTTTTTCCACCGTTATACTCTATGGTTCTCTTACAACAGTATGAACGACTAACTAGGACTTTAATTGGTACAACCAGCCCGATAAACAAGGAGGAATACCTTGCTCTTAGGGACTTACGGAGATCTTAACTCCAACCACTCTAGTCTGACCGAGGGACCAACCCAGTTAAAGAGAGGTGAAGATGCTAAGAAAAGTGTTCCTACGGGGTGGGGGGGGTGGGGGGGGTGAGTCCCAATACAGATGACCTACGGCCTGGATGGCCTCTAATGTAATATAAGATAGATATAGGTAACAAAAGATATCAAAGATCCGAGGACTGATGATTAAAAGAAGAAACTGTTTGAATAGCGTCGCTGTTCACAGACGCTATTTAACATAGTAGCTTCTTTTGTTCACAGACGCTCAGGCAACAACGCAGCAAGAATATGAGGCTGAATGGCGTCTTGACACAGCGACGCGGTTTGAATCGCGTCTCTATGTCTAGACGCTATTCAGAGCCTAAAAACAATAAACAAAGAGCAATTTCGAGGACAATCCTCTCCCAAATTATCAAGATAAACATGAATCTAACTCATTATGCAAATTCAATTTTAAATAAGTTTATTATCATGCAAACAACATAAACTCAATCAACCATACACTTCCTATCACACTCACAACTTTCAATCAATCACAGAAGGACAAGATCTTGCCGCAAAGGGATGTGCATATAGTGTACGTAGGGATTAAAGTAACCAAACTTACTAATTAGTGAAAGGAGTACCCGAGGGACACAACTGGTGCATCATGGGTGCCCGATGATAATAAGCAAGAACAAATATTAAAAGACGGCGAGATCAACTCCCGCCGTGATCGCCAAAAAGTTATGGGTGCTCAAATTAGGTGTGTGACATTCATGAGTTTCATATTTGTTTATATGAATAGTAAAACTATTAAAAATTAAAGAAAACGTGATCGCCAGAAACTGTAAAGTTTCAAAAGAGAGATTGATCGCTTACCTTTTCAAATTTGGGAGATGATGAGTCCTTGATTCTCTTTCTTTGGCTGACCGAAAAAAGGGAGTGTTTTTTGTTGATGTTCTTACTTTTGATTTCTTGATAGTTATTCTTTTGAATCTCTTTCTTTCTCCTTCTTTGTACCTTGTAAGATCAAATAAAGAAATAATCTAATTAGAACTAGAGTAGGGTAGTATCTATTCTAATAAGAAATTTAAACATGCAAGTAAACTAATCTACTCACTTGATTGGTGTTCTTTAAACCCATATAGATATGTGGGTATTAAAATATTAGTGTGTATGTGAACATGGAGTGATGATGATGAACTATGAAAAATAATGAATGAACTATATGAAATTAATGAAAAGTTAGAAAGAAATTAGGGAAAGAAGATGGTTGGTTGGCTTCTCCATAGCCTTTGTCTTCAAAAACTTCAAAGGATGAAGAGGATGAAGAAGAAGAAGCCTTGGATGAAGTTCCTCTTGTTGTCCACGTTTTTCTCCTCTAGAGCCTTCAAACACCATGCTTCAAGCTTCAAAATCACCAATGGCCAACTTTTTTTAAAGGTCCAAAGGGTGTTGTATGTATAAGAATAGGTTTAGGAGTGTTTAGAGCTACAAAAGGACTCTCTCCTATAGTCGAACTTACCTTGGACGAGCATGAACGAGTTACCAATCTTTCCAAGTTCGGAAATCAGATTATCTCAGCCAAATCATGTTTATCAGGGAACCGAAAAATCGCGTCGTCCAACGGGGACGCCATTTGGCTAATTAAAAGGGCTAAAATAGAAAAAAAATCCAAAAAGAAAATCAAAATATATTAGGAAACCTAAATCACATCTCCTAAGGGCGACGTGCTTTAGATAATTAGGAAATTAATTCGAATTAGAAATCGGCAACCCAAACAGATTAGGACTTAAATGGCGTCTCTCTATGGTGACGCTATTCAATTAAATCTATTTGAATTTATAAATTTAATTCCGAACTGATTTCGGCTAGGAATCTAAATGGCGTCATGCTTGGGCAACGCTAATTAACAAATTCGAGAAAAATCACTAAAAATTAATTAATGATTAAACATCAGACCATTTTGGGGCAGTATAATTGTGACATGAAATTTACTCAATATGAAGTCAAAATTAGCGTGTCTACAATATTGATGAGTCAAGACACCAGTCCTGCAATTCGGTACTAAGCCGAAGCTCGTTTGTCTACGCACTGTTTTACAAAAGCAAAACCATCGTCCTCATCAATTGACAATCTAACGGCCTATCTGTACAATTAAGAATCCTGTGGAATTATCATTGTTTTTAATAGAGGGAAACTCAAATTCCAATTTCATCAAAACGACAAGGTCCTTGATATAGTCTAATAAATATTTATCATATAATAATGATGATGCAAATCAAATACAAGAGAGAATACAAGTGATAAAGATAATCGTCATCAGTCATGGTGGGACTCAATGGGACCTCTACAATATTTTTCTTTTTCTTTTGAATTTTCTTGTTCTCAAAATTCGTCAGTAACTTCATGTAGAGAGATAAACAACAATAAATATGCAATTTTCAGAAATATCAGAAATGCTCTAAATAGCGTTGGTCTGAGTCAACGTCATTTGAATGACGTCGTCTCGAGGCGACGCCATTTAACTTACCGAAACTGAACTTTTTTGACTTCGCTCCGAACATAGGTTTCCTTCATCAAACACCTCTTCCAATTCATAAAGGGTTCTCTAACCATTCAAATCTCTATATTTATGCTTCCTCTTCTCAACTCAACCCATCACAACAGGTTTCGAAAAGGGAAAGCTAGTGGATCTCAACCTCAAGAGAAAAAAAAAAAGAGAGTGGAAGGAAGAAAGGAAACAATTGATTCAAGGAAGATGGCGAGCTTTGAGTGTCTCAAAGTGTTATGCTTTCATTAAATTTCTAATGTTAACATAAAAAACAATTAAAGAACGTGATTGCCAAAAAATCAAGGATTTCGAAAGAAAAATTTGATCGCTACTTACCTTGTCAAACTGGAGATTTGTATGGTTCTTTTTGTTTCCTCTTCCTCGGCCGGCCGAAGAAGAAGAGCTTCCTTTTGTTTTACTCTCTTTTTGTATTGGTTTTCTTCTTTTCTTCAACCCCTTCTTTTCTTCAAACCTTGCAAGTAATCAAACAAACAAAGAAAAATATGGATTAGAGCTATGGTGATGATGTAGTATCTATTCTAAAAATAAAACTAAGCATGCAATCAAATTAATCTACTCACTTGTTTTGTGTTCTTTAAACCTCTATCTCATAGATGGATTGATATAAATATTGTGTGCATGTGAAACATGAAGTGATGAGATGAAAAGAACTAATTAGAACAGTGAAAAAACTATGATGAAAACTATAAGGAAACTAGAAAATTAGAAAGAAAAAGAGAAGGGGAAGAAGGTGGTTGGCCCCTCCATAGCCTTGCTTCTTCTAAGCTTCATGTTAGGAATCGTCTAGAACGCAGCGGAAAATAAAATCGATTCCTATGTATCGGTTGCTGGGATCGTAAAACGGACAAAAATTAAACGCGGGAAGAACGGTTCTTCACCTTTGCGGGGTTTCGAATCTCCCGTGGATGATTCCAACTCGGTAATCGCGCACGCGCACGATCTCTAGAGGTATCCACACGAGCTCCCGCTGCAGACGCGTTTTCCTCCTCGACTTGAGTTCTCCGACCATATCTCAAATCCACCATACGCGGAAAGAGACAGATCTACTCCAAGAGAGAGAAGGAGAGAGAGAGAGGAGATAGAGAATCTTGGGGTGTGTAATTCGTCCAACCTGTTTTACCCCTCCCCTTGGCCTCCTTGTATAAGAAATAAGGATAAGCACAAGGATTAATCCTCATGATTATCCAAGAGTTTGGCCTTAGATAAATCTCCATTAAATCTTCATGTTTATCCTGCGGCTTTTCATAAAAACCCAGATAAGCATGAAATTTAACGTCTCTCACCGTCTGACGAGAACTCTTATGTGTGTGACCCTCTAGGCCCATATATCAGTCCGGTTTTAGGCCCATTAAACTTAGAACAAATTCTAAAGTTTAATATTTATTAATTAACATTTAAACATCATATGTTAAATGATTAATTTAATAAACAAGTGGATTATCATCTGATGATTAATTCACTTGGCCTTCTGATCATGAACAGTACCAAACACTACCTCATGATCCCAGAAGATATAAGGGATATTGTTCCCTTTAATTGAACCTTTCCGTCTGCAGATACCGCACAGATAAAATCCTTCACTCATCCAATGTCCTAATAACGCAAGGGTATGGTTTTATAGTCAAACCGTCTATCGCATTATTTAGATGGATTCCAGTACTCAGTTAATTTCTAGAAAGACATCTCTTTCATTTGACCATGGCCAGGGATTTCTGTGTACACATCCATAGGACATTCTCTCTCCAGTCTTATACCAAGAGTGAGTGATCCCTTGTTGTTCACTCAATTACCTTCGCAAGCTTTCCACTATATCTGAGAGACCGACTATGGTGGGCTTAATGGTTAAAGTCCACAAGTCAGCGAATCAAGACACAATGGTCTACAAACAAGGTATCATTGGTGACTCAAGTCAAAGGACCAACTGTGCTACTGCAACGATTGAATTCCCTGGTTGACTAATAGGTATAATTACCATCCAGGAATTCTTATTTAGCTCTGTTCAGTGAACTCATTCTCTAATGAGCACCCACATGTTTGTCTTAGTGTCACCACACGAGTGAATGTGAGATCATTCACCTTCATCACATGAGTAGACATAACTTGTGTCAATCTTATCGGATATTTAATGTCCATCTCAAATATCCTATGATCGAGAACTGTTTAAGACAAGTGACTGAGGATATTGATCTCACTATCATAATCTCATCATGATTCAATATCCCATACATTTGTCTACGGACCTTCATTACGATAGTTAAATTGCAAGAACTATAAATGAAGAAATAATTGCCTTTATTAATAATCTAAACTAGAATGTACAATGATTGGCTTTGAGGCCACCCAATTCTATCATTCTCCCACTTGGACTATAGCCAATCACCCATGTGTCTAAGTCCCATAGACTTAAGGTGACGTTCTAAATTGTTTTGAGACAATGGCTTAGTCAAGGGATCTTCTACATTATCTTCAGATGAGACTTTCTCAACTACTATATCTCCTCGGGCGATAATCTCACGAATCAGATGAAATCATCTCGGAATGTGCTTTGACTTCTGATGTGATCTTAGCTCCTTCGCTTGAGCTATTGCCCCATTGTTGTCTGATAAAGTGTTAAATTGATCATTTAAGGGCAACCATTTGCATCATACTCATGTTTTTATCTGCAAAATAGCATGAAATGATAGATAATTGTGTAACAAGTCCAACGGTACCAATTTCATCAAATTCTGACTTAAAAACATCGTCATTTCATGTGATCAAAGGAGTAGCGCATTTGCGGTTTTTCGACAAAACCGAGACGAAATGAATAAATATGATGATATTTTTATGATAATGCGCTAAATTATATTTATTTGATGTGAACAGGACATGCCGATGATGCAGTGCAGCTGGTGGAGTTTCCGGAAATTTGGGAGTGGTCCGGTGTGCGGATTTCAACGAAAACAGGGGTAAAAATACAAATTGACTCCTTCTTCCACTGGAGTTTCCCAAAACCCACTATTTCCCTCCGTCTCTCCGATTTCCTAAACACATCCCTTCCTTTTAAAAATCCTCTCTCTCTTTCTCGTTTTAGAAAGTCGAATCCTATTTCTTTCCCAATTACCTCTTCCAAATCCTGTCCTTTCTCCAAGCCTCCTACATATCCTCCTCCTTTTCCAACTAAAACCCGGAGCCTCTCCTCCTTCTCCTCTCTATAAAAACTCTCCCCCACGTTTTGTTCTGGAGTTTTTTTTTTTCCCAGCCGATTCCTTCTCCTCCCGCAGCTGCCGAACCTTAACCCCTCTTGTTCTCTCTCTCTCTTTGTTTTTCAGCACTCTCTTCCTCCCTCCCGCTCTCTCCCACACGCTCTCTGTTCTCCCACGTCTCTCTCTGCTTCTCTATTTTATTCTCTCTCCTCTCCTCTCCTCTCCTCTCTCTAGTTTTTTTTATCACCAAATACGCCTCTCTCGTTCTCTGTTTCAGTCTCTCCCACACGCTCTATCTCTCTCTTCTCTCTCTCGCCGGCCTGAAGCTGCACCAGCAACGCACTCCACATACGCCGGCGGCCCCCTCCAGCAGCAGTTGCGTTCACCGGCCCCCTCCAGCAGCAGCTGCGTTCACCAGCCCCCTCCGGCAGCAGCTTCACGCATGCACGGACATCCTCCTTTCCTCCAACATCCTTCCAGCAGCTGGCCTTCTCCACACTTCCATGTCAAGCTCACACATGCGAGCCTGCAGCACGCCAGCAAGCAACTCCATGCGGTGAAGCCTGTACCAACAGCAACCGGAGCTCCCCTTTGCATGCACGTCGCACCTGTCCGAGCTGTTCGTCAAGACTGAACCAGCGGCTTCACAGCTTTCTCAAGCTGCACGTCCAGGCATGTCCAGTGGAGTCTGAAGCACCCCCCCACGCGCCGCACTCCAAGCTGCATCACCAGCTCCCACAGTCCGGTAAAGCATCCTCCTACCATCCACTAGCTGCGGCACGTCAACCAGCAACGAACTTGCCGGCCAGCTGCTCCTTCCACGCGCCTGCAAGTTGGAGCCAGCTGCACTGCACGCAGCCATCCACGCTGCACCGCCCTCCATCAAAGCACCTCCAGCGGCAGCAAACGAACCAGCAACCTACAGCAGCTCCAGCGTCTCCACGTCAAGTTCCCATCTGCAGCACCAGCAGCGCATGCACCTCCTCCACGTAGCCACCAACATGCATGCTCGGTGAAGCAGCAGCCAGCAAACCAACAGCCGGCAGTCCCCACAACAACCCATAGATTGTTCTTAATTTATTCTTTCCATTCCCCATTAGTATAATAGTTATTTATTTAATTAGGATTAGTCAATTGTTGTTTAATGTTTTGTTTATTTAGGATATTAAACCTTGTAATTTGTTTCATGATTCGTAGTTAATTAGTAATTTACACCTAGTTAAATAACAGTTTCTTTGTTAATCTTTTAGTCATGCTTATTTTCCAATTATGTTTGTGTTTAATTTCTGAAAAAATAAAAAAAAGATTTGTTGAATTAGAGTAATCTTATTTTTAGGTAATATTAGTTAACTTAGTTTTAGTTTAATCAAGTAATTAGTTTAACTTAAATCTCACTTATTTTTAGATTAACTAAAGTCCAAAATTTTCAAAATTAAAATTCTACCTCCCTGTGGATCGACTCGGACTCACCACTATCAATTTCCAAAATTTGATTTGAATGAGCCGAATAAATTTAGATTGGACGTTTTCATGTGTTTAACGACGCACAATTCGAAACGATCATTGTCACACAATAATGGAACAGGATCTTAAATGCTAGGAACTACTCCAAGTGCAGAGATGAACTTCTTCATCCAAATCGCCTCCTTGGCCGCTTCAGCTCCAGAAATGTATTATGCTTCGGTCGTCGAATCTGCAGTTGTTTCTTGTTTGTAACTTTTCCAACTTACTGCACCTTCATTTAACATGAACACGAATCCAGACATTGATTTTCTATCATCCATATCCGACTTCAGTATACCCTCGAAGTTCCAAGTCGTTTCCTCCATAGACGAGAAATAGATCCTTAGTCCTTCTTAAGTATCTAAGGATACATTTCACCGCCTTCCAGTGTTCTTCACCTGGATCAGCCTGATATCTACTAGTGACACTTAGTGGGTGTGCCACATCAGGCCTAGTACAAAGCATTGCATATATGATAAATCCTATTGCCGAGGCATAAGCAACTCTATCCATGTATGCTTTCTCTTCAGGCGTCTTGGGAGACATTCCTTTAGAGAGATAAATTCCATACCTCATTGGAACGAGACCTCTCTTGGAATTTTCCATACCAAACCTTTTGACTATGGTATCTATGTACATAGATTGAGATAAGGCAAGTATCCTTTTGGACCTATCTCTATAGATCCTTATTCTTAGAATATAGGATGCTTCTCCCAAATCTTTCATGGAGAAGTTTTTGGATAACCAAGTCTTTATTGATGACAACATTCCTACATCATTCCCAATGAGTAGAATGTCATCAACGTAAAGTACTAAAATGGTAACTGCGCTCCCACTAGTCTTTTTGTATACACAAGGTTCATCTTCATTCTTAATGAAGTCATAAGATTTACCTGCTTTAATCCATAAATGGATCTTTGCAGCTTGCATACTATAACGACCCGCCATCCTATGACTGGAGACCCGGTCACTAAATGGATGTCGGCCCATTAACTGCGGGTTCACACCCGGATCTCACACAACACATCTGGAGGAGTAAGCGCTAAACAAGGCTAAATATAACAATCACACGGACTACAAAGGTAAACAAGTGCGCAGGAAGGAAGAGAGCAATGTCCGTATACAGTCCAACAATAATTACATGGTCCAACAAATTAAATAAGTACAAGCAGAAGTAAAGTACAACAACATCGGGGCATACCTCGGAACTGAGACAGCTGCTGGTCCGCACACTAAGAAGACATCACACGCCGCCACACGCCACGAGGTCCACACCTAAAACCGCAGGGAGTGAGCCACACCAGAATTGGGCTCAGTAGGGATCATCCGATTCCCTGCCTCCCACTCACACACCCACAAGTGCAACAACACGGATATATAGCAATTAAATAAAGCAGTGAACATAGCACCCAAATCTGATATGAAACATACGCGTAAGCAGTGTCGCAGGAACAGTTCTAAGCAACCCGAAGAACCCAACACAAAGTCACGTCTCACAGCCAAAGTCCACAAAGCGACTGAACCACACTGTCGACCGAAGTTAAACGTCGCCTCACAACACTACCACCACTACTCACGCCTGTCCGCCCCTACAGTGTTCCGGGGCACTGTACGGTGAGGCAGTGAGTCAAACTAGGACTAGCTGGGACCAGTGTACCACCACTGCCCAGCTACGTGTGCACACAAGCAGTCTAGACTACTGTCCTACCGACCGGATTGCCTCTACGCCAAGCCTCGGCGCTTCAGGAGGGCCCTGGGGACCGGCGAACCCCCGTCAAGCCGAAGCTACAGGAACTACCCACAACCCTAACCTCCCGGGCTGCGTCAGGCCAAAGGGCGAAGGGTACCACTCGTAACCTTGATCAAAGGTCACATCAGGCCCAGTGGCTACAGGGGTAAAACAACTCCAACAGTACCACAACCAGCTCCACAGCAAGAAACGCACCGGAAGCTGCCACGACAAACAGGGAAACCCCGACCCGCTGAGACCAAACAGCAACCCCTCGGATAGCGCACCGGCTACTCCGGCCCGACGGGCTCAAGGTGGTTCTGCTTCCCTCAGCCAAAGGTAAAACACAACATGTACCCCTCCTCCACCGGTACGGCACAATGCCTCACAGACACCATGACCCTGTCCCCATCGGTCCATGGTGACAAATGTAAACCACAGTTATTCCGATTTCATATTCGCATAAGCACATACACACATATAACATGATGTAATTCCATTTATGCAGAAGTCCTCAGTCTCAGTGTACAACTTAAAGCATGCATTCGAACCATCCAATCGTGAAACATGTGTTAAATAACAGGAGTTAAGCAGTTCTGTCTTGAATCGCGTCGACCGAGGTCGACGCCATTCAAGCCCCTAAAACAGGTTCATTAAAACCAGATTATTCCTTAAACCACGTCGACATAGGAAGCCGCCCTTTAAAACGCGTCAGAGTCCACAGACGCCATTCACCCCAGAATTTCAGATTTGCAAACCCTCAGTCGGGGTGATTTCCTGCCTAAAAGGCGTCATGATGGTCCGACGTCCTTCTAAAAGGCGTTGTCCATACATGACGTCTTTTAGCGCCAGAACCCCGAACTCGTGAAACCTCGAACAGGGAGGTTTCTGCCCTAAAAGGCGTCGTACTGCCCTGACGTCCTTCTAAAAGGCGTCGACCAAGCACGACGCCGTTTAGCGCCAGAAACAAGGTTTTCTGGTTCGATCCGAGGGTTCCTCCCTTAACCCCAAACACCCCGAAAATGCCCCAAAACAGATGGGGGAGGAAAAGGGAAATCGACTATCACAAGCATGCTACGATTCCACAATCCTTAACACGGCCAATCCCACAAGAACACCCCCTAAACATACTCAGTCTAACCCAAAACATATCATGCCATGCCAAGGAATCACGAGCAACACATTCACAGTCCATGCAAGGTTCGTCCCCCTACCGGTTCTTGAACTCCTCCAAGCTCCGTGCCGCCGACCCGCCGCACTGCAGACCGCCGCCGGTACCCTCGAGGACGCCGCCACTCCGCCGGGATGTCGGCCGCCGTCTGGAGAATAGAACGCCGCGAAAGAAGTGGTGGAGGTAGAGGTGAGAGGTAAGGAGGCTATGGAGTGATGGAAGAGGAAGAAGAGTAAGGGAAGGGAGAAAGGAGGGCGGAGGGGGCGGAGAGAGCGAAGAGAGAGAGAGTGGAGGCGAAAATGAGGGAAAGAAAGGGAGGCTCGCGGGGTCAATCTGAATCTGGCTAAAACACGTCGATCGAGGCAGACGCCAATCAGTCTGACAGGACGGGCCGTACTGACAGCGGTCTGAAACGCGTCGCTCACCACGGACGCCGTTCAGACGACAGGACAGGCCGTACTGACAACGCTCTGGCGCCGAACACTGACATCGCAGGTGTCGCAGTCTGAATCGCGTCTAGCATCATGGACGCCGTTCAGACGATGTGACAGGGGCCGTACTCTCGCGGCCCGAAACCCGCCTACGTGGCGCACACGCGGCACAACAGAAAGCGGACCTAAATGGCGTCTACATAGACAGACGTCTTTTGAAAGACGTCGAGCAGTGCAGACGTCATTCAGTCGGAAATCTCAAGACCCCTCAGGGTCGAAACCAGGGGATCCGGCCCGAACCCGACCCGAATACTGAACCCGAAACCTCAGTCCTTACACATACCTTACTTGAATGCTCTTTGGAAGTGAATCCTTCAGGTTGTATCATATACACCTCTTCTTGAAGGTTACCGTTAAGGAATGTTGTTTTCACATCCATTTGCCATATTTCATAATCATAGAATGCGGCGATAGCAAGAAGTATTCTGATTGACTTAATCATGGCAACTGGAGAAAAGGTTTCGTCATAGTCAATGCCTTGCCTTTGACGATATCCTTTTGCTACCAGCCTTGCCTTGTATGTGTCAATCTGTCCATCTGCCTCGATCTTTCTTTTAAAGATCTATTTACTGCCAATAGGTACTATACCTTCTAGCAGATTAACCAAGTTCCAAACTTGGTTGGCATACATGGACTGAATTTCAGAATTCATTGCCTCTTGCCATTTCTCTGATTCTTGACTATTCATGGCTTCTTGGTAGGTTTGAGGATCATCATCCTCATTTAAGTGCACTTTTGGTTTGCCATCACCGATATGTCCAACATATCTTTCAGGCGGCTTAGGCACTCTACCTGATATGCGAACCTTTTGTGTATCATCTTGAACAGGTTCTTGAGTCAATGGTTCAGTAGATGAACTAGTGTTGATTTGTGAGTCTAGAATTTCTTCCATTTCTATCTTGCTCCCACTGTCTTCTTTTGAAAGATATTCTTTCTCTAAGAAGACAGCTCTTTTTGCGACAAACACCCATTGATCGCTAGGCTGATAGAAATAATATCCAAAAGTCTCTTTTGGATATTCCACAAATCTACATTTTTTTGTCCTGGAATCCAGTTCGTCTGGATCATGTCTTTTGACATATGCAGGACAACCCCAGACTCTAACATGCTTAAAGTCCGGTTTCTTCCCTTTCCATATCTCATATGGAGTGGAAGATACTGACTTACTAGGAACTTTGTTCAACAGATATGCAATAGTCAATATTGCATATCCCCATAAAGAGATTGGAAGTTTATCATAACTCATCATTGATCGTACCATATCTAATAGAGTACGATTTCTCCTTTCCGATACACCATTTAATTGTGGTGTATAGGGAGGAGTCCACTGAGACAAAATACCATTATTCTTAAGATATTGTGTGAATTCTGTACTTCAGTATTCACCCCCTCGATCTGATCGAAGAGTTTTGATACTCTTTCCAGTCTAGTTCTCAACTTCATTTTTGAACTCTTTAAATTTCTCAAAGACTTCTGACTTATATTTCATTAAATATATGTAGCCATATCTTGAGAAATCATCTATAAATGAAACGAAGTATGAGTAACCACCCATAGCATGAGTGGACATTGGACCACATACATCACTATGTATTAGTTCCAATAAGTCCTTAGCTCTTTCTCCATATCCTAAGAATGGAGCTTTGGTCATTTTTCCCATGGGACAAGCTTCACAAGTTGCAAAGAGATTCATAATCAAATGGATCAAGATATCCATTCTTTTGCAACCTAATGATCCTGTTCTCATTTATATGACCTAGCCTACAATGCCATAGGTATGATTTATTCACATCCATATCTAATCGTTCGAGAGATTTATTTACTAGACAAACATCATATGAAATATCAAGTAAATATAATCCATTCAATAAATATCCAGAAGCAAACAATTTGTCTCCTTGATAAATGGAACAACCTTTATTCTCAAGTTTTATAGAATATCCTTGTTTATCTAAACATGAAATAGATATGATATTCCTAATAATGGTCGGAACATAATAACAATCTATTAGTTCCAATGAGTCTCCTGACGGCATCTGAAGTCTTGCTGTCCCTCAGCTAACGCAACAACTTTTGCTCCATTCCCAAGCCTCAGATCCACGTCTCCGCGGTTCAATCTTCTTTTACTTGTTAGCACCTGCAAGTTATTGCAGATATGAGAAACACATCAAGTATCTAATACTCAAGATGTTGATTCTCTATAAGACAAGTTAAGATCGATCATGAGTATACCTGAAGCTTCACCAAGCTTCTCCTTTGCTTTTTCTGTTAGATAAATCTTGCAATTTCTCTTCCAGTGGCCTTCTTTATGGCAGTGGAAACACTGACCTTTGTCATTGACTTTAGCTTTGTCCTTTTGAACCGCCGGTTTGTTCTTCACTAGCTTCTTAGGCTTACCTTTCTTAAAGGTATGTCCAGCTTTTCGTTTCTTGTTGGTCTTACCAACAAGCATTACTTGTGGCTTATCTTTCTGGATAGTGCCTTCTGCTGTCTTCAACATGTTGAGCAGCTCAGCCAGTGTAACTTCAATTTTGTTCATATTGAACTTAATAATGAATTGTGAAAATGAATCTAGAAGGGACTGTAGGATTAAGTCAATGCTTAGGTCATTGTTCATAACAAAGCCAAGCACTGCAAGCCTCTCAATCCATTCTATCATCTTGAGCACATTAGTTTGCACATATGTGCCCTCGCTCATTCTGGTCCTGAACAATTTCTTAGATATCTCATATCTTTCAGTTCTGGATTGTTCACCAAACAACTCTTGTAGGTGATTCAGAATAGGCTTAGGTTCCATGTTATCATGTTGTCGTTGCAGTTCATTGTTCATTGAACCAAGCATATAACACTGGACTTTGATAGAATCCTCCTTCCAGTTTTCAAACATCATTAATTCATCCTCGTTAGCATTTTCACCGGGTTGTACTGGATCTGGTTGATCCAGGACATAGGCTAGCTTTTCACACCTGAGGACAATCTTCAGGTTGCGTAACCAGTCAATGTAATTAGGTCCCGTGAGTTTGTTTGCATCAAGTATGCAATGAAGGGGGTTAGGTGACGACATAGCGACCTACAAGGAAATATAAAAAAAAACAGATAGTTCTTAAAATCAGATTTAGTACTTTTAATCTATATTTAGGCTCCCACTATTTTTCGGCGATCTGTATGACCCTCTAATATACAGAACGGGAGATTCCGGTGATCTCCTAGTGGGGATTAGAATCCTTCGGGCATCATACATTTGATCTTGTGGTAGCACAACAAATCACATCAAGTCCCTTAGGCAGTCAACTCTTAACAATTGCAACATTTGCAATATCCGATCAATTTAACCCCTAAATCAGAATGACCTTGTGGTAGCACAACAAATCAAATGATTCAGTTAAGTTTATCCATCATTACTCAGATAACACGAATTCATAGTGCAATCCTTGTGGTAGCACAACAAAACTACACTATTTGTCCATTTATCTTAATGACATCACATGTCGTAGACCTAGGTTAATTTCTAAATCAAATAGACCTTGTGGTAGCACAACAAATCCATTTGAAATAAAAATTATCCTTGGATCTATAATGATGGTGGGTTACGTGGATTATTCTGAATATCTCACGTTTACAACTTAAATTTTAAAATGGGGTTTTTGAGTTGATTTATAAAAAAATCGTGCTATCAATAGTATTTCGATTTGAAGTATCATAATACTTAATAGAAATATATATATGATAGCATAGTTCACAAATATCACATATATGTAGAAAAATAAATAGGGATGATCATGGACTGCTAAAGCCACTATGGAATCATCGGAGCCAAACGATGATCCATAATAGAATCCTAATGTGAAAACTGCAACACCGGTTCCATTTGATGTGAGTCCTTCCTCCAGAGGTGTCATCAGAAAATCCCGTCCTCTAAACTTAATCCATGACATTTAAATATAAAAATTAGGACTCGCAGGTCCATAAATGTACATTTAAACAATAAGAAACCTTGATCTTATCAAGTGGAGTACAATCTTATAGGAAGGTAGAGAGTACATTTGGATTAAGAGAGAGGAGGACACGAAGGTCCTATTTAAAATACCAAATGAAATAAGCATCGCATTCATTCACATCAATCATCACATGATAATACTAAGTCCATGATCATCCCACTATAAAACACATCACATGCATCACAATTATCACATAATTACAGTTGGTATTAAATTTTATAAGTGTAAAATTATAATACCAATAACTTTCCGAAATAACATTTATTTCAAGTGTAATTCAATAAGTATTCACAATATTATTGAGAAAAGATATAACTAAACTATTTAGTTATTAAAAGGATGCTCAACCAATTTGAACAAGAGAATAAAATCAAGCTATGCGTATAAATAAGTTTAAAAACAATTTTAAACTTAATTGATTAATAGGGAAGTTAATAATTTAAAACAATTTTAAATAATTAACCAATACCCTATAATCAATAAAACCCTTTAATTTGAATTAACAGTTATTAAACAGTTTAATAATCTGTTAATTATAATAAGAATAATTAATAACAGTTATTAATTATCCCTATAAATTTTCTATTTTAAAACAATTTTAAAATAGGCTAAAAAGGGTTAAAATAGGGCTAAAATGGGTTAAAAAAGGGGGGTTCGGGTAGTCTGTGGGTCGGCTGGGTCCGGACCCAGTTCGGATCCGGCGCGGGTCAGCGGGTCCGGGCGGGCCGGCCCGCTGGCCCACGCGCCGGTCGCCCCCGCCGCCCGATTAGGGTTTCAGGCGGGGGCGCCGCCTGGTTCGCCCCCCCGACCGGCGGGGTAGGTCGCCGCCGGCCCGGCCGATGGGCGGCGGGGCTCTGGCCGGCTTCCACGGCGCCGGTGGACGTCGTCGATGGCGGCGCCCCGAACTTCCCCTGTTTAGTTTGCATGTGATCTCATCGCATGCCATGGTTTTTTGTGGGCAAGCCTATGCGGGGAAGGCCACGGTCGGCCATGGCGGACCCAAGGCGCGTCGGACGGCGCCGTGGACGTCCATGAAGGTCGTTGGAGGTGTTCCAGACGTCCCCGAACGTCCCGATCAAACCATGATCATTCGATAATCCGATTATCCTTTATTTCATGGCCGTTCGATCCTGGAGTTGAGCCGTTGTGATTGCCAGGCATCACCAGACGACGCTGGTGCTCTCAACCGGTGATAGGAGGCCAGGGACATTCCCTGGAGCATCCGTTCAAGAAGCTGCCATCTGCAAACCTTATGTTGATCTCCCCTATTACAGTTCTAAACTGAAAATAAAAGTTCAGGCTAACAAGCACCAGCGAATCGTATTCGCCTCTCCAAACCTCCATGAATCATCAGAGAAGACGTGGACAATCCTAGATCTAATTTGACGTGCAGTTGGAGGGTTTTTTTTTATCATGAGAGAAAATTAAATAATAATCGGCCCTATTTAATTCCGGGATCATATCCCAATAAGTTTTAGACTTTCTAAAAATGCGGGAACGATTCCCAGATTGTTAAAATAAATTTTAGCCCAAGAACACGTACAATACGGGTTCTTCACGCATAACGAGAAAAAAAAATCACGCAAAACGATGCCGTTTTACGATCGAACCTACAACTTGGCTCTGATACCACTGTTAGGAATCGCCTAGAACGCAGCGGAAAATAAAATCGATTCCTATGTATCGGTTGCTGGGATCGTAAAACAGACAAAAATTAAACGCGGGAAGAACGGTTCTTCATCTTTGCGGGGTTTCGAATCTCCCGTAGATGATTCCGACTCGGTAATCGCACACGCGCAAGATCTCTAGAGGTATCCACACGAGCTCCCGCTGCAGACGCGTTTTCCTCCTCGACTTGAGTGCTCCGACCAGATCTCAAATCCACCATGCGCGGAAAGAGACAGATCTACTCCAAGAGAGAGAAGGAGAGAGAGAGAGGAGATAGAGAATCTTGGGGTGTGCAATTCGTCCAACCTGTTTTACCCCTCCCTTTGGCCTCCTTATATAAGAAATAAGGATAAGCACAAGGATTAATCCTCATGATTATCTAAGAGTTTAGCCTTAGATAAATCTTCATTAAATCTTCATGTTTATCTTGCGACTTTTCATAAAAACCCAGATAAGCATGAAATTTAACGTCTCTCACCGTCTGACGAGAACTCTTATGTGTGCGACCCTCTAGGCCCATATATCAGTCTGGTTTTAGGCCCATTAAACTTAGAACTAATTCTAAAGTTTAATATTTATTAATTAACATTTAAACATCATATGTTAAATGATTAATTTAATAAACAAGTGGATTATCATCTGATGATTAATTCACTCGGCCTTCTGATCATGAACAGTACCAAACACTACCTCATGATCCCAGAAGATATAAGGGGTACTGTTCCCTTTAATTGAACCTTTCCGTCTGCAGATACCGCACAGATAAAATCCTTCACTCATCCAATGTGCCAATAACGCAAGGGTATGGTTTTATAGTCAAACCCTCTATCGCATTATTTAGATGGATTCTAGTACTCAGTTAATTTCTTGAAACACATCTCTTTCATTTGACCCTGGCCAGGGATTTCTGTGTACACATCCATAGGACATTCTCTCTCCAGTCTTATACTAAGAGTGAGTGATCCCTTGTTGTTCACTCAATTACCTTCGCAAGCTTTCCACTATATCTGAGAGACCGACTATGGTGGGCTTAATGGTTAAAGTCCACAAGTCAGAGAATCAAGACACAATGGTCTACAAACAAGGTATCATTAGTGACTCAGGTCAAAGGACCAACTGTGCTACTGCAACGATTAAATTCCCTAGTTGACTAATAGGTATAATTACCATCTAGGAATTCTTATTTGGGTCTGTTCAGTGAACTCATTCTCTAATGAGCACCCACAAGTTTGTCTTAGTGTCACCACACGAGTGAATGTGAGATCATTCACCCTCATCACATAAGCAGACATAACTTGTGTCGATCTTATCAGATATTTAATGTCCATCTCAAATATCCTATGATCGAGAACTATTTATGACAAGTGACTGAGGATATTGATCTCACTATCATGATCTCATCATGATTCAATATCCTATACATTTGTCTACGGACCTTCATTACGATAGTTAATTTGCAAGAACTATAAATGAAGAAATAATTGCCTTTATTAATAATCTGAACTAGAATGTACAATGATTGGCTTTGAGGCCACCCAATTCTATCACTTCAATGGATGAAGGAAGAAGCTCTCCAAGTCTTGTCCACGTTCTACACAAAAGAGTCCTTCTTTCACCTTGATGGGAGCTCCAATTCTCTCAATTGGCAACTTCTTCAAAGGCTCAAAAGGGGTATGTATATATAAGAGCCAATTTGAGAGAAATTTGACCTACAAAGGGCTTTTTCACGGCCTTCGGATTACCATGATAAGCTTTCGAGAGTTAGAACCCTTTCCAATCATGGAAACTAGATAATCTCAGCCGAAACATTCTTACCATAAATCCTCTAAATCACGTCGTCCATTAACGAAGTTATTCAGGTAATTAGACAGGTCAAAAAAGAAAGAAAATCCGGAAGGAAAGCGTAAAAAATTAGGAAACTTAAATGGCGTTGTCTATGAAAGACGTCATTTAGATAATTAAGAAATTAACTCGACTTCAAATTGAAAATCAAGATGGATTAAGAAACCTAAATGGCGTCGTCTATCGGCGACATCAGAGAATCAAGACACAATGGTCTACAAACAAGGTATCATTAGTGACTCAGGTCAAAGGACCAACTGTGCTACTGCAACGATTGAATTCCCTAGTTGACTAATAGGTATAATTACCATCTAGGAATTCTTATTTGGGTCTGTTCAGTGAACTCATTCTCTAATGAGCACCCACAAGTTTGTCTTAGTGTCATCACACGAGTGAATGTGAGATCATTCACCCTCATCACATAAGCAGACATAACTTGTGTCGATCTTATCAGATATTTAATGTCCATCTCAAATATCCTATGATCGAGAACTATTTATGACAAGTGACTGAGGATATTGATCTCACTATCATGATCTCATCATGATTCAATATCCTATACATTTGTCTACGGACCTTCATTACGATAGTTAATTTGCAAGAACTATAAATGAAGAAATAATTGCCTTTATTAATAATCTGAACTAGAATGTACAATGATTGACTTTGAGGCCACCCAATTCTATCACTTCAATGGATGAAGGAAGAAGCTCTCCAAGTCTTGTCCACGTTCTACACAAAAGAGTCCTTCTTTCACCTTGATGGGAGCTCCAATTCTCTCAATAGGCAACTTCTTCAAAGGCTCAAAAGCGGTATGTATATATAAGAGCCAATTTGAGAGAAATTTGACCTACAAAGGGCTTTTTCACGGCCTTCGGATTACCATGATAAGCTTTCGAGAGTTAGAACCCTTTCCAATCATGGAAACTAGATAATCTCAGCCGAAACATTCTTACCATAAATCCTCTATATCACGTCGTCCATTAATGAAGTTATTCAGGTAAATAGAGGGGTCAAAAAAGAAAGAAAATCCGGAAGGAAAGCGTAAAAAATTAGGAAACTTAAATGGCGTTGTCTATGAAAGACGTCATTTAGATAATTAAGAAATTAACTCGACTTCAAATTGAAAATCAAGATGGATTAAGAAACCTAAATGGCGTCGTCTATCGGCGACATCATTTAGTTAAATTTATCTTGATTAAGGAATTTAAGTCCGAATTGATTTCGACTAGAAATCTAAATGGCTTCGGCCATAATCGACATCAATCAAAAAAATTATGAAAAAATCAATAAATATTAATTAATGATTAAAATTCCAGCTATTTCGGAGCATTATAATTACGACATGAAATTTACTCAGTGTGAGGTTAAATTTAGTGTGTCTACAACTGCACCTTGGCATTGACTTTGCAAAGGAGTGAGGTGAAATGGAATGAACGGCAATGAATGGAATGAAGCAGAATGAATTGAAAAGGTGATGCCAAGTTGTGATGAGACACACTCCCAACATCACATGATGAGAATATTTCTCAAAATGATCAATAAAGCGACTTAAAGGGATCAATTGAATGAATCATGTCTGGATAAGATCGACAAAGGAAACTAAACAAGAATAATAAACCTCTATGAGGGGAAGTACCTTAGGTCACAAACTTTGCTGATTTCATCATGGAGAGCGATTACCAGCCAATGTGGACATGCTTCAACCATGATGGATCTTAAAAGGAAATAGAGAAATATGGGATAGAAATCCAAACAAGAAAGAATTTTAAAGATATCTTCAAGAAAATCTCAAAGATAATTGAGAGATCAATTTAAAATCGAATATTTCATATCACGTTGGGATTTATTAGATCAATGGTTTGATTTTTAATCAACAACTAATTCTTACCATCATGATTTCAAATTCCTATATGATGCATGCTGGGCTAAAAGAAAATTAAATTAAAATAAAATATAAATTAATCAAAGATAATATTATTAAATTGCTAATTATGAGTCAAGACACGAGTCCTACAATTTAGTGCTATGCTGAAGCTCGTTTGTCCACACACTATTTCACATAAGCAGAACCATCGTCCCCATACATTGACAATCTTACGGCCTATCCGTGAAATTAAGAATCTTCTGGAATTATCATTCTTTTTTATAAAGGATAACTCAAATTCCAGTTTCATTATAACCATTAGGTCCTTAATATACTCTAATAAATATTTATCATATATTAATAATGAAACAAATCAAATACATAAAAGAATACATGTGATAGAGATAACCGTCATTAATTACGGTGGGACTCAGTGTGACTTCCATAGCATTTTTCTTTTTCTTAAATCTTTCCTGCACTAAAAGTTCATTAGTAACTTCATGCAGAGAGATAAACAACATTAAATAGCAATAAATATGCAATTTCGGGATAATAGCAAAATCTTCTAAATGGTGTCGGTCTGAGTCGACGTCATTTGAATGACGTCGCCTCGAGCCGACGCCATTTAAGTTACCGAAACAGAAGTTTTCTGACTCTGCTCCGAACACAAGTTTCCTTCATCAAACACCCTCTTCCAATTCGGAAAGGACCTTCTAACCATACAAATCACTCTATATATCCTCCCTCTTCTCAATTCAACTCCTCCCAATAAGCATTGAAAGGGAAAGGTAGGAGATTCTCTAACAATCTCAAGAGAAAAGAAAGAGAAAGAGCAAAGAAGAAATCAAGCAATTGATTCAAGGAAGATGGCGAGCTTTGTGTAGACACCAATTTTGGACCCCCCTTTGGTCATGAACCCCATCCATCATTAGCCCATCACCACCAAACCCCTCATCTTAGCCATCTCATCCTTCAGCCCACTAATAACTAGGCCTATTAACAAATCTCGACTTTAGCCACCTTTTTCGTGGAAGGCCAACCTGTCTGCCTTCCACCATCCTTCGAAGGCCAACCTGTCCGCCTTCCACCATCCTTCGAAGGCCAACCTGTCTGCCTTCCACCTCCCTTCAAAGGCCACCCCTTGCCTTCCACCGCCCTTCGAAGGCCACCCCTTGCCTTACACCACCCTTCGAAGGCCAACCGGGCCGCCTTCCACCACCCTTCAAAGGTCAACCGGGCCGCCTTCCACCTCTTCGTGGATGGCCAGCTACTTGGCCTTCCACGGGATTGGAAGGCAAGATGGTTGGCCGCCCACTCCCCTAACTCCCATCTTGACCTCGTCTTCCCACGATCTCCTCTACTCGCCACCCTCACCCCCACTACTCTGATCATTCCTCACTCGGGCGACCGCCGCGTGCACCACGTCCGACTCTTGACCACTTCCCATTGGCTCTTTGATGATTTACGGAGATTCAGACCCCTATTTCTCTTATTTTACCTTCACCTATTTAAACCCCCTATGTCCCCTCGAGAGGGGAGGTTGGCAAGTGGGTTGGTTTTGAGGTTAAAGGAGGAGTTGAGCAGGCAATGAGTCAGAGAGCTTCAGGAAGAACTTCAAACGGGAGAAAGCCTTGGCAGTCGACAAGCCAGAGGGATCTTTCGCATTCCAAATGGGCTTGTTCTCTTAACTATCTCCTTACTTTTCTCCTTTCCATTTCATCGTATTCTCACTCTCCATCCACTTCGTAACACCATCTCCTCCTCTCGCTCGTTTTTCTCTTTTAACACATCACTTCACTTTTCACACATGAGCACTCCCATCTACATGCATGCATGTTAGGATGACCTAGCAACCCTTACTCCCCAGAGGTTTTAAACAAAAAAAACGGGAGGTGGGTGGCCATAACATATGGTCATCTTCCCTTCCCAAACACCCATCCGGTGCGTCTCCTTCCAATTTTAGTTTATTTCTATATTTGCATGGATAGATTCTACATATCACAGTCCTAATTGGGTTATCTTCTTCTTTTGTCTTGTCTTTTCCTTTCAGGGACCCTTACCGCATTTCTGTGTGCAGACTACCGAGCTTTCCTCCTCTAGCCGGCCAGAGGAAGAGAAGAGGAATCCGCTGTCTCCCGCTCCCTCAGAATGCGATCACTCTCACCATCCTGCAGAGCACAGGGACCGTAAGGTAATGCTCCTGGTGATCACACACTTTCATTTCTAACCCTTCCAAATCGCCGAACGGAGAAGCCCTCGCCCGACGCTCGCAGCAGCGGCGTGGGACGTTCTGGACACCAACAGCCCTCTGGCGATCACGGTGGGACGTCTATAGCCCGATGCGCGCATCGCGATCAAAGCTAAGAAGGTAAGACCCTGATATATTTTATTTTGATCCAGACGGCCTATTGCTAGGCCGTTCAAGCCGCCAAACGGCCAAGCAGTTGGCCGTCCAACATCTTGGACGGCCACTTGCCTGGCCGTCTACTCCCGTGGACGGCCAGTACCCTGGCCGTCCTCTCCATTGGACGGCCAACACAGAGGTCGTCCACTCCATTGGACGGTGGGCCCCTAGGCCGTCCTCCTCTACTTGACGGCCAACCTCTTGGCCGTCCTCTGCCTTTGACGGCCAAGTCCCTGGCCGTCCTCTGTTCATGTATGCTGTTGCTGCCTACTTTGTTGATTCGTTGTATGTTCTGACCCGTTGGTTGTTAAGTTTCTGGGTTTTTTGGAGTTCCCTCCGTGGCGGTTTTAAGGAAGAGCCGGCATCACATTTCTAGTCACCTCTCCCACAGTATTTGACTCTCCACCTGAGGATTCCCACTCGGGTGTGACTAGTCTTATTCTGTCGGGAACCTCCGTGAGTCTCCGCGAGCCAGGGATTCCCACTTGGCCGCCGAGCGGGTTGTACCTGAAACCACCCGATAGGAACCCCGGGTTTGTGTGAGGGATTAATTAAGCCTTTCCATTCACAATCATCCACCCATAGGTGTTACTAAGAGAGTTACTCCAAAGTTTAAGACACCTAACTAAACCTTGGTGGAACAAGTTTTGAAAAAAGTCCAAGGTCGTTAAGGGTTTAAACTCAATTTGTTAGAAACCAACACTCATAATACACTGTTAACCTTTCAAGTGAAATATAAAATCATTTAGGATCTGTGTTTCATAATGAACCGAATGTATGTTAATACTATGTATGATGCCATGGATGAGCTTGATAACAATGTTATACACAACCCTCTGTTCGAGATTGAAGAAGATCCACAACAAACCTTCATAGGTATGCTCCAAGCATCTAGAGAAGGACTTCCGAGGAAAGATTCTGATGAATCTTCTACCTCGCTGGGAGAAGATGAGCTAGTAATTTCAAGTAGAACACTCCAAAATCCTGGAGAAGATCCAGAACTTATTGTTGTGTTATCACGTTATACTCTTGATCAACTCATCTAGTTGGTCTCCCGTGGCAAAATTCAGGATGCCACTCCTCGGAAAACTCAATTCCAAGGATCTTCTAGCTGACCCCAGGCAAATCTAGCAATGCCCACTCAAACAATCCCGTCTAATCTCATCAACCAGGTCACACCTCCCAAGCAGGAGGAGTTCATCTATAAGAATGAGGTTGAGACTTGTGTGCGGAAACTCATGGCTGAAAATCTCAGCCTTAGGCAACCTCATTCTCTTTTGAGCTACTGTAAGCTCCCTCCGGCCTACTTTTTACCAGGATTCAAAGTACCTAAGTACAGGAAGTACGATGGTACTACTGACCCACACCATCACTTATCTGGGTTTCTCATGGATTCCCACCAGTGGCTCTTCGATAGAGTCCTCCTTGTCCACCCTTTTCAGAAGTCTCTCGAAGGAGAGGCATTGAGATGGTTTTCTTCTCTACCAGCCACTGACCTAATCAACTTTGATATGGTCTTTGAAAGATTTATTACCCACTTCAACCATATGGCAGCCTTGCCCCCTACCTTGTTTGACCTTGTAATGGAAAAAATAAAGTCCGATGAAGACTTCACTCACTTTGCTAATAGGTGGAGAGCTATGGCTTCTAGAGCAGAGGTTGTCATCCCTGAAGCACAAGTGGTCACTATGCTCGTTAACAACGCTACCCCTCAGCTCCGAGTTATTCTCATGCTTAGCGAACTTCAAACATTCGCTCAGCTGTATAACCGAGCTAGGGTAGTTCAGTCTCAAATCCGTGACTCCACTCTGCCTTCATTCTTTGAGAACAGAAATAGGAACAAGAAAGCCACACCAAATCCTACCATGGAAGGAGTCACCATCAATGAACAGGTCAGTATGCTAGCACAACCAACTAGGACACCCAATTCCCATCCTAAGTCTGACACTCAGCCCAATCAGAAACAATATTCAGTTGTTCCTCCCCCGACCAATTACAGTCATCCTATGGCTAAGCGAGCATCATATCCGCCTCTGCCAGAATCATTGGCGGACATTTTTTATGCCTTGCTAGCTTGTAATGCCATTCAACTACCACCTCAAAGAGAAGGTGTTCCGCGCAATGTGGACACGTCCAGGTATTGCCCCTACCATAGGATCCCGGGACACACGATCTACAATTGCTTCACCTTTAGGGATTGGGTGTATGACTTGAATGATGAAGGTCGGATAAACTGGGAGGACATGAGAAAGGCTATTGATGCTTTGAAGACTAAGAAGGAACTAGGAATTGTGAAAGACCCGTTACCTTCTCATCAAGTGGTGCAAGATTCCTCCAGTTCTCAAGGGAAGGTCAACACTTTGATCAAAGACTTGGAGCCCGTAATAGTTTGCAGAGAACAATACTGGGAGTATGAAGGGTCTGGGATAAAACATCAAGATCCCACCTGGTCGCGTGAGACTAAAGGAGTTACTCCAGAAGTCTCTACGCTCTCCCCTAACGAGCCTTTGGTCCTAATCCGACCCAAAGAGCAACCAGCAACCCTCAAGCCGGTCACCCTCATTCAGATCCCTCCGATCACAGCCGAGGGGCCCACCCTATCCATCTTCTATCCAACCAAGAACCTGGGATCAATGACCGGCTTCAATCCCATAAGGTCACCAATGGAAGCGGATCCAATCTCGGTAGGGGTAACGCTCAGGAATCGCATCATTCCTCCGAGCCAACCCTTGGACTCCCAGGGTAACTCAATCCCTACCGCGGGGAATGCCCAGTCTGAGTATGACATCCTCCAGCATTTAGAGAAGACCCTTACTAAGATCTCTATCCTTGAGCTAATCCGGAAATCCCCCACACACAGGGAGATGCTGTTTAATTTCCTACAACAAATCACGGTCAATGAGGATCTTCCTAGTGGAGGAGTCACTAATGCCATCCTCTCAGTCACTCAGACCCCCATGATCTCCTTCCCGGAAAAGGATCTGGTTCCCTCCGAGTGCCGATCCCTTCCTTTGTGCCTAACCGCCACTCTCAATGGTCATTCAGTAGACTCCATTTTACTGGATACCAGAGCCTCTGTCAATGTCTGTCCCCTTAAGACCCGCAAAAGGATAGGGATATATCCAGAGAAGGTTGAGTCCACCTCCATGATGGTCTCAGTTTATGATAATTCCCAAAGACCAGCAGATGGAAAGAACTTCCTGCAACTGGAAATGGGCCCGGTAGACATGATTTCGGAATTCTACATCCTGGATGTTAAGCCAATCTACAATGCTATTCTAGGGAGACCTTGGATGGACCAAACCTTGGGAGTCCCATCCACCAACCACCAGTGCTATAAGTTCCCATATAACGGGAAGATTGTGAAGGTCAAAAGCACTCCCTACATTGAGTCATTGGACTCAGTAACAGCATAATAGATTCCGTCCATGATAACTTCCAGGAAAGGCAAAGAGCCCGTTCTTTCATCAGTGAATTCTCATCTTAGGCCTAGGCCCGGCATAGGTTGGCATCTCATGAGTAAGATGGGGTATAGCTCAGGCTCCGGGTTAGGAAGAGAAGAACAAGGCATTCGTGACCCCATCTTAGAGAACCCTGTCATTGGGGGATGTGGCCTGGGTTACAAGTCTACTGAACCACCAAAAGGAACAAAGAAATGGTCCCTCATGAATCACTTTGTGAGAAAGAAGCAGGGATTGCTGAGGATAGAAGAGGGAGTGCAAGAAGATAATGAGGGTAGTCGAGAAGGAAATGAAGAAGATTTTGGCATATCATCCTTGTTTCATGAATCAAGCAGCCCACCGATAGGATTCTTCTTGGCAAGGAATGAACCAGCTCCTGCTACGTTCATTCATTTCTTGTTCCACCCACCTTCCATCCCGATGCTCTCAGCTCCGGTCGATGCCACTTCTTCTGAATGTTTCATGTTAGAGGCGTTTGGTCGCAAAAAAAAAAGCCCAATTCTCATCCTGAAGGGGGAGAAGTCACTTTCGAGGAGCTTACGTGGTGGGACAACCCCGCCATCGTTGAATCTTTGTCCCAAGGGTCTACCCTTGTCCCATCCAGGACAAAACCGACCCATTCTCCAGGTCATGTGCATAGCAGTTTAGGAATTAGGATAGCCTCCTCCCTGTCTAGAGATTGTAGGGCTAAGCAAGTTCCTTCGTTCTTAGTTCAGGAGTTAGCAAATAGGTGTAAAGTTTCGAACAAATTGGATAAGTTTCTTCAGAAAGGGGTCATCTCTGAACCATTGGAGTTGGTGAAAGACGAATCTTACAGTGATGGTCTTAGAGTTTTTGAGCTTAGCGAAGGGGAAGATGAGGATGACTTGGCCGAACCACTTGTAAATGGGACGAGACGGTTTGATGAACCTTCGTCAGCCATCGACGAACCCACTAAAAAAGTCAACCTTGGAACATAAGAGGATCCGAAGATAGTGCTAATTAGCGCCCGATTGAGTCCAGAAGAAGAATGGTCCATAATAGCTGTGCTCCGAGAACATCGTGATGGGTTTGCTTGGTCATATAAGGATATGCCCGGATTAAAGGCAGAATTGGTGGAACATCGGCTAATCCTCAAGCCTGATGCTAAACCCGTGAAACAAAAGTTGAGACGGCTACAACCGGAATTAGCACTTAAAGTAAAAGAAGAGGTTGACAAATTACACAAGGCCAAGTTCATTCGGGTAGTGCTCTATCCTAAGTGGGTGGCTAATATCCTCCCCGTCGCAAAAAAGGACGGTAAGGTTAGGGTTTGCATAGATTTTTGCAATCTCAATCAAGCCTGTCCAAAGGATGATTTCCCACTACCTTATATAGACTTGCTAGTTGATAACACAGCTGGATTTGAAATGTTGTCCTTCAAGGATGGTTTTTCGGGATATAATCAAATCCGACTAGCTGAAGAAGACCAAGAGAAAACAACTTTCATAACCCCATGGGGAACTTATTGATGGATATAGGTGTCCTCAAAGCCAATCATAAGGCACCTATTTCAATCTGGTTCACTAATAAATGGCATTAAATTCATTATGTAGATTGGCATATTTATAATTGGACATAATGAAGTCCATGAATATGTGCAATAGTCATCAGATTATGATGAGATCATAATAATGATACTGATGACTTATAAACACATATTCTTAATTGTTCCTAGTCGTAGGATGTTTGAGAAGGACATCAAACATCCGGTTAGACTAGTACAGGTTATTCCAGCTCATATAATGAGGGTAACTGATCTCGTTAGTTACTCGTGTGGAGACACAATGGTAAACCTGTAGGTGCTCATTGGGGAATGAGTTCACTGAACTGATCCGACATGAATCGCCGAATGGTAATTTACCTGACTGTCAATCGGCTTGATTCATTGTCACAGTAGCGTGGTTGATCCTTGGACTTGAGACACCAAAGACACCTTGTCGGTGGACTTCTGGAGTTTGACCATGACCTACGAATCCCTATCCACGGGATCTCTAATAGTCAAGGATCGGGTCCAGCGGAAGACCTTCGAAGGTGATTGTGTGTTTAATAAAGGATCGTTCGCTCTCAGGTAACTGGAGAGAGAATGCTCTAGAGTAGATCCGCAGGAGTCTCTGGCCAGAGCAGAAACAATATCAGAAAAGTGGTTTTCGGATATTGTAAAGCAGAGTCTGATTCAAGTGAGTTAACCATCTAGGGTTTGACAGTTGACCATACCCTAGGTTAACTCGAGAGCATTGTACGAACGAAGGATTATAGCCATGTGGTAACTGTGGACGGACAGGTTCCATGAGCGGGTTGCTGAACCCCATTACCTTCCGAGATCATGCGGTGTTGCTTGGCACCCAACTTGATCAGAAGTCCGACCGAATTTACATACGATGATAATTCGGTTGAGTAATTAGTTAATATCTAGATATTAATTAATTACAATAAGTCAATAACTAGTTATTGGACTTAACGGGCTGAAAACCGGACTGGTAAATGGGCCAAGACGGTCACACGCAATAAGATTCTCAGTCGGTGGTACATAAGTGGGATTTATATTAACTTGGGGACTTTTGTGAAAAGTCACGTCGACTTAATATATATACGCGCTGTTGAGAAACCCTGGGCCAAGCTCCAGGATTTCCCTTGCTGGCCGTCATCCCTCCTTTCTCTCTCCTCCTCTGGGCGCCCCGTTCGAGGCGCCGAGACAGTTTTCGTCTCCGCCGCATGTGATTCCCGAAAGTCGGGAATTCCCGTCGGCGGGATTTCTGCAGTCGTTGCGGCGACGGATCTTTAGCGAGCGAGCTGATACGGACGAGAGATCGAGGACCAACCACCGCGGAGGATCGCGTGGATACCGCTGGAGGCCGGACGCTTGTGCGGCTCGCGGCATCGCCTCAACGGAACCGAGACGAAAGCGGATTTGAATCCGCGCACGGTAATCAGATTCCAACCCGGTTTTTCGGTTAGCGTTTTTCGTTCCGAATCGGATCAGCGGGCATCGGGTTGGATCATTTTTTGTTCTTCGTTTCCGCTACGTTCTTCGCGTCCCACCCGGATCCCAACAGTGGTATCAGAGCCAGGTTCCGCTCTGATCCGCTCCGGACCGATAAAATTAATGTTCTAAAATAACTTCCATGCTCAGAATGTGTTTCCCTCGCGGTGTTTGTTCATGGGATGAACGATAAAATTTAGATTAAATTTATGTGGAGAAAAATCTGTTTTTGGGGATTCGTGGTGTTCTTCGTGAAGATGAAGAACTGGCTTTCCGGGACATAGTAACGGGTTTAATGATGATCGGCCACCATCCTCTTGCTTGCTGGTACGACCGGCTATTTTTTCATGTTCTCGAAAATTTTTGTTGTGGTCAATAGCCGGTGATCGAGCCTCGTTTTCTGAATTTTCAAACAGTTTAAAAAGGAGACAACCGCCGGTTTTGAGGCTCCTTTTGGGGGTTACCGGCGGCACGAGGCTCGCCGGCCGGCGATCACCGGCGTCGAGGAAGGTAAGGGGGGCATCCCCTATAGCTCGCCGGCCAGTTACCGGCCTACCGGCGCAGGAGGGGAGCAAGAAAGGGGGCGGCGACGGCTGGGAATAACCAGAAAACCCTAAAGAGGGGAGCCGGCCGAGCCAGGCGCTGGGTGCTAGACCGGCCGGTCCCGAGCGCCCCGCTCAGGGTGGCTGAGGCCCTAACCGGGCCGGCCCGACCGGGGCCAGCTGGGCGCGCCAGGCGCCAGGTCTGGCTGAGCCAGTTGGCGTCTGGCTCGAACCAGGCCGTGCCTGGTCCGGCCATGGTGGCCCTTGGCCCTAAGCCATTAGGCCCATTAAGCCCTGGCCAAAGCCCATTAAGCCCAATTAATCTACTTTAACCCCTTATTTAAACCCCTAAACCCTATTTAACCTTCTAAAAGTTTTTATTAATGTTTTAACCCACTTCTAATTAACTGAGAATTGCTTTAAATAAAGTTTAAAATATATTTTAGACTTTAATAAATAATTTCTAGATAATTAAGGGTTATTATTAAGATATGATCTTAATTAGATTTAACAAGTGTTGTTAAATCCTTTTAATAAAATTATTAGAAGGTTATTTAAGATATGATCTTAATTTAATTAACAATTGTTGTTAATTTAATATATTTGATCTGAATGATTAAAAGGGGGTTAATTTAGATGAGATCTTAATTTAGTTATTAACAATCGTTGTTAATATCTTTTTATTAAATAATAAAGAATTTTAATTTTAAGATGTGATCTTAAACATAATTAACATGATTTGTTGATTTACCTTTAATTAATGTAATTAAAGGAGTTAATATTTAAGATTTTGATCTTAAATTATAATTAACAAGCGTTGTTAATCTGATTAAGTTATGACTTTAAAATTAATCAACGAATGATGTTAATTACTTAAGTGATTAGATTAATATTAATAGTTTCTTAGCAATTGTCGTTAGGAAATTGTTTTAATGATTGAGGGACACTTAATAATAGTTATTAAGTGATTAATTAATTTTTTATAATTGTTATAATTAAGTTAATTATTTCTTGAGTAAAAAACCTTAATAAAAGTTATTAAAGATTAATTAAGTCTTAATAACAGTTATTAAGATTATTAATTAGTTTACTCATGTATCTCTTAATTATTGGTTTTAAAGATCTAATCAACTTGAAAATTAATCTTTTAATAAATGTTATTAAGAGATTAATTAAGTCTAAGATGTTAGACTATTTTTAATTAGAAATGTTCTAATTATTATTTCTTAATAATTGTTATTAAGAAATATGATTTTGTTAAGGGGTTTTAACAAGGAGTTGTGAAGGGGTTAATAATTGAAATTATTAATTCTTTTATAAGTGTTATTTAGGAATTTTTAATTCTAACTAAATGTTAGATTGTTTCTCATTAATAATTGTTATTAATGTGATTTAATATTAATATAAGTGTAAGATTAATTAATTTAGAATTGTTCTAAATAATGCATGGAATATTTTAGAATTTTAATTTTAGCTTTGTGTGCACATGTTGATGTGTTTAATGCTTTAAATTAGATTTATTGCATGTTAGAGAATGAGATTTTCGAAAATTCAAATTATCCAATTTTGATTGGTACCCAGGTTTTAAGAAAGTCAAAATTATTATAATTTCAAAATTTTAGCTTTCATGTGATGTGCTTTATCATGTGTGGATGGTTAAAATTTGTGGTGGTCATGGACATGCACTTAGTTAAATTTCATATCATGTGATGGTGTGTGATTTTGTAGATTGTTGTGGAATGTGATGTTTATTAATTAAATGTTAATTAATGAGGCTTGCGTGCCTCCCTCTCTCCATTCCATTGTAATTCTATCTCCCTCCGATATTGTACTTGGCCATAAGGCTTTCTCTTACAATTTATTTATATTTGAAATTGTTTCAAAATAAATATTATTTGTATTTGATCGCGCCGACCGAGGAGAGGCGAGGATGATCCACAAATGCAACCAGGAAGGTGACAGGAGATGAGATCATCAGTGGCTATGTGTTTGCATGTTTAGATTATATAAGTGTTATATAGTTTTGGTGATTAATTGTTTGGCTCTAGTTAATCGCCGTGCTGTCCTTGACCACATAATGAACATGTATGGATGATGCATGCTTTTAGTTGTTGATTATGTATCGATTGCTAATATCTAGGTATAGTTAAATATATTTGATATATTTATAAACTATCACCTAGGATGAGACCAACTAAACATAAACAAAACCTTCAACATAAAGTCTAAGCCGGAGCGCGAGTCATTGCGAATGTACCGCGTGGCTCTCCATCAATATAGTTCTTAGAACTTGATTAAGTGATGACAGTTTCTACGTGTTTACCCGAGATCTGCCACCATCTGATGAAAGGACTATTAACTATGGCATTATGATGCCTTGAGATTGGAATAGAGGAACGGTGTAGCTATCCTTGCGTTTACCCGAGAGCTGCATTCTTACTCTACTCTGTCACGTATTGATGGTAAAGCTTAGACCAGGTATAATGGTCTACTGTGTTTACCCGGGACCATTAAAGACCTGGGAGCCGAAATAAGATCGGATATTGTAAGGAGTTGCAATTACCATGAGATAGTTGCTCTAAGATAATGGTATGATACTATGTGTTTACCCGAGGTCATACTGTGATTCTTGGAGATTATGATCCTCACTAGAAGACCGTCGGAGTCTTCCATTCTGTATACCTGAAGGTTATACAGTCCGTCGAAAAATAGTGGGAAATAATTCAAGATAAAAGACCATAATTGAATTATAAGAACTATCTGCTTAAATCACGTTATTTCCTTCGATTCACTAGAATGTCATTTATTCGAGAAGTTGGCATATAGGATGCCAATACTTCTCATACTCAGACTGACTAGAAAACTCTGAAGAATGTCTTCAGGACCAAGTGAAAGTCACTATCCTATTCAGATATCATGAATCCTCTTATTTGGATAGACCAAGGTGAAGAGGTACTCATGATATGCCTATTTGAAAGGCAATGATTGTCATGAAATCTCTTATTTGGATAGACCAATATAAAGAGATATTTATGATATGCCTTTGAGAAAGGCAAGTGATAAGCTTTTAAACAGTCAAACCCACACCTAAAAGGATAAACAAAAGTCAGCTAAGATAGAAAAGTAGCAGTTCTCCCACTGCAACCAATATAAGAATATTAGTAAAGGCAAAAAGGAATATGGAACTTGAAAGAAGTTTCATATATTCTTATTATCGTCTTTTGTATGTCTATTGGAGAATTAACGTATCAAATATGAGATATTGGAAATGATTCTTAGAGCTGCGATAGTGTGCAGACTTAGACAAGCAAAAGGAAATCGAGAAAATGTAAGTGTTGAGTTAGACTCAACTATTGTTCATGATATTCATAGGTTGCTGTCTGACAGTAAATCTTTGTATGTCTATAGGAGTCTGAAATGAAACTGAATAATTGTTATTTAGTTACATAAGATATCAAGAATTATAAAAGTGAATAACGTTGACTGAGAATGAATAATAGTTGTTCAAATCAATCAATGCACTATAGATTCTTGGAGTGAAATGCATCATTAAGCACTTGAGAAGTGCTAAGGATGCACTCACATATATGGAGAGGGTGATTTGAAATTATGAGTTCACACTGACACAAATTTCAATTCAAATAATGGATTCAGCCTTCTAGTAGAAAGGAATGGATTGGAATGGTTCCAATCCAAAACACGAAATTAAGATGACGACATAGACAAGTGATACTGTTATTGGAACAGTATGGATGAAAAGGTTCATCCCTAAACTAGATGTAGTTCTAAAAGGTCTCTGATACCATCCGAGTGTTGTAGGACAACAGTGGGAGCAATAAATTGTGTGATCGAGCCATGGTCTCTTCAGAAGTTGCAAAACATTCTGAGACTCTTCTACAAGTTCAAAGACAAAGGATAAATATGAAATAACGTAATGGAAAATATTCCATCTATAGATAATTTAGCAGATCCCTGACCAAGTCTTAGTCACAGACTTTCTGTGAGCATCACCTAGATTTGATGGAGATCAAATGCGAAAGTGATTGGCTTGAGTCCAAGTGGGAGATTGATGGATATAGGTGTCCTCTAAGCCAATCATAAGGCACCTATTTTAATCTGGTTCACTAATAAATGGCATTAAATTCATTATGTAGATTGTCATATTTATAATTGCGCATAATGAAGTCCATGAATATGTGCAATAGTCATCAGATTATGATGAGATCATAATAATGAGACTTATGACTTATAAACACTTATTCTTAATTGTTCCTAGTCGTAGGATGTTTGAGAAGGACATCAAACATCCGGTTAGACTAGTACAGGTTATTCCAGCTCATATGATGAGGGTGACTGATCTCGTTAGTTACTCGTGTGGAGACACAATGGTAAACTTGTAGGTGCTCATTGGGGAATGATTTCACTGAACTGATCCGACATGAATCACCGAATGGTAATTTACCTGACTGTCAATCGGCTTGATTCATCGTCATAGTAGCGTGGTTGATCCTTGGACTTGAGACACCAAAGACACCTTGTCGGTGGACTTCTGGACTTTGACCATGACCTACGAATCCCTATCCACGGGATCTCTAATAGTCAAGGATCGGGTCCAGCGGAAGACCTTAGAAGGTGATTCTGTGTTCAATAAAGGATCATTCGCTCTCAGGTAACTGGAGAGAGAATGCTCTAGAGTAGATCCGCAGGAGTCTCTGGCTAGAGCAGAAACAATATCAGAAAAGTGGTTTTCGGATATTGTAAAGCGGAGTCTGATTCAAGCGAGCTAACCATCTAGGGTTTGACAGTTGACCATACCCTAGGTTAACTCGAGAGCATTGTGCGAACGAAGGATTATAGCCACGTGGTAACTGTGGACGGACAGGTTCCATGAGCGGGTTGCTGAACCCCATTATCTTCCGGGATCATGCGGTGTTGCTTCGCACCCAACTTGATCAGAAGTCCGACTGAATTTACATGCGATGATAATTCGGTGGAGTAATTAGTTAATACCTGGGAAGTTGAGTGTGCATTTGCCTTTCATCATCCAATCAGGCTAAGTTTGGGCAGTCACCAGGTGGTCGGCATCAAAAACATGTTTTCATCCACCACATACCCCACTTATTAATATCCGCTAGTATTTGCATATTTTGTTATCAGATCGATTTCAATGCTCTTTCTTTTGTCTGATTAGTAGGACACGGCCCCTTGACCCTATGCAAAGGCTAGGAAAAAGGTAGTTGCTCTTTTGGGCAAGGGGCCGAAAACAAATACTACTAATTGTTTCCCCTAATGTTGTGCATGCACGAATACAGGTATGAACAAAAAGCAAAACAAGAAGTGCCTGGATAGAAATAGTGAAATATGCAAGCATAACATAATGTTCATACATCACGACACAGGGGCATACCCCTGCGTCAGCTCTCAATCCCTCTTCCTTCCTTCCGCCTCATCATCTCTCCTATCTCGAGAAGAGTGCCTCATCTCACTCTCAGCGTCATCCTCCCGAGCACGGCGATGACCTGATGTCGGTCGTATAGACCCCGATGAGCCAGCAGGTCTCAGTGCTCTCCACGCGTCCTCAGCAAGAAGGGAGTCGAGGTCTCTAAAGATAGAGCTCCCAGCAGGTGCCTGGCCAGCCGACGGGGCAGGAATAGGGAGACGAGCTCCCGGACTCTGTGCGCTAGATCTCGCGGCTCGTTCTCGTCCCTTCTTCATCACTCGGTCCCACAGGGTCCGGTACTTGAAATCAAGCTCCCTCACTTTTGTCTGCGACCTTGTCAGCTCCTCCCGCAAGATGGCTATCCTACCCTCCAAGTACACGTCGGGGTGGGATCCTTCTCTTGCCCTGGCCCGAGCAGTCCGCTCCTCTAAGACCTGATCTCTCAACTGTTGATTGAGGCTCTCCAATTCTTGCGCCTTGGCTAGAGCGGTCTCCACCTCCTAACACTGCAAAGGAACTTAGGGTTAAGCAAGCTCAATCGTAATAACACAAGAGCGGAACAAGCCTCATATGTTGTGCCAAGTCCGCCTCCTAGGCCTCCGTACGACGGAGGGCATCCTGCAACCTCGCCTCCCAATGGGCAGGGGCAGCTGGCCCCTGGGATGATGAGCCCGCACCAGGATCTCCTCGCAGCTCGTGACGGGCCAGCGTTTCTCTATGCATCACAAGGGTTTCACAAAATAAGTGGACAACTTCACACCCGAAAACCAAAAAATCAAACTTCTCACCAATTCTCCAATCTGGCGAAGCAGGTCACTCGTCTACAGAACCAGAATCTCATTCTGATTCTTTAGGATCTGCACAACTTCGGTTTCTGGCATCTGTTGCAGGAATACCACCAAGATTAGTCAGTGAGAAAAGATTGGGTGAAATGGATTAAAGGGTTTAGATTGACGCACCCGTCGCGCATCCAGAAACATGCAATCCACGTACCATCGGGCATAATCCCCCAAGTATCTGTAACTGTCTCGCAGGAATTTTTCCTCCTACAGGGCATCCCCGGTGCGGTACCATACTTCAATCTCAGCTCGCCTCACCACTCGCCAATCCTGACCAATTGCAGAAGATCGGCGACGACCGCGGTTCATATCAGGATAGGTTGGAAAGGCGAGTAAAGGCTGATGCCATCCCCACGTGCGGTAGGCCATCCGAACAAAGAGGCCGTCACAGATGTTCACACACAGCAAGGGCACCTCCCGCCGGAATTGGGAGAGACTCTAAGACACCCATGGATGATCAGCCAGGTCCTCCTCTGCATATGGCATCCACACCACCTGAATGAAGTAAAAGGTCAGACGTAATCATTGGTCAAGATGCACATATATCTTGAATCACTCACCATATGAGGAGGAAATGTGTCGAGCTGGGCACAGATGTCCTCCACGCGGTACATCACGGGACGATAATCCCGGATCACTTCCCACCGCGCCATAAGTGGAGTCCATCCCTCACGATCCACAGAGACGGCCCCGCGGCCGATGGGAAAGCGGGTATAACCCCAGATCTACAAGGGACAACACAGTCAATGTCAACCAACATAAGTGAGGAAGGACGGAGATCAACAACCAAGAAGGATTACCTGAAGAAAAGGAGTGAATCCACCTAAATTGCCAAATCCCTGGCGATAGCTCATCAGATGGGAAAAGAGGTGACCCAACATCGCAGCTCCCCATGCCATCTTCTTCGCTGTTTGGAGGTCCTCCAATAGCGGCAGATACTTCAAGTTAACCTTGTCTGAAGCTGTAGCAAATAACTGCCTTTCAAAGAAGAACAAGAGGAAGATCCGTAAGTTCTCATCATCTGAGTGGCCATCCAAGTCCAGCAAGGCCTCCACTCTCTAAGCAAAAGCCTCAAGAGTCTCGCTCAGCATCTGCCGTACCCGACTCAATCCCACAGTGATAGAATTGGGTGGCCTCAAAGCCAATCATTGTACATTCTAATTCAGATTATTAATAAAGGCAATTATTTCTTCATTTATAGTTCTTGCAAATTAACTATCGTAATGAAGGTCCTTAGACAAATGTATGGGATATTGAATCATGAGGAGATCATGATAGTGAGATCAATATCCTCAGTCACTTGTCTTAAATAGTTCTCGATCATAGGATATTTGAGATGGACATTAAATATCCGATAAGATCGACACAAGTTATGTCTGCTCATGTGATGAGGGTGAATGATCTCACATTCACTCGTGTGGTGACACTAAGACAAACTTGTGGGTGCTCATTAGAGAATGAGTTCACTGAACAGACCCAAATAAGAATTCTTGGATGGTAATTATACCTATTAGTCAACCAGGGAATTCAATCGTTGCAGTAGCACAGTTGGTCCTTTGACCTGAGTCACCAATGATACCTTGTTTGTGGACCATTGTATCTTGATTCTCTGACTTGTGGACTTTAACCATTAAGCCCACGATAGTCGGTCTCTCAGATACAGTGGAAAGCTTGCGAAGGTAATTGAGTGAACAACAAGGGATCACTCACTCTTGGTATAAGACTGGAGAGAGAATATCCTATGGATATGTACACAGAAATCCCTGGCCAGGGTCAAATGAAAGAGATGTCTTTCTAGAAATTAACTGAGTATTGGAATCCATCTAAATAATGCGATAGAGGGTTTGACTATAAAATCATACCCTTGCGTTATTGGGACATTGGATGAGTGAAGGATTTTATCTGTGCGGAATCTGCAGACGGAAATGTTCAAATAAAGGGAACAATATCCCTTATATCTTCTGGGATCATGAGGTAGTGTTTGGTACCGTTCATGATCAAAAGGCCAAGTGAATTAATCATCAGATGATAATCCACTTGTTTATTAAATTAATCATTTAACATATGATGTTTAAATGTTAATTAATAAATATTAAACTTAAGAATTAGTTCTAAGTTTAATGGGCCTAAAATCGGACTGATATATGGGCTTAGGGGGTCACACACATAAGAGTTCTCGTCAGACGGTGAGAGACGTTAAAGTTCATGCTTATCTGGGTTTTTATGAAAAGCCGCAGGATAAACATGAAGATTTAATGGAGATTTATCCAAGGCCATACTCTTGGATAATCATGAGGATTAATCCTTGTGCTTGTCCTTATTTCTTATATAAGGAGGCTAAGGGGAGGGGTAAAAGTGGTTGGACGAATTTTACACCCCAGGATTCTCTATCTCCTCTCTCTCTCTCCTTCTCTCTCTTAGAGTAGATCTGTCTCTTTCCGCGCATGGTGGATTTCAGATCTGGTCGGAGCACTCAAGTCGAGGAGGAAAACGCATCTGCAGTGGGAGCTCGTGTGGATACCTCTAGAGATCGTGCGCGTGCGCGATTACTGAGTCAGAATCATCCACGGGAGATTCGAAACCCTGCAAAGGTGAAGAACCGTTCTTCCCGCGTTTAATTTTGTCTGTTTTACGATCCCAGCAACCGATACAAAGGAATCGATTTTATTTTCCGCTGCGTTCTAGACGATTCCTAACACACAGACCGGGCAAAATGTCCGAGGGGTATGTGAGATAGTGCTCCTTGAACCCGATAGTACCCCTCACCCAGGAGTCGATCTGATAGCTGCCTTTAATCCCTGAGCTCAGGACCCACTACCGGATCAGCAATGACCGGCAAGCCTGTCAAAAAGGAGACGTCCTCCAGTGTGGGCAGCATGTGTCCACAGGGCATGATGAAGGCTCTGCATCTGTCATCCCAGCGCTCTCGCAGAGCCACCAAGAAGGGTGGATCAACCATGAACGGTCGGATCCGAAACAACGGCCCGAACCCAAACGCATCCACCTAGAAAAGGAGCCGATCGGGCAGCGCATGGTACCAGGCCCAGACCAACTCCCAAGAAACTCTGCCCCGGACTCTCTGTGGGCCCTGTAAATCCCAACAAGATTAAAAGTTAGGGACATGATTATACAAAAAGGTTTTGAGTGAGTGAGGTAGTTGGCCCCCACCCTGACGGACGGACGGCGGGCCTCTCCGCCGTCTGTACGGACGAGCGGCGGGGCCCTCTGCCATCCGCACGGACGGGCGGCAGATCCGTCCGTCGTCCATATGGATGGACGGCGCGATCTCCTGCTGTCCGCCACGCTGGCCACCGCGATCAAGAAAAAAAAAAACGAAGGAACTCACCTTCTTCTTCTTCGAGGGCACCTCCTCGTTGCCACCGCCTTCCTCATCATCTTCTCCTTCTTCTTCTTCTTCCTCTTCATCAACTTCATCTTCCTCCTCTTCATCATCCTCTTCCGCCGCCCTCTCTTCTTCTTCTTCTTCCTCTTCGACGCGAGGCGTGTCCTCGCCGCTGCCGCCGCCACTGATGCTCGCTCCATCGCCGCCGCCGGCCGCTGCCACCTCATTATCGCCACCACCAGTCCTCCTCCTCCTAAGAGAGCGGGGAAGCCAAACTCGCGCCTGTAGACACCGATTTTGGACCACCCTTTTGGTCATGAACCCCATCCATCACTAGCCCATCGTCACGAAACCCCTCATCTTAACCATCTTAGCCCACTAATAACTAGGCCCATTAACCAATCCCGACTCTAGCCACCTTTTCGTGGAAGGCCAGCCAGTCCGCCTTCCACCATCCTTCAAAGGCCAGCCAACCCGCCTTCCACCATCCTTCGAAGGCCAGCCAGTCCGCCTTCCACCATCATTCGAAGGCCAGCCAGCCCGCCTGCCACCGTCCTTCGAAGGCCAGCCAGCTAGCCTTCCACCACCCTTCGAAGGCCAGCCAGCTCGCCTTCCACCACCCTTCGAAGGCTACCCCTTGCCCTCCACCACCCTTCGAAGGCCACCCCTTGTCTTCCACCCCCTTCGAAGGCCAATCGGGCCGCCTTCCACCTCTCCGTGGAAGGCCAGCTACCTGGCCTTCCACGGGATTGGAAGGCATGTTGGCTGGCCATCCACTCCCCTAACTACCACCTTGACCTCGTCTTCCCCACGATCTCCTCTACTCGCCGCCCTCACCTCCACTACACCGATCACTCCCCACTCCGGCAACTGTCGCGTGCACCACCTCCGATCCTTGACCACTTCCCATTGGCTCCATGATGATTTACGAGGATTTAGACCCCTATTTTCTCCTATTTTCCCTTCACCTATTTAAACCCCCCCATGTCCTCTCGAGCTGGGGGGTTAAGGGGTTTTTTGGGGTGAAGGAGGTTGGCAAGTGAGTCGGCTTTGAGGAGTCGAGCGGTCAAGGAGTCAGAGAGTTTCAAGAGGAGCTTCAAGAGGAATCCTTCGCACTCCAAATGGGCTTGTCTTCTTAACCCTCTCTTACTTTTCTCCTTTTCACTTCATTGCATTCTCACTCTCCATCCATTCCGTAACATTTCCCTCTCTCATTCTTCTTTGCACTTTCAACGCATCACTTCACTTTCCACACACGAGCACCCCCATCTGCATGCATGCATGTTAGGATGACCTAGCAACCCTTCCCCAGAGGTTTTAAGAGAAAAAAACGAGAGGTGGGTGGCCATAACATATGGTCACCTTCCCTCCCCAAACACTCATCCGGTGCGTCTCCGTCCAATTTTAGTTAATTTTTATGTTTGTATGAACGGATCCTACATGTCACAGTTCTAATCGGGCTATTTCTTTTCTTTGTTTGTCTTCTCTTTTCAAGGACTCTTACCAGATTCTGCGCGCGGACTACCGAGCTCTCCTCCTCTGGCCGGCCGGAGGAAGGGAAGGGGAAACCACCATCTCCTGCTCCCCGAGAACGCGATCACTCTACAATCTTGCGGAGCACAGGGACCGTAAGGTAATGCTCCTGGTGATCACACACTTTAATTTCTAACCCCCTTAAATCGCCACAGTGCTAAGACGAACGGAGAAACCCTCGCCCGAAGCCCGCAGCAGTGGCGGGGGGACGTTCCGGGCGCCTACAGCCCTCTAGCGATCACGGTGGGACCCCTACTTGCTTGCTGCGTGCACAGCGGCGAAAGGTAAGGAGCCTTTCTTTTTACCCCTGGACGGCCCACCTCCTAGCCGTCCAAACCCTGGACGGCCAGAGTGCTGGCCGTCCACCTGCCTGGACGGCAAGCCCCTAGGCCGTCCACATCCCTGGACGGCCAGGGTCCTACCGTCCATCTCCTTGGACGGCCACCTCCTAGGCCGTCCACATCCCTGGACGGCTAGAGTCCTGGCCATCCACCTCTCTGGACGGCCAGCTCTTTGGCCGTCCAGGTTCCTGGACGGCCAGCCTCCCGGCCGTCCAACCCTGTGGATGGCCAGCTTCCCAGCTGTCCAGTCATTTGGCCCCGCCGCTTAAATGACTCCTTTGGTTATTGATTGAACTGTTGGATGTTCAGCTTGGTTTTATTGTTCTGTTCTATTTCCTGTTAATTCTTGGGTTAATTTCAGGGTGTTCTATGTACGGGTTTTTTAAGGAAGAGCCGGCATCACACTTCTAGCTACCTCTCCCACAATGTTTGACTCTCCACCTGAGGATTCCCACTCGGGTGTGACTAGTTTTATTCTGTTGGGAACCTCCGTAAGTCTCTGCGAGCCAGGGATTCCCACTTGGCCGCCGAGCAGGTTGTACCTGAAGCCACCTGATAGGAACCCCGGGTTCGTGTGAGGAATTAAGCCTTCCCATTCAAAATCGTCCACCCGAAGGTGTCACTGAAGGAATTATTTCAAAATCAAAGACACCTAACTAAACTTTGGTGGATCATGTTTTGAAAGAAAAGTACAGGGTCGTTAAGGGTTTGAACTTGATTTGTTAGACACCAACACTCATAATGCACAGTTAACGTTTCAAGTGAAATATAAAATCTCTTAGGATTTGTGTTTCATAATGAATCGAATGTATGGTAACACTGTGTATGATGACATGTATGAGTTTGGTAACAATGCCACACACAACCCTCTGTTCGAGATTGCAGAGGATCCACAACAAACATTTGTGGGCATGTTCCAAACATCTAGAGAGGAACTTAAGGGAAGATACTTGGATGAATCCTCCTCTTTAGAAAGCGACCCTATAATCTCCAACAGAACCTTCCAAGACCCAAGTGAGGACCCGGAACTTATTGCCGTGTTATCACGGTACACCCCTAATCAACTCATCTAGTTGGCCTCCCGTGGCAAAACTCAAGATGCCACTCCTCGGAGAACTCACTTCCAAGGATCTTCCAACAGAGCTCAGACTCGCATCAACCAGCCAACTCCTACTCCAGTTGCTCCACCCGTCATGCCGATTCCAGTCTCTCCAACTACACCTCCTCCCAAGCAGAAAGAATTCATCTACAAAAGAGAGGTTGAAACCTATGTGCGTAAGCTCATGGCCGAGAAACTTACCCTGAAACAACCGCACTCTCTCTTGAGCTATTGCAAGCTCCCTCCGGCCTACTTTCCACCAGGATTCAAAGCCCCCGAGTACAGAAAATATGATGGCACCTCTGACCCTCATGATCACCTGTCAAGTTTCCTCATAGATTCCCATCAATGGCTCTACGACAGAGTCCTCCTTGTCCATCTGTTCCAGAAATCCTTAGAAGGTGAGGCCTTAAGATGGTTTTCTTCCTTGCCCGCCACAGACCTAATCAATTCTGATATGGTCTCCAAAAAATTCATCACTTAGTTTAGTCATATGACAACCATGCCTCCCACCTTGTTTGATCTTGTGATGGAGAAGATGAAGCCTGAAGAGGAGTTCCCGTATTTTGCCAACAAGTGGAGGGCAATGGCCTCTAGGGTAGAAGTGGCAATCCCCGAATCTCAAGCTATCACCATGCTAGTCAATAATGCTACCCCACAGCTTCGAGCTATTCTCATGCTGAGCGAATTTCACACATTCGCACAACTTTATAATCGAGCTCGGGTAGTTCAATCTCAGATTTGGAGTTCCACTTTGCCATCCTTCTTTGAAAATCAGAACAGAAATAAGAGGACTATACAAACTCCACCAAAAGGGGGAGTGACAATCAATGAACAGGTGAGTGCCTTGGGGCAACCCTTTGGGTCACCCAGTCCTATGTCCAGATCAGACAACCAATCCAATCAGAAACCATATTCAGCAGTTCCCCCTTCCTCTAGTGCGAAGATCGATTGGGAGCATGATAAAGTGTTAAATTGATCATTTAAAGGCAATCATATGCATCATGCTCATGTTTTTATATGCAAAATAGTATGAAATGATAGATAATTGTGTAACAAGTCCAACGGTACCAATTTCATCAAATTCTGACTTAAAAACATCGTCATTTCATGTGATTAAAGGAGTATAGCGCATTTGCGGTTTTTCGACAAAACCGTGATGAAATGAATAAATATGATGATATTTTTATGATAATGCGCTAATTTATATTTATTTTATGTGAACAGGACATGCCGATGATACAGTGCAGCTGGTGGAGTTTCCAGAAATTTGGGGGAGGTCTAGTGTTCGGATTTCAACTAAAGCAGGGGTAAAAATGCAATTTGATTCATTCTTTCTCTGGAGTTTCCCAAAACCCTCTATTTCCTTCCTTCTCTCCAATTTCCCAACCACATCCCTTCCTTTCTTTATTTTTTTAAAACCCTCTCTCTCTTTTTAGAAATTCTCTCTCCAATTCCGAATCCTCCTCCTTCTCCAGTTTCCTTTTCCTCTTCTTTAATCTCTTTCCTTCCCCAATTCCGACTCTCTCTTCCTCTCTATAAAACCTCCCACGACCCTCTCTTCTTTTTCTCCAATTTTTCCTCCCTCTTCCTTTTCCAACCTTCTCCCCGCAGCCCTCTCTTCCTCTCTCCGTTCTGCTCTCTCTCCAGCAATTCTTCTCCTTCTTCCACAGCTCTCTCTTTTCTCTCCATCTCTCAGATTCTCCCTCTCTCGATCTCTCTTCCTCTCCTTGCCCGTAAACTTCTCCCTCTCTCTCTTCTATTCTTCTTCTCCGTTTCCCAGCTCTCTCTTCCCAGCATTCTCTCCTCCTCTCCTCCTCCGTATTTCTCGTCCTCCCTCTCTGTTTCTCTCGGTCTCTCTTTCTCTCCCTCTATTCTCTCTCTTTCCGTTTTCTCCGCAGCTTCCCGTAGCTATTCCTCTCTCTTCTCTCCCCGTTTTCTCCTCCTCTTCTTAACCTCTCGCTTGTTGTCTCTCACTCTACCTCCCCTCCTACCCGGCAACCTCCTCAAGTTCCACCGGCCAGCACCTGTCCACGCCTTCTCCACAGCACCCCCACGCGCAGCAGCTTCACCTGGCGTTCCCGCTGGACCTCCACCGACCCAGCAAGTGGCCGCTCCATGCATGCGTGCAACCACCTCCCATGCACGTTCCCGCCGGCTTCCATCCACGCTTGCTAGCATCCATGCGCTGCGGTGAGGTTTACCAGCTGCCTCAAGCACCCTGCTCCAGCAGCAACCGCCGACCTCCTCGTTCATGCATGCATGCTTGGTGAAGCCCACGCCTGCCTCCACGCGCCAACCTGCAGCAGCTCCTCCAGCTGCCAGCGTTCACAGCAAACCCCTCCACTAGCAGTAGGCCCTCCTCCTCTCCATCCACGCGCCGGCATCTACCACCTCCAGCAGCCACGTACCAGCCTTCCTCCACGCACCAGTTCTCCTCCACGTGTTGCACATGCCCATGCATGCATGCACGCGTCTGCAAGCTCAACCAGCAACACCACCACCTGCACAAGCACCCGCTGGACCACTGCGCCACCCTCCTTTCCTTGCGGCTCACTGTGCCGGCAGACCCACAGCTGTTGCTTTGTTCCCTTTTTCCCCCACTAGTATAATGTTAGTTTGTTTAATTAGGGTTAGTTGTTGATTAGTTGTTGTTGAATGATATTTTCTTAGTTATTAGTTTATTTAATTAGGGTGAGTTAGTAGTTTACACAATTAAACAATAATTTTTATTTTGTTGTTATAATTTCTTAGTTGTGTTTATTCTCCAATTGTAATTGTGTTTAATTTAAAAAAAAGAAAAGAAAAAGAGATTTGTTTAATTTATGTAATTCTGATTTTAGATAACAATAGTTAATTTAATTCTAGTTTGAATAAGTAATTAGTGCACTTAAATTTTCACCTATTTTTAGATAACTAAATTCCAAAGTTTTCAAAATTAGAAATTTAACTCCCTATGGATCGACTCGGACTCATCATTATCAATTTTCAAAATCTAATTTAAGTGAGCCGGATAAATTTAGATTGAACGTTCTCATGAGTGTTTAACGACGCACAATTTGGAACGATCAATTTTTGGCGCCGTTGCCGGGGAGTTAGATTTTTAATTTTGATTATCTTGGATTTAGTGTAATTATTCTTTAGCTAACCGTCTTTTTCTTATTTTTGCAGGTATATTGAAAAAAAAAAAAAGAGGAAAGCGAAATCATGGTAAGTGTGTTCCAACTTTCTATGTTTTAATTTCCTGACTTTAGTTAGTTTCCATTTTTGTAGTTTTTAGTTTAGATAGGTTTCCATTAACTAAAAAAAAGAAACAAAAAGAAGAACATCCAAATTTAAAAATCCTCATTTCCAAGATTAGAAACCTTCCATGTTAGGTCATACATCATTTAGGACTGCATTTTTAGACTGTTTCCTTTCTTGTAAATTTCCATTTTGTTGAAGATTGCGGGGGACAAGGTGAGATTTCTACCTTCCTTAAATACCATGTTCATGCATTTCCATGATTGCATAGAACCCCTTGTTTGAATTGGTTGTGCACTTCACATAAAAACATCTTAAGGGCAAGTCCATTAACAAAATAAGGTGGGGATTTGACTACCCTTCCTTGGCCCAAAAACAACCATCCCTTGCACTCTTTCACTAACCCAAGCCCATTAAAAGTGAGTAGGAATTCAATTTAGGGTTCACAATGAGATTTGGGTCTAGCTTGAGCCCACTATCACTTTTGGAGACCGGTGTCTAAGGCTAGAGGTCCAATGGCAAACGCTTAAGTGGGTCGGTGGTTCTTTAATTAGGTCCCTACGAAAGTAGGGGGAGCCTCCCACCACCCCACCTCTTACCTGGCCGATTGATAATTGTGAGGGTGGACTTGAATTAAACCTAGATTAATTTGTGAGAAACACATCATGTATGCTAGTTTAACCATAGTTGTCTTAGGAATAATTGTGTGATAACTTGTTTGCATCATTAATAAAAAATAAATAAAAAATAAATAAAAGGATTTTCAGCATGGAGTGGACTCAAATGAACCAATTTCTTGGCCCATGTCTTAATACCATTACACCTTTCCCTCCACCACCTAATATGGATTTGGCTCACAGATTAGATAAGCTAGACAACTTGGCCTACACAATTGATCAATTTCTAGCTTTGGGCCCAGAACCATCCTCATCTCCCACACAATCATATACCTATCAAGAGAGATGCCCCGTTTGGGCCAATCAGGACCATTATGATACCCCACCTGTTCTTCAATTTCCACCTCACCAGGCCCAAGCTCCAAGTCTAGCTATCCAAGACTTCTCGGATTGGCCCCAATTCCAAGTCTACTCTAGTAGTTTGGCCCACAATCATGGACACTCTGATTACTCATTGTCCACAAGCTCTTGTCTACCTTGCTTCCAATCAGATTATTCGACATATTCTTATTCTTCACAGTCTGATTATCAGCCCAGTTATCCGCATCCTCAAGATGATCAATTCATGCAACTTGAACAAATAGTCTTGGCCCAACAACAAATCATTGGTAGAATGCAGGCTCTAGTTGACTGATTGACTGAAACTAATCTAAGGATGGATTTAGAAGAAGTGCTTAGCAAGCCCATTGACAATCTGCAATCTTTTTCACCTGATTTTGACCAACAACTCAACTCACAAATTCAACTTGAAATCGCTCAACCCGGAAATGGTCACATCATGCCTGATCTTGAAAACGGAGGGAATCCTAAGGAGTTGTATTATGTGAGAATAGGGAATGCTAGCATGAATCAATTTATGAAAAATCCTGAGACTGGTCAACAAGATGCATCCATGATCATACATGTCTGTCCTGAGGAAAGCTTAAGTGATAGAAAAGGAGAAGGGGAAGTGAGTGATCTTTTAGAGGTTAATCCGGATTTTGAACACTTCATATTCCCCACAGTGGAAGTCAATATACATGCTAGTCCGAACCTCGAATATTTTTCCTTCCCAATAGAGAAAGTGGATATTCTGGAAGATATATACCAAGTGGATAGAGAGAAGATGGAAAACCCTCAGACTGACCAGCAAAGTGAAGTCACGATCACACCTATCTCTCTTGAGGAGAGCTTGAAGGAAAAAGGAGAAGGAGAAATGAGTGATGTGCTTGATATTGATCTGGACTTTGAACACTTTCTATTTCCCACAGAGGAATTAAATACACATGATGGTCCGGATCTTGAATATTTCTTCTTCCCAATGGATCAGAAAGTGGATAACCTTGAGGAATTGCATCAAGAGAAAACTGAAGCCATAGACTTAGCTAATCATCAAGAAGAGCCTATTGAGGGTCAGTTGGGGGGAGATGAAGGAGACGAGAAGGATTCTAGTGAGAGCCCAGATATTCACCTACCTATGATCCGTTTCCCGAGTGTTAGAGAATCTAAGCCCAATAGCCTCCAAAAGCTGGCCCGACTCAAGGAGGTGAAGGAATTATTGGGCCAAGTCCACCTCAACAGCCATTTTCTCAAAGAAACTCAATGTGTTACCCAACTCAATATCGATAACATCAATCTTTATTGGATTTTTTTGAAACTTGAGGCCAAACTGAACATGTTCTCAGTCTCTATCTTTGAGAAATCTGAAATCCACAAATTAAAGCGCACGTCGGTTGCTTTGCAGCCAATTGATCATTTCATTAAGTAGCCACATGACATGATCCAAGATACTCTTATTCGGGTGGATAGGAGCCACATATTTGTTGATTTCCTCATCTTCGATATTGGATCATCCCCTACATTGAATCAATGTCCCATCATTTTGGGAATTTCTGATATTTTTCTAGGGGATCAAATGCTTCAGTTCAATCAAGGAAAAGAAGTGGGGTACGTGGTTGACATGACCTATGAATCAAGTAGAACCAATATCCTATTGACCATGTTGAAAAATTCTTTTCTTTGGAATCTCAATGATAACATTCTGACTCATCAGCTACATGCATTGTTGAGTGCACTCCAACCAACAAACTTCAAAATGCATGCACTGAAATTTGTGCTAGTAGGTATTGGATAGTGTGCACATTCCGTCTGGTTGAAGACGATAAACTTAGCGCTTGTTGGGAGGCAACCCAATATTTTACTTCCGTCTTTGTATTTCTTTTCCTTTTAGGTCCCTGAGCAGCAGTCGCCTTGGGTATGTCGCATCTTCTTCATCACAGGTTGTTTCTCTCCTTCACAAGTCTCTTCTGGCTACATGTTTTTCATATCTTTTATGCCATTGAGGACAATGTAAATCAAGTTGGGGGGTGGGACAATCAATTTGATATGCATTTATTGGAAAATATTTTGAAGAAAACTGATATCTTTCACTGAAAAATGGTCAAATTTTTAAAAAATTTATTTCAAAAACATCTTTTCACATCCTATGAAAATTGAATGAAAATCATGTTTCATTAAGTAAATCTTAAACAATCAGGTTTTTTTGTTGTCACATTGGTTAAAGAACCTTCAAAGTTTAAATATCCCACTTTACAAAAATCTACGACAGGATGATTTTCACACACACATGGCAACTTAGAATAAATGAAAGATCTTAAAAGTATAGAATTGCTGGAATTAACCTCAAGGATAAGACTACTTATTCTAATTTTTCTTTTGGGTTGAACGAAAGGAATGTGTAGAATCCGTAATAGGGGACTGTCCCACTCAGCACTCTAAAAGAGGCGGTCATTTAAAATGGACAGTTGTAAACACTAAAGACAATAGAAGGCGTTAAAAGAGCTCAAGGAAGGTAGGTGGCAAAAAGTATGCACCTCTCCTTAGGCAATTCAAAGAGAGTGGCAAAAAGTACGCACTCTCAAAAACAAAAGTACAATGAAATCATAATAAAAAAAAGCCACGCTAAAAAGTCCATCGTACCAGAAATATGACCAAGTCGTGAAAAGTACTGAGTTGGGACGGGAACTGAAAAACGGTCCTCACTGACTGATCGGGAAATCTTTTAATCTCTTCTCCTCCCCAGGTAGTCTTATCTAAAGGGTAGTAAAGGCAAGAATATACCAGAGAGGTCGGAAACGAGTTCTAAGCGTGCCAATTTTCATGCACAATCACCTGTCGTGAATCAAAATATTGTGGGATATGAAAACTTTTAGCTTAACCAATCGGCTACCACTTAAATTGATTGTGAAAGTTACTACAAATGAAGCATGATTATTCATTGTTTGTCCTAACTTTTCCTTATTTGTATTGCTAAGGGACTAGCAATGAGTAAGTTGGGGGGTGTGATAAAGTGTTAAATTGATCATTTAAAGATAATCATATGCATCATGCTCATGTTTTTATCTGCAAAATAGCATGAAATGATAGATAATTGTGTAACAAGTCCAACGGTACCAATTTCATCAAATTCTGACTTAAAAACATCGTCATTTCATGTGATTAAAGGAGTATAGCGCATTTGCGATTTTTCGACAAAACCGAGACGAAATGAATAAATATGATGATATTTTTATGATAATGCGCTAATTTATATTTATTTTATGTGAACAGGACATGCCGATGATACAGTGCAGCTGGTGGAGTTTCCGAAAATTTGGGGGAGGTCTAGTGTTCGGATTTCAACTAAAGCAGGGGTAAAAATGCAATTTGATTCCTTCTTTCTCTGGAGTTTCCCAAAACCCTCTATTTCCTTCCTTCTCTCCAATTTCCCAACCACATCCCTTCCTTTCTTTATTTTTTTAAAACCCTCTCTCCCTTTCTAGAAATTCTCTCTCCAATTCTGAATCCTCCTCCTTCTCCAGTTTCCTTTTCCTCTCCTTTAATCTCTTTCCTTCCCCAATTCTGACTCTATCTTCCTCTCTATAAAACCTCCCACGTCCCTCTCTTCTCTTTCCCCAATTTTTCCTCCCTCTTCCTTTTCCAACCTTCTCCCCGCAGCCCTCTCTTCCTCTCTCCGTTCTGCTCTCTCTCCAGCGATTCTTCTCCTTCTTCCACAACTCTCTCTTATCTCTCCCTCTCTCGATCTCTCTACCTCTCCTTGCCCGTAAACTTCTCCCTCTCTCTCTTATATTCTTCTTCTCCGTTTCCCAGCTCTCTCTTCCCAGCATTCTCTCCTCCTCTCCTCCTCCGTATCTCTCGTCCTCCCTCTCTGTTTCTCTCGGTCTCTCTTTCTCTCCCTCTGTTCTTTCTCTTTCCGTTTTCTCCCCAACTTCCCGTAGCTCTTCCTCTCTCTTCTCTCCCCGTTTTCTCCTCCTCTTCTTAACCTCTCCCTTGCTGTCTCTCTCTCTACCTCCCCTCCTACCCGGCAACCTCCTCAAGTTCCACTGGCCAGCAACTGTCCACGCCTTCTCCACAGCACCCCCACGCGCAGCAGCTTCACCTGGCGTTCCTGCTGGACCTCCACCAACGTAGCAAGTGGCCGCTCCATGCATGCGTGCAACCACCTCCCATGCACATTCCCGCCGGCTTCCAGCCACGCATGCCAGCATCCATGCACTGCGGTGTGGTTTACCAGCTGCCTCAAGCACCCGGCTCTAGCAGCAACCGCCGACCTCCTCGTGCATGCATGCATGCTTGGTGAAGCCCACGCCTGCCTCCACGCGCCAACCTGCAGCAGCTCCTCCAGCTGCCAGCGTTCACAGCAAACCCCTCCACCAGCAGTAGGCCCTCCTCCTCTCCATCCACGCGCCGGCATCTACCACCTCCAGCAGCCACGTACCAGCCTTTCTCCACGCACCAGTTCTCCTCCACGTGTTGCACATGCCCATGCATGCATGCACGCGTCTGCAAGCTCAACCAGCAACACCACCACCTGCACAAGCACCCACTGGACCACTGCGCCACCCTCCTTTCCTTGCGGCTCACTGTGCCGGCAGACCCACAGCTGTTGCTTTGTTCCCTTTTTCCCCCACTAGTATAATGTTAGTTTGTTTAATTAGGGTTAGTTGTTGATTAGTTGTTGTTGAATGATATTTTCTTAGTTATTAGTTTATTTAATTAGGGTGAGTTAGTAGTTTACACAATTAAACAATAATTTTTATTTTGTTGTTATAATTTCTTAGTTGTGTTTATTCTCCAATTGTAATTGTGTTTAATTTTAAAAAAAAGAAAAGAAAAAGAGATTTGTTTAATTTATGTAATTCTGATTTTAGATAACAATAGTTAATTTAATTCTAGTTTGAATAAGTAATCAGTGCACTTAAATTTTCAACTATTTTTAGATAACTAAATTCCAAAGTTTTCAAAGTTAGAAATTTAACTCCCTGTGGATCGACTCGGACTCATCATTATCAATTTTCAAAATCTAATTTAAGTGAGCCGGATAAATTTAGATTGAACGTTCTCATGAGTGTTTAACGACGCACAATTTGGAACGATCAGAGCACATGAAAGAGGCTATTGAAACCATGAAAGCCAAAAGAGAATCAAGAATTGTGAAAGACCCTCTGCCCTCTCATCAGGTAGCTCAGGATCCATCTAGCTCTCTAAAAAGGGTGAGCACCATTGTCAAAAATTTGGAACAAAATGTCGATCGCAGAGGACAGTACTGGGAGTATGAAGAGGTTGGGGTATGGCATGAGTGCCCTACTAGGATGATCAAACCTAGAAAGCCATTGCAAGGAGTCTCCACTATTATCCAAGACAAACCTTTGGTCTTGATACGACCTAGGGAACAACCAACAGTCATCAACCCAGTCACTCTGGACCAAGTTCTCTCAATTTCAATCAGAGAACCTCCTCTATCCATCTTGTGTCCAACACCAAAGCCAGGTCCAGTAACCCAGTTCTACCTAATGAATTCACCACCAGTTCAACCACTAAAGTCAGATCAAGCAGTAGACCCCAGTCCGATTGGTGTTACACTAAGAAATCACATCATCCCCCAACAAGTCAACCCTTGGACTCCCAAGAGGATTCAGATCTGTCTAGAAGGATCACTCAATCCAAGTATGACATCCTACAACATCTAGGGAAAACTCCCGCCAAGATTTCGGTCCTAGAGTTGATTAGGAGATCTCCTACACATCGGGGGACATTGTTCAAATTCCTCCAGCGAATTACAGTCAATGAAGATCTTCCTATCAGGAGGCTCACAAATGTCATTCTCTCGGTCACCCAGACACCTACGATATCCTTCACAGATAAGGATCTGGCTCCCCCTGAATGCCAATCCCTTCCCTCATGCTTAACTGCAACACTCAAGGGTCACTCATTGGACTCCATCCTGTTGGATACCGGCGCATCAATCAATGTTTGTCCACTCAAGACCCCCAAGAAAATAGGGATTGACCTAGAAGAGATTGAGTCTACTTCCATGATGGTCTCAACCCATGATAATTCTCAAAGACCAGCTAATGGGAAACTGGAAATTGGCTCAGTGGCTATGATCTTTGAATTCTACATCCTTGATGTCAAGCCCATATACAACGTCATTCTGGGAAGGCCTTGGATGGACAAAACCCTGAGAGTGCCCTCCACTAATCATCAGTGCTATAAATTCCCATACAATGGGAAGATTGTCAAAATGCAGAGAATTCCCTATCTTGAGTCTTTGGACTCAGTCTCGACTGAACAAATTCCATCCATGATTACTTCTGGAAAAGGGAAAGAACCCATCATTTCATCAGTTGTCTCTTAGCCCAAGCCCCAGCCTAGCATAGGTTGGCAGCTTATGGACAAAATGGGGTATAGTTCGGGATCTGGGATGGGCAAGGAAGAGCAAGGAATTCAAGAGCCTATCTTTGAAAATCCGATCATTGGGGGATTCAGATTGGGTTACCTACTAACCAAGCTAACTGAGGGATCAAGAAAGTGGTGTCTCTTGGATCACTTTGTAAAGGAAAATCAAGAGGTACTCAAGATACACTATCTTGAGGATGAGTTGAAAAAAACAATCAATGAAGTTCAAAGAGAAGATGAAGAAGATTTCGCTACACAGCTACTGTTCTATGAACCAACCACTCAACGAGAAGGAGCCTCCTTAGTGAGGGATGAACCGGTACCCACCGCTCTCATTCCCTTCCTATTTCACACACTTTCCCTTCTCAGGCTTCTATCACTGGTCGTATCACATTCCCCTGAGTGTTTTATGCTTGGAGACTACGACCCCCAAAAGGAAAAAAAGTCTCACTCCTATGAGGAGCCAACATACTGGAGCAATTCTGTCATCATTGGGTCTCTGTCTCAAGGACCCACCTTTGCAACATGTCTGACTCACTCTCTAAGTCTTGTGCATAATCGCTTAGGGATTGGATAGCTTCCTCTTTATCTAAGAGATGTAAAGGTAAGTAAGTTCTTTCGTTTCTAGTTCAAGAGTTAGCAAATAAGTGTAAATATTTGAAAAATATTTTTCTTTAGATAGGAGTCTATCTAAAAATTCTACCCTTTAAATGCACAAAAAAATCAAAAATCTCAAAAAAAAAAAAAAAAGAATATTCCAAAAAGCATCAAAAATATTTGCAAATATGTACATACTTTAATGAAAATCACAAAAAATTAGAAAAGACACAAAATCCAGTTGTCTGGTGACTGCCACGTAACCCCCTGTCTAGGTCTAGTTGCATGATAGATTGGGTTAACATTAAGGTTTGGCTAAGGCTTGGTCCACCAGAACTTTGGACGTGTCTACTTTACTTTCATACAGATCCCTATGATCATCATGAGATGCACACACCTATACGTTTTTCAAAGAGAACCTGTTTAAAATGAGTTCAAAGTTTTTAGTATACTATCAAATTGCAACCTTTGCTCTTCGTCTCTCGACCGATCAGAACAGTCGACACCCTTAAACGGTTGAGCTTAGCAAACTGCGGTTACCCAACAACCCGATAGATGTAACCCCTCAAAAGGGCCCAAAAATGAAATGCAAAGGACCAAAGCACGTGAAGAGGGCAGTGTCCCCGCAGGCGGAATATCAAATAACCCCGAAAAATGTCAAGAGTAGAAAAGAAATATGAAAAAGAAAAGGGGTTCAAGCAATCATACAAAAAAGCCTGGTCGTGACCGTGCCTGGCCATGAAATATACCAAAGGCCTGAAAAGTCAAAATAGGGGCATCTAGGAGGTCAAAAGGGGTCCGTTTTGTCACAGCTCGCCCTTTTAACGGTTTTGTCGATCCTCCTGTAAGGTTTGTCTCCAAAATTTCTTCACTATTTCTCCCCCAAGGTTTGACACGAGATAGCTATCTAAAGACTGAATATCATTTTAAAATGGTTCGATTTTTCAAAAATCGTCACATGCTCACGTGATCACAGGAGTTCAAAATGGGTGAAGAGTAATGTCAATGTTTCTGGTGAACTAATTTCTTAACCATAATCTTAATGTGTACTCTCGAAGACTTCGGGCTTAGGTCAATGCATGCGCATCACCAATTGGTGCGACGGCGTCTGATTCCGGGTCAGCGTCGCGCGGTTCACCGTTAGGGTTTCAAGGTGTTCCATCATATACCTTCTAAATTGTGAGGAAAGAGACCCGGGTCGGGCAAATCATTTACCTCGAAAACTTTGGGCAAACTTGGTGGTTGGAAGCAGCTGGGAGCCTAAGCATGGCATGATGGTATGGTCATCAGTATGAGTCTTAACCGGTCAAGGTTAGTTTGAGGAGTCTAGAGGCCCAAATCAATCTAGATGTGTGCTTAGGATACCTGGGAAGTTGAGTGTGTATTTCCCTTCCTTCATTCAATCAGGCTTAGTTTGGGCAGTCACCAGGTGGTCGGAATCAAAAACATGTTTTCGTTCATCACATACCCCATTTGTTAATATCCACCAGCATTTGCATATTTACTTGTAGCATCAATACTCTTCCTTTTGTCTGGTTAGTTAGACACGGCCCCTTGACCCTATGCGAAGGCTAAGGAAATGGTAGTTGCTCTATTTTGGGCAAGGGGCCGAAAACATATACTACTAACTATTTTCTCCTCATTATTGTGCATACAGGAAAAGGATTCTATATACAAAAGGTGGACACTTTTGCTGTCGAGTCGAAGCCAAAAGCAGCCGGATTGGCATTCTACTTTGAGAATGGCCATATCTTCCGTGATGGCTTCTACTCGACAGGGACCTTTGTCCCTCGTTTCCCTACAATTTGTCATTAAGATATTGTGGATCATTGATTATTTACATTTGCTGATGTGCGTTCTTGTAGCTGCAGGAAATCTGAAGCAAGTAGGACCGTAGATACAGGAGGCTAATAACTTTGGGCGTATAGACTCTGAGTTCCTCTTTAAACAAAACAATGAGGAGTCTATATTCCCCAAGTTATTCGATTGGCCAATAAATCCCTCCTGTTTGCATTAGGAATTTGTTTTCTAATTTTTAAACCAGCATGCATTGCATAAGCATCATCCACCATTCCCGCCCTAGGGGCAATGACCATAGTTTATCTGCGAGTCTGGCAACTGTTCGTCTGTTAGCCCTTTGAATTGCAAAACCTTATCCCTCTTCAATTCATGTGCTTGAGATTCTCTCACTTGGCGATCACATGATGCGCCAGGCCACCGCGCGCCCATTGTGTCGAGAGTTCTTCAAGTCACACTCTTACATCTTTCATGCTTGAGATCCCCTTGGGCCAGATCGTTGCATCCTGGTGTGCCAAGGCCTCGCCGTTCCAGCACCCGAGGGTCCCACAGATTGTGATTCTTTAGTTTTCACTTTGTTCTCCTTCTTAATCACCCTTGCAATCCAAATAGCCAACTCTCATTCATTCACCACATTCGCATATCATCCTTGGATATAGCTCATTCATTCTTCGGGCTATCCAAAATCAGGTTCGATTTTCGGAACACCTAATTATCATTCCGTTCCACTCCACTGCAAAACAGGTGTCCCGGAGGGGCATTTGTACACACCGATTTTGGACCACCATTTTGGTCATGAACCCCATCCATCACTAGCCCATCGTCACCAAACCCCTCATCTTAGCCATCTCAGCCCACTAATAACTAGGCCTATTAACCAATCCCGACTCTAGCCACCTTTTCGTGGAAGGCCAGCCAGTCCGCCTTCAACCATCCTTCGAAGGCCAGCCAGCCCGCCTTCCACCATCCTTCGAAGGGCAGCCAGTCCGCCTTCTACCATCCTTCGAAGGGCAGCCAGCCCGCCTTCCACCATCCTTCGAAGGCCAGCCAGCTCGCCTTCCACCACCCTTCGAAGGCCAGCCAGCTCGCCTTCCACCACCCTTCGGAGGCCACCCCTTGCCTTCCACCCCCTTCGAAGGCCAACCGGGCCGCCTTCCACCTCTCCGTCGAAGGCCAGCTACCTGGCCTTCCACGGGATTGGAAGGCATGTTGGTTGGCCGTCCACTCCCCTAACTACCACCTTGACCTCGTCTTCCGCACGATCTCCTCTACTCGCCGCCCTCACCTCCACTACTCCGATCACTCCCCACTTCGGCGACTGCCGCGCGTACCACCTCCGATCCTTGACCACTTACCATTGGCTCCATGATGATTTACGGGGATATTCTTTCTCTAAGAAGACAGCTCTTTTTGCGACAAACACCCTTTGATCGCTGGGCTGATAGAAATAATATCCAAAAGTCTCTTTTGGATATCCCACAAATCTACATTTCTCTGTCCTGGAATCCAGTTTGTCTGGATCATGTCTCTTGACATGTGCAGGACAACCCCAGACTCTAACATGCTTAAAGTCTGGTTTCTTTCCTTTCCATATCTCATATGGAGTGGAAGGTACTAGCTTACTGGGAACTTTGTTCAATAGATATGCAGCAGTCAACAGTGCATATCCCCATAAAGAGATTGGAAGTTTGGCATAACTCATCATAGATCGTACCATATCTAATAAAGTACGATTTCTCCTTTCCGATACACCATTTAATTGTGGTGTATAGGGAGGAGTCCACTGAGACAAAATACCATTATTCTTAAGATATTATGTGAATTCTGTACTTAAGTATTCACCCCCTCGATCTGATCGAAGAGTTTTGATACTCTTTCCAGTCTGGTTCTCAACTTCGTTTTTAAACTATTTAAATTTCTCAAAGACTTCTGACTTATATTTCATTAAATATATGTAGCCATATCTTGAGAAACGTGGTTTTTAATCAAAATATGCTCTAAAGCAGGAAAATATATGTAGCCATATCCCGAAAATCTCCTAAACATGCTCTAAAGCAGGGAAAACGTGGTTTTTAATCAAAATACAACGGAGATCGTCACCCTACCGGTTACTTGAACTCCACCGAGCTTCAAGCCGCCGGATCGTCACGCCACAAACCGCCGTTGGTACTGCCGTGGACGCCGTTACTCCACAGGGACGTCGGCTGCCATCTAGAGAGCAATACGTCGCGGAGGAAATGATGGTGGTAGTGGTGGAAATTAGGGAGGGGGTTTGATGGAGTGGAGGGAGAGGAAAGGAAGGAGAAGGGGGAAGGGAGAGCGAAGGGTTCGGAGAGGAGAGAGAAGAAAATGAGAGAAATGAGGGAAAGGAGGGAGGGTTCTTGGATTTAAACCGAACCTAGCTAAAACGCGTCGCTCAACACCGACGCCATTTAAGTGACAAAACCAGGGCCGTACTCTCGTGGCCCGAAATTGGGCCACATGGCACCTACGTGGCACCGGCGTAGCACACTCTAAAAGGACGTAGCACTCTCTAAAACGCGCCTACGTGGCACCGACGTAGCTCCACATGGGCCCAAATCAAGGGGTCTGACACCGAAATTGACCCAATAACTGAATCTGAAACCTCAAACCTTATAGAATGATTCCTTATTGACACACAATTCCCTTCGACAGTGTTCCGCTGTACCTGATCTTTGGCTGTTTAGAATCCTGTGGTTAGAGATTCATAAACCAAGGTCAAAGCACAGAAGTCTACCGACAAGGTGTCCTTGGTGTCTCAGGTCCGAAGACAATCCACGCAACTGTGACAATAGAATCAAGCTGGTTGACAGTGAGGTACAGTATCATCTAACGATTCAGTCGGATTAGTTCAGTGAACTCATTCTCTAATGAGCACTTACAGATTCGCCTTAATGTCTCCACACAAGTGACTTATGAGATCAGTCACCCTCATCATATGAGCAGGAATAATCTGTACTAGTCTAATCGGATATCCGATGTCCATCTCGGATATCCTCCGACTAGGAACGATTAAGAATATGTGTGTTTAAGTGATCAGTCTCACTAGTATGATCTTATCATAATCTGATCACTATCACACATATTCATGTATTTCATTATGAGACGATAATTAATACGATTTACACATAATGAATATTATGGTATTATATTAATAAAGAAGCTGCCGGCCAAGCCCCACTAGCCTCTAAAATCTGATTTTCTGTTTTAAAACCGAATTGGCGCTTGATATCACAGCCTTTCAAGGCCACTCCGACGCCGGCAAGAATTCTCAGTGGACAGTGGTGACTATCCACAGGGGATCCGGAGTCCCGGCTCGCCATCCCAACACTTCGGAAGCAAGTACGAACTTGCTGAAAACCCCCCGATCATCATCTCATGAAGAACTCCAAAAAACCCCAAAAAATCCGATTTTGCAGAAAATTAATAATCCAATTATTCTGTGTTCATTGTATGAACACGGATCCAACAAATAATCGAACTAGTGCATGGAATAAATCATAGAAAAATTAATTTCAGAGACCGAAAACAGAACGAGAAACAGTGGAACCTGCCTCTGATTCCACTGTTGGGTTCTCGAGTTTCTCCGAATCTCCCACGCAGCGGAAATAAAATAATAACGGAGATCCGTTCTCATTTCAAAAAATCTAAAATCTCTATAATTAGATTATCGAATCTTACCGTGTGCAGATTCAAATCGGCAACCGTTCGGTTCCCTCGATGTGACACCGCAAGCCACTTATTTATCCATCGCCATGAGAATCATTTGCGTGTGACCCTCTAGGCCCAATTACCAGTCCGGTTAATAGCTCAATAAACCTAGTGACTACTTACTGGCTTTATTAATTAATTAATAACTCTTTATTAATTAATTAATTAATCGAATTGATGTCGCACATCGAATTCGACCGGACCTCCGATCACGTTTGGTGACAAGCAATACCGCGTGAACCCAGAAGGTATCGTGGTTAAGTAACCCACCCTTGGAAACTTTCTGCCGACAGTTACCGCGTGGATATAATCCTTCATTCGTACAATGCTCTCCAGTCAACTTAGGATATGGCATGCTGTCAAACCCTAACCGGTCGACTCACTTGGATTAGATGCCGCTGATGAATATCGGAAAACTCCTTTCCCGATATTGTCGTCTGCACTGGCCAGGGACTTCCGCGCATCCTTCCTAGAGCATTCTCTCTTATCGTACTGAGAGCGAATGATTCCTTATTGACACACAATTCCCTTCGACGGTATTCCGCAATACCCGATCATTGGCTGTTTAGAATCCCATAGTCAGAGATTCATAAACCAAGGTCAATGCACATAAGTCCACCAACAAGGTGTCCTTGGTGTCTCAGGTCCGAGGACCATCTATGGAACTCTAACAATAGAATCAAACTGGTTGACAATGAGGTACAGTACCATCCAGCGATTCAATCGGATCAGTTCAGTGAACTCATTCTCTAATTAGCACCTACAGATTCGCCTCAGTGTCTCCACACAAGTGACTTATGAGATCAGTCACCCTCATCATATGAGCAGGAGTAATCTGTACTAGTCTAACTGGATATTCGATGTCCTTCTCGTATATCCTCCGACTAGGAACGATTAAGAATATGTGTGTTTAAGTGATCAGTCTCACTAGTATGATCTCATCATAAACTGATCACTATCGCACATATTCACGGACTTCATTATGAGACGATAATTAATACGATTTACACATAATGAATATTATGCCATTATATTAATAAATATGAACGAGATTACAAAGTCATATTGGCTTGTAGGCCACCTAAGACGAACACCTCCGACCAAAGACACCAAGGACACCTTGTCGGTGGACTTCTGTGCTTTGACCTTGGTTTATCAATCTCTAACAATGGGATTCTAAACAGCCAAGGATCGGGTACAGCAGAATACGGTCGAAGGGAAATAAGTGTCAATAAGGAATCATTCGCCCTCGATACTTAAAGAGAGAATGCTCTAGGAAGGATGCGTGAGTCGACCGGTTAGGGTTTGAAAGTACACCATACCCTGAGTTGACTCGAGAGCATTGTACGAATGAAGGACTATATAGATGCGGTAACTGTCGGCGAAAGGGTTCGAAGAGTGGGTTATTTAACCTCGATACCTTCCGGGTTCACGCGGTGTTGCTTGGCACCCAACGTAATCGGAGGCCCGATCGAATTTGATGGGCAATATTGATTCGATTAATTAATTAATTAACATGAGTTAATAATTTTGTAATCAGGCCAGTGAGGAGTCACTGGGCTTATTGGGCCATTAAGAGGATTGGTTATTGTGCCTAGAGGGTCACACGCAAATGATTCTCAAGGCGATGGATAAATAAGTGGGTTTTATATAAACTGGGGGTTTTTATGAAAAATCGCGTGATTAATATAAAATGTAGCGAACTGGTAGAGCAGGCCAGGCTACTGCTAACCCTAGCTGCCCCTCCTCTCTTCCTCTCTCTCTCTAGCGCCTCAAACGAGTCGGGATCCCCAGATCTGCTATGCCGCTTCTCCGACTCCCGTTCGACGGGAAATCGTCCGCGCGATGTGGCAATCGTTGCGGTGAACGGCGGAGGCTTTGTGAGCTGTGTGTTAGTCTTAGGTGGCCTACAAGGCAATATGACTTTATAATCTCATTCATATTCATTAATATAATGGCATAATATTCATTGTGTGTAAATCGTATTAATTATCGTCTCATAATGAAGTCCGTGAATATGCGCTATAGCGATCAGATTATGATGAGATCATACTAATGAGACTGATCACTTAAACACACATATTCTTAATCGTTCCTACTTGGAGGATATCCGAGAAGGACCTCAGATATCCGGTTAGACTAGTAAAGATTACTCCTGCTCATATGATGAAGGTGACTGATCTCATAAGTCACTTGTGTGGAGACACTAAGGCGAATTTGTAGGTGCTCATTGGAAAATGAGTTCACTAAACTAATCTGATTGAATCGCTGGATGGTATTGTACCTCACTGTCAACCAGCTTGATCCTATTGTCGCAGTTGCGTGGATGGTCCTCAGACCTGAGACACCAAGGACACCTTGTCGGTGCACTTCTGTGCTTTGACCTTGGTTTATGAATCTCTAATCACAGGATTCTAAACAACCAAGGATTGGGTACAACGGAATACCGTCGAAGGGAATTGTGTGTCAATATGGAATCATTCGCTCTCGGTACTTAGAGAGAGAATGCTCTAGGAAAGATGCACGGAAGTCCCTGGCCAGGGCAGACGATAATATCGGGAAAGGAGTTTTCCGATATTCATCAGCGGCATCTAATCTAAGTGAGTCAACCGGTTAGGGTTTGATAGCACGCCATACCCTGAGTTGACTCGAGAGCATTGTACGAATGAAAGATTATATCCACGTGGTAACTGTCGGCGGAAAGGTTCCAAGAGTGGGTTACTTAACCCCGATACCTTCTGGGTTCACATGGTGTTGCTTGGCACCCAACGTGATCAGAGGTCCAGTCGAATTCGATGTACGACATCAATTCCATTGATTAATTAATTAATTAAGAGTTATTAATTGATTAATAAAGCCAGTAATGAGTTACTGGGCTTATTGGACTATTAATCGGACTGGTAATTGGGCCTAGAGGGTCACACACAAATGATTCTCAAGGCGATGAATAAATAATTGAGTTTTATACAAACCGGGGGTTTTTATGAAAAAACGCACAGTTAGTATAAAATGTAGCGAACGGGCTGAGCAGGCCAAGCTGCCGCTAACCCTAGCCGCCCCCTCCTCTGTTTCTCTCTCTCTATGGCGCCCCAGGCCAGATCCGGATCCCTGGATCTGCTCCGCCGCTTCTCCGACTCCTGTTCGACGGGAAATCGTCCGCGTGTTACGGCGATCGTTGCGGCGACCGGTAGAGGTTTCGTGGCTGCGAAGAACGAGGAACGTAAGGATATCCGTCGCGAGGAGGATCGCATGGACTCCACTAGAGGCCGGGCACTTGTGTGGCTTGCAGTGTCGCACCGACGGAATCGAACAGTTGCGGATTCGAATCCGCACATAGTAAGACTACGATAATCCGATTATCGTAATTTTAGTTTTTCGAAACGGGAACGGATCTCTGTTTTCATTTTATTTCCGCTGCTCGGGAAATCCAGAGAAACACGAGCACCCAACCCTGTGAAGACCGAGGAACCTGAGGATATCCGTCGCAAGGAGGATCGCGTGGACTCCGCTAGAGGCCGGGCGCTTGCGCGGCTTGTGGTGTCACACCGACGAAATCGATCGGTTGCGGATTCGAATCCGCACACAGTAAGAAATGATTATTCGATAATCCAATTTTAGTATTTACGAAATAGGAAACGGATCGCCGTTTTAATTTTATATTCCGCTGCGTGAGCGATCTAGAGAAACGCGAGAACCCAACAACATTAATTAACAATTAGAAGAATTAATAATTAATAATCTAACACTTAGACTAATAATATTAATCACTAATTTAACCCTTAAATTAGTTAAATTAAGACTAACTATTAATTTACCATTTAAACTAACAATTAACACTGAATTAATTAACAACTAATTATTAATCAGAAAATCATTCAAAATCATTAATAATAATTTTGAATTAATTAATAATTAGATGTTAATTAATTAGGACTAATTATTAGCTTAAGTGTTAAATTAACAATTAACCTTTATTTAACTAATCTAAGAGTTATATTAGTGATTAATAATTAATAGTTTAAGTGTTAAATTATTAATTATTAATTCATATAATTGTTAATTAATTAGAGTTAGTTATTAATTTAAGTTTTAAATTAATAATTATTTTAATTCACTAATTTAAGTGTTAAATTAGTAGTTGTTAATTAATTAATGTTAATTATTAGTTTAAGAGTTAAATTAGTGATTAACATTAATTAACTAATCTAAGAGTTAGATTAGCATTTTATGTTAATTAAAGTTGATTGTTAATTTAAGTGTTAAGTTAATAATTGATTTTAATTAACTATTCTAATGGTTTAATTAGAAGTTATTAATTAATTGGTGTTAATTATTAATTTAAGAGTTAAATTAGTAATTAACATTTAATTAACTAATCTAAGAGTTAGATTAGTAGTTAATAACCTATTAGAGTTGATTAATAATTTAAGTGTTAAATTAATAATTAATTTTATTAGACTAATCTAAGAGTTAGATTAGTTATTAATAGTCTAATTGTTAGATTATTAATATTGTTTAATCTAAATGTTAGATTGTTTTGATTTTAGAAATGTTCTAATTTGCATGAAATAATCTAGAATTATTAATTTGGAGTTTGTGCACATGTGATGTGTGTTTTATACTTTTACATTTGATTTAATTGCATGCTTAAGTTATTAAATGAGCTTTTCAAAATTCAAATATCAATTTTGATTGGATCCCAGCTTTTTGAAAGCCAAAATTATTTATTTTGAAAACTCGTTTGTTTAAGCCATGTGATGAACTTATCATGTGTGGAATGTTTAAAACACACGGTGGTCATGGAAATGTATTTTTTTTTAATTATTCATGTGATGAATGATGTATGTGTGGATCATGGATGAATGATAAATGGTTATTAATTGTTAATAAATAGAGGTCTGTGAACCTCTCCCTCTATCATACTCCGATGTACTACATGTTAGTCTTAGGTGGCCTACAAGACAATATGACTTTGTAATCTCGTTCATTTATTAATATAATGGTATAATATTCATTATGTGTAAATCGTATTAATTATCGTCTCATAATGAAGTCCGTGAATATGTGCGATAGTGATCAGATTATGATGAGATCATACTAGTGAGACTGATCACTTAAACACACATATTCTTAATCGTTCCTAGTCGGAGGATATCCGAGAACGACATCGAATATCCGCTCAGACTAGTACAGATTACTCCTGCTCATGCGATGAGGGTGACTGATCTCATAGTCACTTGTGTGGAGACATTAAGGCGAATCTATAGGTGCTCATTGGAGAATGAGTTCACTGAACTGATCCAATTGAATCGTTGGATGGTATTGTACCTCACTGTCAACCAGCTTGATTCTATTGTTGCAGTTGCGTAGATGGTCCTCGGACCTGAGACACCAAGGACACCTTGTCGGTGGACTTCTATGCTTTGACCTTGGTTTATGAATCTCTAACCACGAGATTCTAAACAGCCAAGGATTAGGTACAGCAGAATATTGTCGAAGGGAATTGTGTGTCCATAAGGAATCATTCGCTCATGGTACGTTGAGAGAGAATGCTCTAGGAAGGATGCGTGAAAGTCCTTGGCAAAGGCGTACGATAATATCAGGGAAGGAGTATTCCGATATTCATCAGCGGCATCCAATCCAAGTGAGTCGATCGGTTAGGGTTTGACAGCATGTCATACCATGAGTTGACTTGAGAGCATTGCACGAATGAAGGATTATATCCACGCGGTAACTGTTGGTGGAAAGGTTCCAAGAGTGGGTTACTTAACTCCGATACATTCCGGGTTTACGCGGTGTTGCTTGGCACCCAACGTGATCGGAGGCCCAATCGAATTCGATGTGCGACATCAATTCGATTGATTAATTAATTAATATGAGTTGTTAATTAATTAATCGAGCCAGTGAGGAGTCACTGGGCTTATTGGGTCATTAACCGGACTGGTTATTGGGCCTAGAGGGTCACACGCAAATGATTCTCAAGGTGATGGATAAATAAGTGGGTTTTATATAAACCGGTGGTTTTTATGAAAAACCGGGGGTTTTTATGAAAAAGGTTTTTCATAAAAAACCATGCAGTTAGTTTAAAACATAGCGAACGGGCTGAGTAGGCCAAGCTGTTGCTAACCCTAGCCGCCCCCTCCTCTGTTTCTCTCTCTCTCTAGCGTCTCAGACATATCGGATCTCCGGATCTACTCCGCCGCTTCTCTGACTCCTGTCCGATGGGAAATCGTCTGCGCGTTGCGGCGAACGGCGGAGACTTCGTGGGTTGCGAAGAACAAGGAACGTGAGGATATCTGTCGCGAGGAGGATCGCGTGGACTCCGCTAGAGGCCGGGCGCTTGCACGGCTTGCGGTGTCGCACCGACGGAATCGATCGGTTGCGGATTTGAATCCATACACGGTAATACTTCTATTATCCGATAATTGATTTCCGATTTTTGAAACATGAACGGATTGCTGTTTTTAATATTTTATTTTCCACTGGGTGAGCGACCCGGAGAAACCCGAGAACCCAATAGTGGTATCAGAGCAAGGTTACACTGTTTCTCGTCCCGTTTCGGTCTCCAATTTAATATTTCCATGAATTTATTCCATGCATGTATTCCGTTAATAAATGAATTCTTGTTCATACGATGAACTAAAATAATATGATTATTTTAATTCTATTATTTTTGAAATTTTATTTGGGTGTTTTCGTATTCTTCGTCGGACGAAGAACGAATGGTCTTTGGCGGCCATGTTCGTGCAACCCCAAGTGTTGGGGAGATTGGCCGACACCCCTTGATCCTCTAGAGGATATCCCTGGTCTCAGATAGGCAGGTGGATGGCACGGGAGAAGCCACTGCAGGTTGCCGGAGGGAGCCTCTCTTCTTTTCTCCATGGGTTTTGAGAAAACCTCAAAATAGGGTGTTGAAGAGGGGCTCGGGCTGCAAATTTTGGGCAACTCCGGCGGCCTACCGGTGCCGGGATCATCGCCGGTGCTGGGGCTTTGCATAATACGGTCGAACGGCAACGGGAGCCGACCGCCGACAGCGCTAGTAACCCGCCGCCGCAGCCGCCATGAAGCCTGCAACCCGTTTAAGGCTTTTTTTTCTTGCAGATGGGGGCGTCAGGTGAGGGCTGTAGAAGGGCTCGGCCGGCGAGCCCACCGGCGTCGGAGCCCTCGTCGGCGTCGGGGGCGACACTAGCGGGACCGGCTGCACCGGTCATCGGCCGCCGGGTGGCCTGCAAACCCCCTTCCCGCCGTTGGCCACCACTATCCGAAACTGTGATGGGATTAGGGTTTTGGGAATCGAAGGGTACGGGCCGGTCCCGAGCCGGTCCGATCGGCTAGGTCGGGTCGGGCTGGTTTTGTTTTCTTTTCTATTTCCCATTTAACCCCCTAAACCCAATGAGCCCATTTAAAATACGAATAAAATTTCAATTTAATTTTAAAATTCAAAATTGTTTTGAAATTCAATTTTATTATTCAATTTTATTTAATTGGGCTTTTATTAATGATTTTGAATCATTAAGTCATTTAAGGGTTAATTAATTAGCAATTAGTTGTTAATTAATTAGGGTTACTATTAATTTAATTGTTAAATTAATTATTAACCTTTATATGACTAATTTAAGTAATTATAGTTAGTGGTTAATCGTTATAATCTAAATGTTAGATTTTTAATTATTTAATCATCTGATTATTAATCAATTAGAGTTAGTTATTAATTTAATTGTTAAATTAATAATTAAATTTTAATTGACTAATTTAAGTGTTAAATTAGTAATCCTTAATTAATTATTATTGTTGTTAATTTAATAGTTAAATTAATGATAACATTAATTAACTAATCTAAGAGTTAGATTAATTAGTTAGTGTTAATTATTGGTTTAAGAGTTAAATTAAGAATTAACATTAATTGACTAATCTAAGAGTTAGGCTAGTAGTTAATAATTAATTATAGTTGATTATTAATTTAAGTGTTAAATTATTAATTAACTTTGTTAGACTAGTCTAAGAGTTAGATTAGTTATTAATAGTCTAATTGTTAGATTATTAATATGGTTTAATCTAAGTGTTCGATTGTGATGTAGCTGAGGCTATCACGACCGGATTCCGAAGCTGGAATCCGAAGTTTTGGATCCGGAGCTGGGTCGGATCGGAGTAAGAGGCCCGACAGGGATCCGGAAGGCGACGGACGCAGAGACGTGGTTGAGGATCCGAGGCCGAGAGTGGCTCGGTCTAAGGTTGGCTTGCCTCCGGAAGGCAGGGCCGAGGCTCCTCCGGCCGACGGGCGGGCAGCGCGGATCCGAGTCACCTTCGGACGGAGGGGCAGCCGGCGCACGGCGTCGAGACCGGAGGGAGAAGTCCGAGGTCGGCGGCCGAGACCGACTCGGGGAGGTCGGCGATGATTCGAACCGAGCCCCTGCAGGAGGGAAAGAAGAAGAAACCGGTCAGTAGGAGTCCCGGGCTTCGGCCCTTAGGAACCCCCTCCGACGGTTAAGTTAGCTTCTGAAGAAGATTCGATTCAGAAGGCAAAGAGTAGCTTTAATGCTTTTTTGGACGATGGTCCTTGAGGGTCACGGAGACATACCTTTGGCAATAAATAGCGGGGTATTTATAGCGGAGGATAGCGGATGGTTAACGCTGGTAGCCGATATAGTACTATGTTCCGGGCTTAGTGGTAAACCGCCATAGCGCCTAGTCCTCCACCGGAGTGGGCCGGACACGGCTATCGGGCCGAAGGGGGTTGGGCTACTGATGGGCCGAAGCCTGCTAGGCCGAGGGCTACTGTGCCGCTTACGGGTCGAGGGCTGTTGGGCCGCTGATGGGCCGAAGGCTTCCGGAAGGCCTTCTATTACTGCTGCTGGGCTGAACCGGGGTTGGGCTTGTTTTAATGGGCCGAATCGGATTCTGCCTCATCACATAGCCCCCCACTCTTGTCTTCCTCAGTTCTGAGATGGCGAGAGTATAGCCCGAAGCTTTTTGAGAGATAAAGTAACGGGTTTTTTATCCGAGGCTTTCTGTTCTCTTTTTTAAGAAGAGGATGCCCTCGGTCGGTCGAGGCTGTAGACACGCTAATTTTGACGTCATTTTGAGTAAATTTCATATCATATAATAATGCCTCAGAATGGTCTGATAATTAACCATTAATTAATTTTTATTGATATTTTTTGAGTGTCGGGTTTAACAGACATGTTTAAATTAATCAATTGAATTGATTTTAACTCAAATTTCAGTTAAAATATGAAGAATCCTAAAAGGCGTCGACCCATGTGGACGCCATTTAGACTTTATTCCTATTTTAACGTTTAAATTTGAATTTTAATTAATTGATTTATTAGCTAAAAGGCGTCTGTTAAGGACGACGCTTTTTAAGTTTCCTAAGCTATTTTAACTTCTCTTCCGGATGTTTATCCTTATCTTAATTAGTGTAAAAGACGTCTACCCACGTGGACGCGTTTTAGCTAATAAAGATAAAGATAAGTTTTCCCGGATATTTATCCTTATCTTAATTAATCTGAAATGCGTCATCCATGGTGGACGCGTTTTAGATAATTACAGATAAAGATGAATTAATCAGTAATTATCTGTCGATTAAGGTAGATAAATCCTAGATTTTTCTATGTTAATCGCGAACGCAGAAAAAGCCTATAAATACCTTGCATCTCAAGAGTTAAAAAAAAAAAAAAAAAGAGAGAGAATTATTGAGCCACAGCGTTATAGCAATTTGAAGATCGGAGCAACCACGTCGGAACGCCGGAGCGCTGCCATTTCCAGAAGTCGGCATCCTTCTTCAAGATCTTCATCCTTTCAAAGCTTCAACCAACTGGACTGGGCATAAGTTTTTCATATTTGAATTTCATTTTCATTCATTAGTTTCATTCTCATAATCACTTCATGCAACACACACCACATCATCAATTCTCCAAAATCCATTTGTTCTAAAGGGGTTTCAAAGTCATTTAAAACAAGTGAGTTGCTGTTTATACATGTTTATAATCATGGTTAGCTTTGATATTATTTCTATTTAGATTCTCATCAGTATTTCTTCTTTATTTTTCTGTTTTTTCTGTCTCTGCTGCATTCAACAACAACAACAAAGATCAAAAAGAGGGAAATCAAGCACGAAGCCAGGAGAATTTCTGGACGATCCTCAACATTCAACAGCAAGAACGAAAGAACAAAGAGGCTCTCTTTCTTCAGCCGGCTGAAGGAGGGGAACCAAGGATTTATTCTTCCGCGTTTAAACAGGTAGGCGATCAAACTCTTTTGAAGCTTTTTAGTTAAAAGTTTCTGGCGATCACTGCACCTTAGTTGCATTTTTTTTAATAGGTTAATTTACCCTAAACAACATAGTTTTTCACATTAATCACACGAGCAATTTTTCAGCACCTACAGCTCTTTTGGCGATCACGGTGGGACTTGGTCTCGCCGTCTTTTAATTTCTTTTGTTCTTGCTATTATCATACCGGGCACCCACGGTGCACCACTTGTGTCTTTCGACACGTCCTCACCGATTGGTGAGTGTTTAGTTTAAGTAATTTCCCTCGTGCACCACGTGCACACCCCAGTGGCAAGATCTTGCCTCCCCTTGATTAGTTCAAAAGCTGTTTTTTGTGATAAAATGCTGTGTGATTGCGTGATTTCTTAGTTGTTTAGATAGTAAATCATCCTGTTTAAAATCTGAAACTAAAAATCTTTGCATGAGTCGATTGTTTACTGCATTTTTCCCTGTTTAAGGAGGATTCGACCCAGAAAATCCTTCTGGAAATCTATTTCTGCGAACTAAAAAGCGTCCAGGAACAGCGACGCGTTTCAAAACCGCGTCTGGACACCTGGACGCCTTTTAGCCTCCATATTATCTCTGTCGTCTACATCTGTTTCTGCGAAATAATTAAGTTCTGTGTTGAATAGCGTCGACCATTATCGATGCGATTCAGACAGTTTTTAGTTATTTTCCAAGCTTTCTCTGCTGTTTGCATCTGTTCTCTGCGAAAGAATTAAGTTCTGTTTTGAATAGCGTCGACTATCATCGACGCGATTCAGACAGTTTCTTAATTATTTTTCAGTTTCCAGATTTCTGTGTTGAGTGCTAGCTACCCATTACTCTATTAAGCATTAGAGGCCATCCAGGTCGCAGGGCATACGCATTGAGGCTAAAACCCTCCTTTTCTTAGGAACACATTACTCAACGTTAGCAACTCTCTCTGATTGGGTTGGTCCCTTGATCAGACTAGAGAAGTTGACGTTGAGACCTCCATAAGTCCCCAAAATCAAGGTATTCCTCCTTGATCATCGGGCTGGTTGTACCAATTGAAGTCCCGGCTAGATTCCGAAAGCGTTGTGAGAGAAAATCTTAGAGAATAACGGTGGAAACTGAACTGAAACTAGGATCCTTCCCTGAGCGAAATTGTGGTTTAATCCAATTCAAATAATTCAACAAGGAATCCTGAAATCACGTTAAGCATCCACTTGTTTGATTAATCTCTGCACAACTTGTGTGATTAAATCTTTGAAAAGAGAATCTAATATCATGTTGCTGCGATCAGGCAGAGATTTGAGTATGGCCCAAGACGCCATCATCAACTACGAGGGAGATGCTAATGCCCCTCGTAATTCTGATTTCAACTACGAGAACGGGAGAGATGCTGATGCCTCCCATAATTCCGTCCCCATTCCATATCGACAAGATGGGAATGTCCGGACCCCTCTTTTTTATCCACAGGATCGATATCCTGATCTTCCCCCGCATGAATATGCGATTCCCAATCCTGACCTTGAGGGGGACATGAATCAGAATGATCCCTCACCCTCCGATCCTATGGATCTTGTCAATGCTCTGGGAGTTCTTGCCTCCCGACTGGACCCTCAGCAGTTCGAGGCGATCCAGTCTATCTTGAAGGGGAAGGCACCCATGCAGCCTGCTGAGCCGAACCCTATGGCTCCCCCTGTTGTTCCTCAACAACCTCCCCCTCCTCCTCCTTATATCCATCAGGCCATGGAAGGCCTTCATCTTACTTCTCGGCCAACTGGGCCACAACTTTCGTCATCCAGGCAACCGGCTAGACCGCAGATGCCCGTTTATCAAAATGCCCTCGGGCATGGCGGAAGCTCTGCCGGACCTCATCCTTATTATCCTCCTTGTCCAACCTACTCTAGGCAGCAGGCCTATCAGGTACTTCCTCCTACTCCTCCTCCCCAGGCAGATCTGACCACGCAGACGTTGTTGGCCAAGATGGAGCGCATGGACGAGCAGTTCAACAATCTTCAGAAAATGATGGGGGTTAAAGCTGTGCCGGAAATCAATTTACCGAGTCTGCCAGTATTCCATCTGCCACCCTCTGAAATGCCAGTGTATCGAAAATATAACGGTACTGGTAACCCCTTCACGCACCTGAAGGAGTTCATGTACGAATCCTCTTTCTGGCAGAATGATAAGAGGTCATTGGCTTTCTTGTTCAGGAGATCCCTAGAGGGACCAGCCCTCGAGTGGTTCTTTTCTCTGGAACCCTCAGAAGTAGAGGATTACGGTATCGTTTCACGTAAATTTATCCAACAATACCAGGACAGAGTTGCACCCTCCTTGTCTATCACGGACCTTATTGCAGAAAAGATGAAACCGGACGAGGAGTTTGTCAGTTTTGCTGACAGGTGGCGGGGCCTGGCTGAAAAAGTGAAAGATCACTTGTCCGAATCCGAACAAGTGAAAATGTTGATTTCTAACGCCACTCCCCAGTTCAAGCTAGTCCTCTCCTTGAACAACTTGACGAACATGGCAGAGCTCTATGAAAGGGCACGGTACTGCCAGAATGCTTTCAAGGACGCTACGTTCTCTAGCGTCTTTGATCCTCACAGACCTAACAGGCCTCCGCCTCGGAAGCCTGCAGTGCCGAATTCTCCTAGCACAGGTCCAACTACTGAGGGCACGCTCTCTCACGAGCAGGTCAGTACCATGAACAATAACTCGCCCCAGTTTGTGAAGAATCAGCAGTACCAGAGGCCACCACAGCCGAGCCAACAGGGGAACAGGCAGCAGCAGAACCCCCATTACCAACAGCAGTACCAGCGGCCCCAGCAGCCGAATCAGAACCAGCAACAGCAACAGCCGCAACGGCAACAGCAGTATCAGCAGCCACATCAGCCCCAGCAGCAACAACCACAGTACCAGCCGCGTGCACCGCCGGCGTACCACAACGTCCCTCCTCCTGGTGACTACAACCAGCAGAGGAGACCTCCAGGCCCGAAAAGGGCAGAGTACCCGGCCCTCCCAGAATCCTTGGCAGATATTTTCAGCGCTTTAATGGCAGCCAATGCCTTAGTTTTGCCGAGGGAGAAGGCCGTCTGGCCTCAAAATGCCGATACGTCTAGGTATTGCTACTTCCATAGGCAACCTGGGCATACCATTGACACATGCTTCCAATTCAGAGATTATATCCATGATCTCAACGAGCAGGGCGGCATAGACTGGGAGGAAATGAAGAAGTACATAACAGCCCTGAAGGCGAGGAGACCGCAGCAGCAGCAGCAGCAAGCAAGACCACCGGCACAGGCAGTAGCACCACCCAACATGGGCATAGTGCAGAATCCACTCCCGGAGCATCAGAACCAAAACCAGGTTGCTCCCATCTTGACGAACAGCCAGTCTGAGGCTGGTCGTGGGCAGCAGTGGAGAGTAGAGGAATCTTCCTCTCTTTGTTCAACGGGTCACGTTCAAAGTACCGCAGAGCGACCACCACGCCGCACCATCCACATACCAAAGCCACAACCCGTTACCATCACCCCTATACCCACACCTACATACCACTCACCCACACCCAATAACCCATTACCACTACCCGCCTTCCTTAGACCCATTACGCCCTGCACCACTACGCCTCCATCATATAGCCCCCCGCAAACCAATAACGCGCCCCTCTTACCATCTAGGCCATTATTACACATACCATTTCCTACTTCACCCGCTACCACTACCACCTATCCAGATATGCCCTTACCATCTAAACCGCTATTACGCGTACCATTCCCCACTTCGCCAACCACTTACCCATCCACCATCCAACCCTCTAGGCCTTTAATCCGCACCACGCCATCACCACCTAGCCCTACGCCATCACCTACCTACCAACCCTCTACGCCATCCGCACCATCCAACTCTGCGATACTTAAGGTGTCACCTGGATCCTCCACGGTTGAGGAACACGCGCTCCGGAGTGGAAGGATTTTCAACAAGGTCTTTCCTCAGTCCACAGTCAGAGACGGCCCATCACAGCCGACTGAGGAAGCCCACAATGAAGAGAGTGCACCAGGCACTCAATATGACTTGTTGAAACACCTGGATCGGACACCGGCACGGATCACTATACTAGAATTAATCAAAAGATCCAAGAGTCACCAAGAAGATTTAATGGAATATCTGCAGAAGGTGATGGTCAATGAAGACGTGCCGGTAGAGAAGATTGCAGCACTACTAGTTCCTCAGGGGGATCAGCCCTCCATAACATTTCATACATCGGAACTAGCACCGCCGGCAGCCAGAAGCATGGCTCTGAGTATCACGGTTAACATCTGTAAGAAGGCCGTGGATGCATGCCTGGTCGACACAGGGGCTTCGATCAATGTTCTACCTCCGAAGACCCTGGAGCTGTGCGGTGTGCCCAAAGAGAAATGGCTGTCCAGCCCCATTTCAGTGACAGCATATGACAATTCTACCCGTTCCCCTCTGGGAATGGTCTATTTAAAGGTGGAGCTGGGCCCTGTAAGTCATGCAGAGGTCGAATTTCACATCTTGGAAATCGACCCTTCCATAAATGCCATTTTAGGTCGTCCTTATATTAAAACTCTCGAGGCGATTCCCTCTACGAATCATCAATGCCTCAAATTTCCTTATAAAGGACGAATAATTAAAGTAACGAGCATGCCGATCCTTGCTGCCGCTCATACCTTGAACATCAAATCTGCTGTTCTACCTGGCCGACAACCTTTTCTGTCGGTATTACAGGTTTACCGCCCAGTGGCTGATCCTCTAAAAGCCGCTACTATTTCTCCATATCCGTTAGATGCTATCAAAAGGGGGAAGTGCATGAGTACCCCAGGATGGAGGATTATGATGAAGAACGGCTACGAGCCTGGGAAAGGTCTCGGCACACAATTGCAAGGCAGGACCACTCCTGTCAGAAATCATCGAGCGGCACCTGGAAGTGGTCTGGGCTATAGGCCAATAAAACTGAAGCAAGATCCGGTTCAGAAAGCAGAAATCAAAGAAGGCCCGAAAATCTGGGAGGCAATGTCTACGCCACTCAAAGAAGGCCGAGATCCCCTAACATGGACCCTGTGTACGCACTTCGTGAAAGGGCCCATACTTAGCTATGACAATACGGTAGTCATTACTTCCTGTTTTGACTTCCATGATATATATGGGAGGGATTTGGCCAGACATTGCTCTGAACTGCTTACGTACCAATCCTTGGAGGCACTGCGGCCTATGAAAAGGAGGAAATTTCATGACCCTGAATGTGAATGGTACAGGTGGTTCGATCTGAGGGACCTGTATATTGCACTGAACAGACTATTTCTGGATCCTGCAGAACCTAAGTGGCCGCCGCAGATTGATGAACTAATTGAAAGCCCTGGTGCCATATTTGACAAGCGGATACTGCTATCTGAAGAAACTGATGAAGGGGAGCCAGATGACCCCTATGAAGCTGGTTACACAACAGATCTGCTCTGGAGGGGGACATATCTTTCACATGTCTTCACGCTCCATACTCTTTTCCGTACACTGCTCTTGACCCCGACTTGGTCGCGGGTCATAATTGAAGATATTCCACGGGCTCCGCCCGTCATGATTACTCTGTCCCCCCGGGACATTATACCACAACCTCCTCTCGATCTAGAGAGGTTGTATGATCTAATCTGAGACATATTACTATATGATCCCCCCAATCCTCTGGCCTTGGTGCCACTTCCTCCGTCTGATTCTCCTCCCATTTATATTCATTCCTGTTTTATGTTTAATTCTTTCATTTTCCAAAAAAAAATGCCAATTTGGCAACAAATTCTTCCCAAATCCTCATTGAGGAAGCATCTTACTTATCCGATTGCACCCCATCGCACGGGTCCTTCGGTCAAGACTCTCTTCTAGATTTACTCTGTCCCTCCCCTCGAGAGGATTCTCTTGTATTTCCACTTGTATCCCAGGATTTTCATCCTGCTTCATCTTCGTTAGGTTATGATAGTGAAGTTAGTCAGTCTAGTCAGGTTAGGAAGTCTAGGAAGCCTAAGGGTAGGCAAATTCCAGATAGATACCTCCAGGACTTAGCTGATAAGTGCTCTTCTTGTTCTTTGATCCCTCAGCTTTTAGAAAATCCAATTCAGATGCCAGAAGATTGCATGGACGATGAGTCAGTCAATGATGGGTACGGGGTATATGAATTAGTACATGAAAAGGACCCCATTGAGGAAGATGACGAGGACGCGGCTGAGGCATATGCCAGTGGAGTGAAGAGATTTGATGAACCCTCAGCTGCCGTAGAAGAGCCTACCAAAGAAATTAATTTAGGGACTGAAGACGAACCTAAGGTTGTCCTCGTCAGTAAAAATCTTTCTTTAGAGGATGAGAACGCAATGGTACAAGTACTCAAGGACTATAAGGACACTTTCGCCTGGAGTTATGAGGATATGCCGAGGTTAGACTCGTCTTTAGTTGAACACAGGTTGACATTAAAAGACGGAGTTAGCCCGGTCAGGCAGAAATTAAGGCGATTCCACCCACAAATGGCTCTAAAGATGAAGGAAGAAGTCGATAAGTTGCATAAAGCCAAATTTATTAGAGTTGTCATTTATCCACAATGGGTGGCCAATATAGTCCCGGTTATGAAGAAGGACGGAAAGGTCAGGATTTGCATTGACTTTCGCGATTTGAACCGGGCGTGTCCTAAAGATGATTTTCCATTACCTCATATTGATGTACTCATCGATAATACTGCTGGCTATGAGACTTTATCATTTATGGATGGATTTTCAGGATATAATCAGATTAAGCTGGCAGAAGAGGATCAAGAGAAAACATCGTTCACTACACCTTGGGGAACATACTGTTATGTTGTCATGCCATTTGGATTAAAGAATGCTGGAGCCACTTATCAAAGGGCCATGATGGCAATATTTCATGACATGATGCACATAGATCTGGAGGTGTATGTGGATGACTTATTAGTTAAATCGAAAACAAAGGCTGAGCACGCCAAAGTTTTGGCAAGAGTATTAGAGAGATCGAGAGAATATCAGTTAAAGATGAATCCCAAGAAATGTGTATTCGGGGTATCTTCAGGGAAATTGCTTGGATTTATCGTCAGCAAACGGGGAATTGAGATCGATCCTAACAAGGCGAAGGCTATTAGAGAAATGCCACCTCCCAAAAACTTGAAAGAGTTGAGAGGATTAATCGGGAGGTTGCAATTTATTCGCCGCTTTGTCTCCCAGCACTCACAAAGGTGTAAGCCGTTTTACGAGCTTACCAAGCCGGGAGTCAAATTCGATTGGGACGATAAGTGTCAGGAGGCATTCGATGGATTAAAGAACTATTTAGGAAGTCCTCCTGTTTTGAGACCACCATCTCCAGGCAAACCATTGAAACTTTATATTTCAGTCCTGGATGATGCAGTGGGGGCTGTTCTAGCACAAGAAGATGAAGAAGGAAAAGAGAGGGCAGCCTATTATCTCTCTAAACTTCTCAACCCCGCTGAACAGAGATATACGGCGATGGAGAAAACATGTGCAGCATTGGTCTGGGTTGTGCAGAAATTAAAGCATTATTTTCTGGCCCATGAAGTCCATCTCATCGCTAAGATGAATCCGATCAAATTCCTTCTGGAAAAATCTGTTCTCACTGATAGGTTAGCACGATGGCAAAGCTTTCTATCTCAATTTGATATCATCTATATCCAGCAGAAAGCGATCAAGGGCTATGCCATAGCAGAACATCTTGCTCATCATCCCCTTCCTCGATTTGATCCAGTACGATCAGAGTTTCCGGATGAGGAACTGATGTCCGTAAATCAAATCAGAGATGATATGTGGACTCTGCATTTTGACGGAGCTCTAAATTCTCATGGAAAAGGGATCGGTATCGTTCTGTTATCACCTGAAGGTATCACCATTCCACAAGCCTTTCAGCTTGATTTTCCAGTCACCAACAATATAGCTGAATACGAGGCACTCCTTGCTGGTCTCGAGGCTGCTCATTTCCATGGTGCTACCAAACTCAGGATCGTGGGTGATAGCCAACTGATTCTTCGCCAAGTGCTAACCAAGTATCGAACTCTCGATCCCAAACTCAAGCCTTATCAAGAGCTTACTTCTGCTTATTCAAAGCTTTTCACGAAATTGATCTTTGTCCATGTCCTTAGGAATCAGAACATCTTAGCTGACGCTCTAGTTTCACTTGCATCTTCTCTTAATTTTCCAATCAGCAAACAATCCGAATCAATCATAGTTCATAGGCGTCTTTCACCTGCCGTGAAAGATCCTTCATGTCTTAGAACTAAGGAGAAATTGCTGAAGAAAGTCAGAGACGGAGATATCATTGAGAAAAGAGAAATCATGTTAATGGAGCTGTTAGAAGAGATGGATGATGAACAGAAGCCATGGTATTATGAAATTGCAAAATATTGTGAAGATCAATCATATCCTGAGGAAGCTACAACTGAGGAGAAAAGAGCTATCAGGAGAGTTGCTCAACGATACACCCTAGTTGGGGGAGCACTGTACAAGAGAGGTTTTGATGGAGTTCTTCTGAGATGTCTAGACGAAGATGAGCTTTGGAAAGTTATGGAAGGAGCTCATAGTGGAGTTTGTGGTGGCCATGTCAATGGACAGATGCTAGCAAAGAAGATCCTTAGACAAGGATTTTATTGGCCAACCATGGAAGAAGATTGTGTAGGGTATGTCCGTAGGTGTGCTAAGTGTCAACTTCACGCCGACAAAATTCATTCTCCTGCATCTTCACTCCATCCTGTTTCTTCCCCATGGCCTTTCTCCATGTGGGCTTTCGACATTATTGGACCTCTTGGTAATCCAGATTCCGGCATCAAGCAAAAATCTTTCATTCTCACGGCAACGGAATACTTCACCAAGTGGGCAGAAGCTGAAGCGTACGTGGAGATCAAAGCATCAACCGTCTGCAAGTTCATCATGAAGAACATCATCACCCGATTCGGAATTCCAAGCACCATCGTCACCGATAACGGACCGCAGTTCGTGTCACAGGAACTGAAGGACCTCTGTAACAGGTATAAAATTGCATTGCATCATTCGTCTCCTTATTATCCGCAAGGCAATGGCCAAGCAGAGGCAACAAATAAGACTTTGATAAAAATCATCAAAAAGACGTGTAAGTCTAACAAATTCACAGATTGGCCAGAAAAATTGGTTGAGGCTCTATGGGTCTACCGAACTTCAATCCGCACGCCTACTGGACAAACTCCTTATTCCTTAACATTTGGAATGGAGGCGGTAGTTCCATATGAGATCCTCATACCGTCCTTAAGAGTACAATTGAATAAGGAATTTTCCATTGATGAACATCGTTCAGCACTCTTTGCTCAATTGGAACTTTTAGACGAGAAAAGATGGTCAGCTGCTAATCATGCAAAAGTTTATCAAAACAGATTAGCACGTTTTTATCAAAAGAAAGTCATTGAACGTAAGTTCAAAGTCGGTGAAATGGTTGTTAAAAGAATTTTTATAAAACCTGGTGGTCCGCGTTCTAAGCTCCAACCCAACTGGGAAGGACCTTATGTTGTATCGCACGCTTTTCCTGGTAATGCTTATCGTCTTATTAATGCAGAAGGAGAAGAGTTAAAACATCCCTGGAATGGTTTACATCTTAAGAAATACTACCCTTAGGTTAAAGAGTCGATCAGTATGGTACAAAGACCAGTGGAATCAGAAAATTTATAAACTCAAATTTCCTTATCAGTCTGGATAACTTAATTTCAAGCCCATTACTACACGTTTGATTCGTGAGTAACAAGAGATGATAAGTCCTAAAGAATATCGAAAGCTTGACCAAAAGTGTAAAGTACAAATCATTCTTTTTAAAGCAAAAATTCTGTTTTATACTCGGCCCATGATGTCGGAACGAGGCTTAGAATAGACTACCAAAAATACCCGCCATCTTAGTAGGAGGCCGTCAAAAAAAAAATGGGGGAGATCCGTCCCGAAAAAGAAAAAGAAAAGAATAGCAAAAAGAAAAAAAACAAAAGGCAAAAAGCCAAATGTCAAATAAAAAAGGCCATTACATTACAAACGTTACATCAAGGCCATGAAATGAAACAAAAGGGAACGCAAGGTCGATAAATACCCCGGAAAGAAATGACCGAACCCCAACGGATATTAGGGTAGAAAATGGACATCTTTTTAAGTCTCCGGAACCTTCTCATGGGCTTTCTAAACTTATTCATCTTTTCTTTCTCAGGAGATGTACTCCAAACTTAAGGAATGGTTTAGATTGACTAAGGGTCAAATCATCAAATGGGATCACGAATGGAAACACAAATTCAAACACGATGGGTTTAAGTTAAGTTGTTAAAGAACAATTTGGAAATTAAGTTAATAAATGAATATGATCTTTTGATCCAAGTACCATGCTGATCTTTTAGTCAAAAATCCAAAAAAAATATATATGTCAAAAATCAAAAAAAAAAAAAAATTATATATGTCAAAAATTCAAAAAAATATACATATGTCAAAAACCCAAAAAAAAAATTATATATGTCAAAATTCAAAAAAAAATATATATGTCAAAAAAAATTATATATGTCAAAAATTCAAAAAAAAAATACATAAGTCGAAAATCCAAAAAAAAATATACATATGTCAAAATTCAAAAAAAATATATATGTCAAAAAAAATACATAAGTCGAAAATCCAAAAAAATACATAAGTCGAAAATCCAAAAAAATATATAAGTCAAAAATCCAAAAAAATACATATGTCAAAAATAAAAAAAAATACATGTTTCAAAAATAAATAAAAAATACATACATCAAAAATTCAAAAAAAAAAATACATATGTCAAAATTCAAAAAAAATATATGTTTCAAAACACCAAACAACAAAAATATTTCAGTTAGCATTTGCTTGTTGCACTTAGTGTGTTTCATTTCTTTTATTTTCAGTGAGCATCTGTCTGCTTGTATGTTGCATTTTGCTTAAGTTTGATTATTCTCATTACCTTTGTTAATAAAGGCTATGCCCCTTGACCCTTCTATCAAGGATAGGATCAAGTAGTCGGTTACTTAACCAGGCAAGGGGCTAAGCCTAAACAGATACTTAACATGTTTGTTCAAGTTGTATACAGGACACAAGACATTGATAGAGTTGGAATCCGAGTAGAGAACAGCCAGAAATCTGTTTTTGTGAATAAAAGATGTCGATGAGCACTGCTGCGTTTCAACGTTGAATGACGTCTGCGCGACACGAAGCGTTTCAGCGTTTTTGAAATTCTATATGTTTTGATGTTTAAATTGAATATTTGTTTGGAGTTATTAACAATTTTGATTACAGGAAATTCAAAGAAAACCTAAATAAAGCTAGAAAATATCGAGAAGATCTCACTGTGGGAGTCAAGAAGTCCTGACCGTGGCTAAAAAGACGGTTATTTCTACCCTTGTATTACTCTATTCCATGTAATTATTTTGCATTTGCATTACTATATGTTAAATATTTATTAGAGCATATCAAGGACCTTGTGGTTTTGATGAAACTGGAATTTGAGTTCCCCTTCAACAAAAACAGTGATAATTCCAGAGGATTCTTAATTGCACGGATAGGCCGTTGGATTGTTAATTAGTGAGGACGATGGTTCCACTTTTGTGAAATGGTGCGTGGATAAACGAGCTTTGGCTTAGCACTAGATTACAAGAATTGGTATCTTGACTCATTAATGACAATTTAACAATATTATCCTTGATTAATTTATATTTTATTTGACTTTATATTTTTCTTTTAGCCCAGCATGCATCATGTAGGACTTTGAAATCATTGTGATAAAGATTAATTATTGATTAAGTTTCAGACCATAAATCAAATAACTCAAAACATGATATGAAATATTCCATTCCGAATTGAGTATCTTGATTATCTTTGAGGTTCGCTTGAAGATATCATTGGAATTCTATCTTTTCTTGGATTCTTTATCCAATATTTCTTGTTTTCTTTTAAGATCCATCATGGCTGCAGCACGTCCACATTGGCTGGCAAACGCTCCCCATGATGAAACCTACAGTGTCTATGACCTGGGGTACTTCCCACTCCGAGGAGGTTGATCGACTTTATTTTATTTCCTTGTCTACCTCATCCAGACATGATTGATTCCATTGATTTCATTGAGCTATCTTCATTGATGATTTTGAGAAAAATTCCATCATGTGATGTTAAGAGCGTGTCTCATCACACCTTGGCATCACCTTTTCAGTACATTCCATTTCATTTCACTCCCTTGCAAAGACGATGCCAAGGTGAGGCAGCTGTAGACACGCTAATTTTGACGTCATTTTGAGTAAATTTCATATCATATAATAATGCCTCAGAATGGTCTGATAATTAACCATTAATTAATTTTTATTGATATTTTTTGAGTGTCGGGTTTAACAGACATGTTTAAGTTAATCAATTGAATTGATTTTAACTCAAATTTCAGTTAAAATATGAAGAATCCTAAAAGACGTCGACCCATGTGGACGCCATTTAGACTTTATTCCTATTTTAACGTTTAAATTTGAATTTTAATTAATTGATTTATTAGCTAAAAGGCGTCTGTTAAGGACGACGCTTTTTAAGTTTCCTAAGCTATTTTAACTTCTCTTCCGGATGTTTATCCTTATCTTAATTAGTGTAAAAGATGTCTACCCACGTGGACGCGTTTTAGCTAATAAAGATAAAGATAAGTTTTCCCGGATATTTATCCTTATCTTAATTAATCTGAAAGGCGTCATCCATGGTGGACGCGTTTTAGATAATTACAGATAAAGATGAATTAATCAGTAATTATCTGTCGATTAAGGTAGATAAATCCTAGATTTTTCTATGTTAATCGCGAACGCCGAAAAAGCCTATAAATACCTTGCATCTCAAGAGTTAAAAAAAAAAGAAAAAGAGAGAGAATTATTGAGCCACAGCGTTATAGCAATTTGAAGATCGGAGCAACCACGTCGGAACGCCGGAGCGCTGCCATTTCCAGAAGTCGGCATCCTTCTTCAAGATCTTCATCCTTTCAAAGCTTCAACCAACTGGACTGGGCATAAGTTTTTCATATTTGAATTTCATTTTCATTCATTAGTTTCATTCTCATAATCACTTCATGCAACACACACCACATCATCAATTCTACAAAATCCATTTGTTCTAAAGGGGTTTCAAAGTCATTTAAAACAAGTGAGTTGCTGTTTATACATGTTTATAATCATGGTTAGCTTTGATATTATTTCTATTTAGATTCTCATCAGTATTTCTTCTTTATTTTTCTGTTTTTTCTGTCTCTGCTGCATTCAACAACAACAACAAAGATCAAAAAGAGGGAAATCAAGCACGAAGCCAGGAGAATTTCTGGACGATCCTCAACATTCAACAGCAAGAACGAAAGAACAAAGAGGCTCTCTTTCTTCAGCCGGCTGAAGGAGGGGAACCAAGGATTCATTCTTCCGCGTTTAAACAGGTAGGCGATCAAACTCTTTTGAAGCTTTTTAGTTAAAAGTTTCTGGCGATCACTGCACCTTAGTTGCATTTTTTTTAATAGGTTAATTTACCCTAAACAACATAGTTTTTCACATTAATCACACGAGCAATTTTTCAGCACCTACAGAGGGTTAGCAGTCACTTATCCGTCTTCATTCGGGATGTAGCGACGAAGGACTTTACCGCCGAGGGCGAAGGGCCGAGCCTTCTGACATGTGTCAGGTTCAATTAAATGGACAGGACGGGCGTCGCTTTTTCCGAAGTTTTGGATCCGGAGCTGGGTCGGATCGGTGTAAGAGGCCCGACAGGGATCCGAAAGGCGACGGACGCAGAGACGCGGTTGAGGATCTGAGGCCGAGAGTGGCTCGGTCTAAGGTTGGCTTGCCTCCGGAAGGCGGGGCCGAGGCTCCTCCGGCCGACGGGCGGGCAGCGCTGATCCGAGTCTCCTTCGGACGGAGGGGCAGTCGGCGCACGGCGTCGAGACCGGAGGGAGAAGTCCGAGGTCGGCGGCCGAGACCGACTCGGGGAGGTCGGCGATGATTCGAACCGAGCCCCTGCAGGAGGGAAAGAAGAAGAAACCGGTCAGTAGGAGTCCCGGGTTTCGGCCCTTAGGAACCCCCTCCTACGGTTAAGTTAGCTTCTGAAGAAGATTCGATTCAGAAAGCAAAGAGTAGCTTTAATGCTTTTTTGGACGATGGTCCTTGAGGGTCACGGAGACATACCTTTGGCAATAAATAGCGGGGTATTTATAGCGCAGGATAGCGGATGGTTAACGGTGGTAGCCGATATAGGACTATGTTCCGGGCTTAGTGGTAAACCGCCATAGCGCCTAGTCCTCCACCGGAGTGGGCCGGACACGGCTATCGGGCCGAAGGGGGTTGGGCCACTGATGGGCCGAAGCCTGCTAGGCCGAGGGCTACTGTGCCGCTTACGGGCCGAGGGTTGTTGGGCCGAAGGCTTCCTGAAGGCCTTCTATTGCTGCTGCTGGGCTGAACCGAGGTTGGGCTTGTTTTAATGGGCCGAATCGGATTCTGCCTCATCACATAGCCCCCCACTCTTGTCTTCCTCAGTTCTGAGATGGCGAGAGTATAGCCCGAAGCTTTTTGAGAGATAACGTAATGGGTTTTTTATCCGAGGCTTTCTGTTCTCTTTTTTAAGAAGAGGATGCCCTCGGTCGGCCGAGGGTTAGCAGTCACTTATCCGTCTTCATTCGGGATGTAGCGACGAAGGCCTTTACCCCCGAGGGCGAAGGGCCGAGCCTTCTGACATGTGTCAGGTTCAATTAAATGGACGGGACGGGCTTCAGATTCCAGCTTCGGAATCCGGTCGTGATAGCCTCGGCTACATCACGTGGAGCCGTCTGTGGGAATCAAAACAAAGAAGTCATGTCTCAACGACCTGTAACCCGACGATCCGGACAGAATGAAGCGGAGACACGGGAAGCCTCGGCACAGCTGCTGCCCTCCGAAGGCGCCCCTTCTGCTCCACCGAGCGTGGCTCTGCCCGTCAGACTAGAGTCCCTCGCTGCAGAAGACCGGGTGGGAGTGCTCCAGCAACAAGTGGCAACACTAGCCGCTGCCGTCACGTCCCTCGCGCCTCTTCAGGAGATGGTATCCGCCATCGCCCAGTGCATGGGATTGCTGGGACAGCTTCCTCAGTAAGCACAGCTCCCCCCACTCTACCCGGTTCAAGACACGAGGTTCCGGCCAACGCCCACACCGGTTTCCCCCGACGAAACCGCTACGGCGCGCAGCGAGCCCTCGGCGCTACCTGCCTGAGCTCCTCGCGCTGACCGCACAATGGAGCAAGGATATGCTTCGTCAGAATTCCGCCCAGCCAGGACCGGAGGACATTCGGTCGCTACTTCGACCGCCCCGGACTTGGACCGGCGACTGACGGCGATGCGGAAGGAAATGTAGCAGATGGTGTCTCGGCCTTACGGGGCGCCCCTTGCTAGCAACATCCTGGAGCAAACCCCGTTCACGCCAGAGCTCCTGGCTACCGAGGTACCTCCCAATTTCAAACTGCCCAAGGGCCCTCTCTACGACGGGATGACAGATTCGGTCTGTCATTTCCAGAGATTCAACACATACCTCTTGGTCCGAGGGGTCGCTGAGGCAGTCCGCTACCGACTTTTCCCCCTCACCCTTGAGAAGACTGCCCTAACTTGGTTCGAGACACTGGCCCCCAACTCCATCCACTCCCTAGTCCAGTTGGGCCAGCTGTTTATCGACCAGTTTTATGACGCCACCCGGCAGTGTAAAACTTCCGCTAGCCAACTAGCTATCAGGCAAGGCCCCGCCAAGACTCTCCAGGAGTATTTTACCAAGTTCCGGACCGAGGCCGCCCAAATCCCAAACCTCGATAGCTCGATTGCGGTCTCGGCCGTGATCAGCGGGTGTCGGGACGAAGGGCTCCTCGGCTCCATCGGGAAACGCCATCCCCCTACCTTCCAGGACCTCGTAGCCCGGGCCTACAAGTATATCAACCGGGAGGCCCTGATGATGTCCAAAGGTAAAGGCGCAGCCGAAGCAGCCTCGGCACCTGCCCCCCAGGTGGTCCGCCCTCGGCCCGAAGATCAAGAGCCCTCCCGAAAGCGCTATCGAAGGGAGGAGTGGGACCGAGAGAGGCGACGGGATCCGCAACCGCGGTACCTACCACTGCCTGCTCCCCCTTCCCGAATGCTCATGGAGGTAAAGGGCATGATCCGGCGCTCGGATCGCATCAAGACAGATCTTCGCCGAAGGGATCCCGACAAATACTGTGAGTATCACCGGGAGATCGGCCACACAACGGACGAGTGCCGGCACCTTCGGGAAGAAATCGACCGCCTCATCCGGGAAGGTAGACTGTCGCAGCTTCGGCGAGAGCAGCCCCCGCCGCAGCGAAACCGGGACGTCTCCGAGACGACCAGACACCAGCTGCCCCCGGAGAAAGGAGTTGCTCCTCCGCCGAAGATCACCTCGGCCCCGGTGGAAGCATCCCATCAAAGACCTAGCTCTGGGTCCATCATGATGATATCCGGAGGACCAGGAGAAGGATCAAAGCGCCAGCAGCACAGCTCTACCACTATAGCGACGATCGACGTCGAGCCGAAGCGGCCTCGCCAAGAAGATATTACCTTCGGCTCAGAGGACCTGACTGATGTTCAGGTTCCTCACGACGACGCCCTCGTCATAAACGCTGTAATAAACAGTTACGATGTACATCGTATTTTTGTCGATAATGGAAGCGCCCCGAACATCTTATTTTACGATTGCTTTGTAAAAATGGGATTGAGTGAGGATAATATGAAGCCTCACCGGGGCCCCCTCTTCGGTTTCAACGGTTCGCCCTGCCGAGTAGAGGGCATTGTCCGACTCCCTGTAACCATAGGCTCCGCCCCTCGGCAGTTAACCGTTGAAACGGATTTTGCCGTTGTGAAAATCGATTCAGCCTACAACGCCATCTTCGGCCGAAGGCTAATCGGCAGGGTCGGAGCCGTGCCTTCGTCTTTCCATCAAAAGTTAAAGTTCCATACTAGCCACGGAATAGGCGAGGCCAAAGGGAATCAAGAAGCAGCCCGGCAATGTTACATGATCTCGATCAAAGGGAAGGCTGCAGCCAAATCCCTGGCAATTGAGTCATCAGCCGAGGCGTCCTCGGGAGAAGAACTCGTCGCCGTTCCGGTCCCGGGGGGTGAAGGACGAACCCTGATGATAGGCTCCGGCCTAGAGAAAACCGAAGCAGAGAAACTTACTGAGTTCTTAAAAAAGAATCTCGACGTCTTCGCCTGGTCTCCGACAGATATGCCCGGGGTCGACCCGGAGGTAGCGGAGCACCGGCTACATACCAATCCCGACCAGCCCCCGGTTAAGCAGAAGCGGCGTACCTTCAATCAGGAAAGGAGAGCCGCCATCCAAGCCGAAGTGCAGAAGGGGCTGGACGCCGGGCACCTCCGAGAGGTGCATCACCCGGACTGGATCGCCAACGTAGTGATGGTGCCGAAGAAGGATGGCAAGTGGCGAATGTGTGTGGACTTCACCAACCTTAATAAAGCCTGTCCGATGGATAGCTTCCCGCTACCTCGGATAGATCAGGTGGTGGATGCAACCTCCGGCCATGAACTCCTGAGCTTCCTCGATGCCTATTCAGGCTATCACCAGATCCAAATGCATCCGGATGATGAAAGCAAAACCAGCTTTACGACCGATCTAGGTCAATATTGCTATACCCGGATGCCCTTTGGCCTGAAGAATGCCGGCACGACATATCAACGCCTCGTAAATAAAGTGTTCGCCCCCCAGCTCGGCCGCAACATGGAAGTCTATATAGACGACAGGCTGGTCAAAAGCCGCGTCGCTGCAGAACATTTGGCCGACTTGGCCGAGACATTCTCCACCCTGCGGCGATACAAAATGAAGCTGAACCCGACCAAGTGCGCCTTCGAGGTAGCCTCCGAGAAGTTCCTTGGCTACATGGTCACCCAGCGGGGGGTAGAAGCTAACCCCGAGAAGGTTTCGGCCATCATACAGATGCGCCCTCCGGCAAACCTCCGAGAGGTACAGAAGCTAAATGGGAGGATCGCAGCCCTAAGCCGCTTCATGTCGAGGGCGGCGGATTACTGTTTCCCCTTCTTCAAGCTACTGAAGAAGGCCAATAGCTTCGACTGGACGGATGAGTGCCAGACAGCCTTCGACCAACTGAAGGCCTACCTCTCCAAGTCCCCATTCTGTCCAAGCCAGTCCCCGAGGAGCCTCTGAGCCTCTACCTCGCAGTATCCGAGACAGCTCTCCGCGCCGTCCTCGTCCGAGAACAAGACGGCATTCAAAAGCCAGTCTACTATACCAGCCGAGCCCTTCAAAGAGCAGAACTCCGGTATCTCTCTCTAGAAAAATTGGCTTTGGCTCTCGTCTCGACCGCGAGGAGGCTCCGGCCTTATTTTCTTGCTCATTCGGTAAAGGTCCTCACTGATCAGCCTCTAAAGCAAGTCCTCTCTCGGCCGGAGGTATCCGGCAGACTGGCAAAATGGGCGATTGAGCTAGGAGAGTTCAACATCTCCTACGTGCCTCGGGTAGCATTAAAAGCCCAGGCATTGGCCGACTTTATCGCTGAACTCACCCCTGAAGCTTCCTTGGCACTTCAGCCGGAAGCCGACGTATCCGAAGCCAAGGACACTTCGGCTCGCACACCGGCGGACGAATGGCGACTCTATGTAGACGGCTCCGCATGTTCCACGGGCAGCGACGCCGGATGGATCGTGGCATCGCCCGAAGGGGTCGTCACGGAGTACGCATTACGCTTCTCCTTTCCAGCCACCAACAACGCCGCCGAGTACGAAGCCCTCATTTCCGGCCTCCGGGCCGCAAGTAAGCTTGGCGTCCGGAACCTAAGAGCCTTCAACGACTCTCAGCTGATCGCCAGTCATATCCCCGGGGAGTACGAAGCTCGGGACGCAATAATGGCATCTTATCTCCAGGTGACTCGTGAGATCCTCGCTCAATTCGATTCCTATGAAATTGTGCGGATCCCGAGAACCGAGAATGCCCGAGCCGATGCTCTTTCTCGGCTGGCGTCAACCCAAGACGGGGGAGGAGGCCGAATGATCCTAGTAGAAGAACTCGCCAAACCAAGCCTCAGCGAGCCTGAGGTCATGCAAGTGACCGAGGCTGAGGCCGATACCTGGATGACTCCCCACGTCACTTTTCTCCTCCGAGGAGAAGCCCCGCCTGACTCAAAGGAAGCGAAGCATGTTCGGCAACGCTCATCTCACTTCCTCCTTCTGGACAGGCGGCTGTATAAGAAGTCTTTTGGCCGACCGCTGTTACGGTGCCTCGGCCCAACCGAAGCCGATTACGCCCTGAGAGAGGTATTGTTAGTTTAAGGTGGCCTACAAGCCAATCTAACAATGTAAATCTCGTTCATTATTAATAAAATGGCATAATATTCATTATGTGTAAATCGCGTTAATTATCGTTTCATAATGAAGTCCGTGAACATGTGCTATGGTGATCAGATTATGATGAGATCATACTAATGAGACTGATCACTTAAACACACATATTCTTAATCATTCCTAGTCGGAGGATATCCGAGAAGGACATTGGATATCCGGTTAGACTAGTACAGATTACTCCTGCTCATATGATGAGGGTGACTGGTCTCATAAGTCACTTGTGTGGAGACACTAAGGCGAATCTGTAGGTGCTCATTGGAGAATGAGTTCACTGAACTGATCTAACTGAATCGCTGGATGGTATTGTACCTCACTGTCAACCAGCTTGATTCTATTGTCGCAGTTGCGTGGATGGTCCTCGGACCTGAGACACCAAGGACACCTTGACGGTGGACTTCTATACTTTGACCTTGGTCTACTAATCTCTATCCACGGGATTCTAATACGCCAAGGATTGGGTACAGCGGAATACTATCGAAGACAATTGTGTGTAAATAAGGAATCATTCGCTCTCGGTACTTAGAGAGAGAATGCTCTAGGAAGGATGCGCGAAAGTCCCTGGCCAAGGCGGACGATAATATCGGGAAAGGAGTTTTCCGATATTCATCAGCGGCATCCAATCCAAGTGAGTCGACCGGTTGGGGTTTGACAGCTCGCCATACCCTGAGTTGACTCGAGAGCATTGTACGAATGAAGGATTATATCCACGCGGTAACTGTCGGCGGAAAGGTTCCAAGAGTGGGTTACTTAACCCCAAATACCTTCCGGGTTCACGCGGTGTTGCTTGGCACCCAACGTGATCGGAGGCCCGGTCGAATTCGATGTGCGACATCAATTCGATTGATTAATTGATTAATAAAGAGTTATTAATTAATTAATAAAGCCAGTGAGGAGTCACTGGGCTTGTTGGGCCATTAACTTGACTGGTACTTGGGCCTAGAGGGTCACACGCACATGATTCTCAAGGCGGTGGATAAATAAGTGGGTTTTATACAAACCGGGGGTTTTTGTTAAAAACCGCGCGGTTAGTATAAAACATAGCGAACGGGCTGAGCAGGCCAAGTTGCTGTTAACCCTAGCCGCCCCTCCTCAGTTTCTGTCTTCCTCTGGAGTCCAGGCAGATCCAGATCTGCTCCGCCGCTTCCCGGAATCCCGTTCGACGGGAAATCGTCTGCGCACTGCGGCGACCAGCGGAGGCTTCGCGGGCTGCGAAGAACGACGAACTCAAGGATATCTGTCGCGGGGAGGATCGCGTGGACTTCGCTAGAGGCCGGGCGCTTGCGCGGCTTACGGTGTCACACCGACGGAACCGAACGGCTGCGGATTCGAATCCGCACACAGTGAGAAAAGATAATCCGATTATCTCGTATTTTAGTTCTTCGAAACAAGAAACGGATCGCTGTAAAAATTTTATTTTCCGCTGCGTGAGCGATCCGGAGAAACCGAGAAAATCCAACAACGTACACGAAGGGGTATGCGGAGCACACACGGGAGGAAGGGCCCTGGCTCACAAGCTTCTAAGGCAGGGATACTGGTGGCCGACACTCCGAGAGGACGCTTTAACCCTCGTACGGCGCTGTGATCAGTGCCAGAGGTTTAGCTCCCTCATCCACCAGTCAGCCACCCTTCTGACCCCCTTATCCGACCCCTGGCCTTTCGCTCAATAGGGAATCGACCTCCTGGGGCCTTTTCCCATCGCCACCGGCCAAAGCAAATTCCTCATCGTGGCGGTAGACTATTTTACCAAGTGGGTAGAAGCCGAACCTCTCGCGTCAATAACCGATAGCAATGCTTGGAACTTCGTGTGGAAGTCCATCATCTGTCGGTTCGGCAACCCCCGGGCCATCATTTCGGACAACGGCAAACAGTTCGATAGCCGTCGGTTCAGCGATAACTGCGCCAGCTTCGGCATCCTTCATAAGTTCACTTCGGTAGCGCACCCTCGGGCAAACGGTCAGGTCGAGGTTACCAACCGAAGCCTGTTGCAGGGACTAAAAACCCGCCTCGGCGAAGCCAAAGGCCGGTGGGTAGAGGAGCTACCAAGTGTTCGTTGGGCATATCGGACTACGAGCCGAACCCCTACCGGCGAAACTCCATTTCGCATGGCTTATGGGATAGAAGCCGTTATTCCTGTAGAAATCGGCCTTCCCTCTCCAAGAGTCATTACTTACGATTCGAAGGCCAACGAAGAGGTCTTGAAGGACCATCTCGACCTCATAAAAGAAACCCGAGACAAGGCTCGTATACGGCTGGCGGCTTATCAGCAGCGCATGGCCAGGTACCACAACTCTCGAGTGAAGCCCCGAAGCTTTGAAATCGGGAGCCTCGTGTTAAGGAACGCTCACGCATCTAAGCCAGCCGAAGCCGCAGGAAAGCTTGCCCCCAACTGGGAGGGGCCGTATCGGGTAAAAGAGGTAATCAGACGAGGAGCTTATCTGTTGGAGACCCTTTCGGGCCAACCACTCCCTCGCACTTGGAATGTAGAACGCCTTCGGCGTTATTTCATGTAAACCACTTCTCCCGGAATTTAGCCGGAAGGAATGAATAAAGGTCTCTTTTTCAGAAAACCAAGGTATCTCAGTCCGTGTAAACCGTACCGGGAGTGGCTTCGGCCATGCAAACCGTATCGGGAGCGGCATGAGCTTTTATTTTAATCCCGCAGGTAACCTGATCCGAGGGTGGCTCCGTCCATGTATACCGGATCGGGAAGCGGCAAGGTATCTCAGTCCGTGTAAACCGTACAGGGAGTGGCTTCGGCCATGCAAACCGTATCGGGAGCGGCATGAGCTTTTATTTTAAGCCCGCAGGTAACCTGATCCGAGGGTGGCTCCGGCCATGTATACCGGATCGGGAAGCGGCAAGGTATCTCAGTCCGTGTAAACCGTACCGGGAGTGGCTTCGGCCATGCAAACCGTATCAGGAGCGGCATGAGCTTTTATTTTAAGCCCGCAGGTAACCTGATCCGAGGGTGGCTCCGGCCATGTATACCGGATCGGGAAGCGGCAAGGTATCTCAGTCCGTGTAAACCGTACCGGGAGTGGCTTCGGCCATGCAAATCGTAACGGGAGCGGCATGAGCTTTTATTTTAAGCCCGCAGGTAACCTGATCCGAGGGTGGCTTCGGCCATGTATACCGGATCGGGAAGCGGCAAGGTATCTCAATCCGTGTAAACCGTACCGGGAGTGGCTTCGGCCATGCAAACCGTATCGGGAGCGGCATGAGCTTTTATTTTAAGCCCGCAGGTAACCTGATCAGAGGGTGGCTCCGGCCATGTATACCGGATCGGGAAGCGGCAAGGTATCTCCAAGTCCCTGCAAACCGTACCGGGAGTGGCTTCGGCCATGCAAACCGTATCGGGAGCGGCATGAGTTCTTATTTTAAGCCCGCAGGTAACCTGATCCGAGAGTGGCTTCGGCCATGTATACCGGATCGGGAAGTGGCAAGGTATATCTCTAAGTCCGCATAAACCAAGCCGGGAGTGGCTTCGGCAACGCAAACCGCGTCGGGAGCGGCAGGATATCCCCTCGGATCATATGAACCACATTAGCAAAGGCCCCGGCCGCATATACCATCAGTGGCGATATTTTATCGACTTCGTATCCGAATCTACATCGGGTCTCGGCCATGCGAGCCGCAACTAAAACAACGATAAGGTCTCGGATCCAATCGTTCATGCACAACACCAAGGTAAAACCAAAAATACTTCCTGTATATATACTGCAAAGGAAGTACAAAATCGGCCGTCCTTCTGGCCGCAAGCTTACAAAGAGAAGAACAAAAACTGGGACAGGCCCCCGCATTAGCCCTCGGTATTCCCCTTGTCCGCCTCAACTGGGCCTCGGCCAGGAGATGGGGAGGGAGAATCGACTATCTGCACGGCTTCAGACGGGGTGGCTTCGACAGGGGTCTCCTCTGCCGGAACGGCCTCATCACCCTCCGCCGAGGCCGGGGCCCTCTCAGCCACGAGCCCCTTCCACCAGGACAGGAGCTCTTCGCCTTCCTCGTCCGTTGGCAGGGCGATCCCGGTCAGGTCCACGGTTGGGCAAGCCTTCTGGGCAGCAGCCAGCCCGATGAAGAAGACCGAGGAGGCCGCCAGAAGCTGCGCCTGGATTATCTCCTCGGCGTAGTCTGGGCCAGCCTTGTAGTCGGCCACGGCCGAACCGATAGCCTCCTCGGCCTTGGCTTCCAATTCCAGCCTAAGGGCCGACAGCTCCTTGGCATGACGACGGCTATCCGAGGCCCGCCGGGCATCCTTATCCTGGATCTGGGCCTTAAGGGCCCGATTCTCAGCCTGGGCTGTCGCCAGCTCCCGCTCGACCTTCTTCTTCTCCCGTTCGGCCTTCGCCTTGGCCTCGGAAGAAGCTCGGGTCGCCGCTACCTGCTCCTCCAGCTGAGCCCGCATCCGGGTGTTCGCAGCTACGAGCCCGTCGACGCTGGACTTAAACTCGCGTCCCGCTGAAGGGCCCTAGCCCGAACCTGCCGAAGCCGACGCCCTCTCGGCCTCCAGGAGTTGATCCCGGAGGAGCGCCTGATGATGGATCAGGACGCTGCCCATGACCGCGGCCTGCGGCCAAAAGCGGATAAGGGTCAGCAAATCCGAAATGAGCTAAAGGGAAGCTAGATTGAAGCACACTAAGAAGCTTCTTACCTGGACCGCCAATCGGGCACTGATCATCGCCAGATCAGTGACCGAGTGATCCTTCAGCTCCTCCAGAGCCGACGGGAGGGTGAGGCCGTGAAGCAGACGCAGGCACGTCTGCGAGTCCTCCACGCTCTTGTCCCTATAGATCCCCAGGTCGGGGACCCATAGCTCGCGTTCCTGCGCGCAAGGCGCCTGCGGCCCGGCACCTTCTTGGTCCTCCGCCCCCACCATCGTGGCCGGGGGAGAGTCGCCCCTCGGCGCTTCGGGGGACGCCGGCCTCGGGGCCCTTTGGGCCGCGACAGATCTCCTAATCAGGGGGGCGGGCTTTGCCTCATCAGGCTCCTCCGCCCGGCTCCGCTTGGACGGACGACCGCCCCTTCGAGCGGCCGACTTACTTTTCCGCTCCCTCTCAAGAGCGATAGCAGCAGCACGGCCCTCGGAGGAGGCCGCTGTCATCGTGATCTCGGCTCGGACGCTCGGGGCCACGGTACCTCGTCCCGACCCTCCTGCCGCCTGCGGCCGAGATGGCTGAAGTTGGCCGCGCTGCTGGGCTATCCAGCCAAGAAGGCCCTGGATCCCAAACATTGCTACAAACAGGAGAAGAAGTGTTAGACGATAATAACACACAAAGGTTGCAACTCAAGACCGACTTACCCTCGGCCGAAGCTTCAGCAACCTCGGCGGCCGGAGGAGCTTCGGTCGGAGGAGCGGCCCCGACACTTCCTTCGATCCCCCGTGAAGTCTCCCCAGGAGGAAGGTAAGGGAAAGCCCGCTCCGGATCCCTCGTCGGGTCCGGCCATGCCCCGGCACCCACAAGCAGCTCCGGCCTGCTGAAAAGCTCCGAAATATCATACGGAGCCGCGGCTTCAATATGGCCCACGATATTGCGCTGGACGGAGTTGAGGGTGGGAGGATCGGAAAGGCCTGCGGCCAGCGGTGCCCACTCGGTAGGAAAGGTCCACACGCTCCTCTCATTCTCCGGAAGAGAAACTAGGATGAAATTCCTCTTCCAGCCGTGAATGGACGAAGGCTTCCCGGAGAAGATGCCTCGGCCTAGACGAGGGACGAAGCTATACCACTCGGATCTCCCCTGCCTTTGAATTTTGAAGAGGTAGCGGAAGATATTGACCGAGGGGATGATCTTCGTATGGGCAAACACAGCCAAGAAGGCGTAGACTGTGTGCCAGGAATTGGGAAAAAATTGAGACGGGGCCAGCCCGTAGAAACAGAGAAGGTTGATGACGAAGGTGGAGAGAGGAAGACGAAAGCCCACCCGGAAGCTTTCTTCATAGATAGAGAAACTACCCGGGTGAGGAGTGTTGGCCCTGGTATGAGAACCGGGCCGATAGGGGGTCATCCAAGAAGCGAGTTGGTAGTAAGAAGCAATGTAACTAACCCAGTCATCCGAGAGGGCGCAGGCTGCTTCCGAAGCAGTCTCGGGACGACGGCGTCCTGAGGAGGAAGCCTGGCCCGGGGTATGAACCTCCTCGGACCCTTCGGCACCGGAGGCCTCGACCTCTTCGGCCATGGCAGAAGCGAGGGAGTCCAGAGTAAGAGGAGATGATAGAGAAGACTTGGGGGAATGAGACGGGGTATACTCCTCGTCTGAAGGGGTAATCTCACTCGAAGAAGGACTGCGGAGCATAAGGTCACGGTGATGGAGAAAGGAGATTGAGGCTTACCCTCAAATAGAAAAAGATCTCTCCTGGATCGGACGCAGCCTCTCAAGCCAAGAAACTCCCCCAGCAACAGCTCCGGGAGATGGAGATCTTCCTGCGATAGCCGGCGAGCTCGGAAAACACCTCCAGAGGGCTAGCCTTTCACCGGAGAGGAAGGAGAGCTCGGATGATCGTAGAGGAACGCAGGCGCGGAAGCAGGAAGAAGAACAGTGCCCGGCGAGGGGTTCCTATTTATAGGCACTATTCGAAACCCTTCCCGCCGAAGCCAACGGCCGAGATCTTTCCCTTCATCTCGCCGCTTCTCTCGGATGCGCGCCATGTGTGCCGTCCTTCGGTAATGATGACAAGCAGACTCCGGGAATTGAAGCAGAGAGATCAACGGCCGAAAGCGCGCCGACTCTTCGGCTGATCACTCGGATGCCCGCCACGTGTTCCGATCCGCGTGCCGAGGAAGGAAGAGGCGGCAATCCGAGTGGAACCTCGGGCAGAGAGCCGAGGTGATCCGCGACCCGCGAGCGGCCAAGATCTTTTTGTGCTTTTTACGGAGCGGCCGGATGCGCGACGCGTGTCCTGTGCTTCTTCGCGAAGCGACCGTTCTGACGGAAAAAGCGACGCCCGTCCCGTCCATTTAATTGAACCTGACACATGTCATAAGGCTCGGCCCTTCGCCCTCGGGGGTAAAGGCCTTCGTCGCTACATCCCGAATGAAGACGGATAAGTGACTGCTAACCCTCGGCCGACCGAGGGCATCCTCTTCTTAAAAAAGAGAACAGAAAGCCTCGGATAAAAAATCCGTTACGTTATCTCTCAAAAAGCTTCGGGCTATACTCTCGCCATCTCAGAACTGAGGAAGACAAGAGTGGGGGGCTATGTGATGAGGCAGAATCCGATTCGGCCCATTAAAACAAGCCCAACCCCGGTTCAGCCCAGCAGCAGCAATAGAAGGCCTTTAGGAAGCTTTCGGCCCATCAGCGGCCCAACAGCCCTCGGCCCGTAAGCGGCACAGTATCCCTCGGCCCAGCAGGCTTCGGCCCATCAGCGGCCCAACCCCCTTCGGCCCGATAGCCGTGTCCGGCCCACTCCGGCGGAGGACTAGGCGCTATGGCGGTTTACCACTAAGCCCGGAACATAGTCCTATATCGGCTACCACCGTTAACCATCCGCTATCCTGCGCTATAAATACCCCGCTATTTATTACCAAAGGTATGTCCCGGTGACCCTCAAGGACCATCGTCCAAAAAAGCATTAAATCTACTCTTTGCCTTCTGAATCGAATCTTCTTCAGAAGTTAACTTAACCGTCGGAGGGGGTTCCTAAGGGCCGAAGCCTGGGACTCCTACTGACCGGTTTCTTCTTCTTTCCCTCCTACAGGGGCTCGGTTCGAATCATCGCCGACCTCCCCAAGTCGGTCTCGGCCGCCGACCTCGGACTTCTCCCTCCGGTCTCGACGACGTGCGCCGGCTGCCCCTCCGTCCGAAGGAGACTCGGATCCGCGCTGCCCGCCCGTCGGCCGAAGGAGCCTCGGCCCCGCCTTCCGGAGGCAAGCCAACCTTAGACCGAGCCACTATCGGCCTCGGATCCTCAACCGCGTCTCTACGTCCGTCGCCTTTCGGATCCCTGTCGGGCCTCTTACACCGATCCGACCCAGCTCCGGATCCAAAACTTCGGATTCCAGCTTCGGAATCCGGTCGTGATAGCCTCGGCTACATCAGATTGTTTAATTATTAGAAGTGTTCTAATTTGCATGGAATAGTCTGGAATTTATTAATTTGGAGTGTGTGCACATGTGATGTGTATTTTATGCTTTTAAATTTGATTTAATTGCGTGTTAAGTTAATTAAAAGTGTTTTCGAAATTCAAAAGCCAATTTTGATTGGAACCCAGCTTTCTGAAAGCCAAAATTATTTTATTTTAAAAACTCTTCTATTTTAGGCATGTGATGCGCTGAATATTGTGTGGAATGTTTAAAACATACCGTGGTCATGGATATGCACTTATTTAATTATTCATGTGATGAATGATGAATGTGGATCGTGGATGTATAGAAATTTATTAATTGTTAATAAATAGAGGTCTATATACCTCTCCATCTCACATACTCCGATGTAATTCTACATCCCTCTCTCTTGTATTCGCCATAAGGTCTTCTTCTATTTTACATATAATTCTAGAATTATTTTAATATGATCGAGGCAATCGAGGAAGGAGAGAGGACAATCCACAACTGCAATTAGGAAGGCGATATGATGAATATCTCTTGCCTGTTTATTTGCATGCTTATCTGATGTAAATCTTATGTTAGATTGTATGTGCGTTTGACTGTTAGCTCCAATCAAACTCACTGTGCTATCCATGACCACACTTGACATGTATGAGATGCATTGTTTTATGTTTGATTGTGAATCAAAGCAGGAATAGTATTTATTAAGTATATACGATATATTTGTATACTATCACCTAAGAGAGACCAAGATAAAAGTTATCTAAATACCCTCGTCTAAACTCTAAGCGGTAACGTAAGTAGTTAATAACTTACCGCGTGGTCCACCATCGTTATAGTCATAGAATTCGAATCACTTTAGGTAGGTTTGTTGTGTTACCACAAGGCCTATTTACTTGTGAGGAGAGACTATGTCTATGGGATTAGATGCTTATATGATCGGGGTAGAGGAACCATGTAGATTTGATGTGCTATCATCAAGGGCTGCATGGAAATCTATGCTCGTCGTGTAACGATGGTTAGCTTAGACAAGAATTGGTGGTTTGTTGTGCTATCCACAAGGCCATTAAATCTCTGGGGACCGAAGCTATGATCATATATTGCAAGGAGTTGCAAGTCCCATGAGATGGGTGCTCTTTGATTGTATTATAGTTTGTTGTGTTACCCACAAGGCTGTACTGCAAGTCATTGAGATTCTGATCCCCACTAGGAGACTATCGGCGTCTCCCGTTCTGTATAACTGAGGGTTATACAGTCCGTTAAAAATTAGTGGGAGTTAAAACTTGAACAAAGGACCATGTCTTGTTTTTAATATTTAATAACTGAACATCTGCTAAATAAATTTTATTCATCTCCTGTAGGAAATAATGTCGTCGAATAACCCACTCCGTGACATACTTGATGCCCTTTTGACTTACCTGATCTACTCGGATTGGCTTAGACACTTGAAGAATGTCTTCAGATCTTAGCACATTGACTATATCCTTGAAGCTGATCCTTCTACTGAACCGGCATTAGATGCCCATGACGCAGAGAGGATAACTAATGACAAAAGATCGAAGGACAAAGGCAAAGGAGTAATAAAAGGTGACTGCTTTTACTGTAAGCAGTAGGGTCACTGAAAGAGGAACTGCAAGGAGTTCCTCAATGATAAAGATTATGGAAAAATGAAGCGGTCTGAAGCTTCAGATATCTATATGAAAGATATTAACTTGTTAGAGATTCCACATCTTGGGTATTAGATGTTAGTCTTAAGTGGCCTACAAGCCAATCTGACTTTGTAATCTTGTTCATTTATTAATATAATAGCATAATATTCATTGTGTGTAAATCGTATTAATTATCGTCTCATAATAAAGTCCGTGAATATGTGTTATAGTGATCAGATTATGATGAGATCATACTAATGAGACAAATCACTTAAACACACATATTCTTAATCGTTCATAGTCGGAGGATATCCGAGAAGGACATCGAATATCCGGCTAGACTAGTACAGATTACTCCTGCTCATGCGATGAGGGTGACTGATCTCATAAGTCACTTGTGTGGAGACACTAAGGCGAATCTGTAGGTGCTCATTAGAGAATGAGTTTACTGAACTTATCCGACTAAACCGTTGGATGGTACTGTACCTCACTGTCAACCAGCTTGACTCTATTGTCGCAGTTGTGTGGAAGGTCCTCGGACCTGAGACACCAAGGACACCTTGACGGTGGACTTCTGTGCTTTGATCTTGGTTTATGAATTTCTAACCACGGGATTCTAAACAGTCAAGGATCGGGTACAACGGAATACCGTCGAAGGGAATTGTGTGTCAATAAGGTATCATTCGCTCTCGGTACGATGAGAGAGAATGCTCTAGGAAGGATGCGCGAAAGTCCCTGGCCAGGGCGGATGATAATATCGGAAAATGAGTTTTCTGATATTTATCAGCCGCATCCAATCCAAGTGAGTCGACCGGTTAGGGTTTGATAGTACGACTATTGGGATCTGGGCGGGACGCGAAGAACGTAGCGGAAACAACGAACAAAATAAATCATGCCCGATACCCACTGATCCGATTCGGAACGAAAAACTAAAACCGAAAACAACGAGAAGTAATCCGATTACCGTGCGCGGATTCGAATCCGCTTCCATCTCGGTTCTGTCGAGGTGATGCCACAAGCCGCACAAGCGTCCGGCCTCCAGCGGTATCCACGCGATCCTCCGCGGTGGTTCGTCCTCGATCCTTCGTCCGTATCAGCTCGCTCGCTGAAGATCCGTCGCCGCAACGATTGCTGAAATCCCGCAGACGGGAATACCCGACTTTCAGGAATCACACGCAGCGGAGACGGAAACTGTTCTGGCGCCTCGAACGGGGCGCCCAGAGGAGGAGAGAAAGGAGGGGATGACGGCCAACAAGGGGAAATCCTGGAGGTTGGCCCAGGGTTTCTCAACAACGCGTATATATATTAAGTCGGCGCGACTTTTCACAAAAGTCCCCGAGTAAATATAAATCCCACTTATGTACCACCGACTGAGAATCTTATTACGTGTGACCCTCTAGGCCCATTTACCAATCCGATTTTCAGCCCATTAAGTCCAATAACTAGTTATTGACTTATTGTAATTAATTAATATCTAGATATTAACTAATTACTTAACCGAATTGACATCGCATGTAAATTCGGTCGGACTTCTGTTCAAATTGGGTGCCAAGCAACACCGCATGAACCCGGAAGGTAATGGAGTTCAACAACCCACTCATGGAACCTGTCCGTCCACAGTTACTACGTGTCTATAATCCTTCGTTCGCACAATGCTCTCGAGTTAACCTAGGGTATGGTCAACTGTCAAACCCTAGATTGTCAACTCACTTGAATCAGACTCCGCTGTACAATATCTAAAAACATCTTTTCTGATATTGTTTATGCTCTGGCCAGAGACTCCTGCGGATCTATTCTAGAGCATTCTCTCTCCAGTTACTTGAGAGCGAACGACCCTATATTGAACACACAATCACCTTCGAAGGTCTTCCGCTAGACCCGATCCTTGACTATTAGAGATCCCGTGGATAGGGATTCGTAGGTCAAGGTCAAAGTCCAGAAGTCCACCAACAAGGTGTCTTTGGTGTCTCAAGTCCAAGGATCAACCAAGCCACTGTGACAATGAATCAAGCCGATTGACAGTCAGGTAAATTACCATTCGGCGACTCATGTCGGATCAGTTCAGTGAACTCATTCCCCAATGAGCACCTACAGGTTTACCATTGTGTCTCCACACTAGTAACTAACGAGATCAGTCACCCTCTTCATATGAGCTGGAATAACCTGTACTAGTCTAACCGGATGTTTGATGTCCTTCTCAAACATCCTACGACTCGGAACAATTAAGAATATGTATTTATAAGTCATCAGTCTCATTATTATGATCTCATCATAATATGATCACTATTGCACATATTCATGGACTTCATTATGCGCAATTACAGATATGCCAATCTACATAATGAATTTAATGCCATTGATTAGTGAACCAGATTGAAATTGGTGCCTTATGATTGGCTTAGAGGACACCTATATCCATCAATCTCCCACTTGGACTCAAGCCAATCACTTTCGCATTTGATCTCCATCAAATCTAGGTGATGCTCACAAAAAGTCTGTGACTAAGACTGGTCTGGGATCTGCTAAATTATCTACAGATGGAATATTTTCCATTACGTTATTTCCTCTTAATCCTTTGTCTCTAAACCTGTGAAAGAGCCTCAGAATGTTCTACAACTTCTGAAGAGACCATGGCTCGATCACACAATTCATTGCTCCCACTGTTGTCCTACAACGATAGGATGGTATCAGAGACCTTCTAGAACTACATCTAGTTCAGGAATGAACCTTTTCATCAATACTGTTCTAATAACAATATCGTTTATTTATGTTGTCACTTAATATCGAGTTCTGGATTGGAACCATTCCAATCCATTCCTTTCTACTAGAAGGTTGAATCCATTATTTGACTTGAAATTTGAGTCAGTGTGACCTCATTGTTTCAAATCATCTTCTCCATATACGTGAATGCATCCTTAGCACTTCCCAAGCGCTTAATGATACATTTCACTCATGTATCTTTTAAAGAACATTTTCTTTAAAGGAATAAATTTCATATCTCAACAATTGAGACTTGTTATGAAATTTATGCCAAACATTTTGACATACATGTCAATATAATATCCCCACCGATCTATCTTAATAGATTCGTATTTCCAATACGTGGGATATTATAACTAAACTTATTATGGAGAAAAATATGGTTAATAATGCTTTCACTAATAGTAACATCTTGAAGTCATTCTTAATGACTTTGATGTTATTATCATAAAGCATTACTAAAGCGACCGTACTCCCACTGTCCTTTCTGAATACACACAATCCGTGATCTTTCTTAATGATCACATAATTTCTGACAATTAAGTCAAAAACTTTTTATTACAACTATGGAAAGTTTTAGTTTGATTCAAAATAATCTTTTGAAATCATAATTTCTGACATTTTAAAAGCTTTAAAAATATATCATATACATCTTTACCTCAATCACATTGAGTGGACACTTTTAATATCCAACTGTCATCATCTCATAATTGGCAGTATTGACAAGTAGAATTCTAATAAACTTATCAATCTCAAAGTTGTAATGACAGATAGCACCATTATCATAGATTTTAGATCATAATCTATTATAAGATCCTCTCATCTTACTAAATCAGATATGTCAAACACATCCTTCTAGTCACTGAGAGAATCTTAAAAATCTATGAAGCTCTCTGATGTGTTATGACCGGTTCCAAACAACTAAAGATTATCTAATAATCTTATGTTAACTTGTGAATCTAGAACATCTTCTAGTTTTATAAGCTCCCACTGTCTTCTCTGAGGATATATTCCTCTTCATAGAAGATAGCTTTCAGGACGACAATTATTTCATTATCGTCTAACCAATAACTGTAATGTCCAAACTCTTTAGACATTTTACAAATTTACATCACGGTAATACCTGACCTTTAAATCAGGTTTGTTCATAATTCACATTTCATATGAATTATTTGGTTTCCATATCTTATATGGACATACACTGACTTATTTGGAACCATCTGTAAAGCATGGACATCTAATGTTCATACTAATGTTCACAAGGATAATAATTAGGCAAATCTTATTATATATTGCACCATATCTTAATAAGGTGTAATTCCTCATTCTATCATATTACTATGATGCACAATGAGAATCAATCGAGCGAGGATACAATTATCCTCTTAATGATTTATGTGAATCAAATACTTAAGTATTAATTATTTTTTTTATTTTTTTTGATCAAATCAAAAATTTTAATACTTCATATTGATCTTATACCTTAATCTCTCAGATGTATTTGTCTTGTACTTCAGTAAGTACATACAGTCGAATCATTCTAAGAGTTAACTATAAGGTAAGTCAATGAAAGTGATTATCTTTAGCCTTTGAGCTGTTTACATCAGTATGTATCAGCACCAATAATTTCTTATTGTTCAACCCTGTGTACAATATTATAGATAATCAGGATTCACACAGTTCATTTCTATAAGTGACTTGTGAACATTCATCATAAGAAATGTCACATCAAGAATCCGTAGTGCATTGACTGATTCGAACAACTATTATTCTTTCTCAATCAATGTTATTATTGATGTCTTATGTAACTAAATAACAATTATTTAGTTTTATATTTGACTCCCATAGATATACAAAGATTTACTGTCTAACAGTAATCTATGAATATCATGAACAATAGTTGAGTCTAACTCAACACTTATATTTTCTCGATTTCCTTTTACTTGTCTAAGTGTGCACACTATCGCAGTTCTGAGAATCATTTCCATTATCTCATATTGGGTACGCTAATTCTCCAATAGATATGCAAAAGTTGATAATAAGATTATATGAGACTTCTTTCAAGTTTCATATTCATTTTACCTCTACCTGTATCCTTATATTGGTTGCAGTGGGAGAACTGCTACTTCTCTATCTCAGCTGACTTTTCTTTATCCTTTTCAGGTGTGGTTTAGATCGTTTAAAATCTTACCACTTGTCTTTCTCAAAGACATATCATGAATATCTCTTCATCTTGGTCTATCCAAAGAAGAGATTTCATGACAATCATTGCCTTTCAATAAGGAATATCATGAGTACCTCTTCACCTTGGTCTATCCAAGTAAGAGGATTCATGATATCTGATTAGGATAGTGACTTTCACTTGACCCTGAAGACATTCTTCAGAGTTTTCTAGTCAGTCTGAGTAAGAGAAGTATTGGCATCTAATATACCAACTTCTCGAATAGACGATATTTTAGTGAATCGAAGGAAATAACGTGATTTAAGCAGATAGTTCTGATAATTCAATTATGGTCTTTTATCTTGAATTATTTCCTACTATTTTTCGACGGACTGTATAACCTTCAGGTATACAGAACGGGAGACTCCGACGGTCTCCTAGTGAGGATCAGAATCTCCAAGAATCACAATATGACCTCGGGTAAACAGATAGTATCATACCACTATCTTAGAGCAACCATCTCATGGTAATTGCAACTCCTTGCAATATCCGATCTTATTTCGGCTCCCAGGTCTTTAATGGTCCCGGGTAAACACAGTAGACCATTATACCTAGTCTAAGCTTTACCATCAATACGTGACAGAGTAAAGTAAGAATGTAGCTCCCGGGTAAACGCGAGGATAGCTACACCGTTCCTCTATTCCAATCTCAAGGCATCATAATGGCATAGTTAATAGTCCTTTCATCAGATGGTGGCAGATCTCGGATAAACACGTAGAAACTGTCATCACTGAATCAAGTTCTAAGAACTATATTAATGGAGAGTCACGCGATACATTCTCAATGACTCGCGCTCCGACTTAGACTTTATATAGAAGGTTTTTGTTTATATTAAGTTGGTCTCATCCTAGGTGATAGTTTATAAATATATCGAATATATTTAATTATACATAGATATTAGCAATCGATTCATAATCAATAACTATAAGCATGCATCCTCCATACATGTTCATTATGTGGTTATGGACAGCATGGTGATTAACTGGAGCCAAACAATTAATCACCAAAACTATATAACATTTATATAATCTAAACATGCAAACACATAACCACTGGTGATCTCATCTCCTGTCGCCTTCCTGGTTGCATTTGTGGATCATCCTCACCTTTCCTCGGCCAGCGCGATCAATTACAAATATAAAATAGAATTTGAAACATTTTCAAATACAAATTAATTGTAAAAGAAAGCCTTATGGCCGAGTACAATGATAGAGGGAGATAGAATTACAATGGAATGTAAAAGAGAGGGAGACACGTAGGCCTCATTAATTAACACTTAATTAATGAACATCACATTCCATAACAATCCACAAAATCACACACCATCACATGATATGAAATTTAACTATGTGCATGTCCATGACCACCACAAATTTTAACCATCCACACATGGTAGAGCACATCACATGAAGGCTAAAATTTTGAAATTATAATAATTTTGAGTTTCTTAAAACCTGGGAACCAATCAAAATTGGATAATTTGAATTTTCGAAAATCTTATTTTCTAACATGCAATAAATCTAATTTAAAGCATTAAACACATCAACATGTGCACACAAAGCTAAAATTAAAATTCTAAAATATTCCATGCATAATTTAGAACAGTTCTAAATTAATTAATCTAACATTTAGATTAATTTTAAATCACATTAATAACAATTATTAAAGTGAAACAATCTAACAATTAGAAAGAATTAAAAATTCTTAAATAACATTTATAAAAGAAATTATAATTCCAATTATTAACCCCTTAACAACTCCTTGTTAAAAGCCCTTAATTAAATCATATTTTTCAATAACAATTATTAAGAAATAATAATTAGAACATTTCTAATTAAAATAGTCTAACATCTTAGACTTAATTAATGTCTTAATAACATTTATTAAAATATCAATTTCAAGTAGATTAGATCAATAAAACAATAATTAAAGGATACATGAGTAAACTAATTAATCATCTTAATAACTATTATTAAGACTTCATTAGTCCTTAATAACTTTTATTAAGGTTTATTACTCAAGAATTAATTAACTTAATTATAACCATTATAATTAGTTAATTAATCACTTAACAACTATTATTAAGTGTCGCTAAATCATTAAAACAATTTCCTACCAACAATTGCTAAGAAATTATTAATGTCTTATTAGTTACTAAAAATAAAATTAACAACATTTGTTAATTAATTTTAAAACCATAACAATGATCTAATCACTTAAATAATTAACAACATTTGTTAATTAAATTTTAAGATCTCATCTTACATTTAAATCCCCTTTTATTCATTTAATAAAAAGATATTAACAACATTTGTTAATAATTAAATTAAGATCTCATCTTAATTAACCCCTTTAATCACTCATACCAAAAATATTAAATTAACAACAATTGTTAATTAAATTAAGATCACATCTTAAATAACCCTCTAATAATTTTATTAAAAGGGATTTAACAACACTTGTTAAATCAAATTAAGATCATATCTTAAAAATAACACCTATTAAACTGAAAATTATAAATAAAAGTCTAAAACATATTTTAAAATTTATTTAAAAATAATTTCCAGACAATTGGAGAAGGGTTATAAACATTAATAAAAAAATTAGAGGGTTAAATGTGGTTTTAGGGGTTTAATAACAAGTTAATGGGCTGGGGTTAAAGGGCTAAATGGGCCTAGCCCATTAAAACAAGAAAGGGCTCGGTCAGGATGGCCCTGGGCTCAGCCAGGACCCAGCTTGGGTGCAACCTGGCTGAGCCAGCTCGCGCACCTGGGCGGCCCGGTCCAGGGGCACAGGAACGGCCGGTCCAGGGGCGCCGCCCAGCGCTCGGCCGGCCCATTGAGGCCCGTTTGCAGGAAACCTGTTAGGGTTTCTGGCCCTTTTCCAGCAGGTTTGTGGCGGCGCCGCCACCGCCTCCGGCAGCGAGGCCGGCCGAAACTTCAAGAGGGTACATCCCTCTACCTATTCCGACGCCGGCGATGGCCGGCCGGCGAGTCCCTCGCCGCCGGCAGCCTCTTAAAGTAGGCGGTTTGAAGCAGTTCTGCAGATCGTGACCCTTTCATTCTTGTTCTTTCAACGCTTGGAAAAACCAGAGTTTGAGAGTCCTCTGCCGGTCGGCAGCCACAGTTTAAATTTGATGGGTTAGTTGGTCATACCAGCATGCAATTTGGAGGTCTTCCATCACCATGGAAGTCTCTTATATACCCATAAAGCCGGTTCTTCATCACCATGAAGAACCTTCCGAAAAACCCCCAAAACAGATTTTTCTCCACAGAAATTTAATCTAAAATTTATAGTTCATCCCATGAACAAACTCGTGTGCAAGAAAAATAAATTTACGCATGGAATTAATTCTAGAATATTAATTTAATCGTTCCGGAGCGGATCAAAGCGGAACCTGGCTCTGATACCACTGTTGGGATCCGAGCGGGACGCGAAGAACGCAACGGAAACGAAGAACAAAATAAATCCCGCCCGATACCCGCTGATCCGATTCGGAACGAAAAACTAAAATCGAAAACAACGAGAAGTAATCCGATTACCGTGTGCGGATTCGAATCCGCTTCCGTCTTGGTTCCGTCGAGGTGATGTCGCAAGCAGCACAAGCGTCCGGCCTCTAGCGGTATCCACGCGATCCTCCGCGGTGGTTCGTTCTCGATCCCTCGTCCATATCAGTTCGCTCACTGAAGATCCGTCGCCGCAACGATTGCTGAAATCGCGCCAACGGGAATTCCCGACTTTCGAAAATCACACGCGGCAGAGACGGAAACTGTTCTGGCACCTCGAACGGGGCACCCAGAGGAGGAGAGAAAGGAGGGGATGACGGCCAGCAAGGAGAAGTCCTGGAGCTTGGCCCAGAGTTTCTCAACAGCGCGTATATATATTAAGTTGGCGCGACTTTTTATAAAAGTCCCCGAGTTAATATAAATCCCACTTATGTACCACCGACTGAGAATCTTATTGCGTGTGACCCTCAAGGCCTATTTACCAGTCTGGTTTTCAGCCCATTAAGTCCAATAACTAGTTATTGACTTATTGTAATTAATTAATATCGAGATATTAACTAATTACTTAACCGAATTGACATCGCATGTAAATTCGGTCGGACTTCTGATCAAGTTGGGTGCCAAGCAACACCGCATGATCCCGGAAGGTAATGGGGTTCAGCAACCCACTCATGGAACCTGTCCGTCCACAATTACCACGTGGCTATAATCCTTCGTTCGCACAATGCTCTCGAGTTAACCTAGGGTATGGTCAACTGTCAAACCCTAGATTGTCAACTCAATTGAATCAGACTCCGCTGTACAATATCCGAAAACATATTTTCTGATATTATTTCTACTCTGGCCAGAGACTCCTGCGGATCTATTCTAGAGCATTCTCTCTCCAGTTACTTGAGAGCGAACGATCCTATATTGAACACACAATCACCTTCGAAGGTCTTCCGCTGGACCCGATCTTTGACTATTAGAGATTCCGTGGATAGGGATTCGTAGGTCAAGGTCAAAGTCCAGAAGTCCACCAAGAAGGTGTCTTTGGTGTCTCAAGTCCAAGGATCAACCACGCCACTGTGACGATGAATTAAGCCGATTGACAGTCAGGTAAATTACCATTCGGCGATTCATGTCAGATCAGTTCAGTGAACTCATTCCCCAATGAGCACCTACAGGTTTACCATTGTGTCTCCACACTAGTAACTAACGAGATCAGTCACCCTCATCATATGAGCTGGAATAACCTGTACTAGTCTAACTGGATGTTTGATGTCCTTCTCAAACATCCTACGACTCGGAACAATTAAGAATATGTATTTATAAGTCATCAGTCTCATTATTATGATGTCATCATAATCTGATGACTATTGCACATATTCATGGACTTCATTATGTGCAATTACAAATATGCCAATCTACATAATGAATTTAATGCCATCGATTAGTGAACCAAATTGAAATAGGTACCCTATGATTGGCTTAGAGGACACCTATATCCATCAACGACATACCCTGAGTCGGCTCGAGAGCATTGTAGGAATGAAGGATTATATCCATGCGGTAACTGTCGGCGGAAAGGTTCCAAGAGTGGGTTACTTAACCCCGATACCTTCTGGGTTCACGCGGTGTTGCTTGGCACCCAACGTGATCGGAGGCCCGATAGAATTCGATGTGCGACATCAATTCGATTGATTTATTAATTAATAAAGGGTTATTAATTGATTAATAATGCCAGTGAGGAGTCACTGGGCTTATTGGGCTCTCAACCGGACTGGTAATTGGGCCTAGAGGGTCACACACAAATGATTCTCAAGGCGATGGGTAAATAAGTGGGTTTTATACAAATCGAGGGTTTTTATGAAAAACCGCACGGTTAGTATAAAATGTAGTGAACGGGCTGAGCAGGCCAAGCTGCTGCTAACCCTGGCCACCCCTCCTCTGTTTCTCTCTTTCTCTGGCGCCCAGACATATCTGGATCCTCGGATCTGCTCCGCCGCTTCTCCGACTCCCGTTCGGCGGGAAATTGTCCGCGCATTGCGGCGAACGTTGGGGCGATTGGCGGAGGTCTCGTGGCTGCGAAGAACGAGGAACGTGAGGATATCCCTCGCGAGGAGGATCGCGTGGACTCAGCTAGAGGCCAGGCGCTTGCGCGGCTTGCGGTGTCGCACCGACGGAATTGAATGGTTGCGGATTCGAATCCGCATACGGGAAGCTCTAATAATCCGATTATCAGGATTTCAATTTTTCGAAACAGGAATCGGATCTCTGTTTTATTTTTATTTTCGCTGCGCGCGAGATCCGGAGAAACCCGAGAACCCAACATTTGATACCGGATGTGCTTCTCATATCGGCTATGATGTGTAGATGCTGACAAGTAAGCGCAAGTTGAGAAAAGGCTGATGGATATAGGTGTCCTCTAAGCCAATCATTAGGCACCTATTTTAATATGGTTCACTAATCAATGGCATTAAATTCATTATGTAGATTGGCATATTAATAATTGCGCATAATGAAGTCCATGAATATGTGCAATAGTCATCAGATTATGATGAGATCCTAATAATAGGACTGAGAACTTATAAACACATATTCTCAATTGTTCCTAGTCGTAGGATGTTTGAGAAGGACATCAAACATCTGGTAAAACTAGTACAGGTTATTCCAGCTCATATGATGAGGGTGACTGATCTCATTAGTTACTCGTGTGGAGACACAATGGTAAACTTGTAGGTGCTCACTGGGGAATGAGTTCACTGAACTGATCCGACATGAATCGCCGAATGGTAATTTACCTGACTGTCAATCGGCTTGATTCATCGTCACAGTGGCGTGGTTGATCATTGGAGTTGAGACACCAAGTACACGTTGTCGGTGGACTTCTGGACTTTGACCTTGACCTATGAATCCCTATCCACGGGATCTCTAATAGTCAAGGATCGGGTCCAGCGGAAGACCTTCGAAGGTGATTGTTTGTTTAATAAAGGATCGTTCGCTCTCAGGTAATTGGAGAGAGAATACTCTAGAATAGATCCGCAGGAGCCTCTGGCTAGAGTAGAAACAATATCAGAAAAGAGGTTTTCGGATATTGTAGAGCGGAGTCTGACTCAAGTGAGTTGACCATCTAGGGTTTGACAGTTGACCATACCCTAGGTTAACTCGAGAGCATTGTACGAACGAAGGATTATAGCCACGTGGTAACTGTGGATGAACAGGTTCTATGAGTGGGTTGCTGAACCCCATTACCTTCTGGGATCATGGGGTGTTGCTTGGCACCCAACTTGATCAGAAGTCCGACCGAATTTACATGTGATGCTAATTCGGTTAAGTAATTAGTTAATATCTAGATATTAGTTAATTAAAATAAGTCAATAACTAGTTATTGGACTTAACGGGCTGAAAATCGGACTGGTAAATGGGCCTAGAGGGTCACATGCAATAAGATTCTCAGTCGGTGGTACTTAAATGTGATTTATATTAACTCAGGGACTTTTGTGAAAAGTCGCGCCGACTTAATATATATATACGCTGTTGAGAAACCCTAGGCTAAGCTCCAGGATTTCCCCATGCTGGCCGTCAACCCCCCTTTTCTCTCTCCTCCTCTGGGCACCCCGTTCGAGGCGCCGGAACAGTCTCCGTCTCCGCCTCGCTACATTCCCGACAGTCGGGAATTCCCGTCTGCAGGTTTCCGGACATCGTTGCAGCGACGGAGCTTCAGCGAGTGAGCTGATACGGACATGGGAGCGTGGACGAACCACTGCAGAGGATCGAGTGGATATCGCTGGAGGCCGGATGCTTGTGCAGCTCGCAGCATCGCCTCGACAGAATCGAGATGGAAGCGGATTCGAATCCGCGCACAGTAATCAGATTACAACCAAATTTTCGATTTTAGTTTTTCGTTCCGACGCGGATCAGCAGGCATCGGGCGGGATATTTTATTCGTCGTTTCTGCTGCGATCTTCACGTCCCTCCTGGATCCCAACAGTGGTATCAGAGCCAGATTCCACTCTGATCCGCTTCGGAACGACAAAATTATTATTCTGAAATAAATTTTCATGCATTGATTTATTTTTCTCTAGTGGATTTTGTTCATGAGATGAACATGCTATGATCTGGAATTAAGTCTGTGGAGAAAAAGCAATTTTTTTGGGGCTTTTTCGGATTGTTCTTCGTGGAGTTGAAAAACCCAATTTTCAAGGGCTTGGAAGGGCATTGTTGGTGATTGGTCACCATTATTGAGCATGCTGGTGTGATCAGTTGTGTCTATCAGTGCCCTATGAACCCCTGTCATCAACGGCAGGCATGCGGTGCTTTTCTTTCCTTGTTTTTCCAAAAGTTGGAAGAGAAAGGAGGAGATGAAAAGGGGCCAAAGATCCAAAGTAGACCACCATTTTTGGGGCTTCCGACGGCAGGAGGATCGCTGGCCGGCGACTGCCGACATCGGGGACGTTGGGGGGGCCACCCCCCTTGAGGTTTCCGGCCGCCATGGCCATTGGCGCCGGCAGTGGCGCCGCCTTTAAACCAGAAACCCTAAGGGGCTTCTGCGGGCTGGGCGAAGGAGGCACTGGGACGCCGGACCGGCTTGCCCCAAGCCAATCCAACTGGGCTCTAGACCGGACCCCAGGCGCGCCAGCGCTGGCTCGGTTAGCCCGAGCCCTAGTCTACGCCAGGCTGGGTCCTAGCTGGAACAGCCCGAATGGCTCAGGTCCAGGTAGCTGAACCGGCCCAAACCCTTCTACCAGGCCCATTAAGCCCTCCTTTAACCCATTAAACCCTATTATTAATTAAACCTCCATCTATTAACTCAAAATTTAAATTATAGAATGTTTACTAAATGTTTTAAACATTTAATTAAAATTTTTGAGTTATAATACATTTAATTTTTTAAGATATGATCTTAAAGGATTAATTTATGAAGATGTGATCTTTTAATGGGGTTATTATTAAGCTGTGATCGTATACATCTAAATTAACAAATGTTGTTAATTTAAATTTTAAATAATGACCTTAAATATTTTTTAACAAATGTTTTTAAATTATATTTAAATGAAGCGACATTTAATAAGTGGTTATTAAATGCTTAACTCTTAATTAAATATATGTAATTTCTTAACAATTGTTGTTATGAAATTATTATTTTTTTAATTAAAGGTTTAAAAGGAGTTATTAAGATGTGAAATTAAATTGAATTAACAAATGTTGTTAATTTATTTTTTAGTCATGATCTTAAATAGAATTAGCAAAAGTTGTTAATTTTATTATAATTAAGTGATTAGATTAATATTAATAATTTCTTAGCAATTGTTGTTAGAAAATTATTTTAATAATTTAGAGACACTTAATAATAGTTGTTAAGTGATTAATTAACTAATTATAATAGTTATAATTAAGCTAATTAGTCCTTGAGTAATAACCTTAATAAATGTTATTAAGGACTGATTATATCTTAATAATAGTTATTAAGATGATTAATTAGTTTACTCATGAATATCTTAATTATTGTTTTATTGATCTAATCTACTTAAATTTGATCTTTTATAAAAGTTATTAGAAGATCAAATTAAGTCTAAAATGTTAGACTATTTTAATTAGAAATGTTCTAACTATTATTTTTTAATAATTGTTATTGAGAAATATGATTTAATAAAGGGGTTCTGAACAAAAAGTTGTTAAGTAATTAAAAATTGGAATTATAAATTATTTTATAAGTGTTATTTAGGAATTTTTAATTCTATCTAAATGTTAGATTGTTTCGTATTAATAATTATTATTAATGTGATTTAAAATTAATCTAAGTGTTAGATTAATTAATTTAGGATTGTTCTAAATTTTGCATGGAATCTTTTAGAATTTTAATTTTACCTTTGTTTGCACATGTTGATGTATTTGATGCTTTAAATTAGATTTATTGCTTGTTAGAAAAATAAGATTTTCGAAAATTCAAATTATCCAATTTTGATTGGTACCCAAGTTTTAAGAAAACCAAAATTATTATATTTTCAAAATTTTAGCCTTCATGTGATGTGCTTTATCATGTGTGGATGGTTAAAATTTATGGTGCTCATAGACATGCACTTTATTTATTTTATATCATGTGATGGTATGTGATTTGTGTGGATTATCTTGGAATGTGTTATATCAGTTAATTAAATGTTAATTAGTGAGGCCTGCGTGCCTCTCTCTCTCTCTCATTCCAACATAATTCTATCTCCCTCTATTATTGTACTCGGCTATAAGGTTTTCTCTTACAATTTATTTGTATTTGAAATTGTTTCTAAATTAATATTATTTGTAATTGATCGCACCGGCCGAGGAGAGGCGAGGATGATCCACAAATGCAACAAGGAAGGCGACAGGAGATGAGATCACCAGTGGCTATATGTTTGCATGTTTATATTATATAATTGTTATATAGTTGTGGTGATTAATTGTATGGCTCCAGTTAATCACCGTGCTGTCCATGACCACATAATGAACATGTATGATCGATGCATGGCTTTTAGTTTTTTATTATGAATCGATTGCTAATATTTAGGTATAGTTAAATATATGCGATATATTTATAAACTATCACCTAGGATGAGACCAACTAAACATAAACAAAACCTTCAACATAAAGTCTAAGCCGGAGCGCGAGTCATTGAGAATGCACCGCATGGCTCTCCATCAATATAGTTCTTAGAACTTGATTTAGTGATGATCGTTTCTATGTGTTTACCCGAGATCTGCCTCCATCTGATGAAAGGACTATTAACTATGTCATCTTAATGCCTTGAGATTAGAATAGAGGAACGGTGTAACTATCCTTGCGTTTACCGGAGAGCTGCATTCTTATTCTACTCTGTCATGTATTGATGGTAAAGCTTAGGCCACGTATAATGGTCTACTGTGCTTACCCGGGACCATTAAAGACCTGGGAGCCGAAATAAGATCGCATATTGCAAAGAGTTGCAATTATCATGAGATGGTTGCACTAAGATAATGGTATGATACTATGTGTTTACCCGAGGTCATACTGTGATTCTTGGAGATTCTGATCCTCACTAGGAGACCGTCGGAGTCTTCCGTTCTGTATACTTGAAGGTTATACAGTCCGTCGAAAAATAGTGGGAAATAATTCAAGATAAAAGTCCATGATTGAATTATAAGAACTATCTCCTTAAATCAAGTTATTTCCTTCGCTCACTAAAATGTCGTCTATTAATCTGAATTTTGGCATATTGAATGCCCATACTTCTTATATTCAAACTGACTAGAAAACTCTAAAGAATGTCTTTAGGGGTAAATGAAAGTCATTATCCTAATCAAATATCCTGATTCCTCTTACTTGGATAGACCAATGTGAAGAGGTACTCATGGTATGCCTTTTTGAAAGGCAATGATTGTCATGAAATCTCTTATTTGGATAGACCAAGATGAAGAGATATTTATGATGTGCCTTTGAGTAAGGCAAGTGGTAAGATTTTAAACGGTCGAACCCACACTTGAAAGGATAAAGGAAGGTCAGCTAAGATAGAGAAGTAACAATTCTCTCACTACAACCAATATAAGGATACTAGTAAAGGCAAAACGAATATGAAACTCGAAAGAAGTTTCGGATATTGTTATTAATCAACTTTTGCATGTCTATTGGAGAATTAGCGTATCCAATATAAGATATTAGAAATGATTCTCAGAGCTGCGATAATGTGCAGACTTAGACAAGTAAAAGGAAATCGAGAAAATATAAGTGTTGAGTTAGACTCAACTATTGTTCATGATATTCATAGGTTACTGTTAGACAGTAAATCTTTATGTATCTATAGGAGTCAAATATAAAACTGAATAATTGTTATTTAGTTGCATAAGATATCAAGAATAACAATGATTGAGAAGGAATAATAGTTGTTCAAATCAGTCACTGCACTATAGATTCTTGATGTGACATTTCATGTGATGAATGTTCACAAATCTCCTATAGAAATGAACTATGTAAATCATGATTATCTATGGTATTATACACAGGGTTGTACAATAAGGAATTATTGGTGCTAATACATACTGATTTAAACAACTTAATATCCTCTTAAGGCCAAAAATAATCACTCCCATTAACTTACCTTATAGTTTACTTTTGGAATGATTCGATTGTATGTGTTTGCTGAAGTACAAGTCGAGTGCATCTAAGATATTAAGGTATAAGATCAATATGAAGTATTATAATTTTTTTTTTGATCAAAGAAACTAATACTTTAGTATATGATTCACATAAATCATTAAGAGGATAATTATATCCTCGCTCGATTGATCTTCATTGTACATCATAGTAATATGATAGAATGAGGAATTTAACCTTATTAAGATATGGTGCAATATATATATAATAAGATTTACCTAATTCTTATCCTTGTAAACATAAGTATGAACATTAGATGTCCATACTTTACAGATGGTTTCAAATAAGTCAGTGTATGTCCATATAGGATGTGGAAATCAAATAATTTATATGAGAAGTGAATTATGAATAAACCTGATTTTAAAGTCAAATTATACCGTGATGTGAATTTGTAAAATGTGTAAAGAGTTTGGACATTACATTTATTGGTTAGACGATAATGAAATAATTATCGTCCTGAAAGCTGTCTTCTATGAAGAGGAATTTGTCCTCAGAGAAGACAGTAAGAGCTGATAAAACTAGAAGATGTTCTAGATTTACAAGTTAACATAAGATTATTAGATAATCTTTAAGTTTTTTGGAACCACTCATAACACACATCAGAGAGCTTAATAGATTTTTGAGATTCTCTCAATGACTAGAATAATATGTTTGACATATCTGATTTAGCAAGATGAGAGGAGCTCAAAAATATATTATGATTTAAAATTTATGATAATGATGCTCTCTGTCATTACAACTTTAAGATTGATAAGTTTATTAGAATTCTACTTACCAATACTGCCTATCATATGATGAAATGATGACAGTAGGATATGAAAAGCGTTCTCTCAATGTGATTGAGGTAAAGATGTATATGATACACCTTTAAAGATTTTTAGAATGTCCAGGAAGCAAGTTATAATTTCAAAGATAATTTTGAATCAAACTGAAGCTTCCTAAGTTGTAATAAAAAAATTTTACTTAATTGTCAAATATTATGTGATCATTAAGAATGATCACGGACTATGTGTGTTCAAAGAGGACAGTGGGAGTACGGTCGCTTTAGTAATGCTTTGTGATAATAACAGCAAAGTCATTGAGATTGATATCAAGATGTTACTATCAGTGAAAGCATTGTTAACCATGTTTTCCTCCGTAATAGGTTTAGTTGTAATATCCAACGTATTGGAAATACGAATCTATTAAAATAGATCGGTGGGGATGTTATATTAATCTGTATGTCAAGATGTTTGGCATAAATTTCATAATAAGTCTCAATTGTTGAGATATAGAATTTATTCCTTTAAAGAAAAGGTTCCTTAAAGGATACATGAGTGAAATGCATCATTAAGCACTTGAGAAGTGCTAAGGATGCGCTCACATATCTGGAGAAGATGAATTGAAACTATGACATCACATTGACACAAATTTCAAGTCAAATAATGGATTCAACCTTCTAGAAGAAAGGAATGAATTGAAAGGGTTCCAATCCAGAACTCGATATTAAGATGACGACATAAATAAGTGATACTGTTAATGGAACAGTATAGATGAAAAGGTTCATCCCATAACTAGATGTAGTTCTAAAAGGTATTTGATAAAATTCCGTTGTTGTAGGACAACAATGGAAGCGATCAATTGTGTGATCGAGTCATGGTCTCTTCAGGAGTTGTAGAACATTCTGAGGCTCTTTTACAACTTCAGAGATAAAGGATTAAGAGGAAATAACGTAATGGAAAATATTCCATCTATAGATAATTTAGCGGATCCTTGACAAAGTCGTAGTCACAAACTTTATGTGAGCTTTACCTAGATTTGATGGAGATCAAATGCGAAGGTGATTGACTTGAGTCCAAGTGGAAGATTGATGGATATAGATGTCCGCTAAGTCAATCATTATGCACTTATTTCAATCTGGTTTACTAATCAATGTCATTAATTCATTATGTAGATTGACATATTAATAATTGTGCATAATGAAGTCCATGAATATGTGCAATAGTCGTCAGATTATGATGAGATCATAATAATGGGATTGATAACTTATAAACACATATTCTCAATTGTTCCTAGTCGTAGGATGTTTGAGAAGGACATCAAACATCCAGTAAGACTAGTACATGTTATTCCAGCTCATATGATAAGGGTGACTGATCTCGTTAGTTACTCGTGTGGAGACACAATGGTAAACCTGTAGGTGCTCATTGGGGAATGAGTTCCCTGAATTGATTCGACAAGAATCGCCGAATGGTAATTTACCTGACTGTCAATCGGCTTGATTCATCGTCACAATGGCGTGGTTGATCCATGGACTTGAGACACCAAAGATACCTTGTCGGTAGACTTTTGGACTTTGAGCTTGACCTACGTATCCCTATCCACGGGATCTCTAATAGTCAAGGATCGGGTCCGGTGGAAGACCTTCGAAGGTGATTGTGTGTTCAATAAAGGATCGTTCGCTCTCAAGTAACTAGAGAGAGAATGCTCTAGAATAGATCTGCAGGAGTCTCTGGCTAGAGCAGAAAAAATATTAGAAAAGAGGTTTTCAGATATTGTACAGTGGAGTTTGATTCAAGTGAGTTGACAATCTAGGGTTTGACAGTTGACCATACCCTAGCTTAACTCGAGAGCATTGTGCGAACGAAGGATTATAACCACGCGGTACCTGTAGATGGATAGGTTCCATGAGTGGGTTGTTGAATCCCATTACCTTCCGGGATCATGCGGTGTTGCTTGGGACCCAACTAGATCAGAAGTCCGACCGAATTTACATGTGTTGTTAATTCGGTTAAGTAATTAGTTAATATTTAGATATTAATTAATTACAATAAGTCAATAACTAGTTATTGGACTTAACGGGCTGAAAAATGGACTGGTAAATGGGCCTAGAGGGTCACACGCAATAAGATTCTCAGTCGGTGGTACTTAAGTGGGATTTATATTAACTCGGGGACTTTTGTAAAAAGTCGCGCCGACTTAATATATATACGCGCTGTTGAGACACCTTGGGCCAAGCTCAAGGATTTCTCTCTCCTCCTCTGGGCACCCCGTTCGAGGTGCTGGAACAGTCTCCGTCTCCGCTGTGCTCGATTCCGGAAAGTCGGGAATTCCTGTCTGAGGGTTTCCGGAGATCGTTGCGGCGATGGATCTTCAGCGAGAGAGCTGATACGGATGAGGGAGTGAGGACTAACCACTTCGGAGGATCGCGTGGATACCACTAGAGGCCGGACGCTTGTGCGGCTCGCGGCATCGCCTCGACGGAACCGAGACAGAAGCGGATTCGAATCCGTGCACGGTAATCAGATTACAACCCAGTTTTAGGTCTTAGTTTTTCATTTCGAATCGAATCAACGGGCATCGAGTGGGATATTTTATTTGTCGTTTCCATTCCGTTCTTCGCGTCCCGCCTGGATACCAACAAAGGCGAGGTGGAATTGAGGCTAGGAAACGGCGCAAAGGTTTGCAGCGGTTGCTGTTAGGAAAGCAAACCTAAGACTTCCATCGAGAGACATCTTACTATTAGAAGATTGTTATTATTTTCCTATCATAATAAAGAACATCTGTAACGACCCGCCATCCTATAATCGGGGATCCGATTACTAAATGGGTACTGAATCATTAATTTGGAGCCAAACCATGATCTTGATGAGTCTGGAAAATAATTAATAAACTAAGCTGAACATTCACATCGCATTGAATTAAAAAGGAAATGCAAGAATTAAAAATTATTACAATGCAACTCGACTCAGCAAATAATTACATACTCCAACTGAAAGGAAATAATTAAGCATACGGGCCAGAAAATAAAATAACAACTACATCGAGGCATGACCCGGAACAGCGGCTGCTGGCGTGCGACCCAAAGCAACACTCTCCTCGCTATGCCTGCCTAAAACCCTCACCTGAAAATCGCAGGGGTGAGTCTCAATAAAAAGACTCAGTAGGGATCTTTCGATCGCCACCGCCCACTCATGCACCTACAGGTGAAGCAATACAAATATAGATAATTTAAGCAGGTAAAGCGGTAAACACAATTTCTAGATTTCGATATAAAACACATGCATTCGAAATAAACCATGCACAATTCTGAAACCACTCTACCATGGAGCCCACAACCAGCATCTCGGTAAAACACACCAATCACACGGCTGAATGCGGGAAACACCGGCCCACTGAGACCAAAGAGCAACCCCTCGGATAGCGCGCTGGCTACTCCGGCCTGACAGGCTCCAGGTGGTTATGCTTCCCCCAGCACGAGTGACACTCCGAATGTACCACTCCCACACCGGTACTAGCTATACCCCGGGGTACACCAGGTGACCCTCTCTCTAGGCGTTACCCTACCACTTCCACACCGGCGTCGTGTCACTCCCACACCGACACAGGGTGCCTAAGCGCTAACAATTGTCACTCTAGGCCCACGATCGCACAAAACACAACACGGTGCGATCCGATCACATAGAATCCATCGTCATCGAGTACATTTCTAAGCATGCAATTAACTAAACTATCTAATAATGTAAACACGTATTAATTGTAGGGATTAATGGAATTCTGGTTTGAATCGCGTTGCCCAAGACCGACGTCATTCAAGCTTCCTAACTTGGTTCATGTGAAATCTTGCCTCGGAAAAAAGCCTAAAAGGCATCGTTCAACAAGGTCGCCGTTTAAAAGGCATCGCTGTCCCTAGTCGCCTGATAACGACAGAAACAGAGACAGACCTCGGGGTGATCTGACTTAAAGCGCGTCGAGCATGGAAGTCGCCGTTCAAAAGGCGTCGTTGTCGCTGGATGCTCATCAGTCCAGAGACAGAGTCTGTGATTTGGGCAAAATCGCGTTGCGGGTGGAAGCCGCCTTTCTAAAAGGTGTCGCTGTCCCCCGACGCCATTTAACCCTCACAGACAGGTTCTTCCTCCACTATCTCCCAATCCACGAGGTGGGATTTCCTCCCCCAAATCGTGTAAAAACACAATAAAAGTGGAGAGGGAGGAGAAGAACCCAAATACCTAATAAAACACTGAAATTCTCATTACATGCAATTAGTATTTTGACCCCAAGAAAACCCCTAAACATGCTCTAAAGCGGAAAAAACATGGTTTCAAAACAAAACACAACGGGGATCGTCACCCTGCCGGTTACTCGAACTCCTCCTAACTCCAAGCTGCCGACCTGCCTCGCCACACGCCACCGCCGGTACCACTGTGGACGCCGTTACTCCACCGGGACGTCAGCCGCCGTCCGGAGAGAAATGCGCCGCGGAGGAAGTGGTGCTGGTAGTGGAGGAAGTTAGGAGGTTACTGGAGTGGAAGGAGAGGAGGAATGGGGAGTGGAAAGCAAGGAGAGGGGGAAGGGGTTCACCGGAGGTCGGAGGGGAGAGAGGAGCGAGAAGAGAAAGGAGAGAATGAGGGAAAGGAGGGAGGGTTGGCGGGGTCAAATAGAAGCTGGGGAAAACACGTCGTCCAAACTCGACGTCATTCAGATGACAAAACCGGGCATTACTCTGACAAAGTAGGGTCGTACTCTAAATGGCGTCGTCCATACAAGACGCCATTCAGACGATAAGATCGGGGCCGTACTCTCGCGCCCCTAGGTCAGCCCATCTGGTGCCCACGTGGCACAGCCTAAAACACGTCCACATTGATGGACGCCGTTTAAACTATGTCGAGCAAGCTCGACACGAAAAGGAAACTAAGTCTCAGTCCCACTAGGGCCCAAACTTAAGGGATTCGACTCCGAAAACTGACCCGATAACCGGATCCGAAACCTCAATCCTTACATTCTCCCCCCTTTAAAAGAATTTTGTCCCCCAAATTGCCTGCTATAAAACAACGAGATCGAAGATAATAGTACAAGATCACAAGAGAACTTACGAGAACAGGTAGGGAAACTTCTCCTGCATCTCATCCTCCCGTTCCCAAGTAGCCTCGCCTCCGGAACGATGCTGCCAAATCACCTTAACCAGAGGAACAACCTTGTTCCGAAGGACCTGTTCCCTACGATCCTCAATACGCACTGGAAATTCTGGAAAGGACAAGTCCTCAGCGACCTCCAACTCTTAAAAGTCCAACACATGAGATGTATCCTGAACATATTTCCTCAGCAAAGAAACATGGAACACATCGTGCACTCCTGCAAGACTGGGCGGCAAGGCTAACTGATACGCCGTTTCTCCAATTCGAGTAATAATGGGAAAAGGCTCAACATATCGCGGACTCAGCTTACCTGGCTTCCCAAATCTCATCACATCCTTGGAGGGTGAGACTCGGAGAAACACGTGATCCCCAACCTCAAACTCAAGCGGTCTCCTACGGATGTCAGCATAACTCTTCTGTCTGCTTTGAGCTGTAGTCAACCTCTGCTGCACTACTCTAGCAACCTCAGTACACTGCTGTACCAACTCTTGCCCTACTATATGCCTCTCACCTATCTCAGACCAATTCGCAGGAGATCGACACAGCCGCCCGTACAATGCCTCATAAGGCGCCATGCCGATACTAGAATGATAACTATTGTTGTAAGGAAACTCCACTGTAGACAAGTGCTGCTCCCAAGAACCTCCCTAATCTAGGCAACATGCCCTGAGCATATCCTCTACTGTCTGAATGGTCCTCTCCGACTGCCCATCAGTGTCGGGATGATAAGCCGAGCATAAGGCTAACTGTGTGTCCAAGGTCTTTTGAAAACTCTTGCAGAATCTAGAAGTAAATCTCGGATCCCGGTCTGACACGGTGGATAAGGGCACCCCGTGCAGAGAGATGATCTGGTCTACAAACAACTTAGCCAACTTATCGACTGACCAACCTTTACTAATAGCCAGGAAGTGTGCCGACTTGGTCAATCGATCAACAATGACCCAGATCGCGTCTCTTCTGCCAGGGGACACAGGTAATCCCATCACAAAGTCCATAGTCATATGTTCCCATTTCCATTTTGGGATCGGCAAAGGCTGCAACAATCCTCCTGGTCTCTGGTGTTCTGCCTTAACCTACTGGTAAGTCAGGCACCTTGCCACATAATCAGTCACATCCTTCTTCATACCAGGCCACCAAAAGTGCCTCCTCAAACAATGATACATCTTAGTCGTTCCGGAATGCACTGCATATCTAGAACGGTGCGCCTCATCCAGGACACTCCTGCGCACGTCTTCCTCGGCTGGGACATAGAGTCTGCCTCTAAATATGACTGTACCATCATCCCACAACTCCATCTCTGGTGTCTGGAGAACCTACGGTAACTCTGCATCTGCCCTCAGAGCCTCGATTACAGCATGGTACACTGCTAGCCTCACAGTTAAGCTAGCCAACACGGCTCTATCAGCCTCTCGCGGAACCCTAAAGGAAGATTCCACAACCTGCTGAAATAACCTCCATTCTTGAACCATAAGATATGATACGACTGTCTTCCGACTCAAGGCGTCTGCCACCACATTTGCCTTGCCCAGATGATACGAAAGGTCGAGATCATCATCTTTGATGAACTCCATCCAGCTACGCTGCCGTGAATACATATTTCAAGCTCTTGTGATCGGTAAAAACCTGAAATTTCTCTCCATACAAATAGTGCCGCCAGATCTTTAGTGCGAACACCACAGCTGCCAACTCCAAGTCATGGGTGGGATAGTTCTCCTCATACTTCTTCAGCTGCCTAGAAGTATAGGCCACGACCTTACCATGCTGCATCAGAACCGCACCCAAACCTCGACGAGATGCATCTGAATAAACCACAAATCCACCGGAACCTGATGGAAACACCAGTACTGGAGCCGAAGTGAGGCGAGTCTTCAACTCACTGAAACTCCGGTTACATTCCTCGGTCCACACGAAACGAACTCTCTTACGAGTCAACCTGGACAAGGGGGTCGCTATCAAAGAAAAACCCTGAACAAACCGTTTGTAATATCCTGTTGTAGGCGCCCGGAACGTCCCCCGCCGCTGCTGCGGGCTTCGGATCGAGGGGTTTCTCCGTTCGTCTTAGTACTGTGGCGATTTTTAGGAGGGTTAGAAATTAAGGTGATCACCAGGAGCATTACCTTACGGTCCCTGTGCTCCGCAGGATTGTAGAGTGATCGCGTTCTGAGGGAGCGGGAGATGGTGGTTTCCCCTTCTCTTCCTCCCGCCGGCCAGAAGAGGAGAGCTCGGTAGTCCACGCGTAGGATCTGGTAAGAGCCCCTGAAAAGAGAAGACAAACAAAGAAAAGAAATAGCTCGATTAGAACTGTGACAAGTAGGATCCGTTCATGCAAGCATAAAAAATTAATAGAATTGGAGGGACATGCACCGGATGGGTGTTTGGGAGGGAAGGCGACCATATGTTATGGCCACCCACCTCCCGTTTTTTGTTTGAAACCTCTGGGGATAAATAAGGATTGCTAAGTCATCCTAAGATGCATGCATGCAGATAGGGTGCTCGTATGTGAAAAGTGAAGTGATGTGTTGAAAGTGGAATGAAGAGTGAGAGAGGAAAATGTTACGGAATGGATGAAAAGTGGAAATGCAATGAGGTAAAAAAGGGAAAAGTAAAAGAGGGTTAAGAAGACAAGCCCATTTGGAGTGCGAAGGATTCCTCTTGAAGTTCCTCCTGAAGTTCTCTGACTCCTTGTCCGCTCGATTCCTCAAAGCCGACTCACTTGCCAACCTCCTCTGAGCCTTCCCTCCAAAAAACTCCTCCTTAACCCCCTCCTCGAGTGGACATGGGGAGTTTAAATAACTGAAGGGAAAATAGGAAAAAATTGGGGTCTAAATCCCCGTAAATCATCCTGGAGCCAATGGGAAGTGGTCAAGGATCGGAGGTGGTGCGCGCGGCAGTCGCCGGAGTGGGGAGTGATCGGAGTAGTGGAGGTGAGGGCGACGAGTAGAGGAGATCGAGGGGGAAGGCGAGGTCAAGGTGGTAGTTAGGGGAGTGGACGGCTAGCCAACATGCCTTCCACTCTCGTGGAAGGCCAGGTAGCTGGCCTTCCACGAAGTGGTGGAAAGCGGCCCGGTTGGCCTTCGAAGGGGGTGGAAGGCAAGGGGTGGCCTTCGAAGGTTGGTGGAAGGCGAGCTGGCTGGCCTTCCACGAAAAGGTAGCTAGAGTCGGGATTTGGTTAATGGGCCTAGTTATTAGTGGGCTGAGATGGCTAAGATGAGGGGTTTGTTGACGATGGGCTAATGATGGATGGTCATGACCAAAGGGTCCAAAATCGGTGTCTACAAATGCCCCTCCGGGACACCTATTTTGCAGTGGAGTGGAACGGAATGATAAATAGGTGTTCCGAAAATCGAAACTGATTTTGGACACCCCAGAGAAGGGATGAGCTATATCCAAAGATGGTATGTAACGACCCGCCATCCTATGACCGGAGACCCGGTCACTAATGGATGTCGGCCCATTAACTGCGGGTTCACACCCGGATCTCACACAACACATCTGGAGGAGTAAGTGCTAAACAAGGCTAAATATAGCAATCTCACGGACTACAAAGGTAAGCAAGTGCGCAGGAAGGAAAATAACAATGTCCGTATACAGTCCAACAATAATTAGATGCCCAACAATTAAATAAGTACAGGCAGAAGGAAGTACAACAACATCGGGGCATACCCCGGAACTAAGACAACTGTTGGTCCGCACACCAAGAAGACACCACGCTGCCGCACGCCATGAGGTCCACACCTGAAACCACAGGGAGTGAGCCACACCAGAAATGGGCTCAGTAGGGATCATCCGATCCCCTGCCTCCCACTCACACACCCACAAGTGTAACAACAAGAATATATGGCAATTTAAGTAAAGCAGTAAACATAGCACCCAACTGTGATATGAAACGTACGATAAGCAGTATAGCAAGAACCATTCTAAGCAACCCGAAGAACCCAACACAGAGTAACGTCTCACAGCCAAAGTCCACGAAGCGACTGAACCACACTGTCGACCGAAGTCAAACGTCGCCTCCCAACACTACCACCACAGCTCACGCCTGTCCACCCCTACAGTGTTCCGGGGCACTGTAGGGTGAGGCAGTGAGTCAAACTAGGACTAGCTGGAACCAGTGTACCGCCACTGCCAGCTACGTGTGCACACAAGCAGTCTAGACTACTGTCCTACCGTCCGGATTGCCTCCACGCTAGGCCTCAGCGCTTCAGGAGGGCCCTGGGGACCGGCGAACCCCCGTCAAGCCGAAGCTACAGGAACTACCCACAACCACAAATCTCCCGGGTTGCGTCAGGCCAAAGGGCTAAGGGTACCACTCGTAACCTTGATCAAAGGTCATATCACGCCCAGTGGCTAAAGGGTAAGCCAACTCCAACAGTACCACAACCAGCTCCACAGCAAGAAACGCGTCGGAAGCTGTCACGACAAACAGGGAAACCCCGACCCGCTGAGGACAAACAGCGACCCCTCGGATAGCACACCGGCTACTCCGGCCCGTCAGGCTCAAGGCGATCCTGCTTTCCTCAGCCAAAGGTAAAACACAACATGTATCCCTTCTCCCACCGGTACAGCTCACAGACACCATGACCCTGTCCCCATCGGTCCATGGTGACAAACGTAAACCACAGTCATTCCGATTCCATATTCGCATAAGCACACACACACTCACAACATGATTCCATTCACACAGGAGTCCTCAGTCTCAACGTACAACGTGAAGCATGCACTTGAAATCATCCCACGATGAAGCACATGGTGAAAATCAGGATTACACATCTCTGTCTTGAATCGCGTCGACCGAGGTCGACGCCATTCAAGTCCCTCAGACAGGTTCATTTAACAGACAGAATATTCCCTGAAACGCGTCTTCATATGGAGTCGCCTATCTAAAACGCGTCCAGGTCCACAGACGCCATTCACACATAAATTACAGATTTACAGACCCTCACTCGGGGTGATTTTCCTGTCTAAATGGCGTCATGATGTCCCGACGCCCTTCTGAAAGGCGTCGTCCATCCATGACGTCATTTAGAGCCAGAACCCCTAACACAGGAAACCTCAAACAGGGAGGTTTCTGCCCTAAAAGGCGTCGTACTGTCCTGACGCCCTTCTGAAAGGCGTCGACCAAGCACGACGCCGTTTAGCGCCAGAAACCAGGTTTCCTGGTTCAACCCGAGGGTTTCTCCTTTAACCCCCAAACACCCCGAAAAGCCCCAAAACAAGAAGGGGAGGAAGAAGAATCCATCTATCACAGGCATACTACGAAAACACGATCACAGGGACAGCTATTCCCACAAGGAAACCCCCTAAACATGCTCAATCTAGCCCAACATATCATGTCACGCCAAGGAACACACGAGTAACACATGCAAGGTTCGTCCCCCTACCGGTTCTTGAACTCCTCCAAGCTCCTTGCCGCCGGTACGCCGCACCGCAGACCGCCGCCGGTACCCTCGAGGACGCCGCCACTCCGCCGGGACGTCGGCCGCCGTCCGGAGAAGGGAACGCCGCGAAGGAGGTGGTGGAGGTAGAGGTGAGAGGTAAGGAGGCTATGGAGTGATTGGAAGAGGAAGAAGAGGAAGGGAAGGGAAAGAAGAGCGTCGGAGAGGGCGAGGAGAGAGAGAGTGAAGGCAAGAATGAGGGAAAGAAGGGGAGGCTCGCGGGGTCAATCAGAATCTTGCTAAAACGCGTCGATCGAGGCAGATGCCTATCAGTCTGACAGGACGGTCGTACTGACAGTGGTCTGAAACGCGTCGCCCACCGCGGACGCCGTTTAGACGACAGGACAGGCCGTACTGGCAACGCTCTGGCGCCGCACCCTGACAACTCAGAGGTCACAGTCTGAATCGCGTCGGCCAACCTGGACGCCGTTCAGACGATGTGACCGGGGCCGTACTCTCGCGGCCCGAAACCCGCCCACGTGGCGCAACAACCGACAGACCTAAATGGCGTCTACACACCCTGACGCCTTTTGAAAGGCGTCGAGCAGTGCTGACGCCATTCAGTCAGAAATCTCAAGACCCTCCTCAGGGTCCAAACCAGGGGATCCGGCCCGAACCCGACCCGAATACAGAACCCGAAACCTCAGTCCTTACAATCTCCCCCCCTTAAAAGAATTTCGTCCTCGAAATTGCAACCGCTCAACGCTCAACTCGGCTAACCATCACACGCCGATACACACCGACCACAACAATCATTCTCACCAATCACACACACAAGGCTCCACATAATCAGCCAATCACATCACATCAAGCTAACCAAGATTCTCAATTCTGACAAAAGCTGAAAGATCAAAATGTCCACACACTAGCAAGGCACAAATTACAAAACCGATTTCTCCACAAACCCAATTACATACAAGTGCCACACGAGTTCACAACCACCTCAGAAAAAGACAAGATAAAAGTGCTCTCCCAGCACAACCTCTCGGACCTCCACAAGGAGACGCGACTCCAATCACACCTCGAACACTCACTAACCTCTCGGTCCCTGACCTGCCTGGTTCTTCTGGGGACAGTTCCTCGCGAGATGTCCCTTCCGACCACAGGCGAAACAACTACCAGTGATCAAGGGACATATCCGGTTGCCATGAAACCTGCTACATCGGGGACAACGATCTGCAGCGCCCCGCCTCGCCTCCTGCTGCCAGCTGACCTCTGTCTCCATCTGCTGAACCGAACCATCCTCATCCTCGTCATAAGGTACCTCCTGGAACTCAACCTCGAAGGAACTCGTATCACCTGACGAAAAGGCTGTCGATCTATCCCTGCTCTGCTGCTTCCCCTGTGCCGAATGCTCCGATTCCCTCGCCGTGTGTTGGAACTGCATCTCCACTGCTGCCGCGCACTGAACCGCTGATGCCAAATCCTTACAACAATGGGCCGCCACAAACTCTCTCAGATCATGTCGAAGTCCATCCACAAATTTCTCTGTCCTAAGATCCTCACGCTCAGATATGTGTGGAGCAAATCTTCCCAGAGCTACAAATTTCATCTGGTACTCTAGAACTGACAAATCATCCTGCACCAATTCCATAAACTCCCTTTCCTTGGCCCTACGAACGTGCCTCGGAAAGTACTGTCCACTAAACTCTCTCACGAAGCCTTCCCAAGGAATCTCTCTCAGAGGCCTATCTGGAAACAACAACCCCTTGATGGTAACCCACCAATCATAAGCATCGCCCTTCAGCAAGTAGGTTGCCAACAAGGTCTTGTCACTCTCCGCACATTCTAGGACATCAAACACCTTCTCCACCTCCTTAACCCACTGAGCTGCCGCATCTGGAACAGGTTGACCCGTGAAAGAAGGGGGCTTCAGCTTCAAGAACCGCTCCACCACCATGGATTGGCCACCTCGGGAATTGGACCCCTCACTTCCATCTCCCTGCTGATATCTAGACATAGCCCCAATCATAGCTTCCATAAAATGATCCATATTATGACCTTCTGCCCTCGAACCACCACCATCAGCTCTCGCATCCCGAGCCACCGGAGCTCTCCGCTTCGGCGCCATCGCTGCCCCACAACACGCAAATCGAACCAAAACACGTCAAATCCTATCAATCTACACCAGCAGCCATCGCCTGTACAGACTCGCTCTTATTGTTGGACTATAATATCTAACCCAGTTTATCACATACTCGACCAGAATGAGCTCTGATACCAACTGTAACGACCCGCCATCCTATGACCGGAGACCCGGTCACTAAATGGATGTCGGCCCATTAACTGCGGGTTCACACCCGGATCTCACACAACACATCTGGAGGAGTAAGTGCTAAACAAGGCTAAATATAGCAATCTCACGGACTACAAAGGTAAGCAAGTGCGCAGGAAGGAAAATAACAATGTCCGTATACAGTCCAACAATAATTAGATGTCCAACAATTAAATAAGTACAGGCAGAAGGAAGTACAACAACATCGGGGCATACCCCGGAACTAAGACAGCTGCTGGTCCGCACACCAAGAAGACACCACGCTGCCGCTCGCCACGAGGTCCACACCTGAAACCGCAGGGAGTGAGCCACACCAGAAATGGGCTCCGTAGGGATCATCCGATCCCCTGCCTCCCACTCACACAACCACAAGTGTAACAACAAGAATATATGGCAATTTAAGTAAAGCAGTAAACATAGCACCCAACTGTGATATGAAACGTACGATAAGCAGTGTAGCAAGAACCATTCTAAGCAACCCGAAGAACCCAACACAGAGTAACGTCTCACAGCCAAAGTCCACGAAGCGACTGAACCACACTGTCGACCGAAGTCAAACGTCGCCTCCCAACACTACCACCACAGCTCACGCCTGTCCACCCCTACAGTGTTCTGGGGCACTGTAGGGTGAGGCAGTGAGTCAAACTAGGACTAGCTGGAACCAGTGTACCGCCACTGCCAGCTACGTGTGCACACAAGCAGTCTAGACTACTGTCCTACCGTCCGGATTACCTCCACGCTAGGCCTCAGTGCTTCAGGAGGGCCCTGGGGACCGACGAACCCCCGTCAAGCCGAAGCTACAGGAACTACCCACAACCACAAATCTCCCGGGTTGCGTCAGGCCAAAGGGCTAAGGATACCACTCGTAACCTTGATCAAAGGTCACATCAGGCCCAGTGGCTAAAGGGTAAGCCAACTCCAACAGTACCACAACCAGCTCCACAGCAAGAAACGCGTCGGAAGCTGTCACGACAAACAGGGAAACCCCGACCCGCTGAGGACAAACAGCGACCCCTCGGATAGCACACCGGCTACTCCGGCCCGTCAGGCTCAAGGCGATCCTGCTTTCCTCAGCCAAAGGTAAAACACAACATGTACCCCTTCTCCCACCGGTACAGCTCACAGACACCATGACCCTGTCCCCATCGGTCCATGGTGACAAACGTAAACCACAGTCATTCCGATTCCATATTCGCATAAGCACACACACACTCACAACATGATTCCATTCACACAGGAGTCCTCAGTCTCAACGTACAACGTGAAGCATGCACTTGAAATCATCCCACGGTGAAGCACATAGTGAAAATCAGGATTACACATCTCTGTCTTGAATCGCGTCGACCGAGGTCGACGCCATTCAAGTCCCTCAGACAGGTTCATTTAACAGACAGAATATTCCCTGAAACGCGTCGTCATATGGAGTCGCCTATCTAAAACGCGTCCAGGTCCACAGACGCCATTCACACATAAATTCCAGATTTACAGACGCTCACTCGGGGTGATTTTCCTGTCTAAATGGCGTCATGATGTCCCGACGCCCTTCTGAAAGGCGTCGTCCATCCATGACGTCATTTAGCGGCAGAACCCCTAACACAGGAAACCTCAAACAGGGAGGTTTCTGCCCTAAAAGGCGTTGTACTGCCCTGACGCCCTTCTGAAAGGCGTCGACCAAGTACGACGCCGTTTAGCGCCAGAAACCAGGTTTCCTGGTTCAACCCGAGGGTATCTCCTTTAACCCCCAAACACCCCGAAAAGCCCCAAAACAAGAAGGGGAGGAAGAAGAATCCATCTATCACAGGCATACTACGAAACCACGATCACAGGCACAGCTATTCCCACAAGGAAACCCCCTAAACATGCTCTATCTAGCCCAACACATCATGTCACGCCAAGGAACACACGAGTAACACATGCAAGGTTCGTCCCCCTACCGGTTCTTGAACTCCTCCAAGCTCCTTGCCGCCGGTACGCCGCACCGCAGACCGCCGCCGGTACCCTCGAGGATGCCGCCACTCCGCCGGGACGTCGGCCACCGTCCGGAGAAGGGAACGCCGCGAAGGAGGTGGTGGAGTTAGAGGTGAGAGGTAAGGAGGCTATGGAGTGATTGGAAGAGGAAGAAGAGGAAGGGAAGGGAAAGAAGAGAGTCGGAGAGGGCGAGGAGAGAGAGAGTGAAGGCGAGAATGAGGGAAAGAAGGGGAGGCTCGCGGGGTCAATCAGAATCTGGCTAAAACGCGTCGATCGAGGCAGACGCCTATCAGTCTGACAGGACGGCCGTACTGACAGTGGTCTGAAACGCGTCGCCCACCGCGGACGTCGTTCAGACGACAGGACAGGCCGTACTGGCAACGCTCTGGCGCCGCACCCTGACAACTCAGAGGTCACAGTCTGAATCGCGTCGGCCAACCTGGACGCCGTTCAGACGATGTGACCGGGGCCGTACTCTCGCGGCCCGAAACCCGCCCACGTGGCGCACACGTGGCACAACAACCAGCAGACCTAAATGGCGTCCACACAACCTGACGCCTTTTGAAAGGCGTCGAGCAGTGCTGACGCCATTCAGTCAGAAATCTCAAGACCCTCCTCAGGGTCCAAACCAGGGGATCCGGCCCGAACCCGACCCGAATATAGAACCCGAAACCTCAGTCCTTACATGGTATGAGAGCATGGCGAATGCATGAGAGTTGGCTATTCGAATTGCAAGGGTGACCCTCGGGTGCTGGAACCGCGAGGCCTTGGCGCACCAGGATGCAACGATCTGGCCCAAGGGGATCTCAAGCATGAAAGATGGAAGAGTGTGACTTGAAATCGTCTCGACACAACGGGCGCGCGGTGGCCTGGCGCATCATGTGATCGCCAAGTGAGAGCATCTCAAGCACATGAACTGGAAAATGATAAGGTTTTGCGATTGAAAAGGCTAACAGACGAACAATTGCTAGACTCACAGATCACCAATGGATTAAGCAGAGTGATAAATTATGGTCATTGCCCCTAGGGCGGGAATGGATGCTTATGCAAATGCATGCTGGTTTAAAAAATAGAAAACAAATTCCTAATTTAAACAGGAAGGATTTATTGGCCAATCGAATAACTTGGGGAATATAGACTCATCATTATTTTGTTTAAAGAGGAACTCAGAGTCTATACGTCCAAAGCTATTAGCCTCCTGTATCTTGAATCCTACTTGCATCAGATTTCCTGCAGATGCAAGAGCGCACATCAATAAATGTAAATAATCAATGATCCACAATATCTTAATGACAAGCTGCAGGGAAATGGGGGACAAAGGTCACTGTCGAGTCGAAGCCAGCACGGAAGATATGGCCATTCCCAAAGTAGAATGCCAATCCGACTGCTTTTGGCTTCGACTCGACAGCAAAAGTGTCCACCCTTTGGACATAGAATCCTTTTCCTGTATGCACAAAAATGATGAGAAAACAGTTAGTAATATATGTTTTCGGCCCCTTGCCCAAAAGAACAACTACCTTTTCCCTAGCCTTCGCATAGGGTCAAGGAGCCGTATCCAACTAACCAGACAAAAGGAAGAGTATAAGTAAATATGCAAATGCTGGTGGATATTAACAAATGAGGTGTATGATGAATGAAAACATGTTTTTTATTCCACCTACCTGGTGACTGCCCAAACTTAGCTTGGTTGAATGAAGGAAGGGAAATGCATACTCAACTTCCCAGGTATCCTAAGCACACATCTAGATTGATTTGGGCCTCTAGACTCTTCAAGCTAACCTTGACCGGTTAAGATTCATACTGATGACAATACCGTCATGCCATGCTTAGGCTCCCAGCTGCTTCCGACCACCAAGTTTGCCCAAAAAGTTTTCGAGGTAAATGATTTGCCCGATCCGGGTCTCTTTCCTCACAATCTAGAAGGTATAAGATGGAACACCTTGGAACCCTAACGGTCAACCGCGCGACGCTGACCCGGAATCAGACGTCGTCGCACCTATTGGTGACGCGCATGCATTGACCTAAGCTCGAAGTCTTTAAGAGTGCTCATTGAGATTATGGTTAAGGAATTGGTTCACCAGAAACATTGACATTACTCTTCACCCATTTTGGACTCCTGTGATCATGTGAGCATGTGACGATTTTTGAAAAACGAACCATTTTAAAATGATGTTCGGTCTTTAGATAGCTATCTCGTGCTAAGACCTTGAGGGGGAAAAAAGTGAGGAAATTTTGGAGACAAACCTCACAGGAGGATCGACAAAACCACTAAAAGGGCGAGCTGTGACAAAACGGACCCCTTTTGACCTCCTAGATGCCCCTATTTTGACTTTTCAGGCCTTTGGTAGATTTCATGGCCAGGCACGGTCACGACCAGGCTTTTTTGTATGATTGCTTGAACCCCTTTTCTTTTTTGGTATTTCTTTTCTACTCTTGACATTTTTCGGGGTTATTTGATATTCCGCCTGTGGGGACACTGCCCTCTTCACGTGCTCTAGTCCTTTACATTTCATTTTTGGGCCCTTTTTTGAGGGGTTACATCTATCGGGATGTTGAGGAACCGCAATTTGCTGAGCTCGACCGTTTAAGGGCGTCGACTGTCCTGATCAGTCAAGAGACGAAGAGCAAAGGTTGCAGTTTGACAGTATACTAAAGACTTTGAACTCATTTTAAGAATGTTCTCTTTTGAAAAAACTTGTAGGTGTGTGCATCTCAAGATGATCATAGGGATCCGTATGAAAGTAAATAGACACGTCAAGGTTCTGGTGGACCAAAGCCTTAGCCAAACCTTAATGTCAACCCAATCTATCATGCAACTAGACCTAGACAGGGGGTTACGTGGCAGTCACCAGACAGTTGGATTTTGTGTTGTTTTTTCTAATTTTTGTGATTTTCATTGAAGTATGTACATATTTACAAATATTTTTGATGCTTTTTGGAATATTCAACTTTTTTGAGATTTTAAAATTTTTGTATTTTTAAGGGTAAAAGAAAAACATTTTTCAAATATTTACACTTATTTGCTAACTCTTGAACTAGAAATGAAAGAACTTACTTACCTCTACAACTCTTAGATAAAGAGGAAGTTATCCAATCCCTAAGTGATCATGCACAAGACTCAGAAGGTGAGTCAGACATGTTGCAAAGGTGGGTCCTTGAGACAGAGACCCAATGATGGCAGAAGTGCCCCAGGAGTGAGCTATGACCGGTGATAAAAGCCTGAGAAGGGCAGGTGTGTGGAATAGGAAGGGAATGAGAGCGGTGGGTACTGGTTCACCCCTCACTAAGGAGGCTCCTTCTCGTCGAGTGGTTGATTCATAGAACAACAGCTGTGTAGAGAAATCTTCTGCATCTTCTCTTTGAACTTCATTGATTGTTTCCTTCGACTCATCCTCAAGATAGTGTATCTTGAGTACCTCTTGACCTTCCTTCACAAAGTGATCCAAGAGACTCCATTTTCTTGATACCTCAGTTGGTTTGGTTAGTAGGTAACCCAATCTGAATCTCCCAATGGTCGGATTTTCAAAGACAAGCTCTCGAATTCCTTGCTCTTCCTTGCCTAACCCAGATCCCGAACTATACCCCATTTTGTCCATAAGCTGCCAACCTATACTAGGCTGAAGGTTGGCCTGAGAGTCAACCAATGAAAGGATGGGCTCTTTTCCTTTTCCAGAAGTGATCATGGACGGAATTTGTTCACTCGAGACTGAGTCCAAAGACTCAAGATAGGGGGCTCTCTTCACTTTGACAATGTTCCCATTGTATGGGAATTTATAGCACTGATGATTAGTGGAGGGCACTCCCATGGTTTGGTCCATCCAAGGCCTTCCCAGAATGACGTTGTCTATGTGCTTGACATCAAGGATGTAGAATTCAAAGATCAAGGCCACTGGGCCAATTTCCAGTTTCAATCTTCTCTGGATCAATCCCTACTTTCTTGGGGGTCTTGAGTGGACATACATTGATTGATGCGCCGGTATCCAATAGGATGGAGTCCAATGAGTGACCCTTGAGTGTTGCAGTTAAGCATGAGGGAAAGGATTAGCATTCAGGGGGAGCTAGATCCTTATCTGTGAAGGATATCGTAGGTGTCTCGGTGACTGAGAGAATGACATTTGTGACTCCCCTGATAGGAAGATCTTCATCGACTGTAATCTGCTGGAGGAATTTGAACAATGTCTCCCTGTGTGTAGGGGATCTCCTAATCAACTCTAGGACCGAAATCTTGGTGGGAGTTTTCCCTAGATGTCGTAGGATGTCATACTTGGATTGAGTAATCCTTCTAGACATATTTGAATCCTCTTGGGAGTGTTGGATTTTCTCGGTTTCTCCAGATCGCTCATGCAGCGGAAAAACAAAATATTTACAGCGATCCATTCCCGTTTCGAAATCTAAAATACGATAATCGGATTATCGAAGTTCTCACCGTGTGCGGATTCGAATCCGCAGCCGTTCGGTTCCGTCGGTGCGACACCGCAAGCAGCGCAAGCGCCCAGCCTCTAGCGAAGTCCACGCGATCCTCCCCGCGACGGATATCCTCGAGTTCCTCGTTCTTCGCAGCCCATGAAGCCTCCGCCGGTCGCTGCAACGATCGCCGCAATGCGCGGACGATTTCCCATCGAACGGGATTCGGAGAAGCGGCGGAGCAGACCTGGATCTGCCTGGACGCCAGAGGAAGACATAAACTGAGGAGGGGCGGCTAGGGTTAGCAGTAGCTTGGCCTGCTCAGCCCGTTCGCTATGTTTTATACTAACCGCGCGGTTTTTCATAAAAACCCCCGGTTTGTATAAAACCCACTTATTTATCCATTGCCTTGAGAATCATTTGCGTGTGACCCTCTAGGCCCAAGTACCAGTCCAATTAATGGCCCAACAAGCCCAGTGACTCCTCACTGGCTTTATTAATTAATTAATATCCTTTTATTAATCAATTAATCAATCGAATTGATGTCGCACATCGAATTCGACCGGGCCTCAGATCACGTTGGGTGCCAAGCAACACCGCGTGAACCTGGAAGGTATTTGGGGTTAAGTAACCCACTCTTGGAACCTTTCCGCCGACAGTTACCGCGTGGATATAATCTTTCATTCGTACAATGCTCTCGAGTCAACTCAGGGTATGACGAGCTGTCAAACTCTAACTGGTCGACTCACTTGGATTGGATGCCGCTGATGAATATCGGAAAACTCCTTTCCCGATATTATCGTCCGCCCTGGCCAAGGACTTCCGCGCATCCTTCCTAGAGCATTCTCTCTCTAAGTACCGAGAGCGAATGATTTCTTATTGACACACAATTCCCTTCGACGGTATTCCGCTGTACCCAATCCTTGGCGTATTAGAATCCCATGGCTAGAGATTCGTAAACCAAGGTCAAAGCACAAAAGTCCACCGACAAGGTGTCCTTGGTGTCTCAGGTCCGAGGACCATCCACGCAACTGCGACAATAGAATCAAGCTGGTTGACAGTGAGGTACAATACCATCCAGCGATTCAGTCGGATCAGTTCAGTGAACTCATTCTCCAATGAGCACCTACAGATTCGCCTTAGTGTCTCCATACAAGTGACTTATGAGATCAGTCACCCTCATTATATGAGCAGGAGTAATCTGTACTAGTCTAACCGGATATCCAATGTCCTTCTCGGATATCCTCCGACTAGGAACGATTAAGAATATATGTGTTTAAGTGATCAGTCTCATTAGTATGATCTCATCATAATCTGATCACCATAGCACATATTCACGGACTTCATTATGAAACGATAATTAACGCGATTTACACATAATGAATATTATGCCATTTTATTAATAAATGAACGAGATTTACATAGTCAGATTGGCTTGTAGGCCACCTAAACTAACAATCTCCCACTTGGACTAAAGCCAATCACCTTTATGCAATAAGCCCATAGACTCTAGGTGACGCTCAAACACAATTTGAGCCAACGGCTTTGTCAGTGGATCTGCTATATTGTCGACGGATGGAACTCTTTCCACTACTACATCTCCTCTGGATATGATCTCTCTGATAAGGTGAAAGCGCCTCAGAATATGCTTCGATTTCTGATGAGACCGCGGCACTTTCGCTTGCGCAATTGCTCCATTGTTGTCGCACAACAGTAGAACAAGCTCAGAGATGCTGGGAACTACGCCGAGGTCGGTGATGAATTTCTTCAACCACACTACTTCCTTGGCGGCTTCAGCTGCAGCGATGTACTCAGCTTCAGTCGTCGAATCGGTAGTGGTTACTTGCTTGGAACTCTTCCAGCACACTGCACTTCCGTTCAAAGTAAACACGAATCCAGATGTAGACTTGCTATCATCTGGATCTGACTGGAAACTCGAGTCAGTAAAGCCTCGCAGTTTCAAGTCACCTCCTCCATAGACAAGAAACATATCCTTAGTTCTTCTCAAGTACTTGAGGATACATTTTACTGCCTTCCAGTGCTCTTCGCCTGGATCAGCCTGAAATCTGCTCGTAACACTTAGAGCAAATGCAACATCAGGCCGTGTACATAGCATGGCATACATGATAGATCCTATGGCAGAGGCATAGGGTATTCTATCCATGAATGCCCTCTCATTAGGAGTCTTAAGAGACTGCTCCTTTGAGAGACTAATTCCATGTCTCATCGGTATGAAACCTCACTTGGAATTTTCCATGCCAAACCTTTTGACTATGGTGTCTATGTACAAGGATTGGGTCATTCCAAGCATCCTCTTTGATCTATCTCTATAGATCCGTATTCCCAATACGTAGGATGCTTCTCCCAAATCCTTCATGGAGAAGTTTTTCGACAGTCAGACCTTTACTGATGACATAATAGCTACATCATTCCCAATGAGTAGTATGTCATCTACGTAAAGAACTAGAAAAGTGACTGCACTCCCACTGATCTTCTTGTACACACATAGCTCATCTTCATTCTTAATGAAGTCATAAGACTTGACTGCCTCGTCAAATCTTATGTTCCAGCTCCGGGAAGCCTGCTTCAGTCCATAAATGGACCTCTGAAGCTTGCACACTTTATCTGTAGATTCTTTGGATGTGAAACCTTCTGGTTGTGTCATATACACCTCTTACTCAAGTTTACCATTGAGGAAGGCAGTCTTTGATCGTTTCGAATTGTGCGTCGTTAAACACTCATGAAAACGTTCAATCTAAATTTATCCGGCTCACTCAAATCAGATTTTGGAAATTATTAGCGGTGAGTCCGAGTCGAACCACAGGGAATTAGAATTTTATCTTTGAAAACTTTGGACTTTAGTTAATCTAAAAATAGATGAGAATTTGAATAACTAATTACTTAATTAAACTAAAATTAAGTTAACTAATGTTACCTAAAATTATAATTATCTAAATTAAACAAATCATTTTTTTTTCTTTTCTTTTTCAGAAATTAAACACAAATACATATAAAAATAAGCACGACTAAAAATTATAACAATAAAATCAACTTATTGTTTGATTGTATAAATCATTAAACATCATGAATCAAATAACTTAATTAAACCACTAATAACTAATAAAACTTCGTTAAACAACAACTAACCAACAATTAATCCTAATTAAATAACCAATAACTGATAAAACATCCCTAAACATCAAATAACCAACAATTGCCCCTAATTAAATAACCTAATACTATACTAATGGGGAAGGAAAAGAAGGAACACAATAACAACAATCTGTGGGATGCCGGCTGGTGCAGTGGACCGCAAGGAATAGAGGGTGGTGCAGGAGCTGTGTAGCTGCGTGCTTGTGAAGGTTTGGACGGCTGGTAGCTGCTGCGTGGATGAAGCTGGAGTGTATGCAGGTTGAAGGCAGAGAAGGAAGCTGGGTGCTCAGGAGCTGGGGCACGTGGAAGAGGTTGAAGGCTTGCACGTTGCTGCTGGAGGGCTTGCCGGTGGAGGCTGGCTTCACGCTTGGAAGAAGCTGGTTGCTGATCCTGATGTACGTGGCTGCATGCTGGAGGAAGCTTGGAACGTGGCTGCTGTGGAGGACAGGAAGGCTGCTGGTGGGTTGCTGGGCAGGTGCTGGAGGCTTCAAGCCTGTGGAGCTTGCTGCTGCGTGGAGCCGCTGGAAGAAGCAGCCGTGTGCTTGCCGCGTGGGGGGGGGGCAGTTGAGGAGCTGCTGGAGCCGCTGCATGCAGGTGTTGGGCCGAGGTGTTGGAGAAGGCCGTGGAGCTGCTGGGAGCTGCTGGAAAGCGCTGGTGCAGGCTTCAACAAGTGCCGGGCAGGTAGGAACTTGATGGCTGTCGCTGCTGGAAGTTGGCGGCTGGAGGAGAAACGTGGAGCTTGCTGGTGCGCCGTGGAGACCGGTTGCTGTTGCTGCAGGGCAGCCGGTTACGTGGAGGCTTCTACGGGTGCATGCAGGTGCATGTTGGGAGTAGGAGGAGGCCGGCAACGTGGACTTGCTGCATGCGCTGGGGCTTCTGCTGGTGCGTGGAGGAGCTGGTTCAGCTTCAAGTGCAGCGTGTAGGAGCAGTTGCTGGTGCTGCAGGTCGTCGGTTGCCGGTTGGAAGGATGCTAACAGGTTGATGGTGCGTTGCCGACTACGTGAAAGAGGTGCATGCGCTGAAGCTCGGGCATTGCTGGTGCCGGCTTGCATGCAGAGAGAAACCGGGGGAAAACGGAGCTGCGTGGGAGAAAGAGAAAGGCCGAGAAGAAAACGGGAAGAGAAACCTAGAGAGAGGAAGAACCGGAGAGAGGGAGACGGAGGGGGATCTGAGAGAGAGAGAGATTCGGGGGTTTGAGAGGGATGCTGGAACAAAAACGAGAGGGGGAGAAAACAGAGGGAGAGAAAGAGAACACCGGAGAGAGGGAGAGCTGGAGAGAGGAGGAGTCGGCTAGGAATTCTGGGAAAACAAAACGTGGGGGAGAATCTTCCTTAAAAGAAGAGAGGGTGAGATATATATAGGGAGGAGTGTGTGCGGGAAAGGAAATTGGAGAAGGAGTAGGACTGCGGTTTAGGAAATTGGAGAGAAGGAAGGAAATAGTGGGTTTTGGGAAACTCCAGCGAAAGAAGGAATCAAATTGCATTTTTACCCCCACTTTAGTTGAAATCCGCACACTAGACCTCCCCCAAATTTCCGGAAATCCCACCAGCTGCACTGCATCATCGGCATATCCTGTTCACACAAAATAACTATAAATTAGCGCGTTATCATAAAAATATCAACATATTTATTCGTTTCGTCTCGGTTTTGTCGAAAAACCGCAAATGCGCTATGCTCCTTTAATCACAAGAAATGACGATGTTTTTAAGTCAGAATTTGATGAAATTGGTACCGTTGGACTGGTTACACAATTATCTATCATTTCATGCTATTTTGCAGATAAAAACATGAGTATGATGCATATGATTGCCCTTAAATGATCAATTTAACACTTTATCAGTCTTTACATGCATCTGCCAGATCTCATAATCAAAATGTGTCTCTTTCTCACCTTCCCTTCCGGCGAACTCGGCGGCGATTCCTCCTCCTCCCTCTTTTCCTCCCACCATTTCATCTTTCCCTCCACTCCATCCTCCACCTAGCTCCTACCACTACCACCTCCACTTTCACGGTGGAGTAAGGACGACCACGGCGGTACCGGCGGCGGCGTGGGGCGAGACGAGTGGACGGCTTGAAGCTCGGAGGCGTTCAAGTATCCGGTAGGGTGACGGTTCCCATAGTATTGTGTTTAAACCATGTTTTCCCCGCTTGAGCATCTTATGGATCTTTGGTTTTGGGGGGTAGAACAAGCATGTTTAGGAGTTCTTCTTGATGATATGGGGGATTTCTATAAATGTGATTTCCTGTGGAGTGGATTGCCCCACTTTCTCCTCCGTTTCTGGGTGATTTTGGGGTTGTTTGGGTTGAAAAGGGAGCCCTCGGGCTCATGCATACTCTGGTTCCTGGGGTTAAAAGACGTCGTGCATGGGCGACGCCTTTTTGAAGGGCGTCGGGCCATCGCGACGCCTTTTAGGCAGGAATCGCCTTGCTGAGAGTCTGCCAGTTCTGGGATTCTGGGACTGAAAGACGTCATGGGTGGGCGACGCGATTTGAATGGCGTCGGGTAGCCATGACGCCTTTTAAGGCAGAAATCCCCTGGGTTATGTTTTCTGGAAATTTCTGGATTTCTGTGCTAAATGGCGTCTGAGGATGTCGACGCCTTTCAAAAGGCGATCACTGGTGTCGACGCCTTTTAAGGCCTGATTCTGAAGACAGTAATTGTAACGACCCGCCATCCTATGACCGGAGACCCGGTCACTAAATGGATGTCGGCCCATTAACTGCGGGTTCACACCCGGATCTCACACAACACATCTGGAGGAGTAAGTGCTAAACAAGGCTAAATATAACAATCACACGGACTACAAGGGTAAGCAAGTGCGCAGGAGGGAAAATAACAATGTCCGTATACAGTCCAACAATAATTACATGACCAACAAATTAAATAAGTACAGGCAGAAAGAAAGTACAACAACATCGGGGCATACCTCGGAACTGAGACAGCTGCTGGTCCGCACAACAAGTAGGCACCACACGCCTCCACACGCCGCGAAGTCCACACCTGAAACCGCAGGGAGTGAGCCACACCAGAATTGGGCTCAGTAGGGATCATCCGATCCCCTGCCTCCCACTCACACACCCACAAGTGCAACAACAGGAATAATTGGCAATTAAGTAAAGCAGTAAACATAGCACCCAAATCTGATATGAAACGCACGATAAGCAGTGTAGCAAGAACCATTCTAAGAAACCCGAGGAACCCAACACAGAGTCACGTCTCATAGCCAAAGTCCACGAAGCGACTGAACCACACTGTCGACCGAAGTCAAACGTCGCCTCCCAACACTACCACCACTGCTCACGCCTGTCTACCCCTACAGTGTTCCGGGGCACTGTAGGGTGAGGCAGTGAGTCAAACTAGGACTAGCTGGAACCAGTGTACCGCCACTGCCAGCTACGTGTGCACACAAGCAGTCTAGACTACTGTCCTACCGTCCGGATTGCCTCCACGCTAGGCCTCAGCGCTTCATGAGGGCCCTGGGGACCGGTGAACCCCCGTCAAGCCGAAGCTACAGGAACTACCCACAAACCTAACCTCCCGGGCTGCGTCAGGCCAAAGGGCTAAGGGTACCACTCGTAACCTTGATCAAATGTCACATCAGGCCCAGTGGCTACAGGGGTAAAACAACTCCAACAGTACCACAACCAGCTCCACAGCAAGAAACGCGCCGGAAGCTGTCACGACAAACAGGGAAACCCCGACCCGCTAAGGCCAAGCAGCAACCCCTCGGATAGCGCACCAGCTACTCCTGCCCGACGGGCTCAAGGTGGTTTTGCTTCCCTCAGCCTAAGGTAAAACACAACATGTACCACTCCTCCCACCGGTACGGCACAATGCCTCACAGACACCATGACCCTGTCCCCATCGGTCCATGGTGACAACGTAAACCACAGTTATTCCAATCCACAATCGCATAAGCACACACACACATATAACATGATGTAACTCCATTCACGCAGAAGTCCTCAGTCTCATGAAATCGTCCCACAGTGAAACACATGATAAAACCAGGATTATACAGTTCTGTCTTGAATCGCGTCGACCGAGGTCGACGCCATTCAAGCTCCTCAGACAGGTTCAATAAAGCTAGATTATTCCTTGAAACGCGTCGTCATAGGGAGTCGCCTATTTAAAACGCGTCCAGGTCCACTGACGCCATTCACACCGAAATTCCAGATTTACAGACCCTCACTCGGGGTGATTTCCTGCCTAAATGGCGTCATGATGGCCCGACGTCCTTCCGAAAGGCGTCGTCCATCCTTGACGTCATTTAGCGCCAGAACCCCTACTCGCGAAACCTCGAACAGGGAGGTTTCTACCCTAAAAGGCGTCGTACTGCCCTGACGCCCTTCTGAAAAGGCGTCGACCAGGCACGACGCCGTTTAGCGCCCGAAACCTGGTTCCCTGGTTCGATCAGAGGGTTCTCCCTTAACCCCAAATACCCCGAAAAAGCCCTAAAACAGGAGGGGAAGGAAGAGGAATTCAACCACCACATGCATGCTACAAATCCACGTTCACGAGCACGGCCATACCCACAAGAACACCCCCTAAACATGCTCAATCTAGCCCAAAATACATCATGCCACGCCAAGGAAAATCACGAGCAACACATGCAAGGTTCGTCCCCCTGCCGGTTCTCGAACTCCACCAAGATCCGTGCCGCCAACCCGCCGCACCGCAGACCGCCGCCGGTACCCTCGAGGACGCCGCCACTCCGCCGGGACGTCGACCGCCGTCCGGAGAATGGAACGCCGCGAAGGAAGTGGTGGTGGTAGAGGTGAGAGGTAGGGAGGTGTTGGAGTGATGGAAGAGGAAAAAGAGGAAGGGAAAGGGGAAAAGAGGGTCGGAGAGGGCGGAGAGGACGAAGAGAGAGAGGGTGGAGGCGAGAATGAGGGAAAGAAGGGGAGGCTCGCGGGGTCAATCTGAATCCAGCTAAAACGCGTCGATCGAGGCAGACGCCTATCAGTCTGACAGGACGGCCGTACTGACAGCAGTCTGAAACACGTCGCCCACCGCGGACGCCGTTCAGACGACAGGACAGGCCGTACTGGCAACGCTCTGGCACCGCATACTGACATCGCAGGTGTCGCAGTCTGAATCGCGTCGGCCAACCTGGACGCCGTTCAGACGATGTGACAGGGGCCGTACTCTCGCGGCCCGAAACCCGTCCACGTGGCGCACACGTGGCAGAACAACCAGCAGACCTAAATGGCGTCCACACAACCTGACGCCTTTTGAAAGGCGTCGAGCAGTGCTGACGCCATTCAGTCAGAAATCTCAAGACCCTCCTCAGGGTCCAAACCAGGGGATCCGGCCCGAACCCGACCCGAATACTGAACCCGAAACCTCAGTCCTTACAGTAATTTTACGTAAACCAGTACATGGAGCTTGAATGGCGTCGGCCTTGGGCGACGCGATTCAAGACAGAACAGCACTAAATCATGACAGTAAAACGTGTTCATACTCCTAGATAGTGGGTTAATGCATGCTTTCGTGCGCTCGTTAATGCTGGATTCTTCTTGACCGGATGGCACTGTGTGGGTGTCGTGCGATCGCGGGCTTTTCACTTGACCGGATCGTACTGTGCCGGGTTATGGTGTTTTGTGTTACTGTGGACCTGGAGTGACATTGTAGCGCTTTATCACCTTGTGCTGGTGGGGGCGTGAGCACAGCGCCGGTGGGGGCATGGGCGGGGTGACGCCTAGTGAGAGAGGGTCACCTGGTGAACCCCGGGGTCAGCTAGTACCGGTGTCGGAGTGGTACATTCGGAGAGTCACTCATGCTGAGGGAAGGAGTAACCACCTGAGCCGGTTGGGCCGGAGTAGCTAGTGTGCTATCCGAGGGGTTACTGCTTGGTCTCAGCGGGTCGAGGTTTTCCCACCGTTGTTGTGTGGTTAGTGAGTTCTATCGAGACGATAGTTGTGGTTTCCCTAGTCGGCTGGTTTAAAATATGCATAATTATTATATTCCGACTGCATGCGATTTCACGTTAAGAATTAGGAATTGTACCTCCTGTGTTTATCACTTTACCGTTAGCTGTACCTTGCACTTGTGGGTGTGTGCGTGGGCAGTGGGGATCGAAGGATCCCTACTGAGTCTTGTCTTTGAGACTCACCCCCCCTGCGGTTTTCAGGTGAGGACTCTCAGCAGACCTAGCGAGGAGAGTGCGGCCGTGTGTTGAGCACCGTCAGCAGTTATTCCGGGATATGCCCCGACGTAGTTGTTATTTTATTTCTGGCCTGTACGTTTAATTATTTCATTTCTGTTGGAGTATGTAATTATTTGCTGTATCGAGTCGCATTGTAATAATTTTTCAAATTCCTGCACTTCTATTTCAATTCAATGCGATGTGAATGTTTAGCTTAGTTTATTATTTATCTCCCAGACTTGATTAGATCCTGGTTTGGTTCCAAATTAATGATTCGGTACCCATTTAGTAATCGGATCCCCGATTATAGGGTGGCGGGTCATTACAGTATAAAACATAGCGAACGGGCTGAGCAAGCCAAGCTGCTGCTAACCCTAGCCGCCCCTCCTCAATTTCTGTTCTTCCTCCGACGCCCAGGCAGATCCAGATCTGCTCCGCCGCTTCTCCGAATCCCGTTCGACGGGAAATCGTCTGCGCACTGCGACGATCATTGCGGCGACCAGCGGAGGCTTCGCGGGCTGCGAAGAACGACGAACTCGAGGATATCCGTCGCGGGGAGGATCGCGTGAACTTCGCTAGAGGCCGGGTGCTTGCGCGGCTTGCGGTGTCACACCGACGGAACCGAACGGCTGTGGATTCGAATCCTCACACGGTGAGAAAAGATAATCCGATTATCTCGTATTTTAGTCTCCGAAACGGGAACGGATCGCTGTAAATATTTTTGTTTTCCGCTGCGTGAGCGATCCGGAGAAACCGAGAAAACCCAACACTATCCACAAGGACTGCATGCAAATTTATGCTCATCTCGTAATAATTGTTAGCTTAGACCAGAATTAATGGCTTGTTGTGCTATCCATAAGGCCATTAAACCTCTGGGGACCGAAGATATGATCGGATGTTGCAAGAAGCTGCAAGTCCCATGAGATGGGTGTTCTTTAATTGTATTATAGTTTGTTGTGCTATCCACGAGGCTGTACTACATGTCATTGAGATTCTGATCCCCAGTGGGAGACTGTCGGCGTCTCCCGTTCTGTATAACTGAGCGTTTTACAGTCCGTCAAAAATTAGTGAGAGTCAAAACTTGATTAAAAGAACATGTCTTGTTTTAAATTTTAATAATTGAACATCTACTAAATAGATTTTATTAATCTTCTGTAGTGAATTATGTCATCAAATAACCCACTCCGTGTCATACTTTATGCCAATATTTTGACTAGCCCGAACTACTCGGTTTGGCTCAGAAACCTGAAGACTGTCTTTAGATCCGAGCACATTGCCTACGTCCTTGAAGCTGATCCTCTTGCTGAACCAGCATTGGATGCCCCTGAGGCAGAGATGATCACGTACGATAAAAGATCGAAGGACGAAGGCAAAGGAGTAGTAAAGAGTGACTGCTTCTACTATAAGCAGCAGGGTCACTGGAAGAGGAACTGCAAGGAATTCATCAACAATAAAGCTCATGGAAAGGTAAAGCTATCAGAAGCTTCAGAAATCTATATGATAGATATCAACTTGTCAGTTAGAGATTCCACATTTTGGGTATTAGATACCGGATGTGCTTCTCATATCTATCATGATGCGGAGATGCTGACAAGTAAGCGCAAATTGAGAAAAGGCAAGGTGGAACTGAGACTAGGAAACGGCGCAAAAGTTGCGACAGTTGCTGTCGGGACAACAAACCTCAGGCTTGCATCAGGAGATGTCATATTATTGGAAGATTGTTATTATGTTCCTAGCATAATAAAGAACATTATATCAGTATCTTGTTTGGACAAGATAGGATATAGGTTGTCTATTGAGAATAGAAGTTGTTCAATTTATTATGTTAATAAATCAATAGCTTCAGCATCTTTAGTCAACGGTCTATATCTTCTAGATGTTTCTTATTACAATCTTCACATTGAGAATACTCTTAAGAAGAGTAAGAATTGTGTTAACCAAACCTACAAGTGTCATTGTAGACTTAGACACATTGGTGAAAGCAAGTTGCAAAGGTTGCACAAGCATGGTTATTTAACTGCATTCGATTATGAATCGTTTGCGATATGTGAATCCTGCCTTATGGGAAAAATGGCAAAATCTCTATTTATTAGACATGGAGAACGTGCCAAGGACATTTTAGAACTAATACATTCGAATATATATGGTCCCATGTCCACCCAAGTTAAAGGTGGCTTCTCATACTTCATCACGTTCACTGATGACTTCTCAAAATTCGGCTATGTGTACTTAATGAAGTACAAGTTGGAAGTATTTGAAAAGTTCAAGTAGTTCAAGAATGAGGTAGAGAAGAGTTAGGAAAGAGTATTAAAGCACTTCGATCAAATCGGGGAGGAGAATACTTGAGTACTAATTTCACACAATTCTTAAAGGATAATGGTATCCTTTCTTAGCTGACTCCTCCATATACACCACAGATGAATGGTGTATCAGAAAGGAGAAATTGCACCTTGTTGGACATGGTGAGATCCATGATGAGCTTTTCGGGATGACCAGTGTCCCTCTAGGGGTATGCTCTAAAGTCAGTAGCATACCTATTGAACAGAGTACCCAACAAGTCTATGGCCTCTACTCCCTATGAGATATAGAAAGGCAGGAAACCAGAATTTAAACATGTTAAAGTCTGGGGTTGTCTTGCTCATGTAAAGAGGCATGATTCAGACAAGCTGGAATCACGAACTGATAAATGCAGGTTTGTGGGATATCCAAAGAAAAACCTTTGGATACTACTTTTACCATCTTGGTGAACAAAAGGTGTTTGTCGGCAGGAAAGCTATCTTCTTGGAAGAGGAATACCTTGTTCAGGAGGACAGTGGGAGTAAAATAGTACTGGAAGAGGTTCCAGATCCCCAAACAGCTGCAACATCATCGGATGAGATATCAGTTCCTGAATCTGTTCAGGCACACAAAGATGAGCCTCGTAGATCTGGTAGAGCACCTAGACTATCCGAACGATATGTGGGACATATCGCTGGAGTATAGTATAAGGTAGAATATAATGAGGATGATGATCCTAAAGCTACCAGGAGGCCATAGAAGGCCCAGAAGCTGGGAAATGGCGAGAAGCCATGAACTCAGAAATCCAGTCCATGTACACCAATAAAGTTTGGAACTTGGAGCACTTGCCCGAGGGTATTGTACCCATCGGATGCAAGTGGATGTTTAAGAGAAAGATCAGAGCTGATGGACGGATCGACAATTATAAGGCAAGATTGGTGGCAAAGGGATATCGTTAAAGGCAACGAATTGATTATGACGAGACTTTCTCACTAGTTGCCATGATAAAGTCGATCAGAGTTCTACTCGCCATAACTGCACATTATGATTACAAGATCTGGCAGATGGATGTGAAGACTACCTTCCTCAACGATAAGCTTGAGAAATAGGTGTATATGATACAACCAGAACGTTTTACGTCCAAGGAATCTCCAGATAAAGTGTGCAAGCTTCAAATGTCTATTTATGGACTGAAGCAAACTTTCCGGAGCTGGAACATAAGATTTGACGAGGTTGTTGTAGGCGCTCGGAACGTCCCCCGCCGCGGCTGCGGGCTTCGGGCGAGGGTTCCTCTCCGTTCGTCTTAGCACTGTGGCGATTTAAAGGGAGTTAGAAATAAAGTGTGATCGCAAGGAGCATTACCTCTCGGTCCCTGTGCTCCGCAGGATGGTGAGGATGTGATCGCGTTCTGTAGGAGCGGGAGATGCTGGTTCCTCCTTCTCTTCCTCCGGCCGGCCAGAAGAGGAGAGCTCGGTAGTGCATGCGCAGAATCTGGTAAGAGCCCCTGAAAAGAAAAGACAGACAAAGAAAAGACAATAACCCAATTAGAACTGTGACATGTAGGATCCGTTCATGTAAACATAAAAATTAACTAAAATTAGAGGGAGACGCACCGGATGGGTGTTTGGGAGGGAAGGTGACCATATGTTATGGCCACCCACCTCCCGATTTTTGTTTGGAGCCTCTGGGGTAAATAGGAATTGCTAAGTCATTCTAGGATGTATGCATGCAGATAAGTGCTCGTGTGTGAAGAGTGAAATGATGTGTTGAAGGTAAAAAGAGAGTAAAAAATGGAGGATGTTACGGCATGGATGGAAATTGGAAATGCAATGAAGTAAAAAAGGTGATAAGTAAAAGAAGGTTAGGAAGACAAGCCCATTTGGAGTGACGTTCCTCCTGAAACAGCCTTCTGACTCTTTGCCCGCTCGACTCCTCGAAGCCGACCAACTCCGAGGAAGAAACTCCTTCTTAATCCCCTTCCAACCCCTCCGACGCAACCCCCTTGCTCGAGGGAGCCTGGGGGGTTTAAATAGATGAAGGAAAAAAGGGGAGAAAACAGGGGTCTAAATCCCCGTAAATTACCCTTCAACCAATAGGGAGTGGTCAAGGGTTGGAGGTAGTGGTCGCGGCAGTCGCCGGAGTGGGGAATGGTCGGAGTAGTGGGGAACGAGGGCGGAGAGTGGAGGAGATCGTGGGGAAGACGGAGTCAAGGGGGTGGTTAAGGAGTGGACGGCCAGGTGACATGCCTTCCATTCTTGTGGTGGAAGGCGGCCCGGCTGGCCTTCGAAGGGGGTGGAAGGCGAGGGGTGGCCTTCGAAGGAGGTGGAAGGCAAGGGGTGGCCTTCGAAGGAGGTGGAAGTTAAGGGGGTTGGCCTTCCACGAAAAGGTGGTAAAAAGTGAAAAAGGTGGCTAAAACGGTGGAAGGCGAGGTGGCTGGCCTTCGAAGGGGGTAGAAGGCGGGGGGTGGCCTTCGAAGGCGGTGGAAGGCAAGGGGGCTGACCTTCCACGAAAAGGTGAAAAAGGGTGGCCAAAAGGGTGGAAGGCAAGGTGGCTGGCCTTCGAAGGTGGTGGAAGGCGGGGGGTGGCCTTCGAAGGCGGTGGAAGGCATGGGGGCTGGCCTTCCACGAAAAGATAAAAAAGGGTCGGGATTTGGTTAATGGGCCTAGCTGGTAGTGGGCTGAGATGGCTGAAATGAGGGGATTTTGGTGATGAAGGGCTAATGATGGATTGGGTTCATGACCAAAAGGGTGGTCCAAAATCGGTGTCTACAAATGCCCCTCCGGGACACCTATTTTGCAGTGGAATGGAATGGAGTGATAAATAGGTGTTCCGGAAATCGAAACAGATTTTGGACAACCCGAAAAATGAATGAGCTATATCCAAGGATGATATGCGAATGCGGCAAATGCATGAAAGCTAGCCATTCGAGTTGCAAGAGCGGTTTAAGAAAAGGGACAAAGTTCAGTACTAGAGAATCACAGTCCGTGGGACCCCCGGGTGCTGTAACCGCGAGGCCTTGGCGTACCAGAATATAGCGATCTGGCCCAAGGGGATCTCAAGCATGAAAGGTGTAGGAGTGTGACTTGAAGAACTCTCAACACAACGGGCGCGCGGTGGCCTGGCGCATCATGGGATCGCCAAGTGAGAGACTCTCAAGCACACTTGCTGAAAAAAGGAGAAAGAGGTCTTGCAATTCAAAGGGCTAACAGACGCACAACTGCCAGAATCACAGATCAGCGATGGGTTAAGCAAAGTGATGAATGATGGTCATTGACCCTAGGGCGAGGATGAATGCTTATGCAAATGCATGTTGGTTTAAAATTAAAATAAATTCCTAATGCAATTCCTAATGCAAACAGGAGGGATTTATTGGCCAATCGAATAACTTGGAGAATATAGACTCCTCATTGTTTTGTTTAAAGAGGAACTCAGAGTCTATACGCCCGAAGTTATTAGCCTCCTGTGTCTTCAATCCTACTTGCTTCGGATTCCCTGCAGCTGCAAGAACGCACATCAGTAAATGTAAATAATCAATGATCCACAATATCTTAATGTCGAGCTGCAAGGAAACGAGGGACAAAGGTCCCTGTCGAGTCGAAGCCAGCACGGAAGATATGTCCATTCTCAAAGTAGAATGTCAATCCGGCTGCTTTCGGCTTCGACTCGACAGCAAAAGTGTCCACATTTTGGACATAATCATTTTCCTGTATGCACAAGATGAAGGGGAAACAGTTAGTAGTATCTGTTTTCGGCCCCTTGCCCAAAAGAGCAAATGATAACGGATATTAACAAGTGGAGTGTGTGATGAAAAACATTTTTTGTCCGACCACCTGGCGACTGCCCAAACTTAGCCTGGTCGAATGATGAAAGGGAAATGCACACTCAACTTCCCAGGTATCCTAAGCTCACATCTAGATTGATTTGGGCCTCTAGACTTCTCAAACTAACCTTGACCGGTTAAGACTCATACTGATGACAATACTGTCATGCCATGCTGAGGCTCCCAGCTGCTTCCGACCACCAAGTTTGCCCAAAAGGTTTTCGAGGTAAATGATTTGTCCGACCCGGGTCTCTTTCCTCACAATCTAGAAGGTATGTAGTGGAACACCTTGGAACCCTAACGGTCAACCGCGCGACGCTGACCCGGAATCAGACGTCGTCGCACCGATTGGTGACGCGCATGCATTGACCTAAGCCCGAAGTTGTAAGAGTACTCATTGAGATTATGGTTAAGAAATTAGTTCACCAGAAACATCGACATTACTCTTCACCCATTTTGGACTCCTGTGATCATGTGAGCATGTGACGATTTTTGAAAACGAACCATTTTGAAATGATGTTCAGTCTTTAGATAGCTATCTCGTGCTGAACCTTGGGGAAGAAAAAGTGAAGAAATTGTGGAGACAAACCTCACAGGAGGATCAACAAAACCGTTAAAAGGACGAACTGTGACAAAACGGACCCCTTTTGACCTCCTAGATGCCCCTATTTTGACTTTTCAGGCCTTTGGTAAATTTCATGGCCAGGCACGGTCACGACCAGGCTTTTTTCATGATTGCTTGAACCCCTTTTCTTTTTTTGTATTTGACATTTTTGGGGTTATTTGGTATTCCGCCTGCGGGGACACTGCCCTCTTCACGTGCTCTGGTCCTTTACATTTCATTTCTGAGCCCTTTTTTTTTGTTGAGGGGTTACATCTATCGAGTTGTTGAGGAACCGCAATTTGCTGAGCTCGACCGTTTAAGGGCGTCAAATGTCCTGATCGGTCGAGAGACGAAGAGCAAATGTTGCATTTGACAGTGCACTAAAGACTTGGAACTCATTTTAAACAGGTTCTCTTTGAAAAACGTGCAGGTGTGTGCATCTCATGATGAGCATAGGGATCCGTATGAAAGTAAAGTAGACACGTCCAAGGTTCTGGTGGACCAAAATCTTAGCCGAATCCTAATGTCAACCCAACCTATCATGCAACTAGACCTAGACAGGGGGTAACGTGGCAGTCACCAGACAGTTGGATTTTGTGTTTTTTGATTTTTTGTCATTTTCATAGGAGTATGTACATACTTACAAATATTTTTGATGCTTTTTGGATATTCGATCTTTTTTGGGAGATTTTGAAATTTTTGATTTTTTTGTATTTTGAGGGTAAAATTTCTTCAAATAGACTCCTATCCAGAGGAAAACTTTTCAAAATATTTACACTTATTTGCTGGAAACGAAAGAACCTACTTACCTCTACAACCTGTAGATAAAGAGGAAGCTATCCAATCCCCAAACGATTATGCACAAGACTCAGAGGGTGAGTCAGACATGTTGCAAAGATGGGTCCTTGAGACAGAGACCCAATGATGGCAGAATTGCCCCAAGAGTGTGCTACGACCGGTGATAAGAACCTGAGAGGGGCAGGTGTGTGAAATAGTAAGGGAATGAAGGCGGTGGATACATGTTCATCCCTCACTAAGGAGGCTCCTTCTCGTCGAGTGGTTGGTTCATAGAACAACAGCTATGTTGCGAAATCTTCTGCATCTTCCCTCTGAATTTCATTGATTGCTTCCTTCAACTCATCCTCAAGATAGTGTATCTTGAGTACCTCTTGATTTTCCTTCACAAGGTGATCCAAGAGACTCCATTTTCTTGATCCTTCAGTTGATTTGGTTAGTATGTAACCCAATTTGAATCCTCCAATGGTTGGATTTTCAAAGATAGGTTCTTGAATTCCCTGCTCTTTTTTGCCTATCCCAGATCCCGAACTATACCCCATTTTGTCCATAAGTTGCCAACCTATGCTAGGCTGGGACTTGAGCTGAGAGTCAACCGATGAAAGGATGGGCTCTGCCCCTTTTCCAGGAGTGATCATGGATGGAATTTGTTCAGTCGAGACTAAATCCAAAGGCTCAAGATAGGGGGTACCCTTCATTTTGACAATCTTCCCATTGTATGGGAATTTATAGTGCTGGTGATTAGTGGAGGGCACTCCCAGGGTCTGGTCCATCCAAGGCCTTCCCAGAATGGCGTTGTATATGGGCTTGGCATTAAGGATGTAGAATTCAAAGATCATGGCCACTGGCCCAATTTCCAGTTTCCTATTTGAGACCATCATGGAAGTAGACTCAATCTTCTCTGGATCAATCCCTACTTTCTTGGGGGTCTTGAGCGAACAGACATTGATTGATGCCCCAGTATCCAACAGGATGGAGCCCAATGAGTGACCCTTGAGTGTTGGAGTCAAGCATGAGGGAAGGGATTGGCATTCAGGGGGAGCTAGATTCTTATCTTTGAAGGACATGGTAGGTGTCTGGGTGACTGAGAGAATGGCATTGGTGACCCCCTTGATAGGAAGATCTTCATTGAGTGTAATTTGCTGGAGGAACTTGAACAATGTCTCCCTTTGTGTAGGAGATCTCCTAATCAACTCTAGGACTTGCATCTTAGCAGGAGTTTTCCCTAGATGCTGTAGGATGTCATACTTGGATTGAATAATCCTTTTAGACAAATCTGAATCCTCTTGAGAGTCCAAGGGTTGACTTGTTGGGGGAATGATGCGATTTCTCAGTGTAACACCAATTGGATTGGGGTCCACTGCCTGATCTGAATTTAGTGGTTGAACTGGTGGTGAATTTATTAGGCAGAATTGGGTTACTGGACTTGGCTTTGGTGTTGGACACAAGATGGAGAGAGGAGGTTCTCTGATTGAAACTGAAGGAACTTGGACCAGAGTGACTGGGTTGATGGCTGTTGGTTGTTCCCTAGGTCGTATCAAGACCAAAGGTTTGTCTTGGATGATAGTGGAGACTCCTTGCAATGGCTCTCTAGGTTTCGTCGTCCTAGTAGGGCACTCACGCCATATCCCAACCTCTTCATACTCCCAGTACTGTCCTCTATGTTCGACATTTGGTTCCAAATTTTTGACAAGGGTGCTCACCCTTTCTAGAGAGCTAGATGGATCTTGGGCCACCTGATAAGAGGGCCCCTTGACTTCCAAGGTTTCAGCAGCCTCTTTCATGTGCCCCCAATTGATCTTGGCACTGGAGAAAGGGGGAACTGCTGAATATCGTCTCTGATTGGATTGGTTGTCTGATCTGATCATAGGACTGGGTGACCTAAAGGGCTGCCCCAAGGCACTCACCTGTTCATTGATTGTCACTCCCTCTATTGGTGGAATCCTCTTACTTTTGTTCTGATTTTCAAAAAGGGATGGCAAAGTGGAACTCCAGATCTGAGATTGAACTACCCGAGCTCGATTATAAAGTTGTGCGAATGTGTGAAATTCGCTCAGCATGAGAATAGATCGAAGCTGCGGGGTAGCGTTATTGACCAACATGGTGATAGCTTGAGATTCGGGGATTTCCACTTCCGCCCTAGAGGCCATTGCCCTCCACCTGTTGGCAAAATACGTGAACTCCTCTTCAGGCTTCATCTTCTCCATCACAAGATCAAACAAGGTGGGAGGCATGGTTGTCATATAACTAAACTGAGTGATGAATTTTTCGGAGACCATATCAAAATTGATTAGGCCTGTGGCGGGCAAGGAAGAAAACCATCTTAAGGCCTCACCTTCTAAGGATTTCTGGAACAGATGGACAAGGAGGACTCTGTCGTAGAGCCATTGATGGGAATCCATGAGGAAACTTGACAGGTGATCATGAGGGTCCGAGGTGCCATCATATTTCCTGTATTTGGGAGTTTTGAATCCTGGCGGAAAGTAGGCCGGAGGGAGCTTACAATAGCCCGAGAGAGAGTGCGGTTGTTTCAGGGTAAGTTTCTCGGCCATGAACTTACGCACACAGGTTTCAACCTCACTTTTGTAAATGAATTCTTTCTGCTCAGGAGGAGGTGTAGTTGGGGAGACTGGAATTGGCATGACGGGTGGAGCAACTGGAGTAGGGGTTGGCTGATTGATGCGAGTCTGAGCTTTGTTGGAAGATCCTTGGAGGTGAGTTCTCCGAGGAGTGGCATCTTGAGTTTTGCCACAGGAGGCCCACTGGATGAGTTGATCCGGGCTGTACCGTGATAACACGGCAGTAAGTTCTGGATCCTCACTTGGGTTTCGGAGGGTTTTGTTAGACATTATAAGGTCACTTTCTGAAGAAGAAGATTCATCCAAGCACCTTCTCCTAAATTCCTCTCCAGGTGTTTGGAACATGCCCACAAATTTTGGTTGTGGATCCTCTTCAATCTCAACCAGAGGGTTGTGTGTGACATTGTTACCAAACTCATACATGTCATCATACACAGTGTTAACATACATTTGGTTCATTATGAAATACAAATCCTAAGAGATTTTATATTTCACTTGGAAGGTTAACTGTGTATTATGAGTGTTGGTTTCTAACAAAGCAAGTTCAAACCCTTGACGACCCTGGGATTTTTCTTTCAAAACATGTTCCACCAAGATTCAATTAAGTGTCTTTAAATTTGAAACAGTCCACTAATTCCTCACATAAACCCAAGGTTCCTACAGGGTGGTTTCAGGTACAACCTGCTCGGCGGCCAAGTGGGAATCCCTGGCTCGCGGAGACTGACGGAGGTTCCCAACAGAATAAGACTAGTCGCACCCGAGTGGGAATCCTCAGGTGGAGAGTCAGATCCTGCGGGAGAGGTAACTAGAAGTGTGATGCCGGCTCTTCCTTAAAACCCCCGCGGAGAACACCCCAAAAAAAGCCCAGAAAGTTAACAAGCAGCAGGTCATAACAAATCAACAAAACATGGAGCAGAACAGCGTACAGCAACAACAAGCATAAAAGGACAAAGAACCGACAAGAGGTCGACGGCCAGGTGCTGGCCGTCCAGTGGGTTGGACGGCCAGGTGCTGGCCGTCCAGTGGGTCGGACGGCCAGGTGCTGGCCGTCCAAGGGGATGTCAGAGGTCGACGGCCAGCTGCTGGCCGTCCGGTGGGTCGGACGGCCAGGTGCTGGCCGTCCAAGGGGATGTCAGAGGTCGACGGCCAGCTGCTGGCCGTCCGGTGGGTCGGACGGCCAGGTGCTGGCCGTCCAAGGGGATGTCAGAGGTTGACGGCCAGCTGCTGGCCGTCCAGTGGGTCGGACGGCCAGGTGCTGGCCGTCCAGGGGGTCTGACGGCCAGGGGCTGGCCGTCCAGGGGTCAATGGCCGATCGGGATCCTTACCTTCTTTTCCTTTTTCGCTGTAACGCGTGCAGTGGGCTATAGGGGTCCCACCGTGATCGCCAGAGGGCTGTAGGCGCCCGGAACGTCCCCCGCCGCGGCTGCGGGCTTCGGGCGAGGGTTCCTCTCCGTTCGTCTTAGCACTGTGGCGATTTAAAGGGGGCTAGAAATAAAGTGTGATCGCCAGGAGGGTTACCTCTCGGTCCCTGTGCTCCGCAGGATGGTGAGGATGTGATCGCGTTCTGTGGGAGCGGGAGATGCTGGTTCCTCCTTCTCTTCCTCCGGCCGGCCAGAAGAGGAGAGCTCGGTAGTGCACGCGCAGAATCTGGTAAGAGCCCCTGAAAAGAAAAGACAGACAAAGAAAAGACAATAACCCAATTAGAACTGTGACATGTAGGATCCGTTCATGCAAACATAAAAATTAACTAAAATTAGAGGGATACGCACCGGATGGGTGTTTGGGAGGGAAGGTGACCATATGTTATGGCCACCCACCTCCCGATTTTTGTTTGGAACCTCTGGTGGTAAATAGGAATTGCTAAGTCATTCTAGGATGTATGCATGCAGATAAGTGCTCGTGTGTGAAGAGTGAAATGATGTGTTGAAGGTAAAAAGAGAGTAAAAAATGGAGGATGTTACGGCATGGATGGAAATTGGAAATGCAATGAAGTAAAAAAGGTGAAAAGTAAAAGAAGGTTAGGAAGACAAGCCCATTTGGAGTGACGTTCCTCCTGAAACAGCCTTCTGGTTAATGGGCCTAGCTGGTAGTGGGCTGAGATGGCTGAAATGAGGGGATTTTGGTGATAAAGGGCTAATGATGGATTGGGTTCATGACCAAAAGGGTGGTCCAAAATCGGTGTCTACAGTTGTCAAGTCTTATGACTTCATTAAGAATGAAGATGAGCCTTGTGTATATAAGAAGACCAGTGGGAGCGCAGTCACCTTCTTAGTTCTTTGCGAAGATGACATACTACTCATTAGGAATGATGTAGCTATGATGTCATCAGTAAAGATCTGGTTGTCGAAAAACTTCTCCATGAAGGATTTGGGAGAAGTATCCTGCATATTGGGAATACGGATCTATAGAGATAGATCAAAGAGGATGCTTGGAATGACCTAATCCTTGTACATAGATACCATTGTCAAAAGGTTTGACATAGAAATTTTTAAAAGAGGTCTCAAGCCGATAAGACATGGAATTAATATGTCAAAGGAGCAGTCTCCTAAGACTCCTAATGAGAGGGCATTCATGGATAGAGTACCCTATGCCTCTACCATAGGATCTATCATATATGCCATACTATGTACACGGCCTGATGCTGCATATGCTCTAAATGTTACGAGCAGATTTCAGGCTGATCCAGGCGAAGATCACTGGAAGGCAGTGAAATGTATCTTTAAGTACTTAAGAAGAACTAATGATATATTTCTGGTCTATGGAAGAGATGACTGGAAACTACGAGGCTTTACTGACTCGAGTTTCCAGTCAAATCTAGATGATAGCAATCCATCTGGATTTGTGTTTACTTTGAACGAAGGCACAGTGTGCTGGAAGAGTTTCAAGCAAGCAACCACTACAGATTTGATGACTGTAGCCGAGTACATCGCTACAGCTGAAGCCGCCAAGAAAGCGGTGTGGTTGAAGAAATTCATCACCGACCTCGGCGTAGTTCCTACTATTTCTGAACCTGTTCCGCTGTTGTGCGATAACAATGGAGCCATTGCACAAGTGAAAGAGTTGCGGTCTCATCAGAAATCGAAGCATATTCTGAGGCGCTTTCATCTAATCAGAGAGATCATATTCAGAGGAGATGTAGTGGTGGAAAGAGTTCCATCTGTCGACAATTAGCAGATCCACTGACAAAGCTATTGGCTCAAAATGTGTTTGAGCATCACCTAAAGTCTATAGGTTTAGTATATAAAGGTGATTGGCTTTAGTTCAAGTGGGTGATTATTAGTCTTAGGTGGCCTACGAGTCAATATGACTTTGTAATCTCGTTTATTTATTAATATAATGGCATTATTCATTATGTGTAAATTCGTATTATTATCGTTTCATAATGAAGTCCGTGAATATGTGCGATAGTGATCAGATTGTGATGAGATCATACTAGTGAGAGCAATTACTTAAACATACATATTCTTAATAGTTCCTGGTCAGAGGATATCCGAGAAGGACATCGGATATCCGGTTAGACTAGTACAGATTACTCCCGCTCATAAGATGAGGGTGACTGATCTTATAATCACTTGTGTGGAGACACTAAGGCGAATCTGTAGGTGCTCACTAGAGAATGAGTTCACTGAACTAAACCGAGTGAATTGCTGGATGGTATTATACCTTACTGTCAACTAGCTTGATTCTATTGTCGCAGTTGTGTGGATGGTTCTCAGACCTGCGACACCAAAGACACCTTGTCGGTGGGCTTCTGTGTTTTGACCTTGGTTTAAGAATCTCTAACCATGGGATTCTAAACAGCCAAAGATCGGGTACAGTGGAATACTGGCGAAGTGAATTGAGTATCAATAAGGAATCATTCGCTCTCGGTACTTAGAGGGAGAATGCTTTAGGAAGGATGCGCAGAAGTCCCTGGCCAGGGTGGACGATAATATCGGGAAAGGAGTTTTCCAATATTATACGGTAGAACCCGATCCAAGTGAGTCGACCGGTTAGGGTTTGACAGTACACCATACTTTGAGTTGACTCGAGAGCATTGTACGAATGAAGGACTATATCCACGCAGTAATTGTCGGCGGAACGGTTCCAAGAGTGGGTTACTTAACTCCGATACCTTCCGAGTTCACACGGTGTTGCTTGGCACCCAATGTGATCGGAGGCCCGATCGAATTTGATGTGCGACATTGATTTGATTGATTAATTATTTAATATGAGTTATTAATTGATTAATCAGGCCAGTGAGGAGTCACTGGGCTTATTGGGCCATTAACCGGACTGGTTATTGGGACTAGAGGGTCACACGCAAATGATTCTCAAGGCGATGGATAAATAAGTGAGTTTTATATAAACTAGGGATTTTTATGAAAAACCACACAATTAATATAAAATGTAGCGAACGGGTTGAGCAGGCCAGACTGCTGCCAACCCTAGCTGCCCCTCCTTTCTTCCTCTCTCTCTGTGGCACCTCAGACAAGTCGGGATCCCCGGATCTACTCCGCCGCTTCTTCGACTCCCGTTCGACGGGAAATCGTCCGCACGATGTGGCGATCGCTGCAGCGAACGATGGAGGCTTCGTGGACTTTGAAGATCGAGGAATGTGAGGATATCTGTCGCGAAGAGGATCGCATGTACTCCTCTAGAAGCCGGGCGCTTGCGTGGCTTGTGGTGTCACACCAACGGAACCGATCGGTTGCGGATTCGAATCCGCACATGGTAAGAACCGATTATTCGATAATCTGGTTTTAGTATTTACGAAACGGGAAACAGATCGCCATTTTAATTTTATATTCTGCTGTGTGAGCGATCCGGAGAAACGCTAGAACCCAACACATGTCTCATCACATCTTGGCGTCACCTTTTCAACTTATTCTATTCTATTTCACTCTCTTGCAAAGTCAATGTCAAGGTAGGGCAGTTATAGACACGCTAATTTTGACTTCATATTGAGTAAATTTCATGTCACAATTATGATGCCCCAAAATGGTCTAATTTTTAATCATTAATTATTTTTTATTGATTTTTTGATATTTTCGTTGATTAACGTCAACTATGGCCGACGACATTTAGATTTATAGCCAAAATTGGTTTAAGATTAAATTCCTAAATCTAGATGGATTTAACTGAATAACGTCACTTATGGACGATGCCATTTAGTCTCCTAATCCATCTAGATTTCCAATTTAAATTTGAACTAATTTTCTAATTATCTAAATAACATTTCTCATAGACGACGCCTTTTAGGTTTCCTAATTATTTACGCTTTCCTTACTGGAATCTATTTCTATTTTGGCCCCTCTAATTATATAAATGGCGTTCTTCATGGGCGATGCGATTTAAGCTCTTTCTTGAAACTTGATTTGACCGAACTAATCCGGTTCCCGAAATTGGAAGGGGTTCCAACTCTTGGATGCTCATCCAAGGCAATCTGGAGGCCGTGGGATAGGCTTTTGAAGGTTGAATTACTCTAAACAAGCTTCTATATATATCATATACCCTTAGACCTTCAAAGAAGGTTGACTATTGGAGGTTTTGGAGTTCAAATTAAGGTAAAATGAGGCTCTCTCTGCAGAAAACGTGGGAAAGCTTTGAAGGCTTTTTCTTCCTCTCCTTCTCTATCCTTTGAAGCTCTTGAAGACTAAAGCTATGGAGGGACCAATTCTATTCTTCCCCTTGTCTTTCTTTGCTAGTTTTTAGTTAGTTTTCATTATAGTTTTTCACTGTTTTTATTAGATTTTTCATAGCATCACTCCATGATTCACACACCTATGTCATAATTTTTCCACCTATACATGTTAGGGGTTTAAAAAGCATCAAACAAGTGAGTTTCTTAGTTTAGTTTATGTTTGATTTCTTAGATAGAATAGATACTACACTACCCATAACTCTAACTATGTTCTTCTTCTCTTTTGTTTGATTGTCTTCTCTGTAAGGTTTTGAAGAAGGAAAAGAAGGATTTGAAGGCTTGGAGAAAAACAGAAAACAACCAAAAAACAAGAGTAAAAGAAGAAACTCTTCATCTTTGGCAGGCCAACGAAAGGAACCACAACTCTCCCAATTCCGTAAGATTAGTAAGCGATCATTTTTTCTTTGAAGCCCTCGATTATTCGCGATCACACTTAATTTATTTGATTGGTTTAATGTTAACAAATGATATCATTAAAATCACAACACGATTTTTAGCTCTATAGACTTTTGTAAGAAGTACAACCTACATTATTTGGAATCAGTGCATATAAAATAGGACTACAACTTAGACTTATGCTAAGCAAGGTTAAAGTTGGTTTGTATTAGTATAGGGTTCGTCATTAACATAGTCAAAAAGTTGAAGCATATTTTTCTTATGACATAAACTATTACTCATTATTCTATTGCCTTATTAGATTGCAGATATGGGGCCTGAGACTCGAGCATCATAGGCAAGTGGAAATTGTGAAAGATTCAAATAGGATCAAACTCGTTTAGCTTTTTTAACTAAAATGTTAGTTGACCATCAAGGTGCGGGTAAAAGAGTGTCAACTAGTTGGAAGCCTGAAGATTGGAAAGCTATGCAGATAGAATTTAGCAAAAAAATTCAGGCTGAATGTCACTTGCAAACAATTAAAAGCTCGAGTGCAGGAGATGAAAAATGATTATGTCATAATCAAGAATATACTAAAACCAAAGTGACTTTGGTTTTAACAATGTGATAAGTACGTTTGTTGCAACTGATGAAGGACGGGATGTTTACATTCAGGTATATTAATAGTTCATGGTACAATATTGTTATATGTTTTATTTACACTATAAGATAAATATAATCTGTTCACAATATAATGGAAACATACTGAAGGAAGAGCATGGAGAGGAGTCAACATCCCACTCTACAACGAGTGGTACGAACTTTTTGAGAGTACTCCTCTTCACTATATGTATCCTAATTTAACTGCGTACGATACTTGTGAATACCATTTGATATATTCTCCTAATTGTTATTGGTACTAAATCCAATAGAATTAGGCCAAAAACTAGACTTCCTCGACATCAGAAAATTCCAGAAGATGATGATCCATATTCAACACCTCGTCACCATAGACGTGGATTTTACTGACAATGATTCATCTGCTTCCAGCCCTAACTTTTACATTGTAGGCACTAGCAGCAAGCACAAGAAGTTAAGAGAATCTGTAACTTTAGTTGACAAGTCCAAGGGGAAAAAGTCTGAGGAGTCAATGTCATCTTTAGCTGAGGTAATGCTATTTGCAACAGAAGAGTACAAGAAGATGTCACTCCCCACTTCTTTTGCAATGATTCAACAATGTGTTAACATAATAATGTGAATGAACTTGTCAGTTCTGGAGAATGCAAAGGCAATTGATCTTATTAGAAAGGTCAACTCCTCTTCGGTGTTCCTCAAATTTGAAGAGGAAACGCATCTAGAGCAGTTAAAGTTACATATATCTTGGAGATGATTAAGAAATTTTTACATAGCACTTTGGAATGGTTAAAAATACATATGTTTATATTTGTTTAGGAGATGGTATTTTCTTTTAGACGTTGGACATTATTTGGTTTAATCACTATTCAGTGGTGTTATAATAAACTTATTTTTGATGACTTCAGATTTCTAGTATTATTATGACATGTACGGAACAAAAGTGATGAAGTATTATTTTTTTTTACTTTATTTTGAGACTCCTACCTGAGTTCCCCACTCATCCTAAAAGAATAAAATTAAAGGAAACTGCGAATGCATAACAGTCTACGATCCTTGAAGAACTAAGCGCCACCCGGGATAAATTCCGTGCCAAGTTAGACTGCCTTCGAGAAGCAAAGGTGCATAATATCCTCCATCCATTTCTATCAGTATGTCTGTTTCTGTTGTTCATTAGATTATTTTTCTTCGGTGTCGTCTTCATGTATCACAGGTTCCACTAACTAGTTCCACTAACTCGCAAGCAAACAAAAGGCCACTATCCTACGTCAACTTCTGGGTGCTCAACTTGGACTCTAATTCCTCGTAGAACTTTTCAAATAGACTGTGTAGCTCATGGTATAGGGCACTGCATATTTCGATTTAAACCGATAACCTAAAGCGAACTGAACCGGGAAAAATATGTCTCCCATAGGTATGGAACATAGGTCACTTGAGTATAAATCCAAACATCCAACCAACTGGCCAATGTACTGCTGTGATAACTTTTAGTGTATATTAATATATGTTTTACGTTTCACAAGCTCGAACTTCCAAAAAAAAAGGATTTCAAGTCGGCCCCGCCCTAATACACACTGCCTTTGCATGTTTGTTGTCTGCGCCACTCAGATGGGAAAAACACATGACACAGCCTCCCCTTTCCTCCCCTCTCTTCTAGACGCCCATCCTCTCGGATGAACGGTGGTCCCGTGGTGACTGCTGCTTGTGCTCCACTCCCCTTTCCCAGCAGCGCGTTGATGGTTTTGGCGTACCATCTCATCCCGTTGAAGAGGGCATAGGATCCCGAGCACCCTGGAGGACTCCACCACCCAGACGTGGAAGGCGTCAAAGACGAGGAAGCTGGTGCGCGGTTGAAGGGCCGAGAGGGTGTGCACCAATCTAGGTCAGAGGCACCTGGTGGTGCCCACGAAGGAGAGGAAGGACAACATGGAGAAGAGCTGGTCAGTGCTCTCCACTCCCAAGGGGATGCTAAGGGCGTCGCCAGGGAAAGGGTAGCTCCATGAAGCCGCCGGCCTTGTAGGGAAGCTGATAGGGGTGTCAAAGGGCTGGACCAGCTCGCAAGCCCGATGGGCTGGCCTGTGACGGGCCGGATTTGGGATCGTGTTTGGAGCCCGTCGGGCTTCTTAGAAGCCTATGAATAGAGCCCATCATGATGCAGGTCGGGCTGGGTTTGGGCGTGCAGCCCATCGAGCCCTCGGTTTTCCAAGAACGAAGAGTGGAAGAGGGTGGGCTGGTCTTAGCAGGTTAGTGTTCCAGGTTCACAAGAGGAGCAGGTGGTCATCTTCTAATGGCGGCAACGGTGCCGACCACAGCTCCGTTTGGCTCTTCCTCCCTATCCTCACTTCTAATGGTGGCCACGGCGACCCTCTTCGTCTCTTCCTCTCCATGTCTTCGGTTCTAGTGGCGAAAATGGCGAGTATTGAGTACTCCACAGCAAACCCTCCTCCACGCCGTCGGCCATCAGCCCCGTCGACGCTGCAACCCGGCAAGGTCTGCCGTCGGCGCTGTTGATCCCCCTGTCATCTCTAGCGTCGGATCCTGTGGGTGCTATTGTCGTCGACTCAAGTTAGAAATTATCGGAGAACTTGGTTTTTTTTTTTTTTCACTTGCTATTTGTGGACTGCACTTTAGTTTTCCCTAATCTAAGTTAGAAATCATCGGAAAAATTGTTTTTGCCCTAATCCAAGCTCATTTGAAAGTTCCTTAAATAGCCATCTTCTCTTTGATCATCCTGCCCCTTCATCTCATAATCCTCTGTAGAAGACTATGTTAGGAATCGGTGGAACGCAGCAAAAATTAAATACGATTCCAAGTATCGAGTTGTTGGGATCGTAAAACGGACAAAATAAAATAACCAGGAAGAATTGTTCTTCACCTTTGAAGGGGTTTCGAATCCCTCGTAGATTGAACCGTTTTGGTAATCGTGCACGCGCACGATCTCCAGAGGTATCCATACAAGCTCCCGACGTAGACGCGATTTCCTCCTTGGCTTGAGTCTTGAGTACTTCGACCTGATCTCAAATCTACTATGTAGTTGAAAGTAGAAGAGAAAGAGGTCTTCTTCAAGAGAGAGAGAAGGAGAGAGAGAGAGGAGAGAGAAACTTCAAGAGGGTGTCTTGTATGTATATTGCCATCACCCACCGCTTGGCCTCCTTTTATAAGTGATGTAGCCGAAGCTATCACGACCGGATTCCGAAGCTGGAATCCGAAGTTGGGAACCGAAGCTGGGTCGGATCGGTGAAGAGGCCCGACGGAGATCCGGAACACGACGAGGGCGGAGACGAGGCCGAGGATCCGAAGCCGAGGGGTGCTCAGATGGGGTCCCATCGGGAGCGAAGCCGAGACTCCCTCGGACGGATGCGGATCGAAAGGCGAGACCGAGGCCCCTCCGGACGAGGCACGCTAGCCTGCAGAAGGCGTGGCCGAAGCTTCTTCGAATAAGGAATCAACTGGCGCGAGGCCGAGCCGAGGCACCTTTAGGCGAGGAAGACCGGTCGGCGAAATGGGGAGGCCGAAGCTTCTTTGGACGAAGCGGACCAGCCTGCAGAGGCGTCGAGACCGGAGGGAGAAATCCGAGGTCGGCGGCCGAGCCCGATTCGGAGAGGTCGGCGATGATTCAAACCGAGCCCCTGCAGGAGGAAAAGAAGAAGAAAAGCAGTTAGCAGGAGTCCCGGGGTTCGCCCCTAAGGAACCCCCTCCGACGGCTAAGTTAGCTTCTGAAGATGATTCGATTCAGAAGTCAAAGAGGTGGAAGAAGCAGCTTTAATGCTTTTCAGACTGTAGTCCTTAAGGGTCACGAAGACATACCTTTGGTAATAAATAGCCGTGTATTTATAGCGGAGGATAGAGGATGCTTAACAGTAATAGCCGATATAGGACTATGTTCTGGGTTTATTGGTAAACCGCCATAGTGCCTAACACTCCCACCGGAGTGGGCCGGATACGGCTATTGGGCCGAAGGGGGTAGGGCCGCTGACGGGCCAGATGCCGCTTAGTGGGCTGGAGCCCGTGTTGGGATCGCTGTGTCGGGATCCGATCCTAAAAACGCAGCGGAATAAAGGAGTTCGGGATCGGATATGTCCCGTTTCGGTCGTTAAAACTAAACTGGTGTAAACCGAATTTACCTTGCGCGGATTCGAATCCGCGTCCGTTTTCCGGTTCCGTCGGAGCGATGCCGCAAGTCGCGCAGATGCCCGACCTCTAGCGGTATCCACGCGGTTCTCCTCGCGATGGATCGTCCTCGCTTCCTTGCTCGCTGCGGCGCTCGAAGATCCCGTCTGACTGCGCGTGATCCGCCGCGACATGCGGATCCAGAATCCCCGTCGAACGGGAAGTGGAGCAGTTGGGAACGGCACGCCCAGAGGAGAGAGAAAGTGGGAAGAACGAATGACGGCTAGGTCAGGGTTGCTGGCCCCGGACGTAGAATCCGTTCTTTTATAAAAAGTCAGTTTGCAGTTTTTCACAAAAACCCAGACTTATCCGAAATCCTGTCGGATTATCCATCGACTTGAAAACCATTTGCGTGTGACCCTCTAGGCCCAAATACCAGTCCAGTTAATAGCCCATTAAGTCCAGTAACCCTTTACTGACCCACTGTATTAATTAATATCCTTATATTCAATTAATCAGCCGAATTTAATGTCCCACAATAAATTCGGACGACTGCCGATCACGTTGGATGCCAAGCAACATCGCGTGATCCTGGATGGCACTGGGGTTATCGCAACCCTCTATTGGAACCTTTCTGTCATCGGTTAGCGCGCGGATATAATCCTTCATCCGTACAATGTTCCCGAATCGACTTAGGGCATGGTTTACTGTTAAACCCTATTTGGTCGATTCACTTGAATCAGATGCTGCTATTCTGAATCCGATAACTCCTTATCGATTACAGAGTCCGCCCTGGCCAGGGACTTTAAGCGCATCATTCCCGGAACATTCTCTCTCATACAACCGAGAGCGGATGATCCCGTATTGAACACACAATTACCTTCGAGGGCATCTCCCTGAACCCGATCGCTTAACTTATTGATATCCCATGGTTAGGGATTCGTTTGTCAAGGTCAAAGCTCAGAAACCTACCAACAAGGTATCCTTGGAGTCTCAGGTCCAAGGATCATCCACGCAACCGTGACAATTGAATCGAGCTGGTTAACAGTGAGGTGATTACCATCCAGCGATTCATAGTCGGATCAGTTCAGTGAACTCATTCACCAATGAGCACCTATAGGTTCAGCATAGTGTCTCCACACAAGTGACTTATGGGATCAGTCACCCTCATCATATGAGCTGAAGTAACCTATACTAGTCTATCCGGATGTTCGATGTCCTATCTCAAACATCCTATGACTAGGAACAATTAAGAACATGTGTTTATAAGTCTTCGGTCCCGTAATTATGATCTCATCATAATCCAAAGACTATTGCACATGTTCATGGACTTCATCGTGATACGATAAACACAGATCGAATTAATTACACACAATGAATTATTGCCATTTATTAATAATCTGAATATGTACACAGTATCGGATTGGCTTTGAGACCATCTAATACTAACAATCTCCCACTTGGGCTAAAGCCAATCACTTTTATACAGAATACCCATATTCTCTAAGTGACGCTCAAAAACATTTTGAGACAAAGGCTTTGTAAGTGGATCTGCTATGTTGTCGGCTGAGGGAACTCTTTCCACCACGACATCTCCTCGAGCTATAATCTCTCTGATCAGATGAAAGCGCCGCAGAATGTGCTTCGACTTCTGATGAGACCTCGGCTCTTTCGCTTGAGCAATCGCCCCATTGTTGTCACACAGCAGTGGGACGGGATCAGATATGCTTTCCACCACACCAAGATCGCCGATGAATTTCTTCATCCACACAGCTTCCTTGGCGGCTTCAGCAGCAGCAATATACTCGGCTTCCGTTGTCGAATCAGCAGTGGTTTCCTGCTTGGAACTTTTCCAGCTCACTGCTCCCCCGTTGAGTGTGAAAATAAAACCTGATGTTGACTTGCTGTCGTCAGGATCAGACTGAAAACTCGAGTCAGTATATCCTTGCAGCTTTAAGTCTCCTCCTCCATAGACTAGAAATAGATCCTTAGTCCTTCTCAAGTACTTAAGGATGCATTTCACAGCCTTCCAGTGTTCATCACCTGGATCTGCCTGATGTCTGCTCGTAACACTTAGAGCATATGCTACATCAGGTCTGGTACATAGCATGGCATACATGATGGACCCTATGGCAGAAGCATAGGGGACTTTATCCATCACTGCCCTCTCTTCAGATGTCTTGGGAGACTGACCTTTAGAGAGTGAAATTCCATGTCTCATCGGTATGAGACCTCTCTTGGAATTTTCCATGCCAAACCTTTTGACAATGGTTTCTATGTACATGGATTGGGTTAAAGCCAGCATCTTCTTTGATCTATCCCTATAGATCCGTATTCCTAATACGTAAGATGCTTCTCCCAAATCCTTCATGGAGAAGTTCTTTGACAGCCATATCTTTACGGATGACATCATTCCTACATCATTCCCAATGAGTAGGATGTCGTCAACGTAAAGAACCAGAAATGTGATTGCGCTCCCACTATTTTTCTTGTATACACAGGGCTCATCTTCATTCTTAATGAAGCCATAAGATTTGATCGCCTCATCAAATCTTATGTTCCAGCTTCGGGATGCTTGCTTCAGTCCATAAATGGACCTCTGCAACTTGCATACCATGTCTGGAGATTCTTTGGATGTGAATCCTTCTGGTTGTATCATATACACCTCCTCCTCAAGGTTTCCATTGAGGAAGGCAGTCTTCACATCCATCTGCCAGATTTCATAATCATGGTAGGCAGCAATGGCAAGAAGAATTCTGATGGACTTAATCATAGCAACGGGTGAAAAAGTTTCGTCATAGTCAACGCCTTGTCTTTGACGATAGCCTTTTGCCACTAATCTTGCCTTATAAGTCTCAATACGTCCATCTGCACCGATCTTTCTTTTAAAGATCCATTTGCAGCCGATAGGTACTATACCATCGGGTAAATCTACCAAGTTCCAAACTTGGTTGATGTACATGGACTGTATTTCAGAATTCATGGCTTCCCGCCATTTCCCGGCCTCTGAACTTTCAATGGCCTCCTGGTAAGTCTTGGGATCATCATCCTCATTATAGAATATCCTTGAACCATCCAAATTAATATGTCCCACATATCTTTCTGGTGGTTTAGGTACTCTTTCAGACCTACGAGGTTCCTGTGTATCATTTTGAACAGGTTCAGAAACTAACGGTTCATCTAATGAACCATTGCCAGTTTGTGGGTCTGGAACTTCTTCCAGAATTACTTTACTCCCACTGTCTTTCTGGAGAATATAATCTTCTTCCAGAAAGACAGCTCTCCTGGCCACAAACACCTTTTGTTCGCTAGGATGATAGAAGTAATATCCATAAGTTTCCTTTGGATATCCCACAAATCTGCATTTGTCAGTTCTGGATTCCAGCTTATCTGCGTCATGTCTTTTAACATGAGCAGGACATCCCCAGACTTTAACATGTTTAAGGTCTGGTTTCCTTCCATTCCATATCTCATATGGAGTGTTCTCAACAGATTTGCTGGGTACCTTATTCAGGATATACATAGCCGAGCTAAGTGCATATCCCCATAAGGACACTGGTAATTTGGACATGCTCATCATGGATCGCACCATTTCCATTAATGTGCGATTTCTCCTTTCTGATACACCATTCATTTGAGGTGTATAAGGAGGTGTAAGCTGAGAAAGGATACCATTATCCTTTAAGTATTTAATGAACTCAGTACTCAAGTATTCACCACCCCGATCAGATCGGATGGTTTTTATACTCTTTCCTGTTTGTTTTTCTACTTCATTCTTAAATTCTCTGAATTTCTCAAAGGCTTCAGATTTATACTTCAATAAGTATATATATCCAAACCTTGAGTAATCATCAGTGAATGTAATGAAGTATGAGAAACCACCAATGGCTTGGGTTGACATAGGACCACATACATCTGAATGTATGAGTTCTAATATGCCTTTGGCTCGTTCTCCAGTTCCACTAAATGGAGACTTAGCCATTTTACCCATTAAACATGACTCACAGGTTGCATATGATTCATAATCAAATGGATCCAAATATCCATCTTTATGCAACCTTTGGAGTCTGTTTTCACCAATGTGTCCAAGCCTACAATGCCACAAGTAGGCTTTGTTCATTTCATACTTACTTCTTTTAATCGAAGAACCGATATGTAAATTATCATGAGACACATTCAATAGATACAAACCATTGGATAAAATAGCAGAAGCTATTAATTTATTTCTGAAATAAATTGAACAACTATTGTTCCCAAAATTTAAATTGTATCCAATTCTATCTAAACATGAAATAGAAATGATGTTCCTTATTATTCTAGGTACATAATAACAATCATCTAATAAAAATGTGTCTCCGGATGGTAGCTTGAGCTTCACTGTCCCCACAGCGATCGCCGCAACTCTTGCGCCGTTACCTAGCCTCAGCTCCACCTCTCCGGTCCTCAGCTTACGTCTTCTTGTTAGTGTCTGCACAGAATTGCAGATATGAGATACACATCCAGTATCTAATACCCATGATGTACAATCTCTTATTGACAAGTTTACATCTATCATATAGATACCTGAAGCGTCCTGCTGCTTCACAGTTCCTTGAGCCTTGTCCTTGAGGTATTCCTTGCAATTCCTCTTCCAATGCCCTTTCTGGTGACAGTAGAAGCAATCACCTTTCTCAGCATTTTTACCCTTGTCTTTCTTGACAACCTTTGTCTTTCTCTGAACCTTGTTCTTATTCTTTCGAAAAGCTTGGACTGCAAGTCTTTTTCTGTTGGTCTTACCAACCATTAGGACTTGGGGTTTGTCCTTCACAAGGTTCCCCTCAGCAGTCTTTAACATGTTCAGTAGTTCAGCTAAGGTCGCCTGGATCTTGTTCATGTTGAAATTGACGATGAACTGAGCATATGAAGGTGGAAGTGAAGACAACACAAGGTCTGTGTGCATCTCCTTGGGAAGTATAATCCCAAGAGCATCCAGCCTCTCCACCCACTCAATCATCTTCAGCACATGATTCTGTACTGAAGTTCCCTCTGCCATCTGAGCTTTGAACAGATTCTTCGATATCTCATATCGTTCGATTCTGCTCTGCTCACCAAAGAGCTCCTTCAAATAGAGCATGATGGATCTAGCATCCATCTCTTCATGTTGCCTCTGCAACTCATTGCTCATAGAGGCTAACATATAGCATTGGGCCATGGTGGAATCCTCCTTCCATTTTTCATACGCTATCATTTCCTCCTCTGGAGCATCTAATGCTGGTTCAGCAGGAGGTTCAGTATCCAAGACGTAGGCAATCTGCTCAGACCTGAGGACTATCTTCAAGTTTCTGAGCCAATCTGAGTAATTGGTGCCTGTCAAACGGTTGGCATCAAGTATGCCTCTCAACGGGTTATGGTGAGACATTCTCGCCTACAGGAGATAATCAATCGATAATTAGCAGATATTCAGATTAACTAAAACAAGATATGGTCTTTTATTATCTAGTTTTACTCCCACTAATTTTCGACGGACTGTATAACCTTCAGATATACAGAACGGGAGACGCCGACTGTCTCCTAGTGGGGATCAGAATCTCCAAGCATCACAGTATGACCTCGGGTAAACACATAGTATCATACTGCTATCTCAGAGCAATCATCTCATGATAATTGCAACTCCTTGCAATATTCGATCGTACTTCGGCTCCCAAGTTTAATGGTCCCGGGTAAACACAGTAGACCATTATCCCCGGTCTAAGCTTTACCATCAATACGTGACTGAGTAAAGTAGAAACATAGTTCCCGGGTAAACACGTGGATGACTATATCGTTCCTCTACTCTTATCCAAAGGCATCTTATGCCATGATCAACAGTCCTCTCATCAGTTAATGGCAGACCTCGGGTAAACACATAGTATCTGCCACCACCGAATTAAGTTCTATCAATCATATTGATGGAGAGCCACGCGGTACATTCTCAATGACTCGCGCTACGGCTTAGAGTTTGTAACGAAGGTTTTACTTATTTAATTTGGTCTCATCCTAGGTGATAGTATTAAATATATCGAATATATTTATTAATACTAATAACCTAGCAAATATAAAGCACACGCATCACATACATGTCATTAGTGTGGTCATGGACGGCACTGCGGTTTGACTTGAGCCAGACAGTCAAACGCACACATTCACACAATATAACATCTTATATCATGAGTCTGCAAACCCATGAATGCAATGAACTCCTTCATTTTCATCTGGTCAGCAGTTGTGGATCATCCTCGCTCCGCGCGCATCCGCCTCGATCAAATTACATCGTAATTCTCAATTACATGATAATTTAAATGAGGAAGCCTTATGGCGATTACATCGAGGTGGAAGATAGAAGTACAATGGAATATGAGAGGGAGAGGTTCGCAGACCTCTATTTATTAATACACAATAAACCACACAATCACATTCCACATCCACAATTAATGCTCGTCCATGACCACCATGTGTTTTATCAAGCATGCTAATTTAAATCTAATTTAAACAAGCAAATAAATGCACATCAATAAATGCACATAAACTCTAATTTGACAAGATTGTAACATTCCATGCAGATAAGATTAACTGGCATTAAATTATAAATTTAACAATTAAATTTATTCCCCAATTATTTCCTTTAATCTAACAAGTAGATTGAATTAACAACAACTTGTTAATTACTATTTTAATCCATATTAATCTAATTATTGGACCATAAAATTAAAAACAGAGCTCAATCTTATTGTAAAATTTCATTACAAATGAAAATTAAATTCTGTTTTTAATTTGGAACAAAAACAGATTAATTAAGGATTAAAAACAAAAACAAAAAAAAATAAAGGGGAAAGGGGGCAGCGGTCCAATGGACCGGACCGGACCTGGGCCGAACCCAGCCGGTCCCTGGCTCGGACCCAGGTCCGCCCACAAGGGCGCGGACCTGGTCCGGGTCCAGGGCCGACTGGCTCGGACCCGGGGGCCCGGCCAGGCTTGTCGGGCCCACCCCCCCCCACCCGAGCGCAGCTAGGAAACCCTAGCTGCGCGCAGGGTGGGGGGCGGCGGCTCCCTGCCGCCGGCAACCTGCCCCGCAGGTGCCGGCCGGCAGGGCCCCGGCCGTGGGGCAGTCTCCGGTGCCCGGAGGCACCGGTGCCGTCGCCGGCAACCCCTGGTTGCCGGCGGGGAGCTTCCAAAACCCCCCCCCCGAAATCCGTTTTCTGCAAAAAAAATTAGGAACCCCATATCTTTGAAAAATAAAAATAAATCTAGGGGTTTATGATCCTCCCGGTCATGATGCAAGATCAGAATCTCGATCCACGACCCCATGGAAGGAATCCCATGCTCCATCGAGCCCTTCCCAACGCTTGGGATGCCCGTGAACAAACCGATACGAGTAGTTCTTCGTCCGGCGAAGAACACACACGAAAATTGCAAAAAAATAAAATTTTAATGCTTACAGTTTCTCTTAAACTTGCTGTGTTCATCTCATGAACGCATCATATGCATGGAATCAATTACAAAATTATCAAAAAGAGATCGAAACGGCGAAAACACAGTGGAACCTGTCTCTGATACCACTGTTGGGATCGCTGTGTCGGGATCCGATCCTAAAAACGCAGCGGAATAAAGGAGTTCGGGATCGGATCTGTCCCGTTTCGGTCGTTAAAACTAAACTGGTGTAAACCGAATTTACCTTGCGCGGATTCGAATCCGCGTCCGTTTTCCGGTTCCGTCGGAGCGATGCCGCAAGTCGCGCAGATGCCCGACCTCTAGCGGTATCCACGCGGTTCTCCTCGCGATGGATCGTCCTCGCTTCCTCGCTCGCTGCGGCGCTCGAAGATCCCGTCTGACTGCGCGTGATCCGCCGCGACATGCGGATCCAGAATCCCCGTCGAACGGGAAGTGGAGTAGTTGGGAACGGCACGCCCAGAGGAGAGAGAAAGTGGGAAGAACGAATGACGGCTAGGTCAGGGTTGCTGGCCCCGGACGTAGAATCCGTTCTTTTATAAAAAGTCAGTTTGCAGTTTTTCACAAAAACCCAGACTTATCCGAAATCCTGTCGGATTATCCATCGACTTGAAAACCATTTGCGTGTGACCCTCTAGGCCCAAATACCAGTCCAGTTAATAGCCCATTAAGTCCAGTAACCCTTTACTGACCCACTGTATTAATTAATATCCTTATATTCAATTAATCAGCCGAATTTAATGTCCCACAATAAATTCGGACGGACTGCCGATCACGTTGGATGCCAAGCAACATCGCGTGATCCTGGATGGCACTGGGGTTATCGCAACCCTCTATTGGAACCTTTCTGTCATCGGTTAGCGCGCGGATATAATCCTTCATCCGTACAATGTTCCCGAATCGACTTAGGGCATGGTTTACTGTTAAACCCTATTTGGTCGATTCACTTGAATCAGATGCTGCTATTCTGAATCCGATAACTCCTTATCGATTACAGAGTCCGCCCTGGCCAGGGACTTTAAGCGCATCATTCCCGGAACATTCTCTCTCATACAACCGAGAGCGGATGATCCCGTATTGAACACACAATTACCTTCGAGGGCATCTCCCTGAACCCGATCGCTTAACTTATTGATATCCCATGGTTAGGGATTCGTTTGTCAAGGTCAAAGCTCAGAAACCTACCAACAAGGTATCCTTGGAGTCTCAGGTCCAAGGATCATCCACGCAACCGTGACAATTGAATCGAGCTGGTTAACAGTGAGGTGATTACCATCCAGCGATTCATAGTCGGATCAGTTCAGTGAACTCATTCACCAATGAGCACCTATAGGTTCAGCATAGTGTCTCCACACAAGTGACTTATGGGATCAGTCACCCTCATCATATGAGCTGAAGTAACCTATACTAGTCTATCCGGATGTTCGATGTCCTATCTCAAACATCCTATGACTAGGAACAATTAAGAACATGTGTTTATAAGTCTTCGGTCCCGTAATTATGATCTCATCATAATCCAAAGACTATTGCACATGTTCATGGACTTCATCGTGATACGATAAACACAGATCGAATTAATTACACACAATGAATTATTGCCATTTATTAATAATCTGAATATGTACACAGTATCGGATTGGCTTTGAGACCATCTAATACTAACAGCCCGCTGGGCCGAGGGGTTGTTGAGCTGCTAACGGGCCGAAGGTTGCTGGGCCGCAGACAGGCCGAGGATTGCTGGGCCGCGGACGGGCCGAGGAACACTGGACTGCTTACTGGGCTGAGGGTTGCTTACTGGGCCGAAAGATGCCAGGGGGCTTCTTACTGCTGTTGTCGGACTGATCTGTGTTGGGCCTGTTTTAATGGGCCAAATCGGATTCTGCCTCATCACATAGCCCCCCACTCTTGTCTTCCTCAGTTTTATGAGATGGCGAGAGTATAGTCCAAAGCGTCCTTGGGGGAATAACTTGACAGGCGCTATCCGAAGCTTTCTGCTTTGTTATGAAGAGGAGATGCCCTCGGTCGGCCGAGGGTCAGTAGCCATTAGTCGCCTCCGTTCGGGATTCAGTGACAAATGCCTTCGCCCTTGATTGCGAAGGGACGAGCCTTCTGGCTATGTCAGGCCTGACAAATGGACGGGATAGACGTCGAGTTCTCCATTAGAACGATCGCGTCGTGAGGAAACATAGGACACGCGTCGCGCATCATGTCGCCTCGTTAAAAGAACAAAAGGATCCCAGCCGTGCCTGGTGATCATGCGGACCATGGGTCACTTCGGCTCTCTGCCCAAGACTTCACTTGGATTGCCGCCTCTCCCTTCCTTAGCACGCGGATCGGAACACGAGGCGAGCATCCGAGTGATCAACCGAAGGGTCGGACCGCTTTCGGCCGTTGATTATCTTCCCTCGATCCCGGAGTCGGACTGTTATCATTGCCGAAGGACGGTGCACGTGGCGCGCATCTGAGAGGGGCGATGCCAATGAGGGGGAGGATCCTGGCCATTGATTTCGGCGGGGGATGCTTTCAACTTTGTCTATAAATAGGAGCCCTCCCCAGGGCACTGTTCCGCTCCCTTCTTCCCGCGCCTGCGTCTCCCTGCAATCGTCCGAGCCTCCCTACTTCTCCGGTGAAGAACGAGCCATTGAAGGTGCCTTTGAGTGCTCCGTCTGTCTCTGGGGGCTCTCTGTTACTTGGGTTGTTGCCGGGGAAGCTTTCGTTGCTTGAGAGGCGGCGGTTAGTCGAGGAGATCTTTCTTGAGGTTCTTTCTCTGCTCCGTGATCCATGTTCCGTAGCTCCCCCTCGGCTGATAGTAATTCTTCAGCCGAAGGTTATTGTTCTTCGTCTCAGCCTTCAGAATCTTCCTTGTCATCTCCCCTTTCTTCAAACTCCCTTGCTTCTCTCATGGTGGATGAGGCCGAATCGTCTGGTGCCAAAGAGGCTGAAGAGGTTCTCGCCACGGTCCAGGCTTCCTCTTCCGGTCGACGTAAGGCCGAGACCGTTTCGGAGGCGGCCTGTACTCTTGAAGATGATGGGGTCAAGTATATTGGCTCTTACTATCAGCTCCCATCATAGACGATCACCTATCGGCCCGGAATGAACACCAGGGCTAATTCTCCCCGATCGGGTAGTTTTTCCATCTATGAAGAAAGCTTTCGGGCAGGTTTTCGCCTTCCCCTTCCCACTTTCGTAATCAATCTTTTGTGCTTCTACGGGTTGGCCCCGTCTCAATTTTTCCCTAATTCTTGGCGGACAGTCTATTCCTTCTTGGCTGTGCTTGCCTATATCGATGTTACCCCTTCAGTAAACATCTTCCGCTATCTTTTCAAGATACAGCGGCAGGAATAATCCGAGTGGTACTGCTTCGTCCCTCGCCTCAGCAGGGGTATCTTTTCCGGGAAGCCTTCGTCCATTCACGGTTGGAAGAGGAGCTTCATCTTGATCTCTCTTTTGGAGAAGGAGAAGAGTGTGTGGCCCTTCCCCACTGAGTGGGCACCACCACTGGCCGAAGGCCTCTCCGATCCACCTCCCTTTAACCCCGATCAGCTTCATATTGTGAGCCTTATAGAAGCCGCGGCTCCGTACGATATAACGGAGCTTTTCACTGAAGAGGAGCGGCTCGTGTGGACAGGGACCTGGCCGGATCCGACGAAGGATCCCCCTCGGGTCTTTCCTTATCTTCCTCCCGAGGACGTCCCGGGGGAGACTGAAGGAGCCGCCGAGGTTGAGTCTCCGGCCGAAGCTCCTCCGACCGAAGAGAGTGCTGAGGCTTCGGCCGAGGGTAAGTCGGTCTTGAGTTGTTGAGTCGCGCGATGTAAGTCACTAACCCCTCTTCTTCCGTCCACAAAAATGTCTAGGATTCGGGGACTCCTCGGTCGGATGGCCCAGCAGTCCGGCCGATCTCAACCATCCCAGCCACAGGCGGCGGGACAGGTCGGACGAGGCATGGCTCTGAGCGCTCGGGCCGTAGTACCGACAGCGGCTTCGGTCGAGGGCCGCGCTGCTGCCGCTGCTCTCGAGAGGGAGAGAAAGGGCAAGTCGGTCGCACGGAGGGCGGCCGATTGTCGAAACGGAGCGGGGCGGATGAGCCCGGTGAAACAGAGCCCGCCCCGGTAGCCAAGAGGCCAATCGCTGCCCGAGGGTCCCCGCTCTCATCGCCTCCCGAAACGTCGAGGGGCGATTCTCTTTCGGCCGCGACGGCCGGTACAGAAGACCTTGGAGGTCCTGGGTCGCAGGCATCTCGCGAACACGAGCGCGAGCTATGGGTCCCGAACCTGGGGATATATAGGGACGAGAGTCTGGAGGACTCTCGGACGTGCATGCGCCTGCTCCAAGGCTTAACCCTTCCGACGGCCGAGGACGAGCTGAAGGCGCTGTCTGTGGACGACTTGGCGATGCTGTGCGCCTGACTGTCGGTCCAGGTAAAAAAGGTTCTTTATGGTTCTCGGTCTGATATTCCCCTTGGCTTGCTTTGAGGTTGTTGATTTCTATTTGCTTTCGGCTGCAGGCCACGGTCACGTGTGGTGGCCTAATTCGCCGTCAGGCGGCCATCCATCAAAGGCTCCGGGAGGTCGACCAGGCCTCAGACCAGCAAGCTTCTGGCGGAGTCGCCCCGGCACGACGTGGTTTTGAGGCCAGCGTCGATTTGCTCCTGAAGGCAAATGCCCAGATGTGGGCTGAGCTAGAGGAGCAAAAGGAGGCGACTCACGCTTTATCCGAGGCCAAGACGAAGGATGAGCGGGAGAGGGAGAAAGCCGAGAAGGGGCTGGAGGCGGTCCGGGCCGAAAATGATACTCTTAAGGACGAGATCCAGGAGAAGGTCGACCAGCGGGTCACAGACCGCCGCCGCCATGCCGAGGAGATGTCGGCTCTGAAGGCAGGTTTGGAGGCTAAGGCCGAAGAGGCTGTTCGTACAGCCGTAGCCAGATATAAGGCTGGCCCAGATTACGCCAAGGAGATAATACAGGCTCAGTTCGAGGCGGCTTCGTCCGTGTTCAGCATAGGGCTGGCCGCCGCCCAAAAGGCGTGCTCGGCCGTAGACCTGACCGGCATCGCCCTTCCGATGGACGAGGAAGGCGAAGAGCTTCTAGCCTGGTGGAAGGAGCTTAAGACTGAAAGAGCTTTTGTAAGGACTGAGGCTTTCGGATCCGGTTTTCGGGGTTGGACCCTGTAGTTCAGGCTCCAGTGGGGCTGAGACTCTGTATTGATTCGCGTCTCGCGGGCTCGACGTGGTTTAAACGGCGTCCAGCTATGCAGACGTGTTTTAGCCTGTGCCACGTGGGCTGGCTTTGGGCCGCGAGAGTACGGCCCTGACATGTCGTCTGAATGACGTCTGTGAGGCACGACGCCTTTCAGACTGCGACTCTGGGTTGTCAGAGTACGGCGCCAGTCTTGTCGACTGAACGGCGTCTTTCATGGAAGACGCGTTTCAGACCTCTATCAGAGCGTTGCAGGGTGTTGTCAGAGCAGCCGTCACATCGACTGATAGGCGTCCGTACATCTCGACGCGTTTCAGCCAGTCTCTGGTTAACCCCGCGAGCCCTCCTTCTTTCTCTCATTTTCTCCTCCTTCTCTCTTTCTCTCCTTCCTTCCGGCGACTCCAGCATCGACCCTTCCTCCTCCCTCTTTTCCTCCCACTACTTCGTCCTTCCCTCCACTCCAACACTTCCCTACCTCTCACCTCTACCACCACCACTTCCTTCGCGGTGTTCCATTCTCCGGACGGCGGCCGACGTCCCGGCGGAGTGGCGGCATCCTCGAGGGTACCGACAGCGATCTGCGGTGCGGCGGGACGGAGGCACGGAGTTTGGAGGAGTTCAAGAACCGGTAGGGTGACGGTTCCCACAGTGTTGTGTTCTAAACCATGTTTTTCCCCGTTTAAAGCATGCTATGGATCGATGGTTTTGGGGTAGAATGAGCATGTTAGGGGGTTTTTCCTTGATGGGAATGGGAGTTTCTGTGGATGTGAATTCTTGATACTTTGGTTACCCTCTTTCCCCTCTGTTTTTGGGGCTTTTTCGGGGTATTTGGGGTTAAGGGAGAAACCCTCGGATCGAACCAGGGAACCAGATTTCTGGCGCTAAACGGCGTCGTGCCTGGTCGACGCCTTTCAGAAGGACGTCATGGCAGTACGACGCCTTTTAGACAGAAATCCCCCTGTTCGAGGTTTCAAGAGTCAGGGACTCTGGCGCTAAATGACGTCATGGATGGACGACGCCTTTTAGAAGGACGTCGGGCCATCATGACGCCATTTAGGCAGGAAATCACCCCGACTGAGGGACTCAGTTCGAGGATTCTGGGACTAAAAGACGTCATGGGCGGGCGACGCGTTTTGGAATAGCGTCGAGCCAGCATGACGCCTTTTAAGGCAGAAATCCCTCGATTAATGTTTTCTGGAATTCCTGGATTTTCGGTGTGAACGGCGTCTGAGGATGTTGACGCCTTTTAAAAGGCGACCACTGGTGTCGACGCCTTTTAGGCCAGATTCTGAGGGCGATAATTTCATAAACCAGTTTAGGGTGCTTGAATGGCGTCGGCCTCGGGCGACGCGATTCAGGACAGAACTGCACTAATCCATGCCAGTAAAATGTGTTTACACTGCTAGATAGTCGGTTAATGCGTACAGTTAGTATACTCGATGTGATGAACTCTTCGTGACCGGATGGCACTGCGTTGTGTGTGATGCGACCGTGGACTTCTTCCATGACCGGATCGCACCGTGCCGTGTTTTCTATTTCGGTGGACCTAGAGTACAGTTGTAGCGTTCTACACCCTGTGTCGGTGCGGAGGGACACAGCGCTGACGGGAGCAGTGGCGTGGTGACGCCTAGTAGAGAGGGTCACCTGGTGAACCCCGGGGTTAGCTAGCTTGTACCGGTGTCGGAGAGGTACCTTTGGAGTGTCACTCGTGCTGGGGGAAGGAGTAACCACCTGAGCCAGTTGGGCCGGAGTAGCCAGCGTGCTATCCGAGGGGTTACTGTTTGGTCTCAGCGGGCCGGTGTTTGCTGAGGGAAGGAGTGACCGCCGAGGTGGCCCGTGTGCTATCCGAGGGGTTACTGTTTGGTCTCAGCGGGTCGTTGTTTTTCCCACTCTCGTTGTGAAGTTGACGTGTTTTAAGGATACGCCGAATTACGAGTTTCCTGATAGATTGGAATTATACATGTTAGTTATACTTTGAATGCATGTGATTCGTATTGAGATGTAGGCATGGAAATCTTTGTCTCTTCATGGTTATTATATCCCTACTGTACTTTACACTTGTGGGTGTGTGGGTGGGCAGTGGGGATTGAAGGATCCCTACTGAGTCTTTTCGTTGAGACTCACCCCTGCGGCTTTCAGGTGAGGACTCCAGGCAGACCTAGCGAGGGTTGTGCGGCTGAGTGCTGAGCGTCGTCGACTGTTGTTCCGGGGTATGCCCCGATGTAGTTGTTATCTTTATTTCTGGCCTGTATGTATAATCATTTCTTTTCTGTTGGAGTATGTAATTATTTGCTGTATCGAGTCGCATTGTAATAACTTTTAATTTCTGCATTTTCCCTTCAATTCAATGCGATGCGAATGTTTAGCTTAGTTGATTATTTATTTCCCAGACTTACTCGGATCCTGGTTTGGTTACAAGTTAATGATTTGGTACCCATTTAGTAATCGGATCCCCGATTATAGGGTGGCGGGTCGTTACAGCTTTGGCCTCGGCGGAAGGCGATGCGGCCGTTCTTGACGAGGCCGCTCCTATCAATGCCGCTCCTGCCGATGCCGTTCAAGTCGACCATTCTCCTTCCCCATCTCCTGGTCAGAGCCCAGTTGATGTAGATGGTGAAAATACCGAAGGGTAATACGGGGGCTTGTCCCGGTTTTTGTTTTGACCTTTTCCGAAAGGCTGCGGCCAGATGTACGGCCGATTTTGTACTATGTTCTTTATATATATATGAAAAAGTTCTTCTCTTCTACTTGTATTCCGAACGAATAACTGAGTCTGGCTCTTCTTGTGGCCGAGATCATATTGCCGTTTAGATGCGGCTCTCTCGGCCGAAGCCGATTCAGATCCGGATATGGACTTGGAAAATAATGCCGCTCCCGATACGGTTTGCATGGCCGAAGCCACTCCCGGCACGGTTTACACGGACTTAGAGAATACCTTGCCACTCCCGATCCGGTACACATGGCCGGAGCCACTCCCGGTACGGGTTACCGCGGACTTGGAGAATACCTTGCCGCTCCCGATCCGGTACACATGGCCGGAGCCACTCACGGTACGGGTTACCGCGGACGTGGAGAATACCTTGCCACTCCCGATCCAGTACACATGGCAGGAGCCACTCTCGGTACGGGTTACCGCGGACTTGGAGAATACCTTGCCACTTCCGATCCGGTACACATGGCTGGAGCCACTCTCGGTTCGGGTTACCGCGGACTTTAGAAATATACCGTGCCGCTCCCAATCCGGTACGCATGGCCGGAGCCACTCTCAGTTCGGGATACCGCGGACTTTAGAAATATACCATGCCGCTCCCGATCCGGTACACATGGCCGGAGCAACTCTCGGTTCGGGTTACCGCGGGCTTGGAAATATACCGTGCCGCTCCCGATCCGGTACACATGGCCGGAGCCACTCTCGGTTCGGGTTACCGCGGGCTTGGAGAATACCTTGCTGCTCCCGATCCGGTACACATGGCCGGAGCCACTCTCGGTTCGGGTTACCGCGGACTTTAGAAATATACCGTGCCGCTCCCGATCCGGCACACATGGCCGGAGCCACTCTCGGTTCGGGTTACCGCGGACTTGGAAATATACCATGCCGCTCCCGATCCGGTAAGCATGGCCGGAGCCACTCTCGGTTCGGGTTACCGCGGACTTTAGAAATATACCGTGCCGCTCCAGATCCGGTACACATGGCCGGAGCCACTCTCGGTTCGGGTTACCGCGGACTTGGAAATATACCATGCCGCTCCCGATCCGGTACGCATGGCCGGAGCCACTCTCGGTTCGGGTTACCGCGGAGTTTAGAAATATACCGTGCCGCTCCCGATCCGGTATACATGGCCGGAGCCACTCTCGGTTCGGGTTACCGCAGACTTTAGAAATATACCGTGCCGCTCCCGATCCGGTACACATGGCTGGAGCCACTCTCGGTTTGGGTTACCACGGACTTGGAAATATACCATGCCGCTCCCGATCCGGTACGCATGGCCAGAGCCACTCTCGGTTCGGGTTACCACGGACTTTAGAAATATACCGTGCCGCTCCTGATCCGGTACACATGGCCGGAGCCACTCTCGGTTCGGGTTACCGCGGACTTTAGAAATATACCATCCCACTCCCGATCCGGTACGCATGGCCTGAGCCACTCTCGGTTCAGGTTACCGCGGGCTTGGAAATATACCGTGCCGCTCCCGATCCGGTACACATAGCCAGAGCCACTCCCGGTACGGGTTACCGTGGACTTGGAGAATACCTTGCCGCTCCCGATCCGGTACACATGGCCGGAGCCACTCTCGGTACGAGTTACCGCGGACTTGGAGAATACCTTGCCGCTCCCGATCCGGTACACATGGCCGGAGCCACTCTCGGTACGGGTTACCGCGGACTTGGAGAATACCTTGCCGCTCCCGATCCGGTACACATGGCCGGAGCCACTCTCGGTTCGGGTTACCGCGGACTTGGAGAATACCTTGCCGCTCCCGATCCGGTACACATGGCCGGAGCCACTCTCGGTTCGGGTTACCGCGGACTTGGAGAATACCTTGCCACTCCCGATCCGGTACATATGGCCGGAGCCACTCTCGGTTCAGGTTACCGCGGACTTTAGAAATATACCGTGCCACTCCCGATCCGGTACACATGGACGGAGCCACTCTTGGTTCGGGTTACCACGGATTTTAGAAATATACCATGCTGCTCCCGATCCGGTACACATGGCCGGAGCCACTCTCGGTTCGGGTTACCGCGGACTTTAGAAATATACCATGCCGCTCCCGATCCGGTACGCATGGCCGGAGCCACTCTCGGTTCGGGTTACCACGGACTTGGAAATATACTGTGCCGGACATGATCTTTTCAAAAGAGAAACTTTATTCACGCCTTCCGGCTACATTTCGAGGGTAGTAATTTACATGTAGTGCCGAAGGCACTCCATATTTCAGGTACGAGGGAGAGGTTGGTCCGATGGGGTTTCCAATTAGTAAGCCCCTCGTTGGACTACTTCCCTTATAATCCCCTCGGTTGTCTTAGAGGCATGGCTTCGGAAGAGACGGGATCTCTTTGGACGTTGCCTTACTGCTCCGAAGGCCTCCTGGTTCTGCCTCTGTTGAGGCTGTTCTTACCGGTATTGCGGCAGTTGGCCCCCTCTGATGAGGCGATCTATCTCCTCCCGAAGGTTCCGGCATTCGTCAGTCGAATGGCCGGTTTCCCGATGGTATTCGCAATATTTGTTGGGGTTCCTTCGGCGAGGATCAGTTTTGAGGCGCTGTGGCCGCCGGAGCATACCCTCCACCTCCATAAGCATTTGGGAAGGGGGAGCAGGTCGCGGTAGGTACCGTGGTTGCGGATCCCGTCGCTTGTTTCAATCCCACTCTTTCCTCCGATATCGCCTTCGGGAGGGTTCTTGATCTCTTGGCTGAAGACGAACCGCTGGAGGGGCAGGCGGTGCTGAGGGCTCGCTGCGCATTGTGGCGGCCTCACCAGAAGAGACTCGCGAGGATACTATCCGAAACCTCGCATCTTGAACAGGAAAGAAGAGGGGAAACGGTAGTTGTTAGGGGAGCTGGCTCAGTAACCCCATTTGCTGGGCGATGGCGAACACCACGTCTGGTAGGAGTGCCTGAGAAGTAACAGTGGCATCTAGTGCCGCCATTCGCTGCTGGAGTTCCTGCACCCGGTTGTCTTCAGTAGTGAGGGACTCTGGTAGGACAGATAGAGCCGCGTTTCGTGGTGGAGCAGACGGGGTGCCCCCGGACTGAGGCGGCTGTGCTGAAGTCGCCCGTGTCTCTGCCTCGTCTTGTCTGGATCGTCTGTCTACTGGACGATAAGACATGACTTCTTGCTTGTTTCCCACAGACGGCGCCACGTGATGTAGCCGAAGCTATCACGACCGGATTCCGAAGCTGGAATCCGAAGTTGGGTTGGATCGGTGAAGAGGACCGACGGGGATCCGGAACACGACGAGGGCGGAGACGAGGCCGAGGATCCGAAGCCGACGGGTGCTCGGATGGGGGCCCACCGGGAGCGAAGCCGAGACTCCCTCGGACGGATGTGGATTGGAAGGCGAGACCGTGGCCCCTCCGGACGAGGCAGGCCAGCCTGCAGAAGGCATGGCCGAAGCTTCTTCGAATAAGGAATCAACTGGCGCGAGGCCGATCCGAGGCACCTTTAGGCGAGGAAGATCGGTCGGCGAAATGGGGAGGCCGAAGCTTCTTTGGACGAAGCGGACCAGCCTGCGGAGGCGTCGAGACTGGAGGGAGAAATTCTAGGTCGGCGGCCGAGCCCGATTCGGAGAGGTCGGCGATGATTCAAACCGAGCCCCTGCAGGAGGAAAAGAAGAAGAAAAGCCGTTAGCAGGAGTCCCAGGGTTCGCCCCTAAGGAACCCCCTCTGACGGCTAAGTTAGCTTCTGAAGATGATTCGATTCAGAAGTCAAAGAGGTGGAAGAAACAACTTTAATGCTATTCGGACTGTAGTCCTTAAGGGTCACGAAGACATACCTTTGGTAATAAATAGTTGTGTCTTTATAGCAGAGGATAGAGGATGCTTAACGGTGGTAGCCGATATAGGACTATGTTCTGGGTTTATTGGTAAACCGCCATAGTGCCTAACCCTCCCACCGGAGTGGGCCGGATACGGCTATTGGGCCGAACGGGGTAGGGCCGCTGACGGGCCAGATGCCGCTTAGTGGGCTGGAGCCCGCTGGGCCGAGGGGCTGCTGAGCCGCTAACGGGCCGAAGGTTGCTGGGCCTCGGACGGGCCGAGGAACACTGGACTGCTTACTGGGCCGAGGGCCGCTTACGGGGCCGAAAGCTGCCAGGGGGCGCTTCTTACTGTTGCCGTCGGACTGATCTGTGTTGGGCCTGTTTTAATGGGCCGAATCAGATTCTGCCTCATCAATAAGAAATATAAAGATAAGCACAAGGTTTAATTCTCATGATTATCCAAGAGCTTGGCCTTGGATAATTCTCCATTTAAATATTCATGTTTATCCTACGGCTTTTCACAAAAATCCAGATAACTATAATATTTAACATCTCTCACCATCTTACGAGAACTCTTATGTGTGTGATCCTCCAGACCCATATATCAGTCTGGTTTCAGGCCCACTAAACCTAGAACTTATTCTAAAGTTTAGTATTTATTAATTATTATTTAAACATCATATGTTAAATAATTAATAAATAAGTGGTTTATCATCCGATGATTAATCTACTTGACCTTCTGATCATGAATGGCACCAAACACTACCTTATGATCCCAGAAGATATAAGGGATATTGTTCCCTTTATTTGAACCTTTCTGTCTGCAGATACCGTACATATAAAATCCTTCACTCATCCAATGTCCAAATAACGCAAGGGTATGGTTTTACAGTCAAACCCATTATCGCATTATTTAGATTGATTATGTACTCAGTTAACTTCTAGAAAGACATCTCTCTCAGTTGACCCTAACCAGGGATTTCTGTGTACACATCCATAGGACATTCTCTCTCCAGTCGTGTACCAAGAGTGAGTGATTCCATGTTGTTCACTCAATTACCTTTGCAAATTTTCCATTGTGTCTGAGAGGCTAACTATCGTGGACTTAACGGTTTAAGTCCACCATCCAGAGAATTAAGTCACAATGGTCTACAAGCAAGGTATCATTGGTGACTCAGGTCAAAGGACCAACTACGCTACTGCAATGATTGAATTCTCTGATTGACTATCAGGTATAATGACCATCCAGAAATTCTTATTCGGATCTGTTCAGTGAACTCATTCTCTAATGAGCACCCACAAGCTTGTCTTAGTGTCACCACACGAGTGAATGTGAAATCATTCACCTTCATCGCATGAGCAGAAAAAACTTGTGTCGATCTTATCGGATATTTAATGTCCAATTCAAGTATCCTATTATCGAGAACTGTTTAAGACAAGTGACTAAGAATATTAATTTCACTATCATGATCTCATTATGATTCAATATCCTATACATTTGTCTACGGACCTTCATTACGATAGTTGATTTGCGAGAACTATATATAATGAAATGATTGCCTTTATTAATATTTCAAACTAGAATGTACAATGATTGACTTTGAGGCCACCTAATTCTATCATTCTCCCACTTTCCCACTTGGACTATAGCCAATCAACCATGTGTTTAAGTCCCATAGACTTAAGGTGACGTTTTAAATTGTTTTGAAATAATGGCTTAGTCAAGGGATCTGCTACATTATCTTCGGATGAGACTTTCTTAACCACTATATCTCCTCTGGCGATTATCTCACGGATCAGATGAAATCGTCTCAGAATGTGCTTTTACTTCTGATGCGATCTAGACTCCTTTGCTTGAGCTATTACCTTATTGTTGTCATACAATAATGAAACAAGATCTGAAATGCTTGGGACTACTCCAAGTGCAGATATGAACTTTTTCAAACCGCCTCCTTAGCCGCTTCAGCTGCAGTAATGTATTCTGCTTCGGTCGTCGAATCTGCAGTTGTTTCTTGTTTGGAACTTTTCTTACTCACTACACCTCCATTTAACATGAATACAAATCCAGACATGGATTTGCTGTCATCCATATCCGATTGGAAGCTTGAGTCAGTATTGTTAGTCTTAGGTGGCCTACAAGCCAATATGACTTTATAATGTCGTTTATATTTATTAATATAATGACATAATATTCATTGTGTGTAAATTGTATTAATTATTGTCTCATAATGAAGTCCGTGAATATGTGCTATAGTGATCAGATTATGATGAGATCATACTAATGACATTGATCACTTAAACACACATATTCTTAATCATTCCTAGTCGGAAGATATCTGAGAAGGACATCGGATATCCGGTTAGACTAGTACAAATTGCTCCAGCTCATGCGATGAGGGTGACTGATCTCATAGTCACTTGTGTGGAGACACTAAGACGAATCTGTAGGTGCTCATTGGAGAATGAGTTCACTGAACTAATCTAACTGAATCACTTGTTGGTATTATACCTCACTGTCAACCAGCTTGATTCTATTGTCGCAGTTGCGTAGATGGTCCTCGGACCTGAGACACCAAGGACACCTTGTCGGTGGACTTCTATGCCTTGACCTTGGTTTATGAATAAATAACTATGGGATTCTAAATAGCCAAGGATTGGGTTCAGCGGAATACCGTCGAAGGGAATTGTGTGTCAATAAGGAATCATTCGCTCTCGGTACTTAGAGAGAGAATGCTCTAGGAAGGATGCGTGAAAGTCCCTGGCCAGGGCGGACGATAATATTGGGAAAGGAGTTTTTCGATATTCATCAGCGGCATCCAATCCAAGTGAGTCGACCGGTTAGGGTTTGACAGCACGCCATACCCTGAGTTGACTCGAGAGCATTGTACGAATGAAGGATTATATCTAGGCGGTAATTGTCGGCGGAATGGTTCCAAGAGTGGGTTACTTAACCCCAATACCTTCTAGGTTCACACGGTGTTGCTTGGCATCCAATGTGATCGGAGGCCCGATCGAATTTGATGTGCAACATTGATTCGATTGATTAATTAATTAATATGAGTTATTAATTGATTAATCAGGCCAGTGAGGCGTCACTGGGCTTATTGGGCCATTAACCGGACTAGTTATTGGGACTAGTGGGTCACACGCAAATGATTCTCAAGGCGATGGATAAATAAGTGGATTTTATATAAACTAGGGGTTTCTAAGAAAAACCTCGCAGTTAGTAGAAAATGCAGCTTGGCCAGCTAAGCCCTTTCGCTATGTTTTATACTAACAGCGCGATTTTTCATAAAAACCCTCGGTTTGTATAAAACCCACTTATTTATCCATCGCCTTGACAATCATTTGCGTGTGACCCTCTAGGCCCAAGTACCAGTTCAGTTAATGGCCCAACAAGCCCAGTCACTCCTCACTGGCTTTATTAATCAATTAATAACCCTTTATTAATTAATTAATCAATCGAATTGATGTCGCACATCGAATTCGACCGGGCCTCCGATCATGTTGGGTGCCAAGCAACACCGCGTGAACCCTGAAGGTATTGGGGTTAAGTAACCCACTCTTGGAACCTTTCCGCCAACAGTTACCGCGTGGATATAATCCTTCATTCGTACAATGCTCTCGAGTCAACTCAGGTTATGGCGAGCTGTCAAACCCTAACCGGTCGACTACTTGGATTGGATGCCGCTGATGAATATCGGAAAACTCCTTTCCCGATATTATCGTTCGCCCTGGCCAGGGACTTCCGCGCATCCTTCCTAGAGCATTCTCTCTCTAAGTACCGAGAGCGAATGATTCCTTATTGACACACAATTCCTTTCGATGGTATTCCGCTGTACCCAATCCTTGGCGTATTAGAATCCCGTGGCTAGAGATTCGTAAACCAAGGTTAAAGAACAGAAGTCCACCGACAAGGTGTCCTTGGTGTCTCAGGACCGAGGACCATCCACGCAACTGCGACAATAGAATCAAGCTGGTTGACAGTGAGGTACAATACCATCCAGCGATTCAGTCGGATCAGTTCAGTGAACTCATTCTCCAATGAGCACCTTCAGATTCGCCTTAGTGTCTCCACACAAGTGACTTATAAGATCAGTCACCCTCATCATATGAGCAGGAGTAATCTATACTAGTCTAACTGGATATCCGATGTCCTTCTTGGATATCCTCCGACTAGGAACGATTAAGAATATATGTGTTTAAGTAATTAGTCTCATTAGTATGATCTCATCATAATCTAATCACTATAGCACATATTCATGGACTTCATTATGAAACGGTAATTAATGCGATTTACACATAATGAATATTATGTCATTATATTAATAAATGAACGAGATTTACATAGTCAGATTGGATTGTAGGCCACCTAAAACTAACAATCTCCCATTTGGACTAAAGCCAATCACCTTTATACAATAAGCTTATAGACTCTAGGTGACGCTCAAACACAATTTGAGCCAACGGCTTTGTCAGTGGATCTGCTACATTGTCGACGGATGGAACTCTTTCCACTACTACATCTCCTCTAGATATAATCTCTCTGATAAGTGGGATCTCTCGAGTTTCTCTGGATCGCTCACGCAGTGGAAAATAAAATATTTACAGCGATTCGTTCCCGTTTCGAAAAACTAAAACCTACGATTATCGGATAATCGATTCTCACCGTGTGCTGATTCGAATCCGCAACCGTTCGGTTCCGTCAGTGCGACACCGCAAGCCGCGCAAGCGCCCGGCCTCTAGCGAAGTCCACGCGATCCTCCCCGCGATGGATATCCTCGCGTTCCTTGTTCTTCGCAGCCCACGAAACCTCCGTCGGCCGCCACAACGATCGCCGCAACGCGCGGACGATTTCCCGTCGAACGGGATTCGGAGAAGCGGCGAAGCAGATCTGGATCTGTCTGGAAGCCAGAGAGAGAGAAACTGAGGAGGGGCGGCTAGGGTTAGCAGCAGCTTGGCCTGCTCAGCCCGTTCACTATGTTTTATACTAACCGCGCGGTTTTTCATAAAAACCACCAGTTTTTATAAAACCCACTTATTTATGAATCATTTGCGTGTGACCCTCTAGGCCCAAGTACCAGTACAGTTAATGGCCCAACAAGCCCAGTGACTCCTTACTGGCTTTATTAATCAATTAATATACCTTTATTAATTAATTAATCAATCGAATTGATCTTGCACATCGAATTCGACCGGGCCACCGATCACGTTGGGTGCCAAGCAACACCGCGTGAACCCGGAAGGTATTGGGGTTAAGTAACCCACTCTTGGAACCTTTCCGCCGACAGTTACCGCGTGGATATAATCCTTCATTCGTACAATGCTCTCGAGTCAACTCAGGGTATGGCGAGCTGTCAAACCCTAACCGGTCGACTCACTTGGATTGGATGCCGCTGATAAATATCGGAAAACTCCTTTCCCGATATTATTGTCCACCCTGGCCAGGGACTTTCGCGCACCTTCCTAGAGCATTCTCTCTCTAAGTACCGAGAGCGAATGATTCCTTATTGACACACAATTCCCTTCGACGGTGTTCCGCTGTACCCAATCCTTGGCGTATTAGAATCCCATGGATAGAGATTCGTAAACCAAGGTCAAAGCAAAGTAGTCCACTGACAATGTAACGACCCGCCATCCTATGACCGGAGACCCGGTCACTAAATGGATGTCGGCCCATTAACTGTAGGTTCATACCAGGATCTTATTTGCACATCTGGAGGAGTAAGCGTTAAACAAGATTAAATATAACATTCACACGGACTACAAGGGGTACAGTGCGCAGGAAGTAAAGTAACAATGTCCGTACACAGTCCAACAATAATTACATGTCCAACAAATTAATTAAGTACAGGCAGAAATAAAGTACAACAACATCGGGGCATACCCCGGGAACTGAGATAGTTGCTGGCCCGCACACCAAGGAGAACACCACACGCCGCCACACGCCACAAGGTCTACACCTGAAAACGCAGGGAGTGAGCCACACCAAAATTGGGCTCAGTAGGGATCATCCGATCCCTTGCCTCCCACACACACACCCCAAGTGCAGTAGCAAAGATACAGGTAATGAAGCAAGTAAAGCTGTAACACGCTACTCCTAAAATCTCGATATGAATCATGTGCCTTCGGAATGTAACATGCATAATTCTAAAATTATTCTATCAAGGAGCCTACAACTCCCGTCTCGGCAAAACACGTCAACCACTCCTCCGAAAGTAGGAAACACCAACCACACAGCCGTAAGTGGGAAACACCGTCCACACAAGCACAAGTAGGAAATACCGACCCGCTGAGACCAAACAGTAACCCCTCGGATAGCACGCTAGCTACTCCGGCCCAACAGGCTCAGGTGGTTACTCCTTCCCTCAGCATGAGTGACTCTCCGAATGTACCACTCCGACACCGGTACTAGCTGACCCCGGGGTTCACCAGGTGACCCTCTCTCACTAGGCGTCACCCCGCCCACGCCCCCACCGGCGCTGTGCTCACGCCCCCACCAGCACAGGGTGATAAAGTGCTACAATGTCACTCCAGGTCCACAGTAACTCAAAACACCAAAACCCGGCACAGTACGATCCGGTCACGTGAAAAGCCCGCGATCGCACTACACACAACGCAGTGCCATCCGATCATAAAGAAACCAAGTATACTAGAGCATGCACTAACCAACTATCTAGCAGTATGTACATTTTACTGGCATGAATTAGTGTTGTTCTGCCTTGAATCGCGTCGCCCAAGGCCGACGCCATTCAAGTTCCCTAAACTGGTTCATAAAACAGAGGCCACGGGAATCTGGCCTAAAAGGCGTCGACACTAGAAGTCGCCTTTTGAAAGGCGTCGACATCCTCGGACGCCATTCAGCTGATAAATCCAGAATTTCATGAAAACATTACCTAGGGGATTTCTTCCTTAAAAGGCGTCATGGTTACCCGACGCCATTCAAATCGCGTCGTCCACCCATGACGTCTTTTAGTTCCAGAATCCCGAGTTGACGGACCCTCAGTCGGGGTGATTTCCTGCCTAAATGGCATCATGATGGCCCGAGGTCCTTTTGAAAGGCGTCGTCCATCCATGACGTTATTTAGCGCCAGAACCCCTAACTCGTGAAACCTCGAACGGGGAGGTTTCTGCCCTAAACCGCATCGTACTGCCTTGACGTCCTTTTGAAAGGCGTCGACCAGGCACGACGCCGTTTAGCGCCAGAAACCTGGTTCCCTGGTTCGAACCGAGGGTTTCTCCCTTAACCCCAATTGCCCCGAAAAGCCTCCAAAACAGAAGGGGGAGGAAGAGAAGTTCACCCCCCACAAACCTACTACAAAACCACATACAGGAACACGGCCATACCCACAAGAACACCCCCCTAAACATGCTCAATCTAGCCCAAAACACATCAAAATACGCCTAGGAAAGCACGAGCAACACATACAATGTTCGTCCCCCTACCGGATACTTGAACTCCTCATGTCTCCGTGTCGCCTAACCGCCGCGCCGCAGACCGCCGCCGGTACCCCCGAGAACGTCGCCACTCCGCCGGGACATCGGCCGCCGTCCGGAGAATGGAACGCCGCGAAGGAAGTGGTGGTGGCAGAGGTGAGAGGTTGGGAGGCGTTGGAGTGGTGGAAGAGGAAGAAGAGGAAGGGAAAGGGAAAGAGAGGGGTCGGAGGAGGCGGAGAGGGAGAGGAGAGAGAGCGAGAGGTGAGAAATGAGGGAAAGAAAGGAGGGCTCGCGGGGGTCATCAGAAACTACCTAAAACGCGTCGAGCGAGAAGGACGCCTATCAGATGATAGGACGGGCCGTACTGACAGCTGTCTGAAACGCGTCGACCACCATGGACGCCGTTCAGCTGACATGTCAGGCACCGTACACTGACATCGCAGGGTGGCAGTCTGAATCGCGTCGTCCATCATGGACGCCGTTCAGACGACAAGACAGGGGCCGTACTCTCGCGGCCCGAAACCCGCCCACGTGGCGCCCACGTGGCACAACAGCAAATCGCCTAAATGGCGTCCACCTATCAAGACGCCGTTTGAAAGGCGTCGTGATGTGTAGACGTCATTCAGAAGAAATTCTCCAGACCACGCAAGGTCCGACCCAGGGGATCCGGCCCGAAACCGACCCGAAAACCGAACCCGAAACCTCAGTCCTTACATTCTCCCCCCCTTAAAAGAATTTCGTCCCCGAAATTGCCTGCTACAAATAACGAGGGCGAAAACGCCTCCACTGCCTACTTGCATGGGGACTTACCAAAAAGGATAGGGAACTGCTTCCCAGCAACTCAATCACACGCCCCCAGGTCGCCTCGCTCCTGGAGCGATACTGTCAAAATACTCAGTCCACAGATGCAACCTTGTTCCGGAGGACCTGTCACTAGTGATTCTCAAGACGCACTAGACACTCTGGAAAGGACAAGTCCTCAGCGACCCCAAGTCCTGAAAGTTCTAACACCTGGGGCGGATTCAGAACACTCCTCTGCAACGAAACACGAAACGCATCGTGCACTCCCGCACGACTGAACGGCAAGGCTGGCTGGTAATCTTCCTCAATTCGAGCAAGAACGGGAAGAGGCCCAACACGGCACGGACCCAGCTTACCTTGCTTCTCAAATCTCTTCACACCCATGGAGGGCGAGACTTGGAAAGACACGAGGTCCCCGACTTCAAACCCAATCGGTCTCTTACCGATGATAGCACAACTCTGGCAACCTAAGCACACTGCCATACCAACCCTGATCCTGCTTACTGCCTCTTGCCAATCTCAGACTAGATCACAGGGGATCGACACAGCCATCTAAACAATGTCTCATAAGGCGTCATGCCAATGCTAGAGTGGTAACTGCCATGGTACACAAGACCCCACTGAAAACAAACGCTGCTCCCAAGAACCTCCTCAGTCTAGGCAACATGTCACGAGCAAAACCTCTCAAATCCGAATGGCCCCCCTCTGACCGCCCATCAGCCTCGGGATGATAGGCTGGGCTGAAGGCTAACCGCGTACTCAAAGTCTTCCAAAGACTCTCCCCACAATTAAGAAGTAAATCTCAAGCCCGATCCGACATGATGGACAAGGGCACATCGAGCAGAAAGAGATGATCCGACTCACAAACAACTCAGTCAACTTACCGACTGACCAGTCCTTCCTGATAACCAGGAAGTGTACTGACGTAGTCAGTAGTTCAATGGTAATCCAAATCACGCTCCCTCCACCAGGGAATAAAACAATCCTAACACATGCCTCAAGTCGCAAGCTCCCATCTCCACACCGGGATCGGCAAGGACTGCAACCACGCTACCGCTGCGCCACTCTGATATTCTACCCTAACCTGCCGACAATTCAAGCATTCAATCACAGAATCACCCCTGTCCTCCTTCTCACTAGACCACCTCAACAATGATACACCTTACTCGATCCGGGAAGCATCATATATTCTAGAATAGTGTGCCACCAAAAGGGACACCCGCGCACGTCTTTCACGGTCAAATCACAAAGTCTACCTCTAACCTGACTGTACTACTACCCTACAATTCCACCTCTGAACTCTGGAGAATCTGTGGTAACTCTGCATCTGTCCTCTAAGTCTTAATTACGGTATGGTCTACTGCTGGCCTACCTGGCTCCATCAGCCTCACGTGGAATCCGAAAGGGAGATTCCACAGTTGCTCAAATAATCCCCATACAAACAATGTCTCTAGATCTATGGTGCAAACATCACAGCTGCCAACTCTAAGTCATAGATGAATAGTTCTCCTCAAGCTTCTTCAACTGCCTATAGGCCACAATCTTACCAAGTTGCATCAGAAACGTGCCCAAACCTCGATGTGATGTAACTGAATACCCCACAAATTCACCGGAACCTGATAAAAGTACCAACACTGGAGCTCATGTGAGGCGAGTCTTCAACTTAATGAAACTCCGCCCACACTCCTCAATCCACGTGAGACGAACTCCCCTACGAGTCAACCTCAACAAGGGGGGTTGCTATCGAAGAAAACTCCTGGACCAACCATCGGTAAAATCCTGCTAATACTGTCAACGATCACACTCTTACACGGGGCTCCCCACACGCAATCCATCAATCAAATCAATATTAAACTAATTATGTGCCATGATTTCACCAAGATTGATAGACCAACATCATTATACAATAACCTTACAAGGTACACATTACAATACCAAATCACCACCACGACCCAAAATACATAAGGAGTGCCACAAGAGTTCACAACCACTACCTCATAAGACAAAATAAGAGTGTTCATCTATCCCCGCACCTCGGATCTCCACAAGAAGGGTACACAACACTACATAAGGTACCGGGCTCCTACTGACCACTCGGCCCCTGACTCGTCTTATTCTTCTGGGGACAGTTCCTCGCGAGATGTCCCCTCCTGCCACAGCCAAAACAGCTACCAGCGACCAATGGACACACCCGGTTGCCGTGATACCTACCACAACGGGGACAATAATCTGCCGCATCATGACTCTTTCCCTGCTGCCTGCTAGCCTCAATCTGCATCTGTTGGGCCGAACCGTCCTCATCTTCATCACGTGACGTCCCTTGGGACCCGAACTCAAAGGAACTCGAACCGCCTGACGAAAGAACCGTTGATTTGCTCTTGCCTTGCTGCTTCCCTCGTACCGATCGCTCCAACTCTTTCGCCATTTGCTGAAATTGAGTCTCCACCGCTGCCGCGCATCGAACCGCTGACGCCAGATCTCTACAACCCTGAGGTGCAACCATCGTCCTTAGATCATATCGGAGTCCATCTACAAATCTCTCGGTTCTATATCTCTCCTGCCCAGACAAGTGTGGAATGAATCCTCCAAGAGCCACAAACTTTGCATGATAATCTAGAACTGACATGTCATTTTGCACCAATTCCATAAACTCTCTTTCCTTGGCCTCCTGGACGTGCCTTGGAAAGTACTGCCCACTAAACTCTCTCACAAATGCCTCCCAAGGGATCTCTCTCAAAGATCTATTTGCAAACATCCTTGTCTTGATGGTAACCCACCATTCGTATGCATTATCCTTCAACAAATAGGTTGCCAACAAGGTCTTGTCATTCTCAGCACATTCAAGAACGTCAAACGCCTTCTCCATCTCCTTAATCCAACGAGTTGCCTTGTCTGGGACTTGTCGACCTGTGAAAGAAGGGGTCTCCAACCTCAAAAGCCGCTCTAACACCGTGAACTGGACACCTCGGGAATTGGATCCCTCACTACCGTCTCCCTGCTGGTACCTACCCATAGCTCCAATCATAGCCTCTACGAAACGATCCACATTATGTCCTTCTGCCCCCGAACTACCATCGTCTGATCTCGTACCACGAGCCAACAAAACTCTCTTCCTCGGCGCCATCGCTACCTCACGAACACGAAAATCAACACAAACACGTCAAAACCTATCACTCTACACCAGCAGCCATCGCCTGTACAGACTCGTACTTATTGTTGGACTACGATATCTAACCCAGTTTACCGCTTACTCGACCAGACTATGCTCTGATACCAACTGTAACGACCCGCCATCCTGTGACCGGAGACCCGGTCACTAAATGGATGTCGGCCCATTAACTGTAGGTTCATACCAGGATCTTATTTGCACATCTGGAGGAGTAAGCGTTAAACAAGATTAAATATAACATTCACACGGACTACAAGGGGTACAGTGCGCAGGAAGTAAAGTAACAATGTCCGTACACAGTCCAACAATAATTACATGTCTAACAAATTAATTAAGTACAGGCAGAAATAAAGTACAACAACATCGGGGCATACCCCGGGAACTGAGATAGCTGCTGGCCCGCACACCAAGGAGAACACCACGCGCCGCCACACGCCACAAGGTCTACACCTGAAAACGCAGGGAGTGAGCCACACCAAAATTGGGCTCAGTAGGGATCATCCGATCCCTTGCCTCCCACACACACACCCACAAGTGCAGTAGCAAAGATACAGGTAATGAAGCAAGTAAAGCTGTAACACGCTACTCCTAAAATCTCGATATGAATCATGTGCCTTCGGAATGTAACATGCATAATTCTAAAATTATTCTATCAAGGAGCATACAACTCCCGTCTCGGCAAAACACGTCAACCACTCCTCCGAAAGTAGGAAACACGAACCACACAACCGTAAGTGGGAAACACCGTCCACACAAGCACAAGTAGGAAACACCGACCCGCTGAGACCAAACAGTAACCCCTCGGATAGCACGCTAGCTACTCCGGCCCAACTGGCTCAGGTGGTTACTCCTTCCCTCAGCATGAGTGACTCTCCGAATGTACCACTCCGACACCGGTACTAGCTGACCCCGGGGTTCACCAGGTGACCCTCTCTCACTAGGCGTCACCCCGCCCACGCCCCCACCGGCGCTGTGCTCACGCCCCCACCAGCACAGGGTGATAAAGTGCTACAATGTCACTCCAGGTCCACAGTAACTCAAAACACCAAAACCCGGCACAGTACGATCCGGTCACGTGAAAAGCCCGCGATCGCACTACACACAACGCAGTGCCATCCGATCATAAAGAAACCAAGTATACTAGAGCATGCACTAACCAACTATCTAGCAGTATGTACATTTTACTGGCATGAATTAGTGTTGTTCTGCCTTGAATCGCGTCGCCCAAGGCCGACGCCATTCAAGTTCCCTAAACTGGTTCATAAAACAGAGGCCACGGGAATCTGGCCTAAAAGGCGTCGACACCAGAAGTCGCCTTTTGAAAGGCGTCGACATCCTCCGACGCCATTCAGCTGATAAATCCAGAATTTCATGAAAACATTATCCAGGGGATTTCTTCCTTAAAAGGCGTCATGGTTACCCGACGCCATTCAAATCGCGTCGTCCACCCATGACGTCTTTTAGTTCCAGAATCCCGAGCTGACGGACCCTCAGTCGGGGTGATTTCCTGTCTAAATGGCATCATGATGGCCCGACGTCCTTTTGAAAGGCGTCGTCCATCCATGACGTTATTTAGCGCCAGAACCCCTAACTCGTGAAACCTCGAACGGGGAGGTTTCTGCCCTAAAACGCGTCGTACTGCCTTGACGTCCTTTTGAAAGGCGTCGACCAGGCACGCGCCGTTTAGCGCCATAAACCTGGTTCCCTGGTTCGAACTGAGGGTTTCTCCCTTAACCCCAATTGCCTCGAAAAGCCTCCAAAACAGAAGGGGGAGGAAGAGAAGTTCACCCACCACAAACCTACTACAAAACCACATACAGGAACACGGCCATACCCACAAGAACACCCCCCTAAACATGCTCAATCTAGCCCAAAACACATCAAAATACGCCTAGGAAAGCACGAGCAACACATACAAGGTTCGTCCCCCTACCGGATACTTGAACTCCTCCTGGCTCCGTGTCGCCCAACCGCCGCGCCGCAGACCGCCGCCGGTACCCCCGAGAACGTCGCCACTCCGCCTGGACGTCGGCCGCCGTCCGGAGAATGGAACGCCGCGAAGGAAGTGGTGGTGGCAGAGGTGAGAGGTAGGGAGGCGTTGGAGTGGTGGAAGAGGAAGAAGAGGAAGGGAAAGGGAAAGAGAGGGGTCGGAGGAGGCGGAGAGGGAGCGGAGAGAGAGCGAGAGGTGAGAAATGAGGGAAAGAAAGGAGGGATCGCGGGGGTCATCAGAAACTACCTAAAACGCGTCGAGCGAGAAGGACGCCTATCAGATGACAGGACGGGCCGTACTGACAGCTGTCTGAAACGCGTCGACCACCATGGACGCCGTTCAGCTGACATGTCAGGCACCGTACACTGACATCGCAGGGTGGCAGTCTGAATCGCGTCGTCCATCATGAACGCCGTTCAGACGACAAGACAGGGGCCGTACTCTCGCGGCCCGAAACCCGCCCACGTGGCGACCACGTGGCACAACAGTAAATCGCCTAAATGGCGTCCACCTATCAAGACGCAGTTTGAAAGGCGTCGTGATGTGTAGACGTCATTCAGAAGAAATTCTCCAGACCCCGCAAGGTCCGACCCAGGGGATCCGGCCCGAAACCGACCCGAAAACCGAACCCGAAACCTCAGTCCTTACAGACAAGGTGTCCTTGGTGTCTCAGGTCCGAGGACCACCCACGTAACTGCGACAATAGAATCAAGCTGGTTGACAGTGAGGTACAATACCATCCAGCGATTCAGTCGAATCAGTTCAGTGAACTCATTCTCCAATGAGCACCTACAGATTCGCCTTAGTGTCTCCACACAAGTGACTTATGAGATCAGTCACCCTCATCATATGAGCAGGAGTAATCTGTACTAGTCTAACCGGATATCCGATGTCCTTCTCGGATATCCTCCGACTAGGAACAATTAAGAATATGTGTGTTTAAGTGATCAGTCTCATTAATATGATCTCATCATAATCTGATCACTATAGCACATATTCACGGACTTCATTATGGAACGATAATTAATGCGATTTACACATAATGAATATTGTGCCATTTTATTAATAAATGAACGAAATTTACATAGTTATATTGACTTTTAGGCCACCTAAAACTAACAATCTCCCACTTGGAATAAAGCCAATCACCTTAAACAATAAGCCTATAGACTCTAGGTGACGCTCAAACACAATTTGAGCCAACTGCTTTGTCAGTGGATCTGCTGCATTGTCGACGGATGGAACTCTTTCCATTACTACATCTCCTCTGGATATGATCTCTCTGATAAGGTGAAAGCGCCTCAGAATATACTTCGATTTCTGATGAGACCGCTGCTCTTTCGCTTGCGCAATTGCTCCATTGTTGTTGCAGAACAGTGGAACAGACTCAGAGATGCTGGGAATTACGCCGAGGTCGGTGATGAATTTCTTCAACCACACTGCTTCCTTGGCGGCTTCAGCTGCAGCAATGTACTCAGCTTCAGTCGTCGAATCTGTAGTGGTTACTTGCTTGGAACTCTTCCAGCACACTGCCCCTCCGTTCAATGTAAACACGAATCCAGACGTTGACTTGCTATCATCTGGATCTGACTGGAAACTCGAGTCAGTAAAGCCTCGTAGTTTCAAGTCACCTCCTCCATAGACAAGAAACATATCCTTAGTTCTTCTCAAGTACTTAAGGATACATTTCACTGCCTTCCAGTGCTCTTCGACTGGATCAGCCTGAAATCTACTCGTAACACTTAGAACAAATGCAACATCAAGCCGTGTAAATAGCATGGCATACATGATAGATCCTATGGCAGAGGCATAGGGTATTCTATCTATGAATGCCCTCTCATCAGGAGTCTTAGGAGACTGCTCCTTTGAGAGACTAATTCCATGTCTCATCGGTATGAAACCTCTCTTAGAATTTTCCACGCCAAACCTTTTGGCTATGGTATCTATGTACAAGGATTGGGTTATTCCAAGCATCCTCTTTGATCTATCTCTGTAGATCCGTATTCCTAATACGTAGGATACTTCTCCCAAATTCTTCATGGAGAAGTTTTTCGACAGCCAGATCTTTACTGATGACATCATAGCTACATCATTCTCAATGAGTAGTATGTCATCTATGTAAAGAACTAGAAAAGTGACTGCACTCCCACTGGTCTTCTTGTACACAAAAGGCTCAAGTATGCCACGGAGTGAGTTATTTGACGACATAATTCCCTACAGGAGATAAGTAAAATCTATTTAGCAGATGTTCAATTATTAAAATTTAAAACAAGACATGATCTTTTGTTCAAGTTTAACTCCCACTAATTTTCGATGGACTGTATAACCCTCAGTTATACAGAACGGGAGACGCCGACAGTCTCCTCGTGGGGATCAAAATCTCAATGACTTGCACTACAGCCTTGTGGATAGCACAACAAACTGTAATACAATCAGAGAGCACCCAACTCATGAGACTTGCAAACCCTTGCAATATCTGATAATGGCTTCAGTCCCCAAAGATTTTATGGCCTTGTGGATAGCACAACAAACTATTAATTCTGGTCTAAGCTAACCATCATTATGCGACGAGCATAGATTTGCATGCAGCCCTTGTGGGTAGCACAACAAAGCTACATGGTTTCTCTACCCCGATCTATAGGCATCTAATGTCATAGCCACAGTTTCTCCTCCCAATTAAGTAGGCCTTGTGGATACCACAATAAACCTGCCTAAAGTGATTCGAATCCTATGACTATAACGATGGTGGACCACGCGGTAAGTTCTTAACTACTCACGTTACGGCTTAGAGTTTATCTGAGGGTATTTAGATAACTTTTATCTTGGTCTCTCCTAGGTGATAGTATATAGATATATCGTATATATTTACTAAATACTATAACCTACTTTGATTCATAATCAAAAGAAATCAATGCATCTCATACATGTCATTAGTGTGGTCATGGATAGCACAGTGGGTTTGACTGGAGCCAACAGTCAAACGCACACACAATCTAACACAACAATTATATTAGATAACCTGCAAGCACATAGGCAAGAGATCTCCATCTTATCGCCTTCCTGGTTGCAGCTGTAGATTGTCCTCGCTCCTTCCTCGGTTGCCTCGATCAGATTACATTAATTTTAGAATTACATGTAATTAGAAGAGAGCCTTATGGCGAGTACAAGAGAGAGGGAGGTAGAAATACATCGGAGTATGAGAGAGAGAGGTGCGCAGACCTCTATTTGTTAACAATTAATAAAAAATCATACATCAACGATCCACACAATCTATTCATCATATGAACAAATAAATAAGTGCATATCCATGACCACGGTGTCTTTTAAACATCCCACACATGATTCAGCGCATCACATGGCTAAAATAAAAGAGTTTTCAAAATAAATAAGTTTTGGCTTTCAGAAAGCTGGGATCCAATCAAAATTGGTATTTAAATTTCGAAAAGTCATTTTATTAACTTAAGATGCAATTAAATCAAAATTTAAAAGCATTAAACACACATCACATGCGCACACACTCCAAATTAATAATTCCATATTATTCCATGCAAATTAGAACATTTCTAATAATCTAACACTTAGATTAAACCCCATTAATAATCTAACAATTAGACTATTTAAAGACTAGTCTAACTCTTAGATTAATCTAATAAAGTCAATTAATAATTTAACACTTAAATTAATAATCAACCAAAATAATTATTAACTACTAATCTAACACTTAGATTAGCCAATTAATGTTAATTATTAATTTAACTCTTAAATCAATAATTAACACTAATTAATTAATAATTAATTAATCTAACTCTTAGATTAGATAATTAAAGTTAACATTAATTTAACTATTAAATTAATGATTAACAATAAATAATCAAGGATTACTAATTTAACATTTAAATTAGTTATTTAAGTTAATTATTAATTTAAAAATTAAATTAATAACTAACTCTAATATTAATTAACAATTAGTTGTATTAATAGATAATAATCTAACATTTAGATTATTAAATATTAATCACTAATTTTAACAATTAAATTAGATAATTAAAGATAATTATTAGCTTAACCTTTATGCTAATAATTAACTCTAATCTTATTACATCTAATTGCTAATTAACATGATTAAAATCATTGATGCCCAATTAAAAGAGAATTGAAAATCAATTTAAATTTACAAAACAATTTTGAATTTAAATTTAATGTTCAATTTAACTTAAATTGGGTCAATGGGGTTAACTTGGGGTTTTATTATTGCACAAAAAGGGAGGAATCATTAAATGCTTCAAGTGGCTCGAGCCACTAGTTCGGGCTGGTCCGAGCAAGGGCCGCCTGCCGGCTCAGCCACCTAGCCCGGCCCGGCCCAGCCGGGCTCGAACCACCGGGCCGGCCCGTGGACCGGCCTCTCCCACCCGACCCCCCCCAACCTACAACAGATTAGGGTTTCTGTTGTAGGTTCGGGTGGCGGGTACCGGCGCCGCCGCCGGCCGGCCCCCTGCGTCGCTGGGCCTGGCCGGTGATGCCCCCGGCGCCGGCGACATGCCCGGCGCCGGCAGGCCAGTAGGCGGTGCAGAAGAACAGCCAGCCGAGCCCTTCAAAACCCCCAAAAAACTGATTTTTTCAGGGTTTTAAATCCGATTTGGGGCTCGATTTTGTAGCTCTTCAAGGCCACCATGGCGCCGGCTATCATACCCGGTGTGTAGTGGTGACTATCACCAAGAGATACAAAGATCTAACCCGCCATTCCAACGCTTGGGAGGCATGTACGAAGCCACTAAAGTACCCCGGTTCATCATCTCATGAAGAACTCCGAAAACCCCAAATAAAATCCAAAAAATCAAAAAAAAATAATCAAATTATTTGTGTTCATCTTATGAACACTATTCCGTCATTTTAATCGGATTAAACGCATGGAATAACTCAAGAAAAATTAATTTCGGAATCCGAAACAGGACGAGAAACAGTGGAGCCTGGCTCTAATACCACTGTTGGGATCTCTCAAGTTTCTCCTGATTGCTCACGCAGCGGAAAATAAAATATTTACAGTGATCCCTTCCCGTTTCGAAAAACTAAAACCTACGATTATCGGATAATCGATTCTTACCGTGTGCGGATTCGAATCCGCAACCGTTCGGTTACGTCGGTGCGACACCGCAAGCCGCGTAAGCGCCCAACCTCAAGCGAAGTCCACGCGATCCTCCCCGCGACGGATATCCTCGCGTTCCTCATTCTTTGCAGCCCACGAAACCTCTGCCAGTCGCCGCAACGATCGCCGCAATGCGAGGACGATTTCCCATCGAACGGGATTCGGAGAAGCGGCGAAGCAGATCTGGATCTGTCTGGACACCAGAGAGAGAGAGAAACTGAGGAGGGGCGGCTAGGGTTAGCAGCAGCTTGGCCTGCTCAGCCCGTTCGCTATGTTTTATACTAACCGTTCGATTTTTCATAAAAACCCCCGATTTGTATAAAACCCACTTATTTATCCATCGCCTTGAGAATCATTTGCGTGTGACCCTATAGGCCCAAGTACCAGTCCAGTTAATGGCCCAACAAGCCCAGTGACTCCTCATTGGCTTTATTAATCAATTATTAACCCTTTATTAATTAATTAATCAATCGAATTGATGTCACACATCGAATTCGACCGGGCCTCCGATCACGTTGGGTGCCAAGCAACACCGCGTGAACCCGGAAGGTGTTGGGGTTAAGTAACCCACTCTTGGAACCTTTCCGCCGATAGTTACCGCGTGGATATAATCCTTCATTCGTACAATGCACTCGACTCAACTCAAGGTATGGCGAGCAGTCAAACCCTAACCGGTCGACTCACTTGGATTGGATGCCGCTGATAAATATCGGAAAACTCCTTTCTCGATATTATCGTCCGCCCTGGCCAGGGACTTTTGCGCATCCTTCCTAGAGCATTCTCTCTCTAAGTACCGAGAGCGAATGATTCCTTATTGACACACAATTCCCTTCGACGGTATTCCGCCGTACCCAATCCTTGGCGTATTAGAATCCCGTGGCTAGAGATTCGTAAACCAAGGTCAAAGCACAGAAGTCCACCGACAATGTGTCCTTGGTGTCTCAGGTCCGACGACCATCTACGCAACTGCGACAATAGAATCAAGCTGGTTGACAGTGAGGTACAGTACCATCCAGCGATTCAGTCGAATCAGTTCAGTGAACTCATTCTCCAATGAGCACCTATAGATTCGCCTTAGTGTCTCCACACAAGTGACTTATGAGATCAGTCACCCTCATCATATGAGCAGGTATAATCTGTACTAGTCTAACCGGATATCCGATGTCCTTTCTTAGATATCCTCTGACTAGGAACAATTAAGAATATGTGTGTTTAAGTGATCATTCTCATTAGTATGATCTCATCATAATCTGATCACTATAGCACACATTCACGGACTTCACCCTGAAACGATAATTAATGCGATTTACACATAATTAATATTATGCCATTTTATTAATAAATGAACGAGATTTACATAGTCAGATTGGCTTGTAGGCCACCTAAAACTAACAGAAAGCGCCTCAGAATATGCTTCGATTTCTGATGAGACCGCGGCTCTTTCGCTTGCGCAAACGCTCCAATGTTGTCCCGCAACAGTGGAACAGGTTCAGAGATACTGGGAACTACGCCGAGGTCGGTGATGAATTTCTTCAACCACACTAGTTCCTTGGCGGCTTCAGCTGCAGCGATGTACTCAGCTTCAGTCGTTGAATCTGCAGTGGTTACTTGCTTGGAACTCTTCCAGCACACTGCGCCTCCGTTCAAAGTAAACACGAATGCAAATGTAGACTTGCTATGATCTGGATCTGACTGGAAACTCGAGTCAGTATAGCCTCGCAGTTTCAAGTCATCTCCTACTTAGACAAGAAACATATCCTTAGTTCTTCTCAAGTACTTAAGGATACACTTCACTGCCTTCCAGTGCTCTTCGCCTCGATCAGCCTGAAATCTGCTCGTAACACTTAGAGCAAACGAAACATCAGGTCGTGTACATAGCATGGCATACATGATAGATCCTATGGCAGAGGCATAGTGTATTCTATCCATGAATGCCCTCTCATTAGGAGTCTTAGGAGACTGCTCCTTTGAGAGACTAATTCCATGTCTCATCGGTATGAGACCTCTCTTGGAATTTTCCATACCAAACCTTTTGACTATGGTATCTATGTACAAGGATTGGGTCATTCCAAGCATCCTCTTTGATCTATCTATATAGATCCGTATTCCCAATACGTAGGATGCTTCTCCCAAATCCTTCATGGAGAAGTTTTTCGACAGCCAGATCTTTACTGATGACATCATAGCTACATCATTGCCAATGAGTAGTATGTCATCTACGTAAAGAACTAGAAAAGTGACTGCACTCCCGCTGGTCTTCTTTTACACACAAGGCTCTTCTTCATTTTTAATGAAGTCATAAGACTTGACAGCCTCGTCAAATCTTATGTTCCAGCTCCGGGAAGCCTGCTTCAGTCCATAAATGGATTTATGAAGCATGCACACTTTATCTGGAGATTCTTTGGATGTGAAACCTTCTGGTTGTATCATATATACCTCTTCCTCAAGCTTAGCATTGAGGAAGGCAGTCTTCACATCCATCTGCCAGATTTCTTAATCAAAATGTGCAGCAATGGTGAGTAGAACTCTGATCGACTTTATCATGGCAACTGGTGAGAAAGTCTCGTCATAGTCAATTCCTTGCCTTTGACGATATCCCTTTGCTACAAACCTTGCCTTATAGGTGTCGATCCATCCATCAGCCCCGATCTTTCCCTTAGAGATCTATTTTCCTTAGACTTACCTTCAGCAATATGTCCCACATATCGTTCGGGTAGTCTAGGTACTCAACCAGATCTACGAGGCTCATCTGTGTGTACCTGAATAGATTCAGGAACTGATATCTCATCTGATGATAATGTAGCTGTTTGGGGTTCTGGATCCTTTTCCAGTACTATTTTACTCCCACTATCCTTCTAGAGAAGGTATTCCTCTTCCAGGAAGACAGCTTTCCTGGTGACAAACACCTTTTGTTCACCAGGATGGAAAAAATAGTATCCAAAGGTTTTCTTTAGATATCTCACAAACCTGCATTTATCAGTTCGTGATTCCAACTTGTCTGGGTCATGCGTCTTTACATGAGTAGGACAACCCCAGACTTTAACATGTTTAAATTCTGGTTTCCTGCCTTTCCATATCTCATATGGAGTAGAGGCCACAGACTTGCTGGGTACCCTATTCAGTAGGTATGCTGCTGACTCTAGAGCATACCCTAGAGGGACACTGGTAATCTCGAAAAGCTCATCATGGATCGCACCATGTCCAACAAGGTGCGATTCCTCCTTTCTGATACACCATTCATCTGTGGTGTATATGGAGGGGTCAGCTGAGAAAGGATACCATTATCCTTTAAGAATTGTGTGAAATTAGTACTCAAGTATTCTCCTCCTCGATCTGATCGAAGAGCTTTAATACTCTTTCCTAACTGCTTCTCTACCTCATTCTTGAACTCCTTGAACTTCTCAAATGCTTCCGACTTGTACTTCATTAAATACACATAGCCGAATCTTGAGAAGTTATCAGTGAACGTGATGAAGTAAGAAAAGCCACCTTTGGATTGGTGGACACTGGACCATATACATCTGAATGTATTAGTTCCAAAATGTCCTTGGCACGTTCTCCATGTCCAGTAAATGGAAATTTCACCATCTTTCCCATAAAGCAGGATTCGCATGTTGGAAACGATTCGTAATCGATTGCTGTCAAGTAACCATGCTTGTGCAAATTTTGCAACCTGCTTTCGCCAATGTGCCCAAGTCTACAATGCCATATATAGGCTTGGTTCACACAATTCTTGCTCTTCTTAAGAGCATGATCAATTTGAAGAATGTAATTGTTGGGATTTCTCTGGTTTCTCTGGATCACTCACGCAGCGGAAAATAAAATAAAACAGCGATCCGTTTTCCCATTTCAAAAAACAAAAATCGATTATCGCATAATCGAAGTTCTCACCGTGTGCGGATTCGAATCCGCAACCGTTCGGTTCCGTCGGTGCAACACCGCAAGACGCGCAAGTGCCCGGCCTCTAGCGAAGTCCACGCGATCCTCCTCGCAACGGATATCCTCATGTTCCTCGTTCTTTGCAGCCCATGAAATCTCCACCGGTCGCCGCAACGCGCGGACGATTTCCCATCGAACAGGATTCGGAGAAGAGGCAGAGCAGATCTGGATCTGTCTGGACGCCAGAGAGAGAGAGAAACTAAGGAGTGGCGGTTAGGGTTAGCAGCAGCTTGGCCTGCTCAGCCTAGTCGCTATGTTTTATACTAACCGCGCGGTTTTTAATAAAAACCCCCGGTTTATATAAAACCCACTTATTTATCCATCGCCTTGAGAATCATTTGCGTGTGACCCTCTAGGCCCAAGAACCAGTCCAGTTAATGGCCCAACAAGCCCAGTGACTCCTCACTGACTTTATTAATCAGTTAATAACCCTTTATTAACTAATTAATCAATTGAATTGATGTCGCACATCGAATTCAACTGGGCCTCCGATCACGTTGGGTGCCAAGCAACACCGCGTGAATTTGGAAGGTATTGGGGTTAAGTAACCCACTCTTGGAACCTTTCCACCGACAGTTACCGCATGGATATAATCCTTCATTCGTACAATGCTCTCGAGTCAACTCAGGGTATGGCGTTGTTAGTTTAAGTGGCCTACAAGCCAATCTAACAATGTAAATCTCGTTCATTATTAATAAAATGGCATAATATTCATTATGTGTAAATCGCTTTAATTATCGTTTCATAATGAAGTCCGTGAATATGTGCTATCGTGATCAGATTATGATGAGATCATACTAATGAGACTGATCACTTAAACACACATATTCTTAATCGTTCCTAGTCGGAGGATATCCGAGAAGGACATCGGATATCCGGTTAGACTAGTACAGATTACTCCTGCTCATATGATGAGGGTGACTGGTCTCATAAGTCACTTGTGTGGAGACACTAAGGCGAATCTGTAGGTGCTCATTGGATAATGAGTTCACTGAACTGATCCGACTGAATCGCTGCATGGTATTGTCCCTCACTGTCAACCAGCTTGATTCTATTGTCGCAGTTGCGTGGATAGTCCTCGGACCTGAGACACCAAGGACACCTTGGCGGTGGACTTCTGTACTTTGACCTTGGTCTACGAATCTCTAGCCACGGGATTCTAATACGCCAAGGATTGGGTGCAGCGGAATACCGTCGAAGGGAATTGTGTGTCAATAAGGAATCATTCGCTCTCGGTACTTAGAGAGAGAATGCTCTAGGAAGGATGCGCGAAAGTCCCTGGCCTGGGCGGACGATAATATCGGGAAAGGAGTTTTCCAATATTTATCAGCGGCATCCAATCCAAGTGAGTCGACCGGTTAGGGTTTGACAGCTCGCCATACCCTGAGTTGACTCGAGAGCATTGTACGAATGAAGGATTATATCCACGCGGTAACTGTCGACGGAAAGGTTCCAAGAGTGGGTTACTTAACCCCAAATACCTTCCGGGTTCACGCGGTGTTGCTTGGCACCCAACGTGATCGGAGGCCCAGTCGAATTCGATATGCGACATCAATTCGATTGATTAATTGATTAATAAAGGGTTATTAATTAAATAATAAAGCCAGTGAGGAGTCACTGGGCTTACTGGGCCATTAACTGGACTGGTACTTGGGACTAGAGGGTCACACGCAAATGATTCTCAAGGCGATGGATAAATAAGTGGGTTTTATACAAACCGGGGGTTTTTGTGAAAAACCGCGCGGTTAGTATAAAACATAGCGAACGGGCTGACCAGGCCAAGCTGCTGCTAACCCTAGCCGCCCCTCCTCAATTTCTGTCTTCCTCTGGAGTCCAGGCAGATCCAGATATGCTCCGTCGCTTGTCCAAATCCCGTTCGACGGGAAATCGTCCGCGCACTGCGGCGATCATTGCGGCGACCAGCGGAGGCTTCGCGGGCTGCGAAGAACGACGAACTCGAGGATATCCCTCGCAGGGAGGATCGCGTGGACTTCGCTAGAGGTCGGGCGCTTGCGCGGCTTGCGGTGTCGCACCGACGGAACCGAACGGCTGCGGATTCGAATCCGCACACGGTGAGAACTTCGATAATCCGATTATCGTATTTTATTTCTTCGAAACGGGAAACGGATCGCTGTAATAATTTTGTTTTCCACTGCGTGAGCGATCCGGAGAAACCAAGAAAACACAACAGTGGTATCAGAGCCAGGTTCCACTGTTTCTCGTCCCGTTTCGGTTTCCGGAATTGATTTTTCTTGAGTTATTCCATGCGTTTAATCCGATTAAAATGACGGAATAGTGTTCATAAGATGAACACAAACAATTTGATTATTTTTCTGTGATTTTTCGGATTTTATTTGGGGTTTTTCGGAGTTCTTCGTGGGACGATGAACGGGGTGTGTTTGCGGCTTCGTAAGCGATTCCCAAGGGTTGGGATGGCTGCCCGGATATCCGGATCTCTAGGTTATAGTCACCACAGCATATCCGACATATTTGCCGGCGCCGGAGTGGCCTTGGAGAGCTGCAAACATGAAGCCCTAATTCGGATTCAACCCTGGAAAACCAGATTTTAAGGTGCTTTAAGGGGCTCGGTTACCAGCTTCTGGGGGCGTTGCCGGGGCCCTGCCGGCGCCGGGGGCGTCGCCGTCGACGACTGGTGGCGCCTGGGCGCTCGCCGCCGGCCACCTTCTTCCTCCCCAACCGCCGGCCTGCAACTAGGGTTGTAGGAAAGGGGCGTCGGGTTCAGCTGGGAAGGAAGGGGGCCGGTTCCCTCCTTCGTGCCGGTCCGACCAGCCAGGGTTGGGCCGGGTTCCCTGCTGGCCCGGGCCGAGCCCAGGGTGGCACCTGGTTCGACCCAGGCTCAGCAGGGTCCGAGCCTGGCTCGGGTTAAATGGGCTGGGCCCATTTTAATTAATGTTCATACCCCGTTAATTCCCCATTAAACCCCACTTAAGTCCATTTAACTCATAAATAAAATTTGAACTTGATTTTAAATTTTAAAATTGTTTTGAAATTTAATTTCATTGTTCAAATTCATTGGGCTTTTAAATAATGATTATTGAATCATTATGGATTAACTATTAGTTGTTAATTGATTAATGTTAATTGTTAGTTTAATAGTTAAACTAATGATTAATATTAATAATACTAATTTAATAGTTAAATTAGTAATTAATAATTATTAATCTAATAGTTAGATTATTAATTGTTATTTCAACTAATTGTTAATTAATAATTGAGTTAGTTATTAATTTAATCGTTAAATTAATAATTAACTTAAATGATTAATTTAAGTGTTAAATTAGTTGTATTTAATGATTAATTGTTAGTTATTAATTTAAGGTTAAATTAATGATTAACGTTAATCTTCTAATCTAATTGTTAGATTATAATTATTAATTAATTAGTGTTAATTAATAATTTAAGTGTTAAATTGCTAATTAACATTAATTAACTGATCTAGATGTTAGATTAGTAGTTAATAATTAATTGGTTGATTATTAATTTAAGTGTTAAATTTTTAATTAACTTTGGTGGATTAATCTAAGAGTTAGATTGATCTTTAAATAGTCTAATTGTTAGATTATTAATGGGGCTTAATCTAAGTGTTAGATTATTAGAATTGTTCAAATTTGCATGGAATAATCTGGAATTATTAATTCGGAGTGTGTGCGCATGTGATGTGTGTTTATTGCTTTTAAATTTGATTTAATTGCATGTTAAGATAGTAAATGAGTTTTTCAAAATTCAAATGCCAATTTTGATTGGATCCCAGTTTTTTGAAAGCCAAAACTTATTTATTTTGAAAAACTCATTTGTTTTAGCCATATGATGCGCTGAATCATGTGTGGATGTTTAAAACACACCGTGGTCATGGATATGCACTTAATTTATTGTTCATGTGATGAATGGTTTGTGTGGATCATGGATGTGTGATGTTTATTAATTGTTAATAAATAGAGGTCTGCGTACCTCTCTCTCTCATACTCCGATGTATTTCTACCTCCCTCTCTCTCTTGTACTCGCCATAAGGCCTTCCTCAATTTACCTGTTAATTCTAGAATTAATGTAATATGATCGAGGGAACCGAGGAAGGAGCGAGGACGATCCACAGCTGCAACCAGGAAGGCGAAAAGATGGAGATCTCTTGCCTATGTGTTTGCAGGTTATCTAATATAATTGTTATGATTAGATTGTGTGTGCGTTTGACTGTTGGCTCCAGTCAAACCCACTGTGCTATCCATGACCACACTAATGACATGTATGAGATGCATTGTTGTTCTTTTGATTATGAATCAAAGCAGGTTATAGTATTTAGTAAATATATACGATATATTTATATACTATCACCTAGGAGAGACCAAGATAAAAGGTTATCTAAATATCCTCAGATAAACTCTAAGCCGTAACGCGAGTAGTTGAGAACTTACCGCGTGGTCCACCATCGTTATAGTCATAGGATTCGAATCACTTTAGGCAGGTTTGTTGTGCTATCCACAAGCCTGCTTAATTGGGAGGAGAAACTGTGGCTATGGCATTAGATGCCTATAGATCGGGGTAGAGGAACCATGTACCTTTGTTGTGCTATCCACAAGGGGTGCATGCAAATCTATGATCGTCGCGTAATGATTGTTAGCTTAGACCAGGATTAATGGTTTGTTGTGCTATCCACAAGGCCATTAAATCTCTGGGGACCGAAGCTATGATCAGATATTGCAAGGAGTTGCAAGTCCCATGAGTTGGGTGCTCTATGATTGTATTACAGTTTGGTGCTATCCACAAGGCTGTAGTGCAAGTCATTGAGATTCTGATCCCCACTAGGAGACTGTCGACGTATCCCGTTCTGTATAACTGAGCGTTATACACTCCGTCGAAAATTAGTGGGAGTTAAACTTGAACAAAAGACTATGTCTTGTTTTAAACTTTAATAATTGAACATCTGCTAAGTAGATTTTACTTATCTCCTGTAGGGAAGAGTGTCATCGAATAACCCACTCCGTGGCATACTTGATGCCGTTTTGACTTACCTGATCTACTCAGATTGGTTCAGAAGCCTGAAGAATGTTTCCATATCTGAACGCAATAACTTTGTCCCTGGAGCTGATCATCTTGCTAAATCGGCATTAGATGCCCCTGAAGCAGAGATGATAGCTAACGATAAAATATCGAAGGACAAAGGCGAAAGAGTAATGAAGGGTGACTGCTTCTACTATAAGCAGTATGGTCACTGGAAGAGGAACTGCAAGGAGTTCCTTCACGATAAAGCTCATGGAAGAGTGAAGCTGTCTGACGCTTCAGATATCTATCTGATATATATCAACTTATCAGTTAGAGATTCCACATCTTGGATATTGGATACTGGATGTGCTTCTTATATCTGTCATGATGTGCAGATGCTGACAAGGAAGCGCAAGCTGAGAAAAGGTGAGGTGGAATTGAGGCTAGGAAACGGCGCAAAAGTTGCGGCGATTGCTGTTGGGACAGCAAACCTCAGGCTTCCACCATGAGACACCTTACTATTGGAAGATTGTTATTATGTTCCTAGCATAATAAAGAACATCATATCAATATCTTGTTTGGACAAGATAGGATATAGGTTGACTATTGAGAATAGAAGTTGTTCGATTTATTATGGTAATATATCAATAGCTTCAACATCTTTAGTCAACGGTCTATATCTATTAGTTTCTTATTACAATCTTCAGATTGATAATGCTCTTAAGAAGAGCAAGAATTGTGTGAACCAGGCCTACATGTGGCATTGTAGACTTGGGCACATTGGCGAAAGTAGGTTGCAAAAGTTGCACAAGCATGGTTACTTAACAGCATTCGATTATAAATCGTTTGCAACATGCGAATCCTGCCTTATGGGAAAGATGGCAAAATCTCCATTTATTGGACATGGAGAACGTGCCAAGGACATTGTGGAACTAATACATTCGGATGTATGTGGTCCCATGTCCACCCAAGCCAAAGGTGGCTTTTCTTACTTCATCACGTTCACCGATGACTTCTCAAAATTCGGCTATGTGTACTTAATGAAGTACAAGTCGGAAGCATTTGAGAAGTTCAAGGAGTTCAAGAATGAAGTGGAGAAGCAGTTAGGAAAGAGTATTAAAGCTCTTCGATCAGATCGAGGAGGAGAATACTTGAGTACTAATTTCACACAATTCTTAAAGGATAATGGTATCCTTTCTCAGCTAACCCCTCCATATACGACACATATGAATGGTGTATCAGAAAGGAGGAATCGCACCTTGTTAGACATGGTGCGATCCATGATGAGCTTTTCAGGATTACCAGTGTCCCTCTGGGGGTATGCTCTAGAGTCAGCAGCGTACCTACTGAACAGAGTACCCAGCAAGTCTGTGACCTCTACTCCATATGAGATATGGAAAGGCAAGAAACCAGAATTTAAACATGTTAAAGTCTGGGGTTGTCCTGCTCATGTAAAGAGGCATGATCCAGACAAGCTGAAATCACGAACTGATAAACGTAGGTTTGTGGGATATCCAAAGGAAACCTTTGGATACTATTTTTACCATCCTGGTGAACAAAAGGTGTTTGTCGCCAGGAAAGTTGTCTTCCTGGAAGAGGAATACCTTCTCCAGGAGGACAGTGGGAGTAAAATAGTACTGGAAGAGGTTCCAGATCCCCAAACAGCTGCATTATCATCAGATGAGATATCAGTTCCTGAATCTGTTCAGGTACACACAGATGAGCCTCGTAGATCTGGTAGAGTACCTAGACTACCCGAACGATATGTGGGACATATTGCTGAAGGTGAGTCTAAGGTAGCATATAATGAGGATGATGATCCTAAAACCTACTAGGAGGCCATAGAAGGCCCAGAAGCCGGGAAATGGTGAGAAGCCATGAACTCAGAAATTCAGTCCATGTACACCAACCAAGTTTGGAACTTAGAGGACTTGCCCGAGGGTATTGTACCCATCGGTTGCAAGTGGATCTTTAAGAGAAAGATCGGTGCTGATGGACGGATCGACACTTATAAGGCAAGGTTGGTGGCAAAGGGATATCGTCAAAGGCAAGGAATTGACTATGACGAGACTTTCTCACCAGTTGCCATGATAAAGTCGATCAGAGTTCTACTCGCCATTGCTGCACATTTTGATTATGAAATCTGGCAGATGGATGTGAAGACTGCCTTCCTCAATGGTAACCTTGAGGAGGAGGTGTATATGATAGAACCAGAAGGTTTCACATCCAAAGAATCTCCAGATAAAGTGTGCAAGCTTCAGAGGTCCATTTATGGACTGAAGCAAGCTTCCCGGAGCTGGAACATAAGATTTGACGAGGTTGTCAAGTCTTATGACTTCATTAAGAATGAAGATGAGCCTTGTGTGTACAAGAAGACCAGTGGGAGTGCAGTCACTTTTCTAGTCCTTTACGTAGATGACATACTACTAATTGGGAATGATGTAGCTATGATGTCATCAGTAAAGATCTGGCTGTCGAAAAACTTCTCCATGAAGGATTTGGGAGAAGCATCCTATGTATTGGGAATACGGATCTATAAAGATAGATCAAAGAGGATGCTTGGAATGACCCAATCCTTGTACATAGATACCATAGTCAAAAGGTTTGGCATGGAAAATTCCAAGAGAGGTCTCATACCGATGAGACATGGAATCAATCTCTCAAAGGAGCAGTCTCCTAAAACTCCTAATGAGAGGGCATTCATGGATAGAATACCCTATGCCTCTGCCATAGGATCTATCATGTATGCCATGCTATGTACACGGCCTGATGTTGAGTTTGCTCTAAGTGTTACGAGCAGATTTCAGGCTGATCCTGGCGAAGAGCACTGGAAGGCAGTGAAATGCATCCTTAAGTACTTGAGAAGAACTAAGGATATGTTGCTTGTCTATGGAGTAGGTAACTTGAAACTGTGAGGCTTTACTGACTCGAGTTTCCAGTCAGATCCAGATGATAGCAAGTCAACATCTGGATTCGTGTTTACATTGAACGGAGGGGCAATGTGCTGGAAGAGTTCCAAACAAGTAACCACTGCAGATTCGACGACTAAAGCTGACCACATCGCTGCAGCTGAAGCTTTCACGGAAAAAGTGTGGTTGAAGATGTTCATCACCGACCTTGACATAGCTCCCGGTATCCTTGATCATGTTTCGCTGTTGTGCGACAACAATGGGACTATTGCACAAGTGAAAGAGCCGTGGTCTCATCAGAAATCGAAAGATATTCTGAGGCTCTTTTATATTATCCAGAGGAGATTTAGTAGTAGATAGAGTTCCACCCGTCGACAAGGTAGCAGATCCACTGACAAAGCCGTTGGCTCAAATTGTGTTTGAGCGTCACCTAGAGTCTATAGGCTTATTGTATAAAGGTGATTGGCTTTAGTCCAAGTGGGAGATTGTTAGTTTAAGTGGCCTACAAGCCAATCTAACAATGTAAATCTCGTTCATTATTAATAAAATGGCATAATATTCATTATGTGTAAATCGCGTTAATTATCGTTTTATAATGAAGTCCGTGAATATGTGCTATGGTGATCAGATTATGATGAGATCATACTAATGAGACTGATCACTTAAACACACATATTCTTAATCCTTCCTAGTCGGAGGATATCCGAGAAGGACATCGGATATCCGGTTAGACTAGTATAGATTACTCCTGCTCATATGATGAGGGTGACTGGTCTCATAAGTCACTTGTGTGGAGACACTAAGGTGAATCTGTAGGTGATCATTGGAGAATGAGTTCACTGAACTGATCCGACTGAATCGCTGGATGGTATTGTACCTCACTGTCAACCAGCTTGATTCTATTGTCGCAGTTGCGTGGATGGTCCTCGGACCTGAGACACCAAGGACACCTTGGCGGTGGACTTCTGTACTTAGACCTTGGTCTACGAATCTCTAGCCACGGGATTCTAATACGCCAAGGATTTGGTGCAGCGGAATACCGTCGAAGGGAATTGTGTGTCAATAAGGAATCATTCGCTCTCGGTACTTAGAGAGAGAATGCTCTAGGAAGGATGCACGAAAGTCCCTGGCCAGGGCGGACGATAATATCGGGAAAGGAGTTTTCCGATATTTATCAGCGGCATCCAATCCAAGTGAGTCGACCGGTTAGGGTTTGACAGCTCGCCATACCCTGAGTTGACTCGAGAGCATTGTACGAATGAAGGATTATATCCACGCGGTAACTGTCGACGGAAAGGTTCCAAGAGTGGGTTACTTAACCCCAAATACCTTCCGGGTTCACGCGGTGTTGCTTGGCACCCAACGTGATCGGAGGCCCCGTCGAATTCGATGTGCGACATCAATTCGATTGATTAATTGATTAATAAAGGGTTATTAATTAATTAATAAAGCCAGTGAGGAGTCACTGGGCTTACTGGGCCATTAACTGGACTGGTACTTGGGCCTAGAGGGTCACACGCAAATGATTCTCAAGGCGATGGATAAATAAGTGGGTTTTATACAAACCGGGGGTTTTTGTGAAAAACCGCGCGGTTAGTATAAAACATAGCGAACGGGCTGAGCAGGCCAAGCTGCTGCTAACCCTAGCCGCCCCTCCTCAGTTTCTGTCTTCCTCTGGAGTCCAGGCAGATCCAGATATGCTCCGTCGCTTCTTTGAATCCCGTTCGACGGGAAATCGTCCGCGCACTGCAGCGATCATTGCGGCGACCAGCGGAGGCTTTGCGGGCTGCGAAGAACGACGAACTCGAGGATATCCCTCGCGGGGAGGATCGCATGGACTTCGCTAGAGGTCGGGCGCTTGCGCGGCTTGCGGTGTCGCACCGACAGAACCGAACGGCTGCGGATTCGAATCCGCACACGGTGAGAACTTCGATAATCCGATTATCGTATTTTATTTCTTCGAAACGGGAAACGGATCGCTGTAATAATTTTGTTTTCCGCTGCGTGAGTGATCCGGAGAAACCAAGAAAACCCAACAGGCGTGCTGTCAAACTCACTTGGATTGGATGCCGCTGATGAATATCGGAAAACTCTTTTCCCGATATTATCCTCCGCCCTAGCCAGGGACTTCCGCGCATCCTTCCTCGAGCATTCTCTCTCTAAGTACCGAGAGCGAATGATTCCTTATTGACATACAATTCCCTTCGACGGTATTCCGCCGTACCCAATCCTTGGCGTATTAGAATCTCGTGGCTAGAGATTCGTAAACCAAGGTCAAAGCACAGAAATCCACCGACAAGGTTTCCTTGGTGTCTTAGGTCCGAGGACCATCCACGCAACTGCAACAATAGAATCAAGCTAGCTGACAGTGAGGTACAATACCATCCAGCGATTCAGTCGGATCAGTTCAGTGAACTCATTCTCCAATGAGCACCTACAGATTCGCCTTAGTGTCTCCACACAAGTGACTTATGAGATCCGTCACCCTCATCATATGAGCAGGAGTAATATGTACTAGTCTAATCGGATATCTGATGTCCTTTTCGGATATCCTCCGACTAGGAACGATTAAGAATATGTGTGTTTAAGTGATCAGTCTCATTAGTATGATCTCATCATAATCTGACCACTGTGGCACATATTCACGGACTTCATTATGAAACAATAATTAATGCGATTTACACATAATGAATTATGCCATTATATTAGTAAATGAACGAGATTTACATAGTCAGATTGGCTTGTAGGCCACCTAAAACTAACAATCTCCCGCTTGGACTAAAGCCAATCACCTTTATACAATAAGTCTATAGACTCTAGGTGACGCTCAAACACAATTTGAGCCAACGGCTTTGTAAGTGGATCTGCTATATTGTCGACGGATGGAACTATTTCCACTACTACATCTCCTCTGGATAAGATGAAAGCGCCTCAGAATATCTTTCGAGTTTGAGACCACGGCTCTTTCGATTGCGCAGTCGCTCCATTGTTGTCGCACAACAGTGGATCAGGCTCAGAGATTCTTGGTACTACGTCGAGGTCGGTGATGAATTTCTTCAACCACACTGCTTCCTTGGCGGCTTCAGCTGCAGCGATGTACTCAGCTTCAGTCGTCGAATCTGCAGTGGTTACTTGCTTGGAACTCTTCCAGCACACTGCACCTCCATTCAAAGTAAGCACGAATCCAGATGTAGATTTGCTATCATCTGGATCTGACTGGAAACTCGAGTAAGTAAGGATGCATTTTGCCTTCCAGTGCTGTTCTCCTCCTCGATCTGATCGAAGAGCTTTAATACTCTTTCCTTATTGCTTCTCTACCTCATTCTTGAACTCCTTGAACTTCTCAAATACTTCCGACTTGTACTTCATTAAGTACACATAGCCGAATCTTGAGAAGTCATCGGTGAACGTGATGAAGTAAGAAAAGCCACCTTTGGATTGGGTGGACACTGGACCACATACATCTGAATGTATTAGTTCGAAAATGTCCTTGGCACGTTCTCCATGTCCAGTAAATAGAAATTTCACCATCTTTCCCATAGAGCAGGATTCGCATGTTGCAAACGATTCGTAATCGAATGCTGTCAAGTAACCATGCTTGTGCAACTTTTGCAACCTGCTTTCGCCAATGTATTAGTTCTAGAATGTCCTTGGCACGTTCTCCATGTCCAGTAAATGGAGATTTTGCCATCTTTCCCATAAGGCAGGATTCACATGTTGCAAACGATTCATAATCAAATGCAGTTAAGTAATCATGCTTGTGCAACTTCTGCAACCTGCTTTCGCCAATGTGCCCAAGTCTACAATGCCACATGTAGGCCTAGTTCACACAATTCTTGCTCTTCTTAAGAGTTTTATCAATGTGAAGATTGTAATAAGAAACATCTAATAAATATAGACCGTTGACTAAAGGTGCTGAAGCTATTGATTTATTACCATATTAAATCGAACAACTTCTATTCTTAATAGTCAACCTATATCATATTTTGTCCAAACAAGATATTGATATGATGTTCTTTATTATGCTAAGAACATAATAACAATCTTCTAATAGTAAGGCGTCTCCTGATGGAAGCCTGAGGTTTGCTATCCCAACAGCAATCGCCGCAACTTTTGCGCCGTTTCCTATCCTCAATTCCACCTCACCATGTCTCAGCTTGTGCTTACTTGTCAGCATCTGCACATCATGGCAGATATGAGAAGCACATCCGGTATCTAATACCCAAGATGTGGAATCTCTAACTGACAAGTTGATATCTATCATATAGATGTCTGAAGCTTCAGACAGCTTCACTCTTCCATGAGCTTTATCGTTAAGGAACTCCTTGCAGTTCCTCTTCCAGTGACCATACTGCTTATAGTAGAAGCAGTCACCCTTCACTACTACTTTGCCTTTGTCCTTCGATCTTTTATCGTTAGCTATCATCTCTGCTTCAGGGGCATCCAATGCCGATTCAGCATAATTATTAGCTCCAGGGACAAAGTTCTTGTACTCAGATCTGAAGACATTCTTCATGTTTCTAAACCAATCCGAGTAGATCAGGTAAGTCAAAAGGGCATCAAATATGCCACGGAGTGGGTTATTTGACAACATAATTCCCTACAAGAAATAAGTAAAATCTATTTAGCAGATATTCAATTATTAAAATTTAAAACAAGACATGGTCTTTTGTTCAAGTTTAACTCCCACTAATTTTCGACGGACTGTATAACCCTCAGTTATACAGAACGGGAGATGCCGACAGTCTCCTAATGGGGATCATAATCTCAATGACTTGCAGTATAGCCTTGTGGATAGCACAACAAACTGTAATACAATCATAGAGCACCCAACTCATGGGACTTGCAACTCCTTGCAATATCTGATCATAGCATCGGTCCCCAGAGATTTAATGGCCTTGTGGATAGCACAACAAACCATTAATTATGGTCTAAGCTAACCATCATTACGCGACGAGCATAGATTTGCATGCAGGCCTTGTGGATAGCACAACAAAGCTACATAGTTCCTCTACCCCGATCTATAGGCATCTAATGCCATAGCCACAGTTTCTCCTCCCAATTAAGCAGGCCTTGTGGATAGCACAACAAACCTGCCTAAAGTGATTCGAATCCTATGACTATAACAATGGTGGACCACGCGGTAAGTTCTTGACTACTCGCGTTTCGGCTTAGAGTTTATCTGAGGGTATTTTGATAACTTTTATCTTGGTCTCTCCTAGGTGATAGTATATAAATATATCGTATATATTTACTAAATACTATACCGGCTTTGATTCATAATAAAAAAGAAAACATTGCATCACATATATGTTTAGTGTGGTCATGGATAGCACAGTGGGTTTGACTGGAGGCAACAATCAAATGCACATACAATCTAACACAACAATTATATTAAATAACCTGCAAACATATAGGCAAAGGATCTACATCTATTCGCCTTCCTGGTTGCAGCTGTGGATCGTCCTCGCTCCTTCTTCGGTTGCCATGATCATATTACAATAAATTCTAGAATTTACAGGTAAATTGAAGAAGGCCTTATGGCAAGTACAAAAGAGAGGGAGGTAGAAGTACATCGGAGAATGAGAGAGGGAGAGATACGCAGATCTCTATTTATTAACAATTAATAAACATCCATCATTCATCCACAATCCACACAAACACATCATTCATCACATGAACAATTAAATAAGTGCATATCCATGACCGCGGTGTGTTTTAAACATCCCACACATGATTCAGCGCATCACATGGCTAAAATAAAAGAGTTTTCAAAATATATAATTTTGGCTTTCAAAAAACTGGGATCCAATCAAAATTGATATTTGAATTTCGAAAACATTTATAATTAACTTATCATGCAATTAAATCAAAATTTAACTGCAATAAACACACATCACATGTGCACACTCTTCGAATTAATAATTCCAGATTATTCCATGCCAATTAGAACAATTATAATAATCTAACACTTAGATTAAACCCCATTAATAATCTAACAATTAGACTATTAATAACTAATCTAAATTTTAGACTAGTCCAACAAAATTAATCATTAATTTATCACATAAATTAATAATTAACTCTAATTCTTTATTAATTATCAATCTAACAATCAGACTAGATAATTAATAATTGTTAATCACTAATTTAATTATTAAACTAATAATTAACGCTAATGAATAGTTAACCACTAATCTAACTCTTAGATTAGTGGATAATTATTAATTATTAATTTAACTTTTAAGTCAATAATTAATAACATCTAATTAAACCATTAGATTACTTAATCAAACTTGATTATCAATTTAACACTTAAATTAATAATCAATTTCAATTAACTAATAATAACTAATTTAACACTTAAATTAGTCTATTAGAATTAATTATTAATTTAACTTTTAAATTAATAACTAATTCAAATCAATAACAACAATTTGTTAAATAATGATTCTAAAATCATTAATGCCCAAATAAATTAAAATTGAATAATAATTTTAAACTTCAAAACAATTTTAAAAATTAAAATCCAATTTAATACATAATTTAAATGGGAAATGGGTTTAATTAGAACATTGGGGTTTAATTGGGTTTTTCTGGATTTTATAAAGGGAAAAGATATTTAAATGGGCTTAGCCCACTAGTGGAGCCAAGGCTCAGCCTTGTGCCGAGCCATGACTCGGACCTGTGCTGAACCCGGGCACGGGCCTGGTTCAGCCACCCAGGCCATCTGTGGCGGCCCGGTCCAACCGGACCGGCCTGGGGGGGGGGGGGGGGGGGGGGCGCCGGCCCGGCCGACTTCTTCCCCAAAGGCCCGAAGAAGCCGTAATCTGCACATAGCAGAACCGGCGGTTGGGGTTATCCAGCGCCGCTGCCGGCCGGAGATGCCCCCGGCGCCGGCGACGTGTCCGGCGCCGGCATGGCCGCCGGCGGTGCCCCCGAAGCTGCAGCCCGAGCCCCTAAAACTTCCCCTTAAAACCTGATTTTCCGGTTTTAAAACCGATTTATGGCTTGATTTTGCAGCCCTCCAAGGGCAATCCGGCACTGACAAAGATACTGGATGTGCTGTGGTGACTATCACCTAGAGATCCGGGCATCCGGACCGCCAGCCCAATGCTTGGGAATCATTTACGTAGCCGCCGAAAAGCTCCGGTTCATCATCTCATGAAGAACTCCGAAACCCCAAAATAAAATCCGAAAAATCACAGAAAAATAATCTAATTATTTGTGTTCATCTTATGAACACTATTTCGTCATTTTAATCGGATTAAACGCATGGAATAACTTATGAAAAAATTAATTTGGAGATCGAAACGGGACGAGAAACAGTGGAACCTGGCTCTGATACCACTGTTGGGATTTCTCGGGTTTCTCCGGATCGCACACGCAGCGGAAAACAAAATAAAACAGCGATCCGTTTTCCCATTTCGAAAAACAAAAATCGATTATCGGATGATCGAAGTTCTCACCGTGTGCGGATTCGAATATGCAACCGTTCGGTTCCGTCGGTGCGACACTGCAAGCCGCGCAAGTGCCCGGCTATTAGTTTTAGGTGGCCTACAAGCTAATCTGACTATGTAAATCTCGTTCATTTATTAATATAATGGGATAATATTCATTATGTGTAAATCGCATTAAGTATCGTTTCATAATGAAGTCCGTGAATATGTGCTATAGTGATCAGATTATAATGAGATCATACTAATGAGACTAATCACTTAAACACACATATTCTTAATCGTTCGTAGTCGGAGGATATTCGAGAAGGACATCGGATATCCGGTTAGACTAGTACAGATTACTCCTGCTCATATGATGAGGGTGACTGATCTCATAAGTCACTTGTGTGGAGACACTAAGGCGAATCTGTAGGTGCTCATTGAAAAATGAGTTCACTGAACTGATCAGACTGAATCGCTGGATGGTATTGTACCTCACTGTCAACCAGCTTGATTCTATTGTCGCAGTTACGTATGGTCCTCAGACCTGAGACACCAAGGACACCTTATCGGTGGACTTCTGTGCTTTGACCTTGGTTTACGAATCTCTAGCCACGGAATTCTAATACGCCAAGGATTGGGTACAGCAGAATACCTTCGAAGGGAATTGGGTGTCAATAAGGAATCATTCGCTCTCGGTACTTAGAGAGAGAATGCTCTAGGAAGGATACGCGGAAGTCCCTGGCTAGGGCGGACGATAATATCGGGAAAGGAATTTTCCGATATTCATCAGCGGCATCCAAATCCAAGTGAGTCGACCGGTTAGGATTTGACAGCTCGCCATACCCTGAGTTGACTCGATAGCATTGTACGAATGAAGGATTATATCTATGCGGTAACTGTTGGCGGAAAGGTTCCAAGAGTGGGTTACTTAACCCCAATACCTTCCGGGTTCACGCGGTGTTGCTTGGCACCCAACGTGATCGAAGGCCCGGTCGAATTCGATGTGCGACATCAATTCGATTGATTAATTAATTAATAAAAGGTTATTAATTGGTTAATAAAGCCAGTGAGGAGTCATTGGGCTTGTTGGGCCATTAACTGGACTGGTACTTGGGCCTAGAGGGTCACATGCAAATGATTCTCAAGGCGATGGATAAATAAGTGGGTTTTATAAAAACCTGGGGTTTTTATGAAAAACCGCACGGTTAGTATAAAACATAGCGAACGGGCTGAGCAGGCCAAGCTGCTGCTAACCCTAGCCGCCCCTCCTCTGTTTTGTCTCTCTCTCTGGCGTCCAGACAGATCTAGATCTGCTCCGCCGCTTCTCCGAATCCCGTTCGACGGGAAATCGTCCGCCCGTTGCGGTGATCGTTGCGGCGACCGGCGGAGGTTTCGTGGGCTGCGAAGAACGAGGAACGTGAGGATATCCGTCGCGAGGAGGATCGCGTAGACTTCGCTAGAGGCCGGGTACTTGCGCGGCTTGCGGTGTCGCACCGACGGAACCGAACGGTTGCGGATTCGAATCCGCACACGGTGAGAACTTCGATTATCTGATAATCGTAATTTTAGTTTTTCGAAATGGGAACGGATCTCCATTTTTTTTTTATTTTCCATTGCGCGTGAGATCCAGAGAAACTCGAGAAACCCAACAGTGGTATCAGAGCCATGTTCCGCTGTTTCTCGTCCCGTTTCGATCTCCGAATTAATTTTTCCATGATATTATTCCATGCATTAGTTCGATTTTCTTGTTGGATCTATGTTCATGTGATGAACACTGATTATTAAAATAATTAGATTACTTTTCTTACGCAAAATCGGATTTATATTTGGGGATTTTTGGGGTTTCTTCAAGTGATGAAGATCGAGGTTTTGCGGCTTCAATCGGGCCTTCCCATGCGATGGGTAGATGGCCAGACGTCTGAGTGTGACCAGGGACCATCCCGGTGATCACTGGAATTCTTTGGCGGCGCCTGAGTGGCCGGTGTAAGGGGCTTATTCTTCATCTACTTCACGGTTTTGAACCAAGAAAAAATCAGAAAAAGGAGAAACATAAGGGGTTGGACTGCGGATTTCGGGACCTCCGGTGTGCCCGCCGGCAATGGAAGCACCGCCGGCATGGCCGGACGGCGCCGGCAGGGTCGGGTCACCGGCGTCAAATCCTTACAAAATCGCCCCCCGCCGCCGGCTGTCTTCCTGCAGATGGCCTAGGGTTTCCTAGGTTAAGGGAGAACCAGGCCAGACCGGGCCGCTCGTGCCCTTCAGGGCCGGTCTAGCCAGGGCCCCGACCTTGGCTGGACCGAGCTCGAGCCAGGCGCCCAACTATTGGGCGCCTGGTCCGAGCTCGGGCTCAACAGGGTCCGAGCCCTGGCTCGGCCCCAGGGCTGAGCCCTGGTTCCTTTATTCCCAAACCCCAGTTAAATAATATGTCCAGTTAATTAAACTAAATTGGATTTTAATTTAATTCAAAATATGTTTTGAATTTTTTTAATTATTACTCAATTTTATTAAATTGGGCTTTAATGATTTTAGAATCATTATTATTAATAATTGTTGTTATTCGATTAAAGTTAGTTATTATTTTAAGTGTTAAATTAATAGTTAACTTTAATTAGCTAATTTAAGTGTTAAATTAGTATTCTTTAATTATTATTGTTAGTTATTAATTTAAGGGTTAAATTAGTGATTAACATTAATAATCTAATCTAATAGTTATATTAGTAATTGTTAATTAATTAAGGTTAATTGTTAATTTAAGTGTTAAATTAATAATTATTTTTAAATTAACTAATCTAATTGTTAGATTATAGTTATTAATTAATTAGTGTTAATTAATAATTTAAATGTTAAATTACTGATTAACATTAATTAACTAATCTAAGTGTTAGATTATTAGTTAATAATTAATTATAGTTGATTATTAATTTAAATGTTAAATTATTAATTAACTTTGTTGAATTAATCTAAGAGTTAGATTAGTCATTAATAGTCTAATTGTTAGATTATTAATGGGGTTTAATCTAAGTGTTAGATTATTAGAAATGTTCTAATTTGCATAGAATGATATGGAATTATTAATTTGGAGTGTGTGCGCATGTGATGTGTGTTTAATGTTTTTAAATTTTGATTTAATTGCATGTTAAGTTAATTAAAAGTGTTTTCGAAATTCAAATACCAATTTTGTTTGGATCCCAGCTTTTTGAAAGCCAAAATTATATATTTTGAAAACTCTTTTATTTTAGCCATGTGATGCGCCAAATCATGTGTGGAATGTTTAAAACACACCGTGATCATGGATATGCAATTATTTAATTGTTCATGTGATGAATGATGTGTTTGTGTGGATCGTGGATGAATGATGGATGTTTATTAATTTGTTAATAAATAGAGATTTGCGTATCTCTCCCTCTCTCATTCTCTGATGTATTTCTAGCTCCTTCTCTCTTGTACTGGCCATAAGGCTCTCTTCTAATTACATGTAATTCTAGAATTAATGTAATATGATCGAGGCAACCGAAGAAGGAGCAAGGACGATCCACAGCTGCAACCAGGAAGGCGAAAAGATGGAGATCTCTTGCCTATGTGTTTGCACGATATCTAATATAATTGTTGTGTTAGATTGTGTGTGCGTTTGACTGTTGCTCCAGTCAAACCCATTGTGCTATCCATGACCACACTAGACATGTATGTGATGCATTGCTTTTCTTTTCATTATGAATCAAAGCAGGTATAGTATTTAATAAATATATACGATATATTTATATACTATCACCTAGGAGAGACCAAGATAAAAGTTATCTAAATATCCTCGGATAAACTCTAAGCCGTAACGCGAGTAGTTGAGAACTTACCGCGTGGTCCACCATCGTTATAGTCATAAGATTCAAATCACTTTAGGCAGGTTTGTTGTGCTATCCACAAGGCCTGTTTAATTGGGAGAAGAAACTGTGGCTATGGCATTAGATGCCTATATGATCGGGGTAGAGGAACCATGTAGCTTTGTTATACTATCCACAAGGGCTGCATGCAAATCTATGCTCGTCGCGTAACGATGGTTAGCTTAGACCAAGAAAAAATCGTTTGTTGTGCTATCCACAAGGCCATTAAATCTCTGGGGACCGAAGCCATGATCAGATATTGCAAGGAGTTGCAAGTCCCATGAGTTGGGTGCTCTTTGATTGTATTACAGTTTGTTGTGCTATCCACAAGGTTGTAGTGCAAGTCATTGAGATTATGATCCCCACTAGGAGACTGTCGGCATCTCCCGTTATGTATAACTGAGGGTTATACAGTCCGTCGAAAATTAGTGGGAGTTAAACTTGAACAAAAGACCATGTCTTGTTTTAAATTTTAATAATTGAATATCTGCTAAATAGATTTTATTTATCTCCTGTAGGGAATTATGTCGTCGAATAACCCACTTCGTTGCATACTTGATGCCCTTTTGAGTTACCTGATCTACTCGGATTGGATCAGAAACCTGAAGAATGTCTTCAGATTTGAGTACAATAACTTTGTCCCTAGAGCTAATCATCCAGCTGAATCGGCATTGGATGCTGTTGGGTTTTCTCTATTTCTCCGGATCGCTCACGCAGCGGAAAAACAAAATTTTACAGCGATCCGTTTCCCGTTTCGAAGAACTAAAACACGATATAATCGGATTATCTTTTCTCACCGTGTGCGGATTCGAATCCGCAGCCGTTCGGTTCCGTCGGTGTGACACCGCAAGCCGCGCAAGCGCCCGGCCTCTAGCGAAGTCCACGCGATCCTCCCCGCGACGGATGTCCTCGAGTTCGTCGTTCTTCGCAGCCCACGAAGTCTCCGCTGGTCACCGCAATGATCGCCGCAGTGCGCAGACGATTTCCCGTCGAACGGGATTTGGAGAAGCGGCGGGGCAGATCTGGATCTGCCTGGACTCCAGAGGAAGACAGAAAACGAGGAGGGGCGGCTAGGGTTAGCAGCAGCTTGGCTTGCTCAGCCCGTTCGCTATGTTTTATACTAACCGCGCGGTTTTTCACAAAAACCCCCAGTTTATATAAAACCCACTTATTTATCCATCGCCTTGAGAATCATGTGCGTGTGACCCTCTAGGCCCAAGTACCAGTCCAGTTAATGGCCCAGTAAGCCCAGTGACTCCTCACTGGCTTTATTAATTAATTAATAACTCTTTATTAATCAATTAATCAATCGAATTGATGTCGCACATCGAATTCGACCGGGCCTCCGATCACGTTGGGTGCCAAGCAACACCGCGTGAACTCGGAAGATATTTGGGGTTAAGTAACCCACTCTTGGAACCTTTCCGTCGACAGTTACCGCGTGGATATAATCCTTCATTCGTACAATGCTCTCGAGTCAACTCAGGGTATGGCGAGCTGTCAAACCCTAACCGGTCGACTCACTTGGATTGGATGCCGCTGATAAATATCGGAAAACTCCTTTCCCGATATTATCGTCCGCCCTGGCCAGGGACTTTCGCGCATCCTTCCTAGAGCATTCTCTCTCTAAGTACCGAGAGCGAATGATTCCTTATTGACACACAATTCCCTTCGACGGTATTCCGCTGCACCCAATCCTTGGCGTATTAGAATCCCGTGGCTAGAGATTCGTAGACCAAGGTCAAAGTACAGAAGTCCACCGCCAAGGTGTCCTTGGTGTCTCAGGACCGAGGACCATCCACGCAACTGCGACAATAGAATCAAGCTGGTTGACAGTGAGGTACAATACCATCCAGTGATTCAGTCGGATCAGTTCAGTGAACTCATTCTCTAATGAGCACCTACAGATTCGCCTTAGTGTCTCCACACAAGTGACTTATGAGACCAGTCACCCTCATCATATGAGCAGGAGTAATCTGTACTAGTCTAACCGGATATCCGATGTCCTTCTCGGATATCCTCCGACTAGGAACGATTAAGAATATGTGTGTTTAAGTGATCAGTCTCATTAGTATGATCTCATCATAATCTGATCACCATAGCACATATTCACGGACTTCATTATGAAACGATAATTAACGCGATTTACACATAATGAATATTATGCCATTTTATTAATAATGAACGAGATTTACATTGTTAGATTGGCTTGTAGGCCACCTAAACTAACAATCTCCCACTTGGACTAAAGCCAATCACCTTTATACAATAAGCCCATAGACTCTAGGTGACGCTCAAACACAATTTGAGCCAACGGCTTTGTCAGTGGATCTGCTACATTGTCGACGGATGGAACTCTTTCCACTACTACATCTCCTCTGGGTATGATCTCTCTGATAAGGTGAAAGCGCCTCAGAATATGCTTCGATTTCTGATGAGACCGCGGCTCTTTCGCTTGCGCAATGGCTCCATTGTTGTCGCACAACAGTGGAACAGGCTCAGAGATGCTGGGAACTACGCCGAGGTCGGTGATGAATTTCTTCAACCACACTGCTTCCTTGGCGGCTTCAGCTACAGCGATGTATTCAGCTTCAGTCGTCGAATCTGCAGTGGTTATTTGCTTGGAACACTTCCAGCACACTGCCCCTCCGTTCAATGTAAACACGAATCCAGATGTTGACTTGCTATCATCTGGATCTGACTGGAAACTCGAGTCAGTAAAGCCTCGTAGTTTCAAGTCACCTCCTCCATAGACAAGAAACATATCCTTAGTTCTTCTCAAGTACTTAAGGATGCATTTCACTGCCTTCCAGTGCTCTTCGCCTGGATCAGCCTGAAATCTGCTCGTAACACTTAGAGCAAATGCAACGTCAGGTCGTGTACATAGCATGGCATACATAATAGATCCTATGGCAGAGGCATAGGGTATTCTATCCATGAATGCCCTCTCATCAGGAGTCTTAGGAGACTGTTCTTTTGAGAGATTAATTCCATGTCTCATCGGTATGAAACCTCTCTTGGAATTTTCCATGCCAAACCTTTTGACTATGGTATCTATGTACAAGGATTGGGTCATTCCAAGCATCCTCTTTGATCTATCTCTATAGATCCGTATTCCCAATACGTAGGATGCTTCTCCCAAATCCTTCATGGAGAAATTTTTCGACAGCCAGACCTTTACTGATGACATCATAGCTACATCATTCCCAATGAGTAGTATGTCATCTACGTAAAAAACTAGAAAAGTGACTGCACTCCCACTGGTCTTCTTGTACACACAAGGTTCATCTTCATTCTTAATGAAGTCATAAGACTTGACAGCCTCGTCAAATCTTATATTCCAGCTCCGGGAAGCTTGCTTCAGTCCATAAATGGACCTCTGAAGCTTGCACACTTTATCTGGAGATTCTTTGGATGTGAAACCTTCTGGTTGTATCATATACACTTCTTCCTCAAGATTACCATTGAGGAAGGCAGTCTTCACATCCATCTGCCAGATTTCATAATCAAAATGTGCAGCAATGGCGAGCAGAACTCTGATCGACTTTATCATGGCAACTGGTGAGAAAGTCTCGTCATAGTCAATTCCTTGCCTTTGACGATATCCCTTTGCCACCAACCTTGCCTTATAAGTGTCGATTCGTCCATCAGCACCGATATTTCTTTTAAAGATCCACTTGCAACCGATGGGTACAATACCCTCGGGCAAGTCCTCCAAGTTCCAAACTTGGTTGGTGTACATGGACTGGATTTCTGAGTTCATGGCTTCTCGCCATTTCCCGGCTTCTGGGCCTTCTATGGCCTCCTGGTAGGTTTTAGGATCGTCATCCTCATTATATTGTACCTTAGACTCACCTTCAGCGATATGTCCCACATATCGTTCGGGTAGTCTAGGTACTCTACCAGATCTACGAGGCTCATCTGTGTGTACCTGAACAGATTCATGAACTGATATTTCTTCTGATGATAATGCAGCTGTTTGGGGATCTGGAACCTCTTCCAGTACTATTTTACTCCCACTGTCCTCCTGGAGAAGGTATTCCTCTTCCAGGAAGACAGCTTTCCTGGCGACAAACACCTTTTGTTCATCAGGATGGTAAAAATAGTATCCAAAGGTTTCCTTTGGATATCCCACAAACCTACATTTATCAGTTCGTGATTCCAGCTTGTCTGGATCATGCCTCTTTACATGAGCAGGACAACCCCAGACTTTAACATGTTTAAATTCTGGTTTCCTGCCTTTCCATATCTCATATGGAGTAGAGGCCACAGACTTGCTGGGTACTCTGTTCAGTAGGTATGCTGCTGACTCTAGAGCATACCCCCAGAGGGACACTGGTAATCCCGAAAAGCTCATCATAGATCGCACCATGTCCAACAAGGTGCGGTTCCTCCTTTCTGATACACCATTCATCTGTGGTGTATATGGAGGGGTTAGCTGAGAAAGGATACCATTATCCTTTAAGAATTGTGTGAAATTAGTACTCAAGTATTCTCCTCCTCGATCTGATCGAAGAGCTTTAATACTCTTTCCTAACTGCTTCTCTACTTCATTCTTGAACTCCTTGAACTTCTCAAACGCTTCCGACTTGTACTTCATTAAGTACACATAGCCGAATCTTGAGAAGTCATCGGTGAACGTGATGAAGTAAGAAAAGCCACCTTTGGCTTGGGTAGACATGGGACCACATACATCCGAATGTATCAGTTCCAGAATGTCCTTGGCACGTTCTCCATGTCCACTAAATGGAGATTTTGCCATCTTTCCTATAAGGCAGGATTCACATGTTGCAAACGATTCATAATCGAATGCTGTTAAGTAACCATGCTTGTGCAACTTTTGCAACCTGCTTTCGCCAATGTGCCCAAGTCTACAATGCCATATGTAGGCCTGGTTCACACAATTCTTGGTCTTCTTAAGAGCATTATCAATCTGAAGATTGTAATGAGAAACATCTAATAGATATAGACCGTTGACTAAAGATGCCGAAGCTATTGATTTATTACCATAATAAATCGAACAACTTCTATTCTCAATTGTCAACCTATATCCTATCTTGTCCAAACAAGATATTGATATGATGTTCTTTATTATGCTAGGAACATAATAACAATCTTCCAATAGTAAGGTGTCTCCCGATGGAAGCCTGAGGTTTGCTGTCCCAACAGCAATCGCCGCAACTTTTGCGCCGTTTCCTAGCCTCAATTCCACCTCACCTTGTCTCAGCTTGCGCTTATTAGTCAGCAACTGCACATCATGGCAGATATGAGAAGCACATCCGGTATCCAATACCCAAGATGTGGAATCTCTAACTGACAAGTTGATATCTATCATATAGATATCTGAAGCTTCACACAGCTTCACTCTTCCATGAGCTTTATCATCAAGGAACTCCTTGCAGTTCCTCTTCCAGTGACCATACTGCTTATAGTAGAAGCAGTCACCCTTCACTACTCTTTTACCTTTGTCCTTCGATCCTTTATCGTTAGCTGTCATCTCTGCTTCAGGGGCATCTAATGCCGATTCAGCAAGAGGATCAGCTCTAGGGACAAAGTTATTGCGTTCAGATCTGAAGATATTCTTCAGGCTTCTGAACCAATCCGAGTAGATCAAGTAAGTCAAAATGACATCAAGTATGCCACGGAGTGGGTTATTCGACGACATAGTTCCTACAGGAGATAAGTAAAATCTATTTAGCAGATGTTCAATTATTAAAGTTTAAAACAAGACAAGGTCTTTTGTTCAAGTTTAACTCCCACTAATTTTCGACGGACTGTATAACCCTCAGTTATACAGAACGGGAGACGCCGACAGTCTCCTAGTGAGGATCAGAATCTCAATGACTTGCACTACAGCCTTGTGGATAGCACAACAAACTGTAATACAATCAGAGAGCACCCAACTCATGGGACTTGCAACTCCTTGCAATATCTGATCATGGCTTCGGTCCCCAGAGATTTAATAGCCTTGTGGATAGCACAACAAACCACTAATTCTGGTCTAAGCTAACCATCATTACGTGACGAGCATAGATTTGCATGCAGCCCTTGTGGATAGCACAACAAAGCTACATGGTTCCTCTACCCCGATCTTTAGGCATCTAATGCCATAGCCACAGTCTCTCCTCCCAATTAAGCAGGCCTTGTGGATAGCACAACAAACCTGCCTAAAGTGATTCGAATCCTATGACTATAACGATGGTGGACCACGCGGTAAGTTTTCAACTACTCGCGTTACGGCTTAGAGTTTATCTGAGGGTATTTAGATAACTTTTATCTTGGTCTCTCCTAGGTGATAGTATATAAATATATCGTATATATTTACTAAATACTATAACCTGCTTTGATTCATAATCAAAAGAAAAACAATGCATCACATACATGTCTTTAGTGTGGTCATGGATAGCACAGTGGGTTTGACTGGAGCCAACAGTCAAACGCACACACAATCTAATTATAACAATTACATTAGATACCCTGCAATCACATAGGCAAGAGATCTCCATCTTTACGCCTTCTTGGTTGCAGTAGTGGATCGTCCTCGCTCCTTCCTCGATTGCCTCGATCAAATTACATTAATTCTAGAATTAACAAGTAAATTGAAGAAGGCCTTATGGCGAGTACAAGAGAGAGAGGGAGGTAGAAATACATCGGAGTATGAGAGAGAGAGAGGTGCGCAGACCTCTATTTATTAACAATTAATAAACATCATACATCCACGATCCACACAATCCATCATTCATCACATGAACAATTAAATAAGTGCATATCCATGACCACGGTGTGTTTTAAACATCCACACAAGATTCAGCGCATCACATGGCTAAAACAAATGAGTTTTCAAAAATAGATAATTTTGGCCTTTTAAAAAACTAGGATCCAATCAAAATTGGCATTTGAATTTCGAAAACTCATTTAATTAACTTAACATGCAATTAAATCTATATTTAAAAGCATTAATCATACATCTCATGCATACACACTCCAAATTAATAATTCCAGATTATTCCATGCAAATTAGAACATTTCTAATAATCTAACACTTAGATTAATCCCCATTAATAATCTAACAATTAGACTAGTAAAGATTAATCTAACTCTTAGATTAATCCATCAAAATTAATTAACAATTTAACACTTAAATTATTAATTAACTCTAATTATTAATTAAATACTAATCTAACTCTTAGATTAAATAATTAATATTATCATTAATTTAACTATTAAATTAATGACTAACAGTAATTAAGAACTACTAATTTAACATTTAAATTAGTCATTTAAATTAATTATTAATCTAACAATTAAATTAATAATTAACTCAAACTAATAATTAACAATTAGATGTTTTAATAATTAATAATCTAACAATTAGATTAAAAATTATTAATTACTAATTTTAACTCTTAAAATTAGATAAACTGAGGTCAATAATTAATTTAACACTTAAACTAACATTAACCTCAATTAAACCACAACTAACTGCTAATTAATAAATCCTTAATTACTAAATGATTCAAAATCATTAATGCCCAAATAATTAAAATCTCAAAAAAATTTTGAAAATTTTAAAATTAATTCATATTTTAACTTAATTTCCTATGGGCAATTAGGGGATTTAAAGGGGTTTTAAAATCATAACAGGGCTCAGCCCAATAGGGCCAACTGGCTCGAGCCAGTGGCTCGGCCTGGTTCGAACCAGGTTCGAACCCTGGCTCGAGGCTAAGCCCAGCCAGGGCTAGCCTGGCCAGACCGACAGACCGGACCGGCCCAGCCGGTCAGACCGGCTCGGGACCGGCCGGTTCGCCCTCTACCTTCCCAGCAGAAACCCTAACACATCCTTGTTGCAGGCCGGCGGCTAGGGTTTGCAGGCGGCGCCGGCAGCCGCCCCGGCCCTGCCCGGCTCCGGCCGGCGGTGCCACCGGCGCCGGCAGGGTCGCCGGAGATGCCCCGAACGGAGCCGGCCAAGTCCCCCAAAATCTCCAAAAAACTTGATTTTTCAGGATTTTAAATCCGATTTGGGGCTTGATTTTTGCGGCTCTCCAAGGCCATTCTGGCGCCGGAAAGATACCGGATGTGGAGTGGTGACTATCACCAGTGGATCCGGAGTCACGGCCGGCCATCCCAACGATTGGGAAGCCGATTCAATCTACCGTAAAGTCGCCGTTCTTCGTCTCACGAAGAACCCGAAAAACCCCCAAAATAATCTCGAAAAATTGAAAGAAAATAATCAGATTAATTGTGTTCATCGCATGAACACGGATCCAACAATTATTCGAAGTTACAGCATGGTATAACTCATGGAAAAATTAATTTAGAGATCCGAAACGGGACGAGAAACAGTGGAACCTGGCTCTAATACCACTATTGGGTTTTCTCTATTTCTCCGGATCGCTCACGCAGCGGAAAAACAAAATTTTACAGCGATCCGTTTCCCGTTTCGAAGAACTAAAACACGATATAATCGGATTATCTTTTCTCACCGTGTGCGGATTCGAATCCGCAGCCGTTCGGTTCCGTCGGTGTGACACCGCAAGCCGCGCAAGCGCCCGGCCTCTAGCGAAGTCCACGCGATCCTCCCCGCGACGGATGTCCTCGAGTTCGTCGTTCTTCGCAGCCCGCGAAGCCTCCGCTGGTCGCTGCAATGATCGCCGCAGTGCGCGGACGATTTCCCGTCGAACGGGATTTGGAGAAGCGGCGGGGCAGATCTAGATCTGCCTGGACTCCAGAGGAAGACAGAAAACGAGGAGGGGCGGCTAGGGTTAGCAGCAGCTTGGCCTGCTCAGCCCGTTCGCTATGTTTTATACTAACCACGCGGTTTTTCACAAAAACCCCCGGTTTATATAAAACCCACTTATTTATCCATCGCCTTGAGAATCATGTGCGTGTGACCCTCTAGGCCCAAGTACCAGTCCAGTTAATGGCCCAGTAAGCCCAGTGACTCCTCACTGGCTTTATTAATTAATTAATAACTCTTTATTAATCAATTAATCAATCGAATTGATGTCGCACATCGAATTCGACCGGGCCTCCGATCACGTTGGGTGCCAAGCAACACCGCGTGAACCCGGAAGATATTTGGGGTTAAGTAACCCACTCTTGGAACCTTTCCGTCGACAGTTACCGCGTGGATATAATCCTTCATTCGTACAATGCTCTCGAGTCAACTCAGGGTATGGCGAGCTGTCAAACCCTAACCGGTCGACTCACTTGGATTGGATGCCGCTGATAAATATCGGAAAACTCCTTTCCCGATATTATCGTCCGCCCTGGCCAGGGACTTTCGCGCATCCTTCCTAGAGCATTCTCTCTCTAAGTACCGAGAGCGAATGATTCCTTATTGACACACAATTCCCTTCGACGGTATTCCGCTGCACCCAATCCTTGGCGTATTAGAATCCCGTGGCTAGAGATTCGTAGACCAAGGTCAAAGTACAGAAGTCCACCGCCAAGGTGTCCTTGGTGTCTCAGGTCCGAGGACCATCCACGCAACTGCGACAATAGAATCAAGCTGGTTGACAGTGAGGTACAATACCATCCAGCGATTCAGTCGGATCAGTTCAGTGAACTCATTCTCTAATGAGCACCTACAGATTCGCCTTAGTGTCTCCACACAAGTGACTTATGAGACCAGTCACTCTCATCAAATGAGCAGGAGTAATCTGTACTAGTCTAACCGGATATCCGATGTCCTTCTCGGATATCCTCCGACTAGGAACGATTAAGAATATGTGTGTTTAAGTGATCAGTCTCATTAGTATGATCTCATCATAATCTGATCACCATAGCACATATTCACGGACTTCATTATGAAACGATAATTATAGCGATTTACACATAATGAATATTATGCCATTTTATTAATAATGAACGAGATTTACATTTTTAGATTGGCTTGTAGGCCACCTAAACTAACAACCCCTGAAGCAGAGATGATAGCTAATGATAAAAGATCGAAGGACAAAGGCAAAAGAGTAGTGAAGGGTGACTGCTTCTACTATAAGCAGTATGGTCACTGGAAGAGGAACTGCAAGGAGTTCCTTAACGATAAAGCTCATGGAAGAGTGAAGCTGTCTGAAGCTTCAGACATCTATATGATAGATATCAACTTGTCAGTTAGAGATTCCACATCTTGGGTATTAGATACCGGATGTGCTTCTCATATCTGCCATGATGTACAGATGCTGACAAGTAAGCGCAAGCTGAGACAAGGTGAGGTGGAATTGAGGCTAGGAAACGGCGCAAAAGTTGCGGCGATTGCTGTTGGGACAGCAAACCTCAGACTTCCATCAGGAGATGCCCTACTTTTATAAGATGGTTATTATGTTCCTAGCGTAATAAAGAACATCATATCAGTGTCTTGTTTGGGCAAGATCGGATATAGGTTGACTATTGAAAATAGAAGTTGTTCGATTTATTATGGTAATAAATCAATAGCTTCGGCATCTTTAGTCAACGGTCTATATCTCTTAGATGTTTCTTATTACAATCTTCAAATTGATAATGCTCTTAAGAAGAGCAAGAATTGTGTGAACTAGGCCTACATGTGGCATTGTAGACTTGGGCACATTGGCGAAAGCAGGTTGCAAAAGTTGCACAAGCATGGTTACTTAACTGCATTCGATTATGAATTGTTTGCAACATGTGAATCCTGCCTTATGGCAAAGATGAAAAAATCTCCATTTACTGGACATGGAGAACGTGCAAGGATATTCTGGAACTATTACATTCGGATGTATGTGGTCCCATGTCCACCCAAGCCAACGGTGGCTTTTCATACTTCATCACATTCACCGATGACCTCTTAAGATTCGGCTATGTGTACTTAATGAAGTACAAGTCAGATGCATTTGAGAAGTTCAAGGAGTTCAATAATGAGGTAGAGAAGCAGTTAGGAAAGAGTATTAAAGCACTTCGATCAGATCGAGGAGGAGAATACTTGAGTACTAATTTCACACAATTCTTAAAGGATAATGGTATCTTTTCTCAGCTAACCCCTCCATATACACCACAGATGAATGGTGTATCAGAAAGGAGGAATCGCACCTTGTTGGACATGGTGCGATCTATGATGAGCTTTTCGGGATTACCAGTGTCCCTCTGGGGGTATGCTCTAGAGTCAGCAACATACCTACTGAACAGAGTACCCAACAAGTCTGTGGCCTCTACTCTATATGAGATATGGAAAGGCAGGAAACAAGAATTTAAACATGTTAAAGTCTGGGGTTGTCCTGCTCATGTAAAGAGGCATGATCCAGACAAGCTGGAATCACGAACTGATAAATGCAGGTTTGTGGGATATCCAAAGGAAACCTTTGGATACTATTTTTACCATCCTGGTGAACAAAAGGTGTTTGTCGCCAGGAAAGCTGTCTTCCTGGAAGAGGAATACCTTCTCCAGGAGAACAGTGAGAGTAAAATAGTATTGGAAGAGGTTCCATATCTCCAAACAGCTGCATTATCATCAGATGAGATATCAGTTCCTGAATCTGTTCAGGTACACACACATGAGCCTCGTAGATCTGGTAGATTACCTAGACTACCCGAACGATATGTAGGACTTATCGCTGAAGGTGAGTCTAAGGTAGAATATAATGAGGATGATGATCCTAAAACCTACCAGGAGGCCATAGAAGGCCTAGAAGCCGGGAAATGGCGAGCAACCATGAACTTAGAAATCCAGTCAATGCACAACAACCAAGTTTGGAACTTGGAGGACTTGCCCGAGGGTATTGTACCTATCGGTTACAAGTGGATCTTTAAGAGAAAGATCGGTGCTGATGGACGGATCGACACTTATAAGGCAAGGTTGGTGGCAAAGGGATATCGTCAAAGGCAATGAATTGACTATGACGAGACTTTCTCACCAGTTGCCATGATAAAGTCGATCAGAGTTCTACTTGCCATTGCTGCACATTTTGATTATGAAATCTGGCGGATGGATGTGAAGATTGCCTTCCTTAATGGTAACCTTGAGGAATAGGTGTATATGATACAACTAGAAGGTTTCACATCCAAAGAATCTCCAGATAAAGTGTGCAAGCTTCAGAGGTCCATTTATAGACTGAAGCAGGCTTTCCGGAGCTGGAACATAAGATTTGACAAGGCTGTCAATGTAGGCGCCCGGAACGTCCCCCGTCGTGGTTGCGTGCTTCGGATCGAGGGTTCCTCCATTCGTCTCAGCACTGTGGCGATTAAAGGGGGTTAGAGATTGAGGTGTGATCGCCAGGAGCATTACCTTTCGGTCCCTGTGCTCCGCAGGAGTGTAAGAGGTGATCGCGCGTTCCGTGGGAGCGGGAAATGTTGGTTCCTCCTTCTCTTCCTCCGGCCGGCCAGAGGAGGAGAGCCTGGCGCTCTGCATGCGGAAATGTGGTAAGGATCCCTGGAAAGAAAAGACAAGACAGAAAACAACCCGATTAGAACTATATTATGCCGAATCTATCCATAGAGATGCAAAAGCTAGTTAAAATTGGAGGGAGACACACCAGATGCGTGGTGGGGAGGGAAGGTGACCATATGTTATGGCCACCCACCTCCCGTTTTTTTTTGTTGAAAACCACTAGTGGGTAGGGATTACTAGGTCATCTTAACATGCATGCATGCAAATGAGGGTGCTCGTATGTGTGGAAAGTGAAGTAATATGTCAAAAGTGAGAAAGAAGAGTGAGAGGGAGAGAGAATGCTACGGCATGGGTGGAAATGGGGATGCAATGAAATGAACAGGAAAAAGTAAAAGGGGACAAGAAAAGGGATTAAGAAGACAAGCCCATTTCGGAGTGCGGAGGGTTCTCCTCGAAGCTAACTCCTTGTCTGCTCGACTCCTCAAAGCAGACTCGCTTGCTAGCCTTGTCTGAGCCTTCCCTCCAGAAAACTCCTCGTTAACCTCTCCGAACCTCTCACCAAACTCCTTAACCCCCCTGCTCGAGAGGATACGAGGGGTTTAAATAGGTGAAGGGAAAATAGGAGAAAACAGGGGTCTAAATCCCCGTAAATCAACCTACAACGAATAGGAAGTGGTCAAGGGTCGGCAGTGGTGCGCGCGACAGTCGCCGTAGTGGGGAGTAATCGGAGTAGTGGGGATGAGGGCGGCAAGTAGAGGAGATCGTGGGGAAGACGAGGTCAAGGGGGTGGTTAGGGAGTGGACGGCCAGCCAACATGCCTTCCAATCCCGTGGAAGGCCAGGTAGCTGGCCTTCCACGAAGTGGTGGAAGGTGGCCCGGTTGGCCTTCGAAGGGGGTGGAAGGCAAGGGGTGGCCTTCGAAGGAGGTAGAAGGCAAGGGTGTAGACACGCTAATTTTGACGTCATTTCGAGTAAATTTCATATCATATAATAATGCCTCAGAATGGTCTGATATTTAATCATTGATTAATTTTTATTGATCTTTTTGAGTGTCGGGTCAAACAGACATGTTTAAGTTAATCAATTGAATTGATTTTAACTCAAATTCAGTTAAAATATGAAAAAGTCTAAAAGACGTCGAGTTGGGTAGACGCCATTTAGAGTTTATTCTTATTTTAACGTTTAAATTTGAATTTTAATCAGTTGATTAATTAGCTAAAAGGCGTCTGCAGGTCCTGACGTGTTTTATGTTGCCTAAGCTATTTTAACTTCTCTTCCGGATGTTTATCCTTATCTTAATTAGTCTAAAAGACGTCTACACATGTAGACGCGTTTTACCTGATAAAGATAAAGATAAGTTTTTCCTGATGTTTATCCTTATCTTAATTTAATCTGAAAGGCGTCTGTAGTGGCTGACGCGTTTTAGATAATTACAGATAAAGATGAATTAATATGTATTTATCTGTAGGTTAAGATGGATAAATCCGAAAGATTTTTCCATGTTAATCATGAACGCAGAAAAAGTCTATAAATACCTTACATTTTCAATGGGTAACAATGTTAAGCGTAATCTTGAGTTGATTATCATTGAGCAATAGCGAGTTGAAGATCGGAGTAATAACGTCGGAACGCTGAAGTGCTGCCATTTCCAGGAGTCGGCGTCCTTTCAAGATTCTTCATCCAATCAAAGAATTCAACAATTGGGCATAAGTCTTTTATTTTTGCATCTTCATTTCATTTAATTCTACATTCATCATTCACTTCATGCAAACACACACAACACTAACATTCTTTCAAAACCTATTTGATTAAGGGGTTTCAAAAGCCATCAAAACAAGTAAGTTTGCTGTTCAATTACATGCTTAACATCATGATTAGAATAGATACTGCTTTTGCTTAAAGTTCTCATCATTATTTTCTTCATTTCTATTTCTATCTTTCCTGCAAAGAGAATCAAAAGGGGAGTAAATCAAGCACAAGTCAAAAGAATTTCTGGACGATCCTCAACCTCAAACTCAACAGCAAGAACAAAAAAGCAAGAAAGGGCTCTCTTTCTTCAGCCGGCTGAGGAAGGGGAACCAAGAGCTCAGAATCTTCCGCGTTCAAACAGGTAGGCGATCATACCTTCGTTTGGAACTTTTTAGTTAAAAGTTTCTGGCGATCACTGCACTTAGTTTTCTGTTTTTAATAGGATTATTTTGCACCTAAATAACCTAGATTTTTCATGATAATCACACTGGCATTTTAAGCACTCACAGCTTTTTTGGCGATCACGGTGGGACTTGGTCTCGCCATCTTTTAAGTTTTTTTTTCTTGCTATCATCAACTGGGCACCCACGGTGCACCATTTGTGTCTTTCGACACGTCCTCACCAATTGGTGAGTGTTTTAGTTTAGTTAATTTCCCACGTGCACCACGTGCACACCCAGTGGCAAGATCTTGCCCTCCCCTTGATTAGTTTAAAAAGGCTGTTTTTGTGATAAAAATGATGTGTGATTGATTGATTTTCTAGTTGTTTAGTTAGTAAATCATCCTGTTAAAATCTGGAACTAAAAAAAATCTTGCATGACCTGATTATTTACTACTTTTATCCTGTTTGAGGAGGAATCAACCCAGAAATTCCTCCTGCAAAACTGTTTCTGCGACTTGAAAAGCGTCTAGGAGCACTGACGCATTTCAAACCGTGTCAATAACTCCAGACGCCTTTCAGTCTTCATTCTCTGCTGTCTGCAATCTGAGTTTCTGCGGAAAAATTAAGGTTCTGTTTTGAATAGCGTCGACTACCCTCGACGCTATTCAGACAGTTTCTTAGTTATTTTTCAGTTCTCAGATTTTTGTGACTTGAGTGCTACTACCCATTATTATTAAGCATTAGAGGCCATCCAGGTCATAGGTCATACGCATTGAGGCGAATACCCTCCTCTTCTTAGGAACACACTACTTGACGTCAGCAATTCTCTCTGATTGGGTTGGTCCCTTGATCAGACTAGAGAAGTTGACGTTGAGACCTCCATAAGTCCCCGAAATCAAGGTATTCCTCCTTGATCATCGGGCTGGTTGTATCAATTGAAGTCCCGGCTAGATTCCATAGACGTTGTAAGAGAAAGTCTTAGAGAATAACGGTGGATATTGAACTAAAACTAGGCTCCTTTCCCTGAGCGAATTTGTGGTTTAATCCAATTCAAATAACTTAACAAGGAATCTTAAAATTACGTTAAGCATCCACTTGTTTGATTAATCTCTGTGCAACTTGCTTGTCAAATCTTTGAAAAAAGGAATCTAACATCATGCTGCTACGATCAGGCAGGGACTTGAGTATGGCTCAAGACGCCATCATCAACTACGAGGGAGATGCTAATGCCCCTCGTGATTCCGACTACAACTATGAGAGCGGGAGAGATGCTGATGCCTCCCGTAATTCTGTCCCCATTCCATATCGACAAGATGGGAATGTCCGGACACCTCTCTTTCATCCCCATGATCGATATCCTGATCTTCCCCCGCATGAATATGCGATTCCTAATCCCAATCTTGAAGGGGACATGAATCAGAATGATCCATCATCCTCCGATCCTTCGGATCTCGTCAACGCTTTGGGAGTTCTTGCCTCCCGTCTGGACCCTCAGCAGTTCGAGGTGATCCAGTCTATTCTGAAGGGGAAGGCGCCCATGCAGCCTGCTGAGCCGAACCCTGTGGCTCCCCCTGCTGTCCCTCAGCAACCTCCTCTTCCTCCTCCTTACATCCATCAGGCCATGGAAGGCCTCCATGTTACTTCTCGGCCAGCTGGGCCTCAACTTTCATTTGCTGGGCAACCGGCTAGACCGCTAACGCCCGCTTATCAAAATGCCCTCGGGCATGGCAGAAGCTCTGCCGGACCTCCTCTTTACTGTCCCCCTTGTCCAACGTACTCTAGGCAGCAGGCCTATCAAGTACCTCCACCTGCTCCTCCTCCCCAAGCAGATCTGACCACACAAGCGTTGTTGGCCAAGATGGAGCGCATGGATGAGCAATTCAACAACCTCCAGAAGATGATGGGGGTCAAAGCTGCACCGGATATCAACTTACCGAGCCTGCCGGTTTTCCATCTGCCACCCTCTGAGATGCCAGTGTATCGGAAGTACAACGGTAATGGTAACCCCTTCACACATCTGAAGGAGTTTATGTATGAATCCTCTTTCTGGCAGAACGACAAGAGGTCGTTGGCCTTTTTGTTCAGGAGGTCTCTAGAAGGACCAGCCCTCGAGTGGTACTTTTCCTTAGAACCCTCCAAAGTAGAGGATTACGGTATCGTTTCACGCAAATTTATTCAACGATACCAGGACAGAGTTGCACCCTCCTTGTCCATCACTGACCTCATTGCAGAAAAGATGAAACCTGATGAGGAGTTTGTCAGTTTTGCCGACAGGTGGCGAGGCCTGGCTGAGAAGGTGAAAGATCACTTGTCCGAGTCCGAGCAAGTGAAAATGTTAATTTCCAACGCCACGCCTCAGTTCAAGCTAGTCCTCTCCCTGAACAATCTGACCAACATGGCAGAGCTCTATGAAAGAGCACGGTACTGCCAAAATGCCTTCAAGGACGCTACGTTCTCTAGCGTCTTTGATCCTCACAGACCTAACAGGCCTCCACCTCGGAAGCCTATAGCCCCAAATGCTTCTAGCACAGGTATGACTACTGAGGGCACGCTCTCTCATGAGCAAGTCAGTAGCATGAACAATAACTCGCCCCAGTTCGTGAGGAGTCAACAACAGTACCAGCGGCCACAGCAGCTGAATCCGCAGGGATACAGGCAGCAGCCGAACCCCCATTATCAACAACAGTATCAGCGGTCCCAGCAGCCAAATCAGAACCAGCAACAGCAACAGCCACAGCAGCCGCCGCAACGGCAACAACAGTATCTGCAGCCCCAACCGCAGCAATATCAGCAACAGCAGCAGTATCAGCCGCGCGCACCGCCGGCATACCATAATGTCCCTCCTCCTGGTGACTATAACCAGCCGAAAAGACCTCCAGGCCCGAAAAGGGTAGAATACCCGGCCCTCCCAGAATCATTGGCAGATATCTTCAGTGCTCTAATGGCAGCTAATGCCTTAGTTTTGCCGAGGGAAAAGGCTGTCTGGCCTCAAAATGACGACACGTCCAGGTATTGCTATTTCCATAGGCAACCTGGGCATACCATCGACACCTGCTTCCAATTCAGAGATTATATTCATGATCTCAACGAGCAAGGCGGCATAGACTGGGAGGAGATGAAAAAGTATATATCAGCCCTGAAGGCGAGAAGACCACAACAGCAGCAGCAGCAGCAAGCAATACCACCGCACAGGCACCACCACCACCAAATATGGGCATAGTGCAGAATCCGCTCCCGGAGCATCAGAACCAAAACCAAGTTGCTCCTATTCTGACGAATAACCAGTCTGAGGCTGGTCGTGGGCAACAGTGGAGAATAGAGGACTCTTCCTCTCTTTATTCAACGGGTCACGTTCAGAGTACCGCAGAACGACCACCACGCCGCACCATCCACATACCCAGACCACAACCCATTACCATCACCCCTCTACCGACACCCACATATCACTCGCCCGCACCCAATAACCCATTACCACTACTCGCGTTTCTTAAGCCCATTACGCCCCACACCACTACTGTTAGTTTAGGTGTCCTACAAGCCAATCTAACAATGTAAATCTCGTTCATTATTAATAAAATGGCAAAATATTCATTATGTGTAAATCGCATTAATTATCGTTTCATAATGAAGTCCGTGAATATGTGCTATGGTGATCAGATTATGATGAGATCATACTAATGAGACTGATCACTTAAACACACATATTCTTAATCGTTCCTAGTCGGAGGATATCCGAGAAGGACATCGGATATCCGGTTAGACTAGTACAGATTGCTCCTGCTCATATGATGAGGATGACTGGTCTCATAAGTCATTTGTGTGGAGACACTAAGGCAAATCTGTAGGTGCTCATTGGAGAATGAGTTCACTGAACTGATCCGACTGAATCGCTGGGTGGTATTGTACCTCACTGTCAACCAGCTTGATTCTATTGTCGCAGTTGCGTGGATGGTCCTCGCACCTGAGACACCAAGGACACCTTGGCGGTGGACTTCTGTACTTTGACCTTGGTCTACGAATCTCTAGCCATGGGATTCTAATACGCCAAGGATTGGGTACATCGGAATACCGTCGAAGGGAGTTGTGTGTCAATAAGGAATCATTCGCTCTCGGTACTTAGAGAGAGAATGCTCTGGGAAGGATGCGCGGAAGTCCCTGGCTAGGGCGGACGATAATATCGAAAAAGGAGTTTTCCGATATTCATCAGCGGCATCCAATCCAAGTGAGTCGACCGGTTAGGGTTTGACAGCTCGCCATACCCTGAGTTGACTCGAGAGCATTGTACGAATGAAGGATTATATCCACGCGGTAACGGTCGACGGAAAGGTTCCAAGAGTGGGTTACTTAACCCCAAATACCTTCCGGGTTCACGCGGTGTTGCTTGGCACCCAACGTGATCGGAGGCCCGGTCGAATTCGATGTGCGACATCAATTCGATTGATTAATTGATTAATAAAGGTTATTAATTAATTAATAAAGCTAGTGAGGAGTCACTGGGCTTACTGGGCCATTAACTGGACTGGTACTTGGGCCTAGAGGGTCACACGCAAATGATTCTCAAGGCGATGGATAAATAAGTGGGTTTTATACAAACCGGGGGTTTTTGTGAAAAACCGCGCAGTTAGTATAAAACATAGCGAACGGGCTGAGCAGGCCAAGCTGCTGCTAACCCTAGCCGCCCCTCCTCAGTTTATGTCTTCCTCTGGAGTCCAGGCAGATCCAGATCTGCCCCGCCGCTTCTCTGAATCCCGTTCGACGAGATATCGTCCGCGCACTGCGGCGATCATTGCGGCGACCAGCGGAGGCTTCGCGGGCTGCGAAGAACGACGAACTCGAGGATATCCGTCGCGGGGTGGATCGCGTGGACTTCGCTAGAGGCCGGGCGCTTGCACGGCTTGCGGTGTCACACCGACGGAACCGAACGGCTGCGGATTCGAATCCGCACACGGTGAGAAAAGATAATCCGATTATCTCGTGTTTTAGTTCTTCGAAACGGGAAACGGATCGCTGTAAAATTTTGTTTTTCCGCTGTGTGAGCGATCCGGAGAAACCGAGAAAACCCAACAGTGGTATCAGAGCCAGGTTCCACTGTTTCTCGTCCCGTTTCGGTTTCCGAAATTAATTTTTCTAAAGTTATTCCATGCCTTTAATCCGATTAAAATGACGGAATAGTGTTCATGAGATGAACACAAATAATTTGATTATTTTTCTGTGATTTTTCGGATTTTATTTGGGGTTTTTCGTGTTCTTCGTGATACGAAGAACGGCGACTTTACGGCGGCTTAAATCGGCCTCCCAAGCGTTGGGATGGCCGGCCGAGACTCCGGATCTTTGGGTGATAGTCACCACTGCACATCCGGTATTTTTTCCGGCATCGCGGTGGCCCTGAAAAGCTGAAAAATTCGAGCCCTAATTCGGATTTTGGAACCCTGCAAAACCAGATTTTTGGGGGTTCTTTGGGCTTGGATTGCACCCCAACCAGGGGGTCACCGGCAGCCCTGCCGGCGCCGGGGGCATCGCCGGCCGGGGCCCCCCCCTTCCACCTGCGGCGGCTAGGGTTTCTGCCAGAATAAGGGGCGTCGGGTTGCAGGTGAGGGGGGGAACCGGCTCGGGGCCGGTCCAACCGGCCGGCTGGGCGAGCCAGGTCCCCTGGGCCCAAGGGGCCGAGCCCTGGCTCGAGCCCAGGGACCCTGGCTCGGGCCCTGGCCGAGCCCAGGCTCCCCTGTGGCTCGAGCCAAGTCATGAATGGGCTGGGCCCATTCTATAAATGACTTAAACCCCATTTCAAACCCCATATGCCCATTTAAAATTGAATTAAAATTTGATTTTAATTTTAACTGATTTCAAAATTGTTTTGAAATTTAATTGGGCTTTTTAATTAATGATTGTGAATCATTTTAATTACAATTAGTTCTTAACTAATTATGGTTGATTATTAAGTTAAGTGTTAATTTAATAATTAACTGTAGTTATCTAATTTTAAGTGTCAAAATTAATGGTTAATAATTATTAATCTAAATGTTAGATTATTAGTTATTAAAACATCTAATTGTTAATTATTATTTAGAATTAGTTATTAATTTAAGTGTTAAATTAATAATTAATTCTAATTGACTAATTTAATTGTTAAATTAGTAATTATCACTTAATTAGAGTTAATTGTTGAATTTAAGTGTTAATATTAATGATTAATTTCGAGTTAACTAATCTAAGTGTTAGATGAAAATTATTAATTAATTAGTGTTGATTAATAATTTAAATGTTAAATTACTAATTAACATTAATTAACTAATCTAAGAGTTAGATTAGTAGTTAATTAATAATTAGAGTTAATTAATAATTTAAGTGTTAAATTGTTAATTATTTTTGATGGATTGATCTAAGAGTTAGATTAATCTTTAATAGTCTAATTGTTAGATTATTAATGGGGATTAATCTAAGTGTTAGATTATTAGAAATGTTCTAATTTGCATGGAATAATCTGGAATTATTAATTCGGAGTGTATGCGCATGTGATGTGTGTTTATTGCTTTTAAATTTGATTTAATTGCATGTTAAGATAATAAATGAGTTTTTCGAAATTCAAATGCCAATTATGATTGGATCCCAGTTTTCTGAAAGCCAAAATTATATATTTTTGAAAACTCATTTGTTTTAGCCATGTGATGCGCTGAATCATGTGTGGATGTCTAAAACACACCGTGGTCATGGATATGCACTTTTAATTGTTCATGTGATGAATGATGTGTTTGTGTGGATCGTGGATGAATGATGGATGTTTATTAATTGTTAATAAATAGAGGTCTCCGCACCTCTCTCTATCTCATACTCCGATGTATTTCTACCTCCCTCTCTCTCTTGTACTCGCCATAAGGCCTTCTTCAATTTACCTGTTAATTCTAGAATTAATGTAATACGATCGAGGCAACCGAGGAAGGAGCGAGGACGATCGACAACTGCAACCAGGAAGGCGAACAGATGCAGATCTCTTGCCTATGTGATTGCAGGGTATCTAATATAAATGTTATGATTAGATTGTGTGTGCGTTTGACTGTTGGCTCCAGTCAAACCCATTGTGCTATCCATGACCACACTAATGACATGTATGTGATGCATTGTTTATCTTTTGATTATGAATCAAAGCAGGTTATAGTATTTAGTAAATATATACGATATATTTATATACTATCACCTAGGAGAGACCAAGATAAAAGTTATCCAAATACCCTCAGATAAACTCTAAGCCGTAACGTGAGTAGTTGAGAACTTACCGCGTGGTCCACCATCGTTATAGTCATAGGATTCGAATCACTTTAGGCAGGTTTGTTGTGCTATCCACAAGGCCTGCTTAATTGGGAGGAGAAACTGTGGCTATGGCATTAGATGCTTATAGATCGGGGTAGAAGAACCATGTAGCTTTGTTGTGCTATCCACAAGGGCTGCATGCAAATCTATGGTCGTCGCGTAATGATGGTTAGCTTAGACCAAGATTAATGGTTTGTTGTGCTATCCACAAGGCCATTAAATCTCTGGGGACCGAAGCCATGATCAGATATTGCAAGGAGTTGCAAGTCCCATGAGTTGGGTGCTCTCTGATTGTATTACAGTTTGTTGTGCTATCCACAAGGCTGTAGTGCAAGTCATTGAGATTCTGATCCCCATTAGGAGACTGTCGGCGTCTCCCGTTCTGTATAACTGAGGGTTATACAGTCCGTCGAAAATTAGTGGGAGTTAAACTTGAACAAAAGACCATGTCTTGTTTTAAACTTTAAATAATTGAACATCTGCTAAATAGATTTTACTTATCTCCTGTAGGGAATTATGTCGTCGAATAACTCACTCCGTGGCATACTTGATGCCGTTTTGACTTACCTGATCTACTCAGATTGGTTCAGAAGCCTGAAGAATGTCTTCAGATCTGAACGCAATAACTTTGCCCCTGGAGCTGATCCTCCTGCTGAATCGACATTAGATGCTCCTGAAGCAGAGATGACAGCTAACGATAAAGGATCGAAGGACAAAGGCGAAAGAGTAGTGAAGGGTGACTGCTTCTACTATAAGCAGTATGGTCACTGGAAGAGGAACTGCAAGGAGTTCCTTCACGATAAAGCTCATGGAAGAGTGAAGCTGTCTAAAGCTTCAGATATCTATATGATAGATATCAACTTATCAGTTAGAGATTCCACATCTTGGGTATTGGATACCGGATGTACTTCTCATATCTGCCATGATGTGCAGATGTTGACAAGTAAGCGCAAGCTGAGACAAGGTGAGGTGGAATTGAGGCTAGGAAACGGCGCAAAAGTTGCGGCGATTGCTGTTGGGACAGCAAACCTCAGACTTCAATCAGGAGATGCCCTACTTTTAGAAGATGGTTATTATGTTCCTAGCGTAATAAAGAACATCATATCAGTGTCTTGTTTGGACAAGATCGGATATAGGTTGACTATTGAAAATTTAAGTTGTTCGATTTATTATGGTAATAAATCAATAGTTTCGGCATCTTTAGTCAACGGTCTATATCTATTAGATGTTTCTCATTACAATCTTCAGATTGAAAATGCTCTTAAGAAGAGCAAGAATTGCGTGAACCAAGCCTACATGTGGCATTGTAGACTTGGGCACATTGGCGAAAGCAGGTTGCAAAAGTTGCACAAGCATGGTTACTTAACAGCATTCGATTATGAATCGTTTGCAACATGTGAATCCTGCCTTATGGGAAAGATGGCAAAATCTCCATTTACTAGACATGGAGAACGTGTCAAGGACATTTTGGAACTGATATATTCGGATGTATGATGTCCCATGTCCATCCAAGCCAAAGGTGGCTTTTCTTACTTCATCACGTTCACTGATGACTTCTCAAGATTCGGCTATGTGTACTTAATGAAGTACAAGTCGGAAGCATTTGAGAAGTTCAAGGAGTTCAAGAATAAGGTGGAGAAACAGTTAGGAAAGAGTATTAAAGCTCTTCGATTAGATCGAGGAGGAGAATACTTGAGTACTAACTTCACACAATTCTTAAAGGATAATGGTATCCTTTCTCAGCTGACCCCTCCATATACACCACAGATGAATGGTGTATCAGAAAGGAGGAATCGCACCTTGTTGGACATGGTGCGATCCATAATGAGCTTTTCAGGATTACCAGTGTCCCTCTGGGGGTATGCTCTAGAGTTAGCAGCATACCTACTGAACAGAGTACCCAGCAAGTCTGTGACCTCTACTCCATATGAGATATGGAAAGGCAGGAAACCAGAATTTAAACATGTTAAAGTCTGGGGTTGTCCTTCTCATGTAAAGAGGCATGATCTAGACAAGCTGGAATCACGAACTGATAAATGTAGGTTTGTGGGATATCCAAAGGAAACCTTTGGATACTATTTTTACCATCCTGATGAACAAAAGGTGTTTGTTGCCAGGAAAGCTGTCTTTCTGGAAGAGGAATACCTTATCCAGGAGAACAGTGGGAGTAAAATAGTACTGGAAGAGGTTCCAGATCCCCAAACAGTTGCATTATCATCAGATGACATATCAGTTCCTGAATCTGTTCAGGTACACACAGATGAGCCTCGTAGATCTGGTAGAATACCTAGACTACCCGAACGATATGTGGGACATATTGCTGAAGGTGAGTCTAAGGTAGCATATAATGAGGATGATGATCCTAAAACCTACCAGGAGGCCATAGAAGGCCCAGAAGCCGGGAAATGGCGAGAAGCCATGAACTCAGAAATTCAGTCCATGTACACCAACCAAGTTTGGAACTTGGAGGACTTGCCCGAGGGTATTGTACCCATCGGTTGCAAGTGGATCTTTAAGAGAAAGATCGGTGCTGATGGACGGATCGACACTTATAAGGCAAGGTTGGTGGCAAAGGGATATCGTCAAAGGCAAGGAATTGACTATGACGAGACTTTCTCACCAGTTGCCATGATAAAGTCGATCAGAGTTCTACTCGCCATTGCTGCACATTTTGATTATGAAATCTGGAAGATGGATGTGAAGACTGCCTTCCTCAATGGTAACCTTGAGGAGGAGGTGTATATGATACAACCAGAAGGTTTCACATCCAAAGAATCTTCAGATAAAGTGTGCAAGCTTCAGAGGTCCATTTATGGACTGAAGCAAGCTTCCCGGAGCTGGAACATAAGATTTGACGAGGCTGTCAAGTCTTATGACTTCATTAAGAATGAAGATGAGCCTTGTGTGTACAATAAGACCAGTGGGAGTGCAGTCACTTTTCTAGTTCTTTACGTAGATGACATACTACTCATTGGGAATGATGTAGCTATGATGTCATCAGTAAAGATCTGGCTGTCGAAAAACTTCTCTATGAAGGATTTGGGAGAAGCATCCTACGTATTGGGAATACGGATCTATAGAGATAGATCAAAGAGGATGCTTGGAATGACCCAATCCTTGTACATAGATACCATAGTCAAAAGGTTTGGCATGGAAAATTCCAAGAGAGGTTTCATACCGATGAGACATGGAATTAATCTCTCAAAGGAGCAGTCTCCTAAGACTCCTAATGAGAGGGCATTCATGGATAGAATACCCTATGCCTCTGCCATAGGATCTATCATGTATGCCATGCTATGTACACGGCCTGATGTTGCATTTGCTCTAAGCGTTACGAGTAGATTTCAGACTGATCCAGGCGAAGAGCACTGGAAGGCAGTGAAATGCATCCTTAAGTACTTGAGAAGAACTAAGGATATGTTTCTTGTCAATGGAGGAGGTGACTTGAAACTGCGAGGCTTTACTGACTCGAGTTTCCAGTCAGATCTAGATGATAGCAAGTCAACATCTGGATTCGTGTTTACATTGAACGGAGGGGCAGTGTGCTGGAAGAGTTCCAAGCAAGTAACCACTGCAGATTCGACGACTGAAGCTGAATACATTGCTGCAGCTGAAGCCGCCAAGGAAGCAGTATGGTTGAAGAAATTCATCACCGACCTCGGCGTAGTTCCCAGCATCTCTGAGCCTGTTCCACTGTTGTGCGACAACAATGGAGCGATTGCGCAAGCGAAAGAGCCACGGTCTCATCAGAAATCGAAGCATATTCTGAGGCGCTTTCACCTTATCAGAGAGATCATATCCAGAGGAGATGTAGTTGTGGAAAGAGTTCCATCTGTCGACAATGTAGCAGATCCACTGACAAAGCCGTTGGCTCAAATTGTGTTTGAGCGTCACCTAGAGTCTATGGGATTATTATATAAAGGTGATTGGCTTTAGTCCAAGTGGGAGATTGTTAGTTTAGGTGGCCTACAAGCCAATCTAACAATCTAAATCTCGTTCATTATTAATAAAATGGCAAAATATTCATTATGTGTAAATCGCATTAATTATCGTTTCATAATGAAGTCCGTGAATATGTGCTATGGTGATCAGATTATGATGAGATCATACTAATGAGACTGATCACTTAAACACACATATTCTTAATCGTTCATAGTCGGAGGATACCCGAGAAGGACATCGGATATCCGGTTAGACTAGTACAGATTGCTCCTGCTCATATGATGAGGATGACTGGTCTTATAAGTCATTTGTGTGGAGACACTAACGCAAATCTGTAGGTGCTCATTGGAGAATGAGTTCACTGAACTGATCCGACTGAATCGATGGATGGTATTGTACCTCACTGTCAACCAGCTTGATTCTATTGTCGCAGTTGCGTGGATGGTCCTCGGACCTGAGACACCAAGGACACCTTGGCGGTGGACTTCTGTACTTTGACCTTGGTCTACGAATCTCTAGCCATGGGATTCTAATACGCCAAGGATTGGGTACATCGGAATACCGTCGAAGGGAATTGTGTGTCAATAAGGAATCATTCGCTCTCGGTACTTAGAGAGAGAATACTCTGGGAAGGATGCGCGGAAGTCCCTGGCCAGGACGGACGATAATATTGGAAAAAGAGTTTTCCGATATTCATCAGCGGCATCCAATCCAAGTGAGTCGACCGGTTAGGGTTTGACAGCTCGCCATACCCTGAGTTGACTCGAGAGCATTGTACGAATGAAGGATTATATCCACGCGGTAACTGTCGACGGAAAGGTTCCAAGAGTGGGTTACTTAACCCCAAATACCTTCCGGGTTCACGCGGTGTTGCTTGGCACCCAACGTGATCGGAGGCCCGGTCGAATTCGATGTGCGACATCAATTCGATTGATTAATTGATTAATAAAGGGTTATTAATTAATTAATAAATCCAGTGAGGAGTCACTGGGCTTACTGGGCCATTAACTGGACTGGTACTTGGGCCTAGAGGGTCACACGCAAATGATTCTCAAGGCGATTGATAAATAAGTGGGTTTTATACTAACCGGGGGTTTTTGTGAAAAACCGCGCGATTAGTATAAAACATAGCGAACGGGCTGAGCAGGCCAAGCTGCTGCTAACCCTAGCCGCCCCTCCACAGTTTCTGTCTTCCTCTGGAGTCCAGGCAGATCCAGATCTGCCCCGCCGCTTCTCTGAATCCCGTTCGACGGGAAATCGTCTGCGCACTGCGGCGATCATTGCGGCGACTAGCGGAGGCTTTGCGGGCTGCGAAGAACGACGAACTCGAGGATATCCGTCGCGGGGAGGATCGCGTGGACTTCGCTAGAGGCCGGGCGCTTGCGCGGCTTGCGGTGTCACACCGACGGAACCGAATGGCTGCGGATTCGAATCCGCACACGGTGAGAAAAGATAATCCGATTATCTCGTGTTTTAGTTCTTCGAAACGGGAAACGGATCGCTGTAAAATTTTGTTTTTCCGCTGCGTGAGCAATCCGGAGAAACCGAGAAAACCCAACAACTACACCTCCACCATATAATCCCCCGCAAACCAATTACGCGCCCCTCCTACCATCTAGGCCATTACTCCGCGTACCATTCCCTACTTTGCCCGCTACCACTACCACCTACCCAGATACCCCCTTACCATCCAAACCGCTATTACGCGTGCCATTCCCCACTTCACCAAACACTTACCCATCCACCATCCAACCATCTAGGCCTTTAATCCGCACCGCGCCATCACCACCTACCCCTATGCCATCACCTACATACCAACCCTCTAGGCCATCCGCACCATCCAACCCTGCGGTACTCAAGGTGTCACCCGGATCCTCCACGGTTGAGGAACATGCGCTCCGAAGTGGAAGGATTTTCAACAAAGTCTTTCCTCAGTCCACAGTTAGAGACGGCCCATCACAGCCGACTGAGGAAGCCCATAATGAAGAGAGTGCACCAGGCACTCAATATGATTTGTTGAAACATCTCGACAAAACACCGGCACGGATCACCGTACTTGAATTGATCAAAAGGTCGAAGATTCACCAAGAAGCCCTCATGGAATATTTGCAGAAGGTGATGGTCAATGAGGACGTGCCGGTAGAAAAAATTGCAGCACTACTAGTTCCTTAGGGGGATCAGCCCTCTATTACATTTCATACATCGGAACTAGCACCGCCAGCAGCCAAAAGCATGGCTCTGAGCATCACGGTCAACATCTGCAAGAAGGCCGTGGATCCATGCCTGGTAGATACAGGGGCTTCAATCAACGTCTTACCTCCGAAGACCCTAGAGTTGTGCGGTGTGCCCAAGGAGAAATGACTGCCTAGACCCATCTCAGTTACAGCATATGACAACTCTACCCGTTCCCCTCTAGGAATAGTTTATTTAAAGGTGGAGCTAGGCCCTGTAAGTCATGCAGAGGTTGAATTTCACATCCTAGAAATCGACCCTTCTATAAATTCCATTTTGGGTCGTCCTTATATTAAAACTCTTGAGGCGATTCCCTCCACGAATCACCAATGCCTCAAATTCCCTTTTAAAGGACGAATTATTAAAGTGACGAGCATGCCGATCCTTGCTGCTGCTCATACTTTGAATATTAAATCTATTGTTTTACCTGGCCGACAACCTTTTCTGTCGGTATTACAGGTCTACCATCCAGTGGCTGATCCTCTGAAAGCCGCTACTATTTCTCCTTATCCGTTAAATGCCATAAAAAGGGGGAAGTGCATGAGTACCACAGGATGGATAATTATGATGAAGAACGGCTATCAGCCTGGAAGAGGTCTGGGCACACAGTTGCAAGGCAGGACCACTCCTGTTAAAGATCATCGAGCAGCACCTGGAAGTGGTCTGGGCTACAGGCCGAGGAAATTGAAACAAGACAGGGTTCAGCAAGAAGATGGTCAGGAAATCTTGGAGACAATGTCTATACCACCCAAGGAAGGCCGAGATCCCCTAACATGAACCATATACACTCATTTCATAAAAGGGCCCATACTTAGCCACGACAACATGGTGGTCATTACTTCATGTTTTGACCTCCATGACATATATGGGAGAGATTTGGCCAGGCATTACTCAGAACTACTCACGTACCAGTCCTTGGAGGCTCTGCGGCCTATGAAGAGGAGGAAATTCCATGATCCTGAATGTGAATGGTACAGGTGGTTCGATCTGAGAGACCTGTATATTGCACTGAACAGACTATTTCTAGATCCTGCAGAACCAAAATGGCCGCCGCAGATTGATGAACTGATTGAAAGCCCCGGTGCCATCTTCGATAAACGGATACTGCTGTCGGAAGAGACCGATGAAGGGGAGCCAGATGACCCCTATGAAGCTGGCTACACTACAGATCTGCTCTGGAGGGGGACATATCCTTCTCATGTCTTCATGCTTAATACTCTGTTCCGCACACTGCTATTGACCCCGACTTGGTCGCGGGTCATTACTGAAGATATTCCCCGGGCCCCGTCCATTATGATCACCTTGTCCCCTCGGGACCTCATTCCACCACCTCCTCTCGATCTAGAGAGGATGTATGATTTGATCTGGGACATATTGCTATATGATCCCCCTAATCCTCTGGCCTTGGTGCCACTTCCTCCATCTAATTCTCCTTCTATTTGTATTCACTCCTACTTTATGTTTAATTCCTCTGATATCAAAAAAAAAACGCCAATTTGGCAACAAGTTCTTCTCAGATCCTCATCGAGGAAACTTCTTACTTGTCCGATTACCCCCCATCGCGAGGGTCCTTCGGTCAAGTCTCTCTCTTAGATCTACTCTGCCCCTCCCCACGGGAGGATTCTCTTGTATTCCACTTGTATCCCAGGATTTCTATCCTGCTTCATCTTCATTAGGTTAAGATAGGGAGTATAGTGAAGTTAGGCAGTCTAGTTTTAGGCAGGTTAGTCAAGTTAGGAAGTCTAGGAAGCCTAAGGGTAAACGAATTCCAGGTAGATACCTCCAGGACTTAGCTGATAGATGCTTTTCTTTATCTTTAATCCCTCAGTTTTTAGAAAATCCGATTCAGATGCCAGAAGATTGTATAGACGATGAGCCAGTCAATGATGGGTATGGGGTGTATGAGTTAGTACATGAAAAAGACCCCATTATTGAAGATGAGGAAGATGACGAGGACGCAACTAAAGCATATACCAGTGGAATGAAGAGATTAGATGAACCCTCAGCTGCCGTAGAAGAGCCCACCAAAGAAATCAATTTAGGGACTGAAGACGAACCTAAGGTTGTCCTCGTCAGTAAAAACCTTTCTACAGAGGATGAGAAGGCAATAGTACAAGTACTTAAGGACTATAAGGACACTTTCGCCTGGAGTTATGAAGATATGCCGGGGTTAGACTCATCTTTAGTTGAACACAGATTAACATTAAAGGATGGAGCTAGCCCGGTCAAGCAGAAATTAAGGCGATTCCACCCACAAATGGCTCTGAAGATGAAGGAAGAGGTCGACAAATTACATAAAGCCAAATTTATTAAAGTTGTCCTTTATCCACAATGGGTGGCCAACATAGTCCCGGTTATGAAGAAGGACGGGAAGGTCAGAATTTGCATTGACTTCCGCGATTTGAACCGGGCGTGTCCTAAAGATGATTTTCCATTGCCTCATATATTGATGTACTCATTGATAATACCGCTGGCTATGAAACCTTATCATTTATGGACGGATTTTCAGGATACAACCAGATCAAGTTAACGGAAGAAGATCAAGAGAAGACGTCATTCACTACACCTTGGGGAACATACTGCTATGTCGTCATGCCATTTGGAATGAAGAATGGTGGGGCCACTTATCAGAGGGCTATGATGGCGATATTTCATGACATGATGCACATAGATCTAGAAGTGTATGTGGATGATTTATTGGTTAAATCTAAGACAAAGGCTGAGCATGCCAAGGTTTTGGCAAGGGTATTAGAGAGATTGAGAGAGTATCAGTTAAAGATGAACCCCAAGAAATGTGTATTCGGGATATCTTCAGGAAAATTACTTAGATTCATCGTCAGCAAACGGGGAATTGAGATCGATCCTAACAAGGCGAAGGCTATCAGAGAAATGCCACCTCCTAACAACTTGAAAGAGTTGAGAGGATTAATCGGGAGGTTGCAATTTATTCGCCGTTTTGTCTCCCAGCACTCACAAAGGTGTAAGCCGTTTTACGAGCTTACCAAGCCGGGAGTCAAATTCGATTGGGACGATAAGTGTCAGGAGGCATTCGATGGATTAAAGAATTATTTGGCAAGTCCTCCTGTTTTGAGACCACCATCTCCAGGCAAACCATTGATACTTTACATTTCTGTCCTGGACGATGCAGTGGGGGCTGTCCTAGCACAAGAAGATGAAGAAGGAAAGGAGAGGGCAGCCTACTATCTCTCTAAACTTCTCAACCCCGCTGAACAGAGATACACGGCGATGGAGAAAACATGTGCATCATTGGTTTGGGTTGTTCAGAAATTGAAGCATTATTTTCTGGCCCATGAAGTCCATCTCATCGCTAGGATGAATCCGATCAAATTCCTTCTGGAGAAATATGTTCTTACTGATAGGTTAGCGCGATGGCAAAGCTTTCTATCTCAATTCGATATCACTTACATTCAGCAGAAAGAGATCAAGGGCTATGCCATAGCAGAACATCTCGCTCATCATCCCCTTCCTCGATTTGATCCAGTGCGATCAGAGTTTCCGGATGAGGAACTGATGTCCGTAAATCAAATCAGAGATGATATGTGGACTCTGCATTTTGATGGAGCTCTGAATTCTCATGGAAAGGATATTGGTATCGTTCTGTTATCACCTGAAGGTGTCACCATTACACAAACCTTTCAGCTCGACTTTCCAATCACCAACAATATAGCTGAATACGATGCACTCCTTGCTGGTCTCGAGGCTGCTCATTTCCATGGTGCCACTAAACTCAGGATTGTGGGTGATAGCCAATTGATTCTTCGCCAAGTGCTGACCAAGTATCGAACTCTTGATCCTAAGCTCAAGCCTTATCAAGAACTTACCTCTGCCTATTCAAAGCTTTTCACAAAATTGATCTTTGTCCATGTCCTTAGGAATCAAAACATCTTAGCTGACGCTCTAGCTTCACTTGTATCTTCTCTTGATTTTCCAATCAGCAAGCAATCCGAATCAATCATAGTTCATAGGTGTCTTTCGCCCGCTGTGAAAGACCCTTCATTTCTTAGAACTAAGGAGAAGTTGCTAAAGAAATTTAGAGATGGAAGTATTGTGGAAAAGAGAGAAATCATGTTGATGGAGCTGTTAGAAGAGATGGATGATGAACAGAAGCCATGGTATTATGAGATTGCCAAATATTGTGAAGATCAATCGTATCCTGAGGAAGCTACAACTGAGGAGAAGAGAGCAATCAGGAGAGTTGCTCAACGATACACCCTAGTTGGGGGAGCACTGTACAAGAGAGGTTTTGATGGAATTCTTCTGAGATGTCTAGACGAAGATGAGCTTTGGAAGGTTATGGAAGGAGATCATAGTGGAGTTTGTGGTGGCCATGTCAATGGACAGATGCTAGCAAAGAAGATTCTTAGACAAAGATTTTATTGGCCAACCATGGAAGAAGACTGTGTAGGATATGTCCGTAGGTGTGCTAAGTGTCAACTTCACGCCGACAAAATTCATTCTCCTGCATCTTCACTCCATCATGTTTCTTCCCCATGGCCTTTCTCCATGTGGGCTTTCGACATTATTGGACCCCTTGGTAATCCAGATTCCAGCATCAAGCAAAAATCTTTCATTCTCATGGCAACAGAATACTTCACCAAGTGGGCAGAAGCTGAAGCGTACGTGGAAATCAAAGCATCAACCGTCTGCAAGTTCATCATGAAGAACATCATCACCCGATTTGGAATTCCAAGCACTATCGTCACCAACAACGGACCGCAGTTCGTGTCACAAGAATTAAAGGATCTCTGCAACAGGTATAAAATTGCATTGCATCATTCATCTCCTTATTATCCGCAAGGCAATGGCCAAGCAGAGGCAACTAATAAGACTTTGATAAAAATCATTAAAAAGACGTGCAAATCTAACAAATTCGCAGACTGGCCAGAAAAATTGGTTGAGGCTCTATGGGCCTACCGAACTTCAATCTGCACACCTACTGGGCAAACTCCTTATTCCTTAACATTTGGAATGGAGGTGGTAGTTCCATATGAGATCCTTATACCGTCATTAAGGGTACAATTGAACAAGGAATTCTCCATTGATGAACATCGTTCAGCACTCCTTGCTCAATTGGAACTCTTAGACGAGAAAAGATGGTCAGCCGCTAATCATGCAAAAGTTTATCAAAATAGACTAGCACGTTTTTATCAAAAGAAAGTCATTGAACGTAAGTTCAAAGTCGGTGAAATGGTCGTCAAAAGGATTTTTGTAAAATCTGGTGGTCCGCGTTCTAAGCTTCAACCCAACTGGGAAGGACCTTATGTTGTATCGCACGCTTTTCCTGGTAATGCTTATCGTCTTGTTAATGCAGAAGGAGAAGAGCTAAATCATCCCTGGAATGGCTTACATCTTAAGAAATACTACCCTTAGGTTAAAGAGTCGATCAGCATGGTACAAAGACCAGTGGAATCAGAAAATTTATAAACTCAAATCTCCTTATCAGTCTGAATAATTTAATTTCAAACCCATTACTACACACACTGACACGTTTGATTCGTGAGTAACAAGAGATGCCAAGTCCTAAAGAATATCAAAAGCTTGACTAAAAGTGTAAAGTACAAATCATTCGTTTTAAAGCAAAAAATTCTATTTTACACTCGGCCCATGATGTCGGAACGAGGCTTAGAATAGACTACCAAGAATACCCGCCATCTTAGTAGGAGGCCGTCATAAAAAAATGGGGGAGATCCGTCCCAAAGAAAAGAATAGAAAAGTAAAAGGAAAAGGCAAAAGCCAAATGTCAAATCAAAAGGCCATTACACTACAAACGTTACATCAAGGCCATGAAATGAAACAAAAGGGAACGCAAGGTCGATAAATACCCCGGAAAGAAATGACCGAACCCCAACGGATATTAGGGTAGGAAAGGAACATCTTTTTAGGTCTCCGGAACCTTCTCATGGGCTTTCTAAACTTATTCTTCTTTTATTTCTAAAGAAGTGTACTCCAAACTTAAGGAATGGCTTAGATCGACTAAGGGTCAAATCATCAAATGGGATCACGAATGGAAACACAAGTTCAAACACGATGGGTTTAAGTTAAATTGTTGAAGAACAATTTGGAAATTAAGTTAATAAATGAATATGATCTTTTGATCTGAGTACCATGCTGGTCTTTTAGTCAAAAATCCAAAAAAAATACATATGACAAAAACCCCAAAAAAAATACATATGTCAAAAACTCTAAAAAAATACATATGTCAAAAACTCTAAAAAAATACATATGTCAAAAATAAAAAAAAATACATATGTCAAAAATAAAAAAAAATACATATGTCAAAATCCAAAAAAAAACATATATTTCAAAACCCAAAAAAAAGTACATATTTCAAAACAACAAAAACATTTCAATTAGCATTTGCTTGTTCCACTTGGTGTGTCTCATTCCTTTTATTTTCAGTGAGCATTTGTCTGCTTGTATGTTGCATTTTGCTTAAGTTTGCTTATAGTTCGATTACCTTTGTTAATAAAGGCTACGCCCCTTGACCATTTATTTAAGGAAAAAATCGATTGACCATTTATTTGGTCAGGCAAGGGGCTAAGTCTAAATAGATACTTAACCTGTTTGTTAACTGATGTACATGATACAAGACAAGCACAGGAACACAAGATTGGGGCCCAAAAAGTTTCATGTATATAATCAAAAGGTGTTTTGTACATAATACATGAAAAAAAAGAAAATACATAAGCCCTCAAGGCTGGCTCTCCCCTCCGCCCTCATCAAGCTGGCTCTGGGCCTCGTCAGGCGCGTCCGATGCTTGTCCTCGGCTGGGAGGAGGTGGTCCCATCGCGCTCGGCCCTGCTTGGACGGAAGACACGGCGGCACTGGCGGTGAAAGCACTCGTCAAACCACGCTCCTGGGCACGCTGTCGAGTACGCCTGTACCTCTCCTCCACACTCTGGCGCTCATGCTCTGCAACGCCAAGCTGGACCCGAAGAGCGGACATCTCAGCGTCCATCTTCTGCCGCTCCTGCCTCTCCCGCTCTCGCTCCTCGTTGATGAACCCCAGTCGAGACTGGAGGTGTGCAAACTCTCGAGGAAGATCTCCAGTGGAGAGACGGGCCACCTGCTCCTCCAAAGCGCGGATCCGCGCAGCATCAGCCTCAGCTCGAGCGCCAGCTCCGCTTCAACCCTCTGAACGGCTTCCTGAAGCTCAGTGACCTGAGGAGAAGCCATTGTTAGTCCAAGGCAATCAAGTAATCAAAATCAAGTTCAGAAATCAAAAGGAAAAAACTTACCTGAGCAGTGCGATCCTCCTCCGCAAGAGAAGCCCGGTGGATGGCAGAGGCAAGCTGGCTCTGGAGGTCAGCCAGAGCCGCATCATAGGCAGCAAAAGATGACGAAGAAGCTCCAAAGGAAGGAGGAGCCGCCTGGGTGTAGACGGCTCGCTGCACCGAAAGACAACTGTCAGTGTCAATCGCCAAAACAACTAATTAATTAAAACATGCATTCCTAAACATGCATACATACCAAATCAAATAGTTCCTTCTGGACTTGTTCTAGCTGGGCCTCCGCATCATGTAGGCGGGCCCGGAGGTCGATGATGACCGTGTCACGCGCATCCTGCATATCACACATACATACATTCATTCACCAAGCATAAATCAAGATAATAATAAAATTAAAGACGCATAAATGCATACTTACATCGAGTGGTCAGAGGAGCCGAAGCTGATCGGTGTAGTGGGCCCGGTACTGCTGGAGGTAGCCCTCGCTACTCTCCGCACGGGACTCCACACGTACGCCTCGGCGGTGCCAGTCCTCATACTGCTCTGGGAACTTGGCACGCCAATCTGTGTGGGCTTGCTTCCCCCTCATACTCCTTCCCACGCCCTCCGGGACCTCCTCGTCGATCCATTCTTGATGGAGGCCCAGCGTCCTCATCACGAGCCGGAGGCAGAGGGGCTCGATCTCGTTGAGGCAATGCACCCACATTTGCCTCCTGAACCTCCTCCTGCCAGCCATCACCCACGGCTGACCCTCCTCGCCCATACCAAGATACGGGCGCCAGATCACCTGCACATAGATTAGATGCATTCATATAAATAATTTGCATTTAAGGAATAAAAGATTGCATTTAATTGAACAAGTTAAAAACTTACCAGTAACTCGGGATAATCCAGGAACTGACGGTGGAGGGCCGTCAGCTGGTGGTGCTAAGGAGCCGTGTCCACAATTGGCTGCCAACGGCAGGCCCATGGGATAGCGCCGGGTCGAGCAATCCGCGCTCTGCCGAGCGGGAAGTAATGGTAGCTCCACACCTGCATTCATGAACATATAAGTTAGAGAAAAAGCATCATATGACATTGCATATCATAAACAAATAATGAAATAATTTAATACCTGAAGGAACGGCGAGAAGCCGCTGACAGTGGTCGCACGGTTCGGCGTGACCGCAGACAAATCGGCAAAGAGGTGGGCTAGAAGGGCCGCACCCCAGGCGTACTCCCCTAAGCTATCTAAGTCATCTAACAAATACAGGAACCTACAGTGAATGTGGTCGCCCTTCGTACCGAAGAGCAACCAACCAAAGAAGAAGACAAGAAAGACCCTAAGATGCCTATCTACCTCCTCCCCCTGACTCGGGTCGCTACAGTAGATGGCGGAAGATGACTCGGCTAACCTATCCCTGAATTCCTCCCGGGTCTCGTCAGACCGACGCCGGGGCTCATCTAGTCCTAAGGCTGCCTCTACTTCTATCCTAGGAACCATCCTAGACTCCCTGCCTAGGCTGGACACTTCTATTCCCAGTAACGCCTCCGCCAATCCCTGATAGTTGGGGTAAGTAACTCCACTCACAGGTCGGCCCTCTACCCTGAGGCCAGTGATCCTGGCTACATCCTCTAGGGTGGGGACCATGTGCCCCCACGGCATTAGGAAAGTACAGCTTTCCGCATGCCACCTCTCCCGCAGCGCCTGCAGGAGGACCAAATCGAGCCAAAATAGCTCAATATCTAGTACCTCGCCGAATCCCATCCGGCGCAGGCGCGCCTTCGGGAAATCCGGGAGCCCTCTATAAGCCTCTATCACAAGGTCCCATGAGATCCTGGCCCTCATCACTCCCTGCAAACAAAAACATAAAAAATAGGGTCAGTAATGAATAAAAACAGGAAAAACAGTTCTGTTTTGAAAGGCGTCAGCACACACAGACGTTTTTCAAAACACGTCCACATGCCCTGACACGCTTCAGGTTTATTTTCTGCCTAATTAAAATTCGGAATTAGTCTTGAAAGACGTCAGCCCATGGTGACGCCTTTTGAATGGCGTCACCTGGTCTGGACGCCTTTCAAGACCCGATTCCGGGTTCTTGAAAAACCCCGTTTTTCCCCTCTTCTTCTCATCCCATTCAAACCACAGGGAGCTTACCGTGTGGAGGTCGCCCTCCTCTCCTTCTTCCATTGCTACGGGCGCCGGTGGAGGGATTTCTTCCTCCAAAAACACCGCGGCTTCGGCTAACGCCGTCGGAACTTCCTCGGGAGCTTCCTCCTCTTGCCTTCGTCGCCTCTTGGCTAAGGTCTTCATCTTTCTAGAGCCCTCGCTGCGCTCCATGGTCAAGAAAGGAGGAGATTTGAGGGAGAAAGGGAAGGAGATCGCCAGAGCTCGATCGCCGGAGAGAGGGAAGAAAGAGGGATTTTTGTGAAAAGTGAGGAAGAAAGGAGGCCTTCGCGGGTCTGTAAACGAAAGATTAGAAGGCGTCGACTCAGATAGACGCTTTTTATGGCGCATAAGTTGAGGCGGCAAGGACAGCTGTTTGAAATTGATTGAAATACGTCTACCTATGTTGACGCGTTTCAGATTACCGCCAATTCTGGTCAGAGCCGTACAGAGGAAAATGATGAAAGGCGTCTTACCTTGTAGACCCGTTTTAAGCGAATTAATCACGGAATTAATGGCAAAAAGTAGGAGAGAGAGAGTGGAAAGACGTCTGCAGGTGTAGACGCCATTTAAGCTTTAAATCATATTTTTGAGGATTAAATTGAATTTCTGGAAAAAGAATTAAAATTGAAAGGCGTCTTTCTGAGTGGACACGTTTTACATTTAACAGAACCCGAATTGTCAGATTTTCATTAAATATCAAGTTTTTAGTTAAGGAAAAATCATGTGCACATCACAGAAAGTTAAGGAAAGATTTCAAGGCATGAAAAATCGCTCTTTATTTAATAAAATCCTTTGTTACATCAAAAGAAAATCAAAAAGAGAAAGAGAACATTTAAGGGAGAATTTCATGAAGACCTTTAAGGTAAGGAAATTTCAATCCTCTATCTCTATCTTTAGAGGATTTTACACGATAACTAAAGCCGAGGTTCCACAAAGTAGGGATGATTTGTATGACTTCATAATCTTCATCGGATTCCAAGTCACGCTTCTTGATTGGGGGTGTGAGAGAGAACTCAGGGAATTCACGACGGCTCAAGCTAAGTTGAGTAAGGCACCGGTGTGGGTTGTATAACACGAACTCGGTGGTACCAATCAACTTGAGATCTGCTCCCATTCTACGGCGCACCCAAATTGGTTTTCCAACAAGAGCAAGCGGAGATGAGTAGAATATGTCGGATGTCATGAGCTTCAAATACTCTCTCCAGTCGGCCCGGGTCTTGAGCTTTGGAACCTTATTGACCATATGCTCATTGAACTTTACAATATTAGCAATGCAATGAATTGGACTATTCAAGAAGATCTGAGATGGATTCAGAGGCCTTTTCTTGCTGTACTCAAACTTGAAGTGAAGTTCAACCCACAAGGCAAAGAGTAGCATGCACCCATAAGGGGGACGACCCACAGAGGCCGCAGAAAGTCCACTATAAAGATATACTAAGAGTGCAGTGCTAATGGATTTACCTTCGAAGATTGCGCATATGGCACTGACTTGATCATCTTCTAAGATGTTGTCTTGCGCAGGGAAGAACAAGGCACCAGCAAGGCATGTAACGAAAGCCTTAGTCACATCCTCCGCTTCATCCTCCCTTAGATCATCGATTTCATATAGAGTCCACTCGGCTAGCTTTGCAAGATTAATCCCTTTTTTGGTGAGGCATCCTTTAGCTTCTGAAGGATCCTTCATGATCGATGTCAACAATTGTTGACCAGTGATTCTCTCTCTTGTCAAGGCTATCTTATCTTTGTTGTCTTTGGTCTTTGGGAGACCTAGTAGAAGTTCTGCCTCCTCCAAAAGGATCGTGCACTCGAAGTCTTGGAAGAAGAACGTATGAGTTTGGGGATGCCACCACTCGATCAAGGCGCCCATAGCCGCCCAATCTACGTTCGCGCTCTTGTAATGTTTGGCAAGCACTAGAAGACCTTGAAGATTACACTTGGATATGAACACTTGCATGGAAAGCTTAACACTTTTTGCAAGTTTACGAATCCAAGGGAGAGAAGTGAATTTTCTCGGGTCGGGAAACATGGGATAATTATGAAAACAAAAAGAAGGATCGAAGAACATGAAGAACAAGATGAAGAACATGAACAAGAATTGAATGGGAAGTTGATTGAACTTACTTGAAGATTGGGATTCCTTCTATTGAGGTGATTCTCTATTTCGGAAAACTTCTCTAGAGACATCTTCATCCTCTTGTTTGAAGAATCCATCTTCTTTTTCGGAGTTCTTCCTTCTTGAAGCTTGGAAACCTTAGAAACCTTGAAGAAACCTTGAAACTTTGGAAAAAAACTCAACTTTGGATTTTTGGATTATGGTAGGATTGCTTGGGAACAACCTAAGGGTGTTTATATAGAAGGAATTGCGATCCTAGGTAGACCTTTTCCGGATTGGAAAAGGGATGTGCATTGGTAGAGTTGGAATTCGAGTAGAGAACAGCCAGAAACCTGTTTCTGTGAGTAAAAGGCGTCGAGGAGAACCGCCGCGTTTCAACATTGAATGGCGTCTGCGCGACACGACGCGTTTCAGCCTTTCTGTTATTTATCCGAAATTCTGTGGTTTTTGGTGCTTAAATTGAATATTTGTTTGGAATTATTAATGATTTTGATTGTAGGAAATTCAAGTAAAGCTGGAAATATCAAGAAAATCCCACTATTGGAGTCAAGAAGTCCTGACCGTGGCTAAAAAGACGATTATTTCTACCCTTGTACTCCTTTCATGTAATTTACTTTGCATCATAATCATCATAATTATTATATGTTAAATATTTATATGAGCATATCAAGGACCTTGTGGTTTTGATGAAACTAGAATTTGAGTTCCCCTACAACAAAAACAGTGATAATTCCAGAGGATTCTTAATCGCACGGATAGGCCGTTGGATTGTTAATTAGTGAGGACGATGGTTCTACTTTTGTAAAACAGTGCGTGGATAAACGAGCTCCGGCTTAGCACTGGATTACAAGAATTGGTATCTTAACTCATTAATGACAATTTAACAATATTATTCTTGATTAATTTATATTTTATTTGACTTTATATTTTTTTCTTTTAGCCCAGCATGCATCATGTAGGACTTTGAAATCATTGTGATAAGAATTAATTATTGATTAAATTTCAGACCATTAAATCAAATAATCCAAACATGATATGAAATATTCCATTCCGAATTGAGTATCTTGATTATCTTTGAGGTTTCGCTTGAAGATATCCTTGGAATTCTATCATTTCTTGGATTCTTTATCCAATATTTCTTGTTTTCTTTTTAAGATCCATCATGGCTGCAGCACATCCACATTGGCTGGCAAATGCTCCCCATGATGAAACCTGCAGTGTCTACGACCTGGGGTACTTCCCACTCCGAGGAGGTTGATCGACCTTATTTTATTTCCTTGTCTACCTCATCCAGACATGATTGATTCCATTAATCTCTTTGAGCTATCTTCATTGATAATTTTGAGAAAAATTCCAATCATGTGATGTTAAGAGCGTGTCTCATCACATCTTGGCATCACCTTTTCAGTACATTCCATTTCATTTCACTCCCTTGCAAAGACGATGCCAAGGTGAGGCAGCTGTAGACACGCTAATTTTGACGTCATTTCGAGTAAATTTCATATCATATAATAATGCCTCAGAATGGTCTGATATTTAATCATTGATTAATTTTTATTGATCTTTTTGAGTGTCGGGTCAAACAGACATGTTTAAGTTAATCAATTGAATTGATTTTAACTCAAATTCAGTTAAAATATGAAAAAGTCTAAAAGACGTCGAGTTGGGTAGATGCCATTTAAAGTTTATTCTTATTTTAACGTTTAAATTTGAATTTTAATCAGTTGATTAATTAGCTAAAAGGCGTCTGCAGGTCCTGACGCGTTTTATGTTGCCTAAGCTATTTTAACTTCTCTTCCGGATGTTTATCCTTATCTTAATTAGTCTAAAAGACGTCTACACATGTAGACGCGTTTTACCTGATAAAGATAAAGATAAATTTTTCCGGATGTTTATCCTTATCTTAATTTAATCTGAAAGGCGTCTGTGGTGGCTGACGCGTTTTAGATAATTACAGATAAAGATGAATTAATCTGTATTTATCTGTCGGTTAAGATGGATAAATCCGAAAGATTTTTCCATGTTAATCATGAACGCAGAAAAAGTCTATAAATACCTTACATCTTCAATGGGTAACAATGTTAAGCGTAATCTTGAGTTGATTATTATTGAGCAATAGCGAGTTGAAGATCGGAGCAACAACGTCGGAACGCTGAAGCGCTGCCATTTCCAGGAGTCGGCGTCCTTTCAAGATTCTTCATCCAATCCAAGAATTCAACAATTGGGCATAAGTCTTTTATTTTTGCATCTTCATTTCATTTAATTCTCCATTCATCATTCACTTCATGCAAACACACACAACACTAGCATTCTTTCAAAACCTATTTGATTAAGGGGTTTCAAAAGCCATCAAAACAAGTAAGTTTGCTGTTCAATTACATGCTTAACATCATGATTAGAATAGATACTGCTTTTGCTTGAAGTTCTCATCATTATTTTCTTCATTTCTATTTCTATCTTTCCTGCAAAGAGAATCAAAAGCGGAGTAAATCAAGCACAAGTCAAAAGGATTTCTGGACGATCCTCAACCTCAAACTCAACAGCAAGAACAAAAAAGCAAGAAAGGGCTCTCTTTCTTCAGCCGGCTGAGGAAGGGGAACCAAGAGCTCAGAATCTTCCGCGTTCAAACAGGTAGGCGATCATACCTTCGTTTGGAACTTTTTAGTTAAAAGTTTCTGGCGATCACACCTTCGTTTGGAACTTTTTAGTTAAAAGTTTCTGGCGATCACTGCACTTAGTTTTCTGTTTTTAATAGGATTATTTTGCACCTAAATAACCTAGATTTTTCATGATAATCACACTGGCATTTTAAGCACTCATAAAGGGATGGCCTTCGAAGGAGGTAAAAGGCAAGGGGTAGCCTTCGAAGGGTGGTGGAAGGTAAGGGGTGGCCTTCGAAGGAGGTAGAAGGCAAGGGGTAGCCTTCGAAGGGTGGTGGAAGGTAAGGGGTGGCCTTCGAAGGAGGTAGAAGGCAAGGGGTGGCCTTCGAAGGAGGTAGAAGGCGAGGGGTGGCCTTTGAAGGGTGGTGGAAGGCAAGGGGTGGCCTTCGAAGGAGGTAGAAGGCAAGGGGTGGCCTTCGAAGGGTGGTAGAAGGCGGACTGGCTGGCCTTCGAAGGGTGGTGGAAGGCGAGGGGTGGCCTTCCACGAAAAGGTGGTAAAAAGTAAAAAAGGTGGCCAAAAGGTGGAAGGCAAGGTGGCTGGCCTTCCAAGGGTGGTGGAAGGCGGGGGGTGACCTTCCAAGGATGGTGGAAGGCGAGGGGTGGCCTTCTAAGGATGGTGGAAGGCGGACTAGCTGGCCTTCCATGAAAAGGTGGCCAGAGTCGGGATTTGGTTAGTGGGCCTAGTTATTAGTGGGCTGAGATGGCTAAGATGACGGATTTTGGTGATGATGGGCTAATGATGGATGGGATTTATGACCAAAAGGGGTGGTCCAAAATCGGTGTCTACAAATGCCCCTCCGGGACACCTGTTTTGTAGTGGAGTGGAACGGAATGATAAATGAGTGTTCCGGAAATCGAACCTGATTTTGGACAGCCCGAAGAAGGAGTGAGCTATATCCAAGGATGATATGAGAGTGCGGCAAATGCATGAAAGCTAGCTGTTTGAGTTGCAAGAGTGGTTTAAGAAAAGGGACAAAGTTCAGTACTAGAGAATCACAGTCCGTGGGACCCTCGGGTGTTGGAACCGCGAGGCCTTGGCGCATCAGAATGCAGCGATCTGGCCCAAGGAGATCTCGAGCATGAAAGATAGAGGAGTATGATTTGAAGACCTCTCGACACAACGGGCGTGCGGTGGCCTGGCGAATCATGGGATCGCCAAGTGAGAGAATCTTAAGCAGAGGTCTTGCAATTCAAAGGGTTAACAGACGGGCAATTGCCAGATTCACAGATCAGCGATGGATTAAGCAGAGTGGTAAATTATGGTCATTGCCCCTAGGGCGAGGATGGATGCTTATTCAAATGCATGCTGGTTTAAAATTAACAAACAAATTCCTAATGCAAACAGGAGGGATTTATTGGCCAATCGAATAACTTGGGGAATATAGACTCCTCATTGTTTTGTTTAAAGAGGAACTCTGAGTCTATACGCCCGAAGTTATTAGCCTCCGGTGTCTTTAATCCTACTTGCCTCAGATTTCCTGCAGCTGCAAAAACACACATTAGCAACGTTCACATATTCAATGATCACAACATTAAACATTAAACTGCAGTAGGATGAGAAGCAAATGTTTAGTTTCTAGTCGAAGCCGATATGGAACATATGGCTATTCTATTGGTAGAATGTCAATCCGATATGGCTTCGACTCGAATTCCAGGAAGAGCCATTAATTAGTTGATATTGAGCAAGGTGGTCTCTTGACCCTGGGGTGAGGTTACCTTCCCAAAGTAGAGAAGGGAAGAGGGCACTTTGTCTTGTCGTGGATGGGCCTTTTCTAGAGTGGTAGAAGGCCAGCTGGCTTGCCTTCTACGAAAAGGTAGAAGGACAACTAGCATGCCTTCCATAAAGTGGTGGAAGGCCAAGGGGTATGACGTCCACAAGAGGGGAAAAGAAAAGGATATGCATGCCCTTCTGTCTCTTATGGGACGTGGAAAAGTTTGTAATTATCCCGTGGCCTTAAAAGGGAAGGGTTGTCGCGGGGCTTTCTTCCAGAACTCAAGTTTTCTGTGAAAAGATGGTTTCATCTTCTACTCGTGCTACTGTTAGAGAACCTCAGGTTCTATCCGATGTGGAAGGCCACCTCAGCAATCTAGTGGCCCAAGGACAGGTATGCTCAAACCTTTGTGTTGTCCATCTTGGCTCTCTTTTCTCTTTCTTGACTTTTTGTTGCCCTGCAACCTCTTCCCAAATTTCCTGACGCTAGGCATACCTGCAAGTATGCATGGCTTGCGGCTTTGCTGGACGTGATTACCCTAAACATGAGGGTACATATGCATCGATGGAATTTGACCCGTTCCATCGTGTTTGCAAAATGGTTCGCTTTCATCCACTGGCACTGGGATGGACTGGGTGCACTGCTCGAGCTGTGGCATCCGGAAACGCACACGTTCGTGTTCCGAGAGTTTGAGGCAACAATTTTGCTGGAGGAGGTAGAGACCCTCTATGGCTGGGAGGGCCTAGCTACCGGTGATCCCTCTCGTTTGCCTGCATGGGAGGAAATCTTTGTTGATATTATGCAGGACAAACGGGAGGTATGCCGCATGACTAACAGTCGAGGGATCCTCATCGATCGCCTTGCGTACTGGTTGATCCGGGAGATTAAGCGCAAGACGGTCGAATCTGAGAGGCTTATGCCTAGTTCTTGGGGGAGTCTTATGGTTTCCCACTACAGGCTCGGGGCTAGAGAGGGACTATGTGAGCATGCTGAGCTTGCTGTAGAGGGGTCATTCTCTTGCCCCGGTGATCTTGTCACACCTGTATGGGGGGCTCAGCCACATGAGTATGGGGCGATCTGTGAGAGGAAGAAGACGGGGGTGATGGAGAGGAAGAAGAAGGAGAAGGTGATGAAGAAGGCAACGGAGAGGTGCCCCCGAAGAAGAAGAAGGTAAGTTTTTTTTTTGTTGTTTTGTTTTGGAAACACAGGGAGGATCCGCTTGTCCGAGCGGACAGTAGGCGGCTCCACCGTCCGCCCGTGCGGACGGCGGGCGGCCCCGCCGTCCGCGCGTGCGGGTGGCGGGTTGCCCCGCCGTCCGCCCGTACGGACGGAGGCTCGCTGCCTCGCCTACTCCAAATGTCTATATATGCTAACCTCTGATTTTGTTTGGGATTTTTAGGGTCTACAGAGAGTCCGAGGCCGAGTTTCATGGGAGTTGGTCTGGGCCTAGTACCACGCGCTGCCCGATTGGCTCCTGTTCCAGGTGGACGTGTTTGGGTTCGGACCGCTGTTCCGAATCCGACCGTTCATGATGGTTGCGCCCTTCTCAGTGGCTCTGCGGGAGCGCTGGGATGACAGATGCAGGACCTTCATCATGCCGTGGGGACACATGCTGCCCACACTGGAGGACGTCTCCTTCTTGATGGGCTTGCCGGTCATTGGGGATCCGGTAGTGGGTCCCGAGCTCAGGGACTACAGGCAACTGTCTGATCGACTCCTGGGCGAGGGGTATTATCGGGTCCAGGGAGCACTATCTCACATACCCCTCGGACACTTCGCCCGATCTGTGGGGTTGAGCCGGGTACGGCGGATGCCGAGCGAGACTTTGGAGGCTTTCGCCGAGAGAGTGGAGGCGCTCTTGGACTTGGATGGCCACTCGGATGACGGGAACCTACGGATCTTTCTCTTGTTGCTCTTCGGGAGGCTGCTATTTGCCACAGCTTCAGATAAGGTCAATCTGAAGTACCTGCCGCTGTTGGAGGACCTACAAGCGGCGAAGAAGATGGCGTGGGGAGCTGCAATGCTGGGTCTTCTTTTCTCCCACTTGGTGAGCTACCGCCAGGGTTCTGGCAACTTGGGTGGATTCACACCTTTTCTTCAGGTAATTTTCTTGGTTGTGGATCTCCTTCCTTACTTATGTTAATTGGCACTGACTGTGTTGTCCCTTGCAGATCTGGGGTTACACTCGCTACCCCATCGGCCGAGGGACCGTTTCTGCAGATCGTGAGGGATGGACCCCTCTTATGGCGCGGTGGAAGGTGATCCGGGATTATCGCCCCGTGATGTACCGCGTGGAGGACATCCGCGCCCAGCTCGACACATTTCCTCCTCATATGGTGAGTGATTTGAAATATATGTGCATCTGAACAAATGATTAGGTCTGACCTTTTGTTTCATTCAGGTGGTGTGGATGCCATATGCAGAGGAGGACCTGGCCGATCATCCATGGGTGTCCCAGAGCCTCTCTCAGTTCCGGTGGGAGGTGCCCCTGCTGTGCGTGAACATTTGTGACAGCTTCTTTGTCCGGGTGGCCTACCGCACATGGGGATGGCATCAGCCTCTACTCGCCTATCCGACCTATCCTGATATGAACCGTGGTCGTCGCCGATCTTCTGCTATTGGTTAGGATTGGCGAGTAGTGAGGTAGGCTGAGATTGACGTGTGGCACCGCACCGGGGATGCCCTGCAGGAGGATAAATCTTTGCGAAACAGCTTCATATACATGGGAGATTATGCCCGGCGGTACTCAAACCGCATGTTTCTGGATGCGCGGCGGGTACGTCACTCTAACCCTTCAGTCTATTGCACTTGAGTTTTCCATGGACTAATCTTAGTGATATTTCTGCAACAGATGCCTGAAACTGAAGCCGTGCATACCCTAAAGAATCAGAATGAGATTCTGGTTCTGCAGACGAGTGACCTGCTTCTCCAGATTAGGGAATTGGTAAGAAGTCTGATTTCTAAATTCGGGTGTGAGATTGTCCATTTTATCTTTGTGAAAACCCTTGTGATGCAGAGAGAGGTTCTAGCCCGTCACAGACTGCGAGGGGATCCAGCTGCAGGCTCATCATCCCACGGGCCAGCTGCCCCTGCTGATTGGGAGGCGAGATTGCAAGATGCTCTCCGCCGTGCGGAGGCCCGAGAGGCGGATTTGGCACAACATGTGAGACTTGTTCTGCTCCTGTGTTATAATGATTGAGCATGTTTGACCCTGAGTTCCTTTGCAGCGCCAGGAGTTGGAGACCGCCTTAGCGAGGGCACAAGAGTTGGAAAGCCTTAATCAGCAGTTGAGAGACCAGGTCTTAGAGGAGCGGACAGCTCGGGCCAGGGCGAGAGAAGGATCCCACCCGGACGTGTACTGGGAGGGTAAGATGGCTGGCTTACGGGAGGAGCTGACGAGATCGCGGACAGAGGTGCGGGAGCTTGATTTCAAGTACCGAACCCTGTGGGACCGTGTGATGAAGAAGGGGCGAGAGCGAGCTACGAGATCCAGCACGCAGAGTCCAGGAGCTCGTCCCCCCATTCCTACCCCGTCAGCTGGCCAGGCTCCTGCTGGGAGCTCCGTCTTCAGAGACCTCGACTCCCTTCTAGCTGAGAATGCGTGGAGAGCATTGCGACCCGCTGGCTCATCGGGGTCTATGCGACCGGCGTCAGGGCATCGCCGCGCTCGTGAGGATGATGCTGAGAGCCAGATGAGGCCTCCCTCTCGAGATAGGAGAGATGACGATGCAGAGGGAAGGAGGAAGGATTGAGAGGAAGAGGGATTGGGAGCTGATGCAGGGGTATGCCCCTGTGTCGTGATGTTGTTATGCTTGCATATTTCACTATTCATATCTGGGCACTTCTTGTTTTGCTTTCTGTCCATACATGTTATTCTTGCATGCACAACATTGGGGAAACTGTTAGTAGTATCTGTTTTCGGCCCCTTGCCCAAAAAAAGCAATTACCTTTTCCCTAGCCTTCGCATAGGGTCAAGGGGCCGTGTCCTACTAACCAGACAAATGGACGAATATTGAAACTAATGCGGCATGTAAATATGCAAATGCTGGTAGATATTAACAAATGAGATGTGTGATAAAAAAACATGTTTTTATTCCATCTACCTGGTGACTCCCCAGACTTAGCCTAGTCGAATGATGAAAGGGAAATGTACACTCAACTTCCCAGGTATCCTAAGCACGCATCTAGATTGATTTGGGCCTCTAGACTCCTCAAACTAACCTTGACCAGTTAAGACTCATACTGATGACAATACCGTCAGGCCATGCTTAGGCTCCCGGCTGCTTCCGACCACCAAGTTTGCCCAAAAAGTTTTCGAGGTAAATAATTTGCCCGACCCGGGTCTCTTTCCTCACAATCTAGAAGGTATATGATGGAACACCTTGGAACCCTAACGGTCAACCGCACGACGCTGACCCGGAATCAGACGCCGTCACGCCGATTGGTGACGCGCATGCATTGACCTAAGCCCGAAGTCTTCGAGAGTACACATTGAGATTATGGTTAAGAAATTAGTTCACCAGAAACATCGACATTACTCTTCACCCATTTTAGACTCTTGTGATCATGTGAGCATGTGATGATTTTTGAAAACGAACCATTTTAAAATGATATTTGGTCTTTAGATAGATATCTCATGCTAAACCTTGAGGGGGAAAAAGTGAAGAAATTTTGGAGATAAACCTCACAGGAGGATTGACAAAACCGTTAAAAGGGCGAGCTGTGACAAAACGGTCCCCTTTTTACCTCCTAGATGCCCCTATTTGACTTTTCAGGCCTTTGGTTGATTTTATGGCCAGGCACGGTCACGACCAGGCTTTTTTCATGATTGCTTAAACCCCTTTTCTTTTGTTGTATTTCTTTTGATATTTTTGGGGTTATTTGATATTCCGCCTGCGGGGACACTACCCTCTTCACGTGCTCTGGTCCTTTACATTTCAATTTTGGGCCCTTTTGAGGGGTTACATCTATCGGGTTGTGGGAGAACCGCAATTTACTGAGCTTGACCGTTTAAGGGCGTCAACTGTCCTGATCGGTCGATAGACGAAGAGCAAATGTTGCATTTTGACAGTGTCCTAAAGACTTGGAACTCATTTTAAAGGGTTCTTTTTTTGAAAAAACGTTGTAAGTGTGTGCATCTCAAGATGATCATAGGGATCCGTATGAAAGTAAAGTAGACACGTCCAAGGTTCTGGTGGACCAAAGTCTTAGCCAAACCTTAATGTTAACCCAATCTATCATGCAACTAGACCTAGACAGGGGATTACGTGGTAGTCACCAGACAGTTGGATTTTGTGTCTTTTCTGATTTTTTTTTGTCATTTTCATTGAAGTATGTGCATATTTACAAATATTTTTGTGCTTTTTTTGGGATATTTCACTTTTTTTGGGTTTTTGAAAATTTTGAATTTTTTGTGTGTTTTCATGGATAAAACTTCTTCAGATACACCCCATTCCATGGGTAGGGTAACTCCTCTCCTTTTTCATTAATTAAGCGGTATGCATTACCTGAGTATGCCTCTTTGATTACAAATGGACCTTCCCAATTTTCTTGCAATTTGCTTCTGGGACCAGGAATTTTGATCATTTTCCTTTTAAGTACCATTTCCCCAATTTCAAACTTTCTTTCGAGAACCTTCTTTGTGTAGAATCTTGCGATCCTATTCTTGTAAACTTGAGCATGGTTTGCCGCCATCATCCTTTTTTTGTCTAATAGTTCCAGTTGGGTTAACATGACCTTACGACGCTCGGCGTCGCTAATTCCATTGTCCAACTAGACTCTTAGGGAAGGAAAGAGAATCTCATATGGAAGTACCGCATCTGTTCCGAATGTCAGTAAATAAGGTGTTTGTCCGGTGGGGGTTCGGACAGAAGTACGGTACGCCCAAAGAGCTTCTACTAGGCGATCCGGCTAGTCTGAATAATTATGAGATCTGCAAGTTCTTTTAATGATTCGAATGAGAGTTTTATTGGTGGCATCATCCTGACCATTTCCTTGTGGGTAGTAAGGCGAAGAATGGTGCAAATTAATGCCATACTTACTACACCTGTCCTGGAGCTCTTGGGAGATAAATTGTGGTCCATTGTCGGTGATGAGATTGCGCGGTGTCCCGAACCTGGCGAGAATGTTGCGCTTGATGAACTTCACCACCATGGATGCTTTGACTTCTGCAAATGCTTCCGCTTCAGCCCATTTAGTGAAATATTCAGTGGTAGTTAGGATAAATGATTTCCTTTGTATTTCGTCTGATCGATCCTCTAGAGGTCCTATAACGTCGAATGCCCACATAGCGAAGGGCCACGGGGAAATGACGGATTTGAGAGATGATGAAGGTGCATGAACCTTGTTAGCATGTAACTGGCATTTCAAGCACCTCTAAACAAATATGGAACAATCAGCGTCCATTGAAGGCCAATAATAGGACATGAGGAGCTTCTGAGCTAAGGCACGACCAAAGATATGACCGCAACAATCACTGACATGAGCTGCTTCTATGACATGATGAATTTCGGCATCATCTAGACACCGAAGAAGCACTCCGCTAAAGGATCTTCTGAAAAGGCGACCGCCTAAGATAAGGTATCGCTGAGATGCACGGCGGATAGCCTTACGGTCAGAAGATGTGGCATAAGATGGGAATGACCCATCCCGGAGATAGTTCATGGTATCAAAATACCACGGATTCCCATCATCCCAATCGGGGGTGGGTTCATCTGTGATAGCAGAGATGTGCTCAGATGGACGGAGGAATTGTTGGAACCAAGGGTCCCGGAAGGAAGGCGAGTCTTGGTTGTGCAGAGTGATGGTGGCTGAACCTTTGGTGACAGGAATCTCTAAAGCTGAAGATAGGGAGGCCAGGGCATCTGCTAGGATATTCTGAGACCTAGGCACATGCACATAGGTGATCCTTCTGAAATGCCTGGTTAGCGACTTCACTAACTCTTGATATGGCTTCAATTTTGAATCCCGGGTTTGGTACTTGCCCACGGTTTGGCGGAGGATTAGTTGAGAGTCTCCAATTATCCTCAATTCCAAGACATTAAGAACCAGCGCCAATTTCAAGCCAGCTAGGAGAGCCTCATATTCAGCGACATTGTTGGTCACTGAGAAGGAGAGTTGGCAAGCATGCGGAATACTTACTCCTTCTGGAGATACGAGGACTACTCCTATCCCACTGCCTTGAGAATTAAGTGCCCCATCGAAATGAAGGACCCAGGATGGAGTATCATCCACTATTAGACCCAACTCCTCATCCGGGAATTCCTCGTTGACGGGTGAAAATGTGGGCAGTGGGTGATGAGCTAGGTGTTCGGCAATTGCTTGCCCCTTCACAGCCTTTTGATTTACATAGGTGATGTCGAATTGGTTCAAGAAGGTCTGCCATCGCACCAGCCTATCTGTTACAACTGGCCGCTCTAGCAAATATTTGATCGGGTCCATTCTTGCTAGAAATTTGACCTCGTGGGCGAGGAAGTAGTGCTTCAATTTCTGCACTACCTAGACGACGGCCGCACATGTCCTTTCCATGGCAGTGTATCGCTTTTCGGCATCATTGAAAAGCTTGGAAAGATAGTACACTGCTCTTTTCTTTTTCTCGTCGTCAAGTTGGGCCAAAACTGCTCCAGCTGATTCTTCAATGGTGGAGACATATAGCAATAGAGGCCGCCACGGGATAGGAGCCATAAGGACTGGTGGATTGAGGAGGTATCTCTTCAATTCCTCGAAGGCCTTTTGGCACTTATCGCTCCAAATGAACTTTGCCCGTCCTTTCAATAGATCGTAAAAGGATTTGCATCTCACAGAGTGTTGAGATATGAACCGTCTGATGAATTGCAAACGGCCGATGAGACCCTTTATATCCCTGACATTCTTAGGTGGGGGAATTTCCAATATCGCCTTCACTTTGTCTGGATCAACCTCAATCCCTCTTCTGCTTACCATGAACCCTAGCAATTTTCCAGAAGAAACACCAAATACGCACTTTTTTGGGTTCATTTTCAAGTGGTGCTCCCTTGATCTCTGCATTATAGCCCTAAGGATTTGAGCATGTCCCTTCCTGGTTTTAGACTTCACCAAGATATCATCCACATAAACCTCCATGTCAATGTGAAACATGTCATGAAAGATTGCCATCATAGCCCTCTAGTAGGTGGCTCGAGCATTCTTAAGCCCAAATGGCATGACCATGTAGCAATAAGTTCCCCATGGGGTTATGAAAGATGTTTTCTCTTGATCTTCCTTAGCTAGCTTGATCTGATTATACCTCGAAAAACCATCCATGAAAGATAACATCTCAAATCCAGCCGTGTTATCAACCAGCAAGTCTATATGAGGTAGCGGGAAATCATCTTTTGGGCAGGCTTGATTGAGGTTGCGAAAGTCTATGCAAACTCTAACCTTTCCGTCCTTTTTTGCCACGGGGACGATATTAGCCACCCACTTAGGGTAGAGCACTACCCGGATGAACTTGGCCTTGTGTAATTTGTCAACCTCTTCTTTTACTTTAATTTCTAATTCCGGTTGTAGCCGTCACAACTTTTGTTTCACGGGTTTGGCGTCAGGTTTGAGGATTAGCCGATGTTCCACTAGTTCTGTGTTTAATCCGGGCATGTCCTCATATGACCAAGCGAACCCATCACGGTGTTCTTGGAGCACGGCTATTATGGACCCTTCTTCTTCTGGACTCAAACGGGCAATAATTAGCACTATCTTCATATCCTCCTATGTTCCAAGGTTGACTTCTTTAGTGGGTTCGTTGATAGCTGATGGAGGTTCATCAAACCGTCTCGTCCCATTCACAAGTGGTTCGACCAAGTCATCCACCTCTTCCTCTTCACTAAGCTCAAACACTCCCAGACCATCACTGCAAGACTCATTTTCCACTAACTCCAATGGTTCGGAGATGACCCCTGTCTGAAGAAACTTATCCAACTTTTCCAGATCTCTACACCTATTTGCTAATTCCTGAACTAAGAATGAAGGAACTTGCTTAGCCCTACAATTTCTAGACAGGGAGGAAGCTATCCTAATTCCTAAACTGCTATGTACATGGCTTGGAGAATGGGTCAATTATGTCCTAGATGGGACAAGGGTAGACCCTTGGGACAAAGCTTTAGTGACCGCGGGGTCGCCCCACCACGCAAGCTCCTCGAAAGTGATTTCCCCTCCTTCAAGATGGGAATTGGACTTTTTTTTTCGTGACCGAACGCCTGTAACATGAAACATTCAGAAGAAATGGCGTCGATCGGAGCTAAGAGCATCGGGACGAAAGGTGGGTGGAACAAAAAAGGAATAAACGTAGCCGGAGGTTGTTCATTCCTGGCCAAGAAAAGCCTTACCGGTGGGCTGCTTGATTCACAAAACAAGGATGATATACCAAAGTCTTCCTCTTGACTACCCTCATGATATTCTTGTACTTCCTCCTCTATCCTGGGCAATTCCTGCCTCTTTCTTACAAAGTGATTCATGAGGGACCATCCCTTTGCTTCTTTTGGTGGTTCAGTAAGCTTATAACCCAGGCCACATCCACTGACAGGGTTTTCTGAGATAGGGTCACGAATGCCTTGTTCCTCTTTCCCTAACCCGGATCCTGAGCTATATCCCATCTTACTCATGAGCTGCCAACCTATGCCCGACCTAGGCCTTAGGTGAGAATTCACTGATGAAAGAACAGGCTCTTTGCCTTTCCTGGAAGTTATCATGGATGGAATTTGCTCTGCTGTCACTGAGTCTAATGACTCAATGTAGGGAGTGCTTTTGACCTTCACAATCTTCCCGTTATACGGGAACTTATAGCATTGGTGGTTGGTGGATGGGACTCCCAAAGTTTGGTCCATCCATGATCTGCATAGAATGGCATTATAGATTGGCTTAACATCCAGGATGTAGAATTCCGAGATCATGGATACCGGGCCGATTTCTAGTTGCAGGAAGATCTTCCCATCTGCTGGTCTCTGGGAATTGTCATAAGCTGAGACCATCATAGAGGTGGACTCAACCTTCTCTGGGTCTATCCCTATCCTTTTGAGGACCTTAAGGGGACAGACATTGATAGAGGCACCGGTGTCCAGTAGAATGGAGTCTACTGAATGACCATTGAGCATGGCGGTTAGGCACAGAGGAAGAGATCGGCACTCAGGGGGAGCTAGATCCTTTTCCGGGAAGGAGATCATGGGAGTCTGAGTAACTGAGAGGATAGCATTAGTGACCCCACCACTAGGAAGATCCTCATTGACCCTGATTTGTTGTAGGAAATTAAACAACATCTCCCTGTGTGTGGGAGACTTCCGGATAAGCTCGAGGATAGAGATCTTAGCGGGGGTATTCTCTAAATGCTGGAGGATGTCATACTCAGACTGGGCATTCCCCATGGTAGGGAGTGAGTTACCTTGAGAGTCCGAGGGCTGGCTCGGAGGAATGATGCGATTCCTGAGCGTTACCACTACCGAAATTGGATCTGCTTCTAATGGTGACCTAATGGGATTGAAGCCTACCTAATGGATGTGCTCCAAGTCTTTGATCAAAGTTTTGACCTTTCCTTGAGAGCTGGAGGAATCTTGACCTACTTGATGAGAAGGTAACAGGTCCTTCACAATTCCCAGTTCCTTCTTAGCCTTCAAAGCATCAATGGCTTTTCTCATGTCCTCCCAGTTTATCCGCCCTTCATCGTTCAAGTCATATACCCAGTCCCTAAAGGTGAAGCAATTGTAGATTGTGTGTCCCGTGATCCTATGGTAGGGGCAATACCTGGATGTGTCCGTATTGCGCGGGACACCTTCTCTTTGAGGTGGGAGTTGAATGGCGTTACAGGCTAGCAAGGCATAAAAGATGTCTGCCAATGATTCCGGCAGAGGTGGATATGAAGCTCGCTTAGCCATAGGACGAATGTAATTAGTCGGGGGAGGAACAACTGAATATTGCTTCTGGTTGGGCTGACTGTCGGACTTAGGATGAGGATTGGGAATCCTGGTTGGCTGTGCCAGCATGCTGACCTGTTCATTGATGGTAACTCCTTCTGTGGTAGGAGCTGGTGTGGTTTTCTTGTTCCTGTTTCTGTTCTCAAAGAATGAAGGCAGAGTGGAATCTCGGATTTGGGACTGAACTACCCAAGCTCGGTTGTACAGCTGAGCGAATGTCTGAAGTTCGCTAAGCATGAGAATTGCTCGAAGCTGGGGGGTAGCGTTGTTAACGAGCATGGTGACTGCTTGTGCTTCAGGGATAACAACCTTGTAAGGAATCGTCGAGAACGCAGCGGAGAATAAAAAAACGATTCCATTGTATCGGTCGCTGGGATCATAAAACGGACATTAAATTAAATGCGGGAAGAACGGATCTTCACCTTTGCGGGGTTTCGAATCTCCCGTGGATGATGCTGACTCGGTAATCGCGCACGCGCACGATCTCTAGAGATATCCACACGAGTTCCCGCAGCAGACGCGATTTCCTCTTCGACTTGAGTGCTCCGACCAGATCTCAAATCCACCATGCGCAGAGAGAGATAGATCCACTCCAAGAGAGAGAGAAGGAGAGAGAGAGAGGAGAGAGAGAATCTAGGGTGAGTAATTCGTCCAACTAACCTTTTACCCCTACTCCTTGGCCCTCCTTATTTAGAAATAAGGATAAGCACAAGGATTAATCCTCATGATTATCAAAGAGTTTGGCCTTCGATAATTCTCCATTAAATCTTCATGTTTATCCTGCGGCTTTTCATAAAAACCCAAATAAGCATGAAATTTAACGTCCCTCACCGTCTGACGAGAACTTTTATATGTGTGACCTTCTAGGCCCATATATCAGTCCGGTTGTAGGCACATTAAACTTCGAACTAATTATAGAGTTTAATATTTATTAATTAACATTTAAACATCACATGTTAAATGATTAATTTAATAAACAAGTGGATTATCATCTGATGATTAATTCACTCGGCCTTCTGATCATGAACAGCACCAAACACTACCTTATGATCCTAGAAGATATAAGGGATACTGTTCCCTTTAATTGAACCTTTCCGTCTGCAGATACCGCATAGATATAATCCTTCACTCATGTAATGTCCCAATAACGCAATGGTATGGTTTTATAGTCAAACCCTCTTTCACATTATCCAGATGGATTCCAGTACACAGTTAATATCTAGAAAGACATCTCTTTCATTTGACCCTGACCAGGGATTTCTGTGTATACATCCATAGGACATTCTCTCTCCAGTCTTATACCAAGAGTGAGTGATCCATTGTTGTTCAATCAATCACCTTCGCAAGCTTTCCACTGTATCTGAGAGACCGACTATCGTGGACTTAATGGTTAAACTCCACTAGTCCGAGAATTAAGATACAATGGTCCACAAACAAGGTATCATTGGTGACTCAGGTCAAAAGACCAACTGTGCTACTGCAACAATTGAATTCCCTGGTTGACTAATAAGTATAATTACCGTCCAGGAATTCTTATTTGGGTTTGTTTAGTGAACTCATTCTCTAATGAGCACCCACTTGTTTGTCTTAGTGTCACCACACGACAGAATGTGAGATCATTCACCCTCATCACATGAGCAGACATAACTTGTGTCGATCTTATCGGATATTTAACGTCCATCTCAAATATCCTATGATCGAGAACTGTTTAAGACAATTGCCTGAAGATATTGATCTCACTATCATGATCTCATCATGATTCAATATCCCATACATTTGTCTATGGACCTTCATTACGATAGTTAATTTGCGAGAACTATAAATGAAGAAATAATTGCCTTTATTAATAATCTGAACTAGAATGTACAATGATTGGCTTTGAGGCCACCCAATTCTAACATTCTCCCACTTGGACTATAGCCAATCACCGATGTGTCTAAGTCCCATAGACTTAAGGTGACGTTCTAAATTGTTTTGAGACAATGGCTTAGTCAAGGGATCTGCTACATTATCTTCAGATGAGACTTTCTCAACTACTATATCTCCTCGGGCGATGATCTCACGAATCAAATGAAATCGCCTCAGAATGTGCTTTGACTTCTGATGCGATCTTGGCTCCTTCGCTTGAGCTATTGCCCCATTGTTGTCACACAATAATGGAACATGATTTGAAATGCTTGGAACTACTCCAAGTGCCGAGATGAACTTCTTCATCCAAACCGCCTCCTTGGCCGCTTCAGCTGCAGCAATGTCTTCTGCTTCGGTCGTCGAATCTGCAGTAGTTTCTTGTTTGGAACTTTTCCAACTTACTGCACCTCCATTTAACATGAACACAAATCCAGACATGGATTTGCTATCATCCATATCTGACTGGAAACTCGAGTCAGTAAACTCTCGAAGTTCCAAGTCGTTTCCTCCATAGACGAGAAATAGATCCTTAGTCCTTCTCAAGTATCTAAGGATACATTTCACCGCCTTCCAGTGTTCCTCACCTGGATCAGCCTGATATCTACTGGTGACACTTATTGGGTGTGCCACATCAAGCCTACTACATAGCATTGCATATATGATAGATCCTATTGCCGAGGCATAAGGAACTCTATCCATGTATGCTCTCTCTTTAGGTGTCTTAGGAGACATTTCTTTAGAGAGATAAATTCCCTGCCTCATTGGAACGAGGCCTCTCTTGGAATTTTTCATGCCAAACCTTTTGACTATGGTATCTATGTACATAGATTGGGACAAGCCAAGCATCCTTTTGGACCTATCTCGATAGATCCTTATTCCCAGACTATAGGATGCTTCTCCCAAATCTTTCATGGAGAAGTTTTTGGATAACCAAGCCTTTACTGATGACAGCATTCCTACATCATTCCCAATGAGTAGAATGTCATCAACGTAAAGTACCAAAAAGGTAACTGCGCTCCCACTAACCTTTTTGTATACACAAGGTTCATCTTCATTCTTAATGAAGTCATAAGATTTGATTGCTTCATCAAATCTTAAGTTCCAAGTTCGGGATGCCTGCTTTAATCCATAGATGGATCTTTGCAGCTTGCATACCTTGCTTGAATGCTCTTTGGAAGTGAATCCTTCAGGTTGTATCATATACACCTCTTCTTGCAGGTTCCCGTTAAGGAATGTTGTTTTCACATCCATTTGCCATATTTCATAATCATAGAATGCTGCGATAGCAAGAAGTATTCTGATTGACTTAATCATGGCAACTGGAGAAAAAGTTTCATCATAGTCAACACCTTGCCTTTGACGATATCCTTTTGCTACAAGCCTTGCCTTGTATGTGTCAATTTGTCCATCTGCCCCGATCTTTCTTTTAAAGATCCATTTACTGCCAATAGGTACCATACCTTCTGGCAGATCAACCAAGTTCCAAACTTGGTTGGCATACATGGACTGAATTTCAGACTTCATAGCCTCTTGCCATTTTTCTGATTCTTGACTATTTATGGCTTCTTGGTAGGTTTGAGGATCATCATCCTCATTTAAGTGCACTTTTGGTTTGCCATCATCGATATGTCGAACATATCTTTCAGGCTGCTTAGGCACTCTACCTGATCTACGAACCTTTTGTGTATCATCTTGAACAAGTTCTTGAGTCAATGGTTCAGTAGATGAACTAGTGTTGATTTGTGAGTCTAGAATTTCTTCCAGTTATATCTTGCTCCCACTGTCTTCTTTTGAAAGATATTCTTTCTCTAAGAAGACAGCTCTTTTTGCGACAAACACCCTTTGATCGCTAGGCTGATAGAAGTAATATCCAAAAGTCTCTTTTGGATATCCCACAAATTTACATTTCTCTGTCCTGGAATCCAGTTTGTCTGGATCATGTCTTTTGACATGTGCAGGACAACCCCAGACTCTAACATGCTTAAAGTCTGGTTTCTTTCCTTTCCATATCTCATATGGAGTGGAAGGTACTGAGTTACTGGGATAACTCATCATTGATCGTACCATATCTAATAAAGTACGATTTCTCCTTTCTGATACACCATTTAACTGAGGTGTATAGGGAGGAGTCCACTGAGACAGAATACCATTATCCTTAAGATATTGTGTGAAATCTATACTTAAGTATTCACCCCCTCGATCTGATCGAAGAGTTTTGATACTCTTTCCAGTCTGGTTCTCAACTTCGTTTTTAAACTCTTTAAATTTCTCAAAGACTTCTGACTTATATTTCATTAAATATATGTAGCCATATCTTGAGAAATCATCTGTAAATGAAATAAAGTATGAGTAACCACCCATAACATGAGTGGACATTGGACCACATACATCACTATGTATTAGTTCCAATAGGTCCTTAGCTCTGTCTCCATGTCCTGAGAATGGAGCTTTGGTCATCTTTCCCATGAGACAAGCTTCACAGGTTGCAAATGATTCATAATCAAATGGATCAAGATATCCATTCTTTTACAACATTATGATCTTGTTCTCATTTATATGACCTAGCCTACAATGCCATAGGTACGATTTATTCACATCCTTATCTAAGCGTTCAAGAGATTTATTTACCAGACGAACATCATATGAAATGTCAAGTAAATATAATCCATTCAATAAATATCCGGAAGCAAACAATTTGTCTCCTTGATAAATTGAACAACCTTTATTCTCTAGTTTCATAGAATATCCTTGTTTATCTTAACATGAGATAGATATGATATTCCTAATAATGGTGGGAACATAATAACAATCTATTAGTTCCAATGAGTCTCTTGACGGCATCTAAAGTCTTGTTGTCCCCACAGCTAACGCAGCAACTTTTGCTCCATTCCCGAGCCTCAGATCCACGTCTCCGCGGTTCAATCTTCTTTTACTTGTTAGCACCTGCAAGTTATTGCAGATATGAGAAACACATCCAGTATCTAATACCCAAGATGTTGTTTCTCTATAAGACAAGTTAAGATCGATCATGAGAATACCTGAAGCTTCACCAAGCTTCTCCTTTGCTTTTTCTACTAGATAAATCTTGCAGTTTCTCTTCCAATGACCTTCTTTATGGCAGTGGAAACACTGACCTTTATCACTTATTTTAACTTTGTCCTTTTGTGCTGCCGGTTTACTTTTCACTAGCTTCTTAGGCTTATCTTTTTTAAAGGTCTGTCCAGCTTTTCTTTTCTTGTTGGTCTTACCAACAAGCATTATATTTGGCTTATCTTTCTGGATAGTGCCTTCTGCTGTCTTCAACATGTTGAGCAGCTCAGCCAGTGCAACTTCAATTTTGTTCATATTGAAGTTGATAATGAATTGTGAAAATGAATCTGGAAGGGACTGTAGGATTAAGTCGATGCTTAGGCCATTGTTCAAAACAAAGCCGAGCACTGTAAGCCTCTCAATCCATTCTATCATCTTGAGCACATGAGTTTGCACAGATGTGCCCTCGCTTATTCTGGTCCTGAACAATTTCTTAGATATCTCATATCTTTCTGTTCTGGATTGTTCACCAAACAACTCTTGTAGGTGATTCAGAATGGTCTTAGGTTCCATGTTATCATGCTGTCGTTGCAGTTCATTGTTCATTGAATCAAGCATATAACACTGGACCTTGACAGAGTCTTCCTTCCAATTTTCAAACATCATTAATTCATCTTCGTTAGCATTATCACCGGGTTGCACTGGATCTGGTTGATCCAGGACATAGGCTAGCTTTTCACACATGAGGACAATCTTCAGGTTGCGTAACCAGTCAATGTAATTTGGTCCCGTGAGTTTGTTTGCATCAAGTATGCAATGAAGGGGGTTAGGTGACGACATAGCGACCTACATGGAAATATATAAAAATGAACAGATAGTTCTTAAAATCTGATTTAGGACTTTTAATCTAGATTTAGGCTCCCACTATTTTTCGGCGATCTGTATGACCCTCTAATATACAGAACGGGAGATTCCGGTGATCTCCTAGTGGGGATCAGAATCCTTCGGGCATCATGCATGTGACCTTGTGGTAGCACAACAAATCACATCAAGTCCCTTAGGCAGTCAACTCTTGACAGTTGCAACATTTGCAATATCCGATCGATTTAACTCCTGAATCAGAATGACCTTGTGGTAGCACAACAAATCAAATGATTCAGTTAAGTTTATCCATCATTACTTAGATATCATGGATTCATAGTGCAATCCTTGTGATAGCACAACAAAACTACACTATTTGTCCATTCATCTTAATGACATCACATGTCGTAAACCTAGGTTAATTTCTAAATCAAATAGACCTTGTGGTAGCACAACAAATCTATTTGAGATAAGAATTATCCTAAGATCTATAATGATGGTGGGTTACGTGGATAATTCTGAATATCTCACGTTTACAACTTAAATTTTAAAAGAGGGTTTTTGATTTGATTTGTAAAAATCGTGCTATCAATAGTATTTCGATTTGAAGTATCATTATACTTAATAGAAATATATATATGATAGCATAGACCACAAATATCACATATATGCAGAAACATTGAATAGGGATGATCATGGACTGCTTAAGCTACTATGGAATCATCGGAGCCAAATGATGATCCATAATAGGATCCTAATGTGAAAACAGCAATACTGGTTCCATTTGATGCGAGTCCTTCCTCCAGAGGTGTCTTCAGAAGATCACGTCCTCTAAACTTAATCCGAAACATTTAAATATGAAATTCAGGACTCGCAGGTCCACAAATGTACATTTAAGCACTAAGAAACCTTGATCTTATCAAGGGGAGTACAATCTTATAGGAAGGTAGAGAGTACATCTGGATTAAGCGAGAGGAGGACACGCAGGTCCTATTTAATATACCAAATGAATTAAGCATCGCATTCATTCACATCATTCATCACATGAAAATACTAAGTCCATGTTCATCCCACCATAAAACACATCACATGCATCACAATCATCACATAATTGCAGTTTGGTATTAAATTTTATAAATATAAAATTATAATACCAATAAGTTTTCGAAATAACATTTATTTCAGCATTATCAATAATATTCAAAGCATTATTGACAAAGTAAATAACTAAACCATTCAGTTAATCTAAATCTTAATTCAAACAATTTGAACAGTAAAATGTAATCAAGTTATACATGAAATCAGTTTAAAACAATTTTAAACTAATTAATTTAACAGGGAAATTAATTATCTAAAACAATTTTAAATAATTAACTAACACCCTATTAATAATAAAGCCCTTTAATTGAATAACAGTTATTAAACACTTTAATAAGCTGTTAATAATCATAAAAATAATTAATAACATTTATTAATTATTCCTATAATTATTCTGTTTTAAAATAATTTTAAAACGGGCTTAAATGGGCTTAAAATGGGCTAATAAAGGGTTTAAAGGGGGTTTACCAGTTATTAAAACTATTTTAATAAATAAAAAAAAATGGGCCCAGCCCATTAGGGCCAATTGGCCCGGACCCTGGCTCGGCCAGGGTCGAACCCTGGCTCGGCCAGGGGGCCGGCCCGGCCTCCGCCCGGTCCGACCGGGTCGGGACCGGGCGGTCCGGCCCCTTCTCCTCCATTCGACCGAGCCCCTCCCTAAAACCTGCAAACCCTAAATAGAAGAGGCCGGCGGTGGTTGGAGGCGTTGGGGCGCCGGCGGCCAGCCCCCCCCCCCCCCCCCCCCCAAGGCGGCGGCGGTCCCGGCCGGCGGTGCCCCCGGCGCCGGCGTCGTGCCCGGCGCCGGCAGGGCCGCCGGTGACCGGCAATGGGGAGCAAACCAAGCCCCAAAAACCCAAAAAATCTGATTTTTCAGGTTTAAAAATCCGAGTTTGGGCTCGATTTTCAGGACCTCTAAGGGCACTCCGGCGCCGATCATCATGCCCAATGTGAAGTGGTGACTATCACCAAGAGATCTAGAGATTCGGCTGGCCATCCCGACGCTTGGGATGCACGTATGAAGCCGCCGAAGTACCTCAGTTCATCATCTCATGAAGAACTCCGAAAACCGCAAAATAAAATCTGGGATCAAATCCCAACAAGTTTTAGACCTTCTAAAAACGTGGGAACGATTTCTAGATTATTAAAATAATTTTTAGCCCAAGAACACGTACAATACGGGTTCTTCACGCATAACGAGAAAATCATGCAAAACGATGCTGTTTTACGACCGAACCAGCAACCTGGCTCTGATACCACTGTAAGGAATCGTCGAGAACGCAGCGGAGAATAAAAAAACGATTCCATTGTATCTGTCGCTGGGATCGTAAAACGGACATTAAATTAAATGCGGGAAGAACGGTTCTTCACCTTTGCGGGGTTTCGAATCTCCCGTGGAAGATGCTGACTCGGTAATCGCGCACTCGCACGATCTCTAGAGATATCCACACGAGTACCCACAGCAGACGCGATTTCCTCCTCGACTTGAGTGCTCCGACCAGATCTCAAATCCACCATGCGCGAAGAGAGATAGATCCACTCCAAGAGAGAGAGAAGGAGAGAGAGAGAGGAGAGAGAGAATCTGGGGTGAGTAATTCGTCAAACTAACCTTTTACCCCTCCCCCTTGGCCCTCCTTATATAGAAATAAGGATAAGCACAAGGATTAATCCTCATGATTATCCAAGAGTTTGGCCTTGGATAATTCTCCATTAAATCTTCATGTTTATCCTGCGGCTTTTCGTAAAAACCCGGATAAGTATGAAATTTAACGTCTCTCACCGTCTGACGAGAACTCTTATATGTGTGACCCTCTAGGCCCATATATCAGTCCAGTTGTAGGCGCATTAAACTTAGAACTAATTCTAGAGTTTAATATTTATTAATTAACATTTAAACATCACATGTTAAATGATTAATTTAATAAACAAGTGGATTATCATCTGATGATTAATTCACTCGGCCTTCTGATCATGAACAGCACCAAACACTACCTCATGATCCCAGAAGATATAAGGGATACTGTTCCCTTTAATTGAACCTTTCCGTCTGTAGATACCGCACAGATATAATCCTTCACTCATGCAATGTCCCAATACTGCAAGGGTATGATTTTAAAGTCAAAACCTCTTTCGCATTATCCAGATGGATTTCAGTACACAGTTAATATCTAGAAAGACATCTCTTTCATTTGACCCTGGCCAGGGATTTCTGTGTACACATCCATAGGACATTCTCTCTCCAGTCTTATACCAAGAGTGAGTGATCCCTTGTTGTTCACTCAATTACCTTCGCAAGCTTTCCACTGTATCTGAGAGACCCACTATCGTGGACTTAATGGTTAAAGTCCACTAGTCAGAGAATCAAGATATTATGGTCCACAAACAAGGTATCATTGGTGACTCAGGTCAAAGGACCAACTGTGCTACTGCAACAATTGAGTTCCCTGGTTGACTAATAGGTATAATTACCATCCAGGAATTCTTATTTGGGTATGTTCAGTGAACTCATTCTCTAATGAGCACCCACTTGTTTGTCTTAGTGTCACCACATGAGTGAATGTGAGATCATTCACCCTCATCACATGAGCAGACATAACTTGTGTCGATCTTATCGGATATTTAACGTCCATCTCAAATATCCTATGATCGAGAACTGTTTAAGACAATTGTCTGAAGATATTGATCTCACTATCATGATCTCATCATGATTCAATATCCCATATATTTGTCTATGGACCTTCATTACGATAGTTAATTTGCGAGAACTATAAATGAAGAAATAATTGTCTTTATTAATAATCTGAACTAGAATGTACAATGATTGGCTTTGAGGCCACCCAATTCTAACAAACCTCTACCCTAGAAGCCATAGCTCTCCACCTATTAGCAAAATGAGTGAAGTCTTCATCGGACTTCATTTTTTCCATTACCAGATCAAACAAGGTGGGGGGTAAGGCTGCCATGTGGTTGAAGTGGGTAATAAACCTCTCAAAGACCATATCAAAGTTGATTAGGTCAGTGGCTGGTAGAGAAGAGAACCACCTCAAGGCCTCTCCCTCGAGAGACTTCTGAAAAAGGTGGACAAGGAGGACCCTATCGAAGAGTCACTGGTGGGAATCCATGAGAAACCCGGACAAATGATGATAGGGGTCAGTAGTACCATCGTACTTCCTATACTTAGGAACTTTAAACCCTGGTGGAAAATAGGCTGGAGGGAGCTTACAGTAGCTCAAGAGAGAATGAGGCTGCCTAAGGTTGAGATTTTCGGCCATGAGTTGCCGCACACAAGTCTCAACCTCATTCTTATAAATGAACTCCTGCTTGGGAGGTGTGACCTGGTTGATGGGATTGAATGGGATTCTATGAGTGGGCATAGCTTGACTTGGCTGGGGTCTGCTAGAAGATCCTTGGAATTGGGTTTTCCGAGGAGTGGCATCCTGAATTTTGCCACAAGAAACCAACTGGATGAGTTGATCCGGAGTATAGCGTGATAGCACAGCCATGAGTTTCGGATCTTCTCCAGGGTTTTGGACTGTCCTACTGGAAATTACCGGCTCATCTTCTCCCTGTGAGGTAGAAGATTCATCAGAATCATTCCTCTGAAGGCCTTCTCTCGATGCTTGGAGCATTCCTATGAAGGTCTGTTGTGGATCCTCTTCAATTTCGAACAAAGGGTTGTGTATAACATTATTGCCAAACTCGTCCATGTCATCATACACAGCGTTAACATACACGCGGTTCATAATGAAACACAGACCCTAAATGATTTTATATTTCACTTGAAATGTTAACAATGTATTATGAAAATTGGTTTCTAACAAATCAAGTTTAACCTTTAACGACCCTTCACTTTTTCAAAACTTGTTTCACCAAGGTTTAATTAGGTGTCTTTAAATTTCGAAATAATTCACTCAGTGACACCTATAGGTGGACAATTGTGAATGGAAAGGTTTAATTAATCTCTCACACAAATCCACGGTAATAACATGGTGGTTTTAGGTACAACCTGCTTGGCGGCCAAGTGGGAATCCCTGGCTCGCGGAGACTAATGGAGGTTCCCAACAGAATAGGACTAGTCACACCCGAGTGGGAATCCTCAGGTGGAGAGTCAAATCCTACGGAAGAGGTGACTAAAGATGCGATGCCTGCTCTTCCTTAAAACCCCCGCGTAGATCGCCCCAAAAAACCCAGAATTTTAACAACAGCAGGTCAGAACATCTAACAATTCAACAAAACAGGCGGCAGCATATCACACATGAACATCAATAGCAAGCAGAAAAGGACAAAGGCTCTACCGTCAAGCTGGAGAACCAACGGCCAGTGGTCGGCCGTCCAAGGGGTCGACGGCCAGGGGCTGGCCGTCCAAAGGGGTTGACGGCCAGGGGATGGCCGTCCAAGAGGTCGACGGCCAAGTGCTGGCCGTCCAAGGGGTCGACGGCCAGAGGCTGGCCGTCCAATGGGTCCGACGGCCAGTGGCTGGCCGTCCAAGGGTCCGACGGCCAGTGGCTGGCCGTCCAAGGGTACGATGGCCAGGGGCTGGCCGTCCAAGGGTCCGACGGCCAGGGGCTGGCCGTCCAAGGGTCAATGGACGGCTAGGTGGGTGGCCGTCCTGGGTGCTGGACGGCCAGTAGCCTGGCCGTTTGGAAGCTTTTGAGTTTTTTTCTTTTTTTTAAATCAAAGTGGGATATCTCAGGTCCTTACCTTCTTTCCTTTGATCGCAGCGCGTGCAGCGGGCTATAGGTGTCCCACCGTGATCGCCAGAAGGCTATAGGCGCCTGGAACGTCCCCCGCCGCGGCTGCGTGCTTCGGATCGAGGGTTCCTCCGTTCGTCTCAGCACTGTGGCAATTAAAGGGGGTTAGAGATTGAGGTGTGATCGCTAGGAGCATTACCTTTCGGTCCGTGTGCTCCGCAGGAGTGTAAGAGGTGATCGCGCGTTCCGTGGGAGCGGGAAATGTTGGTTCCTCCTTCTCTTCCTCCGGCCGGCCAGAGGAGGAGAGCCCGCGCTCTGCACGCGGAAATGTGGTAAGATCCCTGGAAAGAAAAGACAAGACAAAAAACAACCCGATTAGAACTATATTATGCCGAATCTATCCATAGAGATGCAAAAGCTAGTTAAAATCGGAGGGAGACGCACCGGATGAGTGGTGGGGAGGGAAGGTGACCATATGTTATGGCCACCTACCTCCTGTTTCTTTTTTGTTGGAAACCTCTAGTGGGTAGGGATTATTAGGTCATCTTAACATGCATGCATGCAAATGCGGGTGCTCGTGTGTGTGGAAAGTGAAGTAATATGTCAAAAGTAAGAAAGAAGAGTGAGAGGGAGAGAGAATGCTACGGCATGGGTAGAAATGGGGATGCAATGAAATGAACAGGAAAAAGTAAAAGGGGACAAGAAAAGGGATTAAGAAGACAAGCCCATTTCGGAGTGCGGAGGGTTCTCCTCGAAGCTAACTCCTTTTCTGCTCGACTCCTCAAAGCAGACTCGCTTGCTAGCCTTGTCTGAGACTTCCCTCCAGAAAACACCTCGTTAACCTCTCCGAACCTCTCACCAAACTCCTTAACCCCCCTGCTCGAGAGGATACGAGGGGTTTAAATAGGTGAAGGGAAAATAGGAGAAAACAGAGCTCTAAATCTCCGTAAATCAACCTACAGCCAATAGGAAGTGGTCAAGGGTCGGAGGTGGTGCGCGCGGCAGTCACCGGAGTGGGGAGTAATCGGAGTAGTGGGGACGAGGGCGGCGAGTAGAGGAGATCGTGGGGAAGACGAGATCAAGGGGGTGGTTAGGGAGTGGACGGCTAGCCAACATGCCTTCCAATCCCGTAGAAGGCCAGGTAGCTGGCCTTCCACGAAGTGGTGGAAGGCGTCCCGGTTGGCCTTCGAAGGGGGTGGAAGGCAAGGGGTGGCCTTCGAAGGAGGTAGAAGGCAAGGGGTGGCCTTCGAAGGAGGTAGAAGGCAAGGGGTCACCTTCGAAGGGTGGTGGAAGGCAATGGGTGGCCTTCGAAGGAGGTAGAAGGCAAGGGGTGGCCTTCGAAGGGTGGTGGAAGGCAAGGGGTGGCCTTCGAAGGAGGTAGAAGGCAAGGGGTGGCCTTCGAAGGAGGTAGAAGGCAAGGGGTGGCCTTCGAAGGGTGGTGGAAGGCAGACTGGCAGGCCTTCGAAGGGTGGTGGAAGGCGAGGGGTGGCCTTCCACGAAAAGGTGGTAAAAAGTGAAAAAGGTGCCCAAAAGGTGGAAGGCAAGGTAGCTGGCCTTCCAAGGGTGGTGGAAGGCGGGGGTGGCCTTCCAAGGATGGTGGAAGGCGAGGGGTGGCCTTCCAAGGATGGTGGAAGGCGGACTAGCTGGCCTTCCATGAAAAGGTGGCTATGTAAGGAATCGCCAAGAACGCAACGGAAATAAAAATTGATTCCATTGTATCAGTTGCTGGGATTGTAAAACGGACATTAAAACTAAGCGGGAAGAACAGTTCTTCACCTTTGCGGGGTTTCGAATCTCCCGTGGATGATGCCGACTCGTTAATCGCGCACGCGCACGATCTCTAGAGGTATCCACACGAGTTCCCGCAGCAGACGCGATTTCCTCCTCGACTAGAGTGCTCCGACCAGATCTCAGATCCACCATGCGCGGAGAGAGACAGATCCACTACGAGAAGGAGAGAGAGAGAGGAGAGAGAGAATCTGGGGAGTAAAAATTCGTCCAACTAACTTTTTACCACTCCCCCTTGGCCCTCCTTGTATAGAAATAAGGATAAGCACAAGAGTTAATCCTCGTGATTATCCAAGAGTTTGGCCTTGGATAATTCTTCATTAAATCTTCATGTTTATCCTGCAGTTTTTCACAAAAACCCAGATAAGCATGAAATTTAACATCTCTCACCGTCTGACGAGAACTCTTATGTGTGTGACCCTCCAGGCCCATATATCAGTCCGGTTGCAGGCCCATTAAACTTAGAACTGTTTCTTGAGTTTAATATTTATTAATTAACATTTAAACATCGCATGTTAAATGATTAATTTAATAAACAAGTGAATTATCATCTGATGATCAAATCACTTGGCATTCTGATCATGAACAGCACCAAACACTACCTCATGATCCCAGAAGATATAAGGGATATTGTTCCCTTCAATTGAACCTTTCCGTCTGCAGATACCGCACATATATAATCCTTCACTCATGCAATGTCCCGATAACGCAAGGGTATGGTTTTATAGTCAAACCCTCTATTGCATTATCCAGATGGATTCCAGTACACAGTTAATATCTAGAAAGACATCTCTTTCATTTGACCCTGGCCAGGGATTTCTGTGTACACATCCATGGGACATTCTCTCTCCAGTCTTATACCAAGAGTGAGTGATCCCTTGTTGTTCACTCAATTACCTTCGCAAGATTTCCACTGTATCTGAAAGACCGATTATGGTGGACTTAATGGTTAAAGCCCACGAGTCAGAGAATCAAGACACAATGGTCCACAAATAAGGTATCATTGGTGACTCAGGTCAAAGGACTAACTGTGCTACTGCAACAAGTGAATTCCCTGGTTGACTAATAGGTATAATTACCATCCAGGAATTCTTATTTGGGTCTGTTCAGTGAACTCATTCTCTAATGAGCACCCACTTGTTTGTCTTAGTGTCACCACACGAGTGAATGTGAGATCAATCACCCTCATCATATGAGCAGACATAACTTGTGTCGATCTTATCGGATATTTAATGTCCATCTCAAATATCCTACGATCGAGAACTATTTAAGACAATTGCCTTAGGATATTGATCTCACTATCACGATCTCATCATGATTCAATATCCCATACATTTGTCTATGTACCTTCATTATGATAGTCGTTTGCGAGAACTATTAAATGAAGAAATAATTGCCTTTATTAATAATCTGAACTAGAATGTACAATGATTGGCTTTGAGGCCACCCAATTCTAACATTCTCCCACTTGGACTATAGCCAATCACCCATGTGTCTAAGTCCCATAGACTTAAGGTGACGTTCTAAATTGTTTTGAGACAATGGCTTAGTCAAGGGATCTGCTACATTACCTTCAGATGAGACTTTCTCAACTACTATATCTCCTCGGGCGATGATCTCACGAATCAGATGAAATCGTCTCAGAATGTGCTTTGACTTCTGATGTGATCTTGGCTCCTTCGCTTGAGCTATTGCCCCATTGTTGTCACACAATAATGGAACAGGATCTGAAATGCTTGGAATGACTCCAAGCGCCGAGATGAACTTCTTCATCCAAACCGCCTCCTTGGCCGCTTCAGCTGCAACAATGTATTCTGCTTCGGTCGTCGAATCTGCAGTAGTTTCCTGTTTGGAACTCTTCCAACTTACTGCACCTCCATTTAACATGAACACAAATCCAGACATGGATTTGCTGTCATCCATAACCCACTGGAAACTCGAGTCAGTAAATCCTCGAAGTTCCAAGTCGTTTCCTCCATAAACGAGAAATAGATCCTTAGTCCTTCTCAAGTATCTAAGGATACATTTCACCGCTTTCCAGTGTTCCTCACCTGGATCAGCCTGATATCTACAAGTGACACTTAATGGATGTGCCACATCAAGCCTAGTACATAGCATTGCATACATGATAGATCCTATTGCCGAGGCATAAGGAACTCTATCCATGTATGCCCTCTCTTCAGGTGTCCTGTGAGACATTTCTTTAGAGAGATAAATTCCATGCCTCATAGGAACGAGACCTCTCTTGGAATTTTCCATGCCAAACCTTTTGACTATGGTATCTATGTACATAGATTGGGACAAGCCAAGCATCCTTTTGGACCTATCTCGATAGATCCTTATTCCCAGAATATAGGATGCTTCTCCCAAATCTTTCATGGAGAAGTTTTTGGATAACCAAGCCTTTACTGATGACAGCATTCCTACATCATTCCCAATGAGTAGAATGTCATCAACGTAAAGTTCCAAAAAGGTAACTGCGCTCCCACTAACCTTTTTGTATACACAAGGTTCATCTTCATTCTTAATGAAGTCATAAGATTTGATTGCTTCATCAAATCTTAAGTTCCAAGTTCGGGATGCCTGCTTTAATCCATAGATGGATCTTTGCAGCTTGCATACCTTGCTTGAATGCTCTTTGGAAGTGAATCCTTCAGGTTGTATCATATACACCTCTTCTTGAAGGTTCCCGTTAAGGAATGCTGTTTTCACATCCATTTGCCATATTTCATAATCATAGAATGCAGCGATAGCAAGAAGTAGTCTGATTGACTTAATCATGACAACTGGAGAAAAAGTTTCGTCATAGTCAATACCTTGCCTTTGACGATATCCTTTTGCTACAAGCCTTGCCTTGTATGTGTCAATTTGTCCATCTGCCACGATCTTTCTTTTAAACATCCATTTACTACCAATAAGTACCATACCTTCTGGCAGATCAACCAAGTCCCAAACTTGGTTGGCATACATGGACTGAATTTCAGAATCCATTGCCTCATGCCATTTTTCTGATTCATGACTATTTATGGCTTCTAGGTAGGTTTGAGGATCATCATCCTCATTTAAGTGCACTTTTGGTTTGCCTTCATCGATATGTCCAACATATCTTTCAGGCTGCTTAAGCACTCTACCTGATCTGCGAACCTTTTGTGTATCATCTTGAACAAGTTCTTGAGTCAATGGTTCAGAAGATGAACCAGTGTTGATTTGTGACTCTAGAATTTCTTCCAGTTCTATCTTGCTCCCACTGTCTTCTTTTGAGAGATATTCTTTCTCTAAGAAGACAACTCTTTTTGCGACAAACACCCTTTGATCGCTGGGCTGATAGAAGTAATATCCAAAACTCTCTTTTGGATATCCCACAAATCTACATTTCTCTGTCCTGGAATCCAGTTTGTCTGGATCATGTCTTTTGACATGTGCAGGACAACCCCAGACTCTAACATGCTTAAAGTCTGGTTTCTTTCCTTTCCATATCTCATATGAAGTGGAAGGTACTGATTTACTCGGAATTTTGTTCAACAGATATGCAGCAGTCAACAGTGCATATCCCCATAAAGAGATTGGAAGTTTGGCATAACTCATCATGGATCGTACCATATCTAATAGAGTACGATTTCTCCTTTCCGATACACCATTTAACTGAGGTGTATAGGGAGGAGTCCACTGAGACAAAATACCATTATCTTTAAGATATTCTGTGAATTATGTACTTAAGTATTCACCCCCTCGATCTGATCGAAGAGTTTTAATACTCTTTCCAGTCTGGTTCTCAACTTCGTTTTTAAACTCTTTAAATTTCTCAAAGACTTCTGACTTATATTTCATTAAATATATGTAGCCATATCTTGAGAAATCATCTGTAAATGAAACAAAGTATGAGTAACCACCCATAGCATGAGTGGACATTGGACCACATACATCAGTATGTATTAGTTCCAATAAGTCCTTAGCTCTTTCTCCATGTCCTGAGAATGGAGCTTTGGTCATCTTTCCCATGAGACAAGCTTCACAGGTTGCAAATGATTCATAATCAACTGGATCGAGATATCCATTCTTTTGCAACCTTATGATCCTGTTCTCATTTATATGACCTAGCCTACAATGCCATAGGTACGATTTATTCACATCCTTATCTAAGCGTTCAAGAGAATTATTTACCAGACAAACATCATATGAAATATCAAGTAAATATAATCCATTCAATAAATACCCGGAAGCAAAAAAATTTTCTCCTTGATAAATTGAACAACCTTTATTCTCTAGCTTCATAGAATATCCTTGTCTATCTAAATATGAAACAGATATGATGTTCCTAATAATGGTTGGAACATAATAACAATCTATCAGTTCCAAAGATTCTCCTGACGGCATCTGAAGTCTTGCTGTCCCCACAGCTAACGCAGCAACTTTTGCTCCATTCCCGAGCCTCAGATCCACGTCTCCGCGGTTCAATATTCTTTTACTTGTTAACACCTGCAAGTTATTGCAGATATGAGAAACACATCTAGTATCTAATACCCAGGATGTTGATTCTCTATAAGACAAGTTAAGATCGATCATGAGAATACCTGAATCTTCACCAAGCTTCTCCTTTGATTTTTCTGCAAGATAAATCTTGCAGTTTCTCTTCCAATGACCTTCTTTATGGCAGTGGGAACACTGACCTTTATCATTGACTTTAGCTTTGTCCTTTTGTGCCGCCGGTTTGCTTTTCACTAGCTTCTTAGGCTTACCTTTCTTAAAGGTCTGTCCAATTTTTCTTTTCTTGTTGGTCTTACCAACAAGCATTACATTTGGCTTATCTTTCTGGACAGTGCCTTCTGCTGTCTTCAACATGTTGAGCAGCTCAGCCAGTGAGACTTCAATCTTGTTCATATTGAAGTTGATAATGAATTGTGAAAATGAATCTGGAAGGGACTGTAGGATTAAGTCGATGCTTAGGTCATTGTTCATAACAAAACCGAGCACAGCAAGCCTCTCAATCCACTCTATCATCTTGAGCACATGAGTTTGCACAGATGTGCCCTCGCTCATTCTGGTCCTGAACAATTTCTTAGATATCTCATATATTTCTGTTATGGATTGTTCACCAAACAACTCTTGTAGGTGATTTAAAATGGTCTTAAGTTCCATGTTATTGTGCTGTCGCTGCAGTTCATTGTTCATTGAACCGAGCATATAACACTGGACCTTGACAGAGTCCTCCTTCCAATTTTCATACATCATTAATTCATCTTCGTTAGCATTATCACCGGGTTGTACTGGATCTGGTTGATCCAGGACATAGGCTAGTTTTTCGCACCTGAGGACAACCTTCAGGTTGCGTAACCAGTCAATGTAATTTGGTCCCGTGAGTTTGTTTGCATCGAGTATGCAACGGAGGGGGTTAGGTGACGACATAGCGACCTACATGGAAATATATAAAATGAGCAGATAGTTCTTAAAATCAGATTTAGGACTTTTAATCTAGATTTATGCTCCCACTATTTTTCGGCGATCTGTATGACCCTCTAAGATACAAAATGGGAGATGCCGGTGATCTCCTAGTGGGGATCAGAATCCTTCGGGAAACATGCATGTGACCTTGTGGTAGCACAACAAATCACATCAAGTCCCTTAGGCAGTCAACTCTTGACAATTGCAACGATTGCAATATCCGATCGATTTAACCCCTCAATTAGAATGACCTTGTGGTAGCACAACAAATCAATTTGATTCAGTTAAGTTTATCCATCATTACTTAGATGACATGAATTCATAGTGCAATCCTTGTGGTAGCACAACAAAACTACACTATTTGTCCATTCATCTTAATGACATCACATGTCGTAGACCTAGTTTAATTTATAAATCAAACAGACCTTGTGGTAGCACAACAAATCCGTTTGAGATAAGAATTATCCTAAGATCTATAATGATGGAGGGTTACGTGGATTATTCTTAATATCTCACGTTTACAACTTAAATTTTAAAAGAGGGTTTTTGATTTTTGATTTGTAAAAAATCGTGCTATCAATAGTATTTCAATTTGAAGTATCAATATACTTAATAGAAATATATATATGATAGCATAGTCCACAAATATCACATATATGCAGAAAAATTAAATGGGGATGATCATGGACTGCTAAAGCTACTATGGATTCATCGGAGCCAAACGATGATCCATAATAGGATCCTAATGTGAAAACAACAACACTGGTTCCATTTGATGCGAGTCCTCCCTCCAGAGGTGTCTTCTAAAGATCCCGTCCTCTAAACTTAATCCGATACATTTAAATACAAAATTCAGGACTCGCAGGTCCACAAATGTACATATAAACAATTAGAAACCTTGATCTTATCAAGGGGAGTACAATCTTATAGGAAGGTAGATAGTACACTTGGATTAAGAGAGAGGAGGACACGCAGGTCCTATTTTAAAATACCAAATGAAATAAGCATCGCATCCATTCACATCATTCATCACATGAAAATTCTAAGTCCATGATCATCCCACCATAAAACACATCACATGCATCACAATCATCACATAATTGCTGTTTGATATTAAATTTTATAAATATAAAATTATAATACCAATTAGTTTTCGAAATAACATTTATTTCAGCATTATCAATAATATTTAAAACATTATTGACAAATAAACTAACTAAACTATTCAGTTAATCTAAATAATGATTCAAACAATTTGAACGGCAAAGTGTAATCAAGTTATGCATGAAATTAGTTTAAAACAATTTTAAACTAATTAAATTAACAGGGAAATTAATTATCTAAAACAATTTTAAATAATTAACTAACACCCATTAATTATAAAGCCCTTTAATAGACTAACAGTCATTAAACACTTTAATAAGCTGTTAATAATCATAAAAATTAATTAATAACATTTATTAATTATTCTTATAATTTTTCAGTTTTAAAACAATTTTAAAACAGGCTAAAACGGGCTAAAATTGGGTTTAAAGGGGTTTAATCTGGCATTAAAATCAAATTTTTAATTAACCAAAATTGGGCCCAGCCCATTAGGACCCACGCGGTCCGGGCCCAGGACCCTGGCTCGGCCAGGGTCGCACCCTGGCTCGGCCAGGGCGCCACCCGGCCCCCCGCCCGGTCCGACCGGGTCGGGACCGGGCGGTTCGGCCCATTAGCCTGCAAGTCGACCGGCCCCCTTCTTCTATTCCAGCAAACCCTAGCCAGCAGCAGACCGGCGGGAAGAAGGGGCGGCAGCGCCGCCGCCGGCCGGCGACCGGCGGCGCCAGGCCCCTGACGGCGTTGCCCTTGCTCCGGCGACACGCCCGGCGCCGGCAGGGTCGCCGGCGGTGGCCAAAAGGCCCTTGGATCGAGCCCATTTACTCCCCTTGAAAATCTGATTTTCCAGGTTTAAAAAACCCGAGTTCGGGCTCGATTTTTAGCATCTCCAAGGGCACTCCGGTGCCGATCTCCATGCCCAATGAGAAGTGGTGACTATCACCAAGAGATCTAGGGATTCTTCCGGCCATCCCAACGCTTGGGATGCACATACGAAGCCGCCGAAGTACCCCGGTTCATCATCACATGACGAACTCCGAAAAACCCAAATAAAAATCCGAAAAATACAGAAAAATAATCAAATTGATCGTGATCATCATATGAACACTAATCTGTCCTTTTTAATCGGATTAAACACAAGAACACGTACAATACGGGTTCTTCACGCATAACGAGAAAACACACAAAACGGTGCCGTTTTACAACCGAACCAGCGAACCTGGCTCTGATACCACTGTAAGGAATCGCCAAGAACGCAGCGGAAATAAAAATTGATTCCATTGTATCGGTTGCTGGGGTTGTAAAACGGACATTAAAACTAAGCGGGAAGAACAGTTCTTCACCTTTGCGGGGTTTCGAATCTCCCGTGGATGATGCCGACTCGTTAATCGCGCACGGGCACGATCTCTAGAGGTATCCACACGAGTTCCCGCAGCAGACGCGATTTCCTCCTCGACTAGAGTGCTCCGACCAGATCTCAGATCCACCATGCGCGGAGAGAGACAGATAAACTACGAGAAGGAGAGAGAGAGAGGAGAGAGAGAATCTGGGGAGTAAAAATTCGTCCAACTAACTTTTTACCACTCCCCCTTGGCCCTCCTTGTATAGAAATAAGGATAAGCACAAGAGTTAATCCTCGTGATTATCCAAGAGTTTGGCCTTGGATAATTCTCCATTAAATCTTCATGTTTATCCTGCAGTTTTTCACAAAAACCCAGATAAGCATGAAATTTAACATCTCTCACCGTCTGACGAGAACTCTTATGTGTGTGACCCTCCAGGCCCATATATCAGTCCGGTTGCAGGCCCATTAAACTTAGAACTGTTTCTTGAGTTTAATATTTATTAATTAACATTTAAACATCGCATGTTAAATGATTAATTTAATAAACAAGTGAATTATCATCTGATGATCAAATCACTTGGCATTCTGATCATGAACAGCACCAAACACTACCTCATGATCCCAGAAGATATAAGGGATATTGTTCCCTTCAATTGAACCTTTCCGTCTGCAGATACCGCACATATATAATCCTTCACTCATGCAATGTCCCGATAACGCAAGGGTATGGTTTTATAGTCAAACCCTCTATTGCATTATCCAGATGGATTCCAGTACACAGTTAATATCTAGAAAGACTTCTCTTTCATTTGACCATGGCCAGGGATTTCTGTGTACACATCCATGGGACATTCTCTCTCCAGTCCTATACCAAGAGTGAGTGATCCCTTGTTGTCCACTCAATTACCTTCGCAAGATTTCCACTGTATCTGAAAGACCGATTATGGTGGACTAAATGGTTAAAGCCCACGAGTCAGAGAATCAAGACACAATGGTCCACAAACAAGGTATCATTGGTGACTCAGGTCAAAGGACCAACTGTGCTACTGCAACAAGTGAATTCCCTGGTTGACTAATAGGTATAATTACCATCCAGGAATTCTTATTTGGGTCTGTTCAGTGAACTCATTCTCTAATGAGCACCCACTTGTTTGTCTTAGTGTCACCACACGAGTGAATGTGAGATCATTCACCCTCGTCATATGAGCAGACATAACTTGTGTCGATCTTATCGGATATTTAATGTCCATCTCAAATATCCTACGATTGAGAACTATTTAAGACAATTGCCTTAGGATATTGATCTCACTATCACGATCTCATCATGATTCAATATCCCATACATTTGTCTATGGACCTTCATTACGATAGTCGTTTGCGAGAACTATTAAATGAAGAAATAATTGCCTTTATTAATAATCTGAACTAGAATATACAATGATTGGCTTTGAGGCCACCAAATTCTAATAGGCTAGAGTCAAGATTTGGTTAGTGGGCCTAGTTATTAGTGGGCTGAGATGGCTAAGATGAGGGATTTTGGTGATGAAGGGCTAATGATGGATGGGATTTATGACCAAAAGGGGTGGTCCAAAATCGGTGTTTACAGTCAAGTCTTATGACTTCATTAAGAATGAAGATGAGCCTTGTGTGTACAAGAAGACCAGTGGGAGTGCAGTCACTTTTCTAGTTCTTTACGTAGATGACATACTACTCATTGGGAATGATGTAGCTATGATGTCATCAGTAAAGATCTGGCTGTCGAAAAACTTCACCATGAAGGATTTCGGAGAAGCATCCTACGTATTGGGAATACGGAACTATAGAGATAGATCAAAGAGGATGCTTCGAATGACCCAATCCTTGTACATAGATACCATAGTCAAAAGGTTTGGCATGGAAAATTTCAAGAGAGGTCTCATACCGATGAGACATGGAATTAGTCTCTCAAAGGAGTAGTCTCCTAAGACTCCTAATGAGAGGGCATTCATGGATAGAATACCCTATGCCTCTGCCATAGGATCTATCATGTAGGCCATGCTATGTACACGGCCTGATGTTGTATTTGCTCTAAGTGTTACGAGCAGATTTCAAGCTGATCCAGGCGAAGAACACTGGAAGGCAGTGAAATGTATCCTTAAGTACTTGAGAAGAACTAAGGATATGTTTCTTGTCTATGGAGGAGGTGACTTGAAACTACGAGGCTTTACTGACTCGAGTTTTCAGTCAGATCAAGATGATAGCAAGTCTACATCTGGATTCGTGTTTACGTTGAACGGAGGCGCAGTGTGCTGGAAGAGTTCCAAGCAAGTAACCGCTGCTGATTCGACGACTGAAGCTGAGTACATCGCTGCAGCTGAAGCCGCCAAGGAAGCAGTGTGGTTGAAGAAATTCATCACCGACCTCGGCGTAGGTCCTAGCATCTCTGAGCCTATTCCACTGTTGTGCGACAACAATGGAGCAATTACGCATGCAAAAAAGCCGCGGTCTCATCAGAAATCGAAGCATATTCTGAGGCGCTTTCACCTTATTAGAGAGATCATATCCAGAGGAGTTGTAGTAGTGGAAAGAGTTCCATCCGTCAACAATGTACTAGAACCACTAACAAAGCCGTTGGCTCAAATTGTGTTTGAGCGTCACCTAGAGTCTATAGGCTTATTGTATAAAGGTGATTGGCTTTAGTCCAAGTGAGAGATTGTTAGTTTTACGTGGTCTACAAGTCAATCTGACTATGTAAATCTCGTTCATTTATTAATATAATGGCATAATATTCATTATGTGTAAATCGCATTAATTATAATTTCATAATGAAGTCCGTGAATATGTGCTATAGTGATCATATTATGATGAGATCATACTAATGAGGCTGATCACTTAAACACACAAATTCTTAATCGTTCCTAGTCCGAAGATATCCGAGAAGGACATCGGATATCCAGTTAGACTAGTACACATTACTCCTGCTCATATGATGAGGGTGACTGATCTCATAAGTCACTTGTGTGGAGACACTAAGGCGAATCTGTAGGTGCTCATTAGAGAATGAGTTCATTGAACTGATCCGAGTGAATCGCTGGATGGTATTGTACCTCACTGTCAACCAGCTTGATTCTATTGTCACAGTTGCGTGGATGGTCTTCGGACCTGAGACACTAAGGACGCATTGTCGGCGGAAGTCCCTGGCCAGGGCGGACGATAATATCGGGAAAAGAGTTTTCCGATATTCATCAGCGGCATCCAAATCCAAGTGAGTCGACCGGTTAGGGTTTGACAGCTCGCCATACCCTGAGTTGACTCGAGAGCATTATACGAATGAAGGATTATATCCACGCGGTAACTGTCGGCGGAAAGGTTCCAAGAGTGGGTTACTTAACCCCAATACCTTCCGAGTTCACGCGGTGTTGCTTGGCAACCAACGTGATCGGAGGCCCGGTCGAATTCGATGTGCAACATCAATTCGATTGATTAATTAATTAATAAAGGGTAATTAATTGATTAATAAAGCCAGTGATGAGTCATTGGGCTTATTAGGCCATTAACTGGTCACACGCAAATGATTCTCAAGGCGATGGATAAATAAGTGGGTTTTATATAAACCGGTGGTTTTTATGAAAAACCGCGCGGTTAGTATAAAACATAGCGAACGGGCTAAGCAGGCCAAGCTGTTGCTAACCCTAGCCGCCCCTCCTCTGTTTCTCTCTCTCTCTGGTGTCCAGACAGATCTAGATCTGCTCCGCCGCTTCTCCGAATCCCGTTCGATGGGAAATCGTCCGCGCGTTGCGGCGATCGTTGCGGTGACCGGCGGAGGTTTCGTGGGCTGCGAAGAACAAGGAACGTGAGTGATAAAGTGTTAAATTGATCATTTAAGGGCAACCATATGCATCATACTCATGTTTTTATCTGCAAAATAGCATGAAATGATAGATAATTGTGTGACAAGTCCAACGGTACCAATTTCATCAAATTCTGACTTAAAAACATCGTCATTTCATGTGATCAAAGGAGTGTAGCGCATTTGCGATTTTTCGACAAAACCGAGACGAAATGAATAAAAATTATGATATTTTTATGATAATGCGCTAAATTATATTTATTTGATGTGAACAGGACATGCCGATGATGCAGTGCAGCTGGAGGAGTTTTCGGAAATTTGGGGGAGGTCTAGTGTGCGGATTTCAACTAAAACAGGGGTAAAAATACAATTTGATTCCTTCTTTCGCTGGAGTTTCCTAAAACCCACTATTTCCCTCCGTCTCTCCGATTTCCTAAACACATCCCTTCCTTTATTTTAAAAATCCTCTCTCTCTTTCTCGTTTTAGAAAGTCGAATCCTATTTCTTTTCCAATTTCCTCTTCCAAATCCTGTCCCTTCTCCAAGTCTCCCACATATCCTCCTCCTTTTCCAACTCAAACCCGGCAGCCTCTCCTCCTTCTCCTCTCTATAAATCTCTCCTCTCCTCTTTCTCTTCCTCTCTGACCCAGATTCTCCCCCACGTTTCGTTTTTCCCAGTTTTCCTAGCCGATTCCTCCTCCTCCGTAGCCTTTCTCTCCGCACCCCTCTCTTCTATTATTTCTTCCTCCCAGCCGAGCCCTCTCCTCCTCCTTTATTTTCGTCTCTCTCCCACACCACTCTCTTCTATTCTTTCTTCCCCATAGCCGAGTTCTTCCTCTCTCGCCCTGTTCTTTTTCCTCTTCTTAACCACTCCTCTCCTCTTTCTCTTCCTCTCTCCGGTATTCCTCCTCTCCTTCCCATCACCCTTCTTCCCTTCTCTCGGTTTCTCTCTGTCTCCAGCACCCTGCGATCCAAGCACACCAGCTCTTCACCACTACACAGCCAGCTGCATGCGAACCAGCTCCTGCGAGCCTCAACCACCTCCAGCAGCAGCTTCCTCAAGCAACTCCACGCAGCAGCTGTCCTCCATAGCAGCCACGTTCCAGCATCCCGACCTTCCAGCAGCTTCAAGCAGCTCCTGCTGCACCTCCTTCAGCACCTCCACGTCCTGCAGCACCAGCTTCCTCCTCTCTCCAACCCGGCCAACGTGCAGCAGCGGCAACCCTCCAGCTATCCCAGCTAACCCGGCAGCATCCAGTAACCCTCCACCCAGCGCTGCCACGCGCTGCATGCCCCCACGCACATGCTCGTGCAGCATCTCCCAGCAGCAACCGTCCAAGCAAGCTCCTCCCAGCAGCTCCACTTCCAGCAGCTCCTGCATGCAAACCCCACCAGCTGCTCTCCACGTGCCTAACGTCCAGCAGCTGTCCTAGCTTCATCCACGCAGCAGCAAACGCAGCCAGCAGCCCACAGATTTCTATCCCTTCTCCCATTAGTTTAAAATTAGTTTAATTAATGATAGTTAATTGTTAATTAATATTTTGATTATTTAGTTTAAGTTCATTAAACAATTAAACTTTGAAGATTGTTTCATAATTTTTAATTAATTCTTGTTTTGCAAGTAGTTAAATTTCAACGTCTGTGTCACAAATTTTAGTTGTGTTTATTATTTTTCTCAATTGTGTTTGCATTTAATTTCTGAAAAAGAAAAGAATAAAAAGGGGATTCGCTTATTTTACGTAATTACATTTTTAGGTACGTTAGTTAATTGGGTCATAGTTTAAATAGGTAATTAATTAGTTCCCTCAAATTCCCACTTATTTTTAGATTAACTAAAGTCCAAAGTTTTTAAAATTAGAATCTTAACTTCCTGTAGTTCGACTCGGACTCACCACTATTAAATTTTCAAAATTTGATTTGAATGAGCCGGATAAATTTGGATTGAACGTTTTCATGTGTTTAACGACGCACAATTCGAAACGATCAATTTTTGGCGCCGTTGCCGGGGAGTTAGATTTTTAATTTTGATTATCTTGGATTTAGTGTAATTAGTCTCTAACTAACCTTATTTTTCTTATTTTTGTAGGTAAATTGAAAAAAAAAAAAACAAAAAAAGAAAAGGAAAGCGAAATCATGGTTAGTGTGTTCCAACTTTCTATATTTCAAGTTCCTTACTTTAGTTAGTTTCTTTTTTTTGTAGTTTCTAGTTTAGATAGGTTTCCATTAACTAAAAAAAAGAAACAAAAAGAGGAACATCCAAATTTAAAAATCTTCATTGCCAAGATTAGAAACTTTCCGTGCTAGACATTCATCATCCTAGGAAAGCATGAGTTAGTTGCCTTTCACAGTTATTTCCATAAATTGTTGAAGATTGCGGGGGAAAGGTACGTGCTTCAATTTTAGCAAGTCATTCATGATTGCATCAACACACCTTGCATTGATTTGTTGCCTTGTATTGCATTCAAAAAGACTCTAAGGGCAGCAACTTTAACCACATAAAGTAGGGATTTGATCACCCTTCCTTAGCCCACAAATCACTTTCCTTGCATTAGCATTTCCTAATCCAACTAAAAGCAAGTCGAAAGAGAATCTAGGATTTACACCGTGAGTGGTTTAAATTTCGAGTTGCCTCCACTTTTGGAAACGGTGTCTAGGCTAGAGGTAAAAAGGCAAACGTCTAAGCGGGAAAGTGGTTCTCTAATTAGGTCCCTACGAAAGTAGGGGGAGCCTCCCACTACCCCACCTCTTACCTGGCCGTTGACTGATTGTGGTTGTGACTCGAGGTGGACTCCATTCACCTTGTAAGAAAATTCACATAGAGAGTCTAGGTTATCATTAGATCATTAGGATAATTTATTTGTCAAAAATTGTTTGCATAAAAAAAAAAAAAAAAAATCGAAAACAAAATCCTCTCTCCATCAATCCTAGTGTATGCAAGGTAGGAGATCTCAAAATCCTAACCTTCTAGGACCACTTGCTGAAATAGAAAGAATCTTACATCACAGAAATCCACCACAAGATCCAATGGCTGATAATCAGGACCCACCAAAGCAAATGAAGGACTATTTCATTCCAAATCGATATCAACCTTCATCTTGTATTCATCTTCCTCAGAATCCAGCCAATCAATATGAAATCAAATCTAGCACCATTCAGATGCTCCCATCCTTTTATGGGAATACTAATGAAGATCCTTATAAGCATCTGGATGAATTTCTAGAAATTTGTTCGACGGTGAAAATCCAGAATTTCACTGATGATGGCCTCAAATTGACCTTATTTCCGTTTTCATTAAAGGACAAGGCTAAATATTGGTTGGGAACCATAGGAAGGCCCATTAGGACATGGGAAGAAATGCAGAAAGAATTTCTCAAGAAGTTCTATCCCATCGGGCGGACCAATACCATGAGACGGGCCATCACGAGTTTTACCCAAACTCCCGGGGAATTGATCCATGAATCTTGGTAAAGACTGAAAGAATTGCTTAGAAAATGCCCTCATCATGGGCTTTCAAAATGGCAAATTGTCCAAGCATTCTATGAAGGATTGTCTGAACAGTTCAGACAGATGGTGGATGCTTCATGTGGAGGGGCGTTTATGATGAAAAATGAAGATGAGGCGTATGATCTGTTTGAAATGTTAAGTGAAAATTCCATTAATCATGCCTCATCATCATCTTATGAAAGGTCTGTTGGGCCATCTAAACGGACTGGAATGTATGAACTTAAGGCCCGTGGAGAGCCCGAATCTAGAATGGACATAAATCTAATTAATCAGAAATTGGATAAGGTAGACATCTTGGCCCAGAAACTAGACCAACTCCTGGCCTTAAACAAGCAAGAGCCTACTTACCCAACACAATCTAGTCCATATGAAGGCCCATCTTCTGTTAATCATGACATTTGTGCCTTATGCGCAAGTCCAACCCATCAAGTGAATGAATGCCCAACTGCGGCCCAACTTCCACCATTCATTCAAGAACAAGTTCAGGCTGCCCAGGGATTCTCCAGGCCCAATAATGATCCATTCTCAAATACTTACAATCCGGGCTGGAGAAACCACCCTAATTTCTCTTGGAAGAATCAGCAGGCCCCATTACCAATGACCAATCCACTCATGCATCAAGCCCAAAAGCCACAGAATCCCTTCCAACAGCAATCTAATTTCTACGGAAATGTTCAGGCTAGGGGATCTCAAGCCCAGTATCAATCAGGTCAATCGGCCCAATATCAATCAGGTCAACCGGCCCAGTATCAATCAGGTCAACCGGCCCACTACCACTCATTCCAATCCGGACACCCAACCCAATACCATCCTCCACCCACTTACCAACAACCTCCTCAGCCCAACTTTGATGATAAATTCACTCAACTCCAACAACTGATTTTGACCCAGCAACAATCCATTGCTAAGTTGGAAAGTCAAATGGGCCAACTAGCGGAGGCCGCGATGAGAAGAGAAGTAGGCCAACTTCCTAGTCAACCCGTTGCCAATCCAAGGAATCAACCTCCGGGTTTTCCACAGCAATCGGGCCTTTTACCTCAGCCTGGCCCGGTACCACAACCTAAAGGGCCACAATTTGAGAATGCTAAAGCCATTTCAGCCTTTAGGAGTGGGAGAAGTTTAGAAAAACCACATGCAGATGGAGAGTTAGCTAAAGGTTCCACTGATGGGCCTCAAGAAATTGAAAGTGAGAGTGAAGATGAACCCATCATAGAGAAGTTGGAGGAGGATCTGAAAGGAAAAGGGAAGATTGATGAAGGCCCAAGTTCTTATAAACCTAGGGTGCCATTTCCTAATGCCTTGTTAGCTAAGCCCAATACCAGGAAGAAACTGGTCCAGAATGAGGAGTTGTTGGATTTGTTCAAACAAGTCCAAATTAATATTCCACTCCTCGATGCCATCAAGCATGTGCCAGCTTATGCTAAGTTTCTCAAGGAATTATGTACTCCACGAAGAGAATCTAGAATGGCACCCGAAAAGGTTCGGCTTTCTGAGGATGTTAGTGCAATTGTGATGAATCATTTATCCAAGAAGTTAAAGGATCCTGGAGCACCTCTAATTTCATGTGACTTAGCTGGAGTTACATTTGATAGAGCTTTATTGGATTTAAGTGCTAGTGTGAATCTATTGCCAACAGCCATTTATGAGAAATTTGATATTGGGGAATTAAAGCCCACACCCATCATCTTGCAGTTGGCTGATAGGTCTGTGAAAACTCCACGGGGATTAATTGAGGATGTTATTGTGAAGGTTCATGATTGCTACTTTTCCGTAGATTTTCTTATTCTGGATATGGCATTACCTGAGGAACTCATTCACACCCCGATCATCTTAGGTCGTCCATTCTTAGCCACTGCCAAAGCTAATATAAATTGTGAAACTGGCATAATGGACATTTCATTTGGGGGTCAAAAGGTCCAGATTAATGTCTTCAAAGCATCTCAATACCCAGATCATGAAAAAGAATGCCATACTGTTGATATCTTGGATAATCTGGTTGAAGAAAATGAGATGTCCACATATGACCTTTTAGAGGAAGCCAACACTTTAACGGATTCTCCTGGCCCATTAACATCTTGGCCCAAGGTTGAACCTTTACCAGCCTTACAGTCTGAGCCCGCTTTGCCATCTTTAGAGGACCCTCCTGAGCTTGAACTCAAACCATTACCTGAGTCTCTCAAGTACATCTTTTTGGGCCCAAACAAAACTCTCCCGGTCATCATTGCGGCAAATCTCACATCGCCGCAAGAGGCCCAATTAACCGAGGTCCTCAAAGACCAAAAGGGTGCCATTGGATGGTCGGTGGCAGATTTAAAGGGAATTAGCCCATCCATTTGCATGCACCACATCTATATGGAAGAGAATTCTAAGCCCAGTCGGGAGATGCAAAGGCGGCTTAACCCTAATATGAAAGAAGTGGTGAAGAAGGAAGTTGTGAAATGGCTGGATGCGGGTATTATTTACCCAATATCAGACAGTAAATGGGTCAGCCCAATTCAGGTGGTACCCAAGAAATCTGGATTAACAGTTATTAAGAATGATCATGGAGAAGAGGTACCCACTAGGCTCACCACGGGATGGAGAGTGTGCATTGATTACCGAAAGCTAAATCTAATGACTAAGAAGGACCACTTTCCACTCCCATTCATGGATCAGATTCTGGAAAAGTTATCGGGCCAGAAGTACTTCTGCTTCTTAGATGGGTATTCCGGGTATAATCAAGTGGTCATTTACCCGGAAGATCAAGAAAAGACCACCTTCACGTGCCCTTATGGCACGTTTGCTTTTAGGAGAATGCCATTCGGATTATGCAACGCACCAGCCACATTTCAACGGTGCATGATGGCTATCTTCTCCGATATGGTGGGAGAATTCCTCGAAGTTTTCATGGATGATTTCTCAATCTTCGGGGACTCTTTTGAAAATTGCCTGGAAAATCTTAAACAGGTACTAGTACGATGCATAGACACCAATCTGATACTTAGCTGGGAAAAGAGCCATTTTATGGTTCGAGAGGGTATTGTTCTAGGCCACATTGTGTCTGAAAGGGGGATAGAGGTAGATAAAGCTAAGATCGATCTCATATCCAATCTTCCTCCTCCCACCTCGGTCAGACAGATCCGTTCATTCCTTGGCCATGCTGGTTTCTATCGCCGGTTTATCCACAATTTCTCTCAAATTGCCCGGCCCCTAACTCTTCTCTTAGCTAAGGATGTCCCTTTCCAAATGGATGAATCTTGCATCAAGGCATTTAATTCTTTGAAAGAATCGTTGACCAAAGCCCCGATTCTTCAATCTCCAGATTGGTCTTTACCCTTCGAAATCATGTGCGATGCCTCTGATTATGCTATCGGTGCAGTTTTGGGACAAAGAATCAACAAATGTCCCGTGGTGATATATTATGCAAGTCGCACCCTTGCAGATGCTCAAATGAATTATACCACCACAGAAAAGGAATTATTGGCTGTGATTTTTACCCTAGAAAAATTCAGATCTTATCTTTTAGGGGCAAAAGTCATAATCTATTATGATCACTCAGCTCTAAAATATGCAAAGCCTAGGCTTATTAGATGGATCTTACTCCTCCAGGAATTTGATTTGGAAATTCGGGATAAGAAGGGTTCTGAGAATGTGGTAGCTGACCACCTATCCCGAATTCCGATCTCTGACAGTACACCAATCACTGATTCCTTTCCTGATGAGCATCTACTGACCATTTCTCACACTGTTGCACCTTGGTATGCTCATATTGTCAATTACAAGGTGACTAATCAGCTTCCGGAAGGATGGACTAAAGGTGAAAAGGACAAATTCTTTTCTCAGGAAAAATATTATTTCTGGGAAGATCCTGAATTATTCAAATTCTGTCCTGATCAAATCATTAGGCGATGTGTTCCTGAAGAAGAACAACAGAGTGTTCTCAACTTCTGTCATAATCTAGCTTGTGGGGGCCATTTCTCAGGAAAGAAAACTGCAGCCAAAGTCCTACAAAGTGGTTTTTACTGGCCCACACTTTTCAAAGATGCCCATGAATTTAGCAAAACTTGCCTCCGATGTCAGGCTGTAGTGAGTATGGCGAAAAGGGATATGATGCCACTCAACCCAATCTTGGTGGTTGAAGTCTTTGATGTTTGGGGAATTGACTTTATGGGACCTTTTCCACCCTCTTTTGGACATACATATATTCTGGTAGCGGTGGATTATGTCTCAAAATGGATTAAAGCAGTAGCCACCCGAACCAATGATCATAAAGTGGTCATTAAATTCATTCAGAAGAATATCTTTTCTCGGTTCGGGTGGCCTAAAGCTATCATAAGTGATGGGGGTACGCATTTCACGAATTACCAATTTCGGACTTTGCTTAAGAAATATGGGATTAATCACAAAGTAGCTACCCCTTACCACCCCCAAACCAGTGGCCAAGTGGAAGTTTCTAATAGGGAGATCAAGAATATTATGCAAAAGTCCGTTAGGCCCGATAGAAAAGATTGGTCTGAAAGATTGGATGATGCTTTATGGGCCTATCGGACCGCTTACAAAACTTCTATTGGCATGTCTCCTTATCGCCTAGTTTTTGGAAAAGCGTGCCACCTTCCAGTGGAATTGGAACATAGGGCTTATTGGGCCATTAAACAAGTCAATCTAGACCTAGCCCAAGCTGGTTCCCACCGAACCTTACAACTGAGTGAGCTGGAAGAGTTGCGCAACGAGGCCTATGAAAATTCAAAGATCTATAAAGCCAAAACTAAAGCTTTTCATGATAAACATATTGTCAGAAAATCATTTCTTCCAAATCAGAAAGTTTGGCTATTTAATTCTAGGCTTCGCCTATTTCCTGGAAAACTGAAATCCAGATGGGATGGACCCTTCGTGGTCGTTAAAGCCTTCGATCATGGAGCCGTTAAAATTCTGAACCCCAAAAGTGGGAACACTTTTACTGTTAATGGTCAACGGTTGAAACCATTCATTCAAAATCTTCAAAATGAACCACCTGAATCCATAGAACTGAGTGATCCACACTAACTAAACTTCCGTCTGGCTGAAGACGATAAACTTAGCGCTTGTTGGGAGGCAACTCAATATTTTATTTCAACTTTTATATTTCTTTCCTTTTAGGTCCCTGAGCAGCAGTCGTCGTGGGTATGTCGCAGCCTCTTCATTACAGGTTGTTTCGCTCCTTCACAAATTCTCTTCTGGCTGCATGTTTTTCATATTTTTTTATGTCATTGAGGACAATGTCAATCAAGTTGGGGGGTGGGACAATCATATGCATTTATTGAAAATCTTTTGAAGAAAACTGATATCTTTCACTGAAAAATGGTCAAATTTTTTCAAAAAAAAAAAAAAAAAACTTCTTTTCACATCCTAGGAAAATTGCATGAAAATCATGTTTCATTAAGTAAATCTTAAACAAATCAGTTAGTCGCATTGGTTAAAGAGCCTTTAAAGTTTAAATATCCCACTCTACAAAAATCCACGGCAGGATGATTTTCACACACACACGGCAACTTAGAATAAATGAAAGATCTTAAAAGTATAGAATTGTTGGAATTATCCTCAAGGATAAGACTACTTATTCTAATTTTTCTTTTTGGTTGAACGAAAGGAATGTGTAGGATCTGTAATAGGGGACTGTCCCACTCAGCACTCTAAAAGAGGCGGTCAGTTAAAATGGACAGCTGTAAACACTAAAAGCAAAAGAAGCGATAAAAGAGCTAAAGGAAGGTAGGTGGCAAAAAGTACGCACCTCCCCTCAGGCAATTCAAAGAGAGTGACAAAAAGTACGCACTCTCAAAAGCAAAAGTACAATAAAACGAAGAAACGCCACGCTAAAAAGTCCATCGTACCAAAAATATGACCAAGTCGTGAAAAGTGCTGAGTCGAGACGGGAACTGAAAAACGATCCTCACTGACTGATCGGGAAATCTTTTATTCTCTTCTCCTTCCCAAGTAGTCTTATCTAAAGGTTAGTAAATGCAAGAATATACCAGAAAGGTCGGAAACGAGTTCTAAGTGTGTCAAATTTCATGCACAATCACCTGTCTGAATCAAAATATTGTGGGATATGAAAACTTTTTAGCTCAACCAAACGGCTACCACTTAAATTGATTGTGAAAGATATTACAAATGAAGCATGATAATTCATTATTTGTCCTAACATTTCCTTATTTGCATTGCTAAGGGACTAGCAATGGGTAAATTGGGGGGTGTGATAAAGTGTTAAATTGATTATTTAAGGGCAACCATATGCATCATACTCATGTTTTTATCTGCAAAATAGCATGAAATGATAGATAATTGTGTGACAAGTCCAACGGTACCAATTTCATCAAATTCTGACTTAAAAACATCGTCATTTCATGTGATCAAAGGAGTGTAGCGCATTTGCGGTTTTTCGACAAAACCGAGACGAAATGAATAAAAATTATGATATTTTTATGATAATGCGCTAAATTATATTTATTTGATGTGAACAGGACATGCCGATGATGCAGTGCAGCTGGAGGAGTTTTCGGAAATTTGGGGGAGGTCTAGTGTGCGGATTTCAACTAAAACAGGGGTAAAAATACAATTTGATTCCTTCCTTCGCTGGAGTTTCCTAAAACCCACTATTTCCCTCCGTCTCTTCGATTTCCTAAACACATCCCTTCCTTTATTTTAAAAATCCTCTCTATCTTTCTCGTTTTAGAAAGTCGAATCCTATTTCTTTTCCAATTTCCTCTTCCAAATCCTGTCCCTTTTCCAAGTCTCCCACATATCCTCCTCCTTTTCCAACTCAAACCCGGCAGCCTCTCCTCCTTCTCCTCTCTATAAATCTCTCCTCTCCTCTTTCTCTTCCTCTCTGACCCAGATTCTCCCCCACGTTTCGTTTTTCCCAGTTTTCCTAGCCGATTCCTCCTCCTCCGTAGCCTTTCTCTCCGCACCCCTCTCTTCTATTCTTTCTTCCTCCCAGCCGAGCCCTCTCCTCCTCCTTTATTTTCGTCTCTCTCCCACACCACTCTCTTCTATTCTTTCTTCCCCCAGCCGAGTTCTTCCTCTCTCGCCCTGTTCTTTTTCCTCTTCTTAACCTCTCCTCTCCTCTTTCTCTTCCTCTCTCCGGTATTCCTCCTCTCCTTCCTAGCACCCTTCTTCCCTTCTCTCGGTTTCTTTCTGTCTCCAGCACCCTGCGATCCAAGCACACCACCTCTTCACCACTTCACAGCCAGCTGCATGTGAGCCAGCTCCTGCGAGCCTCAACCACCTCCAGCAGCAGCTTCCTCAAGCAACTCCATGCAGCAGCTGTCCTCCATAGCAGCCACGTTCCAGCATCCCGACCTTCCAGCAGCTTCAAGCAGCTCCTGCTGCACCTCCTTCAGCAACTCCACGTCCTGCAGCACCAGCTTCCTCCTCTCTCCAACCCGGCCAACGTGCAGCAGCGGCAACCCTCCAGCTATCCCAGCTAACCCGGCAGCATCCAGCAGCCCTCCACCCAGCGCTGCCACGCGCTGCATGCCCCCACACACATGCTCGTGCAGCATCTCCCAGCAGCAACCGTCCAAGCAAGCTCCTCCCAGCAGCTCCACTTCCAGCAGCTCCTGCATGCAAACCCCTCCAGCTGCTCTCCACGTGCCTAACGTCCAGCAGCTGCCCTAGCTTCATCCACGCAGCAGCAAACGCAGCCAGCAGCCCACAGATTTCTATCCCTTCTCCCATTAGTTTAAAATTAGTTTAATTAAGGATAGTTAATTGTTAATTAATATTTTGATTATTTAGTTTAAGTTCATTAAACAATTAAACTTTGAAGATTGTTTCATAATTTTTAATTAATTCTTGTTTTGCAAGTAGTTAAATTTCAACGTCTTTGTGTCACAAATTTTAGTTGTGTTTATTATTTTTCTCAATTGTGTTTGCATTTAATTTCTGAAAAAGAAAAGAAAAAAAAAGGGATTCACTTATTTTACGTAATTACATTTTTAGGTACGTTAGTTAATTGGGTCATAGTTTAAATAGGTAATTAATTAGTTCCCTCAAATTCCCACTTATTTTTAGATTAACTAAAGTCCAAAGTTTTTAAAATTAGAATCTTAACTCCCTGTAGTTCGACTCGGACTCACCACTATTAAATTTTCAAAATTTGATTTGAATGAGCCGGATAAATTTGGATTGAACGTTTTCATGTGTTTAACGACGCACAATTCGAAACGATTAGTGAGGATATCCGTCACGAGGAGGATCGCGTGGACTTCGCTAGAGGCCGGGCACTTGCGCGGCTTGCGGTGTCGCACAGACAGAACCGAACAGTTGCGGATTCGAATCCACACACGGTGAGAACTTCGATTATCTGATAATCGTAATTTTAGTTTTTCGAAACGGGAACGGATCTCCATTTTTATTTTATTTTCTGCTGCGCGTGAGATTCGGAGAAACCCGAGAAACCCAACAGTGGTATCAGAGCCAGGTTCTACTGTTTCTCGTCCCGTTTCGATCTCCGAATTAATTTTTCCATGATATTATTCCATGTACTAGTTCGATTTTCTTACTGGATCTATTTTCATGTGATGAACACTGATTATTAAAATAATTAGATTATTTTTTTTATGCAAAATCGGATTTATATTTGGGGATTTTTGGGGTTTCTTCATGTGATGAAGATCGAGGTTTTGCGGCTTCAATCGGGCCTTCCCATGCGATGGGTAGATGGCCGGAGGTCTGGGTGTGACCAAGGACCATCCAGGTCATCACTGGAATTCTTTGGCGGCGCCTGAGTGGCCGGTGTAAGGGGCTTATTCTTCATCTTCTTCACGGTTTTGAACCAAGAAAAAATCAGAAAAAGGAGAAACATAAGGGGTTGGACAGCGGGTTTTGGGACCTCCGGCGTGCTCGCCGACAATGGAAGCACCGCCGGCGTGGCCGGACGGCGCCGGCAGGGCCGGGTCACCGGCGTCAGATCCCTGCAAAACCGCCCCCCCGCCGCCGGCTGTCTTCCTGCAGATGGCCGAGGGTTTCCTAGGTTAGGGGAGAACCAGGCCAGACCGGGCCGCCCGTGCCCTTCAGGGCCGGTCCAGCCAGGGCCCCGACCCTGGCTAGACCGAGCTCGAGCCAGGCGCCCAACTGTAGGGTCCGAGCCCTGGTTCCTTTATTCCCAAACCCCAATTAAATAATATGCCCAGTTAATTAAGCTAAATTGGACTTAATTTTAACTTTAAAAATTGTTTTTAAATTTTGGAATATTGTTCAATTTTATTTAATTAACCTTTTTATGATTTTGAATCATATTAAACCCCTTCATTCCTGGTTAGCCCATTTAAAGAAATTAAAATTGGATTTTAATTTAATTCAAAATCTGTTTTGAGTTTTTTTTAATTATTATTCAATTTTATTAAATTGGGCTTTAATGATTTTAGAATCATTATTATTAATAATTGTTGTTAATCGTTTAAAGTTAGTTATTAATTTAAGTGCTAAATTAATAGTTAACTTTAATTAGCTAATTTAAGTGTTAAATTAGTAGTCTTTAATTATTATTGTTAGTTATTAATTTAAGGGTTAAATTAGTGATTAACATTAATAATCTAATCTAATAGTTAGATTAGTAATTATTAATTAATTAAGGTTAATTGTTAATTTAAGTGTTAAATTAATAATTAATTTTAAATTAACTAATCTAATTGTTATATTATAGTTATTAATTAATTAGTGTTAATTAATAATTTAAATGTTAAATTACTTATTAACATTAATTAACTAATCTAAGTGTTAGATTAGTAGTTAATAATTAATTATAGTTGATTATTAATTTAAATGTTAAATTATTAATTAACTTTGTTGGATTAATCTAAGAGTTAGAGTAGTCTTTAATAGTCTAATTGTTAGATTATTAATGGGGTTTAATCTAAGTGTTAGATTATTAGAAATGTTCTAATTTGCATGGAATGATATGGAATTATTAATTTGGAGTGTGTGCGCATGTGATGTGTGTTTAATGTTTTTAAATTTTGATTTAATTGCATGTTAAGTTAATTAAAAGTGTTTTCGAAATTCAAATACCAATTTTAATTGGATCCCAGCTTTTTGAAAGCCAAAATTATATATTTTGAAAACTCTTTTGTTTTAGCCATGTGATGCGCTGAATCATGTGTGGAATGTTTAAAACACACCGTGCTCATGGATATGCAATTATTTAATTGTTCATGTGATGAATGATGTGTTTGTGTGGATCGTGGATGAATGATGGATGTTTATTAATTTGTTAATAAAAAGAGATCTGCGTATCTCTCCCTCTCTCATTCTCTGATGTATTTCTACCTCCCTCTCTCTTGTACTCGCCGTAAGACTCTCTTCTAATTACATGTAATTCTAAAATTAATGTAATATGATCGAGGCAACCGAGGAAGGAGCGAAAGTTTAATTGGTAGGAGAACTGTGGCTATGGCATTAGATGCCTATATGATCGGGGTAGAGGAACCATGTAGCTTTGTTGTACAATCCGCAAGGGCTGCATGCAAATCTATGCTCGTCGCGTAACGATGGTTAGCTTAGACCAGGATTAATGATTTGTTGTGCTATCCACAAGGCCATTAAATCTCTAGGGACCGAAGCCATGATCAGATATTGTAAGGAGTTGAAAGACCCATTAGTTAGATGCTCTTTGATTGTATTACAGTTTGTTGTGCTATCCACAAGGCTGTTGTGCAAGTCATTGAGAATCTGATCCCCATTAGGAGACTGTCGACATCTCCCGTTCTGTATAACTGAGGGTTATATAGTCCGTCGAAAATTAGTGGGAGTTAAACTTGAACAAAAGACCATGTCTTGTTTTAAATTTTAATAATTGAATATCTGCTAAATTGATTTTACTTATCTTCTGTAGGGAATTATGTCGTCGAATAATCTACTCCGTGGCATACTTGATGTCCTTTTGACTTTCCTGATCTACTCGGATTGGTTCAGAAACCTGAAGAATGTCTTCAGATCTGAGTACAATAACTTTGTCCCTGGAGCTGATCATCCTGCTGAATCGACATTGGATGCCCCTGAAGCAGAGATGATAGCTAACGATAAAAGATCGAAGGACAAAGGCAAAATAGTAGTGAAGGGTGACTGCTTCTACTATAAGCAGTATGGTCACTGGAAGAGGAACTAGAAGGAGTTCCTTAACGATAAAGCTCATGGAAGAGTGAAGCTGTCTGAAGCTTCAGACATCTATATGATAGATATCAACTTGTCAGTTAGAGATTCCACATCTTGGGTATTAGATACCGGATTTGCTTCTCATATCTGCCATGATGTGTAGATACTGATAAGTAAGCGCAAGCTGAGACAAGGTGAGGTGGAATTGAGGCTAGGAAACGGCGCAAAAGTTCCGGCGATTGCTGTTGGGACAACAAACCTTAGACTTCCATAAGGAGACGCCTTACTTTTAGAAGATTGTTATTATCTTCCTAGCATAATAAAGAACATCATATCAGTGTCTTGTTTGGACAAGATAGGATATAGGTTGACTATTAAAAATAGAAGTTGTTCGATTTATTATGGTAACAAATCAATAGCTTCGGCATCTTTAGTCAACGGTCTATATCTCTTAGATGTTTCTTATTACAATCTTCAAATTAATAATGCTCTTAAGAAGAGCAAGAATTGTGTGAACCAGGCCTACATGTGGCATTGTAGACTTGGGCACATTGGCGAAAGCAGGTTGCAAAAGTTGAACAAGCATGGTTACTTAACTGCATTCGATTATGAATCGTTTGCAACATGTGAATCCGACCTTATGGGAAAGATGGCAAAATCTCTATTTATTGGACATAGAGAACGTGCCAAGGATATTCTGGAACTAATACATTCGGATGTATGTGGTCCCATGTCCACCCAAGCCAATGGTGGCTTTTCATACTACATTACGTTCACTGATGACCTCTCAAGATTCTGCTATATGTACTTAATGAAGTACAAGTCGGAAGCATTTGAGAAGTTCAAGGAGTTCAAGAATGTGGTCGAGAAGCAGTTAGGAAATAGTATTAAAGCACTTCGATCATATCGAGGAGGAGAATACTTGAGTACTAATTTCACACAATTCTTAAAGGATAATGGTATCCTTTCTCAGCAAACCCCTCCATATACACCACAAATGAATGGTGTATCAGAAAAGAGGAATCGCACCTTGTTGGACATGGTGCGATCCATGATGAGCTCTTCGGGATTACCAGTGTCCCTCTGGGGGGGGTATGCTATAGAGTGAGCAGCATACCTACTGAACAGAGTACCCAACAAGTCTGTGGCCTCTACTCCATATGAGAAATGGAAAGGCAGGAAACCAGAATTTAAACATGTTTAAGTCTGGGGTTGTCCTGCTCATATAAAGAGGCATGATCCAGACAAGCTGGAATCACGAACTGATAAATGCAGGTTTGTGGGATATCCAAAGGAAACCTTTGAATACTATTTTTACCATCCTGGTGAACAAAAAGTGTTTGTCGCCAGGAAAGTGTTAGAATTGGGTGGCCTCAAAGCCAATCATTGTACATTCTAGTTCAGATTATTAATAAAGGCAATTATTTCTTCATTTAATAGTTCTTGCAAATGACTATCGTAATGAAGGTCCATAGACAAATGTATGGGATATTGAATCATGATGAGATCGTGATAGTGAGATCAATATCCTAAGGCAATTGTCTTAAATAGTTCTCGATCATAGGATATTTGAGATGGACATTAAATATCCGATAAGATCGACACAAGTTATGTCTTCTCATATGATGAGGGTGAATGATCTCACATTCACTCGTGTGGTGACACTAAGACAAACAAGTGGGTGCTCATTAGAGAATGAGTTCACTGAACAGACCCAAATAAGAATTCCTGGATGGTAATTATACCTATTTGTCAACCAGGGAATTCTATCGTTGCAGTAGCACAGTTGATCCTTTGACCTGAGTCACCAATGATACCTTGTTTGTGGACCATTGCATCTTGATTCTCTGACTCGTGAACTTTAACCATTAAGTCCACCATAATCGGTCTTTCAGATACAGTGGAAAGCTTGCGAAGGTAATTGAGTGGACAACAAGGGATCACTCACTCTTGGTATAAGACTGGAGAGAGAATGTCCCATGGATGTGTACACAGAAATCCCTGGCCAAGGTCAAATGAAAGAGATGTCTTTCTAGATATTAACTGTATACTAGAATCTATCTGGATAATGCGATAGAAGGTTTGACTATAAAACCATATCCTTGTGTTATCGGGACATTGCATGAGTGAAGGATTATATCTGTGCGGTATCGGCAGACGGAAAGGTTCAAATGAAGGGAATAGTATCCCTTATATCTTCTGGGATCATGAGGTAGTATTTGGTGCTGTTCATGATCAGAAGGCCAAGTGAATTTATCATCGGATGATAATTTACTTGTTTATTAAATTAATCATTTAACATGCGATGTTTAAATGTTAATTAATAAATATGAAACTCAAGAAACAGTTCTAAGTTTAATGGGCCTGCAACCGGATTGATATATGGGCCTGGAGGGTCACACACATAAGAGTTCTCGTCAGACGGTGAGAGATGTTAAATTTCATGCTTATCTGGGTTTTTGTGAAAAGCTGCAGGATAAACATGAAGATTTAATGGAGAATTATCCAAGGCCAAACTCTTGGATAATCACGAGGATTAACTCTTGTGCTTATCCTTATTTCTATATAAGGAGGGCCAAGGGGGAGTGGTAAAAAGTTAGTTGGACGAATTTTTACTCCCCAGATCCTCTCTCTCCTCTCTCTCTCTTCTTCACGGAGTGCATCTGTCTCTCTCCGCACATGGTGGATCTGAGATCTGGTCGCAGCACTCAAGTCGAGGAGGAAATCGCGTCTGCTGCGGGAACTCGTGTGGATACCTCTAGAGATCATGCGCGTGCGCGATTAACGAGTCGGCATCATCCACGGGAGATTCGAAACCCCGCAAAGGTGAAGAACTGTTCTTCCCGCTTAGATTTTAATGTCCGTTTTACAACCCCAGTAACCGATACAATGGAATCATTTTTATTTCCGCTGCGTTCTTGGCGATTCCTTACAGTGGTATCAGAGCCAGGTTCGCTGGTTCGGTTGTAAAACGGCACCGTTATGTGTGTTTTCTCGTTATGCGTGAAGAACCCGTATTGTACGTGTTCTTGAGTATAATCCGATTAAAAATGACAGATTAGTGTTCATATGATGATCACGATCAATTTGATTATTTTTCTGTATTTTTCGGATTTTTATTTGGGTTTTTCGGAGTTCTTCATGTGATGATGAACCGGGGTACTTCGGCGGCTTCGTACGTGCATCCCAAGCATTGGGATGGCCGACCGAATCTCTAGATCTCTTGGTGATAGTCACGACTTCGCATTGGGCATGGAGATCGGCACCGGAGTGCCCTTGGAGGTCCTCGAAATCGAGCCCAAAGTCGGATTTAAAAACCTGAAAATCAGATTTTCTGGGGTTTTTGGGGCTTGATTTCTCCCCCAACGCCGGTCACCGGCGGCCCTGCCGGCGCCGGGCACGTCGCCAGCGCCGGGGCACCGCCGGCCGGGGCCGCCGCCGCCGGGGGGGGGGGCTGGCCGCCGGCGCCACCGCCCTGCAACAGCCGCCGGCCTGCACGTTTAGGGTTTTCTGTTCTTGCAGGTAATAGGGGGCCGGTCGAATGGGAAGCAATGGGGCTGAACCGCCCGGTCCCGACCCGGTCGGACCCGGCGGGGCCGGGCGGCGCCCTGGCCGAGCCAGGGTGCGGGCCTGGCCGAGCCAGGGTGCGACCCTGGCCTAGCCAGGGCCCCTGGCCGAGCTAGGGCTCGACCCTGGCTGAGCCAGGGTTCGACCCTGGCCGAGCCAGGGGCCTGGGTCCGGGCCTTTGGGCCCTAATGGGCTGGGCCCATTATTATTTTAATTAAAAATTGTTTTTAATTACTGTTTAGCCCCTTATAAACCCAATTTTAGCCCATTTAAGCCAGTTTTAAAATCGTTTTAAAACAGAAAATTTATAGAAATAATTAATAATTGTTATTAATTATTTTTTATGATTATTAACAGGTTATTAAAGAGTTTAATAACTGTTAGTCAATTAAAGGGCTTTATAATTAATGGGTGTTAGTTAATTGTTTAAAATTGTTTTAAATAATTAATTCCCTGTTAATTTAATTAGTTTAAAATTGTTTTAAACTAAATTCATGCATAACTTGATTACACTATTAATGTTCAAATTGTTTGAATTTGTATTTAGATTAACTAAATAGTTTAGTTAGTTAATTTGTCAATAATGTTTTAAATATTATTGATTATACTGAAATAAATGTTGTTTCGAAAACTAATTGGTATTATAATTTTATATTTATAAAATTTAATACCAAACAGCAATTATGTGATGATTGTGATGCATGTGATGTGTTTTATGGTGGGATGATCATGGATTTAGTATTTTCATGTGATGAATGATGTGAATGGATGCGATGCTTATTTCATTTGGTATTTTAAATAGGACCTGCGTGTCCTCCTCTCTCTTAATCCAAGTGTACTTTCTACCTTCCTATAAGATTGTACTCCCCTTGATAAGATCAAGGTTTCTAATTGTTTAAATGTACATTTGTGGACCTGCGAGTCCTGAATTTTGTATTTAAATGTATCGGATTAAGTTTAGAGGACGGGATCTTCTGAAGACACCTCTGGAGGGAGGACTCGCATCAAATGGAACCAGTGTTGCTGTTTTCACATTAGGATCCTATTATGGATCATCGATTGGCTCCGATGATTCCATAGTAGTTTAAGCAGTCCATGATCATCCCCATTTAATTTTTCTGCGTATATGTGATGTTTGCGGACTATGCTATCATATATGTATTTCTATTAAGTATATTGATACTTCAAATTGAAATACTATTGATAGCACGATTTTTCACAAATCAAAAATCAAAACCCTCTTTTAAAACTTAAGTTGTAAACGTGAGATATTCAGAATAATCCACGTAACCCACCATCATTATAGATCTTAGGATAATTCTTATCTCAAACGGATTTGTTGTGCTACCACAAGGTCTGTTTGATTTAGAAATTAAACTAGGTCTACGACATGTGATGTCATTAAGATGAATGGACAAATAGTGTAGTTTTGTTGTGCTACCACAAGGATTGCACTATGAATTCATGTCATCTAAGTAATGATGGATAAACTTAACTGAATCAAATTGATTTGTTGTGCTACCACAAGGTCATTCTGATTCAGGGGTTAAATCGATCGGATATTGCAATCGTTGCAACTGTCAAGAGTTGACTGCCTAAGGGACTTGATGTGATTTGTTGTGCTGCCCCAAGGTCACATGCATGTTGCCCGAATGATTCTGATCCCCACTAGGAGATCACCAGAATCTCCCGTTCTGTATCTTAGAGGGTCATACAGATCGCCGAAAAATAGTGGGAGCATAAATCTAGATTAAAAGTCCTAAATCTGATTTTAAGAACTATCTGTACATTTTATATATTTCCATGTAGGTCGCTATGTCGTCACCTAACCCCCTCCGTTGCATACTTGATGCAAACAAACTCACGGGACCAAATTACATTGACTGGTTACGCAACCTGAAGATTGTCCTCAGGTGCGAAAAGCTAGCCTATGTCCTGGATCAACCAGATCCAGTGCAACCCGGTGATAATGCTAACGAAGATGAATTAATGATGTATGAAAATTGGAAGGAGGACTCTGTCAAGGTCCAGTGTTATATGCTCGGTTCAATGAACAATTAACTGCAACGATAGCATGATAACATGGAACCTAAGACCATTCTGAATCACCTACAAGAGTTGTTTGGTGAACAATCCAGAACAGAAAGGTATGAGATATCTAAGAAATTGTTCAGGATCAGAATGAGCGAGGGCACATCTGTGCAAACTCATGTGCTCAAGATGATAGAGTGGATTGAGAGGCTTGCTGTGCTGGGCTTTGTTATGAACAATGACCTGAGCATTGACTTAATCCTACAGTCCCTTCCAGATTCATTTTCACAATTCATTATCAACTTCAATATGAACAAAATTGAAGTTTCACTAGCTGAGCTGCTCAACATGTTGAAGACAGCAGAAGGCACTATCCAGAAAGATAAGCCAAATGTAATGCTTGTGGGTAAGACCAACAAGAAAAGAAAAGCTGGACAGACCTTTAAGAAAGGTAAGCCTAAGAAGTAAGTGAAAAACAAACCGGCGGCACAAAAGGACAAAGCCAAAGTCAATGATAAAGGTCAGTGTTTCCACTGCCATAAAGAAGGTCATTGGAAGAGAAACTGCAAGATGTATCTTGCAGAAAAAGCAAAGGAGAAGCTTGGTGAAGCTTCAGGTATTCTCATGATCGATCTTAACTTGTCCTATAGAGAATCAACATCCTGGGTATTAGATACTGGATGTGTTTCTCATATCTGCAATAACTTGCAGGTGTTAACAAGTAAGAGAAGATTGAACCGCGGAGACGTGGATCTGAGGCTCGGGAATGGAGCAAAAGTTGCTGCGTTAGCTGTGGGGACAGCAAGACTTCAGATGCCGTCAGGAGACTCCTTGGAACTGATAGATTGTTATTATGTTCCTACCATTATTAGGAATATCATATCTATTTCATGTTTAGATAGACAAGGATATTCTATGAAGCTAGAGAATAAAGGTTGTTCAATTTATCAAGGAGACAAATTGTTTGCTTCCGGGTATTTATTGATTGGATTATATTTACTTGATATTTCATATGATGTTTGTCTGGTAAATAATTCTCTTGAACGCTTAGATAATGATGTGAATAAATCGTACCTATGGCATTGTAGACTAGGTCATATAAATGAGAACATGATCATAAGGTTGCAAAAGAATGGATATCTTGATCCATTTGATTATGAATCATTCGCAACCTGTGAAGCTTGTCTCATGGGAAAGATGACCAAAGCTCCATTCTCAGGACATGGAGAAAGAGCTAAGGACTTATTGGAACTAATACATAGTGATGTATGTGGTCCAATGTCTACTCATGCTATGGGTGGTTACTCATACGTTGTTTCATTTACAGATGATTTCTCAAGATATGGCTACATATATTTAATGAAATATAAGTCAGAAGTCTTTGAGAAATTTAAAGAGTTTAAAAACGAAGTTGAGAACCATACTGGAAAGAGTATTAAAACTCTTCGATCAGATCGAGGGGGTGAATACTTAAGTAAAGAATTCACAGAATATCTTAAGGATAATGGTATTTTGTCTCAGTAGACTCCTCCCTATACACCTCAGTTAAATGGTGTATCGGAAAGGAGAAATCGTACTCTATTAGATATGGTACGATCCATGATGAGTTATGCCAAACTTCCAATCTCTTTATGGGGATATGCACTGTTGACTGCTGCATATATGTTGAACAAAGTTCCGAGTAAGTCAGTACCTTCCACTCCATATGAGATATGGAAAGGAAAGAAACCAGACTTTAAGCATGTTAGAGTCTAGGGTTGTCCTGCACATGTCAAAAGACATGATCCAGACAAACTGGATTCCAGGACAGAGAAATGTAGATTTGTGGGATATCCAAAAGAGAGTTTTGGATATTACTTCTATCAGCCCAGCGATCAAAGGGTGTTTGTCGCAAAAAGAGTTGTCTTCTTAGAGAAAGAATATCTCTCAAAAGAAGACAGTGGGAGCAAGATAGAACTGGAAGAAATTCTAGAGTCACAAATCAACACTGGTTCATCTTCTGAACCATTGACTCAAGAACTTGTTCAAGATGATACACAAAAGGTTCGTAGATCAGGTAGAGTGCCTAAGCAGCCTGAAAGATATGTTGGACATATCGATGAAGGCAAACCAAAAGTGCACTTTAATGAGGATGATGATCCTCAAACCTACCTTGAAGCCATAAACAGTCATCAATCAGAAAAATGGCAAGAGGCAATGGATTCTGAAATTCAGTCCATGTATGCCAACCAAGTTTGGAACTTTGTTGATCTGCCGGAAGGTATGGTACCTATTGGCAGTAAATGGATCTTTAAAAGAAAGATCGGGGCAGATAGACAAATTGACACATACAAGGCAAGGCTTGTAGCAAAAGGATATCGTCAAAGGCAAGGTGTTGACTATGACGAAACCTTTTCTCCAGTTGCCATGATTAAGTCAATCAGAATACTTCTTGCTATCGCCGCATTCTATGATTATGAAATATGGCAAATGGATGTGAAAACAGCATTCCTTAACGGGAACCATCAAGAAGAGGTGTATATGATACAACCTGAAGGATTCACTTCCAAAGAACATTCAAGCAAGGTATGCAAGCTGCAAAGATCCATCTATGGATTAAAGCAGGCATCCCGAACTTGGAACTTAAGATTTGATGAAGCAATCAAATCTTATGACTTCATTAAGAATGAAGATGAACCTTGTGTATACAAAAAGGTTAGTGGGAGCGCAGTTACCTTTTTGGTACTTTACGTTGATGACATTCTACTCATTGGGAATGATGTAGGAATGTTGTCATCGGTAAAGGCTTGGTTATCCAAAAACTTCTCCATGAAAGATTTGGGAGAAGCATCCTATATTCTGGGAATAAGGATCTATAGAGATAGGTCCAAAAGGATGCTTGGATTATCCCAATCTATGTACATAGATACCATAGTCAAAAGGTTTGGCATGGAAAATTCCAAGAGAGGCCTCGTTCCTATGAGGCATGGAATTTATCTCTCTAAAGAAATGTCTCCCAAGACACCTGAAGAGAGGGCATACATGGATAGAGTTCTTTATGCCTCGGCAATATGATCTATCATGTATGCAATGCTATGTACTAGGCTTGATGTGGCACATCCATTAAGTGTCACTAGTAGATATCAGGCTGATCCAGGTGAGGAACACTGGAAGGCGGTGAAATGTATCCTTAGATACTTGAGAAGGACTAAGGATCTATTTCTCGTTTATGGAGGAGACGACTTGGAACTTCGAGGATTTACTTACTCGAGTTTCCAGTCGGATATGGATGACAACAAATCCATGTCTGGATTTGTGTTCATGTTAAATGGAGGTGCAGTAAGTTGGAAGAGTTCCAAACAGGAAACTACTGCAGATTCGACGACCGAAGCAGAATACATTGCTGCAGCTGAAGCGGCCAAGGAGGCGGTTTGGGTGAAGAAGTTCATCTCGGCGCTTGGAGTCGTTCCAAGCATTTCAGATCCTGTTCCATTATTGTGTGACAACAATGGGGCAATAGCTCAAGCGAAGGAGCCAAGATCACATCAGAAGTCAAAGCACATTCTGAGACGATTTCATCTGATTCGTGAGATCATCGCCCGAGGAGATATAGTAGTTGAGAAAGTCTCATCTGAAGATAATGTAGCAGATCCCTTCACTAAGCCATTGTCTCAAAATAATTTAGAACGTCACCTTAAGTCTATGGGACTTAGACACATGGGTGATTGGCTATAGTCCAAGTGGGAGAATGTTAGAATTGGGTGGCCTCAAAGCCAATCATTGTACATTCTAGTTCACATTATTAATAAAGGCAATTATTTATTCATTTAATAGTTCTTGCAAACGACTATCGTAATGAAGGTCCATAGACAAATGTATGGGATATTGAATCATGATGAGATCGTGATAGTGAGATCAATATCCTAAGGCAATTGTCTTAAATAGTTCTCGATCATAGGATATTTGAGATGGACATTAAATATCCGATAAGATTGACACAAGTTATCTCTGCTCATATGATGAGGGTGAATGATCTCACATTCACTCGTGTGGTGACACTAAGACAAACAAGTGGGTGCTCATTAGAGAATGAGTTCACTGAACAGACCCAAATAAGAATTTCTGGATGGTAATTATACCTATTTGTCAACCAGGGAATTCTATCGTTGCAGTAGCACAGTTGATCCTTTGACCTGAGTCACCAATGATACCTTGTTTGTGGACCATTGCATCTTGATTCTCTGACTCGTGGACTTTAACCATTAAGTCCACCATAATCGGTCTTTCAGATACAGTGGAAAGCTTGCGAAGGTAATTGAGTGGACAACAAGGGATCACTCACTCTTGGTATAAGACTGGAGAGAGAATGTCCCATGGATGTGTACACAGAAATCCCTGGCCAGGGTCAAATGAAAGAGATGTCTTTCTAGATATTAACTGTGTACTAGAATCCATCTGGATAATGCGATAGAGGGTTTGACTATAAAACCATACCCTTGCGTTATCGGGACATTACATGAGTAAATGATTATATCTGTGCGGTATCGGCAGACGGAAAGGTTCAAATGAAGGGAATAGTATCACTTATATCTTCTGGGATCATGAGGTAGTGTTTGGTGCTGTTCATGATCAGAAGGCCAAGTGAATTTATCATCGGATGATAATTTACTTGTTTATTAAATTAATCATTTAACATGCGATGTTTAAATGTTAATTAATAAATATGAAACTCAAGAAACAGTTCTAAGTTTAATGGGCCTGCAACCGGACTGATATATGGGCCTGGAGGGTCACACACATAAGAGTTCTCGTCAAACGGTGAGAGATGTTAAATTTCATGCTTATCTGGGTCTTTGTGAAAAGCTGCAGGATAAACATGAAGATTTAATGGAGAATTATCCAAGGCCAAACTCTTGGATAATCATGAGGATTAACTCTTGTGCTTATCCTTATTTCTATATAAGGAGGGCCAAGGGGGAGTGGTAAAAAGTTAGTTGGACAAATTTTTACTCCCCAGATTCTCTCTCTCCTCTCTCTCTCTTCTTCTCGGAGTGCATCTGTCTCTCTTCGCACATGGTGGATTTGAGATCTGGTCGCAGCACTCAAGTCGAGGAGGAAATCGCGTCTGCTACGGGAACTCGTGTGGATACCTCTAGAGATCGTGCGCGTGCGCGATTAACGAGTCGGCATCATCCACGGGAGATTCGAAACCCCGCAAAGGTGAAGAACTGTTCTTCCCGCTTAGATTTTAATGTCCGTTTTATAACCCCAGCAACCGATACAATTGAATCATTTTTATTTCTCTGCGTTCTTGGCGATTCCTTACAGAAAGCTGTATTCCTGGAAGAGGAATACCTTCTCCAGGAGAACAGTGGGAGTAAAATAGTACAGGAAGAGGTTCCAGATCCCCAAACAGCTGCATTATCATCAAATGAGGTATCATTTCCTGAATCTGTACAGGTATACACACATGAGCCTCGTATATATGGTAGATTACCTCGACTACCCGAACGATATGTGGGACATATCGCTGAAGGTGAGTCTAAGGTAGAATATAATGAGGATGATAATCCTAAAACCTACCAGGAGGCCATAGAAGGCCTAGAAGGCGGGAAAAGGCGAGAAGCCATGAACTCAGAAATCCCGTCCATGCACACCAACCAAGTTTGGAACTTGGAGGACTTGCCCGAGGGTATTGTACCTATCGGTTGCAAGTGGCTCTTTAAGAGAAAGATCGGTGCTGATGGACGGATCGACACTTATAAGGCATGGTTGGTGGCAACGGGATATCGTCAAAGGCAAGAAATTGACTATGATGAGACTTTCTCACCAGTTGCCATGATAAAGTCGATTAGAGTTCTACTCGCCATTGCTGCACATTTTGATTATGAAATCTGGCAGATGGATGTGAAGACTGCCTTCCTCAATGGTAACCTTGAGTAAGAGGTGTATATGATACAACCAGAAGGTTTCACATCCAAACAATCTCCAGATAAAGTGTGCAAGCTTCAGAGGTCTATTTATGGACTGAAGTTGGCTTCTCGGAGCTGGAACATAAGATTTGACGAGGCTGTCAAGTCTTATGACTTCATTAAGAATGAAGATGAGCCTTGTGTGTACAAGAGGACCAGTGGGAGTGCAGTCATTTTTCTAGTTCTTTACGTAGATGACATACTATTCATTGGGAATGATGTAGCTATGATGTCATCAGTAAAGATCTGGCTGTCGAAAAACTTCTCCATGAAGCATTTGGGAGAAGCATCCTATGTATTGGAAATACGGATCTATAGAGATAGATCAAAGAGGATGCATGGAATGACCCAATCCTTGTACATAGATACCATAGTCAAAAGGTTTGGCATGGAAAATTTCAAGAGAGGTCTCATACCGATGAGACATGGAATTAGTCTCTCAAAGGAGCAATCTCCTAAGACTCCTAATGAGAGGGCATTCATGAATAGAATACCCTATGCCTCTGCCATAGGATCTATCATGTATGCTATGCTATGTACACGGCCCGATGTAGCATTTGCTCTAAGTGTTACGAGCAGATTTTAGGCTGATCTAGGCGAAGAGCACTGGAAGGCAGTGAAATGTACCCTTAAGTACTTGAGAAGAACTAAGGATATGTTTCTTATCTACGGAGGAGGTGACTTGAAACTACGAGGCTTTACTGAGTCAAGTTTCCAGTCAGGTCTAGATGATAGCAAGTCTACATCTAGATTCGTGTTTACGTTGAACGGAGGCGTAGTGTGCTAGAAGAGTTCCAAGCAAGTAACCACTGCTGATTCGACGACTGAAGCTGAGTACATCGCTGCGGCTGAAGCTGCCAAGGAAGAAGTGTGGTTGAAGAAATTCATCACCGACCTCGGCGTAGTTCCCAGCATCTCTGAGCCTGTTTCACTGTTGTGCAACAACAATGGAGCTATTGCACAAGCGAAAGAGCCGCGGTCTAATCATAAATTAAAGCATATTCTGAAGCGCTTTCACCTTATTAGAGAGATCATATCAAAAGGAGATGTAGTAGTGGAAAGAGTTCCATCCGTCGACAATGTAGCAGATCCACTGACAAAGCCGTTGGCTCAAATTGTGTTTGAGTGTCACTTAGAGTCTATAGGCTTATTGTATAAAGGTGATTGGCTTTAGTCCAAGTGGGAGATTGTTAGTTTTAGGTGGCCTACAAGCCAATCTAACTATTAAATCTCGTTCATTTATTAATATAATGGCATAATATTCATTATGTGTAAATCGCATTAATTATCGTTTCATAATGAAGTCCGTGAATATGGACTATAGTGATTAGATTATAATGAGATCATACTAATGAGACTGATCACTTAAACACACATATTCTTAATCGTTCCTAGTCGGAGGATATCCGGTTAGACTGGTACACATTACTCCTACTCATATGATGAGGGTGACTGCTCTCATAAGTCAGTTGTGTAGAGACACTAAGGTGAATCTGTAGGTGCTCATTGGAGAATGAGTTCACTGAACTAATCCGACTGAATCGCTGGATGATATTATACCTCACTGTCAACTAGCTTGATTCTATTGTCGCAGTTGCGTAGATGGTCCTCGGACCTGAGACACCAAGGACACCTTGTCGGTGGACTTCTGTGCTTTGACCTTGCTTTACGAATATCTAGCCACGGGATTCTAATACGCCAATGATTAGGTACAGCGGAATACCTTCGAAGGGAAATGTGTGTCAATAAGGAATCATTCACTCTTGGTACTTAGAGAGAGAATGCTCTAAGAATGATGCACGGAAGTCCCTGGCCAGGACAGACGATAATATCGGGAAAGGAGTTTTCCGATATTCATCAGCGGCATCCAAATCCAAGTGAGTCGACCAATTAGGGTTTGACAGCTCGCCATACCCTGAGTTGACTCGAGAGCATTACACGAATGAAGGATTATATCCACGCGGAAATTGTCGGCGGAAAGGTTCCAAGAGTGGGTTACTTAACCCCAATACCTTCCGGGTTCACGCGGTGTTGCTTGGCACCCAACGTGATCGGAGGCCTGGTCGAATTCGATGTGCGACATCAATTCGATTGATTAATTAATTAATAAAGGGTTATTAATTGATTAATAAAGCCAGTGAGGAGTCACTGGGCTTGTTGGGCCATTAACTGGACTGGTACTTGGGCCTAGAGGGTGACACGCAAATGATTCTCAAGGCAATGGATAAATAAGTGGGTTTTATATAAACCGGGGGTTTTTATGAAAAACCGCGCGGTTAGTATAAAACATAGAGAACGGGCTGAGCAGGCCAAGCTGCTGCTAACCCTAGCCGCCCCTCCTCTGTTTCTCTCTCTCTCTCTGGCGTCCAGACAGATCTAGATCTGCTCCGCCGCTTCTCCGAATCCCATTCGACGGTAAATCGTCCACGCGTTGTGGCGATCGTTGCGGCGACCGGCGGAGGTTTCGTGAGCTACGAAGAACGAGGAACGTGAGGATATCCGTCGCGAGGAGGATCGTGTGGACTTCGCTAGAGGCCGGGCAGTTGCACGGCTTGCGGTGTCGCACCGACGGAACCGAACGGTTGCGGATACGAATCCGCACACAATGAGAACTTCGATTATCTGATAATCGTAATTTTAGTTTTTCGAAACGGGAACGGATCTCCTTTTTTATTTTATTTTCCGCTGCGTGTTAGATCCGGAGAAACCCGAGAAACCCAATAGTGCTATCAGAGCCAGGTTCCACTGTTTATCGTTCCGTTTCGATCTCCAAATTAATTTTTCCATGATATTATTCCATGCACAAGTTCCATTTTCTTGATGGATCTATGTTCATGTGATGAACACTGATTATTAAAATAATTAGATTATTTTTTTTATGCAAAATCGGATTTATATTTGGGGATTTTTGGGGTTTCTTCATGTGATGAAGATCGAGGTTTTGCGGCTTCAATCGGGCATTTCCATGCGATGGGTAGATGGCCGGAGGTCTGGATGTGACCAGGGACCATCCTGGTCATCACTGGAATTCTTTGGCGATGCCGGAGTGGCCGGTGTAAGGGGCTTATTCGTCATCTTCTTCACGGTTTTGAACTGAGAAAAAAATCAGAAAAAGGAGAAACATAAGGGGTTGGACTACGGGTTTTGGGACCTCCGGCGTGCCCGCTGGCAATGGAAGCACCGCCGGCGTGGCCAGACGGCGCCGGGTCGCCAGCGTCAGATCCCTGCAAAACTCCCCCCCCCCCCGCCGCCGGCTGTCTTCTTGCAGATGGCCTAGGGTTTCCTAGCTTAGGGGAGAACCAGGCCAGACCGAGCCGCCCGTGCCCTTCAGGGCCGGTCCAGCCAGGGCCTCGACCCTGGCTGGATCGGGCTCGAGCTAGGCACCTAACTGTTGGGCGCCTGGTCCGAGCCCGGGCTCAGCAGGGTCCGACCCTAGCTCTGCCCCAAGGCTAAGCCTTGGTTCCTTTATTCCCAAACCCCAATTAAATAATATGCCCAGTTAATTAAACTAAATTGGACTTAATTTTAATTTTAAAAATTGTTTTAAAATTTTGTATTATTGTTCAATTTTATTTAATTAACCTTTTTATGATCTTGAATCATATTAAACCCCTTCAGTCCTGGTTAGCCCATTTAATGAAATTAAAATTGGATTTTAATTTAATTCAAAATCTTTTTTGAATTTTTTTAATTATTATTCAATTATATTAAATTGAGCTTTAATTATTTTACAATCATTATTATTAATAATTGTTGTTAATCGATTAAAGTTAGTTATTAATTTAAGTGTTAAATTAATAGTTAACTTTAATTAGCTAATTTAAATGTTAAATTAGTAGTCTTTAATTATTATTGTTAGTTATTAATTTAAGGGCTAAATTAGTGATTAACATTAATAATCTAATCTAATAGTTAGATTAGTAATTATTAATTAATTAAGGTTAATTGTTAATTTAAGTGTTAAATTAATAATTAATTTTAAATTAACTAATCTAATTGTTAGATTATAGTTATTAGTTAATTAGTGTTAATTAATAATTTAAATGCTAAATTATTGATTAACATTAATTAACTAATCTAAGTGTTAGATTAGTAGTTAATAATTAATTATAGTTGATTATTAATTTAAATGTTAAATTATTAATTAACTTTGTTGGATTAATCTAAGAGTTAGATTAGTCTTTAATAGTCTAATTGTTAGATTATTAATGTGGTTTAATCTAAGTGTTAGATTTTTAGAAATGTTCTAATTTGCATGGAATGATATGGAATCATTAATTTGGACTGTGTGCGCATGTGATGTGTGTTTAATGTTTTTAAATTTTGATTTAATTGAACGTTAAGTTAATTAAAAGTGTTTTCGAAATTCAAATACCAATTTTGATTGGATCCCAGCTTTTTGAAAGCCAAAATTATATATTTTGAAAACTCTTTTATTTTAGCCATGTGATGCGCTGAATCATGTGTAGAATGTTTAAAACACACCGTGGTCATGGATATGCAATTATTTAATTGTTCATGTGATGAATGATGTGTTTGTGTGGATCGTGGATGAATGATGGATGTTTATTAATTTTTTAATAAAAAGAGATCTGCGTATCTCTCCCTCTCTCATTCTCTGATGTATTTCTACCTCCCTCTCTCGTGTACTCGCCATGAGGCTCTCTTCTAATTACATGTAATTCTAGAATTAATGTAATATGATCAAGGCAACCGAGGAAGGAGCGAGGACGATCCACAGCTGCAACTAGGAAGGCGAAAAGATGGAGATCTCTTGCCTATGTGTTTGCAGGATATCTAATATAATTGTTGTGTTAGATTGTGTGTGCGTTTGACTGTTGGCTCCAGTCAAACCCACTGTGCTATCCATGACCACACTAGACATGTATGTGAGGCATTGTTTTTCTTTGGATTATGAATCAAAGCAGGTATAGTATTTAGTAAATATATACAATATATTTATATACTGTCACCTAGGAGAGACCAAGATAAAAGTTATCTAAATACCCTAAGATAAACTCTAAGCCGTAACGCGAGTAGTTGAGAACTTACCGCGTGGTCCACCATCGTTATAGTCATAGGATTCGAATCACTTTAGGCAGGTTTGTTGTGCTATCCACAAGGCATGTTTAATTGGTAGGAGAAACTGTGCCTATGGCATTAGATGCCTATATGATCGTGGTAGATGAACCATGTAGCTTTGTTGTATTATCCGGAAGGGCTGCATGCAAATCTATGCTCGTCGCGTAATGATGGTTAGCTTAGACCAGGATTAATGGTTTGTTGTGCTAACCACAAGGCCATTAAATCTCTGGGGACCGAAGCCATGATCAGATATTGCAAGGTGTTGCAAGTCCCATGAGTTGGGTGCTCTTTGATTGTATTACAGTTTGTTGTGCTATCCACAAGGCTGTAGTGCAAGTCATTGAGATTCTGATCCCCACTAGGAGACTGTCGGCGTCTCCCGCTCTGTATAACTGAGGGTTATATAGTCCGTCGAAAATTAGTGGGAGTTAAACTTGAACAAAAGACCATGTCTTGTTTTAAATTTTAATAATTGAATATCTGCTAAATAGATTTTACTTCTCTCCTGTAGGGAATTATGTCGTCAAATAACCCACTCCGTGGCATACTTGATGCCCTTTTGACTTACCTGATCTACTCGGATTGGTTTAGAAACCTGAAGAATGTCTTCAGATCTGAGTACAATAACTTTGTCCCTGGAGCTAATCATCCTGCTGAATCGGCATTGGATGCCCCTGAAGCAGAGATGATAGCTAACGATAAAAGATCGAAGGACAAAGGCAAAATAGTAGTGAAGGGTGACTGCTTCTACTTTAAGCAGTATGGTCACTGGAAGAGGAACTGCAAGGAGTTCCTTAACGATAAAGCTCATAGAAAGGTGAAGCTATCTGAAGCTTCAGATATCTATATGATAGATATCAACTTGTCAGTTAGAGATTCCAGATCTTGGGTATTAGATACCGGATGTGCTTCTCATATCTGCCATGATGTGCAGATGCTGACAAGCAAGCACAAGCTGAGACAAGGTGAGGTGGAATTGAGGCTAGGAAACGGCGCAAAAGTTGCGGCGATTGCTGTTGGGACAGCAAACCTCAGACTAACATCAGGAGACGCCTTACTTTTAGAAGATTGTTATTATGTTCCTAGTGTTAGATTAGGTAGCCTACAAGCCAATTTGACTATGTAAATCTCGTTCATTTTTTATTAATAAAATGACATAATATTCATTATGTGTAAATCACGTTAATTATCGTTTCATAATGAAGTCCGTGAATATGTGCTATAGTGATCAGATTATGATGAGATCATACTAATGAGACTGATCACTTAAACACATATATTCTTAATAGTTCCTAGTCGGAGGATATCCGAGAAGGACATCGGATATCCGGTTAGACTAGTACAGATTACTCCTGCTCATATGATGAGGGGGACTGATCTCATAAGTCACTTGTGTGGAGACACTAAGGCGAATCTGTAGGTGCTCATTGGAGAATGAGTTCACTGATGATGAGCCTTGTGTATACAAGAAGACCAGTGGGAGTGCAGTCACTTTTACGTAGATGACATACTACTCATTGGGAATGATGTAGCTATGATGTCATCAGTAAAGATTTGGCTGTCGAAAAACTTCTCCATGAAGGATTTAGGAGAAGCATCCTACGTATTGGGAATACGGATCTATAGAGATAGATCAAAGAGGATGCTTGGAATGACCCAATCCTTAAACATAGATATCATAGTCAAAAGGTTTAGCATGGAAAATTCCAAGAGAGATCTCATACCGATGAGACATGGAATTAGTCTCTCAAAGGAGCAGTCTCCTAAGACTCCTAATGAGAGGGCATTCATGAATAGAATACCCTATGCCTCTGCCATAGGATCTATCATGTATGCTATGCTATGTACACGGCCCGATGTAGCATTTGCTCTAAGTGTTACGAGCAGATTTCAGGCTGATCCAGGGGAATAGCACTGGAAGGCAGTGAAATGTATCCTTAAGTACTTGAGAAGAATTAAGGATATGTTTCTTGTCTATGGAGGAGGTGACTTGAAACTGCGAGGCTTTACTGACTCGAGTTTCCAGTCGGATCCAGATGATAGCAAATCAACATCTGGATTCGTGTTTACTTTGAACGGAGGGGCAGTGTGCCGGAAGACTTTCAAGCAAATAACTACTGCAGATTCGACGACTGAAGCTGAGTACATCGCTGCAGCTGAAGCCGCCAAGGAAGCAGTGTGGTTGAAGAAATTCATCACCGACCTCGGCGTAGTTCCCAACATCTCTGAGCCTGTTCCACTGTTGTGTGACAACAATGGAGCAATTGCGCAAGCGAAAGAGCCGCGGTCTCATCAGAAATCGAAGCATATTCTAAGGCACTTTCACCTTATCAGAGAGATCATATCCAGAGGAGATGTAGTAGTGGAAAGAGTTCCATCGGTCGACAATATAGCAGATCCACTGACAAAGCCATTGGCTCAAATTGTGTTTGAGCGTCACCTAGAGTCTATGAGCTTATTGTATAAAGGTGATTGGCTTTAGTCCAAGTGGGAGATTGTTAGTTTAGGTGGCCAACAAGCCAATCTGACTATGTAAATCTCGTTCATTTTTTTTTAATAAAATGGCATAATATTCATTATGTGTAAATCGCGTTAATTACCGTTTCATAATGAAGTCCGTGAATATGTGCTATAGTGATCAGATTATGATGAGATCATACTAATGAGACTGATCATTTAAACACACATATTCTTACTAGTTCCTAGTCGGAGGATATCCGAGAAGGACGTCGGATATCCGGTCAGACTAGTAAAGATTACTCCTGCTAATATGATGAGGGTGACTGATCTCATAAGTCACTTGTGTGGAGACACTAAGGTGAATTTGTAAGTGCTCATTGGAGAATGAGTTCACTGAACTGATCCAACTGAATCACTGGATGGTATTGTACCTCACTATCAACCAGCTTGATTCTATTGTCGCAGTTGCGTAGATGGTCCTCGAACCTGAGACAAGAAGGACACCTTGTCGGTAGACTTCTGTGCTTTGACCTTGGTTTACGAATCTCTAGCCACGGGATTCTAATACGCCAAGGATTGGGTACAGCGGAATACCGTCGAAGGGAATTGTGTGTCAACAAGGAATCATTCGCTCTCGGTACTTAGGGAGAGAATGCTCTAGGAAGGATGCGCGGAAGTCCCTGGCCAGGGCGGACGATAATATCGGGAAAGGAGTTTTCCAATATTCATCAGCGGCATCCAAATCCAAGTGAGTCGACCGGTTAGGGTTTGACAGCTCGCCATACCCTGAGTTGACTCGAGAGCATTATACGAATGAAGGATTATATCCACGTGGTAACTGTCGGCGGAAAGGTTCCAAGAGTGGGTTACTTAGCCCCAACACCTTCCAGGTTCACGCGGTGTTGCTTGGCACCCAACGTGATCGGAGGCCCGGTCGAATTCGATGTGCGACATCAATTAGATTGATTAATTAATTAATAAAAGGTTATTAATTGATTAATAAAGCCAGTGAGGAGTCACTGGGATTATTGGGCCATTACCTGGACTGGTACTTGGGCCTAGAGGGTCACACGCAAATGATTCACAAGGCGATGGATAAATAAGTGGGTTTTATATAAACCGGGGGTTTTTATGAAAAACCTCGCAGTTAGTATATAAAACATAGCGAACGGTTTGAGCAGGCCACGCTGCTGCTGACCCTAGCCGCCCCTCTTCTGTTTCTCTCTCTCTCTTTCATTCAGATAGATCTAGATCTGCTCCGCCGCTTCTCCGAATCCCGTTCGACGGGAAATCGTCCGTGCGTTGCGGCGACCGGGGGAGGTTTCGTGGGCAGCGAAGAACGAGGAACGTGAGGATATCCGTCGCGAGGAGCATCGCGTGGACTTCGCTAGAGGCCGGGAACTTACGCGGCTTGCGGTGTCGCACCGACGGAACCGAACGGCTGCGGATTCGATTACGCACACGATGAGAACTTCGATAATCCGATTATCGTACTTTAGATCTCGAAACGGGAACGGATCGCTGTAAATATTTTTTTTTTTCGATTTATTATGCTAATAAATCGATAGCTTCGGCATCTTTAGTCAACGGACTATATCTTTTAGATGTTTCTTATTACTGTTAGTTTTAGGTGGCCTACAAGCCAATCTGACTTTGTAAATCTCGTTCATTTATTAATATAATGGTATAATATTCATTATGTGTAAATGGCATTAATTATCATTTCATAATGAAGTCCGTGAATATGTGCTATAGTGGTCAGATTATGATGAGATCATACTAATGAGACTGATCACTTAAACACACATATTCTTAATCGTTCATAGTCGGAGGATATCCGAGAAGGACATCGGATATCCGGTTAGACTAGTACAGATTACTCCTGCTCATATGATGAGGGTGACGGATCTCATAAGTCACTTGTGTGGAGACACTAAGGCGAATCTGTAGGTGCTCATTAGAGAATGAGTTCACTGAACTGATCCGACTGAATCGCTGGATGGTATTGTACCTCACTGTCAACCAGCTTGATTCTATTGTCGCAGTTGCGTAGATGGTCCTCGGACCTGAGACACCAAGGACACCTTGTCGGTAGACTTCTGTGCTTTGACCTTGGTTTACGAATCTCTAGCCACGGGATTCTAATACGCCAAGGATTGGGTACAGCGGAATACCGTCGAAGGGAATTGTGTGTCAATAAGGAATCATTCGCTCTCGGTACTTAGAGAGAGAATGCTCTAGGAAGGATGCGCGAAAGTCCCTGGCCAGGGAGGACGATAATATCGGGAAAGGAGTTTTCCGATATTCATCAGCGGCATCCAATCCAAGTGAGCCGACCGGTTAGGGTTTGACAGCTCGCCATACCCTGAGTTGACTCGAGAGCATTGTACGAATGAAGGATTATATCCACGCGGTAACTGTCGGCAGAAAGGTTCCAAGAGTGGGTTATTTAACCCCAAATACCTTCCGGGTTCACGCGGTGTTGCTTGGCACCCAACGTGATCGGAGGCCCGGTCGAATTCGATGTGCGACATCAATTCAATTGATTAATTGATTAATAAAGGGTTATTAATTAATAAATAAAGCCAGTGAGGAGTCACTGGGCTTATTGGTCCATTAACTGGACTGGTACTTGGGCCTAGAGGGTCACACGCAAATGATTCTCAAGGCGATGGATAAATAAGTGGGTTTTATATAAACCGGGGGTTATTATGAAAAACCGCGCGGTTAGTATAAAGCATAGCGAACGGGCTGAGCAGGCCAAGCTGCTGCTAACCCTAGCCGCCCCTCCTCAGTTTCTGTCTTCCTCTGGCGTCCAGGCAGATCCAGATCTGCTCCGCCGCTTCACCGAATCCCGTTCGACGGGAAATCGTCCGCGTGTTGCGGCGATCATTGCGGCGACTGGCGGAGGCTTTGTGGGCTGTGAAGAACGAGGAACTCGAGGATATCCGTCGCGGGGAGGATCGCGTGGACTTCGCTAGAGGCCGGGCGCTTGCGCGGCTTGCGGTGTTACACCGACGGAACCAAACGGCTGCGGATTCGAATCCGCACACGGTGAGAACTTCGATAATCTGATTATCGTACTTTCGATCTCGAAACGGGAACGGATCGCTGTAAATATTTTTGTTTTCCACTGCGTGAGCGATCCGGAGAAACCGAGAAAACCCAACACCTAGCATAATAAAGAACATCATATCAGTGTATTGTTTGGAGAAGATATGATATAGGTTGACTATTGAAAATAGAAGTTGTTCGATTTATTATGGTAATAAATCAATAGCTTCGGCATCTTTAGTCAACGGTCTATATCTCTTAGATGTTTCTTATTACAATCTTCAAATTGATAATGCTCTTAAGAAGAGCAAGAATTGTGTGAACCAGGCCTACATGTAGCATTGTAGACTTGGGGACATTGGCGAAAGCAGGTTGCACAAGCATGGTTACTTAACTGCATTCGATTATGAATCGTTTGCAACATGTGAATCCCGCGTTATGGGAAAGATGGCAAAATCTCCATTTACTGGACATGGAGAATGTGCGAAGGATATTCTGGAGCTAATACGTTCGGATGTATGTGGTCCGATGTCCACCGAAGCCAAAAGTGGCTTTTCATACTTCATCACGTTCACCAATGACCTCTCAAGATTCGGCTATGTGTACTTAATTAAGTACAAGTCGGAAGCATTTGAGAAGTTCAAGGAGTTCAAGAATGAGGTAGAGAAGCAGTTAGGAAAGAGTATTAAAGCTCTTCAATCAGATCGAGGAGGAGAATACTTGAGTACTAATTTCACACAATTCTTAAAGGATAATGGTATCCTTTCTCAGCTAACCCCTCCATATATACCACAGATGAATGGTGTATCAGAAAGGAGGAATCGCACCTTGTTGGACATGGTGCGATCTATGATGAGCTCTTCGGGATTACCAGTGTCCCTCTGGGGGGGGTATGCTATAGAGTGAGCAGCATACCTACTGAACAGAGTACCCAACAAGTCTGTGGCCTCTACTCCATATGAGATATGGAAAGACAGGAAACCAGAATTTAAACATGTTAAAGTATGGGGTTGTCCTGCTCATGTAAAGGGGCATGATCCAGACAAGTTGGAATCACGAACTGATAAATGCAGGTTTGTGGGATATCCAAAGGAAACCTTTGGATACTATTTTTACCATCCTGGTGAACAAAAGGTGTTTGTCGCCAGGAAAGCTGTCTTCCTGGAAGAGGAATACCTTCTCCAGGAGAACAGTGGGAGTAAAATAGTACTGGAAGAGGTTCTAGATCCCCAAACAGTTGCATTATCATCAGATGAGATATCAGTTCCTGAATCTGTTCAGGTACACACACATGACCCTCGCAGATCTGGTAGATTACTTAGACTACCCGAACGATATGTGGGACATATCGCTGAAGGTGAGTCTAAGGTAGAATATAATGAGGATGATGATCCTAAAACCTACCAGGAGGCCATAGAAGGCCCAGAAGTCGGCAAATGGTGAGAAGCCATGAACTCAGAAATCCAGTCCATGCACACCAACCAAGTTTGGAACTTGGAAGACTTGCCCGAGGGTATTGTACCTATCGGTTGCAAGTGGATCTTTAAGAGAAAGATCGGTGCTGATGGATAGATCGACACTTATAAGGCAAGGTTGGTGGCAAATCCTTGTACATAGATACCATAGTCAAAAGGTTTGGCATGGAAAATTCCAAGAGAGGTCTCACACCGATGAGACATGGAATTAGTCTTTCGAAGGAGCACTCTCCTAAGACTCCTAATGAGAGGGCATTCATAGATAGAATACCCTATGCCTCTGCCATAGGATCTATCATGTATGCCATGCTATGTACACGACCTGATGTTGCATTTGCTCTAAGTGTTACGAGCATATTTCAGGCTGACCCAAGCGAAGAGCACTGGAAGGCAGTGAAATGTATCCTTAAGTAGTTGAGAAGAACTAAGGATATGTTTCTTTTTTATGCAGGAGGTGACTTGAAACTACGAGGCTTTACTGACTCGAGTTTCCAGTCAGATCCAGATGATAGCAAGTCTACATCTAGATTCGTGTTTACGTTGAATGGAGGCGCAGTGTGCTAGAAGAGTTCCAACCAAGCAACCACTGCTGATTCGACGACTAAAGCTGAGTACATCGCTGTAGCTGAAGCCGCCAAGGAAGCAGTGTATTTGAAGAAATTCATCACCGACCTCGGCGTAGTTCCCAGCATCTTTGAGCCTGTTCCACTGTTGTGCGACAATAATGGAGCAATTGCGCAAGCGACAGAGCCACGGTCTCATCAGAAATCGAAGCATATTCTGAGGCGCTTTCACCTTACCAGAGAGATCATATTTAGAGGAGATGTAGTAGTGGAAAGAGTTCCATTCGTCGACAATGTAGCAGATCCACTGACAAAGCCGTTGCCTCAAATTGTATTTGAGCGTCACCTAGAGTCTATAGGGTTATTGTATAAAGGTGATTGGCTTTAGTCCAAGTGGGAGATTGTTAGTTTTAGGTGGCCTATAAGCCAATCTGACTATGCAAATCTCGTTCATTTATTAATATAATGGCATAATATTCATTATGTGTAAATCGCATTAATTATCGTTTCATAATGAAGTCCGTGAATATGTGCTATAGTGATCAGATTATCATGAGATTATACTAATGAGACTGATCACCTAAACAAACATATTCTTAATCGTTCCTACTCGGAGGATATCCAAGAAAGACATCGGATATCCGGTTGGACTAGTACACATTACTCCTACTCATTTGATGACGGTGACTAATCTCATAAGTCACTTGTGTGAAGACACTAAGGAGAATCTGTAGGTGCTCATTGGAGAATGAGTTCACTGAACTGATCCGACTGAATCGCTGGATGGTATTGTACCTCACTGTCAACCAGCTTGATTCTATTGTCGCAGTTGCGTGGATGGTCCTCGGACCTGAGACAGCAAGGACACCTTGTCGGTGGACTTCTGTGCTTTGACCTTGGTTTACGAATCTCTAGCCACGGGATTCTAATACGCGAAGGATTGGGTACAGCGGAATACCGTCGAAGGGAATTGTGTGTCAATAAGGAATCATTCGCTCTCGGTACTTAGAGAGAGAATGCTCTAGGAAGGATGCGCGAAAGTCCCTGGCCAGGGAGGACGATAATATCGGGAAAGGAGTTTTCCGATATTCATCAGCGGCATCCAATCCAAGTGAGCCGACCGGTTAGGGTTTGACAGCTCGCCATACCCTGAGTTGACTCGAGAGCATTGTACGAATGAAGGATTATATCCACGCGGTAACTGTCAACGGAAAGGGTCCAAGAGTGGGTTACTTAGCCCCAACACCTTCCGGGTTCACGCGGTGTTGCTTGGCACCCAACGTGATCGGAGGCCCGGTCGAATTCGATGTGCGACATCAATTAGATTGATTAATTAATTAATAAAAGGTTATTAATTGATTAATAAAGCCAATGAGGAGTCACTGGGCTTATTGGGCCATTACCTGGACTGGTACTTGGGCCTAGAGGGTCACATGCAAATGATTCTCAAGGCGATGGATAAATAAGTGGGTTTTATATAAACCGGGGGATTTTATAAAAAACCGCGAGGTTAGTATAAAACATAGCGAACGGTTTGAGCAGGTCAAGTTGCTGCTGACCCTAGCCGCCCCTCCTCTGTTTCTCTCTCTCTCTGTCATTCAGATAGATCTAGATCTGCTCCGCCGCTTCTCCGAATCCCGTTCGACGGGAAATCGTCTGTGCGTTGTGGCGATCATTGCGGCGACTGGCGGAGGTTTCGTGGGCAGCGAAGAACGAGGAACGTGAGGATATCCGTCGCGAGGAGCATCGCGTAGACTTCGCTAGAGGCCGGGCACTTGCGCGGCTTGCGGTGTCGCACCGACGGAACCGAACGGTTGCGGATTCGAATCCGCACACGGTGAGAACTTCGATTATCTGATAATCGTGATTTTCTATGATTCCGCTAGAATTGATAGACCAACGTCATAATATAATAACCTTACAAGGTACACATTACATTACCAAATCACCACCATGACCCAAAATACATAATGAGTGCCATAAGAGTTCACAACTACTACTTATAAGACAAGATAAGAGTGTTCGTCTATCCCCGCACCTCGGATTTCCACAGAAAGGGCACACAACACTACATAAGGTACCGGGCTCCTACTGACCACTCGGCCCCTGACTTGTCTTATTCTTCTGGGGACAGTTCCTCGCGAGATGTCCCCTCCTGCCACAGCCAAAACAGCTACCAGCGACCAATGGACACACCCGGTTGCCGTGATACCTACCACAACGGGGACAATAATCTGCCGGATCATGTCTCTTTCCCTGCTGCCTGCTAGCTACAGTCTGCATCTGTTGGGCCGAATCATCCTCATCTTCATCACGTGACGTCTCTTGGAACCCGAACTCAAAGGAACTCGAACCGCCTGACGGAAGGGCCGTTGATTTGTTCTTGCCTTGCTGCCTCCCTCGTGCCGATCGCTCCAGCTCCTTCGCCATCTGCTGAAATTGAGTCTCCACTGCTGCCGCGCATCGAACCGCTGACGCCAGATCTCTACAACCCTGAGGTGTCACCATTGTCCTTAGATCATATCGGAGCCCATCTACAAATCTCTCTGTTCTATATCTCTCATGCTCAGATAAGCGTGGAACGAATCTTCCAAGAGCCACAAACTTCGTATGATAATCTAGAACTGACATGTCATTCTGCACCAATTCCATAAACTCTCTTTCCTCGGTCTTCTGGACGAGCCTTGGAAAGTACTGTCCTCTGAACTCTCTCACAAACACCTCCCAAGGGATCTCTCTCAAGGGTCTATCTGCAAACATCCTTGTCTTGATGGTAACCCACCATTCGTATGCATTATCCTTTAACAAATAGGTTGCCAACAAGGTCTTGTCATTCTCAGCACATTCAAGAACGTCAAACGCCTTCTCCATTTCCTTAATCCAACGAGCTGCCTCGTCTGGGACTGGTCGACCTGTGAAAGAAGGGGTCTCCAACCTCAAAAACCATTCCAATACCGTGAACTGGTCACCTCGGGAATTGGATCCCTCACTACCGTCTCCCTACTGGTATCTACCCATAGCTCCAATCATAGCCTCCACGAAACGATCCACATTATGCCCTTCTGCCCCCGAACTACCATCGTCTGATCTCGTACCACGCGCCAACGAAACTCTCTTCCTCGGCGCCATCACTACCTCACGAATGCAAAAATCAACACAAACACGTCAAAACCTATCACTCTACACCAGCAGCCATCGCCTGTACAGACTCGTACTTATTGTTGGACTACGATATCTAACCCAGTTTACCACATACTCGACCAGACTGAGCTCTGATACCAACTGTAACGACCCGCCATCCTATGACCGGAGACCCGGTCACTAAATGGATGTCGGCCCATTAACTGTAGGTTCACACCCGGATCTTATACACACATCTGGAGGAGTAAGAGTTAAACAAGATTAAATATAATATTCACACGGACTACAAGGAGGTACAGTGCGCAGGAAGTAAAGTAATAATGTCCGTACACAGTCCAACAATAATTACATGTCCAACAAATTAATTAAGTACAGGCAGAAATAAGGTACAACAACATCGGGGCATACCCCGGAAACTGAGATAGCTGCTAGCCCGCACACCAAGGAGAATACCACGCGCTGCCACACGCCACAAGGACCACACCTGAAAACACAAGGAGTGAGCCACACCAGAATTGGGCTCAGTAGGGATCATCCGATCCCCTGCCTCCTACACACACACCCACAAGTGCAGTAACAAAGATACAGGTGATAAGACAAGTAAAGCTGTAACATACTACTCCTAAAATCTCGCATGAACCATGTGCATTTGAAATGTAACATGCATATCTCTAAAATCATTCTATCAAGGGGCCTACAACTCACGTCTCGGCAAAACACGCCAACCACGCCTCCGAAAGTGGGAAACACCAACCACACAGCCGTAAGTAGGAAACACCGACCACACGACCGAAAGTAGGAAACACCGTCCACACAACCGAAAGTAGGAAACACCGTCCACACAACCGAAAGTAGGAAACACCGACCCGCTGAGACCAAACAGTAACCCCTCGGATAGCACGCTAGCTACTCCGGCCCAACTGGCTCAGGTGGTTACTCCTTCCCTCAGCATGAGTGACTCTCCGAATGTACCACTCCGACACCGGTACTAGCTGACCCCGGGGTTCATCAGGTGACCCTCTCTCACTAGGCGTCACCCCGCCCACGCCCCCACCGGCGCTGTGCTCACGCCCCCATCGGCGCTGTGCTCAATGTCACTCCAGGTCCACAGTAACACAAAACACCAAAACCCGGCACAGTACGATCCGGTCACGTGAAAAGCCCGCGATCGCACGACACACACGCAGTGCTATCCGGTCATGAAGAATCCATTTCTACCGAGTATACTAAAGCATGCACTAACCAATTATCTAGCAGTATGAACACATTTTACTGGCATGAATTAGTGTTGTTCTGTCTTGAATCGCGTCGCCCGAGGCCGACGCCATTCAAGCTCCCTAAACTGGTTCTTAAAACTCCGGCCACGAACTCTGGCCTAAAAGGCGTCGACACCAGTGGTCGCCTTTTGAAAGGCGTCGACATCCTCCGACGTCATTCACACCGAAAATCCCGGAATTCCAGAAAACATTAATCAGGGGATTTCTGCCTTAAAAGGCGTCATGGTTACCCGACGCTTTTACGAATCGCGTCGCCCACCCACGACGTCTTTTAGTCCCAGAATCCTTGAACTGACAGACCCTCAGTCGGGGTGATTTCCTGCCTAAATGGTGTCATGATGGCCCGACATCCTTCTTAAAGGCGTCGTCCATCCATGACGTCATTTAGCGCCAGAACCCCTAACTCGTGAGACCTCGAACAGGGAGGTTTCTGCCCTAAAAGGCGTCGTACTGCCCTGACGTCCTTCTAAAAGGCGTCGACTAGGTACAACGCCGTTTAGCGCCAGAAACTTGGTTCCCTGGTTCGATCCGAGGGTTTCTCCCTTAACCCCAAATACCCCGAAAAAGCCCCAAAACAGAAGGGGGAGGAAAAGAAGTTCATCCACCACAAGCATGCTACAAATCCACATTCGCGAGCTCGGCCATACCCACAAGAACCCCCCTAAAACATGCTCATTCTAGCCCAAAACACATCATATCACGCCTAGGAAAACACGAGCAACACATGCAAGGTTCGTCCCCCTACCGGTTACTTGAACTCCTCCTGGCTCCGTGTCGCCGAACCGCCGCACCGCAGACCGCCGCCGGTACCCCCGAGAACGTCGCCACTCCGCCGGGACGTCGGCCGCCGTCCGGAGAATGGAACGCCGCGAAGGAAGTGGTGGTGGCAGAGGCGAGAGGTAGGGAGGCGTGGGAGTGGTGGAAGAGGAAGAAGAGGAAGGGAAAGGGGAAGAGTGGGATCGGAGGAGGCGGAGAGGGAGAGGAGAGAGGGTGGAAGGGCAAGAATGAGGGAAAGAAAGGAGGGCTTGCGGGATCAATCAGAAACTGCCTAAAACGCGTCGAGCAAGAAAGACGCCTATTAGATGACAGGACGGGCCGTACTGACAGCTGTCTGAAACGCGTCGACCACCACGGACGCCGTTCAGCTGACATGTCAGGCACCGTACACTGACACCGCAGGGTGGCAGTCTGAATCGCGTCGTCCATCATAGACGCCGTTCAGACGACGAGGCAGGGGCCGTACTCTCGCGGCCCAAAACCAGCCCACGTGGCGCCTACGTGGCACAACAGCAAATCATCTAAATGGCGTCGACACCAGTGGACGCCGTTTGAAAGGCGTCGTGAAGTGTTGACGTCATTCAGAAGAAACTCTCAAGACCCCTCAAGGTCCAAACCAGGGGATCCGGCCTGAAACCGACCCGAAAATTGAACCCGAAACCTCAGTCCTTACATTCACTCTTCCATGAGCTTTATCATGAAGGAACTCATTGCAGTTCCTCTTCCAGTGACCATACTACTTATAGTAGAAGTAGTCACCCTTCACTACTCTTTTGCCTTTGTCCTTCGATCTTTTATCGTTAGCTATCATCTCTGCTTCAAGGGCATCCAATGCCGATTCAGCAGGAGGATCAGCTCTAGGGACAAAGTTATTGTGCTCAGATCTGAAGACATTCTTCAGGTTTCAGAACCAATCCGTGTAGATCAGGTAAGTCAAAAGGGCATCAAGTATGCCACGGAGATAAGTAAAATATATTTAGCAGATGTTCAATTATTAAAATTTAAAACAAGGCATGGTATTTTGTTCAAGTTTAACTCCCACTAATTTTCGACGGACTGTATGTAAGGATCGTGACTTTCGGATCCAGTTTTCGGGGTCGGACCCTGTAGTTCTGACCTTAGTGAGGGCTGAGGTTCAGTGACGATTCACGTCAGGACATCGAGACGCGTTTTGAACGGCGTCCACCGTTGCAGACACGTTTCAGGTCCTGCCACATGGGTGCCACGTGGGCTGGCTTAGGGCCGCGAGAGTACGGCCCTGTCGTGTCGCCTGAACGGCGTCCACGTGTGTCGACGCCTTTCAGACTGCGACTCTGGGATTGTCAGAGTACGGCCATGACAAGTCGTCTGAACGGCGTCTGCCTCGAACGACGCGTTTCAGAATCTTGTCAGAACAGCCATCACGTCACCTGATAGGCGTCTGTTGATGTCGACACGTTTTAGCCAGTCTCTGGTTAACCCCAGGAGCCCTCCTTCTTTCCCTCATTTTCCTTCTCTCTTTCTCACCTTCCCTTCCGGCGAACTCGGCGGCGATTCCTCCTCCTCCCTCTTCCCCTTCCACCGTTTCATCTCTCCCTTCACTCCATCCTCTACCTAGCTCCAACCACTACCACCTCCACTTCCACTGCGGCGTTCTACTCTCCGGACGGCGGCCGACGTCACGGTGGGGTAAGGACGACCACGGCGGTACCGGCGGCGGCGTGGGGCGAGACGGGTGGACGGCTTGAAGCTCGAAGGCGTTCAAGTATCTGGTAGGGTGACGGTTCCCTTAGTATTGTGTTCAAACCATGTTTTCCCCCCATTTAAGCATGTGATGGATCCTTGGTTTGGGGGGGGGGGGGTAGAACAAGCATGTTTAGGAGTTCTTCTTGTTGATATGGGGGATTTTCACGATGTGAATTCCTGTTGATTGAATTGCTCCTCTTTCCCCTCCATTTTTGGGTGATTTTGGGGTTGTGTGGGTTGAAAAGGGAGCCCTCGGGCTCATGCAGACTCTGGTTCTTGGGGTTAAAAGACGTAATTTTGGGGTTGTGTGGGTTGAAAAGGGAGCCCTCGGGCTCATGCAGACAGTAATTTTACATAAACCAGTACATGGAGCTTGAATGGCGTCGGCCTTGGGCAACGCGATTCAAGACAGAACACCACTAAATCATGCCAGTAAAACGTGTTCATACTGCTAGATAGTGGGTTATTGCATGCTTTAGTGCGCTCAATAATGATGGATTCTTCATGACCGGATGGCACTGCGTGGGTGTCGTGCAATCGCGGGCTTTTCACGTGACCGGATCGTACCGTGCCGGGTTATGGTGTTTTGTGTTACTGTGGACCTGGAGTGACATTGTAGCGCTTTATCACCCTGTGCTGGTGGGGGCGTGAGCACAGCGCCGGTGGGGGCGTGGGCGGGGTGACGCCTAGTAAGAGAGGGTCACCTGGTGAACCCCGGGGTCAGCTAGTACCGGTGTCGGAGTGGTACATTCGGAGAGTCACTCATACTGAGGGAAGGAGTAACCACCTGAGCCAGTTGGGCCGGAGTAGCTAGTGTGCTATCCGAGGGGTTACTGCTTGGTCTCAGCGGGTCGAGGTTTTTCCCACCGTTGTTGTGTGGTTAGCGAGTTCTATCGAGACGACAGTTGTGAGTTCCCTAGTCGGCTGGTTTAGAATATGCATGTTTATTATATTCGACTGCATGTGATTTCACGTTAAGAATTAGGAATTGTATCCCTTGTGCTTATCACTTTACCGTTAGCTGTACCTTGCACTTGTGGGTGTGTGCGTGGGCTGTGGGGATCGAAGGATCCCTACTGAGTCTTGTCTTTGAGACTCACCCCTGCGGTTTTCAGGTCAGGACTCCCAGCAGACCTAGAGCGGCGTGTGCGGCCGTGTGTTGAGCGCCTTCAGCGGTTGTTCCGGGGTATGCCCCGATGTAGTTGTTATTTATTTCTGGCCTGTATGTTTAATTATTTCTTTGAGTTGGAGTATGTAATTATTTGCTGTATCGAGTCGCATTGTAATAATTTTAATTCCTGCACTTCTATTTCAGTTCAATGCGATGTGAATGTTTAGCTTAGTTTATTATTTATCTCCCATACTTGATTAGATCCTGGTTTGGTTCCATATTAATGATTCGGTACCCATTTAGTAATCGGATCCCCTATTATAGGGTGGCGGGTCGTTACACTGTATAACCCCCAGTTATACAGAACGGGAGACGCCGACAGTCTCCTAGTGGGGATCAAAATCTCAATGACTTTCACTACAGCCTTGTGGATAGCACAACAAACTGTAATACAATCAGAGAGCACCCAACTCATGGGACTTGCAACTCCTTGTAATATCTGATCATAGCTTCGGTCCCCAGAGATTTAATGGCCTTGTGGATAGCACAACAAACCACTAATTCTGGTCTAAGCTAACCATCATTACGCGACGAGTATAGATTTGCATGCAGCCCTTGTGGATAGCACAACAAAGCTACATGGTTCCTCTACCCCGATCATATGGGCATCTAATGCCATAGCCACAGTTTCTCCTCCCAATTAAGCAGGCCTTGTGGATAGCACAACAAACCTGGCTAAAGTGATTCGAATCCTATGACTATAACGATGGTGGACCACGCGGTAAGTTCTTAACTACTCGCGTTACGGCTTAGAGTTTATCTGAGGGTAATTAGATAACTTTTATCTTGGTCTCTCCTAGGTGATAGTATAAAAATATATCGTATATATTTAGTAAATATTATACCTGCTTTGATTCATAATCAAAAGAAAACAATGCATCTCATACATGTTCATTAGTGTGGTCATGGATAGCACAGTGGGTTTGACTGGAGCCAACAGTCAAACGCACATACAATCTAACACAACAATTATAGTAGATATCTTACAAACACATAAGCAAGAGATCTCCATCTTTTCACCTTCTTGGTTGCAGCTGTGGATCGTCCTCGCTCCTTCCTCGGTTGCCTCGATCATATTACATTTAAATTATAAAATTTACAAGTAAATTGAAGAAGGCCTTATGGCGAGTACAAGAGAGAGAGGGAGGTACAAATACATCGGAGTATGAGAGAGAGAGGTGCGCAGACCTCTAATTATTAACAATTAATAAACAATCATACATCCACGATCCACACAATCTATTCATCACATGAATAATTAATTAAGTGCATATCCATAACTACGGTGTGTTTTAAACATCCCACACATGATTCAGCGCATCACATGGCTAAAATAAAAGAGTTTTCAAAAATAGATAACTTTGGCTTTCAAAAAGCTGTGATCCAATCAAAATTGGTATTTGAATTTCGAAAACTGATTTTATTAACTTAACATGCAATTAAATCAAAATTTAAAAACATTAAATACACATCACATGCGCATACACTCCGAATTAATAAATTCAAGATTATTCTATGCAAATTAGAACAATTCTAATAATCTAACACTTAGATTAAAACCCCATTAATAATCTAACAATTAGACTATTTAAAGACTAATCTAACTCTTAGATTAATCCAACAAAGTTAATTAATAATTTAACACTTAAATTAATAATCAACTAAATTAATTATTAACTACTAATCTAACACTTAGATTAGTCAATTAATGTTAATTATTAATTTAACTCTTAAATCAATAATTAACACTAACTAATTAATAATTAATTAATCTAACTCTTAGATTAGATAATTAAAGTTATCATTAATTTAACTATTAAATTAATGACTAACAGTAATTAATTAAGAACTACTAATTTGACATTTAAATTAGTCATTTAAGTTAATTATTAATTTAACAATTAAATTAATAACTAACTCAAATATTAATTAACAATTAGCTGAGATAATAGTTAATAATCTAACAATTAGACTAATAACTATTAATAACTAATTTAACATTTAAATTGGTTAAATCAAAATTAATTATTGGATTAACATTTAATCTAACAATTAACTTTAATTGATTAGAGCTAATTGTTAATTAACATGATATAATATCATTATGCCCAAATAAATAAAACTGGATAATATTTAAAAACAAATTCAAAATAGATTTTGAAGTAAATTAAAATCCAATTTTAATTTTATTAAATGGGCTAATAAGGAATAATGTGGTTAAAGGGGTTAGGGGTGGGTTAGCCTAGCTCGACCAGGGTCCCTGGTTCGACCCTGGCTGGACCAGGTTCGGGCCCTGGCCTTGGGCGGCCCATGCGATGGGTCAGGGCGGTCTAGCCCCCCCAGACCGGTAGTGGACCGGCCCGGTCCGCCTGGAAACTGCCTCGTTTCCCTTTCCTCTAGAAACCCTAATCGAGTTTTGTAGGAGAGCAGCGGCCGCTGCCCCGGCGACGCCCGGGAGCCGGCGGTGCCCCCCGACGCAGGCAGGGGTGCCGGCGGTGCGGTTTAACGTGCCGGCCGAGCCCTTTATATCCTCCTTTTTCAACATGTTTTTCTGGTTCTAAACCAAGATGAAGAAGAAAAGAGCCCCTCCATTCCAGTCCGACAACCACCAGCGGTCTCTCAGGCGTCCGTCACAGGCCCAGCTGTGACCAGAGTCATCCCCAGGAGAATCGAGATGCCAACCAACCTCCCCAACACTTGGGGTTTCCATAATGAAGCCACAAAAACCCATTGTTCTTCGTCCCACGAAGAACAAGAAAAACCCCAATAAAATTACGAAATTTACAGAAATAAAAATAATCAAATTATTCTTAATATTAGTGTTCATCACATGAACACGGATCCTACAAAATGATCGAACTATTGCATGGAATAATACATAGAAAAATTAATTTTGGAACTCGAAACGGGACGAAAAACAGTGGAACCTGGCTCTGATACCACTGTTGGGTTTTCTCGGGTTTCTCCGGATCGCACATGCAGCGGAAAATAAAATAAAACAGCGATCAGTTTTTCTCGTTTAAAAAAACTAAAATCGATTTTTGGATAATCGAAGTTCTCACCGTGTGCGGATTCGAATCCGCAACCGTTCGGTTCCGTCAGTGCGACACCGCAAGCCGCGCAAACGCTCGGCCTCTAGTGAAGTCCACGCGATCCTCCTCGCGACGGATATCCTCACGTTCCTCGTTCTTCGCAGCCCACGAAACCTCCGCCGGTCGCCGCAACGATCGCCGCAACGCGCGGACGATTTCCCGTCGAACGGGATTTGGAGAAGCGGCGGAACAGATCTGGATCTGTCTGAACGTCAGAGAGAGAGAGAAACAGAGGAGGGGCGGCTAGGGTTAGCAGCAGCTTGGCCTGCTCAGCCCTTTCGCTATGTTTTATACTAACCACGTCATTTTTCATAAAAACCCTCGGTTTGTATAAAACCCACTTATTTATCCATCGCCTTGAGAATCATTTGCATGTAACCCTCTAGGCCCAAGTACCAGTCTAGTTAATGGCCCAACAAGCCCAGTGACTCCTCACTGGCTTTATTAATCAATTAATAACCCTTTATTAATTAATTAATCAATCGAATTGATGTCGTACATCGAATTCTACCGGGCCTCCGATCACGTTGGGTGCCAAGCAACACCGCGTGAACCCGGAAGGTATTGGGGTTAAGTAACCCACTCTTGGAACCTTTCCGCCAACAGTTACCGCGTGGATATAATCCTTCATTCGTACAATGCTCTCGAGTCAACTCAGGGTATGGCGAGCTGTCAAACCCTAACCGATCGACTCACTTGGATTGGATGTCACTGATGAATATCGGAAAACTCCTTTCTCGATATTATCGTCCGCCCTGGCCAGAGACTTCCGCGCATCCTTCCTAGAGCATTCTCTCTCTAGGTACCGAGAGCGAATGATTCCTTATTGACACACAATTCCCTTCGACGGTATTCCGCTATACCCAATCCTTGGCGTATTAGAATCCCGTGGCTAGAGATTCGTAAACCAAGGTCAAAGCACAGAAGTCCACCGACAAGGTGTCCTTGGTGTCTCAGGTCCGAGGACCATCTACGCAACTGCGACAATAGAATCAAGCTGGTTGACAGTGAGGTACAATACCATCCAGCGATTCAGTTAGATCAGTTCAGTGAACTCATTCTCCAATGAGTACCTACAGATTCGCCTTAGTGTCTCCACACAAGTGACTTAAGAGATCAGTTACTCTCATCATATGAGCAGGAGTAATTTGTACTAGTCTAACCGGATATCCGATGTCCTTCTCGGATATCCTCCGACTATGAAAGATTAAGAATATGTGTGTTTAAGTGATCAGTCTCATTAGTATGATCTCATCATAATCTGATCACTATAGCACATATTCACGGACTTCATTATGAAACGATAATTAATGCGATTTACACATAATGAATTTTATGCCATTATATTAATAAATGAACGAGATTTACATAGTCAGATTGGCTTGTAGGCCACCTAAAACTAACAGTCCGAGCCTTGGCTCGACCAGGGCCCGAGCCCCAAGGCTCAACCTTTGTGGCTGAGCCATGTTTAGTTTTCCCTTTAACCCTTTAATACCCCTAATTCCAATTAAACCCCATAAATCTTATTAAACCTCATTTGCCCATTTAATAATTAAATTATATCTTAATTTGATTTCAAAATTGTTTTGAAATTTAAATTATTATTAGATTTAATTTATTTGGGCAAAATGATTATGGAATCATATTATTAACAAATTGTTGTTAATAATTGAAGTTAGTTATTAATTTAAATGTTAAATTAATAATTAATTTTAGAGGATTAATTTAAGAGTTAAATTAATGTTTATTAGTTAATTGGAATTGATTGTTAATTTAAATGTTATATTAACAATTAATTTTAACTAACTAATTAAATGGTTTAATTAGGAGTTATTTGCTATTGGTTTAAGAGTTAAACTAATAATTAATTTTAATCCAATGATTTATATGTTAGATTAGTGGTTAACTGTTAATTAGTGTTAATTATTAGTTTAAGTGTTAAATTGATAATTAATATTAATTAATTAACTAGTTTAAGAGTTAGATTAGTAAATAATAACAAATTAGAGTTGATTATTAATTTAAATGTTAAATTAATAATTAATTTTATTTACTGATCTAAGAGTTAGATTAGTAATTAATTTTAATAGTCTAATTGTTAGATTATTAATGTGGTTTAATCTAAGTGTTAGATATTTTAATTATTAGAATTGTTCTAATGGCATAGAATAATCTGGAATTATTAATTTGGAGTGTTTGCACATGTGATGTATAATTTTATACTTTTGAATTTGATTTAATTGCATGCTTAACTTATTAAAAGTGTTTTCGAAATTCAAATGCCAATTTTGATTGGATCCCTGTTTTTTGAAAGTCAAAATTATTTAATTTTGAAAAAATCTTTTATTTTAGCCATGTGATGCGCTTATCATGTGTGGAATGATTAAAACACACCGTGGTCATAGATATGCACTTATTTAATTATTTATGTAATGAATGTTGTGTGTGGATCGTGGATGTATAGTTATTTAGTAATTATTAATAAATAGACCTCTGCGTACCTCTCCCACTCTCAAACTCCGATGTACTTCTACCTCCCTCTCTTGTACTCGCCATAAGGCCTTCTTTTATTTACATGTAAATTATGAATTTATTGTAATATGATCGAGGCAACTGAGGAAGGAGCGAGGATGATCCACAGATGCAACCAGGAACGCTATGTGATGCAGATCCTTTGCCTGTGTGTTTGCTGAATCTCTAATGTAAATGTTATATTAGAATTGTGTGTGCGTCTGACTGTTGTCTCCAGTCAAACCCACTGTGCTATCCATGACTACACTAATGACATGTATGAGATGCATTGTTTCCTTTTGATGATGAATCAAAGCAGGTATAATATTTAGTAAATATATACGATATATAAATACCCTCGTCTAAACTCTAAGCATAGACCAAGATAAAAGTTATCTAAATACCCTCGTCTAAACTCTAAGCAGTAACGTGAGTAGTTTAGAACTTACCGCGTGGTCTACCATCGTTATAGCTATAGGACTCAAATCACTTTACGCCGGTTTGTTGTGTTACCACAAGGCCTGTTTAATTGTGAGGAGAGACTGTGGCTATGGCATTAGATGCCTATATGATCGGGGTAGAGGAACCTGTAGATACCGATTTTGGACCACCCTTTTGGTCATAAATCCCACCCATCCATCATTTCATCACCAAAATCCCCTCATTTTAGCCATCTCAGCCCACTAACAACTAGGCCCATTAACCAAATCCCGACTCTAGCCACCCTTTTCTACCTTTTCGTGGAAGGCCAGCCAGTCCGCCTTCCACCCCCTTCGAAGGCCACCCCTTGCCTTCTACACCCTTGGAAGGCCAGCCACCTTGCCTTCCACCTTTTGCCACCTTTTTCACTTTTTACCACCGTTTCGTGGAAGCCCAGCCAATCCGCCTTCCACCCCCTTCGAAGGCCACCCCTTGCCTTTTACCTCCTTGGAAGGCCAACCACCTTGCCTTCCACCTTTTGGCCACCTTTCTCACTTTTTACCACCTTTTCGTGGAAGGCCAGCCAGTCCGCCTTCCACCCCCTTCGAAGGCCACCGCTTGCCTTCCACCACCCTTCGAAGGCCACCCCTTGCCTTCCACCTCCTTCGAAGGCCAGCCAGGCCGCCTTCCACCACAAGATTGGAAGGCAAGTTGCCTGGCCGTCCACTCCCTAACCACCCCCTTGACCTCGTCTTCCCCACGATCTCCTCTACTCACCGCCCTCGTCCCCACTACTCCGATCGCTCCCCACTCCGGCCACTGCAGCGCGCACCACCTCCGACCCTTGACCACTTCCTATTGGCTGAAGGTTGATTTACGGGGATTTAGACCCCTATTTCCTCCTACTTTTTCCTTCATCTATTTAAACCCCCCAGGTTCCCTCGAGCAAGGGGGTTGGAAAGGGGATTAAGAAGGAGTTTCTTTCTCGGAGCGGGTCGGCTTTGAGGAGTTGAGCGGGCAAAGAGTCAGAGGGCTATTTCAGGAGGAACGTCACTCCAAATGGGCTTGTCTTCCTAACCTTCTCTTTATTTTTCACCTTTTTCACTTCATTGTATTTCCAATCTCCATCTAGTCCGTAACATTCCCCTCTTTCACTCTCTTTTACCTTCAACACATCATTTCACTTTTCACACACGAGCACTTATCTGCATGCATGCATCCTAGAATGACTTAGCAATCCCTATTTACCCCCAGAGGTTTCAAACAAAAAACGGGAGGTGGGTGGCCATAACATATGGTCACCTTCCCTCCAAACACCTATCCGGTGCGTCTCCCTCCAATTCTAGTTAGTTTTTATATTTTTATGGATAGATTCTACATATTATAGTCCTAATCGGGTTATTTTCTGTCTTATCTTTTCTTTTCAGGGATCCTTACCACATTTCTGCGTGCAGAGTGCCGGGCTCTCCTCCTCTGGCCAGCAGGAGGAAGAGAAGGAGGAACCAGCATTTCCCGCTCCCACAGAACGCGCGATCACTTCCTACACTCCTGCGGAGCACAGGGACCGAAAGGTAATGCTCCTGGCGATCACACCTCAATTTCTAACCCCCATTTAAATCGCCACAGTGTTGAGATGAACGGAGAAACCCCTCGCCCGAAGCCCGCAGCCGCGGCGGGGGACGTTCCGGGCGCCTACAGCCCTCTGGCGATCACGGTGGGACACCTACAGCCCGCTGCACGCGTTGCGGCGAAAAGGAAAAGATGGTAAGGATCCCCGACGGCCATTGACCCCTGGACGGCCAGCCCCTGGCCGTCACACCCCCTGGACGGCCAGAACCTGGCCGTCGACACCCCATTGGACGGCCAGCACCTGGCCGTCCGACCCATTGGACGGCCAGCCCCTGGCCGTCGACCTCCCACTGGACGGCCAGCACCTGGCCGTTCGACCCGTTGGACGGCCAGGCCCTGGCCGTCGACATCCCCTTGGACGGCCAGCACCTGCCCGTCCGACCCCTTGGACGGCCAACCCCTGGCTGTCGACCTCTTGTTGGTTCTTTGTCCTTTTCTGCTCGCTACTGCTGTTCATGTATGATGTGCTGCTACCTGTTCTGTTGAATTGTTAGATGTTCTGACCTGCTGCTTGTTAACTTTTTGAATTTTTTGGGGTGTTCTCCGCGGGGGTTTTAAGGAAGAGCCGGCATCACACTTCCAGTTACCTATCCCGCAGGATCTGACTCTCCACCCGAGGATTCCCACTCGGGTGCGACTAGTCTTATTCTGTTGGGAACCTCCGTCAGTCTCCGCGAGCCAGGGATTCCCACTTGGCCGCCGAGCAGGTTGTACCTGAAACCACCCCCCTAGGAACCTTGGGTTTGTGTGAGAGATTAATTAAACCCTTCCATTCACAATCACCCACCTATAGGTGTCACTGAGAGAATCATTTCAAAATTTAAAGACACCTAATTAAACCTTGGTGGAACATGCTTTGAAAGAAAAATTCCAGGGTCGTTAAGGGTTTGAACTTGATTTGTTAGAAACCAATTCTCATAATACACTGTTAACCTTCTAAGTGAAATATAAAATCTCTTAGGATTGGTATTTCATAATGAACCAAATGTATGTTAACACTGTGTATGATGACATGTATGAGTTTGGTAACAATGTCACATACAACCTTCTGTTTGAGATTGAAGAGGATCCACAACCAACATTTGTGGGCATGATCCAAACACCTAGAGAGGAACTTAAGGCAAGTTACTTGGATGAATCTTCCTCTTCAGAAAGTGACCGTATAATCTCCAACAGAACCTTCCAAAACCCGAGTGAGGACCTGCAACTTATTGCCGTGTTATCACGGTACACCCCTGATCAAATCATCCAGTTGGCTTCTTGTGGCAAAACTCAAGATGCCACTCCTCGGAGAACTCACTTCCAAGGATCTCCCAACCTAGCTCAGACCCGCATCAACAAGCCAACTCCTACTCCAGTTGCTCCACTCGTCATGCCGATTCCAGTCTCTCCAACTACACTTCCTCCCGAGCAGAAATAGTTCATCTACAAAAGTGAGATTGAAACCTGTGTGCGTAATGTTAGTATTAGATGGTCTCAAAGCCAATCCGATACTGTGTACATATTCAGATTATTAATAAATGGCAATAATTCATTGTGTGTAATTAATTCGATCTGTGTTTATCGTATCACGATGAAGTCCATGAACATGTGCAATAGTCTTTGGATTATGATGAGATCATAATTACGGGACCGAAGACTTATAAACACATGTTCTTAATTGTTCCTAGTCATAGGATGTTTGAGATAGGACATCGAACATCCGGATAGACTAGTATAGGTTACTTCAGCTCATATGATGAGGGTGACTGATCCCATAAGTCACTTGTGTGGAGACACTATGCTGAACCTATAGGTGCTCATTGGTGAATGAGTTCACTGAACTGATCCGACTATAAATCGCTGGATGGTAATCACCTCACTGTTAACCAGCTCGATTCAATTGTCACGGTTGCGTGGATGATCCTTGGACCTGAGACTCCAAGGATACCTTGTTGGTAGGTTTCTGAGCTTTGACCTTGACAAACGAATCCCTAACCATGGGATATCAATAAGTTAAGCGATCGGGTTCAGGGAGATGCCCTCGAAGGTAATTGTGTGTTCAATACGGGATCATCCGCTCTCGGTTGTATGAGAGAGAATGTTCCGGGAATGATGCGCTTAAAGTCCCTGGCCAGGGCGGACTCTGTAATCGATAAGGAGTTATCGGATTCAGAATAGCAGCATCTGATTCAAGTGAATCGACCAAATAGGGTTTAACAGTAAACCATGCCCTAAGTCGATTCGGGAACATTGTACGGATGAAGGATTATATCCGCGCGCTAACCGATGACAGAAAGGTTCCAATAGAGGGTTGCGATAACCCCAGTGCCATCCAGGATCACGCGATGTTGCTTGGCATCCAACGTGATCGGCAGTCCGTCCGAATTTATTGTGGGACATTAAATTCGGCTGATTAATTGAATATAAGGATATTAATTAATACAGTGGGTCAGTAAAGGGTTACTGGACTTAATGGGCTATTAACTGGACTGGTATTTGGGCCTAGAGGGTCACACGCAAATGGTTTTCAAGTCGATGGATAATCCGACAGGATTTCGGATAAGTCTGGGTTTTTGTGAAAAACCGCAAACTGACTTTTTATAAAAGAACGGATTCTACGTCCGGGGCCAGCAACCCTGACCTAGCCGTCATTCGTTCTTCCCACTTTCTCTCTCCTCTGGGCGTGCCGTTCCCAACTGCTCCACTTCCCGTTCGACGGGGATTCTGGATCCGCATGTCGCGGCGGATCACGCGCAGTCAGACGGGATCTTCGAGCGCCGCAGCGAGCGAGGAAGCGAGGACGATCCATCGCGAGGAGAACCGCGTGGATACCGCTAGAGGTCGGGCATCTGCGCAACTTGCGGCATCGCTCCGACGGAACCGGAAAACGGACGCGGATTCGAATCCGCGCAAGGTAAATTCGGTTTACACCAGTTTAGTTTTAACGACCGAAACGGGACTGATCCGATCCCGAACTTCTTTATTCCGCTGCGTTTTAGGATCGGATCCCGACACAGCGATCACAACAGTGGTATCAGAGCCAGGTTCCACTGTGTTTTCGCCGTTTCGATCTCTTTTTGATAATTTTGTAATTGATTCCATGCATATGATGCGTTCATGGGATGAACACAGCAAGTTTAAGAGAAACTGTAAGCATTAAAATTTTAATTTTCTGCAATTTTCGTGTGTGTTCTTCGCCGGACGAAGAACTACTCGTATCGGTTTGTTCACGGGCATCCCAAGCGTTGGGAAGGGCTCGATGGAGCATGGGATTCCTTCCATGGGGTCGTGGATCGAGATTCTGATCTTGCATCATGACCGGGAGGATCATAAACCCCTAGATTTATTTTTATTTTTCAAAGATATGGGGTTCCTAATTTTTTTTGCAGAAAACGGATTTCGGGGGGGGGTTTTGGAAGCTCCCCGCCGGCAACCAGGGGTTGCCGGCGACGGCACCGGTGCCTCCGGGCACCGGAGACCGCCCCACGGCCGGGGCCCTGCCGGCCGGCACCTGCGGGGCAGGTTGCCGGCGGCAGGGAGCCGCCGCCCCCCACCCTGCGCGCAGCTAGGGTTTCCTAGCTGCGCTCGGGTGGGGGGGGTGGGCCCGACGGGCCTGGCCGGGCCCCCGGGTCCGAGCCAGTCGGCCCTGGACCCGGACCAGGTCCGCGCCCTTGTGGGCGGACCTGGGTCCGAGCCAGGGACCGGCTGGGTTCGGCCGAGGTCCGGTCCGGTCCAGTCCATTGGACCGCTGCCCCCTTTCCCCTTTATTTTTTTTTTTTTTTGTTTTTGTTTTTAATCCTTAATTAATCTGTTTTTGTTCCAAATTAAAAACAGAATTTAATTTTCATTTGTAATGAAATTTTACAATAAGATTGAGCTCTGTTTTTAATTTTATGGTCCAATAATTAGATTAATATGGATTAAAATAGTAATTAACAAGTTGTTGTTAATTCAATCTACTTGTTAGATTAAAGGAAATAATTGCGGAATAAATTTAATTGTTAAATTTATAATTTAATGCCAGTTAATCTTATCTGCATGGAATGTTACAATCTTGTCAAATTAGAGTTTATGTGCATTTATTGATGTGCATTTATTTGCTTGTTTAAATTAGATTTAAATTAGCATGCTTGAAATAAATACTAAAGTTTTCGAAAATCCTAAATCCAATTTTGATTGGTCCCTGGTTTTATGAAACCAAAATTATAAGTTATTTTCGAAAATTTTATTTAGCCATTTGATGCGCAATTCATGTGTGGTTTGTTTAATAAAACACATGGTGGTCATGGACGAGCATTAATTGTGGATGTGGAATGTGATTGTGTGGTTTATTGTGTATTAATAAATAGAGGTCTGCGAACCTCTCCCTCTCATATTCCATTGTACTTCTATCTTCCACCTCGATGTAATCGCCATAAGGCTTCCTCATTTAAATTATCATGTAATTGAGAATTACGATGTAATTTGATCGAGGCGGATGCGCGCGGAGCGAGGATGATCCACAACTGCTGACCAGATGAAAATGAAGGAGTTCATTGCATTCATGGGTTTGCAGACTCATGATATAAGATGTTATATTGTGTGAATGTGTGCGTTTGACTGTCTGGCTCAAGTCAAACCGCAGTGCCGTCCATGACCACACTAATGACATGTATGTGATGCGTGTGCTTTATATTTGCTAGGTTATTAGTATTAATAAATATATTCGATATATTTAATACTATCACCTAGGATGAGACCAAATTAAATAAGTAAAACCTTCGTTACAAACTCTAAGCCGTAGCGCGAGTCATTGAGAATGTACCGCGTGGCTCTCCATCAATATGATTGATAGAACTTAATTCGGTGGTGGCAGATACTATGTGTTTACCCGAGGTCTGTCATTAACTGATGAGAGGACTGTTGATCATGGCATTAGATGCCTTTGGATAAGAGTAGAGGAACGATATAGTCATCCACGTGTTTACCCGGGAACTATGTTTCTACTTTACTCTGTCACGTATTGATGGTAAAGCTTAGACCGGGGATAATGGTCTACTGTGTTTACCCGGGACCATTAAACTTGGGAGCCGAAGTACGATCGGATATTGCAAGGAGTTGCAATTATTATGAGATGATTGCTCTGAGATAGCAGTATGATACTATGTGTTTACCCGAGGTCATACTGTGATGCTTGGAGATTCTGATCCCCACTAGGAGACAGTCGGCGTCTCCCGTTCTGTATATCTGAAGGTTATACAGTCCGTCGAAAATTAGTGGGAATAAAACTAGATAATAAAAGACCATATCTTGTTTTAGATAATCTGAATATCTGCTAATTATCAATTGATTATCTCCTGTAGGCGAGAATGTCGCATCATAACCCGTTGCGAGGCATACTTGATGCCAACCGTTTGACAGGCACCAATTACTCAGACTGGCTCAGAAACCTGAAGATAGTCCTCAGGTCTGAGCAGATTGCCTACGTCTTGGATACTCAACCTCCTGCTGAACCAGCATTAGATGCTCCAGAGGAGGAAATGATAGCGTATGAAAAATGGAAGGAGGATTCCACCATGGCCCAATGCTATATGTTAGCCTCTATGAGCAATGAGTTGCAGAGGCAACATGAAGAGATGGATGCTAGATCCATCATGCTCCATTTGAAGGAGCTCTTTGGTGAGCAGAGCAGAATCGAACGATATGAGATATCGAAGAATCTGTTCAAGGCTCAGATGGCAGAGGGAACTTCAGTACAGAATCACGTGCTGAAGATGATTGAATGGGTGGAGAGGCTGGATGCTCTTGGGGTTACACTTCCCAAGGAGATGCACACAGACCTTGTGTTGTCTTCACTTCCACCTTCATATGCTCAGTTCATTGTCAATTTCAACATGAACAAGATCCAGGCCACCTTAGCTGAACTGCTGAACATGTTAAAGACTGCTGAGGGGAACCTTGTGAAGGATAAACCCCAAGTCCTAATGGTTGGTAAGACCAACAGGAAAAGACTTGCAGTCCAAGCTTTTCGAAAGAATAAGAATAAGGTTCAGAGAAAGGCAAAGGTCACCAAGAAAGACAAGGGTAAAAGTGCTGAGAAAGGTGATTGCTTCTACTGTCACCAGAAAGGGCATTGGAAGAGGAATTGCAAGGAATACCTCAAGGACAAGGCTCAAGGAACTGTGAAGCAGCAGGACGCTTCAGGCACTGATAAGAAGGCGTAAGCTGAGGACCGGAGAGGTGGAGCTGAGGCTAGGTAACGGCGCAAGAGTTGCGGCGATCGCTGTGGGGACAGTGAAGCTCAAGCTACCATCCGGAGACACATTTTTATTAGATGATTGTTATTATGTACCTAGCATAATAAGGAACATCATTTCTATTTCATGTTTAGATAGAATTGGATACAATTTAAATTTTGGGAACAATAGTTGTTCAATTTATTTCAGAAATAAATTAATAGCTTCTGCTATTTTATCCAATGGTTTGTATCTATTGAATGTGTCTCATGATAATTTACATATCGGTTCTTCGATTAAAAGAAGTAAGTATGAAATGAACAAAGCCTACTTGTGGCATTGTAGGCTTGGACACATTGGTGAAAACAGACTCCAAAGGTTGCATAAAGATGGATATTTGGATCCATTTGATTATGAATCATATGCAACATGTGAGTCATGTTTAATGGGTAAAATGACTAAGTCTCCATTTAGTGGAACTGGATAACGAGCCAAAGGCATATTAGAACTGATACATTCAGATGTATGTGGTCCTATGTCAACCCAAGCCATTGGTTGTTTCTCATACTTCATTACATTCACTGATGATTACTCAAGGTTTGGATATGTATACTTATTGAAGTATAAATCTGAAGCCTTTGAGAAATTCAGAGAATTTAAGAATGAAGTAGAAAAACAAACAGGAAAGAGTATAAAAACCATCCGATCTGATCGGGGTGGTGAATACTTGAGTACTGAGTTCATTAAATACTTAAAGGATAATGGTATCCTTTCTCAGCTTACACCTCCTTATACACCTCAGATGAATGGTGTATCAGAAAGGAGAAATCGCACATTAATGGAAATGGTGCGATCCATGATGAGCATGTCCAAATTACCAGTGTCCTTATGGGGATATGCACTTAGTTCGGCTATGTATATCCTGAACAAGGTACCCAGCAAATATGTTGAGACCACTCCATATGAGATATGGAATGGAAGGAAACCAGACCTTAAACATGTTAAAGTCTGGGGATGTCCTGCTCATGTTAAAAGACATGACGCAGATAAGCTGGAATCCAGAACTGACAAATGCAGATTTGTGGGATATCCAAAGGAAACTTATGGATATTACTTCTATCATCCTAGCGAACAAAAGGTGTTTGTGGCCAGGAGAGCTGTCTTTCTGGAAGAAGATTATATTCTCCAGAAAGACAGTGGGAGTAAAGTAATTCTGGAAGAAGTTCCAGACCCACAAACTGGCAATGGTTCATTAGATGAACCGTTAGTTTCTGAACCTGTTCAAAATGATACACAGGAACCTCGTAGGTCTGAAAGAGTACCTAAACCAGCAGAAAGATATGTGGGACATATTAATTTGGATGGTTCAAGGATATTCTATAATGAGGATGATGATCCCAAGACTTACCAGGAGGCCATTGAAAGTTCAGAGGCCGGGAAATGGCGGGAAGCCATGAATTCTGAAATACAGTCTATGTACATCAACCAAGTTTGGAACTTGGTAGATTTACCCGATGGTATAGTACCTATCGGCTGCAAATGGATCTTTAAAAGAAAGATCGGTGCAGATGGACGTATTGAGACTTATAAGGCAAGATTAGTGGCAAAAGGCTATCGTCAAAGACAAGGCGTTGACTATGACGAAACTTTTTCACCCGTTGCTATGATTAAGTCCATCAGAATTCTTCTTGCCATTGCTGCCTACCATGATTATGAAATCTGGCAGATGGATGTGAAGACTGCCTTCCTCAATGGAAACCTTGAGGAGGAGGTGTATATGATACAACCAGAAGGATTCACATCCAAAGAATCTCCAGACATGGTATGCAAGTTGCAGAGGTCCATTTATGGACTGAAACAAGCATCCCGAAGCTGGAACATAAGATTTGATGAGGCGATCAAATCTTATGGCTTCATTAAGAATGAAGATGAGCCATGTGTATACAAGAAAAATAGTGGGAGTGCAATCACAATTTTGGTTCTTTACGTTGACGACATCCTACTCATTGGGAATGATGTAGGAATGATGTCATCAGTAAAGATATGGCTGTCAAAGAACTTCTCCATGAAGGATTTGGGAGAAGCATCTTACGTATTGGGAATACAGATCTATAGAGATAGATCAAAGAAGATGCTGGCTTTAACCCAATCCATGTACATAGAAACCATTGTCAAAATGTTTGGCATGGAAAATTCAAAGAGAGGTCTCATACCGATGAGACATGGAATTTTACTCTCTAAAGGTCAGTCTCCCAAGACACCTGAAGAGAGGGCAGTGATGGATAAAGTCCCTTATGCTTCTGCCATATGGTCCATCATATATGCCATGCTATGTACCAGACCTGATGTAGCATATGCTCTAAGTGTTACGAGCAGACATCAGGCAGATCCAGGTGATGAACACTGGAAGGCTGTGAAATGCATCCTTAAGTACTTGAGAAGGACTAAGGATCTATTTCTAGTCTATGGAGGAGGAGACTTAAAGCTGCAAGGATATACTGACTCGAGTTTTCAGTCTGATCCTGACGACAGCAAGTCAACATCAGGTTTTATTTTCACACTCAACGGGGGAGCAGTGAGCTGGAAAAGTTCCAAGCAGGAAACCACTGCTGATTCGACAACAGAAGCCGAGTATATTGCTGCTGCTGAAGCCGCCAAGGAAGCTGTGTGGATGAAGAAATTCATCAGCGATCTTGGTGTGGTGGAAAGCATATCTGGTCCCGTCCCACTGCTGTGTGACAACAATGGGGCGATTGCTCAAGCGAAAGAGCCGAGGTCTCATCAGAAGTCGAAGCACATTCTGCGGCGCTTTCATCTGATCAGAGAGATTATAGCTCGAGGAGATGTCGTGGTGGAAAGAGTTCCCTCAGCCGACAACATAGCAGATCCACTTACAAAGCCTTTGTCTCAAAATGTTTTTGAGCGTCACTTAGAGAATATGGGTATTCTGTATAAAAGTGATTGGCTTTAGCCCAAGTGGGAGATTGTTAGTATTAGATGGTCTCAAAGCCAATCCGATACTGTGTACATATTCAGATTATTAATAAATGGCAATAATTCATTGTGTGTAATTAATTCGATCTGTGTTTATCGTATCACGATGAAGTCCATGAACATGTGCAATAGTCTTTGGATTATGATGAGATCATAATTACGGGACCGAAGACTTATAAACACATGTTCTTAATTGTTCCTAGTCATAGGATGTTTGAGATAGGACATCGAACATCCGGATAGACTAGTATAGGTTACTTCAGCTCATATGATGAGGGTGACTGATCCCATAAGTCACTTGTGTGGAGACACTATGCTGAACCTATAGGTGCTCATTGGTGAATGAGTTCACTGAACTGATCCGACTATGAATCGCTGGATGGTAATCACCTCACTGTTAACCAGCTCGATTCAATTGTCACGGTTGCGTGGATGATCCTTGGACCTGAGACTCCAAGGATACCTTGTTGGTAGGTTTCTGAGCTTTGACCTTGACAAACGAATCCCTAACCATGGGATATCAATAAGTTAAGCGATCGGGTTCAGGGAGATGCCCTCGAAGGTAATTGTGTGTTCAATACGGGATCATCCGCTCTCGGTTGTATGAGAGAGAATGTTCCGGGAATGATGCGCTTAAAGTCCCTGGCCAGGGCGGACTCTGTAATCGATAAGGAGTTATCGGATTCAGAATAGCAGCATCTGATTCAAGTGAATCGACCAAATAGGGTTTAACAGTAAACCATGCCCTAAGTCGATTCGGGAACATTGTACGGATGAAGGATTATATCCGCGCGCTAACCGATGACAGAAAGGTTCCAATAGAGGGTTGCGATAACCCCAGTGCCATCCAGGATCACGCGATGTTGCTTGGCATCCAACGTGATCGGCAGTCCGTCCGAATTTATTGTGGGACATTAAATTCGGCTGATTAATTGAATATAAGGATATTAATTAATACAGTGGGTCAGTAAAGGGTTACTGGACTTAATGGGCTATTAACTGGACTGGTATTTGGGCCTAGAGGGTCACACGCAAATGGTTTTCAAGTCGATGGATAATCCGACAGGATTTCGGATAAGTCTGGGTTTTTGTGAAAAACCGCAAACTGACTTTTTATAAAAGAACGGATTCTACGTCCGGGGCCAGCAACCCTGACCTAGCCGTCATTCGTTCTTCCCACTTTCTCTCTCCTCTGGGCGTGCCGTTCCCAACTGCTCCACTTCCCGTTCGACGGGGATTCTGGATCCGCATGTCGCGGCGGATCACGCGCAGTCAGACGGGATCTTCGAGCGCCGCAGCGAGCGAGGAAGCGAGGACGATCCATCGCGAGGAGAACCGCGTGGATACCGCTAGAGGTCGGGCATCTGCGCGACTTGCGGCATCGCTCCGACGGAACCGGAAAACGGACGCGGATTCGAATCCGCGCAAGGTAAATTCGGTTTACACCAGTTTAGTTTTAACGACCGAAACGGGACTGATCCGATCCCGAACTTCTTTATTCCGCTGCGTTTTAGGATCGGATCCCGGCACAGCGATCCCAACACGTAAGTTCATGACCGAGAAACTTACCCTAAAACAACCGCACTCTCTCTCGAGCTATTGTAAGCTCCCTCCGGCCTACTTTCCGCCAGGATTCAAAGCCCCCAAATACAGGAAATATGATGGCACCTCTGACCCTCATGATCACCTGTCAAGTTTCCTCATGGATTCCCACCAATGGCTCTACGACAGAGTCCTCCTTGTCCATCTGTTCCAGAAATCCTTAGAAGGTGAGGCCTTAAGATGGTTTTCTTCCTTGCCCGCCACAGACCTAATCAATTTCGATATAGTCTCCAAAAAATTCATCACTCAGTTTAGTAATATGACAACCATGCCTCCCACCTTGTTTGATCTTGTGATGGAGAAGATGAAGCCTGAAGAGGAGTTCACGTACTTTGCCAACAGGTGGAGGGCAATGACCTCTAGGGCAGAAGTGGCAATCCCCGAATCTCAAGCTATCACCATGCTGGTCAATAACGCTACCCCGCAGCTTCGGTCTATTCTCATGCTGAGCGAATTTCACACATTCGCACAACTTTATAATCGAGCTCGGATAGTTCAATCTCAGATTTGGAGTGCCACTTTGCCATCCTTCTTTGAAAATCAAGATAGAAATAAGAGGGCTACACAAATTCCACCAATAGATGAACAGGTGAGTGCTTTGGGGCAACCCTTTAGATCACCCAGTCCTATGTCCCGATCAGACAACCAATCCAATCAGAAACCATATTCAGTAGTTCCCCCTCCCGCCAAAATCAATTGGGGGCACATGAAATAGGCTATTGAAACCTTGGAAGTCAAGGGCCCTCCGCCCTCTCATCAGGTAACTCAAGATCCATCTAGCTCTCTAGAAAGGGTGAGCACCCTTGTCAAAAATTTGGAACCAAATGTCGATCGCAGAGGACAGTACTGGGAATATGAAGAGGTTGGGGTATGGCGTGAGTACCCCACTAGGACGACCAAATCTAGAGAGCCGTTGCAAAGAGTCTCCACTATTATCCAAGACAAACCTTTGGTCTTGATACGACCTAGGGAACAACCAACAGCCATCAACTCAGTCACTCTGGACCAAGTTCCCTCAGTCTCAATCAGAGAGCCTCCTCCATCCATCTTGTGTCCAACCCCAAAGCCAGGTCCAATAACCCAATCCTGCCTCATAAATTCACCACCAGTTCAACCACTAAAGTCAGATCAGGCAGTGGACCCCAGTCCAATTGGTGTTATACTGAGAAATCGCATCATTCCTCCAACAAGTCAACCCTTGGACTCTCAAGAGGATTCAGATCTGTCTAAAAGGATTACTCCATCCAAGTATGACATCCTACAACATCTAGGGAGAACTCCCACCAAGATGTCAGTCCTAGAGTTGATTAGGAGATCTCCTACACATAGGGAGACATTGTTCAAATTCCTCCAGCGAATTTCAGTCAATGAAGATTTTCCTATCAGGGGGCTCACAAATGCCATTCTCTCAGTCACCTCGACACCTACGATATCCTTCACAGATAAAGATCTGGCTCCCCCTGAATGCCAATCCCTTCCCTCATGCTTGACCCCAACACTCAAGGGTCGCTCATTGGACTCCATCCTGCTGGATACCGGGGCATCAATCAATGTTTGTCCACTCAAGACCCCCAAGAAAGTAGGGATTGATCTAGAAAAGGTTGAGTCTACTTCTATGATGATCTCAAATGGGAAGCTGGAAATTGGCCCAGTGGCCTTGATCTTTGAATTCTACATCCTTGATGTCAAGCCCATATACAACACCATTTTGGGAAGGCCTTGGATGGACCAGACCCTGGGAGTGCCCTCCACTAATCATCAGTGCTATAAATTCCCATATAATGGGAAGATTGTCAAAATGCAGAGAACTCCCTGCCTTGAATCTTTGGAATCACTCTCGACTGAACAAATTCCATCCATGATCACTTCTGAAAAAGGGGCAGAGCCCATCCTTTCATCGGTCGACTCTCAGCTCAAGTCCCAGCCTAGCATAGGTCGGCAGCTTACGGACAAAATGGGGTATAGTTCGGGATCTGGGATAGGCAAGGAGGAGCAAGGAATTCAAGAACCTATCTTTGAAAATCTGACCATCGGAGGATTCAAATTGAGTTACATACTAACCAAACCAACTGAAGGATCAGGAAAATGGAGTCTCTTGGATCACTTTGTGAAGGAAAGTCAAGAGGTACTCAAGATACACTATCTTGAGGATGAGTTGAAGGAAACAAGTAATGAGGTTCAAAGAGAAGATGCAGAAGATTTCGCAACATAGCTGATGTTCTATGAACCAACCACTCAACAAGAAGGAGCCTCCTTAGTGAGGGATGAACAGGTACCCACCGCTCTCATTCCCTTCCTATTTCACACACCTGCCCTTCTCAGGCTTTTATCACCGGTCGTAGCACACTCCTGGGGCAATTCTGCCATCATTGGGTCTCTGTCTCAAGGACCCACATTTGCACCATGTCTGACTCACTCTCTGAGTCTTGTGCATAATCGCTTGGGGATTGGATAGCTTCCTCTTTATCTACAAGTTGTAGAGGTAAGTAAGTTCTTTCATTTCTAGTTAGCAAGTAAGTGTAAATATTTGAAAAATGTTTTTCTTTGGATAGGAGTCTATTTGAAGAAGTTTTACCCTTAAAAATACAAAAAAAATCAAAAATTTCAAAATCTCCAAAAAATCGAATATCTAAAAAGCATCAAAAATATTTGTAAATATGTACATACTTTAGTGAAAATGACAAAAAAATCAGAAAAGACACAAAATCCAACTGTCTGGTGACTGCCACGTAACCCCCTGTCTAGGTCTAGTTGCATGATAGGTTGGGTTGATATTGCGGTTTGGCTAAGACTTTGGTCCACCAGAACCTTGGACGTGTCTACTTTACTTTCATACGGATCCCTATGCTCATTATGAGATGCACACACTTACACGCTTTTCAAAGAGAACCTTCTAAAAATGAGTTCCAAGTCTTTAGTGCACTGTCAAATGCAACCTTTGCTCTTCGTCTCTCGACCAATCAGGACAGTTGACGCCCTTAAACGGTCGAGCTCAGCAAATTGCGGTTCCTCCGCAACCCGATAGATGTGACCCCTCAAAAAAGGGCCCAAAAATGAAATGTAAAGGATCAGAGCACGTGAAGAGGGCAGTGTCCCCGCAGGCGGAATATCAAATAACCCCGAAAAATGTCAAAAGTATCAAAAAGAAATACAAAAAAGAAAAGGGGTTCAAGGAATCATGAAAAAAGTCTGGTCGTGACCGTGCCTGGCCATGAAATCTAATAACGGCCTAAAAAGTCAAAATAGGGGCATCTAGGAGGTCAAAAAGGGTACGTTTTGTCACAGCTCGCCCTTTTAACGGTTTTGTCGATCCTCCTGTGAGGTTTGTCTCCAAAATTTCTTCACTTTTTCTCCCCCAAGGTTTAGCACAAGATAGCTATCTAAAGACCGAACATCATTTTAAAATGGTTCGCTTTTCAAAAATCGTCACATGCTCACATGACCACAGGAGTCCAAAATGGGTGAAGAGTAATGTCGTTGTTTCTGGTGAACCAATTCCTTAACCATAATCTCAATGTGTACTCTCGAAGACTTCGGGCTTAGGTCAATGCATGCGCGTCACCAATAGGTGCGACGGCGTCTGATTCCGGGTCAGCGTCGCGCGGTTGACCGTTAGGGTTCCAAGGTGTTCCATCATATACCTTCTAGATTGTGAGGAAAGAGACCCGGGTCGGGCAAATCATTTACCTCGAAAACTTTTTGGGTAAACTTGGTGGTCGGAAGCAGCTGGGAGCCTAAGCATGGCATGACGGTATTGTCATCAGTATGAGTCTTAACTGGTCAAGGTTAGTTTAAGGAGTCTAGAGGCCCAAATCAATCTAGATGCGTGCTTAGGATACCTGGGAAGTCGAGTGCGCATTTCCCTTTCATCATTCAACCAGCCTAAGTTTGGGCAGTCACCAGGCAGGCGGAATCAAAACATGTTTTCATCACACACCCCATTTGTTAATATCCACCAGCATTTGTATATTTACTTGTCACATCAGTTTCAATACTCTTCCTTTTGTCCGGTTAGTTGAACACGGCCCCTTGACCCTATGCGAAGGCTAGGGAAAAGGTAGTTGCTCTATTTTGGGCAAAGGGCCGAAAACAGATACTACTAACTGTTTCCCCTTCATTTTGTGCATACAGGAAAAGGATTATGTCTAAAAGGTTGACACTTTTGCTGTCGAGTCGAAGCCGAAAGCAGCCGGATTGGCATTCTACTTTGAGAATGGCCATATCTTCCGTGCTGGCTTCGACTCGACAGGGACCTTTGTCCATCGTTTCCTTGCAGCTTGTCATTAAGATATTGTGGATCATTGATTATTTACATTTACTGATGTGTGTTCTTGCAGCTGCAAGGAATATGAAGCAAGTAGGATTGAAGACATAGGAGGCTAATAACTTCGGGCGTATAGACTCTGAGTTCCTCTTTAAACAAAACAATGAGGAGTCTATATGCTCCAAGTTATTCGATTGGCCAATAAATCCCTCATGTTTGCATTAGGAATTTGTTTTCTAATTTTTAAACCAACATGCATTACATAAGCATCATCCACCATTCCCGCCCTAGGGGCAATGACCATAATTTACCAGTCTGCTTAACCCATTGTTGATCTGTGAGTCTGGCGATTGTTCGTCTGTTAACTCTTCGAATTGCAAGACCTTATCCTTTTTTCCAATACGTGTGCTTAAGATTCTCTCACTTGGCGATCCCATGATACGCCAGGCCACCGCGCGCCCGTTGTGTCGAGAGTTTTTCAAGTCACACTCTTACACCTTTCATGCTCGAGATCCCCTTGGGCCAGATCGCTACATTCTGGTGCGCCAAGGCCTCGCGGTTCCAGCACCCGAGGGTCCCACGGACTGTGATTCTCCAGTACTGAACTTTGTCCCTTTTCCTAAACCACTCTTGCAACTCGAATAGCTAGCTTTCATGCATTTGCCGCATTCGCATATCATCTTTGGATATAGCTCATTCTTTTTCGGGTTGTCCAAAAACAGTTTCGATTTCCGGAACACCTATTTATCATTTCGTTCCACTCCACTGCAAAACAGGTGTCCCAGAGGGGCATTTGTAGACACCGATTTTGGACCACCCTTTTGGTCATAAATCCCACCCATCCATCATTTCATCACCAAAATCCCTTCATTTTAGCCATCTCAGCCCACTAACAACTAGGCCCATTAACCAAATCCCGACTCTAGCCACCCTTTTCCACCTTTTCGTGGAAGGCCAGCCAGTCTGCCTTCCACCCCCTTTGAAGGCCACCCCTTGCCTTCTACACCCTTGGAAGGCCAGCCACCTTGCCTTCCACCTTTTGCCACCTTTTTCACTTTTTTCCACCGTTTCGTGGAAGCCCAGCCAATCCGCCTTCCACCCCCTTCGAAGGCCACCCCTTGCCTTCTACCTCCTTGGAAGGCCAACCACCTTGCCTTCCACCTTTTGGCCACCTTTCTCACTTTTTACCACCTTTTCGTGGAAGGCCAGCCAGTCCGCCTTCCACCCCCTTCGAAGGCCACCCCTTGCCTTCCACCACCCTTCGAAGGCCACCCCATGCCTTCCACCTCCTTCGAAGGCCAGCCGGGCCGCCTTCCACCACAAGATTGGAAGGCAAGTTGCCTGGCCGTCCACTCCCTAACCACGCCCTTGACCTTGTCTTCCCCATGATCTCCTCTACTCACCGCCCTCGTCCCCACTACTCCGATCACTCCCTACTCCGGCCACTGCAACGCGCACCACTTCCGACCCTTGACCACTTCCTATTGGCTGAAGGTTGATTTACGGGGATTTAGACCCCTATTTCCTCATACTTTTTCCTTCATCTATTTAAACCCCCTAGGTTCCCTCGAGCAAGGGGGTTGGAAAGGGGATTAAGAAGGAGTTTCTTTCTCGGAGCGGGTCGGCTTTGAGGAGTTGAGCGGGCAAAGAGTCAGAGGGCTATTTCAGGAGGAACGTCACTCCAAATGGGCTTGTCTTCCTAACCTTCTCTTTATTTTTCACCTTTTTCACTTCATTGTATTTCCAATCTCCATCTAATCCGTAACATTCCCCTCTTTCACTCTCTTTTACCTTCAACACATCATTTCACTTTTCACACACGAGCACTTATCTGCATGCATGCATCCTAGAATGACTTAGCAATCCCTATTTACCCCCAGAGGTTTCAAACAAAAAACGGGAGGTGGGTGGCCATAACATATGGTCACCTTCCCTCCCAAACACCTATCCGGTGCGTCTCCCTCCAATTCTAGTTAGTTTTTATATTTTTATGGATAGATTCTACATATTATAGTCCTAATCGGGTTATTTTCTGTCTTATCTTTTCTTTTCAGGGATCCTTACCACATTTCCGCGTGCAGAGTGCCGGGCTCTCCTCCTCTGGCCAGCAGGAGGAAGAGAAGGAGGAACCAGCATTTCCCGCTCCCACAGAACGCGCGATCACTTCCTACACTCCTGCGGAGCACAAGGACCGAAAGGTAATGCTCCTGGCGATCACACCTCAATTTCTAACCCCCCTTTAAATCGCCACAGTGTTGAGATGAATGGAGAAACCCCTCGCCCGAAGCCCGCAGCCGCGGCAGGGGACATTCCGGGTGCCTACAGAACCATGTAGCTTTGTTGTGCTATCCACAATGGCTGCATGCAAATCTATGCTCGTCGTGTAACGATGGTTAGCTTAGACCAGAATTAATGGTTTGTTGTGCTATCCACAAGGCCATTAAATCTCTGGGGACCAAAGCTATGATCAGATATTGCAAGGAGTTGCAAGTCTCATGAGATGGGCGCTCCTTGATTGTATTACAGTTTGTTGTGCTATCCACAACGCTGTACTACAAGTCATTGAGATTCTGGTCCCCACTAGGAGACTATCGGCGTCTCTCGTTCTGTATAGTTGAGGGTTATACAGTCCGTCGAAAATTAGTGGGAGTTAAAACGTGAACAAAAGACCGTGTCTTGTTTTATATTTAATAATTGAACATCTGCTTAAAAGATATTACATATCTCCTGTAGGGAATTATGTCGTCGTATAAACTACTCTGTGGCATACTTGATGACCTTTTGATTTACCTGATCTACTCGGATTGGCTCAAACACTTGAAGAATGTCTTCAGATCTGTGCAGATTGCCTACGCCCTTGATGCTCCTCCTCCTGATGAATCGGCATTAGATGCCCCTGAAGCAGAGATGATAGCTAATGATAAAAGATCGAAGGACAAAGGTAAAAGAGTAGTAAAGGGTGACTGCTTCTACTGTAAGTAGAATGGTCGGTGGAAGAGGAACTGTAAGGAGTTCCTCAACGATAAAGCTCATGGAAAGGTGAAGCTGTCTGAAACTTCATATATCTATATGATAGATTTCAACTTGTCAGTTAAAGATTCCACATCTTGGGTATTTGATACCGGATGTGCTTCTTACATCTGTCATGATGTGCATATGCTGATAAGTAAGCGTAAGCTGAGAAAAGACGAGGTGGAATTGAGGTTAGGAAACGGCGCAAAAGTTGCAGCGATTACTATTGGGACAGCAAACCTCATGCTTCCATAAGGAGACGCCTTATTATTAGAAAATTGTTATTATGTTAATAGCATAATAAATAACATCATATCTGTATCTTGTTTGGACAAGATATGATATAAGTTGACTATTGAGAATAGAAGTTGTTTGATTTATTATGGTAATAAATCAATAGCTTCGGCATCTTTAGTCAACGGTCTATATCTCTTACATGTTTCTAATTACAATCTTCACATCAATAATGCTCTTAAAGAGAGCAAGATTTGTGTGAACCAAGCCTACATATGGAATTGTAGACTTAGGCATATTGGTGAAAGCAGGTTGCAAAGGTTGTACAAGCATGTTTATTTAACAACATTCGATTATGAATCGTTTGCGACATGTGAATCCTGCCTTATGGGAAATATAGCAAAATCTCCATTTACTGGACATGGAGAACGTGCTAAAGACATTTTGGAACTAATACATTTGGATGTATGTGGTCCCATGTCCACCTAAGTCAAAGGTGGTTTTTCATACTTCATCACGTTCACCGATGACTTCTCAAGATTCGGCTATGTATACTTAATGAAGTACAAATCGAAAGTGTTTGAGAAGTTCAAGGAGTTCAAGAATGAGGTAGAGAAGCAGTTATGAAAGAGTATTAAAACTCCTCGATCAGATCGAGAAGGATAATAGTTGAGTACTAATTTCACACAATTCTTAAACGATAGTGGTATCCCTTCTCAGTTGAACCCTTCATATACACCACAGATGAATGGTGTATTAGAAAGGAGGAATCGCACCTTGGTGGACATAGTGCGATCCATGATGAGCTTTTCGGGATTACTAGTCCCTCTCGGGTATGCTCTAGAGTCAGCAGCATACCTACTGAACAAAATACCCAACAAGTATGTGGCCTCTATTCCATATGAGATGTGGAAAGACAGGAAAGCAGAATTTAAACATGTTAAAGTCTGGGGTTGTCCTGCTCATGTAAAGAGGCATGATCCAGACATGCTGGAATCACGAACTGATAAATACAAGTTTGTGGGATATCCAAAGGAAACCTTTGGATACTATGTTTACCATCCTGGTGAACAAAAGGTGTTTGTCGCCAAGAAAGCTGTCTTCCTGGAAGAGGAATACATTCTCTAGGAGGACAGTAGGAGTAAAATAGTACTTGAAGAGGTTCCAGATCCCCAAACAGCTGCATTATCATCATATGAGATATCAGTTTCTAAATCTGTTAATGTACGCACAGGTGAGCCTCGTAGATCTGATAGATTATCTAGACTACCCGAACAATATGTGGGACATATCGCTGAAGGTGAGTCTAAGGTTGAATATAATGAGGATGATGATCCCAAAACCTACTAGGAGGCCATAGAAGGCCCAGAAGCCGGAAAATGGCGAGAAGCCATGAACTCAGAAATCCAGTCCATGTATACCAACCAAGTTTGGAACTTGGAGGACTTGCCCGAGGGTATTGTACCCATTGGATGTGTAACAACCCGCCACCCTATAATCGGGGATCCGATTACTAAATGGATACCGAATCATTAATTTGGAACCAAACCAGGATCTAAGTAAGTATGAGAAATAAATAATAAACTAAGCTAAACATTCACATCGCATTGAGTTGAAAATGAAAAGCAGGAATTAAAGTTATTACAATGCGACTCGGTACAACAAATAATTACATACTCCAACAGAAAAGAAATAATTATACATACAGGCTAGAAATAAAGATAACAACTACGTCGGGGCATACCCCGGAATAACAGCCGACGGCGCTCAACACACAACCGCACACCCCTCGCTAAGTCTGCCTGGAGTCCTCACCTGAAAACCGCAGGGGTGAGTCTCAGCGAAAAGACTCAGTAGGGATCCTTCGATCCCCACTGCCCACACACACACCCACAAGTGCAAAGTACAGCGGAGGTATAGTAACCAAGTAAAGCAGTAAATACTACACCTAGATCTCAACATGAATCACATGCATTTGAAGTATAAATATCATGCATAATTCTAATTTATCAGGGAACCTGTAATCAGCATATCCTCAAAACACGTCAACCACACAACGAAAGTGGGAAACACCAACCCGCTGAGACCAAACAATAACCCCTCGGATAGCACACTGGCTACTCCGGCCTAACTGGCTCAGGTAGTTACTCCTTCCCCCAGCACGAGTGACTCTCCATAGGTACCACTCCAACACCAGTACAAGCTAGCTAACCCCGGGGTCCACCAGGTGACCCTCTCTCACTAGGCGTCACCCCGCCACACCCACACCGGCGCTGTGCTCCACCCACACCAGCACAGGGTGATAAAGCGCTACAACTGTCACTCTAGGTCCACAGTAACACAAAACACGGTACAGTGTGATCCGGTCACGAATAAATCCATCATTATCGAGTAGATTTAAGGCATGCATTTAACCGACTATCTAATAGTGTAAATACATTTTACTGGTATGGATTAGTGTGGTTCTGTCTTGAATCGCGTCGCCCAAGGCCGACGCTATTCAAGTACCTTAAACTGGTTCATGAAATACCGGCCTCAGAACATGGCCTAAAAGGCGTCGATACAGGTAGCCGCCTTTTAATAGGCGTCGACATCCTCGGACGCCGATCACACAGAAATCCGAAATTAGCAGAAAACCTTAATCGGGGGTTTTCTGCCTAAAAGGTGTCATGGTGGTCCGACGCTATTCCAAATCTCGTCGTCCAGGCATGACGTCTTTTAGCGCCAGAATCCCCGAACTGACAGAGCCTGAGTGGAACGATTTCTGCCTAAAAGGCGTCATGATGGCCCGACGCCCTTCTAAAAGGCATCGTCCATGCACGACGTCTTTTAGCGCCAGAAATCAGGCCCTGCCTCCTGCCCGAAGGCTCCATTTTCACCCCCGAAAACCCCAAAATCGTCCAAAAACAGAGGAGAAAGAGGGGCAAGACAAACCATCATAAACCCACATTCATAGAAACCCTTATTCCCATCAAGGAAAAGCCCCTAACATGCTCATTCTACCCAAAAATCATAGATCCGTAGCATGCTTTAAGCGGGAGAACATGGTTTTAAAATAAAACACTACGGGAATCGTCACCCTACCAGTTACTTGAACTCCTCCAAGCTCCAAGCCGTCCACCCGTCTCGCCCCACGCCGCCACCGATACCGCCGAGGTCGTCCTTACTCCACCGGGACGTCGGCCGCCGTCCGGTGAGTAAACGCCGCGGAGGAAGTGGTGGTGGTAGTGGTGAGAGCTAAGTGGTCGATGGGGTGGAGGGAAAGATGAAGTGGTGGAAGGAAAAGAGGGAGGGGAAGGGGGCGTCGCCGGAGTCGTCGGAGGAAGGGAGGGGAGAAAGAGAGAAGGAAGAAATGAGGGAAAAGAAGGAGGGCTCGCGGGGTTAACCAGAGAGTGCTAAAACGCGTCCATATGGACGGACGCCTAACAGTTGACGTGACGGCAGCTCTGACAGTGAACTCTGAAACGCTCTGACAGAAGTGTGAAACGCGTCATCCATCCAAGACGCCGTTCAGACGACAAGACTGGCGCCGTACACTAACAACCCAGGGTCGCAGTCTGAAAGGCGTCGTTCCTCACGGACGCCGTTCAGACGATAAGACAGGGCCGTACTCTCGCGACCCAAGGCCAGCCCACGTGGCACCCACGTGGCACAAACTAAAACGCGTCTGCAACGCTGGACGCCGTTTAAACCGCGTCGAGCCCGCGATACTCGAAACATAACACAGTCTCGGCCCCACTAGGACCTGAACTACAGGGTCCGACCCCGAAAACCGGTTCCGAAAGCCTCAGTCCTTACAGCATGCAAGTGGATCTTTAAGAGAAAGATCAGTGCTGATGGATGGAACGACACTTATAAGGCAAGGTTAGTGGCAAAGGGATATCGTCAAAGGCAAGGAATTAACTATGACGAAATTTTCTCACCGGTTGCCACGATAAAGTCGATCAGAGTTCTACTCGACATTGCTGCGCATTTTGATTATGAAATCTGGCAGATGGATGTGAAGACTACCTTCCTCAATGGTAACCTTGAGGAAGAGGTGTATATGATACAACTAGAAGGTTTCATATCCAAAGAATATGCAGATAAAGTGTACAAGCTTCAGAGGTCCATTTATAGATTGAAGCAAGCTTCCCGGAGTTGGAACATGAAATTTGACAAGACTGTCAAGTCTTATGACTTCATTAAGAATGAAGATGAGCCTTGTGTGTACAAGAAGACCAGAGGGAGAGTAGTCACCTTCTTACTTCTTTACGTAGATGACATACTACTTATTGGGAATGATGTTGCTATGATATCCTCAGTAAAGATCTGGCGGTCAAAAAACTTCTCCATAAAGGATTTGGGAGAAGCATCCTACGTGTTGAGAATATAGATCTATAGAGGTAGATCAAAGAGGACGCTTGGATTGACCCAATCCTTGTACATAGATACCATAGTAAAAAAGTTTGGCATGAAAAATTCCAAGAGAGGTCTCATACCAATGAGACATGGAATTACTCTCTCAAAGGAGTAGTCTCTTAAGACTCTTGATGAGAGAGCATTCATGGATAGAGTATCCTATGCTTCTGCCATAGGATCTATCATGTATGCCATGCTATGTACACGGCCTGATGCTGCATATGCTCTAAGTGTTACGAGCCGATTTCAAACAGATCCAGGCGAAGAGCACTAGAAGGCAGTGAAATGTATACTTAAGTACTTGAGAAGAACTAAGGATATGTTTCTTGTATATGGAGGAGGTGACTTGAAACTGCTTGGATTGACCCAACCTTTGTACATAGATACCATAGTCAAAAGATTTGGCATGGAAAATTCTAAAAGAGGTCTCATACCAATGAGACATGAAATTAATCTCTCAAAGGAGCAGTCTCCTAAGACTCCTGATGAGAGGGCATTCATGGATAGAGTACCCTATGCTTCTGCCATATGATCTATCATGTATGCCATGCTATGTACACGGCCTGATGTTGCATATGCTCTAAGTGTTACGAGTAGATTTCAGGCTGATCCAGGCAAAGAGCATTGGCAGGCAGTGAAATGTATACTTAAGTACTTGAGAAGAACTAAGGATATGTTTCTTGTCTATAGAGGAGGTGACTTGAAACTGCTAGAGTTTACTGACTTGAGTTTCCAGTCAGATCCAGATGAAAGCAAGCCTACATCTGGATTCGTGTTTACTTTGAATGGAGGCGCATTGTGCTAGAAGAGTTCCGAGCAAGCAACCACTGCAGATTCGACGATTGAAGCTGAGCACATCGTTGCAGCTAAAGCTTTCAAGGAAGTAGTGTGGTTGAAGAAGTCCATCACCGACATTGACATAGTTCCCTGCATCTTTGATCATGTTCCGCTGTTGTGCGACAACAATGAGACCATTACACATGTTAAAGAGCCGTGGTCTCATCAAAAATCGAAAGATATTCTGAGGAACTTTCACCTTATCAGAGAGATCATATCTAGAGGAGATGTAGCAGTGGAAAGAGTTCCATCCATCGACAATATAACAGATCCACTGACAAAGCCGTTGGCTCAAATTGTGTTTGAGCGTCACCTAGAGTCTATAGGCTTACTATATAAAGGTGATTAGTTTTAGTCCAAGTGAGAGATTGTTAGTCTTAGGTGGCCTACAAGCCAATATGACTTTATAAGCTTGTTCATATTTATTAATATAATGGCATAATATTCATTTTGTGTAAATTGTATTAATTATCGTCTCATAATGAAGTCTGTGAATATGTGCTATAGTGATCAGATTATGATCAGATCATACTAATGAGACTGATCACTTAAACACACATATTCTTAATCGTTCCTAGTCGGAGGATATCCGAGAAGGACATCAGATATCCGGTTTAACTAGTACAGATTACTCCTGCTCATGGAATGAGGGTGACTGATCTCATAGTCACTTGTGTGGAGACACTAAGGCGAATCTGTAGGTGCTCAATGGAGAATGAGTTCACTGAACTGATTCGACTGAATCGCTGGATGGTATTGTACCTCACTGTAAACTAGCGTGATTCTATTGTCGCAGTTGCGTGGATGGTCCTCGAACCTAAGATACCAAGGACACCTTGTCGGTAGACTTCTGTGCTTTGACCTTGGTTTATGAATCTCTAACCACGGGATTCTAAACAGCCAAGGATTGGGTATAGCGGAATACCGTCGAAGGGAATTGTGTGTCAATAAGGAATCATTCGCTCTCGGTACATAGAGAGAGAATGCTATAGGAAGGATACGCGGAAGTCCCTGGCCAGGGCAGACGATAATATCGGGAAAGGAGTTTTTCGATATTCATCAACGACATCCAATCCAAGTGAGTCGACCGGTTAGGGTTTGACAGTATGCCATACCCTGAGTTGACTCGAGAGCATTGTACGAATGAAGGGTTATATCACGCGGTAACTGTCGGCAGAAAGGTTCCAAGAGTGGGTTACTTAACCCCAATATCTTCCGGGTTCACGCAGTGTTGCTTGACGCCCAACGTGATCGCAGGCCCGGTCGAATTCGATGTGCGACATTAATTCGATTGATTAATTAATTAATAATGAGTTATTAATTGATTAATAAAGCTAGTAAGGAGTTACTGGGCTTATTAGGCTATTAACCGGACTGGTAATTGGGCCTAGAGGGTTACACGTAAATGATTCTCAAGGCGATGGATAAATAAGTGGGTTTTATATAAACCGGGGGTTTTTATGAAAAACCGTGCAGTTAGTATAAAATGCAGCGAACGGGCTGAGAAAGCCAAGCTCCTGCTAATCCTAGCTGCGCCCTCATCTGTTTCTCTCTCTCTCTGGCGCCCCAGGCCAGATCTGGATCCCCGGATCTGCTCCGCCGCTTCTCCAACTCCCGTTTGACGGGAAATCGTCTGCGCGTTGCGGCGACCGGCAGAGGTTTCTTGGCTGCGAAGAATGAGAAACGTGAGTATATCCATCGTGAGCAGGATCGCATGGACTCCGCTAGAGGCCGGGCACTTGCGCGGCTTGCGATGTCGCACCGACGGAACCAAACAGTTGCGCATTCGAATCCGCACACAATAAGATCTGATTATCTAATAAGCCGATTTTTGGATTTTTCTAAACGAGAACGGATCTCCGATTTAATTTTTATTTCCGCTGCGCGGGAGATCCGGAGAATCCCGAGAACCCAACAAGTACATCCTCGAAGTTCCAAGTCGTCTCCTCCATAGACGAGAAATAGATCCTTAGTCCTTCTCAAGTATCTAAGGATACATTTCACTGCCTTCTAGTATTCCTCACCTGGATCACCCTGATATATCTACTAGTGACACTTAGTGGATGTGCCACATCTGGCCTAGTACATAACATTGCATACATGATAGATCATATTACTGAAGCATAAGGAACTCTATCCATGTATGCTTTCTCTTCAGGTGTCTTAGGAGACATTCCTTTAGAGAGATAAATTCTATGTCTCAGTTGAATGAGACCTCTCTTGGAATTTTCCATGTCAAACCTTTTGACTATGCTGTCTATGTACATGGATTGGGATAATCCAAACATCCTTATTGGATTTATCTCTATAGATCATAATTCCCAAAATATAGGATGCCTCTCCCAAATCCTTCATAGAGAAGTTCTTGGATAACCATATCTTTACATATGACAACATTCCTACATCATTTTCAATGAGTAGAATGTCATCAACGTAAAGTACTAAAAAGGTAACAACACTCCCACTGTTCTTTTTATATACACAAGGTTCATCTTCATTCTTAATGAAGTCATAAGATTTGATTGCTTCATCAAATTTTAAATTCCAAATTCGGGATGCCTGCTTTAATCCATAAATAAATCTTTGCAGCCTACATACCTTACTTGAATACTCTTTGGAAGTGAATCCTTCAGGTTGTGTCATATACACCTCTTCCTAAAGGTTGCTGTTAAGAAACGTTGTTTTCACATCCATTTGTCATATTTTATAATCATAAAATGTAGCAACGGCAAGAAGTATTTTGATTGACTTAATCATGGCAATTGAGAAAAAGTTTCGTCATAGTCAATGCCTTGTCTTTGACGATACCCTTTCACTACCAGCCTTGCCTTGTAAGTGTTAATATGTCCATCTGCCCCAATCTTTCTTTAAATATCCATTTACTGCCAATAGGTATTATACCTTCTGATAGATTAACCACGTTCCAAACTTAGTTGGCATACATAGATTGAATTTCTGAATTCATTGCCTCTTACCGTTTCTCTCATTCTTGACTATTCATGGCTTCTTGGTAGACTTGAGGATCATCATCCTTATTTATGTGCACTATTGGTTTGCTGTCATCGATATGTCCAACATATCTTTCAGGCTGCTTAGGCACTCTACCAGATCTACGAATTTTTTATATATTATCTTTAACAAGTTCTTGAGTCAATGACTGATCAGATGAGCCAGCATTGATTTGTGAGTCTGAAATTTCTTCAAATTCTATCTTGCTCCCACTGTCTTCTTTTAAAAGATATTCTTTATCTAAGAATATAGCTCTTTTTACAACAAACACCCTTTGATCGCTGGGCTGATAGAAATAATATCCAAAAGTCTCTTTCAGATATCCCACAAACCTACATTTTTTTGTCCTGGAATCCAGTTTAGCTAGATCATGTCTTTTGACATGTGCAGGACAACCCCTGTAACGACCCGCCACCCTATAATCGGGGATCCGATTACTAAATGGGTACCGAATCATTAATTTGGAGCCAAACTAAGATCCAGATGAGTCTGAAAAATAAATAATAAACTAAGCTAAACATCCACATCGTATTGAATTAAAAAGGAAGTACAAGAATTAAAAATTATTACAATGCGACTTGACACAACAAATAATTACATACTCAAACTGAAAAGAGATAATTAAGCGTACATGGCAGAAAATAAAATAACAACTACGTCGGGGCATACCCCGGAACAACGGCTGCTGGCGCGCAACCCACGACAGCACACTCTTTGCTACACCTGCTTGGAACCATCACCTGAAAACCGCAGGGGTGAGTCTCATCGAAAAGACTCAGTAGGGATCCTTCGATCCCCACTGCCCACTCACGCACCCACAAGTGCAGCAACACCAATATAGGTAAATTAAGCAAGTAAAGCAGTAACACAATTCCTAAATTTCGATATAAAACACATGCATTCGAAATGTAACATGCATAACTCTGAAACCATTCTACCAGGGAGCCTACGACCAGCGTCTCGGCAAAACACGCCAACCACACGGCCGAACGCGGGAAACACCGACCCGCTGAGACCAAACAGTAACCCCTCGGATAGCACACCAGCTACTCCGGCCCAACTGGCTCTAAGTGGTTTCTGTTTCCCCTAGCATGAGTGACACTCCACAGGTACCACTCCCACACCGGTACTAGCTAACCCCGGGGTACACCAGGTGACCCACTCTCTAGGCGTCACCCCACCACTCCCACACCGGCGCTGTGTCCCTCCCACACCGACACAGGGTGGGTAAGAGCTACAATTGTCACTCTAGGTCCACGGTCGCACGAAACACAACACAGTGCGATCCGATCACGTAGGAATCCTCATTCTCGAGTACGATTTCAAGCATGTATTTAACCAAACTATCTAACAGTGTGAAGATATGTTAATAGCATGAATTAATGTGATTCTGTCTTGAATAGCGTCGCCCAAGGCCGACGTCATTTAAGCCTCCTAAACTGGTTCATGTGAAATCTGGCCTCGGAAATGGCTTAAAACGCATTGTCATATGTAGCCGCCTTTTGAAAGGCGTCGCTGTCCCTAGTCGCCTGATAGCGACAGAAGCAGCGACAGGCTACGGGTGATTTTCACTTAAAACGTATCGCCCAAGCAAGTCGCCTTTTGAAAGGCGTCGCTATCTCTGGACGCTCATCAGTCCAGAGACAGAGTCTGTTATTTGGGCTAAATAGCGTCATGGGTGGTAGTCGCCTTTTTAAAAGGCATCGCTGTCCCCCGACGCCATTTAACCCTCACAGACAGGTTCTTCCTCCGCCATCTCCCGATCCGCGGGGTGGGATTTCCCCCCCAAAATCGTGTAAAAACACAAAAAACGTGGAGGATGAGGAGAAAAACCTAAATACCCATAAAAACACCAAATTTCTCATTTCATGCATTTAGTATTTTCATCCCACGAAAGCCCCTAAACATGCTCCAAAGCAGGAAAACATGATTTTTAAACGAAATACAACGGGGATCATCACCCTACCGGTTACTCAAATTCCTCCTAGCTCCAAGCCGCCAACCCGCCTCGCCACACGCCGCCGCTGGTACCGCCGTGGACGCTGTTACTCCACTGGGACGTCGGCCGCCGTCCGGAGAGAAGTGCGCCGCGGAGGAGGTGGTGGTGGTAGTGGAGGAAGTTGGTGGTTTAATGGAGTGGAGGGAGAGGAGGAATGGAGAGAGGGAAGAAAGGATGGGGGGAAAGGATCCGCCGGCTCGCCGGAGGGAAGAGAGGAGAGAGAAGAGGAAGGAGAGAATGAGGGAAAGGTGGGAGGGTTCGCGGGGTCAACCAAAAGCTGAGTAAAACGCGTCGTGCAATCCCGACATCATTCAGATGACAAGATTGGACCGTGCACTGACAAACCAGGGTTGTACCCTAAATGGCGTCGTCCATCCAAGACGCCATTCAGACGATAAGACCGGGGCCATACTCTCGCTCCCCAAGGCCAGCCTACGTGGTGCCCACGTGGCACAGCCTAAAACACGTCTACATTGATGGACGCCGCCCAAACTAAGAGATCCGACCCCGAAACTGACCCGATAACCGGATCCGAAAACCTCAATCCTTACATTCTCTCCCCCTTAAAAAAATTTCGTCCCCGAAATTGCCAGCTACAATTAACGTGGTTGAAACATAAAGATACAAGCTCACAAGAGAACTTACGATAAAAGGTAGGGAAATTGCTCCCGTGACTGCCAAATCACCTTAACCAGAGGCACAACCTTGTTCCGAAGGACCTGTTCCCTGCGATCCTCAATACGTACTGGAAACTCTGGAAAGAACAAGTCCTCCGTGACTTCCAACTTAGAAAAGTCCAAAACATGAGATGGATCCTGAACATATCTCCTCAGCAAAGAAACATGGAACACATCGTGCACCCCTGCAAGACTGGGCGGCAAGGCTAGCTGATACGCCGTTTCCCTAATTCGAGCAAGAATGGAAAAAGGCCCAACATATCGCGGACTCAGCTTACCTTGCTTCCCCAATCTCATCACACCCTTGGAGGGTGAGACTTGGAGATACACGTGGTCCCCAACCTCAAACTCAAGCGGTCTCCTACGGATGTCTGCATAACTCTTCTGTCTGCTCTGGGCTGCAATCAGTCTCTATTGCACCACTCTGGCAACGTCAGCACACTGCTGTACCAACTCTGGTCCTGCTATCTGTCTCTCGCCAATGTCAAACCAATTCACAGGGGATCGACACGGCCGCCCGTACAATGCCTCATAAGGCGCCATGCCAATACTATAATGATAACTGTTGTTGTAAGCAAACTCCACTGTAGACAAGTGCTGCTCCTAAGAACCTCCCCAGTCTAGGCAACATGCCCTGAACATATCCTCCAGAGTCTGAATGGTCCTCTCCGACTGCCCATCAGTCTCGGGATGATAGGCCGAACTGAAGGCTAGCTGCGTGCCCAAGGCCTTCTGAAAACTCTTCTAGAACCTAGCAGTAAATCTCGGATCCCGGTCTGACACGATGGATAAGGGCACCCCGTGCAGAGAGATGATCCGATCCACAAACAGCTTAGCCAACTTACCGACTGACCAGTCCTTCCTAATTGCCAGGAAGTGTGCTGACTTGGTCAATTGATCAACAATGACCTAGATCGCGTCTCTTCTGCCAGGGGACACAGGTAGTCCCATCACAAAGTCCATGGTCACATGCTCCCATTTCCATTCCGGGATCGGCAAAGGCTGCAACAAACCTCCTAGTCTCTGATGTTCATCAATCCTCAGGCACCTTGCTATATACTCAGCCATGTCCTTCTTCATACCAGCCCACCAAAAGTGCCTCCTCGAACAATGATACATCTTAGTCGTTCCGGGATGCACTGCATATCTAGAACGGTGTGCCTCATCCAGGACACTTCTGCGCACGTCCTCCTCGGCTGGAACATAGAGTCTGCCTCTAAACCTGACTGTACCATCATCCCACAATTCCACCTCTGGTGCCTGGAGAACCTGCGGTAACTCTGCATTTGCCCTCTGAGCCTCAATTACGGAGTGGTACACTGCTGGCCTCACAGTTAAGCTGGCCAACACGGCTCTATTTGTTGGGATCCAGGCGGGACGCGAAGAACGCAGCGGAAACAATGAACAAAAATGATCTCGCCCGATGCCCGCTGATCTGATTTGGAACGAAAAACTAAAACCGAAAACTACGAGAAGTAATCCGATTACTGTGTGCGGATTCGAATCCGCTTCCGTCTCAGTTCCGTCGAGGCGATGCCGCGAGCCGCACAAGCGTCCGGCCTCCAACGGTATCTACGCAATCCTCCGCAGTGGTTCGTCCTCGATCCCTCGTCCGTCTCAGCTCGCTCGCTGAAGATCCGTCGCCGCAACGATTGCCAAAATCCCGCCGACGGGAATTCCCAACTTTCGGGAATCACACACGGCAGAGACGGAAACTGTTTCCGGAGCCACGAACAAGGTGCCCAGAGAAGGAGAGAGAAAGGAGGGATGATGGCCAGCAAGGGAAAATCCTGGAGCTTGGACCAGGGTTTCTCAACAGCGCGTATATATATTAAGTCGGCGCGACTTTTCACAAAAGTCCCCGAGTTAATATAAATCCCACTTATGTACAACCGACTGAGAATCTTATTGCGTGTGACCCTCTAGACCTATTTCCCAGTCCAATTTTTAGCCCGTTAAGTCGAATAACTAGTTATTGACTTATTGTAATTAATTAATATCTAAATATTAACTAATTACTTAACCGAATTATCATCGTATGTAAATTCGGTCGGACTTCCGATCAAGTTGGGTGCCAAGCAACACCGCATGATCCCGGAAGTTAATGAGATTCAGCAACCCACTCATGGAACCTGTCCGTCCACAGTAACCACGTGGCTATAATCCTTCGTTCGCACAATACTCTCGAGTTAACCTAGGGTATGGTCAACTGTCAAACCCTAGATTGTCAACTCACTTGAATCAGACGCCGCTTTACAATATCCAAAAACCTATTTTCCGATATTGTTTCTGCTCTAGCCAGAGACTCCTGCGGATCTATTCTAGAGCATTCTCTCTCCAGTTACCTGAGAGCGAACGATCGTTTATTGAACACACAATCACCTTCGAAGGTCTTCCGCTGGACCCGATCCTTGACTATTAGAGATCCGGTGGATAGGGATTAGTAGGTCAAGGTCAAAGTCCAGAAGTCCACCGACAAGGTGTCTTTGGTGTCTCAAGTCCAAGGCTCAACCACGCCACTGTGACGATGAATCAAGCCGACTGACAGTCAGGTAAATTACTATTCGGCGATTCATGTCGGATCAGTTCAATGAACTCATTCCCCAATGAGCACCTACAGGTTTACCATTGTGTCTCCACACTAGTAACTAACGAGATCAGTCACCCTCATCATATGAGCTAGAATAACCTGTACTAGTCTTGTAAGGATCGTGACCTTCGGATCCGGTTTTCGGGATCGGACCTTGTAGTTCTGACCTTAGTAAGGGCGGAGGTTCTGAGTTGATTCGCGTCAGGACATCAAGACGCGTTTTGAACGGCGTCCACCGTCGCAGACGCATTTCAAGTCCTGCCACGTGGGTGCCACGTGGGCTGGTTTCGGGCCGCGAGGGTACGGCCCTGTCTTGTCGCCTGAACGACGTCCACGTGTGTCGACGCCTATCAGACTGCGACTCTGGGTTTGTCAGAGTACGGCCCTGACATGTCGTCTGAACGGCGTCTGCCTTGAACGATGCGTTTCAGAGTCTTGTCAGAGCAGCCGTCACATCAACTAATTGGCGTCCGTGGATGTCGACGCGTTTTAGACAGTCTCTGGTTAACCCCGCGAGCCCTCCTTCTTTCCCTCATTTTCTCCTCTCTTCCTCTCTTTCCCTTCCGACGATCTCGGCGGCGATTTCTCCTCCTCCCTCTTTTCCTCCCATCGTTTCATCTCTCCCTCCACTCCACCCTCTACCTAGCTCCTACCACTACCACCTCCACTTCCACTGCGGCGTTCTACTCTCCGAACGGCGGCCGACGTCACGGTGGAGCAAGGACGACCACGGCGGTACCGGCGGCGGCGTGGGGCGAGTCGGGTGGACGGCTTGAAGCTCGGAGGCGTTCAAGTATCCGGTAGGGTGACGGTTCCCATAAGCATCGTGTTTTAAGCCATGTTTACCCCCGTTTAAGCTTGTTTGGATCTTTGGTTTCGGGGGGTAGAACGAGCATGTTTAGGTGTTCTTTTGATGATATGGGGGTCTTGCTATGTAGGTGATTTCCTATGAATTGTGTTGCCCCTCTTTCTCCTCCATTTTTGGGTGATTTTGGGGTTATTTGAATTAAAAAGGGAGCCCTCGGGCTCATGGCAATTCTGTTTCCTGGGGTTAAAAGACGTCGTGCATGGACGACGCCTTTTTAAAGGGCGTCGGACCATCACGACGCCTTTTAAGACAGGAATCGCCTTACTGAGGAGTTTCCAGTTCGGGATTCTGGGGTTAAAAGACGTCATGGGACAACGACGCGTTTTTGAATGGCGTCGGGAGGCCATGACGCCTTTTAAGGCAGAAATCCCCTGGTTGGTTTCTTTGGAATTTCTGGATTTCTGTGCTGAATGGCGTCTGAGGATGTCGACGCCTTTAAAAAGGCGACCACTGGTGTCGACGCCTTTTAAGGCCTGATTCTGAAGACTGTTTTACATGAACCTGTACATGGGGCTTGAATGGCGTCGACCTTGGGAGACGCGATTCAAGACAGAACCTCACTAATTCATGCCAGTAAAATGTATTCATACTGTTAGACGGATGGTTAGTGCATGTTTTAGTGTACTCGGTAGAGATAGATTCTTCATGACCGGACGATGCTACATGTATGTTATACGATCGCGGACTTTTCACGTGACCGGATCGTACTTATTGGGTTTTGTGTTACTGCGGACCTGGAGTGACATTGTAGCGCTTTATCACCCTGTGCTGGTGGGGGCATGAGCACAGCGCTGGTGGGGGCGTGGGCGGGATGACGCCTAGTGAGAGAGGGTCACCTGGTGAACCCCGGGGTCAGCTAGTACCGGTGTCGGAGTGGTACATTCGGAGAGTCACTCATGCTGAGGGAAGGAGTAGCCACCTGAGCCGGTTGGGCCGGAGTAGCTAGTGTGCTATCCGAGGGGTTACTGTTTGGTCTCAGCGGGTCGAGGTTTTTCCACCGTTGTTGTGTGGTTAGCGAGTTCTATCGAGACGACAGTTGTGGGTTTCCTAGCCGGCTGGTTTAATATATGCATGTTCATTACATTACGATTGCATGTGATTTCACGTTAAGAATTAGGAATTGTACCTCTTGTGCTTATCACTTTACCGTTAGCTGTACCTTGCACTTGTGGGTGTGTGCGTGGGCAGTGGGGATCGAAGGATCCCTACTGAGTCTTGTCTTTGAGACTCACCCCTCCTGCGGTTTTCAGGTGAGGACTCTCAGCAGACCTAGCGAGGAGAGTGCGGCCGTGAGTTGAGCACCGTCAGCAGTTGTTCCGGGGTATTCCCCGACGTAGTTGTTATTTTATTTCTGGCCTGTACGTTTAATTATTTCTTTTCTGTTGGAATATGTAATTATTTGCTGTATCGAGTCGCATTGTAATAATTTTAATTCCTGCACTTTTATTTCAGTTCAATGCGATCAGAATGTTTAGCTTAGTTTATTATTTATCTCCCAGACTTGATTAGATCCTGGTTTGGTTCCAAATTAATGATTCGGTACCCATTTAGTAATCGGATCCCCGATTATAGGTTGGCGGGTCGTTACAGTTGGTATCAGAGTATACGGTCTGGCAAATAAATAAATAACTAGGTTAAATATCATAAATTCGGCAAATAAATACATTATCCCGTACAGGCACGGCGGTAGCATAGGCTTTAGGACTCTAATTAGAATTTTTTTTGATTTTGTAATTGTAGGCGAGTAGATGGCTCCCAGAAGGAGGATGCCAGTTATTCGAGAGCAGGGAGATGTCCCTAGTGGGTCCGAGGCCGGGAGACCGAGTGTTGAGCAGTTTATGGAGGCGATGATGGACACTATGACTCGGTACCAGACGCGAGAACCCAGTGAGAGTTCCAGTGCGCGGGGAGGGTCCACAGCTGCACTTGAGAGGTTTCTGAAGCTGAGGCCACCTCACTTCACCGGTCGTCCCGACCCTGACGAGGCCATTCACTGGCTTAGAGAGATAGAGAAGACTTTTGATACCATGGATTGTGCTGCAGTAGAGCGGACCCCGTTGGCTACCTTCATGCTGAAGGATAGCGCCTATGACTGGTGGACCACTTTGAAGAGTTTGTCTTTCGAGGACAGGAGTCTTAGGGAAATTCCATGGGAGACATTTGTTAAGGAGTTCAACGCACAGTATTTCCCTAGACATGTCCAGAGGGCTAAGGAGAGGGAGTTCATGGATCTGACGCAGGGGAGTATGACAGTACTTGAGTACCAGGCGAAGTTTGTTTTGCTAGGTCGGTTCGTGCCTTTCATATCTGGGGATGAGGAGCGTCGTACTGAGAGGTTCATGGACGGACTGAGGCTCAGTCTGAGGAACTTCGTGGCGTCTCACTGTTGCACGGATCTGGCTTCTGCGGTTAGATGTGCGGCAGCAGTGGAGGCTCAACAGAGCCAGTCGGCCCGGGAGAGAGGACTGGCTGCTCAAAGCCCAGTTCGTGGCAGGGGTAAGGCAGCGGCCGCGGCCCCTTCAGCTGGATCGGGATCGTCGTCACTCGGCTCCCGATTCAGGAGATTCTTCAGGGGTGGTGGCAGCAGTAGTGGCAGTAGCGGCCGCAACAGGCCCGGGCAGGGCCAGCAGAGTCAGTCTGTATCCAGTGCACCGCAGGGGCCAGCTCAGAGGCTTCTGGCAGTCTGTCAGCACTGTGGGGGTGCCCATGGTGGGACTCAGTATCCCACTCTCCCCAGGAGGTGCTTCACTTGCGGCCAGCAGGGCCATTTGGCGAGGCATTGCCCGCAGGGGCATGGTCAGGGACATGGTTCAGGTGAGCAGAAGAAGCCGAGGACCCAGGGGAGAGTGCTAGCTATCACCAGGAGGGAGGCTCGCGCGTCCAACTTGGTGGAAGGTACACTTTCTGTCCTTGGGAACTCTGCACACGTATTGGTTGATTCGGGTGCTTCGCATTCCTTCATTTCTGAACAGTTCCTAGATATTCTTTCTGCACCCGTTGATGAGTTATCTGATGGTTTGATAGTGGAGGTTCCTTCTGGAGACTTTATGATATCTTATAACTGCTTGAGGAATGTTCCCTTGACCATTGAGGGTCATGTGCTACCTGCCCAGTTAGTTGTACTTGCCATTCGTGACTTTGATATCATCATGGGTATGGATTGGTTGGAAGCCTTTTATGTAGAGGTGGACTGCCACAGGAAGAGGGTGCGATTCTCCATTCCGGACATCCCGACCTTCTTCTTCCAAGGTATTAGGCTTTCTTCCCGAGGTATTCTTATTTCTGCCTTTAAGGCACGGAGGTTGCTTGCTGGTGGCTGTGAGGCTTTCCTTGCCTCTGTTGTTGTCTCTGATGTCCGGGATAGTCTCAGCCCTGGGGAGGTACCTGTTGTATGTGAGTTCATAGATGTATTTCCTGAGGAGCTGCCTGGCCTTCCTCCTCAGCGAGAGGTTGAATTTACCATCGAGCTTGCACCAGGTACGGCGCCCTTGTCTAAGGCCCCGTATCGGATGGCGCCAGCCGAACTCGCTGAGTTGAAGGCGCAGTTACAGGAGCTGCTGAATAAGGGTTTTATTCGTCCCAGTACATCTCCATGGGGTGCTCCAGTTCTGTTTGTTAGAAAGAAGGATGGTTCTCTGAGATTGTGCATTGACTATAGGCAGCTGAACTAGGTAACAATAAAGAATAAGTACCCACTTCCAAGGATTGATGATTTGATGGATCAGCTGCAGTCCGGGAAGGTATTTTCCAAGATCGACTTGAGATCCGGATATTATCAGATGAGGATCCGGGATGTTGATGTTAGCAAGACGGCTTTCAAAACTCGGTATGGACATTATGAGTTTTTGGTTATGCCCTTTGGCTTGACCAATGCTCCGGCGGCCTTTATGGAGCTGATGAACCGAGTCTTCAGGACCTACCTGGATCAGTTTGTGGTTGTGTTTATTGATGATATTCTGATCTATTCTTCTTCTGAGGAAGAGCATGCCACCTATCTTCGGGCTGTATTGCAGGTCCTGAGGGAGCACCGACTTTATGCCAAGTTTAGCAAGTGTGAGTTTTGGCTAGACGAGGTGCATTTCCTTGGGCATGTTATTTCTGGCAATGGTATCGCAGTGGATCCAGCCAAGATCGAGGCGGTGATGGATTGGAGCAGGCCGACTTCAGTGACTGAGATCAGGAGTTTTCTGGGGCTTGCCGGTTATTACAGGCGGTTTGTTCAGGGATTTTCTTCGATAGCAACCCCCTTGTCGAGGTTAACTCGAAAAGGAGTTCGCTTTGTGTGGACCGAGGATTCTGAGCATAGTTTTATTGAGTTAAAGACCCGTCTCACGTCAGCCCCTGTACTGGTGCTTCCATCTGGATCAGGTGGATTTGTGGTTTACTCTGATGCGCCCCGTCGAGGTTTGGGCACAGTTCTAATGCAGCATGGTAGGGTAGTGGCTTATGCTTCTCGACAGCTGAAGAAGTATGAAGAGAACTATCCTACTCATGATTTGGAGCTGGCAGCTGTGGTATTTGCACTCAAGATCTGGAGGCATTATTTATATGGGGAGAAATTCCAGGTTTTCACGGATCACAAGAGTTTGAAATATGTGTTCACTCAGAGGGACCTGAATTTGAGGCAGCGAAGGTGGATGGAGTTCATTAAAGATTATGACTTTGACCTTTCTTATCATCCGGGCAAGGCGAATGTAGTGGCAGACGCTTTGAGTCGGAAGACGGTCATGTCATACCTTATGATTCAGGAATGGAAATTATTCGAGCAGGTGGTGGAATCTTCCTTTAGGGTTCCACGTGAAGATGACAAAGCCGTGCTGGTCAGTTTGACTGTGAGACCAGCTGTGTATCATGCAGTAATTGAGGCTCAGAGGGCAGATGTTGAGCTACCACAGATCCTCCAAAGGTCAGAGGTGGAGTTGTGGGACGACGGTACGGTCAGATTCAGAGGTAGACTTTATGTTCCGACTGAGAAGGACGTGCGCAGATGTGTTCTTGATGAGGCGCACCGTTCGAGATATGCAGTGCATCCTGGAACGACTAAGATGTATCATTGTTTGAGGAGGCACTTCTGGTGGCCCGGTATGAAGAAAGATGTGGCTGAATATGTGGCCAGATGCATGACTTGTCAGCAGGTTAAGGCCGAGCATCAGAGACCTGGTGGATTGCTACGGCCCTTGCCGATTCCAGAGTGGAAATGGGAGCATGTGACGATGGACTTCGTGATGGGATTGCCTACATCCCCTAGCAGGAGAGATGCCATCTGGGTCATCGTTGATCGGCTGACCAAGTCGGCACACTTCCTAGCTATTAGGAAGGACTGGTCAGTCGGCAAGCTGGCAATGTTGTTTGTAGACCGGATCATCTCTCTGCACGGGGTGCCTTTGTCTATTGTATCAGATCGAGATCCAAGGTTTACTTCCAGATTCTGGAAGAGCTTTCAGCAGGCATTAGGCACTCAGTTGGCTTTCAGGTCAGCCTACCATCCCGAGACTGACGGGCAGTCGGAGAGGACTATTCAGACCTTGGAAGATATGCTCAGAGCTTGTTGTCTAGACTGGGGAGGTTCTTGGGAGCAGTATTTGTCCACAGTGGAATTTGCCTATAACAACAGTTACCATTCCAGTCTCGGCATGGCGCTTTATGAGGCTTTGTATGGACGACCGTGTCGATCTCCAATATGTTGGTCCGAGATCGGTGAAAGGCAGATAGCAGGACCCGAGTTAGTACAGCAGTGTGCTGAGATTGCCAGGTTAGTTCGGCAGAGGTTGACCGCAGCACAGAGTAGGCAGAAGAGTTATGCTGACATCCGACGGAGACCGCTTGAGTTTGAAGTTGGGGACCACGTGTTTCTCCGAGTCTCACCCTCCAAGGGTGTGATGAGATTCGGGAAGCGAGGCAAGCTGAGTCCGCGATATATTGGGCATTTTCCCATCCTTGCTCGGATTGGGGAAACCGCGTACCAGCTGGCCTTGCCGCCCAGTCTTGCGGGGGTGCACGATGTGTTCCATGTTTCCTTACTGAGAAAGTATGTTCAGGATCCGTCCCATGTCTTGGACTTTTCAGAGTTGGAGGTCGCTGAGGACCTGTCTTTTCCAGAATATCCTGTTCGTATTGAGGATCGCAGAGAACAGGTCCTGCGGAACAAGATTGTACCATTGGTCAAGGTGATTTGGCAGTACCGCTCCGGAGGTGAGGCAACCTGGGAGCGTGAGGATGAGATGCGGGAGCAGTTCCCTTACCTCTTTTCGTAAGTTTCCTTGTGAACTTGTATCCCTGTTTTGACCTTGTTAATTCTAAGCAGTCAATTTCGGGGACGAAATTCTTTTAAGGGGGGGAGATTGTAAGGATCGTGACCTTCGGATTCGGTTTTCGGGATCGGACCTTATAGTTCTGACCTTAGTAAGGGCGGAGGTTCTGAGTTGATTCGCGTCAGGACATCAAGACGCGTTTTGAACGGCGTCCACCGTCGCAGACGCATTTCAAGTCCTGCCACGTGGGTGCCACGTGGGCTGGTTTCGGGCCGCGAGGGTACGGCCCTGTCTTGTCGCCTGAACGGCGTCCACGTGTGTCGACGCCTATCAGACTGCGACTCTGGGTTTGTCAGAGTACGGCCCTGACATGTCGTCTGAACGGCGTCTGCCTTGAACGACGCGTTTCAGAGTCTTGTCAGAGCAGCCGTCACATCAACTAATTGGCGTCCGTGGATGTCGACGCGTTTTAGACTGTCTTTGGTTAACCCCGCGAGCCCTCCTTCTTTCCCTCATTTTCTCCTCTCTTCCTCTCTTTCCCTTCCGACGATCTCGGCGGCGATTCCTCCTCCTCCCTCTTTTCCTCCCATCGTTTCATCTCTCCCTCCACTCCACCCTCTACCTAGCTCCTACCACTACCACCTCCACTTCCACTGCGGCGTTCTACTCTCCGGACGGCGGCCGACGTCACGGTGGAGCAAGGACGACCACGGCGGTACCGGCGGCGGCGTGGGCGAGTCGGGTGGACGGCTTGAAGCTCGGAGGCGTTCAAGTATCCGGTAGGGTGACGGTTCCCATAAGCATCGTGTTTTAAGCCATGTTTACCCCCGTTTAAGCTTGTTTGGATCTTTGGTTTCGGGGGGTAGAACGAGCATGTTTAGGTGTTCTTTTGATGATATGGGGGTCTTGCTATGTAGGTGATTTCCTATGAATTGTGTTGCCCCTCTTTCTCCTCCGTTTTTGGGTGATTTTGGGGTTATTTGAATTAAAAAGGGAGCCATCGGGCTCATGGCAATTCTGTTTCCTGGGGTTAAAAGACGTCGTGCATGGACGACGCCTTTTTAAAGGGCGTCGGACCATCACGACGCCTTTTAAGACAGGAATCGCCTTACTGAGGAGTTGCCAGTTCGGGATTATGGGGTTAAAAGACGTCATGGGACAACGACGCGTTTTTGAATGGCGTCGGGAGGCCATGACGCCTTTTAAGGCAGAAATCCCCTGGGTGGTTTCTTTGGAATTTCTGGATTTCTGTGCTGAATGGCGTCTGAGGATGTCGATGCCTTTTAAAAGGCGACCACTGGTGTCGACGCCTTTTAAGGCCTGATTCTGAAGACTATTTTACATGAACCTGTACATGGAGCTTGAATGGCGTCGACCTTGGGAGACGCGATTCAAGACACAACCTCACTAATTCATGCCAGTAAAATGTATTCATACTGTTAGACGGATGGTTAGTGCATGTTTTAGTGTACCCGGTAGAGATAGATTCTTCATGACCGGACGATGCTACATGTATGTTATACGATCGCGGACTTTTCACGTGACCGGATCGTACTTGTTGGGTTTTGTGTTACTGCGGACCTGGAGTGACATTGTAGCGCTTTATCACCCTGTGCTGGTGGGGGCGTGAGCACAGCGCCGGTGGGGGCGTGGGCGGGGTGACGCCTAGTGAGAGAGGGTCACCTGGTGAACCCCGGGGTCAGCTAGTACCGGTGTCGGAGTGGTACATTCGGAGAGTCACTCATGCTGAGGGAAGGAGTAGCCACCTGAGCCGGTTGGGCCGGAGTAGCTAGTGTGCTATCCGAGGGGTTACTGTTTGGTCTCAGCGGGTCGAGGTTTTTCCACCGTTGTTGTGTAGTTAGCGAGTTCTGTCGAGACGACAGTTGTGGGTTTCCTAGCCGGCTGGTTTAATATATGCATGTTCATTACATTATGATTGCATGTGATTTCACGTTAAGAATTAGGAATTGTACCTCTTGTGCTTATCACTTTACCGTTAGCTGTACCTTGCACTTGTGGGTGTGTGCGTGGGCAGTGGGGATCGAAGGATCCCTACTGAGTCTTGTCTTTGAGACTCACCCCTCCTGCGGTTTTCAGGTGAGGACTCTCAGCAGACCTAGCGAGGAGAGTGCGGCCGTGAGTTGAGCACCGTCAGCAGTTGTTCCGGAGTTTGCCCCGACGTAGTTGTTATTTTATTTCTGGCCTGTACGTTTAATTATTTCTTTTCTATTGGAATATGTAATTATTTGCTGTATCGAGTCGCATTGTAATAATTTTAATTCCTGCACTTTTATTTCAGTTCAATGCGATGAGAATGTTTAGCTTAGTTTATTATTTATCTCCCAGACTTGATTAGATCCTGGTTTGGTTCCAAATTAATGATTCGGTACCCATTTAGTAATCGGATCCCCGATTATAGGGTGGCGGGTCGTTACAAGTCTAACCGGATGTTTGATGTCCTTCTCAAACATCCTACGACTAGGAACAATTGAGAATATGTGTTTATAAGTCATCAGTCTCATTATTATGATCTCATCATAATCTGATGACTATTGCACATATTCATATACTTCATTATGCGCAATTATAAATATGTCAATCTACATAATGAACTTAATGTCATTTATTAGTGAACCAGATTGACATAAGTGCCTTATGATTGGCTTGGAGGACACCTATATCCATCAATCTCCCACTTGGACTCAAGCCAATCACCTTCGCATTTGATCTCCATCAAATCTAAGTGATGCTCACATAAAGTCTGTGACTAAGACTTGGTCAGGGATCTGCTAAATTATCTATAGATGGAATATTTACCATTATGTTATTTCCTATTTATCCTTTGTCTCTGTACTTGTAAAAGAGCCTCAGAATGTTCTGCAACTTCTGATGAGACCATAGCTCGACCACAAAATTGATCGCTCCCACTGTTCTCCTACAACAACGAGATTTTATCAGAGACCTTTTGGTACTACATCTAGTTCAGGGATGAACATTTTCATCCACACTGTTCCCATAACAGTATCACTTGTCTATGTCGTCATCTTAATATCGAGTTCTAGATTGGAATTCTTCCAATCCATTCCTTTCTACTAGAAAGTTGAATCTATTATTTGACTTGAAATTTGAATCAGTGTGGCCTCATAGTTTCAAATCATCCTCTCCATATACGTGAATACATCCTTAGCACTTCTCAAGCGCTTAATGGTGCATTTCATTCCTGTATCTTTAAAGGAATCTTTTCTTTAAAGGAATAAATTCCATATCTCAACAATTGAGATTTGTTATGAAATTTGTATCAAACATCTTGACATACAGGTCAATATAATATCCTCACCGATCTATCTTAATAGATTCGTATTCCACTACGTGGCATATTATAACTAAATTTATTATGGAGGAAAATATAGTTAATAATGCTTTCACTAATAGTAACATCTCGAAGTCATTCTTAATGACTTTGATGTTATTATCATAAAGCATTATGAAAGCGACCGTACTCCCACTGTCCTTTCTGAACACGCACAATCCGTGATCATTCTTAATGATCACATAGTATTTTACCATTAAGTCAAAACTTTTATTACAACTTAGTAAGCTTTAGTTTGATTCAAAATGATCTTTGAAATCATAACTTGCTTCCTGGACATTCTAAAAGCTTTAAAGGTGTATCATATACATCTTTACCACAATCACATTGAGAGAGCGCTTTTAATATCCAACTGTCATCATCTCATGATTGGCAGTATAGATAAGTAGAATTATAATAAACTTATCAATCTCAAAGTTGTAATGACAGATAGCATCATTATCATAAATTTTAGATCATAATCTATTTTGAACTCCTCTCATCTTGCTAAATTAGATGTGTCAAACATATCCTTTTAGTCACTAAGAGAATCTCAAAAATCTATGAAGCTCTCTGATGTGTGTTATGAGTGGTTCCAAACAATTAAAAATTATCTAATAATCTTATGTTAATTTGTGGGTCTAGAACATCTTCTAGTTTTATCAGCTGCCACTATCTTCTCTGAGGACATGTTCCTCTTCATGGAAGACAGCTTTCAAGATGATAATTATTTCATTATCGCCTGACCAATAAATGTAATGTCCAAACTCTTTAGACATTCACAAATTCATATCACGATAATACCTGACTTTAAAAACAGGTTTGTTCATAATTCACATCTCATATGAATTATTTGGTTTCCATATTTTATATGGACACACACTGTCTTATTTGGAACCATCTTTAAAGTATGGACATCTAATGTTCATACTCATGTTCAAAAGGATAAGAATTAGACAAATCTTATTATGTATCGCATCATATCTTAAAAGGTGTAATTCCACATTCTATCATATTACTATGATGCATAATGAAGATTAATCGAGCGAAGATACAATTATCCTCTTAATGATTTATGTGAATCATATACCTAAGTATTAGTTTCTTTGATCAAATCAAAGAATCTAATACTTCATATTGATCTTATACCTTAATCTCTCAGATATATTCGTCTTGTACTTCAATAAGTACTTACAGTCGAATCATTCTGAGAGTTAACTATAAGGTAAGTCAATGAGAGTGATTATCTTTGGCCTTTGATCTGTTTATATCAATATGTATCAACATCAATAATTTCTTATTGTACAATCATGTGTACAATACCATAGATAATCAGGATTCACACAGTTCATTTCTATAGGAGACTTGTGAACATTCATCCCATGAAGTGTCACATCAAGAATCTATAGTGCATTGACTGATTTTAACAACTATTATTCTTTCTCAATCAATGTTATTCTTGATATCTTATGCAACTAAATAACAATTATTCAGTTTCATATTTGACTCCTATAGATATACAAAGATTTATTGTCTAACAGTAACCTATGAATATCATGAACAATAGTTGAGTCTAACTCAACACTTACATTTTTCTCGCTTTCCTTTTACTTGTCTAAGTGTGCACACTATCGCAGTTCTGAGAATCATTTCCAATATCTCATATTGGATACGCTAATTCTCCAATAGACATGCAAAAGTTGATAACAAGAATATATAAGACTTCTTTCAAGTTTCATATTCATTTTGCCTTTACTAGTATCCTTATATTGGTTGCAGTGGGAGAACTGCTACTTCTCTATCTCAGCTGACTTTTCTTTATCCTTTTTAGGTGTGGATTCGATCGTTTAAAATCTTATCACTTGTTTTTCTCAAAGACATATCATGAATATCTCTTCATCTTGGTCTATCCAAATAATAGATTTCATGACAATCATTGCCTTTCAATAAGGCATACCATGAGTACCTCTTCACCTTGGTCTATCCAAGTAAGATGATTCATGATATTTGATTAGGATAGTGACTTTCACTCTCCCCTAAAGACATTCTTTAGAGTTTTCTAGTTAGTCTGAGTATGAGAAGTATTGGCATTCAACATGCCAAAATCTCGAATAGACGACATATTAGTGATCGAAGGAAATAACGTGATTTAAGCAGATAGTTCTGATAATTCAATTATGGTCTTTTATCTTGAATTATTTCTCACTATTTTTCGACGGACTGTATAACCTTCAGGTATACAGAACGGAAGACTCCGACGGTCTCCTAGTGAGGATCTGAATCCCCAAGAATCACAGTATGACCTTGGGTAAACACATAGTATCATACCATTATCTTAGAGCAACCATCTCATTGTAATTGTAACTCCTTGCAATATCCGATCTTATTTCAGCTCCCAGGTCTTTAATGGTCCCGGGTAAACACAGTAGACCATTATACCTGGTCTAAGCTTTACTATCAATACGCGACAGAGTAGAGTAAGAATGCAGCTCTCGGGTAAACGTGAGGATAGCTACACCGTTCCTCTATTCCAATCTCAAGGCATCAAGATGCCATAGTTAATAGTCCTTTCATCAGATGGTGGCAGATCTCGGGTAAACACGTAGAAACTGTCATCACTGAATCAAGTTCTAAGAACTATATTGATGGAGAGCCACGCAGTACATTCTCAATGACTCGTGCTCCGGCTTAGACTTTATGTTGAAGGTTTTGTTTACGTTAAGTTGGTCTCATCCTAGGTGATAGTTTGTAAATATATCGTATATATTAAACTATACCTAGATATTAGCAATCGATTCATAATAAAAAACTAAAAGGCATGCATCAACCACACATGTTCATTATGTGGTCATGGACAACACGGTGATTAATTGGAGCCAAACAATTAATCACCAAAAGTATATAACAATTATATAATTTAAACATGCAAACACATAGCCACTGGTCATCTCATCTCCTGTCGCCTTCCTTGTTGCATTTGTGGATCGACCTCGCCTTTCCTCGGCCGGCGCGATCAATTACAAATAATATTAATTTTGAAAGAATTTCAAATACAAATAAATTGTAAGAGAAAGCCTTATGGCCGAGTACAGTGATGGAGGGAGATAGAATTACAATGGAATGAGAAAGAGAGGGAGACACGCAGGCCTCATTAATTAACATTTAATTAATGTACATCACATTCCATAACAATCCACAAAATCACACACCATCACATGATATGAAATTTAACTAAGTGCATGTCCATGACCACCACAAATTTTAACCATCCACACATGATAAAGTACATCACATGAAGGCTAAAATTTTGAAATTATAATAATTTTGGCTTTCTTAAAACCTGGGTACCAATCAAAATTTGATAATTTGAATTTTCAAAAATCTTATTTTCTAACATGCAATAAATCTAATTTAAAGCATTAAACACATCAACATGCGCACACAAAGCTAAAATTGAAATTCTAAAATATTCCATGCATAATTTAGAACATTTCTAAATTAATTAATCTAATACTTAGATTAATTTTAATTCACATTAATAACAATTATTAATGTGAAACAATCTAACATTTAGAAAGAATTAAAAATTCCTAAATAACATTTATAGAAGAATTTTCAACTCATATTATTAACCCCTTAACAACTCCTTGTTAAAATCCCTTAATTAAATCATATTTCTCAATAACAATTATTAAGAAATAATAATTAGAACATTTCTAATTAAAAATAGTCTAACATCTTAGACTTAATTTAATCCTTTTAATAACTTTTATTAAAAGATCAAATTTAAGTAGATCAGATCAATAAAACAATAATTAAGAGATTCTTAAGTAAACTAATTAATCATCTTAATAACTATTATTAAGATTTAATTAGTCTTTAACAACATTTATTAAGGTTTATTACTCGAGAACTAATTAACTTAATTATAACAATTATAAAAAAGTTAATTAATTACTTAACAACTATTATTAAGTGTCTCCAAATTATTAAAATAATTCTCTAACAACAATTGTTAAAGAATTATCTAATTAGTTAATTAAAATAAAATTATCAATAGTTTTTAATTGATTTTAAAACCATAATAATGATATAATCTCTTAAATAATTAACAACATTTGTTAATTAATTTTAAGATCGCATCTTAAATACAAATTAACAACACTTGTTATTGTAAATTAAAATTATTATCTTAATTATTAATAACAACAATTGTTAATAATTAATTAAGATCCCCTTTTTAGATAAGTAACAACATTTGTTAATTACCCTTAAGATAACATCTTAAATTTAAATCCCCTTTAATTTTAAGATCATATCTTAAAACGACCCTTTGCTAACAAAAATATAAATATATGTTTAAAACATATTTTAAACATAAATTAATTTCAATATTTAAGTTAAATGGGGTGGGATTCAATTAAGAAAGGGGTTAATGGGCAAAAAATGGGATGGCTGGCTCGGGCCAGACCGGCCTGGGCCGGCCCAGGCGCCTGGGCCTCGAGCTAGGCCTGCCCACAGTGGGCAGGGCCCAACTCGGGTCCGGCCTGGACCGTCCAGGCCGGTCGGCCCGGGACAGACCCGCACGGGGTCCCTGCGGCTAGGGTTCAACCCTAGCCGCCGCCGGCTGTCGCCCTTCACCATGCCCGACGCCGGCAAGGGTAGGGGGGGTGCACCAGGTCGACACCGCCGGTCCTCCCCACCGCTACTGACGGGGCCGGCGAGCCCGACAGCGGCGGAGTTCCGGTCAGATCGGGACGGGGCGCTCGGGTTCGGCCCCTTGTGCGCCTAGGCACGCGGCCAGGGAAGAACCCTAGCCGTCTTCCCCGACGCCGGCGGTAGGTACAGGCAGGGCAACGCCCCTTTCCAACATTAGAGATGCTCTAGGGGCTGTACCACAGCGCCGATGAAGGCCCATCTAGTGCCGCCGACGATCTCCATGAATAGCGGTTGAAGGGATTCAAATCGAGTCCTCCCATCCCCTTATTTCTTACAATGTTTGTAAAATAAAGAAAGGGCATGTTCCATCGCCGGCCACCGGCCACCGCCGCCCTGCTGGGGATTTGCGGTGATAGCTGGTCATACCAGCAGTCTTATCAAGCAGTCTTCCATCACCATAGAAGATATTTACAAGAACCCTTGAATCGGTTCTTCATCCTCACCAAGAACACAACGCAAAACCGCACAAAGTTCGTTAATCCTCACGAAAAATAATATCAGATATTATAGTTCATCCTATAAACACTTCGCGAGAGAAATTAAAATTTTTCTTGCATGGAATTAATGTTAGAAAATTAATTTAGTCGTTCCGGAGAGGATCAGAGCGGAACCTGTCTCTGATACCATTGTTGGGATCTGGGCGGGACGCGAAGAACACAGCGGAAACGATGAACAAAAATGATCCCGCCCGATGCTCGCTGATCCGATTCGGAAAGAAAAACTAAAATCGAAAACTACGAGAAGTAATCCGATTACCGTGTGCGGATTCAAATCCTCTTCCGTCTCGGTTCCGTCGTGGCGATGCCGCGAGCCGCACAAGCGTCCGGCCTCTAACGGTATCCACGCGATCCTCGTCTGTATCAGCTCGCTCGCTGAAGATCCGTCACCGCAACGATTGCCGAAATCCCGCCGACAGGAATTCTCGACTTTCGGGAATCACACGCGGCGGAGACGGAAACTATTTTCAGCGCCTCGAACAAGGCGCCTAGAGAAGGAGAGAGAAAGGAGTGATGACGGCCAGCAAGGGGAAATCTTGGAGCTTGGCCCAGGGTTTCTCAACAGCGCGTATATATATTAAGTCGGAGCGACTTTTCACAAAAGTCCTCGAGTTAATATAAATCCCACTTATGTACCACCGACTAAGAATCTTATTGCGTGTGACTCTCTAGGCCCATTTACCAGTCTGATTTTCAGCCTGTTAAGTCCAATAACTAGTTATTGACTTATTGTAATTAATTAATATCTAAATATTAACTAATTACTTAACTGAATTATCATCGCATGTAAATTCGGTCGGACTTCCGATCAAGTTGGGTGCCAAGCAACACCATATGATCCCGAAAGGTAATGGGGTTCAGCAATCCACTCATGGAACCTATCCATCCACAGTAACCACGTGGCTATAATCCTTCGTTCGCACAATGCTCTCGAGTTAACCTAGGATATGGTCAATTGTCAAACCCTAGATTGTCAACTCACTTGAATCAGACTCCGCTTTACAATATCCGAAAACCTATTTTCCGATATTGTTTCTGCTCTGGCCAGAGACTCCTGCGGATCTATTCTAGAGCATTCTTTCTCCAGTTACCTGAGAGCGAACTATCATTTATTGAACACACAATCACCTTGAAAGGTCTTCCGCTGGACCAGATCCTTGACTATTAAAGATCCCGTGGATAGGGATTCGTAGGTCAAGGTCAAAGTCCAGAAGTCCACCGACAAGGTGTCTTTGGTGTCTCAAGTCCAAGGTGTAAGGAATCGCCATGAACGCAGCGGAAATAAAAATGATTCCATTATATCGGTTGCTGGGGTCGTAAAATGGACATTAAAACTAAGCGGGAAAACAGTTCTTCACCTTTGCGGGGTTTCGAATCTCCCGTGGATGATGCCGACTCGTTAATCGCGCACGCGCACGATCTCTAGAGGTATCCACACGAGTTCCCGCAGCAGACGCGATTTCCTCCTCGACTTGAGTGCTCCGACCAGATCTCAGATCCACCATGCGCGGAGAGAGACAGATCCACTACGAGAAGGAGAGAGAGAGAGGAGAGAGAGAATCTGGGGAGTAAAAATTCGTCCAACTAACTTTTTACCACTCCCCCTTGGCCCTCCTTATATAGAATTAAGGATAAGCACAAGAGTTAATCCTCATGATTATCCAAGAGTTTGGCCTTGGATAATTCTCCATTAAATCTTCATGTTTATCCTGCAGCTTTTCACAAAAACCCAGATAAGCATGAAATTTAACATCTCTCACCGTCTGACGAGAACTCTTATGTGTGTGACCCTCTAGGTCCATATATCAGTCCGGTTGCAGGCCCATTAAACTTAGAACTGTTTCTTTAGTTTAATATTTATTAATTAACATTTAAACATCACATGTTAAATGATTAATTTTATAAACAAGTGAATTATCATCTGATGATCAAATCACTTGGCCTTCTGATCATGAACAACACCAAACACTACCTCATGATCCTAGAAGATATAAGGGATAATGTTCCCTTCAATTGAACCTTTCCGTCTGCAGATGCCGCACAGATATAATTCTTCACTCATGCAATGTCCCGATAAGCAAGGGTATGGTTTTATAGTCAAACCCTCTATTGCATTATCCAGGTGGATTCCAGTACACAGTTAATATCTAGAAAGACATCTCTTTCATTTGACCCTGGCCAGGGATTTCTGTGTACATATCCATAGGACATTCTCTCTCCAGTCTTATACCAAGAGTGAGTGATCCCTTGTTGTTCACTCAATTACCTTCGCAAGATTTCCACTGTATCTGAAAGACCGATTATGGTGGACTTAATGGTTAAAGCCCACGAGTCAGAGAATCAAGACACAATGGTCTACAAAAAGGTATCATTGGTGACTCAGGTCAAAGGACCAACTGTGCTACTGCAACAAGTGAATTCCCTGGTTGACTAATAGGTATAATTACCATCCAGGAATTCTTATTTGGGTCTGTTCAGTGAACTCATTCTCTAATGAGTACCCACTTGTTTGTCTTAGTGTCACCACACGAGTGAATGTGAGATCATTCACCCTCATCATATGAGCAGACATAACTTGTGTCGATCTTATCGGATATTTAATGTCCATCTCAAATATCCTACGATCGAGAACTATTTAAGACAATTGCCTTAGGATATTGATGTCACTATCACGATCTCATCATGATTCAATATCCCATACATTTGTCTATGGACCTTCATTACGATAGTCGTTTGCGAGAACTATTAAATGAAGAAATAATTGCCTTTATTAATAATCTTGAACTAGAATGTACAATGATTGGCTTTGAGGCCACCCAATTCTAACATTCTCCCACTTGGACTATAGCCAATCACCCATGTGTCTAAGTCCCATAGACTTAAGGTGACGTTCTAAATTGTTTTGAGACAATGGCTTAGTCAAGGGATCTGCTACATTATTTTCAGATGAGACTTTCTCAACTATTATATCTCCTCGGGCGATGATCTCACGAATCAGATGAAATCGTCTCAGAATGTGCTTTGACTTCTGATGTGATCTGGGCTCCTTCGCTTGAGCTATTGCCCCATTGTTGTCACACAATAATGGAACAGGATTTGAAATGCTTGGAACGACTCCAAGTGCCGAGATGAACTTCTTCATCCAAACCGCCTCCTTGGCCGCTTCAGCTACAACAATGTATTCTGCTTCGGTCGTCGAATCTACAGTAGTTTCATGTTTAGAACTCTTCCAACTTACTGCACCTCCATTTAACATGAACACAAATCCAGACATGGATTTGCTGTCATCCATATTCGACTGGAAACTCGAGTCAGTAAATCCTCGAAGTTCCAAGTCGTTTCCTCCATAAACGAGAAATAGATCCTTAGTCCTTCTCAAGTATCTAAGGATACATTTCACCGCCTTCCAGTGTTCCTCACCTGGATCAACCTGATATCTACTAGTGACACTTAAAGGATGTGCCACATCAAGCCTAGTACATAGCATTGCATACATGATGGATCCTATTGCCGAGGCATAAGGAACTCTATCCATGTATGCTCTCTCTTCAGGTGTCCTGGGAGACATTTCTTTAGAGAGATAAATTCCATGCCTCATAGGAACAAGGCCTCTCTTGGAATTTTCCATGCCAAACCTTTTGACTATGGTATCAATGTACATAGATTCGGATAATCCAAGCATCCTTTTGGACCTATCTCGATAGATCCTTATTTCCAGAATATAGGATGCTTCTCCCAAATCTTTCATGGAGAAGTTTTTGGATAACCAAGCCTTTACCGATGATAACATTCCTACATCATTCCCAATGAGTAGAATGTCATCAACGTAAAGTCCCAAAAAGGTAACTGCGCTCCCACTAACCTTTTTGTATACACAAGGTTCATCTTCATTCTTAATGAAGTCATAAGATTTGATTGCTTCATCAAATCTTAAGTTCCAAGTTCGGGATGCCTGCTTTAATCCATAGATGGATCTTTGCAGCTTGCATACCTTGCTTGAATGCTCTTTGGAAGTGAATCCTTCAGGTTGTATCATATACACCTCTTCTTGAAGGTTCCCGTTAAGGAATGCTGTTTTCACATCCATTTGCCATATTTCATAATCATAGAATGCAGCGATAGCAAGAAGTATTCTGATTGACTTAATCATGGCAACTGGAGAAAAGGTTTCGTCATAGTCAATGTAGGTGCTGAAAATGCTCGTGTGATTAATGTGATAAACTATGTTGTTTAGGGTAAATTAACCTATTAAAAACAGAAACTAAAGTGAAGTGATCGCCAGAAACTTTTAACTAAAAAGCTTCAAAAGAAGTTTGATCGCCTACCTGTTTAAACGCGGAAGAATGAGTCCTTGGTTCCCCTCCTTCAGCCGGCTGAAGAAAGAGAGCCCTTTCTTGTTCCTTCGTTCTTGCTGTTGAATGTTGAGGATCGTCCAGAAGTTCTCCTGGCTTCGTGCTTGATTTCCCTCTTTTTGATCTTTGTTGTTGTTGTTGAGTGCAGCAGAGACAGAGAGACAGAAAAATAAAAAAGAAATACTGATGAGAATCTAAATAGAAATAATATCAAAGCTAACTATGATTATAAACATGTTTAAACAGCAACTCACTTGTTTAAATGGCTTTGAAACCCCTTAAGAACAGATGGGTTTTGGAAAATTAATGATGTGGTGTGTGTTGCATGAAGTGAATAAGAGAATAAAACTAATGAATGAAAATGAAATTCAGATATGAAAAACTTATGCCCTGGTTGAAGCTTTGAAGAGATGAAGATCTTGAAGAGGGATGCCGACTTCTGGAAATGGCAGCGCTCCGGCGTTCCGACGTGGTTGCTCTGATCTCCAAATCGCTATAACGTTGTGGCTCAATAATTCTCTCTCTCTTTTTTTTTTTTTTAACTCTTTGAGATGCAATGTATTTATAGGCATTTTCTGCGTTCGCGATTAACATAGAAAAATCTAGGATTTATCTACCTTAATCGACAGATAAACACTGATTAATTCATCTTTATCTGTAATTATCTAAAACGCGTCCACCTTGGCTGACGCCTTTCAGATTTAATTAAGATAAGGATAAATATCCGGGAAAACTTATCTTTATCTTTATTAGGTAAAACGCGTCCACATTAGTAGACGTCTTTTACCCTAATTAAGATAAGGATAAACATCCGGAAGAGAAGTTAAAATAGCTTAGGAAATTTAAAACGCGTCAGCCTTCACAGACGCCTTTTAGCTAATTAATCAACTGATTTAAAATTCAAATTTAAACGTTAAAATATGAATAAATTCTAAATGGCGTCCACACAGGTCGACGTCTTTTAGAATTTATGCATATTTTAACTGAAATTTAAGTTAAAATCAATTCAATTGATTAACTTAAAACATGTCTGTTAAACCCGACACTCAAAAATATTAATAAAAATTAATCAATGGTTAAATATCAAACCATTATGAGGCATTATTATATGATATGAAATTTACTCGAAATGACGTCAAAATTAGCGTGTCTACAGTTGCCTCACCTTGGCATCGTCTTTGCAAGGGAGTGAAATGGAATGGAATGTACTGAAAAGGTGATGCCAAGGTGTGATGAGACACGCTCTTAACATCACATGATTGGAATTTTTCTCAAAATCATCAATGAAGATAGCTCAATGAAATCAATGGAACCAAACATGTCTGGATGAGGTAGACAAGGAAATAAAATAAGGTCGATCAACCTCCTCGGAGTGGGAAGTACACCAGGTCATAGACACTGTAGGTTTCATCATGGGGAGCGTTTGCCAGCCAATGTGGACGTGCTGCAGCCATAATGGATCTTAAAAGAAAACAAGAATATTGGATAAAGAATCCAATCACGGATAGAATTCCAAGGATATCTTCAAGGGAATCTCAAAGATAATCAAGATACTCAATTCAGAATAGAATATTTCATATCATGTTAGAGATTGTTTAATGGTCTGAAACTTAATCAATAATTAATTCTTATTACAATGATTTCAAAGTCCTACATGATGCATGCTGGGCTAAAAGAAAAATATAAAGTCAAATAAAATATAAATTAATCAAGGATAATATTGTTAAACTGTCATTAATGAGTCAAGATACCAATTCTTGTAATCCAGTGCTAAGCCGAAGCTCGTGTTATCCACGCACCGTTTCACAAAAGTGGAACCATCGTCCCCACTAATTAACAATCCAACGGCCTATCCGTGTGATTAAGAATTCTCTGGAATTATCACTGTTTTTGTTGTAGGGGAACTCAAATTCCAGTTTCATCAAAATTACAAGGTCCTTGATATGATCTAATAAATATTTAATATATATAGTAATGCTGATGCAAAATAATTACATGAAACGAATACAAGGGTAGAAATAACCGTCTTTTTAGCCACGGTCGAGACTTCTTGACTCCCACAGCGGGATCTTCTTGACATTTCCAATTTTACTTGAATTTCCTTGAATTTCAGAAACAGGTTTCTGGTTGTTCTTCTATTCGAATTCCAACTCTATCAATGCCTTGTGTCCTGTATATGACTTGAATAAACAGGTTAAGTATCTATTTAGGCTTAGCCCCTTGCCTGGTTAAGTAACCGACTACTTGATCCTATCCTTGATAGAAGGGTCAAGGGGCATAGCCTTTATTAACAAAGGTAATGAGAATAATCAAACTTAAGCAAAATGCGACATACAAGCAGACAGATGCTCACTGAAAATAAAAAGAATGAAACACACTAAATGCAACAAGCAAATACTAACTGAAATATTTTTGTTGTTTTGAAATATTCATTTTTGTTTGGGGTTTTGAAATATATACTTTTTTTTTGGAATTTTGACATATGTATTTTTTTGAATTTTTGAAACATATGTATTTTTTTTTTGAATTTTTGATGTATGTATTTTTTTGGATTTTTTGACATATGTATTTTTGAATTTTTGAAACATGTGTATTTTTTTTTATTTTTGACATATGTATTTGTATGTTTTTTTTGACTTTTGACTTATATATTTTTTTTGACTAAAAGATCAGCATGGTACTTGGGTCAAAAGATCATATTCATTTATTAACTTCATTTCCAAATTATTCTTTAACAACTTAACTTAAACCCATCGTGTTTGAATTTGTGTTTCCATTCGTGATCCCATTTGATGATTTGACCCTTAGTCAATCTAAGTCATTCCTTAAGTTTGGAGTACATCTCTTTAGAAAGAAAAGAGGAATAAGTTTAGAAAGCCCATGAGAAGGTTCCGGAGACTTAAAAAGATGTTCCTTTCCTACCCTAATATCCGTTGGGGTTCGGTCATTTTCTTTCCGGGGTATTTATCGACCTTGCGTTCCCTTTCATTTCATTTCATGGCCTTGATGTAACGTTTGTAATGTAATGGCCTTTTTTATTTGACACTTGGCTTTTTGCCTTTTTGCTTTTGCTTTTCTTCTTTTCTTTTCTTTTTTTCGGGACGGATCTGTTGGGATCGCTGTGTCGGGATCCGATCCTAAAAACGCAGTGGAATAAAGGAGTTCGGGATCGGATCTGTCCCGTTTCGGTCGTTAAAACTAAACTGGTGTAAACCGAATTTACCTTGCGCGGATTCGAATCCGCGTCCGTTTTCCGGTTCCGTCGGAGCGATGCCGCAAGTCGCGTAGATGCCCGACCTCTAGCGGTATCCACGCGGTTCTCCTCGCGATGGATCGTCCTCGCTTCCTCGCTCGCTGCGGCGCTCGAAGATCCCGTCTGACTGCGCGTGATCCGCCGCGACATGCGGATCCAAAATCCCCGTCGAACGGGAAGTGGAGCAGTTGGGAACGGCACGCCCAGAGGAGAGAGAAAGTGGGAAGAACGAATGACGGCTAGGTCAGGGTTGCTGGCCCCGGACGTAGAATCCGTTCTTTTATAAAAAGTCAGTTTGCGGTTTTTCACAAAAACCCAGACTTATCCGAAATCCTGTCGGATTATCCATCGACTTGAAAACCATTTGCGTGTGACCCTCTAGGCCCAAATACCAGTCCAGTTAATAGCCCATTAAGTCCAGTAACCCTTTACTGACCCACTGTATTAATTAATATCCTTATATTCAATTAATCAGCCGAATTTAATGTCCCACAATAAATTCGGACGGACTGCCGATCACGTTGGATGCCAAGCAACATCGCGTGATCCTGGATGGCACTGGGGTTATCGCAACCCTCTATTGGAACCTTTCTGTCATCGGTTAGCGCGCGGATATAATCCTTCATCCGTACAATGTTCCCGAATCGACTTAGGGCATGGTTTACTGTTAAACCCTATTTGGTCGATTCACTTGAATCAGATGCTGCTATTCTGAATCCGATAACTCCTTATCGATTACAGAGTCCGCCCTGGCCAGGGACTTTAAGCGCATCATTCCCGGAACATTCTCTCTCATACAACCGACAGCGGATGATCCCGTATTGAACACACAATTACCTTCGAGGGCATCTCCCTGAACCCGATCGCTTAACTTATTGATATCCCATGGTTAGGGATTCGTTTGTCAAGGTCAAAGCTCAGAAACCTACCAACAAGGTATCCTTGGAGTCTCAGGTCCAAGGATCATCCACGCAACCGTGACAATTGAATCGAGCTGGTTAACAGTGAGGTGATTACCATCCAGCGATTCATAGTCGGATCAGTTCAGTGAACTCATTCACCAATGAGCACCTATAGGTTCAGCATAGTGTCTCCACACAAGTGACTTATGGGATCAGTCACCCTCATCATATGAGCTGAAGTAACCTATACTAGTCTATCCGGATGTTCGATGTCCTATCTCAAACATCCTATGACTAGGAACAATTAAGAACATGTGTTTATAAGTCTTCGGTCCCGTAATTATGATCTCATCATAATCCAAAGACTATTGCACATGTTCATGGACTTCATCGTGATACGATAAACACAGATCGAATTAATTACACACAATGAATTATTGCCATTTATTAATAATCTGAATATGTACACAGTATCGGATTGGCTTTGAGACCATCTAATACTAACAATCTCCCACTTGGGCTAAAGCCAATCACTTTTATATAGAATACCCATATTCTCTAAGTGACGCTCAAAAACATTTTGAGACAAAGGCTTTGTAAGTGGATCTGCTATGTTGTCGGCTGAGGGAACTCTTTCCACCACGACATCTCCTCGAGCTATAATCTCTCTGATCAGATGAAAGCGCCGCAGAATGTGCTTCGACTTCTGATGAGACCTCGGCTCTTTCGCTTGAGCAATCGCCCCATTGTTGTCACACAGCAGTGGGACGGGACCAGATATGCTTTCCACCACACCAAGATCGCTGATGAATTTCTTCATCCACACAGCTTCCTTGGCGGCTTCAGCAGCAGCAATATACTCGGCTTCTGTTGTCGAATCAGCAGTGGTTTCCTGCTTGGAACTTTTCCAGCTCACTGCTCCCCCGTTGAGTGTGAAAATAAAACCTGATGTTGACTTGCTGTCGTCAGGATCAGACTGAAAACTCGAGTCAGTATATCCTTGCAGCTTTAAGTCTCCTCCTCCATAGACTAGAAATAGATCCTTAGTCCTTCTCAAGTACTTAAGGATGCATTTCACAGCCTTCCAGTGTTCATCACCTGGATCTGCCTGATGTCTGCTCGTAACACTTAGAGCATATGCTACATCAGGTCTGGTACATAGCATGGCATACATGATGGACCCTATGGCAGAAGCATAGGGGACTTTATCCATCACTGCCCTCTCTTCAGATGTCTTGGGAGACTGACCTTTAGAGAGTGAAATTCCATGTCTCATCGGTATGAGACCTCTCTTGGAATTTTCCATGCCAAACCTTTTGACAATGGTTTCTATGTACATGGATTGGGTTAAAGCCAGCATCTTCTTTGATCTATCCCTATAGATCCGTATTCCTAATACGTAAGATGCTTCTCCCAAATCCTTCATGGAGAAGTTCTTTGACAGCCATATCTTTACGGATGACATCATTCCTACATCATTCCCAATGAGTAGGATGTCGTCAACGTAAAGAACCAGAAATGTGATTGCGCTCCCACTATTTTTCTTGTATACACAGGGCTCATCTTCATTCTTAATGAAGCCATAAGATTTGATCGCCTCATCAAATCTTATGTTCCAGCTTCGGGATGCTTGTTTCAGTCCATAAATGGACCTCTGCAACTTGCATACCATGTCTGGAGATTCTTTGGATGTGAATCCTTCTGGTTGTATCATATACACCTCCTCCTCAAGGTTTCCATTGAGGAAGGCAGTCTTCACATCCATCTGCCAGATTTCATAATCATGGTAGGCAGCAATGGCAAGAAGAATTCTGATGGACTTAATCATAGCAACGGGTGAAAAAGTTTCGTCATAGTCAACGCCTTGTCTTTGACGATAGCCTTTAGCCAATAATCTTGCCTTATAAGTCTCAATACGTCCATCTGCACCGATCTTTCTTTTAAAGATCCATTTGCAGCCGATAGGTACTATACCATCGGGTAAATCTACCAAGTTCCAAACTTGGTTGATGTACATGGACTGTATTTCAGAATTCATGGCTTCCCGCCATTTCCCGGCCTCTGAACTTTCAATGGCCTCCTGGTAAGTCTTGGGATCATCATCCTCATTATAGAATATCCTTGAACCATCCAAATTAATATGTCCCACATATCTTTCTGGTGGTTTAGGTACTCTTTCAGACCTACGAGGTTCCTGTGTATCATTTTGAACAGGTTCAGAAACTAACGGTTCATCTAATGAACCATTGCCAGTTTGTGGGTCTGGAACTTCTTCCAGAATTACTTTACTCCCACTGTCTTTCTGGAGAATATAATCTTCTTCCAGAAAGACAGCTCTCCTGGCCACAAACACCTTTTGTTCGCTAGGATGATAGAAGTAATATCCATAAGTTTCCTTTGGATATCCCACAAATCTGCATTTGTCAGTTCTGGATTCCAGCTTATCTGCGTCATGTCTTTTAACATGAGCAGGACATCCCCAGACTTTAACATGTTTAAGGTCTGGTTTCCTTCCATTCCATATCTCATATGGAGTGTTCTCAACAGATCTGCTGGGTACCTTATTCAGGATATACATAGCCGAGCTAAGTGCATATCCCCATAAGGACACTGGTAATTTGGACATGCTCATCATGGATCGCACCATTTCCATTAATGTGCGATTTCTCCTTTCTGATACACCATTCATTTGAGGTGTATAAGGAGGTGTAAGCTGAGAAAGGATACCATTATCCTTTAAGTATTTAATGAACTCAGTACTCAAGTATTCACCACCCCGATCAGATCGGATGGTTTTTATACTCTTTCCTGTTTGTTTTTCTACTTCATTCTTAAATTCTCTGAATTTCTCAAAGGCTTCAGATTTATACTTCAATAAGTATATATATCCAAACCTTGAGTAATCATCAGTGAATGTAATGAAGTATGAGAAACCACCAATGGCTTGGGTTGACATAGGACCACATACATCTGAATGTATGAGTTCTAATATGCCTTTGGCTCGTTCTCCAGTTCCACTAAATGGAGACTTAGCCATTTTACCCATTAAACATGACTCACAGGTTGCATATGATTCATAATCAAATAGATCCAAATATCCATCTTTATGCAACCTTTGGAGTCTGTTTTCACCAATGTGTCCAAGCTTACAATGCCACAAGTAGGCTTTGTTCATTTCATACTTACTTCTTTTAATCGAAGAACCGATATGTAAATTATCATGAGACACATTCAATAGATACAAACCATTGGATAAAATAGCAGAAGCTATTAATTTATTTCTGAAATAAATTGAACAACTATTGTTCCCAAAATTTAAATTGTATCCAATTCTATCTAAACATGAAATAGAAATGATGTTCCTTATTATGCTAGGTACATAATAACAATCATCTAATAAAAATGTGTCTCCGGATGGTAGCTTGAGCTTCACTGTCCCCACAGCGATCGCCGCAACTCTTGCGCCGTTACCTAGCCTCAGCTCCACCTCTCCGGTCCTCAGCTTACGTCTTCTTGTCAGTGTCTGCACAGAATTGCAGATATGAGATACACATCCAGTATCTAATACCCATGATGTACAATCTCTTATTGACAAGTTTACATCTATCATATAGATACCTGAAGCGTCCTGCTGCTTCACAGTTCCTTGAGCCTTGTCCTTGAGGTATTCCTTGCAATTCCTCTTCCAATGCCCTTTCTGGTGACAGTAGAAGCAATCACCTTTCTCAGCATTTTTACCCTTGTCTTTCTTGACAACCTTTGCCTTTCTCTGAACCTTGTTCTTATTCTTTCGAAAAGCTTGGACTGCAAGTCTTTTTCTGTTGGTCTTACCAACCATTAGGACTTGGGGTTTGTCCTTCACAAGGTTCCCCTCAGCAGTCTTTAACATGTTCAGTAGTTCAGCTAAGGTCGCCTGGATCTTGTTCATGTTGAAATTGACGATGAACTGAGCATATGAAGGTGGAAGTGAAGACAACACAAGGTCTGTGTGCATCTCCTTGGGAAGTATAATCCCAAGAGCATCCAGCCTCTCCACCCACTCAATCATCTTCAGCACATGATTCTGTAAGAAGTTCCCTCTGCCATCTGAGCTTTGAACAGATTCTTCGATATCTCATATCGTTCGATTCTGCTCTGCTCACCAAAGAGCTCCTTCAAATGGAGCATGATGGATCTAGCATCCATCTCTTCATGTTGCCTCTGCAGCTCATTGCTCATAGAGGCTAACATATAGCATTGGGCCATGGTGGAATCCTCCTTCCATTTTTCATACGCTATCATTTCCTCCTCTGGAGCATCTAATGCTGGTTCAGCAGGAGGTTCAGTATCCAAGACGTAGGCAATCTGCTCAGACCTGAGGACTATCTTCAAGTTTCTGAGCCAATCTGAGTAATTGGTGCCTGTCAAACGGTTGGCATCAAGTATGCCTCTCAACGGGTTATGGTGAGACATTCTCGCCTACAGGAGATAATCAATCGATAATTAGCAGATATTCAGATTAACTAAAACAAGATATGGTCTTTTATTATCTAGTTTTACTCCCACTAATTTTCGACGGACTGTATAACCTTCAGATATACAGAACGGGAGACGCCGACTGTCTCCTAGTGGGGATCAGAATCTCCAAGCATCACAGTATGACCTCGGGTAAACACATAGTATCATACTGCTATCTCAGAGCAATCATCTCATGATAATTGCAACTCCTTGCAATATCCGATCGTACTTCGGCTCCCAAGTTTAAGGGTCCCGGGTAAACACAGTAGACCATTATCCCCGGTCTAAGCTTTACCATCAATACGTGACTGAGTAAAGTAGAAACATAGTTCCCGGGTAAACACGTGGATGACTATATCGTTCCTCTACTCTTATCCAAAGGCATCTTATGCCATGATCAACAGTCCTCTCATCAGTTAATGGCAGACCTCGGGTAAACACATAGTATCTGCCACCACCGAATTAAGTTCTATCAATCATATTGATGGAGAGCCACGCGGTACATTCTCAATGACTCGCGCTACGGCTTAGAGTTTGTAACGAAGGTTTTACTTATTTAATTTGGTCTCATCCTAGGTGATAGTATTAAATATATCGAATATATTTATTAATACTAATAACCTAGCAAATATAAAGCACACGCATCACATACATGTCATTAGTGTGGTCATGGACGGCACTGCGGTTTGACTTGAGCCAGACAGTCAAACGCACACATTCACACAATATAACATCTTATATCATGAGTCTGCAAACCCATGAATGCAATGAACTCCTTCATTTTCATCTGGTCAGCAGTTGTGGATCATCCTCGCTCCGCGCGCATCCGCCTCGATCAAATTACATCGTAATTCTCAATTACATGATAATTTAAATGAGGAAGCCTTATGGCGATTACATCGAGGTGGAAGATAGAAGTACAATGGAATATGAGAGGGAGAGGTTCGCAGACCTCTATTTATTAATACACAATAAACCACACAATCACATTCCACATCCACAATTAATGCTCGTCCATGACCACCATGTGTTTTATTAAACAAACCACACATGAATTGCGCATCAAATGGCTAAATAAAATTTTCGAAAATAACTTATAATTTTGGTTTCATAAAACCAGGGACCAATCAAAATTGGATTTAGGATTTTCGAAAACTTTAGTATTTATTTCAAGCATGCTAATTTAAATCTAATTTAAACAAGCAAATAAATGCACATCAATAAATGCACATAAACTCTAATTTGACAAGATTGTAACATTCCATGCAGATAAGATTAACTGGCATTAAATTATAAATTTAACAATTAAATTTATTCCCCAATTATTTCCTTTAATCTAACAAGTAGATTGAATTAACAACAACTTGTTAATTACTATTTTAATCCATATTAATCTAATTATTGGACCATAAAATTAAAAACAGAGCTCAATCTTATTGTAAAATTTCATTACAAATGAAAATTAAATTCTGTTTTTAATTTGGAACAAAAACAGATTAATTAAGGATTAAAAACAAAAACAAAAAAAATAAAGGGGAAAGGGGGCAGCGGTCCAATGGACCGGACCGGACCTGGGCCGAACCCAGCCGGTCCCTGGCTCGGACCCAGGTCCGCCCACAAGGGCGCGGACCTGGTCCGGGTCCAGGGCCGACTGGCTCGGACCCGGGGGCCTGGCCAGGCCCGTCGGGCCCACCCCCCCCACCCGAGCGCAGCTAGGAAACCCTAGCTGCGCGCAGGGTGGGGGGCGGCGGCTCCCTGCCGCCGGCAACCTGCCCCGCAGGTGCCGGCCGGCAGGGCCCCGGCCGTGGGGCGGTCTCCGGTGCCCGGAGGCACCGGTGCCGTCGCCGGCAACCCCTGGTTGCCGGCGGGGAGCTTCCAAAACCCCCCCCCCCCCCGAAATCCGTTTTCTGCAAAAAAAAATTAGGAACCCCATATCTATGAAAAATAAAAATAAATCTAGGGGTTTATGATCCTCCCGGTCATGATGCAAGATCAGAATCTCGATCCACGACCCCATGGAAGGAATCCCATGCTCCATCGAGCCCTTCCCAACGCTTGGGATGCCCGTGAACAAACCGATACGAGTAGTTCTTCGTCCGGCGAAGAACACACACGAAAATTGCAGAAAAATAAAATTTTAATGCTTACAGTTTCTCTTAAACTTGCTGTGTTCATCTCATGAACGCATCATATGCATGGAATCAATTACAAAATTATCAAAAAGAGATCGAAACGGCGAAAACACAGTGGAACCTGGCTCTGATACCACTGTTGGGATCGCTGTGTCGGGATCCGATCCTAAAAACGCAGCGGAATAAAGGAGTTCGGGATCGGATCTGTCCCGTTTCGGTCGTTAAAACTAAACTGGTGTAAACCGAATTTACCTTGCGCGGATTCGAATCCGCGTCCGTTTTCCGGTTCCGTCGGAGCGATGCCGCAAGTCGCGCAGATGCCCGACCTCTAGCGGTATCCACGCGGTTCTCCTCGCGATGGATCGTCCTCGCTTCCTCGCTCGCTGCGGTGCTCGAAGATCCCGTCTGACTGCGCGTGATCCGCCGCGACATGCGGATCCAGAATCCCCGTCGAACGGGAAGTGGAGCAGTTGGGAACGGCACGCCCAGAGGAGAGAGAAAGTGGGAAGAACGAATGACGGCTAGGTCAGGGTTGCTGGCCCCGGACGTAGAATCCGTTCTTTTATAAAAAGTCAGTTTGCGGTTTTTCACAAAAACCCAGACTTATCCGAAATCCTGTCGGATTATCCATCGACTTGAAAACCATTTGCGTGTGACCCTCTAGGCCCAAATACCAGTCCAGTTAATAGCCCATTAAGTCCAGTAACCCTTTACTGACCCACTGTATTAATTAATATCCTTATATTCAATTAATCAGCCGAATTTAATGTCCCACAATAAATTCGGACGGACTGCCGATCACGTTGGATGCCAAGCAACATCGCGTGATCCTGGATGGCACTGGGGTTATCGCAACCCTCTATTGGAACCTTTCTGTCATCGGTTAGCGCGCGGATATAATCCTTCATCCGTACAATGTTCCCGAATCGACTTAGGGCATGGTTTACTGTTAAACCCTATTTGGTCGATTCACTTGAATCAGATGCTGCTATTCTGAATCCGATAACTCCTTATCGATTACAGAGTCCGCCCTGGCCAGGGACTTTAAGCGCATCATTCCCGGAACATTCTCTCTCATACAACCGACAGCGGATGATCCCGTATTGAACACACAATTACCTTCGAGGGCATCTCCCTGAACCCGATCGCTTAACTTATTGATATCCCATGGTTAGGGATTCGTTTGTCAAGGTCAAAGCTCAGAAACCTACCAACAAGGTATCCTTGGAGTCTCAGGTCCAAGGATCATCCACGCAACCGTGACAATTGAATCGAGCTGGTTAACAGTGAGGTGATTACCATCCAGCGATTCATAGTCGGATCAGTTCAGTGAACTCATTCACCAATGAGCACCTATAGGTTCAGCATAGTGTCTCCACACAAGTGACTTATGGGATCAGTCACCCTCATCATATGAGCTGAAGTAACCTATACTAGTCTATCCGGATGTTCGATGTCCTATCTCAAACATCCTATGACTAGGAACAATTAAGAACATGTGTTTATAAGTCTTCGGTCCCGTAATTATGATCTCATCATAATCCAAAGACTATTGCACATGTTCATGGACTTCATCGTGATACGATAAACACAGATCGAATTAATTACACACAATGAATTATTGCCATTTATTAATAATCTGAATATGTACACAGTATCGGATTGGCTTTGAGACCATCTAATACTAACAGGATCTCCCCCTTTTTTTTTTATGACGGCCTCCTACTAAGATGACGGGTATTCTTAGTAGTCTATTCTAAATCTCGTTCCGACATCATGGGCCGAGTATAAAACAGAATTTTGCTTTAAAAAAATGAATGATTTGTACTTTACACTTTCGGTCAAGCTTTCGATATTCTTTAGGACTTATCATCTCTTGTTTCTCACGAATCAAACGTGTCAGTGTGTGCAGTAATGGGTTTGAAATTAAGTTATCCAGACTGATAAGGAAATTTGAGTTTATAAACTTTCTGATTCCACTGGTCTTTGTACCATACTGATCGACTTTTTAACCTAAGGGTAGTATTTCTTAAGATGTAAACCATTCCAGGGATGTTTTAACTCTTCTCCTTCTGCATTAACAAGACGATAAGCATTACCAGGAAAAGCGTGCGATACAACATAAAGTCCTTCCCAGTTTGGTTGGAGCTTAGAACGCGGACCACCAGGTTTTATAAAAATTCTTTTGACAACCATTTCACCGACTTTGAACTTACGTTCAATGACTTTCTTTTGATAAAAACGTGCTAGTCTGTTTTGATAAACTTTTGCATGATTAGCAGCTGACCATCTTTTCTCGTCTAAAAGTTCCAATTGAGCAAGGAGTGCTGAACGATGTTCATCAATAGAAAATTCCTTATTCAATTGTACTCTTAATGACGGTATGAGGATCTCATATGGAACTACTGCCTCCATTCCAAATGTTAAGGAATAAGGAGTTTGCCCAGTAGGCGTGCGGATTGAAGTTCGGTAGGCCCATAGAGCATCAACCAATTTTTCTGGCCAATCTGCGAATTTGTTAGATTTACACGTCTTTTTGATGATTTTTATCAAAGTCTTATTAGTTGCCTCTGCTTGGCCATTGCCTTGCGGATAATAAGGAGATGAATGATGCAATGCAATTTTATACCTGTTACAGAGGTCCTTCAATTCTTGTGACACAAACTGCGGTCCGTTGTCGGTGACGATGGTGCTTGGAATTCCGAATCGGGTGATGATGTTCTTCATGATGAATTTGCAGACGGTTGATGCGTTGATCTCCACGTACGCTTCAGCTTCAGCCCACTTGGTGAAGTATTCCGTTGCCGTGAGAATGAAAGATTTTTGCTTGATGCCGGAATCTGGGTTACCAAGAGGTCCAATGATGTCGAAAGCCCACATGGAGAAAGGCCATGGGGAAGAAACAGGATGGAGTGAAGATGCAGGAGAATGAATTTTATCGGCATGAAGTTGACACTTAGCACACCTACGAACATATCCTACACAGTCTTCTTCCATGGTTGGCCAATAAAATCCTTGTCTAAGGATCTTCTTTGCTAACATCTGTCCATTGACATGACCACCACAAACTCCACTATGAGCTCCTTCCATAACCTTCCAAAGCTCATCTTCGTCTAGACATCTCAGAAGAACTCCATCAAAACCTCTCTTATACAATGCTCCCCCAACTAGGGTGTATCGTTGAGCAACTCTCCTGATAGCTCTTTTCTCTTCAGTTGTAGCTTCTTCAGGATAAGATTGATCTTCACAATATTTCGCAATTTCATAATACCATGGCTTCTGTTCATCATCCATCTCTTCTAACAGCTCCATCAACATGATTTCTCTTTTTTCAATGATATCTCCGTCTCTGACTTTCTTCAGCAACTTCTCCTTAGTTCTAAGGAATGAAGGATCTTTCACGGCAGGTGAAAGACGCCTATGAACTATGATTGATTCGGATTGTTTGCTGATTGGAAAATCAAGAGAAGATGCGAGTGAAGCTAGAGCGTCAGCTAAAATGTTCTGATTCCTAGGGACATGGACAAAGATCAATTTCGTGAAAAGCTTTGAGTAAGCAGAAGTAAGTTCCTGATAAGGCTTGAGCTTGGGATCGAGAGTTCGATACTTGGTCAGCAGTTGGCGAAGAATCAATTGGCTATCACCTACAATCCTGAGTTTGGTGGCACCATGGAAATGAGCAGCCTCGAGACCAGCAAGAAGTGCCTCGTATTCAGCTATATTGTTTGTAACTGGAAAATCAAGCTGAAAGGCTTGTGGAATGGTGATACCTTCAGGTGATAACAGAACGATACCGATCCCTTTTCCATGAGAATTCAGAGCTCCGTCAAAATGCAGAGTCCACATATCATCTCTGATTTGATTTACGGACATCAGTTCCTCATCCGGAAACTCTGATCGTACTGGATCAAATCGAGGAAGGGGATGATGAGCTAGATGTTCTGCTATGGCATAGCCCTTGATCGCTTTCTGCTGAATGTAGATGATGTCGAATTGAGATAGAAAGCTTTGCCATCGTGCTAACCTATCAGTAAGAACAGATTTCTCCAGGAGGAATTTGATCGGATTCATCCTAGCGATGAAATGGACTTCATGGGCCAGAAAATAATGCTTCAATTTCTACACAACCTAGACCAATGCTGCACATGTTTTCTCCATCGTCGTATATCTCTGTTCAGCGGGGTTGAGAAGTTTAGAGAGATAATAGGCTGCCCTCTCTTTTCCCTCTTCATCTTCTTGTGCTAGGACAGCCCCCACAGCATCATCCAGGACTGAAATGTAAAGTATCAATGGTTTGCCTGGAGATGGTGGTCTCAAAACAGGAGGACTTGCTAAATAGTCCTTTAATCCATCGAATGCCTCCTGACACTTATCGTCCCAATCGAATTTGACTCCCGGCTTGGTAAGCTCGTAAAACGGCTTACACCTTTGTGAGTGCTGGGAGACAAAACGGCGAATAAATTGCAACCTCCCGATTAATCCTCTCAACTCTTTCAAGTTTTTAGGAGGTGGCATTTCTCTAATAGCCTTCGCCTTATTAGGATCGATCTCAATTCCCCGTTTACTGACGATAAATCCAAGCAATTTTCCTGAAGATACCCCGAATACACATTTCTTGGGGTTCATCTTTAACTGATATTCTCTCGATCTCTCCAATACCCTTGCCAAAACTTTGGCGTGCTCAGCCTTTGTTTTCGATTTAACTAATAAGTCATCCACATACACTTCCAAATCTATGTGCATCATGTCATGAAATATTGCCATCATAGCCCTTTGATAAGTGGCTCCAGCATTCTTTAATCCAAATGGCATAACGACATAGCAATATGTTCCCCAAGGTGTAGTGAATGACGTCTTCTCTTGATCCTCTTCTGCCAGCTTAATCTGATTATATCCTGAAAATCCATCCATGAATGATAACGTCTCATAACCAGCAGTGTTATCGATGAGTACATCAATATGAGGCAATGGAAAATCATCTTTAGGACACGCCCGGTTCAGATCGCGGAAGTCGATGCAAATTCTGACCTTTCCGTCCTTCTTCATAACCGGGACTATATTGGCCACCCATTGCGGATAAAGGACAACTCTAATAAATTTGGCTTTATGCAACTTATCGACCTCTTCCTTCATCTTTAAAGCCATCTGTGGGTGGAATCGCCTTAATTTTTGTTTGACCGGGCTAACTCCGTCTTTTAATGTCAACCTGTGTTCAACCAAAGTTGAGTCTAACCCCGGCATATCTTCATAACTCCAGGCGAAAGTGTCCTTATAGTCCTTTAGCACTTGTACCATTGCTTTTTCATCCTCTGAAGAAAGTTTTTTACTGACGAGGACAACATTAGGTTCGTCTTCAGTCCCTAAATTAATTTCTTTGGTGGGCTCTTCTACGGCAGCTGAGGGTTCATCGAATCTCTTTACTCCACTGGCATATGCCTCAGCTGCGTCCTCGTCATCTTCCTCTTCAACAATGGGGTCCTTTTCATGTACTAATTCATATACCCCGTACCCATCATTAACTAACTCATCGTCCATACAATCTTCTGGCATTTGAATTGGATTTTCTAAAAGCTGAGGGATTAAAGAACAAGAATAGCACTTATCAGCTAAGTCCTGGAGGTATCTATCTGGAATTTGCCTACCCTTAGGCTTCCTAGACTTACTAACCTGACTAGACTGCCTAACTTCACTATCATAACCTAACGAAGACGAAGCAGGATGAAAATCCTGGGATACAAGTGGAAATACAAGAGAATCCTCCCGAGGAGAGGGACAGAGTAAATCTAGGAGAGAAGCTTGACCGAAGGACTCGCGCGGCGGGGTGCAATCGGACAAGTAAGATGTTTCCTCGATGAGGATTTGGGAAGAATTTGTTGCCAAATTGACGTTTTTTTTTGGACAATGAAAGAATTAAACATAAAGCAGGAATGAATAAAAATGGGAGGGGAATTAGACAGAGGAAGCGGCACCAAGGCCAGAGGATTGGGGGGATCATATAATAATATGTCCCAGATTAGATCATACAACCTCTCTAGATCGAGAGGAGGTTGTGGTATAATGTCCCGAGGGGACAGAGTAATCATGATGGGCGGAGCCCGTGGAATATCTTCAATTATGACCCGCGACCAAGTCGGGGTCAAAAGCAGTGTGCGAAAAAGAGTATGGAGCATGAAGACATGTGAAGGATATGTCCCCCTCCAGAGCAGATCTGTTGTATAACCAGCTTCATAGGGGTCATCTGGCTCCCCTTCGTCAGTTTCTTCAGATAGCAGTATCCGCTTGTCAAATATGGCACCAGGGCCTTCAATCAGTTCATCAATCTGCGGCGGCCACTTAGGTTCTGCAGGATCCAGAAATAGTCTGTTCAGCGCAATATACAGGTCTCTGAGGTCGAACCACCTGTACCATTCACATTCAGGGTCATGGAATTTCCTCCTTTTCATAGGCCGCAGAGCCTCCAAGGATTGGTACGTAAGTAGTTCAGAGCAATGTCTGGCCAAGTCCCTCCCATATATATCGTGGAAGTCAAAACAGGAAGTAATGACCACCGTGTTGTCGTCGCTAAGTACAGGCCCTTTCACAAAGTGCGTACACAGGGTCCATGTTAAGGGATCTCGGCCTTCTTTGGGTGGTGTAGACATTGCCTCCCAGATTTTCGGACCTTCTTCGATCTCTGCTTTCTGAACCGGATCTTGCTTCAGTTTTATTGGCCTATAGCCCAGACCACTTCCAGGTGCCGCTCGATGATTTCTGACAGGAGTGGTCCTGCCTTGCAATTGTGTGCCCAGACCTTTCCCAGGCTCGTAGCCGTTCTTCATCATGATCCTCCATCCTGGGGTACTCATGCACTTCCCCCTCTTGATAGCATCTAACGGATATGGAGAAATAGTAGCGGCTTTCAGAGGATCAGCCACTGGACGGTAGACCTGTAATACCGACAGAAAAGGTTGTCGGCCAGGTGAAACAGCAGATTTAAGGTTCAAGGAATGAGCAGCAGCAAGGATCGGCATGCTCGTTACTTTAATTATTCGTCCTTTGTAAGGAAATTTGAGGCATTGATGATTCGTAGAAGGAATCGCCTCAAGAGTTTTAATATAAGGACGACCTAAAATGGCATTTATGGAAGGGTCGATTTCCAGCATGTGAAATTCGACCTCTGCATGACTTACGGGGCCCAGCTCCACCTTTAAATAGACCATTCCCAGAGGGGAACGGGTAGAATTGTCATATGCTGTTACTGATATGGGGCTGGGCAGCCATTTCTCTTTGGGCACACCGCATAACTCCAGGGTCTTCGGAGGTAGAACATTGATCGAAGCCCCTGTGTCGACCAGGCATGCATCCACGGCCTTCTTACAGATGTTGACCGTGATACTCAGAGCCATGCTTCTGGCTGCTGGCGGTGCTAGTTCCGATGTATGAAATGTTATGGAGGGCTGATCCCCCTGAGGAACTAGTAGTGTTGCAATCTTCTCAACCGGCACGTCTTCATTGACCATCACTTTCTGCAGATATTCCATTAAAGCTTCTTGGTGACTCTTGGATCTTTTGATTAATTCTAGTATAGTGATCCGTGCCGGTGTCCGATCCAGATGTTTCAACAGGTCATACTGAGTGCCTGGTGCACTCTCTTCATTGTGGGCTTCCTCAGTCGGCTGTGATGGGCCGTCTCTGACTGTGGACTGAGGAAAGACCTTGTTGAAAATCCTTCCACTCCGAAGTGCGTGTTCCTCAACCGTGGAGGATCCGGGTGACACCTTAAGTACCGCAGGGTTGGATGGTGCAGATGGCGTAGAGGGTTGGTATGTAGGTGATGGCGTAGGGCTAGGTGGTGATGGCGCGGTGCGGATTAAAGGCCTAGAGGGTTGGATGGTGGATGGGTAAGTGGTTGGCGAAGTGGGGAATGGTGCGCGTAATAGCGGTCTAGATGGTAAGGGCATATCTGGATAGGCAGTGGTGGTAGCGGGTGAAGTAGGAAATGGTATGCGTAGTAATGGCCTAGATGGTAGAAGAGGTGTGTTATTGGTTTGCGGGGGGTTATATGATGGAGGCGTAGGAGTGCGGGGCGTAATGGGTCTAAGGAAGGCGGGTAGTGGTAATGGGTTATTGGGTGTGGGCGAGTGGTATGTGGGTGTGGGTATAGGGGTGATAGTAACGGGTTGTGGCCTTGGTATGTGGATGGTGCGGCGTGGTGGTCGCTCTGCGGTACTTTGAACGTGACCCGTTGAACAAAGAGAGGAAGAGTCCTCTACTCTCCACTGCTGCCCACGACCAGCCTCAGACTGGCTGTTCGTCAGAATGGGAGCAACCTGGTTTTGGTTCTGGTGCTCCGGGAGTGGATTCTGCACTATGCCCATGTTGGGTGGTGCTACTGCTTGTGCCGGTGGTCTTGCTTGCTGCTGCTGCTGCTGCGGTCTCCTTGCCTTCAGGGCTGTTATGTACTTCTTCATTTCCTCCCAGTCTATGCCGCCCTGCTCGTTGAGATCATGGATATAATCTCTGAATTGGAAGCAGGTGTCAATGGTATGCCCAGGTTGCCTGTGAAAGTAGCAATACCTGGACGTATCGGCATTTTGAGGCCAGACGGCCTTCTCTCTTGGCAAAACTAAGGCATTGGCTGCCATTAAAGCGCTGAAAATATCCACCAAGGATTCTGGGAGGGCCGGGTACTCTGCCCTTTTCGGGCCTGGAGGTCTCCTTTGTTGGTTGTAGTCACCAGGAGGAGGGACATTGTGGTACGCCGGCGGTGCGCGCGGCTGGTACTGTGGCTGTTGCTGTTGCTGCTGATGTGGCTGCTGATACTGCTGTTGATACTGCTGTTGCCGTTGCGGCTGTTGCTGTTGCTGGTTCTGATTCGGCTGCTGGGGCCGCTGGTACTGCTGTTGGTAATGGGGGTTCTGCTGCTGCCTGTACCCGTGTTGGCTCGGCTGTGGTGGCCTCTGGTACTGCTGCTGGTTCCTCACAAACTGGGGCGAGTTATTGTTCATGGTACTGACCTGCTCGTGAGAGAGCGTGCCCTCAGTAGTCGGACCTGTGCTGGGAGAATTCGGTACGGCAGGCTTCCGAGGTGGAGGCCTGCTAGGTCTGTGAGGATCAAAGACGCTAGAGAACGTAGCGTCCTTGAAAGCATTCTGGCAGTACCGTGCTCTTTCATAGAGCTCTGCCATATTAGTCAAGTTGTTCAAGGAGAGGACTAGCTTGAACTGGGGCGTGGCGTTAGAAATTAGCATCTTCACTTGTTCAGATTCGGACAAGTGATCTTTCACTTTTTCAGCCAGGCCCCGCCACCTGTCAGCAAAACTGACAAACTCCTCATCTGGTTTCATCTTTTCTGCAATAAGGTCCGTGATAGACAAGGAGGGTGCAACTCTGTCCTGGTATCGTTGGATAAATTTGTGTGAAACGATACCGTAATCCTCTACTTCGGAGGGTTCCAGAGAAAAGAACCACTCGAGGGCTGGTCCCTCTAGGGATCTCCTGAACAAGAAAGCCAACGACCTCTTGTCGTTCTGCCAGAAAGAAGATTCGTACATGAACTCCTTCAGGTGCGTGAAGGGGTTACCAGTACCATTATACTTTCGATACACTGGCATTTCAGAGGGTGGCAGATGGAATACTGGCAGGCTCGGTAAATTGATTTCTGGCACAGCTTTAACCCCCATCATCTTCTGGAGATTGTTGAACTGCTCATCCATGCGCTCCATCTTGGCCAGCAACGTCTGCGTGGTTAGATCTGCCTGGGGAGGAGGAGGAGGTGGAAGTACCTGATAGGCCTGCTGCCTAGAGTATGTCGGACAAGGAGGATAATAAGGATGAGGTCCGGCAGAGCTTCCGCCATGCCCGAGGGCATTTTGATAAATGGGCGTCTGCGGTCTAGCCGGTTGCCTGGATGATGAAAGTTGTGGCCCAGTTGGCCGAGAAGTAAGATGAAGGCCTTCCATGGCCTGATGGATATAAGGAGGAGGAAGAGGAGGTTGTTGAGTAACAACAGGGGGAGCCATAGGGTTCGGCTCAGCAGGCTGCATGGGTGCCTTCCCCTTCAAGATAGACTGGATCGTCTCGAACTGCTGAGGGTCCAGTCGGGAGGTAAGAATTCCCAAGGCGTTGACAAGATCCATAGGATCGGAGGGTGAGGGATCATTCTGATTCATGTCCCCCTCAAGGTCAGGATTAGGAATCGCATATTCATGCGGAGGAAGATCATGATATTGATCGTGTGGGTGAAAAAGAGGAGTTCGGACATTCCCGTCATGTCGAACTGGAATGGGGACAGAATTACGAGAGGCATCAGCATCTCTCCCGTTCTCGTAGTTGAAATCTGAATTGCGAGGGGCATTAGCATCTCCCTCGTAGTTGATAATGGCGTCTTGGGCCATACTCAAATCTCTGCCTGATCGCAACAACATGATATTAGATTCTCTTTTTCAAAAATTTAATCAAACAAGTTGTGCAGAGATTAACCAAACAAGTGGATGCTTAACGTGATTTTAGGATTCCTTGTTGAATTATTTGAATTGGATTAAACCACAATTTCGCTCAGGGAAGGATCCTAGTTTCAGTTCAATTTCCACCGTTATTCTCTAGGGTTCTCTCTCACAACGCTTTCGGAATCTAGCCGGGACTTCAATTGGTACAACCAGCCCGATGATCAAAGAGGAATACCTTGATTTTGGGGACTTATGGAGGTCTCAACGTCAACTTCTCTAGTCTGATCAAGGGACCAACCCAATCAGAGAGAGTTGCTGACGTCGAGTAATGTGTTCCTAAGAAGAGGAGAGTTTTAGCCTCAATGCGTATGCCCTGCGACCTGGATGGTCTCTAATGCTTAATAAAGTAATGGGTAGCTAGCACTCAACACAGAAATCTGGAAACTGAAAAATAATTAAGAAACTGTCTGAATCGCGTCGATGATAGTCGACGCTATTCAAGACAGAATTTAATTCTTTCGCAGAGAACAGATGCAAACAGCAGAGAAAGCCTGGAAAATAACTAAAAACTGTCTGAATCGCGTCTATGATGGTCGACGCTATTCAACACAGAACTTAATTATTTCGCAGAAACAGATGCAAACAGCAGAGAAAGCCTGGAGGCTAAAAGGCGTCTAGGAGTACTGACGCGGTTTTGAAACGCGTCGCTGTTCCGGGACACTTTTTAGTTCGCAGAAACAGATTTCCAGAAGAATTTTCTGGGTCGAATCCTCCTTAAACAGGGTAAAATGCAGTAAACAATCGACTCATGCAAAGATTTTTAGTTTCAGATTTTAAACAGGATGATTTACTAACTAAACAACTAAGAAATCACGCAATCACACATCATTTTATCACAGAAAACAGCTTTTTGAACTAATCAAGGGGAGGCAAGATCTTGCCACTGGGGTGTGCACGTGGTGCACGAGGGAAACTAATTAAACTAAACACTCACCAATTGGTGAGGACGTGTCGAAAGACACAAATGGTGCACCGTGGGTGCCCGGTATGATAATAGCAAGAACAAAAGAAATTAAAAGACGGCGAGACCAAGTCCCACCGTGATCGCCAAAAGAGCTGTAGATGCTGAAAATGCTCGTGTGATTAATGTGAAAAACTATGTTGTTTAGGGTAAATTAACCTATTAAAAACAGAAACTAAAGTGAAGTGATCGCCAGAAACTTTTAACTAAAAAGCTTCAAAAGAAGTTTGATCGCCTACCTGTTTAAACGCGGAAGAATGAGTCCTTGGTTCCCCTCCTTCAGCCGGCTGAAGAAAGAGAGCCATTTCTTGTTCCTTCGTTCTTGATGTTGAATGTTGAGGATCGTCCAGAAGTTCTCCTGGCTTCGTGCTTGATTTCCCTCTTTTTGATCTTTGTTGTTGTTGTTGAGTGCAGCAGAGACAGAGAGACAGAAAAATAAAGAAGAAATACTGATGAGAATCTAAATAGAAATAATATCAAAGCTAACTATGATTATAAACATGTTTAAACAGCAACTCACTTGTTTAAATGGCTTTGAAACCCCTTTAGAACAGATGAGTTTTGGAAAATTAATGATGTGGTGTGTGTTGCATGAAGTGAATAAGAGAATAAAACTAATGAATGAAAATGAAATTCAGATATGAAAAACTTATGCCCTGGTTGAAGCTTTGAAGAGATGAAGATCTTGAAGAGGGATGCCGACTTCTGGAAATGGCAGCGCTCCGGCGTTCCGACGTGGTTGCTCTGATCTCCAAATCGCTATAACGTTGTGGCTCAATAATTCTCTCTCTCTCTTTTTTTTTTTTAACTCTTTGAGATGCAATGTATTTATAGGCATTTTCTGCGTTCGCGATTAACATAGAAAAATCTAGGATTTATCTACCTTAATCGACAGATAAACACTGATTAATTCATCTTTATCTGTAATTATCTAAAACGCGTCCACCTTGGCTGAAGCCTTTCAGATTTAATTAAGATAAGGATAAATATCCGGGAAAACTTATCTTTATCTTTATTTGGTAAAACGCGTCCACATTAGTAGACGTCTTTTACCCTAATTAAGATAAGGATAAACATCCGGAAGAGAAGTTAAAATAGCTTAGGAAACTTAAAACGCGTCAGCCTTCACAGACGCCTTTTAGCTAATTAATCAACTGATTTAAAATTCAAATTTAAACGTTAAAATATGAATAAACTCTAAATGGCGTCCACACAGGTCGACGTCTTTTAGAATTTATGCATATTTTAACTGAAATTTAAGTTAAAATCAATTCAATTGATTAACTTAAAACATGTCTGTTAAACCCGACACTCAAAAATATTAATAAAAATTAATCAATGGTTAAATATCAGACCATTATGAGGCATTATTATATGATATGAAATTTACTCGAAATGACGTCAAAATTAGCGTGTCTACAGTCAACACCTTGCCTTTGACGATATCCTTTTGCTACAAGCCTTGCCTTGTATGTGTCAATTTGTCCATCTACCCCGATCTTTCTTTTAAAGATCCATTTACTGCCAATAGGTACCATACCTTCTGGCAGATCAACCAAGTTCCAAACTTGGTTGACATACATGGACAGAATTTCAGAATCCATTGCCTCTTGCCATTTTTCTGATTCATGACTATTTATGGCTTCAAGGTAGGTTTGAGGATCATCATCCTCATTTAAGTGCACTTTTGGATTGCCTTCATCGATATGTCCAACATATCTTTCAGGCTGCTTAGGCACTCTACCTGATCTGCGAACCTTTTGTGTATCATTTTGAACAAGTTCTTGAGTCAATGGTTCAGTAGATGAACCAGTGTTGATTTGTGAGTCTAGAATTTCTTCCAGTTCTATCTTGCTCCCACTGTCTTCTTTCGAAAGATATTCTTTCTCTAAGAAGACAGCTCTTTTTGCGACAAACACCCTTTGATCGCTGGGCTGATAGAAATAATATCCAAAACTCTCTTTTGGATATCCCACAAATCTACATTTCTCTGTCCTGGAATCCATTTTGTCCGGATCATGTCTTTTGACATGTGCAGGACAACCCTAGACTCTAACATGCTTAAAGTTTGGTTTCTTTCCTTTCCATATCTCATATGGAGTGGAAGGTACTGATTTACTGGGAACTTTGTTCAACAGATATGCAGCGGTCAACAGTGCATATCCCCATAAAGAGATTGGAAGTTTGGCATAACTCATCATGGATCGTACCATATCTAATAGAGTACGATTTCTCCTTTCCGATACACCATTTAACTGAGGTGTATAGGGAGGAGTCCACTGAGACAAAATACCATTATCCTTAAGATATTCTGTGAATTCTGTACTTAAGTATTCACCCCCTCGATCTGATCGAAGAGTTTTAATACTCTTTCCAGTCTGGTTCTCAACTTCGTTTTTAAACTCTTTAAATTTCTCAATGACTTCTGACTTATATTTCATTAAATATATGTAGCCATATCTTAAGAAATCATCTGTAAATGAAACAAAGTATGAGTAACCACCCATAGCATGAGTAGACATTGGACTACATACATCACTATGTATTAGTTCCAATAAGTCCTTAGCTCTTACTCCATGTCCTGAGAATGGTGCTTTGGTCATCTTTCCCATGAGACAAGCTTCACAGGTTGCAAAATGATTCATAATCAAATGGATCAAGATATCCATTCTTTTGCAACCTTATGATCCTGTTCTCATTTAAATGACCTAGCCTACAATGCCATTGGTACGATTTATTCACATCCTTATCTAAGCGTTCAAGAGAATTATTTACCAGACAAACATCACATGAAATATCAAGTAAATATAATCAATTCAATAAATATCCGGAAGCAAACAGTTTGTCTCCTTGATAAATTGAACAACCTTTATTCTCTAGCTTCATAGAATATCCTTATCTATCTAAACATGAAATAGATATGATATTCCTAATAATGGTTGGAACATAATAACAATCTATCAGTTCCAAAGAGTCTCCTGACGGCATCTGAAGTCTTGCTGTCCCCACAGCTAACGCAACAACTTTTGTTCCATTCCCGAGCCTCAAATCCACGTCTCCGCGGTTCAATCTTCTTTTACTTGTTAACACCTGCAAGTTATTGCAGACATGAGAAACACATCCAGTATCTAATACTCAGGATGTTGATTCTCTATAAGACAAGTTAAAATCGATCATGAGAATACCTGAAGCTTCACCAAGCTTCTCCTTTGCTTTTTCTGCAAGATAAATCTTGCAGTTTCTCTTCCAATGACCTTCTTTATGGCAGTGGAAACACTGACCTTTATCATTGACTTTAGCTTTGTCCTTTTGTGCCGCCGGTTTGCTTTTCACTAGCTTCTTGGGCTTACCTTTCTTAAAGGTCTGTCCAGGTTTTCTTTTCTTGTTGGTCTTACCAACAAGCATTACATTTGGCTTATCTTTATGGATAGTGCCTTCTGCTGTCTTCAACATGTTGAGCAGCTCTGCTAGTGAAACTTCAATTTTGTTCATATTGAAGTTGATAATTGATCGTTTCGAATTGTGCGTCGTTAAACACATGAAAACGTTCAATCTAAATTTATCCGGCTCACTCAAATCAAGTTTTGGAAATTAATAGCGGTGAGTCCGAGTCGAACCACAGGGAGTTAAGATTTTAACTTTGAAAACTTTGGACTTTAGTGAATCTAAAAATAAGTGAAAATTTAAGGAAACTAATTACTTGATTAAACTCGAATTAAATTAACTAATTTTACATAAAATTATAATTATCTAAATTAAACAAATCTTTTTCTCTCTTTTCTTTTTCATAAATTAAACACAAACACACATAAAAATAAGCACGACTAAAAATTATAACAACAAAAACAACCTATTGTTTGATTGTATAAATTATTAAACACCATGAATCAAATAACTTAATTAAATAACTAATAATTAATAAAACGATAACCAATCAATAATTCACCCTAATGAAATAACCTAAGACTAATTAAACAATACCTAAACATCAAATAACTAACAACTACCCCTAATTAAATAATAAAGACTATGCTAGTAGGGAAATAGAAAGGGCAACATAACAACAATATGTGGGTCTGCCGGCGCAGTGGACCACAAGGAAAGGGGGTGGCGCAGTGGTCCAAGCTTCATGTTGCTGCCGCAGGTTTGCTGTTGGAAACGTGTGGGCTGCTGGAAACGCAGGGCTGCTTGCTGGTTCACGGCTGGGACAGCTGGAGGAAGGCTGGAGGTTGGGACAGCTGCTGCGTGGGGTGCTTGGAGAAGCTTGCTGCTGCACGTTGCTGCTGGGTACACGTTGGAGAAGCTTGCTGCTGCACGTTGCTGTTGGAAGGCTGCTGCAGGTTGAAGGCAGAAGATGGACGGCTGTCTTCACCACACGTGCATGCAGGTTGGCGGCTGTGCACGAGCTTGCTGGCTGGGCTTCACCAACGTGAGATGCAGGCCCGCATGGGCAGCACGTGGAGCTGGAGGAAGCTGCCGGGCTTGTTCGCGTGCAGGATGTTGCTGGTGTTGGGGTTGTCCGAGAGAGGGAGCTGTGGAGGTTGGAGGAAATAAGGGAGAAAGAGAGTACCAGAGAGAGGGCTTAGAGAGGGAGAGAACCGAAGAGAGGGAGAGATATAATCTGGAGAGAGGTTGAGAGAGAAAACAGAGGGAGAGAAAGAGAGAAACCGAGAGAAATAGAGAACCGGAGAGAGGGAGAGATAGAATCTGGAGAGAGGTTGAGAGAGAGCCGTGAAAGAGAGTTGGAGAAGGAGAGGGCTGCGGAGAGAAGGTTAACTAGAAAGAGAGGAAGGAAGAGAAGCTGGAAAAAAAATAAAAAACCGAGAGAGAACCGGGGTGGAGGTGGAAGAGAAAGAGGAGAGGAGAGATTTATAGAGAGGAGAAGGAGTAGCCGGCTGGAGAGGAGGAGAGGCTGCCGGGTTTGAGTTGGAAAAGGAGGAGGATATGCCGAAAAACGTGGGAGACTTGGAGAAGGGACAGGATTTGGATCTGGAGAGGAAGAGGAAACTGGAAAAGAAATAGGATTCGACTTTCTAAAACGAGAAAGAGAGAGAGAGATGATTTTTAAAATAAAGGAAGGGATGTGTTTAGGAAATTGGAGAGACGGAAGGAAATAGTGGGTTTTGGGAAACTCCAGCGAAGGAAGGAATCAAATTGCATTTTTATCCCTGTTTTAGTTGAAATCCGCACACTGGACCTCCTCCAAATTTCCGAAAACTCCACCAGCTGCACTGCATCATCGGCATGTCCTGTTCACACAAAATAAATATAATTTAGCGCATTATTATAAAAATATCATCATATTTATTCATTTCGTCTCGGTTTTGTCGAAAAACCGCAAATGCGCTATACTCCTTTGATCACATGAAATGACGATGTTTTTAAGTCAGAATTTGATGAAATTGGTACCGTTGGACTTGTTACACAATTATCTATCATTTCATGCTATTTTTCAGATAAAAACATGAGTATGATGCATATGATTGCCTTTAAATGATCAATTTAACACTTTATCAATAATGAATTGTGAAAATGAATCTGGAAGGGACTGTAGAATTAAGTCAATGCTTAGGTCATTGTTCATAACAAAGCCGAGCACAGCAAGCCTCTCAATCCACTCTATCATCTTGAGCACATGAGTTTGCACAGATGTGCCCTCGCTCATTCTGGTCCTGAACAATTTCTTAGATATCTCATATCTTTCTGTTCTAGATTGTTCACCAAACAACTCTTGTAGGTGATTCAGAATGGTCTTAGGTTCCATATTATCATGCTGTCGCTGCAGTTCATTGTTCATTGAACCGAGCATATAACACTGGACCTTGACAGAGTCCTCATTCCAATTTTCAAACATCATTAATTCATCTTCGTTAGCATTATCACCGGGTTGCACTGGATTGATCCAGGACATAGGCTAGCTTTTCACACCTGAGGACAATCTTCAGGTTGCGTAACCAGTCAATGTAATTTGGTCCCGTGAGTTTGTTTGCATCAAGTATGCAACGGAGGGGGTTAGGTGACGACATAGCGACCTACATGGAAATATATAAAATGAGCAGATAGTTCTTAAAATCAGATTTAGGACTTTTAATCTAGATTTATGCTCCCACTATTTTTCGGCGATCTGTATTACCCTCTAAGATACAGAACGGGAGATTCCGGTGATCTTCTAGTGGGGATCAGAATCCTTTGGGCAACATGCATGTGACCTTGTGGTAGCACAACAAATCACATCAAGTCCCTTAGGCAGTCAACTCTTGACAGTTGCAACGTTTGCAATATCCGATCGATTTAACCCCTGAATCAAAATGACCTTGTGGTAGCACAACAAATCAATTTGATTCAGTTAAGTTTATCCATCATTACTTAGATGACATGAATTCATAGTGCAATCCTTGTGGTAGCACAACAAAACTACACTATTTGTCCACTCATCTTAATGACATCACATGTCGTAGACCTAGTTTAATTTCTAAATCAAACAGACCTTGTGGTAGCACAACAAATCCGTTTGAGATAAGAATTATCCTAAGATATATAATGATGGTGGGTTACGTGGATTATTCTGAATATCTCACGTTTACAACTTAAGTTTTTAAAAGAGGGTTTTGATTTTTGATTTGTAAAAATCGTGCTATCAATAGTATTTCAATTTTGAAGTATCAATATACTTAATAGAAATATATATATATGATAGCGTAGTCCACAAATATCACATATGTGCAGAAAAGATAAATGGGGATGATCATGGACTGCTTAAACTACTATGGAATCATCGGAGCCAAACGATGATCCATAATAGGATCCTAATGTGAAAACAGCAACACTGGTTCCATTTGATGCGAGTCCTCCCTCCAGAGGTGTCTTCAGAAGATCCCGTCCTCTAAACTTAATCCGATACATGTAAATACAAAATTCAGGACTCGCAGGTCCACAAATATACATTTAAACACTTAGAAACCTTGATCTTATCAAGGGAAGTACAATCTTATAGGAAGGTAGAAAGTACACTTGGATTAAGAGAGAGGAGGACACGCAGGTCCTATTTAAAATTACCAAATGAAATAAGCATCGCATCCATTCACATCATTCATCACATGAAAATACTAAGTCCATGATCATCCCACCATAAAACACATCACATGTATCACAATCATCACATAATTGTTGTTTGGTATTAAATTTATAAATACAAAATTATAATACTAATTAGTTTTCGAAATAACATTTATTTCAGCATAATCAATAATATTCAAAACATTATTGACAAATAAACTAACTAAACCATTCAGTTAATCTAAATACAAATTCAAACAATTTGAACAGTAAAAGTGTAATCAAGTTATGCATGAATTTAGTTTAAAACAATTTTAAACTAATTAAATTAACAGGGAATTAATTATCTAAAATAATTTTAAATAATTAACTAACACCCATTAATTATAAAGCCCTTTAATAGACTAACAGTTATTAAACACTTTAATAACCTGTTAATAATCATAAAAATAATTAATAATAATATTAATTATTTCTATAAATTTTCTGTTTTAAAACAATTTTAAAACTGGCTTAAATGGGCTAAAATTGGGTTTAAAGGGGGCTAGACTGGTATTTAAAAACAATTTTTAAAAAACAGAAAATGGGCCTAGCCCATTAGGGCCCAAATGGCCCGGGCCCAGGGCCCTGGCTCGGCCAGGGTCGCACCCTGGCTCGGCCAGGGCCGCACCCTGGCTCGGCCAGGGCGCCGCCCGGCCCCGCGTCGGGACCGGGCGGTTCAGCCCTCTTTCCTGCGTATGGACCGGCCTTCTTCTATCTCCAAAGCCAGAAACCCTAGCCAACAGCAGACGGCGGCGGTAGCGGCGGTGGCAGCGCCGCCAGGCGCCGGCGACGCCCCCACCGCCGGCGATCCGCCCGGCACCGGTGGGGCAGCCGGCGGTGGCCAAATGGCCCTTGAATCGTGCCCTAAACTCTCCTTGAAAATCTGATTTTCCAGGTTTAAAAACCCGAGTTCGGGCTCGATTTTAAGCATCTCCAAGGGCACTCCGGTGCCGATCTCCATGCCTAATGAGAAGTGGTGACTATCACCAAGAGATCCAGACATCCGGGCCGCCATCCCAACACTTGGAACGCCCGTACGAAGCCGCCGAAGTACCCCGGTTCATCATCACATGACGAACTCCGAAAAACCCAAATAAAAATCTGAAAAATACAGAAAAATAATCAAATCGATCGTGATCATCATATGAACACTAATCTGTCATTTTTAATCGGATTATACTCAAGAACACGTACAATACGGGTTCTTCACGCATAACGAGAAAACACACAAAACGGTGCCGTTTTACAACCGAAGCAGCGAACCTGGCTCTGATACCACTGTAAGGAATCGCCATGAACGCAGCGGAAATAAAAATGATTCCATTGTATCGGTTGCTGGGGTCGTAAAACGGACATTAAAACTAAGCGGGAAGAACAGTTCTTCACCTTTGCGGGGTTTCGAATCTCCCGTGGATGATGCCGGCTCGTTAATCGCGCACGCGCACGATCTCTAGAGGTATCCACACGAGTTCCCGCAGCAGACGCGATTTCCTCCTCGACTTGAGTGCTCCGACCAGATCTCAGATCCACCATGTGCGGAGAGAGACAGATCCACTACGAGAAGGTGAGAGAGAGAGGAGAGAGAGAATCTGGGGAGTAAAAATTCGTCCAACTAACTTTTTACCACTCCCCCTTGGCCCTCCTTATATAGAAATAAGGATAAGCACAAGAGTTAATCCTCGTGATTATCCAAGAGTTTGGCCTTGGATAATTCTCCATTAAATCTTCATGTTTATCCTGCAGCTTTTCACAAAAACCCAGATAAGCATAAAATTTAACATCTCTCACCGTCTGACGAGAACTCTTATGTGTGTGACCCTCTAGGCCCATATATCAGTCCGGTTGCAGGCCCATTAAACTTAGAACTGTTTCTTTAGTTTAATATTTATTAATTAACATTTAAACATCACATGTTAAATGATTAATTTAATAAATAAGTGAATTATCATCTGATGATCAAATCACTTGGCCTTCTGATCATGAACAGCACCAAACACTACCTCATGATCCCAGAAGATATAAGGGATACTGTTCCCTTCAATTGAACCTTTCCGTCTGCAGATGCCGCACAGATATAATCCTTCACTCATGCAATGTCCCGATAAGCAAGGGTATGGTTTTATAGTCAAACCCTCTATTGCATTATCCAGATGGATTCCAGTACACAGTTAATATCTAGAAAGACATCTCTTTCATTTGACCCTGGCCAGGGATTTCTGTGTACACATCCATAGGACATTCTCTCTCCAGTCTTATACCAAGAGTGAGTGATCCGTTGTTGTTCACTCAATTACCTTCGCAAGATTTCCACTGTGTAAGGACTGAGGCTTTCGGATCCGGTTTTCGGGGTTGGACCCTGTAGTTCAGGCTCCAGTGGGGCTGAGACTCTGTTTTGATTCGCGGTATCGCGGGCTCGACGCGGTTTAAACGGCGTCCAGCTATGCTGACGCGTTTTAGCCTGTGCCACGTGGGCTGGCTTTGGGTCGCGAGAGTACGGCCCTGACATGTCGTCTGAACGGCGTATGTGAGGCACGACTCCTTTCAGACTGCGACTCTGGGTTGTCAGAGTACGGCGCCAGTCTTGTCGACTGAACGGCGTCTTTCATGGAAGACGCGTTTCAGACCTCTGTCAGAGCGTTGCAGAGGGTTGTCAGAGCAGCCGTCACATCGACTGATAGGCGTCCGTACACCTCGACGCGTTTCAGCCAGTCTCTGGTTAACCCCGAGAGCCCTCCTTCTTTCTCTCATTTGCTCCTCCTTCTCTCTTTCTCTCCTTCCTTCGGCGACTCCGACATCGACCCTTCCTCCTCCCTCTTTGCCCTCCCACTACTTCGTCCTTCCTTCCACTCCAACACTTCCCTACCTCTCACCTCTACCACCACCACTTCCTTCGCGGCGTTCCATTCTCCGGACGGCGGCCGACGTCCCGGCGGAGTGGCGGCGTCCTCGAAGGTACCGGCGGCGGTCTGCGGTGCGGCGGGTCGGAGGCACGGAGCTTGGAGGAGTTCAAGAACCGGTAGGGTGACGGTTCCCACAGTGTTGTGTTCTAAATCATGTTTTTCCCCGTTTAAAGCATGCTATGGAACGATGGGTTTGGGGTAGAATGAGCATGTTAGGGGGTTTTTCCTTGATGGGAATGGGAGTTTCTGTGATGTGAATTATTGATACTTTGGTTGTCCTCTTTCCCATCTGTTTTTGGGGCTTTTTCGGGGTATTTGGGGCTAAGGGAGGAACCCTCGTATCGAACCAGGGAACCAGGTTTCTAGCGCTAAACGGCGTCGTGCCTGGTCGACGCCTTTCAGAAGGACGTCAGGCCAGTACGACGCCTTTTAGGACAGAAATCCCCCAGTTTGAGGTTTCAGGAGTCAGGGACTCTGGCGCTAAATGACGTCCTGGATGGACGACGCCTTTCAGAAGGACGTCGGGCCATCATGACGCCATTTAGGCAGGAAATCACCCCGATTAGGGGACTCAGTTTGAGGATTCTGGGACTAAAAGACGTCATGGGTGGGCGACGCGTTTTGGAATAGCGTCAAGCCACCATGACGCCTTTTAGAGCAGAAATCCTTCTATTATTGTTTTCTGGAATTCCTGGTTTTTCAGTGTAAACGGCGTCTGAGGATGTTGACGCCTTTTAAAAAGGCGACCACTGGTGTCGACGCCTTTTAGGCCAGATTCTGAGGCCGGTATTTCCTGAACCAGTTTAGGGTGCTTGAATGGCGTCGGCCTCGGGCGACGCGATTCAAGCCAGAACTACACTAATCCATGCCAGTAAAATGTGTTTACACTGCTAGATAGTCGGTTAATGCATACAGTTAGTATACTCGATGTGATGAACTCTTCGTGACCGGATGGCACTGCGTTGTGTGTCGTGCGACCGTGGACTTCCTCCGTGACCGGATCGCACCGTGCCGTGTTTTCTGTTTCGGTGGACCTAGAGTGACTGTTGTAGCGTTCTACACCCTGTGTCGGTGCGGAGGGACACAGCGCTGACGGGAGCAGTGGCGGGGTGACGCCTAGTAGAGAGGGTGACCTGGTGAACCCCGGGGTTAGCTAGCTTGTACCGGCGTCGGAGAGGTACCGTTGGAGTGTCACTCGTGCTGGGGGAAGGAGTAACCACTTGAGCCAGTTGGGCCGGAGTAGCCACCGTGCTATCCGAGGGGTTACTGTTTGGTCTCAGCGGGCCGGTGTTTGCTGAGGGAAGGAGTGACCGCCGAGGTGGCCCGTGTGCTATCCGAGGGGTTACTGTTTGGTCTCAGCGGGTCGTTGTGTTTCCCACTCTCGTTGTGAAGTTGACGTGTTTTAAGGATACCCCGAATTACGAGTTTCCTGATAGATTAGAGTTATGCATGTTAGTTATACTTTGAATGCATGTGATTCATATTGAGATGTAGGCATGGAAATCATTGTCTCTTCATGGTTATTATATCCCTGCTGTACTTTTCACTTGTGGGTGTGTGTGTGTGGGCAGTGGGGATCGAAGGATCCCTACTGAGTCTTTTCGTTGAGACTCACCCCTGCGGCTTTCAGGTGAGGACTCCAGGCAGACCTAGCGAGGGTTGTGCGGCTGAGTGCTGAGCGTCGTCGACTGTTGTTCCGGGGTATGCCCCGTTGTAGTTGTTGTCTTTATTTCTGGCCTGTATGTATAATCATTTCTTTTCTGTTGGAGTATGTAATTATTTGCTGTATCGAGTCGCATTGTAATAACTTTTAATTTCTGCACTTTCCCTTCAATTCAATGCGATGTGAATATTTAGCTTAGTTGATTATTTATTTCCTAGACTTACTCGGATCTTGGTTTGGTTACAAGTTAATGATTCGGTACCCATTTAGTAATCGGATCCCCGATTATAGGGTGGCGGGTCGTTACAGTTGGTATCAGAGCATTCGGTCTGGCAAATAAATGAATAACTAGGTTAAATGTCATGAGTCCGGCAAATAATTACATTATCCCGTACAGGCACGACGGTAGCATAGGTTTTGGGTTTCTAACTAGAACTTTTCAATTTTGTGTTTGTAGGCGATTAGATGGCTCCTAGGAAGAGGGTGCCAGTTGTTCGAGAGAGGGCAGATGTCCCTAGTGGTTCTGAGGCCGGTAGGCCGAGTGTAGAGCAGTTCATGGAGGCTATGATGGATACCATGGCCAGATATCAGACCCGAGACCCTAGTGAGAGTTCTAGTGCTCGGGGTGGGTCCACGGCTACACTGGAGAGATTCCTGAAGTTGAGGCCACCTCACTTCACCGGTCGTCCCGACCCTGACGAGGTCGTTCACTGGCTTAGGGAGATATAGAAGACTTTTGACACCATGGATTGTGCAGCAGTGGAGAAGACTCCGTTAGGTACCTTCATGTTGAAGGGTAGCGCCTATGATTGGTGGACCTCCTTGAAGAGTTTGTCTTATGAGGATAGGAGTCTCAGGGAGATTTCTTGGGAGACTTTTGTGAAGGAATTCAATGCGCAGTATTTTCCTAGACATGTTCAGAGGGCCAAGGAGAGGGAATTTATGGAGCTGACTCAGGGGAGCATGACAGTACTCGAGTACCAGGCGAAGTTTGTTTCGCTTGGGAGATTTGTGCCCTTCATCTCGGGGGACGAGGAGCGACGTACTGAGAGGTTTGTGGATGGGCTGAGGCTCGGCCTGAGGAACTTTGTGGCATCTCACTGTTGTAAGGATTTGGCATCAGCAGTTAGGAGTGCAGCGGCAGTAGAGGCACAGCTGAATCAGTCAGCCCGGGAGAGAGGACTAACTGCTCAAGGACCAGCTCGTGGCAGGGGCAAGGCAGCGGCAGCGGCCCCTTCGTCCGGATCGGGATCGTCGTCACTCGGCTCCCGATTCAGGAGATTCTTCCGAGGCAGTGGCAGCAGTAGCGGCAGCAGTGGTAGTAGCAGACCTAGGCAGGATCAGCAGAGCCAGTCGGTGTCCAGCGCCCAGCAGGAGTCAGCTCAGAGGCTTCCTGCAGTTTGTCAGCACTGTGGTGGTACTCATGGGGGGACTCAGTGTCCTGCTTTCTCTGGGAGATGCTATACTTGTGGCCAGCAGGGCCACGTGGCGAGGTTTTGCCCGCAGGGGCGTGGCCAGAGACAGGGTCCAGCTGATCAGAAGAAGCCGAGGACCCAAGGGAGAGTGTTGGCTATCACCAGGAAGGAGGCTCGTGCGTCCAACTTGGTGGAAGGTACACTTTCTGTCCTTGGGAACTCTGCGCATGTGTTGATTGATTCGGGTGCTTCGCATTCTTTCATTTCTGAGCAGTTCATAGATAATATTTCTGCACCCATTGATGAGTTAGCTGATGGATTGATGGTAGAGGTTCCTTCTAGGGATTTCATGTTATCTTATAATTATTTGAGGGATGTCCCCTTGACCATTGAGGGCCATGAGTTACCCGCCCAGTTGGTTGTGCTGGCCATTCGTGATTTCGATATCATCCTGGGCATGGATTGGTTGGAAGCTTACTATGCTGAGGTGGACTGCCACAGGAAGAGAGTGCATTTCTCTATTCCAGACATTCCGATATTCTACTTCCAAGGTATCAGGTTCTCTTCTCGAGGTATTCTTATTTCTGCCTTTAAGGCTCATAGGTTGCTTGCTGGTGGTTGTGAGGCCTTTCTTGCCTCTGTTGTTATTTCCGATGCCCGTGACTGTCCCAGTCCCTGGGAGGTTCCAGTAGTGTGTGACTTTGCAGATGTATTTCCTGAGGAGTTGCCTGGCCTTCCTCCTTATCGAGAGGTCGAGTTTACCATTGAGCTTGCACCGGGTACGGCGCCCTTGTCTAAGGCCCCGTATCGGATGGCGCCAGCCGAACTCGCTGAGTTGAAGGCGTAGTTGCAGGAGTTGCTTGATAAGGGTTTCATTCGTCCCAGTACTTCTCCGTGGGGTGCTCCAGTCCTTTTTGTTAGGAAGAAGGACGGTTCTTTGAGACTGTGCATTGATTATAGACAGCTGAACCAAGTGACGATTAAGAACAAATACCCGCTTCCTAGGATCGATGATTTGATGGATCAGCTGCAGTCTGCGAAGGTGTTTTCCAAGATTGACCTGAGATCTGGGTACTATCAGATGAGGATCCATGATGTTGATGTCAGTAAGACAGCTTTCAGGACTCGGTATGGACATTATGAGTTTTTGGTTATGCCCTTCGGTTTGACCAATGCTCCGGCGACCTTTATGGATTTGATGAACCGAGTCTTTAGGGCCTATCTGGATCAGTTTGTGGTGGTATTCGTCGATGATATTTTGATATATTCTTCTTCTGAGGAAGAGCACGCCACTCATCTTCGAGCGGTGTTGCAGGTACTAAGGGAGCACCAACTCTATGCCAAGTTCAGCAAGTGCGAATTCTGGCTAGACAAGGTGCACTTCCTTGGGCATGTCATTTCTGGCGAGGGTATCGCAGTGGATCCATCCAAGATTGAGGCAGTGATGGATTGGAGCAGGCCAACTTCAGTGACTGAGATCAGGAGCTTCTTGGGGCTTGCCGGTTATTACAGACGGTTTGTTCAGGGGTTTTCTTCGATAGCGGCCCCCTTGTCGAGGTTGACTTGAAAGGGAGTTCGTTTTGCCTGGACCGAGGATTGTGAACGGAGTTTCACTGAGTTGAAGACTCGCCTCACTTCGGCCCCAGTGTTAGTGCTTCCATCTGGGTCAGGTGGGTTTGTGGTTTACTCGGACGCGTCCCGTCGAGGTTTGGGCGCAGTTCTAATGCAGCATGGCAGGGTAGTGGCTTATGCTTCTCAACAGCTGAAGAAGCATGAAGAGAACTATCCTACCCATGATTTGGAGCTGGCAGCTGTTGTTTTTGCACTTAAGATTTGGAGACATTACTTGTATGGTGAGAAATTTCAGGTCTTTACTGATCACAAGAGCCTGAAGTATGTGTTCACTCAGAGAGACTTGAACTTGAGGCAGCGAAGGTGGATGGAGTTCATTAAGGATTATGACTTTGACTTTTGTTATCATCCGGGCAAGGCGAATGTTGTGGCAGACGCCTTGAGTCGAAAGACGGTCATGTCATACCTTATGATTCGAGAATGGAAATTATTTGAGCAGGTTGTGGAATCTTCCTTCCGGGTACCACGTGAGGATGATAGACCCGTGTTGGCCAGCTTGACTGTGAGACCAGCTGTGTACCATGCTGTGATTGAGGCCCAGAGGGCAGATGCAGAATTACCGCAGATTCTCCAGAGACCAGAGGTGGAATTGTGGGATGACGACACAGTTAGATTCAGAGGTAGACTTTATGTCCCGGCCGAAGAGGACATACGTAGGAGTGTCCTTGATGAGGCGCACCGTTCCAGATATGCAGTGCATCCCGGAACAACCAAAATGTATCAGTGTTTGAGGAGGCACTTCTGGTGGCCTGGTATGAAGACTGATGTGGCTGAGTATGTGGCTAGGTGCATGACTTGTCAGTAGGTTAAAGCCGAGCATCAGAGACCTGGAGGGTTGCTGCAGCCCTTGCCGATTCCGGAATGGAAGTGGGAACACGTGACTATGGACTTTGTGATGGGTTTACCTACATCCCCTAACAGGAGAGACGCTATCTGGGTCATTGTTGTCCGGCTGACCAAGTCGGCACACTTCCTAGCTATTAGGAAGGACTGGTCGGTCGGTAAGTTGTCCAAGTTGTTTGTAGATCGGATCATCTCTCTGCACGGGGTACCTTTGTCCATCGTATCAGATCGAGATCCGAGGTTCACTTCCAGGTTCTGGAAGAGTTTTCAGAATGCCTTGGGTACTCAGTTGGCTTTCAGTTCGGCATACCATCCCGAGACTGATGGGCAGTCGGAGATGACCATTCAGACTTTGGAGGACATGCTCAGGGCATGTTGTTTAGACTGGGGAGGTTCTTGGGAGCAGCATTTGTCTACGGTGGAGTTTGCCTATAACAACAGTTATCATTCCAGTATCGGCATGGCGCCTTACGAGGCTTTGTACGGGCGACCGTGTCGATCTCCTCTGTGTTGGTCTGAGATTGGTGAGAGACAGGTTGCAGGACCTGAGTTAGTTCAGCAGTGTACTGAGGTTGTCAAGACGGTACGACAGAGGTTGGCAGCAGCTCAGAGCAGGCAGAAGAGTTATGCTGATATCCGGAGGAGACCGCTTGAGTTTAAGCTGGGAGACCACGTGTTCCTCCGAATCTCACCCGCCAAGGGTGTGATGAGATTCGGGAAGCGAGGCAAGCTGAGTCCGCGATATATTGGACCTTTTCCCATTCTTGCTCGGATTGGGGAAACCGCGTATCAGCTGGCCTTGCCACCCAGTCTTGCAGGGGTACACGATGTGTTCCATGTTTCCTTGCTGAGGAAATATGTTCAGGATCCATCCCACGTCTTGGATTTTTCAGAGTTGGAGATTGCTGAGAACTTGTCTTTTCCAGAGTTTCCAGTTCGTATTGAGGATCGCAGGGAGCAAGTCCTTCGGAACAAGATCGTACCATTGGTCAAGGTGATCTGGCAGTACCGCTCCGGGGGCGAGGCAACCTGGGAGCGTGAGGACGAGATGCGGGAGCAGTTTCCTTACCTTTTCTCGTAAGTTATCCTGTGAACTTGTATATCTATGCTTTGTCTTGGTTAATTCTAACAGGCAATTTCGGGGGCGAAATACTTTTAAGGGGGGGAGAATGTAAGGACTGAGGCTTTCGGATCCGGTTTTCGGGGTTGGACCCTGTAGTTCAGGCTCCAGTGGGGCTGAGACTCTGTTTTGATTCGCGTCGAGCCGGGCTCGACGCGGTTTAAACGGCGTCCAGCTATGCTGACGTGTTTTAGCCTGTGCCACATGGGCTGGCTTTGGGTCGCGAGAGTACGGCCCTGACATGTCGTCTGAACGGCGTCTTTCATGGAAGACGCGTTTCAGACCTCTGTCAGAGCATTGCAGAGGGTTGTCAGAGCAGCCGTCACATCGACTGATAGGCGTCCGTACACCTCGACGCGTTTCAGCCAGTCTCTGGTTAACCTCGAGAGCCCTCCTTCTTTCTCTCATTTGCTCCTCCTTCTCTCTTTCTCTCCTTCCTTCGGCGACTCCGACATCGACCCTTCCTCCTCCCTCTTTGTCCTCCCACTACTTCGTCCTTCCTTCCACTCCAATACTTCCCTACCTCTCACCTCTACCACCACCACTTCCTTCGCGGCGTTCCATTCTCCGGACGGCGGCCGACGTCCCGGCGGAGTGGCAGCGTCCTCGAAGGTACCGGCGGCGGTCTGCGGTGCGGCGGGTCGGAGGCACGGAGCTTGGAGGAGTTCAAGAACCGGTAGGGTGACGGTTCCCACAGTGTTGTGTTCTAAATCATGTTTTTCCCCGTTTAAAGCATGCTATGGATCGATGGTTTTGGGGTAGAATGAGCATGTTAGGGGGTTTTTCCATGATGGGAATGGGAGTTTCTGTGATGTGAATTATTGATACTTTGGTTGTCCTCTTTCCCCTCTGTTTTTGGGGCTTTTTCGGGATATTTGGGGATAAGGGAGGAACCCTCGGATCGAACCAGCGAACTAGGTTTCTGGCGCTAAACGGCGTCGTGCCTGGTCGACGCCTTTCAGAAGGACGTCAGGCCAGTACGACGCCTTTTAGGACAGAAATCCCCCAGTTCGAGGTTTCAGGAGTCAGGGACTCTGGCGCTAAATGACGTCCTGGATGGACGACGCCTTTCAGAAGGACGTCGGGCCATCATGACGCCATTTAGGCAGGAAATCACCCCGATTAGGGGACTCAGTTTGAGGATTCTGGGACTAAAAGACGTCATGGGTGGGCGACGCGTTTTGGAATAGCGTCAAGCCACCATGACGCCTTTTAGAGCAGAAATCCTTCTATTATTGTTTTCTGGAATTCCTAGTTTTTCGGCGTAAACGGCGTCTGAGGATGTTGACGCCTTTTAAAAAGGCGACCACTGGTGTCGACGCCTTTTAGGCCAGATTCTGAGGCCGGTATTTCCTGAACCAGTTTAGGGTGCTTGAATGGCGTCGGCCTCGGGCGACGCGATTCAAGCCAGAACTACACTAATCCATGCCAGTAAAATGTGTTTACACTGCTAGATGGTCGGTTAATGCATACAGTTAGTATACTCGATGTGATGAACTCTTCGTGACCGGATGGCACTGCGTTGTGTGTCGTGCGACCGTGGACTTCCTCCGTGACCGGATCGCACCGTGCCGTGTTTTCTGTTTCGGTGGACCTAGAGTGACTGTTGTAGCGTTCTACACCCTGTGTCGGTGCGGAGGGACACAGCGCTGACGGGAGCAGTGGCGGGGTGACGCCTAGTAGAGAGGGTCACCTGGTGAACCCCGGGGTTAGCTAGCTTGTACCGGTGTCGGAGAGGTACCGTTGGAGTGTCACTCGTGCTGGGGGAAGGAGTAACCACCTGAGCCAGTTGGGCCGGAGTAGCCAGCGTGCTATCCGAGGGGTTACTGTTTGGTCTCAGCGGGCCGGTGTTTGCTGAGGGAAGGAGTGACCGCCGAGGTGGCCCGTGTGCTATCCGAGGGGTTACTGTTTGGTCTCAGCGGGTCGTTGTGTTTCCCACTCTCGTTGTGAAGTTGACGTGTTTTAAGGATACGCCGAATTACGAGTTTCCTGATAGATTAGAGTTATGCATGTTAGTTATACTTTGAATGCATGTGATTCATATTGAGATGTAGGCATGGAAATCATTGTCTCTTCATGGTTATTATATCCCTACTGTACTTTTCACTTGTGGGTGTGTGTGTGTGGGCAGTGGGGATCGAAGGATCCCTACTGAGTCTTTTCGTTGAGACTCACCCCTGCGGCTTTCAGGTGAGGACTCCAGGCAGACCTAGCGAGGGTTGTGCGGCTGAGTGCTGAGCGTCGTCGACTGTTGTTCCGGGGTATGCCCCGTTGTAGTTGTTGTCTTTATTTCTGGCCTGTATGTATAATCATTTCTTTTCTGTTGGAGTATGTAATTATTTGCTGTATCGAGTCGCATTGTAATAACTTTTAATTTCTGCACTTTCCCTTCAATTCAATGCGATGTGAATATTTAGCTTAGTTGATTATTTATTTCCCAGACTTACTCGGATCCTGGTTTGGTTACAAGTTAATGATTCGGTACCCATTTAGTAATCGGATCCCCGATTATAGGGTGGCGGGTCGTTACACACTGTATCTGAAAGACCGATTATGGTGGACTTAATGGTTAAAGCCCACGAGTCAGAGAATCAAGACACAATGGTCCACAAACAAGGTATCATTGGTGACTCAAGTCAAAGGACCAACTGTGCTACTGCAACAAGTGAATTCCCTGGTTGACTAATAGGTATAATTACCATCCAGGAATTCTTATTTGGGTATGTTCAGTGAACTCATTCTCTAATGAGCACCCACTTGTTTGTCTTAGTGTCACCACACGAGTGAATGTGAGATCATTCACCCTCATCATATGAGCAGACATAACTTGTGTCGATCTTATCGGATATTTAATGTCCATCTCAAATATCCTACGATCGAGAACTATTTAAGACAATTGCCTTAGGATATTGATCTCACTATCACGATCTCATCATGATTCAATATCCCATACATTTGTCTATAGACCTTCATTACGATAGTCGTTTGCGAGAACTATTAAATGAAGAAATAATTGCCTTTATTAATAATCTTGAACTAGAATGTACAATGATTGGCTTTGAGGCCACGCAATTCTAACACAAGGATCAACCACGCCACTGTGACGATGAATCAAGCTGGTTAACAGTCAGGTAAATTACCATTCGGCGATTCATGTCGAATCAGTTCAGTGAACTCATTCCCCAATGAGCACCTACAGGTTTACCATTGTGTCTCCACACTAGTAACTAACGAGATCACTCACCCTCATCATATGAGCTGGACTAACCTGTACTAGTCTAACCGGATGTTTGATATCCTTCTGAAACTTCCTACGACTAGGAACAATTGAGAATATGTGTTTATAAGTCATTAGTCTCATTATTATGATCTCATCATAATCTGATGACTATTGCACATATTCATGGACTTCATTATGCGCAATTATAAATATGCCAATCTACATAATGAACTTAACGCCATTTATTAGTGAACCAGATTGACATAGGTGCCTTATGATTGGCTTAGAGGACACCTATATCCATCACTATCAGCCTCTCGCGAAACCCTAAAGGAAGATTCCACAACCTGCTCAAATAACCACCATTCTCGAACCATGAGATATGACACGACCGTCTTCCGACTCAAGGCGTCTGCCGCCACATTCGCCTTGCCCGGATGATAAGAAAGGTCGAGATCATAATCCTTGATAAATTCCATCCATCTGCACTACCTCAAGTTCAGATCCGTCTACGTGAATACATACTTCAGGCTCTCGTGATCCGTAAAAACCTGAAATTTCTCTCCATACAAATAGTGCCTCCAGATCTTTAATGCAAATACCACAGCTGCCAACTCTAAGTCATGAGTGGGATAGTTCTCCTCGTGCTTCTTCAACTGCCTAGAAGCATAGGCCACAACCTTACCATGCTGCATCAGAATTTCTCCCAAATCTTGACGTGATGCATCTGAATAAACCACAAATCCACCGGAACCTGATGGAAGTACCAACGCTGGAGCCGAAGTGAGGCGAGTCTTCAACTCAATGAAACTCCACTCACACTCCTCGGTCTACACGAAACGAACTCCCTTACGAGTTAACCTCGACAAGGGGGTCGCTATCGAAGAAAAAACTTGGACAAACCGTCTGTAATATCCTGCTAATCCCAAGAAGCTCCTGATCTCAGTTACTGTTGTTGGTCTGCTCCAATCCATTACTTCCTCAATCTTAACTGGATCCACGTCAATGCCATCTCCAGAAATGATATGCCCTAGGAAGTGCACCTTATCTAGCCAGAATTCACACTTACTAAACTTGGCATAGAGTTGGTGCTCTCTCATAACCTGCAATACCACCTGAAGATGTGTGGCATGCTCTTCCTCAGAAGAAGAGTATACCAAAATATCATCTACAAATACCACCACAAATTGATCCAGGTAGGCCCTGAAGACCCGGTTCATCAAATCCATAAAAGCCGCCGGAACATTGGTCAAGCCAAAAGGCATAACCAAAAACTCATAATGTCCATACCGAGTCCTAAAGGCCGTCTTACTAACATCAACCTCACGGATCCTCATCTGATAATATCCTGATCTCAAGTCAATTTTTGAAAACACCTTCGCAGACTGCAACTGATCCATTAGATCATCGATCCTAGGAAGTGGGTACTTGTTCTTTATCGTCACCTGGTTTAGCTGTTTATAATCGATACACAACCTCAGAGAACCATCCTTCTTCCTGACAAATAGAACTGGGGCACCCCACGAAGAAGTAATCGGATGAATGAAACCCTTATCCAGCAATTCCTGCAACTGTGCCTTCAACTCAGCGAGTTCAGCTGGCGCCATCCGATACGGGGCCTTAGACAGGGGCACCGTACCCGGTGCAAGCTCATTGGTAAACTGAACCTCTCGCTGAGGAGGAAGGCCAGGCAACTCCTCAGGAAACACATCTACAAAGTCACAAACTATAGGCACCTCCCAAGGACTGGGACTACCACTTACATTAGCTAAAACAACAGAGGCAAGGAAGGCCTCACAACCACCAACAAGCAACCTTTAGGCCTTAAAGGCAGAAATAAGAATACCTCGAGAAGAGAGCCTAATACCTTGGAAGTAGAAGGTCAGGATGTTCGGAATAGAGAAACGCACCCTCTTCCTGTGGCAGTCCACCTCGACATAATAAGCCTCCAACCAGTCCATGCCCAGGATGACATCATAGTCGCGAATGACAAGCACAACTAACTGGGCAGGTAACTCATGGCCCTTAATGGTCAAGGGAACTTCACTCAAACAATTATAAGACAACATGAAATCCCCAGAAGGAACTGTTGGTTTTTCTCGGTTTCTCTGGATCGCTCACGCAGTGGAAACTAAAAATTATTTGCAGCAATCCGTTCCCGTTTCGAAATCTAAAATACGAGATAATCGGATTATCTGTTCTTACTGTGTACTGATTTGAATCCGCAGCCGTTCGGTTCCGTCGGTGTGACACCGCAAGCCGCGCAAGCGCCCGGCCTCTAGCAAAGTCCACGCGATCCTCCCCGCGACGGATATCCTCGAGTTCCTCGTTCTTCGCAGCCCGCGAAGCCTCCGCTGGTCGCCGCAATGATCGCCGCAACGCGCGGACGATTTCCCATCAAACGGGATTTAGAGAAGCGGCGGAGCATATCTGGAGCTGCCTGGACGCAAGAGGAAGATAGAAACTGAGGAGGGGCGGCTAGGGTTAGCAGCAGCTTGGCCTGCTCAGCCCGTTCGCTATGTTTTATACTAACCGCGCGGTTTTTCACAAAAACCCCCGGTTTGTATAAAACTCACTTATTTATCCATCGCCTTGAGAATCATTTGCGTGTGACCCTCTAAGCCCAAGTACCAGTCCAGTTAATGGCCCAACAAGCCCAGTGACTCCTCACTGGCTTTATTAATCAATTAATAACCCTTTATTAATTAATTAATCAATCTAATTGATGTCGCACATCGAATTCGACCGGGCCTCCGATCACGTTGGGTGCCAAGCAACACCGTGTGAACCCGGAAGGTATTGGGGTTAAGTAACCCACTCTTGGAACATTTCTGCCGACAGTTACCGCGTGGATATAATCCTTCATTAGTACAATGCTCTCGAGTCAACTCAGGGAATGACGAGCTGTCAAACCCTAACCGGTCGACTCACTTAGATTGGATGCCGCTGATGAATATCGGAAAACTCCTTTCCCGATATTATCGTCCGCCGTGGACAAGGACTTTCGTGCATCCTTCCTAGAGCATTCTCTCTCTAAGTACCGAGAGCGAATGATTCCTTATTGACACACAATTCCCTTCGACGGTATTCCGCTGTACCCAATCCTTGGCGTATTAGAATCCTATGGCTAGAGATTCGTAAACCAAGGTCAAAGCACAGAAGTCCACCGCCAAGGTGTCCTTGGTGTCTCAGGTCCGAGGACCATCCATGCAACTGCGACAATGGAATCAAGCCGGTTGACAGTGAGGTACAATACCATCCAGCGATTCAGTCGGATCAGTTCAGTGAACTCATTCTCCAATGAGCACCTACAGATTCGCCTTAGTGTCTCCACACAAGTGACTTATGAGATCAGTCACCCTCATCATATGAGCAGGAGTAATCTGTACTAGTGAAACTGGATATCCGATGTCCTTCTCGGATATCCTCCGACTAGGAACAATTAAGAATATGTGTGTTTAAGTGATCAGTCTCATTAGTATGATCTCATCATAATCTGATCACTATAGCACATATTCACGGACTTCATTATGAAACATCAATTAATGCGATTTACATATAATGAATATTATGCCATTATATTAATAAAATGAACGAGATTTACATTGTTTGATTGGCTTGTAGGCCACCTAAACTAACAATCTCCCACTCGGACTAAAGCCAATCACCTTTATACAATAAGCCCATAGACTCTAGGTGACACTCAAACACAATTTGAGCTAACGGCTATGTCAGTGGATCTGCTACATTGTAGACAGATGGAACTCTTTCCACTACTACATCTCCTCTGGATATGATCTTTCTGATAAGGTGAAAGCGCCTCAGAATATGCTTCGATTTCTGATGAGTCCGCGGCTCTTTCGCTTGCGCAATTGCTCCATTGTTGTCGCACAACAGTGGAACAGGCTTAGAGATGCTGGGAACTACGCCGAGGTCGGTGATGAATTTCTTCAACCACACTGCTTCCTTGGCGGCTTCAGATGCAGCGATGTACTCAGCTTCAGTCGTCGAATCTGCAGTGGTTACTTGCTTGGAACTCTTCCAGCACACTGCGCCTCCGTTCAAAGTAAACACGAATCCAGATGTTGACTTGCTATCATCTGGATCTGACTGGAAACTCGAGTCAGTAAAGCCTCGCAGTTTCAAGTCACCTCCTCCATAGACAAGAAACATATCCTTAGTTCTTCTCAAGTACTTAAGGATACATTTCACTGCCTTCCAGTGCTCTTCGCCTAGATCAGCCTGAAATCTGCTCGTAACACTTAGAGAAAATGCAACATCAGGCCGTGTACATGATAGATCCTATGGCAGATGCATAGGGTATTCTATCCATGAATGCCCTCTCATCAGGAGTCTTAGGAGACTGCTCCTTTGAGAAATTAATTCCATGTCTCATCGGTATGAAACCTCTTTTGGAATTTTCCATGCCAAACCTTTTGACTATGGTATCTATGTACAAGGATTGGGTCATTCCAAGCATCCTCTTTGGTCTATCTCTATAGATCCGTATTCCTAATACGTAGGATGCTTCTCCCAAATCCTTCATGGAGAAGTTTTTCGACAGCCATATCTTTACTGATGACATCATAGCTACATCATTCCCAATGAGTAGTATGTCATCTACGTAAAGAACTAGGAAAGTGACTGCACTCCCACTGGTCTTCTTGTACACACAAGGCTCATCTTCATTCTTAATGAAGTCATAAGACTTGACAGCCTCGTCAAATCTTATGTTCCAGCTCCGGGAAGCCTGCTTCAGTCCATAAATGGACCTCTGAAGCTTGCACACTTTATCTGGAGATTCTTTGGATGTGAAACCTTCTGGTTGTATCATATACACCTATTCCTCAAGGTTACCATTGAGGAAGGCAGTCTTCACATCCATCTGCCAGATTTCATAATCAAAATGTGCAGCAATGGCGAGTAGAACTCTGATCGACTTTATCATGGCAACTGGTGAGAAAGTCTCGTCATAGTCAATTCCTTGCCTTTGACGATATCCCTTTGCCACCAACCTTGCCTTATAAGTGTCGATCCGTCCATCAGCACCGATCTTTCTCTTAAAGATCCACTTGCAACCGATGGGTACAATACCCTCGGGCAAGTCCTCCAAGTTCCAAACTTGGTTGGTGTACATAGACTGGATTTCTGAGTTCATGGCTTCTCGCCATTTCCCGGCTTCTAGGCCTTCTATGGCCTCCTGGTAGGTTTTAAGATCATCATCCTCATGATATTCTACCTTAGACTCACATTCAGCAATATGTCCCACATATCGTTCGGGTAGTCTAGTTACTCGACCAGATCTACGAGGCTCATCTATGTGTACCTGAACAGATTCAGGAACTGATATCTCATCTGATGATAATGCAGCTGTTTGGGGATCTGGAACCTCTTCCAGTACTATTTTACTCCCACTGTTCTCCTGGAGAAGGTATTCCTCTTCTAAGAAGACAGCTTTCCTGGCGACAAACACCTTTTGTTCACCAGGATGGAAAAAATAGTATCCAAAGGTTTCCTTTGGATATCCCACAAACCTGCATTTATCAGTTCGTGCTTCCAGCTTGTCTGGATCATGCCTCTTTACATGAGCAGGACAACCCTAGACTTTAACATGTTTAAATTCTGGTTTCCTGCCTTTCCATATCTCATATGGAGTAGAGGCCATAGACTTGCTGGGTATTCTGTTCAGTAGGTATGCTGCTGACTCTAGAGCATACCCCCAGAGGAACTCTGGTAATCCTGAAAAGCTCATCATAGATCGCACCATGTCCAACAAGGTGTGATTCCTCCTTTCTGATACACCATTCATCTGTGGTGTATATGGAGGGGTCAGCTGAGAAAGGATACTATTATCCTTTAAGAATTGTGTGGAATTAGTACTCAAGTATTCTCCTCCTCGATCTGATCGAAGAGCTTTAATACTCTTTCCTAACTGCTTCTCCACCTCATTCTTGAACTCCTTGAACTTCTCAAATGCTTCCGACTTGTACTTCATTAAGTACACATAGCCGAATCTTGAGAAATCATTAGTGAACGTGATGAAGTAAGAAAAGCCACCTTTGGCTTAGGTGGACATTGGACCACATACATCCGAATGTATTAGTTCCAAAATGTCCTTGGCACGTTCTCCATGTCCACTAAATGGAGATTTTGCCATCTTTCCCATAAGGCAAGATTCGCATGTTGCAAACGATTCATAATCGAATGTTGTTAAGTAACCATGCTTGTGCAACTTTTGCAACCTGCTTTCGCCAATGTGCCCAAGTCTACAATACCACATGTAGGCCTGGTTCACACAATTCTTGCTCTTCTTAAGAGTATTATCAATTTGAAGATTGTAATAAGAAACATCTAATAGATATAGACCGTTGACTAAAGATGCTGAAGCTATTGATTTATTACCATAATAAATCGAACAACTTCTATTCTCAATAGTCAACCTATATCCTATCTTGTCCAAATAAGATATTGATATGATGTTCTTTATTATGCTAGGAACATAATAACAATCCTCTAATAGTAAGGTGTCTCTCGATGGAAGTCTGAGGTTTGCTGTCCCAACAGCAATCGCCGCAACTTTTGCGCCGTTTCCTAGTCTCAATTCCACCTCACCTTGTCTCAGCTTGCGCTTACTTGTCAGCATCTGCACATCATGGCAGATATGAGAAGCACATCCGGTATCTAATACCCACGATGTGCAATCTCTAACTGATAAGTTGATATCTATCATATAGATATCTGAAGCGTCAGACAGCTTCACTCTTCTATGAGCTTTATCGTTAAGTAATTCCTTGCAGTTCCTCTTCCAGTGACCATACTGCTTATAATAGAAGCAGTCACCCTTCACTACTCTTTTACCTTTGTCCTTTGATCCTTTATCGTTAGCTGTCATCTCTGCTTCAGGGGCATCCAATGCCGATTCAGCAAGAGGATCAGCTCCAGGGACAAAGTTATTGTGTTCAGATCTGAAGACATTCTTCAGGTTTCTAAACCAATCCGAGTAGATCAGGTAAGTCAAAAGGGCATCAAGTTTGCCACGGAGTGGGTTATTTGACGACATAATTCCCTACAGGAGATAAGTAAAATCTATTTAGCAGATGTTCAATTATTAAAATTTAAAACAAGACATGGTCTTTTGTTCAAGTTTAACTCCCACTAATTTTCGACAGACTGTATAACCCTCAGTTATACAGAACGGGAGACGCCGACAGTCTCCTAGTGGGGATCAGAATCTCAATGACTGGCACTACAGCCTTGTGGATAGAACAACAAACTGTAATACAATCAGAGAGCACCCAACTCATGGGACTTGCAACTCCTTGCAATATCTGATCATAGCTTCGGTCCCCAGAGATTTAATGGCCTTGTGGATAGCACAACAAACCACTAATTCTGGTCTAAGCTAACCATCATTACGCGACGAGCATAGATTTGCATGCAGCCCTTGTGGATAGCACAACAAAGCTATATGGTTCCTCTACCACGATCATATAGGCATCTAATGCCACAGCCACAGTTTCTCCTCCCAATTAAGCAGGCCTTGTGGATAGCACACCAAACCTGCCTAAAGTGATTCGAATCCTATGACTATAAAGATAGTGGACCACGCGGTAAGTTCTCAACTACTCGCGTTACGGCTTAGAGTTTATCTGAGGGTATTTGGATAACTTTTATCTTGGTCTCTCCTAGGTGATAGTATATAAATATATCGTATATATTTACTAAATACTATAACCTGCTTTGATTCATAATCTAAGAAATAACAATGCATCTCATACATGTCATTAATGTGGTCATGGATAGCACAGTGGGTTTGACTGGAGCCAACAGTCAAACGCACACACAATCTAACACAACAATTATATTAGATAAACTGCAAGCACATAGGCAAGAGATCTCCATCTTATCGCCTTCCTGGTTACAGTTGTGGATCGTCCTCGCTCCTTCCTCGGTTGCCTCGATCAGATTACATTAATTCTAGAATTACATGTAATTAGAAGAGGGCCTTATGGCGAGTACAAGAGAGAGAGGGAGGTAGAAATACATCGGAGTATGAGAGAGAGAGGTGCGTAGACCTCTATTTATTAACAATTAATAATCAAATATACATCCACGATCCACACAATCCATTCATCACATGAATAATAAATTAAGTGCATATCCATGACCACGGTGTACTTTAAACATTCCACACATGATTCAGCGCATCACATGGCTAAAACAAATGAGTTTTCAAAATAAATAAGTTTTGGCTTTCAGAAAGCTGGGATCCAATCAAAATTGGTGTTTGAATTTCGAAAAACTCATTTATTAACTTAACATGCAATTAAATCAAAATTTAAAAACATTAAATACACATCACATGCGCATACACTCCGAATTAATAAATTCAAGATTATTCCATGCAAATTAGAATAATTCTAATAATGTAACACTTAGATTAAACCCATTAATAATCTAACAATTAGACCATTAAAGACTAATCTAACTCTTTAGATTAATCCAACAAAATTAATTATTAACTTATCACATAAATTAATAATTAACTCTAACTTGTTATTAATTATCAATCTAACAATTAGACTAGATAACTAATAATTAACACAATTAACAGTTAAGCATTAATCTAACTCTTAGATTAGTGGATAAAATTAATTATTAGTTTAACTCTTTAAACTAATAACTAATTACTCCTTATTAAACCATTGTATTAATTAATTAAAATTAATCATCAATTTAACAATTAAACTAACAATTAATTTCAATTAATTAATAACTACTAATTTAACATTTAAATTATTTATTTAAGTTAATTATTAATTTAACTCTTAAATTAATAACTAACTATAATATTAATTAACAATTAGATGTTTTAATAGATAATAATCTAACATTTATATTATTAAATATTAATCACTAATTTAACAATTAAATTAATCAATTTAAGTTAATTATTAGCTTAACTATTAAACTAATAATTAACTCTATATAACAACTAATTGTTAATGATGATACAAAATCATAAAAGAGTTAATTAAATAAAACTGAACAATAATTCAAAATTTTAAACAATTTTAAAATTTAAATTAAGTCCAATTTTAATTTAATTAACAGGGCATAAGGGTTTAATTTTGGGGTTTGGGTTTGAAAGTAAAAGGGCCCAGCCCTTAGAACCCAACTGGCTCGAGCCCTGTAGGGCCTGGGTCCGAACCAGGTGCGCCTGGGCCCGAGCCAGGCGCACCTGGCTCGTGCCTGCCTCAGGCCCGGTCCAACCGGGACCTGACCGGTCGGCCCAACCCCGAACCGCCCGTCCCCTTTAACCTGCAGAAACCCTAATGATGCAGCAGGTTTATGCGGCGGCTGGGCTCGTTGCAGGCCGCCGCCGGCCCCGGCCGGCGATACCCCCGACGCCGGCGACGTGCCCGGCGCCGGCAAGGGCTGCCGGCGGCCTCCGATGGTGTGAAGATTAAGCCCAAGAAAGCCCCTTAAAAATCTGATTTTCAGGGTTTTAAATCCGATTTGGAGCTCGATTTTGTAGCTCTTCGAGGCCACCATGGTGCAGGCTATCATGCCCGATGTGTAGTGGTGACTATCACCAAGAGATCTGGACATCCGGGCTGCCATCCCAACGCTTGGGAATCGTTAACGAAGCCGCCAAAGTAGCCCGGTTCATCATCTCATGAAGAACTCCGAAAACCCCAAATAAAATCCGAAAAATCACAGAAAAATAATCAAATTATTTGTGTTCATCTTATGAACACTATTCCGTCACTTTCATCGGATTAAACGCATGGAATAACTCAAGAAAAATCAATTTCGGAAACCGAAACGGGACGAGAAATAGTGGAACCTGGCTCTGATACCACTGTTGGGTTTTCTAGGTTTCTCCGGATCGCTCACGCAGCGGAAACTAAAAATTATTTGCAGCGATCCGTTCTCGTTTCGAAATCTAAAATACGAGATAATCGGATTATCTGTTCTCACCGTGTGCGGATTTGAATCCGCAGCCGTTCGGTTCCGTCGGTGTGACACCGCAAGCCGCGCAAGCGCCCGGCCTCTAGCGAAGTCCACGCGATCCTCCCCGCGACGGATATCCTCGAGTTCCTCATTCTTCGCAGCCCGCGAAGCCTCCGCTGGTCGCCGTAACGCGCGGATGATTTCCCGTCAAACGGGATTCGGAGAAGCGGCGGAGCAGATCTGGATCTGCCTGGACGCCAGAGGAAGATAGAAACTGAGGAGGGACGGCTAGGGTTAGTAGCAGCTTGGCCTGCTCAGCCCGTTCGCTATGTTTTATACTAACTGCACGGTTTTTCACAAAAACCCCCGATTTGTATAAAACCCACTTATTTATCCATCGCCTTGAGAATCATTTGCGTGTGACCCTCTAGGCCCAAGTACCAGTCCAGTTAATGGCCCAACAAGCCCAGTGACTATTCACTGGCTTTATTAATTAATTAATAACCCTTTATTAATCAATTAATCAATCGAATTGATGTCACACATCGAATTCGACCGGGCCTCCGATCACGTTGGGTGCCAAGCAACACCACGTGAACCCGGAAGGTATTTGGGGTTAAGTAACCCACTCTTGGAACCTTTCCGCCGACAGTTACCGCGTGGATATAATCCTTCATTCGTACAATGCTCTCGAGTCAACTCAAGGTATGGCGAGCTGTCAAACCCTAACTGGTCGACTCACTTGGATTGGATGCCGCTGATGAATATCGGAAAACTCCTTTCCCGATATTATCGTCCGCCCTGGCCAGGGACTTTCGCGCATCCTTCCTAGAGCATTCTCTCTCTAAGTACCGAGAGCGAATGATTCCTTATTGACACACAATTCCCTTCGACGGTATTCCGCTGTACCCAATCCTTGGCGTATTAGAATCCCATGGCTAGAGATTCGTAAACCAAGGTCAAAGCACAGAAGTCCACCGCCAAGGTGTCCTTGGTGTCTCAGGTCCGAGGACCATCCACGCAACTAGGACAATGGAATCAAGCTGGTTGACAGTGAGGTACAATACCATCCAGCGATTCAGTCGGATCAGTTCAGTGAACTCATTCTCCAATGAGCACCTACAGATTCGCCTTAGTGTCTCCACACAAGTGACTTATAAGATCAGTCACCCTTATCATATGAGCAGGAGTAATCTGTACTAGTCTAACTGGATATCCGATGTCCTTCTCGGATATCCTCCGACTAGGAACAATTAAGAATATGTGTGTTTAAGTGATCAGTCTCATTAGTATGATCTCATCATAATCTGATCACTATAGTACATATTCACGGAGTTCATTATGAAACGTCAATTAATGCGATTTACACATAATTTGTAAGGATTGAGGTTTCGGGTTCTATTTTCGGGTCGGGTTCGGGCCGGATCTCCTGGTTTGGACCCTGTGGGGTCTTGAGATTCCTGGCTGAATGGCGTCAGCACTGCTCGACGCCTTTCAAAAGGCGTCAGGTTGTGTGGATGCCATTTAGGTCTGCAGGTTGTTGTGCCACGTGGGCGGGTTTCGGGCCGCGAGTGTACGACCCCGGTCACATCGTCTGAACGGCGTCCAGGTTGGCCGACGCGATTCAGACTGTGACCTCTGCGATGTCAGGGTGCGGCGCCAGAGCGTTGTCAGTACGGCCTGTCCTGTCGTCTGAACGGCGTCCATGGTGGGCGACGCGTTTCAGACCGCTGTCAGTACGGCCGTCCTGTCAGACTGATAGGCGTCCGCCTCGATCGACGCGTTTTAGCTGGATTCGGATTGACTCCGCGAGCCTCCCCTTCTTTCCCTCATTCTCGCCTTCACCCTCTCTCTCTCTTCGCTCTCTCCGCCCCCTCCGACTCTCTTCTTCCCCTTCCCTTCCTCTTCTTCCTCTTCCAATCACTCCATAGCCTCCCTACCACTCACCTCTACCTCCACCACCTCCTTCGCGGCGTTCCCTTCTCCGGACGGCGGCCGACGTCCCAGCGGAGTGGCGGCGTCCTCGAGGGTACCGGCGGCGATCTGCGGTGCGGCGGGTCGGCGGCGAGGAGCTTGGAGGAGTTCAAGAACCGGTAGGGGGACGAACCTTGCTTGTGTTGCTCGTGACTTTCCTTGGCATGGCATGATGCGTGTTGGGCTAGGTTGAGCATGTTTAGGGGGTGTCCTTGTGGGTATGGCCGTGCTTATGAACGTGGATTTGTAGCATGCTTGTGGTGTATGGTTTCCTCTTCCTTTCCTTCCGTTTTGGGGCTTTTTCGGGGTGTTTGGGGTTAAGGGTGAGACCCTCGGGTTGAACCAGGAAACCTGATTTCTGGCGCTAAATGGCGTCGTGCCTGGTCGACGCCTTTCCGAAAGACGTCTGGTCAGTACGACGCGTTTTAGGGCAGAAACCTCCCTGTTCGAGGTTTCATGAGTTAGGGGTTATGCGCTAAATGACGTCATGGATGGACGACGCCTTTCAGAAGGACGTCGGGCCATCATGACGCCATTTAGGCAGGAAATGCCCCCGTTTAAGGGTTATGCAATCTGGATTTCTGGGTTGAATGGCGTCTGGCGACCCTGACGCGTTTTAAACGGCGGCTTCACTGGTGGATGCGTTTTAAGGGATAATCTGGCTTTTAATGAACCTGTCTGAGGGTCTTGAATGGCGTCGACCTCGGTCGACGCGATTCAAGACAGGAATGCTTAACTCTGGTTATCTGATACGTGTTTCACGGTGGGATGATTCAAATGCATGCTTTGAGTTGTATACTGAGACTGAGGACTTCTGCATGAGTGAGATTTCATCATCTATGTGTGTGTGCTTCAACTGTATGCTGAGACGGAGGTTTACTGTACGAATGGAATCATGTTGTGTGTGTGTGCTTATACGAATATGGATTCGGAATGACTATGGCTTCCGTTTGTCACCATGGGCTGATGGGAGAAGGGCCATGGTGTCTATGAGGAGGGGTACATGTTGTGTTTTACCTTGGGCTGAGGGAAGCAGAACCACCTTGAGCCCGTCGGGCCGGAGTAGCTGGTGTGCTATCCGAGGGGTTGCTGTTTGGTGTCAGCGGGTCGGGGTTTCCCTTTTTTGTCGTGGCAGCTTCCGGCGTGTTTCTTGCTGTGGAGCTGGTGGTGGTACTGGTGGGAGTTGGTTTACCCTTTAGCCATTGGGCCTGATGTGACCTTTGATCAAGGTTACGAGTGGTACCTTTAGCCCTTTGGCCTGACGCAGCCCGGGAGATTTGGGTTTGTGGGTAGTTCCTGTAGCTTCGGCTTGACGGGGGTTCGCCGGTCCCCAGGGCCCTCCTGAAGCGCTGAGGCCTAGCGTGGAGGCAATCCGGACGGTAGGACAGTAGTCTAGACTGCTTGTGTGCACACGTAGCTGGCAGTGGCGGTACACTGGTTCCAGCTAGTCCTAGTTGACTCACTGCCTCACCCTACAGTGCCCCGGAACACTGTAGGGGTGGACAGGCGTGAGTAGTGGTGGTAGTGTTGGGAGGCGACGTTCGACTTCGGTCGACAGTGTGGTTTAGTCGCTTCGTAGACTTTGACTGTGAGTCGTGACTCTGTGTTGGGCTCTTCGGGTTACTTAGAATGGTTCTTGTTACACTGCTTACCGTGCGTTTCATATCAGAGTTGGGTGCTGTGTTTACTGCTTTACTTAATTGCCATATATTCTGTTGTTACACTTGTGGGTGTGTGAGTGGGAGGCAGGGGATCGGATGATCCCTATTGAGCCCATTTCTGGTGTGGCTCACTCCCTGCGGTTTCAGGTGTGGACCTCGAGGCGAGCGGAAGCGTGGTGTCTTCTTGGTGTGCGGACCAGCAGCTGTCTTAGTTCCGGGGTATGCCCCGATGTTGTTGTACTTCCTTCTGCCTGTACTTATTTAATTGTTGGACATGTAATTATTGTTGGACTGTATACGGACATTGTTATTTTTCCTTCATGCGCACTTGCTTACCTTGTAGTCCGTGTGATTGTTATATTTAGCCTTGTTTAGCACTTACTCCTCCAGGCGCGTTGTGTGAGATCCGGGTGTGAACCCGCAGTTAATGGGCCGACATCCATTTAGTGACCGGGTCTCCGGTCATAGGATGGCGGGTCGTTACATAATTAATATTATGCCATTATATTAATAAAATGAACGACATTTACATTGTTAGATTGGCCTGTAGGCCACCTAAACTAACAGGAACCTCTACCATCAATCCATTAGATATCTCATCAACGGGTGCAGAAAGAATATCTACGAACTGCTCAGAAATGAAAGACTGCGAAGCACCCGAATCAATTAACACATGCGCAGAGTTTCCAAGGACAGAAAGTGTACCTTCCACCAAGTTGGATGCACGAGCCTCCTTCCTAGTGATAGCTAAAACTCTCCCCTGGGTCCTCGGCTTCTTCTGATCACCTGGACCCTGCCCTTGACCATGCCCCTGCGAGCAATACCTCGCCAAATGGCCCTGCTGGGCACAAGTGTAACATCTCCCAGAAAAGGCAGGACACTGAGTCCCACCGTGAGTACCACCGCAATGTCGACAAGTTGCGGGAAGTCTCTGAGCTATCTCCTGTTGAGCACTGGACACCGACTGACTCTACTAGCTCTGCCCAGGTCTGCTACTACCGCTGCTGCTGCCACTGCCTCGAAATAACCTCCTGAATATGGAGCCGAGTGAAGACGATCCTGATCCGGACGAAGGAGCTGCTACTGCTGCTGCCTTTCGCCTGCCACGAACTGGCCCCTGAGTAGTCAGTCCCCTCTCCCGGGCTGACTGATCATACTGTGTCTCTACTGCCGCGGCACACCTAACCGCCGATGCCAAATCTGTACAATAATGGGATGCCACAAAACTCCTCAGATTGGACCTCAGTCCATCCACAAACCTCTCAGTCCGACACTCTTCGTCTCCTGAGATAAAAGGCACAAACCTCCCAAGCGAAACAAACTTCGTTTGGTATTCAAGCACTGTCATTCTTCGTTGGGTCAGCTCCATAAATTCCCTCTCCTTGACCTTCTAGACATGCCTAGGGAAGTATTGTGCATTGAATTCCTTCACAAAAGTCTCCCATAGAATCTCCCTGAGACTCCTATCCGCATATGACAGACTCTTCAAAGTGGTCCACCAATCGTAGGCATCATCCTTCAACATAAAGGTAGCCAACGGAGTCCTCTCAACCGCCGCACAATCCATAATATCAAGAGTCTTCTCCATCTCCCTCAACCAATGAACAACCTCATCAGGGTCGGGACGACCGGTGAAATGAGGCGGCTTCAGCTTCAAGAATCTCTCTAGTGTAGCTGAAGACCCTCCCTGAGCACTGGAACTCTCACTAGGGTCTCGGGTCTGGTATCTAGCCATCGTGTCCATCATAGCCTCCATGAAATGCTCCATACTCGGCCTACCGGCCTTAGATCCACTAGGGACATCTCCCCGCTCTCTAACGACTGACATCCTCTTCCTAAGAGCCATCTAATCGCCTACAATCACAAAAATCGAAAAGTTCTAATTAGAATCCTAAAACCTACACTACCGCTGTGCCTGTAAGGGATAATGTAATTATTTGCCAAAATTACGATATTTAACCTAGTTATTCATTTATTTGCCAGACCGAATGCTCTGATACCCCCTGTAATGACCCGCCACCCTATAATCGGGGATCCGATTACTAAATGGGTACGAATCATTAATTTAGAGGCAAACCAGGATCCAGATAAGTCTGGGAAATAAATAATAAACTAAGCTAAACATTCACATTGCATTGAATTAAAAAGGAAGTATAAGAATTAAAAATTATTACAATGCGACTCGACACAGCAAATAATTACATACTCCAACTAAAAAGAAATAATTAAGCGTACATGCCAGAAAATAAAATAACAACTACGTCGGGGCATACCCCGGAACAACAGCTGCTAGCGCGCAACCCAAGGCAGCACACTCCTCGCTATGCCTGCTTGGAACCCTCACCTGAAAACCGCAGGGATAAGTCTCATCGAAAAGACTCAGTAGGGATCCTTCGATCCCCACTACCCACTCACGCACCCACAAGTGCATCAACACCAATAACTCTGAAACCATTCTACCAGGGATCCTACGACCAGTGTCTCGGCAAAACATGCCAACCACACGGCCGAACGCGGGAAACACCGACCCGCTGAGACCAAACAGTAACCCCTCGGATAGCACACTAGCTACTCCGGCCCAACTGGCTCTAGGTGGTTTCTGTTTCCCCCATCACGAGTGACACTCCATAGGTACCACTCCCACACTGGTACTAGCTAACCCCGGGGTACACCAGGTGACCCACTCTCTAGGCGTCACCCCGCCACTCCCACACCAGCGCTGTATCTCTCCCACACCGACACAGGGTGGCTAAGCGCTACAACTGTCACTCTAGGTCCACAGTCGCACGAAACACAACACAGTGCGATCCGATCAAGTAAGAATCCTCATTCTCGAGTACGATTTCAAGCATGTATTTAACCAAACTATTTAACAGTGTGAAGATATATTAATAGCATGAATTAATGTGATTCTATCTTGAATCGCGTCGCCCATGGCTGACGTCATTCAAGCCTTATAAACTGGTTCATGTGAAATCTGGCCTCAAAAATGGCCTAAAACGCGTCGTCATATGTAGCCACCTTTTGAAAGGCGTCGCTGTCCCTCGTCGCCTGATAGCGACAGAAGCAGAGACAGGCTACGGGTGATTTTCACTTAAAACGTGTCGCCCAAGCAAGTCGCCTTTTGAAAGGTGTTGCTGTCCCTGGACGCTCATCAGTCCAGAGATAGAGTCTGTTATTTGGGTTAAATAGCGTCGCGGGTGGTAGCTGCCTTTCTAAAAGGCGTCGCTGTCCCCTGACGTCATTTAACCCTCACAGACAAGTTCTTCCTCCGCCATCTCCCAATCCACGGGGTGGGATTTTCTCCCCAAAATAGTGTAAAAACAAGAAAAACGTGGAGGATGAGGAGAAGAACCTAAATACCCATAAAAACACCCAAATTCTCATTTCATGCATTTAGTATTTTCACCCCACGAAAGCCCCTAAACATGCTCCAAAGCGGGAAAACATGGTTTTTAAACGAAATACAACGGGGATCGTCACCCTACCGGTTACTCAAACTCCTCTTAGCTCCAAGCCGCTAACCCGCCTCACCACACGCCGCCGCCGCCGATACAACTGTGGATGCCGTTACTCTATTGGGACGTCGGCTGCCGTCCGGAGAGAAGTGCACCACGGAGGAGGTGGTGGTGGTAGTGGATGAATTTGGTGGTTTAATGGAGTGGAGGGAGAGGAGGAATGGAGAGAGGAAAGAAAGGAGGGGGGGAAAGGATCCGCCGGCTCGTCGGAGGGAAGAGAGGAGAGAGAAGAGGAAGGAGAGAATAAGGGAAAGGAGGGAGGGTTCGCGAGGTCAACTAGAAGCTGAGTAAAACGCGTCGTGCAATCCCGACGTCATTCAGATGACAAGACCGGACCGTACACTGACAAACCAGGGTCGTACCCTAAATGGCGTCGTCCATCCAAGACGTCATTCAGATGCTAAGACCGGGACCGTACTATCGCGCCCCAAGGCCAGCCCACGTGGCACAGCCTAAAACACGTCTACATTGCTGGACGCCCTTTAAACCGCGTCGAACAAGCTCGACGCGAAACATGAACTAAGTCCCAGCCCAATTAGGGCACAAAGTAAGGGATCCGACCCCGAAACTGACCCGATAACTGGATCCGAAAACCTCAATCCTTACAACCCCAAACTCTAATATGCTTAAAGTTTGGTTTTTCTCTTTCCATATCTCATATGGAGTGGAATATCCTGACTTACTGGGAACCTTGTTCACCAGATATGCAGCAGACAATAGTGCATATCCCCATAAAGAAATTGAAAGTTTAGCGTAACTCATCATTTATCGTACCATATCTAATAGAGTACGATTTCTCATTTCTGATACACCATTTAACTGTGGTGTATAGGGAAGAGTCTATTGAGACAGAATACCATTATTCTTAAAATATTGTATGAATTATATACTTAAGTATTCACCCCCTCGATCTGATCGAAGAGTCTTGATACTCTTTCCAGTTTGATTCTCAACTTTATTTTTAAATTCTTTAAATTTCTCAAAGACTTCTGACTTATATTTCATTAAATATATACAGTCATACTTTGATAAATCATCTGTAAATGAAACGAAGTATAAGTAACCACCCATAACATAAGTGGACATTGGACTACATACATCACTATGTATTAGTTCCAATAATTCCTTAGCTCTTTTTCCATGTCCGGAAAATAGAGCTTTAGTCATTTTTCCTATGAGATAAGTTTCACAAGTTGCAAATGATTCATAATCAAATGGATTAAGATATCCATTCTTCTACAACTTAATAATCATATTTTCATTTATATGACCGAGCCTACAATGCCATAAGTATGATTTATTCACATCTTTATCTATTCATTCAAGAGACTTATTTACTAGACATACATCATATGCAATATCAAGTAAATACAAACCATTTAATAAATATCCAGAAGCAAACAATTTGTCTCTTAGATAAATAGAACAACCATTATTATGTAGTTTTAATGAATATCCTTCTCTATCTAAACAAGAAATGAAAATGATACTCCTAATAATAGTTCGAAGATAATAACAATCTTTAAGTTCCAATATGTCTTCTGATGGCATCTTAAGTCTTGTTGTCCCTATAACTATTGCAATAACCTTTCCTCTATTTCCAAGTCTCAAATCTACGTCTCCGCGATTCAATCTTCTTTTACTTGTTAGCATCTGCAAGTTATTGCAGATATGAGAACCACACCCAGTATCTAATACCAAAGATGTAGATTCTCTATAAGACAAGTTAAGATCAATCATGAGTATACCTGAAGCTTCATCAAGCTTTTCTTTTGTTTTTTCTGCTAGATAAATCCTGCAGTTTCTCTTCTAATGTCCTTCTTTATGGCAGTGAAAATACTGACCTTTATCATTGGCTTTTACTTTGTCATTTTGAATAGCTGGCTTGCTTTTCACTGGCTTCTTGGACTTTCATTTCTTAAAGGTCTATCCAACTTTCCTTTTCTTATTGGTCTTACCAACAAGCTTAACATGTGGCTTATCCTTATGGATAGTGCCTTCAACTGTCTTCAACATATTGAGCAGCTCAGCCAGTGTAACCTCAATTTTATTCATATTGAAGTTAATGATAAACTATGAAAAAGAATCAGGTAAAGATTGAAGAATTAAATCGATGCTTAAGTCATTGTTCATAACAAAGCCAAGCACTGCGAGCCTTTCTGTCCACTCTATCATTTTAAGCACATGTATTTGCACAGATGTGCCATCAGTCATTCTAGTCCTAAACAGTTTCTTTGATATCTCATATCTCTCTGCTCTGGACTGTTCACCAGACAACTCTTGTAGGTGATTCAGAATGGCCTTAACTTCTATATTATCATGATGTCTTTGTAGTTCATTAGACATAGAACCTAGTATATAACATTGGACGTTAATAGAGTCCTCTTTCCTGTTTTCGTAAACCATCAATTCATCTTCATTGGCATTTTCACCAAGCTGTTCTGGATCAGGCTGATCTAGGATATAAGCAACTTTCTCACACCTGAGGACAATCTTCAGGTTGCGGAGCCAATCAATATAATTTGGTCCCGTGAGTTTGTTAGCATCGAGTATGCTACAAAGAGGATTTGGTGACGACATAGCGACCTACAAAGAAATTTTATAATAATGAGCAGATAGTTCAATTAAATCAAATTTAGGACTTTTAATCTAGATTTAGCTCCCACTATTTTTTGGCGATCTGTACGACCCTCTATTGTATAGAACGGGAGATTCTGGTGATCTCCTAGTGAGGATCAGAATCCTTTGGATATCATACATGTGATCTTGTGGTAGCACAACAAATCACATCACAGTCCTCAGGCAGCCAACTCTTGCCAATTGCAACAATTGCAATATTCGATCAGGTTTAACCCATAAATCAGTTTGATCTTGTGGTAGCACAACAAATCAAATGATTTATGAAGATAGCATGAATTCGTGGTGCAATCTTTGTGATAGCACAACAAAATTATACCATTTTTCCACCTATCTAGAAGAACATCATATGTCATAGATTGTTATTAATTACTAAATCAAATAGACCTTGTGGTAGCACAACAAATCCATTTGAAATAAAAATCAACCTAAGATCTATAATGATGGTGGGTTACGTGGATTATTCTAAATATCTCATGTTTACAACTTAAATTTGAAAGAGAGGGTATTTGAGTTATTTTTATAAAATAAGTGCTACTAATAATATTTCGATTTGAAGTATCATGTATACTTAATAGAAATATCTATTTTATAGCACACTCCACAAATATTACATATATGCAGAAATTTAAAATAGCATGCTCATGGAATACTTAATTCTTTTATGGAATCATCAGAGCCAAACGATGATCCATAATGAGATCTTATGGTGAATCCAGCAATACAGATTCCATCTGATGCGAGTCTGTCCTCCAAGGATGTCTTCAGAAGATCCTGTTCTCAACAACTAAATCTGCAAAAATTACATGAAAATAGGACTCGCAGGTCCACTAATTTACATTTAAATAATAATTTGAAGCCTTGATCTTATCAAGGGGAGTACAAACTTTGAGAGAGATAGAATGTACACTTGGATTAAAAGAGAGGAGGACACGCAGGTCCTATTAAATAAAACATGCTTCACATGCAACTATAATAACCGTCACATGATTAACCTAAGTCCATGAACATCCCACCACTCAACACAATACATCAAATGCATTAAATAATTATCAAATAATTATATTTGGGAGAATAAAAAACTTATAATACCATTAGTTTTTCGAAATAACAATTATTTCAAATATATCAATAAAACATCATTGATAAAATATTTAACTAAACAATTTATTTAACATTCCTCATGCTCAAACAATTTGAACAAAATAAGATAAATCAAGTTATGCATAATATTAATCAAGTTACAAGAATCTAATTTTGAACATAATTAAATAAAAGGGATTTAGTTAATAATTTGAAACTCCTTTTAAATAACTAATTCATACCCTATTAGATTTAAAGCCCCTTAATTAATGAATAGTTAATTAAACAATTTAAACAAACTGTTAACTAATAATTTTAAAATTCAAACAAAATTTAAAACTGTAAAATTGGGTTTAAAACCTATTTAAATAGGCTTAAAAGGATTATAAAGGGATTAAAAGGGGTTTAAAAGGCTTCATAGGTCGGAGGGGTAGGCGCCGGGTCCGGATCTGATCCGGATCAAGTGTGGGTCAGTGCGGTCTAGGCAGGCCAGCCCGCAGGCCAACGCGCCTATCGCCCCCGCCACCCGTTAGGTTGAGCGGGGCGCGGGCGCCTGGTACGCGGCCCTTCCGGCGGGGGGAGCACGCCGCCGGCCCAGGCGATGGGCGGCGGGGCTCTGGCCGCCCTCTACGGTGCTGGTGAACGCCGCCGGCGTTGTTACGAACGTCGCCTTAGTCCCATTCCTTGCATGCATGGCCGGTCCTATTTATGTCTTCTGGTTCTTTTGCCTGCGGGAAGAAGGGGTGAAGCCAGTCGCCTGGCTAGCCGAAGCAGCGACAATCGGCACCGGTGGCGCTGGTAAATGTTGCCGAACTTCGATCCAATGACCCTAAACTCCTTGTTAGACTATCCTACAAGTCTGCAGGTATCATGTGCTTTGCGTGCAACCCGTGGGAAAAAATGAAGAATGAGACCTTTATCCTGACGATAAGCACCGGACGGTGCTGTTGATCCTCCCCTAGAGGTAGCAAGAAGTGCAGGTTCATCCATGCAGCGGCAGAAGGGCAAGGACAGTCCTTAGACTCTATTAGCCATGCAAAATAAACTCAAGAAAAAAATATATCCGACCTGAGTATGAAATCTTTGAATGATCAGTCATAAAATCTAAAATCATAACATCAAAGACCCTTATAACCTGGGAACAATTCCCAATTATCAAAAAATAATTTTTAGCCCAAGAACGTGAACCATACACGTTCTTCATGCATAACGAGAAATCTTCACGCAAAACGACGTCGTTTTATGATCGAACCAGCAACCTGTCTCTGATACCACTGTTAGGAATCGCCGGAACGCAGCATAAATTAAATACGATTCCAACTATCGGGTTGCTAGGATCGTAAAACGGACAAAATAAAATAACCGAGAAAAATTGTTCTCCTTTCCGGGGTTTCAAATCTCCTGTGGATTGAACCATTTTGATAATCGCGCATGCGCACGATCTCCAGAGATATCCACACGAGCTCCCGACGCAGACGCGATTTCCTCCTCGGCTTGAGTACTTTGATCCGATCTCAAATCCACCATGTAGTTGAAAGTAGAAGAGAAAGAGGTCTTCTTCAAAAAAGAGAGAGAGGAGAGAGAAACTCCAAGAGGATGTCTTGTACGTATATTGCCATCACCAACCCCTTGGCCTCCTTTTATAAGAAATATAAAGATAAGCACAAGGTTTAATTCTCATGATTATCCAAAAGTTTGGCCTTGGATAATTCTCCATTTAAATATTCATGTTTATACTCTGGCTTTTCACAAAAACCCAGATAACTACAATATTTAGTATCTCTCACCGTCTTACAAGAACTCTTATGTGTGTGGCCCTCCAGGCTCATATATCAGTCTGGTTTCAGGCCCACTAAACTTAGAACTAATTCTAAAGTTTAGTATTTATTAATTATTATTTAAATATCATATGTTAAATAATTAATAAATAAGTGGTTTATCATCCGATGATTAATCCACTTGACATTCTGACTATGAATGGCACCAAACACTACCTCATGATCCCAGAAGATATAGGGGATAATGTTCCCTTTATTTGAATCTTTCTGTCTGCAGATACCGCACAGATAAAATCCTTCACTCATCCAATGTCCCAATAACACAAAGATATTGTTTTACAGTCAAACCCTTTATTGCATTATTTAGATGGATTCTTGTACTTAGTTAACTTCTAGAAAGACATCTCTCTCAGTTGACCCTGGCCAGGGATTTTTGTGTACATATCCATAGGACATTCTCTCTCTAGTTGTATACCAAGAGTGAGTGATCCCCTGTTGTTCACTCAATTACCTTCGCAAGCTTTCTACTGTGTCTGAGAGACTGATTATCGTGGACTTAACGGTTAAAGTACTAGCCAGAGAATCAAGTCACAATGGTCTACAAGTAAGGTATCATTGGTGACTCAGGTGAAAGGACCAACTGCGCTACTGCAACGATTGAATTCTTTGATTGACTATCAGGTATAATGACTATCCAGGAATTCTTATTCGGATCTGTTCAGTGAACTCATTCTCTAATGAGCACCCACAAGCTTGTCTTAGTGTCACCACACGAGTGAATGTGAGCTCATTCACCCTCATCGTATGAGCAGAAAAAATTTGTGTCGATCTTATCGGATATATAATGTTCCATTCAAATATCCTATGATCGAGAACTGTTTAAGACAAGTGACGAAGAATATTGATCTCACTATCATAATTCAATATCCCATACATTTGTCTATGGACCTTCATTACGATAGTTACTTTGTAAGAACTATATATAATGAAATGATTGTCTTTATGAATATTTCGAATTAGAATGTACAATGATTGACTTTGAAGCCACCCAATTCTATCATACTATACCTTCCCACAAGCACAGGGCCTCAATCATTAACTCCTTTGTGCTCATTGAAGAGGCTTCCAAACATAGCAACCTTGACATGGTGATGGTAAAGAAACGTATATATCCTAATACCAGCTGTAGGTTTCCTTCAGACGTTCTTGTTGATAACCTGACGATCCACTTTCTTCTATGACCCAAAGCAGAACATCATGGGATTAGATAGAATATGGACCAATCTTAGGTCAGCCCAAGTTCAATCTGCCCTCCTCTATAATGAACAGTTGGTTGATGTTCAACAGTCTTCTGCTTAAACACTTGTCATGGAGATAGCCAAATGCAAATCCCATAGCCTGTGATGTACTTGAAGTCCTCTTAGCATCACTGATATGAATTGTATATTTGCTCCAAGGAACCCTCTTTTCATTGCAGTTCATTGGTGTGTCAAGGGTTATTATCAAGCAAGCCTTTGGGGCTTTGATCTGTTGGGTCCATGGATTGTCGATATCCATGAACAATTTTCCACTTGTTTCATCGGTGGGATTCAGAAATGTCTCTTTTCATTCAATCTCTGGAATGCATCCCTTGTCCGCTCGATTTTTTTTCTAATACAAAGCTTCTGCAAGCACTATCAATTATATTACTTGGTCTAGCTAGTTATCCATGAACGAGCTAGCCTAGTATGATGTTAAGATGCTCAGGTCTGTCTTACTAGAGTGTTATATTTTGTTTATGTACATTTATTTCTGTCACTGAAAATATATTTTTTTAATTACAACTGAAGATCTCTGAGACGTTGCTAGGCTAGTTTCTAGTTGCCATGTTCTTCACTTGAGTTTTGAGCATGTCAAAAATATTCACGTGAAACATCAATTGTTAGAGCTGTGCCAACGCTTGCATGAGTGATTGCTGGCCCCACGTCTCTGAGTGTACGAAGTTCTTGCATAGGCTACACGTCTCTTGTGGTTGCTGGGTCTATCAAGGCAGGTTTGGACCTTTATTTTTAATTGCATCTTTTATCCTGTCATTATAATATTCTTTATAACTAAGAGGCTGCTAATCTGTTGGTTTATCATGTTGTTAGTTAGCAATTACCATTACATCCATAATTGTACATCTTTCATCATTATACCCCCTTCTCTCTAAAGGAAATATAAAAATTAATAGTCATATCAACTGTTCAAGTCCAATGAGAATGTATCAGCTGAAAAGCACGACTACTAGATCTTCATTCACCACATGGCATTATGCATTAGTCTTGGAGCATTTATTTGTCCTCAGATGATAGAGCTCTAGTTATGTTATGCTATTTCATGGTTCTATATATTATGCTACCATATTGATGGACTGACTCAGAAAATCTGTTATTTATTTCTGAGTGCTGTCGCTAAAAATTATACTCCCTTTCAATTCCTCTAGGGTACTCTTCATGGATTGTTAGGTTGGGAAATGATCCTGGCTGCCCATGTTGGGGGACTCAAGTTGTTGACAATGCCAACATCAGAAGCTTGAAGATGCTGAATCTCTACTAAAGCTTCTTATTTTTTCTACTTTTGTTTTCCATTTTTGTAAGAATTAATCAACATTGACATAGGAATTGAATTAATTAACACCATGATGCCACTTGAAGCAAGACTCCGTAGACATCAGATGATGCAAATCAAATCTTTAATTAGTTATGAACTGAGCATATTGAATTCCTTTTTATTATTGATTTCTTCTTCAGCAGCTCTTGGTCCTAATCTATGAAGGAGCATATATTTGAATTTTCAGGTTATAATAATTTCAGCAAGGGTTTGTTTAAGATGATATACCATTTTCATCCCCAAAATATAGAACGGTAACGCATCAGCCAATTCTTCAGTACTAGGAACCTCTCCTGCTTTTCCCTGTTGTCCAAATTTACATGATATGGTTTGTGAAAGTTAGTACACTTTGCACTCCTCAAAGCCAATAGTCAAACACAAAGGCCTAACAATCAGGTAGCTAACACCAACTAATTTGAAGCCTCTTCTTCGTGGAGTGCAGCAGAAGCCAAATGGATCAATACACACGCCCCATGACCAAAAAAATAGTTAACCCTATCTTGTTGTGCATGTAAGGAGTCACAAACACAACTTGAAATGTCTTAGAGTTTGTCCTTGAAGTGCATAAGATGAACCCAAAAGGCCAATATTATCTATCATTATCCTAAACTAGGGACCTCTGTATAAGGATTGAACATCTTTAGTTGGAAATACATAAAATCAATAAACCTAGAAATTTGCCAAAAATTTAGTTGGTCATCTTTACCGTATATTTGTATTTCTTTTGAATCTTACTTTATGTTCCTTTACTTGTAGTACGACTTCCACATGCATGGAGGCTATGAAGTCATCAAGAAAGCCATTCAAAAGCTTGGAGTCCATTCAAAACCTTGGACTGAGGCACAATGAGCATGCTTATTAGACTATTTTCTTTTATTTCGGGAGATGTAAATATTTAAGAACGATTGTATATTGCTGCTTCGAAAATTTTGTACATGTTTAAACTATGGTGAACTGCTTGCAGACGATATGAATATGAGCAAATGTATTTTGTTCAAACTAATTCATTTTGAGTATTGGTTCAACCTTGGATATGTGCTCTTTTACTTGTATTTGCAGATTGATACGTGCTGAACTTTTTTCCATAAGGGGTCATTTCGTGTGTTGTAGAGTGCTTGCAAATGTCCTAAACAGTCGTCAAATATTGTTTTACTTGTATTTGCATATTGAAATGTGGTGAACGGGTTATTTCGTGTGTCGTAGAATGTGTCCTAAATAGCCGTCAAATGCTGTTTCTCATATATTGGATATGGTGTAAATTGTTTTATATTTTTTTTCACATGTTTGGAGTATTGTAAATTGCCATATTTCAACACCGGTTGACCCCTAAATTTCTCCTCATAGTTTATTTCGATTTTCAATCTAGAACTATTGTAAACTAAAATCAGTGATTTCAAAATCAGTGGTTTTAAAATTAGGGATTTTATTTTATTAGTTTTAAAATTGATGAACTTAAAATTGAGATATTAAGACATTTTAAGGCAAGGGTTTTTTTGTCACACCTTTGCATTTCTACTTTTGCATTAGTCTACACCCACGAGACCAGTCCCCATCCTTGCAGTTTTAGATGTGTTCCTATTTTAAGAAATAAGAAAGGTAGGACCGTAGCTAACCTATTAACTAACCGTTGCTGCTGGGTAAAAAAATAAGAAATAAAAAAACAGAAAGGGAAAAGGCAAGGTTTTTTTGTCATTAGATATTGCTTTTCAGGTTGCTTGGAAGTTTTCCAGTAAAACGGGCTTATCCGGGCCTGATACGGGCTTCATGATGCTGGACGGGCGAGCTTATAGTTGGAGGCCCGCAGGGCCTGGAACGGGCTCAGACTGCGCCAACGAAGCTACGGGCCGGGCCGGGCTGTGGTCTGGCTAGCCTAAGCCCGGCCCATTGACACCCCTAGGAAGGTCTTTTGAGGTAGCAGCAAACGAAGGGGACATTGATCCCTTCACAAGACGAATGTATCTCCCTCCCTTAATCCGAGTAAAAGAATTTTTGAGCTTTCATTATTATTTCTTAAGAAAGTTTAATTTTCTTCTCATCCTTGATAATTTTAATTTTTTTTACAGAAAATAAAAACGAGAATGACACTTTCCATTTGTGACTCCAAGTGTTATCAGTCATATCTAATCAAAATTCAGCTCCTGTGTTGTTCGTTACCTTTTCTTTAATCAAAATTCAGCACTCATTGCAGTTTACAGTGGTTTAATGCCCCTGATTTTCGCTGTTTTTTGTTTTATAGTTCAACTTGCTACTTTAGTTACAAATTAGACCTAAAACAGCCCACAAATCAAGCCCAAAAAGCGCAACCCGAATAGTAAAAACCGAATCAAACTGAACTGTTCGCTTCGGTCCAATTCAGCTTGGCCCCTTTTCGCTTCGGTTCAACTCGGGTTGTCTTTTAATTCGGTTCACGTCAGTTTTTAAAAAAAATGGTACAACTCAGACCAAACGGAACAGTGCACACCCATTGGTGGCAAAAGAAAGGAGTAAAATGGTGATCGCAAGCGTACGTGGACGTCTTGTGCATCAGATATTTTACAATGTTATCAGAGTTAGGAGTTGTTTAATGCAGTGTGTTATCAAATACTGTAAAACGTCATAGGATACAGTTAAATGATGTTTTTCTCAATGTAATTGTTTACTATGTGATGTAGCCAAAGCTATCACGACCGGATTCCGTGGCTGGAATCCGAAGTTGGGATTCGGAGCTGGATCGGATCGGAGAAGAGGCCAGACGGGGATCCGAAATGCGGCGAGGGCGGAGACGAGGCCGAAGATCCGATGCCGAGGGTCACCCGGTCGGATGTGGGCTAGCCTGCGAAAGGCACGGCCGAAGCTCCTTCGGGTGAGGAACAGTTGGCGCGAGGCGGGGCCGAGGCGCCATCAGGCGAGGAGGGTCAGCCAGCGAATGGCGTCGAGACCGAAGGGAGAAGACCCGAGGTCGGTGGTCGAGACCGACTCGGAAAGGTCGGTGATAATTCGAACCGAGCCCCTGCAGAAGGAGGGAGAGAAGAACCAGTCAGTAGGAGTCCCGAGCTTCAGCCCTAAGGAACCCCCTCCGACGGCTAAGTTAGCTTCTGAAGATGATTCGATTCAGAAGTCAAAGAAGTGGAAGAAGTAGCTTTAATGCGTTTTGGACTGTAGTCCTTGGGGTCATGAAGACATACCTTTGGTAATAAATAGCCGTATATTTATAGCGAAGGATAGAGGATGCTTAATGGTGGCAGCCGATATAGGACTATGTTTTGGGTTTACTGGTAAACCGCCATAGTGCCTAATCCTCCCACCGGAGTGGGCCAGATACGGCTACTGGGCCGAAGGGGGTTGGGCCGCTGATGGGCCAGGTGCCGCTTAGTGGGCTGGAGCCTACTGGGCCGCTAATGGGCCGAAGGCTCATTAGGCCGCTGATGGGCCGAGGACCACCAGACTGCTTGCTGGGCCGAGGGCTGCTGGGGTGCTAACGGGCCGAAGGCTGCCAGTGGGCTTCTTACCGCTGCTGTTGGACTGATCTCAGTGTTGGGCCTGTTTTAATGGGCCGAATCAGATTCTGCCTCATCACATAGCCCCCACTCTTGTCTTCCTCAGAATCATGAGATGGCGAGAGTATAATCTGAAGCCTCCTTGGGGGAGTGACGTGACATGCGCTGTCCAAAGCTTTTGCTTTGTTTATAAAAAGGAAATGCCCTCGGTCGGCCGAGGGCCAGTAACCATTGGCCTCGTCTCTGCTCGCGACGTAGTGACGAATGCCTTCGTCCTCGGTTGCGAAGGGACGAGGCCTCTGGCCATGTCAGTCCCCCTGACAAATGGACGGGAAAGATGTCAAGTTTTCCGTCAGAACGGTCGTGTCGTGAGAAAGCATGGGACACGTGTCGCGTATCCGGTCACCCCGTTAAAAGCACAAAAGGATCCTGGCCGTGCCTGGTGATCACGCGGATCGCGGGTCACTTCGGCCCTCTGCCCAATACTTCACTTGGATCGCCGCCTCTTCCGTCCCTGGCACGCGGATCGGAATACGTGGCGAGCATCCGAGTTATCAGCCGAAGGGTCAGACCGCATCCGGCCATTGATTATCTTCCCTCGCTCCCGCAGCCAGACCGTTATCATTGCCGAAGGACGGCACACGTGGCGTGCATCTGAGAGAGGCGATGTTGACGAGGGGGAGGATCTTGGCCGTTGATTTTGGTGGGGAATGCTTTCAATTTTACCCTATAAATAGGAGCCCTCCCCGGGGCACTGTTCCGCTCTCTTCTTCTCGCGCCCGTGTTTTCTTGCGATCATCTGAGCCTCCTTGCTTCTCCGGCGAAGAATGGGCCATCGAAGGTGATTTCGAAAGCGCTGTCTGTCGCTGGGGGGCTCTCTGTTGTCTGGAGTTGTTGCTGGGGAAGCTTCTGTTGCTTGAGAGGCGGAGGGCAGTTCGAGGAGATCTTATTTGAGGGTAAGCCTCAATTTTCTTTCTCTGCTCTGTGATCCATGCTCAGTAGCCTCCCTTCGGCTGATAGTATCTCTTCGGCCGAAGGTTATTCTTCTCGTTCTTCGTCCCAGCCTTCCGAATCTTCCTTGTCATCTCCCCTTTCCACGAACTCCTTTGCTTCTCTCATGGTGGATGAGGCCGAATTGTCTGGTGCCGAAGAAGCCGAAGAGGTTCCTGCCACGGGCCAGGCTTCCTCTTCCGGCCGACGTCAGGCTGAGACAGTTTCCGACGCCATGTGTACTTTGGCCGATGATGGGGTCAAGTACATTGCATCTTACTATCAGCTCCCATCTTGGACGATTCCCTATCGGCCCGGAATGAAAACCAGGGCCAACTCGGTCCGGCCGGGTAGCTTTTCTATTTACGAGGAGAGCTTCCGGGCGGGCTTTCGTCTTCCTCTCCCCTCTTTTGTAATTAACCTTTTGAGCTTCTACGGGTTGGCCCCGTCTCAATTTTTTCCTAATTCTTGGCGGACAGTCTATGCCTTCTTGGCTGTGCACGCCTATATTGATGTTACCCCTTCGGTGAACATCTTCCGCTTTCTTTTCAAGATACAGCGGCAGGGAAAATCCGAATGGTTCAGTTTTGTCCCTCGCTTCGGCCGGGGTATCTTCTCTGGAAAGCCAACTTCCATTCACCATTGGAAGAGGAGCTTCATCTTCATCTCCCTTTTGAAGAAGGAGAGGGGTGTGTGGCCATTCCCCACTGTATGGGCGCCACTGACCGAAGGCCTCTCCGATCCGCCTTCTCTTAACCCCGATCAGCTTCATATCGTGCGGATTATAGACGTCGAGGCTCCGTATGATATATCGGAGCTTTTTGATGAAGAGGAGCGGCTCGTGCAGACGGGGGCTTGGCTGGACCCGACGAAGGACCCTCCTCGGGTTTCTCCTTATCTTCCTCCCGAGGATGTCTCGGGGGAGACCGAAGGAGCCGCCGAGGTTGAATCTCCGGCCGAAGCTCCTCCGATCGGAGAGGGTGCTGAGGCTTCGACCGAGGGTAAGTCGGTCTTGAGTTGAGGAGAGTCGCGCGCTGTAAGTCACTAACTCCTTTTCTTCTGTCCGCAGAGATGACGGGAATTCGGGGACTCCTCGGTCGGCTCGCCCAGCAGTCTGACCAGTCTCAACCGTCCCAGTCGCAGGCGGCGGGAGAGGCTGGACGAGGCGTGACCCTGAATTCTCGGGCCATAGCACAAACAACGGTTTCGATCGAGGGCCGTGCCGCTGCTGCCGCTCTCGAAAGAGAGAAAAAGGGCAAGTCGGTCGCTCGAAGGGGTGGCCGACTATCGAAGCGGAGCCAAGCGGACGAGCCTGGTGAAACAGAGTCCGCCTCGGCAGCCAAGAGGCCAACCGTTGCCCGAGGGACCCCGCTCTCGTCGCCTCCCGAACCGTCGAGGGGCGATTCCCCTTCGGCTGCTACGGCAGTCACAGAGGACCTCGGGGGTTTAGGGACGCACGCGTCCCACGAATATGGGCATGAGCTATGGGTCCCGAATCTGGAGGTCTATACGGACGAGTGGCTGGAGGACTCTCGGACATGCTTGCGCCTGCTCCGAGGCTTAACCCTCCCGACGGCCGAGGACGAGATGAAGGCGTTGTCCTCAGATGGCTTGGCGATGCAGTACGCCCGACTGTCGGTTCAGGTAAGAAAGCTTCTTTATTGGCCTTGGTCTGATATTTCCCTTGGCCTGTTTGCGGTTGTTGACTTTTGTTTGCTTTCGGCTGCAGACCACGGTCATGTGCGGGGGCCTGATTCGCCGTCAGGTGGCCATTCAGCAAAGGCTCCGGGACGTCGACCAGGCTTCGGACCAGCCGGCCTCTGGCGGAGTCGCCCCGGTACGACGCAGTCTTGAGGCTAGCGTTGACTTGCTCCTGAAAGCAAATGCCCATATGCGGGCCGTGCTAGAGGAGCAAAAGGAGGTGACTCGCGCTTCTTCCGGTGCCAAGACGAAGGCTGAGCAGGAGAGGGAGAAAGCCGAGAAGGAACTGGAGGCAGTCCGGGCCGTAAATGAAGCTCTTAAGGCCGAGATCTAGGACAAGGTCCACCAGCGGATCACAGATTGGCGCCGCCATGCCGAGGAGGTCTCGGCTCTGAAGGCAGATATGGAGGCCAAGGCTGAAGAGGCTGTTCGTACAGCCGTAGCCAATTATTAGGCCGGCCCAGATTATGCCGACGAGATAATACATGCTCAACTCGAGGCGGCGTCGTCCGTGTTCAGCATAGGGCTGGCTATTGCCCAAAAAGCGTGCCCGGCCGTGGACTTAACCGGCATCGCCCTTCTGACGGACGAGGAAGGCGAAGAGCTTCTGGCCTGGTGGAAGAAGCTTAAGGCCGAAAGAGCTTCGTCCTCAGCGGTAGGCAACGCGGCCGATCCTGATGAGGTCGCTCCTGTTGACGTTGTTCAGGTCGACGACTCTCCTTCTCCATCTCCTGGTCAAACCCCTGTCGGTGTAGACGGCGAAGATACCGAGAGCTAATACGGGGGTTTGTCCCGATTTTTGTTTTGCCTTTTCTGAACGGCTGCGGCCAGATGTACGACCGATTTTTGTACTCTGCTCATATATATATGAAAAATATTTTGCTTCCACTTGTGTTTTGAATGAATGAATGAATCTGGCTCTTCTTGTGGCCGAGACCATATCGCTGTTAGATGTGGCTCGCATGGCCGAAGCCAATCCAAATTCGGATATGGACTTTGGAAAATAATGCCGCTCCAGATACGGTTTACATGGCCGAAACCACTCCCGGTACGGTTGATACGGACTTATAGAATACCATGCCGCTCCCGATACGGTTTGCATGGCCGAAGCCACTCCCGGTACGGTTTATACGGACTTAGAGAAAACCATGCCTCTCCCGATACGGTTTGCATGGCCGAAGCCACTCCCGATACGGTTTATATGGACTTAGAGAAAACCATGCCGCTCCCGATACAGTTTGCATGGTCGAAGCCACTCCCGGTACGGTTTACACGGACTTAGAGAAAACCATGCCGCTCCCGATACGGTTTGCATGGCCGAAGCCACTCCCGGTACGGTTTATGTTGGGATCCGGGCGGGACGCGAAGAACGCAGCGGAAACGAAGAACAAAAATTTATCCCGCCCGATGCCCGCTAATCCGATTCGGAACGAAAAACGCAAACCGAAAACTACGAGAAGTAATCCGATTACCGTGCGCGGATTCGAATCCGCATCCGTCTCGGTTCCGTCGAGGTGATGCCGCAAGCCGCACAAGCGTCCGGCCTCCAGCGGTTTCCACGCGATCCTCCGCGGTGGTTCGTCCTCGATCCCTCGTCCGTTTCAGGTCGCTCGCTAAAGATCCGTTGCCGCAACGATTGCGGAAATCCCGCCGACGGGAATTCCCGACTTTCGGGAATCATACGCGGCGGAGACGGAAGCTGTTCTGGCGCGCCGAACGGGACGCCCAGAGGTGGAGAGAGAAAGGGAGGGTGACGGCCAGCAAGGGAAATCCTGGAGCTTGGCCCAGGGTTTCTCAACAGCGTGTTTATATATTAAGTCGGCGCGACTTTTCACAAAAGTCCCCGAGTTAATATAAATCCCACTTATGTACCACCGACTGAGAATCTTATTGCGTGTGACCCTCTAGGCCCATTCACCAGTCCGGTTTTCAGCCCGTTAAGTCCAATAACTAGTTATTGACTTATCGTAATTAATTAATATCTAGATATTAACTAATTACTCAACCGAATTATCATCGCATGTAAATTCGGTCGGACTTCTGATCAAGTTGGGTGCCAAGCAACACCGCATGATCCCGGAAGGTAATGGGGTTCAGCAACCCACTCATGGAACCTGTCCGTCCACAGTTACCACGTGGCTATAATCCTTCGTTCGCACAATGCTCTCGAGTTAACCTAGGGTATGGTCAACTGTCAAACCCTAGATGGTCAACTCACTTGAATCAGACTCCGCTGTACAATATCCGAAAACCACTTTTCTGATATTGTTTCTGCTCTGGCCAGAGACTCCTGCGGATCTACTCTAGAGCATTCTCTCTCCAGTTACCTGAGAGCGAACGATCCTTTATTGAACACACAATCACCTTCGAAGGTCTTCCGCTGGACCCGATCCTTGACTATTTGAGATCCCGTGGATAGGAATTCGTAGGTCAAGGTCAAAGTCCAGAAGTCCACCGACAAGGTGTCTTTGGTGTCTCAAGTCCTAGGATCAACCACGCTACTGTGACGATGAATCAAGCCGATTGACAGTCAGGTAAATTACCATTCGGCGATTCATGTCGGATCAGTTCAGTGAACTCATTCTCCAATGAGCACCTACAGGTTTACCATTGTGTCTCCACACTAGTAACTAACGATATCAGTCACCCTCATCATATGAGCTGGAATAACCTGTACTAGTCTAACCGGATGTTTGATGTCCTTCTCAAACATCCTACGACTAGGAACAATTGAGAATATGTGTTTATAAGTCATCAGTCTCATTATTATGATCTCATCATAATCTGATGACTATTGCACATATTCATGGACTTCATTATGCGCAATTATAAATATGCCAATCTACATAATGAATTTAATGCCATTTATTAGTGAACCAGATTGAAATAGGTGCCTTATGATTGGCTTAGAGGACACCTATATCCATCAATCTCCCACTTGGACTCAAGCCAATCACTTTCGCATTTGATCTCCATCAAATCTAGGTGATGCTCACAGAAAGTCTGTGACTAAGACTTGGTCAGGGATCTGCTAAATTATCTACAGATGGAATATTTCAATTACGTTATTTCCTCTTAATCCTTTGTCTCTGAACCTGTGAAAGAGCCTCAGAATGTTCTGTAACTTCTGAAGAGACCATGGCTCGATCATACAACTGATTGCTCCCACTGTTGTCCTACAACGATAGGATGGTATCAGAGACCTTTTAGAACTACATCTAGTTTATGGATGAACCTTTTTCATCCATACTGTTCCAATAACAGTATCACTTATTTATGTCGTCACCTTAGCATCGAGTTCTGGATTGAAACTCTTCCAATCCATTCCTTTCTACTAGAAGGTTGAATCCATTATTTGACTTGAAATTTGAGTCAGTGTGACCTCATAGTTTCAAATCATTCTCTCCATATAAGCGAATGCATCCTTAACACTACTCAAGCGCTTAATGATGCAATTCACTCATGTATCCTTTAAAGAACATTTTCTTTAAAGGAATAAATTCCATATCTCAACAATTGAGACTTGTCATGAAATTTATGCCAAACAACTTGACATACAGGTCAGTATAATATCCCTACCAATCTATCTTAATAGATTCGTATTTCCAATACGTGGGATATTATAACTAAATCCATTATGGAGGAAAACATGGTTAACAATGCTTTCACTAATAGTAACATCCTGAAGTCATTCTTAATGACTTTGATGTTATTATCATAAAGCATTACTAAAGCGACTGTACTCCCACTGTCCTTTCTGAACACACACAATCCGTGATCATTCTTAATGATCACATAATATTTGACAATTAAGTCAAAAACTCTTATTACAACTTAGGAAGTTTCAGTTTGATTCAAAATAATTTTGAAATCATAACTTGCTTCCTGGACATTCTAAAAGCTTTAAAGGTGTATCATATACATCTTTACCTCAATCACATTGAGTGGACGCTTTTAATATCCAACTGTCATCATCTCATGATAGGCAGTACTGACAAGTAGAACTCTAATAAACTTATCAATCTCAAAGTTGTAATGACAGAGAGCATCATTATCATAGATTTTAGATCATAATCTATTTTGAGTTCCTCTCAACTTGCTAAATCAGATATGTCAAACATATCCTTCTAGTCACTGAGAGAATCTCAAAAATCTATGAAGCTCTCTGTATGTGTGTCATGACCGGTTCCAAACAACCAAAGATTATCTAATAATCTTATGTTATTTTGTGAATCTAGAACATCTTCTAATTTTATCAGCTCCCATTGTCTTCTTTGAGGACATATTCATCTTCACAGAAGCCAGCTTTCAGGACGAAAATTATTTCATTATCGCCTGACCAATAAATGTAATGTCCAAACTCTTTAGACATTCACAAATTCACATCGCGATAATACCTGACTTTAAAAACAGGTTTGTTCATAATTCACATATCATATGAATTATTTAGTTTCCATATCTTATATGGACACACACTGACTAATTTGGAACCATCCTTAAAGTATGGACATCTAATATTCATACTTATATTCAAAAGGACAAGAATTAGGCAAATCTTATTATGTATTGCACCATATCTTAATAAGGTGCAATTCCTCATTCTATCATATTGCTATGATGCACAATGAGGACCAATCGAGCGAGGATACAATTATCCTCTTAATGATTTATGTGAATAATATACCTAAGTATTAGTTTCTTTGATCAAATCAATAATTCTAATACTTCATATTGATGTCATACCTTAATCTCTCAGATGCATTTGACTTGTACTTCAGTAAGTACATACAGTCGAATCATTCCAAGAGTAAACTATAAGGTAAGTCAACAGTAGTGATTATCTTTTGGCCTTTGAGCTGTTTACATCAATATGTATCAGCATCAATAATTTCTTATTGTACAACCCTATGTACAATACCATAGATAATCAGGATTCACACAGTTCATTTCTATAGGAGATTAGTGAACATTCATCACATGAAATGTCACTTCAAGAATCTATAGTGCATTGACTGATTCGAACAACTATTATTCTTCTCAATCAATGTTATTCTTGATTTCTCATGCAACTAAATAACAATTATTCAGTTTCATTTTAGACTCCTATAGATATACAAAGATTTACTGTCTAACAGTAATCTATGAATATCATGAACAATAGTTAAGTCTAACTCAACTCTTGCATCTTCTCGATTTCCTTTTACTTGTCTAAGTCTGCACACTATTGCAGCTTTGAGAATTATTTCCAATATCTCATATTGGATACGCTAATTCTCCAATAGACATGCAAAAGACGATAATGAGAATACATGAAACTTCTTTCAATTCCATATTCTTTTTGCCTTTACCAATATCCTTATATTGGTAGCAGTGGGAGAACTGCTACTTCTCTATCTCAGCTGACTTTTCTTTATCCTTTTTCAGGTGTGGATTCGATCGTTTAAAATCTTACCACTTGCCTTTCTCAAAAGCACATCATAAATATCTCTTCATCTTGGTCTATCCAAATAAGAGATTTCATGATAATCATTGCTTTTCTATAAGGCATACCATGAGCACCTCTTCACCTTGGTCTATCCAAGTAAGAGGATTCATGATATCTGATTAGGATAGTGACTTTCACTTGGCCCTGAAGACATTCTTCAGAGTTTTCTAGTCAGTATGAGTATGAGAAGTATCGGCATCCAACATGCCAAAATCTCGAATAGACGACACATTAGTGATCGAAGGAAACAACGCGATTTAAGCAGATAGTTCTGATAATTCAATTATGGTCTTTTCTCTTGAATTATTTCCCACTATTTTTCGACGGACTGTATAACCTTCAGGTATACAGAACGGAAGACTCCGACGGTCTTCTAGTGAGGATCAGAATCTCCAAGAATCACAGTATGACCTCGGGTAAACACATAGTATCATACCATTATCTTAGAGCAACCATCTCATGGTAATTGCAACTCCTTGCAATATCCGATCTTACTTCGGCTCCCAGGTCTTTAATGGTCCCGGGTAAACACAGTAGACCATTATACCTGGTCTAAGCTTTACCATCAATACGCGACAGAGTAGAGTAAGAATGCAGCTCCTGGGTAAACGCAAGGATAGCTACACCGTTCCTCTATTCCAATCTCAAGGCATCATAATGCCATAGTTAATAGTCCTTTCATCAGATGGTGGCAGATCTCGGGTAAACACGTAGTATCTGTCATCACTGAATCAAGTTCTAAGAACTATATTGATGGAGAGCCACGCGGTGCATTCTCAATGACTCGCGCTCCGGCTTAGACTTTATGTTGAAGGTTTTGTTAATATTAAGTTGGTCTCATCCTAGGTGATAGATTATAAATATATCGAATATATTTAACTATACCTAGATATTAGCAATCGATTCATAATCAATAACTAAAAGCATGCATCATTCATACATGTTCATTATGTGGTCATGGACAGCACGGTGATTAACTGGAGCCAAACAATTAATCACCAAAACTATATAACACTTATATAATCTAAACATGCAAACACATAGCCACTGGTGATCTCATCTCCTGTCGCCTTCTTGGTTGCATTTGTAGATCATCCTCGCCTCTCCTCGGCCGACGCGATCAAATACAAATATTATATATTTTGAAACAATTTCAAATACAAATAGATTGTAAGAGAAAGCCTTATGGCCGAGTACAGTAACAGAGGGAGATAGAATTACAATGGAATGGAGAGAGGGAGGCACACAAGCCTCATTAATTAACACTTAATTAATAAACATTCACATTCCATAACAATCCACAAAATCACACACCATCACATGATATGAAATTTAACTAAGTGCATGTCCATGACCACCACAAATTTTAACCATCCACACATGATAAAACACATCACATGAAGGCTAAAATTTTGAAAATATAATAGTTTTGGCTTTCTTAAAACCTGGGTTCCAATCAAAATTGAATAATTTGAATTTTCGAAAATCTTATTTTCTAACATGCAATAAATCCAATTTAAAGTCCAATCAAAATTGAATAATTTGAATTTTCGAAAATCTTATTTTCTAACATGCAATAAATCCAATTTAAAGCATTAAACACATCAACATGTGCACACAAATCGAAAATTAAAATTCTAAAATATTCCATGCATAATTTAGAACAGTTCTAAATTAATTAATCTAACACTTAGATTAATTTTAAATCACATTAATAACAATTATTAATGCGAAACAATCTAACATTTAGACAGAATTAAAAATTCCTAAATAACATTTATAAAGGAATTTCCAACTCAAATTATTAACCCCTTAACAACTCCTTGTAAATAAACCCCTTTATTTAAATCATATTTCTCAATAACCATTATTAAGAAATAATAATTAGAACATTTCTAATTAAAATAGTCTAACAATTAGACTTAATTTAATCCTTTAATAGCATTTATAAAAGATTAAATTCCAAGTGGATTAGATCATTAAAACCAATAATTAAGAGATTCAAGAGTAAACTAATTAATAATCTTAATAACCATTATTAAGACTTAATTAATACTTAATAACTTTTATTAAGATTCATTACTCAAGAATTAATTAACTTAATTATAACATTTATAAAAAGTTAATTAATCACTTAACAACTATTATTAAGTGTCTCCAAATTATTAAAATAATTCTCTAACAACAATTGCTAAAGAATTATCTAATTGGTTAATTAAAATAAAGTTAACAACATTTGTCAATTAATTTTAAAACCATGATAATTATCTAATCACTTAAATAATTAACAACGATTGTTAATAAATTTTAAGATCCCATCTTAAATATAAGTTAACAACATTTGTTAATTATAAATTAAGATCACATCTTAACTCATAATCCCCTTTTAAACTTAAAATTATAAATTTAAGTATAAAACACTTTTAAATAAAATTTATTTTAATTTTAAGGTAAAGGGAATCATGTCAACCCTGTATGTAAGATCATATCTTACATAAGTTAAACCCAATTGACTATTAAGATCAAATCTCAATAAGTTCATAATTAACTGGAAAAATAATATTAAAACAGTTTTAAATTATTTAACTTCAATTCCAGTTAATAGGGGTTGGGGTTTAGGGGTTTAAATAAGGGGTTAAATAGATTAAATGGGCTGGGGTTAAATAGGCCCAATTGGCCTATTAAATTGGGCCCAGGGCCTGGTCTGGCTCGGGCTGGGGCAACCTGGCCCAGCCCCTGGTCCGGCCCTGGCTCGAGCCAGGCAGGGCCCTGGCTCGGGCGACCTGGCCGAGCCAGGTCGGGCGCCTGGTGCGCCCGGGCCAGGCCCAGGCCGCCCGGCCGAACCGGATCGGACCGGCTCGGGACCGGCCGGTCTAGGCCCAACTGCTGCAGGTTCGACCAGTTCAGATTTTAGGGTTTTACAGCCCTGTTTGAAGCCTGTTTTGGGCGGCGCCGCCGCCGCCGCCGGCAGCGAGGGTGGCCGGAATTCGCAGAGGGATGTCACCACTTCCATTTCTCCCACCGGTGGTGGCCGGACGGCGACTCCTTCGCCGCCGGTGAACCTCCAAAGTTGGAGATTTGTGCAGTTTCGCAGATTTCAGCTTTTCCTCAATTCTTTTTCAACTTTTGAAAATTATGGGAAGAAAAGCTCCACCGGCCGCCATGGAAATTTTCCGGGGATGGCGAGGGGTAGCTGGTCATACCAGCAAACCCACAGAGATGGTCCAACCATCATTAATCCCCTTTTGAAGCCCACAAATCCGGTTCTTCATCACCATGAAGAACGCGATAAAACCCCAAAAATATTTCGTTTTTCGCACAGAAAAATTAAATTCGAAATTCTAAGTTCATCCCATGAACAATATCTATGAGGAAAAACGAATTTATGCATGAAATAATTTAGAATAATAATTTTATCGTTCCGGAGCGGATCAGAGCGGAACCTGGCTCTGATACCACTGTTGGGATCCGGGCGGGACGCGAAGAACGCAGCGGAAACGAAGAACAAAAATTTATCCCGCCCGATGCCCGCTAATCCGATTCGGAACGAAAAACGCAAACCGAAAACTACGAGAAGTAATCCGATTACCGTGCGCGGATTCGAATCCGCATCCGTCTCGGTTCCGTCGAGGTGATGCCGCAAGCCGCACAAGCGTCCGGCCTCCAGCGGTATCCACGCGATCCTCCGCGGTGGTTCGTCCTCGATACCTCGTCCGTTTCAGCTCGCTCGCTGAAGATCCGTCGCCGCAACGATTGCGGAAATCCCGCCGACGGGAATTCCCGACTTTTGGGAATCATACGCGGCGGAGACGGAAGCTGTTCTGGCGCGCCGAACGGGACGCCCAGAGGTGGAGAGAGAAAGGGAGGGTGACGGCCAGCAAGGGAAATCCTGGAGCTTGGCCCAGGGTTTCTCAACAGCGTGTTTATATATTAAGTCGGCGCGACTTTTCACAAAAGTCCCCGAGTTAATATAAATCCCACTTATGTACCACCGACTGAGAATCTTATTGCGTGTGACCCTCTAGGCCCATTCACCAGTCCGGTTTTCAGCCCGTTAAGTCCAATAACTAGTTATTGACTTATTGTAATTAATTAATATCTAGATATTAACTAATTACTCAACCGAATTATCATCGCATGTAAATTCGGTCGGACTTCTGATCAAGTTGGGTGCCAAGCAACACCGCATGATCCCGGAAGGTAATGGGGTTCAGCAACCCACTCATGGAACCTGTCCGTCCACAGTTACCACGTGGCTATAATCCTTCGTTCGCACAATGCTCTCGAGTTAACCTAGGGTATGGTCAACTGTCAAACCCTAGATGGTCAACTCACTTGAATCAGACTCCGCTGTACAATATCCGAAAACCACTTTTCTGATATTGTTTCTGCTCTGGCCAGAGACTCCTGCGGATCTACTCTAGAGCATTCTCTCTCCAGTTACCTGAGAGCGAACGATCCTTTATTGAACACACAATCACCTTCGAAGGTCTTCCGCTGGACCCGATCCTTGACTATTTGAGATCCCGTGGATAGGAATTCGTAGGTCAAGGTCAAAGTCCAGAAGTCCACCGACAAGGTGTCTTTGGTGTCTCAAGTCCAAGGATCAACCACGCTACTGTGACGATGAATCAAGCCGATTGACAGTCAGGTAAATTACCATTCGGCGATTCATGTCGGATCAGTTCAGTGAACTCATTCTCCAATGAGCACCTACAGGTTTACCATTGTGTCTCCACACTAGTAACTAACGATATCAGTCACCCTCATCATATGAGCTGGAATAACCTGTACTAGTCTAACCGGATGTTTGATGTCCTTCTCAAACATCCTACGACTAGGAACAATTGAGAATATGTGTTTATAAGTCATCAGTCTCATTATTATGATCTCATCATAATCTGATGACTATTGCACATATTCATGGACTTCATTATGCGCAATTATAAATATGCCAATCTACATAATGAATTTAATGCCATTTATTAGTGAACCAGATTGAAATAGGTGCCTTATGATTGGCTTAGAGGACACCTATATCCATCAGTTTACACGGACTTAGAGAAAACCATGCCGCTCCCGATATGGTTTGCATGGCCGAAGCCACTCCCGGTACGGTTTACATGGACTTAGAGAAAACCGTGCCGCTCCCGATACGGTTTGCATGGCCGAAGCCACTCCCGGTACGGCTTACACGGACTTAGAGAAAACCATGCCGCTCCCGATCTGGTTTGCATGGCCGAAGCCACTCCCGATACGGTTTACACGGACTTAGAGAAAACCATGCCGCTCCCGATATGGTTTGCATGGCCGAAGCCACTCCCGGTACGGTTTACACGGACTTAGAGAAAACCATGCCGCTCTCGATACGGTTTGCATGGCCGAAGCCAATCCCGGTACGGTTTACACTGACTTAGAGAAAACCATGCCGCTCCCGATACGGTTTGCATGGCCGAAGCCACTCCCGGTACGGTTTACACGAACTTAGAGAAAACCGTGCCGCTCCCGATACGGTTTGCATGGCCGAAGCCACTCCCGGTACGGTTTACACGGACTTAGAGAAAACCATGCCAGATATGATCTCAAAAGAAGAAACTTATTCATGCCTTCCGGCTAAATTCCGGGAGGAGTAACTTACATGAAATAACGCCGAAGGCGTTCCACATTCCAGGTGCGAGGGAGAGGTTGGCCCGAAAGGGTTTCCAACCGATAAGCCCCTCGTCGAATTACCTCCCTCACGCGATATGGTCCTTCCCTGTTGGGAGAAAGCTTCCCTGCAGCTTCGGCCGGCTTATATGCATGAGCATTCCTCAGCACGAGGCTCCCGGTTTCAAAGCTTCGGGGCTTCACTCGAGTGTTGTGGTATCTGGACATGCGCTGTTGATAAGCTGCTAGCCGAATGCGAGCTTAATCCCTTGTTTCCTCTATAAGATCAAGATGATCCTTTAGGGCACTCTATCACATCCTTACATTCAAATTATGGTAGTAAGATCTCTAGTCTTCAGTCCCATCTAATGAGGTGGAAAAAGAAGAACTTCTCCAATGCCAGAGAGAGAATTCAAAATCTAAGGAACAAGATTGATGATATTTACAAAAGTCCCATTAATGAAGATAATATCAAAGAAGGTAGAGAACTTACTAAGTCCTTCAAGCAGGCTATACTCGAAGAGGATGAGTTTTGGCGCCAAAGTGCAAAAGCTAATGGTATATGGGGGACAAAAAAAGTACAACACTTTTTCATTTATCCGTGTTATGTAGGAGGAATCTTAACAGGATCTCTGTGTTCAGTTGTAGACTGACACTTAGATAAATGATGCTAATCTAGTAAAGATGATGTTCATTGATTATTTTCAAGATATGTACAGCTCTGAAAATCCCGATCCTTCTTTTTCATCTTAGCAGCTTCCATATATAGGGCATAATCTGATCACCGATTGAGAAAATAAAAAATTGTGTGCTATTCCCATAATTGCTGAAATTCATAATGCTATTATGAGTGTGGGTCCCCGCAAAACTCCGGGCCCAAATGGGTTTTCCCCTCTTGTCTTTTAGAAATTTTGGTCCATAGTACAAGATTAAGTAGTGCTCCTAATCAAGGATATTTTTCAAAATGTTTGAATGCCCAATAACCTCAATCATACAAACATTGTCTTAATACCAAAGAAGAAACTTGCTACTTCCCCATAATGGTATTATGGGCCCATTAACTTATCTAATGTTCTTACAATATTTTTATTAAGATCGTAGCTGTCAGACTTAAACGAATTCCTCCCAACCTGATCTCTTTCAATTAGTCTGCTTTTGTGCTTGATAGACTAGTCTTAGACAATATCCTTATTACCCAATAATTGGTGCATTCCATGAAGGTTAGAGGAGGCAAGTCTGGAATTTTCTACATGAAGGTGGACATTTCTAATGCCTATGACAAGCTCGAATGGCCAATCATATACGCAGTGCTTCAAAGATTGGGCTTCGCCAATCAGGTTGTCAAACTCCCGATGTTGTGTCTCAACTACAACCTTCTCTATTAACATCGATAGGGAGAATGCAGGACTGATCGTACCAAGCAGAGGAATCAGACAAGGGTGTCCATTCTCACTTGTAAGGATCTCCACATGGGAACGACAATCACAGCAGAAACAAAAATAGTAAATACATAAAATCAATCCCGGTCTGTTTCGAGGAATAGAAAGAGAATTTTGGTGATGAAGAATAGAAAGAGAATTTTTGTGATCTATCATCACCATACACAGAATTGAATCGACGTTCGTGTGGTTCCGACCGTGTGATGCCGCAAGCCGCACAATCGCTTGACCTCTAGTGGTATCAGTGTGATCTTCCTAGTGATGGTTCGTCCTCGGTTCCTCACTTGGCGCAGTGCCTTCGGTGGCTACTCGTCGCTACGCAAGTGCTTGCAACATGCGGATGGAGTGTTCCCGACGATCGGGAGTCGAAGCGACAAAGCGACGGAACTCGGAAGGGGGTGCCCTCTATAGCGCCAGAGAGAGAGAGAGAGAGAGAGAGAGAGAGGAGAGAGACGGGTTGGCCACAGGGAACTTGGATGCTTGGCCCAGGGCAACCCTCTCAACTGTTATTTATATTAAGTCGTCAAATAGTTATTCACAAAAAATCCCTGACTCAATATAGATCCCATTTGTGACCCATTAGCTGAGAATCTTTATGAGTGTGATCCTCTAGGCTCAAGTACCAATTCGGTTCTTAAGTCCAAGAATACTTTATTGACTTAATTAATTAATCAATATCACATATTAATTAATTAACTTATCGATCAAGTCACACACACTTAAATCAATCGGTCCTCTGATTATGTTGTGTGCCAAGCAACACCACATGATCTCGGAAAGTATTAGGGTTCACAACCCACTCAAAGAACCTTTCCGTCAACAATTACAACTTGGATATAATCCATCACTCGTACAATGCTCTCGAGTCAACTTAGGACTGGTGTACTGTCAAACCCTAACTGGTCGACTCACTTGGTTTGAATTGTTGAGTAATTTGTGTTCTCTTATTTCCCATGTTATGGTGATAACACACTATGAAAATATCAGGATTTGTTTCTATGAGAATGAGAGAAATCTCTTTATTTCATTTGTTTAGTTGCTGACAGTTTCTGTCATAAGTTGTATAAGCTCCTGACTTTAATGCTTTCAGGGTTATTTAACCCTTACAATCAAAGAGCTAACTGGAACTTCAATTAAGCTTCAAGACTTCTAGTAACTTGCAGTTGTTTCAGTACTAATCGAAACATCACTCTTTATTTTTATTTGAATTAGTTTTTCTAAGTGTCTTATCGATTAGGTGATTAAATTTCACATTGATTAATTGACTTAGTCTGTTCAAGTAAAGAACTTAAAGTTCCCTATCGATTAGCTTTAAAAGTCTTCTATCGATTAGCATCTTAAGTTCTCTATCGATTAACGTTTCATAGTTGTATTCGATTACTTATTAAAGTGTTCATTTTGAGTCTGTCCAAATCTAACTTCGATTAGTGTTTGAGCAACTACTTCGATTACCTTGATCACCTTAATTGAAACTCAATTTAGGGTTATGTCTGGTATCTTAATCGAAACAGAGTTTTAAATTTCATTTCGATTAGCGTTCCAAGATATCCTTTCGATTACTTTTATAATACTAATCGAAGCTTCACTCTTAGACTCCACTTCGAGTAATGCAATAAGTTTCATTTCAATTAACGTTTGTAGTTTTACTTCGATTAACATGGTATTTTAGTCTGCGAGAACTTAAGTGACTCTTCGATTATTGATCATAAGTCTCATTGCGATTACTGAACAAATTGAGAATTTGATTAACGAAAGACTTCACTCAAGTTTCACCATATCGATTAAGATTTCATTTAACTTTTTAGTCATCACTTCGATTATCTATTCTCTTGCATTTTAAGTCATTCCTCTAATATGAGTGAGAGATATCTATACTTTGATCAACAATTTGTTTGTGAGTAAGACTAATGCTCACTTACTAACTTCGATTAGTGTCCAGATTCTCACTTTGATTAAGGTTTGTTTCTAACTTATATTAAAGAACTGTCATTCCGATTATCTTGTAACTTTAGCTATCGATTTCTTTATTGAATTCAATTTAAATTAGTCGGTACCCTCATATTATATTTTATATGTACTTATTGACTGAGATCTTTACTATATCTTTATCTGATAGATTTGTTAGAGTTTCTATGCACCTTATACTATCATAGATTTTTACTAGAAATTAATATAATGATAGGCAAAAGCAAACTGCCTTTTTAGTGTTTGTGCTTTTTGCAGGTCTGACCTGATAGCACAAAATCTATATCCGAGAAAGCTTCTATGCATTATCATCCTACCTCAAGTCCACCAACTGAGCAAATCTGCCATGCTCTCTCTCAAGCTTCTCTCTTGAAATTTTGAATGTTAGACATAGGCGAGAAGAAGCCTTCTTGAAGCCAATCAATCTAATAGATTGATTTCGAATAAGGGATACAAGTAGAAGCCCTACACCAGAGAACATAGAGACAAAATATAGACACAAAAGAGCAGAGAGATAGAACATAGACACATAAGAGAAACATACATCCTAGTCTAAGCAAGAGCCAACACGCCTTGCCTGCTCAGAGAAAGATCTTGAAGATGTTAAGAGTTGTGCTTCATCATTATAACAAGAAGCTCTTGGAGATCCTCTCAAATCAAGACCTTTGCAGCATATTTTTATTTACTGTCTTAATTTGTATTGTATTCTTTGTGAACACTTGCCTAATTCTTAGGCACTTTTTATACTCTAATCTTGTTTTGTTCTTCTTATTGGTTATGGAAGAGAGGGCCTACTGGAAGTAGGAGATTGTTCCTCTTCTTAGTGAAGAGAGGGCTTGCAGTTGTAGGAGGTCATTGTGTATAATCTACAAGGGGTTGGTACCTTAAGGTTAGTGAAAATCCAAGTGTTTTTTTGGGGCCATAACATAGATCTGGATAGACCAAACCAGTATAAATCTCCTATGCATTTATTATGTGATTATTTACCTGTTTCTATTTCCTTCTGTCCATTTTCTAGCTTCCACATTTAATTTCAGTTAGAGCAATTTTTTTAAAAACCCATTCACCCTCCCCTCTGGGTTACCCTAGCCTTGGACAACATGAATGTCGATGTATAATATCACAAAACTCTTTTTCTGATATTATGGCCATGCTGGCTAAGGACTTCTACACATCCTTCCTAGAGAATTCTCTCTTTGATTACTGATAGTGAATGATCCATACTCAACATTCAATTTCCTTCGAAGGTATTCCTATTAGTCTTAGGTGGCCTACAAGTCAATATGACTTTGTATAATCTCGTCCATTTATTAATAATATGGTATTATTTCATTATGTGTAATTCGTTTTATTATCGTTTCATAATGAAGTCCGTGAATATGTGTAATAGTAATTAAATTATGATGAGATCATACTAATGAGACTAATCACTTATACACACATATTTTTAATAGAATCTAGTCAGAGGATGTCTGAGAAGAACATCAGATATTCGGTTAGACTAGTACAGATTACTCATGCTCATATGATGAGGGTGACGGATCTCATAGTCACTTGTATGGAGACACTAAGGCCAATATATGTAGGTGTTCATTAGAGAATGAGTTCACTAAATTGATCCGCCTGGATCGCTAGATGGTAATGTACCTAACAGTCAGCCAACTTGATTCTATTGTCGCAGTTGCGTAGATGGTCCTCAGATCTGAGACACCAAAGACACCTTGTCAGTGGACTTCTGTACTTTGACTTTGGATTACGAATCTTTATTCACGGGATTCTAAACAGCGAAAGATCGGGTACAACGGAATATCGTCGAAGGGAATTGAGTGTTTAATAATGAATCATTCGCTCTCGGTATTTAGATAGAGGATGCTTTAGGTAGGATGAGCAGAGTCCCTGGCTAGGGCGGACAATAATATCGAGAAAAAAGTTTTCGATATTATACGGCAACATTAAATCCAAATGAGTCGACCGATTAGGGTTTGACAGTTTACCATACCCTAAGGTGACTCAAGGCGATGAAGGATTAATTCACGTAGCAACTATCTGCGGAAAGGTTCCAAAAGTGGGTTGCTTAACCCGAATACCTTCTGGGTTCACGCGGTGTTGCTTGGCACCCAACGTGATTAGAAGCCCGACCAAATTGAATGTGCGATGTTAATTCGGTTGATTAATTAATCAATATGAGTTATTAATTAATTAATTAGGTCAGTAAGGAGTCACTGGGCTTATTGGGCCATTAACTGGGCTGGTAGTTGGGTCTAGAGGGTCACACACAAAAGATTCTCAAGGCGATGGATTAAAAATAGATTTTATACTTTTTTGGGGTTTTTATGAAAAACTATATGATAAGTATAAAATATAACGAGTGAGCTGAGTAGGCCAGACATCTGCTCAACCCTGGCCGCCCCCTCCTCTCTTCCTCTCTCTCTCTGGAGCCCTTGGCCGTCCCCCTTTCCGGGGTCTGCTTCGCTGTCTTCTCCGACTCCTGTGAGCTAGGAATTCGATCGCGTGTTGTGGCGATCATTACGGCGAACAGCGGCTTGTTTGTGGGCTGCGAGGAATGAGGAATGTGAGGAAATCCGTTGCAAGGAGAACCGCATGGACTTCGCTAGAGGCTAGGCGTCTGCGCGACTGGCGATGTCACACCGACGAAACTGTTCGAATGTGAATTCGAATCCGCACGAGGTGATAATTGATCATCGGCTTTCAATTTTTTGTTTACCCAAACGGATAGGGATCGTTGCATTTTATTTTATTTATTCCGCTGCGTCTACGATCTCCAGAAATATGAGAACCTTTCAATGGTATCAGAGCCAGATTCCATTGTTTCTCATCCGTTTCGATCTCTAAAATTTATAATTCCAGATTTTATTCCATGCATCATTTCAGTTCTTACACTAGATCTGTGATCATGGGATGATTGTTGCGATTAGATCGCTTATTTTACGTAAAAATTGAATTTTTGTGGATTTTTCTGGAGTTCTTCATGTGATGAAGAATGGTGTTCTTGCCGGTGCCATTTGGAAGTTCTAGGTGGCCTAGGAGGTCGAACGGCTAGCCTAGAAGGTACAAGGTTCCTCGCCGGTCACCGTCAGCACCAAGGCTGTCGGAGGAGAAAATGGGGTCTTCTTCTTCCTTTTTCTATGTTGATAACAGGGAAAAAAAAAGGGGGGGGGGGGGGGCCGGGCCCCTGGCCGAGCCAGGGCCCAGGCTCGAGCCAGTTGGGCCCTAATGGGCTGGGCCCATTTCTAATGTTTATTAAAATTGTTTTAATAATTGTTTATCCCCCTTTAAACCCATTATTAGCCCATTTAAGCTCATTTAAACCCGTTTTAAAATTGTTTTAAAACAGAATAATTGTAGGAATAATTAATAAATGTTATTAATTATTTTTATGATTATTAACAGCTTATTAAAGTGTTTAATAACTGTTATTCAATTAAAGGGCTTTATCATTAATAGGGTGTTAGTTAATTATTTAAAATTATTTTAGATAATTAATTTCCCTGTTAAATTAATTAGTTTAAAAATGTTTTAAACTGATTTCATGCATAACTTGATTATATTTTACTGTTCAAATTATTTGAATTAGTATTTAGATTAACTGAATAGTTTAGTTATTTAATTTGTCAATAATGCTTTGAATATTATTGATAATATTGAAATAAATGTTATTTCGAAAACTAATTGGTATTATAATTTTATATTTATAAAATTTAATACCAAACTGCAATTATGTGATGATTGTGATGCATGTGATGTGTTATATGGTGGGATGATCATGGACTTAGTATTTTCATGTGATGAATGATGTGGATGAATGCGATGCTTATTTCATTTGGTATTTTAAATAGGACCTGCGTGTCCTCCTCTCTGTTAATCCAGATGTACTCTCTACCTTCCTATAAGATTGTACTCCCCTTGATAAGATCAAGGTTTCTTAGTGTTTAAATGTACATTTGTGGACCTGCGAGTCATGAATTTCATATTTAAATGTATTGGATTAAGTTTAAGAGGACGTGATCTTCTGAAGACACCTCTGGAGGAAGGACTCGCATCAAATGGAACCAGTATTGCTGTTTTCACATTAGGATCCTATTATGGATCATCGTTTGGCTCCGATGATTCCATAGTAGCTTTAGCAGTCCATGATCATCCCCATTTAATTTTTCTGCACATATGTGATATTTGTGGACTATGCTATCATATATATATTTCTATTAAGTATATTGATACTTCAAATCGAAATACTATTGATAGCACGATTTTTACAAATCAAATCAAAAACCCTCTTTTAAAATTTAAGTTGTAAACGTGAGATATTCAGAATAATCCACGTAACCCACCATCATTATAGATTTAAGGATAATTCCTATCTCAAATGGATTTGTTGTGCTACCACAAGGTCTATTTGATTTAGAAATTAACTTAGGTCTACGACATGTGATGTCATTAAGATGAATGGACAAATAGTGTAGTTTTGTTGTGCTACCACAAGGATTGCACTATGAATTCATGTCATCTAAGTAATGATGGATAAACTTAACTAAATCATTTGATTTGTTGTGCTACCACAAGGTCATTCTGATTCAGGGGTTAAAACGATCGGATATTGCAAATGTTGCAACTGTCAAGAGTTGACTGCCTAAGGGACTTGATGTGATTTGTTGTGCTATCACAAGGTCACATGCTTGATGCTCGAAGGATTCTGATCCGCACTAGGAGATCACCGGAATCTCCCGTTATGTATATTAGAGGGTCATACAAATCGCCGAAAAATAGTGGGAGCCTAAATCTAGATTAAAAGTCCTAAATCATATTTTAAGAACTATCTACTCATTTTTATATATTTCCATGTAGGTCGCTATGTCGTCACCTAACCCCCTTCATTGCATACTTGATGCAAACAAACTCACGGGACCAAATTACATTGACTGGTTACGCAACCTGAAGATTGTCCTCAGGTGTGAAAAGCTAGCCTATGTCCTGGATCAACCAGATCCAGTACAACCCGGTGATAATGCTAACGAAGATGAATTAATGATGTATGAAAATTGGAAGAAGGACTCTGTCAAGGTCCAGTGTTATATGCTTGGTTCAATGAACAATGAACTGCAGCGACAACATGATAATATGGAACCTAAGACCATTCTGAATCACCTACAAGAGTTGTTTGGTGAACAATCCAGAACAGAAAGATATGAGATATCTAAGAAATTGTTTAGGACCAGAATGAGCGAGGGCACATCTGTGCAAACTCATGTGCTCAAGATGATAGAATGGATTGAGAGGCTTGCAATGCTCGGCTTTGTTATGAACAATGACCTAAGCATCGACTTAATCCTACAGTCCCTTCCAGATTCATTTTCACAATTCATTATCAACTTCAATATGAACAAAATTGAAGTTTCACTAGCTGAGGTGCTCAACATGTTGAAGACAGCAGAAGGCACTATCCAGAAAGACAAGCCAAATGTAATGCTTGTTGGTAAGACCAACAAGAAAAGAAAAGCTGGACAGACCTTTAAGAAAGGTAAGCCTAAGAAGCTAGTGAAAAGCAAACTGCCGGTCCAAAAGGACAAAGCTAAAGTCAATGATAAAGGTCAGTGTTTCCACTGCCATAAAGAAGGTCATTGGAAGAGAAACTGCAAGATTTATCTAGCAGAAAAAGCAAAGGAGAAGCTTGGTGAAGCTTCAGGTATTCTCATGATCGATCTTAACTTGTCTTATAGAGAAACAACATCTTGGGTATTAGATACTGGATGTGTTTCTCATATCTGCAATAACTTGCAGGTGTTAACAAGTAAAAGAAGATTGAACCGCGGAGACGTGGATCTGAGGCTCGGGAATGGAGCAAAAGTTGCTGCGTTAGCTGTGGGGACAGCAAGACTTCAGATGCCGTCAAGAGACTCATTGGAACTGATAGATTGTTATTATGTTCCGACCATTATTAGGAATATCATATCTATTTCATGTTTAGATAGACAAGGACATTCTATGAAACTAGAGAATAAAGGTTGTTCCATTTATCATGGAGACAAATTGTTTGCTTCCGGATATTTATTGAATGGATTATATTTACTTGATATTTCATATGATGTTTGTCTGGTAAATAAATCTCTTGAACGCTTAGATAAGGATGTGAATAATTCGTACTTATGGCATTGTAGGTTAGGTCATATAAATGAGAACAGGATCATAAGGTTGCAAAAGAATGGATATCTTGATCCATTTGATTATGAATCATTTGCAACCTGTGAAGCTTGTCTCATGGGAAAAATGACCAAAGCTCCATTCTCAGGATATGGAGAAAGAGCTAAGGAATTATTGGAACTAATATATAGTGATGTATGTGGTCCAATGTCCACTCATGCTATGGGTGGTTACTCATACTTTGTTTCATTTACAGATGATTTCTCAAGATATGGCTACATATATTTAATGAAATATAAGTCAGAAGTCTTTGAGAAATTTAAAGAGTTTAAAAATGAAGTTGAGAACCAGATTGGAAAGAGTATCAAAACTCTTCGATCAGATCGAGGGGGTGAATACTTAAGTACAAAATTCGCAGAATATCTTAAGAATAATGGCATTTTGTCTCAGTGGACTCCTCCCTATACACCACAATTCAATGGTGTATCGGAAAGGAGAAATCGTACCCTATTAGATATGGTACGATTAATGATGAGTTATGCCAAACTTCCAATCTCTTTATGGGGATATGTACTGTTGACTGCTGCATATCTGTTGAACAACGTTCCCAGTAAGTCAGTACATTCCACTCCATATGAGATATGGAAAGGAAAGAAACCAGACTTTAAGCATGTTAGAGTCTGGGGTTGTCCTGCACATGTCAAAAGACATGATCCAGAAAAATTGGATTCCAGGACAGAGAAATGTAGATTTGTAAGATATCCAAAAGAGACTTTTGGATATTATTTCTATCAGTCCAGCGATCAAAGGGTGTTTGTCGCAAAAAGAGCTGTCTTCTTAGAGAAAGAATATCTTTCAAAAGAAGACAGTGGGAGCAAAATAGAACTGGAAGAAATTCTAGACTCACAAATCAACACTAGTTCATCTACTGAACCATTGACTCAAGAACTTGTTCAAGATGATACACAAAAGGTTCGCAGATCAGGTAGAGTGCCTAAGCAGCCTGAAAGATATGTTGGACATATCGATGATGGCAAACCAAAAGTGCACTTAAATGAGGATGATGATCCTCAAACCTACCAAGAAACCATAAATAGTCAAGAATCGGAAAAATGGCAAGAAGCAATGAATTCTGAAATTCAGCCCATGTATGCCAACCAAGTTTGGAACTTGGTTGATCTGCCATAAGGTATAGTATCTATTGGCAGTAAATGGATCTTTAAAAGAAAGATCGGGGCAGATGGACAGATTGACACATATAAGGCAAGGCTGGTAGCAAAAGGATATCGTCAAAGGCAAGGCATTGACTATGACGAAACCTTTTCTCTAGTTGCCATGATTAAGTCAATCAGAATACTTCTTGCTATCGCCGCATTCTATGATTATGAAATATGGCAAATGGATGTGAAAACAGCATTCTTTAACGGGAACCTTCAAGAAGAGGTGTATATGATACAACCTGAAGGATTCACTTCCAAAGAGCATTCAAGCAAGGTATGCAAGCTGCAAAGATCCATCTATGGATTAAAGCAGGCATCCCGAACTTAGAACTTAAGATTTGATGAAGCAATCAAATCTTATGACTTCATTAAGAATGAAGATGAACCTTATGTATACAAAAAGGCTAGTGGGAGCGCAGTTACCTTTTTAGTACTTTACGTTGATGACATTCTACTCATTGGGAATGATGTAGGAATGTTGTCATCAGTAAAGGCTTGGTTATCCAAAAACTTCTCCATGAAAGATTTGGGAGAAGCATCCTATATTCTGGGAATAAGGATCTATAGAGATAGGTCCAAAATGATGCTTGGCTTATCCCAATCTATGTACATAGATACCATAGTCAAAAGGTTTGACATGGAAAATTCCAAGAGAGGCCTCGTTCCAATGAGGCATGGAATTTATCTCTCTAAAGAAATGTCTCCCAAGACACCTGAAGAGAAAGGATACATGGATAAAGTTCCTTATGCCTCGGCAATAGGATCCATCATGTATGCAATGCTATGTACTAGGTTTGATGTGGCACATCCATTAAGTGTCACTAGTAGATATCAGGTTGATCTAGGTGAGGAACACTGGAAGGCGGTGAAATGTATCCTTAGATACTTGAGAAGGACTAAGGATCTATTTCTCGTTTATGGAGGAAACGACTTGGAACTTCGAGGATTTACTGACTCGAGTTTCCAGTCGAATATGGATGACAGCAAATCCATGTCTGGATTTGTGTTCATTTTAAATGGAGGTGCAGTAAGTTGGAAAAGTTCCAAACATGAAACTACTGCAGATTCGACGACCGAAACAGAATACATTGCTGCAGCTGAAGCGGCCAAGGAGGCGGTTTGGATGAAGAAGTTCATCTCGGCGCTTGGAGTAGCTCCAAGCATTTCAGATCATGTTCCATTATTGTGTGACAACAATGGGGCAATAGCTCAAACGAAGGAGCCAAGATCACATCAGAAGTCAAAGCACATTCTGAGACGATTTCATCTGATTCTTGAGATCATCGCGCGAGGAGATATAATAGTTGAGAAAGTCTCATCTGAAGATAATGTAGCAGATCTCTTGACTAAGCCATTGTCTCAAAACAATTTAGAACGTCACCTTAAGTCTATGGGACTTAGACACATGGGTGATTGGCTATAGTCCAAGTGGGAGAATGTTATAATTGGATGGCCTCAAAGCCAATCATTGTACATTCTAGTTCGAATTATTAATAAAGGCAATCATTTCTTCATTCACAGTTCTCGCAAATTAACTATCGTAATGAAGGTCCGTAGACAAATGTATGGGATATTGAATCATGATGAGATCATGAAAGTGAGATCAATATCCTCAGTCAATTGTCTTAAACAGTTCTCGATCATAGGATATTTGAGATGGACATTAAATATCCGATAAGATCGACACAAGTTATGTCTGCTCATGTGATGAGGGTGAATGATCTCACATTCACTCGTGTGGTGACACTAAGACAAACAAGTGGGTGCTCATTGTTAGTTTAGGTGGCCTACAAGCCAATCTAACAATGTAAATCTCGTTCATTATTAATAAAATGGCATAATCTTCATTATGTGTAAATCGCGTTAATTATCGTTTCATAATGAAGTCCGTGAATATGTGCTATGGTGATCAGATTATGATGAGATCATACTAATGAGACTGATCACTTAAACACACATATTCTTAATCGTTCCTAGTCGGAGGATATCCGAGAAGGACATCGGATATCCGGTTAGACTAGTACAGATTACTCCTGCTCATATGATGAGGGTGACTGGTCTCATAAGTCACTTGTGTGGAGACACTAAGGCGAATTTGTAGGTGCTCATTGAAGAATGAGTTCACTGAACTAATCCGACTGAATCGCTGGATGGTATTGTACCTCACTGTCAACCAGCTTGATTCTATTGTCGCAGTTGCGTGGATGGTCCTCGGACCTGAGACACCAAGGACACCTTGGCGGTGGACTTATGTACTTTGACCTTGGTCTACGAATCTCTAGCCATGGGATTCTAATACGCCAAGGATTGGGTACAGCGGAATACCGTCGAAGGGAATTGTGTGTCAATAAGTAATCATTCGCTCTCGGTACTTAGAGAGAGAATGCTCTAGGAAGGATGCTCGGAAGTCCCTGGCCAGGGCGGACGATAATATCGGGAAAGGAATTTTCCGATATTAATCAGCGGCATCCAATCCAAGTGAGTCGACCGGTTAGGGTTTGACAGCTCGCCATACCCTGAGTTGACTCGAGAGCATTGTACGAATGAAGGATTATATCCACGCGATAACTGTCGACGGAAAGGTTCCAAGAGTGGGTTACTTAACCCCAAATACCTTCTGAGTTCACGCGGTGTTGCTTGGCACCCAACGTGATCGGAGGCCCGGTCGAATTCGATGTGCGACATCAATTCGATTGATTAATTGATTAATAAAGGGTTATTAATTAATAAATAAAGCCAGTGAGGAGTCACTGGGCTTGTTGGGCCATTAACTGGACTGGTACTTGGGCCTAGAGGGTCACACGCACATGATTCTCAAGGCGATGGATAAATAAGTGGGTTTTATATAAACCGGTGGTTTTTGTGAAAAACCGCGCGGTTAGTATAAAACATAGCGAACGGGCTGAGCAGGCCAAGCTGCTGCTAACCCTAGCCGCCCCTCCTCAGTTTCTGTCTTCCTCCAGATCTGCTCCGCCGTCTCTCCGAATCCCGTTTGACGGGAAATCGTCTGCGCGCTGCGGCGATCATTGCGGCGACCAGCGGAGGCTTCGCGGGCTGCGAAGAACGAGGAAGTCGAGGATATCCGTCGCGGGGAGGATCGCGTGGACTTCGCTAGAGGCCGGGAGTTTGCGCGGCTTGCGGTGTCGCACCGACGGAACCGAACGGCTGCGGATTCGAATCCGCACATGGTGAGAACTTCGATAATCCGATTATCGTATTTTAGTTCTTCGAAACGGGAAACGGATCGTTGTAAAAATTTTATTTTCCGCTGCGTGAGCGATCCGGAGAAACCGAGAAAACCCAACAGTGGTATCAGAGCCAGGTTCTACTGTTTCTCGTCCCGTTTCGGTTTCCGAAATTGATTTTTCTTGTGTTATTCCATGCGTTTAATCCAATTAAAATGACGGAATCGTGTTCATAAGATGAACACAAATAATTTGATTATTTTTCCGTGATTTTTCGAGATTATTTTGGGGGTTCTTCGTGTTCTTCGTGAGACGAAGAACGGCGAGTTTACGGCGGCTTGAATCGGCTTCCCAATCGTTGGGATGGCCGGCCGAGACTCCGGATCCACTAGTGATAGTCACCACTCCACATCCGGTATTTTTCCGGCGCCAGAATGGCCTTGGAAAGCCGCAAAAATCTAGCCCCAAATCGGATTTAAATCCTGCAAAACCAGAATTTTGGGGTGCTTTGAAGGGGTCTTACCGGCGCCAGAGATCCCGCCGGCGCCGGGGCCTTCGCCGGCCGGGCCGGACGGCGCCGGGGCACCGGCAGCCGGAGGGCGGCGCCGCCTGGATCCGCCGCCCATCCCACCTGCAAGTGCATTAGGGTTATGCGGCTGTCGGGTGGGGGAAGAACCGGTCCGCCCGGGCCCGGTTGGACCGGGCCGGGCCAGTTCAACTGGCCCGAGCCAACAAGGCCTTGCTGGCCGGCAACCCTGGCTCAGCCCAAAGGACCCGGGGTCCGGGCCTCTGGCCGAGCCAGGGCTCGCACCTAGCTCGAGCCAGGTGCCTCTTTTGGCTGAGCCCTAGTCCTTTGATTTTATTATTTTAAAACCCCTTTTCTATTAAACCTTAGCCCATTAAAATTTTAATTGAGAATTATATATTAATTATAAAATTCAAAATTGTTTTGGAATATGTAATTATTATTTAATTCTTAATTTTAATTGGGCTATAATGATTATGAATCATTCCATTAACAATGTGTTGTTAATAATTAGAATTGGTTATTAATTTAAATGTTAAATTGATAATCAATTATGATTGTCTAACTTAAGTGTTAAGTTAACATTCATTAGTTAACTGGAATTAATTATCATTTTAAATGTTAAATTGTTAATTAGTTTTAATTAACTAATATGAAGGTTTAATTAGAAGTTATTAGTTATTAGTTTAAGTGTTAATGATGGTGGAGGGAAAGGTGTGATGGTATTAAGACATGGGCCAAGAAATCGTTTCATTTGAGTTCACTCCATGCTGAAAATCTTTTTATTTTTTTATTTTTATTTTATTAATGATGCAAACAAGTTATCACACAATTATTCCTAAGACAACTATGGTTAAACTAGCCTACATGATGTGTTTCTCACAAATTAATCTAGGTTTAATTCAAGTCCACCCTCACAATTATCAATCGGCCAGGTAAGAGGTGGGGTGGTGGGAGGCTCCCCCTACTTTCGTAGGGACCTAATTAAAGAACCACCGACCCACTTAAGCATTTGCCATTGGACCTCTAGCCTTAGACACCGGTCTCCAAAAGTGATAGTGGGCTCAAGCTAGACCCAAATCTCATTGTGAACCCTAAATTGAATTCCTACTCACTTTTAATGGGCTTGGGTTAGTGAAAGAGTGCAAGGGATGGTTGTTTTTGGGCCAAGGAAGGGTAGTCAAATCCCCACCTTATTTTGTTAATGGACTTGCCCTTAAGATATTTTTATGTGAAGTGCACAACCAAATCAAACAAGGAGTTCTATGCAATCATGGAAATGCATGAACATGGTATTTAAGGAAGGTAGAGATCTCACCTTGTCACTCGCAATCTTCAACAAAATGGAAATTTACAAGAAATGAAACATTCTAAAAATGCAGTCCTAAATGATGCATGACCTAACATGGAAGGTTTCTAATCTTTGAAATGGAGATTTTTAAATTTGGATGTTCTTCTTTTTGTTCCTTTTTTAGTTAATAGAAACCTATCTAAACTAGAAACTACAAAAAAGGAAACTAACTAGAATAAGGAAATTGAAACATAGAAAGTTGGAACACACTTACCATGATTTCGCTTTCCTTTTTTTTTTTTTTTCAATTTACCTGTAAAAATAAGAAAAATAAGGTTAGCTTAAAGAATAATTACACTAAATCCAAGATAATCAAAATTAAAAATCTAACTCCCCGGCAACGGCGCCAAAAATTGATCGTTTCGAATTGTGCGTCGTTAAACACTCATGAAAACGTTCAATCTAAATTTATCCGGCTCACTCAAATCAAATTTTGGAAATTAATAGCGGTGAGTCCGAGTCGAACCACAGGGAGTTAAATTTTTAACTTTGAAAACTTTGGATTTTGAAAATTTAGATATCTTTTTTTTTATAAAAAAAATAATGTAAAAAAAAAACTAGTGGAATCAACTAACTTTAACTAATTAAACAAGGGTATTAATACAAATGACAAAACTAAAAGGTGCAAAGAAAAGAGCACTCAATCAAAGCCCCTGCATACGCATGCATAGTGATGGAGCCCAATCAAACTTAGCCACATACCCCCTTGTTACTATTCATCAAAAGATTTTTTTCATTTTATTTTATTTTTTAACATTTTTTAAATAAAATTTAAATCAAAACAAGTACTAGATATCGATTGATTTGAATAAAAAGATTTTACATTGGAAGAATAAAATTCTGGAAGTTAGAGGTGAATAGTGACGTACTGTTCATGCAACTATCTAAACAATCAAATTAACGCTAATATGCAAATATTTAATGATAAGAAATAAAAATACTTGAACTATTAGTACTTAATTAACTAATCATTAGATCAAATGTAAGAAACAACAACATGATTGAAATAAATAAACAAAAACTTCTAACAACAATTCCCTGTAGCTTGCTGAAGCTGCTGCTGGATGCTGCAGGTTGGCGCTTGGAGGAGGCTGCTGCACGTGGAGGTTGCATGGAGCTCGGTTGGTGCAGTGAACAGCTGCTGGCTGGTGGATGCTTGCGGGCATGCATGCGTTGGAAGCTTCAAGCATGCATGGCTGCACGTGGAGGCTTCAGCGGCTACGCGTGTGGGAGGTGCTTGGCGGCAGGGGACATGCACGAGCTTGCTAGAACGTGGAGGAGGTTGCTGCTGCACCGCGGCTGTGAACGCAGGGCTGCTGGTGTACGTGGCTGCTGCTTAAGGTGCTGGCCGTGGACTTCACCACTCCCAAATTTTCGGAAACTCCTCCAGCTGCACTGCATCATCGGCGTGTCCTGTTCATATCAAATAAATATAATTTAGCGCATTATCATAAAAATATCATCATATTTATTCATTTCGTCTCGGTTTTGTCGAAAAACCGCAAATGCGCTATACTCCTTTAATGCGCTATACTCCTTTAATCACATGAACTGACGATGTTTTTAAGTCAGAATTTGATGAAATTGGTACCGTTGGACTTGTTACACAATTATCTATCATTTCATACTATTTTGCAGATAAAAACATGAGTATGATGCATATGATTGCCCTTAAATGATTAATTTAACACTTTATCAGGTTGTCCTGCTCATGTAAAGAGGCATGATCCAGACAAGCTGGAATCACGAACTGATAAATGTTGGTTTGTGGGATATCCAAAGAAAACCTTTGGATACTATTTTTACCATCCTGATGAACAAAAGGTATTTGTCGCCAGGAAAGCTGTCTTTCTGGAAGAGGAATACCTTCTCCAGGAGGACAGTGGGAGTAAAATAGTACTGGAAGAGGTTCCAGATCCCCAAACAGCTACATTATCATCAGATGAGATATCAATTCCTGAATCTGTTCAGGTACACACAGATGAGCCTCGTAGATCTGGTAGAGTACCTAGACTACCCGAACGATATGTGGGACATATTGCTGAAGGTGAGTCTAAGGTAGCATATAATGAGGATGATGATCCTAAAACCTACCAGGAGGCCATAGAAGGCCCAGAAGCCGGAAAATGGCGAGAAGCCATGAACTCAGAAATCCAGTCCATGTACACCAACCAAGTTTGGAACTTGGAGGACTTGCCCGAGGGTATTGTACCCATCGGTTGCAAGTGGATCTTTAAGAGAAAGATCGGTGCTGATGGACGGATCGACACTTATAAGGAATGGTTGGCGGCAAAGGAATATCGTCAAAGGCAAGGAATTGACTATGACGAAACTTTCTCGCCATTTGCCATGATAAAGTCGATCAGAGTTCTGCTCGCCATTGCTGCACATTTTGATTACGAAATCTGGCAGATGGATGTGAAGACTGCCTTCCTCAATGGTAATCTTGAGGAAGATGTGTATATGATACAACCAGAAGGTTTCACATCCAAAGAATCTCCAGATAAAGTGTGCAAGCTTCAGAAGTCCATTTATGGACTGAAGCAAGCTTCCCGGAGCTGGAACATAAGATTTGACGAGGCTGTCAAGTCTTATGACTTCATTAAGAATGAAGATGAGCCTTGTGTGTACAAGAAGACCAGTGGGAGTGCAGTCACTTTTCTAGTTCTTTACGTAGATGACATACTACTCATTGGGAATGATGTAGCTATGATGTCATCAGTAAATGTCTGGCTGTCGAAAAACTTCTCCATGAAGGATTTGGGAGAAGCATCCTACGTATTGGGAATACGGATATATAGAGATATATCAAAGAGGATGCTTGGAATGACTCAATCCTTGTACATAGATACCATAGTCAAAAGGTTTAGCATGGAAAATTCCAAGAGAGGTCTCATACCGATGAGACATGGAATTAATCTCTCAAGGAGCAGTCTCCTAAGACTCCTGATGAGAGGGCATTCATGGATAGAATACCCTATGCCTCTGCCATAGGATCTATCATGTATGCCATGCTATGTACACAGCCTGATGTTGCATTTGCTCTAAGTGTTACGAGCAGATTTCAGGCTGATCCAGGCGAAGAGCACTGGAAGGCAGTGAAATACATCCTTAAGTACTTAAGAAGAACTAACGATATGTTTCTTGTCTATGGAGGAGGTGACTTGAAACTGCGAGGCTTTATTGACTCAAGTTTCCAGTCATATCCAGATGATAGCAAGTCAACATCTGGATTCGTGTTTACAATGAACGGAGGGGCAGTGTGCTGGAAGAGTTCCAAGCAAGTAACCACTGCAGATTCGACGACTGAAGCTGAGTACATCGCTGCAGCTGAAGCCGCCAAGGAAGCAGTGTGGTTGAAGAAATTCATCACCGACCTCGGCGTAGTTCCCAGCATCTCTGAGCCTGTTCCACTGTTGTGCGACAACAATGGAGCGATTGCGCAAGCGAAAGAGCCACGGTCTCATCAGAAATCGAAGCATATTCTGAGGCGCTTTCACCTTATCAGAGAGATCATATCTAGAGGAGATGTAGTAGTGGAAAGAGTTCCATCTGTCGACAATGTAGCAGATCCACTGACAAAGCCGTTGGCTCAAATTGTGTTTGAGCGTCACCTAGAGTCTATGGGCTTATTGTATAAAGGTGATTGGCTTTAGTCCAAGTGGGAGATTGTTAGTTTAGGTGGCCTACAAGCCAATCTAACAATGTAAATCTCGTTCATTATTAATAAAATGGCATAATATTCATTATGTGTAAATCGCGTTAATTATCGTTTCATAATGAAGTCCGTGAATATGTGCAATGGTGATCAGATTATGATGAGATCATACTAATGAGACTGATCACCTAAACACACATATTCTTAATCGTTCCTAGTCGGAGGATATCCGAGAAGGACATCGGATATCCGGTTAGACTAGTACAGATTACTCCTGCTCATATGATGAGGGTGACTGGTCTCATAAGTCACTTGTGTGGAGACACTAAGGCGAATCTGTAGGTGCTCATTGGAGAATGAGTTCACTGAACTAATCCGACTGAATCGCTGGATGGTATTGTACCTCACTGTCAACCAGCTTGATTCTATTGTCGCAGTTGCGTGGATGGTCCTCGGACCTGAGACACCAAGGACACCTTGGCGGTGGACTTATGTACTTTGACCTTGGTCTACGAATCTCTAGCCATGGGATTCTAATACGCCAAGGATTGGGTACAGCGGAATACCGTCGAAGGGAATTGTGTGTCAATAAGGAATCATTCGCTCTCGGTACTTAGAGAGAGAATGCTCTAGGAAGGATGCTCGGAAGTCCCTGGCCAGGGCGGACGATAATATCGGGAAAGGAATTTTCCGATATTAATCAGCGGCATCCAATCCAAGTGAGTCGACCGGTTAGGGTTTGACAGCTCGCCATACCCTGAGTTGACTCGAGAGCATTGTACGAATGAAGGATTATATCCACGCGGTAACTGTCGACGGAAAGGTTCCAAGAGTGGGTTACTTAACCCCAAATACCTTCCGGGTTCACGCGGTGTTGCTTGGCACCCAACGTGATCGGAGGCCCGGTCGAATTCGATGTGCGACATCAATTCGATTGATTAATTGATTAATAAAGGGTTATTAATTAATTAATAAAGCCAGTGAGGAGTCACTGGGCTTGTTGGGCCATTAACTGGACTGGTACTTGGGCCTAGAGGGTCACACGCACATGATTCTCAAGGCGATGGATAAATAAGTGGGTTTTATATAAACCGGGGGTTTTTGTGAAAAACCGCGCGGTTAGTATAAAACATAGCGAACGGGCTGAGCAGGCCAAGCTGCTGCTAACCCTAGCCGCCCCTCCTCAGTTTCTGTCTTCCTGTGGAGTCCAGGCAGATCCAGATCTGCTCCGCCGCCTCTCCGAATCCCGTTTGACGGAAAATCGTCTGCGCGCTGCGGCGATCATTGCGGCGACCAGCGGAGGCTTCGCGGGCTGCGAAGAACGAGGAACTCGAGGATATCCGTCGCGGGGAGGATCGCGTGGACTTCGCTAGAGGCCGGGCGTTTGCGCGGCTTGCGGTGTCGCACCGACGGAACCGAACGGCTGCGGATTCGAATCCGCACATGGTAAGAACTTCGATAATCCAATTATCGTATTTTAGTTCTTCGAAACGGGAAACGGATCGCTGTAAAAATTTTATTTTCCGCTGCGTGAGCGATCCGGAGAAACCGAGAAAACCCAACACTCATTAGAGAATGAGTTCACTGAACAGACCCAAATAAGAATTCCTGGATGGTAATTATACCTATTAGTCAACCAGGGAATTCAATCGTTGCAGTAGCACATTTGGTCCTTTGACCTGAGTCACCAATGATACCTTGTTTGTGGACCATTGTATCTTGATTCTCTGACTAGTGGACTTTAACCATTAAGTCCACGATAGTCGGTCTCTCAGATACAGTGGAAAGCTTGCGAAGGTAATTGAGTGAACAACAAGGGATCACTCACTCTTGGTATAAGACTGGAGAGAGAATGTCCTATGGATGTGTACACATAAATCCCTGGCCAGGGTCAAATGAAAGAGATGTCTTTCTAGATATTAACTGTGTACTGGAATCCATCTAGATAATGCGATAGAGGGTTTGACTATAAAACCATACCCTTGCGTTATTGGGACATTGCATGAGTGAAGGATTATATCTGTGCGGTATCAGTAGACGGAAAGGTTCAATTGAAGGGAACAGTATCCCTTATATCTTCTGGGATCATGAGGTAGTGTTTGGTGCTGTTCATGATCAGAAGGCCAAGTGATTTGATCATCAGATGGTAATTCACTTGTTTATTAAATTAATCATTTAACATATGATGTTTAAATGTTAATTAATAAATATTAAACTCAAGAAACAGTTCTAAGTTTAATGGGTCTGCAACCGGACTGATATATGGGTCTAGAGGGTCACACACATAAGAGTTCTCGTCAGACGGTGAGAGACGTTAAATTTCATGCTTATCTGGATTTTTATGAAAAGCCGCAGGATAAACATGAAGATTTAATGGAGAATTATCCAAGGCCAAACTCTTGGATAATCATGAGGATTAATCCTTGTGCTTATCCTTATTTATATATAAGGAGGGCCAAGGGGAAGGGGTAAAAAGTTGGTTGGACGAATTACTGACCCCAGATTCTCTATCTCCTTTCTCTCTCTCCTTCTCTCTCTCTTGGAGTAGATCTGTCTCTCTCCGCGCATGGTGGATTTGAGACCTGGTCGGAGCACTCAAGTCGAGGAGGAAATTGCGTCTGCTGCGGGAACTCGTGTGGATACCTCTAGAGATCGTGCGCGTGCGCGATTACCGAGTCGGCATCATCCACGGGAGATTCGAAACCCCACAAAGGTGAAGAACTGTTCTTCCAGCATTTATTTAATGTCCGTTTTACGATCCCAGCGATCGATACAATGGAATCGATTTTATTTCTGCTGCGTTCTTGGCGATTCCTTACACCACCCCCTACCCTGCCGCCACTGCTTCTCCCCCACCGTCGCCCTCCTCGACGCCGCCGTGCTCTGGCCCCCCGCTGCCTCCTACAAGAGCTTCTCCTGCCTCCTCTCCCGGCTCGGCTTCGACTTGGCCGTTGAGGCCACCCGCTTCCTCCCCCCCCCCCCCCCCCCCCCAAATCCAACCCCGACTTCACTGTCTCCCAACTCCTCCGCCTCTCCCGCAACCTATCCTCCCTGATCCGCCTTGCCCTCGACGTCGGCGACGGCTCCGGCACCTTCGCCGCCCGCACCACCACCATGGACCTTGGCGCCCCCTACAGCGAGGCCGCTGTGCTCCGGGGACTGGTCTTGCTGCACGCGTTGCTGCAGCAGCGCTTCCTCGTCCACGACACAGCGCTCGACCTGATGCGCTGCGGGCACGCCGTCAACCGCTGGATCCTGACGCCCGCCATGGAGTTCCTGCTCTACGACGCCGACTGGGTGCTCTTGCTCAGACTATGGAGCATGAAGATGTAAAATTTCTCGTTGTCCTATGTTTTAGTTCCTACATAAACTTCTCTTTCTGAATTTTCTTATTGTTCAAATAGTACTGCATTACCACTGTCTTCCGAAGTCTATATTAATTCAATGTGCTAATGTCCAGAGAACATGATGATGATGTTGAAAGTAAAAATATTTGACTCTCTTGGATCTTTCATGCAGGTGCTTCAAGCAATGATTCAAATGGGTGTTCTTGTTCCCACGGGGGACATGACTGCTGTCAGGAGAACTACTAAAAGCAATTGCTTGTGTTCAACTTTTAGGTATCCCACTTAATGTTTCATTTCCTAAATGCATGTTCATGTAACAGGAGAGGATCTATTAGCAATTGCCGGTGATCAACATTTTCGCTTCCTAGGTACTTTCACATTTGTTGTTAGAGCTTTTTCTGGTACGTAAGGAAAAAATTCCAGCTTTTTTTTTTTCTCGCTTCATCTCTGCAACATCCTCCTTATATGTGATTTTTGTCTGCAGTATTAGATGGAATAGGGAAGGGGCTAGACCCTAGATTTGACATTACAGAGATTGCTAAACCGTGAGTTTGCTTTTGAATGTTCATATATGTTAACATGTGTGTTGTGTTTCCAGGTATGCAATGGAATTACTGAGATTCCGTGAAGCTGGTGTTGAAGTTGTTGTAAAGGTGAGCATGCAGCTTGGGGCATGTTTTCAGCGATCTTTCTGGAGATTCTTATTATTGCAGAGGTTTAACCTTCATTTAGCACTTTGTTTGGCATGATGGTGAGCTGCGCTGAAACTGATGTTCTATTGCCGAAATGTCGGATGCATGTCAATGGACATATCATGTCATATGCCCCTGTCTAGATTGTGGCAGCATTTGTTTAATCTGGTTTTTCAATTTCCTTTCCGGATTTGTTATGATGAATTATGACAGTTTTTCCCAGCTCCAGCATTTCTTTTGAGCTCACTTTTGGATCAAGAAACGTGGTTCAAGATTCGTTTTAGTTCTACTTTTGCATTCTTGAATGCCGGAAATGTTTTTGTAGTTTAGTTTAAAACAACGATAATTTCTCTGTGATTGAAAATCCCTGTGTTGATGGACCGGCTGTGGTAGCAGGAAGCCTTGTGAATCCTGCTACAATGTTATACTTCAACTCTATTCATGTAAGGAATTCTATGGCAAATGTTTTTTTTTTTTCACTTCTTTCTTTTCTTTTCTACTTGACTTTTACTAGTTATTGTCTTTGTTTACGTCTCATGTTTAGGCACCTGCTATGGCTGCGTACTTCTTATGTACATTTTTTGGAGTTCAAGTCCTTATTGGCCTTTTCAAGGTCAAAAAGCTAGATCAACGGGAGAGGTTGATAACCGGTACCGCCTGAATTAGGGTGCAAATTAGTCAAAGAAACTAGTCTGGTTCACTTTTATAGAGTCAGTTCCCAAGGCCCGATGCATACCACCTCTCCTATTTACTAATCTCCTGCTCGACCACCCACCACTACCAAGTGTAAGGCAAATGGCATGTCTAGTTGTGTGACGGGAAGTGGGTTTAGAGTAATGGGTACATGATGTGATTTTACCTTTTTTGTCATCACTTTTTGTGTTTTCTTTCATTTTTTTTCTTTACGTAGCAATTCATGTAATAATGTAATCTGATGTCGTTTGAAGTAATTGCTTCAGGGTGAGGAAGAAAAGTGTACAAATATAATGTTGTACATATATAGTGAAATTTCTATTGTTGATATCAGACTCTATCCACATTGTATGCCCTTACAGACCTCTGTAAACAATGTCTGGAATTTATAAAAGCAATTTGGCATTGGTGGTTTAAACCATTTTTTTCTTCCCAAACCAGTGATGCTACCCGGTAAATATCACAGTTAAAGTGCAGGTATAATGAAGAAATCAACAGATCGTTTTGTTTGTGAAGTATTTCCTGTTGCAAAAGTGAGAATAATCATGAATTTGTAACGGGTAAAGGTCATATGTTTTTATATATTGTTGGTACACCGAGAATAATCATGAATACCTAAGCTTTCAGTGTTACAGAATGGATGGTTGGATGTCGGCTCCATAGTTGATCAAAAACATTGTTCAAATTTTTTTAGAATTCAGAAATTTATGCTAAAACCTTTTGTCAGCAGTTAAGAAGCCGTTGACAAATAGTTTTTTTGTCAGCGGCTGCCAGAAGCCGTTGACATATGTGTTCTTTGTCAGCAGTTAAGAAGCCGTTGACAAATAGTATTTTTGTCAGCGGCTGATAGTAGCCGTTGACATATGTGTTCTTTGTCAGCGGCTTCTATCCGTAGACATATACATTATATGTCAGCGGCTTCTAGGAGCCGTTGACAAATATATGCCAACGGGAGTTTTGTCCACGGCTTTGTCAACGGTTGTCTAGCCGTTGACATAAGGTTTTGTCAGCGGCTCTTTGGTATTTGTCAGCGGCTCTTAGCCGCTGACAAATCCTGTTTTTCTTGAGGTGTCTCTTACTAGGTATATAAATATATTACATATATTTATTATATACACACAACCTAGACATTTGGTTATTTATCAAATTAAAAAGCATGCATTACATACATGTTAAAGTGTGGTCATGGATTACACAGTGGTTTGGCTTGAGCCATACAGTTAAACTCACTCACATTCAATACAACAACTATATCAAATATCTGCAAACTGAACTCCTTCATTTTCCTTCCTGGTTGCAGTAGTAGATCATCCTCACTCCTTGCTCAGTTGCCTTGATCTAATTACATAAAAATTCTCAATTTTATAAGTAAATTTTAAAAGAAGGCCTTATGGGGAGTATATAATGGTGGGACGTAGAAGTACATTGGAGAGTGAGAGGTTCATAGACCTCTATTTATTGATAATTAATAAAATTAATCACATACCTATGATCCACATCCATATATCATCACTTGAAATATATTCAAGTGCTTATTTATGACCGTAGTGTGTTTTATTAATCAAACCACACATGAAATAGCACATCACATGGCTAAAATAAAATTTTTTGAAAATAAATAATTTTGGTATCAAAAACTAAGGACCAATCAAAATTGGGTAATTAGATTTTTCGAAAAGTATTTTATTAAGTATGATTAAATCATATTTAAAAGCATTAACAACATATCACATGTGCACTCAAAGTAAATTGATCGAATTTAGAATATTCCATGCAAAGTTAAACAATTGAAATTAATGAAATTAATAATCATTAATATCAATTAATCTAACAATTTATATTAACAATTAATTAACAACCTTTTGTTAATTATTATAGATTCATAATCTATATAGGGCCCATTAACATAAAACAAAAAATAATAATTTAATTTTAAAACCACATTTTAAAAGAAAATTAAATTATATTTTTATATTTATTTATTTATTTTTTAATTAAGTGGACCCTTGAGGGTTTGGCCCATAAGGACCAAAAGGGCTCAGCCCCTACTGAGCCAGGGTCTGGCCATTAGGTCAAACCCAGCAGCTGGGCTCGGACTCAGACCCTATTAGTCTTAGGTGGCCTACAAGCCAATCTGACTATGTAAATCTCCTTCATTTATTAATATAATGGCATAATATTCATTGTGTGTAAATCGTACTAATTATCTTCTCATAATGAAGTCCGTAAATATGTGCGATAGTGATCAGATTATGATGAGATCATACTAGTGAGACTGATCACTTAAACACACAAATTCTTAATCGTTCCTAGTTGGAGGATATCCGAGAAGGACATCAGATATCCGATTAGACTAATACATATTACTCCTGCTCATAAGATGAAGATGACTGATCTCATAGTCACTTGTGTAGAGACACTAAGGCGAATCTGTAGGTGCTCATTAGAGAATGAGTTCACTGAATTGATCCAACTAAATCGCTGGATGGTATTGTACCTCACTGTCAACCAGCTTGATTCTATTGTCGTAGTTGCGTGGATGGTCCTCGGACTTGAGACACCAAGGACACCTTGTCGATGGACTTCTGTGCTTTGACCTTGGTTTATGAATCTCTAACTATAGGATTCTAAACAGCTAAGGATCGGGTACAGCGGAATACTGTCAAAGGGAATTGAGTGTCAATAAGGAATCACTCGCTCTCGGTACAATGAGAGAGAATGCTCTAGGAAGGATACGCAAAAGTCCCTGGCCAGGGCGGACGATAATATCGGGGAAGGAGTTTTCCGATATTCATCAGCGACATCCAATCCAAGTGAGTCGACCGATTAGGGTTTGACAGCGTGCCATACCTTGAGTTGACTCGAGAGCATTGTACGAATGAAGGATTATATCCACGCGGTAACTATCGGTGGAAAGGTTCTAAGAGTGGGTTACTTAACCCTGATACCTTCCGGGTTCACGCGGTGTTGCTTGGCACCCAACATGATCGGAGGCCAGATCAAATTCGATGTGTGACATCAATTCGATTGATTAATTAATTAATATGAGTTATTAATTAATTAATCGAGCTAGTGAGGAGTCACTGGGCTTATTGGGTCATTAATCGGACTGGTTATTGGGCCTAGAGGGTCACACGCAAATGATTCTCAAGGCGATGGATAAATAAGTGGGTTTCATATAAACCGGGGGTTTTTATGAAAAACCGCGCAGTTAGTGTAAAATGTAGCGAACGGGCTGAGCAGGCCAAGCTGCTGCTAACCCTAGACGCCCCCTCCTCTCTTTCTCTCTCTCTCTCTGGTGCCTTAGAAGCATCGGGATGCCCGGATCTGTTCCGCCATTTCTCCGACTCCCGTTCGACGGGAAATCATCTGCATTTTGCAGCGAACGTTGCGGCGAACGGCGGAGACTTCGTGGGCTGCGAAGAACGAGCAATGTGAGGATATCCATCGCGAGGAGGATCACGTAGACTTCGCTAGAGGCCGGGCGCTTGTGCGGCTTGCCGTGTCGCACCGACGGAACTGAACGGTTGCGGATACGAATCCGCACACGGTAAAATCTGATTATCCGATAATCCGGTTTTTGTTATTTTTGAAATGAGAACAGATCTCCATTTTTATTTTCTTTCCGCTGCGTGGTAGATGCGGAGAAACCCGAGAACCCAATAGACCCGCACTTTAGGGCATGCTTGGTTCGAGCCAGCTACTGGGCTGGCTCGGGCCCATAGCCTAGCCGGCCTAGCATGGGACCGCCCCCCTGTGCGCGGGCATGAAACCCTGGCCGTGTGCAGGGGGTACCCAGCCGCTGGCACCTTGCCAATAGGAGCTGGCCGACAGGGGACTCCTCTACCAGGGAGGAGTCCGGCCCTGGTGGGGCATTGCCCGATGGCCAGGGGTCCCGGCGCCGGTGGCCTCTGGTTTGCCGGCAGCCCCGTTGCTGTGGGCACCCGAGCTCGACCCTCCACACCCCCCCCCTTTCTGCTTACAGGGAAAAAGAAGGAGGAGGCAAGGGGCCGGACGGCATGCCTTCCCAATGATTAGGGCGCCCCAATCTGAGATGATTTTCCCGCCGTTCTTCGTCCCACAAAGAACACAAAAAACACCACAAAGAAAATTTTGATTTTTTTGTCACAAAATAAATTAAATTATCCGTGTCCATTGAATGAACACCGTTCTGACAATTAAATCAAATTAATGCATGAAATAACAACTAGAACGTTCAATTTGGGGATCGAAGCAACGAAGAACACAGTGGAACCTGGGTCTAACACCACTGTGGGGTTCGCTGTGTCGGGATCGAGAAATCGCAGCGGAAATAAAAATTTGGATCCCATGCCGTTTCGAATAAATAAATTAGATGTGAAAAATAATTTTACACCTTGCACAGATTCGAATCTACGTTCGTAGTTCCGTCAGTGCGATGCCGCAAACCGCGTAGGTGCTTGGCCTCTAGCGATATTCATACAGTCTTCCTCTTGACGGATCGTCCTCGCTCAGTGCGGCATCTGCGGATCCCGTCTAGCTACGCATGGTTATCCGTGACATGCAGAATCAGTGTTCCCATTTGACGGAAGCGGAGCGGGCAAGAGGCGGAGCAGAGCCTATTGGGGGTGCCCTTGAGGGGGGGGCGGCCAGGAGAGAGAAAGGAGAGAGAGGGGGTCGTTTGGCTCAAGTCGGAATTGCTGGCCTCTGAACTAGTAGTGGTTCTTTTATAATACATGTTTGTGATTTTTTAGAAAAACCAACACTTATCATAAACCCGTTAATAATCTATCGAATGAAAATCTTTTGTGTGTGACCCTTTAGGCTCAAATACTAGTCCAGTTAATGAACCATTAAGCTCAGTATGTAAAGACCCTCCACCCTATAATCGGGGATCCAATTACTAAATGGGTATCGAATCATTAAAATTCGGAGCCAAACCAGGACCTCGATAAGTCTGGGAAATAAATGATAAACTAAGCTAAACATTCAAACACATTATCGAATTGTAAAGAAGGTGCAGGAATTAAAAATTATTACAATTCTATTTGACTCAGCAAATGATTACATAATCCAACTGAAAAGAAGTAATTATGCGTACATGCTTGAAAATAAAAGAACAACTACATCAGGGCATACCCCAGTATAGTGGTTGCTGGTGCACAACCCAAGAAACTCTACAACCTCTGTGCCTACCGAGAACCCTCACTTGAAACCGCTGGGGATGAGTCACACCAGAATGGACCCAGTAAGGATCCTTCGATCCCCACCTCCTACACACGCATACACAATCGCAATAACACAAGGATATAAGCAGACAAGCATAAACAAAGCAGTAAGTGGATCGCACGTCCACCGAAAAGGGAACACACAAGAAACTTCCAAGCCAACCGGGAAAACATCGACTCGCTTGGACGGAACAACAACCCCTCGGATAGCGCACTGGCTACTCCAGCCTGTCCAACTTAAGGTGGTTCTGCCTCCTCTCAGCCAAGAGTGACACTCCGAAATGTACCACTCCCTCACCGGTACTAGCTATTACCCTGAGGTACACCAGGTGACCCTCGCCTACTAGGTATCACCTTGTCACTCCCACACCGACACTGCGTCACTCCCACACCGACACAGGATGTCTAGCGCTAACAACTGTCACTCTAGGTCCACGATCGCGTAAATACAACACAATGCGATTCCGATCACATGAAAATCCCCGCCCCCAATGTATGATTTCAAGCATGTATTTAACAGGATTGTCTAACAATATACACACATGTTAATTTATGGGATTATAGGACTCTGGCTTGAATCGCATCATTTGAGTCGACGCCATTTAATGCCCTAAAACTGGTTCCTACAAAAATTGGCCTCTAAGGGATATGGGCCTAAATCACGTCTCCCATAGTTGACACCATTTAAATGGCCTCACCTGGTCGCGACGCCATCTAACACTCGAAAACCGAACTACCCTCAGGCACTTGGGCCAAAATCGCATCGCCCATGGCCGACACAATTTGCAAATCACGTCGCTCTGGTCCGAGGCCATTTAACGCCCGAAACCATAACTTCCCTCGAGCCTCAACGTAGGATTTCCTCCCCCAAATTGCCCCAAAACGCCAAAATAGAAATGGTAGGGGAGAATCCAAATAACCGAATTGAAAACATACCAATCTCCATTTCATAAAAACGAGCATTTCCATCAAAAATCCCCCTAAACATGCTCATTCAAACCAAAATCCTCACACCTCCATAACATGCTCCAAAGCGGGAAATCTTGGTTCAAATCAAACGAATTACATGCGAGCATCATCACCCTACCAGTTGCTTGAACGCCTCCTACCAGCTTGCCGCCGATCCGCTACTCCGCAAGCTGCCGCCGGTACCACCGTGGACGCCGTCACTCCACCAGCGCGTCGGCTGCCGTCCGGAGAGCAAGGTGCCGCGGAGGAGATGGTGGTGGTAGTGGTGAGAGGGGGCAGGGTGTTGGAGTGGTGGAAGAGGAAGAATGGGAAAAGGAAGGGGAGGGAAAGAAGAAGAGAAATGTTGGGTTCAGAGAGCGGGATGAGAGAGAAAGGAAAAGAGAGAATGAGAGAAAGGAGGGAAGGCTTGGGGCATCAAACTGAAACACGTTAAATCGCGTCGCTCCTAGACGACGCCATTCAGACGACAGGACGGCGTCGTACACTAATAGATCTCTGAATCGCGTCGACCATGTGTGACACCGTTCAGACGACACGACTGGGGCTGTACACACGCGCCCCAACGCCTGCCCACGTGGCACACCAGCAAGGTTTTTAAATGGTGTCCCCCTAGGCCGGCGCCATTCAAAATCGCGTCAGCCATGCCCCAAGCCCACAAGGACCCAAACCAAGGGGTTCGACACCAAAACTGACCCGATAACTGGATCCGAAACCTCAATCCTCACATCCTCCCCCCCTTAAGAAAATTTTGTCCTTGAAATTGCCGCAACTGAAGTAGCGTCAAACGAAAAAGTTGCTAAAAGCTCACAAGAGAACTTACTGAAAAAGGTAGGGAAACGATTCCCGCATCTCATCTTCTCACTCCCAAGTCGCCTCACTTCTGGAGTGATGCTGCCAAATAACCTTCACTAGGGGAACAACCTTGTTCCGAAGGACCTTCTCCCTACAATCTACAATACACACTGGGTACTCTGGAAATGACAAGTTCTCTGAGACTTCCAATTTAGAAAAGTCCAAAACATAAGACGGATCTTGTACATACTACCTTAACATTGAAATATGGAATACACCGTGAACTCCAGCAAGACTGGGTGGCAAGGCTAGTTGATACGCCGTTTCCCTAACTCGAGCAAGAATGGGAAAAGGCCTAATAAACCGTGGACTCAGCTTGCTTCACTTCCCAAATCTCATCACTACCTTGGAGGATGAGACTCGGAGAAACACGTAGTCCCCAATCTCAAACTCAAGTGGTCTTCTACGAACGTCAGTATAACTCTTCTACTTGCATTGGGTTGCAGTCAACCTCTGTTGCACCACTCTGGCAACCTCTGTGCACTGCTATACCATCTCTGGCCCTACTATGTGTCTCTCACCAATCTCGGACCAGTTAAATGGAGATCGACACGGCCGCCCGTATAATGCCTCATATAGTGTCATGCCAATACTGGAATGATAATTGTTGTTATATGCGAATCCCACAATAGACAAGTGCTGCTTCCAAGAACCTCCCCATTCTAGGCAACAAGCCCTCAGCATATCCTCTACTGTTTGAATAATCCTCTCTGACTATCCATCATTCTCAGGACGGTAAGCCGAGCTGAAAGTCAACTGGGTACCCAAAGCCATCTGGAAACTCCTCTAGAACCCTGAAGTGAACCTTAGATCCTGATCCGACACAATGGACAAGGGTACGCCATGCAAAGATACGATCTGGTCCACAAATAGTCTAGCCAACTTGTCGACCGACCACTCCTTCCTAATAGCTAGAAAGTGAGCTGACTTGGTCAATCGATCAACAATCACCTAGATTGCATCTCTCCTACTGGGTGATACGGGCAATACCATTACGAAATCCATAGTCACATGTTCCCATTTCCACTATGGAATCTGCAATGGTTGCAACAAACCTCCCAGCCTCTGATGCTTTGTCTTAACCTGTTGACAAATCAAGCACCTCGCCACATACTCGGCCACATCCTTCTTTATACCAGGCCACGAAAAGTGCTTCCTTAGACAATGGTACATATTGGTCGTGCTAGGATGCACTGTATATCTAGAACGATGTGCCTCATCTAGAACACTCTTGTGCACCTCCTCCTCTGCCGGAACATAAAGTTTGCCTCAAAACCTGACTATGCCATCGTCCTACAGCTCCACCTCTAATATCTGGAGAATCTGTGGTAACTCTGCATTTGCTCTCTGAGCCTCTATTACTGAATGGTACACTGCTGATATTACAGTAAAATTGGCTAGTACGGCTCTAACAGCCTCTCAGGAATCCTGAAGGAAGACTCTACAACCTGCTCATATAACTTCCATTCCCGAATCATGAGATATGACACCGACCGTCTTCCGACTCAAGGCATTTGCCACAATGTTAGCCTTTCCCAGATGATAAGAAGGTCAACGTCATAATCCTTTATGAACTCCATCCACCTACGATGCCTCAGGTTCAAATCCTTTTGTGTGAACACATACTTTAAGCTCTTATGATTAGTGAAGACCTGAAACTTCTCCCCGTACAAATAGTGCCGCCAAATCTCTAATGCAAACACAATTGCCGCCAACTCCAAATCGTGAGTGGTGTAGTTCTCATGCCTGTTCAGCTGCCTCATAGGCCACAACCCTTCCACGCTACATCAAGACCGCACTTAAACCTTGGCAAGATGTATTTGAGTAAACCACAAATCCACCCGAACCAAATGGAAGCACCAGAATTGGAGCTGAAGTGAGACGAGTCTTCAACTCAGCAAAGCTCCGTTCACACTCCTCGGTCCACACAAAATGAACTCCCTTACGAGTCAACCTCGACAAGAATGTTGCTATGGAAGAAAATCCTGGGCAAACCGCCGATAATATCCAGCCAATCCCAAGAAGCTCCTGATCTATGACACAGTCGTTGGTCTTCTCAAATCCATCACTGCCTCAATCTTGGCTAAATCCAGTGAAATGTCATCACCAAAAATGACATGCCCCAGAAAGTGCACCTAATCTAACCAGAATTCACACTTACTGAACTTGGCATATAGTTGATGCTCTCTCAAGACCTGCAACACTACCTGAAGATGCGTGGCATGCTCTTCCTCAGAAGAAGAATACACAAAAATATCATCCACAAATACTACCACAAACTGATCTAGATAGGCAGACTGCATTTGATCCATCAGATCATCGATCCTCGGAAGTGGGTACTTATTCTTCACTATTACCTAGTTCAGCTGTTTGTAATCAATATACAGCCTTAAGGAACCATCCTTCTTCCTAACGAACAAAACGGGAGCACCCCATAAATAAGTGCTGGGACGGATCAAACCCTTATCCAGCAAATCCTGTAACTGTGCCTTCAACTCAACGAGTTTGGCTGGAGCCATCCGATACGGAGCCTTAGACAAGGGCGTTGTATCCGGTGCAAGCTCAATAGTGAACTCAACCTCCCGCTGAGGAGGAAGGCCAGGCAACTCTTCTAGAAACACGAAAATCACTGACCACTGGCAACCCCAAAGGACTGGAAACACTATCATCACGAGCCACAACTACTGAGGCAACAAAAGCCTCACAGCCACCAACAAGTAACCTCTAAGCCTTCAAAGCAGAAATGAGAATACCACGAGAAGAACTAATACCTTGGAAGTAGAAGGCCGGAATACCCGAAATAGAGAAGCGCACCCTATTCTTGTGGCAATCAACCTCAGCATAATAGGCCTCCAACCAGTCCATGTCCAATATGACATCAAAGTCTCGAATTGTGAGCACCACCAACTGGGCAGGTAACTAATGACCCTTAATTGTTAAGGGAACATCACTTAAACAGTTATAAGTTAATAGGAAACCTCCGGAAGGAACCTCAACCATCATTCCACCAGAAATCTCATCAACGGGTGCAAAAAGAACATCTATGAACTGCTTGGAAATAAAAGAATGTGAAACACCTGAATCAATCAACACATGAGGGGAGTTCCCAAGGACAGAAAGTGTACCTTCTACCAAGTTGGACGCGCGAGCCTCCTTCCTGGTGATAGCGAGAACCTTCCCTTGGATCCTCTGCTTTTTCTGGTCTCTAGGTCCTTGCCCCTGACCATGACTCTGTGGGCAACTCCTCGCCAAATAGCCCTACTGGCCACAAGTATAGCACCTCCCTGAAAAGGCAGGACATTGAGTCCTACCATGAGTACCACCACAATGTCGAAAAGTGGTCGGAGCCCTCTGGGCTGCCTCCTCCTGCGTGCTGGAGGCCGACTAACTCTGCTAGGTCTGCCTAGGTCTGCTGCTGCCACTGCTATCGCTGTTGCCACCACCGCCGCAAATGAACCTCTTGAATCTGGATCCGAGTGAAGATGCTCCCGAACCCGATGAAGGAGTTCATGCTACTACGGTCTTTCCCTTTCCATATGTCGGTCCATGAGTTGCCAGTCCCCTCTCTCGAGCTATCTGGTTGTTCTACGCCTTAACTGCCACTGCACACTTCACTGCTGATGCTAAATCTGAACAACAGTGGGATGCCACTAGACTCCTCAAGTCGAATCTCATTCCGTCAACAAACCTTTCGGTCCGTCTCTCCTCATCTTCTAAAATGAAGGACACAGACCTCCCTAAAGAGACAAACTTCATTTGGTACTCGAGCATTGTCATGTTCTCTTGGGTCAACTCCATAAACTCTCTCTCCTTGGCTTTTTGGATATGCCTAGCCCGTTGAACTCCTTCACAAATGTTTCCCATGGAATCTCCCTGAGATTCTTATCTGCATACATCATGTTCTTCGAGGTGTTCCACCAATCATAGGCATCATCCTTCAACATGAAGGTGGCCAATGGAGTCCTCTCAATTGCCGCACAATCTAGAGTGTCAAAAGTCTTGTCCATCTCCTTCAACCAATAAGCTACCTCATCAGGGTCAGGACAACCGGTGAAATAAGGCGGCCTCAGCTTTAGGAATCTCTCCAAAGCAGCCGAAGGCCCTCCCCGAGCACTAGAACTCTCACTAGGGTCTCCAGCCTGATATCTAGTCATTGTCTCTTTCATTGCTTCCACAAAGCGTTCCATGTTCTGCCTACCGGGCTCAGACCCACTAGAAATATCTCTCTGATCACGGATAACGGGCACTGTCTTTCTAGGAGCCATCTAATCGCCTACAATCATATGAATAAGAAGTTTCTAATTAGAGCCCAAAACCTAAACCACCGTCGTGCTTGTACGGGATAATGTATTCATTTGTTGAAATACGGTATTTAACCTAGTTATTCATCTATTTGCCAGATTGAATGCTCTGATACCTGTTAGTTTTAGGTGGCCTACAAGCCAATCTAACTATGTAAATCTCGTTCATTTATTAATATAATTGCATAATATTCATTATGTGTAAATCGTATTAATTCTCGTTTCACAATGAAGTCTAATAAAGTGTTAAATTGACATTTAAACGCAATCATATGCATCATACTAATGTTTTTATCTGTAAAGTAGCATGAAATGATAGATAATTGCGTACCAAGTCCAACGGTACCAATTTCGGCAAATTCTGACTTAAAAACATCGTCATTTCATGTGATTAATGGAGTATAGCGCATTTGCGGTTTTTCGACAAAACCGAGATGAAATAAATAAATATAATGATATTTTTATGATAATGTGCTAATTTATATTTATTTTATGTGAACAGGACATGCCGATGATGCAGTGTAGTTGGTGGAGTTTCTGGAAATTTGGGGGAGGTCTAGTGTTTGGATTTCAATAAATTCGACTAAAGCAAGGGTAAAAATATAATTTGATGTACTAATATTGCCCTAATTCCATGGCCAAGAAGAATCCAAGAAGGGCCAGCCGCCTTCCTAAAGCCCACTTTCTTTTTTTAAAAATACCTTCCTTCCCGAACCCAATTCTCCCTGTTTCCTTCTCTCCTCTCTATTTCCTTTTCTCTGTCTCTCCTTCTTTCCTTCTCTACCTCTCTCCTTCACCCACGACTCTCTCTTCCTCTCTATATATTCCTCCCACGTCCTTCTCCTTCTGTTTTTCAATTCCCAACAGCCGTATTACGAATCCTTCTCCTCCGGCAACCTCTCTCGCACGTTTTTAGAGTTCCCTCTCCTTCTCCAACTCCCTCCGCAGCCTCTCTTCTCTTTCCCCCACGTTCTCTTCCTCTTCTCAACCAGTCCCAGCATCTCTCTCTCCGGTTTTCTCCTCCTCTTCTCCTCTCTTCCTCCCAGCTGCACCCCCCGCTCTCTCTCTCTTAGATTCCCTCTCTCTCTCGGATTTTCCTAGCTTCCCCACGCACGCTCTCCTCTTCTTCTCCTTTTCCAACTCCTTTCCCAGCAGCTGGCTCCCCCTCTCTCCGGTTTCTACTTCTCCCTCTCTCTCGGTCTCTCTTTCTCCCTCTCTGTTCTACCACTCTCCGTTTTCTCGCCAGCTTCCCGTAGCCCTTCCTCTCTCTTCCTCCCTCTCTCTTCTCAGCGTCTCCCTCGCCATCTCTCTCTCTATCTCCTCTCCACCGCACCTGCACGTACCCGGAACCAGCCGCCTGCAAGCTCCCACGTCCGGTGCACCCCAGCACCGCCCCAGCAGCTCCACGCGGCAGCGCTTCTAGCAGCATCGTCCACGTGAAGTCCATGCATGCGTGCCTCCTCCTACCTAGCGCATGTACGCCGGCAAGTTCCAGCTTGAAGCCGGCCCCCTCCAAGCACCAACGGACAGCAGCTCCTCGCACCCCCGCGTGCTTCCTTGCATGCATACAAGAACACCCAGCCAACAACACATCCAACCGCCCAGCCAACATCTTCTAGCGCATACACGTCCGGCTCCATCAAACCCCCAGCAACTTCGTTCACGCACCTCCAGTGCTTGAAGCCAGCCAGCACCTCCCATGCATGTTCTCCACGTCACTCCAACTGGTCAACTTCGCCGCCTCCTCTCCGGCCCGGTCCACTACGCCAGCGCTCCACAAATAACCCACAAAAGCCTGCTGCCAGCTGCACTTGCCTCCTTCCTACTTGCACCGTTGCAACTTGTTTTATTAATAGCATCTTTTACTTTGCTTTAGTTTAATTTAGTTTAGTTTAGTTAAGTTGTTATTGTTTAATTATTTGTTGTTGCATAAAACTCAATTAGTTTAACATAGAAGTTATGTTATTTTTATAATATTTTGTTAATCTCTCTCTCTTCTCAATTTTAAAGGTGGTTGTATTTGTGCTTATAAAAATTAGGTTAGTTAAATTCGTAAATTTAGTTTAACTTAATTTGGTAGTTAATTAATCAATTCAAATTCCCAGTTTTTTTTAGATAATTAAAATCTAAGGTTTTCGAAATTAAAATCTTAATTCCCTGTGGATTCGACTCGGACTCACCATTATTAATTTTCAAAATTGAATTTAAATGAGCCGAATAAATTTAGATTGAACGTTCTTATGAGTGTTTAACGACGCACAATTTAGAACGATCAATTTTTGGCGCCGTTGCTGGGGAGTTAGATTTTTAATTTTGATTATCTTGGATTTAGTGTAATTATTCTTTAGCTAACCTTCTTTTTCTTATTTTTGCAGGTATATTGAAAAAAAAAAAAAGGAAAGCGAAATCATAACAAGTGTGTTCCAACTTTCTATGTTTCAATTTCCTTACTTTAGTTAGTTTCCATTTTTGTAGTTTCTAGTTTAGATAGGTTTCCATTAACTAAAAAAAAAAAAAAAAAAACAAAAGAAGAACATCCAAATTTAAAAACCTTCATTTCAATATTAGAAACCTTCCATGCTAGGCATTCATCATTCTAGGAAAGCATGAGCTAATTTCCTTACACAGTTATTTCCATAAATTGTTGAAGATTGCGGGGGAAAGGTACGTATTTCAATTTTAGCAAGTGATTCATGATTGCATCAACACACCCTGCATTGATTTGATTATTATATTGCATTCAAAAAGACTTTAAGGGCAACAACTTTAACCACATAAGGTAGGGATTTGATCACCCTTCCTTAGCCCACAAATCACCTTCCTTGCATTGGCATTTCCTAATCCAATTAAAAGCAACTCGAAAGAGAATCTAGGATTTACACCGTGAGTGGTTTAAATTTCGGGTTGCCTCCATTTTTGGCAACGGTGTCTAAGCTAGAGGTTAAAAAGGCAAACGCCTAAGTGGGAAAGTGGTTCTCTAATTAGGTCCCTACGAAAGTAGGAGGAGCCTCCCACTCCCCCACCTCTTACCTGGCCGTTGATTGATTGTGGTTCTGACTTGAGGTGGACTCCATTCACCTTGTAAGAAAATTCACATAGAGAGTCTAGGTTAACATTAGATCATTAGGATAATTTGTTTGACAAAATTGTTTGCATAAAAAAAAAAAAAAAAACAAGAAATAGACAATAAAATTCAAATCCACCCTCTCTCTATCAGTCCTAGTGTATGCAAGGTAGGAGATCTCAAAACCCTAACCTTCTAGGTTTGCTGAAATAGAAAGAATCCTACATCAAAGAAATCCACCACAAGATCAGATGGCTGATAATCAGGACCCACCAAAGTAAATGAAGGAATATTTCATTCCAAATTGATATCAACATTCATCATGTATTCATCTTCCTCAGAATCCAGCCAATCAATATGAAATTAAATCTAGCACCATTCAGATGCTCCCATCCTTTTATGGGAATACTAATGAAGATCCTTATAAACATCTGGATGAATTTCTAGAAATCTGTTCTACGGTGAAGATCCAGAATTTCACCGATGGTGGCCTTAAGTTGACCTTATTTCCCTTTTCATTAAAGGACAAGGCTAAATATTGGTTGGGAACTATAGGAAGGCCCATTAGGACATGGGAAGAAATGCAGAAAGAATTTCTCAAGAAGTTCTATCCTATAGGGCGGACCAATACCATGAGAAGGGCCATCACGAGTTTTACCCAAACCTCCGGAGAATTGATCTATGAATCTTAGGAAAGACTAAAAGAATTGCTTAGGAAATGCCCTCATCATGTGCTTTCAAAATGGCAAATTGTCCAAGCATTCTATGAAGGATTGTCTGAACAGTTCAGACAGATGGTGGATGCCTCATGTGGAAGGGCATTTATGATGAAAAATGAAGATGAGGCCTATGATCTTTTTGAGATGTTAAGTGAAAATTCCATCAATCATGCCTCATTATCATCTTATGAGAGGTCTGTTGGGCCATCTAAACGGAGTGGAATGTATGAACTTAAGGCCCGTGGAGAGCCCGAATCCAGAATGGACATAAATCTGATTAATCAGAAATTGGATATGGTAGACATCTTGGCCCAAAAACTAGACCAACTCTTGGCCTTAAACAAGCAAGAGCCTACTTACCCAACACAATCTAGTCCATATGAAGGCCCATCTTCTGCCAATCATGATATTTGTGCCTTATGCGCGAGTCCAACCCATCAAGTGAATGAATGCCCAACTGCGGCCCAACTTCCACCATTCATTCAAGAACAAGTTTAGGCTGCCCAGGGATTCTCCAGGCCCAATAATGATCCATTCTCAAATACTTACAATCCTGGCTGGAGAAACCACCCTAATTTCTCTTGGAAGAATCAGCAGGCCCCATTACCAATGTCCAATCCTCCCATGCATCAAGCTCAAAAGCCACAGAATTCATTTCAACAACAATCTAATTTCTATGGAAATGTTCAAGCTAGGAGATCTCAAGCCCAATTTTCTCAACCGGCCCAGTATCAATTAGGTCAACCGGCCCATTATCAATTATTCCAATTAGGTCAACCAGCCCACTACCACTCATTCAAATCTGGACAACCAACCCAATACCATCCTCCACCCACTTACCAACAACCTCCTCAACCCAACTTTGATGACAAATTCACTCCACTCCAACAACTGATTTTGACCCAGCAACAATCCATTTCTAAGTTGGAAAGTCAAATGGGCCAACTAGCTGAGGCTACGATGAGAAGATAAGTGGGTCAACTTCCTAGTCAACCCATTGCCAATCCACGGAATCAACCTCCGGGTTTTCCACAGCAATCGGGCCTTTTACCTCAGCCTGGCCCATTACCACAACCTAATGGGCCGCAATTTGAGAATGCTAAAGCCATTTCAGCCCTTAGGAGTGGGAGAAGTTTAGAAAAACCACATGCAGATGGAGAGTTAGCCAAAGGTTCCACTGATGGGCCTCAGGAAATTGAAAGTGAGTGTGAAGCTGAACCCAACATGGAAAAGTTGGAGGAGGACCCAAAAGGAAAAGGGAAGATAGATGAAGGCCCAAGTTCTTATCAACCTAGGGTGCCATTTCCTAATGCCTTGTTAGCTAAGCCCAATGTCAGGAAGAAACTGGCCCAGAATGAGGAGTTGTTGGATTTATTCAAACAAGTCCAAATTAATATTCCACTCCTCGATGCCATCAAGCATGTGTCAGCTTATGCTAAGTTTCTCAAGGAATTATGTACTCCACGAAGAGAATCTAGAATGGCACCCGAAAAGGTTCGGCTTTCAGAGGATGTTAGTGCAATTGTGGTTAATCATTTACCCAAGAAGTTAAAGGATCCTGGAGCACCTTTAATCTCATGTGACTTAGCTAGAGTTACATTTGATAGAGCTTTATTGGATTTAGGTGCTAGTGTGAGCCTCTTGCCAACAGCCATTTATGAGAAATTTGATATCGGGGAATTAAAGCCCACACCCATCACCTTGCAGTTGGCTAATAGGTCTGTGAAGACTCCACGGGGATTAATTGAGGATGTTATTGTGAAGGTTCATGATTGCTATTTTCCCGTGGATTTTCTTATTCTGGATATGGCATTACCTGAGGAACTCATTCACACCCCGATCATCTTAGGTCGTCCATTCTTAGCCACTGCCAAAGCTAATATAAATTGTGAAACTGGCATAATGGACATTTCATTTGGGAGTCAAAAGGTCAAGATTAATGTCTTTAAAGCATCTCAATACCCAGATCATGAAAAAGAATGCCATACTATTGATATCTTGGATAATCTGGTTGAAGAAAATGAGATGTTCACACATGACCTTTTGGAGGAAGTCAATACCTTAAAAGATTCTCCCGGCCCATTAACATCTTGGCCCAAGGTTGAACCTTTACCAGCCTTACAATCTGAGCCCGCTTTGCCATCCTTAGAGGACCCTCCTGAGCTTGAACTCAAACCATTACCCGAGTCTCTCAACTAAATCTTTTTGGGCCCGGACCAAACTCTCCCGGTCATCATTGCGGCAAATCTCACATCGCCGCAGGAGGCCCAATTAACCGAGGTCCTCAAAGACCACAAGGGTTCCATTGGATGGTCGGTAGCAAATTTGAAAGGAATAAGTCCGTCCAGTTGCATGCATCACATCTATATGGAAGAGAATTCTAAGCCCAGTCGGGAGATGCAAAGGCGGCTTAATCCCAATATGAAAGAAATGGTGAAGAAGGAAGTTGTGAAATGGCTGGATGCGGGTATCATTTACCCCATATCGGATAGTAAATGGGTCAGCCCAACCCAAGTGGTACCCAAGAAATCTGGATTAACAGTTATCAAGAATGATCATGGAGAAGAGGTACCCACTAGGCTCACCACGGGATGGAGAGTGTGCATTGATTACCGAAAGCTGAATCTCATAACTAAAAATGATCACTTTCCACTCCCTTTCATGGATCATATTCTGGAAAAGTTATCGGGCCAGAAGTTCTTTTGCTTCTTAGATGGGTACTCCGGGTACAATCAAGTGGCTATTTACCCGGAAGATCAGGAAAAGACCACCTTTACGTGCCCTTATGGCACGTTTGCTTTTAGGAGGATGCCATTTGGATTATGCAACGCACCAGCCACATTTCAACGGTGCATGATGGCTATATTCTCCGATATGGTAGGAGAATTCCTCGAAGTTTTCATGGATGATTTCTCAATCTTCGGGGATTCTTTTGAAAATTGCTTGGAAAATCTTAAACAGGTGCTAGCACGATGCATAGACACCAATCTGATACTTAGCTGGGAAAAGAGCCATTTTATGGTTCGAGAGGGTATTGTTCTAGGCCACATTGTGTCTGAAAGGGGGATAGAGGTAGATAAAGCTAAGATCGATCTCATATCCAATCTTCCTCCTCCCACCTCGGTCAGACAGATCCGTTCACTCCTTGGCCATGCCGATTTCTATCGCCGGTTTATCCACAATTTCTCTCAAATTGCCCGGCCCCTAACTCTTCTCTTAGCTAAGGATGTCCCTTTCCAAATGGATGAATCTTGCATCAAGGCATTTAATTCTTTGAAGGAATCTTTGACCAAAGCCCCGATTCTTCAATCTCCAGATTGGTCTTTACCCTTCGAAATCATGTGCGATGCCTCTGATTATGCTATCGGTGCAGTTTTGGGACAAAGAATCAACAAATGTCCCGTGGTGATATATTATGCAAGTCGCACCCTTGCAGATGCTCAAATGAATTATACCACCACAAAAAAAGAATTATTGGATGTGGTTTTTGCCCTAGAAAAATTCAGATCTTATCTTTTAGGGGCAAAAGTCATAATCTATTCTGATCACTCAGCTCTAAAATATTTGTTGACCAAGAAGGATGCAAAGCCTAGGCTTATTAGATGGATCTTACTCCTCCAGGAATTTGATTTGGAAATTCGGGATAAGAAGGGTTCTGAGAATGTGGTAGCTGACCACCTATCCCGAATTCCGATCTCTGACAGTACACCAATCACTGATTCCTTTCCTGATGAGCATCTACTGACCATTTCTCACACTGTTGCACCTTGGTATGCTCATATTGTCAATTACAAGGTGACTAATCAGCTTCCGGAAGGATGGACTAAAAGTGAAAAGGACAAATTCTTTTCTCAGGAAAAATATTATTTCTGGGAAGATCCTGAATTATTCAAATTTTGTCATGATCAAATCATTAGGCGATGTGTTCCTGAAGAAGAACAACAGAGTGTTCTCAACTTCTGTCATAATCTAGCTTGTGGGGGCCATTTCTCAGGAAAGAAAACTGCAGCCAAAGTCCTACAAAGTGATTTTTACTGGCCCACACTTTTCAAAGATGCCCATGAATTTAGCAAAACTTGCCTCCGATGTCAAGCTATAGGTAAATGGAGAAAAGGGATATGATGCCACTCAACCCAATCTTGGTGGTTGAAGTCTTTTAGGTCTCTGAGCAGCAGTCGTCCTGGGTATGTCACATCCTCTTCATTACAGGTTGTTTCTCTCCTTCACAATTCTCTTCTGGCTGACATGTTTTTCATATCTTTTATGCCATTAAGGACAATGTCAATCAAGTTGGGGAGTGGGACAATCAATTTGATATGCATTTATTGGAAAACCTTTTGAAAAAAACTGATATCTTTCACTGAAAAAGAGTCAAAAAATTCTTTCAAAAACTTCTTTCCACATCCTATAAAAATTGCATGAAAATCATGTTTCATTAAGCAAATCTTAAACAAATCAGTTTTCTGTTAGTTACATTGGTTAAAGAACCTTCAAAGTTTAAATATCCCACTTCACAAAAATCCACGGCAGGATGATTTTCACACACACACGGCAACTTAGAATAAATGAAAGATCTTAAAAGTATAGAATTGCTAGAATTAATCTTACGGATAAGACTACTTATTCTAATTTTTCTTTTTAGGTTGAACGAAAGGAATGTGTAGGATTCGTAATAGGGGACTGTCCCACTCAGCACTCTAAAAGAGGCGGTCATTTAAAATGGACAGCTGTAAACACTAAAGGCAATAGAAGGCGTTAAAAGAGCTAAAGGAAGCTAAGTGGCAAAAAGTACGCACCTCCCCTCAAGCAATTCAAAGAGATTGGCAAAAAGTACGCACTCTCAAAAGCAAAAGTACAATGAAATGAAAAAGCCACGCTAAAAAGTCCATCGTACCAAAAATATGACCAAATCATGAAAAGTGCTGAGTCGGGGCGGGAACTGAAAAACGGTCCTCGCTAACTGATCGGGAAATCTTTTATTCTTTTCTCCTCCCCAGGTAGTCTTATCTAAAGGGTAGTAAAGGCAAGAATATACCAGAAAGGTCGGAAACGAGTTCTAAGCGTGCCAATTTTCATACACAATCACCTGGCGTGAATCAAAATATTGTGGGATATGAAAACTTTAGCTTAACCAATCGGCTAACACTTAAATTGTTCGTGAAATATACTACAAATGAAGCATGATAATTCATTGTTTCTCCTAACTTTTCCTTATTTGCATTGCTAAGGGACTAGCAATGAGTAAGTTGGGGGTGTGATAAAGTGTTAAATTGACCATTTAAAGGCAATCATACGCATCATACTCACGTTTTTATCTATAAAATAACATGAAATGATAGATAATTGCGTACCAAGTCCAACGGTACCAATTTCGGCAAATTCTGACTTAAAAACATTGTCATTTCATGTAATTAATGGAGTATAGCGCATTTGCGGTTTTCCGACAAAACCGAGATGAAATAAATAAATATAATGATATTTTTATGATAATGTGCTAATTTATATTTATTTTATAAGAACAGGACATGCCGATGATGCAGTGTAGTTGGTGGAGTTTCTGGAAATTTGGGGGAGGTCTAGTGTTCGGATTTCAATAAATTCGACTAAAGCAGGGGTAAAAATGTAATTTGATGTCCTAATATTGCCCTAATTCCATGACCAAGAAGAATCCAAGAAGGGCCAGCCGCCTTCCTAAAGCCCACTTTCTTTTTTAAAAATACCTTCCTTCCCGAACCCAATTCTCTATGTTTCCTTCTCTCCACTCTATTTCCTTTTCTCTTTCTCTCCTTCTTTCCTTCTCTACCTCTCTCCTTCACCCACGACTCTCTCTTCCTCTCTATATATTCCTCCCACGTTCTTCTCCTTCTATTTTACAATTCCCAGCAGCCGTATTCCAAATCCTTCTCCTCCCGCAACCTCTCTCCCACGTTTTTAGAGTTCCCTCTCCTTCTCCAACTCCCTCTGCAGCCTCTCTTCTCTTTCTCCCACGTTCTCTTCCTCTTCTCAACCTGTCCCAGCATCTCTCTCTCCGGTTTTCTCCTCCTCTTCTCCTCTCTTCCACCCAGTTGCACCCCCCGCTCTCTCTCTCTTAGATTCCCTCTCTCTCTCGGATTTTCCTAGCTTCCCTACGCACGCTCTCCTCTTCTTCTCCTTTTCCAACTCCTTTCCCAGCAGCCGGCTTCCCCTCTCTCCGGTTTCTACTTCTCCCTCTCTCTCGGTCTCTCTTTCTCCCTCTCTGTTCTACCTCTCTCCATTTTCTCCCCAGCTTCCCGTAGCCCTTCCTCTCTCTTCCTCCCTCTCTCTTCTCAGCATCTCCCTCACCATCTCTCTCTCTATCTCCTCTCCACCGCACCTGCACGTACCCGGAACCAGCCACCTGCAAGCTCCCACGTCCGGTGCACCCCCAGCACCACCCCAGCAGCTCCACGCGGCAGCGCTTCCAGCAGCATCCTCCACGTGAAGTCCATGCATGCGTTCCTCCTCCTACCCAGCGCATGCACGCCGGCAAGTTCCAGCTTGAAGCCGGCCCCCTCCAAGCACCAGCGGACAGCAGCTCCTCGCACCCCCGCGTGCTTCCGTGCATGCATACATGAACACCCAGACAACAACACATCCAACCGCCCAGCCAGCAGCTTCTAGCGCATACACGTCCGGCTCCATCAAAGCCCCAACAGCTGCATTCACGCACCTCCAGCGCTTGAAGCCAGCCAGCACCTCCCATGCATGTTCTCCACGTCACTCCGGCTGGTCCACTGCGCCGCCTCCTCTCCGGCCCGGTCCACTGCGCCGGCGCTCCACAAAGAACCCACAGAAGCCTGCTGCCAGTTGCACTTGCCTCCTTCCTACTTGCACTGTTGCAACTTGTTTTATTAATAGCATCTTTTACTTTGCTTTAGTTTAATTTAGTTTAGTTTAGTTAAGTTGTTAGTGTTTAATTATTTGTTGTTGCATAAAAGTCAATTAGTTTAACATAGAAGTTATGTTATTTTTATAATATTTTGTTAATCTCTCTCTCTTCTCAATTTTAAAGGTGGTTGTATTTGTGCTTTTAAAAATTAGGTTAGTTAAATTCGTAAATTTAGTTTAACTTAATTTGGTAGTTAATTAATCAATTCAAATTCCCAGTTTTTTTTAGATAATTAAAATCTAAGGTTTTCAAAATTAAAATCTTAATTCCATGTGGATTCGACTCGGACTCAGCATTATTAATTTTCAAATTTGAATTTAAATGAGCCGAATAAATTTAGATTGAACGTTCTTATGAGTGTTTAACGACGCACAATTTGGAACGATCAAAGTCCGTGAATATGTGCTATAGTGATCAGATTATGATGAGATCATACTAATGAGACTGATCACTTAAACACACATATTCTTAATTGTTCCTAGTCGGAGGATATCCGAGAAGGACATTGGATATCCGATTAGACTAGTACAGATTACTCCTGCTCATATGATGAGGGTGACTGATCTCATAAGTCACTTGTGTGGAGACATTAAGGCGAATCTGTAGGTGCTCATTGGAGAATGAGTTCACTGAACTGATCCGACTGAATCGCTGGATGGTATTGTACCTCACTGTCAACCAGCTTGATTCTATTGTCGCAGTTGCGTGGATGGTCCTTGGACCTGAGACACCAAGGACACCTTGTCGGTGGACTTATGTGCTTTGACCTTGGTTTATGAATCTCTAGCCACGGGATTCTAAAACGCCAAAGATTGGGTACATCGGAATACCGTCGAAGGGAATTGTGTGTCAATAAGGAATCATTCGCTCTCGGTACTTAGAGAGAGAATGCTCTAGGAAGGATGCGCGGAAGTCCCTGACCAGGGCGGACGATAATATCGGGAAAAGAGTTTTCCGATATTTATCAGCGGCATTCAATCCAAGTGAGTCGACCGGTTAGGGTTTGACAAATCGCCATACCCTGAGTTGACTCGAGAGCATTGTACGAATAAAGGATTATATCCATGCGGTAACTGTCGGCGGAAAGGTTCCAAGAGTGGGTTACTTAACCCCAATACCTTTCGGGTTCACGCAGTGTTGCTTGGCACCCAACGTGATCGGAGGCCCGATCGAGTTTGATGTGCGACATCAATTCGATTGATTAATTAATTAATAAAGGGTTATTAATTGATTAATAAAGCCAGTGAGGAGTCACTGGGCTTGTTGGGCCATTAACTGGACTGGTACTTGGGCCTAGAGGGTCACACGCACATGATTTTCGAGGCGATGGATAAATAAGTGGGTTTTATACAAATCGGGGGTTTTTATGAAAAATTGCACGGTTAGTATAAAACATAGCGAATGGGCTGAGCAGGCCAAGCTGCTGCTAACCCTAGCCGCCCCTCCTCTGTTTCTCTCTCTCCCTAGCGTCCAAACAGATCTAGATCTACTCCGCCGCTTCTCCGAATCCCGTTCGATGGGAAATCATCCGCGCGTTGCGGCGATCGTTGTGGCGATTGGCGGAGGTTTCGTGGGCTGCGAAGAACGAGGAACGTGTGGATATCCATCGCGAGGAGGATCGTGTGGACTTCGGTAGAGGTCGGGCACTTGCGCGGCTTGCGGTGTCGCACCGACGGAACCGAACGGTTGCGGATTCGAATCCGCACACGGTGAGAACTTCGATTATCCGATATTCGATTTTTGATTTTCGAAACAGGAACGGATCACTGTTTTAATATTTTATTTTCCGCTGCGTGAGCGATCCAGAGAAACCCGAGAAAACCAACAGTGGTATCAGAGCTAGGTTCCACTGTTTCTTGTCATGTTTCGGTTTCTGAATTAATTTTTCCTTGAATTTATTCCATGCTTTAAAACTCGAATTTTGCTGAATCTGTGTTCATGAGATGAACACAAATAATCAGATTATTATTCTGCAATTTTTGAATTTTATTTGGGGGTTTTGTGTTCTTCGTGGGACGATGAACGGGGTGTTTTCGGCGGCTTCGTAAGCGATTCCCAAGCATTGGGATGGCGGCCTGGATGCTCGGATCTCTAGGTGATAGTCACCACAGCACATCCGGTATGTTTGTCGGTGCCGGAGTGGCCTTGAAGAGCTGCAAAAATCGAGCCCTAATTCCGGTTTAGAAACCCTGCAAAACCAGAATTTTTTTTTTTGGGAGGTTTTAGGATCTTGGCCGGCTCCTTTGAGGGCTTCTCCGACGGCTTGCCGGCGCCGGGGTGCCCACCGGTGATGGGGGCATCGCCGGCCAGGGCCGGGGGCGCCGGAGACCGGCCGGCGGCGGCGTTGGTAGCCCTACAGCCGCCACCAAAACCTACAACCTGTTAGGGCGTCGGGAGGTTAGGGAAGGGGGCAAGCGGTTCGGGGGCGGACCGGTCCGACCAGTCCCGCATGTTAGACCCAGCCTGGCCAGGACTTAGGCGGGCTGGCCCTGACCTGCACTGGGCCCGCCCTGGCTCGGACCAGGGCACTCCGGGTCCGAGCCCCTGGCCGAGCCAGGGCTTGAACCAGGTTCCCTAAATGGGCTGGGCCCATTTTCATTCTATTTTCCCTTTAACCCCTATTTAACCCCAATGGCCCATTTAATAAATGAAGTCTGGATTTTAATTTAAGTTTAAAATATGTTTTAAAATTTATATTATTATCCAGTTTTATTTATTTGGGCATAATAATATTATATCATGTTAATTAACAATTAGCTCTAATCAATTAAAGTTAATTGTTAGATTAAATGTTAATCTAATAATTAATTTTGATTTAACCAATTTAAATGTTAAATTAGTTATTAATAGTTATTAGTCTAATTGTTAGATTATTAACTATTATCTCAACTAATTGTTAATTAATATTTGAGTTAGTTATTAATTTAATTGTTAAATTAATAATAACTTAAATGACTGATTTAAACGTTAAATCAGTAGTTCTTAATAAATTACTGTTAGTCATTAATTGAATAGTTAAATTAATGATAACTTTAATTATCTAATCTAAGAGTTAGATTAATTAATTATTAATTAGTCAGTGTTAATTATTGGTTTAAGAATTAAATTAATAATTAACACTAATTAGCTAATCTAAGTGTTAGATTAGTAGTTAATAATTAATTATAGTTGATTATTAATTTAAATGTTAAATTATTAATTAACTTTGTTGGATTAATCTAAGAGTTAGATTAGTCTTTAATAATCTAATTGTTAGATTTTTAATGGGGTTTAATCTAAGTGTTAGATTATTAGAATTGTTCTAATTTGCATGGAATAATCTGGAATTGTTAATTTGGAGTGTGTGCACATGTGATGTGTATTTTGATGCTTTTAAATTAGATTTAATTATATGTTAAGTTAATTAAAAGTGTTTTTGAAATTCAAACACCAATTTTGATTGGATCCCAACTTTTTGAAAGCCAAAATCATATATTTTGAAAATTCTTTTATTTTAGCCATGTGATGCGCTATATCATATGTGGATGTTTAAAACACACCGTGATTATGGATATGCACTTAATTAATTATTCATGTGATGAATAGATTGTGTGGATCGTGGATGTATGATTGTTTATTAATTGTTAATAAATAGAAGTCTGCGTGCCTCTCTCTCTCTCATACTCCGATGTACTTCTACCTCCCTCTCTCTTGTATCGCCATAAGGCCTTCTTCAATTTACTTGTAATTTTAGAATTAATGTAATCTGATCGAGGCAACCGAGGAAGGAGCGAGGACGATCCACAACTACAACCAAGAAGGCGAAAAGATGGAGATCTCTTGCCTATGTGTTTACAGGTTTATCTAATATAAATGTTATGTTAGATTGTGTGTGCGTTTGACTGTTGGCTCTAGTCAAACCCACTGTGCTATCCATGACCACACTAAAGGCATGTATGTGATGCATTATTTTCTTTTGATTATGAATCAAAGCAGGTATAGTATTTAGTAAATATATATGATATATCTATATACTATCACCTAGGAGAAACCAAGATAAAAGTTATCTAAATACCCTCAGATAAACTCTAAGCCATAACGCGAGTAGTTAAGAACTTACCGCGTGGTCCACTGTGGCTATGGCATTCGATGCCTATATGATCGGGGTAGAGGAACCATGTGTTAGTATTAGATGGTCTCAAAGCCAATCCGATACTATGTACTTATTCAGATTATTAATAAATGGCAATAATTCATTGTGTGTAATTAATTCGATCTCTGTTTATCGTATCACGATGAAGTCCATGAACAAGTGCAATAGTCTTCGGATTATGATGAGATCATAATTACGGGACCGAAGACTTATAAACACATGTTCTTAATTGTTCCTAGTCATATGATGTTTGAGATAGGACATCGAACATCCGGATAGACTAGTATAGGTTACTTCAGCTCATATGATGAGGGTGACTGATCCCATAAGTCACTTGTGTGGAGACACTATACTGGACCTGTAGGTGCTCATTGGTGAATGAGTTCACTGAACTGATCCGACTATGAATCGCTGGATGGTAATCACCTCACTGTTAACCAGCTCGATTCATTTGTCACGGTTGTGTGGATGATCCTTGGATCTGAGACTCCAAAGATATCTTGTTGGTAGGTTTCTGAACTTTGACCTTGACTAACAAATCCCTAACCATGAGTTATCAATAAGTCAAGCGATCGGGTTCAGGGAATTGCCCTCGAAGATAATTGTGTGTTCAATACCGGATCATCCGCTCTCGGTAGTTTGAGAGAGAATGTTCCGGGAATAATGCGCTTAAAGTCCCTAGCCAGGGCGGACTCTATAATCGATAAGAGTTATCGGATTCAGATTAGTTGCATCTGATTCAAGTGAATCGACTGAATAAGGTTTAACAGTAAACCATACCCTAGGTTGATTCGGGAACATTGTACGGATGAAGGATTATATCCGCGCGCTAATCGATGACAGAAAAGTTCCAATAGAGGGTTGTGATAACCCCAGTGCCATCCAGGATCACGCGATGTTGCTTGGCATCCAACGTGATCGGCAGTCTGTCCGAATTTATTGTGGGACATTAAATTCGACTGATTAATTGAATATAAGGATATTAATTAATTCAGTGAGTCAGTAAAGGGTTACTGGACTTATGGGCCATTAACTGGAGTGGTATTTGGGCCTAGAGGGTCACACGCAAATAGTTTTCAAGTCGATGGATAATCCGACATGATTTCGGATAAGTCTGGGTTTTTATGAAAAATCGCAAATAGGCTTATTATAAAAGAACGGATTCTACGTCGGGGGCCAGCAACCCTGACCTAGCTGTCGTTCTTTCTTTCTCTCTCTCTCTCTCTCTCTCTCTCTCTCTTTTGGGCATGCGATTCTCGACTGCTCCACCTTCCGTCCGACAGGAGATTCAGAATCCGCATGTCGTAGCGGATTACGCGCAGCCCGACGGGATCTACGATCGCCGCAGCGAGCGAGGTAGCGAGGACGATCCATCGCGAGGAGAACCACGCGGATTCCGCTAGAGGTCGGGCATCTACGCGACTTGCGGCATCGCTCCGACGGAACCGGTAAACAAACGCGGATTCGAATCTGCGCAAGGTAAATCCGATTTACTTCGGTATTATTTTGTTCATCGAAATGAGATGGATCCGATCCCGAATATTTTATTCCGCTGCGTTTTTCGGTCGGATCCCGACACTACCATCCCAACAGTGGTATCAGAGCCAGGTTATCACTGTGTTCTTCGCCGTTTCGGATTCCGAAGTTTAATTTTCTCGTTATATTCCATGCATATTTTACAATTATGTTGGAGAAATAATATTCATGAGATGGATAAAATTAATTAGATTAATTTTATTTCTGCAAAATCGTACAATTTTGTTTTGCGTATCTCGTGTTCTTCGTGGGACGAAGAACGGCACTCAAAGGATGTTGCACGGGTGATAATTTGAGATGCTAGGCATCAAGGAAGGAACCTGGTATGACCAGGGGGTTCTACCGGCCACCGCCGACATCACCCATGCCGCCGATGAGGCTTTTCCGGCGATGACCGGCTGTTGAAGCCCTCCCCTTCCCACGGTTCCATAGAATTTTAAAGGGAATAAAAGGGGGGGAGGAAGCTTTAACGGCGCCATACGGTGCCGGTGGGGTGACCGGCGACGGTCCGGTGGCCCCAAGCGCCGGTGCCGTCGCAGGCCACCCTCCCCTTCCCCCACAGTTTCCTGCAACCAGGCGCCGCCGGGGGTGAAGGGGGAGGGCTCGGGCCCGTGCCGCTAGGGTTCCCTAGCCGCATGGTCCGACCGGGCCGGGGGGCCGGGCTCAGACCGGGTTTGAGCCCTTGGACCCCCCCTGGCCCGAGCCAGGCGCCCTGGTCCGAGTCCATGGCTCAGCCCAGCTGAGCCATGGTTTGGCCAGGGGTGGGCTGAGCCACTTGGATTGTAACGACCCGCCACCCTATAATCGGGGATCCGATTACTAAATGGGTACCGAATCATTATTTTGGAGCCAAACCAGGATCTAGATAAGTCTGGGAAATAAATAATAAACTAAGCTAAATATTCACATCGCATTGAATTAAAAATGAAGTGCAAGAATTAAAAGTTATTACAATGCGACTCGACACAGCAAATAATTACATACTCCAACTGAAAAGAAATAGTTAAGCGTACAGGCCAGAAAATAAAATAACAACTACGTCGAGGCATACCCCGAAACAACAGCTACTGGCGCGCAACCCAAAGCAGCACTCTCCTCGCTAAGTCTACCTGGAACCCTCACTTGAAAACCGCAGGGGTGAGTCTCAATGAAAAGACTCAGTAGAGATCCTTCGATCCCCACCGCCCACTCACACACCCACAAGTGCAATAACACAAATACAGGTAGAATAAGCAAGTAAAGCTGTAACATCCTACTCCTAAATCTCGATATAAACCACATGCATTCGAAATGTAACATGCATATCTCTGAAACCATCCTACCAGGGAGCCCACAACCAACGTCTCGGCAAAACACGCCAACCACACAACCGAACGTGGGAAACACCGACCCGTTGAGACCAAATAGTAACCCCTCAGATAGCACACTAGCTACTCCGGCCCAATTGGCTCCGGTGATTACTCCTTCCCCCAGCACGAGTGACACTCCACATGTACCACTCCGACACCGGTACTAGCTAACCCCGGGGTACACCAGGTGACCCTCTCTCTAGGCATCACCCCACCACTCCCACACCGGCGTTGTGTCCCTCCCACACCGACACAGGGTGGCAAGCGCTACAACTGTCACTCTAGGTTCACGGTCGTACGAAACACAACACAGTGCGATATGATCACATAAAACATGCAATTAGCCAAACTATCTAACAGTGTGAAGATGTGTTAATACCATGAATTAATGTGATTCTGTCTTGAATCGCGTCGCCCAAGGCCGACGCCATTCAAGTCTCCTAAACTGGTTCATGTGAAATATGGCCTCGGAAGTGGCCTAAAACACGTCGTCACATGTGGCCACCTTTTGAAAGGCGTCGCTGTCCCTCGTCACCTGGTAGCGACAGAAGCAGAGACAGGCTACGGGGTGATTTCCACTAAAACGCGTAGTCTAAGCAAGTCGCCTTTCTAAAAGGCGTCGCTGTCCCTGGACGCTCATCAGTCTAGAGACAGAGTCTGTTAATTGGGTTAAACCGCGTCGTGGGTGGGAGCCGCCTTTCTAAAAGGCGTCGCTGTCCCCCGACGCCATTTAACCCTCACAGACAGGTTCTTCCTCCGCATCTCCCGATCTACAGGGTGGGATTTGTTAGGATCCGGGCGGGACGCGAAGAACGCAGCGAAAACGACAAACAAAATTTAATCATGCCCGATACCCGCTGATCCATTTCGGAACGAAAAACGCTAACCGAAAAATTCGGGTTGGAACCTAATTACCGTGCGCGGATTCGAATCCGCTTCCGTCTCGGTTCTGTCGAGGCGATGCCGCGAGCCGCACAAGCGTCCGGCTTCCAGCGGTATCCACGCGATCCTCCACAGTGGTTCGTCCTCAATCCCTCGTCCATTTCAGCTCGCTCGCTGAAGATCCGTCGCTACAACGATTGCTGAAATCCCGCCGATGGGAATTCCCGACTTTCGAAAATCACGCGCGGCAGAGACGGAAACTGTTCTAGCGCCTCGAACGGGACGCCCAGAGGAGGAGAGAGAAAGGGGGGATGACGGCTAGCAAGGAAAATCCTAGATCTTGGCCCAGGGTTTCTCAACAGCGCGTATATATATTAAGTCGGCGCGACTTTTCACAAAAGTCCCCAAGTTAATATAAATCCCACTTATGTACCACGGACTGAGAATCTTATTGCGTGTGACCCTCTAAGCCCATTTACCAGTCCGGTTTTCAGCCCGTTAAGTCCAATAACTAGTTATTGACTTATTGTAATTAATTAATATCTAGATATTAACTAATTACTTAACCGAATCATCATCACATGTAAATTCGGTCGGACTTCCGATCAAGTTGGGTGCCAAGCAACACTGCATGATCCCGGAAGGTAATGGGGTTCAGCAACCCACTCATGGAACCTGTCCGTCCACAGTTACCACGTGGCTATAATCCTTCGTTCGCACAATGCTCTCGAGTTAACCTAGGGTATGGTCTACTGTCAAACCCTAGATTGTCAACTCACTTGAATCAGACTCCACTTTACAATATCCGAAAACCACTTTTCTGATGTTGTTTCTGCTCTGGCCAGAGATTCCTACGGATCTATTCTAGAGCATTCTCTCTCCAGTTACCTGAGAGAGAACGATCCTTTATTGAACACACAATCACCTTCGAAGGTCTTCCGCTGGACCCGATCCTTGACTATTTGAGATCCCGTGGATAGGGATTCGTAGGTCAAGGTCAAAGTCTAGAAGTCCACCGACAAGGTGTCTTTGGTGTCTCAAGTCCAAGGATCAACCACGCCACTATGACGATGAATCAAGCCGATTGACAGTCAGGTAAATTACCATTCAGCGATTCATGTCAGATCAGTTCAGTGAACTCATTCCTCAATGAGCACGTACAGGTTTACCATTGTGTCTCCACACTAGTAACTAACGAGATCAGTCACCCTCATCATATGAGCTGGAATAACCTGTACTACTCTAACTAGATGTTTGATGTCCTTCTCAAACATCCTACGACTAGGAACAATTGAGAATATGTGTTTATAAGTCATCAGTCTCATTATTATGATCTCATCATAATCTGATGAGTATTGCACATATTCATGGACTTCATTATGCGCAATTATAAATATGCTAATCTACATAATGAATTTAATTCCATTTATTAGTGAACCAGATTGAAATAGGTGCCTTATGATTGGCTTAGAGGACACATATATCCATCAATCTCCCACTTGGACTCAAGCCAATCACCTTCGCATTTGATCTCCATCAAATCTAGGTGATGCTCACAAAAAGTTTGTGACTAAGACTTGGCCAGAGATCTGCTAAATTATCTATAGATGGAATATTTTCCATTACGTTATTTCCTCTTTTGTCTCTGAACCTGTGAAAGAGCCTCAGAATGTTCTACAACTTCTGAAGAGACCATGGCTCGATCACACAATTGATTGCTCCCACTGTTGTCCTACAACGATAGGATGGTATCAGAAACCTTTTAGAACTACATCTAGTTCAGGGATGAACGTTTTCATCCATACTGTTCCAATAACAGTATCACTTGTCTATGTCGTCATCTTAATATCGAGTTCTGGATTGGAACCATTCCAATCCATTCCTTTCTACTAGAAGGTTGAATCCATTATTTGACTTGAAATTTGAGTCAGTGCGACCTCATAGTTTCAAATCATCCTCTCCATATACGTGAATGCATCCGTTGCACTTCTCAAGCGCTTAATGATGCATTTCACTCATGTATCCTTTAAGGAATCTTTTCTTTAAAGGAATAAATTCCATATCTCAACAATTGAGACTTGTTATGAAATTTATGCCAAACATTTTGACATATAGGTCAATATAATATCTCCACCAATTTATCTTAATAGATTTGTATTTCCAATACGTGGGATATTATAACTAAACTTATTATGGAGGAAAACATGGTTAACAATGCTTTCACTAATAGTAACATCCTGAAGTCATTCTTAATGACTTTGATGTTATTATCATAAAGCATTACTAAAGCGACCGTACTCCCACTGTCCTTTCTGAATACACACACAATCCGTGATCATTCTTAATGATCACATAGTATTTAACTATTAAGTCAAAACTTTTATTACAACTTAGGAAGCTTCAGTTTGATTCAAAATAATCTTTTGAAATCACAACTTGCTTCCTGGACATTTTAAAAGCTTTAAAGGTGGATCATATACATCTTTACTTCAATCACATTGAGTGGACGCTTTTAATATCCAACTGTCATCATCTTATGATTGACAGTGTAGATAAGTAGAATTCTAATAAACTTATCAATCTCAAAGTTGTAATGACAGAGAGCATCATTATCATAGATTTTAGATCATAATATATTTTGAGCTCCTCTCATCTTGCTAAATCAGATATGTCAAACGTATCCTTCTAGTCACTGAGAGAATCTCACAAATCTATGAAGCTCTCTGATGTGTGTAATGAGTGGTTCCAAACAACTAAAGATTATCTAATAATCTTATGTTAACTTGTGAATCTAGAACATCTTCTAGTTTTATCAGCTCCCACTGTCTTCTTTGAGGACATATTCCTCTTCACAGAAGACAGCTTTCAGGACGATAATTATTTCATTATCGCCTTGCCAATAATTGTAATGTCCAAACTCTTTAGACATTTACAAATTCACACCACGGTAATACCTGACTTTAAAAACAGGTTTGTTCATAATTCACATCTCATATGAATTATTTGGTTTCCATATCTTATATGGACACACACTGACTGATTTGGAACCATCTGTAAAGTATGGACATCTAATGTTCATACTTATGTTCAAAAGGATAAGAATTAGACAAATCTTATTATGTATTGCACCATATCTTATTAAGTTGAAATTCCTCATTCTATCATGTTGCTATGATGCACAATGAGGATTAATCGAGCGAGGATACAATTATCCTCTTAATGATTTATGTGAATCATATACCGAAGTATTAGTTTCTTTGATCAAATCAAAAATTCTAATACTTCATATTGATTTTATACCTTAATCTTTTAGATGCATTCGTCTTGTACTTCAGTAACTACATACAGTCGAATCATTCCAAGAGTAAACTATAAGGTAAGTCAATAGTAGTGATTATCTTTGGCCTTTGAGCTGTTTACATCAATATGCATCAGCATCAATAATTTCTTATTGTACAACCCTATGTACAATACCATAGATAATCAGGATTCACATAGCTCATTTCTATAGGAGACTTGTGAACATTTATCCCATGAAATGTTACATCAAGAATCTATAGTGCATTGACTGATTTGAACAACTATTATTCTTTCTCAATCAATGTTATTCTTGATATCTTATGCAATTAAATAACAATTATTTAGTTTCATATTGGACTCCTATAGAGATTTACTGTCTAACAGTAATCTATGAATATCACGAATAATAGTTAAGTCTAACTCAACACTTACATTTTCTCGATTTCCTTTTACTTGTCTAAGTCTGAATACTATCGCAGCTCTGAGAATAATTTCCAATATCTCATGTTGGATACGCTAATTCTCCAATAGACATGCAAAAGTCGATAATAAGAATATATAAAACTTCTTTCAAGTTCTATATTCTTTTTGCCTTTACCAGTATCCTTATATTGGTTGCAGTGGGAGAACTGCTACTTCTCTATCTCAGCTGACTTTTCTTTATCCTTTTAGGTGTAGATTCGATCATTTAAAATCTTACCACTTGCCTTTCTCAAAGGCACATCATAAATATCTCTTCATCTTGGTCTATCCAAACAAGAGATTTCATGACAATGATCAAACCTTTCAAATAGGCATATCATGAGTACCTCTTCACCTTGGTCTATCCAAGTAAGAGGATTCATGATATCTGATTAGGATAGTGACTTTTACTAGGTCCTGAAGACATTCTTCAGAGTTTTCTAGTCAGTCTGAGTATGAGAAGTATTGGCATCCTATATGCCAACTTCTCGAATAGATGACATTCTAGTAAATCGAAGGAAATAACGTGATTTGAGCAAATAGTTCTGATAATTCAATTATGGTCTTTTATCTTGAATTATTTCCCACTATTTTTCGACGGACTGTATAACCTTCAGGTATACAGAACAGAAGATTCTGACGGTCTTCTAGTGAGGATCAGAATCTCCAAGAATCACAGTATGACCTCGGGTAAACACATAGTATCATACTATTATCTTAGAGCAACCATCTCATGGTAATTGCAACTCCTTGCAATATCCGATCTTATTTCGGCTCCCAGGTCTTTAATGGTCCCGGGTAAACACAGTAAACCATTATACCTGGTCTAAGCTTTACCATCAATACGTGATAGAGTAGAGTAAGAATGTAGCTCATGGGTAAACGCGAGGATAGCTACACCATTCATTTATTCCAATCTCAAGGCATCATGATGCCATAGTTAATAGTCATTTCATCATATGGTGGCAGATCTCGGGTAAACACGTAGAAACTGTCATCACTTAATCAAGTTCTAAGAACTATATTGATGGAGAGCCATGCGGTATATTCTCAATGACTCGCGCTCCGGCTTAGACTTTATGTTGAAGGTTTTGTTTACGTTAAGTTGGTCTCATCCTAAGTGATATTTTATAAATATATCGTATATATTTAACTATACCTAGATATTAGCAATCGATTCATAATCAATAACTAAAAGCATGCATCATCCATACATGTTCATTATGTGGTCATGGAAAGCACAGTGATTAACTAGAGCCAAACAATTAATAACCAAAACTATATAACATTTATATAATCTAAACATGCAAACACATAGCCACTGGTGATCTCATCTCCTGTCGCCTTCCTGGTTGCATTTGTGGATCATCCTCGCCTTTCCTCGGCCGGCGCGATCAATTACAAATAACATTAATTTTGAAACAATTTCAAATATAAATAACTTGTAAGAGAAAGTCTTATGGTCGAGTACAATGACAGAGGGAGATAGAATTACAATGGAATGAGAAAGAGAGGGAGACACGCATGCCTCATTAATTAACACTTAATTAATGTACATCACATCCTATAACAATCTACAAAATCACACACCATCACATGATATGAAATTTAACTAAGTGCATGTCCATGACCACCACAAATTTTAACCATCCACACATGATAAAACACATCACATGAAGGCTAAAATTTTGAAAATATAATAATTTTGGCTTTCTTAAAACCTGGGTGCCAATCAAAATTGGATGATTTGAATTTTCGAAAATCTTATTTTCTAACATGCAATAAATCTAATTTAAAGCATTAAACACATCAACATGTGCACACAAAGCTAAAATTAAAATTCTAAAATATTTCATGCATAATTTAGAACAATTCTAAATTAATTAATCTAACATTTAGATTAATTTTAAATCACATTAATAACAATTATTAATGCGAAGAAATCTAACATTTAGATAGAATTAAAAATTCATAAATAACATTTATAAAAGAATTTCCAACTCAAATTATTAACCCCTTAACAACTCCTTGTTAAAACCCCTTAATTAAATCATATTTCTCAATAACAATTATTAAGAAATAATAATTAGAACATTTCTAATTAAAATAGTCTAACATCTTAGACTTAATTTAATCCTTTAATAACATTTATAAAAGATTAAATTCCAAGCAAATTAGATCATTAAAACCAATAATAAAGAGATACTTGAGTAAACTAATTAATAATCTTAATAACTATTATTAAGACTTAATTAATCCTTAATAACTTTTATTAAGGTTTATTACTCAAGAAATAATGAACTTAATTATAACTATTATAATTAATTAATTATTCACTTAACAACTATTATTAAGTGCCTCTTAATTTTTAAAATAATTTCCTAACAACAATTGCTAAGAAATTAAAATAATCTAATCACTTAAATAATTAACAACATATGTTAATTGATTTTAAGATCGCATCTTAAATACAAATTAACAACACTTGTTAATGTGAATTAAAATTATTATCCTAATTATTAATAACAACAATTGTTAATAATTAATAAGATCCCCTTTTAGATAAGTAACAACATTTGTTAATATCATTCAAGATCATAACTTGAAATAAATTAATAACGCTTATTAATTTAATTTAAGAACACATCTTAAATAATTCCTCTAATTATTTAATAAAAGGGATTTAACAACACTTGTCAATTAATTAAGATCACATCTTAATAATATCCCCACAAATCACTTATTTAAAAGCAATTTTCAAATTAGATCATATCTTAATAATAACCCCTTTAATTAAATTAATTAACAACACTTGTTAATCAATAATAAGGATCACATCATAATTTAAAATCCCCGTTTATCAAGATCATATCTTAATTACCCATTTAACTGTAAATAACATATTTAAATTTAAAATATATTTAAACATTAAATAATCATGTTTTACAATTTAAATGGGTGGGGATTTAAAATTATCAATAAGGGTTATAGGGGTTTAAGGGATTAAGGGTTAATGGGCTGAGTTTAAAAGATCCAAAAGGGGGTTAAAGGGCTTAGGCCCAATAGGGATAGGGGTTTAGAAAAGAAGGAACCAGGGCTCAGCCTTGGGCCGAGCCAGGGCTCGGATCAGCTAAGCCCGGGCACGGACCAGGTGTGACCTGGTTAGGGCCCTTGGCCCTCAGTCGGCCCGCCCCAAGGCAGGTTATGGTCCTGCCCGGTCCGACCGGGTCGAACTAGGCGGCCCGTCTGGTTCATCTTCAACTCGACGCCCCAAAACCCTAAATTCAGCAGCATGCAGCAATCGGCGGCGGGGGGGAGGGGTTTCAGGGTGCCGGCGGTGTCGGCCCTCCGGCGGCTGCCCTTGCCGGCGGCGTCGGTCCCGCCGGCGACCCCTCCGGCGCCAGCGGGATCCCCGGAGAAGCCTCATAGCAAGCCAAAACACCCATCAAAATCTGGTTTTTCAAAACTATTTTGAAGAAGGAGATGGGGCCGCCCTCCGGCCATCACCATAGGCTTCTCCAGCGCCGGCTACCGGTCCGGTGGTGATCAGGGACAACCCTAAAGGGATTTGGAGTCCAGCCTGCCTCCCCAACACTTGGGGTTGCATGAACATAGTCCCCGAAGACCCGTTCTTCGGCCAACGAAGAACGCAAATAAATCCCCAAAGAAAAAATCAAAATTGAAGAATAAAAATAATCAGATTATTCTTAAAAAATATGTGTTCATCTCATGAACACGGACCCATCAAACAGATCGAATTATTGCATGGAATAATATTTTAGAATAGTAATTTCATCATCCCGAATCGGATCAGAGCAGAACCTGGCTCTGATACCACTGTTAGGATCCGGGCGGGACGCGAAGAACACAGCGGAAACGACAAACAAAATTTAATCCCGCCCGATACCCGCTGATCCGTTTCGGAATGAAAAACGCTAACCGAAAAATCCGGGTTGGAATCTAATTACCGTGCACGGATTCGAATCCGCTTCAGTCTCGGTTCCGTCGAGGCGATGCCGCGAGCCGCACAAGCATCCGGCCTCCAGCGGTATCCCCGCGATCCTCCGCGGTGGTTCGTCCTCGATCTCTCGTCCATTTCAGCTCGCTCGCTGAAGATCCGTCACCGCAACGATTGCTGAAATCCCGCCGACGGGAATTCCCGACTTTCGGGAATCACGCGCAGCAGAGACGGAAACTGTTCTGGCGCCTCGAACGGGACGCCCAGAGGAGGAGAGAGAAAGGGGGGATGACGGCCAGCAAGGGAAATCCTAGAGCTTGGCCCAGGGTTTCTCAACAGCACGTATATATATTAAGTCGGCGCGACTTTTCACAAAAGTCCCCGAGTTAATATAAATCCCACTTATATACCACCGACTGAGAATCTTATTGCGTGTGACCCTTTAGGCCCATTTACCAGTCCGATTTTCAGCCCGTTAAGTCCAATAACTAGTTATTGACTTATTGTAATTAATTAATATCTATATATTAACTAATTACTTAACCGAATTATCATCACATGTAAATTCGGTCGGACTTCCGATCAAGTTGGGTGCCAAGCAACACTGCATGATCCCGGAAGGTAATGGGGTTCAGCAACCCACTCATGGAACCTGTCCGTCCACAGTTACCGTGTGGCTATAATCCTTTGTTCGCACAATGCTCTCGAGTTAACCTAGGGTATGGTCAACTGTCAAACCCTAGATTGTCAACTCACTTGAATCAGACTCCGCTTTACAATATCCGAAAACCACTTTTGTGATATTGTTTCTGCTCTGACCAGAGACTCCTGCGGATCTATTCTAGAGCATTCTCTCTCCAGTTACCTGAGAGCAAACGATCCTTTATTGAACACACAATCACCTTCGAAGGTCTTCCGCTGGACCCGATCCTTGACTATTTGAGATCCCGTGGATAGGGATTCGTAGGTCAAGGTCAAAGTCCAGAAGTCCACCGACAAGGTGTCTTTGGTGTCTCAAGTCCAAGGATCAACCACGCCACTGTGACGATGTATCAAGCCGATTGACAGTCAAGTAAATTACCATTTGGCGATTCATGTCGGATCAGTTCAGTGAACTCATTCCCCAATGAGCACCTACAGGTTTACCATTGTGTCTCCACACTAGTAACTAACGAGATCAGTCACCCTCATCATATGAGCTGGAATAACCTGTACTAGTTTAACCGGATGTTTAATGTCCTTATCAAACATCCTACGACTAGGAACAATTGAGAATATGTGTTTATAAGTCATCAGTCTCATTATTATGATCTCATCATAATCTGATGACTATTGCACGTATTCATGGACTTCATTATGCGCAATTATAAATATGCCAATCTACATAATGAATTTAATTCCATTTACTAGTGAACCAGATTGATGATTATTTATAACTAGATAATCTAAATGTTAGATTTTAATAAGATAATCATTAATCTAGTTGTTTAATGACTTTATTAATCTAATAGTTAGATTAATCTTGTCATATTTGCATGGAATATTCTAGATATTTAAATTTTGGAATTTTAATGCATATGATGTGTTATCATGCTTGTTTAAATTCAATTTAAGTTAAGTATGCATAAATTGATTTTCAAAAAATTTCAAAATCCAATTTTTGATTGGTCCCTGGTTTTATGAAACCAAAATTTATTAATTATTTTCGAAAATTTTATTTAGCCATTTTATGTGCAATTCATGTGTGGTTTGATTAACTAAAACACATGGTGGTCATGGACGAGTATTATTTGTGGATATGAAATGTGATTGTGTGGTTTATTGTTTATTAATAAATACAGGTCTGCGAACCTCTCTCTCTCATATTCCATTGTACTTCTACCTTCCTCCTTAATGTAATCGCCATAAGGCTTCCTCATTTAAATTATCATGTAATTGAGAATTATAATGCAATTTGATCGAGGCGGTTGCGCGTGGAGCGAGGATGATCCACAACTGCCGATCAGATGAAAATAAAGGAGTTCATTGAATCCATGGGTTTGTAGACTCATGATATAAGTTGTTATATTGTGTGTGTGTGTGCGTTTGACTATCTGGCTCAAGTCAAACCGCAATGCCGTCCATGACCACACTAATGACATGTATGTGATGTATTTAAATTACAGAAACTGCTCCCTTTTCTGATTCCAATCCGAACTCTGCTTGCCTTAATGCATATTCCTCCTCTAATTCGGAAAGGGACTTCCAATTTCTCAAATCACTCTATAAATCTCTCCTCTCTGTTGGGATCCGGGCAGGACGCGAAGAACGCAGCAGCAATGACGAACAAAAATTATCCCGCCCGATGCCCGCTGATCTGATTCGGAACGAAAAACTAAAACCGAAAACCGGGTTGTAATCTGATTACTGTGCGCGGATTCGAATATGCTTCTGTCTCGGTTCTGTCGAGGCGATGCTGCGAGCCGCACAAGCGTCCGGCCTCCAGCGGTATCTAGGCGATCCTCCGTGGTGGTTCGTCCTCGCTCCCTTGTTCGTATCAGCTCGCTCGCTGAAGATCCGTCACCGCAACGATTGCCGAAAACCCGCCGACGGGAATTTTCGACTTTAGGCAATCACGCGCGGCGGAGACGGAGACAGTTCCGGCGCCTCGAAAGGGGCGGCCATAGGAGGAGAGAGAAAAGGGGCTGACGGCCAGCAAGGGGAAACTCTGGAACTTGGCCCAGGGTTTCTCAACAGCGCATATATATATTAAGTCGGCGCGACTTTTCACAAAAGTCCCCTAGTTAATATAAATGCCACTTATGTACCACTGACTAAGAATCTTATTGCGTGTAATCCTCTAGGCCTATTTACCAGTCCGATTTTTAGCCCGTTAAGTCCAATAACTAGTTATTGACTTATTGTAATTAATTAATATCTAGATATTAACTAATTATTTAGCCGAATTATCAACGCATGTAAATTTGGTCGGACTTCCAATCAAGTTGGGTGCCAAGCAACACCGCATGATCCCTGAAGGTAATGGGGTTCAGCAACCCACTCATGGAACATGTCCATCCATAGTTACCGCATGGCTGTAATCCTTCGTTCGCACAATGCTCTTGACTTAACCTAGGGTATCGTCAACTGTCAAACCCTAGATAGTTAACTCACTTGAATCAGACTTCGCTGTACAATAACCGAAAACATCTTTTTCTGATATTGTTTCTGCTCTGGCCAGAGACTCCTACGGATCTATTCTAAAGCATTCTCTCTCCAGTTACCTGAGAGCGAACAATCCTTTATTGAACACACAATCACCTTCGAAGGTCTTCCGCTGGACCCGATCCTTGACTATTAGAGATCCCGCGGATAGGGATTCATAGGTCAAGGTCAAAGTCCATAAGTCCACCGACAAGGTGTCTTTGGTGTCTCAAGTCCAAGGATCAACCACGCCACTGTGACGATGAATCGAGCCGATTGACAATCAGGTAAATTACCATTCGGCGATTCATGTCAGATCAGTTCAGTGAACTCATTCTCTAATGAGCACCTACAGGTTTACCATTGTGTCTCCACACGAGTAACTAATGAGATCAGTCACCCTCATCATATGATCTGCATTAACCTGTACTAGTCTAATCGGATGTTTGATGTCCTTCTCAAACATCCTACGACTAGAAACAATTAAGAATATGTGTTTATAAGTCATCAGTCTCCTTATTATGATCTCATCATAATCTGATGACTATTACACATATTTATGGACTTCATTATGCGTAATTATAAATATGCCAATCTATATAATGAATTTAATGCCATTTATTAGTGAACCAGATTGAATCTGTGAAAGAAACTCAGAATGTTATGCAACTTCTGAAGAGACTATGGCTCGATCATACAATTCATTGCTTCCACTGTTGTCCTACAACGATAGGATGGTATTAGAGACCTTTTAGAACTACATCTAGTTCAGGGATGAAACTTTTCATCCATACTGTTCTAATAACAGTATCACTTATTTATGTCATCACCTTAATATCGAGTTCTGGATTGGAACCATTCCAATCCAATCCTTTCTACTAGAAGATTGAATCCATTATTTGACTTGAAATTTGAGTCAATGTGACCTCATAGTTTCAAATCATCCTCTTCATGTACATGAATGCATTCTTAGCACTTCTCAAGTGTTTAATGATGCATTTCACTCATGTATCCTTTAAGCAACCTTTTCCTCAAAAGAATAAATTTCATATCTCAACAATTGAGACTTGTTATGAAATTTATGCCAAACATCTTGACATACAGGTCAATATAATATCCCCACCGATCTATCTTAATAGATTCGTATTTTCAATACGTGGGATATTATAAGTAAACCTATTATGGAGGAAAACATGGTTAACAATGCTTTCACTAATAGTAACATCCTAATGTCATTCTTAATGACTTTGATGTTATTATCATAAAACATTACTTAAGCGACCGTGCTCCCACTGTCCTTTTTGAACACATACACAATCCGTGACTGTTCTTAATGATCACGTAGTATTTGACCATTAAGTCAAAACTTTTATTACAACTTAGAAAGCTTCAGTTTGATTCAAAATAATTTTAAATTCATAACTTGCTTCCTAGACATTCTAAAAACTTTAAAGGTGTATCATATACATCTTTACCTCAATCACATTGAGAGAGTGCTTTTAATATCTAACTGTCATCATCTCATAATTATGATAGGCAGTATTGACAACTTATCAATCTCAAAGTTGTAATTACAGATAACATCATTATCATAGATTTTAGATCATAATCTATTTTGAGCTCCTCTCGTCTTGCTAAATCAGATATGTCAAACATATCCTTTTAGTCATTGAGGGAATCTCAAAAATCTATGAAGCTCTTTGATGTGTTATGAATGGTTCCAAACAACTAAAGACTATCTAATAATCTTATGTTAGCTTGTGAATCTAGAACATCTTCTAGTTTTATCAGCTTCCACTGTCTTCTTTGAGGACATATTCCTCTTCACAGAAGACAGCTTTCAGGACAATAATTATTTCATTATCGCCTGGCCAATAATTATAATGTCCAAACTCTTTAGACATTCACAAATTCACATCATGGTAATACCTGACTTTTAAATCAGGTTTGTTCATAATTCACATCTCATATGAATTATTTGATTTTCATATCTTATGTGGACATACACTGACTTATTTAGAACCATCTGTAAAACATGGACATCTAATATTCATATTCATATTCACAAGGATAATAATTAGGCAAATCTTATTATGTATTGCACCATATCTTAATAAGGTGCAATTCCTCATTCTATCATATTACTATGATATACAATAAGAATCAATCGAGCGAGAATACAATTATCCTCTTAATGATTTGTGTGAATCATATACCTAAGTATTAGTTTCTTTGATCAAATCAAAAATTCTAATACTTCATATTGATCTTATATCTTAATCTTTCAGATGCATTCGTCTTGTAGTTCAATAAATACATACAATCGAATCATTCCAAGAGTAAACTATATGGTAAGTCAATAGTAGTGATTATATTTGGCCTTTGAGCCGTTTACATCAATATACATCAGCATCAATAATTTCTTATCGTACAATCCTGTGTACAATACCATAGATAATAAGGATTCACACAGTTCATTTTATATGAGACTTGTGAACATTCATTACATGAAATGTCACTTCAAGAATCTACAGTGCATTGACTGATTTGAACAACTATTGTTCCTTCTCAGTTAACGTTATTTACTTTTATAATTCTTGATATCTCATATAACTAAATAACAATTATTCAGTTTCATATTAGACTCCTATAGATATACAAAAGATTTAATGTCTGACAGTAACTTATGGTTATCATGAACAATTGTTGAGTCAAACTCAACACTTGCATTCTCTCGATTTTCTTTTACTTGTCTAAGTCTGCACATTATCGCAGCTTTGAGAATCATTTTCCAATATCTCATATTGGATACGCTAATTCTCCAATAGACATGCAAAAGTTGATAATAAGAATATATGAGACTTCTTTCAAATTTCATATTCATTTTGTCTTTATTAGTATCCTTATATTGGTTACAGTGGGAGAACTGCTACTTCTCTATCTTAGCTGACTTTCCTTTATCCTTTTTAGGTGTGGATTCGATCGTTTAAAATCTTACCACTTGCCTTTCTCAAAGGCACATCATAAATATCTCATCATCTTGTTCTATCCAAATAAGAGAATTCATGACAATCATTGTCTTTTAGAAAGGCATACTATGAGTACCTCTTCACCTTGGTCTATCTAAGTAAGAGGATTCATGATATCTGATTAGGATAGTGATTTTCACTCACCCCTAAAGACATTCTTTAGAGTTATCTAGTCAGTCTGAGTATGAGAAGTATTGGCATCCAACATGCCAACATCTCGAATAGACGATATATTAGTGAATCAAAGGAAATAACGTGATTTAAGCAGATAGTTCTAATAATTCAATTATGGTCTTTTATCTTGAATTATTTCCCACTATTTTTCGACGGACTATATAACCTTCAGGTATACAGAACGGAAGACTCCGATGGTCTCCTAGTGAGGATCAGAATCTCCAAGAATCATAGTATGACCTCGGGTAAACGCATAGTATCATACCATTATCCCAGAGCAACCATTTCATGGTAATTGCAACTCCTTGCAATATCCGATCTTATTTCGGCTCCCAAGTCTTTAATGGTCCCGGGTAAACACAGTTGACCATTATTCCTAGTTTAAGCTTTACCATCAATACGTGATAGAGTAGAGTAAGAATGTAGCTCCTGGGTAAACACGAGGATAGCTACACCGTTCCTCTATTCCAATCTCAAGGCATCAAGATGCCGTAGTTAATAGTCCTTTCATCAGATGGTGGCAGATCTCCGGTAAACACGTAGAAACAGTCATAACTGAATCAAGTTCTAAGAACTATATTGATGGAGAGCCACGCGGTACATTCTCAATGACTCGCGCTCCGGCTTAGACTTTATGTTGAAGGTTTTGTTTATATTAAGTTGGTCTTATCCTAGGTGATAGTTTATAAATACATCGTATATATTTAACTATACCTAGATATTAGCAATCGATTCATAATAAAAAACTAAAAAGCATGCATCAACCATACATGTTCATTATATGGTCATGGACAGCACGGTGATTAACTAGAAGCAAACAATTAATCACAAAAACTATATAACAATTATATAATCTAAACATGCAAACACATAGCCACTGGTGATCTCATCTCCTGTCGCCTTCCTGGTTGCATTTGTGGATCATCCTCGCCTCTCCTCGGCCGGCGCGATCAAATACAAATAATATTTATTTTGAAACAATTTCAATTTTGGTTTTCATAAAACCTGCGTTCCAATCAAAATTGGATGATTTGAATTTTCGAAAATCTTATTTTCTAACATGCAATAAATCTAATTTAAAGCATCAAATACATCAACATGTTCAAACAAAGCTAAAATTAAAATTATAAAATACTCCAAGCAAAATTTAGAACAATTCTAAATTAATTAATCTAACACTTAGATTAATATTAAATCACATTAATAACAATTATTAATGCGAAAACAATATAACATTTAGATAAAATTAAAAATGCTTAAATAACACTTATAAAAAAATTTCTAATTCCCATTTTAATCGATTAACAATTCCTTGTTAATAAACCCCTTTTATTAAATAATATTTCTCAATAACAATTATTAAGAAATAATAATTAGAAAATTTCTAATTAAAAAAGTCTAACATTTTAGACTTAATTAATATTTTAATAACTTTTATTAAAAGATCAATTTCAAATAGATTAGATCAATAAAACAATAATTAAGGGATACATGAGTAAACTAATTAATCATCTTAATAACTATTATTAAGACTTAATTAGTCCTTAATAATATTTATTAAGGTTTATTACTCAATAACTAATTAACTTAATTATAACAATTATAATTAGTTAATTAATCACTTATAAACTATTATTAAGTGTCTCTCAATCATTAAAACAATTTCCTAACAACAATTGCTAAGAAATTATTAACGTCTTATTAGTTAATAAAAATAAAATTAACAACATTTGTTGATTAATTTTAAAACCATAACAGTGATCTAATCACTTAAATAATTAACAACATTTGTCAATTAAATTTTAAGATCACATCTTACATTTAAATCCCCTTTTATTCATTTAATAAAAAGATATTAACAACATTTGTTAATAATTAAATTAACATCTCATCTTAATTAACCCCTTTAATCACTCATATTAAAAGATATTTAATTAACAACAATTGTTAATTAAATTAATATCATATATGAAATAACCCTCTTATAATTTTATTAAAATTGATTTAACAACACTTGTTAACTCTTATTAGGATCATATCTTAATAATAACACTTATTTAACTGGAATTTATAAATTAAAGTCTAAAACATATTTTAAACTTTATTTAAAATAATTTCCAATTAATTAGAGGAGGGTTATTAACATTAATAAAAACTTTTAGAGGGTTAATTGGGGTTAAGGGGTTTAAATGGGCTTAATGGGCTGGGTGGACAAGCCTTAATGGGCCTGGATCTAGGCCACAGGCCTGGCCTGGGCAGATCTTGCCTGGACCAGGTGACTGGGCTTGGCCCTGGTCAGCCTGGCTCGAGCTAAGTGGGTGCCCGGGCTCGAGCAACCTGGCCGAGCCAGGTCGGGCGCCTGGCGCGCCCTGCCCGGGCCCAGCTGGCCCCGATCGGGCCGAGCCGGTCCGGGCTCCAGCTCGCCTGGACGAGGCGCTTGGGACCGCCCGGTCCAGCGCCCAGTGCACCTGGCTCGCCCGGTTAGGGTTTCTCCCCCCCTTCATTGTTGTTGTAGGTTTCTTTAGGGCGGCGCCGCCGCTGGCGGCGGCGGCAGGGGCGGTCGGAGGTTGCCCCCCTTCGTCCCGAGTGTCGGCAGTCATCGGCCGGCAATCCCCTTTGCCGCTGGTGGCCCCCGAATCCGCCGGTTTGAACAGTTTTTAATCCATAGCTTCCTCCCCATTTCTTCCAACATTTGGAAAAATCTAGAGAAGTAGGCTATGCCGCTGGTTCCCAGCAACAACAAAATATTCCGGGGACTAACATGGATTGCTGGTCACACCAGCAAGTAAAACGGTGATCTTTCATCACCATTAAAGCCCCCTAAAATAGGTTTTTCATCTCCATGAAGAACAGGAAGAAAGACCCCAAAATTAAATTCGTTTTCTTCATGGAAAAATTAAATCTAATATTTAATGTTCATCAGATGAACAATTTCTCAGAGAATAATGAATCATTGCATGGAAATAATTTTAGAAGATTAATTTTATCGTTTTGAAGCAGATCAGAGCAGAACCTGGCTCTGATACCACTGTTAGGATCTGGGCGGGACGAGAAGAACGCAGCGGAAACGACGAACAAAAATTATCCCCCCCTGATGCCCGCTGATCCGATTCGGAACGAAAAACTAAAACCGAAAACCGGGTTGTAATCTGATTACCGTGCGCGGATTCGAATCCGCTTCCGTCTCGGTTCCGTCGAGGCGATGCCGCGAGCCGCACAAGCGTCCGGTCTCCAACGGTATCCACACGATCCTCCGCGGTGGTTCGTCCTCGCTCCCTCGTCCGTATCAGCTCGCTCGTTGAAGATCCATCGCCGAAACGATTGCCGAAAACCCGTCGACGGGAATTCCCGACTTTTGGGAATCATACGCGGCGGAGAAGGAGACAGTTCCGGTGCCTCGAACGGGGCGGCCAGAGGAGGAGAGAGAAAGGGGGGATGATGGCCAGCATGGGGAAACTCTGGAGCTTGGCCCAGGGTTTCTCAACAGTGTGTATATATATTAAGTCAGCGCGACTTTTCACAAAAGTCCCCTAGTTAATATAAATGCCACTTATGTACCACGACTAAGAATATTATTGCATGTGACCCTCTAGGCCCATTTACCAGTCCGGTTTTCAGCCCGTTAAGTCTAATAACTAGTTATTGACTTATTGTAATTAATTAATATCTAGATATTATCTAATTACTTAGCCGAATTATCATCGCATGTAAATTCGGTCGAACTTCCCATCAAGTTGGGTGCCAAGCAACACCGCATGATCCTGGAAGGTAATGGGGTTCAGTAACCCACTCATGGAATCTGTCCGTCCACAGTTACCGCGTGGCTATAATCTTTCGTTCGCATAATGTTCTCGAGTTAACCTAGGGTATGGTCAACTGTCAAACCCTAGATGGTCAACTCACTTGAAACAGACTCCGTTGTACAATATCCGAAAACCACTTTTTCTAATATTGTTTTTGCTCTGGCCAGAGACTCCTGCGGATCTATTCTAGAGCATTCTCTCTCCAGTTACCTGAGAGCGACCGATCCTTTATTGAACACACAATCACCTTCGAAGGTCTTCCGCTGGACCCGATCCTTGACTATTAGAGATCCCGTAGATAGGGATTCGTAGGTCAAGGTCAAAGTCCAGAAGTCCACCGACAATGTGTCTTTAGTGTCTCAAGTCGAAGGATCAACCACACCGCTGTGACGATGAATCAAGCCGATTGAGAGTCAGGTAAATTACCATTCGGCGATTCATGTCGAATCAGTTCAGTGAACTCATTCTCTAATGAGCACCTACTGGTTTACCATTGTGTCTCCACACGAGTAACTAACGAGATCAGTCACCCTCATCATATAAGCTGGAATAACCTGTACTAGTCTAACCGGATGTTTGATGTCCTTCTCAAACATCCTACGACTAGCAACAATTGAGAATATGTGTTGATAAGTCATCAGTCTCATTATTATGATCTCATCATAATCTGATGACTATTGCACATATTCATAGACTTCATTATGCGCAATTATTGTTAGTATTAGATGGTCTCAAAGCCAATCCAATACTGTGTACATATTCAGATTATTAATAAATGACAATAATTCATTGTGTGTAATTAATTCGATATGTGTTTATCGTATCACGATGAAGTCCATGAACATGTGCAATAGTCTTCGGATTATGATGAGATCATAATTATGGGACCGAAGACTTATAAACACATGTTCTTAATTGTTCCTAGTCATAGGATGTTTGAGATAGGACATCGAACATCCGGATAGACTAGTATAGGTTACTTCAGCTCATATGATGATGGTGACTGATCCCATAAGTCACTTGTGTGGAGACACTATGTTGAACCTATATTTGCTCATTGGTGAATGAGTTCACTGAACTGATCCGGCCATGAATTGCTGGATGGTAATCACCTCACTGTTGACAAGCTTGATTCATTTGTCACGGTTGTGTGGATGATCCTTGGACCTGAGACTCCAAAGATATCTTGGTGGTAGGTTTCTGAGCTTTGACCTTGACGAACGAATCCCTAACCATGGGTTATCAATAAGTCAAGCGATCGGGTTCAGGGAAATGCCCTCGAAGGTAATTGTGTGTTCAATACGGGATCATCCGCTCTCGGTTGTTTGAGAGAGAATGTTCCGGGAATGATGCGCTTAAAGTCCCTGGCCAGGGCAGACTCTGTAATCGATAAGGAGTTATCGGATTCAGATTAGCGGCATCTGATTCAAGTGAATCGACCAAATAGGGTTTAACAGTAAACCATGCTCTAGGTCGATTCGGGAACATTGCACAGATGAAGGATTATATCCACGCGCTAACCGATGACAGAAAGGTTCCAATAGAGGGTTGCGATAACCCCAGTGCCATCCAGGATCACACGATGTTGCTTGACATCCAACGTGATCGGCAGTCTGTCCGAATTTATTGTGGGACTCAAGGAGAATAGGTAAAGAACAAGCAGGAGTCAAGAAAATCAATTCAAAGAGGATGGATTCTACCTAAGATTCTTCAAACAAGAGGGCAAGAAAGGCGATTGAAAAGCTTTCTGAGATAATGGATCATCTAAATGGGCGAGATCCTAACTTACAAGTAAGCTATTCTCTCCTCTAATCAATTTTTCCTATGTGACTTTCTACATGATCTCCATATTCCAATTATCTATCTAGGGATATCCTTTCTTCCCCGGTCCAAGAAGATTCTCTTCACTTCCATGGGTCCAAAAACTAGTTAAAAACTAGTTAACAAGATCAATCTTGATGGGAATGTCGGCAAGACAGTAGGTAGAAGGCGGGAGGGAAGATACGAACACGGGCCTCACGCCCATGGCCTCTCTCCGGAACCTCTCTCAGGCGACCTCCGTAGAGGGGCGAGCTCTCATCTCACACTATGAGGAGAGGGTGAACACAAGCTTTCATTCATTCTAGCATGCCTACAAGGGAAGAGATGACCCCTTTATATAGGGAAGGGCATCTCTTGGTCAAGACAAGAATGACCTCATTAAAAAAGAAATACCAAACATGTCCTAGGGGCAAGAAATGACCGAAATAGCCCTTAAGGCTAGATTAAATAAAAGGTATAACTAGACTCGATCCTAGATAAGGAGCTCGTCGCTAAGCTGCAAAGACGTCTGCGTAGCACGTGCTCGATGTCTGCTCTTCTACTGTTCGGTGTCCCCACCAACTCTCCCGGGGTGCTGGGAACTCGACCTCGTCGAGTAAGGGTCCACGCCGCTCTGGTAGCACTCGAGCAGGTCTAGATCGAGGAGTTGTAAGTCCTCTCAGCTGATCCACATGTCTTCGGATGGTGGCCAATCTCGCCAGCAGACAAGGAAGTGCTGATACTCCCTGCTTCTAGTGGTGATTACCTGTTCATCCAGTATTCGCTCAATTTGCTCGCGCCGTGCAGGGGGTGGAGTTGGTGGACACTCCGTAGGGAGGTCACTCTCAATGGATGGCAAACGCCCAAATGGATCACTAGGAATTGTTGTGGGCTCCTTGTAAGCTACAAGGTCTGCCACGTTAAATTTGGGACTGATCCTATAGTCTGTCGGTAAGTCCACAACATAAGTATTCGACCCGATCCTTTTTAGGATCCGGAACGGGCCAGCACCGCGGGCTTGCAACTTTTTAATGACCCCTGAGGGGAATCATTCAGGCCACATCCTGACCATGACAAGGTCACCCTCCTGAAATTCCTGCACTCGTCTGAGTGCATCAGCCAATCTTTTGTAGAGCTGGTTGCTCTCATCAATTTACTTGCTAATGTGCTTGTGTAGGTCCTGAATATGTTGGGCAAATGACTCAGCCGACTCGGAGATGCGAGCATGCAAGGGAAGGGGAATGAGATCCACAGGCTAGTTAGGCTTGTATCCATGCACGACTTCAAAATGGCTCATCCCAGTGGTCCTATTTACTGAACTATTATAGGAGAACTCAGCTCGGAGAAAGATCGAATCCCATGTCCCTGTGTGCTCCCCTACTAAGCACCTTAAAAGGTTCCCTAGGCTTCTGTTGACCACCTCGGTTTGGCCATCAGTTTGAGGGTGATAGGCAGTAGAAAACTTGAGTAGGGTGCCTACTCGGTGCCAAAGGGTCTTCCAAAAGTAGCTGGTAAATCTCACATCCCTATCTGAGACTATGGTCTTGGGAAGACCATGTAAACGGACAACCTCATCATAGAAAAGACAAGCCACCCAAGATGCATCTGAAGTTTTGGAGCAAGGGATGAAGTGGGCCATTTTCGAGAACCAATCAACCACTACAAAGATGGAGTCATGCTTACGAGGGCTCCGTGGTAGTCCAAGCAGAAATACTCACGTCTTGCCAAGGACGATCAGGGACGGGAAGGGGAGTGTAGAGGCCAGTGTTGTAACGACCCGCCATCCTATGACCGGAGACCCGGTCACTAAATGGATGTCGGCCCATTAACTGCGGGTTCACACCCGGATCTCACACAACGCGCCTGGAGGAGTAAGTGCTAAACAAGGCTAAATATAACAATCACACGGACTACAAGGTAAGCAAGTGCGCATGAAGGAAAAATAACAATGTCCGTATACAGTCCAACAATAATTACATGTCCAACAATTAAATAAGTACAGGCAGAAGGAAGTACAACAACATCGGGGCATACCCCGGAACTAAGACAGCTGCTGGTCCGCACACCAAGAAGACACCACGCTTCCGCTCGCCTCGAGGTCCACACCTGAAACCGCAGGGAGTGAGCCACACCAGAAATGGGCTCAATAGGGATCATCCGATCCCCTGCCTCCCACTCACACACCCACAAGTGTAACAACAGAATATATGGCAATTAAGTAAAGCAGTAAACACAGCACCCAACTCTGATATGAAACGCACGGTAAGCAGTGTAACAAGAACCATTCTAAGTAACCCGAAGAGCCCAACACAGAGTCACGACTCACAGTCAAAGTCTACGAAGCGACTAAACCACACTGTCGACCGAAGTCGAACGTCGCCTCCCAACACTACCACCACTACTCACGCCTGTCCACCCCTACAGTGTTCCGGGGCACTGTAGGGTGAGGCAGTGAGTCAAACTAGGACTAGCTGGACTCAGTGTACCGCCACTGCCAGCTACGTGTGCACACAAGCAGTCTAGACTACTGTCCTACCACCGGATTGCCTCCACGCTAGGCCTCAGCGCTTCAGGAGGGCCCTGGGGACCGGCGAACCCCCGTCAAGCCGAAGCTACAGGAACTACCCACAAACCCAACTCTCCCGGGCTGCGTCAGGCCAAGGGCTATAGGTACCACTCGTAACCTTGATCAAAGGTCACATCAGGCCCAATGGCTAAAGGGTAAACCAACTCCCACCAGAAACACCACCAGCTCCACAGCAAGAAACACGCCAGAAGCTGTCACAACAACCAAGGGAAACCCCGACCCACCGAGACCAAACAGCAACCCCTCGGATAGCACACCGGCTACTCCGGCCCGACGGGCTCAAGGTGGTTCTGCTTGTCTCAGCCAAGGGTAAAACACAACATGCACCACTCCACAGACACCATGACCCTGTCCCCATCGGTCCATGGTGACAAACGGAAACCACAGTCATTCCGAATCCATATTCGTACAGGCACACACACATACACATTTAACATGCTGTAATTCCACTCACACATAAGTCCTCAATCCCAGTGTACAACATAAAACATGCCTCAGAACCTTCAACAGTGAAACACATGCTAAAACCAGCAATATAACACTTCTGTCTTGAATCGCGTCGACCGAGGTCGACGCCATTCAAGTCCCTCAGACAGGTTCAGTTAAACGTCAGATTATTCCTTGAAACGCGTCTTCACAGGGAGACGCCCTTTGAAACGCGTCCGCAACCATCGACGCCATTCACATTAAAAACCCAGAATTTCAACACTCAAGCGGGGCGATTTCCTGCCTAAATGGCGTCATGGTGGCCCGACGTCCTTTCTAAAAGGCGTCGTCCACCCATGACGTCATTTAGCTCCTAGGAACTATATTTTAATGAGGCCTCGAATAGGGGGATTTCTGCCCCTAAAAGACGTCGTACGGCCTAGACGCCCTTTGAAAGGCGTCGACCAGGGACGACGCCGTTTAGCGCCAGAAACCAGGTTCCCTGGTTCGAACCGAGGGTTTCTCCCTTGAACCCCAAGCACCCCGAAAACCCCAAAATCAAAGGGGGAAGGAGAGAAGCTCAACCACACAGTCATGCTTACGAAAACACAATCACAAACACCGTCATTCCCACATGGAATCCCCCCTAAGCATGCTCAATCTATCCCCCAAACACCACGTTACTCCGAGAATCACACGAACATCACATGCAAGGTTCGTCCCCCTACCGGTTCTTGAACTCCGCCAAGCTCCGTGCCGCCGTCCCGCCGCACCGCACACCGCCGCCGGTACCCTCGAGGACGCCGCCACTCCGCCGGGACGTCGGCCGCCGTCCGGAGAAGGGAACGCCGCGAAGGAGGTGGTGGAGGTAGAGGTGAGAGGTAGGGAAGCTATGGAGTGATGGAAGAGGAAGAAGAGGGAGGGAAGGGAGGAAGGAGGGCGGAGGGAGCGGAGAGGGTGAAGAGAGAGAGTGGAGAGGCGAAAGTGAGGGAAAGAAGGGGAGGCTCGCGGGGTCGACCAGAATCCCGCTAAAACGCGTCGATCGAGGCAGACGCCATTCAGTCTGACAGGACGGCCGTACTGACACCGCTCTGAAACGCGTCGCCCACCGCGGACGCCGTTCAGATGACAAGACAGGCCGTACTGACAACGCTCTGGCGCCGCACCCTGACACCGCAGGTGTCGCAGTCTGAAACGCGTCGACCGATCTGGACGCCGTTCAGACAAATCTGACAGGGGCCGTACCCTCGCGGCCCGAAAACCCGCCCACGTGGCGCAACAACCAACAGACCCTAAATGGCGTCCTCACAACCTGACGCCTTTTGAAAGGCGTCGAGCAGTGCTGACGCCATCCAGCCAGCAATCTCAAGACCCCTTCAGGGTCCAGACCAGGGGATCCGGCCCGAACCCGACCCGAATACGGAACCCGAAATCTCAGTCATTACAAGTGTTCTGGCGTTTTTGCTTGGCAGTGGCGCAAGTACGGCACTGGGCCACTAAACGAGCTACATCGCGCTTTAGGCTTGGCCAATAGAATCAGCTTTCAACAGCCTCAAGGGTTTTGTTTCGACCAAAGTGCCCACCTAGACTGCCCGCATGTACCTCCCAAATTAAAAATTCGCGAACGGAGCTGCGTGGCACACAAAGCTGCTGACCTCTAAATAAGTATCCGTTGTGCAGGAGATACTCACTCGTACCCCTAGAGGATCCGGCTTTAAGCGTGGTATAGATCTCTTCAAAATCAGGACATCCCTCATACAATTCCTTGAGTTTATCAAGCCCAGTCACCTCAACACTCACTATGGAAAGAAGGGATACTCGTCGACTAAGGGCATCTGCAGACTCCCGCCTTGTGCTTCAGCACGAAAGTGTAGGCTTGCAAGAACTCTACCCATCGGCCATGCCTAGGATTCAGCTTTTTTTAGGAGCTGAGGAAGCGGAGTGCCTCATGATCGGAGTACAAGACAAATTCCTGCGGCAACAAATAATGCCGCCAATAGCGAAGAGCCTGGACCACGGCATAGAACTTTTTATCATAAGTTGAATATTTCAACTTAGCATCACCTAGCTTCTCACTGAAATACGCTATAGGGTGCCCTACTTGACTTAACACTTCTCCTATACCGACCCCAGAGGCGTCACAAGAGACCTCAAAGACTTTGGAGAAATTGGGGAGGTGAAGTATGGGGCCTTGAGTGATTCGATTCTTGACCTCTGCGAAGGCTTTGGAAGTGGCCTTCGTCCACTCAAAAGGTTCCTTACTGATGCAATCCGTAATTGGGGCCATCACAATGTTGAATCCTCTAATGAATCGCCTATAGAAAGGTGCTAGTCCGTGGAAACTGCGAACATCATGGATGCTCATAGGCTGGGGCCACTCAATGATCGCCTTGACCTTTTCAGGGTCGGCGGAAACTCCCCTATGTGATACTATAAAGCCTAAGAAGGTTACTTGATCAATAAAAATTGTGCACTTCTTAGGATTTGCATACAAGCTCTCTTTTCTCAGCACTTCGCACACCTGACAGAGGCGGCCCAAGTGGTCCTCCCTAGTCCTACTGTAAATAAGAATGTCGTCGAAGTAGACAACAACAAAGGAGCCCATGAAGGGTCGGAGGACCTGAGTCATTAGCCTCATGAAGGTGCTGGGGGTATTTGATAGCCTAAAAGGCATGACGAGCCACTCGTAAAGACCATCCTTGGTCTTAAAAGCAGTCTTCCACTCATCCCCTGACCGGATGTGGACCTGATGGTATCCACTCTTTAGGTCAATCTTGAAGAAGATGGCGGCCCCGGCAATAATGTCAAGCATGTCGTCAAGTCGGGGAATGGGGAACCTATATTTCACAGTGATTCTATTGATGGCGTGGCTGTCAACACACATCCGACAGGTGTCATCCTTTTTGGGGGTCAGGAGGGCTGGCAAAGCACAAGGGCTGGTGCTGATTCGCAAAAAACCCTTCCCAATGAGCTCCTCGACCTGCCTCCGTAGTTCTGCGTGCTCGGTGGGATTTAAACGATAGTGAGGCAAGTTGGGCAAGGTGGTGTTGGGTTTCTCGGGTTTCTCCGGATCTCACGCGCAGCAGAAAATAAAATAAAAACGGAGATCCATTCCCGTTTCAAAAAAAACTAAAATCGACGATTATCGGATAATCGATTCTCACCGTATGCGGATTTGAATCCGCAACCGTTCGGTTCCGTCGGTGCGACACCGCAAGCCGCGCAAGTGCCCGGCCTCAAGCGAAGTCTACGCGATCCTCCACGCGACGGATATCCTCACGTTCCTCATTCTTCGCAGCCCACGAAACCTCTGTAGGTCGCCGCAACGATCGCCGCAACGCGCGGACGATTTTACGTCAAACGAGATTCGGAGAAGCAACAGAGCAGATCTGGATCTATCTGGACGCCAGAGAGAGAGAGAGAGATAAACAGAGGAGGGGTGGCTAGGGTTAGCAGTTGCTTGACCTGCTCAGCCCGTTCGCTATGTTTTATACTAACCGCGCGGTTTTTCACAAAAACCTCCGGTTTATATAAAACCCACTTATTTATCCATCGCCTTGAGAATCATTTGCGTGTGACTCTCTAGGCCCAAGTACCAGTCCAGTTAATGGCACAACAAGCCCAGTGACTCCTCACTGGCTTTATTAATCAATTAATAACCCTTTATTAATTAATTAATCAATCGAATTGATGTCGCACATCGAATTTGACCGGGCCTTCGATCACATTGGGTGCCAAGCAACACCGCGTGAACCCGGAAGATATTGGGGTTAAGTAATCCACTCTTGGAACCTTTCCGCCGACAGTTACCGCGTGGATATAATCCTTCATTCGTACAATGCTCTCGAATCAACTCAGGGTATGGCGTGCTGTCAAACCCTAACCGGTCGACTCACTTGGATTGGATGCCGCTGATAAATATCGGAAACCTCCTTTCCCGATATTATCGTCCGCCTTGGCCAGGGACTTCCGCGCATCCTTCCTAGAGCATTCTCTCTCTATGTACCGAGAGCGAATGATTCCTTATTGACATACAATTCCCTTCGACGGTATTCCACTGTACCCAATCCTTGGTGTTTTAGAATCCCGTGGCTAGAGATTCGTAAACCAAGGTCAAAGCACAGAAGTCCACCGACAAGGTGTCCTTGATGTCTCTGGCCCGAGGACCATCCACGCAACTGCGACAATAGAATCAAGCTGGTTGACAGTGAGGTACAATACCATCCAGCGATTCAGTCGGATCAGTTCAGTGAACTCATTCTCTAATGAGCACCTACAGATTCGCCTTAGTGTCTCCACACAAGTGACTTATGAGATCAGTTACCTTCATCATATGAGCAGGAGTAATATGTACTAGTCTAACTAGATATCTGATGTCCTTCTCGGATATCCTCCGACTAGGAACTATTAAGAATATGTGTGTTTAAGTGATCAGTCTCATTAGTATCATCTCATCATAATCTAATCACTATAGCATATATTCACGGACTTCATTATGAAATGTTAATTAATGCGATTTACACATAATGAATATTATGCCATTATATTGATAAATGAACGATATTTACATAGTCAGGTTGGCTTGTAGGCCACCTAAAACTAACACATCCTTAGCGGAAAAATTCCCCCCCCCCCCCCATGATTGCTTTAAGTGTTGGTTTGAAAAGCATGTTCGTCATCATTGATATCATTAGTTTCTATGATTCAATAATCTGTTTAAAATAAATTTCTCGCCTGAATATTTGATCATTTTTATATCTTGTCAACTTGAAAGGGAAATGCCCCTACCATCTTCATTGTTTACTGTTTTTGGGGCTTAAACCACATCGAGACAGAGCGACGTCTTTCTTAAGGACGTCACTCATGCCCTGCGCTTTTTAACCTCCATATCCTTACTTGTTCTGTTTGCTCGAGGCTCTGTTAGTAGGGAGTTACTGTGTTGAAAAACGTCGACACAAAGCGACGTGGTTCAAGCAGTCTAACTTTTGACCCACAGACCTCATATTGGTGGTTGTTTTTTAAACATACTCATATATTGTTGCATTAGAGGCCACCTCGGCCACAGGTCATTAGCACTAAGATCTTATCCCCCTCTCATAGGAACACCCTTCTTGATACTTTCATCTCTCTCTGACTAGGTTGGTCCCTCAATTAGACTAGAGTGGTTAGTATTAAGACCTCCATAAGTCCCCAAAAGCATATAACTCCTCTCTGTTCATCGGACTGGTTGTACCAACGAAGTACCGAGTAGATCTTCTTCACATTGAGAGAAAAAGCTAACAGAATTGGGTCGCCTCAAAGCCAATCATTGTACATTCTAGTTTAGAATACAAATAAAGGCAATTATTTCTTCATTTATAGTTCTCGCAAATTAACTATCGTAATGAAGGTCCGTAGAAAAGTGTGTAGGATATTGAATCATGATGAGATCATGATAGTGAGATCAATAGTCTTAGTCACTTATCTTAAACAGTTCTCGATCATAGGATATTTGAATTGGACATTAAATATCCGATAAGATCGATACGGGTTATTTCTGCTCATGTGATGAGGGTGAATGATCTCACATTCACTTGTGTAGTGACACTAAGACAAACTTGTGGGTGCTCATTATAAAATGAGTTCACTGAACAAATCTGAATTAGAATTCTTGGATGGTCATTATACCTAATGGTCAACCAGGGAATTCAATCGTTGCAGTAGCGCAGTTGGTCCTTTGACCTGAGTCACCAATGATACCTTGCTTGTAGACCATTGTGTCTTGATTCTCTGGCTTGTGGGCTTTAACCATTAAGTCCACGATAGTCAATCTCTCAGACACAGTCGAAAGTTTGCGAAGGTAATTGAGTGAACAACAGGGGATCACTCACTCTTGGTATACGACTGGAGAGAGAATGTCTATGGATGTGTACATAGAAATCCCTGGCCAGGGTCAACTGAAAGAGATATATGTCTAAAAGTTAACTGAGTACTAGAATCCATCTAAATAATGCCATAAAGGGTTTGACTATAAAACCATACCCTTGCGTTATTAGGACATTGGATGAGTAAATGATTTTTTCTATGCGGTATCTGCAGACGGAAAGGTTCAAATAAAGGGAACAATATCCCTTATATCTTCTGGGATCATGAGGTAGTGTTTGGTGTCGTTCATGGTCAGAAGGTCAAGTGGATTAATCATCGGATGATAAACCACTTATTTATTGAATTAATTATTTAACATATGATGTTTAAATAATAATTAATAAATACTAAACTTCAGAATTAGTTCTAAGTTTAGTGGGCCTAAAATCAGACTGATATATGGGCCTAGAGGGTCATACACATAAGAGTTCTCGTAAGACGGTGAGAGATGTTAAATATTATATTTATCTGGGTTTTTGTGAAAAGTTACAGGATAAACATGAATATTTAAATGGAGAATTATCCAAGGTCAAGCTCTTGGATAATCATGAGAAATAAACCTTGTGCTTATCTTTAATTGTTATAAAAGGAGGCCAAGGGGAGGGATGGTGTGGTTGTTGGAAACGTACACTACACTTTAGAGTTTTTCTCTCCCCTCTCTCTCTCTCCTCCTCTCTTTCTTGAAGCAAACGTCCATTCTCTCTCCCTCTTGCATGGTGGATTTGAGATCAGGTCGAAGTACTCAAGCCGAGGAGGAAATCGCGTCTGCGTCGGGAGCTCGTGTGGATATCTGTGGAGATCGTGCGCGTGCGCGATTACCGAAACAGTTGAATTTACAGGAGATTCAAAACCCCACAAAGGTAAAGAACGGTTCTTCCCGGTTATTCTATTTTGTCCATTTTACGATCTCAGCAATCGATACGAGGAATCATTTTAAATTTCCGCTGCGTTTCGGCGATTCTTTATAGTGGTATCAGAGCCAGGCTGCTGGTTGATCGGAAAACGACATCGTTTATTGTGCTGATTTCTCGTTATGCATTAAGAACGTGTATTGTACATGTTCTTAAAATTATTTTAGATATATGCGAATTGTTCCCAGATTTTTAGACTGTCTAATTTGATTATTGGGATTTGATCCTGGATCTGAAAGGGTTTATTCTGTTGGATAACCATGTAGGTAGATCATCAAAATATTCCCTCTTTTGCGAATAATCCTCTACGTGCACAGCAAACGGAGAGTCACAGGAATGTCCTGGCTTCTCTGCTGGGGAGGTTGTTGTATTGTGCATGCTTCGTGCTCATGCCAGTGGAAGAGGGTTAATAATATTGTTATGAGGATAGCCACAGGGATAGTCCCTTAGGGTTCCTACTGCTGCGTAGGATGCACAGCAACACCCAAGACCCTCGCCAGCGTCGCCAACCAGGTGTGGGCCGGGAACCAACCTGTAAAATACTCTGGCATGCATACAGATAGTTGGACATACGGCCATGCAAATAAAAAATTTGGATGCATGCAGGGTTATGGGGTACGTCCGGCACCCACTGGCATCGCCGGCAACATCAGAAGCACCACCGGTGACGACCGTCGGCGTCGCTGGGGCCGACCAGCACCGCCCCAACCACCCCTCCGGTCGAAGGCGGCTTCCCCGTGCCGCATGGCTCGGAAACCAGGCAAGCCCCCCCCTACAAACCCTAACGGGTGACGGGGGTGGAGATTGCGTGGGCAACCGGGCCGCCCGCCCGAACCCGCGCGGACCTGCGTTGGATCCGAATCGGGTCTGGACTCGGTGCAACCCCCTCGACCCGTTAAGGTTTATTAAACCCCTTTTAGCCCTAATTTAATTTGTTTAAACCCTTTTTCAGTTTTAAATTTAGTTTAAAATTGTAAAAAAAAGTTTAGTTAACAGTTTATTTAAATTTTTTAATTAACTATTAATTAATTAAGGGGTTTAAATCTAATAGGGTATAAGTTAGTTATTTAAAAGGAGTTTTAAATTATTAACTCAATCCCTTTTTATTAATTAAGTTCGGAATAAGATTCTTGTAACTTGATTAATTTTCTACATAACTCAAAATGCTTTATTTTGTTCAAATTGTTTGAATTCTGTGAAATGTTAACTAAATTGTTTTGTTAAATCTTTTGTCAATAGTATTATGAATATTTTTTTATTTAAACTTGAAATAATTGTTATTTCGAAAAACTAATGGTATTATAATTTTTTATTATAATTTGATGTATTGTGTTCAATGGTGAGATGATCATGAACTTAGGTTAATCATGTGATGGTTATTATGGTTGAATGCTATGCATATTTTATTTAATCTTTTTAAATAGGACCTGCGTGTCTCCTCTCTCTTAATCCAAACGTACATTTTATCTTCCTCTAAATTTGTACTCTCCTTGATGAGATCAAGGTTTCTACTTATTTAAATGTACATTAATGGACCTGCGAGTCCTTATTCATATTTAAATGTAGAGGATTAAAGATTTGAGGTCGGGATCTTCTGAAGACACCTCTAGAGGACGGACTAGTATCAAATGGAACTTGGATTGCTGGATTCACTATAGGATCTCATTATGGATCATCGTTTGGCTCTGATGATTACATAATAGAATTAGTAGTCTATGATCATCTTATTTTAAATTTTCTGCATTTATATGATATCTGTGTATTATACTATTATATATATTTCTATTAAGTATTATGATACTTTAAATTTAAATATTATTAAAAGCACGATTTTTAAAATCAAACTTAAAAACCCTCTTTTAAAATTTTAAGTTGTATACGTGAGATATTTAGAATAATCTACGTTACCCACCATCATTATAGATCTAAAGATAATTCTTATTTCAAATGGATTTGTTGTGCTACCACAAGGTCTATTTGATTTAGAAATTAATCTAGGTCTACGACATGAGATGTCATTAAGATAGATAGACAAATAGTATAGTTTTGTTGTGCTACCACAGGGATTGCACTACGAATTCATGTTATCTAAGTAATGATAGATAAACTTAACTAAATCGTTTGATTTGTTGTGCTACCACAAGTTCATTCTGATTCAGGGGTTAAATTTGATTGGATATTGCAAATGTTGCAATTGTCAAGAGTTGACTGCTTAAGGGACTTGATGTGATTTGTTGTGCTACTACAAGATCACATACATGATACCCGGAGGATTCTGATCCTCACTAGGAGATCACCGGAATCTCCCGTTCTGTATATTAGAGGGTCGTACAGATCGCCGAAAAATAGTAGGAGTATAAATCTAGATTAAAAGTCATAAATCTGATTTTTAAAGAACTATCTGCTTATTTTTCGCTATATTTCCTTGTAGGTCACTATGTCGTCACCTAACCCTCTTTGTTGCATACTTGATGCCAACAAACTCACAGGACCAAATTACATTGACTGGTTACGCAACCTGAAGATTGTCCTCAGGTGTAAAAAACTAGCCTATGTTGTGGATCAACCTGATCCAGAACAACCTAGTGAAAGTGCTAACAAAGATGAATTAATGATGTTTGAAAACTGGAAAGAGGACTCTATTAAAGTCCAGTATTATATGCTTGGGTCAATGAACAATGAACTACAACGACAGCATGATAACATGAAAGCTAAGGCCATTCTGAATCACCTACAAGAATTGTTTAGTGAACAATCGAGAATAGAAAGATATGAGATATCTAAGAAACTGTTCAGTACCAGAACGAGCGAGGGCACATTTGTATAAACTCATGTGCTCAAGATGATAGAATGGATTGAGAGGCTTGCAGTGCTTGGTTTTTTTATGAACAATGACCTAAGCATCGACTTAATCCTTCAATCCCTACCAGATTCATTTTCACAAAGCATTTCAGATCCTATTCCATTATTGTGTGACAACAATGGAGCAATAGCTCAAGCAAAGGAGCCTAGATCACATCAGAAGTCAAAGCACATTCTGAGGCGATTTCATCTAATCCGTGAGATAATCGCCAGAGGAGATATAGCGGTTGAGAAAGTCTCATGCGAAGATAATGTAGCAGATCCCTTAACTAAGTCATTGTCTCAAAACAATTTAGAATGTCACCTTAAGTCTATGGGACTTAGACACATGGGTGATTGGCTATAGTCCAAGTGGGAGAATGATAGAATTGGGTGGCCTCAAAGCTAATCAATGTACATTCTAGTTTAGAATACAAATAAATACAATTATTTCTTCATTTATAGTTCTCGCAAATTAACTATCGTAATGAAGGTCTGTAGACAAGTGTGTAGGATATTGAATTATGATCAGATCATATTAGTAAGATCAATATTCTTAGTCACTTATCTTAAACAGTTCTCGATCATAGGATATTTGAATTGGACATTAAATATCCGATAAGATCGACACAGGTTATTTCTGCTTATGTGATGAAAGTGAATGATCTCACATTCACTTGTGTGGTGACACTAAGACAAACTTGTGGGTGCTCATTAAAGAATGAGTTCACTGAACAGATCCGAATTAGAATTCATAGATGGTCATTATACCTAATAGTCAACCAGGGAATTCAATCATTGTAGTAGCGTAGTTGATCCTTTGACCTGAGTCACCAATGATACCTTGTGTGTAGACCATTGTATCTTGATCCTTTGGCTTGTGGACTTTAACCATTAAGTCTACGATAGTCAGTCTCTCAGATACAGTGGAAAGCTTGCGAAGGTAATTGAGTGAACAACAGGGGATCACTCACTCTTTGTATACGACTGGAGAGAGAATGTCCTATGAATGTGTGCACAGAAATCTTTGGCCATGGTCAACTGAAAAAGATGTCTTTCTAGAAGTTAACTGAGTACTGAAATCCATCTAAATAATGTCATAAAGGGTTTGAATGTAAAACCATACCCTTGCGTTATTGGGACATTGGATGAGTGAAGGATTTTATCTGTGCGGTATCTGCAGACGGAAAGGTTCAAATAAAGGGAACAGTATCCCTTATATCTTCTGGGATCATGAGGTAATGTTTAGTGTCGTTCATGGTTAGAAGGTCAAGTGAATTAATCATCGGATGATAAACTACTTATTTATTGAATTAATTATTTAACATATGATGTCTAAATAATAATTAATAAATACTAAACTTTAGAATTAGTTCTAAGTTTAGTGGGATTGAAACCAGACTGATATATGGGCCTAGAGGGTCACATACATAAGAGTTCTCGTAAGATGGTGAGAGATGCTAAACATTATATTTATCTGGGTTTTTGTGAAAAGCCGCAAGATAAACATGAATATTTAAATGGAGAATTATCTAAGGTCAAGCTCTTGGATAATCATGAGAAATAAAATCTTGTGCTTATCTTTAATTGTTATAAAAGGAGGCCAAGGGGAGGGGTGGTGAGGTTGTTGGAAACGTACACTACACCTTGGAGTTTTTCTCTCTCCTCTCTCTCTCCCCTTCTCTCTCTTGAAGCAAACGTCCATTCTCTCTCCCTCCTGCGTGGTGGATTTGAGATCGGGTTGAAGTACTCAAGTCGAGGAGGAAATTGCGTCTGCGTCGGAAGCTCGTATGGATACCTCTGGAGATCATGCGTGTACGTGACTATCGAACAGTTGAATCCAAGGGAGATTTGAAACCCCGTAAAGGTGAAGAACGGTTCTTCCCGGTTATTTTATTTTGTCCGTTTTACGATCCCAGCAATCGATACGAGGAATCGTTTTAATTTTTCGCTGCGTTTCGGCGATTCCTTACAAAAGCCATAGCATATAACAGTGGAAACTAAACTAAAACTAGGATCTTACCCATTGAGAGAATTTGAGCTAAAAAAAATCCAGTTAACTTAACAAATAACTCTTAAAATAGCATAAGCATCCACTTGATTGTTAATTTGTGCCAACTTGATTGAATTAATTATTAATCCAAAATATAATGATGCTGCGTTCAGGTAGAACCGTCGGCATGGTTGTGTTTGAACAAGAAGATCTGGTTGAATACGAGGGAGACACTCATGCCCCTCAGGTTCATGATACATCCTATTCTGATGATAAGAGAGATGCTTATATCTCTCATAATCCCAATCAATTCCAAACCATACACAAGGGAGATGCTCATGCCCCTCAGTTTCAGGTTAATTCAACTTATGATCAATATAATCAGGATATGGGTGATCAATCCCGTGTCCATGTCATCTCCAGCCCTACCTTCGAAGAAGCCCAAGACCCAGTTGGGCCCACTTCCAATTATCCTTCTGATTTCGCTACTCTCATAGGAGCTTTGTCTAAGCATGTGGATCCTCGTCAGTTTGACGCCATCCAATCTATCTTGAAAGGGAAAACCCCTTTGCATCCATCTGAACCAAATCCCCCAGTTCACCCTTCTGTTTATCAAGCTCCTACTTGGGCCATGGAAGGCCTTCATGTTTCTACCCCTCGGCCTACGGGCCATCAACAATCTAGTTCGCGGCATCCTGTCAGGCCGCAACTCCAATTTATCAGAATGCCTTCGGGCACGGCGAAAATGCTGCCAGCTCACAACCTTACTATCCTCACATCCCTGCTTATTCCAGGAGGCAATCTTTTCAACAACCCCTATCTCCGCCAGCAGATTCTTCCACTTAGCTTCAACTTAATAAAATTTCTCAGATGGATGAGCGGTTCAAGAACTTTGAGAAGAATATGGATAATAGGATTGCTCCTGAAGTTTATGTCCCTGATCTGCCAATATTCCATCTCTTGCCTTTTGAAATGCCAGTCTATAGAAAGTACAACAGCACGGGCAATCCTTTCCTTCATATCAAAGAATTTTTGTACGAATCATCATTTTGGCAGCATGATAAAAGAGCACTGGCTTTCCTCTTCAGGAGGTCATTAGAAGGGACGGCCCTGGACTGGTTCTTCTCTCTGGACACGAGTGAGGTAGAGAACTTCGACATTGTGTCAAAGAAGTTCCTGCAAAGATACAAAGACAGGGTGGCACCTACCCTGTCCATTACTGATTTGTTCAACAAAAAGATGAAGCCTAATAAAGACTTTATAGTGTTCGCCGATAGATGGCGAGAGATGGCTGAGAAAATAAGAGATCATTTGTCCAAACAAGAACTGGTAAAGATGATGGTTGTGATGGACATAGGTGTCCTCTAAGCCAATGATAAGGCACCTATTTCAATCTGGTTCACTAATCAATGGCATTAACTTCATTATGTAGATTGGCATATTTATAATTACGCATAATGAAGTCTATGAATATGTGCAATAGTCATCAGATTATGATGAGATCATAATAGTGAGACTGATGACTTATAAACACATATTCTTAATTGTTCCTAGTCGTAGGATGTTTGAGAAGGACATCAAACATCCGGTAAGACTAGTACAGGTTATTCCAGCTCATATGATGAGGGTGACTAATCTCGTTAGTTACTCGTGTGGAGACACAATGGTAAACCTGTAGGTGCTCATTGGGGAATGAGTTTACTGAACTGATCCGACAAGAATCGCCGAATGGTAATTTACCTGACTGTCAATCGGCTTGATTCATCGTCACAGTGGCGTGGTTGATCCTTGGACTTGAGACACCAAAGACACCTTGTCGGTGGACTTCTAGACTTTGACCTTGACCTACGAATCCCTATCCATGGGATCTCTAATAGTCAAGGATCGGGTCCAGCGGAGGACCTTCGAAGGTGATTGTGTGTTCAATAAAGGATCGTTCACTCTCAGGTAACTAGAGAGAATGCTCTAGAATAGATCCGCAGGAGTCTCTGGCCAGAGCAGAAACAATATCAGAAAAGAGGTTTTCAGATATTGTACAGCGGAGTCAGATTCAAGTGATTTAACCATCTAGGGTTTGACACTTGACCGTACCCTAGGTTAACTCGAGAGCATTGTGCGAACGAAGGATTATAGCCACGCGGTAACTGTGGACAGATAGGTTCCATGAGTGGGTTGCTGAACCCCATTACCTTCTGGGATCATGCGGTGTTGCTTGGCACCCAACTTGATCGGAAGTCCGACCGAATATACATGCGATGTTAATTCAGTTAAGTAATTAGTTAATATATAGATATTAATTAATTACAATAAGTCAATAAATAGTTATTGGACTTAACGGGCTGAAAACCGGACTGGTTAATGGGCCTAGGGGGTCACACGCAATAAGATTCTCAGTCGGTGGTACATAAGTGGGATTTATATTAACTCGGTGACTTTTGAGAAAAGTCGCGCCGACTTAATATATATACGTGCTGTTGAGAAACACAGGTTCAAGCTCTAGGGTTTCTCCATGCTAGCCATCATCCCCTCTTTCTCTCTCCTTCTCTGGGCGCCCCGTTCGAGGCGCCGGAACAGTCTCCGTCTCCGCCGCGTGTGATTCCCGAAAGTCGGGAATTCTCGTCGGCGGGTTTTCGGCAATCGTTGCAGCGACGGATTTTCAGCGAGCGAGCTGATACATACGAGAGAGCGAGGTCGAACCACCATGGAGGATCACGTGGATACCGTTGGAGGTCGGACGCTTGTGCAGCTCGCTGCATCACCTCGACGGAACCGAACGGAAGAGGATTTGAATCCGCACATGGTAATCTGATTACACCCAGATTTTCGGTTTTAGTTTTTCGTTCTGAATCGGATCAGCGGGCATCGGGCGGGATTAATATTTTATTCGTCGTTTCCGCTACGTTCTTCACGTCCCGCCCGGATCCCAACAATGGTATCAGAGCCAAGTTCCGCTATGATCTGCTTCAAAACGACGAGATTAATCTTCTAAAATAATTCCATACTATATATATTTTTCCCGCATAAGAAATCCTTCATGAAATGAACATACGATGTTCGATTTATTATTATGTAGGGAAAATTTCTATTTTAATGGGGTTTCATGGTGTTCTTCATGAAGATGAAGAACCGGCTTTCCGGGACATAGTAAGGGGTTCAATGGTGATCGGCCACCATCCTCTTGCTTGCTGGTATGACCAACTATTTTTTCCATGTCCTCGAAAATTTTCGTTGTGGCCAATAGCCGATGATCGAGCCTTGATTTTTGATTTTTCAAACAGTTTGAAAAGGGACAATCGCAGGTTTTTTAGGCTAGTTTAGAGGGTTACCGACGGCTATGGAGTCGCCGGCCGGCGATTGCCGGCGCCGGGGAGGAAGGGGGCCACCCCCCCCCCCGTGATTTCCGGCCACCCTGGTCGCCGGGGCCGGCGGCGGTGCTGCCCCAAAACTGCCCCTTGATCGCTGCAAACCTGCAGCCTGGAAAAACCCTAGCCGGCCGAATGTTGGGCGCGCAAGTGGACCGACCGGTCCCGAGCGGCCCAACCGGGCCCTGGCCTGGCTCGGCCTAGGCGCGCCCTGGTCCAAGGCTGGCCGAGCCCAGGCCCAAGCCAGTGGCCCGCCTGGCTCGAGCAAGCGACTTGGATCAGGTCATGTAGGCCCGGGCCTAAGCACAGGCCCTATATGGGCCAGCCACCCAGCCCATTAAAAACCCCAAACCCTTTATTTGAATATATACCCTACCCAGATTAACTGAAAATTTATTTTAAATGGTTAAAAAATTATTTCAAATAGTTTAAAATTTGTTTTAAACCTTAAGTTTTCAGTTAACAAAAGATTGTCAATAAGATAAGATCTTAAAACTGGGGTGTTTATTTAAGATGTGATCTTAAATAACATTAACAAGTGTTGTTAAATCCTTTTAATTAAAAGGAATGAGGAATTTTTCAAGACGTGTTCTTAAAATTAAATTAATAAGTGTTAATTTATTTTAAGATATGATCTTGAAACTCATTAACAATTATTGTTGATCTTATTCTAATATAAGGAATTATTTGGGTTACTTGAGATCTTAAATTAAATATTAACAAGTGTTGTTAATTATTTTAAGATTATGACCTTAAATATTATTAACAAATGTTGTTAATTTATTCAAGTTAAGTAATTAGATATATTTAATTTCTTAACAATTGTTGTTATGAAGTTAATTTTAATTAAGGAACACTTAATAAAAGTTATTAAGTGATTTATTGACCTATTATAATTGTTATAATAAGGTTAATTATTTCTTGAGAATAAACCTTAATAAAAGTTATTAAGGATTAATTAAAGTCCTAATAATGGTTATTAAGATATTTAATTTTCTCAATGATATCTTAATTAAAATTTTATAAAAGATCTAATCTACTTAATAAATGATCTTTTAATAAAAGTTATTAAGAGATTTATGAAGTCTAATTGTTAGACCATTTTAATTAGAAATGTTCTAATTAATATTTTCTTAATAATTGTTATTAAGATATATTATTTAATTAAGGGGTTTATTAACAAGGAGTTGTTAATCAATTAAAATAGGAATTAGAAATTATTTTATAAATGTTATTTATGAATTTTTAATTCTATCTAAATGTCAGATTGTTTCGCATTAATAATTGTTATTAATGTGAATTAAAATTAATCTAAGTGTTAGATTAATTAATTTAGAATTGTTTTAAATTTTGCATGGAATATTTTAGAATTTTAATTTTAGCTTTGTGTGCACATGTTGATGTGTTTAATGCTTTAAATTAGATTTAAATGCATATTGGAAAATATGATTTTTGAAATTCGAATTATCCAATTTTGATTGATATCTAGGTTTTAAGAAAACGAAAATTATTATTTTTCAAAATTTTAACTTTCATGTGATGTGTTTTATCATGTGTGGATGGTTAAAATTTATGGTGGTCATGGACATGTACTTAGTTAAATTTCATATCATGTGATGGTATGTGATTTTGTGGATTGTTATGGAATGTAATGTTCATTAATTAAGTGTTAATTAATGAGGCTTGCGTGCCTCCCTCTCTCTTTCATTCCATTATAATTCTATCACCCTCCATTATTGTACTCGGCCATAAGGCTTTCTCTTATAATTTATTTGTATTTGAAATTGTTTCAAAATAAATATTATTTGTATTTGATCGCGCCGGTCGAGGAGAGGTGAGGATGATCCACAAATGCAACCAGGAAGGCGACAGGAGATGAGATCACCAGTGGATATATGTTTGCATGTTTAGATTATATAATTGTTATATAGTATTGGTGATTAATTGTTTGGCTACAATTAATCATCGTGCTCTCCATGACCACATAATGAACATGTATGGTTGATGCAAGCCTTCTAGTTTTTTATTATGAATCGATTACTAATATCTAGGTATAGTTAAATATATTCGATATATTTATAAACTATCACCTAGGATGAGACCAACTTAACATAAACAAAACCTTCAACATAAAGTCTAAGTCGGAGCCGGAAATCGGACGCGGATTCGAATCCGCACAAGGTAAATTTGATTTACACCAGTTTTATTTTAACGACCGAAACGGGTCAAATCTGATCCAGAATATTCTATTCCACTGCGTTTTTAGGATCGGATCCCGACACAGCGATCCCAACACGTGGCAGGCGCGGAGTGGCAGCGGCGCGTTGAACCGGGCCCTGGCGCGGCAAGCAAGGCGGCTGCGTAGACGGCGGCTCGGCAGGCGAGGCGCTGACGTGGTGGCAGCTGGGGTGTGGCAGGCCGGGCATGGGCGACGATGTCGCCCCGCGCGAACGCGCACGGGGCGCCGCGTGGCGTTGGTGCTGCTGCGGCTGCCTGTGAGCGGCGACGTGTGGCGGGAAGCCTTCCTCGTACCATGACAGACAGCAGACAGAGAGAGAGAGGAAAAGGTGAAGGGGGAGAAGCGCAGAGAAAGAGAGAAAAAGTAAGAGCGAGAGGAAGAGAGGCTGCGGGAGAGAGAAAGAGTAAGGGGGAGAGAGAGAGAAAAAGTAAGGGAGAGAAAGAGAGACGCAGAGGGAGAGAAAAAAAAAGTAAGGGGGAGAGAGGGAGAGTCTGCGGGAGAGAGAAAAAATAAGGGGGAGAGAGGGAGGCAGAGAGAGAGAAAGGTGCAGAGGGGAAAACAGAGAGAGAGAGAGAGAGAATAGGCAGGCTGCGGCTGAGGAGAGAAAAGGACAGAGAGAGAGAAAGAGTAAGGGAGAGAGAGGCTGCGCGGCTGAGGAGAGAAGGAAACAGAGAGAGAGAATGAATACCCGGCTGAGGAGGAGGGCGAATCCTTTTAAAGAGAAGGAAAGGTTTTTAAAATAAAGAAAGTGGAGGAAAAGAGGGCGGCTGGCTCCTTAATTTAGGGTTTCTTGGGTAAAGGGTTAGGGTAACCCTAATATGAGGAGTAAATGACCAGTTTGCCTCTACGTCTTTTATTTTTCCAAAAAGATGGGCAATTCTGCTGAGATTTGAACCCCAGACCTCCACAAGCCCGCAAAGACTTAACCATTACACCACAACTTCTTTCATGCCTTGTTCACATAAAATAAATTCAAGTTAGCATATTTTCATAAAAGTCATCACATTTATTTATTTATTTCATCTCGGTTTTGTCGAAAAACCGCAAACGCGCTATACTCCATTAATCACATGAAATGACGATGTTTTAAGTCGGAATTTGACGAAATTGGTACCGTTGGAATTGGTACAAAATTATCTATCATTTTATGCTATTTTACAGATAAAAACTTGAATATGATGCGTATGATTGCCCTTAAATGATCAATTTAACAATTTATCACACCCCCCAACTTACTCATTGCTAGTCCCTTAGCAATGCAAATAAGGAAAAGTTAGGACAAACAATGAATTATCATGCTTCATTTGTAGTATCTATCACAAACAATTTAAGTGGTAGCCGATTGGTTAAGCTAAAGTTTTCATATCCCACAATATTTTGATTCACGACAGGTGATTGTACATGAAAATTGGCACGCTCAGAACTCGTTTCCGACCTTTTTGGTATATTCTTGCATTTACTACCCTTTAGATAAGACTACCTAGGGAAGAGAAGAGAATAAAAGATTTTCCGATCAGTCAGGGAGGACCGTTTTTCAATTCTCGCCCCGACTCAGCACTTTTTACGACTTGGTCATATTTCTGGTACGATGGACTTTTTAGCGTGGTTTTTTTTCCATTTAATTGTACTTTTGCTTTTGAGAGTGCGTACTTTTTGCCACCCTCTTTGAATTGCCTGAGGGGAGGTGCGTACTTTTTGCCACCTACCTTCCTTTAGCTCTTTTAACGCCTTCTAATGCCTTTAGTGTTTACAGCTGTCCATTTTAAATGACCACCTCTTTTAGAGTGCTGAGTGGGACAGTCCCCTATTACGAATCCTAACACATTCCTTTCGTTCAACCAAAAAGAAAAATTAGAATAATTAGTCTTATCCTTAAGGTTAATTCTAGCAATTCTATACTTTTAAGATCTTTCATTTATTCTAAGTTGCCGTGTGTGTGTGAAAATTATCCTGCCGTGGATTTTCATAAAGTGGGATATTTAAACTTTGAACGCTCTTTAACCAATGTGACTAATCAAAAAACTAATTTGTTTAAGATTTACTTAATGAAACATGATTTCATGCAATTTTCATAAGATATGAAAAGAAGTTTTTGAAAGAAATTTCGAAATTTTGACCATTTTTCAGTGAAAGATATCAGCTTTCTTCAAAAAAAATTCAATACATGCATATCAAATTGATTGTCCCACCCCCCAACTTGATTGACATTGTCCTCAATGGCATAAAAGATATGAAAAACATGTCAGCCAGAAGAGAATTGTGAAGGAGAGAAACAACCTGTGATGAAGAGGATGCGACATACCAAAGGCGACTGCTGCTCAGGGACCTAAAAATGAAAAGAAATACAAAAACTGAAGTAAAATATTTGGTTGCCTCCCAACAAGCGCTAAGTTTATCGTCTTCAGCCAGACAGAAGTTCAATTATTGTGGATCACTTAGTTCGATGGATTCAGGTGACTCATTTTGAAGATTTTCAATAAACGGTTTCAACCATTGACTATTAACGGTGAAAGTGTTCCCACTCTTGGGATTCATAATTTTAACAGCTCCATGATCGAAGGCTTTAACGACCACGAATGGTCCATCCCATCTGGATTTCAGTTTTCCTGGAAATAGGTGGAGTCTAGAGTTAAATAGCCAAACTTTCTGATTTGGAAGAAAGAATTTTCTCACAATATGTTTATCATGGAAAGCTTTAGTTTTGGCTTTATAAATCTTTGAATTTTCATAGGCTTCGTTGCGCAACTCTTCTAGCTCACTCAGTTGTAAGGTTCAGTGGGCACCAGCTTGGGCTAGGTCCAGATTGACTTGTTTAATGGCCCAATAAGCCCTGTGTTCCAATTCCACTGGAAGGTGGCATGCTTTTCCAAAAACTAGGCGATAAGGAGACATATCAATAGGAGTTTTGTAAGTGGTCCGATAGGCCCATAAGGCATCATCTAATCTTTCATACCAATCTTTTCTATCGGGCCTAACGGACTTTTACAGAATATTCTTAATCTCTCTATTGGAAACTTCCACTTGGCCACTGGTTTGGGGATGATAAGGGGTAGCCATTTTATGATTAATCCCATATTTCGTAAGCAAAGCTCGAAACTGGTAATTCGTGAAATGCATTCCCCCATCACTTATGATCGCTTTAGGCCACCCGAACCGAGAAAAGATATTCTTCTGAACAAATTTAATGACCACTTTATGATCATTGGTTTAGGTGGCTACTGCTTCAATCCACTTAGAGACATAATCCACCGCTACCAAGATATATATATGTCCAAAAGAAGGTGGAAAAGGTCCCATAAAGTCAATCCCCCAAACATTAAAGACTTCAACCACTAAGATTGGGTTGAGTGGCATCATATCCCTTTTCGCCATATTTCCTATAGCCTGGCATCGGAGGCAAGTTTTGCTGAACTCATGGGCATCTTTGAAAAGTGTGGGCCAGTAAAAACCACTTTGCAGGACCTTGGCTGCAGTTTTCTTTCCCGAGAAATGGCCCCCACAAGGCAGATTATGGCAGAAGTTGAGAACACTTTGTTGTTCTTCTTCAGGAACGCATCGCCTAATGATTTGATCATGACAAAATTTGAATAGTTCCAGATCCTCCCAGAAATAATACTTCTCTTGGGAAAAGAATTTGTCCTTCTCACTTTTAGTCCATCCTTCCAGAAGCTGATTAGTCACATTGTAATTGACAATATGAGCATACCAAGGAGCAACAGTGTAAGAAATGGCCAACAGATGCTCATCAGGAAATGAATCAATTATTGGTGCACTTTCGAAAATCAGAATTCGGGATAGGTGGTCAGCTACCACATTCTCAGAACCCTTCTTATCCTGAATTTCCAGATCAAATTCCTAAAGGAGTAAGATCCATCTGATAAGTCTAGGCTTTGCATCCTTCTTGGTCAAAAGATATTTCAGAGCTGAGTGATCAGAATAGATTATGACTTTTGCCCCTAAAAGATAAGATCTGAATTTTTCTAGGGCAAAAACCACAGCTAATAATTTCTTTTCTGTTGTGGTATAATTCGTTTGAGCATCTGCAAGGGTGCGACTTGCATAATAGATCACCATGGGACACTTGTTGATTCTTTGTCCCAAAACCGCACCGATAGCATAATCAGAGGCATCGCACATGATTTCGAAGGGTAAAGACCAATCTGGAGATTGAAGAATCAGAGCTTTGGTCAAAGATTCCTTCAGAGAATTGAATGCCTTGATGCAAGATTCATCCATTTGGAAAGGAACATCCTTAGCTAAGAGAAGAGTTAGAAGCCGGGCAATTTGAGAGAAATTGTGGATAAACCGGCGATAGAAACCCGCATGGCCAAGGAATGAACAGATCTGTCTGACCGAGGTAGGAGGAGGAAGATTGGATATGAGATCAATCTTAGCTTTATCTACCTCTATCCCCCTTTCAGACACAATGTGGCCTAGAACAATGCCCTCTGGAACCATAAAATGGCTCTTTTCCCAGCTAAGTATCAGATTGGTGTCTATGCATCTTGCTAGCACCTGTTTAAGATTTTCCAAGCAATTTTCAAAAGAATCCCCGAAGATTGAGAAATCATCCATGAAAACTTCGAGGAATTCTCCCACCATATCGGAGAATATAGCTATCATACACCGTTGAAATGTGGCTGGTGCGTTGCATAATCCAAATGGCATTCTCCTAAAAGCGAACGTGCCATAAGGGCACGTAAAGGTGGTCTTTTCTTGATCTTCCGGGTAAATAGCCACTTGATTGTATCCGGAGTACCCAGCTAAGAAGCAAAAGTACTTCTAGTCCGATAACTTTTCCAGAATCTGATCCATGAATGGGAGTGGAAAGTGATCCTTCTTAGTCATGAGATTCAGCTTTCGATAATCAATGCACACTCTCCATCCCGTGGTGAGCCTAGTGGGTACCTCTTCCCCATGATCATTCTTGATAACCGTTAGTCCAGATTTCTTGGGTACCACTTGGGTTGGGCTGACCCATTTACTATCCGATATGGGGTAAATGATACCCGCATCCAACCATTTCACAACTTCCTTCTTCACCACTTCTTTCATATTGGGATTAAGCCGCCTTTTCATCTCTCGACTGGGCTTGGAATTCTCATCCATATAGATGTGATGCATGCAAATGGATGGGCTAATTCCCTTTAAATCATCCACCGACCATCCAATGGCACCCTTGTGGTCTTTGAGGACCTCGGTTAATTGGGCCTCCTGTGGCGATGTGAGATTTGCCGCAATGATGACCGGGAGAGTTGGGTCCGGGCCCAAAAAGATATACTTGAGAGACTCAGGTAATGGTTTGAGTTCAAGCTCAGGAGGGTCCTCTAAGGATGGCAAAGCGGGCTCAGATTGTAAGGCTGGTAAAGGTTCAATCATGGGCCAATATGTTAATGGGCCGGGAGAATCTTTTAAGGTATTGGCTTCCTCCAAAAGGTCATGTGTGAACATCTCATTTTCTTCAACCAGATTATCCAAGATATCAATAGTATGGCATTCTTCTTCATGATCTGGATTTTGAGATGCTTTGAAAACATTAATCTTGACCTTTTGACCCCCAAATGAAATGTCCATCATGCCCGTTTCACAATTTATATTAGCTTTGGCAGTGGCTAAGAATGGACGACCTAGGATGATCGGGGTGTGAATGAGTTCCTCAGGTAATGCCATATCCACAATAAGAAAATCCACGGGAAAATAACAATCATGAACCTTCACAATAACATCCTCAATTAATCCCCGTGGAGTTTTCACAGACCTATCAGCCAACTGCAAGATGATGGGTGTGGGCTTTAATTCCCCAATATCAAATTTCTCATAAATGGCTGTTGGCAAGAGGTTCACACTAGCACCTAAATCTAATAAATCTCTATCAAATGTAACTCCACCTAAGTCACATGAGATCAAAGGTGCTCCAGGATCTTTCAACTTCTTGGGAAGATGATTCATCACAATCGCACTCACATCTTCTGAAAGCCAAACCTTTTCGGATGCCATTCTAGATTCTCTTCGTGGAGTACATAATTCCTTGAGAAACTTAGCATAAGCTCGGACATGCTTGATGGCATCGAGGAGTGGAATATTAATCTGGACTTGTTTGAATAAATCCAACAACTCCTCATTCTGGGCCAGTTTCTTCCTAGCATTGGGCTTAGCTAACAAAGCATTTGGAAATGGCACCCTAGGTTGATAAGAACTTGGGCCTTCATCTATCTTTCCTTTTCCTTTCGGGTCCTCCTCCAACTTCTCCATGTTGGCTTCAGCCTCACTCTCACTTTCAATTTCATGAGGCCCATCAGTGGAACCTTCAGCTAACTCTCCATCTGCATGTGGGTTTTCCAAACTTTTCCCACTCCTAAGGGCTGAAATGGCTTTAGCATTCTCAAATTGCGGCCCTTTAGGTTGTGGTAATGGGCCAGGCTGAAGTAAAAGGCCTGATTGCTGTGAAAACCCTGGAGGTTGATTCCTTAGATTGGCAATGGGTTGACTAGGAAGTTGACCCACTTCTCTTCTCATTGTAGCTTCAGCTAGTTGACCCATTTGACTTTCCAACTTAGAAATGGATTGGTGTTGGGTCAAAATCAGTTGTTGGAGTTGAGTGAATTTGTCATCAAAGTTGGGCTGAAGAGGTTGTTGGTAAGTGGGTGGAGGATGATATTGGGTTGGTTGTGTAGACACGCTAATTTTGACGTCATTTCGAGTAAATTTCATATCATATAATAATGCCTCATAATGGTCTGATATTTAATCATTAATTAATTTTTATTGATCTTTTAAGTGTAGGGATTAACAGACATGTTTAAGTTAATCAATTGAATTGATTTTAGTTCAAATTTCAGTTAAAATATGCATAAGTCTAAAAGGCGTCGACCTATGTAGACGCTATTTAGAGTTTATTCCTATTTTAGCGTTTAAATTTGAATTTTAATTAATTGATTAATTAGCTAAAAGGCGTCTGTGAGGGTCGACGCGTTTTAAGTTTCCTAAGCTATTTTAACTTCTCTTCCGGATGTTTATCCTTATCTTAATTAGTATAAAAGACGTCTACCGAGATAGACGCGTTTTAACCAATAAAGATAAAGATAAGTTTTCCCGGATATTTATCCTTATCTTAATTAATCTGAAAGGCGTCATCCATAGTGGACGCGTTTTAGATAATTACAGATAAAGATGAATTAATCAGTAATTATCTGTCGGTTAAGGTAGATAAATCCTAGATTTTTCTATGTTAATCGCGAACGCAGAAAAAGCCTATAAATAACTTACATGTTGAAGGGAGTAAAAAAAAAAAAGAGAGAGAATTGAATTGAGTTGAGCCATAGCGTTATAGCGAGTTGAAGATTGGAGCAACAACGTCGGAACGCCGGAGCGCTGCCATTTCCAGAAGTCGGCGTCCCTTTTCAAGATCTTCATCCTTTCAAGGCTCCAACTGGGCATAAGTGTTTCATTTTTGCAATTCCATTTTTACATCTTCATTCATTTCATTCTCATAATCACTTCATGCAACACACACCACAGTATTAATCTTTCAAAACCTATCTGTTTTAAGGGGTTTCAAAGCCATTTAAACAAGTGAGTTTGCTGTTTAAACATGTTTAACATCATGATTAGTTTTAATATTACTTCTACTTAAATTCTCATCAGTGTTTCTTCTTTATTTTTCTGTCTCTGTCTCTGCTGCATTCGACAACAACAAGAGCTCAAAAGGGGGAAATCAAGCACCAAGCCAGAAGGACTTATGGACGATCCTCAACCCCAAATTCAACAGCAAGAACAAAAGAACAAAGAAAGGGCTCTCTTTCTTCAGCCGACTGAAGAAGGGGAATCAAGGACTCATTCTTCCGCGTTCAAACAGGTAGGCAATCATATCTCTTTTGAAACTTTTTAGTTAAAAGTTTCTGGCGATCACTGCACTTTAGTTGCTGTTTTTAATAGGTTAGTTTACACTAAACAACATAGCTTTTTCATATTAATCACACGAGCATTTTCAGCACCTACAGCTCTTTTGGCGATCACGGTGGGACTTGGTCTCGCCGTCTTTTAGTTTCTTTTTGTTCTTGCTATCATCATATCGGGCACCCACGGTGCACCATTTGTGTCTTTCGACACGTCCTCACCAATTGGTGAGTGTTTAGTTTAATTAATTTCCCTCGTGCACCACGTGCACACCCCAGTGGCAAGATCTTGCCCTCCCCTTGATTAGTTCAGAAAAAGCTGTTTTTGTGATAAAAATGATGTGTGATTGAGTGATTTCCTAGTTGTTTAGTTAGTAAATCATCCTGTTTAAAATCTGAAACTAAAAATCTTTGCATGAGTCGATTGTTTACTGCTTTTTACCTTGTTTGAGGAGGATTCAACCCAGAAAATCTTCCTGCAAATCTGTTTCTGCGAACTAAAAAGCGTCCAGGAACACTTACGCGTTTCAAAACCGCGTCAGCACACCCAGACGCCTTTTAGTCTTCAATCTTTCTCTGCTGTTTGCATCTGTTTCTGCGAAAAAATTAAGTTCTGTGTTGAATAGCGTCGACTACTATCGACGCGATTCAGGCAGTTTCTTAGTTATTTTTCAGAGTTGTTTCTGCGAAAGAATTAAGTTCTGTGTTGAATAGCGTCGACCACCATCGACGCGATTCAGACAGTTTCTTAATTATTTTCCAGTTTCCAGATTTCTGTGGTTGAGTGCTAGCTACCCATTATTTTATTAAGCATTAGAGGCCATCCAGGCCGCAGGGCATACGCATTGAGGCGAAAACCCTCCTCTTCTTAGGAACACATTACTCGACGTCAGCAACTCTCTCTGATTGGGTTGGTCCCTTGATCAGACTAGAGAAGTTGACGTTGAGACCTCCATAAGTCCCCAAAATCAAGGTATTCCTCCTTGATCATCGGGCTGGTTGTACCAATTGAAGTCCCGGCTAGATTCCGAAAGCGTTGTGAGAGAAAACTCTAGAGAATAACGGTGGAAACTGAACTGAAACTAGGATCCTTTCCCTGAGCGAAATTGTGGTTTAATCCAATTCAAATAACTCAACAAGGAACCCTAAAATCACGTTAAGCATCCACTTGTTTGATTAATCTCTGTACAACTTGTTTGATTAAATCTTTGAAAAGAGAATCTAATATCATGTTGCTGCGATCAGGCAGAGACTTGAGTATGGCCCAAGACGCCATCATCAACTATGAGGGAGATACTAATGCCCCTCGCGATTCAGACTTCAACTATGAGAACGGGAGAGATGCTGATGCCTCCCGTAATTCTGTCCCCATTCCAGTTCGACATGACGGGAATGTCCGGACTCCTCTTTTTCATCTACATGATCTTCCCCTGCATGAATATGCGATCCCTAATCCTGATCTAGAGGGGGACATGAATCAGCATGATCCCTCATCCTCCGATCCTATGGATCTTGTCAACGCCCTGGGAGTTCTTGCCTCCCGACTGGACCCTCAGCAGTTCGAGGCGATCCAGTCTATTTTGAAGGGGAAGGCACCCATGCAGCCTGCTGAGCCAAACCCTATGGCTCCCCCCGTTGTTACTCAACAACCTCCTCTTCCTCCTCCTTATATCCATCAGGCCATGGAAGGCCTTCATATTGCTTCTCGGCCAACTGGGCCGCAGCTTTCATCATCTAGGCAACCGGCTAGACCGCAAACGCCTATTTATCAAAATGCCCTCGGGCATGGCGAAAGCTCTGCCGGACCTCATCCTTATTATCCTCCTTGTCCAACGTACTCTAGGCAGCAGGCCTATCAAGTACTTCCACCTCCTCCTCCTCCCCAGGCAGATCTGACCACGCAAGCGTTGCTGGCCAAGATGGAGCGCATGGATGAACAGTTCAACAACCTCCAGAAGATGATGGGGGTTAAAGCTGTGCCAGAAATCAGTCTACCGAGTCTGCCAGTATTCCATCTGCCACCCTCTGAAATGCCAGTGTATCGAAAGTATAACGGTACTGGTAACCCCTTCACGCACTTGAAGGAGTTCATGTACGAATCCTCTTTCTGGCAGAATGACAAGAGGTCGTTGGCCTTCTTGTTCAGGAGATCTCTAGAGGGACCAGCCCTCGAGTGGTTCTTTTCTCTGGAACCCTCCGAAGTAGAGGATTACGGTATCGTTTCACGCAAATTTATCCAACGATACCAGGACAGAGTTGCACCCTCCTTGTCTATCACGGACCTCATTGCAGAAAAGATGAAACCAGATGAGGAGTTTGTCAGTTTTACTGACAGGTGGCGGGGCCTGGCTGAAAAAGTGAACGATCACTTGTCCGAATCTGAACAAGTGAAAATGTTAATTTCTAACGCCACGCCCCAGTTCAAGCTAGTCCTCTCCTTGAACAATTTGACTAACATGGCAGAGCTCTATGAAAGGGCTCGGTACTCCCAGAATGCCTTCAAGGATGCTACGTTCTCTAGCGTCTTTGATCCTCACAGACCTAGCATGCCTCCACCTCGGAAGCCTGCAGTGCCAAATTCTCCCAGCACAGGTCCAACTACCGAGGGCACGCTCTCTCACGAGCAAGTCAGTACCATGAACAATAACTCGCCCCAGTTTGTGAGGAACCAGCAGCAGTACCAGAGGCCACCACAGCCGAGCCAACAGGGGTACAGGCAGCAGCAGAACCCCCATTACCAACAGCAGTACCAGCGGCCCCAGCAGCCGAATCAGAACCAGCAACAGCTACAGCAACAGCCGCAACGGCAACAGCAGTACCAGCAGCTCCCTCAGCAGCAGTATCAGCAGCAGCAACAGCCACAGTACCAGCCGCGTGCACCGCCGGCGTACCACAATGTCCCTCCTCCTGGTGACTACAACCAGCAGAGGAGACCTCCAGGCCCGAAAAGGGCAGAATACCCGGCCCTCCCAGAATCCTTGGCGGATATCTTCAACGCTTTAATGGCAGCTAATGCCTTAGTCTTGCCAAGGGAAAAGGCCATCTGGCCTCAAAATGCCGATACGTCCAGGTATTGCTACTTTCACAGGCAACTTGGGCATACCATTGACACCTGCTTCCAGTTCAGAGATTATATTCATGATCTCAATGAGCAGGGCGGCATAGACTGGGAGGAGATGAAAAAGTACATAACAGCCCTGAAGGCGAGGAGACCGCAGCAGCAAGCAAGACCACCGGCACAAGCAGCAGCACCACCCAACATGGGCATAGTGCAGAATCCACTCCCGGAGTACCAGAACCAAAACCAGGTTGCTCCCATTTTGACGAACAGCCAGTCTGAGGCTGGTCGTGGGCAGCAATGGAGAGTAGAGGACTCTTCCTCTCTTTGTTCAACGGGTCACGTTCAAAGTACCGCAGAGCGACCACCACGACGCACCATCCACATACCAAGGCCACAACCCGTTACTATCACCCCTATACCCACACCCACATATCACTCACCCACGCCCAATAACCCATTACCACTACCCGCCTTCCTTAGACCCGTTACGCCCCGCACCACTACGCCTCCATCATATAACCCCCCGCAAACCAATAACGCGCCCCTCCTACCATCCAGGCCATTACTACGCATACCATTTCCTACTTCACCCGCTACCACCACCACCTACCCAGATATCCCCTTACCATCTAGACCGCTATTACGCGTACCATTCCCTACTTCACCAACCGCTTACCCATCCACCATCCAACCCTCTAGGCCTCTAATCCGCACCGCGCCATCACCAACTAGCCCTACGCCATCACCTACATACCAACCCTCTGCGCCATCCGCACCATCCAACCCTGCGGTACTTAAAGTGTCACCCGGATCCTCCACGGTTGAGGAACACGCGCTCCGGAGTGGAAGGATTTTCAACAAGGTCTTTCCTCAGTCCACAGTCAGAGACGGCCCATCACAGCCGACTGAGGAGGCCCATAATGAAGAGAGTGCACCATGCACTCAATACGATCTGTTGAAACACCTGGATCGGACACCGGCACGGATCACTATACTCGAGCTAATCAAAAGATCCAAGAGTCACCAAGAAGCTTTAATGGAATATCTGCAGAAGGTGATGGTCAATGAAGACGTGCCGGTAGAGAAGATTGCAGCACTACTAGTTCCTCAGGGGGATCAGCCCTCCATAACATTTCATACATCGGAACTAGCACCGCCAGCAGCCAGAAGCATGGCTTTGAGCATCACGGTCAACATCTGTAAGAAGGCCGTGGATGCATGCCTGGTCGACACAGGGGCTTCGATCAATGTTTTACCTCCGAAGACCCTGGAGCTATGCGGTGTGCCCAAAGCGAAATGGCTGCCCAGCCCCATCTCAGTAACAGCATATGACAATTCTACCCGTTCCCCTCTGGAAATGGTTTATTTAAAGGTGGAGCTGGGCCCTGTAAGTCATGCAGAGGTCGAATTTCACATCCTAGAAATCGACCCTTCCATAAATGCCATTTTGGATCGTCCTTATATTAAAACTGTTGAGGCGATTCCCTCTACGAATCATCAATGCCTCAAATTCCCTTATAAAGGGTGAATTATTAAAGTGACGAGCATGCCGATCCTTGCTGCTGCTCATACCTTGAACATTAAGTCTGCTGTTCTACCTGGCCGACAACCTTTTCTGTCGGTATTACAGGTCTACCGTCCAGTGGCTGATCCTCTAAAAGCCGCCACTATTTCTCCATACCCATTAGATGCTATCAAAAGGGGGAAGTGCATGAGTACCCCAGGATGGAGGATTATGATGAAGAACGGCTACGAGCCTGGGAAAGGTTTGGGCACACAGTTGCAAGGCAGGACCACTCCTGTCAGAAATCATCGAGCAGCACCTGGAAGTGGTCTGGGCTATAGGCCAATAAAACTGAAGCAAGATCCGGTTCAGAAAGCAGAAATCGAAGAAGGCCCGAAAATCTGGGAGGCAATGTCTACACCACCTAAAGAAGGCCGAGATCCCTTAACATGGACCCTATGTACGCACTTTGTAAAAGGGCCCATACTTAGCCACGATAACACGGTGGTCATTACTTCTTGTTTTGACTTCCATGATATATATGGGAGGGACTTGGCCAGACATTGCTCTGAACTACTTACGTACCAATCCTTGGAGGCTCTGCGGCCTATGAAAAGGAGGAAATTTCATGATCCCGAATGTGAATGGTACATGTGGTTCGAACTGAGGGACCTCTATATTGCACTGAACAGACTATTTCTGGATCCTGCAGAACCTAAGTGGCCGCCGCAGATTGATGAACTGATTGAAAGCCCTGGTGCCATATTTGACAAGCGGATACTGCTGTCTGGAGAGACTGACGAAGGGGAACCAGATGACCCCTATGAAGCTGGTTACACAACAGATCTGCTCTGGAGGGGGACATATCCTTCACATGTCTTCATGCTCCATACTCTTTTTCGTACACTACTCTTGACCCCGACTTGGTCGCGGGTCATAATTGAAGATATTCCACAGGCTCCGCCCGTCATGATTACTCTGTCCCCTCGGGACATTATACCACAACCTCCTCTCGATCTAGAGGGGTTGTATAATTTGATCTGGGACATATTACTATATGATCCCCCTAATCCTCTGGCCTTGGTGCCACTTCCTCCGTCTGATTCTCCTCCCATTTGTATTCATTCCTGCTTTATGTTTAATTCTTTCATTGTCCAAAAAAAAACGCCAATTTGGCAACAAATTCTTCCCAAATCCTCATTGAGGAAACATCTTACTTGTCCAATTGCACCCCGCCGCGCGGGTCCTTCGGTCAAGATTCTCTCTTAGATTTACTCTGTCCCTCCCCTCGGGAGGATTCTCTTGTATTTCCACTTGTATCCCACGATTTTCATCCTGCTTCGTCTTCGTTAGGTTATGATAGTGAAGTTAGGCAGTCTAATTTTAGTCAGATTAGTCAAGTTAGGAAGTCTAGGAAGCCTAAGGGTAGGCAAATTCTAGATAGATACCTCCAGGACTTAGCTGATAAGTGCTTTTCTTGTTCTTTAATCCCTCAGCTTTTAGAAAATCCAATTCATATGCCAGAAGATTGTATGGATGATGAGTCAGTCAATGATGGGTACGGGGTATATGAATTAGTACATGAAAAGGACCCCATTGTTGAAGAGGAAGATGACGAGGACGCGGCTGAGGCATATGCCAGTGGAGTAAAGAGATTTGATGAACCCTCAGCTGCCGTAGAAGAGCCCACCAAAGAAATTAATTTAGGGACTGAAGACGAACCTAAGGTTGTCCTCGTCAGTAAAAATCTTTCTTCAGAGGATGAGAACGCAATGGTACAAGTATTAAAGGACTATAAGGACACTTTCGCCTGGAGTTATGAAGATATGCCAGGGTTAGACTCATCTTTGGTTGAACAAAGATTGACCTTAAAGGATGGAGCTAGCCCGGTCAAGCAGAAATTAAGGCGATTCCACCCACAAATGGCTCTAAAGATGAAGGAAGAGGTCGATAAGTTGCATAAAGCTAAATTTATTAGAGTTGGCCTCTATCCACAATGGGTGGCTAACATAGTCCCGGTTATGAAGAAGGACGGGAAGGTCAGAATTTGCATTGACTTCCGCGATTTGAACCGGGCGTGTCCTAAAGATGATTTTCCATTGCCTCATATTGATGTACTCATCGATAATACTGCTGGCTATGAGACGTTATCATTTATGGACGGATTTTCAGGATACAATCAGATTAAGCTGGCAGAAGAGGATCAAGAGAAAACATCGTTCACTACACCTTGGGGAACATATTGTTATGTTGTCATGCCATTTGGATTAAAGAATGCTGGAGCCACCTATCAGAGGGCTATGATGGCAATATTTCATGACATGATGCACATAGATTTGGAAGTGTATGTGGATGACTTATTGGTTAAATCGAAAACAAAGGCTGAGCACGCCAAAGTTTTGGCAAGGGTATTAGAGAGGTCGAGAGAATATCTGTTAAAGATGAACCCCAAGAAATGTGTATTCGGGGTATCTTCAGGAAAATTGCTTGAATTTATCGTCAGTAAACGGGGAATTGAGATCGATCCCAACAAGGCGAAGGCTATTAGAGAAATGCCCCCTCCCAAAAACTTGAAAGAGTTGAGAGGATTAATCGGGAGGTTGCAATTTATTCTCCGCTTTGTCTCCCAGCACTCACAAAGGTGTAAGCCGTTTTACGAGCTTACCAAGCTGGGAGTCAAATTCGATTGGGACGATAAGTGTCAGGAGGCATTCGATGGATTAAAGAACTATTTAGCAAGTCCTCCTGTTTTGAGACCACCATCTCCAGGCAAACCATTGATACTTTACATTTCAGTCCTGGATGATGCAGTGGGGGTTGTCCTAGCACAAGAAGATGAAGAAGGAAAAGAGAGGGCAGCCTATTATCTCTCTAAACTTCTCAACCCCGCTGAACAGAGATATACGGCGATGGAGAAAACATGTGCAGCATTGGTCTGGGTTGTGCAGAAACTAAAGCATTATTTTCTTGCCCATGAAGTCCATCTCATCGCAAGGATGAATCCGATCAAATTCCTTCTGGAGAAATCTGTTCTTACTGATAGGTTAGCGCGATGGCAAAGCTTTCTATCTCAATTCGACATCACTTATATTCAACAGAAAGCGATCAAGGGCTATGCCATAGCAGAACATCTCGCTCATCATCCCCTTCCTCGATTTGATCCAGTGCGATCAGAGTTTCCGGATGAGGAACTGATGTCCGTAAATCAAATCAGAGATGATATGTGGACTCTGCATTTTGACGGAGCTCTGAATTCTCATGGAAAAGGGATCGGTATTGTTCTGTTATCACCTGAAGGTATCACCATTCCACAAGCCTTTCAGCTTGATTTTCCAGTCACAAACAATATAGCTGAATACGAGGCACTTCTTGCTGGCCTCGAGGCTGCTCATTTCCATGGTGCCACCAAACTCAGGATTGTAGGTGATAGCCAACTGATTCTTCGCCAAGTGCTGACCAAGTATCGAACTCTCGATCCCAAGCTCAAGCCTTATCAGGAGCTTACTTCTGCTTATCCAAAGTTTTTCACGAAATTGATCTTTGTCCATGTCCCTAGGAATCAAAACATCTTAGCTGACGCTCTAGCTTCACTTGCATCTTCTCTTAATTTTTCAATCAGCAAACAATCTGAATCAATCATAGTTCATAGGCGTCTTTCACCTGCCGTGAAAGATCCTTCATTCCTTAGAACTAAGGAGAAGTTGCTGAAGAAAGTCAGGGACGGAGATATCATTGAGAAAAGAGAAATCATGTTGATAGAGCTGTTGGAAGAGATGGATGATGAACAGAAGCCATGGTATTATGAAATTGCAAAATATTGTGAAGATCAATCGTATCATGAGGAAGCTACAACTGAAGAGAAGAGAGCTATCTGGAGAGTTGCTCAACGATACACCATAGTTGGAGGAGCATTGTATAAGAGAGGTTTTGATGGAGTTCTTCTTAGATGTCTAGACGAAGATGAGCTTTGGAAGGTTATGGAAGGAGCTCATAGTGGAGTTTGTGGTGGTCATGTCAATGGACAGATGCTAGCAAAGAAGATCCTTAGACAAGGGTTTTATTGGCCAACCATGGAAGAAGATTGTGTAGGATTTGTCCGTAGGTGTGCTAAGTGTCAACTTCACGCCGACAAAATTCATTCTCCTGCATCTTCACTCCATCCTGTTTCTTCCCCATGGCCTTTCTCCATGTGGGCTTTCGACATTATTGGACCTCTTGGCAATCCCGATTCCGGCATCAAGGAAAAATCTTTCATTCTCACGGCAACGGAATACTTCACCAAGTGTGCAGAAGCTGAAGCGTACGTGGAAATCAAAGCATCAACCGTCTTCAAGTTCATCATAAAGAACATCATCACCCGATTTGGAATTCCAAGTACCATCGTCACCGACAACGGACCGCAGTTCGTGTCACAGGAACTGAAGGACCTCTGCAACAGGTATAAAATTGCATTGCATCATTCATCTCCTTATTATCCGCAAGGCAATGGCCAAGCAGAGGCAACAAATAAGACTTTGATAAAAATCATCAAAAAAACGTGTAAATCTAATAAATTCGCAGATTGGCCAGAAAAATTGGTTTAGGCTCTATGGGCCTACCGAACTTCAATCCGCACGCCTACTGGGCAAACTCCTTATTCCTTAACATTTGGAATGAAGGCGGTAGTTCCATATGAGATCCTTATACCGTCATTAAGAGTACAATTGCATAAGGAATTTTCTATTGATGAACATCGTTCAGCACTCCTTGCTCAATTGGAACTTTTAGACGAGAAAAGATGGTCAGCTGCTAATCATGCAAAAGTTTATCAAAATAGACTAGCACGTTTTTATCAAAAGAAAGTCATTGAACGTAAGTTCAAAGTCGGTGAAATGGTTGTCAAAAGGATTTTTATAAAACCTGGTGATCCGCGTTCTAAGCTCCAACCCAACTGGGAAGGACCTTATGTTGTATCACACGCTTTTCCTGGTAATGCTTATCGTCTTGTTAATGCAGAAGGAGAAGAGCTAAAACATCCCTGGAATGGTTTACATCTTAAGAAATACTACCCTTAGGTTAAAGAGTCGATCAGTATGGTACAAAGACCAGTGGAATCAGAAAATTTATAAACTCAAATTTTCCTTACCAGTCTGGATAACTTAATTTCAAGCCCATTACTGCACACATTGACACGTTTGATTCGTGAATAACAAGAGATGACAAGTCCTAAAGAATATCGAAAGCTTGACCGAAAGTGTAAAGTACAAATCATTCTTTTTAGGCAAAAATTCTGTTTTAAACTCGGCCCATGATGTCAGAACGAGGCTTAGAATAGACTACCAAGAATACCCGCCATCTTAGTAGGAGGCCGTCATAAAAAAAAGGGGGAGATCCGTCCCAAAGAAAAGAAAAGAATAGAAAAGAAAAAGCAAAAGGCAAAAGCCAAATGTCAAATCAAAAGGCCATTACACTACAAACGATACATCAAGGCCATGAAATGAAACAAAAGGGAACGCAAGGTCGATAAATACCCCGGAAAGAAATGACCGAACCCCAACGGATATTAGGGTAGGAGAGGAACATCTTTTTAAGTTTCCGGAACCTTCTCATGGGCTTTCTAAACTTATTCATCTTTTCTTTCTAAAGAGATGTACTTCAAACTTAAGGAATGGCTTACATTGACTAAGGGTCAAATCATCAAATGGGATCACGAATGAAACACAAATTCAAACATGATGGGTTCAAGTTAAGTTGTTAAAGAACAATTTGGAAATTAAGTTAATAAATGAATATGATCTTTTGATCCAAGTACCATGCTGATCTTTTAGTCAAAAACTCAAAAAAAATACATATCAAAAATTCAAAAAAATACATTCAAAAAAATACATATGTGTCAAAAATCCAAAAAAAAATACATACATCAAAAAAAAAAAAATTAAAAAAAAAATACATATGTCAAAATTCAAAAAAAAGGCATATATTTCAAAACCCCAAACAAAAATGAATATTTCAAAACAACAAAAATATTTCAGTTAGCATCTGCTTGTTGCATTTAGTGTGTTTCATTCCTTTTATTTTCAGCGAGCATCTGTCTGCTTGTATGTTGCATTTTACTTAAGTTTGATTATTCTCATTACCTTTGTTAATAAAGGCTATGCCCCTTGACCATTTATTGAAGAAAAGATTGATTGACCATTTATTTGGTCAGGCAAGGGGCTAAGCCTAAATAGATACTTAACCTGTTTGTTAAGTATGTACAGGATGCAAGATAAGCACAGGAACACAAGATTGGAGCCAAAAGTTTCATATATATTATCAAAAGGTGTTTTTGTACATGATACATGAAAAAAAAGAAGACACATAAGCCCTCAAGGCTGGCTCTCCCCTCCGCCCTCGTCCAACTGGCTCTGGGCCTCGTCAGGTGCATCCGGTGCTGGTCCTCGGCTGGGAGGTGGAGGTGGTCCCATCGCGCTCGGCCCCGCTTGGCCGGAAGATACAGCAGCACTGGCGGTGAAGGCGCTGGTCAGACCACGCTCATGGGCACGTTGCCGAGCTCGCTGATACCGTTCCTCCACCATCTTGCGCTCATGCTCCGCAACTGACAAGCGACCCTGCATAGCCTCCAGTCGAAGGCGGTCGCGGTCTCTCTCCTCAGTCACAACCTCCAGGCGAATCTGGAGGCGTGCAAGATCTCCAGTCGAGAGAAGGGCTACCTGCTCCACCAGAGCCCGGATCCGCTCTGCATCAGCCTCGGCACGAGCCGCTGCAGCACGGGCATGCTCTATCTCCGCTTCAGCCCTCTGAAGGGCTTCCTGAAGCTCAGCAACCTGCAAAGGAAGATTTTGTTAGTCCAAGGCAATCAAATAATCAATTTCAGAATTCAAAAGTTGAAGAACTTACCCGAGCAGCACGATCCTCCTCCGCTAGAGAAGCCCGGTGGATGGCGGAGGCGAGCTGACTCTGGAGGTCAGCAAGAGCAGCATCATGAGCAGCGGACGAGGAAGACGAAGCTCCGTGGGTAGGAGGAGCCGCCTGGGTGTAGACGGCTCGCTGCACCGAAAGACAACCGTCAGCGTCAATCGCCAGAACAATTAATTAATTAAAACAATCATTCATATTCATTCATACATACCAGATCATATAACTCCTTCTGGTCTTGTTCTAGCTGGGCCTCCGCATCATGTAGGCGGGCCCGGAGGTCGATGATGACCGCATCACGTGCATCCTGCATGTCACACATACACACATTCATTCACAAATATAAATCAAGATAATAAAAAAATTAAAGACGCATGAATGCATACATACATCGAGTGGTCGGAGGAGCCGAAGCTGATCGGCGTAGTGGGCCCGGTACTGCTGGAGGTAGCCCTCGCTACTCTCCGCCCGTGACTCCACTCTGACACCCCGGCGATGCCAGTCTTCATATTGCTCAGGAAATTTCGCTCGCCAATCAGTGAGGGCTTGCTTGCCCCTCATGCTCCTTCCTACACCCTCCGGGACCTCCTCGTCGATCCACTCCTGGTGGAGGCCCAGGGTCCTCATCACGAGCCGGAGGCGGAGGGGCTCGATCTCGTTGAGGCAATGTACCCACATCTGCCTCCCGAACCGCCTCCTGCCAGCCGTCACCCACGGCTGACCCTCCTCATTCATGCCCATGTATGGGCGCCAGATCACCTGCATATAGGTTAGATGCATTCATAAATAAATTGCATTTAATAAATTGCAAGATTGCATTCAATGAAATTAAACAAGTTAAAGTTTACCAAAAGTTCTGGATAATCCAGAAACTGACGGCGGAGGGCCGTAAGCTGGTGATGCTGTGGAGCCGTGTCCACAATCGGCTGCCAACGGCAGGCAAAAGGGACAGCATCTGGTCGGACAATCCGCGCTCTGCCGAGCGGGAAGTAGTAGTAGCTCCACACCTGCATTCATGAACATATAGGTTAGAAGAAGCATCATATCATATTGCACTGCATATAACAAATAATTAAACAAGTTAATACCTGAAGAAATGGCGAGAAGCCGCTGATGGTAGTCTCACGGTCCGGCGTGACCGCGGATAAGTCGGCGAAGAGGTGAGCCAGAAGGGCTGCACCCCATGCATAATCTCCTAGGCTATCTAGGTCATCTACTAAATAAAGAAACTTACAATAGATGTGGTCGCCCTTCGTACCGAAGAGCAACCTACCAAAAAAGAAAACTAAGAAGACCCTCAGCTGTCTATCTACCTCCTCTACCTGACTAGGGTCACTACAGTAGACTGAGGAAGATGACTCGGCTAGTCTAATCCTAAACTCCTCCCGGGTCTCGTCAGACCGACGCCGGGGCTCATCTAATCCTAGTGCAACCTCTACCTCTACCCTGGGGACCATCCTAGACTCTCTGCCTAGGCTAGACACCTCTATCCCTAATAGAGCCTCAGCCAATCCCTGATAGTTGGGGTAAGTCACCCCACTAACAGGTCGACCCTCTACCCTGAGGCCAGTAATCCTGGCCACATCCTCTAGGGTGGGGACCATGTGCCCCCATGGCATTAGGAAAGCACGGCTTTCCGCATGCCACCTCTCCCTCAAAACCTGCAAGATGACCAAATCAAGCCAGAATGGCTCGATGTCCAACACTTCACCGAATCCCATCCGACGCAGGCGCGCCTTCTGGAAATCCGGGAGCCCTCTGTATGCCCCTATCACCAAGTCCCAACTAATCCTAGCCCTCATCACTCCCTGCAAATAAAAACATAAAAATAAGGGTTAGTAATTGATAAAAACAGGAAAAATCAGTTCTGTTTTGAAAGGCGTCAGCCTACATGGACGTCTTTTAAAACACGTCAATATGCCTTGACGCGATTCAAAATGTTTATTCCTATTTAAAAATCCGGAATTTATCTTGAAAGACGTCGACCTATGATGACGCCTTTTGAATGGCGTCACCTGGTCTGGACGCCTTTCAAGTCCAGATTTCGTGTTCTTGAAAGAACCCCGTTCTCTCTCTTTTGTTCATCCAATCATGCCCATAGGGAGCTTACCGTGTGGAGGTCGCCCTCCTCTTCTTCTTCCACCGCCATAGGTGCCGGTGGAGGGAGTTCTTCCTCCAAGAAGGCCGCCGCCTCGGCTAGCAACGCCGAGATCTCCTCGGGAGCTTCTTCCTCTTGCCTTCGCCGCCTCTTAGCTAGGGTCTTCATCTTCTTGGAGCCTTCACCGCGTTCCATGGCTTGAGAAGGGAGAGTTTTGAGGGAGAGATCGTCGGAGATCGTCGCCGGTGAGGTGAAGAAAGAGGAATTTTTGGCAAAAGTGAGGAAGAAAGGGGCCTTCGCGGGTCTGTTAACGAAAGGCTGAAAGGCGTCGACTCAGGTTGACGCGTTTTAAGGACGCAAAAGTTGAGGCGGCAGGGACAGAGGTTTAAATTCGAATGAAAGACGTCCACCTATGTGGACGCGTTTCAATCTTTTCGTCAGAGCCGTACAGAGGAAAATCATGAACGGCATCTTAGGGTGTTGACGCGTTTCAGAGAATTAATCATGGAATTAATGACAGAATCCTGGAAAAAGTAGGAGAGAGGGTTGAAAGGCGTCAGTTTAGGCAGACGTGTTTTAACGTTTAAATCGGGTTTTTGAGGATTAAATTGAATTTCGGGAAAAGAATTATGATTGAAAGGCATCAGTTTAGGCAGACGCGTTTTAAGTTTTTCAAGATTAAATTGAATTTCTGGAAAAGAATTATTGTTGAAAGGCGTCTTTCTGAATGGACGCGTTTTACATTTAACAGAACCCGAACTGTTGAATTTTCAGGAAAAATCAAGTTTTTTCTAAAAGAAAAATCATGTGCACTTCACAGAAAGTTGAGGAAAGGTTTTGAGGCATGAAAATTGTTCTTTATTCAATAAAATTCTCTATTACATCATGAAAGAGGACATTTAAGGAAGAATTTCATGAAGACTTTTAAGATAGGGAAATTTCAATCCTCTATCTCTATCCTTAGAGGATTTTACACGATAACTGAAGCCAAGGTTCCATAGAGTGGTAATGATTTGTACGGCTTCATAATCTTCGTCGGATTCCAAGTCGCGCTTCTTGATCGGAAGTGTGGGAGAGAACTCGGGGAATTCACGACGGCCCAAGCTAAGTTGAGTAAGGCACCGATGTGGATTGTATAGCACGAATTCGGTGGCTCCAATCAACTTAAGGTCTGCTCCTGCTGCACGGCGCACCCACACAGGTTTTCCAACCAGAGCGAGTGGAGACGAGTTGAATATGTCGGACGTCATGAGCTTTAAATACTCTCTCCAGTCGGCTCGGGTCTTGAGTTTTGGAACCTTGTTAACCATATGCTCATTGAACTTTACAATATTAGCTATGCAATGAATTGGGCTATTTAAGTAGATCTGAGATGGATTCAAGGGCCTATTCTTGCTATGCTCAAACTTGAAGTGAATTTCAACCTATAAGGCGAAGAGTAGCATGCATCCATACGGAGGACGGCCCACAGACGCTGCAGAAAGCCCACTATAAAGATATGCTAAGAGTGCAGTGCTAATGGATTTACCTTCGAAGATTGCGCATATGGCACTAACTTGGTCATCTTCTAAGATGTTATCCTGCGCAGAGAAGAACAAAGCACCGGCTAGGCATGTAACTAAGGCTTTTGTTAAATCCTCCGCTTCATCCTCCCTTAGATCATCAATTTCGTACAGCGTCCACTCGGCTAGCTTGGTAAGATTGATCCCCTTTTTAGTGAGACATCCTTTAGCTTCTGAAGGATCTTTCATAATAGATGTCAACAATTGTTGACCGGTGATTCTCTCTTTCATCAAAGCTATCTTCTCTTTGTTCTCCTTGGTCTTTGGGAGACCTAAAAGAAGCTCCGCCTCCTCCAAAAGGATCGTGCACTCGAAATCTTGGAAGAAGAACGTATGAGTTTGGGGATGCCACCACTCGATCAAGGCACCCATAGCCGCCCAATCTACGTTCGCGCTTTTGTAATGTTTGGCAAGCACTACAAGACCTTGAAGATTCCACTTGGATATGAATACTTGTATGGAAAGCTTGATGCTTTTTGCAAGTTTACAGATCCAAGGTAAGGAAGTAAACTTCCTTGGGCCAGGAAACATGGGATAGTTCTGAAAACCAAAAGAAAAGACGAAGAACATGATGAGGAATGTGAAGAACATGATGAGGAACGTGAAGAATATGATGAAGAACATGAAGAGAATTGAAAGAAAGAAGTTGATTGAACTTACTTGGAGATTGGGATTTCTTCCATTGAGGTGATTCTCCACATCAGAAAACTGCTCCAGAGACATCTTCATCTTCTTGCCTGAAGAACTCATCCTCCCTTTTTCGGAGTTCCTCCTTCTTGAAGCTTAGAAACCTTAGAAACCTTGGAACTTTGAAGAAACCTTGAAGAAAACTCAACTTTTGATCTTTGGATTGTAGTGGGATTGCTTGGGAACAACCTAAGGGTGTTTATATAGACAGCATTGCGATTCTAGGAAGACTTTTCCGGATTGGAAAAGGGATATGCATTGATAGAGTTGGAGTTCGAGTAGAGAACAAGCAGAAACCTGTTTCTGTAAGTGAAAGGCGTCGAGGATAAGCGACGCTTTTTAACGTTAAAAGGCGTCTGCACGACACGACGCGTTTCAACTTTTTATATGATTTACCCGAAATTCTGTGGTTTTTGATGTTTAAATTGAATATTTGTTTGGAATTATTAACAATTTTGATTGCAGAAAAATTCAAAAAAAACCTGAGTAAAACTGGAAATATCAAGAAGATCCTACTGTGGGAGTCAAGAAGTCTTGACCGTGGCTAAAAAGACGGTTATTTCTATCCATGTATTATTTCATGTAATTAGTTAATTTGCATTCGCATTATTATATGATAAATATTTATTAGAGCATATCAAGGACCTTGTGTTTTTTATGAAACTGGAATTTGAGTTCCCCTTCAACAACAAAAACAGTGATAATTCCAGAGGATTCTTAATCGCACGGATAGGCCGTTGGATTGTTAATTAGTGGGGACGATGGTTCCACTTTTGTGAAACGGTGCGTGGATAAATGAGCTTCGGCTTAGCACTGAATTACAAGAATTGGTATCTTGACTCATTAATGACAATTTAACAATATTATCCTTGATTAATTTATATTTTATTTGACTTTATATTTTTATTTTAGCCCAGCATGCATCATGTAGGACATTGAAATCAATGTGATAAGGATTAATTATTGATTAAGTTTCAGACCATTAAATCAAATAATCAAAACATAATATGAAATATTCCATTCTGAATTGAGTATCTTAATTATCTTTGAGGTTTGCTTGAAGATATCATTGGAATTCTATCCTTTCTTGGATTCTTTATCCAATATTTCTTGTTTTCTTTTAAGATCCATCATGGCTGCAGCACGTCCACATTGGCTGGCAAACGCTCCCATGATGAAACCTACAGTGTCTATGACCTGGGGTACTTCCCACTCCGAGGAGGTTGATCGACCTTATTTTATTTCCTTGTCTACCTCATCCAGACAGGATTGATTCCATTGATTTCATTGAGCTATCTTCATTGATAATTTTGAGAAAAATTCCAATCATGTGATGTTAAGAGCGTGTCTCATCACACCTTGGCATCACCTTTTCAGTACATTCCATCCCATTTCACTCCCTTGCAAAGACGATGCCAAGGTGAGGCAGCTGTAGACACGCTAATTTTGACGTCATTTCGAGTAAATTTCATATCATATAATAATGCCTCATAATGGTCTGATATTTAATCATTAATTAATTTTTATTGATCTTTTAAGTGTAGGGATTAACAGACATGTTTAAGTTAATCAATTGAATTGATTTTAGTTCAAATTTCAGTTAAAATATGCATAAGTCTAAAAGGCGTCGACCTATGTAGACGCTATTTAGAGTTTATTCCTATTTTAGCGTTTAAATTTGAATTTTAATTAATTGATTAATTAGCTAAAAGGCGTCTGTGAGGGTCGACGCGTTTTAAGTTTCCTAAGCTATTTTAACTTCTCTTCCGGATGTTTATCCTTATCTTAATTAGTGTAAAAGACGTCTACCGAGATAGACGCATTTTAGCCAATAAAGATAAAGATAAGTTTTCCCAGATATTTATCCTTATCTTAATTAATCTGAAAGGCGTCATCCATGGTGGACGCGTTTTAGATAATTACATATAAAGATGAATTAATCAGTAATTATCTGTCGGTTAAGGTAGATAAATCCTAGATTTTTCTATGTTAATCGCGAACGCAGTAAATACCTTACATGTTGAAGTGAGTAAAAAAAAAAAAGAGAGAGAATTGAATTGAGTTGAGCCATAGTGTTATAGCGAGTTGAAGATTGGAGCAACAACGTCGGAATGCCGGAGCGCTGCCATTTCCAGAAGTCGGCGTCCCTTTTCAAGATCTTCATCCTTTCAAGGCTCCAACTGGGCATAAGTGTTTCATTTTTGCAATTCCATTTTTACATCTTCATTCATTTCATTCTCATAATCACTTCATGCAACACACACCACAGCATTAATCTTTCAAAACATATCTGTTTTAAGGGGTTTCAAAGCCATTTAAACAAGTGAGTTTGCTGTTTAAACATGTTTAACATCATGATTAGTTTTGATATTACTTTTACTTAAATTCTCATCAGTGTTTCTTCTTTATTTTTCTGTCTCTGTCTCTGCTGCATTCGACAACAACAAGAGATCAAAAGGGGGAAATCAAGCACCAAGCCAGGAGAACTTCTGGACGATCCTCAACCTCAACAGCAAGAACAAAAAGAAGAAAGAAAGGGCTCTCTTTCTTCAGCCGGCTGAAGGAGGGGAACCAAGGACTCATTCTTCCGCGTTCAAACAGGTAGGCGATCATATCTCTTTTGAAACTTTTTAGTTAAAAGTTTCTAGCGATCACTGCACTTTAGTTGCTGTTTTTAATAGGTTAGTTTACACTAAACAACATATCTTTTTCATATTAATCACACGAGCATTTTCAGCACCTACAGGTTGTCCAGATTGGAATGAGTGGTAGTGGGCCGGTTGACCTGATTGGAATGATTGATAGTGGGCCGGTTGAGAGAATTGGGCCTGAGATCCCCTTGCCTGAACATTTCCGTAGAAATTAGATTGATGTTGAAATGAATTTGGTGGCTTTTAGGCCTGATGCATGGGAGGATTGGACATTGGTAATGGGGCCTGCTGATTCTTCTAAGAGAAATTAGGGTGGTTTCTCCAGCCAGGATTGTAAGTATTTGAGAATGGATCATTATTGGCCCTGGCGAATCCCTGGACAGCCTGAACTTGTTCCTGAATGAATGGTGGAAGTTGGGCCGCAGTTGGGCATTCATTCACTTGATGGGTTGGACTTGCGCATAAGGCACTAATGTCATGATTGACAGAAGATGGGCCTTCATATGGACTAGACTGTGTTGGGTAAGTAGGCTTCTGCTTGTTTAAGGCCAAGAGTTGGTCTAATTTCTGGGCCAAGATGTCTACCTTATCCAATTTCTGATTAATCAGATTAATGTCCATTCTAGATTCGGGCTCTCCACGGGCCTTAAGTTCATATATTCCAGTCCGTTTAGATGGCCCAACAGACCTCGCATAAGATGATAATGAGGCATGATTGATGGAATTTTCACTTAACATCTCAAAAAGATCATAGGCCTCATCTTCATTTTTCATCATAAATGCTCCTCCACATAAGGCATCCACCATCTGTCTGAACTGTTCAGACAATCCTTCATAGAATGCTTGGACAATTTGCCATTTTGAAAGTCCATGATGAGGGCATTTCCTAAGCAATTCTTTCAGTCTTTCCCAAGATTCATAGATCAATTCCCCGGGAGTTTGGGTAAAACTCGTGATGGCCCTTCTCATGGTATTGGTCCGCCCTATGGGGTAGAACTTCTTGAGAAATTCTTTCTGCATTTCTTCCCATGTCCTAATTGGCCTTCCTATAGTCCCCAACTAATATTTAGCCTTACCCTTTAATGAAAAGAGAAATAAGGTCAACTTAAGGCCATCATCGGTGAAATTCTGGATCTTCACCGTGGAACATATTTCTAAAAAATCATCCAGATGCTTATAGGGATCTTCATTAGTATTCCCATAAAAGGATGGGAGCATCTGAATGGTGCTAGATTTAATTTCATATTGATTGGCTGGATTATGAGGAAGATGAATACAGGACGAAGGTTGATATTGATTTGGAATGAAATAGTCCTTCATTTGCTTCGGTGGGTCCTGATTATCAGCCATTTGATCTTGTGGTGGATTTCTTTGATGTAGGATTCTCTCTATTTCAGAAAATGGTCCTAGAAGGTTAGGGTTTTGAGATCTCCTATGTTGCATACACTAGGACTGAGAGAGAGAGGATGGATTTGAATTTTTTTTCTATTTCTTGTTTTTTTTTTTTAAATGCAAACAATTTTAGCAAACAAATTACCCTAATGATCTAATGTTAACCTAGATTCTCTATGTGAATTTTCTTACAAGGTGAATGTGGTCCACCTTGAGTCACAACCACAATCAATCAACGGCCAGGTAAGAGGTGGGGTAGTGGGAGGCTCCCCCTACTTTCGTAGGGACCTAATTAGATAACCACTTTCCCGCTTAGGCGTTTGCCTTTTTAACCTCTAGCTTAGACACCATTGCCAAAAGTGGAGACAACCTGAAATTTAAACTACTCACGGTGTAAACCCTAGATTCTCTTTCGACTTGCTTTTAATTGGATTAGAAAATGCCAATGCAAGGAAGGTGATTTGTGGGCTAAGGAAGGGTGATCAAATCCCTACCTTATGTGGTTAAAGTTGTTGCCCTTAAAGTCTTTTTTAATGCAATACAAGGCAATAAGCAAATCAATGCAGGGTGTGTTGATGCAATCATGAATGACTTGCTAAGATTGAAACACGTACCTTTCCCCCGCAATCTTCAACAATTTATGGAAATAACTATGAAAAGAAGCTAGCTCATGCTTTCCTAGAATGATGAATGCCTAGTATGGAATGTTTCTAATCTGGAAATGATGATTAATTACACTAAATCCAAGATAATCAAAATTAAAAATCTAACTCCCCGGCAACGGCGCCAAAAATTGATAGCCAATGATGCGTGTCGTTAAACACTCACGGCAACCAACTTCAAATTATCGGACTCACAATTTAATTTTAACAATAGTTAAGTGGTAAGAACCGGATCGATCCACGGAGAACTAGATTTTTATATTTTGAAAACTTTGAATTTTGATTAAGAATCTTACAAGAAAGCAATTCCAAAATAGAATGGATTAAAATTAGACACATAGAAGAGATTAATCACGAGCCCTAAACACATTTTAAAATATTTAATTAATACTAAAAATTACCACCAAAATGTAGCCAAATTAGACATGGACATCTAATTAAACAAATCTAATTTTAAAAGAAAGATCAAGCAATTATCATACTTAGGAGAGAGAGAGTGACAAACCGAGAGAGAAATTAAGGGAAGAATTAAGATTAAAAAGAACAATAACGTAAGATAAGGAAATATTACAATGAGTCTTAAAGGGAAAATACAACCGAACAAATTAATGCCTAGAAACAAATAAACTATAAGGAAAATAAAACTAGAGAGATAAGTAAAATAACACTAATATGGTAAGCACTTAGCAACAAATAGGGGCTCGTGGGAGGCTTCTGCGCGTGGAGCAGTGTAGTGGGCCACAAGGGGGTGCGTGGCAGGCGCAAAGTGGCAGCGGCGCGTTGAACCGGGCCCTGGCGCGGCAGGCGAGGCGGCTGCGCAGGCGGCGGCTCGGCAAGCGAGGCGCTGACAGGGCAGCGGCTGGGGAGCAGCAGGCCGGGCACAGGCGACGATGTCGCCCCGCGCGAACGCGCACGGGGCGCCCCGTGGCGTCGGTGCTGCTACGGCTGCCTGCGAGCGGCGACGCGTGGCGGGAAGCCTTCCTCGTACCGCGACAGACAGCAGACAAAGAGAGAGAGAGAGGAAAAGGTGAAGGGGGAGAAGTGCAGAGAAAGAGAGAAAAAGTAAGAGGGAGAGGAAGAGAGGCTGTGGGAGAGAGAAAGAGTAAGGGGGAGAGAGAGAGAAAAAGTAAGGGAGAGAAAGAGAGACGCAGAGGGAGGGAGAGAGGGAGGCAGAGAGAGAGAAAGGTGCAGAGGGGAAAAGAGAGAGAGAGAGAGAGAATAGGCAGCTGCGGCTGAGGAGAGAAAAAGACAGAGAGAGAGAAGAGTAAGGGAGAGAGAGGCTGCGCGGCTGAGGAGAGAAGGAAACAGAGAGAGAGAAAGAATACCCGGCTGAGGAGGAGGGCGAATCCTTTTAAAGAGAAAGAAAGGTTTTTAAAATAAAGAAAGTGGGGGAAAAGAAGGCGGCTGGCCCCTTAAATTAGGGTTTCTTGGGTAAAGGGTTAGGGTAACCCTAATATGAGGAGTAAATGACCAGTTTGCCCCTACGTCTTTTATTTTTCCAAAAAGATAGGCGATTCTGCTGAGATTTGAACCCGAGACCTCCCACAAGCCCACAGAGAGTTAACCATTACACCACAGCTTCTTTCATGCCCTATTCAAATAAAATAAATTCAAGTTAGCATATTTTCATAAAAGTCATTACATTTATTTATTTATTTCATCTCGGTTTTGTCGAAAAACCGCAAACGTGCTATACTCCATTAATCATATGAAATGACGATATTTTAAAGTCGGAATTTGATGAAATTGGTACCGTTGGAATTGGTACGAAATTATCTATCATTTCATACTATTTTACAGATAAAAACTTGAGTATGATGCGTATGATTTCCCTTAAATGATTAATTTAACAATTTATCAGTGCCCAAGTCTACAATGCCACATGTAGGCTTGGTTCACACAATTCTTGCTCGTCTTAAGAGCATTATCAATCTGAAGATTGTAATAAGAAACATCTAAGAGATATAGACCGTGGACCAAAGATACCGAAGCTATTGATTTATTACCATAATAAATCGAACAACTTCTATTCTCAATAGTCAACCTATATCCTATCTTGTCCAAGCAAGATACTGATATGATGTTCTTTATTATGCTAGAAACATAATAACAATCTTTTAATAGTAAGGCGTCTCCTGATGGAAACCTGAGGTTTGCTGTCCCAACAGCAATTGCCGCAACTTTTGCGCCGTTTCCTAGCCTCAATTCCACCTCGCCTTGTCTCAGCTTGCGCTTATTGGTCAGCATCTGTGCATCATGACAGATATGAGAAGCACATCCGGTATCTAATATCCAAGATATGGAGTCTCCAACTGACAAGTTGATATCTATCATACAGATATCTGAAGATTTAGACAGCTTCACCTTTCCATGAGCTTTATCATGAAGGAACTCCTTGCAGTTCCTCTTCCAGTGACCATTCTGCTAACAGTAGAAGCAGTCACCCTTTACTACTCTTTCATCTTTGTCCTTCGATCTTTTATCGTTAGCTATTATCTTTGCTTCAGAGGCATCCAATGCCGATTCAGCAGGAGAATCAGCTCCAGGGACAAAGTCAATGTGCTCAGATCTGAAGACATTCTTTAGGTTTCTGAACCAATCCAAGTAGATCAGGTAAGTCAAAAGGGCATCAAGTATGCCACGGAGTGGGTTATTCGACGACATAATTCCCTACAGGAGATTGTTGGGTTCTCGTGCTTCTCCGGATCCCCCGCACAGCAGAAAATAAAATAAAAACGGAGATCCGTTCCTATTTCGAAAAACTAAAAACTACGATTATCGGATAATCGATTCTCACCGTGTGTGGATTCGAATCCGCAACCGTTCGGTTCCGTCGGTGCGACACCGCAAGCCGCGCAAGTGCCCAGCCTCTAGCGAAGTACACGCGATCCTCCTCGCGATGGATATCCTCACGTTCCTCGTTCGTCGCAGCCCACGAAACCTCCGCCGGTTGCCGCATCGCGTGGACGATTTCCCGTCGAACGGGATTCGGAGAAGCAGCGGAGCAGATCTGGATCTGTCTGGACACCAGAGAGAGAGAGCAACAGAAGAGGGGCGGCTAGGGTTAGCAGCAGCTTGGCCTGCTTAGCCCGTTCGCTATGTTTTATACTAACCGCACGGTTTTTCATAAAAACCCCCGGTTTATATAAAACCTACTTATTTATCCATCGCCTTGAGAATCATTTGCATGTGACCCTCTAAGCCCAATTACCAGTCCAGTTAATGGCCCAACAAGTCCAGTGACTCCTCACTGGCATTATTAATCAATTAATAACCCTTTATTAACTAATTAATCAATCGAATTAATGTCGCACATCAAATTCGACTGGGCCTCCGATCACGTTGGGTGCCAAGCAACATTGCGTGAACCCGGAAGGTATCGGGGTTAAGCAACCCACTCTTGGAACCTTTCCGCCGACAGTTACCGCGTGGATATAATCCTTAATTCGTACAATGCTCTCGAGTCAAGTCAGGGTATGGCGAGCTGTCAAACCCTAACCGATCGACTCACTTGGATTGGATGTCGCTGATGAATATCATAAAACTCCTTTCCTGATATTATCGTCCGCCCTGGACAGGGACTTCCGCGCATCCTTCCTAGAGCATTCTCTCTCTAAGTACCGAGAGCGAATGATTCCTTATTGACACACAATTCCCTTCGACGGTATTCCGCTATATCCAATCCTTGGCGTATTAGAATCCCGTGGCTAGAGATTCGTAAACCAAGGTCAAAGCACAGAAGTCCACCGACAAGCTGTCCTTGGTGTCTCAGGTCCGAGGACCATCCACGCAACTGCGCAATATAATCAAGCTGGTTGCCAGTGAGGTACAATGCCATCCAGTGATTCAGTCGGGTCAGTTCAATGAACTCATTCTCCAATGAGCACCTACAAATTCGCCTTAGTGTCTCCACACAAGTGACTTATGAGATCAGTCACCCTCATCATATGAGCAGGAGTAATCTGTACTAGTCTAGCCGGATATCCGATGTCCTTCTCGGATATCCACCAACTAGGAACGATTAAGAATATGTGTGTTTAGGTGATCAGTCTCATTAGTATGATCTCATTATATTCTGATCATTGTAGCACATATTCACATACTTCATTATGAAACGATAATTAATGCGATTTACACATAATGAATATTATGCCATTATATTAATAAATGAATGATATTTACATAGTCAGATTGGCTTGTAGGCCACCTAAAACTAACAATATCCCACTTGGACTAAAGCCAATCACCTTTATACAATAAGCCTATAGACTCTAGGTGACGCTCAAACACAATTTGAGCCAACATCTTTGTCAGTGGATCTGCTACATTATCGACGGACGGAGCTCTTTCCACTACTACATCTCCTCTGGATAAGATGAAAGCGCCTCATAATATATTTCGATTTCTGATGAGACCACGGCTCTTTCACTTGTGCAATAGTCCCATTGTTGTCGCACAACAGCGGAACATGATCAAGGATACAGGGAACTTTGTCAAGGTCGGTGATGAACTTCTTCAACCACACTACTTCCTTGAAAGCTTCAGCTGCAGTGATGTGCTCAGCTTTAGTCGTCGAATCTGCAGTGGTTACTTGCTTGGAACTCTTCCAGCACACTGCGCCTCCGTTCAATGTAAACACGAATCCAGATGTAGACTTGCTATCATCTGGATCTGACTGGAAACTCGAGTCAGTAAAGTCTCGCAATTTGAAGTCACCTCCTCCATAGACAAGAAACATATCCTTAGTTCTTGTCAAGTATTTAAGGATACATTTCACTGCCTTCCAGTGCTCTTCGCCTGGATCAGCCTGAAATCTGCTCGTAACACTTAGAGCAAATGCAACATCAGGCCGTGTACATAGAATGGCATAGATGATAGATCCTATGGCAGAGGCATATGGTATTCTATCCATGAATGCCCTCTCATCAGGAGTCTTAGGAGACTGCTCCTTTGAGAGATTAATTCCATATCTCATCGGTATGAGACCTCTCTTGGAATTTTCCATGCCAAACCTTTTGACTATGGTATCATGTACAAGGATTGGGTCATTCCAAGCATCCTCTTTCATCTATCTCTACATATCCGTATTCCCAATACGTAGGATGCTTCTCCCAAATCCATCATGGAGAAGTTTTTCGATAACCAGATCTTTACTGATGACATCATAGCTACATCATTCCCAATGAGTAGTATGTCATCTACGTAAAGAACTAAGAAGGTGACTACGCTCCCACTGGTCTTCTTGTACACACAAGGCTCATCTTCATTCTTAATAAAGTCATAAGACTTGACAGCCTCGTCAAATCTTATGTTCCAGCTCCGGGAAGCCTACTTCAGTCCATAAATAGACCTCTGAAGCTTGCACACTTTATCTGGATATTCTTTGGATGTGAAACCTTCCGGTTGTATCATATACACCTCTTCCTCAAGGTTACCATTGAGGAAGGCAGTCTTCACATCCATCTGTCATATCTCATAATCAAAATGTGCAGCAATGGCGAGTAGAACTCTGATCGACCTTATCATGGCAACTGGTGAGAAAGTCTCGTCATAGACAATTCCTTGCCCTTGACGATATCCCTTTGCGACCAACCTTGCCTTATAAGTGTCGATCCGTCCATTAGCACTGATATTTCTCTTAAAGATCCACTTGTAACAGATGGGTACAATACCATCGGGCAGGTCCTCCAAGTTCCAAACTTGGTTGGTGTACATGGACTAGATTTCTAAGTTCATGGCTTCTCGCGATTTCCCGGCTTCTGGGCCTTCTATGGCCTCCTGGTAGGTTTTAGGATCATCATCCTCATTATATTCTACCTTAGACTCACGTTCAGCGATATGTCCCACATATCGTTCTTGCAGTCTAGGTACTCTACCAGATCTACGAGGCTCATGTGTGTGTACCTGAACAGATTCAGGAACTGATATCTCATATGATGATAATGCAGCTATTTGGGGATATGGAACCTCTTCCACTACTATTTTACTCCCACTGTCCTCCTGGAGAAGGTATTCCTCTTCTAGGAAGACAGCTTTCTCGGCGACAAACACCTTTTGTTCACCGGGATGGTAAAAATAGTATCCAAAGGTTTCCTTTGGATATCCCACAAACCAGCATTTATCAGTTTGTGATTCCAGCTTGTTTGGATCATGCCTCTTTACATGAGCAGGACAACCCCATACTTTAACATGTTTAAATTCTAGTTTCTTGCCTTTCCATACCTCATATGGAATAGAGGCCACAGACTTGCTGGGTACTCTGTTCAGTAGGTATGCTGCTGACTCTAGAGCATACCCCCAAAGGGACACTGGTAATCCCGAAAAGCTCATCATGGATCGCACCATGTCCAACAAGGTGCGATTCCTCCTTTCTGATACACCATTCATCTGTGGTGTATATGGACGGGTTAGCTGAGAAAGGATACCATTATCCTTTAAGAATTGTGTGAAATTAGTACTCAAGTATTCTCCTCCTCGATCTGATCGAAGAGCTTTAATACTCTTTCCTAACAGCTTCTCTACCTCATTCTTGAACTCCTTGAACTTTTCAAATGTTTCCGACTTGTACTTCATTAAGTACACATAGCCGAATCTTGAGAAGTCATCGGTAAACGTGATGAAGTATGAAAAGTCATCTTTGGTTTGGGTGGACATGGGACCACATACATCCGAATGTATTAGTTTCAGAATGTCCTTGGCACTTTCTCCATGTCCAGTAAATGGAGATTTTGCCATCTTTCCCATAAGGCAAAATTCACATGTTGCAAACGATTCATAATCGAATGCTGTTAAGTAACCAAGCTTGTGCAACTTTTGCAACCTGCTTTCGCCAATGTGCCCAAGTCTACAATGCCACATATAGGCTTGGTTCACATAATTCTTGCGCTTCTTAAGAACAATATCAATATGAAGATTGTAATAAGAAACATCTAAAAGATATAGACCATTGACTAAAGATGCTGAAGCTATTGATTTATTACCATAATAAATCGAACAACTTCTATTCTCAATAGACAACCTATACTCCATCTTATCCAAACAAGATACTGATATGATGTTCTTTATTATGCTTGGAACATAATAACAATCTTCTAATAGTAAAGCGTCTCCTAATGGAAGCCTGAGGTTTGATGTCCCAACAGCAATCGCCGCAACTTTTGCGTCGTTTCCTAGCCTCAATTCCACCTCGCCTTGTCTCAGCTTGCGCTTACTTGTCAGCATTTGCACATCATGACAGATATGAGAAGCACACCCGGTATCTAATACCCAAGATGTGGAATCTCTAACTGATAAGTTGATATCTATCGTATAGATATCTGAAGCTTCATACAGCTTCACTCTTCCATGAGCTTTATCGTTAAGGAACTCCTTGCAGTTCCTCTTCTCGAGACCATACTGCTTATAGTAAAAGCAGTCACCCTTTACTACTCTTTTGCCTTTGTCCTTCGATCTTTTATCATATGCGATCATTTCTGTCCCAGAGGCATCTAATGCCGATTCAGCAGGATGATCAGCATCAAGGGTGTAGGCAATCTGCTCAGATCTGAAGACATTCTTCAAGTGTCTGAGCCAATCTGAGTAGATCAGATAAGTCAAAAGGGCATCAAGTATGCCGCGGAGTGGGTTATTCGACGACATAATTCCCTACAGGAGATAAGTAACATCTATTTAGCAGATGTTCAATTATTAAAAATAAAACTAGACATGGTCTTTTGTTCAAGTTTAACTCCCACTAATTTTCGACAAATTGTATAACCCCCAGTTATACAGAACGAGAGACGCCGACAGTCTCCTAGTGGGGATCAGAATCTCAATGACTTGCACTATAGCCTTATGGATAGCACAACAAACTGTAATACAATTAGAGAGCACCCAACTCATGGGACTTGCAACTCCTTGCAATATCTGATCATAGCTTCGGTCCCTAGAGATTTAATGGCCTTGTGGATAGCACAACAAACCATAAATTCTGGTCTAAACTAACCATCATTACGCGATGAGCATAGATTTGCATGCAGCCCTTGTGGATAGCACAACAAAGCTACATGGTTCCTCTACCCCGATCATATAGGCATCTAATGCCATAGCCATAGTTTCTCTTCCCAACTAAACAGGCCTTGTGGATAGCACAACAAACCTGTCTAAAATTATTCGAATCCTATGACTATAACGATGGTGGACCACGCGGTAAGTTCTTAACTACTCGTGTTACTGTTGGGATTTCTCGGGTTTCTTCGGATCGTTCACGTAGTGGAAAATAAAATAAAACAGCAATCCATTTTCCCCTTTCGAAAAACAAAAATCGATTATCGGATAATCGAAGTTCTCACCGTGTGCGGATTCGAATCCGCAATCGTTCGGTTCCGTCGGTGCGACACCGCAAGCCGCGCAAGTGCCCGGCCTCTAGCGAAGTCCACGCGATCCTCCTCGCGATGGATATCATCACTTTCCTCGTTCTTCGCAGCCCACGAAACCTCTGCCGGTCGCCGCAACGATCGCCGTAACGCGCGGTCGATTTCCCGTCGAACGGGATTTGGAGAAGCGGCGGAGAAGATCTGGATCTGTCTGGACGCCATAGAGAGAGAAACAGAGGAAGGGCGGCTAGGGTTAGCAGCAACTTGGCCTACTTAACCCGTTCGCTATGTTTTATACTAACCGCGTGGTTTTTCATAAAACCCCCCGATTTATATAAAACCTACTTATTTATCCATCGCCTTGAGAATCATTTGCGTGTGACCCTCTAGGCCCAAGTACCAGTCCAGTTGATGGCCCAACTGTAAGGAATCGCCATGAACGCAGCGGAAATAAAAATTGATTCCATTGTATCGGTTGCTGGGGTCGTAAAACGGACATTAAAACTAAATGGGAAGAACAGTTCTTCACCTTTGCGGGGTTTCGAATCTCCCGTGGATGATGCCGACTCGGTAATCGCGCACGCGCACGATCTCTAGAGGTATCCACACGAGTTCCCGCAGCAGACGCGATTTCCTCCTCGACTTGAGTGCTCCGACCAGATCTCAGATCCACCATGCGCGGAGAGAGACAGATCCACTCCGAGAAGGAGAGAGAGAGAGGAGAGAGAGAATCTGGGGAGTAAAATTCGTCCAACTAACTTTTTACCACTCCCCCTTGGCCCTCCTTATATAGAAATAAGGATAAGTACAAGAGTTAATCCTCATGATTATCCAAGAGTTTGGCCTTGGATAATTCTCCATTAAATCTTCATGTTTATCCTGCAGCTTTTCACAAAAACCCAGATAAGCATGAAATTTAACATCTCTCACCGTCTGACGAGAACTCTTATGTGTGTGACCCTCTAGGCCCATATATCAGTCCGGTTGCAGGCCCATTAAACTTAGAACTGTTTCTTGAGTTTAATATTTATTAATTAACATTTAAACATCACATGTTAAATGATTAATTTAATAAACAAGTGAATTATCATCTGATGATCAAATCACTTGGCCTTCTGATCATGAACAGCACCAAACACTACCTCATGATCCCAGAAGATATGATGGATACTTTTCCCTTCAATTGAACCTTTCCGTCTGCAGATACCGCACAGATATAATCCTTCACTCATGTAATGTCCCGATAACGCAAGGGTATGGTTTTATAGTCAAACCCTCTATCGCATTATCCAGATGGATTCTAGTACACAGTTAATATCTAGAAAGACATCTCTTTCATTTGACCCTGGCCAGGGATTTCTGTGTACACATCCATGGGACATTCTCTCTCTAGTCTTATACTAAGAGTGAGTGATCCCTTGTTGTTCACTCAATTACCTTCGCAAGCTTTCCACTGTATCTGAAAAACCGATTATGATGGACTTAATGGTTAAAGTCCACGAGTCAGAGAATCAAGATACAATGGTCCACAAACAAGGTATCATTGGTGACTCAGGTCAAAGGACCAACTGTGCTACTGCAACGATTGGATTCCCTGGTTGACTAATAGGTATAATTACCATCCAGGAATTCTTATTTGGGTCTGTTCAGTGAACTCATTCTCTAATGAGCACCCACTTGTTTGTCTTAGTGTCACCATACGAGTGAATGTGAGATCATTCACCCTCATTATATGAGCAGACATAACTTGTGTCGATCTTATCGGATATTTAATGTCCAACTCAAATATCCTATGATCGAGAACTATTTAAGACAATTGCCTTAGGATATTGATCTCACTATCATGATCTCATCATGATTCAATATCCCATACATTTGTCTATGGACCTTCATTACGATAGTCGTTTGCGAGAACTATTAAATGAAGAAATAATTGCCTTTATTAATAATCTGAACTAGAATGTACAATGATTGGCTTTAAGGCCACCCAATTCTAACACCAACAAGCCCAGTGACTCCTCACTGGCTTTATTAATCAATTAATAACCCTTTATTAATTAATTAATCAATCGAATTGATGTCGCACAACGAATTCGACCGGGCCTCCGATCACGTTGGGTACCAAGCAACACTGCGTGAACCCGGAAGTTATTGGGGTTAAGTAACCCACTCTTGGAACCTTTCCGCCGACAGTTACCGCGTGGATATAATACTTCATTCATACAATGCTCTCGAGTCAATTCAGGGTATAGCGAGCTGTCAAACCCTAACCGGTCGACTCACTTGGATTGGATGCCGCTGATGAATATTGGAAAACTCCTTTCTCGATATTATCGTCCGCCCTGACCAGGGACTTTCGTGCATCCTTCCTAGAGCATTCTCTCTCTAAGTACCGGGAGCGAATGATTCCTTATTGACACACAATTCCCTTCGACTGTATTCCGCTGTACCCAATCATTGGCGTATTAGAATCCCGTGGCTAGAGATTCGTAAACCAAGGTCAAAGCACAGAAGTCCACCGACAAGCTCTCCTTGGTGTCTCAGGTCCGAGGACCATCCACGCAACTGCGACAATAGAATCAAGCTGGTTGACAGTGAGATACAATACCATCCAGCGATTCAGTCGGATCAGTTCAGTGAACTCATTCTCCAATGAGCACCTACAGATTCGCCTTAGTGTCTCCACACAAGTGACTTATGAGATTAGTCACCCTCATCATATGAGTAGGAGTAATCTGTACTAGTCTAACCGGATACCCGATGTCCTTTTAAGATATCCTCCGACTAGGAACGATTAAGAATATGTGTGTTTAAGTGATCAGTCTCATTAGTATGATCTCATCATAATCTAATCACTATAGCACATATTCACGGACTTCATTATGAAACGATAATTAATGCGATTTACACATAATGAATATTATGCCATTTTATTAATAAATGAACGAGATTTACATAGTCAGATTGGCTTGTAGGCCACTTAAACTAACAATCTCTCACTTGGACTAAAACCAATCATCTTTATACAAAAAGCCTATAGACTCTAGGTGACGCTCAAACACAGTTTGAGCCAACGGCTTTGTCAGTGGATCTGCTACATTGTCGATGGATGGAACTCTTTCCAATACTACATCTCCTCTAGATAAGATGAAAGCGCCTCAGAACATCTTTCGATTTCTGATGAGACCACGGCTCTTTCACTTGTGCAATAGTCCCATTGTTTTCGCACAACAGCGGAATATGATCAAGGATACTGGGAACTATGTCAAGGTCGGTGATGAACTTCTTCAACCACACTATTTCCTTGAAAGCTTCAACTGCAGCGATGTGCTCAGCTGCAGTCGTCGAATTTGCAGTGGTTACTTGCTTGGAACTCTTCCAGCACACAGCACCTCCCTTTAATGTAAACACAAATCCAGATTTAGACTTGGTATCATCTGGATATGACAGGAAACTCAAGTCAGTAAAGTCTTGCAGTTTCAAGTCACCTCCTCCATAGATAAGAAACATATTCTTAGTTCTTCTCAAGTACTTAAAGATATATTTCACTGCCTTCCAGTGCTCTTCGCCTGCATCAGCCTAAAATCTGCTCGTAACACTTAGAGCAAATGCAACATCAGGCCATGTACATAGCATGGCATACATGATAGATCCTATGGCAGAGGCATAGGATATTCTATCCATGAATGCCCTCTCATCAGCTGTCTTAGGACACTGCTCCTTTGAGAGACTAATCCCATGTTTCATCGGTATGAGACCTCTCTTGGAATTTTTCATGCCAAACATTTTGACTATGGCATCTATGTATAAGGATTGGGTCATTCCAAGCATCCTCTTTGATCTATTTCTATAGATATGTATTCCCAATACGTAGGATGCTTCTCCCAAATCCTTCATGGAGAAGTTTTTCCGACAGCCATATCTTTACTAATGACATCATAGCTACATCGTTCCCAATAAGTAGTATGTCATCTACAAAAAGAACTAAAAAAAAGTGACTGCACTCCCACTAGTCTTCTTGTACACACAAGGCTCATCTTCATTTTTAATAAAGTCATAAGACTGGATAGCCTCGTCAAATCTTATGTTCCAGCTCCGGGAAGTTTGCTTCAGTCCATAAATGGACTTCTGAAGCTTGCACACTTTATCTGGAGATTCTTTGGATGTGAAACCTTCTGGTTGTATCATATACACCTCTTCCTCAAGGTTACCATTGAAGAAGTAAGTCTTCACATCCATCTGCCAGATATCATAATCAAAATGTGTAGTAATGACGAGTAGAACTCTGATCGACATTATCATGGTAACTGGTGAGAAAGTCTCGTCATAGTCAATTCCTTGTCTTTGACGATTTGCCACCAACCTTACCTAATAAGTGTCGATCCGCCCATCAGCACCGCTCTTTCTCTTAAAGATCCACTTGCAGCCAATGGGTATAATACCCTTGGGCAAGTCCTCCAAGTTCCATACTTGGTTGGTGTACATGGACTGGATTTCTGAGTTCATGGCTTCTCGCCATTTCCCGGCTTCTGGGCCTTCTATGGCCTCCTAGTAGGTTTTAGGATCATCATCCTCATTATATTCTACCTTAGACTCACCTTCAGCGATATGTCCCACATATCGTTCGGGTAGTCTAGGTAATCTACCAGATCTACGAGGCTCATCTGTGTGTACCTGAACAGATTCAGGAACTGATATCCCATCTGATGATAATGTAGCTGTTTGGGGATCTGGAACCTCTTCCAGTACTGTTTTACACCCACTGTCCTCCTGGAGAAGGTATTCCTCTTCCAGGAAGACAGCTTTCCTGGCGACAAACACCTTTTGTTCACCAAGATGGAAAAAATAGTATCCAAAGGTTTCCTTTGGATATCCCACAAACCTGCATTTATCATTCGTGATACCAGCTTGTCTGGATCGTGCCTCTTTACATGAGCAGGACAACCCCATACTTTAACATGTTTAAACTCTGGTTTCCTGCCTTTCCATATCTCATATAGAGTAGAGGCCACAGACTTGCTGGGTACTCTGTTCAGTAGGTATGCTGCTGACTCTAGAGCATACCCCAAGAGGGACACTGGTAATCCCGAAAAGCTCATCATGGATCGCACCATGTCCAACAAGGTGCGATTCCTCCTTTCTGATACACCATTCATCTGTGGTGTATATGGACGGGTTAGCTGAGAAAGGATACCATTATCCTTTAAGAATTGTGTGAAATTAGTACTCAAGTATCCTCCTCCTCGATCTGATCGAAGAGCTTTAATACTCTTTCCTAACTGCTTCTCTACCTCATTCTTGAACTGCTTGAACTTCTCAAATGCTTCCGACTTCTACTTCATTAAGTACACATAGCCGAATCTTGAGAAATCATCGGTGAATGTGATGAAGTATGAAAAGCCACCTTTGGCTTGGGTGGACATGGGACCACATACATCCGAATGTATTAGTTCCAGAATGTCCTTGGCACGTTCCAGTAAATGGAGATTTTGCCATCTTTCCCATAAGGCAGGATTCACATGTTACAAATGATTCATAATCGAATGCAGTTAAGTGATCATGCTTGTGCAACTTTTGCAACCTGCTTTTGCCAATGTGCCCAAGTCTACAATGCCACATGTAGGCCTGGTTCACACAATTCTTGCTCTTCTTAAGAGCATTATCAATTTGAAGATTGTAATAAGAAATATCTAAGAGATATAGACCATTGACCAAAAATGCCGAAGCTATTGATTTATTACCATAATAAATCGAACAACTTTTATTCTCAATAGTCAACCTATATCCTATCTTGTCCAAACAAGATATGATGTCCTTTATTATGCTAGGAACATAATAACAATCTTCTAAAAGTAAGGCGTCTCCTGATGGAAGCCTGAGGTTTGCAGTCCTAACAACAATCGCCGCAACTTTTATGCCGTTTCCTAGCGTCAATTCCACCTCGCCTTGTCTCAACTTGCGCTTACTTGTCAGTATCTGTGCATCATGATAGATATGAGAAGCACATCATGATAGATATGAGCTTTATCGTTAAGGAACTTTTTGCAGTTCCTCTTCCAGTGACCATACTGCTTATAGTAGAAGCAGTCACCCTTTACTACTCTTTTGCCTTTGTTCTTCGATCTTTTATCGTTAGCTATCATCTCTGCTTCAAGGACATCCAATGCCGATTCAGTAGGAAGATCAGCTTCAGGGACAAAAGACAATGTGCTCATATTTGAAGGCATTTTTCAGGTATCTGAACCAATCCGAGTAGATCAGGTAAGTCAAAAGGGCATCAAGTATGCCGCGGAGTGGTTTATTCGACGACATAATTCCCTACAGGAGATAAGTAAAATCTATTTAGCAGATGTTCAATTATTAAAATTTAAAACAAGACATGGTCTTTTGTTCAAGTTTAACTCCCACTAATTTTCGACGGACTGTATAACCCTCAGTTATACAGAACGGGAGACACCGACAGTCTCCTAGTGGAGATCAGAATCTCAATGACTTGCACTACAGCCTTGTGGATAGCACAACAAACTGTAATACAATCAGAGAGCACCCAACTCATGGGACTTGCAACTCCTTGCAATATCTGATCATAGCTTCGGTCCCCAGAGATTTAATAGACTTGCGAATAGCACAACAAACTATTAATTCTGATCTAAGCTAACCATCATTACGCGACGAGCATAGATTTGAATGCAGCCCTTGTGGATAGCACAACAAAGCTACATGGTTCCTCTACCCCGATCTATAGGCATCTAATGCCATAGCCACAGTTTCTCCTCCCAATTAAGCAAGCCTTGTGGATAGCACAACAAACCTGCCTAAAGTGATTCGAATCATATGACTATAATGATGGTGGACCACGCGGTAAGTTCTTAACTACTTGCGTTACGGCTTAGAGTTTATCTGAGGGTATTTAGATAATTTTTATCTTGGTCTCTCCTAGGTGATAGTATATAAATATATCGTATATATTTACTAAATACTATACCTGCTTTCATTCTTAATCAAAAGAAAAACAATGCATCACATACATGTCTAGTGTGGTCATGGATAGCACAGTGGGTTTGACTGGATCCAACAGTCAAACGCACACACAATCTAATATAACATTTACATTAGATAAACTTGCAAACACATAGGCAAAGGATCTTCATCTTTTCGCCTTCCTGGTTGCAGATGTGGATCGTCCTCGCTCCTTCCTCGGTTGCCTCGATCATATTACAATAAATTCTAGAATTTACAGGTAAATTGAAGAGGGCCTTATGGCGAGTACAAGAGTGAGGGAGGTAGAAATACATCAGAGAATGAGAGAGAGAGAGATACGCAGATCTCTATTTATTAACAATTAATAAACATCCATCATTCATCTACGATACATACAAACATATCATTCATCACATGAACAATTAAATAAGTGCATATTCATGACCACAGTGTATTTTAAACATCCCACACATGATTCAGTGCATCACGTGGCTCAAATAAAAAAGTTTTCAAAAATAGATAACTTTGGCTTTCAAAAAGCTGGGATCCAATCAAAATTGGTATTTGAATTTCGAAAACTCATTTTATTAACTTAACATGCAATTAAATCAAAATTTAAAAGCAATAAACAAACATCACATGTGCACACACTCCGAATTAATAATTCCATATTATTCCATGCAATTTAGAACAATTCTAATAATCTAACACTTAGATTAAACCCCATTAATAATCTAACAATTAGACTATTAAAGATTAATCTAACCTTAGATTAATCCAACATAATTAATTAATTATTTAACACTTAAATTAATAATCAACCAAATTAATTATTAACTACTAATCTAACACTTAGATTAGCCAATTAATGTTAATTATTAATTTAACTCTTAAACTAATAATTAACACTAACTAATTAATAATTAATTAATATAACTCTTAGATTAGATAATTAAAGTTATCATTAATTTAACTATTAAATTAATGACTAACAGTAATTAATTAAGGACTACTAATTTAACATTTAAGTTAGTCAATTAAAATTAATTATTAATTTAACAATTAAATTAATAACTAATTCTAATTATCAATTAACAATTAGATATGTTAATAATTAATATTTTAACAATAAAACTATTAATTATTAATTACTAATCTATCAATTAAATTAGTTAATTAAAGTTAATTATTAGGTTAACTTTTAATCTAATAATCAACTCTAATTATATGATTACTAATTGTTAATAATTATTCAAAATCATTAATTAGGCCCAAATAATTAAATTTGAATAATAAATTAAATATTTCAAAACTTATTTTGAATTTAAATTAAAATCCAAATTTAATTTTAATTGGGCGAGGGGTTTAAGGGGGGGTTTTTTGAATTTGTAAAGGGAGGGGAAGGGGCTCAGCCATTTGGTTGAGCCATGGTTCGGGCCAGGCCCGAGCCGCCCCATCCTGGCTCGAGCCCAAGCCACCCTGTGGCTGCCCGGTCCGGCGCTGGGGCAGGCCGGTCGGACCAGCCCCGAACCGCCCCCAAACCGTCGCCTCACCCCAAACCTGCAACTCCTGAAAACCCTAAACCCTACCTGCAACATGGTGACGAGAGGGGAGTACAGTGGCGGCCGACGGCCGGCAACCGGCGGCATGGCGCCGTCCGAACCCGCCGGCAACGTCTCCGGCGACGGTGGGCTCGCCGGAGGTGCCCTCTGCAATTGGCCCGAGCCTTTGGAATCCCCTTTTAAATCTGGTTTTTGAAGGGTTCTTTAAACCCAAAGGGAGGAGAAAAAGATGGGTCTCCCTCCGACCACCTCCTAGGGCCACTCCTTCTCCGGCCACCGTCCCGGTGGTGAGTAGGGACACAGCAAGGGTCTGGTTCTCTTCCCCAACAATTGGGAAGTCCGCATGAAGCCGCCGAGAGTGCCCGGAACCCTTTGTTCTTCGTCGGACGAAGAACGCGAAAAATCCCCAAAATAAAATACGAAAATTGCAGAACATTAATCCGATTAATATTGTGTTCATCATATGAACACCGTTCTAACAATATAATCGTATTCGTGCATGGAATACATACATAGAAGAATTAATTTCGGAACCCGAAACGGGACGAGAAATAGTGGAACCTGGCTCTGATACCACTGTTGGGATTTCTCGGGTTTCTTCGGATCGCTCACGCAGCGGAAAATAAAATAAAACAATGATCCGTTTTCCCGTTTCGAAAAACAAAAATCAATTATCGGATAATCGAAGTTCTCATTGTGTGCGGATTCAAATCCGCAATCGTTCGGTTCCGTCGGTGTGACACCGCAAGCCGCGCAAGTGCCCGGCCTCTAGCGAAGTCCACGCGATCCTCCTCGCGATGGACATCCTCACGTTCCTCGTTCTTCGCAGCCCACGAAACCTCCGCCGGTCGCCGCAACGATCGCCACAACGCGCGGACGATTTCCCGTTGAACGGGATTCGGAGAAGCGGCGGAGCAGTTCTGGATCTGTCTGGACGTCAGAGAGAGAGAGAAACAGAGGAGGGGCGGCTAGGGTTAGCAACAGCTTGGCCTGCTCAGCCCGTTCGCTATGTTTTATACTAACCGCGCGGTTTTTCATAAAAACACCCGATTTATATAAAACTCACTTATTTATCCATCGCCTTGAGAATCATTTGCGTGTGACCCTCTAGGCCCAAGTACCAGTCCAGTTAATGGCCCAACAAGCCCAGTGACTCCTCACTGGCTTTATTAATCAATTAATAACCCTTTATTAACTAATTAATCAATCGAATTGATGTCGCACATCGAATTCGACCAGGCCTCCGATCACGTTGGGTGCCAAGCAACACCGCGTGAACCCGAAAGGTATTTGGGTTAAGTAACCCACTCTTGGAACCTTTCCGCCGACAGTTACCGCGTGGATATAATCCTTCATTCGTACAATGCTCTCGAGTCAACTCAGGGTATGGCGAGCTGTCAAACTCTAACCAGTCGACTCACTTGGATTGGATGCCGCTGATGAATATCAGAAAACTCCTTTCCCGATATTATCGTCCGCCTTGGCCAAGGACTTCCGCGAATCCTTCCTATAGCATTCTCTCTCTAAGTACCGAGAGCGAATGATTCCTTATTGACACACAATTCTCTTAGACGGTATTCCGCTATATCCAATCCTTGGCGTATTAGAATCCCGTGGCTAGAGATTCGTAAACCAAGGTCAAAGCACAGAAGTCCACCGACAAGCTGTCCTTGGTGTCTCAGGTCCGAGGACCATCCACGCAACTGCGCAATATAATCAAGCTGGTTGCCAGTGAGGTACAATACCATCCAGCGATTCAGTCGGATCAGTTCAGTGAACTCATTCTCCAATGAGCACCTACAGATTCGCCTTAGTGTCTCCACACAAGTGACTTATGAGATCAGTCACCTTCATCATATGAGTAGGAGTAATCTGTACTAGTCTAACCGGATATCCGATGTCCTTTTCGGATATCCTCCGACTAGGAACGATTAAGAATATGTGTGTTTAAGTGATCAGTCTCATTAGTATGATCTCATCATAATCTGATCACTATAGCACATATTCACGGACTTCATTATGAAACGATAATTAATGCGATTTACGCATAATGAATATTATGCCATTTTATTAATAAATGAACGAGATTTACATAGTCAGATTGGCTTGTAGGCCACCTAAACTAACAGTTACGGCTTAGAGTTTATCTGAGGGTATTTAGATAACTTTTATCTTGGTCTCTCCTAGGTGATAATATTTAAATATATCGTATATATTTACTAAATACTATATCTGCTTTGATTCATAATCAAACATAAAACAATGCATTACATACATGTCTTTAGTGTGGTCATGGATAGCAGAGTGGGTTTGACTGGAGCCAACAGTCAAACGCACACACAAACTAACGTAACATTTACATTAGTTAAACCTACAAACACATAGGCAAGAGATATCCATCTTTTCGCCTTTTTGGTTGCAGTTGTGGATCGTCCTCGCTCCTTCCTTTGTTGCCTCGATCAGATTACATTAATTTTAAAATTACAAGTAAATTGAAGAAGGCCTTATGGCGAGTACAAGAGAGAGGGAGGTAGAAGTACATCGGAGTATGAGAGAGAGAGAGAGGCACGCAGACCTCTATTTATTAACAATTAATAAACAATCATACATCTACGATCCATACAATCCATTCATCACATGAATAATTAATTAAGTGCATATCCATGACCACGGTGTGTTTTATACATCCACACAAGATATAGCTCATCACATGGCTAAAATAAAAGAGTTTTCAAAATAAATAATTTTGGCTTTCAAAAAGCTGGGATCGAATCAAAATTGGTATTTGAATTTCGAAAACACTTTTAATTAACTTATCATGCAATCAAATCTAATTTAAAAGCATCAAAACACACATCACATGTGCACACACTCCAAATTAATAATTCCAGATTATTCTATACAAATTAGAACAATTCTAATAATCTAACATTTAGATTAAACCCCATTAATAATCTAACAATTAGACTATTAATAACTAATCTAACTCTTAGTCTAGTCCATTAAAGTTAATTAATAATTTAGCACTTAAATTATTAATTAACTCTAATTATTAATTAACTACTAATCTAACTCTTAGATTAATTAATTAATGTTAATTAGTAATTTAACACTTAAATTATTAATCAACACTAATTAATTAATAACTATAATCTAACAATTAGATTTGTTAATTTAAAATTAATTATTAACTTAACACTTAAATTAATAATTAACTTTAATTAATTAATGATTACTAATCTAACTATTAGATTAGATGATTAATGTTAATCATTAATTTAACCCTTAAATTAATAACTAACAATAATTAATTAAGGATTATTAATTTAACACTTAAATTAGTTATTAGAATTATTTATTAATTTAACTCTTAAATTAATAACTAACTCTAAAGAATTAACAATTAGTTGATTAAACGATTAAAAATCTAACATTTAGATTATAATTATTAATCACTAAAGTTAATTCCTTAAATTAGTCGCATTAAGGTTAATAAATAGTTTAACATTTAAACTAATATTAACCCTAATTAATTAACGACTGATTGCTAATTAATTAACCCTTAATTACTTAATGATTCAAAATCATTAATAACTCAATTAAATAAAATTAGATAATGATTTAAATTCAATACACTTTGAAAATTAAATTTAAAATCTAATTGCGTTTTAATTGAGTTATAGGGGATTAATGTGGTTGAGTAATGAGGGGATTTAATAGTCAAACTGGCTAAGCCAGCTAGGCTCTCCTGGCCCGAGCCCCTGGCTCGGCCAGGGTCGAGCCATGGCTCGAACCAGCCTGGGACCTAGCCGCCACAGGCTCCTATGGGCTCAGTCCAATGCTGGACCCGGCCGGTCCAACCGGCCCAATTGCAAACCGGCCCGATTGCAAACTGGCTCGGGCCGGCTTCCCCCCCAACCTGCTGCACCCGACGCCCCCCTTAACCCCAGAAGTTGCAGGCGGCGGCGGGGAGGAGCAGCTGGGCTCTGGCGGTCGGGCCACCGGAGCCACCCGGCCCCGCCGGCGATGCCCCTGGCGCTGGCGGGCTCCCCGGCGCCGGCAGGGCCACCGGAGAAACTCAAACGGGCTGTCGGCCTTGCCCCAAAACAGTGGGATTTTTTCTGGTTTTTTAGGGTTTCAAAACCCGAATTTGGGGCTTGATTTTGTAGCCCTCCAAGGGCACTCCGGCGCCGACAAAGATACTGGATGTGCTGTGGTGACTATCACCTAGAGATCCGGGCATCTGGGCCGCCATCCAAATGCTTGGGAATCGCTTACGAAGCCGTCGAAAACACCACGTACATCGTCCCACGAAGAACACAAAACCCCCAAATAAAATCTGAAAATTGCAGAATAATAATCCGATTATTTGTGTTCATCTCATGAACATAGATTCAACAAAATTCGAGTTTCAAAGCATGGAATAAATCAATGAAAAATCAATTTCGGTGTCGAACGGGATTCGGAGAAGCAGCGGAGCAGATATGGATCTCTCTGGATGCCAGACAGAGAGAGAAATAGAGGAGGGGCGGCTAGGGTTAGCAGCAGCTTGGCCTGCTCAGCCCGTTCGCTATGTTTTATACTAACCGCGCGGTTTTTCATAAAAACCTCCGGTTTATATAAAATCCACTTATTTATCCATCGCCTTGAGAATCATTTGCATGTGACCCCCTAGGCCCAATTACCAATCCAGTTAATGGCCCAACAAGCCCAGTGACTCCTCACTGGCTTTACTAATCAATTAATAACCCTTTATTAATTAATTAATCAATCGAATTGATGTCGCACATCAAATTCGACTGGGCCTCCGATCACGTTGGGTGCCGAGCAACACCGCGTGAACCCGGAAGGTATCGGGGTTAAGCAACCCACTCTTGGAACCTTTCCGCCGACAGTTACCGCGTGGATATAATCCTTCATTCGTACAATGCTCTCGAGTCAACTCAGGGTATAGCGACCTGTCAAACCCTAACTGATCGACTCACTTGGATTGGATGCCGCTGATGAATATCGGAAAACTCCTTTCCCGATATTATCGTCCGCCCTGGCCAGAGGCTTCCGCGCATCCTTCCTAGAGCATTCTCTCTCTAAGTATCGAGAGCGAATGATTCCTTATTGACATACAATTCCCTTCGACGGTATTCCGCTGTACCCAATCATTGGCGTTTTAGAATCCCGTGGCTAGAGATTCGTAGACCAAGGTCAAAGCACAGAAGTCGACCGATAAGGTGTCCTTGGTGTCTCAGGTCTGAGGACCATCCACGCAACTGCGACAATAGAATCAAGCTTGTTGACAGTGAGGTAGAATACCATTCAGCGATTCAGTTGGATCAGTTCAGTGAACTCATTCTCCAATGAGCACCTACAGATTTGCCTTAGTGTCTCCACACAAGTGACTTATGAGATCAGTCACTCTCATCATATGAGTAGGAGTAATCTGTACTAGTCTAACCGGATATCCGATGTCCTTCTCGGATATCCTCCGACTATGAACGATTAAGAATATGTGTGTTTAAGTGATCAATCTCATTAGTATGGTTTCATCATAATCTGATCACTATAGCACTTATTCACGGACTTCATTATGAAACGATAATTAATACGATTTACACATAATGAATATTATGTCATTATATTGATAAAGGAACGAGATTTACATAGTCAGATTGGCTTGTAGGCCACCTAAAACTAACAGAGATAAGTAAAATCTATTTAGCAGATGTTCAATTATTAAAGATAAAACAAGACATAGTCTTTTGTTCAAGTTTTAACTCCCACTAATTTTCGATGGACTATATAACCCTCAGTTATACAAAACGGGAGACGCCGACAGTCTCCTAGTGGTGATCAGAATTTCAATGACTTGCAGTATAGCCTTGTGGATAGCACAACAAACTATAATACAATCAAAAAGCACCCAACTCATGGGACTTGCAACTCTTTGCAATATCTGATCATAGCTTCGGTCCCCAGAGATTTAATGGCCTTGTGGATAGTACAACAAACCACTAATTCTGGTCTAAGCTAACCATCGTTACGCAACGAGCATAGATTTGCATGCAGCCCTTGTGGATAGCACAACAAAGCTACATGGTTCCTCTACCCCGATCATATAGGCATACAATGCTATAGCCATAGTTTCTCCTCCCAATTAAACAGGCCTTGTGGATAGCACAACAAACCTGTCTAAAGTGATTCGAATCTTATGACTATAACGATGGTGGACCACGCGGTAAGTTCTTAACTATTCACGTTACGGCTTAGAGTTTATCTGAGGGTATTTAGATAACTTTTATCTTGGTCTCTCCTAGGTGATATTATATAAATATATCGTATATACTTACTCAATACTATACCTACTTTGATTCATAATCAAAAGAAAAACAGTGCATGACATACATGTCTAGTGTGGTCATGGATAGCGCAGTGGGTTTGACTGGAGCCAACAGTCAAACGCACACACAATCTAACATAATATTTACATTAGATAAACCTGCAAACATATAGGGAAGAGATCTCCATCATATCGCCTTCCTGGTTGCATCTATGGATCGTCCTCGCTCCTCCCTCAATTGCCTCGATCAGATTACAATAATTTTAGAATTACATGTAATTAGAAGAGGGCCTTATGGCGAGTATAAGAGAGAGGGAGGGAGAAATATATCGGAGAATGAGAGAAGGAGAAATAGTTTTTGGATTTAAAATAAAATTCAATAATATTTTAATTGGGCTAATTATGGGGTTCAAAATTCAAAAGAAATAGGGAAGGCCTAAATGGGCTCAGCCAATAGAGCCAACTGGCTCGAGCCACTGTCGAGCCTGGGCTCGACCAGGGCCCGAGCCAGGGCTCGGGCCCCTGGCTCAGGGCGCCCCTAGCCCGGCCGGTCTTGCCACGGACCCAGCCCGCTCAACCCCCAGACTGGCCCAGCCGGCCCGCCCCCCAGCTCGATGGTTCCCAAAGAAAATAGGAAACCTAGTTGCAGGAACAAGGCGGTGTAGACACACTAATTTTGACATCATTTCGAGCAAATTTCATATCGTATAATAATGCCTCAGAATGGTCTGATATTTAATCATTGATTAATTTTTATTGATCTTTTTAAGTGTCGGGTTTAACAAACATGTTTATGTTAATCAATTAAATTGATTTTAACTCAAATTTCTGTTAAAATATGAAGAAATCTAAAAAACGTCGACCTATGTGGACTCTATTTAGAGTTTATTCTTGTTTTAACGTTGAAATTTGAATTTTAATCAATTGATTAATTAGCTAAAAGGTGTCTGTGAGTGCTGACGCGTTTTAGGTTTCCTAGGCTATTTTAACTTCTCTTCCGGATGTTTATCCTTATCTTAATTAGTGTAAAAGACGTTTGCACATGTAGACGCCTTTTATCTAATAAAGATAAAGATAAGTTTTTCCGGATATTTATCCTTATCTTTAATTAATCTGAAAGGCGTCAGCCAATGTGGACGCGTTTTAGATAATTATAGATAAAGATGAATTAATCAGTATTTATCTGTCGGTTAAGATGAATAAATCCTAGATTTTTCTATGTTAATCACGAATGCAGAAAAAGCCTATAAATACCTTACATGTTGAAGAGAAAAAAGTTAAGCGTGATCTTAAGTGAAGCGTAATCTTAAGTTAATTGAGCGATAGCGAGTTGAAGATCGGAGCAACGACGTCCAAACGCCGAAGCGCTGCCATTTCCAGAAGTCGGCGTCCGTTCTTCATCCAATTCAAGGCTTCAACCATTCGGCATAAGTGTTTAATTTCTGTATTTCATTTTACATCTTCATTAATCTCTCATTCTTCATCATCACTTTATGCAACACACACCACAGTATCATCTTTCCAAAACCTATTTGATTAAGGGGTTTTAAAAGCCATTAAACAAGTAAGTTTGCTGTTCAATTGCATGCTTAAAATCATGATTAATAATGATACTGCTTCTACTTAAATTCTCATCATCATTTCTTCATTTCTTTTCTTTCTCTATTTCTGCTGCACTCAACAACAACAAGAGATCAAAAGGGGAGAACAAGCACAAAGTCACAAGGATTTCTGGATGATCCTCAACCTCAACTTCACATTCAACAGCAAGAACAAAGAACAAAGAAAGGGCTCTCTTTCTTCAGCCGGCTGAGGAAGGGGAATCAAGAGCTCAACATCTTCCGCGTTCAAACAGGTAGGCGATCATACCCTCTTTTGAAACTTTTAAGTCAAAAGTTTCTGGCGATCACTGCACTTAGTTGCTGTTTTTAATAGGTTTATTTTACACTAAACAACATAGATTTTTTCATGTTAATCACACTAGCATTTTAAGCACCTACAGCTTTTTTGGCGATCACGGTGGGACTTGGTCTCGCCATCTTTTAATTGTTTTTGTTCTTGCTATCATCAATCGGGCACCCACGGTGCACCATTTGTGTCTCTTGACACGTCCTCACCAATTGGTGAGTGTTTTAGTTTAGTTAATTTCCCTCGTGCACCACGTGCACACCCCAGTGGCAAGATCTTGCCCTCCCCTTGATTAGTTCAAAAAGCTATTTTTGTGATGAAAATGATGTGTGATTGATTGGTTTTCTAGTTGTTTAGTTAGTAAATCATCCTGTTAAAATCTGGAACTAAAAAAATTTTACATGAGTTGATTATTTACTGCTTTTTCCCTGTTTGAGGAGGATTCAACCCAGAAAATTCTCCTGCAAAACTGTTTCTGCAAACTGAAAAGCGTCTAGGAGCACTGACGCATTTCAAAACCGCGTCAACACACCCAGACGCCTTTCAGTCTTCATATTTTCTCTGCTGTCTACATCTGTTTCTGCGAAAAAATTAAGTTCTGTTTTGAATAGCGTCGACTACTAGCGACGCGATTCAGACAGTTTCTTAGTTATTTTTCAGTCTTCAGATTTCTGTGGTTTGAGTGCTAGCTACCCATTATTATTAAGCATTAGAGGCCATCCAGGCCGTAGGACATACGCATTGAGGCGAATACCTTCCTTTTCTTAGGAACACACTACTTGACGTTAGCAACTCTCTCTGATTGGGTTGGTCCCTTGATCAGACTAGAGAAGTTGACGTTAAGGCCTCCATAAGTCCCCAAAATCAAGGTATTCCTCCTTGATCATCGGGCTGGTTGTACCAATTGAAGTCCCGGCTAGATTCCAAAAGCGTTGTGAGAGAGAACCCTAGAGAATAACGGTGGAAATTGAACTGAAACTAGGATCCTTTCCCTGAGCGAATTTGCGGTTTAATTAAATCCAAATAACTCAACAAGGAATCTCAAAATCACGTTAAGCATCCACTTGATTGATTAATCTCTGTGCAACTTGTTTGTCAAATCTTTAAAAAAAGAATCTAACATCATGCTGCTGCGATCAGGCAGGGACCTAAGTGTGGCTCCAGACGCCATGGTCAATTACGAGGGAGATGCTAATGCCCCTCGGGATTCTGATTACAACTATGAGAGCGGGAGAGATGCTGATGCGTCCCGTAATTCCGTCCCCGTTCCACTTCGACATGATGGGAATGTCCGGACACCTCTCTTTCATCCCCATGATCGATATCCTGATCTTCCCCCACATGAATATGCGATTCCTAATCCCAATCTTGAGAGGGACATGAATCAGAATGATCCCTCATCCTCTGATCCTTCGGATCTCGTCAACGCTTTGGGAGTTCTTGCCTCCCGACTGGACCCTCAGCAGTTCGAGGCGATCCAGTCTATTTTGAAGGGGAAGACACCCGTGCAGCCTGTTGAGCCGAACCCTGTGGCTCCCCCTGTTGTTACTCAACAACCTCCTCTTCATCCTCCTTACATCCATTAGGCCACGGAAGGCCTTCATGTCACTTCTCGGCCAGCTGGGCCGCAACTTTCATCCTCTAGGCAACCGGCTAGACCGCAAACGCCTGCTTATCAAAATGCCCTCGGGCATGGCGGAAGCTCTGCCGGACCTCCCCTTTATTGTCCCCCCTGTCCAACGTACTCTAGGCAGCAGGCCTATCAAGTACCTCCACCTCCTCCTCCTCCCCAGGCAGATTTGACCACGCAAGCGTTGCTGGCCAAAATAGAGCACATGGATGAGCAATTCAACAACCTCCAGAAGATGATGGGGGTTAAAGCTGCGCCAGAGATCAATTTGCCGAGCCGGCCGGTATTCCACCTACCACCCTCTGAGATGCCAGTGTACCGGAAGTACAACGGTACTGGTAACCCCTTCACACATCTGAAGGAGTTTATGTACGAATCGTCTTTCTGGCAGAACGATAAGAGGTCGTTGGCCTTTTTGTTCAGGAGATCTCTAGAGGGACCAGCCCTCGAGTGGTTCTTTTCTCTGGAACCCTCCGAAGTAGAGGATTACGGTATCGTTTCACGCAAATTTATCCAACGATACCAGGATAGAGTTGCACCCTCCTTGTCCATTACTGACCTCATTGCAGAAAAGATGAAACCTGATGAGGAGTTTGTCAGTTTTGCTGACAGGTGGCGGGGCCTGGCCGAAAAGGTGAAGGATCACTTGTCCGAATATGAGCAAGTGAAGATGTTAATTTCTAACGCCACGCCCCAATTCAAACTAGTCCTCTCCTTGAACAATCTGACCAACATGGCAGAGCTCTATGAAAGAGCACAGTACTGCCAAAATGCCTTCAAGGACGCTACGTTCTCTAGCGTCTTTCATCCTCACAGACCTAGCAGGCCTCCACCTCGGAAGCCTGCAGTGCCAAACTCTCCCGGCACAGGTCCGACTACTGAGGGCACGCTCTCTCACGAGCAAGTCAGTAGCATGAATAATAACTCACCCCAGTTCGTGAGGAACCAGCAGCAGTACCAGAGGCCACCGCAGCCAAACAAGCAGGGGTACAGGCAGCAGCAGAACCCCCATTATCAGCAACAGTATCAACCGCCCCAGCAGCCGAATCAGAACCAGCAACAGCTACAGCAACTGCCGCAACGGCAACAGCAGTACCAGCAACCCCAACAGTAGCAATATCAGCAACAGCAACAGCAGCAATATCAGCCGCGCGCACCGCCAGCGTACCATAATGTCCCTCCTCCTGGTGACTACAACCAGCAGAGAAGACCTCCATGCCCGAAGAGGGGAGAATACCCGGCCCTCCCAGAATCCTTGGCAGATATCTTCAGTGCTCTAATGTCAGCTAATGCCTTAGTTTTGCCAAAGGAAAAGGCCGTCTGGCCTCAAAATGCCGATACGTCCAGGTATTCATGATCTTAATGAGCAGGGCGGCATAGACTGAGAGGAAATGAAAAAGTATATATCAGCCCTAAAGGCAAGAAGACCACAGCAGTAGCAGCAAGCAAGACCACCAGTACAAGCAGCAGCACCACCCAATATGGGCATAGTGCAGAATCCACTCCCGGAGCACCAGAACCAAAACCAAGTTGCTCCCATTCTGACGAACAGCCAATCTGAGGCTGGTCGTGGGCAACAGTGGAGAATAGAGGACTCTTCCTCTCTTTGTTCAACGGGTCACGTTCCAAGTACCGCAGAATGACCGTCACGCCGCACCATCCACATACCTAGGCCGCAACCCATTACCATCACCCCTCTACCGACACCCACATATCACTCACCCGCACCCAATAACCCATTACCACTACCCGCCTTCCTCAAGCCCATTACGCCCCGCGCCACTACACCGCTACCATATAACCCCCCGCAAACCAATCACGCGCCCCTTTTACCATCTAGGCCATTACTCCGCGTACCATTTCCTACTTCACCCACTACCACTACCACCTACCCAGATCCCCTCTTACCATCCAGACCGCTATTACGCGTGCCATTCCCCACTTCACCAACCACTTACCCATCCACCATCCAACCATCTAGGCCTCTAATCCGCACCGCGCCATCACCACCTAGCCCTACGCCATCACCTACATACCAGCCCTCTACATCATCCGCACCACCCTACCCTGCGGTACTTAAGGTGTCACCCGGATCCTCCACGGTCGAGGAACATGCGCTCCGAAGTGGAAGGATTTTCATCAAGGTCTTTCCTCAGTCCACAGTTAGAGACGGCCCATCACAGCCGACTGAGGAAGCCCATAATGAAGAGAGTGCACTAGGCACTTAATATGACTTGTTGAAACATCTAGACAGGACACCGGCACGGATCATTGTACTTGAATTGATCAAAAGGTCCAAGATTCACCAATAAGCCTTAATGGAATATCTACAGAAGGTGATGGTCAACGAGGACGTGCCGGTAGAAAAAATTGCAGCACTACTAGTTCCTCAGGGAGATCAGCCCTCCATTACATTTCACACATCGGAACTAGCACCGCCAGCAGCCAGAAGCATGGCTCTAAGCATCACGGTCAACATCTGTAAGAAGGCCATGGATGCATGTCTGGTCGACACATGGGCCTCGATCAATGTTTTCGGTGTGCCCAAAGAAAAATGGCTGCCCAGCCCCATCTCAGTGACGGCATATGACAATTCTACCCGTTCCCCTCTGGGAATGGTTTATTTGAAGGTGGAGCTAGGCCCTGTAAGTCATGCAGAGGTCGAATTTCACATCCTGGAAATTGACCCTTCTATAAATACCATTTTGGGTCGTCCTTATATCAAAACTCTTGAGGCGATTCCCTCTACGAATCACCAATGCCTCAAATTCCCTTTTAAATGACGAATTATTAAAGTGACGAGCATGCCGATCCTTGCTGCTGCTCATACCTTGAATATTAAATCTGCTGCTTTACCTGGCCGACAACCTTTTCTGTCGGTATTACAGGTCTACCGTCCAGTGGCTGATCCTTTGAAAGCCGCCACTATTTCTCCATACCCGTTAGATGCCGTAAAAAGGGGGAAGTGCATGAGTACCCCAGGATGGAGAATTATGATGAAGAACGGCTATGAGCCTGGGAAAGGTCTGGGCACGCAGTTGCAAGGCAGGACTACTCCTGTTAAAGATCATCGAGCAGCACCTAGAAGTGGTCTGGGCTACAGGCCAAGAAGACTGAAGCAAGATCTGGTTCAGCAAGCAAAGAGTGAAGAAGGTCGAAAAATCTGGGAGACAATGTCTACACCACCCAAAGAAGGCCGAGATCCCCTAACATGGACCCTGTATACACACTTTGTGAAGGGGCCCATACTTAGTCACGACAATACGGTGGTCATTATTTCGTGTTTTGACTTCCATGACATATATGGGAGGGATTTGGCCAGACATTGCTCCGAACTACTTACGTACCAATCCTTGGAGGCTCTGTGGCCTATGAAAAGGAGAAAATTTCATGATCCTGAATGCGAATGGTACAGGTGGTTCGACCTGAGAGACCTTTACATTGCACTAAACAGATTGTTCCTAGATCCTGCAGAACCTAAGTGGCCGCCGCAGATTGACGAGCTGATTGAAGGTCCATGTGCCATCTTTGATAAACGGATATTGCTGTCTGAAGAGACCGACGAAGGGGAGCCAGATGACCCCTATGAAGCTGGTTACACTACAGATCTGCTCTGGAGGTGGACATATCCTTCACATGTCTTCATGCTCCATACTCTATTTCGTACACTGCTCTTGACCCCGACTTGGTCGCGGGTCATTATTGAAGATATTCCACGGGCTCCGCCCGTTATGATTACTCTGTCCCCTCGGGACCTTATCCCACAACCTCCTCTCGATCTAGAGAGGATGTATGATTTGATCTGGAACATATTGCTATATGATCCCCCTAATCCTCTGGCCTTGGTGCCACTTCCTCCATATGATTCTCCTTCTATTTGTATTCACTCCTGCTTCATCTTTAATTCCTCTGATATCCAAAAAAACGCCAATTTTACAACAAATTCCTCTCAGATCCTTATCGAGGAAACTTCTTACTTGTCCGATCGCACCCCGTTGCGCGGGTCCTTCGGTCAAGATTCTCTCTTAGATCTGCTCTGTCCTTCCCCTCGGGAGGATTCTCTTGTATTTCCACTTGTATCCCAGGATTTCCATCCTACTTCATCTTCATTAGGTTATAATAGTGAGTTTAGTGAAGTTAGGCAGTCTAGTTTTAGGCAGGTTAGTCAAGTTAGGAAGTCTAGGAAGCCTAAGGGTAGGCAAATTGCAGATAGATACCTCCAGGAGTTAGCTGATAAATGCTTTTCTTGTTATTTGATCCCTCAGTTTTTAGAAAATCCAATTCAGATGCCAGAAGATTGTATGAATGATGAGTCAGTCAATGATGGGTACGGGGTATATGAATTAGTGCATGAAAAGGACCCCATTGTTGAGAATGAGGAAGATGACGAGGACGCAGCTGAGGCATATGCTAGTGGAGTGAAGAGATTCGATCAACCATCAGCTGCCGTAGAAGAGCCCACCAAAGAAATCAATTTGGGGACTGAAGATGAACCTAAGGTTGTCCTCGTCAGCAAAAATCTTTCTACAGAGGATGAGAAGGCAATGGTACAAGTACTTAAGGACTATAAGGACACTTTCGCCTGAAGTTATGAAGATATGCTAGGGTTAGACTTATCTTTAGTTGAACTCAGGTTGACGTTGAAGGAAGGAGCTAGCCCTGTCAAGTAGAAATTAAGGAGATTCCACCCACAAATGGCTCTAAAGATGAAGGAAGAGGTCGACAAATTACATAAAGCCAAATTTATTAGAGTTGTCCTTTATCCACAATGGGTGGCCAACATAGTCCCGGTTATGAAGAAGGATGGGAAGGTCAGGATCTGCATTGACTTCCGCGATTTGAACCGGGCGTGTCCTAAAGATGATTTTCCATTGCCTCATATTGATGTACTCATTGATAATACTGCTGGCTATAAAACCTTATCGTTTATGGACGGATTTTCAGGGTACAATCAGATTAAGCTAGCAGAAGAGGATCAAGAGAAAACGTCATTCACTACACCTTGGGGAACATACTGTTATGTTGTCATGCCATTTGGGTTAAAGAATGCTGGAGCCACCTATCAGAGGGCCATGATGGCAATATTTCATGACATGATGCACATAGATCTGGAAGTGTATGTGGATGACTTATTGGTTAAATCGAAGACAAAGGCTGAGCACGTCAAAGTTTTGGCAAAAGTATTAGAGAGATCGAGAGAGTATCAGTTAAAGATGAACCCCAAGAAATGTGTATTCGGGGTATCTTCAGGGAAATTGCTTGGATTTATTGTCAGCAAACGGGGAATTGAGATCGATCCCAATAAGGCGAAGGCTATCAGAGAAATGCCACCTCCCAAAAACTTGAAGGAATTAAGAGGATTAATCGGGAGGTTACAATTTATTCGCCGCTTTGTTTCCCAGCACTCACAAAGGTGTAAGCTGTTTTACGAGCTTACCAAGCCGGGAGTAAAATTCGATTGTGACGATAAGTGTCAGGAGGCATTCGATGGATTAAAGAACTATTTAGCAAGTCCTCCTGTTTTGAGACCATCATCTCCAGGCAAACCATTGATACTTTACATTTCGGTCCTGGATGATGCGGTGGGGGCTGTCCTAGCACAAGAAGATGAAGAAGGAAAAGAGAGGGCAGCCTATTATCTCTCTAAACTTCTCAACCCCGCTGAACAGAGATATACGGCGATAGAGAAAACGTGCGCAGCATTAGTTTGGGTTGTGCAGAAATTACAGCATTATTTTATGGCCCATGAAGTCCATCTCATCGCTAGGATGAATCCGATCAAATTCCTTCTGGATAAATCTGTTCTTACTGATAGGTTAGCGCGATGGCAAAGCTTTTTATCTCAATTCGATATCACTTATATTCAGCAGAAAGCGATCAAGGGCTACGCCATAGCAGAACATCTTGCTCATCATCCCCTTCCTCGATTTGATCCAGTGCGATCAGAGTTTCCGGATGAGGAACTGATGTCCGTAAATCAAATCAGAGATGATATGTGGACTCTGCATTTTGACAGTGCTCTGCATTCTCATGGAAAGGGGATCGGTATCGTTCTGTTATCACCTGAAGGTGTCACCATTCCACAAGCCTTTCAGCTTGATTTTCCGGTCACCAACAATATAGTTGAATACGAGGCACTTCTTGCTGGCCTCGAGGCTGCTCATTTCCATGGTTCCACCAAACTCAGGATTGTGGGTGATAGTCAATTAATTTTTCGCCAAGTGCTGACCAAGTAGCGAACTCTCGATCCCAAGCTCAAGCCTTATCAAGAACTTACTTATGCTTACTCAAAGCTTTTCACGAAATTGATCTTTGTCCATGTCCCTAGGAATCAAAACATCTTAGCTGACGCTCTAGCTTCACTTGCATCTTCTGTTGATTTTCCAATCAGCAAGCAATCCGAATCAATCATAGTTCATAGGCGTCTTTCACCCGCCGTGAAAGACCCTTCATTTCTTAGAGTTAAAGAGAAGTTGCTGAAGAAAGTCAGAGACGGAGATATCATTGAAAAGAGAGAAATCATGTTAATGGAGCTGTTAGAAGAGATGGATGATGAACAGAAGCCATGGTATTATGAAATTGCCAAATATTGTGAAGATCAATCGTATCATGAGGAAGCTACAACTGAGGAGAAGAGAGCTATCAGGAGAGTTGCTCAACGATACACCCTAGTTGGGGGAGCACTGTACAAGAGAGGTTTTGATGGAGTTCTTCTGAGATGTCTAGACGAAGATGAGCTTTGGAAGGTTATGGAAGGAGCTCATAGTGGAATTTGTGGTGGCCATGTCAATGGACAGATGCTAGCAAAGAAGATCCTTAGACAAGGGTTTTATTGGTCAAACATGGAAGAAGACTGCGTAGGATATGTCCGTAGGTGTGCTAAGTGTCAACTTCACGCCGACAAAATTAATTCTCCTGCATCTTCACTCCATCCTGTTTCTTCCCCATGGCCTTTCTCCATGTGGGCTTTCGACATTATTGGACCTCTTGGTAATCCAGATTCCGGCATCAAGCAAAAATCTTTCATTCTTACGGCAACGGAATACTTCACCAAGTGGGCAGAAGCTGAAGCGTACGTGGAGATCAAAGCATCAAACGTCTGCAAGTTCATCATGAAGAACATCATCACCCGATTTGGAATTCCAAGTACCATCGTCACCGACAACGGACCGCAGTTCGTGTCACAGGAATTGAAGGACCTCTGTAACAGGTACAAAATTGCATTGCATCATTCGTCTCCTTATTATCCGCAAGGCAATGGCCAAGCAGAGGCAACAAATAAGACTTTGATAAAAATCATTAAAAAGACGTGCAAATCTAACAAATTCGCAGACTGGCTAGAAAAATTGGTTAAGGCTCTATGGGCCTACCGAACTTCAATCCGCACGCCCACTGGGCAAACTCCTTATTCCTTAACATTTGGAATGGAGGCGGTAGTTCCATATGAGATCCTCATACTGTCATTAAGGGTACAATTGAATAAGGAATTTTCTATTGATGAACATCGTTCAGCACTCCTTGCTCAATTAGAACTTTTAGACGAGAAAAGATGGTCAGCTGCTAATCATGCAAAAGTTTATCAAAATAGACTAGCACGTTTTTATCAAAAGAAAGTCATTGAACGTAAGTTCAAAGTCGATGAAATGGTCGTCAAAAGGATTTTTGTAAAACCTGGTGGTCCGCGTTCTAAGCTCCAACCCAACTGGGAAGGACCTTATGTTGTATCTCACGCTTTTCCTGGTAATGCTTATCGTCTTGTTAATGCAGAAGGAGAAGAGCTAAATCATCCTAGGAATGGCTTACATCTTAAGAAATGCTACCTTTAGGTTAAAGAGTCGTTCAGTATGGTACAAAGACCAGTGGAATCAGAAAATTTATAAACTCAAATTTTCTTGTTAGTCTGGATAACTTAATTTCAAACCCATTATTACACACACTGACACGTTTGATTCGTGAGTAACAAGAGATGCCAAGTCCTAAAGAATACTGAAGCTTGACCGAAAGAGTAAAGTACAAATCATTTCTTTTTAAAGCAAAATTTTGTTTTACACTCGGCCCATGATGTCGGAACGAGGCTTAGAATAGACTACCGAGAATACCCGCCATCTTAGTAGGAGGCCGTCATAAAAAAAAGGGGGAGATCCATCCCAAAGAAAAAAGAAATGAATAGAAAAGCAAAAGGGCAAAAAGCCAAATGTCAAATCAAATGGCCATTACGTTACAAACATTACATCAAGGCCATGAAATGAAACAAAAGGGAACGCAAGGTCGATAAATACCCCGGAAAGAAAATGACCGAACCCCAACGGATATTAGGGTAGGAAAGGAACATCTTTTTAAGTCTCCGGAACCTTCTCATGGGCTTTCTAAATTTACTCTTCTTTTCTTCCTATAGAGATGTACTCCAAACTTAAGGAATGACTTAGATTGACTAAGGGTCAAATCATCAAATGAGATCACGAATGGAAACACAAATTCAAACACGATGGGTTTTAAGTTAAGTTGTTAAAGAACAATTTGGGAATTAAGTTGATAAATGAATATGATCTTTTGATCTAAGTACCATGCTGGTCTTTATGTCAAAAACCATAAAAAAAATACATATGTCAAAAAAAAAAAAAAATAGGTATGTCAAAAATAAAAAAAATACGTATGTCAAAAAAAAAAAAAAATACATATGTCAAAAATCAAAAAAATACATATGTCAAAAATAAAAAAAAATACATATGTCAAAAATAAATAAAAAATACATATGTCAAAATTTCAAAAAAAAAAGCATATATTTCAAAACCCCAAACAAAAATGAATATTTGAAAACAACAAAAATATTTCAATTAGCATCTGCTTGTTGCATTTAGTATGTTTCATTCCTTTTATTTTTAGTGAGCATCAAAACCCCAAACAAAAATGAATATTTCAAAACAACAAAAATATTTCAATTAGCATCTGCTTGTTGCATTTAGTATGTTTCATTCCTTTTATTTTTAGTGAGCATCTGTTTGCTTGCATGTTGCATTTTGCTTAAGTTTGATTATTCTCATTACCTTTGTTGATAAAGGCCATGCCCCTTGACCATTTATTGAAGGAAAAATTAATTGACCATTTATTTGGTCAGGCAAGGGGATAAGCCTAAATAGATACTTAACCTGTTTGTTAAGTATGTACAGGATGCAAGACAAGCACAGGAACATAAGATTGAAGCCCAAAAGTTTCATGTATATCATCAAAAAGTTTTTTTGTACATGATACATGAAAAGAAAAGAAGATACATAAGCCCTCAAGGCTGGCTCTCCCCTCCGCCCTCATCCAACTGGCTCTGGGCCTCGTCAGGTGCGTCCGGTGCTGGTCCGCGGCTGGGAGGTGGAGGTGGCCCCATCGTACTCGGCCCTGCCTGGCCGGAAGATACAGCAGCACTGGCGGTGAAAGCACTCGTCAAACAGCACTCCTGCGCACGCTGTCGAGCACGCCTGTACCTCTCCTCCACACTCCGGCGCTCATGCTCTGGGTAGTCCAGGAACTGACGGCGGAGGGCCGTCAGCTGGTGGTGCTGGGGGGCGGTGTCCACGATTGGCTGCCAACGGCAGGCCAATAGGACGGCGCCGGGTCGAACAATCCGCGCCCTGCCGAGCGGGAAGTAATAGTAACTCCACATCTGCATTCATGAACATATAGGTTAGAAAAAGCATAATGTCATATTGCATGTCATGAATAAATAACCAAACAATTTAATACCTGGAGGAACGGCGAGAAGCCGCTGACAGTGGTCTCACGGTCTGGCGTGACCGCGGACAGATCGGCGAAGAGATGGGCCAGAAGGGCCGCACCCCAGGCATACTCCCCTAGACTCTCTAAGTCATCTAACAGATAAAGGAATCTACAGTGAATGTGGTCGCCCTTCCTACCGAAGAGAAACCGTCCAAAAAAGAAAACTAAAAAGACCATAAGCTGTCTATCTACCTCCTCTCCCTGACCCGGGTCACTACAATATGCGGCGGAGGATGACTCTGCTAGTCTATCCCTAAACTCCTCCCGGGTCTCGTCAGACCGACGCCGGGGCTCGTCTAGTCCTAAAGCTGCCTCTACTTCTACCCTAGGAACCATCCTAGACTCTCTGCCTAGGCTGGACACCTCTATCCCTAGAAGAGCATCTGCTAATCCCTGATAGTTGGGGTAAGTCACCCCACTAACAGGTCGGCCCTCTACCCTGAGGCCAGTGATCCTGGCCACATCCTCTAGGGTGGGGACCATATGTCTCCACGGCATTAGGAAAGCACGGCTTTCCGCATGCCACCTCTCACGCAGCGCCTGCAGGAGGACCAAATCGAGCCAAAATGGCTCGATATCTAGTACCTTGCCGAATCCCATCCAGCGCAGGCGCGCCTTCTGGAAATCCGGGAGACCCCTATAGGCACTTATCACTAGCTCCCATGAGATCCTGGCCCTCATCACTCCCTCCAAATAAAAAAAACATAAAAATAGGGGTCAGTAATGAATATAAACAGGAAAATCACTTCTGTTTTGAAAGGCGTCAGCACACACAGACGGTTTTCAAAATACGTCCACATGCCCTGACACAATTCAAAATTATTTTCTATCTAATTAAAAATTCGGAATTTATCTTGAAAGACGTCAGACCATGATGACGCCTTTTGAATGGCGTCACCTGGTCTGGACGCCTTTCAAGTCCAGATTCCGGGTTCTTTGAAGAACCCCTTTCTCCTTCCTTTTCTTCATCCACTCAAGCCACAGGGATCTTACCGTGTGGAGGTCGCCCTCCTCTTCTTCTTCCACCGCCATGGGTGCCGGTGGAGGGAGTTCCTCTTCCAAGAAGGCCGCGGCTTCGGCTAGCATCGCCGGAACCTCCTCGGGAGCTTCTTCTTCGTGCCTTCGCCGCCTCTTGGCTAAGGTCTTCATCTTCTTGGATCCTTCACCATGTTCCATAGCTCGAATAGAGGGAGTTTTGAGGGGGAAAGAAACCGAGATCGCCGGAGAGAGAAGAGAAAGAGAAGATTTTTGGAAAAGTGAGGAAGAAAGGGGGGCTTCGCGGGTCTGTAACGAAAAGGTCGAAAGGCGTCGACTCAGACAGACGCGTTTTAGGGCGCATAAGTTGAGGCGGCAAGGACAACTGTTTGAAATTGATTGAAAAGCGTCCATACATGCTGACGCGTTTCAGATTACCGCCAATTCTGGTCAGAGCCGTACAGAGGAAAATGCTTAAAGGCGTCTTAGGGTGTTGACGCGTTTCAAGAAATTAATCATGGAATTAATGGCAGAATTCTGGAAAAAGTAGGAGAGAGAGTTGAAAGGCGTCATTTAGTGCAGACGCAATTCAGGATTTAATCAGGTTTTTTAGGATTAAATTAAATTTCTGGAAAATAATTATGGTTGAAAGGCGTCTTTCTGAGTGGACGCGTTTTGAATTTTACAGAACCCGAACTGTTGAATTTTCAGGAAAAATCATGTGCACATCACAGAAAGTTAAGAAAAGTTTCAGGGCGTGAAGAATCGCTCTTTATTCAATGAAATTCTTTATTACATTATAAAGAGAAAGAGGACATTTAAGGAAGAATTTCATGAAGACTTTTAAGGTAAGGAAATTTCAATCCTCTATCTCTATCTTTAGAGGATTTTACACGGTAACTAAAGCCTAGGTTCCATAGAGTGGTGATGATTTGTACGGCTTCATAATCTTCATCGGATTCCAAGTCACGCTTCTTGATTGGGAGTGTGGGAGAGAACTCAGGGAATTCACGACGGCCCAAGCTAAGTTGAGTAAGGCACCGGTGTGGATTGTATAACACGAACTCGGTAGCTCCAATCAACTTAAGATCTGCTCCTGCTGCACGGCGCACCCAAACAGGCTTTCCAACAAGAGCGAGCGGAGACGAGTCGAATATGTCGGACGTCATGAGCTTCAGATACTCTCTCCAATCGGCACGGGTTTTAAGCTTTGGAACCTTGTTAACCATGTGCTCATTGAACTTTACAATGTTAGCAATGCAATGAATTGGGCTATTTAAGAAGATTTGAGATGGATTCAAAGGCCTTTTCTTGCTGTACTCAAATTTGAAGTGAAGTTCAACCCATAAGGCAAAGAGTAGCATGCACCCATAAGGAGGACGGCCCACAGATGCCGCAGAAAGCCCGCTATAAAGATATGCCAAGAGTGAAATACTAATGGATTTACCTTCAAACATTGTGCAGACGGCACTAACCTGATCATCTTCCAAGATGTTATCCTGTGCAGGGAAGAACAAGGCACCGGCAAGGCATGTAACTAAAGCTTTCGTAACATCCTCCGCTTCATCCTCCCTTAGATCATCAATTTCATATAGAGTCCACTCGGCTAGCTTTGCAAGATTGATTCCCTTTTTGGTGAGGCATCCTTTAGCTTCTGAAGGATCCTTCATAATCGATGTCAACAATTGTTGACCGGTGATTCTCTCTCTTGTCAAGGCTATCTTATCTTTGTTCTCTTTGGTCTTTGGGAGACCTAATAGAAGCTCCACCTCCTCCAAAAGGATCCTGCACTCGAAGTCTTGAAAGAAGAACGTATGAGTTTGGGGATGCCACCACTCGATCAAGGCACCCATAGCCGCCCAATCTACGTTCGAACTCTTGTAATTCTTGGCAAGCACCACAAGACCTTGGAGATTCCACTTGGATATGAAAACTTGCATGGAAAGCTTAACACTTTTTGCAAGTTTACGGATCCAAGGGAGAGAGGTGAACTTCCTTGGGCCAGAAAACAAGGGATAATTCTGAAAACAAAAGGAGAACATGAAGAACATGATGGAGAACATGAAGAACAAGGATTAAAGGGAAGTTGATTTGACTTACTTGAAGATTAGGATCTCTTCCATTGAGGTGATTTTCCATGTCAGAGAACTTCTTTAGAGACATCTTCATCCTCTTATTTGAAGAATCCATCCTCTTTTTCGGAGTTCTTCCTTCTTGAAGCTTGGAAACCTTTGAAACTTTGGAAAACCTTGAAACTTTGGAAGAAAACTCAACCTATGATCTTTGGATTATGGTAGGATTGCTTGAGAACAACCTAAGGGTGTTTATATAGAAGGAATTGCGATCCTAGGAAGACTTTTCCGGATTGGAAAAGGGATGTGCATTGGTAGAGTTGGAATCCGAATAGAGAACAGCCAGAAACCTGTTTCTGTGAGTTAAAGGCGTCGAGGAGCACTGATGCGTTTCAACATTAAATGGCGTCTTCTCGACACGACGCGTTTCATCAATTCTGTGATTTACCAGAAATTCCATGTTTTGTGGTTTAAATTGAATATTTATTTGGAATTACTAATGATTTTGATTGCAGAGGAAATATCAAGATCTCACTGTGGAATTCAAGAAGTCCTGACCGTGGCTAAAAAGACGGTTATTTCTATCCTTGTACTCTTCCATGTAAATCATTGTGATTATTATATGTTAAATATTTATTAGAGCATATCAAGGACCTTGTGGTTTTGATGAAACTGGAATTTGAGTTCCCCTACAACAAAAACAGTGATAATTCCAGAGAATTCTTAATCGCAAGGATAGGCCGTTGGATTGTTAATTAGTGGGGACGATGGTTCTACTTTTGTGAAATGGTGCGTGGATAAACGAGCTTCGGCTTAGCACTGGATTACAAGAACTGGTATCTTGACTCATTAATGACAGTTTAACAATATTATCCTTGATTAATTTATATTTTATTTGACTTTATATTTTTCTTTTAGCCCAACATGCATCATATAGGATTTTGAAATCATTGTGATAAGAATTAATTGCTGATTAAGTTTCAGACCATTTAATCAAACAATTCAAACATGATATGAAATATTCCACTCTGAATTGAGTATCTTGATTATCTTTGAGGTTCGCTTGAAGATATCCTTGGAATTCTATCCTTTCTTGGATTCTCTATCCAATATTTCTTGTTTTATCTTTTAAGATCCATTATGGCTGCAGCACGTCCACATTGGCTGGCAAACGCTCCCCATGATGAAACCTACAGTGTCTATGACCTGGGGTACTTCCCACTCCGTGGAGGTTGATCGACCTTATTTTATTTCCTTGTCTACCTCATCCAGACAGGATTGATTCTATTGATTTCCTTGAACTATTTTCATTGATAATTCCAATCATGTGATGTTAAGAGCGTGTCTCATCACACCTTGGCATCACCTTTTCAGTACATTCCATTTCATTTCACTCCCTTGTAAAGACGATGCCAAGGTGAGGCAGCTGTAGACACGCTAATTTTGACATCATTTCGAGCAAATTTCATATCGTATAATAATGCCTCAGAATGGTCTGATATTTAATCATTGATTAATTTTTATTGATCTTTTTAAGTGTCGGGTTTTACAGACATGTTTAAGTTAATCAATTAAATTGATTTTAACTCAAATTTCTGTTAAAATATGAAGAAATCTAAAAAATGTCGACCTATGTGGACGCTATTTAGAGTTTATTCCTGTTTTAACGTTGAAATTTGAATTTTAATCAATTGATTAATTAGCTAAAAGGCGTCTGTGAGTGCTGACGCGTTTTAGGTTTCCTAGGCTATTTTAACTTCTCTTCCGGATGTTTATCCTTATCTTAATTAGTGTAAAAGACGTCTGCACATGTAGACGCGTTTTATCTAATAAAGATAAATATAAGTTTTTCCGAATATTTATCCTTATCTTTAATTAATCTGAAAGGCGTCAGCCAATGTGGACGCGTTTTAGATAATTACAGATAAAGATGAATTAATCAGTATTTATCTGTCGGTTAAGATGGATAAATCCTAGATTTTTCTATGTTAATCACGAACGCAGAAAAAGCCTATAAATACCTTACATGTTGAAGAGAAAAAAGTTAAGCGTGATCTTGAGTGAAGCGTAATCTTAAGTTAATTGAGCGATAGCGAGTTGAAGATCGGAGCAACGACGTCCAAATGCCGAAGCGCTGCCATTTCCAGAAGTCGGTGTCCGTTCTTCATCCAATTCAAGGCTTCAACCATTCGGCATAAGTATTTCATTTCTGCATTTTCATTTTACATCTTCATTAATCTCTCATTCTTCATCATCACTTTATGCAACACACACCACAACATCATCTTTCCAAAAACCTATTTGATTAAGGGATTTTAAAAGCCATTAAACAAGTAAGTTTGCTGTTCAATTGCATGCTTAAAATCATGATTAATATGGATACTGCTTCTACTTAAATTCTCATCATCATTTCTTCATTTCTTTTATTTCTCTATTTCTGCTGCACTCAACAACAACAAGAGATCAAAAGGGGAGAACAAGCACAAAGTCACAAGGATTTCTGGATGATCCTCAACCTCAACTTCACATTCAACAGCAAGAACAAAGAACAAAGAACAAAGAAAGGGCTCTCTTTCTTCAGCCGGTTGAGAAAGGGGAATCAAGAGCTCAACATCTTCCGCGTTCAAACAGCTAGGCGATCATACCCTCTTTTGAAACTTCTAAGTCAAAAGTTTCTGGCGATCACTGCACTTAGTTGCTGTTTTTAATAGGTTTATTTTACACTAAACAACATAGATTTTTTCATGTTAATCACACTAGCATTTTAAGCACCTACAGGCGGCGGCGTGGAGGTGTGGGCAGCGGCTGCCAATGGCCGCTGGCTAGCCCCATGGCACCGTCGTTGCCTGCTGGTCCCGCCGGCGACACCCCAGGCACCGGTGGGGTCACCGGCAGCCCCAAAAACAAGCAGGCCCGAGCCCCTATTTCTTCCCTTTATCAAGTTTTTCAAAATAGTTTTTGAAGAAGAAGGAGATGCGATTCTATATAGCCATCACCAGAGGGCTCATTGGGGCCGGCCACCGCTCCGATGGTGACCGGCGACATCCCCAAGATGTGCTGGGATGTAGGGCCACCTCTCTAACGATTGGGGATGCCGGATTGAAGCCGCAAAAATCCCGTTGTTCTTCATCACAAGAAGAACAGGAAATACCCCAATAAAATCCGAAAAAATTACAGAAAAATAATCTTATTATTTATGTTCATCTTGTGGACACTTTTCTGTTGTTACAATAGGATAATAAGTATGGAATAATACATGAAAATATTAAATCGGAAATCGAAACGGGACGAGAAACAGTGGAACCTGGCTCTAATACCACTATTGGGTTCTAGGGTTTCTCCGGATCTCCCGCGCAGCGGAAATAAAAATAAAAACAGAGATCCGTTCCCATTTCGAAAATCGGAAAAACCAGATTATCAGATAATCAGTTCTTACCGTGTGCGGATTCGAGTCCGCAACCGTTCAGTTCTATCGGTGTGACACCGCAAGCCGAGCAAGCGCCCGACCTCTAGCGAAGTCCACGCGATCCACCTCGAGACGGATATCCTCACGTTCCTCATTCTTCGCAGCCCACGAAACGTCCACCGGTCGCCGCAACGCGCGGACGATTTCCCGTCGAACGGGAGTCGGAGAAGCAGCGGAGCAGATCTGGATCTATCTGGGACGCCAGAGAGAGAGAAACAAAGGAGGAGCGGCTAGGGTTAGCAGCAACTTGGCCTACTCAGCCCATTCGCTATGTTTTATACTAACTGCGCGGTTTTTCATAAAAACCCCCGGTTTATATTAAACCTACTTATTTATCCATCGCCTTGAGAATCATTTGTGTGTGACCCTCTAGGCCCAATTACTAGTCCGGTTAATGGCCCAATAAACCCAGTGACTCCTCACTGGCTTTATTAATCAATTAATAACTCTTTATTAATTAATTAATCAATCGAATTGATGTCGCACATCGAATTCGACTGGGCCTCCGATCACGTTGTGTGCCAAGCAACACCGCGTGAACCCGGAAGGTATCGGGGTTAAGCAACCCACTCTTGGAACCTTTCCGCCGACAGTTACTGCGTGGACATAATCCTTCATTCGTACAATGCTCTCGAGTCAACTCAGGGTATGGCGTGCTGTCAAATCCTAACCGGTCGACTCACTTGGATTGGATGCCGCTGATAAATATCGGAAAACTCCTTTCCCGATATTATCGTCCGCCCTGGCCAGGGACTTCCGCTCATCCTTCCAAGAGCATTCTCTCTCTAAGTACCGAGAGCGAATGATTCCTTATTGACACATAATTCCCTTCAACGGTATTCCGCTGCACCCAATCCTTGGCGTTTTAAAATCCCGTGGCTAGAGATTCGTAAACCAAGGTCAAAGCACAGAAGTCCACCAACAAGGTGTCCTTGGTGTCTCAGGTCCGAGCACCATCCACGCAACTGCGACAATAGAATCAAGCTGGTTGACAGTGAGGTACAATACCATCCAGCAATTCAATTAGATCAGTTCAGTGAACTCATTCTCCATTGAGCACTTACAGATTCACCTTAGTGTCTCCACACAAGTGACTTATGAGATCAGTCACCCTCATCATATGAGCAGGAGTAATCTGTACTAGTCTAACTGGATATCCGATGTCCTTCTCGGATATCCTCCGACTAGGAACGATTAAGAATATCTACGAATTGTTTAGAAATAAAGGAATACGAAGCACCCGAATCAATCAACACATGCGCGGAGTTCCCAAGAATAGAAAGTGTACCTTCCACCAAGTTGGACGCACGATCTTCCTTCCTGGTGATAGCAAGAACTCTCCCCTGGGTCCTCGGCTTCTCCTGATCACGTGGTCCCTGCCCCTGACCATGCCCCTGTTGGGATCCGGACGGGATGCAAAGAACGCAACGGAAATGAAGAACAAAAAATGATCCCGCCCGATGCTCGCTGATCTGATTCGGAACGAAAAACGCAAACCGAAAACTAACGGGAATAATCCGATTACCGTGCGCGGATTCGAATCTGCTTCCGTCTCAGTTCCGTCGAGGCGATGCCGCGAGCCGCATAAGCGTTCGGCCTCCAGCGGTATCCACGCGATCCTCTGCGGTGGTTCGTCCTCGATCCCTCGTCCGTATCAGCCCACTCGCTGAAGATCCGTCGCCGCAACGATTGTTGAAATCCCGCCGACGGGAATTCCCGACTTTCGGGAATCACACGCGGCGGAGACGAAAATTGTTCTGGCGCCTCGAACGAGATGCCCAGAGGAGGAGAGAGAAAGGAGGGATGACGGCCAGCAAGGGGAAATCCTGGAGCTTGGCCCAGGGTTTCTCAACAGCATGTATATATATTAAGTCGGCGCGACTTTTCACAAAAGTCCCCGAGTTAATATAAATCTCACTTATGTACCACCGACTGAGAATCTTAATGCGTGTGACCCTCTAGGCCCATTTACCAGTCCGGTTTTCAGCCTGTTAAGTCCAATAACTAGTTATTGACTTATTGTAATTAATTAATATCTAGATATTAACTAATTACTTAACCGAATTATCATCGCATGTAAATTCGGTCGGACTTCCGATCAAGTTGGGTGCCAAGCAACACCGCATGATCCTGGAAGGTAATGGGGTTCAGCAACCCACTCATGGAACCTGTCCGTCCACAGTTACCACGTGGCTATAATCCTTCGTTCGCACAATGCTCTCGAGTTAACCTAGGGTATGGTCAACTGTCAAACCCTACATGGTCAACTCACTTGAATCAGACTCCGCTGTACAATATCCGAAAACCACTTTTCTGATATTGTTTCTGCTCTGGCCAGAGACTCCTGCAGATCTATTCTAGAACATTCTCTCTCCAGTTACCTGAGAGCGAACGATCCTATATTGAACACACAATCACCTTCGAAGGTCTTCCGCTGGATCCGATCCTTGACTATTAGAGATCCCGTGGATAGGGATTCGTAGGTCAATGTCAAAGTCCAGAAGTCCACCAACAAGGTGTCTTTGGTGTCTCAAGTCCAAGGATCAACCACGCCACTGTGACGATGAATCAAGCCGATTGACAGTCAGGTAAATTACCATTCGGCGATTCATGTCGGATCAGTTCAGTGAACTCATTCCCCAATGAGCACCTACAGGTTTACCATTGTGTCTCTACACTAGTACCTAACGAGATCAGTCACCCTCATCAAATGAGGTGGAATAACATGTACTAGTCTAACCGGATGTTTGATGTCCTTCTCAAACATCCTAAGAGTAGGAACAATTAAGAATATGTGTTTATAAGTCATCAGTCTCATTATTATGATCTCATCATAATCTGATGACTATTGCACATATTCATGGACTTCATTATGCACAAATATAAATATGACAATCTACATAATGAATTTAATGTCATTTATTAGTGAACCAGATCGAAATAGGTGCCTTATGATTGGCTTAGAGGACACCTATATCCATCAATCTCCCACTTGGACTCAAGCCAATCACTTTCGCATTTGATCTCCATCAAATCTAAGTGATACTCACATAAAATATGTGACTAAGACTTGGTCAGGGATCTGCTAAATTATCTATAGATGAAATATTTTCCACTACGTTATTTCCTCTTAATCCTTTGTCTCTAAACCTGTGAAAGAACCTCAGAATGTTCTGCAACTTTTGATGAGACCATGGCTCGATCACACAATTGATCGCTCCCACTGTTGTCCTACAACAATGAGATTTTTTATCAGAGACCTTTTAGAACTATATTTAGTTCAGGGATGAACCTTTTCATCCATACTGTTCTAATAACAGTATCACTTATTTATGTCGTCACCTTAATATCGAGTTCTGGATTGGAACTCTTCCAATCCATTCCTTTCTACTAGAAGGTTGAATCCATTATTTGACTTGAAATTTGAGTCAGTGTGACCTCATTGTTTCAAATCATCCTCTCCATATACGTGAATGCATCCTTAGCACTTCTCAAGCGCTTAATGATGCACTTTACTCATGTATCCTTTAAGGAACCTTTTCTTTAAAGGAATAAATTCCATATCTCAACAATTGAGACTTGTTATGAAATTTATGTCAAACATTTTGACATACAGGTCAATATAATATCCCCATCGATCTATCTTAATAGATTCGTATTTCCAATACGTGTGATATTATAATTAAACTTATTATGGAGGAAAACATGGTTAACAATACTTTCACTAATAGTAACATCCCAAAGTCATTCTTAATGACTTTGATATTATTATCATAAAGCATTATTAAAGCGACCGTGCTCCCACTGTCCTTTCTGAACACACACAATCCGTGATCATTCTTAATGATCACATAGTATTTGACTATTAAGTCAAAACTTTTATTACAACTTAGGAAGCTTCAGTTTGATTCAAAATAATTTTGAAATTATAACTTGCCTCCTGGACATTCTAAAAGCTTTAAAGGTGTATCATTTACATCTTAACCTCAATTACATTGAGTGGACGCTTTTAATATCCAACTATCATCATCTCATGATTGACAGTATAGATAAGCAGAATTCTAATAAACTTATCAATCTCAAAGTTGTAATGTCAGAGAGCATCATTATCATAGATTTTAGATCATAATCTATTTCGAGCTCCTCTCACCTTGCTAAATCAGATATGTCAAACATATCCTTCTAGTCACTGAGAGAATCTCAAAAATCTATGAAGCTCTCTGTTGTGTGTCATGAGTGGTTCCAAACAACTAAAGATTATCTAATAATCTTATGTTAACTTGTGAATCTAGAACATCTTCTAGTTTTATCAGCTCCCACTATCTTCTTTGAGGACATATTCCTCTTCACAAAAGATAGCTTTCAGGACGACAATTATTTCATTATCATCTGGCCAATAACTGTAATGTCTAAACTCTTTAGACATTCACAAATTCACATCGCGATAATACCTGACTTTTAAATCATGTTTGTTCATAATTCACATCTCATATGAATCGTTTGGTTTCCATATCTTATATGGACACACACTGACTTATTTGGAACCACCTTTAAAATATGGACATCTAATGTTCATACTCATGTTCAAAAGGACAAGAATTTGGCAAATCTTATTATGTATTGCACCATATCTTAATAAGGTGCAATTCCTCATTCTATCATATTACTATGATACACAATGAGGATTAATCGAGCGAGGATACAATTATCCTCTTAATGATTTATGTGAATCATATACCTAAGTATTAGTTTCTTTGATCAAATCAAAAATTCTAATACTTTATATTGATCTTATACCTTAATCTTTCAGATGCATTCGTCTTGTACTTCAGTAAGTACATACAGTCGAATCATTCTAAGAGTACACTTTAAGGTAAGTCAATAGTAATGATTATCTTTGGCCTTTGAGCTGCTTACATCAATATGCATCAGCATCAATAATTTCTTATTGTACAACCCTATGTACAATACCATAGATAATCAGGATTCACACAGTTCATTTCTAAAGGAGACTTGTGAACATTCATCACATGAAATGTCACTTCAAGAATCTATAGTGCATCGACTGATTCGAACAACTATTATTCTATCTCAGTCAACGTTATTCACTTTTATTATTCTTGATATTTTATGCAACTAAATAACAATTATTCAGTTTCATTTTAGACTCCTATAGGTATACACAGACTTACTGTCAGACAGCAACCTATGTATATCATGAACAATAGTTGAGTCTAACTCAACACTTACATTTTCTCGATTTCCTTTTACTTGTCTAAGTCTGCACACCATCGCAGCCCTGAGAATCATTTTCAATATCTCATATTAGATACGCTAATTTCTCCAATAGACATGCAAAAGTGGATAACAAGAATATATGAGACTTCTTTCAAGTTTCATATTCATTTTGCCTTTACCAGTATCCTTATATTGGTTGCAGTGGGAGAACTGCTATTTCTCTATCTCAGCTGACTTTTCTTTATCCTTTTCAGTTGTGGGTTCGATCATTTAAAATCTTACCACTTGTCTTTCTCAAAGACATATCATGAATATCTCTTCATCTTGGTCTATCCAAATAAGAGATTTCATGACAATCATTGCCTTTCAATAAGGCATACCATGAGTACCTCTTCACCTTGATCTATCCAAGTAAGAGGATTCATGATATATGATTAGGATAGTGACTTTCACTTGGCCCTGAAGACATTCTTCAGAGTTTTCTAGTCAGTCTGAGTATAAGAAGTATTGGCATCCTATATGCCAACTTCTCGAATAGACGACATTCTAGTGAATCGAAGTAAATAACGTGATTTAAGCAGATAGTTATGATAATTCAATTATGGCATTTTATCTTGAATTATTTCCCACTATTTTTCGACGGACTGTATAACCTTCAGGTATAGAAAACGGAAGACTCCGACGGTCTTCTAGTGAGGATCAGAATCTCCAAGAGTCACAGTATGACCTCGGGTAAACACATAGTATCATACCATTATCTTAGAGAAACCATCTCATGGTAATTGCAACTCCTTGCAATATCCGATCTTATTTCGGCTCCCAGGTCTTTAATGGTCCCGGGTAAACACAGTAGACCATTATACCTAGTCTAAGCTTTACCATCAATACGTGACAGAGTAGAGTAAGAATGCAGCTCCCGGGTAAACGCGAGGATAGCTACGCCGTTCCTCTATTCCAATCTCAAGGCATCAAGATGCCATAGTTAATAGTCCTTTCATCAGATGGTGGCAGATCTCGGGTAAACACTTAGAAACTGTCATCACTGAATCAAGTTCTAAGAACTATATTGATGGAGAGCCACGCGGTACATTCTCAATGACTCGCGCTCCGGCTTAGACTTTATGTTGAAGGTTTTGTTTATATTAAGTTGGTCTCATCCTAGGTGATAGTTTATAAATATATCGAATATATTTAACTATACTAAGATATTAGCAGTTGATTCATAATCAAAAACTAAAAGCATGCATCATCCATACATGTTCATTATGTGGTCATGGACAGCATGGTGATTAACTGGAGCCAAACAATTAATCACCAAAACTATATAACATTTATATAATCTAAACATGCAAACACACAGCCACTGGTGATCTCATCTCCTGTCGCCTTCCTGGTTGCATTTGTGGATCATCCTCGCCTCTCTTCGGTCGGCGCGATCAATTACAAATATAAAATAAAATTTGAAACATTTTCAAATACAAATTAATTGTAAAAGAAAGCCTTATGGCCGAATACAATGACAGAGGGAGATAGAATTACAATGGAATGAGAAAGAGGGAGACACGCATGCCTCATTAATTAACACTTAATTAATGAACATCACATTCCATAACAATCCACAAAATTACACACCATCACATGATATGAAATTTAACAAGTGCATGTCCATGACCACCACAAATTTTAACCATCCACACATGATAAAGCACATCACATGAAGGCTAAAATTTTGAAATTATAATAATTTTGGCTTTCTCAAAACCTGGGTACCAATCAAAATTGGATAATTTGAATTTTCGAAAATCTTATTTTCTAACATGCAATAAATCTAATTTAAAGCATTAAATAAATCAACATGTGCACACAAAGCTAAAATTAAAATTCTAAAATATTCCATGCTAAATTTAGAACAATTCTAAATTAATTAATCTAACACTTAGATTAATATTAAATCACATTAATAACAATTATTAATGCGAAACAATCTAACATTTAGAAAGAATTAGAAATTCCTAAATAACAATTATAAAAGAATTTTTAACTCAAATTTTTAACTCTTTAACAACTCGTTAAAACCCCTTTTATTTAAAGTATATTTCTCAATAACAATTATTAAGAAATAATAATTAGAACATTTCTAATTAATATAGTCTAACAGTTTAGACTTAACTTAATCCTTTCAATAACTTTTATTAAAAGATTAATTATTAAGTAGATTAGATCTTCAAAATTTAATTGATGGATCCTTGAGAATATTAATTAGCTTAATAACTATTAGTAAGCTTTAATTAATCCTCAATAACTTTTATTAAGGTTAATTCTCAAGAAACAATTAACTCTTTAATAACTATTATTAAAAGTTAATAAAACACTTAATAATTTTTATTAAGTGTCCCTTAATCAAATACTTAATTTCATAACAACAATTGCTAAGAAATTAAAAACAATCTAATCACTTAAATAATTAACATCATTTGCTGATTAATTTTAAAGTCATAACTTAATCAGATTAACAACACTTGTTAATTATAATTTAAGATCAAAATCTTAAATATTAACCCCTTTAATCACTTTAATTAAAGGTAAATCAACAAATCATGTTAATTTTGTTTAAGATCACATCTTAAAATTAAACTCCTCTTTAATTAAGATCATATCTTAATTAATCAGTAACAACACTTGTTAACATTTAATTTAAGATCATATCTTAAATATTAAAGCCCTCTAATCATTTTATTAAAAGGATTTAACAACACTTGTTAAATCTTATTAAGATCATATCTTAATAATAACACTTATTTAACTGGAAATTGTAAATTAAAGTCTAAAACATATTTTAAACTTTATTTAAAATAATTTCCAGTTAATTAGAGGTGGGTTATTGACATTAATAAAACTTTCAGAGGGTTAAATGGGGTTTTAGGGGGTTAATAACAAGTTAATGGGCTGGGGTTAGGAATTAAAGGGGCTAGGCCCAATGGGCCTGGGCTGGGGTCCAGCCAAAAACAGGCCAGGCTTGGACCCTGGGACCTGGGCTCGAGCCAAGCACCACCTGGCTCAGCCAGGTCTGGTGCCTGGCGCGCCGGCCCGAGCCCCCCGGCCCCGGTCGGGCCGGCTCGGGACCGCCGGTCCAGGGCCCCCTGACCCAGCTTCGGCCGGCCCGCAGGGTTAGGGTTCCCTGCACTTTCCCAGCCGCCGCCGCCGCAGTTCTTGCTCCTCTCCGGCGCCGTCAGGCCGGTGGCCGACCAAAAAAATTACAGGCGGTGCACCCCTTCACCTTCCCCGACGTCGGTGATGGCCGGTCGGCAAGCCAGGAGCCGTTGGCAACCCCTAAAAGAAGCCCAAAAACCTGCGGTTAACCTTTGTTTTTGCAGGTTGAATGGGCGGTGCGGCCGCCGGTGATGGCCGCTGGGCCGCCGGGAAACAGCAAAGGGGTGTGGCCCCTATCGTCCCCAGTGCCGGCAGTGGTCGGCCAGCGATCCACCTGCCACCGGAAGCTTCAAAATCCGGGGTTAAACTAGTTTAGATCTGTGTCCTCTTCCCCTAGATCTTCCACCATTTGGAAAAGTTAGAAAGAAGGAGGCTCACCGCCGGTGGCCACCGCCCAGTAGGGGTCCAAAGAATTTTGCATAGGCCGCCGGTCATACCGGTCTCCACCATGGAGGTCGCCGTACAACCTCGAAGGCACTTCGAAGCTCACAAAATTGGTTCTTCATCTCATGAAGAACAAGACGAAAATCCTTTCCCCAAAAATTTCGTTTTTCACACAGAAAAAATAAATTTGATATTCTAAGTTCATCCCATGAACAATATCTATGAGGAAAAATGAATTTATGCATGAAATAATTTAGAATAATAATTTCATCGTCCCGAAGCGGATCAGAGCGGAACCTGGCTCTGATACCACTGTACGGATCCGGGCGGGACGCGAAGAACGCAGCGGAAACGAAGAACAAAAAATGATCCCGCCCGATGCCCGTTGATCCGATTCGGAACGAAAAACGCAAATTGAAAAATAACGGGAATAATCCGATTACCGTGCGCGGATTCGAATCCGCTTCCGTCTCGGTTCCGTCGAGGCGATGCCGCGAGCCGCACAAGCGTCCGGCCTCCAGCGGTATCCACGCGATCCTCCGCGGTGGTTCGTCCTCGATCCCTCGTCCGTATCAGCCCGCTCGCTGAAGATCCGTCGCCGTAACGATTGCTGAAATCCCGCCGACGGGAATTCCCGACTTTCGGGAATCACACGCGGCGGAGATGGAAACTGTTCTGGCGCCTCGAACGAGACGCCCAAAGGAGGAGAGAGAAAGGAGGGATGACGGCCAGCAAGGGGAAATCCTGGAGCTTGGCCCAGGGTTTCTCAACAGCACATATATATATTAAGTCGGCGTGACTTTTCACAAAAGTCCCCGAGTTAATATAAATCTCACTTATGTACCACCGACTGAGAATCTTATTGCGTGTGACCCTCTAGGCCCATTTACCAGTCCGATTTTCAGCCCGTTAAGTCCAATAACTAGTTATTGACTTATTGTAATTAATTAATATCTAGATATTAACTAATTACTTAACCGAATTATCATCGCATGTAAATTCGGTCGGACTTCCGATCAAGTTGGGTGCCAAGCAACACCGCATGATCCCGGAAGGTAATGGGGTTCAGCAACCCACTCATGGAACCTGTCCGTCCACAGTTACCGCGTGGCTATAATCCTTCGTTCGCACAATGCTCTCGAGTTAACCTAGGGTATGGTCAACTGTCAAACCCTACATGGTCAACTCACTTGAATCAGACTCCGCTGTACAATATCCGAAAACCACTTTTCTGATATTGTTTCTGCTCTAGCCAGAGACTCCTGCGGATCTATTCTAGAGCATTCTCTCTCCAGTTACCTGAGAGCGAACGATCCTATATTGAACACACAATCACCTTCGAAGGTTTTCCGCTGGACCCGATCCTTGACTATTAGAGATCCCGTGGATAGGGATTCGTAGGTCAAGGTCAAAGTCCAGAAGTCGACCAACAAGGTGTCTTTGGTGTCTCAAGTCCAAGGATCAACCACGCCACTGTAACGATGAATCAAGCCGATTGACAGCCAGGTAAATTACCATTCGGCGATTCGGCGATTCATGTCGGATCAGTTCAGTGAACTCATTCCCCAATGAGCACCTACAGGTTTACCATTGTGTCTCTACACTAGTAAGTAACGAAATCAGTCACCCTCATCAAATGAGTTGGAATGACCTGTACTAGTCTAACCGGATGTTTGATGTCCTTCTCAAACATCCTACGACTAGGAACAATTAAGAATATGTGTTTATAAGTCATCAGTCTCATTATTATGATCTCATCATAATCTGATGACTATTGCACATATTCATGGACTTCATTATGCACAAATATAAATATGCCAATCTACATAATGAATTTAATGACATTTATTAGTGAACCAGATCGAAATAGGTGCCTTATGATTGGCTTAGATGACACCTATATCCATCAGCCCCTGCAGGCAAAACCTTGCCAAATGGCCCTGCTAGCCACAAGTATAACATCTCCCAGAAAAAGTAAGACACTGAGTCCCACCGCAATGTCGACAAGCTGTCGGAAGCCTTTGAGCTGCCTCCTACTGAGCACTCGGCACCGACCGACTCGGCTGGCTCTGCCTGGGTCTACTCCCACCACTGTTGCCACTGCTGCTGCCACCACCTCGAAAGAACCTCCTGAATCTGGAGCCGAGTGAAGAAGATCCCGATCCAGACGAAGGAGCTGCAGCTGCTGTCTTCCCCTTGCCGTAAGTCTGCCCTTGAGTAACCAGTCCCCTTTCCCGAGCCGACTGATAATGCTGTGCCTCAACTGCAGCGGCACACATAACTGCTGATGCCAAGTCTGTACAACAGTGGGACGCCACAAAACTCCTCAAGTTGTACCTCAGTCCATCCACGAACCTCTCAGTCCAACGCCCTTCGTCTTCTGAAATAAAGGGCACAAATCTCCCAAGCAAAACAAATTTCATCTGGTACTCGAGCACTGTCATGCTCCCTTAGGTCAACTCCATAAATTCCCTCTCCTTGGCCTTCTGGACATGCCTAGGGAAGTACTGTGCATATAATTCCTTCACAAATGTCTCCCATGGAATCTTCTTGAGATTCCTATCTGCATAAGATAAGCTCTTTAAAGTAGTCCACCAGTCATAGGCATCATCCTTCAACATGAAGGTAGCCAACGGAGTCCTCTCAACTGCCGTACAATCCATAGTGTCGAAAGTCTTCTCCAACTCCTTCAGCCAATGAACAGCCTTATCAGGGTTGGGACAACCGGTAAAGTGATGCGGCTTTAGCTTCAGGAATCTCTCCAAAGCAGCTGAAGGCTCTCCCGAGCACTAGAACTCTCACTAGGGTCTCGAGTCTGATATCTGGTCATCGTGTCCATCATAGCCTCCATAAAACGCACTATATTCGGCCTACCGGCCTCAGACCACACTAGGAACATCTCCTTGCTCCCTAATAACTAGTATTCTCTTCCTAGAATCCATCTAATCGCCTACAGTCACAAGAATCAAAATTTTCTAATTAAAATCCAAAACCCACACTACCATCGTGCCTGTACGGGATAATGCATTTATTTGCTGAAATTTCGGTATTTAACCTAGTTATTCATTTATTTGCCAGATCGAATGCTCTGATACCAATTGTAACGACCCGCCCCCTATAATCGGGAATCCAATTACTAAATGGGTACCGAATCATTAAAATTGAGAGCCAAACCAGGATCTCGATAAGTCTGAGAAATAAATAATAAACTACGCTAAACATCCACATCACATTGAATTGTAAAGGAAATGAAAGAATGAAAAATTTTTACAATTCAACTTGACTCAGTAAATAATTACATATTCCAACTAAAAAGAAGTAATTAAGTGTACAAGCCTAAAAGAAATAACAACTATATCGGGGCATACCCCGGAACGATGGCTGCTGGCGTGCAACCTAAGACAAAACCCTCCTCGCTACGCCTGCCTGGAACCCTTACCTGAAAACCGCAGGGGGTAAGTCTCATCGAAATAGACTCACTAGGGATCCTTCGATCTTCACCACCCACTCATGCACCCATAAGTGCAACAACATGAATAAAGGCAATTTAAATAAATAAAGTAGTAAATACAACTCTGAAACCACTCCAACACGGAGTCCACAACCAACGTCTCGGCTAAACACGCAAACCACGTAGCCGAACACGGAAAACACGGACCCGTTAAGACCAAACAGCACACCCTCAGATAGCGCGCTGGCTACTCCGGCCTGACTTGGCTCAAGGTGGTTCAGCTTCCCCCAGCACGAGTGTAAGGATCGAGACTTTCGGATCCGGTTTTCGGGTCTGACCCTGTTGTTCTAACCCTTGTGGGGGGCGGAAGTTCTGAGTTGAATCGCGTCAGGACCTGGCGACGCGTTTTAAACGGCGTCCACCTTGGCAGACGCATTTCAGGTGCTGCCACGCGGATACCGCGGGGGTTGGCCTTGGGCCGCGTGGGTACGGCCCCTGTCAGGTTGTCTGAATGGCGTCTGCGAAGGACGACGCCTTTCAGACTGCGACTCTGGGTGTGTCAGAGTACGGCCCTGACAAGTTGTCTGAATGGCGTCTGTGTAGGACGACGCGTTTCAGAATCTTGTCAGAGCGGCCGTCACATTACCTGATTGGCGTCCGGGGATGTCGACGCGTTTTAGCCAGTTCCTGGTTAACCCCGCGAGCCCTCCTTCTTTCCCTCATTTTCTCCTACTCTCCTTCTCTTCTCTTCCTCCGGCGACCGGCGGCGACCCCCCTCCTCCTCCCTCTTTTCCTCCCACCTTTTCGCCTCTCCCTCCACTCCATCCTCTACCTAACTCATACCACTACCACCTCCACTTCCACTGCGGCGTTCTACTCTCCGGACGGCAGCCGACGTCACGGTGGAGCAAGGACGACCACGGCGGTACCGGCGGCGGTGTGGGGCGAGAAGGGTGAACGGCGTGGAGCTTGGTGGAGTTCGAGTGTCCGGTAGGGTGACGTTCCCCATTGCACTATGTTTTAATCACGTTTTCCTCGATATGCATGTGGTAGATCTTCGGTTTTGGGGGTTAGAATGAGCATGTTTAGGTTCTCTATGGGAGTGTTTTGCCTATGAATTGTCTTGCTCTTCGTTTCCCTCCAGTTTGATTGATTTTTGGGGTTATTTGGGGTTGGAAAGGGAGCCCTCGGGCTTAGGGCGTTCCTAGTTCCTGGGACTGAAAGACGTCGTGCATGGACGACGCCTTTTTGAAGGGCGTCGGGCCATCACGACGCCTTTTAGACAGGAATTGACTGACAGACAGTCTGCCAGGTTGAGGTTTATGTGGCTGAAAGACGTCATGGGTAAGAGACGCGTTTTTGAACGGCGTCAGGCATCCATGACGCGTTTTAGCCGCAGAAATCCCTTGGATAAGACCTTGGAAATTCCGGATTTCGATGTTGAATGGCGTCTAAGGATGTCGACGCCTTTTTAAAGGGCGACCATGGGGGTCGACGCCTTTTAAGGCCAGATTCTGAAGACTGATTTATTTAAACCTGTACTTGGAGCTTGAATGGCGTCGACCTCGGTCGACGCGATTCAAGACAGAATCTCACTAAAGCATGCTGGTAAAACGTGTTTATACTGCTAAATAGATGGTTAGCACATGTTTTAAGTGCACCCGATAGAGATGGATTCCTCACGATCGAATGGTTCTATATGTGTTATGCGATCGCGGCCTTTTCACGTGACCGGATCGCGCTGTGTTGGGTTTTCAGTTACTGTGGACCTGGAGTGACATTGTAGCACTTTATCACCCTGTGCTGGTGGGGGCGTGAGCACAGCGCCAGTGGGGGCGTGGGCGGGGTGACGCCTAGTGAGAGAGGGTCACCTGGTGAACCCCGGGGTCAGCTAGTACCGGTGTCGGAGTGGTACACTCGGAGAGTCACTCATGCTGGGGGAAGGGGTAGTCACCTGAGCCAGTTGGGCCGGAGTAGCGAGCGTGCTATCCGAGGGGCTACTGCTTGGTCTCAGCGGGTCGAGGTTTTCCCCACCGTTGTTTGCACGGTCGGCGAGTTCTATCGAAATGACGGTTGTAGATTTTCTAACGGCTGGTTTAGAATGTGCATGATTATTATAACTGCGATTGCATGTATTCTCACGTAGAGAATTAGGAATTGTACCTGCCACTACACTTGTGACTTCACCGTTAGTTGTACTTTACACTTGTGGGTGTGTGCGTGGGCAGTGGGGATCGAAGGATCCCTACTGAGTCTTGTCCTTGAGACTCACCCCTGCGGTTTTCAGGTGAGGACTCCTAGCAGACTTAGAGCGGCGCGTGCGGCCATGTGTTGTGCGTCTTCGGCAGTCGTTCCGGGGTATGCCCCGATGTAGTTGTTGTTTATTTCTGGCCTGTATGTTTAATTATTTCCTTTCAGCTGTAATATGTAATTATTTGCTGTAATCGAGTCGCATTGTAATAATTTTAATTTCCTGCACTTTCTTTCCAATTCAATGCGATGTGAATGTTTAGCTTAGTTTATTATTTATTTCCCAGACTTACTAGATCCTGGTTTGGTCCCAAATTAATGATTCGGTACCCATTTAGTAATCGGATCCCCGATTATAGGGTGGCGGGTCGTTACAACGAGTGACACTCCGAATGTACCACTCCCACACTGGTACTAGCTATACCCCGGGGTACACCAAGTGACCCTCTTTCTAGACGTCACCCCACCACTCCCACACCGGCGCCGTGTCACTCCCACACCGACAGAGGGTGCCTAAGTGCTAACAACTGTCACTCTAGGTCCACGATTGCACAAAACGCAACACGGTTCGATCTGATCATGTAGAAATCATCGTCCTCGAGTATGTTTTCAAACATATATTTATCCAAACTATTTAACAATGTAAACACATGTTAGTTGCATGTTTTAATGAGATTCTGTCTTGAATCACGTCGCCCAAGGCCGACGTCATTCAAGATCCCTAAACTGGTTCATGTGAAAACTGGCCTCGGAAGATGGCCTAAAATGCGTCGTGCAAGGCAGTCACCTTTTAAAAGGCGTCACTGTCTCTCGTCACCTTAATCATGACATAAACAGAATTAGACCTCGGGGTGATCCAAACTAAATCGCATCGTGGGAGGCAGCCGCCATTCAAAAAGGCGTCGCTGTCCCAAGACGCCATTTAACGTTCGCTAACAAGTTTTCCCCAGCCTTCCGAGTATAAAAAGTGGAATTTCTTCCCAAAAATCTCCTAAATATGCTCTAAAGTAGGAAAAACGTGGTTTTAATCAAAATGCAACAAAGATCGTCACCCTATCGGTTACTTGAACTCCTCCGAGCTTCAAGCCGCCAGACCGCCACGCCACAAACTGCCGCCGGTACCGCCGTAGACGCCGTTACTCGACCAAGACGTCGGCCGCCGTTCGGAGAGCAATACGCCGCGGAGGAAGTGGTGGTGGTAGTGGTAGAAATTAGGGAGGGGGTTTGCTGGAGTGGAGTGAGAGGAAGGAAGGAGAAGGGGGTAGGGGGAGGGAAGGGTTCGGAGAGAGGGAGGAGAGAGAAGAAAATGAGAGAGATGAGGGAAAGCAGGGAGGGTTCGTGGGTTTAAACCAAACCTAGCTAAAATGCGTCGTCCAATACCGACGCCATTCAAGTGACAAGACCAGGACCGTACTCCCATGGCCCAAAACTGGCCCACGTGGTGCCTACGTGGCACCGACGTAGCACACTCTAAAACGCGTCTTCCTATCTAGATGCCGGGCGTCAAGCAAGCTTGATGCGATAAAGAACCTATGCTCCCAGCCCTACAAGGTCCCAAATCAAGGGGTCTGACACCGAAACTGACCCAATAACTAGATTCGAAACCTCAATCCTTAAACAAACAGTTATAAGACAACATGAAATCTCCAGAAGGAACCTCAACCATCAGTCCATCAGATAACTCATCAACGGGTGCCGAAAGAATATCTACGAACTATTCAGAAATAAAGGAATGCGAAGCACCAGAATCAATCAACACAAGCGCGGAGTTCCTAAGGACAGAAAGTGTACCTTCCACCAAGTTGGATGCTCGAGCCTCCTTCCTGGTGATAGCAAGAACTCTCCCCTGGGTCCTGGGCTACTTCTAATCACTCGGTCCCTGCCCCTGACCATGCCCCTATAAGCAATACCTCTGTTAGTCTTAGGTGGCCTACAAGCCAATCTGACTATGTAAATCTCGTTCATTTATTAATATAATGGCATAATATTCATTGTGTGTAAATCGTATTACTTATCGTCTCATAATGAAGTCTGTGAATATGTGCGATAGTGATCAGATTATAATGAGATCATACTAGTGAGACTAATCACTTAAACACACATATTCTTAATTGTTTCTAGTCGGAGGATATCCGAGAAGGACATCGGATATCCGGTTAGACTAGTACAGATTACTCCTACTCATAAGATGAGGGTGACTGATCTCGTAGTCACTTGTGTGGAGACACTAAGGCGAATTTGTAGGTGCTCATTAGAGAATGAGTTCACTGAACTGATCCGACTGAATCGCTGGATGGTATTGTACCTCACTGTCAACCAGCTTGATTTTATTGTCGCAATTGCGTAAATGGTCCTCGAACCTGAGACACCAAGGACACCTTGTCGGTGGACTTCTGTGCTTTGACCTTGGTTTATGAATCTCTAACCACGGGATTCTAAACAACCAAGGATCGGGTATAGCGAAATACTGTCGAAGGGAATTGAGTGTCAATAAGGAATCATTCGCTCTTGGTACGATGAGAGAGAATGCTCAAGGAAGGATGCGCAAAAGTCCCTGGCCAGGGCGGACGATAATATCGGGAAAGGAGTTTTCTGATATTCATCAGTGGCATCCAATCCATGTAAGTTGACCGGTTAGAGTATGACAGCACGCCATATCCTGAGTTGACTCAAGAGCATTGTACGGATGAAGGATTATATCCACGCGGTAACTATCGGCGGAATGGTTCCAAGAGTGGGTTACTTAACCCCGATACCTTCTAGGTTCGCGCGGTGTTGCTTGGCACCCAACGTGATCGGAGGCCCGGTCGAATTCGATGTGCGACATCAATTCGATTGATTAATTAATTAATAAATAGTTATTAATTGATTAATAAAGCTAGTAAGGAGCCACTGGGCTTATTGGGCTATTAACCGTACTGGTAATTGGGCCTAGAGGGTCACACGCAAATGATTCTCAAGGCGATGGATAAATAAGTGGGTTTTATATAAACCTGGGGTTTTTATGAAAAACTGCGCGGTTAGTATAAAATTTAGCAAACGGGCTAAGCACGCCAAGCTGCTGCTAACCCTAGCTACCCCCTCCTCTCTTCCTCTCTCTCTCTAGTGCCCCAGGCCAGATTTGGATCCCCGGATCTGCTCCGCCGCTTCTCCGACTCCCGTTTGACGAGAAATCGTCCGCGCGATGTGGCGATCGTTATGGCGACCGGCGGAGGTTTTGTGGCTGCGAAGAACGAGGATCATGAGGATATCCACCGCGAGGAGGATCGTGTGGACTCCGCTAGAGGCCGGGCGCTTGCGCGGCTTGCGGTGTCGCACTGACGGAACCAAACAGTTACAGATTCGAATCTGCACACAGTAAGATTCGATAATCCGATTATTGAGATTTTAGATTTTTCGAAATGGGAACGGATCTCCGTTTTTATTTTTATTTCCACTGCGCGAGAGATCCGGAGAAACTTGAGAATCCAATAGTAGTATCAGAGCCAGGTTCCATTGTTTCTCGTCCCGTTTTGATCTCCGAATTTAATTTTTTTCATGATTTATTCCATGATTTAAAACTCGATTTTACCGGATCTATGTTCACGAGATGAACACTAATAATCAGATTATGATTCTGCAATTTTGGTCTTTTATTTGGGGATTTTTTTTTTTTGCGTTCTTCGTTGGACGAAGAACGGGTCTTTGGCGGCCATGTTCGCACAACCCAAAGTGTTGGGGAGGCAGACTGGACTTCAAATCCTTAAAGGGATGTCCCTGCTCTCCACCGGACAGGTGGCCGGCGCCGGAGTGGCCTCTGGAGAGGGCCGGTTGGAACCCCATCTCCTTTATCTTCATTCAGTTTCAAAAGATCTAGAAAACCAGAAAATAGGGATGAAATTAGGGGCTCGGCCAGCTTTGTGGGTCTCTTCGGCGAGCCTGCCGGCGTCGGAGGGGTAGCCGGCGGGAGCGGAGGGCGCTGGGCAAGCCGGCCGCCGAAGGTTGCCGCCGCCTGGACCCAACAATCCCCCGCCGCCGGTGCACGAACCTGTTTCCTGTAATGGAATTAGGGTTTCGGGGGGGGGGAACTGGACGAACTGGTTTGTTGGTTCGGCACCCGACCCGGTCAGACCGAGCCGGGTGGTCTGGGCTGAGCCGTTGAGGCCCTGGTCCGAGCCTGGCTGAGCCAGGCGCTCGAACCAGGGGCCCAAGGTGGCTCAGCTAGGGGCCCTAGATGGCTCTGTCCTATTTAAGCCCCTATTTCCTTTTTAAAACCCCTTCTAAATCCCAGATTTAGCCTATTTAAAATTCAAATAAAATTTGATTTTAATTTTAAGATTCAAAATTGTTTTGAATATTAAAATTATTATTAATATAATTGAGCATTAATGTTTTTTTTGAAATTATTGATACCGATTTTAAATTGGGTTATTTATGATTTTGAATCATTGAATTATTATCAATTAGATTGTAGTTATTAATTAATTAGAGTTGATTATTAGTTTAATTTTTAAATTAATAATTAACCTTTATTTAACTAATTTAAGAGTTAAGTTAGCAGTTAATAATTATTAGTCTAAATGTTAGATTATTAATTATTAATTCTTCTAATTGTTAATAATTAATTAAATGACTAATTTAAGTGTTAAATTAATAGTCTTTAATTAATTATTGTTAGTTATTAATTTAAGAGTTAAATTAATGATTAACATTAATCATCTAATCTAATAGTTAGATTAGTAATTATTAATTAATTAAAGTTAATTGTTAATTTAAGTGTTAAGTTAATAATTAATTTTAAATTAACTAATCTAATTGTTAGATTGTAGTTATTAATTAATTAATGTTGATTAATAATTTAAGTGTTAAATTAGTAATTAACATTAATTAACTAATTTAAGAGTTAGATTAGTGGTTAATTAATAATTAGAGTTAATTTATAATTTAAGTGTTAAATTGATAATTAACTTTAGTGGACTAATCTAAGAGTTAGATTAGTAATTTATTATTAATAGTCTAATTGTTAGATTATTAATATGTTTTTAATATAATTGTTAAATTATTTAATTATTAGAATTGTTCTCATTTGCATGGAATAATCTGAAATTTTTAATTTAGAGTGTGTGCACATGTGATGTATGTTTTAAATGCTTTTAAATTAGATTTAATTGCATGTTAAGTTGATTAAAAGAGTTTTCGAAATTTAAATACCAATTTTGATTGGAACTCAACTTTCTAAAAGCCAAAACTTATTTATTTTGAAAAACTCTTTTATTTTAGCCGTGTGATGTGCTATATCATGTGTGAAATGTTTAAAACACACCGTGGTCATGGATATGCACTTATTTAATTATTCATGTGATGAATGATTGTGTGGATTGTGGATGCTTCAATTATGGATATTTATTAATTGTTAATAAATAGAGGTCTGCGTACATCTCTCTCTCTCTAACTCCGATGTACTTCTACCTCCCTCTCTCTTGTACTCACCATAAGGCCTTCTTCAGTTTACTTGTAATTCTAGAATTATTGTAATCTGATCGAGACAACTGAGGAAGGAGCGAGGACGATCCACAACTGCAACTGGAAAGGCGAATCGATGGGGATCCTTTGCCTTTATGTTTGCTGTATTATCTGATAAAATGTTATGTTAGATTTTGTGTGCGTTTGACTGTTGGCTCCAATCAAACCCACTGTGCTATCCATGACCACACTAATGACATGTATGAGATGCATTGTTTTCTTTTGATTATGAATCAAAGTAGGTAAAGTATTTAGTAAATATATACGATATATTTATATACTATCACCTAGGAGAGACCAAGATAAAAGTTATCTAAATACCCTCGTCTAAACTCTAAGCTGTAACGCGAGTAGTTAAGAACTTACCGCGTGGTCCACCATCGTTATAGTCATAGGATTCGAATCACTTTAGGCAGGTTTGTTGTGCTACCATAAGGCCTGTTAAATTGTAAGGAGAGACTGTGGCTATAGCATTAGATGCCTAATGATCGGGGTAGAAGAACCATGTAGCTTTGTTGTGCTATCCACAAGGGCTATATGCAAATCTATGCTCGTCGCGTAACGATTGTTAGCTTAGACCAGAATTAGTGGTTTGTTGTACTATCTGTTGGGATCGCTGTGTCGGAATCCGATCCTAAAAACGCAGCGGAATAAAATAATATTCGGGATCGGATCTGTCCCGTTTCGATCATAAAATAAAAACCGGTGTAAATCGAGTTTACCTTGCGCGGATTCGAATCCGCGTCTGTTTTCCGGTTCTGTCAGAGCGATGCCGCAAGTTGCGCAGATGCCCGACCTCTAGCGGTATCCACGCGGTTCTCCTCGCGATGGATCATCCTCGCTTCCTCGCTCGCTGCGGCATTCGTGGATCCTGTCTGGCTGCGCGTAATCTGCCGCGACGTGCGGATTCGGAATCCCCGTCGAACGGAAAGTGGAGCAGTTGGGAACCGCACGCCCAGAAGAGAGAGAAAGGGGAAAGAACGAATGAAGGCTAGGTCTGGGTTGCTAGCACCGGACGTAGAATCCGTTCTTTTATAATAAGTCAGTTTGCGGTTTTTCATAAAAACCCAGACTTATTCGAAATCCTGTCGGTTTATCCATCGACTTGAAAACCATTTGCGTGTGACCCTCTAGGCCCAAATGCCAGTCCAGTTAATAGCCCATTAAGTCCAGTGACCCTTTACTGACCCACTGAATTAATTAATATCCTTATATTCAATTAATCAGCCGAATTTAATGTCCCACAATAAATTCGGACGAACTGTCGATCACGTTGGATGCCAAGCAACATTGCGTGATCTTGGATGGCACTGGGGTTATCGCAACCCTCTATTGGAACCTTTCTGTCATCGGTTAGCGCGCGGATATAATCCTTCATCCGTATAATGTTCCCGAATCGACCTAGGGCATGGTTTACTGTTAAACCCTATTTTGTCGATTCACTTGAATCAGATGCCGCTAATCTGAATCCGATAACTCCTTATCGATTACAGAGTCCGCCCTGGCCAGGGACTTTAAGCGCATCATTCTCAGAACATTCTCTCTCAAGCTACCGAGAGCGGATGATCCCGTATTAGACACACAATTACCTTCGAGGGCATTTCTCTGAACCCGATCGCTTGACTTATTGATAACCCTTGGTTAGGGATTCGTTCGTCAAGGTCAAAGCTCAGAAACCTACCAACAAGATATATTTGGAGTCTCAGGTCCAAGGATCATCCACGCAACCGTGACAAATGAATCGAGCTGGTTAACAGTGAGGTGATTACCATCCAGTGATTCATTGTCGGATCAGTTCAGTGAACTCATTCACCAATGAGCACCTACAGGTTCAGCATAGTGTCTCCACACAAGTGACTTATGGGATCAGTCACCCTCATCATATGAGCTGAAGTAACCTATACTAGTCTATCCGGATGTTCGATGTCCTATCTCAAACATCCTATGACTAGGAACAATTAAGAACATGTGTTTATAAGTCTTCGGTCCCGTAATTATGATCTCATCATAATCCGAAGACTATTGCACATGTTCATAGACTTCATCGTGATAAGATAAAAACAAATCGAATTAATTACACACAATGAATTATTGTCATTTATTAATAATCTGAATAAGTACACAGTATCGGATTGGCTTTGAGACCATATAATACTAACAATCTCCCACTTAGAATAAAGCCAATCACTTTTATACAGAATACCCATATTCTCTAAATGACGCTCAAAAACATTTTGAGACAAAGGCTTTGTAAGTGGATCTGCTATGTTGTCGGCTGAGGGAACTCTTTCCATCACGACATCTCCTCGAGCTATAATCTCTCTAATCAGATGAAAGCGCCGCAGAATGTTCTTCGACTTCTGATGAGACCTCGACTCTTTTGCTTGAGCAATCGCCCCATTGTTGTCACACAGCAGTGGGACGGGACTAGATATGCTTTCCACCACACCAAGATCGCCGATGAATTTCTTCATCCATACAGCTTCCTTGGCGGCTTTAGCAACAGTAATATACTCGGCTTCCGTTGTCGAATCAGCAGTGGTTTCCTGCTTGGAACTTTTCCAGCTCACTGCTCCCCCGTTGAGTGTGAAAACAAAACCTGATGTTGACTTGCTGTCGTCAGGATCAGACTGAAAACTCGAGTTTGTGTATCCTTGCAGCTTTAAGTCTCCTCCTCCATAGACTAGAAATAAATCCTTAGTCCTTTTCAAGTACTTAAGGATGCATTTCACAGCCTTCCAGTGTTCATCACCTGGATCTGCCTGATGTATGCTCGTAACATTTAGAGCATATGCTACATCAGGTCTGGTACATAGCATGGCATACATGATGGACCCTATGGCAGAAGCATAGGGGACTTTGTCCATCACAGCCCTCTCTTCAGGTGTCTTTGGAGACTGACCTTTAGAAAGTGAAATTCTATGTCTCATCGGTATGAGACCTCTCTTGGAATTTTCCATGCCAAACCTTTTGACAATGGTTTCTATGTACATGGATTGGGTTAAAGCTAGCATCTTCTTTGATCTATCTCTATAGATCCGTATTCCCAATACGTAAGATGCTTCTCCCAAATCCTTCATGGAGAAGTTCTTTGACAGCCATATCTTTACTGATGATATCATTCCTACATCATTCCCAATGAGTAGAATGTCGTCAACGTAAAGAACCAGAATTGTGATTGCTCTCCCACTGTTTTTCTTGTATACACAGGGCTCATCTTCATTCTTAATGAAGCCATAAGATTTGATTGCCTCATCAAATCTTATGTTCCAGCTTCGAGAAGCTTGCTTCAGTCCATAAATGGACCTCTGCAACTTGCATACTATGTCTGGAGATTCTTTGGATGTGAATCCTTCTGGTTGTATCATATACACCTCCTCCTTAAGGTTTCCATTGAGGAAGGCAGTCTTTACATCCATCTGCCATATTTTATAATCATGGTAGGCAGCAATGGCGAGAAGAATTCTGATGGACTTAATCATAGCAATGGGTGAGAAGGTTTCGTCATAGTCAACACCTTGTCTTTGACGATAGCCTTTTGCCACTAATCTTGCTTTATAAGTCTCAATACGTCCATCTGCACCGATCTTTCTTTTAAAGATCCATTTGCAGCCGATAGGTACTATACCATCAGGTAAATCTACCAAGTTCCAAACTTGGTTGATGTACATGGACTGTATTTCAGAATTCATGGCTTCCCGCCATTTCCCGGCCTCTAGACTTTCAATGGCCTCCTGGTAAGTCTTAGGATCATCATCCTCATTATAGAGTATCCTTGAACCATCCAAATTAATATGTCCCACATATCTTTCTGGTGGTTTAGGTACTCTTTCAGACCTACGAGGTTCCGGCGCATCATTTTGAACAGGTTCAGAAACTGACGGTTCATCTGATGAACCATTGCCAGTTTGTGGGTCTGGAACTTCTTCCAGAATTACTTTACTCCCACTGTCCTTCTGGAGAATATAATCTTCTTCTAGAAAGACAGCTCTCCAGGCCACAAACACCTTTTGTTCGCCAAGATGATAAAAGTAATATCCATAAGTTTCATTTGGATATCCCACCACAAATCTACATTTTTCAGTTTTGGATTCCAGCTTATCTGCGTCATGTCTTTTAACATGAGCAGGACATCCCCAGACTTTAACATGTTTAAGGTCTGGTTTCTTTTCATTCCATATCTCATATGGAGTGGTCTCAACAGATTTGCTGGGTACCTTGTTCAGGATATACATAGCCGAGCTAAGTGCATATCCCCATAATGACACTGGTAATTTGGACATGCTCATCATGGATCTCACCATTTTCATTAATGTGCGATTTCTCCTTTCTGATACACCATTCATCTGAGGTGTATAAGGAGGTGTAAGCTGAGAAAGGATACTATTATCCTTTAAGTATTTAATGAACTCAGTACTCAAGTATTCACTACCCCGATCAGATCGGATGATTTTTATACTCTTTCCTGTTTGTTTTTCTACTTCATTCTTAAATTCTCTGAATTTTTCAAAGGCTTCAGATTTATACTTCAATAAGTATATATCCAAACCTTGAGTAATCATCAGTGAATGTAATGAAGTATGAAAAACCACCAATGGCTTGGGTTGACATAGGACCACATACATCTGAATGTATGAGTTCTAATATGTCTTTGGCTCGTTCTCTAGTTCCAGTAAATGGAGACTTAGCCATTTTACCCATTAAACATGACTCACAGGTTCCATATGATTCATAATCAAATAGATCCAAATATCCATCTTTATGCATCCTTTGGAGTCTATTTTCACCAAAGGGTCCAAGCCTACAATGCCACAAGTAGGCTTTGTTCATTTCATACTTATTCCTTTTAATTGAAGAACCGATATGTAAATTATCATGAGACACATTCAATAGATACAATCCATTGGACAAAATAGCATAAGCTATTAATTTATTTCCGAAATAAATTGAACAACTATTGTTCCCAAAATGTAAATTGTATCCAATTCTATCTAAACATGAAATAGAAATGATGTTCCTTATTATGCTAGGTACATAATAACATTCATCTAATAAAAATGTGTCTCCGGATGGTAGCTTGAGCTTCACTGTCCTCACAGCGATCGCCGCTACTCTTGCGCCGTTACCTAGCCTCAGCTCCACCTCGCCGGTCCTCAGCTTACGCCTTCTTGTCAGTGCCTGCACAGAATTACAGATATGAGATACACATCCAGTATCTAATACCCATGATGTAGAATTTCTTATTGACAAGTTTACATCTATCATATAGATACCTGAAGCGTCCTGCTGCTTCACAGTTCCTTGAGCCTTGTCCTTGAGGTATTCTTTGCAATTCCTCTTCCAATGCCCTTTCTGGTGACAGTAGAAGCAATCACCTTTCTCAGCACTTTTACCTTTGTCTTTCTTGGTGACCTTTGCCTTTTTCTGAACCTTGTTCTTATTCTTTCGAAAAGCTTGGACTGAAGTCTTTTTCTGTTGGTCTTACCAACCATTAGGACTTGGGGTTTATCCTTCACAAAGTTCCCCTCAGCAGTTTTTAACATATTCAGCAGTTCAGCTATGGTGGCCTAGATCTTGTTCATGTTAAAATTAACGATGAACTGAACATATGACGGTGGAAGTGAAGACAACACGAGGTCTGTGTGCATCTCCTTGGGAAGTGTAATCCCAAGAGCATCCAGCCTCTCCACCCACTCAATCATCTTCAGCACGTGATTCTGTACTGAAGTTCCCTCTGCCATCTGAGCCTTGAACAGATTCTTCGATATCTCATATCGTTCGATTCTGCTCTGCTCACCAAAGAGCTCCTTCAAATGGAGCATGATGGATCTAGCATCCATCTCTTCATGTTGCCTCTGCAACTCATTGCTTATAGAGGCTAACATGTAGCATTGGGCTATGGTGGAATCCTCCTTCCATTTTTCATACGCTATCATTTCCTCTTCTGGAGCATCCAATGCTGGTTCAGCAGGAGGTTCATTGTCCAAGACATAGGCAATCTGCTCAGACCGGAGGACTATCTTTAGGTTTCTGAGCCAGTCTGAGTAATTGGTGCCTGTCAAACGATTGGCATCAAGTATGCCTCGCAACGGGTTATGGTGCGACATTCTCGCCTACAGGAGATAATCAATTGATAATTAGTAGATATTCAGATTAACTAAAATAAGATATGGTCTTTTATTATCTAGTTTTACTCCCACTAATTTTCGACGAACTGTATAACCTTTAAATATACAGAACGGGAGACACTGACTGCCTCCTAGTGGGGATCAGAATCTCCAAGCATCACAGTATGACCTCGGGTAAACACGTAGTATCATACCGCTATCTCAGAGCAATCATCTCATGATAATTGCAACTCCTTGCAATATCCGATCATATTTCAGCTCCCAAGTTTAATGGTCCCGGGTAAACACAGTAGACCATTATCCCCGGTCTAAGCTTTACCATCAATACGTGACAGAGTAAAGTAGAAATATAGTTCCCGGGTAAACACGTGGATAACTATATCGTTCCTCTACTCTTATCCAAAGGCATCTAATGCCATGATCAATAGTTCTCTCATCAGTTAATGGCAAACCTCGGGTAAACACATAGTATCTGCCACCATCGAATTAAGTTCTATTAATCATATTGATGGAGAGCTACGCGGTACATTCTCAATGACTCGCGCTACGGCTTAGAGTTTGTAACGAAGGTTTTACTTATTTAATTTGGTCTCATCCTAGGTGATAGTATTAAATATATCGAATATATTATAAATACTAATAACCTAGCAGATATTAAGCACAAGCATCACATACATGTCATTAGTGTGGTCATGGACGGCACTGCGGTTTGACTTGAGCCAGACAGTCAAATGCACACACATACACAATATAACAACTTATATCATGAGTCTGTAAACCCATGGATTCAATGAACTCCTTCATTTCATCTGGTCAGCAGTTGTGGATCATCCTCGCTCCGCGCGCAGCCGCCTCGATCAAATTACATCGTAATTCTCAATTATATGATAATTTAAATGAGGAAGCCTTATGACGATTACATTAAGGAGGAAGGTAGAAGTACAATGGAATATGAGATGGAGAGGTTCGCAGACCTCTATTTATTAATGAATAATAAACCACACAATCACATTCCACATCCACAATTAATGCTAGTCCATGACCACCATGTGTTTTATTATACAATCCACACATGAATTGCACATCAAATGGCTAAATAAAATTTTCGAAAATAACTTATAATTTTGGTTTCATAAAACCAGGGACCAAACAAAATTTGGATTTAGAATTTTTGAAAAATTAATTTATGCATGCTTAACTTAAATTGAATTTAAACAAGCAATTAATAACACATCAAATATGCATAAAATCTAAAATTAATGGCTTTAGAAACATTCCACGCTCAATTTGAACAATTAAAATATTTATGGGCATATTTAACAATTAAATATAATAATTAATCTAACAACTTAGATTAATAATTTGAATTAACAACATTTGTTAATTCCTTATGAAAATTCATAATCCAATCATTATGGCAAAAAATTAATAATTAATAATTTATTATTAAAATCACATTTTAATATTAAAACAAAATTAAATTAATTTTAACAGGCCTCCCAAAATAATTTAAAATAATTAAATGGGAAGGGGTTCAATAGGGCTCAGCCCTACTGAGCCCCTGGCTCGGGCCGCCTGGCACGAGCCAGGGCCCAGCCGGGCCGGGTACGGTCGGCGGCTAGGGAAACCCTAGCCGCCCGGCTGAACCGCCCGAGGGTTCCCTGCAACGCAGGGAACCCGACGGCGTTAACCCCTTTGGGGTTCTTCTCCGGCGCCGGTCCGGCGACGGCCGGCCACCGGTGTACACCCGCCGGCAACGTCGACCTCGCCGGCGACGTCCGGCCCACCGGCGGTGGCTGGAGAGGGATTAAAATGATTTTTGGCTCCCCTTTTTCTCCCCAAATTTCAGGTTTCAAAAAACCCAAAACAAAGAACAAATATCCATGGCCGGCGACCCAAAACTCCGAATCATCTACAACAACCTTTTGCTAAGGATTGTAAGATCTTGGATCTTGAGGAAACACTCTTTAGATCCCTTCAAAAACGCCAATAACATGGTTTTGTTCGTCCAACGAAAAACACGACGAAATAACCCAAAAAAAAATTATTTTCTTCAGATTTAAATCGCGATCTCATCGCTGCGAACATCTCATGAACCCAAATCTTTCAAGAAAATAATTACTAGCATGGATTTAAATTCTAAAACCACAAATTATAGAGACCGAAACGGCGAAAACATAGTGGAACCTGGCTCTGATACCACTGTTGGGATCCGATCCTAAAAACGCAGCGGAATAAAATAATATTCGGGATCGGATCTTTCCCGTTTCGATCATAAAATAAAAACCGGTGTAAATCGAGTTTACCTTGCGTGGATTCGAATCCACGTCCGTTTTCCTGTTCTGTCGGAGCGATGCCGCAAGTCGTGCAGATGCCTGAACTCTAGCGGTATCCACGCGGTTCTCCTCGCGATGGATCGTCCTCGCTTCCTCGCTCGCTGCGGCATTCGTGGATCCCGTCTGGCTGCGCGTAATCCGCCGCGACATGCGGATTCGGAATCCCTGTCGAACGGAAAGTGGAGTAGTTGGGAACCGCACGCCCAAAAGAGAGAGAAAGGGGAAAGAACTAATGACGGCTATGTCTGGGTTGCTGGCCCCGGACGTAGAATCCGTTCTTTTATAATAAGTGAGTTTGCAGTTTTTCATAAAAACCCAGACTTATCCGAAATCCTGTCGGATTATCCATCGATTTGAAAACCATTTGCGTGTGACCCTCTAGGCCCAAATGCCAGTCCAGTTAATAGCCCATTAAGTCCAGTAACCCTTTACTGACCCACTGAATTAATTAATATCCTTATATTCAATTAATCGGCCGAATTTAATGTCCCACAATAAATTCGGACGAACTGTCGATCACGTTGGATGCCAAGCAACATCGCGTGATCCTGGATGGCACTGGGGTTATTGCAACCCTCTATTGGAACCTTTCTGTCATCGGTTAGCACGCGGATATAATCCTTCATCCTTACAATGTTCCCGAATCGACCTAGGGCATGGTTTACTATTAAACCCTATTTGGTCGATTCACTTGAATCAGATGCCGCTAATATGAATCCGATAACTCCTTATCGATTACAGAATCCGCCCTGGCCAGGGACTTTAAGCGTATCATTCTCGGAACATTCTCTCTAAAACTACCGAGAGCGGATGATCCCGTATTGAACACATAATTACCTTCGAGGGCATTTTCCTGAACCCGATCGCTTGACTTATTGATAACCCTTTGTTAGGGATTCGTTCGTCAAGGTCAAAGTTTAGAAACCTACCAACAAGATATCTTTGGAGTCTCAGGTCCAAGGATCATCCACGCAACCGTGACAAATGAATCGAGCTGGTTAACAGTGAGGTGATTACCATCCAGCGATTTATAGTCGGATCAGTTCAGTGAACTCATTCACCAATGAGCACCTATCGGTTCAGCATAGTGTCTCCACACAAGTGACTTATGGGATCAGTCACCCTCATCATATGAGCTGAAGTAACCTATACTAGTCTATCCGGATGTTCGATGTCCTATCTCAAACATCCTATGACTAGGAACAATTAAGAACATGTGTTTATAAGTCTTCGGTCCCGTAATTATGATCTCATCATAATCCGAAGACTATTGCACATGTTCATGGACTTCATCGTGATATGATAAACACAGATCGAATTAATTACACACAATGAATTATTGCCATTTATCAATAATTTGAATAAGTACACAGTATCGGATTGGCTTTGAGACCATCTAATACTAACACTATCCATAAGGCCATTAAATCTCTGGGGACCGAAGCTATGATTGGATATTGGAAGGAGTTGCAAGTCCTATAAGATAGGTGCTCTTTGATTGTTTTACAGCTTTCTTGTGCTATCCACAAGGTTGTAGTGCAAGTCATTGAGATTCTGATCCCCACTAGGAGCCTGTCGGCATCTCCCCTTCTGTATAGCTGAGGATTATACAGTCCCACGAAAATTAGTGGGAGCTAAAACTTGATCAAAAGACTATGTCTTGTTTTAAATTTTAATAATTGAACATCTACTGAATAAATTTTATTCATCTCCTGTAGAGAATTATGTCGTCGAATAACCCACTCCGTGGCATATTTGATGTCAATCTTTTGACTCGTCTGAACTACTCAGATTGGTTCAGAAACTTGAAGAATGTCTTCATATCTGAACACATTGACTATGTCCTTGGAGCTGATCCTCCTGCTAAACCGGCATTGGATGCCCTTGACGCAAACATGATAGCTAATGATAAAAGATCGAAGGGAAAAGGCAAATGAGTAGTAAAAGATGATTGCTTCTAATGTAAGCAGTAGGGTCGCTAGAAGAGGAACTGCAAGGAGTTCCTCAGCGATAAAGCTCATGGAAATGTGAAGTTGTCTGAAGCTTCAGATATCTATATGATAGATATCAACCTATCAGTAAGAGATTCCACATCTTGGGTATTAGATACCGGATGTGCTTCTTATATCTGCCATGATGTGCAGATGCTGATAAGTAAGCACAAGCTGAGAAAAGGCGAGGTGGAATTGAGGCTAGGAAAACTTCTATTTGTCAATATCGTCATCCATTTGCCACTCCAGATATTGCATGTGTGGAGAAAAACATGAAAGTTTCAATTATAATGAACATCAATTTCAGTAAATGTGTAATCAAGATCCTTGAGTAAATTTGTAGCGACGACTTGCGTGCTTGCACTAGCCTCCGTTGTCAATTAACCCTCCCTTGTTTTTACAAGAGTCTTATTCTCCACTTCTGTTGTGTTTTTCATTGAATGTGTTGACAAACAATAAGAAATAAAAAAAAGAAAATCTGAAATACAAGGTTGCATTGATATTAACAAATTTAATAATAAACACAGTACATATACTAACCAGTTTCTCTAGTTTCTTTGGATAATGCTGTAAGTTGTAAGTTCTGTATGCTTGGTTCTGCTGATGGTATAAAAGGTAAGTACACAGGAGTAGGAACTTGCATTTGCACAACTGTCGGTAGCACATTGTTTGGCATCATAGGAGTGGACGCTGGCATGTGCCACCGAAAGATGGGCCGCTGCATATGTACAAGGGGGAGTGGAAATTGCATGTGAACAATTGGGTTGGGCATGTACATCTGCAAACTATTGGTCGGCTGCACTCCATGTCGTTCTATCTCACTGCTCAGCAAGAACGTCTCTTCTCTTCCATTCCCCCTTGTAGGAGAAGAGTGGTCCGGTCTCCTTTCCCCCATAAGAGGTATGTGCAAAATGGAGGTGTGGAATGTGAAGAACAGGGCTTGCCTAGCTAGCTCTCGCAACCCACATGGAGGTGGGAGATTGACAAACAAGCGAGCAGGAACAGGGATCGGCGTGGATGGCGGGAGGACTAATACGAATCAACAGGGAACAGGGACCGCCGTGGATGTAGGAGGTGAGTAATTTCCACAGGGTCGGCTACCTACGATCGTGATCCCCTTGCTACCTTCAGAATAAGGCTTGCGTGGAGGTGGGCAAGTGAGGAGGATGGCGGGAGAACCGGCACGAACAACAAGGAATAAGGATAGGCGTGGAGGCAGGAGGCGAGTAATATCCAAGCGGACATGGACGTAGGAGGACTGGCAACTTCACACGCGCCTAGTTGCGGTCGCCCAGCTACCTTCAAAAGTGTACATGGACGTGGGAGGACTGGCACGAGCAAGGAGCAGCGGGGGCGCGAAACGTGACTGCTATGTCTTCTCTCAGGTTCACGTCCGCCGCCGCGTCACCTCCGCTCTCTTCCGCTTCCGACCGCTTCCCTTCTCCACTCTCCTCTAGCTTCGTTGTTTCCCGCGTAGATGGCGATGGGTGGGAAAAGGGCATTTTGGGTAGAAAATGTTCAAACGGAGTGTAAATTTCAAACGGATAGGACGAGGTACTCATTACCTAGTGCTTACGGTACGGGATTTGATGGGGGCAGGTCGGGGCAGCCGATTGGCGTAGCGGACGTGCCGATGTCAGCATTCACGGCTGGCCTTCAACGCAGCGTGGTCCAACTGCACCCGGTTGTGCGTTGTGACTGGGCGTTGCTGCACACCCAGTTGTGCAGCAATCATTTCTCTTATCAATAACAGTGGAGCAAGAAATCTACACACTATTCAGTCCCTTCTTGGAAATAGAGATTAGGCGGAACCGCAGGGAGAGAGAGAGGTGAGAAGGCTCTCTCTCCTGTTACATGGGGAGTACAGAGTACTTAGTTAATCGTGTTTATTAATAATGGTGGAGCAAGAAATCGACAGACCATTCAATCCCTTGTTGGAAATAGGAGAGAGAGGTGAGAAGGAGAAAAAGCTCCAAACTCCAAGGCTTTGTTTGGCAAAATGATTAAAAAATAGATTTAAATAACTGTAAAAGGGATATGAGAGAGAAGGGAAAAGATGTGCGTTCAACGAACTTTTCTACAAATTCAAAGTGATTTTATTTAAAAAACTTCTTAGAAAGAGAAGAAAAAAACAAAAGAAAAAAAAAGAAGAACTTTATTTTAAGTTTTTAATATTAGATTTTTATTAATAATGTGAACCCTGTGCTCCCAAAAGCCGGCACATGAAAACAGCACTTTTCCACCTTTATTACCAAGGGCACCCAAGTCTTTTCCCCTGCCGTGCTACGTCACTGCTCTCGCCAGCTCCTGGCCGCCTCCCTTTCCCCCGTAGGCCATGTCCACAGGTTTCATAAAGATCCTGCAGCATACCCGCCTCGCCGTCCTACCTCCCATCTCTTCTCTCCTTCTCTGCTAGCGCCACCATACCCGACCATGGCTTCCGCCGCTGTGGCAGCACCGCACGTCCTCTTCGTATGCTTCACTGGACAGGGCCACCTCAACCCCTTCCTCCGCTTCGCCAAGCGTGTCGCCGCCGGGGGCGCTGATGTCACCTTTTCCACCATGGACGACGTTGGCTACCGCATCCGGGAGTCCGCCAAGTCTGTTGCCGCTGACGGCGACTTCACTCAGGTCGGCCGCGGCCGCCTCCGGTTCGAGTTCTTCTCTGATGGGTGGGATGTCAGCGACCAAAGGCGGCAAGATCTCGAACTTTACATGGGGCAGCTCAGGGAGACGGGGTCGAGGGAATTCGCTGCTCTCATCCAGCGGCAGGCAGATCTGCGGCGTCCCGTCGCCTGTATTGTGAGCAACCCATTCATCCCCTGGGCGCTCGACGTGGCCACCGGCATGGGCATCCCCTGCGGCGTGCTCTGGGTGCAGTCCTGCGCCGTCTTCTCCGCCTACTACCACTACCACCACGCGCTTGCCGACTACCCCGACGCCGTCCGGCCAGGCCTTGTCGTGGCCCTGCCCGGAGTGCCCAAGCTGCAGCCCCACGAGCTGCCCTCCTTTCTTCTTCCAAGCAACCCTTATACTTCGCTTACCGTCTCCATCCTCGCCCAGTTCGAGAATCTGCACAAGGCCTCCCGGGTCTTCGTCAACACCTTCGAGGAGCTCGAGCACGATGCCATCGCGGGCATCTCCAAGTTGACGCCCGTTATCCCCGTCGGTCCCCTCATCGAGTGGCCGCCCGGCAAAGAGGGAGAGGAGGTGCGGAGTGACCTCTGGAAGGCGGCCGACTGCATCGGCTGGCTTGACGCGCAGGAGCCTTACTCAGTCGTGTTCGCCTCGGTGGGGAGCATTGTTGTGCTGCGGCCTGAGGAGATAGTGGAAATGGCGGAGGGGCTGAAGGGAAGCGGGCAACCATTCCTGTGGGTGGTCCGAGACGATGCCCGGACGATGCTGCCGGAGGGGTTCGAGGAGGAGACGGCAGGGACGGGGCTGGTGGTAGGGTGGAGCCCTCAGGACAGGGTGCTCGCCCACCCTTCGACGGCGTGCTTCCTGACGCACTGCGGCTGGAACTCCACGCTCGAGTGCCTGTGCTCCGGCGTGCCCGCCATCGCCTTCCCACAGTGGGGCGACCAGGTAACCGACGCCAAGTTCCTGGTGGAGGTGTACGAAGTGGGGGTCCACCTGAGGGGTCGGCCCTTGCAGCCTGGGGCGGCTCAGGAGGGGCCATCGTTCACCAGAGGAGACATGGAGAGATGCATCGAGGAGGTGACGCGGGGACCGCGGGCGGAGGCAATGAGGGCCAACGCCGCCAGATGGAGGGAAGCTTCCAGGAGGGCAGTGGAAGAGGGGGGCTCATCGGATCGGAATATCCTGGCCTTTGTGGAGGACATCAAGCGCGGTGAAGGAGACCGCCTTCTCCCCGCGGTGGCGGAGATGTTGCATCACAGAAGAGACTAATGAGTCCTTACAGTGAGTGAGTCGTGTCAGGTGTGCGGCGAGTGCCACACTCCCCGGTCCCAGTTACATGCAGACTTCAGCGGAACGATTTCGGTGTAAGAGACTCGAGAAAATTATTTAATTCTGGGAAGACTTTGCTTTTTCTTTCTGCCAAATTGCTTCCACGGTCGTTTGAGAGGCAGATATGTAATAGGGTTAATTTCATGTTAATCGTTCTTAGATGTAAAATCAAATATATCACTTTCAGTTATGTAATATTAAATATATTATTATTGTCATAATATAACATCATTTTTACTATTATCTTCACTCTACATTTGTTTAATCAAATTAAATTTATTTGAAAATGACTTGTTGCACACCTCCGTTGGATGTGCACTCGCCATCGACACCCAATGGAGTGTGCGCATCATTCACGGTGGGCTTCATCCCCGGGTGTGCAAGATTTACGGTACACCTCCGGGCGTATAGCAAGTATTTGCCAGCTTATTTAAATGTTGAGTGTAAAAAAAAATATTATATCCTAAGTGGGAGCACTCTCTCTCTGGTTTTGTTCATGGCACGCATCTAAGATGGGAGCTAGAACTCCCCATCCACCTTCGGAAGCCCTGTAAGAGACCACCATAAAATCTCCTGCAAATCATGGAAAAGCCGACTACTTTGCAGAAGGATTCGATTTTCCACCCATTCAGCGGAATTCGTCAAGATTTCATGGTCTTACCGCCATGGTCGATGAACCCGTCCACCATATGCTCGAGGTGGTGGCCAACTTCCCTAACAACAGTACTGGGCCACTGGCCAAGACACCGTAGCTCACTACTACAAAACCCGGTATGTCCGACGGTTTAGGAAGGAAAGCAGACGGTCAAATCGTCGTCATACGTAAAACCTCCCCTGCGTAACAGGCCGATGACTTTCTCTTTCCACGTCGTCACTCGTTCTAGGGGTGTTCATTATTTGGATCAACCTGAAAAATCGAACCGAATCAAATCGAATTAATTCGATTTGGTTCGGGTTGAAAACATATTCGGTTCAGTTTTCGAATTTCTTCGACCCGTAAAAATCAAATCAAATCGAAAAAGTTAAAATGATATTATATTTATATAATATACTAACCTATCTTTATCAGGCCAGCACGTCGTCATGATCCCCTTACACGTGACGCTGCTCTAGGCCAGCATAAACCTTGAAAGCACTGCCAACCGGGCCTGACAGTTAACTTCATGACAACAGTAAGTTTAGAACCTATAAAGCTGTAAAAAATTTTCTTGCTGCCGGTGCAGGATTAAATTGTTTGTATAGTGTGGCACCAAGCTCCCTGCTGCCTACGTACCAAAAGCTAACATCCGTGAAATTTAGTCCGATACCGATACCGGACGTTTTTGTTTCACTCGTTCTACATAGCATCTATAAAAAAACACCATGTGTGCTTCCTAGCATTCAACTGTGCCGTCTTCAACTGGGCCGGTGGCTGAATATGCATTTTTTTGTTTGATTAAAATCAATGAAAATTAAATAAATGAGTTCAAGTTAAATGTAAAGATAATTTTTTACCGAAGTAAATCGAATATTTTCGGTTTGGTTCGGTTCGATTTGTAAGATGAGTCGGTTTGATTTTGTTTGAATTTTTTTCCCCCTAAACCAAACTAAACCAAACCGTGAGCACTCCTAACCCATTCCATGCCCGTGAAAACAGACACCGGGGTCCGCATTTTTTTTTTCTTTTTCATTTTTTTACTTCTCCTTCTCCTTCCTTTCGCGCTCTCTGTTCCCACGCCCTTCCCGCCTCTTTTCTTCCCCCTTCCACCACGCTCTCTACCCCTTCTCGCCATCCGATCGACTGGATCATTTACTCTCTTGCTAAAAAGGGGCTGGAAACAGTGGTGGACAGTAGGTATGTTGACAAAGTTGTCTTTTTTTTTTTGCTTTGATTTAATCTACTTCCCGTCTCCTGCAATAACTTTGCAAATGACTGCCGCAACGTAGCTAGCCGGCCAATGTCTCAGGCAGAAGCACCGGAGGCAGACCCCCGGTAGGGCACCCTGGTCTCTAGCTCTAGCATTCCTCTCTCTCTTGTCAGTTTCTCTAGCACCGCCCGACCTCTGCATGCGTTGACTTGATTTCTTCAGATTTTACTATTTGTGCTCTTCCTTGAGAACTGAGTGGTTGGGATGATCGTGTTTGATTTCACCTCTTGTTTCCATCAGGTATATGATGTTTTTCGCATTAGAAACTACTAATTTTTTTTCTTTTGATTTAATGGTACTATTAGCATGTCTTTAGCAAGATCCTTGTTCTTCTTCATGACATCTGAATTTTTTCATTCTCTATTTCTAGTTTCTTTCTTGTTTACTTTGACTGCAACTCTAGTTTGATGGGGAGGGCAGGAGGAGTGGAAGGTATTATCTCTGTCCTGGCGAGCGTCCTCGACGACGATGGTGATGCGCGGGGATGGTAACGGGGGATGAGGGTATGCAGATGGTTGTGTTGGTCATGCTTGAAGATGGCCTCGTTTGATTTCTGGTAGGATTGTCAACGGATTTTTTTCTTGTTCCATGACAAATCTGGTAGGAAGGTCACACCCCTTCCTTTGCCAACCGACATTTTTAGTTGCTTGTTTTTATTTTATTAGGTGTTTGTCTTTTGGTTTTGAAGCTTGGCAGCGATCTTAATGCACCGGATTTGGTTGATTCAGCATGATCCTAGAAATTTTGAGTGAAGCTTGTGATCTAGGAGCATTTTTCGTATGTTGTGTGCCATCATAGGTCCTTGAGCTTATTCCACTTTGTTTAGGCTACGCCATGGCATTTGCAGTTCTTATCCGACTTTCCTCGTCACTGAAGATCGACTTCTCCGACGCTGTTTCGCCCTCCAGTTCTTTGGTCCTTATCATTGGTTTTTCTGGTTTCTTGTATTGTCTGTTGTGTTTCTTATTTTTCCAAATATCTTTGGGTCTTCACAGGTTGTCTGCAAACCCCCTGTCTCTGTGGCAGGCTTTATTTCTATTCTTCCTCTATCTATCCTTTGTAACTTTTACGTATAGATCTTTCCTTTGATCAAACAAAAAAAAATCACTTTCTTTGAAACATTCCATGAAGGTCAAGAAGAAATGCAACCTCATGCTAAATAGATGCCCCTCATAATTGACAGGAAACGACATAAATTTACAGTTCCCCTGCTCAATTTTTAGTAGGGATGCAAATGGTAACCCATAGCCCATTTATCTGACCGTTCATTAGTTTATAGGTTAGTTAATGGATTATCTTTTTAAATTGATATGCATAGCAGATGATTGATCCTTTTTTTCACATTGGAGGAACAAAATTATTTTCTGGTATTTGCTTCTAATTTTTGTTCATCTATCTTCCTTCCTGCTTGGAATAACTTTGTTTTGCAATGCAACTCCAATTTGTTAGCTTTACTTCTGTCAGAAGGTGTTATGTTATCTCGTCATCAATGTTATTGTATAATTTAACCATATGTGGTTCTTTGGCATTTCATCATGAATGGTTGTTTGGTGTTTACTATGTCTTCGCAATATTCTAGATGTCAATAGACTTGATGTTTTTTTTTTTTTCAATGCTTCGTTCCGAGAAACATTTTATCAATTTGGGTTATTAAGTTTGGATGTGATTCTTGTAAACTTCATTTTTATGTGCTGGAGTCTTATTAGTCTTGCTTGTTACAGACAACTAGGTTGGTTGGGTCCATAGGTTTTGGGGCTATCATTATCAAGTTGGGAAAAATAAATGGCATGATCCTAAACTAAAAATAAACTGTAATTTTTATTCCGTTTGTTCAGTCGCTGATTGCTCAATTTGTTGGTGGGATTATAAATTGTGGATGATTTTTTGTGATAGACTGCAAATCTAAATTCTTTACTGTTGTGTCCCCCGTAAGCGAACCACCAATTTAGGGTGTATTATTTATTGTTCATTTGCTGATTTTCCTGATAGCTTCTCCTTAGAAGGCCAAAGAACTCCTGGGAGGCTGTGAAGCATTTCGGCATGGCACCAGGTGTTCCATCTGTAATGACGAGAAAAAAATCACAATGAAAAATGAGTTTCCTCCCTTAGGGAATTTCTATAATGCAGTATTAGAATTTTTAATTTTAGGATTAGTTTTCTAAAAAGTGTTCTTATATATAATCTTATAGGAGCATTTTAGTTTACACTTCTTCATGAATGACTCCAAAAGATTATTTTCTTGTAGTGTTGCTTATACAATTCTATTTTGTTTTATAAAGGAGAAGCTTGAACTCATCAAGCCGTTTACTAAGTTTTTGGCTTTCAGTTACAGTTGCTAAGGTGTTGTTGAGGCATTTCTCTTCTCACTAGAATTTTCTAAAAATATGTTTGGCTAAACAGCTGAAGGTAAGAATTGAGGGTGCATTTGAACCGAGGTATTCTGGTGGATTGTATCTAGTTTACTCATTTTTGTGCACTAAACCATTTTGTTTTATGTTTTACTTTTAGCTTCCCATAGCTAGTTTTCTTGGAAAAAGATAAAGACAAAGATAGCCATACAATATAGTTATTTAATAGATTACAAATAGCCATTGTTTTCACTTACATGAATCACCTTTTAGATCTGATTTTCTGGGATTACCAAGCACGTTCATTTTAACGGAACTTGTTCTTTTGTTCTATTATTAAGATGCATAGTAGAGTTCATATTCAAATTAAATGTCTATGCGCTCTTACTTTTATTACTCCTTTAGCACCGTTTGTATTTTTTTACCACTGTCAGGGAAATGAGATTTTAGCAAAATACATATGAATGTCTTTTAATGAGTTTATCTTACTTTACATGGTAATTTAATCGAGTTGTTTCTTTTTTAGGGTATGGAGCAAAACTACATTGTTGATAAGAGTTGGATGTATAAATATAAGACTAAGCATGATCGAGTTAATCAAGACTATTTGTTTGGAGTTGAATATTTCATACAATTTGCATTAAGAAATATGATTGTCAATGGATGCGATGTCATGAAATGTCCATGCTTCAAGTGTGAAAATAAATTTTATCATGAAAATGACACTGTTCATTTTCATATTATTAGAGAAGGATTCACTCGGGGATATACTATATGGTATTTCCATAGAGAATCACGCAAGAGGCCTCGAGAGGAAGATAACACCCCTATTGGTTCAATAGATGATATGGCTGGAATGTTGAATGACGCTTTTGTTATGCAATCTGTTACTGATGATGTACACAGACAGGAACAAGATGAAGAAGTTGACAAATTTAAAGAGCTTATGGAGGAAGCCAAGAAACCCCTTTATGCAGATTGCAATAAGTATTCTAGGCTTTCTTTCATAGTGCGTCTATTCCAGCTTAAGTGTTTATACAAATGGAGCAACAAGTCTTTCTCTGCTTTGCTTACACTATTTAAGGATGTATTACCTACTGACAACACACTTCCGAACAGTTGGTATGAATCCAAGAAGATGATGTCTGAGCTGGGGTTATAGACCAAGAGAATACATGCATGTCCAAATGATTACATCTTATATAGAAATGAATTTAAGAATTTGAGTAATTGTCCCAGATGCAATGCTTCAAGATGGAAGGAGAACGGAACCAACACAGGAGAAACGAGGAACGTGCCCATGAAAGTTCTTCGTCACTTTCCTTTGATACCTAGGCTTCAAAGGTTATTCATGTCAAATAAGACCACGAGCTTCATGATATGGCATCATACTGCTCCACGAGATGAAGATGGAAAAATGAGTCATCCTAGATACTTTAAGGCTTGGAAGGATTTTGATTGCAAGCACCCGTCATTTAGTAAAGATCCTCATAATATTAGATTTGGACTTGTTAGTGATGGTTTTAGTCCATTTAAAATAACATCTGGTAGTAGTCAAAGCACATGGCCTGTCATTATAATAGCTTACAATTTACCTCCGTGGCTAGCTATGAAGCAATCATTCTTCATATGTCTCTTCTCATAGATGGCCCAAAATCTCCTGGCAATGACATCGACGTTTATCTTCAACCATTGACTGACGAGTTGAAAATCTTGTGGGAACATGGTGTACAGACATATGATGTAGATAAAAAGAACTCTTTCAAATGCATGCTGCTCTTTTATGGACTATCAATGACTTTCCTGCTTATGGTATGTTGTCAGGTTGGTGCACATATGGGTACAAGGCATGCCCTATTTGCCATGTTCAAAATGGATCTATAGGTCTATCTTTTAGTCGTAAATGCGCACATATGAGGCATCGTCGTTTCTTGCCACTTGATCATCCTTGGAGAGAAGATACTCGCACATTCAATGCCAAAGTTGAGTATGAATTAGCACCTATTCCCTTGTCTGGAGAGGATGTGTTGAGACAATGGGAAGGTTATAGTAATGTCATATTTGGAAAGCATTCTACTCATGCCCCTCAAGTCAATGAAAATGAAGGACAACAATTACCAAATGGTTGGAAAAAGAAGAGTATTTTTTTTGAGCTCCCATATTGGAAAACTCTATTGATGAGACATAATTTAGATGTCATGCATGTTGAGAAAAATGTTTGCGATAAGATCATGCATACAATTCTTCAAAAGGATGGAAAAAGTAAGGATAACATCAAAGCACGTCTTGATATGCAAAAGTTAAAAATAAGGAAGGCTTTGCATCCAAAACCTTCAAAGAAGCATGCTGGGAAATTTATCTTGCCTCATGCCTCTTATAATTTGTCTAAGGTGGAGAAGGAGAGGTTCTTGCAAGTGCTAAAAAATTTAAAGTTGCCAGATGGGTTCTCATCAAATATTTCTCAACAAGTGCGAGTTCAAGAACGAAAAATTATGAAATTGAAAAGTCACAATTGTCATGTTCTAATGCAACAACTCCTTCCATTGGCCATGCGAACAACAATTTCAAAATATATTGCTCGTGTTGAATGAATATTGCATCTTCTTTAAGGAGTTGTGTGCTAAAGTAGTTGACATTAGGACATTAGAGAAGCTTGAAAATTCAATTTCCACAATTCTATGTAAATTGGAGAGAATCTTTCCTCCTGCATTCTTTGATGTCATGGTGCATTTGACTATTCATTTGGCAACAGAGGCTAAACTTGCTAGACCAATACAATATCGGTGGATGTACCCAATAGAGAGATATTTACTTACACTTAAGAATTATGTACGTCATATAAGTCAACCTGAGGGTTCTATTGCTGAAGGTTACCTTATAGAGGAAGTTACAACTTTTTGTGCACGCTACTTGGACGATGTTGAGACCAAGTTTAATAGGCCTATGTGATTTGAAGAAGATCCAATTGGAGTTGGGGTTACAGGAGCTATACTTGCTGAGAATGCTTACCAAGCACATCGTTTTCTCTTGTTTAATACATCATCAATCCAACCATATTTACTGTAAGTTTGTTGAATACTTTCTATACTTTTTTTATTTGATTACATATCTTCGTTATAATTTGACAATAATGGATGACATATGCAGGATGCATAAAGACTTTGTAAAAAGTCAACATCCTACTTGGAGTGATGATCGGATCCAATTAGAACAACATAATAAGTTTGTTGGTTAGTTTAGAGATTATGTAAGTTTACTAATGTTTTTTTAAAATAGATTTAAAGATGATAATAATTTAATATTTTTACATTCCACATGTTTTTAGGTTGATCAATTAAGAGGGCAAATGGTTTTACCTGAGGAAGTTGTGTGTCTTGCACGAGGTCCGAAATATAACATTGTTTCGTATCAAAGCTTTTTTGGGAATGGATACAAGTTGGAAATTGAATCAGTAGACAATTCCCATGTTACTCAAAATAGTGGCATTATAACAATCGGCGACCATGAAAATATCTTTTATGGTGTTCTGCAAAATATAATAGAGGTTCAATTTGGAAGCATGCTACCTATATTTCTTTTCAAGTGCATTTGGTATGACATGACTAAGGGATCTGGCCTTGTGGTAGATGAGTTCAAACTTACTTCTGTGAATACAACACGGTTAACTTTTGAAGATGAGCCATTCATCTTTCCATCACAAGCACAACAAGTTTATTATTCTAAAGATCCTTTGAAAGATGGGTGGAGTATTGTTTGTCGATGGAAACCAAGAGATACTTATAAGGTGCCTAGAGTTGAAATGGAAGCGTCAGAAAATGAGGATGAGACATTTTTGAGGGACATGTAGCCGACAATTTTTAATAGTGACTTAGATAGTAATAATAGTGAAGTTTCTTGGGTGAGAAGCGAACTTGGAGTTGGTACAAAAATCAATGAAGAAGAATTGACAGAAGCACGTAAAAAAAAAAAAAAAAAAAAAGCAACGTAGGTATTTATTTTCTTATTGTTTGAACATTCACTTTATGAGTAATTGCAACATCTGTTCGTTATTAACATGAATTTATTATTGCAGAGAAATGCCGCCAAAAAAGTACAAGCAAATGACATCATTCATGCATGATGATATGGCCTCATTTCCAACATCTGTGACCCAAAATAGACAGCCATCGAATCCACGTTCAGGTATCTTATGTTACGTTTCATTGAGAAATGATTGCAAATAGATATGTTCTTATGATGTTTGTTGATAATCTATTTTTATAGGTGTTCAAAACAATAATCTCCATATGGATATTCATGGTGACAACTTAAGACTAGTGCGAGGTTTGTGTTCAAAGCAAAAACGTCTACTCTATTTTTTCCCCACTCTCTTATTAGGCTAAGTTGTGGTCTGCATAACATCCCATGATTTTCAATATAATAGTTGTTGTTGGGTTAAGTTTTGTGGTCTGATTTGACTAAATTTGTGTTCTGATTGGACTAAATTTGTTGTTCAATATAATAGTCACATAACATTCCACTATCGATCATTAATCGAGTACAATAACTTGGAGATCTAATCAGGTGATCAAGATGAATCACCATGTTGGTCACCAAAGTCTCTCATGGGTTCCAACTAGTGGGGCATGGTGAGCTGGAGTCCCTAGTGTCAAGCAGCCCCCATTTTCCCCAGCTGAACCAATGAGTGGTCTTGGTGACAAAGATGATGATCAAAAGGTAAATCAATTACCATGGATATTCATTTTGTTTTCAGCAAATATCTAGGTCTACACTCTGTACCATCACAAAAAGCATGCAAAAACTGCTTCTTTGAGTTAACAAGGTCTAGGAAACACAATGAGTTGTCAACTACTGAGACTTCTTCACAAGTCATAACTTTGCATACATTTGCCAAAACTAATGCACAATGACATGGTCACAAATGGCTTGGTGAATTCAATGAAAAAAGGTTTGAAAACATTAACTGCGTGGACCCTATCCTCTTTTGGGTAATAACTATGTGACTCATCAAGCCCTGGGCCATGACAGATAAGGAGAGTTTCAGTGGGTTAGAGGTTCTGAAAGTAGGAAAAATAAACAGCTCAAGAAAACTTTTTGATCCTTGGTTTGGAAAATTCCCTAAAAAAATTCATCTAACCTGAACCTACTTTTCAAAGGTCCGGTTGGCTCGATCGGAAAAGTGAGATTTTGTTGGGTCTCTTACATATGCTGGCTTGATTAGTTGCATTCAGAGTCTATATAGAATATTAAAAAAAAATTCAGAATGTGAAAGATGTCAAGAAATTAAGAAAAAAAAACTTCTGATTTATAGGCTTTGGGCCTCAGTTAAGCCAACTCACAGCCAGTTCGGGGGTGTTTCAAGTATTTTAGATTGTTTTCCATCATTTTATTATGAAACTGGGCCGTTCATCCCGGAGACACAGAAATAGACTGGATTTGGCCCAATCCCAATCGCTGCCAAAATAGGTCCATGAGTCCCTAATAAGAGCATTCCCTAGCTTGCACTCTATAGGAAATAGGCTGCGTGGATATGCATACACAAACTTATTCCATAATTTATTTATTTTTTCAAGAAACAAAAGTAGAAAGTCCTTTTAAGCATTTTCAGCATCAGGAGAGGGGGAACAACCTAGTAAAGATAAATCAGTAATTTTGACTCATCGCATTTGTTTCTTGCACCACCTTAATTTTGACTTAACACTGTGAAACAAAGTGCATCACACTCAATTTCCTGCCTTTGTTTCCTTCCTAGTAGTGACACTTAAAATTCTCAGCATCAACTCTTTTTGTAGAAGATTCCGAACATCAAATCTTTTTGTAGAAGATTCTTCACAATCCTTTAAGAAACACACTGAGTTTAGCATGCCCGGAGATCTCCCTATTCACCAACTGTACACTAGAAAAACAGATTCAGAAGTGCTTGAATCATATCCACCTAAAACAACTTATGTGAGCTTTGAAAATGTTCTAAACATTCACGATTTTAAAATAGAAGGATAATCATCCTCTCTTTTTTTTATGTTGACGATTCTTTCATAATCTATTCAGAAACTTTTTAATTTTTTTTTTCTTCCATGTCAAGTATGTGAATGGGGTGCCCCTATCATAAATCTGTAAGGAATCGTCACGAACACAGCGGAGAATAAAATCGATTCCATTGTATCGGTTGCTGGGATCGTAAAACGGACATTAAAATAAACGCGGGAAGAACGGTTCTTCATCTTTGCGGGGTTTCGAATCTCCCGTGGATGATGCCGACTCGGTAATCGCGCACGCGCACGATCTCTAGAGGTATCCACACGAGCTCCCGCTGCAGACGCGATTTCCTCCTCAACTTGAGTGCTCCGACCAGATCTCAAATCCACCATGTGCGGAGAGAGACAGATCTACTTCAAGAGAGAGAGAAGGAGAGAGAGAGAGGAGAAAGAGAATCTGGGGTGTAAAATTCGTCCAACTAACCTCTTTACCCCTTCCCCTTGGCCCTCCTTATATAGAAATAAGGATAAGCACAAGGATTAATCTTCATGATTATCCAAGAGTTTGGCCTTAGATAATTCTCCATTAAATCTTCATGTTTATCCTGCGACTTTTCATAAAAACCCAGATAAGCATGAAAGTTAACGTCTCTCACCATCTGACGAGAACTTTTATGTGTATGACCCTCTAGGCCCATATATCAGTCCGGGTTGCAGGCCCATTAAACTTAGAACTGTGTCTTGAGTTTAATATTTATTAATTAACATTTAAACATCATATGTTAAATGATTAGTTTAATAAACAAGTGGATTATCATCTGATGATTAATTCACTCGGCCTTCTGATCATGAACAGCACCAAACACTACCTCATGATCCCAGAATATATAAGGGATATTGTTCCTTTTAATTGAACCTTTCCGTCTGCAGATGCCGCACAGATATAATCCTTCACTCATGCAATATCCCAATAACGCAAGGGTATGGTTTTATAGTCAAACCCTCTATCGCATTATCCAGATGGATTCCAGTACATAGTTAATATCTAGAAAGACATCTCTTTCATTTGACTCTGGCCAGGGATTTTTGTGTACACATCCATGGGACATTCTCTCTCCAGTCTTATACCAAGAGTGAGTGATCCCTTGTTGTTCAGTCAATTACCTTCGCAAGCTTTCCACTGTATATGAGAGACCGACTATCGTGGACTTAATGGTTAAAGTCCACTAGTCAGAGAATCAAGATACAATGGTCCACAAACAAGGTATCATTGGTGACTCAGGTCAAAGGACCAACTGTGCTACTGCAACGATTGAATTCCCTGGTTGACTAATAGGTATAATTACCATTCAGGAATTCTTATTTGGGTATGTTCAATGAACTCATTCTCTAATGAGCACCCACTTGTTTGTCTTAGTATCACCACACGAGTGAATGTGAGATCATTCACCCTCATCACATGAGCAGACATAACTTGTGTCGATCTTATCGGATATTTAATATCCATCTCAAATATCCTATGATCGAGAACTGTTTAAGACAATTGACTGAGGATATTGATCTCACTATCATGATCTCATCATGATTCAATATCCCATACATTTGTCTATGGACCTTCATTACGATAGTTAGTTTGCGAGAACTATAAATGAAGAAATGATTGCCTTTATTAATAATCTGAACTAGAATGTACAATGATTGGCTTTGAGGCCACCCAATTCTAACAAAATCTGATATTGTTTTTTGCCCTCTTAGAGGAAAGCTTATTTTTCATCCTTATTGATGGGGGCAGAATCCGATTCGGCCCATTAAAACAGCCCAAACGCTGGGATCAGCCCAACAACAGTGGCACTGGCAGCCCCCGGCCCGTTAGCGGTCCAGCAGCCCTCGGCCCAACAGCAGCCCAGTGGTCCTCGGCCCATCAGCGGCCCAGCGGCCCTCGGCCCAATAGCAGCCCAGTGGTGCTCGGCCCATCAGCGGCTTAGCGGCCCTCGGCCCGAGAGTAGCCCATTGGCAGCCTTCGGCCCGTTAGCGGTCCAGCAGCCCTCGGCCCAACAGCAGCCCAGTAGTCCTCGGCCCATCAACGGCCCAGCGGCCCTCGGCCCATTAGCGGTCCAGCGGCCCTTGGCCCAGTAGCCGTATCCGGCCCACTCCGGTGGGAGGGTTAGGCGCTATGGCGGTTTATCAATAAACCAAAACATAGTCCTTTATCGGTTGCCACCACTAAGCAACCTCTATCCTCCTCTATAAATACACGGCTATTTATTATCAGAGGTATGTCTTCTGGACCAAGGACAACAGTCCAAAAGCATTAAAGCTGTTTCTTCTTCCTTGACTTCTGAATCGAATCTTCTTCAGAAGCTAACTTAGCCGTCGGAGGAGGTTCCTTAGGGCCGAAGCCCGGGACTCCTACTGACCGGTTCTTCTTCTTCTCCTCCTTCTGTAGGGGCTTCGGTTTGAATCTTCGCCGATCTCTCCGAGTCGGTCTCGGCCGCCGATCTCGGGTTTTCTCCCCCCGGTCTCGATGCCTTTCGCAGGTTGGTCCGCCTCGGCCAAAGGAGTCTCGGCTTCGCTCCGGAGAAGCCTTCGCCCGGGTACCTCTCGGCTTCGGATCCTCACCCGTCTCCGCCCTCGTGTCGTCCCAGATCCCCGTCGGTCCTTTTCATCGATCTGATCCAATTGAGGGTTCCAGTCTCGGAATCCGACCGTGGTAAGCTTCGGCAACATCACGTGGCGCCGTCTATGGGAAACTAGCAAGAAGTCATGTCTCATCGTCCGATGACCAGACGATTCTCATCGTCTGATGATCAGACGATCCGGACAAGACGAATCGGAGACGAGAGCAACTCCGGCGCCAATCCGAAGATGCCCCGTCTGTTCTTCCTCAAGGGCCTGCCCTCCCTCTCATACCGGAGTCCGTCGCTCCCAGGGACAACCGGGTGGAAGAGCTTCAGCAACAGGTGGCGACGCTGGCCGCCACTGTTACTTCCTTGGTGCCTTTGCGAGATATGGTGTCTGCCATCGCCCAGCATATGGGGTTACTGGGTCAGCTCCCACAGCAGGTACCGCCTCCCCCATTCTGTCCTGCTCAAGCTACCAGGCTGCAGTCGACACCCTCGCAGGCCTTCCCCGACGAGGCTGCCACGGCACGCAGCGAGCCATTTTAGCCGCCTGCCCGAGCCCCTCGCGCCAGTCACATCATGACGGAACAAGACTATGCTTCATCCGGATTTCATCCAACCAAGACCGAAGGACGTTCGGTCACCACTTCAACCACCCCGGACCTGGATCGGCGGCTGACGGTGATGAGGAAGGAAATGCAGCAGATGGTATCTCGGCCATATGGAGCGCCCCTCACCAGCACCATTCTGGAGCAGACTCCGTTCTCACCAGAGCTTCTGGCCATTGAGGTACCTCCCAACTTTAAACTGCCAAAAGGTCCTCTCTATGATGGAATGACAGATCCGGTCTGCCACTTCCAGAGGTTCAATACTTATCTCTCTGTCCGAGGGGTTTCCGAGGCAGTCCGCTGCCGTCTCTTCCCCCTTACTCTTGAAAAAACAGCCCTTACTTGGTTCGAGACATTGGCCCCTAATTCCATCCACCCTCTAGTTCAGTTAGGCTAACTGTTCATCGACCAATTTTACGATGCCACCCGGCAGTGTAAAACCTCGGCCAATCTGCTAGCCATTCGGCAAGGACCGACCGAGACCCTTCAGGAATATTTCACCAAGTTTCGGGCCGAAGCCGCCCAAATCCCAAACCTGGATAGCTTGATTGCGGTCTCGGCCGTAATCAGCGGGTGAATAGACGAAGGGCTTCTCAGCTCTATCGGGAAACGCCATCCCTCCACCTTCTAGGACCTAGTGGCTCGGGCCCATAAATACATCAACCGGGAAGCCCTTATGATGTCCAAGGGCAAGAGTACCGCCGAAGCAGTATCAGCACCTGTGTAAGGACTGAGGTTTTGGGTTCAGTATTCGGGTCGGGTTCGGGCCGGATCCCCTAGTTTCGACCCTGAGGAGTCTTGAGAGTTTTAACTGAATGACATTTGCACTGCTCGACGCCTTTCAAAAGGCGTCAGGCTGTGTGGACGCCATTTAAGTCTGCTTGCTGTTCTACCACGTAGGCGGATTTCGGGCCGCGAGAGTACGGCCCCTGTCTCGTCGTCTGAACGGCGTCCGTGATGCACGACGCGATTCAGACTGCGACTCTGCGATGTCAGTGTACGGTGCCTGACTTGTCAGATGAACGGCGTCCGTGGTGGTCGACGCGTTTCAGAGCACTGTCAGTACGGCCCGTCCTGTCATCTGATAGGCGTCTGTCTCTGTCGACACGTTTTAGCTAGTTTTTGATTGACCGCGCGAGCCTCCCCTTCTTTCCCTCATTCTCTCCTTCACCCTCTCTCTCCTCGTCCTCTCCGCCTCTCCGACCCTCTTTTCCCCTTTCCCTTCCTCTTCTTCCTCTTCTTCCTCTTCCATCACTCCAACACCTCCCTACCTCTCACCTCTACCTCCACCACTTCCTTCGCGGCGTTCCATTCTCCGGACGGCGGCCGACGTCCCGGCGGAGTGGCGACGTTCTCGGGGGTACCGGCGGCGGTCTGCGGTGCGGTGGGTCGGCGGCACGGAGCTTGGAGGAGTTCAAGAACCGGTAGGGGGACGAACCTTGCATGGACTGTGATTATCTTGCTTGTGATTTCCATGGCGTGGCATGATGTGTTTTGGGTAGAATGAGCATGTTTAGGGGGTTTTCTTGTGGGAATGGCCATGTTCGTGAACGTGGATTTGTGGGATGCTCGTGGTAATCCGGTTTCCCTTTTCTTCCTCTTCTGTTTTGGGCGTTTCAGGGCATTTGGGGGTAAGGGGGAAACCCTCGGGTGGAACCATGGAACCAGGTTTCTGGCGCTAAATGACGTCGAGCCTGGACGACGCCTTTTAGGCAGAAAACCTCCATGTTTGTTGTTCTATGAGTTTGTGGTTCTAGCGCTAAATGACGTCATGCCTGGACGACGCCATTTAGAATGACGACGTGCCAGCATGATGCCATTTAGGCAGGAAAATCCCCCGACTGAGGATTCTGCAAATCTCAGAATCTGATGTGAATGGCGTCTGAGGACGCTGACGCCTTTTGAAGGGCGGCTTCCCAGGATGACGCGTTTTAGGGAATAATTTGGTTTAAATGAAGTTGTTTGAGAGGCTTGAATGGCATCGACCTCGGTCGACGCAATTCAAGACAGAACCGCATTAACTCCTGTTATTAACACATGTTTTCCGGTTGGATGATTCAAATGCATACTTTACGTTGTACATTGAGGCTGAGGATTTCTGTGTGAATGGAATCATGTTATGTGTGTGTGTGCTTATGCGGATATGGAATTGGAACAACTGTGGTTTACGTTGTCACCTTGGGCCGATGGGGAAGGGCCTTGGTGTCTGTGAGGCATTGTTGCCGTACCGGTGGGGGAGTGGTACATGTTGTGTTTTACCTTTGGCTGAGGGAAGCAGAACCACCTTGAGCCCGTCGGGCCGAAGTAGCTGGTGCGCTATCCGAGGGGTTGCTGTTTGGTCTCAGCCGGTCGGGGTTTCCCTGTTTGTCGTGGCAGCTTCCGGCACGTTTCTTGCTGTGGAGCTGGTTGTGGTACTGTTGGAGTTGTTTTACCCCTTAGCCACTGGGCCTGATGTGACCTTTGATCAAGGTTACGAGTGGTACCCTTCGCCCTTTGGCTTGACGCAGCCCGGGAGGTTAGGGTTGTGGGTAGTTCCTGTAGCTTCGGCTTGACGGGGGTTCGCCGGTCCCCAGGGCCCTCCTGAAGAGCCGAGGCCTGGCGTGGAGGAAATCCGGTTGGTAGGACAGTAGTCTAGACTGCTTGTGTGCACACGTAGCTGGGCACTGGTGGTTCACTGGTCCAAGTTAGTCCTAGTTTGACTCACTGCCTCACCCAACGGTGCCCCGGAACACTGTAGGGGCGGACAGGCGTGAGTAGTGGTGGTGTTGTGAGGCGATGTTTGTTGACAGTCGACAGTGTGGTTTGGTCACTTCGTGGACCTTGGTTGTGAGTCGTGACTTTGTGTTGGGTTCTTCGGATCACTTAGAACTGTGCCCGTTACTTTACTTGTGCATGCGTTTCATATCAGGTTTGAGAGCCATGTTTACTGCTTTATTTTATTGCCATTTATCTGTATTCTTGCACTTGTGGGTGTGTGAGTGGGAGGCGGGGATCGGATGATCCCTACTGAGCCCAATTCTGGTGTGGCTCACTCCCTGCGGTTTCAGGTGTGGACCTCGTGGCGTGTGGTGTCTTCTTGGTGTGCGGACCAGCAGCTATCTCAGTTCTGGGGTATGCCCCGATGTTGTTGTACTTCACTTCTGCCTGTACTTATTTAATTTGTTGGACCATGTAATTATTGTTGGACTGTATACGGACATTGTTATCTTCCTTCCTGCGCACTTGTAATATCTTTGTAGTCCGTGTGATTGTTATATTTAGCCTTGTTTAACGCTTACTCCTCCAGATGTGTTGTGTGAGATCCGGGTGTAAACCCGCAGTTAATGGGCCGACATCTATTTAGTGATCGGGTCTCCGGTCATAGGATGGCGGGTCGTTACAACCTGCCCCTCCAGCTGTTCGTCCTCGCCCAGAAGATCAGGAACCCTTTTGCAAGTGATATTGGAGGGAAGAATGGGACCGAAACAAGCGTCGAGATCCGCAGCAGTGGTACCTGCCGCTACCAGCTCCACCCTCCCGGATGCTCATGGAGGTGAAAGGCATGCTCCGGCAGCCGGAGCGCATCAAGACTGACCCTCGCCGAAGGGACCCTCGCAAATACTACGAGTACCATCGGGAAATCGGCCATTCAACTGATGAATGCCGACACCTTCGGGAGGAGATTGACCGTCTCATCAGAGAAGACCGTCTGCCACAGTACCGGCGAGAGCAGCCTCAACAACAACAGAACCGGGACGTCCCTGAAGCAGCAAGGCAACGTCAACTCCCAGATAAAGAAGCCCCACCTCAGCCGAAGGTCACCTCGGCCCCGGTAGAAACATTGCACCAGCGACCCAGTGCCGGGTCAATTATGATGATATCCGGAGGACCGGGAGAGGGGCCAAGGCGTCGTCGGCTCAGCGATACTGTAGCGGCAGTCGACGTCGAGCCGAAGCGGTCTCGTCAAGAAGACATCGTCTTCGGCTAGGAGGATCTAACTGATATTCAGGTTCCTCACGACGACGCCTTAGTTATAAATGATGTAATAAAAGATTACGATGTTCATCGTATCTTTGTTGATAATGGAAGTGCCCCAAATATACTTTTTTACGACTGTTTTGAAAAAATGGGCTTAAATGAGGTTGATATGAAGCCTCACTGGGGGCCTCTATTCGGCTTTAATGGTTCGCCTTGCCGAGTAGAAGGTATCGTCCGGCTCCCTGTAACTCTAGGTACGGCCCCTCAGCAATTAACCGTTGAAACAGATTTTGCCGTTGTCAAGGTCGACTCAGCCTACAACGCCATCTTTGGCCGAAGGCTGATCGGCGGGATTGGAGCTGTACTCTCGTCTTTTCATCAGAAGCTGAAGTTCCATACCAGCCATGGAATTGGCGAAGCCAAGGGAAATCAGGATGCAGCTCGGCAGTGTTACATGATCTCGGTTAAAGGGAAGGCCGCGGCCGAATCCCTTTAAATCGAATCTTCGGCCGAAGCATCCCCGGGGGAGGAACTTACAATCGTTCCGGTTCCGGGAGGAGAAGGTCGGACGCTAATGATAGGCTCCGGCCTAGAGAAAATTGAAGCCGAGAGACTTGCTGAGTTCCTGAAAAAGAACCTCGACGTCTTCGCCTGGTCTCCTGCGGACATGCCCGGGGTCGACCCGGAAGTAGCAGAACATCGGCTGCACGTCGATCCCAACCAGTCCCCGATCAAGCAGAAGCGGCGTACCTTCAATCAGGAAAGGAGGACGGCCATCCAAGCCAAAGTACAAAAGGGGTTGGACGCGGGACACCTCCGGGAAGTACACCATCCTGAATGGATCGCCAATGTAGTAATGGTGCCCAAGAAAGATGGCAAGTGGCGGATGTGTGTGGATTTCACCAACCTCAATAAGGCATGTCCGATGGACAGCTTCCCGCTACCTCGGATAGACCAAGTGGTGGACGCGACCTCCGGCCACGAGCTACTTAGCTTCCTCGACGCCTATTCAGGCTATCATCATATCTGAATGCATCTGGAGGACAAGGACAAGACCAGTTTTACAACTGACCTCGGTTTATACTGTTATACTCGGATGCCGTTCGGCCTGAAGAATGCAGGGGCAACCTATCAACGTCTCGTCAACAAGATATTCGCTCCGCAGCTCGGCCGCAATATGGAGGTCTACATCGACGACATGCTGGTGAAAAGCCACGTCACTGTAGACCATCTAACCGATTTGGCCGAGACTTTCTCTGCCTTGCGCAGGTATAAAATGAAGCTGAATCCAGCCAAGTGTGCCTTCGGTGTGGCCTCTAGAAAATTTCTCGGCTACATGGTCACCCGCCTAGGGGTGGAAGGCAATCCCGCAAAGGTGTCGGCTATTATCCAAATGTGCCCTCCGGCCAACATCCGAGAGGTCCAGAAGCTGAATGGAAGAATTTCTGCGTTAAGCCGCTTCATGTCAAGGGCAGTGGATTACTGTTTTCCTTTCTTCAAGCTGCTGAAAAAGGCTAATAGCTTTTCCTAGACGGACGAGTGTCAGTCGGCCTTCGATCAGCTGAAAGCCTATCTCTCCAATGTTCCCGTCTTGTCCAGACCGGTCCACGGAGAGCACATGTTCCTTTATCTCGCAACATCTGAAACAGCTGTCAGCGTCGTCCTCATTCGGGAACAAGATGGCGTTCAGAGGCCTGTTTACTATATAAGCCGAGCCCTCCAAGGAGCGGAGCTTCGATATCCAGCTCTTGAGAAGCTGGCCTTAGCCCTCATCTCATCCGCGAGGAGGCTCCGGCCCTACTTCCTCGCGCATTCAATAAAGGTCTTCACGGACCAACCTTTGAGGCAAGTCCTCTCTCGGCCAGAAGTGTCCGGTAGACTAGCAAAGTGGGCAATCGAACTGGGAGAGTTGGACGTTTCTTATGGGCCACGGACGGCAATAAAAGCTTAATCTCTAGCCGACTTCATCGCCGAGCTCACTCCTGAAGCATCCTCGGCCCCTCAGCCGGAAGTCAGTACACCTGAAGCCGAGGGTACTTTAGTTCCCCCGTCTCCGGCGGACGAATGGTGACTCTACGTTGATGGATCCGCGTGCTCTTCGGGTAGCGGTGCCGGATAGATCTTGGCGTCTCTAGAAGGGGTCGTCACGGAGTATGCACTGCACTTCTCCTTCCCGGCTACCAACAACGCCGCAGAATACGAAGCCCTTATCTCAGGCCTTCGGGCCGCTAGAAAGCTGGGTGCGCAGAACATAAGGGCATTCAGCGATTCTCAGCTAATCGCCAATCAAGTCACTGGGGAGTACGAGGCCCGGGACGTTTTAATGATATCCTTTCTCCAGGTAACCCGCAAGATCCTTACTCAATTTGATTCTTATGAAATTGTGCGGATCCCTAGGGTCGAAAATGCTCGAGCCGATGCCCTTTCCCGGCTAGCATCAACTCAGGACGGGGGAGGAGGCCGAATGGTCTTGGTAGAAGAACTGTCTAAATCAAGTCTCGACGAATCCGAAGTCATGCAAGTGAATGAATCCGAAGCAGAAACCTGGATGACTCCCCTAGTCGCTTTTCTCCTCCGAGAGGAGGTCCCGTCCGATCCAAAGGAAGCAAGGCATGTCTGGCAGCGCTCCTCCCATTTCTTTATTCTGGAGGGAATATTGTATAAAAAGTCCTTCGGCCGGCCGCTCCTATGATGTCTCGGCCCAGCAGAAGCTGATTATGCACTTCGGGAGGTACATGAAGGGATCTGCGGAGTACACGCAGGAGGAAGGGCCTTGACCCATAAACTCCTGAGGCAAGGATACTGGTGGCCAACGCTCCGAGAGGATGCGGCCGCTCTCGTCCGCTGCTGTGATCAGTGCCAGAGATTCAGTTCCCTCATTCACCAGTCGGCGACCCTTCTGACTCCTCTATCAGATCCCTGGCCTTTCGCCCAGTGGGGGATTGATCTCTTGGGACCCTTTCCCATGGCTACCGGCCAGAGGAAATTCCTTATTGTGGCAGTGGACTACTTCACAAAATGGGTAGAAGCCGAACCTCTCACGTCTATAACTGATAGCAATGCATGGAACTTCGTATGGAAATCCATCATTTGCCAATACAGCATCCCTCGGGCAATTATCTCAGACAATGGCAAACAATTTGACAGCCATCGGTTTAAAGACAACTGCGCTAGCTTCAGGATTCTCTAGTTCGCTTCGGTAACACACCCTCGGACGAATGGCCAAGTCGAGGTCACTAACCGAAGTCTGTTGCGAGGACTGAAGACTCGCCTCGGCAAGGCCAAGGGCCGATGGGTAGAAGAACTACCGAGCGTTCTATGGGCTTATCAGACAACAAGCTGAACCCCTACCGGCGAGACCCCATTCTGAATGGCTTACGGGGTGGAAGCCGTTATTCCAATTGAAGTCAGCCTTCCATCACCGAGGCTTCTTACTCATGATCCGAAGGCTAATGAGGAAGCCCTAAAAGATCACCTTGATCTTATAGAAGAAACAAGGGATCAAGCCCGCATTCGGCTAGCGACTTATCAGCAGCGCATGGCGAGATACCACAACGCTCGAGTAAAGCCCCGAAGCTTTGAAGCAGGGAACCTCGTGTTAAGGAACGCTCACGCATCCAAGCCAGCCGAAGCCACAGGAAAGCTTTCTCCAAACTAGGAAGGAGCTTATCGCGTAAGGGAAGTAATCCGACGAGGGGCCTATCGGCTAGAGACCCTATCGGGCCAGCCTATCCCTCGTACATGGAATGTAGAGCCCCTTCGCCGCTATTTCATGTAAGTCAGTTCCCCCGGAGTTTAGCCAGAAGTCATGAATATATTATTTTTTAGTCATGAATATATTATTTTTTATCTGATGTTATGTCCGGCAATGTTCTCTAAGTCCGTATAAACCGTACCGGGAGTGGCTTCGGCCATGCAAACCGTATCGGGAGCGGCAATGTTCTCTAAGTCCGTGTAAACCGTACCGGGAGTGGCTTCGGCCATGCAAACTGTATCGGGTGCGGCAATATTATCTAAGTCCGTGTAAACCGTACCGGGAGTGGCTTCGGCCATGCAAACCGTATCGGGAGCGGCAATGTTCTCTAAGTCCGTGTAAACCGTACCGGGAGTGGCTTCGGCCATGCAAACTATATCGGGAGCGGCATTGTTCTCTAAGTCCGTGTAAACCGTACCGAGAGTGGCTTCGGCCATGCAAACCGTATCGGGAGCGGCAATGTACTCTAAGTCCGTGTAAACTGTACCGGGAGTGGCTTCGGCCATGCAAACCATATCGGGAGCGGCAATGTTCTCTAAGTCTGTGTAAACCGTACCGAGAGTGGCTTCGGCCATGCAAACCATATCGGGAGTGGCAATATTCTCTAAGTTCGTACAATACTTGGCCAGATATAGAACCAAACTCGGTTATCTACTCAGACATACTATGAAGCAAGCATAAGCAAAAATGCCTTCTATATATGGTCAAAAGTACAAAAGCAGGCCATACGCCTGGCCTCGGCATCTTAAAAAGCAAAAATAAAAACCAGGACAAGCCCCTGGATTAGCTTTCGGCATCATCGCCGTCCACATCAACAAGAGTCTGGTCGGGAGACGTCGAAGGAGAAGCTTGGACCGGTTCGGCCGCGGCACCTTCCGGAGGAGCCGGAGTCCTTTCAGCCTTGAGCCCTTGCCACCAGGCTAAAAGCTCAACGCCTTCCTCGTCCGTCGGGTAGCCGGTGCCGGTCAAATCTATGGCCGGGCATGCCTTTTGGGCGACAGCTAGCCCCAGATCGAACACGGCCGACGCCGCCTGGACTCGGGCCTCTATTATCTCCTCGGCGAACTCCGGGCCTTCTTTATAGCTTGCCACGGCTGTGCGTGTGACGTCTTCGGCTTCCTTGGCGTTGGCCTCCAAATCCGCCTCAAGGGCTGACACCTCCTCGGCGTGACACTGGCGCTCCTTGTCCCGCTCTTTGGCCTTGTCCTGGATCTCGGCGTTTAGAGACGCGACCTCGGCCCGGGACTTCTCCAGTTCCTTCTCGGCCTTCTTCTTGGCCTCAGAGGCAGCATGGATCACCCCCTTTTGCTCCTCCAGGTCGGCCCACATCCGTGCATTGGCCCCGATGAGGACCTCGATGTTAGCCTCGAGATCGCGCTGCACCGAGGCCACTTTGCCCGAGGCTAGCTGATCCGAAGCCTGGTCGATGTCCAGGAGCTTCTGCTAGATGGCGGCTTGGCGGTGAGCGAGAGCCCCGCACATGACCGCGGCCTGCAGCCGAAAGCAAGAAATATAAGTTTTAAAGAAACTGAAGGAAGCAATGAGCAAAGATAAAGACGAAAGGGTTTTTTACCTGGACGGCGTACCGAACGCACTGCAAGGATAAGCCTTCCGAAGAAAGCTCCTTGATTTCGTCTCCGGCCATCGGCAGGGTCCAGCCGCGGACCAGACGCAGACACGTTTGGGAGTCCTCCAGATTGTCATCTGCGAAGATCCCCACGTCCGGGCGCCAGGGCTCGTGCCCATACTCCCGGAACATATGCGTCCCGGCTGCCCCGAAGGGGAAGGAAAGATTCTCCGTGCCGGCCCCGGTGGCCGAAAGAGAATCGCCCCTCGGCGGTTCGGGAAGCATCGAAAGCGGGGCACCCCGCGCCACCACTGGCCTCTTGACTGCCGGAGCGGATTCCCTCTCGCCGGGATCATCTGCCCGGCTCCTCTTTTCTGGTCGGCCGCTCCCTTTGGCAACCGACTTTCCCTTATGCCGCTCTCTCTCGAGCACAGCAGCGGTAGCGCGGCCTTCGACAGAAGCCGCCGTCTACCTCGTAGCCCTGGCTAGGGGCCGCAACCCCTCCGGCCGTCCTCTCTTCCGCCGCTCGCGGTTGGGACGATCGGGACTGTCCGGACTACTTGGAGAGCCGACCTAACAATCCCCGAAGTCCAGACATTTCTGCAAACAGAAAGAAAAAGGTTAGCAACGACTCAGAATATGCAACTTTCTTTGACTCAAGGCCGACTTACCCTTGGCCGCAGCTTCGGCGCCCTCTTCGAACGGAAGGGCTTCGGCCGGAGACTCGACCGCGGCAGTTCCCTCAGCCTCTCCCGGAATATCTTCAAGAGGAAGATAAGAGGAGACCTGATCGTTTCGAATTGTGCGTCGTTAAACACATGAAAACGTTCAATCTAAATTTATCCGGCTCATTCAAATCAAATTTTGGAAATTGATAGTGGTGAGTCCGAGTCGATCCACAGAGAGTTAAGATTCTAATTTTGAAAACTTTGGACTTTAGTTAATCTAAAAAGAAGTGAGATTTTAAGTAAACTAATTACTTAATTAAACTAAAACTAAGTTAACTAATATTACCTAAAAATATGATTACTCAAATTGAACAAATCTTTTGGTTTTTCTTTTCTTTTTCAGAAATTAAATGCAAACACAATTGAGAAAAATAATAAACACAACTAAAATTTGTGACGAAGACATTGCAATTTAACTACTTGCAAAACAAGAATTAATTAAAAATTATGAAACAATCTTCAAAGTTTAATTGTTTAATGAACTTAAACTAAATAATCAAAATATTAATTACCAATTAACTATCCTTAATTAAACTAATTTTAAACTAATGGGAGAAGGGATAGAAATCTGTGGGCTGCGTTTGCTGCTGCATGGATGAAGCTAGGACAGCTGTTGTGGTTAGGCACGTGGAGAGCAGCTGGAATAAGCTGCTGGCCGTGTGGTTGCAGCAGGCAGTGAAGCTGCTGGGTGTGGAGCTGCTGTGGTTGGCTTCACCACATGGAGGTGATGGGATGCTGGGCTTTGCTTGAGGAAGGAGGAAGCCGGAGGTGCTGGGATGCTGCTGTGGTTGGCTTCACCACATGGAGGTGATGGGATGCTGGGCTTTGCTTGAGGAAGGAGGAAGCCGGAGGTGCTGGGATGCTGCTGTGGTTGGCTTCACCACATGGAGGTGGTGCAGCTGCTGGTTCTCGTGGAGTGCTTGGAAGAAGCTGCTGCTGCCGGCAGGTTGCTGCTGGGTTGAAGAGCTGGAGCTGGCACGTGGAAGCTTCTCCGTGCGTGGGGGTTGCTGGCTGCTTGGTGCTACCGCTGCTGCGTTGGATGAAGGAGGATGCTGCACGTGCAGCTGCTGGCTGAAGGCCGTGTGGAGCCGCTGTAGGAAGGAGCTGCCAGTTGCGGTGGCCTGTTGCACGTGTGAAGAGGCAGGTGCGTGGAGTGCTGCCGCTGGTGCTGGTGGATGCCCGACGGCTTCAGGTGCGGTTGGATCTTGCAGGTCGTGCTGTGCGTGGCTGCAGGTTGCGGTGGAGAAGCTGCTGCACGTGGAGGAGCACAAGCTGGACGTCTGGCTGGGGGTTGTTGATGGGGGCTTCACCGGCATGGAGCTGCAGCTGGAGCGTGGAGGAGGACAGAGATCGTGTGGGAGAGAGGAGATAGAGAGACGGAGAAGGAGAGAACAGAGGAGGGAAGAAGAGAGAAGCCGAGAGAGAAGGAGGGAATCTGCGGGAAATAAAAACGAAAGAGAGAACCCGGTGGAGGGAGAGAGGGATGCTGCTGGGAAATAAAAATGAGAGGGGGAGAAAACAGAGGGAGAGGAGGAGAACACCGGAGAGAGGGAGAGTTGGAGAGAGGAGGAGTCGGCTAGGAATTCTGGGAAAAACGAAACGTGGGGGAGAATCTCGGTGGAGCTGGAAGAGAAAGAGGAGAAGAGAGATTTATAGAGAGGAGAAGGAGGAAAGGCTGCCGGGTTTGAGTTGGAAAAGGAGGAGGATATGTGGGAGACTTGGAGAAGGGACAGGATTTGGAAGAGGAAATTGGAAAAGAAATAGGATTCGCCTTTCTAAAACGAGAAAGAGAGAGAGGATTTTTTTTAAAATAAAGGAAGGGATGTGTTTAGGAAATCGGAGAGACGGAGGGAAATAGTGGGTTTTAGGAAACTCCAGCGAAAGAAGGAATCAAATTGTATTTTTACCCCTGTTTTAGTTGAAATCCGCACACTAGACCTCCCCCAAATTTCCGAAAACTCCTCCAGCTGCACTGCATCATCGGCATGTCCTGTTCACATCAAATAAATATAATTTAGCGCATTATCATAAAAATATCATAATTTTTATTCATTTCGTCTCGGTTTTGTCGAAAAACCGCAAATGCGCTACACTCCTTTGATCACATGAAATGACGATGTTTTTAAGTCAGAATTTGATGAAATTGGTACCGTTGGACTTGTTACACAATTATCTATCATTTCATGCTATTTTGCAGATAAAAACATGAGTATGATGCATATGATTGCCCTTAAATGATCAATTTAACACTTTATCACACCCCCCAACTTACCCATTGCTAGTCCCTTAGCAATGCAAATAAGGAAATGTTAGGACAAATAATGAATTATCATGCTTTATTTGTAATATCTTTCACAATCAATTTAAGTGGTAGCCGTTTGGTTGAGCTAAAAAGTTTTCATATCCCACAAAATTTTGATTCACGGCAGGTGATTGTGCATGAAATTTGACACACTTAGAACTCGTTTCCGACCTTTCTGGTATATTCTTGCCTTTATTACCCTTTAGATAAGACTTCTTGGGGAGGGGAAGAGAATAAAAGATTTTCCGATCAGTAAGTGAGGACCGTTTTTCAGTTCCCATCTCAACCCAGCACTTTTCACGACTTGGTCATATTTTTGGTACGATGGATTTTTTAGCGTGGCGTTTCTTCATTTTATTGTACTTTTGCTTTTGAGAGTGCGTACTTTTTGCCACTCTCTTTGAATTGCCTGAGGGGAGGTGCGTACTTTTTGCTACCTACCTTCCTTTAGCTCTTTTATCGCCTTCACTTGCCTTTAATGTTTACAGCTATCCATTTTAGATGACCGCCTCTTTTAGAGTGCTGAATGGGACAGTCCCCTATTACGGATCCTACACATTCCTTTCGTTCAACCCAAAAGAAAAATTAGAATAAGTAGTCTTATCCTTGAGGTTAATTCCAGCAATTCTATACCCTTAAGATCTTTCATTTATTCTAAGTTGCCGTGTGTGTGTGAAAATCATCCCGCCGTGGATTTTTGTAAAGTGGAATATTTGAACTTTAAAGGCTCTTTAACCGATGTGACTAACAGAAAACTGATTTGTTTAAGATTTACTTAATGAAACATGATTTTCATGCAATTTTCCTAGGATGTGAAAAGAAGTTTTTGAAAAAAATTGACAATTTTTCAGTGAAAGATATCAGTTTTCTTCAAAAGATTTTCAATAAATGCATATGATTGTCCCACCCCCCAACTTGATTGACATTGTCCTCAATGGCATAAAAGATATGAAAAACATGCAGCCATAAGAGAATTTGTGAAGGAGAGAAACAACCTGTAATGACGAGGATGCGACATACCCACGGCGATCGCTGTTCCGGGACCTAAAAGGAAAAGAAGTACAAAAACTGAAGTAAAAATATTGGGTTGCCTCCCAATAAGCGCTAAGTTTATCGTGTTCAGCCAGACGGAATTTCAGTTAGTGGGGGTCACTCAGTTCTATGGATTCAGGTGGCTCATTTTGAAGATTTTCAATGAATGGTTTCAACCGTTGACCATTAACAGTAAAAATGTTCCCGCTCTTAGGATTCAGAATTTTAACGGCTCCATGCTCGAAGGCTTTAACGACCACGAAGGGTCCATCCCATCTGGATTTCAGTTTTCCAGGAAATAGGCGAAGCCTAGAATTAAATAGCCAAACTTTCTGATTTGGACGAAAGGATTTTCTGACAATATGTTTATCATGAAAAGCTTTAGTTTTGGCTTTATAGATCTTAGAATTTTCATAGGCCTCGTTGCGCAACTCTTCCAGCTCACTCAGTTGTAAGGTTCGGTGGGAACCAGCTTGGGCTAGGTCCAGATTGACTTGTTTGATGGCCCAATAAGCCCTATGTTCCAATTCCACCGGAAGGTGGCACGCTTTTCCAAAAACCAGGCGGTAAGGAGACATGCCAATAGGAGTTTTGTAAGCGGTCCGATAGGCCCATAAAGCATCATCCAATCTTTCAGACCAATCTTTTCTATCGGGCCTAACGGACTTTTGCAGAATGTTCTTAATCTCTCTATTGGAAACTTCCACTTAGCCACTGGTTTGGGGATGATTGGGGGTGGCTACTTTGTGATTAATCCCATATTTCTTAAGTAAAGCCCGAAACTGGTAATTCGTGAAGTGCGTTCCCCCATCACTTATGATAGCTTTAGGCCACCCGAACCGAGAAAAGATATTCTTCTGAACGAATTTAATGACCACTTTATGATCATTGGTTCGGGTGGCTACTGCTTCAATATATTTTGAGACATAATCCACCGCTACCATAATATATGTATGTCCAAAAGAGGGTGGAAAAGGTCCCATAAAGTCAATTCCCCAAACATCAAAGACTTCAACCACCAAGATTGGGTTGAGTGGCATCATATCCCTTTTCGCCATATTCCCTACAGCCTGACATCAGAGGCAAGTTTTGCTAAATTCATGGGCATCTTTGAAAAGTGTGGGCCAGTAAAAACCACTTTGTAGGACTTTGGCTGCAGTTTTCTTTCCTGAGAAGTGGCCCCCACACGCCAGATTATGACAGAAATTAAGAACACTCTGTTGTTCTTCTTCAGGGACACATCGCCTAATGATTTGATCAGGACAAAATTTGAATAATTCAGGATCCTCCCAGAAATAAAATTTTTCCTGAGAAAAGAATTTGTCCTTTTCACTTTTAGTCCATCCTTCCGGAAGCTGATTAGTCACCTTGTAATTGACAATATGAGCATACCATGGTGCAGCAGTGTGAGAAATGGTCAGTAGATGCTCATCAGGAAAGGAATCAGTGATCGGTGTACTTTCAGATATCGGAATTCGAGATAGGTGGTCAGCTACCACATTCTCAGAACCCTTCTTATCCCGAATTTCCAAATCAAATTCCTGAAGGAGTAAGATCCATCTAATAAGCCTAGGCTTTGCATCTTTTTTGGTCAACAGGTATTTGAGAGCTGAGTGATCAGAATAGATTATGACTTTTGCCCCTAAAAGATAAGATCTGAATTTTTCTAGGGCAAAAACCACGGCCAATAATTCCTTTTCTGTAGTGGTATAATTCATTTGAGCATCGGCAAGGGTGCGGCTTGCATAATATATCACCACGGGACACTTGTTGATTCTTTGTCCCAAGACTGCACCGATAGCATAATCAGAGGCATCACACATGATTTCGAAGGGTAAAGACCAATCTGGAGATTGAAGAATCGGGGCTTTGGTCAAAGATTCCTTTAGAGAATTAAATGCCTTGATGCAAGATTCATCCATTTGGAACGGGACATCCTTACCTAAGAGAAGAGTTAGGGGCCGGGCAATTTGAGAGAAATTGTGGATAAACCGGCGATAGAAACCGGCATGGCCAAGGAATGAACGGATCTGTCTGATTGAGGTGGGAGGAGGAAGATTGGATATGAGATCGATCTTAGCTTTATCTACCTCTATCCCCCTTTCAGACACAATGTGGCCTAAAACAATGCCCTCGCGAACCATAAAATGGCTCTTTTCCCAGCTAAGAATCAGATTGGTGTCTATGCATCGTGCTAGCACCTGTTTAAGATTTTCCAGGCAATTTTCAAAAGAGTCCCCGAAGATTGAGAAATCATCCATGAAAACTTCGAGGAATTCTCCCACCATATAGGAGAAGATGGCCATCATGCACCGTTGAAATGTGGCTGGTGCGTTGCATAATCCGAATGGCATTCTCCTAAAAGCAAACGTGCCATAAGGGCACGTGAAGGTGGTCTTTTCTTGATCTTCCGGGTAAATAGCTACTTGATTGTACCCGGAGTACCCATCTAAGAAGCAGAAGTACTTCTGGCCCGATAACTTTTCCAGAATCTGGTCCATGAATGGGAGTGGAAAGTGGTCCTTCTTAGTCATGAGATTCAACTTTCTGTAATCAATACACACTCTCCATCCCGTGGTGAGCCTAGTGGGTACCTCTTCTCCATGATCATTCTTAATAACTGTTAATCCAGATTTCTTGGGTACCACTTGAGTTGGACTGACCCATTTACTGTCTGATATTGGGTAAATAATACCCACATCCAGCCATTTCACAACTTCCTTCTTCACCACTTCTTTCATATTGGGATTAAGCCGCCTTTGCATCTCCCGACTGGGCTTAGAATTCTCTTCCATATAGATATGATGCATGCAAATGGACGGGCTAATTCCCTTTAAATCTGCCACCGACCATCCAATAGCACCCTTGTGGTCTTTGAGGACTTCGGTTAATTGGGCCTCTTGCGGCGATGTGACATTTGCCGCAATGATGACCGGGAGAGTTTGGTTTGGGCCCAAAAAGATGTACTTGAGAGACTCAGGTAATGGTTTGAGTTCAAGCTCAGGAGGGTCCTCTAAAGATGGCAAAGCGGGCTCAGACTGTAAGGCTGGTAAAGGTTCAACCTTGGGCCAAGATGTTAATGGGCCAGGAGAGTCTTTTAGAGTGTTGGCTTCTTCCAAAAAGTCATATGTGGACATCTCATTTTCTTCAACCAGATTATCCAATATATCAATAGTGTGGCATTCTTTTTCATGATCTGGGTATTGAGATGCTTTGAAGACATTAATCTGGACCTTTTGACCCCCGAATGAAATGTCCATTATGCCAGTTTCACAATTTATATTAGCTTTGGCAGTGGCTAAGAATGGACGACCTAAGATGATCGGGGTGTGAATGAGTTCCTCAGGTAATGCCATATCCAGAATAAGAAAATCCACGGGAAAATAACAATCATGAACCTTTACAATGACATCCTCAATTAATCCCCGTGGAGTTTTAACAGACCTATCAGCTAACTGCAAGATGATGGATGTGGGCTTTAATTCTCCAATATCAAATTTTTCATAAATAGCTGTTGGCAATAGATTTACACTCGCACCTAGATCCAATAAAGCTCTATCAAATGTAACTCCAGCTAAGTCACATGAAATTAGAGGTGCTCCCTGATCCTTTAACTTATTGGGTAAATGATTCATCACAATTGCACTAACATCCTCAGAAAGCCGAACCTTTTCGGGTGCCATTCTAGATTCTCTTCGTGGAGTACATAATTCCTTGAGAAACTTAGCATAAGCTGGCACATGCTTGATGGCATCGAGGAGTGGAATATTAATTTGGACTTGTTTGAACAAATCCAACAACTCCTCATTCTGGGCCAGTTTCTTCCTGGTATTGGGCTTAGCTAACAAGGCATTAGGAAATGGCACCCTAGGTTTATAAGAACTTGGGCCTTCATCAATCTTCCCTTTTCCTTTCAGATCCTCCTCCAACTTCTCTATGATGGGTTCATCTTCACTCTCACTTTCAATTTCCTGAGGCCCATCAGTGGAACCTTTGGCTAACTCTCCATCTGCATGTGGTTTTTCTAAACTTCTCCCACTCCTAAGGGCTGAAATGGTTTTAGCATTCTCAAATTGTGGCCCTTTAGGTTGTGGTACCGGACCAGGCTGAGGTAAAAGGCCCGATTGCTGTGGAAAACCCGGAGGTTGATTCCTTGGATTGGCAACGGGTTGACTAGGAAGTTGGCCTACTTCTCTTCTCATCGCGGCCTCAGCTAGTTGGCCCATTTGACTTTCCAACTTAGCAATGGATTGTTGCTGGGTCAAAATTAGTTGTTGAAGTTGAGTGAATTTATCATCAAAGTTGGACTGAGGAGGTTGTGGATAAGTGGGTGGAGGATGGTATTGGGTCGGCTGTCCTGATTGGAATGAGTGGTAGTGGGCCGGTTGACCTGATTGATATAGGGCCGATTGACCTGATTGATACTGGGCCGGTTGAGGAAACTGGGTTTGAGGTCCCCTAGCCTGAACATTTCCATAGAAATTAGATTGCTGTTGGAATGAATTCTGTGGCTTTTGGGCTTGATGCATGGGAGGATTGGACATCGGTAATGGGGCATGCTGATTCTTCCAAGAGAAATTAGGGTGATTTCTCCAGCCAGGATTGTAAGTATTTGAGAATGGATCATTATTGGGCCTGGAGAATCCCTGGGCGGCCTGAACTTGTTCTTGAATGAATGGTGGAAGTTGGGCCGCAGTTGGGCATTCATTCACTTGATGGGTTGGACTTGCGCATAAGGCACAAATATCATGATTGGCAGAAGATGGGCCTTCATATGGACTAGAGTGTGTTTGGTAAGTAGGCTCTTGCTTGTTTAAGGCCAAGAGTTGGTCTAGTTTCTGGGCCAAGATGTCTACCTTATCCAATTTTTGATTAATCAGATTTATGTCCATTCTAGATTCGGGCTCTCCACGGGCCTTAAGTTCATACATTCCAGTCCGTTTAGATGGCCCAACAGACCTTTCATAAGATGATAATGAGGCATGATTGATGGAATTTTCACTTAACATCTCAAACAGATCATAGGCCTCATCTTCATTTTTCATCATAAACGCCCCTCCACATGAAGCATCCACCATCTGTCTGAACTGTTCAGACAATCCTTCATAGAATGCTTGGACAATTTGCCATTTTGAAAGCCCATGATGAGGGCATTTTCTAAGCAATTCTTTGAGTCTTTCCCAAGATTCATGGATCAATTCCCCGGGAGTTTGGGTAAAACTCGTGATGGCCCGTCTCATGGTATTGGTCCGCCCGATGGGATAGAACTTCTTGAGAAATTCTTTCTGCATTTCTTCCCATGTCCTAATGGGCCTTCCTATGGTTCCCAACCAATATTTAGCCTTGTCCTTTAATGAAAAGGGAAATAAGGTCAATTTGAGGCCATCATCAGTGAAATTCTGGACTTTCACCGTCGAACAAATTTCTAGAAATTCATCCAGATGCTTATAAGGATCTTCATTAGTATTCCCATAAAAGGATGGGAGCATCTGAATGGTGCTAGATTTGATTTCATATTGATTGGCTGGATTCTGAGGAAGATGAATACAAGATGAAGGTTGATATCGATTTGGAATGAAATAGTCCTTCATTTGCTTTGGTGGGTCCTGATTATCAGCCATTGGATCTTGTGGTGGATTTCTTTGATGTAGGATTCTTTCTATTTCAGCAAGTGGTCCTAGAAGGTTAGGATTTTTAGATCTCCTACCTTGCATACACTAGGACTGATGGAGAGAGGATTTTGTTTTCTGTTTCTTGTTTTTTTTTTTTTTTAAATGCAAACAATTTTGTCAATCAAATTATCCTAATGATCTAATGATAACCTAGACTCTCTATGTGAATTTTCTTACAAGGTGAATGGAGTCCACCTCGAGTCACAACCACAATCAGTCAACGGCCAGGTAAGAGGTGGGGTAGTGGGAGGCTCCCCCTACTTTCGTAGGGACCTAATTAGAGAACCACTTTCCCGCTTAGACGTTTGCCTTTTTACCTCTAGCCTAGACACCGTTTCCAAAAATGAAGGCAACTCGAGATGTAAACCACTCACGGTGTAAACCCTAGATTCTCTTTCGACTTGCTTTTAGTTGGATTAGGAAATGCCAATGCAAGGAAGGTGATTTGTGGGCTAAGGAAGGGTGATCAAATCCCTACCTTATATGGTTAAAGTTGCTGCCCTTAATGTCTTTTTGAATGCAATACAAGGCAACAAATCAATGCAAGGTGTGTTGATGCAATCATGAATGACTTGCTAAAAATTGAAACACGTACCTTTTCCCCCGCAATCTTCAACAATTTATGGAAATAACTGTGAAAGGAAACTAACTCATGCTTTCCTAAGATGATGAATGCCTAGCATGGAAAGTTTCTAATCTTGACAATGAAGGTTTTTAAATTTGGATGTTCCTCTTTTTTGTTTCTTTTTTTAGTTAATGGAAACCTATCTAAACTAGAAACTACAAAAAAGGAAACTAACTAAAGTAAGGAAATTGAAACATAGAAAGTTGGAACACACTGACCATGATTTCTCTTTCCTTTTATTTTTTTCTTTTTTTCTTTTTTTTTTTTTCAATTTACCTGCAAAAATAAGAAAAATAAGGTTAGTTAGAGACTAATTACACTAAATCCAAGATAATCAAAATTAAAAATCTAACTCCCCGGCAACGGCGTCAAAAATTGATCGTTTCGAATTGTGCGTCGTTAAACACATGAAAACGTTCAATCTAAATTTATCCGGCTCATTCAAATCAAATTTTGGAAATTCATAGTGGTGAGTCCGAGTCGATCCACAAAGAGTTAAGATTCTAATTTTGAAAACTTTGGACTTTAGTTAATCTAAAAATAAGTTAGATTTTAAGTAAACTAATTACTTAATTAACCTAAAACTAAGTTAACTAATATTACCTAAAAATATGATTACTCAAATTGAACAAATCTTTTTGGTTTTTATTTTATTTTTCAGAAATTAAATGCAAACACAATTGAGAAAAATAATAAACACAACTAAAATTTGTGACGAAGACATTGCAATTTAACTACTTGCAAAACAAGAATTAATTAAAAATTATGAAACAATCTTCAAAGTTTAATTGTTTAATGAACTTAAACTAAATAATCAAAATATTAATTAACAATTAACTATCCTTAATTAAACTAATTTTAAACTAATGGGAGAAAGGATAGAAATATGTGGGCTGCGTTTGCTGCTGCATGGATGAAGCTAGGACAGCTGCTGTGGTTAGGCACGTGGAGAGCAGCTGGAATAAGCTGCTGGCCGTGTGGTTGCAGCAGGCAGTGAAGCTGCTGGGTGTGGAGCTGCTGTGGTTGGCTTCACCACATGGAGGTGATGGGATGCTGGGCTTTGCTTGAGGAAGGAGGAAGCCGGAGGTGCTAGGATGCTGCTGTGGTTGGCTTCACCACATGGAGGTGGTGCAGCTGCTGGTTCTCGTGGAGTGCTTGGAAGAAGCTGCTGCTGCCGGCAGGTTGCTGCTGGGTTGAAGAGCTGGAGCTGGCACGTGGAAGCTTCTCCGTGCGTGGGGGTTGCTGGCTGCTTGGTGCTACCGCTGCTGCGTTGGATGAAGGAGGATGCTGCACGTGCAGCTGCTGGCTGAAGGCCGTGTGGAGCCGCTGTAGGAAGGAGCTGCCAGTTGCGGTGGCCTGTTGCACGTGTGAAGAGGCAGGTGCGTGGAGTGCTGCCGCTGGTGCTGGTGGATGCCCGACGGCTTCAGGTGCGGTTGGATCTTGCAGGTCGTGCTGTGCGTGGCTGCAGGTTGCGGTGGAGAAGCTGCTGCACGTGGAGGAGCACAAGCTGGACGTCTGGCTGGGGGTTGTTGATGGGGGCTTCACCGGCATGGAGCTGCAGCTGGAGCGTGGAGGAGGACAGAGATCGTGTGGGAGAGAGGAGATAGAGAGACGGAGAAGGAGAGAACAGAGGAGGGAAGAAGAGAGAAGCCGAGAGAGAAGGAGGGAATCTGCGGGAAATAAAAACGAAAGAGAGAACCCGGTGGAGGGAGAGAGGGATGCTGCTGGGAAATAAAAATGAGAGGGGGAGAAAACAGAGGGAGAGGAGGAGAACACCGGAGAGAGGGAGAGTTGGAGAGAGGAGGAGTCGGCTAGGAATTCTGGGAAAAACGAAACGTGGGGGAGAATCTCGGTGGAGCTGGAAGAGAAAGAGGAGAAGAGAGATTTATAGAGAGGAGAAGGAGGAGAGGCTGCCGGGTTTGAGTTGGAAAAGGAGGAGGATATGTGGGAGACTTGGAGAAGGGACAGGATTTGGAAGAGGAAATTGGAAAAGAAATAGGATTCGCCTTTCTAAAACGAGAAAGAGAGAGATGATTTTTTTTAAAATAAAGGAAGGGATGTGTTTAGGAAATCGGAGAGACGGAGGGAAATAGTGGGTTTTAGGAAACTCCAGCGAAGGAAGGAATCAAATTGTATTTTTACTCCTGTTTTAGTTGAAATCCGCACACTAGACCTCCCCCAAATTTTCGAAAACTCCTCCAGCTGCACTGCATCATCGGCATGTCCTGTTCACATCAAATAAATATAATTTAGCGCATTATCATAAAAATATCATAATTTTTATTCATTTCGTCTCGGTTTTGTCGAAAAACCGCAAATGCGCTACACTCCTTTGATCACATGAAATGACAATGTTTTTAAGTCAGAATTTGATGAAATTGGTACCGTTGGACTTGTTACACAATTATCTATCATTTCATGCTATTTTGCAGATAAAAACATGAGTATGATGCATATGATTGCCCTTAAATGATCAATTTAACACTTTATCAAGACCCGAGCAGGAGAGAATGCCGGATCCGGCCAGGTTCCCATCTGAATAAGCCTGTCCTCGTCCCCGAAGAGCTCCGCAATCTCGTACGGAGCCTCGTCCTCGAGGAGGTGCACGATGTCGAGCTGCTCGGGGTTGAGAGAGGGTGGATCGGAGAGGCCCTCGACCAAAGGCGCCCATTCGGTGGGGAAGGGCCATACACTCTTCTCCCCCTCTGAGAGAGAGATGAAAAGGAAGCCCTTCTTCCAATGATGAATAAACGAGGGCTTCCCGGAAAAAATACCCCGGCCAAAGCGAGGGACGAAGCAATACTAGCATGAGTTCCCCTGGGGTTTTATCTTGAACAGATGGCGAAAGATGTTTATCGAGGGGTTGACTTCGAGATAAGAATTCAAAGCCAAGAAGGCGTAGACTGTCCGCCAAGAAGGCGTAGACTATCCTTCGCCATGATGACAAGTGGGCTGCCGGATCGAGAGGAGGCAATCAATGGCCGGGCGCGGCCTGACCCTTCGGCTGTTCATCCGGATGCTCGCCACGTGTCCCGATCCTCGTGCCGAAAGCAGGAGAGATGGCGATCCAGGTGAAATCTTGGGCAGAGAGCCGAAGTGACACGCGATCCGCGTGATCACTGTTAACGACAGATCTTTTTGTGCTTTCGGCGAACTGGCCGGATGCGCAACACGTGTCCTGTGTTTTTTATGACACGACCGTAAAGGCGGGAAGCCTGAGATCTTTCCCACCCTTGTCAGATGTCTCGATATACTCAAGTACTCGCCCCTTCGCAACTGGGGACGAAAGCATCCGTCACAGAGTCTCGGCCTGAGACGAAGGTGTTTACGACAGGGTCCCGGCTTGAGATGTAGGTGTTTTTTCACCAGCCCTCGGCTTACCCAAGGCATAGCTTCTCGAAAACGGAACAAAGCAGAGGTTTCAAACGAAGCTCGTACCAATTTGCTCTCACGAAAAAGCTTCGGACTTTACTCTCGCCGTCTTATGAAATAGAGAATGACAAGAGTAGGGGGCTATGTGATGGGGGCAGAATCCGATTCGGCCCATTAAAACAGCCCAAATGCTGGGATCAGCCCAACAGCAGTGGCAGTAGAGGCCCACTGGCAGCCTCCGGCCCGTTAGCGGTCCAGCAGCCCTCGGCCCAACAGTAGCCCAGTGGTCCTCGGCCCATCAGCGGCCCAGCGGCCCTCGGTCCAACAGCAGCCCAGTGGTCCTCGGCCCATCAACGGCCCAATGGCCCTCGGCCTGAGAGCAGCCCACTGGCAGCCTTCGGCCCGTTAGCGGTCCAGCTGCCCTCGGCCCAACAACAGCCCAGTGGTCCTCGGCCCATCAGCGGCCGAGCGGCCCTCGGCCCATTAGCGGTCCAGCGGCCCTCGGCCCAGTAGCCGTATCCGGTGGGAGGGTTAGGCGCTTTGGCGGTTTATCAATAAACCAAAACATAGTCCTATATCGGTTGCCACCACTAAGCAACCTCTATCCTCCGCTATAAATACACGGCTATTTATTACCAAAGGTATGTCTTCTGGACCAAAGACAATAGTCCAAAAGCATTAAAGCTGTTTATTCTTCCTTGACTTCTGAATCGAATCTTCCTCAGAAGCTAACTTAGCCGTCGGAGGGGGTTCCTTAGGGCCGAAGCCCGGGACTCATACTGATCAGTTCTTCTTCTTCTCCTCCTTCTGCAGGGGCTTCGATTTGAATCTTCGTCGACCTCTCTAAGTCGGTCTCGGCCGCCGATCTCGGGTTTTCTCCCCCCGGTCTCGACGCCTTTCGCAGGTTGGTCCGCCTCGGCCGAAGGAGTCTCGGCTTCGCTCCGGAGAAGCCTTCGCCTGGGTACCTCTCGGCTTCGGATCCTCGCCCGTCTCTGCCCTCGTGTCGTCCCGGATCCCCATCGGTCCTCTTCATCGATCCGATCCAATTGCGGGTTCCAGTCTCGAAATCCGACCGTGGTAAGGTTCGGCAACATCACTTATTATTTCAAGTGCTCCAGTGAAGAAAAAACGATCCTCTCACCATCAACAAGCACCTAGAGTTGTTGTTGCTAGAGTTGAAGATCCAGTACCAAATCCTATGGATCTTAATGCTGAAGATGGGACAGATTTTCATATATCTAATGTAGTACAAGAAAGAGTTTTGGAGGAGACACAGGGAAGCAACTCTAATGATACAAGAACATCCTCTGAATCTACTTTTAAAGTAAAGAAGACAAGAGGACCAACTCAAAAGTCGGCATTTGATCCCCCGAAAGGAAAGAAGTGGACGTGCTTGATTATTAATAAACAACCAGTTGGAGATGTGGCCTCAAAACTTGCTAGTGTACTTGGGTTCTATGCAAGAAATGACAACTACTTCCCTCCTTACAAAGAGTAGAATAAACAATCTTAGCAAAGCTTCAACGATGTGATGGAAGAGATAATGGTAAGCTAATTAAAATTCTATTTCATGTTAGTATCTCATTTTTTATGTATATATTTTCTAATAACTTGATTATATAGGTAGAGTATGATTTTGTTGATCACGAGGGAATGCCTGCAAATATGGTTGAGGTCACTGAATTTTGCATGAGGTCAATCAGCAATAAAGTAAAAGAGTGGCGTTGGGCGCTCAAAAGGTTAGGATATATGAAGGGAGTCGATGGAGAATTGTCCATGAAAGCACCCGAAGGAAGGGTAACCCAAGCAACATGGGATTGTCTTCTGCAGTATTGGGGAATGAACAAGAAAATTGAACAAGCAGAAAGGAACAAAAGAAATCGTGCAGCGGAACAAGCTACGCATACTTTAGGGGCAAATTATTGCCTGTCATAATAAGGAACTAGTATGTTATCATTAATTTGGTTTACAAATTTGTTTCTTGAATTCATTTATTAATTTTAATACAGAGGGAGAAATTAGGAGCTGATTACACAACGCTTGAGGCATATCTTAAGGTGCATCAAACGAAGAGTGGAGCTTATCCAAATGAGCACACCCAATCTATATGTGTATGTAGATATAAGCTAACACTTCTAAATTTTAGTATCACTTTTCTTATAACATTTAGTCTTACTTCTCTTGTAGGAGCAAGTGATAGTGGAATGTCAAGAGAGAAATCTCACTAATAGTGTAGAGCCATCAATATTATCCCCCATACTAGATGTTGTCTGCGATGGGCATCATGGAGGTTACAAGAGAGGATGCAGGTTAGGTGTTCTAGAGTGTCACGTTGGGGTAAAGTTGGAAATCAAGTTGCCAACGACAATGTCAACAAACTTACAACCGAGCTCAAAAATGCAAATGCAAGAATGGAGGCTATGCATGTGCGAGAGCAACAAACGGAAGCTCGACTAAAACAGATGGAAGCTTTATTTGCCATGCATTTTCCCAATACCTCAGTGAGTACATTCTGCATTGAACAATTAAATAACTTTTTCAATGCACCATATGGGATATCTTGTTTACATTATGTTTATTATTTCTATCTTTCTTTGTTACTATCTTTGTTTTGTCTCTAAGCTTTATGTTCCATGCATGTGGATAGTTATTTCCATGCTGTCACGGAACTCCTCTAGATGTATGTTAGATCCACCTATGCCCCACCCATTATCATCATCAACCTCATTGTCATTATCAGCATGATCATCTCTATTGGGCGTCTCTTAGGCTTCTCATTACTTGTATAAGAACTACGCACTTTAATGTCTACCCATTCTATGATGGTGAACCACAAGTATGCCAAAAGATAGTCATCGCTGTTAGAGGGGGTCAAACATCTTGTAAAATTAGATGGAGAAGTATAATGTTTTAAAGATTTTTCTTCCCAGGGTCAAATAGACAATTACAAAAACTATTATGTTTATTCAATAGGAAAATTACTTCAATCATTTTCCTAAAAAAGATGCATCTTACCACAAAAATAGTCCAAAATGAAGATTGAAAATCTCCTATATTACATAGAAGTTTTGCCCACTTGGCCACTCTCACATATGAAGCTAGACACTCTTTCTACTATCTTGCTTTGCCTCTTGAATATTCTTCCATTTTCTCCCCTAAAATATCCCAAAGTGTCACATGCAAAATCAGTATCAAAGTACAGGATTTCCTTTGAGAGTCCATCTTCAATTCCATATCAAATTCAACCTCTCTACACTGTCTTGGAGCAAATGGGGACAATGGAGCCTCTGAGAGAATTGCAGCAAAACCTCTGAGCAAAGGAGCTGCCAGCAAACAAAATTTGCATCAATATGATGGCCTAAGCTGGGCAACCTTGCCATCAGAACGGAAATTCTGCAGCTCCCAAGATTAAATGACTATCCAAGTTCAAACCAAAACCTCCACCATTTAGTGAAATCTCCATAGTAGAAGTAGTGAAAATAAGAATCATCTCTTTATGATGCAGAACAAGGCCAACATAACCATCTTCACTAGGCAAATAGTCTTCTGTATTTACCTGGAGAATAAGATCAGGAAATATGGTTTACATTGCAGCGCAGGTGAATAAGATCAGCAAAACGAGGGATAAAGCATGAGCAGTCCGCGAATAAGAATACCTCCTCCTTGGACAGCAGCAATAACAACCACAGATAAGAAGTAGAGCCAACCCAAAGCCCAAAAACCAGAGAATTCCAATCATAAATAGAGGAACAGTAGGGAATCCAACAGACTGCACCCAACAACAGTAGAATCCTTGTAAGAAATCAAAACAACAAATACATACATACATACATGACAACAAAATGGCACAAATGATGATCCAAGATCAGATAAAACAGAATAGATCAAAAAAAAAAAAAAAAAAAAGACAGCAACCCCATTTCCCATATCCCATCCAAGGTCAGACTAAACTTTCCTCCAATTTTTTTCTTGATAATGTTTTTGTTACCGGATGCTAATGTGAATCCACATCACTTTAACTAAAGGAAACTTGGAAACATACGAAACATATGCAGTTGGAGTTGTTTGATGTCTTTTTTTTGTCTTTTCCATGTAGAATTTTTTATGTGTGATTCTAGCTCAAGTATCAGATTTCCAATTTCTTCTTTGATCTTCTTCTTTTCTATTAATAATCAAATGCCATCTTTCCTTGACCTCTTTTTTGTGATTGTTGAAATTTAATTGAATCAAGTTGGTGTATTATTTAGATTATCTAAAATTCTATTTTATTTATTTTTTATAGGTCGGAGATGGTATATCAAACGATAGAATGGCTCCAGATTAATACCACATGCTAAGAGATACAACCTAACTGCACATGCTACTTCAACTAAGAATCGTGTTAACTTTGAATTTTTTGGTTATAGAGGAACAATGTGACCTTTTTGGACATGTTCCAGTATAACATATATCTTTTGGTGGTTAATTACTATTTAGAAGTCTGAATGTAATTTGGATGTAACATTTAAGTAAATGGTGGAATCAAATTGTGCTTTTATTTTAGACGTACGTTATGTGTATTTTTGATATAGATGAAAAATCATCTTAGAATGTATTTAATGCAAGAGATTTGTTTTCTTTTTGAAGAAATATTAATGGTTAAAGTTGTTAGCATTCTTTTATTAATTTGGATGTTAGTTTGACTATTGGTAATTGAACATTAGATGTGTCATTGATTCTTCTTGTCGTCTATTATACAAGTAGCGAAGGTTTAGCAATCGGCTATAACTCTCTTAGATGACGGTTGCGTTGTCATTTATTTGATCAATAGGTGACGGTTTGACCATCATTTTTTATCTGTCGGCTATTCGAAATTAGGTGACGATAAAATTCTCGTCTATAAAAAATTGGGCATGATACCAGTAAGACGACGGTTTGACTGTCATTTGTCATCCATTCGCCATTAGGCAATGATAAATCCGTCGCCTATGTACCAACTCATGACTGTTGTACCGTCGGCTATTTGCCATTAGTCAACAATAAATCCGTTGCATATGCACCAACTCACGACCGTTTCACCGTCGGCCATTCTCCATTAGCTGATGGTAACACCGTCGCCTATGCACAAATTCACGACCGTTCCACCGTCGGCCATTCGCCATTAGGCAACATTAAAACCATCGCCACCATCGGCCATTTGCCATTAGGCAACAATAAATTAGTCGCCTATGCACCAACTAACGACTGTTGAACCGTCGGCCATTTCCCATTAGCCGACGATAAAACTGTCATGTATGCACAAACTGGCGACTGATTTGCGGTCAAGGATACATAATGGTTGACGGTTTCAGCCGACAGGGATTATTTTTACAAAAAAGTGAAAAAAACACGAAAGGCCGACGGTTGCCGACAAACGACGGTTGACAGGCCGTCGGCCATCTCATGCCCAACGGGAGTGTAGCCGACGCTCAAAGGATGATGATGGAACCGTGGGCAGCGGTTTAGCCGATGGTGGGACCGTCGGCATTTGTACAAGCGCCAATGGGTTTAACTGTCGTCTATTCAAAACTTTGTAGTAGTATAGCATGGGGACCTGGCTTCACAGGCTCACAGCAGCGTCGAGGGCACAAGCTATGCCCGGCTCTACTCCGTGATGGGTTGCTTTACGAGGACATACTTGACTTTGAGCAGGACATCTGTGCTCCTATTCATGTAACCTATGAAGTACATGGCCGACTTTATTCAGGTGGGCTCATTGAGGTCACTGGCTTACACCTCTAGTTAGGGGTGTTCACTGTTCCGTTCAAACCGAAAAATCAAACGGAATCAAACTAAAATTTCAGTTTAGTTCGGTTTGAAAGTTATTTCGATTCCATTCGGCTTACAGAAGTCTCAAACCAAAAAAACGAAACCAAACCGTTCAAATCGAATTTTTTAATTTAAAATGTATAAATATAAATCGTTCTATTGTACACCTTCATTTGGGCCGACTTAAATGCTTTTACTTGGGCCAAAGCCCTTAGTCAGTCACCTATGGTTGGAGTTACTTTAAGGACAGATGGTAAGGGCTAGGTCTCGTGCAACGTTTATAGCAACTCTTGTAACGACCCGCCATCCTATGACCGGAGACCCGGTCACTAAATGGATGTCGGCCCATTAACTACGGGTTCACACCCGGATCTCACACAACACGTCTGGAGGAGTAAGTGCTAAACAAGACTAAATATAACAATCGCACGGACTACAAAGGTAAACGAGTGCGCAGAAAGGGAAATATCAATGTCCGTATACAGTCCAACAATAATTACATGTCCAACGAATTAAATATGTACAGGCAGAAGGAAAGTACAACAACGTCGGGGCATACCCCGGGACTAAGACAGCTGCTGGTCCGCACACCAAGAAGACACCACGCTTCCGCTCGCCTCGAGGTCCACATGAAAACCGCAGGGAGTGAGCCACACCAGAAATGGGCTCAGTAGGGATCATCCGATCCCCTGCCTCCCACTCACACACCCACAAGTGTAACAACAGGAATATATGGCAATTAAGTAAAGCAGTAAACACAACACCTAACTCTGATATGAAACGCACGGTAAGCAGTGTAACAAGAACCATTCTAAGTAACCCGAAGAACCCAACACATAGTCACGACTCACAGTCAAAGTCCACGAAGCGACTAAACCACACTGTCGACCGAAGTCGAACGTCGCCTCCCAACACTACCACCACAGCTCACGCCTGTCCGCCCCTACAGTGTTCCGGGGCACCGTAGGGTGAGGCAGTGAGTCAAACTAGGACTAGCTGGAACCAGTGTACAGCCACTGCCAGCTACGTGTGCACACAAGCAGTCTAGACTACTGTCCTACCACCGGATTGCCTCCACGCTAGGCCTCAGCGCTTCAGGAGGGCCCTGGGGACCGGCGAACCCCCGTCAAGCCGAAGCTACAGGAACTACCCACAAACCCAACTCTCCCGGGCTACGTCAGGCCAAGGGCTATAGGTACCACTCGTAACCTTGATCAAAGGTCACATCAGGCCCAATGGCTAAAGGGTAAACCAACTCCCACCAGAAACACCACCAGCTCCACAGCAAGAAACACGCCAGAAGCTGTCACGACAACCAAGGGAACCCCGACCCGCTGAGACCAAACAACAACCCCTCGGATAGCACACAGCTACTCCGGCCCGACGGGCTCAAGGTGGTTCTGCTTGTCTCAGCCAAGGGTGAAACACAACATGCACCGCTACACAGACACCATGGCCCTTCTCCCATCGGCCCATGGTGACAGACGTAAACCACAGTTAACCCGATCCATATTCGCATAACACAACCACACATATAACATGATTCCATTCGCACAGTAAACCTCAGTCTCAGTATATAGCTAAAGCACTCACACACATACATGTGATATATTTCCACTCACGCAGAAGTCCTCCGTCTCAGTATACAACCCAAAGCATGCATTTAAACCATCCCAACGTGAAACATGCATGAATATAACAGATTTGAGCATTCCTGTCTTGAATCGCGTCGACCGAGGTCGACGCCATTCAAGACCCTTAGACAGGTTTATTAAAGGCCAGATTTAACCTCAAAACGCGTCTACCAGTGAAGCCGCCGTTTAAAACGCGTCAGGGTCGCCCGACGCCATTCAACCCAGAAATCCAGATTTCAGAACCTTTAAACGGGGGCATTTCCTGCCTAAATGGCGTCATGATGGCCCGACGTCCTTCTAAAAGGCGTCGTCCATCCATGACGTCATTTAGCGCAGAACCCCTAACTCAGGAAACCTCGCACAGGGAGGTTTCTGCCCTAAAACGCGTCGTACTGACCCGACGTCTTTCGGAAAGGCGTCGACCAGGTACGACGCTATTTAGCGCCAGAAACCAGGTCTCCTAGTTTCTACCCGAGGGCTTCACCCTTGAACCCCGGGCACCCCGAAAAGCCCCAAAACCAAAAGGGAAGGAAGAGGAGCTCAACCACATAATCATGCTACGAATCCACGATCACAAACACCTCTATTCCCACAAGGAAACCCCCCTAAACAAGCTCAATCTAGCCCCACACACGCCACATCATGCCAAGAAGCAAACGAGTAACACATGCAAGGTTTCGTCCCCCTACCGGTTCTCGAACTCCGCCAAGCTCCGTGCCGCCGTCCCGCCGCACCGCACACCGCCGCCGGTACCCTCGAGGACGCCGCCACTCCGCCGGGACGTCGGCCGCCGTCCGGAGAAGGGAACGCCGCGAAGGAGGTGGTGGAGGTAGAGGTGAGAGGTAAGGTGGTGTTGGAGTGGTGGAAGAGGAAGAAGAGAAAGGGAAGGGAAAGAAGAGCGTCGGAGAGGGCGGAGGGGGTGAGGAGAGAGAGTGTGAAGGTGAGAATGAGGGAAAGAAGGGGATGCTCGCGGGGTCAACCAGAATTCCGCTAAAATGCGTCGATCGAGGCAGACGCCAATCAGTCTGACAGGACGGCCGTACTGACACCGCTCTGGCGCCGTACCTTGACACCGCAGGTGTCGCAGTCTGAAACGCGTCGACCGAGCTGGACGCCGTTCAGAGAAATCTGACAGGGGCCGTACTCTCGCGGCCCGAAACCCGCCCACGTGGCGCAACAACCAACAGACCCTAAATGGCGTCCACACAACCTGACGCCTTTTGAAAGGCGTCGAGCAGTGCTGACGCCATTCAGTCAGCAATCTCAAGACCCCCCACAGGGTCCAAACCAAGGGATCCGTCCCGAACCGGGCCCGAATACAGAACCCGAAACCTCAGTCCTTACAATCTCCCCCCTTTAAAAGAATTTCGTCCTCGAAATTTGCAACCGCTCAATGCTCAACTCGGCTAACCCACACATGCCGACAAACACCAATAACAACAATCATTCTCCCCAATCACCCACACAGGGTTCCAACACATCATGCCAAGCTAACCAAGATTCTCAATTCTGACAAGAGCTGATAGATTGAAACAACCATACATTAACAAGGCACAAATTACAAAACCGATTTCTCCACCATCCCGAATACATACAAGTGCCACACGAGACCACAGCCATCTCTAGACAAGACAAGATAAAAGTGCTCGTCTAGCACAACCTCTCGAATTTCCACAAAGAGATGCGACTCCAATCACGCCTCGAACACCTAATCACCGCTCGGTCCCTGACCTGCCTGGTTCTTCTGGGGACAGTTTCTCAGAAAATGCCCCTTCTTACCACAGCCAAAACAGCCCCTAGTAACAATTGGACACGTCCGACTGCCATGATGACCACCACAATGGGCACAGTGACCTGCTGCATCTCGCCTCGCTCCCTGCTGTCCGCTAGCCACAACCTGCATCTGATGTATCGAACCGTCTCTGCCCTCACCACAAGGCACCTCTTGGGACCTGAACTCGAAGGAACTCGGATCGCCTGACGAAAAGATCGTTGATCTGCTCCTGCCTTGCTGCTTCCCTCGTGCCGAACGCTCCAATTCACTCGCCATCTGCTAAAATTGAGTCTCCACCGCTGCCGCGCATCGTACTGCTGACGCCAGATCCCTACAATGCTGAGGTGCCACCATTGACCTCAGATCGTAACGAAGTCCATCCACAAATCTCTCTGTCCTAATTTCCTCGTGCTCAGATATATGTGGTACGAATCGTCCAAGAGCCACAAACTTCGCTTGGTATTCTAAAACCGACATGTCGTCCTGTACCAACTCCATAAACTCCATTGCCTTCGACTTCCGAACGCGCCTCGAAAAGTACTGTCCACTAAATTCTTTCACAAACATCTCCCAAGGGATCTTTCTCAAAGACCTATCTGCAAACATCATTCCTCTGGTAGCGACCCACCACTCAAATGCTATGTCCTTCAATAAGTAAGTCGCCAACAAAGTCTTGTCATTCTCAGCACACTCAAGAACATCAAATGCCTTCTCCATTTCCTTAATCCAAAGGGCTGCCTCGTCTGAGACCGGCCGTCCTGTGAAAGAAGGGGTCTTCAACTTCAAGAACCGCTCCAAAATCGTAGACTGACCGTCTCGGAAATTGGATCCCTCACTCCCAACTCCTTGCCGGTGCCTAGACGTAGCCCCAATCATAGTTTCCATAAAGTGATCCACATCATGGCCTTCTGCCCTCGAACCACCACCATCTGTTCTCGAAATCCGAACCACCGGAGCTCTCCTCTTTGGCGCCATCACTACCCCTCAAACACGAAAATCGAACCAAATCATGTCAAAACCTATCAATCTACACCAGCAGCCATCGCCTGTACAGACTCGCACTTATTGTTGGACTATAATATCTAACCCAGTTTATCACATACTCGACCAGACTGAGCTCTGATACCAACTGTAACGACCCGCCATCCTATGACCGGAGACCCGGTCACTAAATGGATGTCGGCCCATTAACTACGGGTTCACACCCGGATCTCACACAACACGTCTGGAGGAGTAAGTGCTAAACAAGACTAAATATAACAATCGCACGGACTACAAAGGTAAACGAGTGCGCAGAAAGGGAAATATCAATGTCCGTATACAGTCCAACAATAATTACATGTCCAACGAATTAAATATGTACAGGCAGAAGGAAAGTACAAGAACGTCGGGGCATACCCCGGGACTAAGACAGCTGCTGGTCCGCACACCAAGAAGACACCACGCTTCCGCTCGCCTCGAGGTCCACCTGAAAACCGCAGGGAGTGAGCCACACCAGAAATGGGCTCAGTAGGGATCATCCGATCCCCTGCCTCCCACTCACACACCCACAAGTGTAACAACAGGAATATATGGCAATTAAGTAAAGCAGTAAACACAACACCCAACTCTGATATGAAACGCACGGTAAGCAGTGTAACAAGAACCATTCTAAGTAACCCGAAGAACCCAACACAGAGTCACGACTCACAGTCAAAGTCCACGAAGCGACTAAACCACACTGTCGACCGAAGTCGAACGTCGCCTCCCAACACTACCACCACAGCTCACGCCTGTCCGCCCCTACAGTGTTCCGGGGCACCGTAGGGTGAGGCAGTGAGTCAAACTAGGACTAGCTGGAACCAGTGTACAGCCACTGCCAGCTACGTGTGCACACAAGCAGTCTAGACTACTGTCCTACCACCGGATTGCCTCCACGCTAGGCCTCAGCGCTTCAGGAGGGCCCTGGGGACCGGCGAACCCCCGTCAAGCCGAAGCTACAGGAACTACCCACAAACCCAACTCTCCTGGGCTGCGTCAGGCCAAGGGCTATAGGTACCACTCGTAACCTTGATCAAAGGTCACATCAGGCCCAATGGCTAAAGGGTAAACCAACTCCCACCAGAAACACCACCAGCTCCACAGCAAGAAACACGCCAGAAGCTGTCACGACAACCAAGGGAACCCCGACCCGCTGAGACCAAACAACAACCCCTCGGATAGCACACAGCTACTCCGGCCCGACGGGCTCAAGGTGGTTCTGCTTGTCACAGCCAAGGGTGAAACACAACATGCACCGCTACACAGACACCATGGCCCTTCTCCCATCGGCCCATGGTGACAGACGTAAACCACAGTTAACCCGATCCATATTCGCATAACACAACCACACATATAACATGATTCCATTCGCACAGTAAACCTCAGTCTCAGTATATAGCTAAAGCACTCACACACACACAGGTGATATATTTCCACTCACGCAGAAGTCCTCCGTCTCAGTATACAACCCAAAGCATGCATTTAAACCATCCCAACGTGAAACATGCATGAATATAACAGATTTGAGCATTCCTGTCTTGAATCGCGTCGACCGAGGTCGACGCCATTCAAGACCCTTAGACAGGTTTATTAAAGGCCAGATTTAACCTCAAAACTCGTCTACCAGTGAAGCCGCCGTTTAAAACGCGTCAGGGTCGCCCGACGCCATTCAACCCAGAAATCCAGATTTCAGAACCTTTAAACGAGGGCATTTCCTGCCTAAATGGCGTCATGATGGCCCGACGTCCTTCTAAAAGGCGTCGTCCATCCATGACGTCATTTAGCGCAGAACCCCTAACTAAGGAAACCTCGCACAGGGAGGTTTCTGCCCTAAAACGCGTCGTACTCCGACGTCTTTCGGAAAGGCGTCGACCAGGTACGACGCTATTTAGCGCCAGAAACCAGGTCTCCTGGTTTCTACCCGAGGGCTTCACCCTTGAACCCCGGGCACCCCGAAAAGCCCCAAAACCAAAGGGGAAGGAAGAAGAGCTCAACCACATAATCATGCTACGAATCCATGATCACAAACACCTCTATTCCCACAAGGAAACCCCCCTAAACATGCTCAATCTAGCCCCACACACGCCACATCATGCCAAGAAGCAAACGAGTAACACATGCAAGGTTTCGTCCCCCTACCGGTTCTCGAACTCCGCCAAGCTCCGTGCCGCCGTCCCGCCGCACCGCACACCGCCGCCGGTACCCTCGAGGACATCGCCACTCCGCCGGGACGTCGGCCGCCGTCCGGAGAAGGGAACGCCGCGAAGGAGGTGGTGGAGGTAGAGGTGAGAGGTAAGGTGGTGTTGGAGTGGTGGAAGAGGAAGAAGAGAAAGGGAAGGGAAAGAAGAGCGTCGGAGAGGGCGGAGGGGGGGAGGAGAGAGAGTGTGAAGGTGAGAATGAGGGAAAGAAGGGGAGGCTCGCGGGGTCAACCAGAATTCCGCTAAAACGCGTCGATTGAGGCAGACGCCAATCAGTCTGACAGGACGGCCGTACTGACACCGCTCTGAAACGCATCGCCCACCGCGGACGCCGTTCAGACGACAAGACTGGCTGTACTGACAACGCTCTGGCGCCGTACCTTGACACCGCAGGTGTCGCAGTCTGAAACGCGTCGACCGAGCTGGACGCCGTTCAGACAAATCTGACAGGGGCCGTACTCTCGCGGCCCGAAACCCGCCTACGTGGCGCAACAACCAACAGACCCTAACTGGCGTCCACACAACCTGACGCCTTTTGAAAGGCGTCGAGCAGTGCTAACGCCATTCAGTCAGCAATCTCAAGACCCCCCACAGGGTCCAAACCAAGGGATCCGACCCGAACCGGGCCCGAATACAGAACCCGAAACCTCAGTCCTTACAACTCTGGCCAGTAGCTTTCTTAGAGATCATGATGTAGGACTAAAAAACCCAAATGCCTCCACCACAACCTAGCAGCTGCAGAGATGAGCATGTTACGTTTGCTGTATGCATGACGTGGGCATCTCATGCGTATGGGCGTGCGCACTGCACCTGCTGCGTGCTGGTCCAAATCGTCACATCGCGCATTACCCTCCTAGCACAATGTGTGTGTGCAATCCCGTTTAGTCTTGTATCGAAAAAACGCAAAATGCTAGGTCCTAAAAACTCCATAAAAGAAGCCCCAGTCCCACGACCAATGTACAGCCGAGTAAGCATGCCTAGGCTCAAGTCGTCGGCTGCATCAAGTGGCGGGCGGTTCAAGTTAAACCGAACCGAATTCAACCGAATATATTCGGTTCGGTTTGGTTTGGTTTCTCTCAACGACTTGGTTTGGTTCCGGTTGTAAAAGTTTCTTCAAAAACGAACTCGACCCGATCCATGAATACCCCTACCCCCACCTCTAGGAAGGCCTTGCCAAGTTAGCCTAGGAGCACCTCGGTGCAACCAAGTAGAGGCACTCAAACGTGGCGTTGATGGTGTGGTTGCGCCCAGCCTTGCTCGCAACCTGCGTGAGCACTTGGATGAAGAGGTTGTCGTCTAACCTGATGAGGCCCGAAACTATGGGTCCAATTAGGGCACGACTAATTGACCCATCCCAGCCCAGAGCGCCTTGCCTATAGGGGTTCTGTAATGACTGAGATTTCGGGTTCGGTTTTCGGGTCGGGTTCAGGTCGGAACCCTTGGTTTGGACCCTGTGGGGGGTCTTGTGACTGCTGACTGAATGGCGTCAGCACTGCTCGACGCCTTTCAAAAGGCGTCAGGTTGTGTGGACGCCATTTAGGTCTGCTGGTTGTTGCGCCACGTGGGCGGGTTTCGGACCGCGAGAGTACGGCCCCTGTCAGATTTGTCTGAACGGCGTCCACCTCGGTCGACGCGTTTCAGACTGCGACACCTGCGGTGTCAGGGTATGACGCCAGAGCGTTGTCAGTACGGCCTATCTTGTCGTCTGAACGGCGTCCGCGGTGGGCGACGCGTTTCAGAGCGGTGTCGGTACGGCCGTCCTGTCAGACTGATAGGCGCCTGCCTCGATCGACGCGTTTTAGGGGAATTCTGGTTGACCCCGCGAGCCTCCCCTTCTTTCCCTCATTTTTGCCTCTCCACTCTCTCTCTTCACCCTCTCCGCTCCCTCCGCCCTCCTTCCTCCCTTCCCTTCCTCTTCTTCCTCTTCCAACTACTCCATAGCTTCCCTACCTCTCACCTCTACCTCCACCACCTTCCTCGCGGCGTTCCCTTCTCCGGACGGCGGCCGACGTCCCGGCGGAGTGGCGGCGTTCTCGAGGATACCGGCGGCGGCGTGGGGCGAGACGGGTCGGCGGCGAGGAGCTTGGAGGAGTTCAAGAACCGGTAGGGGGACGAAACCTTGCATGTGTGCTCATTGCTTTCAGCGTGATGTGGCGTGTGTGGGGCTAGATTGAGCATGTTTAGGGGGTTTCCTTGAGGGAATAACGGTGTTTGTGATCGTGGATTCGTAGCATGATTGTGTGGTTGAGCTTCTCTTCTTCCCCCTTTGATTTTGGGATTTTCGGGGTGCCCGGGGTTCAAGGGTGAAGCCCTCGGGTCGAACCAGGAAACCGGGTTTCTGGCGCTAAATGGCGTCGGGCTGGGTCGACGCTTTTCCGAAAGACGTCTGGTCAGCACGACGCGTTTTAGCGCAGAAACCTTCCTGTGTGAGGTTTCCTGAGTTAGGGGTTCTGTGCTAAATGACGTCATGGATGGACGACGCCTTTTAGAAAGACGTCGGGCCATCATGACGCCATTTAGGCAAGAAATGCCCCCGTTTAAGGGTTCTGCAAATCTGGTTTTCTGGGTTGAAAGGCGTCGGGACACCCAGACGCGTTTTAAATGGCGACTTTATCGGTAGACGCGTTTTAAGCAATAATCTGACGTTTAACTGAACCTGTCTGAGGGACTTGAATGGCGTCGACCTCGGTCGACGCGATTCAAGCCAGAAGTGCTATATTGCTGGTTTTTAGCATGTGTTTCACTGTGAAAGTTTTAAGGCATGTTTTATGTTGTACACTGTGATCAAGGACTTATGTGTGAGTGGAATTGCAGCATGTTAAATGTATATGTGTGTGTACCTGTACGAATATGGATTCGGGATGACTGTGGTTTCCGTTTGTCACCATGGGCTGATGGGAGAAGGGCCATGGTGTCTGTGAGGAGGGGTACTTGTTGTGTTTCACCCTTGGCTGAGACAAGCAGAACTACCTTGAGCCCGTCGGGCCGGAGTAGCTGTGTGCTATCCGAGGGGTTGCTGTTTGGTCTCAGCGGGTCGGGGTTTCCCTTGGTTGTCGTGACAGCTTCTGGCGTGTTTCTTGCTGTGGAGCTGGTGGTGTTTCTGGTGGGAGTTGGTTTACCCATTAGCCAGTGGGCCTGATGTGACCTTTGATCAAGGTTACGAGTGGTACCTATAGCCCTTGGCCTGACGCAGCCCGGGAGAGTTGGGTTTGTGGGTAGTTCCTGTAGCTTCGGCTTGACGGGGGTTCGCCGGTCCCCAGGGCCTTCCTGAGGCGCTGAGGCCTAGCGTGGAGGCAATCCGGACGGTAGGACAGTATTCTAGACTGCTTGTGTGCACACGTAGCTGGCAGTGGCAGTACACTGAGTCCAGCTAGTCCTAGCTTGGCTCACTGCCTCACCCTACAGTGCCCCGGGACACTGTAGGGTTGGACAGGCGTGAGCAGTGGTGGTAGTGTTGGGAGGCGACGTTCGACTTCGGTCGACAGTGTGGTTTAGTCGCTTCGTGGACTTTGACTGTGAGTCGTGACTCTGTGTTGAGTTCTTCGGGTTACTTGTTCTTGTTACACTGCTTACCGTGCGTTTCACATCAGAGTTGGGTGTTGTGTTTACTGCTTTACTTTAATTGCCATTTATTCCTGTTGTTACACTTGTGGGTGTGTGAGTGGGAGGCAGGGGATCGGATGATCCCTACTGAGCCATTTCTGGTGTGGCTCACTCCCTGCGGTTTTCAGGTGTGGACCTCGAGGCGCGCGGAAGCGTGATGTCTTCTCGGTGTGCGGACCAGCAGCTGTCTTAGTTCCGGGGTATGCCCCGATGTTGTTGTACTTCCTTCTACCTGTACTTATTTAATTGTTGGACATGTAAGTATTGTTGGACTGTATACGGACATTATTATTTTCCTTCCTGCGCACTTGCTTACCTTGTAGTCCGTGAGATTGTCATATTTAGTCTTGTTTAGCACATACTCCTCCAGACGTGTTGTGTGAGATCCGGGTGTGAACCCGTAGTTAATGGGCCGACATCCCTTTAGTGACCGGGTCTCCGGTCATAGGATGGCGGGTCGTTACAGATGGTATCAGAGCTCAGTCTGGTCGAGTATGTGATAAACTGGATTAGATATTATAGTCCAACAATAAGAACAAGTCGGTACAGGCGATGGCTGGTGTAGAATGATAGGTTTTGACGTGTTTTGGTTCGATTTATGCGTTGTGGGGCAGCGATGGCGCCGAAGCGGAGAGCTCCGGTGGCTCGGGATGCGAGAGCGGATGGTGGTGGTTCAGGAGCAGAGGGGCATGATGTGGATCATTTCATGGAAGCCATGATTGGGGCTATGGCTAGATACCAGCAGAGGGATGGAACTGGGGGGTCCAGTTCCCGAGGTGGCCATTCTACGGTGGTGGAGCGGTTCTTGAAGCTGAAGCCCCCTTCTTTCACGGGTCAGCCTGTTCCAGATGCAGCAGCGCAGTGGGTTAAGGAGGTGGAGAAGGTGTTCGATGTCCTAGAATGTGCGGAGAGTGACAAGACCTTGTTGGCAACTTACTTGCTGAAGGGCGATGCGTACGATTGGTGGGTTACCACCAAGGGATTGTTGTTTCCAGATAGATCTTTGAGAGAGATTCCTTGGGAAGGCTTTGTGAGAGAGTTTAGTGGGCAGTACCTTCCGAGGCATGTTCGCAGGGCCAAGGAAAGGGAGTTTATGGAATTGGTGCAGGGTGATATGTCAGTTCTAGACTACCAGATGAAATTTGTGGCCCTGGGAAGGTTTGCTCCACACATATCCGAGCGTGAGGATCTGAGGACAGAGAAATTTGTGGATGGACTTCGGCATGATCTGAGAGAGTTGGTAGCGGCCCATTGTTGTAGGGATTTGGCATCAGCGGTTCGGTGCGCGGCAGCAGTGGAGATGCAGTTCCAACACACGGCGAGGGAATCGGAGCATTCAGCACAGGGAAAGCAACAGAGCAGGGATAGATCGACAACTTTTTTGTCAGGTGATCCGAGTTCCTTCGAGGTCGAGTTCCAGGAGGTACCTTATGACGAGGATGAGGATGGTTCGGTTCAGCAGATGGAGACAGAGGTCAGCTGGCAGCAGGAGGCGAGGCGGGACACGGCGGATCGTTGTCCCCGATGTAGCAGATTTCATAGCAACAGGATATGTCCCTTGATCACTGGTAGTTGTTTTGCTTGTGGTAGGAAGGGACATCTCGCGAGGAACTGTCCCCAGAAGAACAAGGCAGGTCAGGGACCGAGCGGTGAGTAGGTGTTCGAGGCGTGATTGGAGTCGCGTCTCTTTGTGGAAATTCGAGAGGTTGTGCTAGATGAGCACTTTTGTCTTGCCTTGTTTTGAGATGGTCGTGGTCTCGTGTGGCACTAGTATGTATTCGGGATGGTGGAGGAATCGGTTTGGTAATTTGTGCCTTGCTAATGTATGGATGTTTTAATCTATCAGCTTTTGTCAGAATTGAGAATCTTGGTTAGCTTGATGTGGTGTGAGGTGATTGGCTAATTATGTGGAACCTTGTGTGTATGGTTGGTGAGATCGATTGTGGTGATCGGTGTGTGTCGGCATGTGTGGGTTAGCCGAGTTGAGCGTTGAGCGGTTGCAAATTTCGAGGACGAAATTCTTTTAAGGGGGGGAGATTGTTGTTAGTATTAGATGGTCTCAAAGCCAATCCGATACTGTGTACATATTCAGATTATTAATAAATGGCAATAATTCATTGTGTGTAATTAATTCGATCTGTGTTTATCGTATCACGATGAAGTCCATGAACATGTGCAATAGTCTTTGGATTATGATGAGATCATAATTACGGGACCGAAGACTTATAAACACATGTTCTTAATTGTTCCTAGTCATAGGATGTTTGAGATAGGACATCGAACATCCGGATAGACTAGTATAGGTTACTTCAGCTCATATGATGAGGGTGACTGATCCCATAAGTCACTTGTGTGGAGACACTGTGCTGAACCTATAGGTGCTCATTGGTGAATGAGTTCACTGAACTGATCCGACTATGAATCGCTGGATGGTAATAACCTCACTGTTAACTAGCTCGATTCAATTGTCACGGTTGCGTGGATGATCCTTGGACCTGAGACTCCAAGGATACCTTGTTGGTAGATTTCTGAGCTTTGACCTTGACAAACGAATCCCTAACCATGGGATATCAATAAGTTAAGCGATCGGGTTCAGGGAGATGCCCTCGAAGGTAATTGTGTGTTCAATACGGGATCATCCGCTCTCGGTTGTATGAGAGAGAATGTTCCGGGAATGATGCGCTTAAAGTCCCTGGCCAGGGCGGACTCTGTAATCGATAAGGAGTTATCGGATTCAGAATAGCAGCATCTGATTCAAGTGAATCGACCAAATAGGGTTTAACAGTAAACCATGCCCTAAGTCGATTCGATGAAGGATTATATCCGCGCACTAACCGATGACAGAAAGGTTCCAATAGAGGGTTGCGATAACCCCAGTTCCATCCAGGATCACGCGATGTTGCTTGGCATCCAACGTGATCGGCAGTCCGTCCGAATTTATTGTGGGACATTAAATTCGGCTGATTAATTGAATATAAGGATATTAATTAATTTAGTGAGTCAGTAAAGGGTTACTGGACTTAATGGGCTATTAACTGGACTGGTAATTGGGCCTAGAGGGTCACACGCAAATGGTTTTCAAGTCGATGGATAATCCGACAGGATTTCGGATAAGTCTGGGTTTTTGTGAAAAACTGCAAACTGACTTTTTATAAAAGAACGGATTCTACGTCCGGGGCCAGCAACCCTGACCTAGCCGTCATTCGTTCTTCCCACTTTCTCTCTCCTCTGGGCACTAGAGAGGATTTCGGATAAGATTTCCCGTCGAACGGGAGTCGGAGAAGCGGCGGAGCAGATCCGGGGATCCTGATCTGTCCTGGGCACTAGAGAGAGAGAGAAACAGAGGAGGGGGCGGCTAGGGTTAGCAATAGCTTGACTTGCTCAGCCCGTTCGCTACATTTTATACTAACCGCACAGTTTTTCATAAAAACCCTCGGTTTGTATAAAACCCACTTACTTATCCATCGCCTTGAGAATCATTTGCGTGTGACCCTCTAGGCCCAATTACCAGTCCGGTTAATCGCCCAATAAGCCTAGTAACTCCTTACTGGCTTTATTAATTAATTAATAACTCTTTATTAATTAATTAATCAATCAAATTGATGTCGCACATCGAATTTGACCGAGCCTCCGATCACGTTGGGTGCCAAGTAACACCGCGTGAACCCGGAAGGTATCGGGGTTAAGTAACCCACTCTTGGAACCTTTCCGTCGACAGTTACCGCATGGATATAATCCTTCATTCCTACAATGCTCTCGAGTCAACTCAAGGTATAGCGAGTTGTCAAACCCTAACCGGTCGACTCACTCGGATTGGATGCCACTGATGAATATCGGAAAACTACTTTCCCGATATTATCGTCTGCCCTGGCTAGGGACTTCCACGCATCCTTCTTAGAGCATTCTCTCTCTAAGTACCGAGAGCGAATGATTCCTTATTGACACACAATTCCCTTCGACAGTATTCCGCTGTACCCAATCCTTAGATGTTTAGAATCCCATGGTTAGAGATTCATAAACCAAGGTCAAAGCATAGAAGTACACCGACAAGGTGTCCTTGGTGTCTCAAGTCCGAGGACCATCCACGCAACTGTGACAATAGAATGAAGCTGGTTGACAGTGAAGTACAATACCATCCAGCGATTCAGTCAGATCAGTTCAGTGAGCTCATTCTCCAATGAGCAGCTACAGATTCGCCTTAGTGTCTCCACATAAGTGACTTATGAGATCAGTGATCCTCAACATATGAGCAGGAGTAATGTGTACAAGTCTAACCGGATATCCGATGTCCTTCTCGGATATCCTCCGACTAGGAACGCTTAAGAATATGTTTGTTTAAGTGATCAGTCTCATTAGTATGATCTCATCATAATCTGATCACTATAGCACATATTCACGGACTTCATTATGAGACGATAATTAATAAGATTTACACATAATGAATATTATGCCGTTATATTAATAAATGAACGAGATTTACATAGTCAGATTGGCTTGTAGGCCACCTAAGACTAACAATCTCCCATTTGGACTAAAGTCAATCACCTTTATATAGTAAGCCTATGTACTCTAGGTGACGCTCAAACACAATTTGAGCCAACGGCTTTGTCAGTGGATCTGCTATATTGTCGACTGATGGAACTCTTTCCACCACTACATCTCCTCTGGATATGATCTCTCTGATAAGTTGAAAGCACCTCAGAATATCTTTCGATTTCTGATGAGACCGCGGCTCTTTCACATGTGCATTAGTCCCGTTGTTGTCGCACAACAGCGGAACATGATCAAAGATGCAGGGAACTATGTCAAGGTCGGTGATGAACTTCTTCAACCACACTACTTCCTTGAAAGCTTCAGCTGCAGCGATGTGCTCAGCTTCAGTCGTCGAATCTACAGTAGTTGCTTGCTCGCAACTCTTCCAGTACATTGCGCCTCCGTTCAAAGTAAATTCGAATCCAGATGTAGACTTGCTATTATCTAGATCTAACCTGAAACTCGAGTCAGTAAAGCCTCGAAGTTTCATATCACCTCCTCCATAGACAAGAAACATATCTTTAGTTCTTATCAAATACTTAAGGATACATTTCACTGCCTTCCAGTGCTCTTCGCCTAGATCAACCTGAAATCTGCTTGTAACACTTAGAGCAAATGCAACATCAGGCCGTGTACATAGCATGGCATACATAATAGATCCTATGGCAGAGGCATAGGGAACTCTATCCATGAATGCCCTCTCATTAGGAGTCTTTGGAGACTGCTCCTTTGAGAGACTAATTCTATGTCTCATCGGTCTGAGACCTCTCTTGGAATTTTTCATGCCAAAGCTTTTGACTATGGTATTTATGTACAAGGATTGGGTCATTTCAAGCATCCTCTTTGATCTATCTCTATAGATCCGTATTCCCAATACGTAGGATGCTTATCCCAAATCCTTCATGGAGAAGTTTTTCGACAGCCAGATCTTTACTGATGACATCATAACTACATCATTCCCAATGAGTAGTATGTCATCTACGTAAAGAACTAAGAAGGTGACTGTGCTCCCACTGGTCTTCTTGTGCACAAAAGGCTCATCTTCATTCTTAATGAAGTCATAAGACTTGACAGCCTCGTCAAATCTTATGTTCAAGCTCCGGGAAGATAGCTTCAGTCCATAAATGGACCTCTGAAGCTTGCACACTTTATCTGGAGAATCTTTGGATGTGAAACCTTCTGGTTGTATCATATACACCTCTTCCTCAAGGTTACCATTGAGGAAGGCAGTCTTCACATCCATCTGCCCGATTTCATAATCAAAATGTGCAGTAATGGCGAGTAGAACTCTGATCGACTTTATCATGGCAACTGGTGAGAAAGTCTCGTCATTGTCAATTCCGTGCCTTTGACGATATCCCTTTGCCACCAACCTTGCCTTATAAGTGTCGATCCGTCCATCAACACCGATCTTTCTCTTAAAGATCCACTTGCATCCGATGGGTACAATACCTTCGGGAGGTCCTCCAAGTTCCAAACCTGGTTGGTGCACATGGACTGGATTTCTGAGTTCATGACTTCTCGCCATTTCCCGGCTTCTGGGCCTTCTATGGCCTCTTGGTAGGTTTTAGGATCATCATCCTTATTATATTCTACCTTAGACTCACCTTCAGCGATATGTCCCACATAACGTTCGGGTAGTTTAAGTAATCTACCAAATCTACGAGGCTCATGTGTGTGTATCTGAACAGATTCAGGAACTCATATCTCATCTGATGATAATGTAGCTGTTTGGGGATCTGGAACCTCTTCCAGTACTATTTTACTCCCATTGTCCTCCTGGAGAAGGTATTCCTCTTCCGGGAAGACAGCTTTCCTGACGACAAACACCTTTTGTTCAGCAGGATAGTAAAAATAGTATCCAAAGGTTTCCTTTGGATATCCCACAAACCTACATTTATCAGTTCGTGATTCTAGCTTGTTTGGATCATGCCTCTTTACATGAGCAGGACAACCCGAGTCTTTAACATGTTTAAATTCTAGTTTCCTGCCTTTCCATATCTAGAGGCCACAGACTTGCTGGGTACTCTGTTCAGTTGGTATGCTGCTGAGTCTAGAGCATACCCCCAGAAGGACACTGGTAATCCCGAAAAGCTCATCATGGATCGCACCATGTCCAACAAGGTGCGATTCCTCCTTTCTGATACACCATTCATCTGTGGTGTATATGAAGGGGTTAGCTGAGAAATGATATCATTATCCTTTAAGAATTGTGTGAAATTAGTACTCAAGTATTCTCCTCCTCGATCTGATCGAAGAGCTTTAATACTCTTTCCTAACTACTTCTCTACCTCATTCTTGAACTCCTTGAACTTCTCAAATACTTCCGACTTGTACTTCATTAAGTACATATAGCCGAATCTTGAGAAGTCATCGGTGAACGTGATGAAGTAAGAGAAGCTACTTTTGGCGTGGGTGGACATAGGACCACATACATCCGAATGTATTAGTTCCAAAATGTCCTTGGCACGTTCTCCATGTCCAGTAAATAGAGATTTTTCCATCTTTCCTATAAGGCAGGACTCACATATCGCAAAAGATTCATAATCGAATGCATTCAAATATCCATGCTTGTGCAACCTTTGTAGCCTGCTTTCACCAATGTGTCCAAGTCTACAATGCCATATGTAGGCTTGGTTCACACAATTCTTGTTCTTCTTAAGAGCATTATCAATTTGAAGATTGTAATAAGAAACATCTAACAGATATAGACCGTTGACTAAGGATGCCGAAGCTATTGATTTATTATCATAATATTTCGAACAACTTCTATTCTCAATAGTCAACCTATATCCTATCTTATCCAAACAAGATAATGATACTGTAACGACCCGCCATCCTATGACCGGAGTCCCGGTCACTAAATGGATGTCGGCCCATTAACTGTAGGTTCATACCCGGATCTTATATACACATCTGGAGGAGTAAGCGTTAAACAAGATTAAATATAACACTCACACGGACTACAAGGGGTACAGTGCGCAGGAAGTAAAATAATAATGTCCGTACATAGTCCAACAATAATTACATGTCCAACAAATTAATTAAGTACAGGCAGAAATAAGGTACAACAACGTCGGGGCATACCCCGGAAACTAAGATAGCTACTGGTCCGCACACCAAGGAGAACGCTACGCGCCGTCACACGCCACAAGGACCACACCTGAAAACGCAGGGAGTGAGCCACACCAGAATTGGGATCAGTAGGGATCATCCGATCCCCTGCCTCCCACACACACACCCACAAGTGCAATAACAAAGGTACAGGTAATAAGACAAGTAAAGCTGCAGCACACTACTCTTAAAATCTCAATATGAACCCTATGCATTCGAAATGTAACATGCATAATTCTAAAATCATTCTATCAAGAAGCCTACAACTCACGTCTCGGCAAAACACGCCAACCACTCCTCCGGAAGTGGGAAACACACCAACCACACAGCCGTAAGTAGGAAACACCGTCCACACAACCGAAAGTGGGAAACACCGACCCGCTGAGACCAAACAGTAACCCCTCGGATAGCACGCTGGCTACTCCGGCCCAACTGCTCAGGTGGTTACTCCTTCCCTCAGCATGAGTGACTCTCCGAATGTACCACTCCGACACCGGTACTAGCTGACCCCGGGGTTCACCAAGTGACCCTCTCTCACTAGGCGTCACCCCGCCCACGCCCCCACCGGCGCTGTGCTCACGCCCCCACCAGCACAGGGTGATAAAGCGCTACAATGTCACTCCAGGTCCACATTAACACAAAACCACCAAAACCCGGCACAGTACGATCCGGTCACGTGAAAAGCCCGCGATCGCATGGCACACAACGCAGTGCCATCCGGTCCCGAAGAATCCGAGTACACTAAAGCATGCACTAACCGAATATCTAGCAGTATGCACACATTTTACTGGCATGAATTAGTGTTGTTCTGTCCTGAATCGCGTCGCCCAAGGCCGACGCCATTCAAGCTCCCTAAACTGGTTCATAAAACAGAGGCCTACGGAAATCTGGCCTAAAAGGCGTCGACACTATCGGTCGCCTTTTGAAAGGCGTCGACATCCTCCGACGCCATTCAGCTAAGAAATCCAGGAATTTCAGGAAAACATTACTTAGGGGATTTCTGCCTTAAAAGGCGTCATGGTTACCCGACGCCATTCAAATCGCGTCGCCCACCCATGACGTCTTTTAGTCCCAGAATCCGGAGCTGACGGACCCTCAGTCGGGGTGATTTCCTGCCTAAATGGCGTCATGATGCCCCGACGTCCTTCTGAAAGGCGTCGTCCATCCATGACGTCATTTAGCGCCAGAAATCACTAACTCGTGAGGCCTCGAACAGGGAGGTTTCTGCCGTAAAAGGCGTCGTACTGCCCTGACGTCCTTCTGAAAGGCGTCGACCAGGCACGACGCCGTTTAGCGCCAGAAACCTGGTTCCCTGGTTCGAACCGAGGGTTTCTCCCTTAACCCCAAATACCCCGAAGAAGCCCCAAAACGGAAAGGGGGAGGAAGAGAAGTTGATCCACACAAACATGCTACAAAACCACATTCACGAACATGGCCATACCCACAAGAATACCCCCTAAACATGCTCAATCTAGCCCAAAATACATCATAATACGCTTAAGAAAACACGAGCAACACATACGAGGTTCGTCTCCCTACCGGATACTTGAACTCCTCCTAGCTCCGTGTCGCCGAACCGCCGCACCGCAGACCGCCGCCGGTACCCTCGAGGATGCCGCCACTCCGCCAGGACGTCGGTCGCCGTCCGGAGAATGGAGCGCCGCGAAGGAAGTGGTGGTGGCAGAGGTGAGAGGTAGGGAGGCGTTGGAGTGGTGGAAGAGGAAGAAGAGGAAGGGAAAGGGGAAGAGTGGGATCGGAGGAGGTGGAGAGGGAGAGGAGAGAGAGAAAAGGGTGAGAAATGAGGGAAAGAAAGGAGGGCTCGCGGGGTCAAACAAGAACTGCCTAAAACGCGTCGAGCGAGAAGGACGCCTATCAGATGACAGGACGGGCCGTACTGACAGCTATCTGAAACGCGTCGACCACCACGGACGCCGTTCAGCTGACATGTCAGACACCGTACACTGACATCGCAGGGTGGCAGTCTGAATCGCGTCGTCCATCATGGACGCCGTTCAGACGACGAGACAGGGGCCGTACTCTCGCGGCCCGAAACCCGCCCACGTGGCGTCCACGTGGCACAACAGAAAAATGTCTAAATGGCGTCCACCTATCAAGACGCCGTTTAAAAGGCGTCGTGTAGTGTAGACGTCATTCAGAAGAAACTCTCCAGACCCCTCAAGGTCCGACTCAGGGGATCCGGTCCGAAATCGACCCGAAAACTTAACCCGAAACCTCAGTCCTTACATTCTCCCCCGCTTAAAAGAATTTCGTCCTCGAAATTGCAACTGCTCACACGATAATCACGGCTAACCAACATATGCCGGCAACACAGACCACAACAATCATTCTCACCAATCACACACACAGGGCTCCACATAACTAGCCTGCTATAAGTAACGAGGGCGAAATTCCTCTACTGCCTATCCGCATGGGAACTTACCAGAAAAGGTAAGGAACTGCTTCCCAGCATCTCAATCACGCGCCCCCAGGTCGCCTCACTCCCGGAGCGATACTGTCAACACACTCAACCCAAGGATACAACTTTGTTTCGGAGGACCTGTCACTAGTGATTCTCAAAACACATTTAGTCATACTGGAAAGGACAAGTCCTCAGCGACTTCAAGTCCTGAAGATTCCAACACCTGGGGCGGATCCAGAACATTCCTCTGTAACGAAACACGAAACACATCGTGTACTTCCGCAAGATTGAACGGCAAGGCTGGCTGGCGATCTTCCCCAATTCAAGCAAAAACGGGAAGAGGCCCAGCACGGCGCGGACCCAGCTTACCTTGCTTCTCAAATCTCCTTACACCCATGGAGGGCGAGACTTGGAAAAACACGAAGTCCCCAATTTCAAACTCAATCGGTCTCTCACCGATGATAGCACAACTCTGGCAACCTAAGCACACCGCTGTACCAACCCTGACTCTACTAACTGTCTCTTGCCAATCTCAGACTAGATCGCAAAGAATCGACACAGCCGTCTAAACAATACCTCATAAGGCGCCATGCCAATGCTAGAGTGGCAATTACTATGGTACACATAACCCCACTGAAACCAATGCTGTTCCCAAAAACCTCCTCAGTCTAGGCAACATGCCACGAGCAAAACTTCTGAAATCCGAATGGCCCCCCTCTGACCTTCCATCAGCCTCGGGATGATAGGCCAGGCTGAAGGTTAACCGCGTACTCAAAGTCTTCCAAAGACTCTTCCCACGATTAAGAAGTAAATCTCAAAGCCCGATCCGACATAATGGATAAGGGCACATCGAGCAGAAAGAGATGATCCGACTCACAAACAACTCATCCAACATACCGACTAACCAGTCCTCCCTGATAGCCAGGAAGTATGCTGACGTAGTCAGTTGCTCAATGGTAATCCAGATCACGCTCCCTCCACCAGGGAATAAAACAATCCTAATACATGCCTCAAGTCGCAAGCTCCCGTCTCCACACCGGGATCGGCAAGGACTGCCACCACGCTACCGCTGCGCCACTCTGATATTCCACCATAACCTGCCGACAATTAAGCATTCAATTACAAAATCAACTCTGTCCTCCTTCCTACTAGACCACTTTACCAATGATACGTCTTACTTGATCTGAGAAGCATCATTTATCTAGAACAGTGTGCCGTCAAAAGGGACACCTACGCACGTCCTTCACGGTCAAATCACAAAGTCTACCTCTAACCTGACTGTACTACTGCTGGCCAACCTGGCTCCATCAGCCTCACGTGGAATCCAAAAGGGAGATTCCACAGTCTGCTCAAATAACCCCCATACTTTAAGGATCGTGACCTTCGGATCCGGTTTTCGGGATCGGACCTTGTAGCTCTGACCTTAGTAAGGGCGGAGGTTCTGAGTTGATTCGCGTCAGGACATCGAGACGCGTTTTAAATGGCGTCCACCGTCGCAGACGCATTTCAAGTTCTGCCACGTGGGTGCCACGTGGGCTGGTTTCGGGCCGCGAGGGTACGGCCCTGTCTTGTCGCCTGAACGGCGTCCACGTGTGTCGACGCCTTTCAGACTGCGACTCTGGGTTTGTCAGAGTACGGCCCTGACATGTCGTCTGAACGGCGTCTGCCTTGAACGACGAGTTTCAGAGTCTTGTCAGAGCAGCCGTCACATCAACTGAATGGCGTCCGTGGATGTCGACGCGTTTTAGCCAGTCTATGGTTAACCCCGCGAGCCCTCCTTATTTCCCTCATTTTCTCCTCTCTTCCTCTCTTTCCCTTCCGACGAACTCGGCGGCGATCCCTCCTCCTCCCTCTTTTCCTCCCACCGTTTCATCTCTCCCTCCACTCCATCCTCTACCTAGCTCCTACCACTACCACCTCCACTTCCACTGCGGCGTTCTACTCTCCGGACGGCGGCCGACGTCACGGTGGAGCAAGGACGACCACGGCGGTACCGGCGGCGGCGTGGGGCGAGTCGGGTGGACGGCTTGAAGCTCGGAGGCGTTCAAGTATCCGGTAGGGTGACGGTTCCCATAAGCATCGTGTTTTAGCCATGTTTTCCCCCGTTTAAGCTTGTTATGGATCTTTGGTTTCGGGGGGTAGAATGAGCATGTTTAGGTGTTCTTTTGTTGATATGGGGGTTTCGCTATGAATGGGATTTCCTATGAATTGTGTTGACCCTCTTTCTCCTCCGTTTTTGGGTGATTTTGGGGTTATTTGGGTTGAAAAGGGAGCCCTCGGGCTCATGGCAACTCTGGTTCCTGGGGTTAAAAGACGTCGTGTATGGACGACGCCTTTTTGAAGGGCGTCGGACCATCGCGACGCCTATTAGACGGGAATCGCCTGACTGAGGGGTTGCCAGTTCGGGATTCTGGGGTTAAAAGACGTTATGGGACGGCGACGCGTTTTTGAATGGCGTCGGGAGGCCATGACGCCTTTTAAGGCAGAAATTCCCTGGGTGGTTTCTTTGGAAATTCTGGATTTCTGTGCTGAATGGCGTCTGAGGATGTCGGCGCCTTTTAAAAGGCGACCACTGGTGTCGACGCCTTTTAGGGCCTGATTCTGAAGACTGTTTTACATGAACCTGTACATGGAGCTTGAATGGCGTCGACCTTGGGAGACGCGATTCAAGACAGAACCTCACTAATTCATGCCAGTAAAATGTGTTCATACTGTTAGACGGATGGTTAGTGCATGTTTTAGTGTACCCGGTAGAGATAGATTGTTCATGACCGGACGATACTACGTGTATGTTATGCGATCGCGGACTTTTCATGTGACCGGATCGTACTTGTTGGGTTTTGTGTTATTGTGGACCTGGAGTGACATTGTAGCGCTTTATCACCCTGTGCTGGTGTGGGCGTAGCACAGCGCCGGTGGGGGCGTGGGCGGGGTGACGCCTAGTGAGAGAGGGTCACCTGGTGAACCCCGGGGTCAGCTAGTACCGGTGTCGGAGTGGTACATTCGGAGAGTCACTCATGCTGAGGGAAGGAGAAGCCACCTGAGCCGGTTGGGCCGGAGTAGCTAGTGTGCTATCCGAGGGGTTACTGTTTGGTCTCAGCGGGTCGAGGTTTTTCCACCATTGTTGTGTGGTTAGCGAGTTCTATCGAGACGAGAGTTGTGGGTTTCCTAGCCGGCTGGTTTAATATATGCATGTTTATTATATTACGATTGCATGTGATTTCACGTTAAGAATTAGGAATTGTACCTCTTGTGCTTGTCACTTTACCGTTAGCTGTACCTTGCACTTGTGGGTGTGTGCGTGGGCAGTGGGGATCAAAGGATCCCTACTGAGTCTTGTCTTTGAGACTCACCCCTCCTGCGGTTTTCAGGTGAGGACTCTCAGCAGACCTAGCGAGGAGAGTGCGGCCGTGAGTTGAGCACCGTCAGCAGTTGTTCCGGGGTATGCCCCGACGTAGCTGTTATTTTATTTCTGGCATGTACGTTTAATTATTTCTTTTCTGTTGGAATATGTAGTGGCAGCAGTAGTGGCAGTAGCGGCAGCAAAAGGCCCGGGCAGGGCCAGCAGAGTCAGTTTGTATCCAGTGCACCGCAGGGGCCAGCTCAGAGGCTTCCGGCAGTCTGTCAGCACTGTGGGGGTGCCCATGGTGGGACTCAGTGTCCCACTCTCCCCAGGGGGTGTTTCACTTGCGGCCAGCAGGGCCATTTGGCGAGGCAGTGCCCGCAGGGGCATGGTCAGGGACATGGTTCAGGTGAGCAGAAGAAGCCGAGGACCCAGGGGAGAGTGCTAGCTATCACCAGGAGGGAGGCTCGCGCGTCCAACTTGGTGGAAGGTACACTTTCTGTCGTTGGGAACTCTGCACACGTATTGATTGATTCGGGTGCTTCGCATTCTTTCATTTCTGAGCAGTTCCTAGATATTCTTTCTGCACCCATTGATGAGTTATCTGATGGTTTGATGGTGGAAGTTCCTTCTGGAGACTTTATGATATCTTATAATTGCTTGAGGAATGTTCCCTTGACCATCGAGGGTCATGTACTACCTGCCCAGTTGGTGGTTCTTGCCATTCGTGACTTTGATATTATCCTGGGCATGGATTGGTTAGAAGCCTTTTATGCGGAGGTGGACTGCCACAGAAAGAGGGTGCGATTCTCCATTCCGGACATCCCGACCTTCTTCTTCCAAGGTATTAGGCTTTCTTCCCGAGGTATTCTTATTTCTGCCTTTAAGGCACGGAGGTTGCTTGCTGGTGGCTATGAGGATTTCCTTGCCTCTGTTGTTGTCTCTGATGTCCGAGATAGTCTCAGCCCTGGGGAGGTACCTGTTGTATGTGAGTTCATAGATGTATTTCCTGAGGAGCTGCCTGGCATTCCTCCTCAGCGAGAGGTCGAATTTACCATCGAGCTTGCACCAGATACGGCGCCCTTGTCTAAGGCCCCGTATCGGATGGCGCCAGCCGAACTCGCTGAGTTGAAGGCGCAGTTGCAGGAGCTGCTGAATAAGGGTTTCATTCGTCCCAGTACATCTCCATGGGGTGCTCCAGTTCTGTTTGTTAGAAAGAAGGATGGTTCTCTGAGATTGTGCATTGACTATAGGCAGCTGAACCAGGTAACGATAAAGAATAAGTACCCACTTCCAAGGATCGATGATTTGATGGATCAGCTGCAGTCCGCGAAAGTATTTTCCAAGATCGACTTGAGATCCGGATATTATCAGATGAGGATCCGAGATGTTGATGTTAGTAAGACGGCTTTCAGAACTCGGTATGGACATTATGAGTTTTTGGTTATGCCCTTTGGCTTGACCAATGCTCCGGCGGCCTTTATGGAGCTGATGAACCGAGTCTTCAGGACCTACCTGGATCAGTTTGTGGTTGTGTTTATCGATGATATTCTGATCTATTCTTCTTCTGAGGAAGAGCATGCCACCCATCTTCGGGCAGTGTTGCAGGTCCTGAGGGAGCACCAACTTTATGCCAAGTTTAGCAAGTGTGAGTTTTGGCTAGACGAGGTGCATTTCCTTGGGCACGTTATTTCTGGCAATGGTATCGCAGTGGATCCAGCCAAGATCGAGGCGGTGATGGATTGGAGCAGGCCGACTTCAGTGACTGAGATCAGGAGCTTTCTGGGGCTTGCCGGTTATTACAGGCGGTTTGTTCAGGGATTTTCTTCGATAGCAGCCCCCTTGTCGAGGTTGACTCGAAAGGGAGTTCGCTTTGTGTGGACCGAGGATTGCTTACAGAGTTTTATTGAGTTAAAGACCCGTCTCACGTCAGCCCCTATACTGGTGCTTCCATCTGGATCAGGTGGATTTGTAGTTTACTCTGATGCGTCCCGTCGAGGTTTGGGCACAGGTCTAATGCAGCATGGCAGGGTAGTGGCTTATGCTTCTCGACAGCTGAAGAAGCATGAAGAGAACTATCCTACTCAGTATTTGGAGCTGGCAGCTGTGGTATTTGCACTCAAGATCTTGAGGCATTATTTATATGGGGAGAAATTCCAGGTTTTCACAGATCACAAGAGTTTGAAATATGTGTTCACTCAGAGGGACCTGAATTTGAGGTAGCGAAGGTGGATGGAGTTCATTAAAGATTATGACTTTGACCTTTCTTATCATCCGGGCAAGGCGAATGTAGTGGCAGACGCTTTGAGTCGGAAGACGGTCATGTCATACCTTATGATTCAGCAGTGGAAATTGTTCGAGCAGGTGGTGGAATCTTCCTTTAGGGTTCCACGTGAAGATGATAGAGCCGTGCTGGTCAGTTTGACTGTGAGACCAGCTGTATATCATGCGGTAATTGAGGCTCAGAGGGCAGATGTTGAGTTACCACGGATCCTCCAGAGGTCAGAGGTGGAGTTGTGGGACGACGGTACTGTCAGGTTCAGAGGTAGACTTTATGTTCCGACTGAGGAAGACGTGCGCAGATGTGTTCTTGATGAGGCGCACCGTTCGAGATATGCAGTGCATCCTGGAACAACAAAGATGTATCATTGTTTGAGGAGGCACTTCTGGTGGCCCGGTATGAAGAAAGATGTGGCTGAATATGTGGCCAGATGTATGACTTGTCAGCAAGTTAAAGCCGAGCATCAAAGACCTGGAGGGTTGCTGCAGCCCTTGCCGATTCCAGAGTGGAAATGGTAGCATGTGACGATGGACTTCGTGATGGGATTGCCTACATCCCCTAGCAGGAGAGATGCCATCTGGGTCATCGTTGATCGGCTGACCAAGTCGGCACAGTTCCTAGCTATTAGGAAGGACTGGTCAGTTGGCAAGCTAGCAAAGTTGTTTGTAGACCGGATCATCTCTCTGCACGGGGTACCTTTGTCTATTGTATCAGATCGAGATCCAAGGTTTACTTCCAGATTCTGGAAGAGCTTTCAGCAGGCATTAGGCACTCAATTGGCTTTCAGCTCAGCCTACCATCCCGAGACTGACGGGCAGTCGGAGAGGACTATTCAGACCTTGGAGGATATGCTCAGAGCTTGTTGTCTAGACTGGGGAGGTTCTTGGGAGTAGTATTTGTCCACAGTAGAATTTTCCTATAACAACAGTTACCATTCTAGTATCGGCATGGCGCCTTAAGAGGCTTTGTATGGGCGACCGTGCCGATCTCCAGTATGTTGGTCCGAGATCGGTGAAAGGCAGATAGCGGGACCCGAGTTAGTACAGTAGTGTGCTGAGATTGCCAGGTTAGTTCGGCAAAGGTTGACCGCAGCGCAGAATAGGCAGAAGAGTTATGTTGACATCCGACGGAGACCGCTTGAGTTTGAAGTTGGGGAGCACGTGTTTCTCCGAGTCTCACCCTCCAAGGGTGTGATGGGATTCGGGAAGCGAGGCAAGCTGAGTCCGCGATATATTGGGCCTTTTCCCATCTTGCTCGGATTGGGGAAACCGCATATCAGCTGGCCTTGCCGCCCAGTCTTGCAGGGGTGCACGATGTGTTCCATGTTTCCTTACTGAGAAAGTATGTTCAGGATCCGTCCCATGTCTTGGATTTTTCAGAGTTGGAGGTCGCTGAGGACCTGTCCTTTCCAGAATATCCTGTTCGTATTGAGGATCGCAGAGAACAGGTCCTGCGGAAGAAGATTGTACCGTTGGTCAAGGTGATTTGGCAGTACCGCTCCGGAGGTGAGGCAACCTGGGAGCGAGAGGATGAGATGCGGGAGCAGTTCCCTTACCTCTTTTCGTAAGTTTCCTTGTGAACTTGTATCCCTGTTTTGACTTGTTAATTCTAAGCAGTCAATTTCGGGGACGAAATTCTTTTAAGGAGGGGAGATTGTAAGGATCGTGACCTTCGGATCCGGTTTTCGGGATCGGACCTTGTAGTTCTGACCTTAGTAAGGGTGGAGGTTCTGAGTTGATTCGCGTCAGGACATCGAGACGCGTTTTAAACGGCGTCCACCGTCGCAGACGCATTTCAAGTTCTGCCACGTGGGCTGGTTTCGGGCCGCGAGGGTACGGCCCTGTCTTGTCGCCTGAACGGCGTCCACGTGTGTCGACGCCTTTCAGACTGCGACTCTGGGTTTGTCAGAGTACGGCCCTGACATGTCGTCTGAACGGCGTCTGCCTTGAACGACGCGTTTCAGAGTCTTGTCAGAGCAGCCATCACATCAACTGAATGGCGTCCGTGGATGTCGACGCGTTTTAGCCAGTCTCTGGTTAACCCTGCGAGCCCTCCTTCTTTCCCTCATTTTCTCCTCTCTTCCTCTCTTTCCCTTCCGACGAACTCGGCGGCGATCCCTCCTCCTCCCTCTTTTCCTCCCACCGTTTCATCTCTCCCTCCACTCTATCCTCTACCTAGCTCCTACCACTACCACCTCCACTTCCACTGCGGCGTTCTACTCTCCGGACGGCGGCCGACGTCACGGTGGAGCAAGGACGACCACGGCAGTACCGGCGGCGGCGTGGGGTGAGTCGGGTGGACGGCTTGAAGCTCGGAGGCGTTCAAGTATCCGGTAGGGTGACGATTCCCATAAGCATCGTGTTTTAGCCATGTTTTCCCCCGTTTAAGCTTGTTATGGATCTTTGGTTTCGGGGGGTAGAATGAGCATGTTTAGGTGTTCTTTTGTTGATATGGGGGTTTTGCTATGAATGAGATTTCCTATGAATTGTGTTGCCCCTCTTTCTCCTCCGTTTTTGGGTGATTTTGGGGTTATTTGGGTTGAAAAGGTAGCCCTCGGGCTCATGGCAACTCTGGTTCCTGGGGTTAAAAGACGTCGTGTATGGACGACCCCTTTTTGAAGGGCGTCGGACCATCGCGACGCCTATTAGACAGGAATCGCCTGACTGAGGGGTTGCCAGTTCTGGATTCTGGGGTTAAAAGACGTCATGGGACGGCGACGCGTTTTTGAATGGCGTCGGGAGGCCATGACGCCTTTTAAGGCAGAAATTCCCTGGGTGGTTTCTTTGGAAATTCTGGATTTATGTGCTGAATGGCGTCTGAGGATGTCGACGCCTTTTAAAAGGCGACCACTGGTGTCGACGCCTTTTAGGGCCTGATTCTGAAGACTGTTTTACATGAACCTGTACAGGGAGCTTGAATGGCGTCGACCTTGGGAGACACGATTCAAGACAGAACCTCACTAATTCATGCCAATAAAATGTGTTCATACTGTTAGACGGATGGTTAGTGCATGTTTTAGTGTACCCGGTAGAGATAGATTCTTCATGACCGGACGATACTACGTGTATGTTATGCGATCGCGGACTTTTCATGTGACCGGATCGTACTTGTTGGGTTTTGTGTTATTGTGGACCTGGAGTGACATTGTAGCGCTTTATCACCCTGTGCTGGTGTGGGCGTAGCACAGCGCCGGTGGGGGCATGGGCGGGGTGACGCCTAGTGAGAGAGGGTCACCTGGTGAACCCCGGGGTCAGCTAGTACCGGTGTCGGAGTGGTACATTCGGAGAGTCACTCATGCTGAGGGAAGGAGTAGCCACCTGAGCCGGTTGGGCCGGAGTAGCTAGTGTGCTATCCGAGGGGTTACTGTTTGGTCTCAGTGGGTCGAGGTTTTTCCACCATTGTTGTGTGGTTAGCGAGTTCTATCGAGACGAGAGTTGTGGGTTTCCTAGCCGGCTGGTTTAATATATGCATGTTTATTATATTACGATTGCATGTGATTTCACGTTAAGAATTAGGAATTGTACCTCTTGTGCTTGTCACTTTACCGTTAGCTGTACCTTGCACTTGTGGGTGTGTGCGTGGGCAGTGGGGATCAAAGGATCCCTACTGAGTCTTGTCTTTGAGACTCACCCCTCCTGCGGTTTTCAGGTGAGGACTCTCAGCAGACCTAGCGAGGAGAGTGCGGCCGTGAGTTGAGCACCGTCAGCAGTTGTTCCGGGGTATGCCCCGACGTAGCTGTTATTTTATTTCTGGCATGTACGTTTAATTATTTCTTTTCTGTTGGAATATGTAATTATTTGCTGTATCGAGTCGCATTGTAATAATTTTAATTCCTGCACTTTTATTTCAGTTCAATGCGATGAGAATGTTTAGCTTAGTTTATTATTTATCTCCCAGACTTGATTAGATCCTGGTTTGGTTCCAAATTAATGATTCGGTACCCATTTAGTAATCGGATCCCCGATTATAGGGTGGCGGGTCGTTACAGTTGGTATCAGAGCATACGGTCTGGCAAATAAATAAATAACTAGGTTAAATATCATAAATTCGGCAAATAAATACATTATCCCGTACGGGCACGGCGGTAGCATAGGCTTTAGGAATCTGATTAGAACTTTTTGATTTTGTAATTGTAGGCGAGTAGATGGCTCCCAGAAGGAGGATGCCAGTTATTCGAGAGCAGGAAGACGTCCCTAGTGGGTCCGAGGCCGGGAGGCCGAGTGTATAGTAGTTTATGGAGGCTATGATGGATACTATGGCTCTGTACCAGACGCGAGACCCCAGTGAGAGTTCCAGTGCGCGGGGAGGGTCCACAGCTGCACTTGAGAGGTTTCTGAAGCTGAGGCCACCTCACTTCACCGGTCGTCCCGACCCTGACGAGGCCATTCACTGGCTTAGAGAGATAGAGAAGACTTTTGATACCATGGATTGTGCTGCAGTAGAGCGGACCCCGTTGGCTACCTTCATGCTGAAGGATAACGCCTATGACTGGTGGACCACTTTGAAGAGTTTGTCTTTCGTGGACAGGAGTCTTAGGGAAATTCCATGGGAGACATTTGTTAAGGAGTTCAACGCACAGTATTTCCCTAGACATGTCCAGAGGGCCAAGGAGAGGGAGTTCATGGATCTGACGCAGGGGAGTATGATGGTACTCGAGTACCAGGCGAAGTTTGTTTCGCTGGGTCGGTTTGTGCCTTTCATATCTGGGGACGAGGAGCGTCGTACTGAGAGGTTCGTGGACGGACTGAGGCTCAGTTTGAGGAACTTCGTGGCGTCTCACTGTTGCACGGATCTGGCTTCTGCGGTTAGATGTGCGGCAGCAGTGGAGGCTCAACAGAGCCAGTCGGCCCGGGAGAGAGGACTGGCTACTCAGAGCCCAGTTCGTGGCAGGGGTAAGGCAGCGGCAGCGGCCTCTTCAGCCGGATCGGGATCGTCGTCACTCGGCTCCCGATTCAGGAGATTCTTCATGGGTGGTGGCAGCAGTAGTGGCAGTAGCGGCAGCAACAGGCCCGGGCAGGGCCAGCAGAGTCAGTCTGTATCCAGTGCACCGCAGGGGCCAGCTCAGAGGCTTCCGGCAGTCTGTCAGCACTGTGGGGGTGCCCATGGTGGGACTCAGTGTCCCACTCTCCCCAGGAGGTGTTTCACTTGCGGCCAGCAGGGCCATTTGGCGAGGCAGTGCCCGCAGGGGCATGGTCAGGGACATGGTTCAGGTGAGCAGAAGAAGCCGAGGACCCAGGGGAGAGTGCTAGCTATCACCAGGAGGGAGGCTCGCGCGTCCAACTTGGTGGAAGGTACACTTTCTGTCGTTGGGAACTCTGCACACGTATTGATTGATTCGGGTGCTTCGCATTCTTTCATTTCTGAGCAGTTCCTAGATATTCTTTCTGCACCCGTTGATGAGTTATCTGATGGTTTGATGGTGGAGGTTCCTTCTGGAGACTTTATGATATCTTATAATTGCTTGAGGAATGTTCCCTTGACCATCGAGGGTCATGTACTACTTGCCCAGTTGGTGGTTCTTGCCATTCGTGACTTTGATATTATCCTGAGCATGGATTGGTTGGAAGCCTTTTATGCGGAGGTGGACTGCCACAGAAAGAGGGTGCGATTCTCCATTCCGGACATCCCGACCTTCTTCTTCCAAGGTATTAGGCTTTCTTCCCGAGGTATTCTTATTTCTACCTTTAAGGCACGGAGGTTGTTTGCTGGTGGCTGTGAGGATTTCCTTGCCTCTGTTGTTGTCTCTGATGTCCGGGATAGTCTCAGCCATGGGGAGGTACCTGTTGTATGTGAGTTCATAGATGTATTTCCTGAGGAGCTGCCTGGCCTTCCTCCTCAGCGAGAGGTCGAATTTACCATCGAGCTTGCACCAGGTACGGCGCCCTTGTCTAAGGCCCCGTATCAGATGGCGCCAGCCGAACTCGCTGAGTTGAAGACGCAGTTGCAGGAGCTGCTGAATAAAGGTTTCATTCGTCCCAGTACATCTCCATAGGGTGCTCCAGTTCTGTTTGTTAGAAAGAAGGATGGTTCTCTTAGATTGTGCATTGACTATAGGCAGCTGAACCAGGTAACGATAAAGAATAAGTACCCACTTCCAAGGATCGATGATTTGATGGATCAGCTGCAGTCCGCGAAAGTATTTTCCAAGATCGACTTGAGATCCGGATATTATCAGATGAGGATCCGAGATGTTGATGTTAGTAAGACGGCTTTCAGAACTCGGTATGGACATTATGAGTTTTTGGTTATGCCCTTTGGCTTGACCAATGCTCCGGCGGCCTTTATGGAGCTGATGAACTGAGTCTTCAGGACCTACCTGGATCAGTTTGTGGTTGTGTTTATCGATGATATTCTGATCTATTCTTCTTCTGAGGAAGAGCATGCCACCCATCTTCGGGCAGTGTTGCAGGTCCTGAGGGAGCACCAACATTATGCCAAGTTTAGCAAGTGTGAGTTTTGGCTAGACGAGGTGCAGTTCCTTGGGCACGTTATTTCTGGCAATGGTATCGCAGTGGATCCAGCCAAGATCGAGGCGGTGATGGATTGGAGCAGGCCGACTTCAGTGACTGAGATCAGGAGCTTTCTGGGGCTTGCCGGTTATTACAGGCGGTTTGTTCAGGGATTTTCTTCGATCTGCCCTAAAAGGCGTCGTACTGCCCTGACGTCCTTCTGAAAGGCGTCGACCAGGCACGACGCCGTTTAGCGCCAGAAACCTGGTTCCCTAGTTCGAACCGAGGGTTTCTCCCTTAACCCCAAATACCCCGAAGAAGCCCCAAAACGGAAAGGGGGAGGAAGAGAAGTTGATCCACACAAACATGCTACAAAACCACATTCACGAACACGGCCATACCCACAAGAATACCCCCTAAACATGCTCAATCTAGCCCAAAATACATCATAATACGCCTAAGAAAACACGAGCAACACATACGAGGTTCGTCTCCCTACCGGATACTTGAACTCCTCCTGGCTCCGTGTCGCCGAACCGCCGCACCGCAGACCGCCGCCGGTACCCTCGAGGACGCCGCCACTCCGCCGCGACGTCGGCCGCCGTCCGGAGAATGGAGCGCCGCGAAGGAAGTGGTGGTGGCAGAGGTGAGAGGTAGGGAGGCGTTGGAGTGGTGGAAGAGGAAGAAGAGGAAGGGAAAGGGGAAGAGTGGGATCGGAGGAGGCGGAGAGGGAGAGGAGAGAGAGAAAATGGTGAGAAATGAGAGAAAGAAAGGAGGGCTCGCGGGGTCAAACAAGAACTGCCTAAAACACGTCGAGCGAGAAGGACGCCTATCAGATGACAGGACGGGCCGTACTGACAGCTGTCTGAAACGCGTTGACCACCACGGACGCCGTTCAGCTGACATGTCAGACACCGTACACTGACATCGCAGGGTGGCAGTCTGAATCGCGTCGTCCATCATGGACGCCGTTCAGACGACGAGACAGGGGCCGTACTCTTGCGGCCCGAAACCCGCCTACGTGGCGTCCACGTGGCACAACGGCAAAACGTCTAAATGGCGTCCACCTATCAAGACGCCGTTTAAAAGGCGTCGTGTAGTGTAGAGGTCATTCAGAAGAAACTCTCTAGACCCCTCAAGGTCCGACTCAGGGGATCCGGTCCAAAACCGACCTGAAAACTTAACCCGAAACCTCAGTCCTTACAGATATGATGTTCTTTATTATGCTAGGAACATAATAACAATCTTCTAATAGTAAGGCTTCTCCTGATGGAAGCATGAGGTTTGCTGTCCCAATAACAATCGCCGCAACTTTTGCGCCGTTTCCTAGCCTCAATTCCACCTCACCTTTTTCTCAGCTTGCGCTTACTTGTCAGCATATGCGCATCATGACAGATATGCGAAGCACATTCGTTATCCAATACCCAAGATGTGGAATCTCTAACTGATAAGTTGATATCTATCATATAGATATCCGAAGCTTCAGACAACTTCTCCTTTCCATGAGCTTTATCGTTAATGAACTCCTTGCAATTCCTCTTCTAGTGACCCTGCTGCTTACAGTAAAAGCAGTCACCTTTAACTACTCATTTGTCTTTGTCCTTCGATCTTTTATCGTTTGCTATCATCTCTGCGTCAAGGGCATCCAATGCCGGTTCAGCAGGAGGATCAGCATCAAGGGCGAAGGCAATCTGCTCAAATCTGAAGACATTCGTCAAGTGCCTGAGCCAATCTAAGTAGTTCAGGCTAGTCAAACATTTGACATCAAGTATGCTACGGAGTGGGTTATTCGACGACATAATTCCCTACAGGAGATATGTAATATCTTTTAAGCAGATGTTCAATTATTAAATATAAAACAAGACATGGTCTTTTGTTCAAGTTTTAACTCCCACTAATTTTCGACAGACTATATAACCCTCAGTTATACAGAACGGGAGACGCCGACAGTCTCCTAGTGGGGATCAAAATCTCAATGACTTATAGTACAACCTTGTGGATAGCACAACAAACTGTAATACAATCAAAGAGCACCCAACTCATGGGACTTGCAACTCCTTGCAATATCTGATCATAACTTCGGTCCCCAGAGATTTAGTGGCCTTGTGGATAGCACAACAAACTACTAATTCTGGTCTAAGCTAACCATCGTTACGCGACGAGCATAGATTTGCATGCAGCCCTTGTAGATAGCCCAATAGGAGAAATGGGCAACTGGTTCGAGCCAGCCTTGAGCCCTGGCTCGGCCAGTGGCTCGAACCCTGGCCAGTCCAAGCCACCTGAGCTAGGCCCAGTCCGGCCGAGCCCTGGACCAGCTCCCCTTCCACCCAACACCCCTCCCCTGCTAACAGAAACCCTATCTGCATGCAGGCTTATCCGGCGGTTGGGGTTATTCCAGGCCGCCGCCGGCTGGCCCCCCGACGCCGCCGGCCCTAGCCGGCGATGCCCTCGGCGCCGGCAGCGTGCCCGGCACTGGCAGGGCCGCCAGCGGTGGCCAAACAAGTAGCCGGTCAACCCCCTAAAACAGTTTTTCCAAGGTTTAAAACCAAATTAGGGCTCGATTTTCGCAGCTCTTCAAGGCCACTTCGACGTCGGCTAAGATGCCCAATGGATAGTGGGGACTATCCCCTGCGGATCCGGCATCCAGGCTCGCCATCCCAACGCTTGGGAAACACGTACGAAGCCGCCGAAAACACCCCATTCTTTGTCCCACGAAGAACACAAAACGCCCCAAATAAATTTTAAAAAATTGAAAGAAAATAATCTAATTAATTGTGTTCTTCGCATGAACACAGATCCAACAATTAATCAAAATTATTGCATGGAATAATTCAAGAAAAAATTAATTCGGAGATCGAAACGGGACGAGAAACAGTGGAACCTTGCTCTGATATCACTGTTGGGTTCTCGGGTTTCTCCGGATCTCCCGCGCAGCGGAAATAAAATTAAAAACGGAGATCCGTTCTCGTTTCAAAAAATCTAAAATTACGATAATTAGAATATCGAATTTTACCGTGTGCGGATTCGAATCCGCAACCATTCGGTTCCGTCGGTGTGACACCGCAAGCAACGCAAGCGCCTGGCCTCTAGCGGAGTCCACGCGATCCTCCTCGCTACGGATATCCTCACGTTCCTCGTTCTTCGCAGCCACGAAACCTCCGCCGGTTGCCGCAACGATCACCGCAACGCGCGGACGATTTCCGGGCGAACGGGAGTCGGAGAAGCGGCGGAGCAGATCTGGGGATCTGGATCTGTCCTAGGGCACCAGAGAGAGAGAGAAACAAAGGAGGCGGCGGCTAGGGTTAGCAGTAGCTTGGCCTGCTCAGCCCGTTCGCTACATTTTATACTAACCGCGTAGTTTTTCATAAAAACCCCGGTTTGTATAAAACTCACTTATTTATCTATCACCTTGAGAATCATCTGCGTGTGACCCTCTAGGCCCAATTACCAGTCTGGTTAATAGCCCAATAAGCCCAGTAACTCCTTATTGGCTTTATTAATCAATTAAAAACTCTTTATTAATTAATTAATCAATCGAATTGATGTCACACATCGAATTCGACTGGGCCTCCGATCACGTTGGGTGCCAAACAACACCACGTGAACCCGGAAGGTATCGGGGTTAAGTAACCCACTCTTGGAACCTTTTCCCCGACAGTTACCGCATGGACATAATCCTTCATTTGTATAATGCTCTCGAGTCAACTCAGGGTATGGCGAGCTATCAAACCCTAACCGGTCGACTCACTTGGATTCGATGCCGCTGATGAATATCGAAAAACTCCTTTCTCGATATTATCGTCCGCCCTGGCCAAGGATTTCCGCGCATCCTTCCTAGTGCATTCTCTCTTTAAGTACCGCGAGCGACTGATTCCTTATTGACACACAATTCCCTTCGACGGTATTCCGTTGTACCCAATCCTTGGCTGTTTAGAGTCCCGTGGTTAGAGATTCATAAACCAAGGTTAAAGCACAGAAGTCCACCGACAAGGTGTCTTTGGTGTCTCAGGTCCGATGACCATCTACGCAACTGCGACAATAGAATCAAGCTGGTTGACAGTGAGGTAAAATACCATCCAACAATTTAGTCGGATTAGTTCAGTGAACTCATTCTCCAATGAGCACCTACAGATTCGCCTTAGTGTTTCCACACAAGTGACTTATGAGATCAGTCACCCTCATCATATGAGCAGGAGTAATCTGTACTAGTCTAACTAGATATCCGATGTCCTTCTCGGATATCCTCCGACTAAGAACGATTAAGAATATGTGTGTTTAAGTGATCAGTCTCATTAGTATGATCTTATCATAATCTAATCACTATAGCACATATTCACGGACTTCATGAAGAGACGATAATTAATACGATTTACACATAATGAATATTATGCCGTTATATTAATAAATGAACGAGATTTACATAGTCAGATTGGCTTGTAGGCCACCTAAGACTAACACTAAGAACTCTTTAACTCTCAAATCTAAAAGAACTTAAGTTTCTGGCTGCCGCCTCAGGCACAACCTTGGAACTGACTTTGCCATTGGAGGGATTTCCCTGGACGCACCGTCTCGGGCTCGTCAGCCAACCTCCCAAGTGTCATCTGGAGACCACTCCGCCAAGGCCACTGCGCACCTTGGAGCCGACTACTAGATTGGACCCCAGAGACGAGAACTGCCACATTGGGTTGTCATCATTCGCTGTCTATGGGAATATTTCAATAGACTCCTCATGAGATGGCAAACCCCCAAAATTGAGATTCAAGGATCAACAATCAGGAGGAGAGCCAAGTACTGGAGGCCCCTCTACCTGAATCTTAGGCCCCTGTAGCCCAGGAACAGTTTTAGTGTATGGCCTAGTAGTACTCCGAGCTAAACGAGGTTGTCCACAGCTTGGCCGGACTCCCTGTGGTAGTGGCACAACTCGCCTAGAGGACTGAGGTTAGTCCTCGGCAATCTATTCGGTAGCCGACTGTTACCAAGAATGCCTCATTCCACCTAGCTCGATCCCAGCCGGCGGCCCTCGACCTTCTACCTCACCAACCTATGAAGACGAGTATAGTCATAGGCGAGGTAGGAGGCGCCTCCGAGGCGAGGGCATCCTCCAGCTCGACCCCGGCCATGGCACACCCTATCTAGGCCCCAGCAGTAGCCTCCCAACAACTTGCCCAGACCTTGGCTACATAGCAGACAATCAAGGATGCAATTAACCAGAGCTTCGACCGACTACAAAGGTACATGATCACCTTGGCCGATGGTCTTCAGCCGAGTGCTTCGGGAGGAGCTAGCCTTCCCTGCTCCCCGTTGGCCAATGCCATCCGACATGCACGCCACCCGGGCAAGTTGGAGATGCCTCCCATCAAACCTTATGACGAATCCATAGATCCCACCATCTTCTTAGAGCGATGCTCGACCTGGCAGGACTTCCAGGATACCCCCGATGCCGTGAAGTGCCGAGCTTTTCCAACTTACTAGAGGGTGTGGTGGACTCCTAGATCTAGACCTTGCCAGCCCAGTCCATCACACACTTCGCCCAGCTTGCCGATCTCTTCCTCATGCATTTTACTAACCTCGCTAGGCCCAAGAACAACTCAACAAGCCTCCTCACTATCAAGCAAAGGCTAGGTAAGTCTATGTGCAGCTACATCTCTCGATTCTAGTGTTGGTTTCGCTATGTCGGATCCGAACAAAACACAACGGAAAATAATTTCGGATCCATGCCATTTTGCAGAAATAAATCAGATAAGGAAAAATGATTTTCACCTTGTATGGATTCGAATCCGTGTTCTTCTGGTTCCGTCGGTGTGATGCCGCAAATCGCGCATGTAACGACCCGCCACCCTATAATCGGGGATCCAATTACTAAATGGGTATCGAATCATTAATTTGGAGCCAAACCAGGATCCAAGTAAGTCTGGGAAATAAATAATAAACTAAGCTAAACATTCACATCGCATTGAATTGAAAGGAAGTGCAAGAATAAAAGTTATTACAATGCGACTCGACACAGCAAATAATTGCATACTACAACTAAAAAGAAATAATTAAGCGTATAGCCCAGAAAATAAAATAACAACTACGTCGGGGCATAACCCGGAACAACGGCTGCTGGCGCGCAACCCAAAGCAGCACTCTCCTCGCTAAGCCTGCCTGGAACCCTCACCTGCAAACCGCAGGGGTGAGTCTCAACGAAAAGACTCAGTAGGGCTCCTTCTATCCCTACCGCCCACTCACGCACCCACAAGCGCAACAACACAAATATAGGTAAATTAAGCAAGTAAAGCAGTAATCACTACTCCTAAATCTCGATATAAACCACATGCATCCGAAATGTAACATACACAACTCTGAAACCATTCTACCGAGGAGCCAACAAACAGCGTCTCGGCAAAACACGCCAACCACACGGCCGAACGCGGGAAACACCGACCCGCTGATACCAAACAATAACCGCTCGGATAGTACGCTAGCTACTCTGGCCCAACTGGCTCTAGGTGGTTTCTGCTTCCCCCAGTACGAGTGACACTCCACAGGTACCACTCCTACACCGGTAATAGCTAACCCCGGGGTACACCAGGTGACCCTCTCTCTAGGCGTCACCCCACCACTCCCACACCGACGCTGTGTCCCTCCCACACCGACATAGGGTGGCAAGCGCTACAACTGTCACTCTAGGTCCACTGTCGCACGAAAATCCTCATCCTCGAGTACGATTTCAAGCATGCAATTAACCAAACTATCTAACAGTGTGAAGATATGTTAATAGCATGAATTATTGTAATTATATCTTGAATCGCGTCGTCCAAGGCCGATACCATTCAAGCCTCATAAACTGGTTCATGTGAAATCTGGCCTCGGAAATGGCTTGAAACACGTTGTTGCATGTAGTCGCCTTTTGAAAGGCGTCGCTGTCCCTCGTCGCCTGATGGCGACAGAAGCAGAGACAGGCTACTGGGGTGATTTCACTTAAAATGCGTCGCCCATGCAAGTTGCCTTTTGAAAGGCGTCGGTGTTTCTGGACGCTCATAAGTCTAAAACAGTGTTTGTTATTTGGGCTAAATCGCGTCGTGGGTAGGAGCCGCCTTTCTAAAAGGCGTTGCTATCCCCCGACGCCATTTAACCCTCACAGACAAGTTCTTCCCTCGCCATTTCCCAATCCACGGAGTGCTTTTCCTCCCCAAAATCCTGTAAAAACACAAAAACGTGGAGAAGGAGGAGAAGAACCAAATTACCCATTAAAACACCCAAATTCCTGTTTCATGCAGTTAGTGTTTTCATCCCAAGAATACCCCTAAACATGCTCCAAAGCGGGAAAACATGATTTTTAAACACAATGCAACGGGAATCGTCACCCTACCGGTTACTCGAACTCCTCCTAGCTCCAAGTCGCCAACCCGCCTCGCCACACACCGCCGCCGGTACCACCGTGGACGGCATTACTCCACCGGGACGTCGGCCGCTGTCCGGAGAGAAAAACGCCGTGGGGGAGATGGTGGTAGTAGTGGTGGGAGTTAGGAGGTTAATGGAGTGGAGGGAGAGATGGAATGGAGGGAGGAAAGGAAGGAGAGGGGGAGGTGGTCGCCGGCTCGCTGGAGGAAGAGAGGAGAGAGAAGAGGGAGGAGAGAATAAGGGAAAGGAGGGGTCAACTAGAAGCTGGGTAAAACGCGTCGTGCAAGTCCGACGTCATTCAGATGACAAGACCGGGCTGTACACTGACAAGTTAGGGTCGTACTCTAAATGGCGTCGTCTATCCAAGACGTCATTCAGACGATATAACCGGGGCCGTACTCTCGCGCACCAAGGCCAGCCTACGTGGCGCCCACGTAGCACAGCCTAAAACACGTCTACATTGCTGGACGCCGTTTAAACCGCGTCGAGCCTAAACTACGGGATCCGTCCCCGAAGACTGACCCGATAACCGGATCCGAAACCTCAATCCTTACATTCTCCCCCCCTTAAAAGAATTTCATCCCCGAAATTGCCTGCTACAATTAACGAGGTTGAAACATAAAGATACAAGCTCACAAGAGAACTTACGAAAACGGATAGGGAAATTGCTCCCGCATCTCATCCTCGCGCTCCTAGGTTGCCTCGCCCCCGGAGCGATACTGCCAAATCACCTTAACTAGAGGTACAACCTTGTTCCGAAGGACTTGTTCCCTACGATCCTCAATACATACTGGAAACTCTGGAAAGGACAAGTCCTCCGCGATTTTCAACTCTGAAAAGTCCAAAACATGAGATGGGTCCTAAACATATCTCCTCAGCAAAGAAACATGGAACACATTGTGCACCCCTACAAGACTGGGCAGCAAGGCTAGCTGATACGCCGTTTCCCCAATTCGAGCAAAAATGGGAAAAGGCCCAACATATCGCGGACTCAGCTTACCTTGCTTCCCGAATCTCATCACACCCTTGGAGGGTGAGACTCGGAGAAACACGTGGTCCCCAACCTCAAACTCAAGTGGTCTCTTACGGATGTCTGCATAACTCTTCTGTCTGCTCTAGCAACCTCAGCACACTGCTGTACCAACTCTGGTCCTGCTATCTGCCTTTCGCCAATCTCAGACTAACTCATAGGGGATCGACACGGCCGCCCGTACAATGCCTCATAAGGCGCCATGCCGATACTAGAATGATAACTGTTGTTGTAAGCAAACTCCACTGTAGACAAGTACTGCTCACAAGAACCTCCCCAGTCTAGGCAACATGCCCTAAGCATATCCTCCAGAGTATGAATGGTCCTCTCCGACCGCCCATCAGTCTCGGGATGATAAGCCGAGCTGAAGGCTAACTGTGTGCCCAAAGCCTTCTGAAAACTCTTCCAGAACCTAGAAGTAAATCTCGGATCCCAGTCTGATACGATGGATAAGGGCACCCCGTGCAGAGAGATGATCCGATCCACAAACAACTTAGCCAACTTACCGACTGACCAGTCCTTCCTAATAGCCAGGAAGTGTGCCGACTTGGTCAATCGATCAACAATGACCTAGATTGCATCTCTTCTGCTAGGGGACACGGGTAAACCCATCACAAAGTCCATAGTCACATGCTCCCATTTCCATTCCGGGATCGGCAAGGGCTGCAACAAACCTCCTGGTCTCTGGTGTTCTGCCTTAACCTGCTGACAAGTTATGTACCTAGCCACATAGTCAGCCATATCCTTCTTCATATCAGGCCACCAAAAGTGCCTCCTCAAACAATGATACATCTTAGTCGTTCCGAGATGCACTGCATATCTAGAACGGTGCGCCTCATCCAGGACACTCCTGCGCACGTCCTCCTCGGTCGGAACATAGAGTCTGCCTCTAAACCTGACTGTACCATCATCCCACAATTCCACCTCTGGTCTCTGAAGAATCTGCGGTAACCCTGCACCTGCCCTCTGAGCCTCAATTATGGCATGGTACACTGCTGGCCTCACAGTTAAGTTGGCTAACACGGCTCTATCAGCCTCCCGCATAATCCTAAAGGAAGATTCCACAACCTGCTCAAATAACCCCCATTCTCGAACCATGAGATATGACACGACCGTCTTCCGACTCAAGGCGTCTGCCACCACATTCGCCTTGCCCGGATGATAAGAAAGGTCGAGATCATAATCCTTGATAAATTCCATCCACCTGCGCTGCCTCAAGTTCAGATCCTTCTGCGTGAATACATACTTCAAGCTCTTGTGATCGGTAAAAACTTGAAATTTCTCTCCATACAAATAGTGCCACCAGATCTTCAGTGCAAATACCACAGCTGCCAACTCTAAGTCATGAGTGGGATAGTTCTCCTCATGCTTCTTCAACTGCCTAGAAGCATAGGCCACAACCTTACCATGTTGCATCAGAACCGCACCCAAACCTCGATGTGATGCATCTGAATAAACCACAAATCCACCGGAACGTGATGGAAGTACCAATACTGGGGCCGAAGTGAGGCGAGTCATCAACTCAATGAAACTCCGCTCACACTCCTCGGTCCATTCAAAATGAACTCCCTTACGAGTCAACCTCGATAAGGGGGTCGCTATAGAAGAAAAACCCTGGACAAACCGTCTACAATAACCTAACCCCAAGTAGCTCCTGATCTCAGTTACTGTTGTTGGTCTGCTCCAATCCATTACTACCTCAATCTTGGATGGATCCACTGTAATGCCCTCACCAGAAATGATATGTCCTAGGAAGTGCACCTTATCTAGCCAGAATTCACACTTGCTAAACTTGGCATAGAGTTGGTGCTCTCTCAGAACCTGCAATACCACCTGAAGATGTGTGGCATGCTCTTCCTTAGAAGAAGAGTATATCAAAATATCATCTACAAATACCACCACAAACTGATCCAGGTAGGCCCTGAAGACCCGGTTCATCAATTCCATAAAAGCTGTCGGAGCATTGGCCAAGCCAAAAGGCATAACAAAAAACTCATAATGTCCATACCGAGTCCTAAAGGCCGTCTTACTAGCATCAACCTCACGGATCCTCATCTAATAATACCCTGATCTCAAGTCAATCTTTGAAAACACCTTCGCAGACTGTAACTGATCCATCAGATCGTCGATCCTCGGAAGTGGGTATTTGTTCTTTATCGTCACCTGGTTCAGTTGTCTATAATCGATACACAACCTCAGAGAACCATCCTTCTTCCTGACAAATAGAACTGGAGCACCCCACGGAGAAGTACTGGGACGAATGAAACCCTTATCCAGTAATTCCTACAACTGCGCCTTCAACTCAGCGAGTTCGGCCGGCGCCATCCGATACGGGGCCTTAGACAGGGGAGCCGTACCCGGTGCAAGCTCAATAATAAACTCAACCTCTCGCTGAGGAGGAAGGCCAGGAAACTCCTCAGGAAACACATCTACAAAGTCACAAACTACAGGCACCTCCCAAGGACTGGGGCTACCACTAACATCAGATAAAACAACAGAGGAGAGGAAGGCCTCACAACCACCAACAAGCAACCTCTGGGCCTTAAAGGAAAAAATAAGAATACCTTGAGAAGAGAGCCTAATACCTTGGAAGTAGAAGGTCGGGATGTCCGGAATAGAGAAACACACCCTCTTTCTGTAGCAGTCCACCTCGGCATAATAAGCCTCCAACCAGTCCATGCCCAGGATGACATCAAAGACGCAAATGACACGCACAACTAACTGGGCAGGTAACTCATGGCCCTCAATAGTCAAAGAAACTTCGTAAACCAAGGTCAAAGCACAGAAGTCCACCGACAAGGTGTCCTTGGTGTCTCAGGTCTAAGGACCATCCACGCAACTGCGACAATAGAATCAAGCTGGTTGACAGTGAGGTACAATACCATCCAGCGATTCAGTCGGATCAGTTCAGTGAACTAATTCTCCAATGAGCACCTACAGATTTGCCTTAGTGTCTCCAAACAAGTGACTTATGAGATCCGTCACCCTCATCATATGAGCAGGAGTAATCTGTACTAGTCTAACCGGATCCAATGTCTTTCTCGGATATCCTCCGACTAGGAACGATTAAGAATATGTGTGTTTAAGTGATTAGTCTCATTAGTATGATCTCATCATAATCTGACCACTATAGCACATATTCACGGACTTCATTATGAAACGATAATTAATGCGATTTACACATAATGAATATTATGCTATTATATTAATAAATGAACGAGATTTACATAGTCAGATTGGCTTGTAGGCCACCTAAAACTAACAATCTCCCACTTGGACTAAAGCTAATCACCTTTATACAATAAGCCCAAAGACTCTAGGTGACGCTCAAATACAAATTGAGCCAACGGCTTTGTCAGTGGATCTGCTACATTGTCAACGGATGGAACTCTTTCCACTATTACATCTCCTCTGGATAAGATGAAAGCGCCTCAGAACATCTTTCGATTTCTGATGAGACCACAACTCTTTTACTTGTGCAATAGTCCCATTGTTGTCGCACAACAGCGGAACATGATCAAGGATACCGGGAACTATGTCAAGGTCGGTGATGAACTTCTTCAACCACACTATTTCCTTGAAAGCTTTAGCTGCAGCGATGTGCTCAGCTTCAGTCGTCGAATCTGCAGTGGTTACTTGCTTGGAACGCTTCCAACACACTGCACCTCCCTTTAATGTAAACACTAATCCAGATGTAGACTTGCTATCATCTGGATCTGACTGGAAACTCGAGTCAGTAAAGCCTTACAGTTTCAAGTCACCTCCTCCATAGACAAGAAACATATCCTTAGTTCTTCTCAACTATTTAAGGATACATTTCACTGCCTTCCAGTGCTCTTCGCCTGGATCAGCCTGAAAACTGCTCGTAACACTTAGAGCAAATGCAACATCAGGCCGTGTACATAGCATGGCATATATGATAGATCCTATGGCAGAGGCATAGGGTATTCTGTCCATGAATGCCCTCTGATCAGGAGTCTTAGGAGACTGCTCCGTTGAGAGACTAATTCTATGTCTCATTGGTATGAGACCTCTCTTGGAATTTTCCATGCCAAACCTTTTGACTATAGTGTCTCTGTACAAGGATTGGGTCATTCCAAGCATCCTCTTTGATCTATCTCTATAGATCCGTATTCCCAATACGTAGGATGCTTCTCCCAAATCCTTCATGGAGAAGTTTTTCGACAGGCAGATGTTTACTGATGACATCATTCCTACATCATTCCCAATGAGTAGTATGTCATCTACGTAAAGAAGTAGAAAAGTAACTGCACTCCCACTGGTCTTCTTGTACACACAAGGCTCATCTTCATTCTTAATGAAGTCAAAAGACTTCACAGCCTCGTCAAATCTTATGTTCCAGCTCCGGGAAGCCTGCTTCAGTCCATAAATTGACTTCTGAAGTTTGCACACTTTATCTGGAGAATATTTGGATGTGAAACCTTCTGGTTGCATCATACACACCTCTTCCTCAAGCTTACTATTGAGGAAGGCAGTCTTTACATCCATCTGCCAGATTTCATAATCAAAGTGTGCAGCAATGGCGAGCAGAACTCTGATCGACTTTATCATGGCAACTGGTGAGAAAGTCTCGTCATAGTCAATTCCTTACCTTTGACGATATCCCTTTGCCACCAACCTTGTCTTATAAGTGTCGATCCGTCCATCAGCACCGATCTTTCTCTTAATGATCCACTTGCAACCGATGGGTACAATACCCTCGGGTAAGTCCTCCAAGTTCCAAACTTGGTTGGTGTATATGGACTGGATTTCTGAGTTCATGGTTTCTCGCCATTTCCTGGCTTCTGGGCCTTCTATGGCCTCCTGGTAGGTTTTAGGATCATCATCCTCATTATATTCCACCTTAGACTCACCTTCAGCAATATGACCCACATATCGTTCGGGTAGTCTAGGTACTCTACCAGATCTACGAGACTCATCTGTGTGTACCTGAACAGATTCAGGAACTGATATCTCATCTGATGATAATGTAGCTGTTTGGGGATATAGAACCTCTTCCAGCACTATTTTACACCCATTGTTCTCCTGGAGAAGATATTCCTCTTCCAAGAAGACAACTTTCCTGGCGACAAACACCTTTTGTTCACCAGAATAGTAAAAATAGTATCCAAAGGTTTCCTCTGGATATCCCACAAACCTGCATTTATCAGTTCGTGATTCCACCTTGTTTGGATCATGCCTCTTTACATGAGCAGGAAAACCCCAGACTTTAACATGTTTAAATTCTGGTTTCCTGCCTTTCCATATCTTATATGGAGTGGAGGCCACAGACTTGCTGGGTACTCTGTTTAGTAGGTATGCTGCTGACTCTAGAGCATACGCCTAGAGGGACACTGGTAATCCCGAAAAGCTCATCATGGATCGCACCATATCCAACAAGGTGTGATTCCTCCTTTCTGATACACCATTCATCTGTGGTGTATATGGAAGGGTCAGCTGAGAAAGGATACCATTATCCTTTAAGAATTGTGTGATGTTAGTACTCAAGTATTCTCCTCCTCGATCTGATCGAAGAGCTTTAATACTATTTCCTAACTGCTTCTCTACCTCATTCTTGAACTCCTTGAACTTCTCAAATGCTTCCGACTTGTACTTCATAAAGTACACATAGCCGAATCTTGAGAAGTCATCGGTGAACGTGATGAAGTAAGAAAAGCCACCTTTGGCTTGGGTGGACATTGGACCACATACAACTGAATGTATTAGTTCAAAAATGTCCTTGGCACGTTCTCCATGTCCAGTAAATAGAGATTTTGCCATCTTTCCCATAAGGCAGGATTCACATGTTGCAAACGATTCATAATCGAATGCTGTTAAATAACCATGCTTGTGCAACTTTTGCAACCTACTTTCGCCAATGTGCCCAAGTCTACAATGCCACATGTAGGCCTGGTTCACACAATTCTTGCTCTTCTTAAGAGCATTATCAATTTGAAGATTGTAATAAGAAACATCTAATAGATATAGACCGTTGACTAAAGATGCTGTAGCTATTTATTTATTACCATAATAAATCGAACAACTTCTATTCTCAATAGTCAACCTATAGCCTATCTTGTCCAAACAAGATATTGATATGATGTTCTTTATTATGCTAGGAACATAATAACAATCTTCTAATAGTAAGATGTCTCCCAATGGAAGCTTGAGATTTGCTGTCCCAACAGCAATCGCCGCAACTTTTGCGCCGTTTCCTAGCCTTAATTCCACCTCACCTTGTCTCAGCTTGCGCTTACTTGTCAGCATCTGCACATCATGGCAGATATGAGAAGCACATCCGGTATCTAATACCCAAGATGTGGAATCTCTAACTGATAAGTTGATATCTATCGTATAGATACCTGAAGCTTCATACAGCTTCACTCTTCCATGAGCTTTATCGTTAAGGAACTCCTTGCAGTTCCTCTTCCAGTGACCATACTGCTTATAGTAGAAGCAGTCACCCTTCACTTCTCTTTTGCCTTTGTCCTTCGATCCTTTATCGTTAGCTATCATCTCTGCTTCAGTGGCATCCAATGCCGATTCATCAGGAGGATCAGCTCCAGGGACAAAGTCAATGTGCTCAGATCTGAAGACATTCTTCAGGTTTCTGAACCGATCTGAGTAGATCAGGTAAGTCGAAAGGGCATCAAGTATGCCACGGAGTGGGTTATTCGACGACATAATTCCCTACAGGAGATAAGTAAAATCTATTTAGCAGATGTTCAATTATTAAAATTTAAAACAAGACATGGTCTTTTGTTCAAGTTTAACTCCCACTAATTTTTGACGGACTGTATAACCCTCAGTTATACAGAACGGGAGACGCCGACAGTCTCCTAGTGGGGATCAGAATCTCAATCACTTGCACTACAACCTTGTGGATAGCACAACAAACTATGATACAATCAAAGAGCACCCAACTCACGGGACTTGTAACTCCTTGCAATATCTGATCATAGTTTCGGTCCCCAAAGATTTAATGGCCTTGTGGATAGCACAACAAATCACTAATTCTGGTCTAAGCTAACCATCATTACGCGACGAGCATAGATTTGCATGCAGCCCTTGTGGATAGCACAACAAAGCTATATGGTTCCTCTACCCCGATCTATACGTATCTAATGCCATAGCCACAGTTTCTCCTCCCAATTAAGCAGACCTTGTGGATAGCACAACAAACCTGCCTAAAGTTATTCGAATCCTATGACTATAACGATGGTGGACCACGCGGTAAGTTCTTAACTACTCGCGTTACGGCTTAGAGTTTATCTGAAGGTATTTAGATAACTTTTATCTTGGTCTCTCCTAGGTGATAGTATTTAAATACATCGTATATATTTACTAAATACTATAACCTGCTTTGATTCATAATCAAAAGAAAAACAATGCATCACATACATGTCTAGTGTGGTCATGGATAGCACAGTGGGTTTGACTGGAGCCAACAGTCAAACGCACACACAATCTAACATAACATTTACATTAGATAAACCTGCAAACACATAGGCAAAGGATCTCCATCTTTTCGCCTTCCTGGTTGTAGCTGTGGATCGTCCTCGCTCCTTCCTCGGTTGCCTCGATCATATTACAATAAATTCTAGAATTTACAGGTAAATTGAAGAAGGCCTCATGGCGAGTACAAGAGTGAGGGAGGTAGAAATACATTAGAGAATGAGAAAGGGAGAGATGCGCAGATCTCTATTTATTAACAATTAATAAACATCCATCATTCATCCACGATCCACATAAACACATCATTCATCACATGAACAATTAAATAAGTTCATATCCATGACCACGGTGTGTTTTAAACATCCCACACATGATTCAGCGCATCACATGGTTAAAATAAAAGAGTTTTCAAAATAAATAATTTTGGCTTTTAAAAAGCTGGGATCCAATTAAAATTAGTATTTGAATTTCGAAAACACATTTAATCATGCAATTAATAATTCCAGATTATTCCATGTCAATTAGAACAATTCTAATAATCTAACACTTAGATTAAACCCCATTAATAATCTAACATTTAGACTATTAATAACTAATCTAACTCTTAGACTTGTCCATCAAAGTTAATTAACAATTAATTATTAACTCTAATTTGTTATTAATTATCAATCTAACAATTAGACTAGATAATTAATAAGTGTTAATCACTAATTTAACTATTAAACTAATAATTAACACAAATGAACAGTTAAGCACTAATCTAACTCTTAGATTAGTGGAATAATATTAATTATTAGTTTAACACTTAAACCAATAATTAATAACTACTCATTAAACCATCATATTAGTTAATTGAAATTAATTATCAATTTAACATTTAAACTAACAATTAATTTCAATTAATTAATAATTACTAACTCAACACTTAAGCTAGACAATTAAAATTATATATTAATTTAACAATTAAATTAATAAAAAATTCTAATTATTAACAACACTTTGTTAATATTAATGATTCAAAATCATTAATGTCAAATAAAATTAAAATTGAATAATAATTTAAATATTTCAAAACAGTTTTGAATTTTTTTTTTTAAATTACAATTCAATTTAAATGGACATTCGGGTTTAATTGGATATATTTGGGATTTAGAGAAGGCAAAGAAGGGTTTAAACAAGAAAGCTACAGGGCACAGCCCATTAGAGCCCAGCTGGCTCGGGCCCTGCAGGGCCTGGGCTAGAGTCAGGTGTGCCTGGGATCGAGCCAGGCGCGCCTGGCTAGGGCCCGGTCCAGCCAGAGGCCTAGTTCGGCCGGACCGGCCTGCCTGGCCACGTGAACCGGCCCCCTTTACCCGTCGCCACCCAAAACCAGCAACCCTAGCTATTGCAGGCGGCGGCGGGGAGGGAGATGCAGCGCCGCCCGTGTTAGAATTGGGTGGCCTCAAAGCCAATCATTGTACATTCTAGTTCAGATTATTAGTAAAGGCAATCATTTCTTCATTTAATAGTTCTCGCAAATTAACTATCGTAATGAAGGTCCATAGACAAATGTATGGGATATTGAATCATGATGAGATCGTGATAGTGAGATCAATATCTTCAGGCAATTGTCTTAAACAGTTCTCGATCATAGGATATTTGAGATGGACATTAAATATCCGATAAGATCGACACAAGTTATGTCTGCTCATGTGATGAGGGTGAATGATCTCACATTCACTTGTGTGGTGACACTAAGACAAACAAGTGGGTGCTCATTAGAGAATGAGTTCACTGAACAGACCCAAATAAGAATTTCTGGATGGTAATTATACCTATTAGTCAACCAGGGAATTCAATCGTTGCAGTAGCACAGTTGGTCCTTTGACCTGAGTCACCAATGATACCTTGTTTGTGGACCATTGTATCTTGATTCTCTGACTAGTGGGCTTTAACCATCAAGTCCACCATAATCGGTCTTTCAGATACAGTGGAAAGCTTGCGAAGGTAATTGAGTGAACAACAAGGGATCACTCACTCTTGGTATAAGACTGGAGAGAGAATGTCCTATGGATGTGTACACAGAAATCCCTGGCCAGGGTCAAATGAAAGAGATGTATTTCTAGATATTAACTGTGTACTGGAATCCATCTGGATAATGCGATAGAGGGTTTGACTATAAAACCATATCCTTGCGTTATTGGGACATTGCATGAGTGAAAGATTATATCTGTGCGGTATCGGCAGACGGAAAGGTTCAATTGAAGGGAACAATATCCCTTATATCTTCTGGGATCATGAGGTAGTGTTTGGTGCTGTTCATGATCAGAAGGCCAAGTGATTTGATCATCAGATGATAATTCACTTGTTTATTAAATTAATCATTTAACATATGATGTTTAAATGTTAATTAATAAATATTAAACTCAAGAAACAGTTCTAAGTTTAATGGGCCTACAACCGGACTGATATATGGGCCTAGAGGGTCACACACATAAGAGTTCTCGTCAGACGGTGAGAGACGTTAAATTTCATGCTTATCTGGGTTTTTATGAAAAGCCGCAGGATAAACATGAAGCTTTAATGGAGAATTATCCAAGGCCAAGCTCTTGGATAATAATGAGGATTAATCCTTGTGCTTATCCTTATTTCTATATAAGGAGGGCCAAGGGGGAGGGGTAAAAAGGTTAGTTGAACGAATTTTACACCCCAGATTCTCTCTCTCCTCTCTCTCTCTCCTTCTCTCTCTCTTGGAGTGGATCTATCTCTCTCCGCGCATGGTGGATTTGAGATCTGGTCGGAGCACTCAAGTCGAGGAGGAAATCGCGTCTGCTTCGGGAACTCGTGTGGATACCTCTAGAAATCGTGCGCGTGCGCGATTAACGAGTCGGCATCATCCACGGGAGATTCGAAACCCCGCAAAGGTGAAGAACTGTTCTTCCCGCATTTATTTTAATGTCCATTTTACGACCCCAGCAACCGATACAAAGGAATCGATTTTTATTTCCGCTGCGTTCTTGACGATTCCTAACAGTGGTATCAGAGCCAGGTTGCTGGTTCGGTCGTAAAATGGCATCGTTTTGCGTGTTTTTCTCGTTATGTGTGAAGAACCCGTATTGTACGTGTTCTTGTGTTTAATCCGATTAAAAATGACACAATAGTGTTCATATGATGAACACAAACAATTTGATTATTTTTCTGTAATTTTTCGAATTTTATTTGGGTTTTTCGGAGTTCTTCGTGGGACGACGAACGGGGTACTTTAGCGGCTTCGTACGCGATTCCCAAGTGTTGGGATGGCGGCCCGGATGTCCCGATCTCTTGGTGATAGTCACCTCTACGGATTGGGCATGAAGATCGGGGCCGGAGTGCCCTTGGAGGTGCTAAAAATCGAGCCCAAAGATAGTCTTAAACCCTGCGAAAATTCAGATTTTGGGGAGAAAACCGAGGCTCGGGCAGCCAGTTTTGGCCACCGCCGGTGGCCCTGCCGGCGCCTGGTACGTCGCCGGCACCGGGGGCACCGCCGGCCGGGGCCTGTGCTGCTGGGGGCGGCCGCCGGGGCCGCCTGCAAACCCCACCGCCGCCGGGATGCTAATAGGTTAGGGTTTGCAGGTATTTGGGAGGGGCCCGGTCGAATGGAGGAAGAAGGGGACGGACCGCCCGGTCCCGACCCGGTCGGACCGGGCGGGGGCCGGGCCGGCGCCCTGGCCGAGCCAGGGCTCGGGTCTGGCTGGGCCAGACCCCCTGGCAGAGCCAGGGCTCGACCCTGGCCGAGCCAGGGCCCTGGGTCCGGGCCAATGGGCCCTAATGGGCTGGGCCCATTTTAATGTTTATTAAAATTGTTTTAATAACAGTTTAAACCCCATTAAACCCATTATTAGCCCATTTTAGCCCTTTTTCAGCCTGTTTTAAAATTGTTTTAAAACAGAATAATTGTAGGAATAATTAATAAATGTTATTAATTATTTTTATGATTATTAACAGCTTATTAAAGTGTTTAATAACTATTATTCAATTAAAGGGCTTTATTATTAATAGGGTGTTAGTTAATTATTTAAAATTGTTTTAGATAATTAATTTTCCTGTTAAATTAATTAGTTTAAAATTGTTTTAAATTGATTTCTTGCATAACTTAATTATATTTTACTATTCAAATTGTTTGAATTAGTATTTAGATTAACTGAATCGTTTAGTTATTTAATTTGTCAATAATGCTTTGAATATTATTGATAATGCTGAAATAAATGTTATTTCGAAAACTAATTGGTATTATAATGTTATATTTATAAAATTTAATACCAAACTGCAATTATGTGATGATTGTGATGCATGTGATGTGTTTTATGGTGGAATGATCATGGACTTATTATTTTCATGTAATGAATGATGTGGATGAATGCAATGCTTATTTCATTTGGTATTTTAAATAGGACCTACGTGTCCTCCTCTCTCTTAATCCAGATGTACTCTCTATCTTCCTATAAGATTGTACTCCCCTTGATACGATCAAGGTTTCTTAGTGTTTAAATGTACATTTGTGGACCTACGAGTCCTGAATTTCATATTTAAATGTATCGGATTAAGCTACGAGGATAGGATCTTCTGAAGACACCTCTGGAGGAAGGACTCGCATCAAATGGAACCAGTGTTGCTGTTTTCACATTAGGATCCTATTATGGATCATCGTTTGGCTCCGATGATTCCATAGTAGCTTAAGCAGTCCATGATCATCCCTATTTAATTTTTCTGCATATATGTGATATTTGTGGACTATGCTATCATATATATATATATTTCTATTAAGTATAATGAAACTTCAAATTGAAATACAAATGATAGCACGATTTTTACAAATCAAATCAAAACCCTCTTTTAAAATTTAAGTTGTAAACGTGAGATATTCAGAATAATCCACGTAACCCACCATCATTATAGATCTTAGGATAATTCTTATCTCAAATGGATTTGTTGTGCTACCACAAGGTCTATTTGATTTAGAAATTAACCTAGGTCTACGACATGTGATGTCATTAAGATGAATGGACAAATAGTGTAGTTTTGTTGTGCTACCACAAGGATTGCACTATGAATTCATGTCATCTAAGTAATGATGGATAAACTTAACTGAATCATTTGATTTGTTGTGCTACCACAAGGTCATTCTGATTCAGGGGTTAAATCGATCGGATATTGCAAAACGTTGCAATTGTCAAGAATTGACTGCCTAAGGGACTTGATGTGATTTGTTGTGCTACCACAAGGTCACATGCTTGATGCCCGAAGGATTCTGATCCCCACTAGGAGATCACCGGAATCTCCCGTTCTGTATATTAGAGGGTCAAACAGATCGCCGAAAAATAGTGGGAGCCTAAATCTAGATTAAAAGTCCTAAATTAGATTTTAAGAACTATCTGCTCATTTTTATATATTTCCATGTAGGTCGCTATGTCGTCACCTAACCCCCTCCGTTGCATACTTGATGCAAACAAACTCACGGGACCAAATTACATTGACTGGTTACGCAACCTAAAGATTGTCCTCAGGTGTGAAAAGCTAGCCTATGTCTTGGATCAACTGTATGAAAATTGGAAGGAGGACTCTGTCAAGGTCCAGTGTTATATAGTTGGTTCAATGAACAATGAACTGCAACGACAGCATGATAACATGGAACCTAAGTCCATTCTGAATCACCTACAAAAGTTGTTTGGTGAACAATCCAGAACAGAAAGATATGAGATATCTAAGAAATTGTTCAGGACCAGAATGAGTGAGGGCACATATGTGCAAACTCATGTGCTCAAGATGATAGAATGGATTGAGAGGCTTGCTGTGCTCGGCTTTGTTATGAACAATGACCTGAGCATTGACTTAATCCTACAGTCCCTTCCAGATTCATTTTCAACTTCAATATGAACAAAATTGAAGTTACACTGGCTGAGCTGCTCAACATGTTGAAGACAACAGAAGGCACTATCCAGAAAGATAAGCCACAAGTAATGCTTGTTGGTAAGACCAACAAGAAAAGGAAAGCTGGACAGACCTTTAAGAAAGGTAAGCCTAAGAAGCTAGTGAAAAGCAAACCGGCAGTTCAAAAGGACAAAGCTAAAGTCAATGATAAAGGTCAGTGTTTCCACTGCCATAAAGAAGGTCATTGGAAGAGAAACTGCAAGATCTATCTAGTAGAAAAAGCAAAGGAGAAGCTTGGTGAAGCTTCAGGTATTCTCATAATCGATCTTAACTTGTCTTATAGAGAAACAACATCTTGGGTATTAGATACTGGATGTGTTTCTCATATCTGCAATAACTTGCAGGTGCTAACAAGTAAAAGAAGATTGAACCGCGGAGACGTGGATCTGAGGCTCGGGAATGGAGCAAAAGTTGTTGCGTTAGCTGTGGGGACAGCAAGACTTCAGATGCCGTCAGGAGACTCATTGGAACTAATAGATTGTTATTATGTTCCGACCATTCTTAGGAATATCATATCTATTTCATGTTTAGATAGACAAGGATATTCTATGAAACTAGAGAATAAAGGTTGTGCAATTTATTAAGGAGACAAATTCTTTGCTTCCGGATATTTATTGAATGGATTATATTTACTTGATATTTCATATGATGTTTGACTGGTAAATAAATCTCTTGAACGATTAGATAAGGATGTGAATAATTCGTACCTATGGCATTGTAGGCTAGGTCATATAAATGAGAACAGGATCATAAGGTTGCAAAAGAATGGATATCTTGATCCATTTGATTATGAATCATTTGCAACCTGTGAAGCTTGTCTCATGGGAAAAATGACCAAAGCTCCATTCTCAGGACATGGAGTAAGAGCTAAGGACTTATTGGAACTAATACATAGTGATGTATGTGGTCCAATGTCCACTCATGCTATGGGTGGTTACTCATACTTTGTTTCATTTATAGATGATTTCTCAAGATATGGCTACATATATTTAATGAAATATAAGTCAGAAGTCTTTGAGAAATTTAAAGAGTTTAAAAATGAAGTTGAGAACAAGACTGGAAAGAATATCAAAACTCTTCGATTAGATCGAGGGGGTGAATACTTAAGTACATACTTCACACAATATCTTAAGGATAATGGTATTTTGTCTCAGTGGACTCCTCCCTATACACCTCAGTTAAATGGTGTATCGGAAAGGAGAAATCGTACTCTATTAGATATGGTACGATCAATGATGAGTTATGCTAAACTTCCAATCTCTTTATGGGGATATGCACTATTGACTGCTGCATATCTGTTGAACAAAGTTCCCAGTAAGTCAGTATCTTCCACTCCATATGAGATATGGAAAGGAAAGAAACCAGACTTTAAACATGTTAGAGTCTGGGGATGTCCTGCACATGTCAAAAGACATGATCCAGACAAACTGGATTCCAGGACAGAGAAATGTAGATTTGTGGGATATCCAAAAGAGACTTTTGGATATTATTTCTATCAGCCCAATGATCAAAGGGTGTTTGTCGCAAAAAGAGCTATTGGAAGAAATTCTAGACTCACAAATCAACACTAGTTCATCTAATGAACCATTGACTCAAGAACTTGTTCAAGATGATACATAAAAGGTTCGCAGATCAAGTAGAGTGCCTAAGCAGCCTGAAAGATATGTTGGACATATCGATGATGGCAAGCCAAAAGTGCACTTAAATGAGGATGATGATCCTCAAACCTACCTAGAAGCCATAAATAGTCAAGAATCAGAAAAATGGCAAGAGGCAATGAATTCTGAAATTCAGTCCATGTATGCCAACCAAGTTTGGAACTTGGTTGATCTGCCGGAAGGTATAGTACCTATTGGCAGTAAATGGATCTTTAAAAGAAAGATCGGGGCAGATGGACAGATTGACACATACAAGGCATGGCTGGTAGCGAAAGGATATCGTCAAAGGCAAGGCATTGACTATGACGAAACCTTTTCTCCAGTTTCCATGATTAAGTCAATCAGAATACTTCTTGCTATCGCTGCATTCTATGATTATGAAATATGGCAAATGGATGTGAAAACAACATTCCTTAACGGGAACCTTCAAGAAGAGGTGTATATGATACAACCTGAAGGATTCACTTCCAAAGAACATTCAAGCAAGGTATGCAAGCTACAAAGATCCATCTATGGATTAAAGCAGGCATCCCGAACTTGGAACTTAAGATTTGATGAAGCAATCAAATCTTATGACTTCATTAAGAATGAAGATGAACCTTGTGTATACAAAAAGGCTAGTGGGAGCGCAGTTACCTTTTTGGTACTTTACGTTGATGACATTCTACTCATTGGGAATGATGTAGGAATGTTGTCATCAGTAAAGGCTTGGTTATCCAAAAACTTCTCTATGAAATATTTAGGAGAAGCATCCTATATTCTGGGAATAAGGATCTATAGAGATAGGTCCAAAAGGATGCTTGGCTTATCCCAATCTATGTACATAGATACCATAGTCAAAAGGTTTGGCATGGAAAATTCCAAGAGAGGCCTCGTTCCAATGAGGCGTGGAATTTATCTCTCTAAAGAAATGTCTCCCAAGACACCTGAAGAGAGAGCGTACATGGATAGAGTTCCTTATGCCTCGGCAATAGGATCTATCATGTATGCAATGCTATGTACTAGGCTTGATGTGGCACACCCACTAAGTGTCACTAGTAGATATCAGGCTGATCCAGGTGAGGAACACTGGAAGGCGGTGAAATGTATCATTAGATACTTGAGAAGGACTAAGGATATATTTCTCGTCTATGGAGGAAACGACTTGGAACTTCGAGGATTTACTGACTCGAGTTTCCAGTCGGATTTGGATGACAGCAAATCCATGTCTGGATTTGTGTTCATGTTAAATGGAGGTGCAGTAAGTTGGAAGAGTTCCAAAGAAGAAACAACTGCAGATTCGACGACCGAAGCAGAATACATTGCTGCAGCTGAAGCGGCCAAGGAGGCGGTCTGGATGAAGAAGTTCATCTCGGCACTTGGAGTAGTTCCAAGCATTTCAGATCATGTTCCATTATTGTGTGACAACAACGGGGCAATAGCTCAAGCGAAGGAGCCAAGATCACATCAAAAGTCAAAGCACATTCTGAGACGATTTCATCTAATTCGTGAGATCATCGCCCGAGGAGATATAGTAGTTGAGAAAGTCTCATCTGAAGATAATGTAGCAGATCCCTTAACTAAGCCATTGTCTCAAAACAATTTAGAACGTCACCTTAAGTCTATGGGACTTAGACACATGGGTGATTGGCTATAGTCCAAGTGGGAGAATGTTAGAATTGGGTGGCCTCAAAGCCAATCATTGTACATTCTAGTTCATATTATTAATAAAGGCAATCATTTCTTCATTTAATAGTTCTCGCAAATTAACTATCGTAATGAAGGTCCATAAACAAATGTATGGGATATTGAATCATGATGAGATCGTGATAGTGAGATCAATATCTTCAGGCAATTGTCTTAAACAGTTCTCGATCATAGGATATTTGAGATGGACATTAAATATCCGATAAGATCGACACAAGTTATGTCTGCTCATGTGATGAGGGTGAATGATCTCACATTCACTTGTGTGGTGACACTAAGACAAACAAGTGGGTGCTCATTAGAGAATGAGTTCACTGAACAGACCCAAATAAGAATTCCTGGATGGTAATTATACCTATTAGTCAACTAGGGAATTCAATCGTTGCAGTAGCACAGTTGGTCCTTTAACCTGAGTCACCAATGATACCTTGTTTGTGGACCATTGTATCTTGATTCTCTGACTAGTAGAGTTTAACCATCAAGTCCACCATAATCGATCTTTCAGATATAGTGGAAAGCTTGCGAAGGTAATTGAGTGAACAACAAGGGATCACTCACTCTTGGTATAAGACTGGAGAGAGAATGTCCTATGGATGTGTACACATAAATCCCTGGCCAGGGTCAAATGAAAGAGATGTCTTTCTAGATATTAACTGTGTACTGGAATCCATCTGGATAATGCGATAGAGGGTTTGACTATAAAACCATACCCTTGCGTTATTGGGACATTGCATGAGTGAAGGATTATATCTGTGCGGTATCGGCAGACGGAAAGGTTCAATTGAAGGGAACAATATCCCTTATATCTTCTGGGATCATAAGGTAGTGTTTGGTGCTGTTCATGATCAGAAGGCCAAGTGATTTGATCATCAGATGATAATTCACTTGTTTATTAAATTAATCATTTAACATATGATGTTTAAATATTAATTAATAAATATTAAACTCAAGAAACAGTTCTAAGTTTAATGGGCCTACAACCGGACTGATATATGGGCCTAGAGGGTCACACACATAAGAGTTCTCGTCAGACGGTGAGAGACGTTAAATTTCATGCTTATCTGGGTTTTTATGAAAAGCCGCAGGATAAACATGAAGATTTAATGGAGAATTATCCAAGGCCAAACTTTTGGATAATCATGAGGATTAATCCTTGTCCTTATCCTTATTTCTATATAAGGAGGGCCAAGGGGGAGGGGTAAAAAGGTTAGTTGAACGAATTTTACACCCTAGATTCTCTCTCTCCTTCTCTCTCTCTTGGAGTGGATCTATCTCTCTCCGCGCATGGTGGATTTGAGATCTGGTCGGAGCACTCAAGTCGAGGAGGAAATCGCGTCTGCTGCGGGAACTCGTGTGGATACCTCTAGAAAGCGTGCGCGTGCGCGATTAACGAGTCGGCATCATCCACGGGAGATTCGAAACCCCGTAAAGGTGAAGAATCGTTCTTCCCGCATTTATTTTAATGTCCATTTTACGACCCCAGCAACCGATACAAAAGAATCGATTTTTATTTCCGCTGCATTCTTGACGATTCCTAACAGCCCGGCGGCCGGCGCCGGGCCCCGCCGGTCCACCGGCGCCGCCCCCGGCACCGGCTGCCCCTCCGGCCGTGCAAGAAACAAGCTGCCCGAGCCCCTCAAGAAAACCCAAAATCTGATTTTAGGGTTTCAAAACCCGAATTTGGGGCTTGAATTTACAGCCCTCCAGGGGCACTCCAGCGGCGGTTTAGCTGACCGGTGGATAGTGCTGACTATCCTTAAGGGATCTGGAGACTCGGCCGGCCATCCCAACACTTGGGAAGCTCGTATGAACTCGCCGAAAACCCCCGGTTCATCATCTCATGAAGAACTCTGAAAACCCCCAAATAAAGTCCGAAAAATCACAGAAAAATGATCTAAATATTTTTGTTCATCTTATGAACACTATTTTGTCATTTTAATCGGATTAAACGCATGGAATAACTCAAGGAAAATTAATTCGGAGATCGAAACGGGACGAGAAACAGTGGAACCTGGCTTTGATACCACTGTTGGGATTTCTCGAGTTTCTCTGGATCGCTCACGCAGCGGAAAATAAAATAAAACAGCGATCCGTGTTCCCGTTTCGAAAAACTAAAAACTACGATTATCGGATAATCGATTCTCACCGTGTGCGGATTCGAATCCGCAACCGTTTGGTTCCGTCGGTGAGACACCGCAAGCCGCGTAAGTGCCCGGCCTCTAGCGAAGTCCACGCGATCCTCCCCGCGACGGATATCCTCGCGTTCCTCATTCTTCGCAGCCCACGAAACCTCCGCCGGTCATCGCAACGATCGCCGCAACACGCGGACGATTTCCCATCGAACGGGATTCGGAGAAGCGACGGAGCAGATCTAGATCTGTCTGGACGCCAGAGAGAGAGAGAAACTGAGGAGGGGTGGCTAGGGTTAGCAGTAGCTTGGCCTGCTCAGCCAGTTCGCTATGTTTTATACTAACCGCGCGGTTTTTCATAAAAACCCCCGATTTGTATAAAACCTACTTATTTATCCATCGCCTTGAGAATCATTTGCGTGTGACCCTCTAGACCCAAGTACCAGTCCAGTTAATGGCCCAACAAACCCAGTGACTCCTCACTGACTTTATTAATCAATTAATTACCCTTTATTAATTAATTAATCAATCGAATTGATGTCGCACATCGAATTCGACCGGGCCTCCGATCACGTTGGGTGCCAAGCAACACCGCGTGAACCCGGAAGGTATTGGGGTTAAGTAACCCACTCTTGGAACCTTTCCGCCGACAGTTACCGCGTGGATATAGTCCTTCATTCGTACAATGCTCTCGAGTCAACTCAGGGTATGGCGTGCTGTCAAACCCTAACCAGTCGACTCACTTGGATTGGATGCCGCTGATGAATATCGGAAAACTCCTTTCCCGATATTATCGTCCGCCCTGGCCAGGGACTTCCGCGCATCCTTTCTAGAGCATTCTCTCTCTAAGTACCGAGAGCGAATGATTCCTTATTGACACACAATTCCCTTCGACGGTATTCCGCTGTACCCAATCCTTGGCGTAGTAGAATCCCGTGGCTAGAGATTCGTAAACTAAGGTCAAAGCACAGAAGTCCACCGACAAGGTGTCCTTGGTGTCTCAGGTCCGAGGACCATCCATACAACTGCGACAATAGAATCAAGCTGGTTGACAGTGAGGTACAATACCATCCAGCTATTCAGTCGGATCAGTTCAGTGAACTCATTCTCCAATGAGCACCTACAGATTCGCCTTAGTGTCTCCACACAAGTGACTTATGAGATCCGTCACCCTCATCATATGAGCAGGAGTAATCTGTACTAGTCTAACCGGATATCCGATGTCCTTCTCGGATATCCTCCGACTAGGAACGATTAAGAATATGTGTTTAAGTGATCAGTCTCATTAGTATGATCTCATCATAATCTGACCACTATAGCACATATTCACGGACTTCATTATGAAACGATAATTACGGCGATTTATACGTAATGAATATTATGCCATTATATTAATAAATGAACGAGATTTACATAGTCAGATTGGCTTGTAGGCCACCTAAAACTAACAGTTATAAGACAACATGAAATCCCCAGGAGGAACGTCTACCATCAATCCATCAGATATCTCATCAACGGGTGCAGAAAGAATATCTACGAATTGCTCAGAAATGAAAGAATGAGAAGCACCCGAATCAATTAACACATGCGCAGAGTTCCCATGGATAGAAAGTGTACCTTCCACCAAATTGGATGCACGAGCCTCCTTCCTGGTGATAGCTAAAACTCTCCCCTAGGTCCTCGGCTTCTTCTGATCACCTGGACCCTACCCTTGACCATGCCCCTGCGGGCAATACCTCGCCAAATGGCCCTGCTGGCCACAAGTGTAACACCTCCCAGAAAAGGCAGGACATTGAGTCCCACCGTGAGTGCCACCGCAATGCCGACAAGCTGCCAGAAGCCTCTAGGCTGCCTCCTGCTAAGCACTGGACACTGACTGACTCTGCTGACTCTGTTTGGGTCTGCTACTACCGCTGCTGCCACTGCCTCGAAAGAATCTCCTGAATCTGGAGCCAAGTGAAGACGATCCTGATCCGGACGAAGGAGCTGCTGCTGCTACCTTTCCCCTGCCACGAACTGGCCCCTGAGTAGTCAGTCCCCTCTTCCGGGCTGACTGATCATGCTGTGCCTCTACTGCCGCAGCACACCTAACCGCCAATGCCAAATCTATACAACAGTGGGATGCCACAAAACTCCTCAGATTGGACCTGAGTCCATCCACAAACCTCTCAGTCTGACGCTCCTCGTTTCCTGAGATAAAAGGCGCAAAACTCCCAAGCGAAACAAACTTCGTCTTGTATTCAAGCACTGTCATGCTTCCTTGGGTCAGCTCCACAAATTCCCTCTCCTTGGCCCTCTGAACATGCCTAGGGAAGTACTGTGCATTGAATTCCTTCACAAAAGTCTCCCATGGAATCTCCCTGAGACTCCTATCCACATAAGACGGACTCTTCAAAGTGGTCCACCAATCATAGGCATCATCCTTCGACATGAAGGTAGCCAACGGAGTCCTCTCAACCACCGCACAATCCATAGTATCAAATGTCTTCTCCATCTCCCTCAACCAATGAACATCCTCATCAGGGTTGGGACGACCGGTGAAATGAGGCGGCCTCAGCTTCAGGAATCTCTCCAGTGTAGCTGAAGACCCTCCCCGAGCACTGGAACTCTCACTAGGGTCTCGGGTCTGGTATCTAGCCATTGTGTCCATCATAGCCTCCATGAAATGCTCCATACTCGGCCTACCGGCCTCAGATCCACTAGGGACATCTCCCCGCTCTCTAACGACTGGCATCCTCTTCCTAGGAGCCATCTAGTCGCCTACAAAAATCGAAAAGTTCTAATCAGAATCCTAAGACCTACACTACTGCCGTGCCTGTACGGGATAATGTAATTATTTGCCGGAATTACGATATTTAACCTAGTTATTCATTTATTTGCCAGACCGAATGCTCTGATACGTGCATGTAACGACCCGCCACCCTATAATCAGGGATCCGATTACTAAATGGGTACCGAATCATTAATTTGGAGCCAAACCAGGATCCAGGTAAGTCTGGGAAATAAATAATAAACTAAGCTAAACATTCACACTGCATTGAATTGAAAAGGAAGTGCAAGAATTAAAAGTTATTACAATGCGACTCGACACAGCAAATAATTACATACTCCAACTGAAAAGAAACAATTAAGCGCACATGCTAGAAAATAAAATAACAACTACGTCGGGGCATACCCCGGAACAATGGCTGCTGGCGCGCAACCCAAAGCAACACTCTCTTCGCTAAGCCTGCCTGGAACCCTCACCTGAAAACCGCAGCAGTGAGTCTCAATGAAAAGACTCAGTAGGGATCCTTCGATCCCCACCGCCCACTCACACACCCACAAGCGCAACAACACAAATATAGGTAAATTAAGCAAGTAAAGCAGTAATCACTACTCCTAAATCTCGATATAAACCACATGCATCCGAAATGTAACATACACAACTCTGAAACTATTCTACCAAGGAGCCTACAATCAGCGTCTCGGCAAAACACGCCAACCACACGGCCGAATGCGGGAAACACCGACCCGCTGAGACCAAACAGTAACCCCTCGGATAGCACGCTAGGTACTCCGGCCCAACTGGCTCTAGGTGGTTTATGCTTCCCCTAGCACGAGTGACAATCCACAAGTACCACTCCTACACCGGTACTAGCAAACCCCGGGGTACACCAGGTGACCCTCTCTCTAGACGTCACCCCACCAGTCCCACACCGGCGCTGTGTCCCTCTCACACCGACACAGGGTGGCAAGCGCTACAACTATCACTCTAGGTCCACTGTCGCACGAAACACAACACAGTGCGATCCGATCACGTAAAAATCCTCATCCTCGAGTACGATTTCAAGCATGCAATTAACCAAACTATCTAACATTGTGAAGATATGTTAATAGCATGAATTAATGTAATTCTGTCTTGAATCGTGTCGCCCAAGGCCGACGCCATTCAAGCCTCCTAAACTGGTTCATGTGAAATCTGGCCTCGGAAATGGCCTAAAAAGCGTCGTTGCATGTAGCCGCCTTTTGAAAGGCGTCGCTGTCCCTCGTCGCCTGATGGTGACAGAAGCAGAGACAGGCTACTAGGGTGATTTCACTTAAAATGCGTCGCCCACGCAAGTCGCCTTTTAAAAGGCGTCGCTATTTCTGGACACTCATAAGTCTAGAACAGGGTTTGTTATTTGGGCTAAATCGCGTCGTGGGTGGGAGCCGCCTTTCTATAAGGCGTCGCTGTCCCCCGACGCCATTTAACCCTCCTAGATAGGTTCTTCCCCCGCCATCTCCCAATCCACGGGGTGGTTTTTCCTACCCAAAATCGTGTAAAAACACAAAAACGTGGAGAAGGAGGAGAAGAACCTAATTACCCATTAAAACACCCAAATTCCTGTTTCATGCAGTTAGTGTTTTCACCCCAAGAATACCCCTAAACATGCTCCAAAGTGAGAAAACATGGTTTTAAAACACAACGCAACAGGAATCGTCACCCTACCGGTTACTCGAACTCCTCCTAGCTCCAAGTCGCTAACCCGCCTCGCCACACGCCGCCGCTGGTACCGCCGTGGACACCGTTACGCCACCGGTACGTCGGCCGTTGTCCGGAGAGAAAAACGCCGCGGAGGAGATGGTGGTGGTAGTGGTGGGAGTTAAGAGGTTAATGGAGTGGAGGGAGAGATGGAATGGAGGGAGGAAAGGAAGGAGAGGGGTGTTGGGATTTCTCGGGTTTCTCCGGATCGCTCACGCAGCGGAAAATAAAATATTACAGCGATCTGTTCCCGTTTCGAAACACTAAATCCTACGATTATCGGATAATCGATTCTCACCGTGTGCGGATTCGAATCCGCAACCGTTCGGTTCCGTCGGTGTGACACTGCAAGCCGCGCAAGCGCCCGGCCTCTAGCGAAGTCCATACGATCCTTCCCGCGACGGATATCCTCGCGTTCCCCGTTCTTCGCAGCCCACGAAAACTCCGCCGGTCGCCGCAACGCGCGGACGATTTCCCGTCGAACGGGATTCGGAGAAGCGGCGGAGCAGATCTGGATCTGTCTGGACGCCAGAGAGAGAGAGAAACTGAGGAGGGGTGGCTAGGGTTAGCAACAGCTTGGCCTACTCAGCCCGTTCGCTATGTTTCATACTAACCGCGCGGTTTTTCATAAAAACCCCCGATTTGTATGAAACCCACTTATTTATCCATCGCCTTGAGAATCATTTGCGTGTAACCCTCTAGGCCCAAGTACAAGTCTAGTTGATGGCCCAACAAGCCCAGTGACTCCTCACTGGCTTTATTAATTAATTAATAACCATTTATTAATTAATTAATCAATCGAATTGATGTCGCACATCGAATTCGACTGTGCCTCCGATCACGTTGGGTGCCAAGCAACACCGCGTGAACCCGGAAGGTATTTAGGGTTAAGTAACCCACTCTTGGAACCTTTCCGCCGACAGTTACCGCGTGGATATAATCTTTCATTCGTACAATGCTCTCGAGTCAACTCAGGGTATGGCGAGCTGTCAAACCCTAACCGGTCGACTCACTTGGATTGGATGCCGCTGATGAATATCGGAAAACTCATTTCCCGATATTATCGTCCGCCCTGGCCAGGGACTTCCGCGCACCCTTCCTAGAGCATTCTCTCTCTAAGTACCAAGAGCGAATGATTCCTTATTGACACACAATTCCCTTCGACGATATTCCGCTGTACCCAATCCTTGGCGTATTAGAATCCCGTGGCTAGAGATTCGTAAACCAAGGTCAAAGCACAGAAGTCCATCGACAAGGTGTCCTTGGTGTCTCAGGTCCGAGGACCATCCACGCAACTGTGACAATAGAATCAAGCTGGTTGACAGTGAGGTACAATACCATCTAGCGATTCAGTCGGATCAGTTCAGTGAACTCATTTTCCAATGAGCATCTACAGATTCGCCTTAGTGTCTCCATACAAGTGACTTATGAGATCAGTCACCCTCATCATATGAGCAGGAGTAATCTGTACTAGTCTAACCGGATATCCGATGTCCTTCTCGGATATCCTCCGACTAGGAAAAATTAAAAATATGTGTGTTTAAGTGATCAGTCTCATTAGTATGATCTCATCATAATCTGATCACTATAGCACATATTCACGGACTTTATTATGAAACGATAATTAATGTGATTTACACATAATGAATATTATGCCATTTTATAAATAAATGAACGAGATTTACATAGTCAGATTGGCTTGTAGGCCACCTAAAACTAATAATCTCCCACTTGGACTAAAGCCAATCACCTTTATACAATAAGCCTATAGACTCTAGGTGACGCTCAAACACAATTTGAGCCAACGACTTTGTCAGTGGATCTGTTACATTGTCGACGGATGGAACTCTTTCCACTACTACATCTCCTCTGGATATGATCTCTCTGATAAGGTGAAAGCGCCTTAGAATATGCTTCGATTTCTGATGAGACCGCGGCTCTTTCGCTTGCGCAATTGCTCCATTGTTGTCGCACAACAGTGGAAGAAGCTCAGAGATGCTGGGAACGATGTCGAGGTCGGTGATGAATTTTTTCAACCACACTGCTTCCTTGGCGGCTTCAGCTGCAGCGATGTACTCAGCTTCAGTCGTCGAATCTGCAGTGGTTACTTGCTTGGAACTCTTCCGGCACACTGCCCCTCCGTTCAAAGTAAACACGAATCCAGATGTTGACTTGCTATCATCTGGATCTGACTGGAAACTCGAGTCAGTAAAGCCTCGCAGTTTCAAGTCACCTCCTCCATAGACAAGAAACATATACTTAGTTCTTCTCAAGTACTTAACGATACATTTCACTGCCTTCCAGTACTCTTTGCCTGGATCAGCCTGAAATCTGCTCGTAACACTTAGGGCAAATGCAACATCAGGCCGTGTACATAGCATGGCATACATGATAGATCCTATGGCAGAGGCATAGGGTATTCTGTCCATGAACGCCCTCTCATCAGGAGTCTTAGGAGATTGCTCCTTTGGGAGACTAATTCCATGTCTCATCGGTATGAGACCTCTCTTGAAATTTTCCATGCCAAACCTTTTGACTATGGTATCTATGTACAAGGATTGGGTCATTCCAAGCATCCTCTTTGATCTATCTCTATAGATCCGTATTCCCACTACGTAGGATGCTTCTCCAAAATCCTTCATGGAGAAGTGTTTCGACAGCCAGATGTTTACTGATGACATCATAGCTACATCATTCCCAATGAGTAGTATGTCATCGACGTAAAGAACTAGAAAAGTGACTGCACTCCCACTGGTCTTCTTGTACACACAAGGCTCATCTTCATTCTTAATGAAGTCATAAGATTTGACAGCCTCGTCAAATCTTATGTTCCTGCTCCGGGAAGCCTGCTTCAGTTCATAAATGGACCTCTGAAGCTTGCACACTTTATCTGGAGATTCTTTGGATGTGAAACCTTCTGGTTGTATCATATACACCTCTTCCTCAAGCTTACCATTGAGGAAGGCAGTCTTCACATCCATCTGCAAGATTTCATAATCAACATGTGCAGCAATGGCGAGTAGAACTTTGATCGACTTTATCATGGCCACTGCTGAGAAAGTCTCGTCATAGTCAATTCCTTGCCTTATAAGTGTCGATCCGTCCATCAGCACCGATCTTTCTCTTAAAGATCCACTTGCAGCCGATGGGTACAATACCCTCGGGCAAGTCCTCCAAGTCCCAAAGTTGGTTTGTGTATATGGACTGGATTTCTGAGTTCATGGCTTCTCGCCATTTCCCGGCTTCTGGGCCTTCTATGGCCTCCTGGTAGGTTTTCGGATCATCATCCTCATTATATTGTACCTTAGACTTACCTTCAGCAATATGTCCCACACATCGTTCGGGTAGTCTAGGTACTCTACCAGATCTACGAGGCTTATCTGTGTGTACCTGAACAGATTCAGGAACTGATATCTCATCTGATAATAATGTAGCTGTTTGGGGATCTGGGACCTCTTCCAGTACTATTTTACACCCACTGTCCTCCTGGAGAAGGTATTCCTCTTCCAGGAAGACAGCTTTCCTAGCGACAAACACCTTTTGTTCACCAGGATGGAAAAAATAGTATCCAAAGGTTTCCTTTGGATATCCCACAAACCTGTATTTATCAGTTCGTGATTCCAGCTTGTCTGGATCATGCCTCTTTACATGAACAGGACAACCCCAGACTTTAACATGTTTAAATTCTGGTTTCCTGCCTTTCCATATCTCATATGGAGTAGAGGCCACAGACTTGCTGGGTACTCTGTTCAGTAGGTATGCTGCTGACTCTAAAGCATACCCCTAGAGGGACACTGGTAATCCCAAAAAGCTCATCATGGATCGCACCATGTCCAACAAGGTGCGATTCCTCCTTTCTGATACACCATTCATCTGTGGTGTATATGGAGGGGTCAGCTGAGAAATGATACCATTATCCTTTAAGAATTGTGTGAAATTAGTACTCAAGTATTCTCCTCCTCGATCTGATCGAAGAGCTTTAATACTCTTTCCTAACTGCTTCTCTACCTCATTCTTGAACTCCTTGAACTTCTCAAATACTTCCGACTTGTACTTCATTAAGTACACATAGCCGAATCTTGAGAAGTCATCGGTGAACGTGATGAAGTAAGAAAAGCCACCATGGCTTGAGTAGACATGGGACCACATACATCCGAATGTATTATTTCCAGAATGTCCTTGGCACGTTCTCCATGTCTAGTAAATGGAGATTTTGCCATGTTTCCCATAAGGCAGGATTTACATGTTGCAAACGATTCATAATCGAATGTAGTTAAGTAACCATGCTTGTGTAACTTTTGCAACCTGCTTTCGCCAATGTGCGCAAGTCTACAATGCCACATGTAGGTTTGGTTCACACAATTCTTGCTCTTCTTAAGAGCATTATCAATTTGAAGATTGTAATAAGAAACATCTAAGAGATATAGACCGTTGACTAAAGATGCCGAAGCTATTGATTTATTACCAGAATAAATCGAACAACTTCTATTCTCAATAGTCAACCTATATCCTATCTTGTCCAAACAAGATATTGATATGATGTTCTTTATTATGTTAGGAACATAATAACAATCTTCTAATAGTAAGGCGTCTTTTGATGGAAGCCTGAGGTTTGCTGTCCCAACAGCAATCGCCGCAACTTTTGCGCCGTTTCCTAGGCTCAATTCCACCTCACCTTGTCTGCACATCATGGCAGATATGAGAAGTACATCTGGTATCTAATACCCAAGATGCGGAATCTCTAACTGACAAGTTGATATCTATCATATAGATATCTAAAGCTTCAGACAGCTTCACTCTTCCATGAGCTTTATCATGAAGGAACTCCTTGCAGTTCCTTTTCCAGTGACCATACTGCTTATAGTAGAAGCAGTCACCCTTCACTACTCTTTTGCTTTTGTCCTTCGATCTTTTATCGTTAGCTATCATCTCTGCTTCAGGGGCATCCAATGCCGATTCAGCAGGAGGTTCAGCTCCAGGGACAAAGTCAATGTGCTCAGATCTGAAGACATTCTTCAGGTTTCTGAACCAATCCGAGTAGATCAGGTAAGTCAAAAGGACATCAAGTATGCCACGGAGTGGGTTATTCGACGACATGATTCCCTACAGGAGATAAGTAAAATCTATTTAGCAGATGTTCAATTATTAAAATTTAAAACAAGACATGGTATTTTGTTCAAGTTTAACTCCCACTAATTTTCGACGGACTGTATAACCCTCAGTTATACAGAACGGGAGACGCCGACAGTCTCCTAGTGGGGATCAGAATCTCAATGACTTGCACTACAGCCTTGTGGATAGCACAACAAACTGTAATACAATCATAGAGCACCCAACTCATGGAACTTGTAACTCCTTGCAATATCTGATCATGGCTTCGGTCCCCAGAGTTTTAATGGCCTTGTGGATAGCACAACAAACCATTAATTCTGGTCTAAGCTAACCATTATTACGCGACAAGCATAGATTTGCATGCAGCCCTTGTGGATAGCACAACAAAGCTACATGGATCTTCTACCCCGATCATATAGGCATCTAATGCCATAGCCACAGTTTCTCCTCCCAATTAAACAGGCCTTGTGGATAGCACAACAAACCTGCCTAAAGTGATTCGAATCCTATGACTATAATGATGGTGGACCACGCGGTAAGTTCTTAACTACTCGCATTACGGCTTAGAGTTTATCTGAGGGTATTTACAATAACTTTTATCTTGGTCTCTCCTAGGTGATAGTATATTAATATATCGTATATATTTACTAAATATTATACCTGCTTTGATTCATAATCAAAAGAAAATAATGCATCACATACATGTTATTAGTGTGGTGATGGATAGCACAGTGGGTTTGACTGGAGCCAACAGTCAAACGCTCACATAATCTAACATAACATTTACATTAGATAAACCTGCAAACACACAGGCAAGAGATCTCCATCTTTTCGCCTTCCTGGTTGCAGCTGTGGATCGTCCTTGCTCTTTTCTCGGTTGTCTCGATCAGATTACATTAATTCTAAAATTACATGTAATTAGAAGAGAGCCTTATGGCGAGTACAAGAGAGAGAGGGAGGTAGAAATACATCGGAGTATGAGAGAGAGAGGTGCGCAGCCCTCTATTTATTAACAATTAATAAACAATCATACATCCACGATCCACACAATCCATTCATCACATAAATAATTAACTAAGTGCATATCCATGACCACGGTGTATTTTAAACATCCTACACATGATTCAGCGCATCACATGGCTAAAATAAAAGGGTTTTCAAAATAAATAAGTTTTGGCTTTCAGAAAGCTGGGATCCAATCAAAATTGGTATTTGAATTTCGAAAACTCATTTTATTATCTTAACATGCAATTAAATCAAAATTTAAAAGCATTAAACACACATCACATGCGCACACACTCCAAATTAATAATTCCAGATTATTCCTTGCAAATTAGAACATTTCTAATAATCTAACACTTAGATTAAACCCTATTAATAATCTAACAATTAGACTATTAATAACTAATCTAACTCTTAGACCAGTTCAACAAAGTTAATTAACAATTTAACACTTAAATTATTAATTAACTCTAATTATTAATTAACTACTAATCTAACTCTTAGATTAGTTAATTAATGTTAATTAGTAATTTAACACTTAAATTATTAATTAACACTAATTAATTAATAACTATAATCTAACAATTAGATTAGAAGATTAATGTTAATCATTAATTTAACCCTTAAATTAATAAGTAACAATAATAATTAAAGACTACTAATTTAATATTTAAATCAGTCATTTAAGTTAATTATTAATTTAACAATTAAATTAACAACTAACTCAAATTAATAATTAACAATTAGATGTATTAATAATTAATAATCTAACATTTAGATCAAAAATTATTGACTACTAATTTTAACTCTTAAAATTAGATAAATTAAGGTCAATAATTAATTTAACACTTAAACTAACATTAACCTCAATTAATCCACAACTAATTACTAATTAATAAATCCTTAATTAAGTTAATGATTCAAAATCATTAATAAATGCCCAATTAAATTAAAATTGAATGATAATTTTAATCCTCAAAACAATTTTGAGAATTTTAAAATTAATTCAAATTTTATTTCTAATTTAAATGGGCTTATGGGGTTTGAAATGGGGTTTATTAAAAATAAAATTTGGACCCAGGCATTAGGGCAATGGGTTCGAGCCCCTGGCTCAGCCAGGGGTTCGGTCAAGGGCACAGACCCAGACCAGTTCTAGGACCGGCCCAGACCGCCTGCACCCGGCCCGGTCCAATCGGGTCGGGGCCGGGCGGTTCGCCTGAACCCCTTCTTCCCCAAACGCCCAACATTGCAGGTTGCAAGAAACCCTAGGGTTCCCACCCCGGCGGCGCCGACCGCCGAGCTCTACCCCCCCCCCCCCCCCCCCCCCCGGCGGGCGCCGGCCCTGCCGGCGATAACCCCCGGCGCCGGCGACATGCCCGGCGCCGGCAGGGTCGCCGGCGGTGGCCAAAAATAATAGCCGGCCGAGCCCTCCAAAACCCCCAGAAATCAGATTTTTCAGGTTTTAATACCAACTTTGGGCTCGATATTGCAGCTCTTCGAGGCCACCCTGGTGCCGGCTATCATGCCCGATGGGTAGTGATGACTATCACCAAGAGATCCAGAGATCTAACCTGCCATCCCAACGCTTGGGAGGCAAGTACGAAGCCGCTAAATTACCCCGGTTCATCATCTCATGAAGAACTCCGAAAACCCCAAATAAAATCCGAAAAATCACAGAAAAATAATCAAATTATTTGTGTTCATCTTATGAACACTACTTCGTCATTTTAATCGGATTAAACGCATGGAATAACTCATGAAAAATTAATTTAGAGATCCAAAACGGGACGAGAAACAGTGGAACCTGGCTTTGATACCACTGTTGGGATTTCTTGGGTTTCTCCGGATCGCTCACGCAGCGGAAAATAAAATATTACAGCGATCCGTTCCCGTTTCGAAAAACTAAATCCTACGATTATCAGATAATCGATTCTCACCGTGTGCGGATTCGAATCCGCAACCGTTCGGTTCCGTCAGTATGACACTGCAAGCCGCGCAAGCGCCCGGCCTCTAGCGAAGTCCACGCGATCCTCCCCGCGACGGATATCCTCGCGTTCCTCGTTCTTCCCAGCCCACGAAACCTCCGCCGGTCGCCGCAACGATCGCCGCAACGCGCGGACGATTTCCCATCAAACGGGATTCGGAGAAGCAGCGGAGCAGATCTGGATCTGTCTGGATGCCAGAGAGAGAGAGAAACTGAGGAGGGGCGGCTAGGGTTAGCAGCAGCTTGGCCTGCTCAGCCCGTTCGCTATCTTTTATACTAACCACGCGGTTTTTCATAAAAACCCCCGGTTTGTATAAAACCCACTTATTTATCCATCGCCTTGAGAATCATTTGCGTATAACCTTCTAGGCCCAAGTACCAGTCCAGTTAATGGCCCAACAAGCCCAGTGACTCTTCACTGGCTTTATTAATTAATTAATAACCCTTTTAATTAATTAATCAATCGAATTGATGTCGCACATCGAATTCGACCGGGCCTCCGATCACGTTGGGTGCCAAGCAACACCGTGTGAACCCGGAAGGTATTTGGGGTTAAGTAACCCACTCTTGGAACCTTTCCGCCGACAGTTACCGCGTGGATATAATCCTTCATTCGTACAATGCTCTCGAGTCAACTCAGGGTATGGCGAGCTGCCAAACCCTAACCGGTCGACTCACTTGGATTGGATGCCGCTGATGAATATCGGAAAACTCCTTTCCCGATATTATCGTCCGCCCTGGCCAGGGACTTTCGCGCATGCTTCCTAGAGCATTCTCTCTCTAAGTACCGAGAGCGAATGACTCCTTATTGACACACAATTCCCTTCGACGGTATTCCGCTGTACCCAATCCTTGGTGTATTAGAATCCCGTGGCTAGATATTCGTATACCAAGGTCAAAGCACAGAAGTCCGCTGACAAGGTGTCCTTGGTGTCTCAGGTCCGAGGACCATCCTTATACTGCGACAATAGAATCAAGCTGGTTGACAGTGAGGTACAATACCATCCAACGATTCAGTCGGATGAGTTCAGTGAACTCATTCTCCAATGAGCACCTACAGATTCGCCTTAGTGTCTCCACACAAGTGACTTATGAGATCAGTCACCCTCATCATATGAGTAGGAGTAATCTGTACTAGTCTAACCGGATATCCGATGTCCTTCTCGGATATCCTCCGACTAGGAACAATTAAGAATATGTGTGTTTAAGTGATCAGTCTCATTAGTATGATCTCATCATAATCTGATCACTATAGCACATATTCACGGACTTCATTATGAAACGATAATTAATGCGATTTACACATAATGAATATTATGCCATTTTATTAAAAAATGAACGAGATTTACATAGTCAGATTGGCTTGTAGGCCACCTAAAACTAACAAGGGGGAGGTGGTCGCCGGCTCGCCAGAGGAAGAGAGGAGAGAGAAGAGGGAGGAGAGAATGAGGGAAAGGAGGGAGGGTTCGCGGGGTCAACCAGAAGCTGGGTAAAACGCGTCGTGCAAGCCCGACGTCATTCAGATGACAAGACCGGGCCGTACACTGACAAGCCAGGGTCGTACTCTAAATGGCGTCGTCCATCCAAGATGGCATTCAGACGATATAACCGGGGCCGTACTCTCGCGTCCCAAGGCCAGCCTACGTGGCGCCCACGTGGCACAGCCTAAAATACGTCTACATTGTTGGACGCCGCTTAAACTGCGTCTCAGCCCCACCAGGGCCCAAACTACGTGATCCGACCCCGAAGATTGACCCGATAACTGGATCCGAAACCTCAATCCTTACAGCGCAGGTGCCTGACCTCTAACAGTATCTACGCAGTCTTTCTCTCGATGGATCGTCCTCACTTCTTTGCTCGATGCGACATCTGCGGATCCCGTCTGGCTGCGCGTAATTCTCCGCAACATGTGGTTTCGAATTTCCCGATGGACGGGAAACAGAGTGGGCGGGAGTCAGAGCGGAGCCTCCGGGGGGCCGGTGTCTGAGGGGGGCGCCCATGAGAGGGAGAGGATAGAGAGGAGGGGGGGGTAGGTCAACACTGGGTTGCTGGCCCTAATGCGCGAAGTGGTTCTTTTATAATAAGTAGTTTTGCGATTTTTCAGAAAAACCCACGCTTATCCCAAACCTCGTTGTGGTGCTCAAAAGTGTGTCATGCTTTCATTGGAATTTAATGTTAACATAATAGACAAAGAATAGAGTGTCTGATCGCTAGAAACCGAGGGTTTCAAAAGAAAAGTGATCGCTACTTACCTCGTGGATTTGAGAGAATTGGGGGTCCTTTTGTTTCCTCCACCTCGGCCGGCCAAAGAAGAAGAGCCTCCTTTTTCTTCTTTACTCGTTTTTTTTTGGTACCTATTCTAATAAGCCAATCAAGCATGAAATCAAATTAATCCAGTCACTTGCTTTGTATTCTTTTTAAACCCCTAACTCATAGGAAATCATGAAAAGTGATATGATGTGTGTGTGAAACATGGAATGATGATATGAATCTAATGAAGATGATGAAAACTAAATTAAACTAGGAAAAGTAGAAAGAAGAAGGGAAAAGGATGAGGATGGTTGGCCCCTCCATAGCCTAGGGTCTTCAATGCTCTAATGGAAGAAGAAGAGGAGGAAGAAGAAACTCCAATAGCCTTGCCTACGTTCTTCACCAAGAGAGCCTCCTTCCACCTTGATAGAAACTCCAAAATCTCCAATTGCCAACTTCTTTTGAAGGCCAAGAGGTATAGGTATATATAAGGATTTGATTTAAAGACAATTTGGCCTTCAGTGGCCTCTCTACGGATCCGATTTGCCATGAATAGGTTTCAAAGAGTTAGAAATCTTTCCAACCATGAAGACCATATAATCTCGGCCATAGCACACTTATCAAGAAATTTTCTAAATCGCGTCGTTCATCAGCGACGTCATTTGGCTAATTAGGAATGCCAAAATAGAAAGAAAATCTAGAAGGAAACGGAAGAAAATTAAGAAACTGAAAAGGCGTCGTCCATAAGCGACGTCACTTAGATAATTAGGAAATTAATCCAACTTTAAATTAGAAATCCAGACATATTAGGGAACTTAAATGGCATTGTCCATGGTCTACGTCATTTAGTTAAGTCTATCTAGATTTAGGAATTTAAATCTGAATTGATTTCGGATAAAAATCTAAATGGCGTCGGTCGTGGTCGATGTCAATTAATGAAAATCTCAAAAAATTAATAAAAATTAATTAATGATTAAAAATCAGACCATTTCGAGGCATTATAGTTATGAAGTAAAATTTACTCAATATGAAGTCAAAATTAGTGTGTCTACAGCTGTCCCACTTTGACATTGACTTTGCAAGGGAGTGAAGTGAACTGGAATCAAACGGAATGAATTGAAAAGATGACGCCAAGGTGTGATGAGAAACGCTCTCAACATCAAATGATAGGAATCTTTCTCAAAATTATCAGTGAAGCGACTCAAAGATGTCAATAGAATTAATCATGTCTGGATGAGACAGACAAAGAAAACAAAATAAAGACGATCAACCTCCACGAGGGGAAGTACCCTAGGTCACAAACCCTGAAGGTTTCATCATGGAGAGAGATTACCAGCCAACGTGGACGTACTTTAACTATGATGGATCTTGGAAAGGAACCAAGAAATTTGGGATAAAGATCCACACAAGAGAAAATTCCAAGGATATCTTCTAGAAAATCTCAAAGATAATCAAGATACTCAATTCAGAATGGAATATTTCACATCACGTTAGGATTTATTTGTCAATGGTCTAAAATTAAATCAATAACTGATCTAATAAATATTTATTATATAGTAATGATGATGCAAATCAAATACATGAGGGAATACAGATGATAGAGATAATCATCTTCAGTCACAGTGGGATTCAGTGATCACAGTGGGACTTTATTAAAATTCTAGCTCTATTTTTATTTTCCTTCACTCAAATTTTGTCAGCATCATCAAGCAAATAGATAATCATCATTAAATATTCAATTTTCGGAAGGCAACATAAATTCTCTAAATGGAAATGGCATCGCTTTGAGTCAACTGATTTACTTTTGGTCCTGATCTTTGGATATGATTGACTTTCCGACACATGTATGATCTTTTCATATGTATGAAAATGACTATTTATGGCTCTTTTGTGCATTTTGAATGTCCCTTTCTTGCATACCTGTGGCCCGTACATAACTTAAACAAACAAGTTAAATATCTGTTCTGGGTTAGCCCCTTGTCCGGTTAAGTAACCGACTACTTGATTCTATCCTTGGTAGAAAGGTCAAGGGGCAAAGCCTTTATTCAATGAAGGCAAAATAAATTGAAGAAAATAATTTAAAATGCAACATACAAGCAGACAAATACTAACTGAAAATAAAAATGCAACACACTTGATGTGGTGAGCGGATGCTAATTTCAACATATTCATTTTTTTTTTTTACAATTTTGAAATCTCTATTTTTTTTTTTGGTTTTGAAATATCCAATTTTTTTAATGCTTTTGAAATATCCATTTTTTGTGATTTTGAAATATCTTTTTTTTTTTGAAATATCCATTTTTTTTGTGATTTTGAAATATCCATTTTTTTTTGCTTTTGAAATATCAATCTTTTCTTTTGTTTTTCTTTTGTGATTTTGAAATATTCATTTTTTGTGATTGAAATAATCTTAATCTAAAGACCAGTATGGTACTTAGATCAAAAGAGTTTGTTTGTTATCTTAATTCCCTAATTATTCTTTAATATCCTAATCTAGATTCATCATGCTTTTATTGTGTTTGTGTTCATATCCCATTTAATGATCTGACCCTTAGTCAACTTAGACCATTCCTTAAGCTTGGAGTACGTCCGTTAGGGAGAAGGGAAGAAATGCTCTAGAAAGCTCACGAGAGGGTTCCGGAGACCCAAGAAGATGCCCATCCTTTACCCTATTGTCTGTTAGGGTTTAGTCATTTTCACTTTGTAGGGTATTTTTGACCTTGTGCCCTTTTTTATTTGGATATTTGCCCTTTTGATTTGACGTTTGACTTTATGGCCTTCTTGTATTTGGCTTTTGCCTTTTGCTTTTGGGTTTTGGGGCGGATCTTTTCATTTTTCACCCCTTTTTTTTTTGACGGCCTTCTACTAAGACGACGGGTATTTTCAGTAGCCTATCCTCAGCCTCGTTCTAACATCGAGAACCGAGAAAGAAAGAATAGGTTGTACCTTGCACTCTTAGTCATGTTGTTAGCCTTCCTTGGACTTCACATCTCTTGTTACTCAAGAACAAAGCATGTCTGTATATGCATTATACGCCTAGATTAGACTATCAAAGAGTAAAGAGGGAATTTCAGATTTCAAATTTTCTAACTCCACTAGCCTTTGCACCATGCTAGTCGACACAATTAATCTAAGTGTAGTATTTCTTAAGATACAAACCATTCTAAGGATGAGATAGTTCTTGACCTTCTGCGTTGACTAGCCTGTAGGATTACTAGGGAAAACATTCTTTACAACATAAGGTCCTTCCCAGTTGGGTTGGAGTTTAGAGCGGGGACCATCGGGTTTTACGAAAATCCTTTTAACCACTATTTCATCGACTATAAATTTTCTTTCAATAACCTTCTTTTGGTAAAACGTGCAAACCTATTTTGATATACTCTTGCATGATTAGCAACTGACCATCTTTTCTCATCTAAAAATTCCAACTGAGCGAGGAGTGTAGAACGATGCTCATCAAGTGAGAACTCCTTGTTCAATTGTACTCTTAATGACGGAATGAGGACTTCATATGGAACTATCGCCTCCATTCCAAATATCTAGGAATATGGGCTTTGTCCAGTGGGAGTGCGGATTGAAGTTCGGTAGGCCCATAGAGCCTCAATGAGCTTTTCTGGCCAATCTATGTATTTGTTAGAGTTACATGTTTTCTTTATAATTTTGATCAAGGTTTTGTTAGTTGCCTCTGCTTGGCCATTGCCTTGTGGATAATACGGAGATGAATGATGCAATGCAATTTTATATCTGTTGCATAGGTCCTTAAGTTCTTGTGAAATGAATTGCAGTCCATTGTCGGTGACGATGGTGCTTGGAATTCCAAATCTGGTGATGATATTCCCCATGATGAATTTGCATACTTGATAAATGTAGACTTGTGGGATATCCAAAGGAAACCTTTGGATACTACTTTTACCATCCTAGTGAACAAAAGGTGTTTGTCGCCAGGAAAGCTCTCTTCTTGGAAGAGGAATACCTTCTCCAGGAGGACAGTGGGAGTAAAATAGTACTAGAAGAGGTTCTAGATCCCTAAACAGCTGCAATATCATCGGATGAGATATCAGTTCTTGAATCTGTTCAGGTACACACAGATGAACCTTATAAATCTGGTAGAGTACCTAGACTACCCGAACGATATGTGGGACATATCGCTGAAGGGGAGTCTAAGGTAGAATATAATGAAGATAATGATCCTAAAACCTACCATGAGGCCATAGAAGGCCCAGAAGTCGGGAAATGGCGTGAAGCCATGAACTCAGAAATCCAGTCTATGTACACCAACCAAGTTTGGAACTTGGAAGACTTGCCCGAGGGTATTGTACCCATCGAGTGCAAGTAGATCTTTAAGAGAAAGATCGGTGCTGATGGACAGATGGACACTTATAAGGCAAGATTGGTGGACAAAGATATCGTCAAAGGCAAGGAATTGATTATGACGAAACTTTCTCACTAGTTGCCATGATAAAGTCGATCAGAGTTCTACTCGCCATAGCTGCACACTACGATTACGAGATCTGGCAGATGGATGTGAGAATTATCTTCCTCAATGGTAACCTTGAGGAAGAGGTGTATATGATATAACCAGAAGGTTTTACATCCAAGGAATCTCCAGATAAATTTTGCAAGCTTCAGCTTCAAAGGTCTATTTATGGACTGAAGCAAGCTTCCTGGAGCTGGAACATAAGATTTGACGAGGCTGTCAAGTCTTATGACTTCATTAAGAATGAAGATGAGCCTTGTGTGTACAAGAAGACCAGTGGAAGCGTAGTCACCTTCTTAGCTCTTTACGTAGACGATATACTACTCATTGGGAATGATGTAGCTATAATGTCATCGGTAAAGATATGGCTATCGAAAAACTTCTCTATGAAGGATTTGGGAGAAACATCCTACATATTGGGAATACAAATCTATAGAGATAGATCAAAAAAGATGCTTGGAATGACTCAATCCTTGTACATAGATACCATAGTCAAAAGGTTTGGCATGGAAAATTTCAAGAGAGGTCTCATACCGATGAGGCATAGAATTAATCTCTCAAAGGAGCAGTCTCCTAAGACTCTTGATGAGAAGGCATTCATGGATAGAGTACCCTATGCCTCTGCTATAGGATTTATCATGTATGCCTTGCTATGTACACGGCTTGATGTTGCATATGCTCTAAGTGTTACGAGCAGATTTCAGGCTGATCCAGGCGAAGAACACCAGAAGACAGTGAATTGTATCCTTAAGTGCTTGAGAAGAACTATAGATATGTTTCTTGTCTATGGAGGAGGTGACTTGAAACTGTGAGGCTATACTGACTTGAGTTTCCAGTTAGATCCAGATGATAGCAAGTCTACATCTGGATTTGTGTTTACTTTGAATGGAGGTGGAGTGTGCTGGAAGAGTTCCAAGCAAGCAACCACAGCAGATTCGACAACTGAAGCTGAGTACATTGCTGCAGCTGAAGCTGCCGAGGAAGCAGTGTGGCTGAAGAAATTCATCACCTACTTTGGCGTAGTTCACAACATCTTTGAACCTGTTCCGCTGTTGTGCGACAACAATGGAGCTATCACACAAGCGAAAGAGCCGCAGTCTCATCAGAAATCGAAGCATATTTTGAGGCGCTTTTGTAACGACCCGCCACCCTATAATTGGGGATCCGATTACTAAATGGGTATCGAATCATTAAAATTTGGAGCCAAACCAGGGTCTCGATAAGTGTGTGAAATAAATGATAAAGTAAGCTAAACATCCACATCACATTGAATTGTGAAGGAAGTGCATGAATTAAAAATTATTACAATTCAACTTGACTTAGTAAATAATTACATATTCCAACTAAAAAGGAAGTAATTAAGCGTACAGGCCTGAAAAGAAATAACAACTACCCCGGAATGATGGCTGCTGGAATGCAACCCGAGAAAAAACCCTCCTCGCTACACCTGCCTGGAACCCTCACCTAAAAACCACAGGGGGTGAGTCTCATCGAAATAGACTCAGTAGGGATCCTTCGATGCCCACCACCCACTCACGTACCCACAAGTGCAACAACATGAATAAAGGCAATCTAAATAAATAAAGTAGTAAACACAACTCTGAAACCACTCCACCACGGAGTCCACAACCAACGTCTCGGCTAAACACGCAAACCACGCAGCAGAATGTGGAAAACACCGACCCACTGATACCAAACATCAACCCCTCAAATAGCACGCTGGCCACTACGGCCTGACCTAACTCAAGGTGGTTCTGCTTCCTCTAGCACGAGTGACATTCCGAATGTACCACTCCCACACCGGTACTAGCTATAGCCCGGGGTACACTAGGTGACCCTCTCTCTAGGCGTCACCCCACTACTCCCACACCGGCGCCGTGTCACTCCCACGCCGACACAGGATGCCTAAGCGCTAACAACTGTCATTCTAGGTCCACGATCGCACAAAACACAACACAGTGCGATCCAATCATGTAGAAATCATCGTCCTCGAGTATGTTTTCAAACATGCTTTTATCCAAACTATCTAACAATGTAAACAAATGTTAATTGCATGCTTTAATGAGATTCTGTCTTGAATCGCATCGCCCAAGGACAACGTCATTCAAGACCCCTAAACTGGTTCATGCGAAAACTGGCCTCTGATGATGGCCTAAAACGCGTCGTGTAAGGTCGTCACCTTTTAAAAGGTGTCGCTGTCTCTAGTCGCCTAATAACAATAGAAACAAAATCAGGCCTCAGGGTGATCCGAACTTAAATCGCGTCGTGGGAGGCAGCCGCCATTCAAAACGGCGTCGCTGTCCCAAGACGCCATTTAACATTCGCTAATAGGTTTCCCCCAGCCTTCCGAGTATAAAAAATGGAATTTCTTCCCGAAAATCTCCTAAACATGCTCTAAAGTAGGAAAAACGTGGTTTTTAATCAAAATACAATGGAGATCGTTACCCTACGGGTTACTTGAACTCCTCCGAGCTTCAAGCCGCCAGACTGCCACGCCACAAACTGCCGCCGGTACCGCCATGGACGCCGTTAATCCACCGGGACGTCGGCCGTCGTCTGGAGAGCAATACACCGGGGAGGAAATGGTGGTGGTAGTGGTAGAAATTAGGGAGGGGGTTTGATGGAGTGGAGGGAGAGGTAAAGAAGGAGAAGGGGGAAGGGAGAGTGAAGTGTTCGGAGAGAGGGAGGAGAGAGAAGAAAATGAGAGAAATGAGGGAAAGGAGGGAGGATTCGTGGATTTAAATTGAACCTACCAAAAACGCGTCGCCCAACACCGACGCCATTCAAGTGACAAAACCGGGGCCGTACTCTCACGGTATGAAACTAGCCCACGTGGCGCCTACGTGGCACCGACGTAGCAAACTCTAAAATGCGTCTTCCTAACAAGACGCCGTTTGAACCGCATCTCGCAAGCTCGACGCGATAAAGAACCTATGCTCCCAGCCCCACAAGGGCCCAAATCAAAGGGTCCGATACCGAAACTGACCTACTAACTGGATCCGAAATCTCAATCCTTACAACTTTCATCTCATTAGAGAGATCATATTCAGAGGAGATGTAGTAGTGGAAAGAGTTCCATCTGTCGACAATGTAGCAGATCCACTGACAAAGCCATTGGCTCAAAATGTGTTTGAGCGTCACATAGAGTCTATAGGTTTAGTGCATAAAGGTGATTGGCTTTAGTCCAAGTGGGAGATTGTTAGTCTTAGATGGCCTACAAGCCAATATGACTTTGTAATCTCGTTCATTTATTAATATAATGGCATTATTCATTATATGTAAATTCGTATTATTATCGTCTCATAATGAAGTCTGTGAATATGTGCGATAGTGATCAGATTATGATAAGATCATACTAGTGAGACTGATCACTTAAACACACATATTCTTAATAGTTTATAGTAGGAAGATATCCGAGAAGGACATTGGATATCTAGATAGACTAGTACAGATTACCCCCGTTCATAAGATGAGGGTGACTGATCTCATAGTCACTTGTGTGGAGACACTAAGGCGAATATGTAGGTGCTCATTAGAGAATGAGTTCAATGAACTGATCCGACAAAATCGTTGGATGGTATAGTACCTCACTGTCAACCAGCTTGATTCTATTGTCGCAGTTGCATGGATGGTCCTCGGACCTGAGACACTAAGGACACTTTGTCGGTGGACTTCTATGCTTTGACCTTGGTTTATGAATCTCTAACCATGGGATTCTAAACAGCCAAGGATCGGATACAGCAAAATATCGTCGAAGGGAATTGAGTGTCAATAAGGAATCATTCGCTCTCGGTACTTCGAGAGAGAATGCTCTAGGAAGGATGCGTGGAAGTCCCTGGCCAGGGTAGACGATAATTGTAGTGCTCAAAAAGAGTGTGTGTTCATCATGTTATCATGTGTGTACTATGATTAACAATATGAAAGAAATTGTGATCGCCAGAAACTGAAAGTTTCAAAGGAAAAGTGATCGCTTACTAACCTTGCAAGTAGGGAGAATATGGGGTTCTTTTGTTCCTCTCTTTCGGCGGGCCGAAAGAAAAGTGACTTATCTTTCTTTACTCTTGTTCTTCTTTTGTACCTTGGGAAATACCAAACAAACAAGAAAACTATGATTAGAACTAAATTCGCATAGTATCCATTCTAATTAAGAATCTAAATATGCAACTAAACTAAAAGAACTCACTTTTTGTGGTTTTCTTTTAAATCCCTCAAGGAGGTGTAGGTTTGAAAATTATGAAGTGGGTGTGTGCGATGAAGTGATGCAATGAAGAACTATATGAAAAAGAAACAAGAAAGAAACTAGAGAAGAAGATGGTTGGTTTGGCCCTTTGAAAGCCTTGGTCTTCTTAAGCTTCAATAGAGGAAAATGATGAAGGAACAAGAACTTCTCTTGCTATCCACGTTTTCCCTCTTGAGAACCTTCAAACACCTTGCCTTAAGCTTCAAAATTACGAATTGCCAACCTTTTTCAAAGGTCAATGTCCATATGTATTTATAAGAATAAGTTTTAGAATATTTTGGCCTTCAAAAGGACTTTCCCGTAGTTCGGATTTACCCTAGATGATCATAAAGGGAATTGGAAATCCATCTAACCTTTGGAACCAGACTATCTCGGCCAAATCAGAACACTCTTAAAACGCGTCGTTCAAGGGGGACGCTTTTTAGTTAATTAATGCTGTCATAATAGAAATAAATTCGGAAAAGGAAATTGAAAACAATTAGGAAACCTAAAAGGCATCGCTCACCAGTGACGTGCTTTAGATAACTTAGGAAACTAACCGGAATTAGAAATCGTAAACCTAGGTGGATTAGGACCTAAATGGCGTCGTCCTTAGGCGACGCTATTCAGTTAAATTCTCTTAAATTTACTAATTTTAATTCCGAATTGATTTATGCTAAGAATCCAAATGGCGTCGTGCATGAGCGATATTATTAAACAAATCTCAAGAGAAAATCAATAAAAATTAATTAATGATTAAACATCAGACCATTATAAGGCATTATTATTGTGACATGAAATTTACTCAATATGATGTCAAAATTAACGTGTCTACAGCTGCCCCACCTTGGCATTGACTTTGCAAGGGAATGAAATGTACAGAAAAGATGATACCAAGGTATGATGTGGCACGCTCTCAACTGTAAGGAATCGCCAAGAACGCAGCGGAGAATGAAAACGATTCCTATGTATCGGCTGCTGGGATCGTAAAACGGACATTAAAATAAACGCGGGAAGAACGGTTCTTCACCTTTGTGGGGTTTCGAATCTCCCGTGGATGATTCTGACTAAGTAATTGCGCACGCGCACGATCTCTAGAGGTATCCACACGAGTTCCCACTGCAGACACAATTTCCTCCTCGACTTGAGTGCTCCGACCAGATCTCAAATCCACCATGCGCGGAGAGAGACAGATCTACTCCAAGAGAGAGAGAAGGAGAGAGAGAGAGGAGATAGAGAATCTGGGGTGAGTAATTTGTCCAACCAACTTTTTACCCCTCTCCCTTGGCCCTCCTTATATAGAAATAAGGATAAGCACAAGGATTAATCCTCATGATTATCCAAGAGTTTGGCCTTGGATAATTCTCCATTAAATCTTCATGTTTATCCTGCGGCTTTTCATAAAAACCCAAATAGGCATGAAATTTAACGTCTCTTACCGTCTGACGAGAACTCTTATGTATGTGACCCTCTAGGCCCATATATCAGTCCGGTTTCAGGCCCATTAAACTTAGAACTGATTCTAGAGTTTAATATTTATTAATTAACACTTAAACATCATATGTTAAATGATTAATTTAATAAACAAGTGAATTATCATCTGATGATTAATTACCTGGCCTTCTGATCATGAACAGCACCAAATACTACCTCATGATCCCAGAAGATATAAGGGATATTGTTCCCTTTAATTGAACCTTTCCGTCTGCAGATACTGCACAGATAAAATCCTTCACTCATACAATGTCCCAATAACGCAAGGGTATGGTTTTATAGTCAAACCCTCTATCGCATTATCCAGATGGATTCCAGTACTCAGTTAATATCTAGAAAGACATCTCTTTCATTTGACCCTGGCCAGGGATTTTTGTGTACACATCCATAGGACATTCTCTCTCCAGTCTTATACCAAGAGTGAGTGATCCCTTGTTGTTCACTCAATTACCTTCGCAAGCTTTCCACTGTATCTGAAAGACCGACTATCGTGGACTTAGTGGTTAAAGTCCACAAGTCAGAGAATCAAGATACAATGGTCCACAAACAAGGTATCATTGGTGACTCAGGTCAAAGGACCAACTGTGCTACTGCAACGATTAAATTCCCTGGTTGACTAATAGGTATAATTACCATCTAGGAATTCTTATTTGGGTCTGTTCAGTGAACTCATTCTCTAATGAGCACCCACATGTTTGTCTTAGTGTCACCACACGAGTGAATGTGAGATCATTCACCCTCATCACATGAGCAGACATAACTTGTGTTGATCTTATCGGATATTTAATGTCCATCTCAAATATCCTATGATCGAGAACTGTTTAAGACAAGTAACTGAGGATATTGATCTCAATATCATGATCTCATCATGATTCAATATCCCATACATTTGTCTACGGACCTTCATTATGATAGTTAATTTGCGAGAACTATAAATGAAGAAATGATTGCCTTGATTAATAATTTGAACTAGAATGTACAATGATTGGCTTTGAAGCCACCCAATTCTATCATTCTCCCACTTGGACTATAGCCAATCACCCATGTGTCTAAGTCCCATAGACTTAAGGTGACGTTCTAAATTGTTTTGAGATAATGTCTTAGTCAAGGGATCTGCTACATTATCTTCAGATGAGACTTTCTCAACTACTATATCTCCTCGGGCGATGATCTCACGAATCAGATGAAATCGTTTCAGAATGTGCTTTGACTTCTGATGTGATCTTGGCTCCTTCGCTTGAGCTATTGCCCCATTGTTGTCACACAATAATGGAACAGGATCTGAAATGCTTGGAACTACTCCAAGTGCCGAGATGAACTTCTTCATCCAAACCGCCTCCTTGGCCGCTTCAGCTGCAGCAATGTATTCTGCTTCGGTCGTCGAATCTGCAGTTGTTTCTTGTTTGGAACTTTTCCAACTTACTGCACCTGCATTTAACATGAACACAAATCCAGACATGGATTTGCTATCATCCATATCCGACTGGAAACTCGAGTCAGTAAATCCTTGAAGTTCCAAGTCGTTTCCTCCATAAACGAGAAATAGATCCTTAATCCTTCTCAAGTATCTAAGGATGCATTTCACCGCCTTCCAGTGTTCCTCACCTGGATCAGCCTGATATCTACTAGTGACACTTAGTGGGTGTGCCATATCAAGCCTAATACATAGCATTGCATACATGATGGATCCTATTGCCGAGGCATAAGGAACTCTATCCATGTACGCTATCTCTTCAGGTGTCTTGGGAGACATTTCTTTAGAGAGATAAATTCCATGCCTCATTGGAACGAGGTCTCTCTTGGAATTTTCCATGTCAAACCTTTTGACTATGGTATCTATGTACATAGATTGGGATAAGCCAAGCATCCTTTTGAACCTATCTCTATAGATCCTTATTCCCAGAATATAGGATGCTTCTCCCAAATCTTTCATGGAGAAGTTTTTGGATAACCAAGTCTTTACTGATGACAACATTCCTACATCATTCCCAATGAGTAGAATGTCATCAACGTAAAGTACCAAAAAGGTAACTGCGCTCCCACTAGCCTTTTTGTATACACAAGGTTCATCTTCATTCTTAATGAAGTCATAAGATTTGATTGCTTCATCAAATCTTAAGTTCCAAGTTCGGGATGTCTGCTTTCATCCATAGATGGATCTTTGCAGCTTGCAAAAAATTGATCGTTTCGAATTGTGCGTCGTTAAACACCCATGAAAATGTTCAATCTAAATTTATCCGGCTCATTCAAATCAAATTTTGGAAATTGATAGTGGTGAGTCCGAGTCGATCCACAGGGAGTTAAGATTCTAATTTTGAAAACTTTGGACTTTATTTAATCTAATAAAAAAAATTGATGATTGTTTATGATTTTTAATGCTCTAGAATTTAATTATTCTAAAAATAACAATAACCTGAATTAACTAATTATACTAAATAATTAATTACCTAATGAAACCATACACAAGCTACTTAACTAAAAAAAATCAAATTAATTAAACTAATTCTAAATAACAAGTAAACACCTTAATATAATGAGGAAATAAACGTTTAACTAAATAAAAATTGAATAAAGTTTTCATTAACCACTAATCGTTTAACTAACAGAAGTAATTAATGATAATCTAAATAAACAACTCTATGCAACAAATAGGACTTGGAGAAGCTTCTGCTGGGCTTCGGCGCAATGGACCGGGCCGGAGAGGAGACGGCGCAGTGGACCGCTGAAGAGGACTTGCTGCTGGTGCGTTGGTGGCTTCTGGTAAGAAACTTCAGGCGCAGCAGGTGGAGTTAGGTGGTGCTGCATGGAATACGTGGCTGCTGGGTTGCATGCGTGAAGCTCCTGGGACAGCTGCTAGCTTGCTGTGAACGCTGGGTAGTGTGAGGTGCTTTTAGTGCTCCGATGCAGGTGGAAGCTTTGCCGGCAGATGGTGTTGCTTGCTGGCATGCAGCTGGAGGTTGGCGCGTGCAGGAGCTGGAGGAGCCACCACGCTTGGACAGATGCTGGCTGGGCAGCATGGAGAAGCTTGGCAGCCGAGTGGAGAAGCTGGCTTCACCGGACCTGCTGGAGCTGCTGGGGGCGTGGAGGCTGTTTGCGTGGAGCTTCTGCTGGTGCTGGCTCGTGCAGGGTCTACACGTGGAGGTCAGCTTCGCTGGTGCGCCGGGACAGCTTGCTGGGTGCAGGCGCTTGGTGCAGGAGGAGCTTGAAGAAGCCGTTGCTGGAGCGTTGCCGGCTGCTGTTGGAGGTACTTGCACGTGGACGAGCTGCTGGCAAGCGTGGGAGGAAGCCGGCTTCAAGGGTTGCCGTGTGGGGGGTGGCCGGCTGCTGCTTCGTTGGAGGAGGGTTGGAGCTGCTGGATACACAGGAAGCCCGCGGGATGCTGGTGTGTGGAACTGCTTCAGGCGCAGCGGAGGACGTGCATGTGGGGTAGGAGGAAAGGAAGAAGGCATGGTTGCTGCGTGGACAGGGAGGAGAGACGGCGAGAGAGAAAACCGAGGAGGGAGAGGAAGAAGGAGAGTGCCTGGGAGAAAGAGAGGGGTTGTGCGGTTGAGAAAGAATAAGGGAGAGAGGGAGGAAGAGAGGCTACCGGGAAGGAAAACTAGAGAGAGAGGGTACCGGAAGGAGAGTTGGAAAAGGAGGAGGAGAGGGCTGCGAATCTGGAGAGAGAGAGAGGAGAATACGGGAGAGAGAAAGTTGTGGGAATTTATAGAGAGGAAGGGGGAATCGAATTCAGAAAAGGAAAGAGATTAAAGAAGAGGAAAAAGGAAACTAGAGAAGGAATATGATTCAGATTTCTAAAACGAGAGAGAGAGAGAGAGAGGATTTTTAAAATAAAGGAAGGAATGTGTTTAGTAAATTGGAGAGACGGAAGGAAATAGTGGGTTTTGGGAAACTCCAGCAGAGGAAGGAATCAAATTGCATTTTTACCCCTGTTTTAGTTGAAATCCGCACACTGGACCTCCCCCAAATTTTCGGAAACTCCTCCAGCTGCACTGCATCATCGGCGTGTCATGTTCACATCAAATAAATATAATTTAGCGCTTTATCATAAAAAAATATCATCATATTTATTCATTTCGTCTCGGTTTTGTCGAAAAACCGCAAATGCGCTACACTCCTTTGATCACATGAAATGACGATGTTTTTAAGTCAGAATTTGATGAAATTGGTACCGTTGGACTTGTTACACAATTATCTATCATTTCATGCTATTTTTCAGATAAAAACATAAGTATGATGCATATGGTTGCCCTTAAATGATCAATTTAACACTTTATCACACCCTCCAACTTACTCATTGCTAGTCCCTTAGCAATGCAAATAAGGAAAAGTTAGGACAAATAATGAATTATCATGCTTCATTTGTAGTATCTTTCACAATCAATTTAAGTAGTAGCCATTTGGTTGAGCTAAAAAGTTTTCATATCCCACAATATTTTGGTTCAGACAGGTGATTGTGCATGAAATTTGACACACTTAGAACTCGTTTCCGACCTTTCTAGTATATTCTTGCCTTTACTACCCTTTAGATAAGACTACTTGGGGAGGGGAAGAGAATAAAAGATATCCCGATCAGTCAGTGAGGACCGTTTTTCAGTTCCCGTCCCAACTCAGCACTTTTCATGACTTGGTCATATTTTTGGTACGATGGACTTTTTAGCGTGGCGTTTCTTCATTTTATTGTACTTTTGCTTTTGAGAGTGCGTACTTTTTGCCACTCTCTTTGAATTGCCTGAGGGGAGGTGCGTACTTTTTGCCATCTACCTTCCTTTAGCTCTTTTATCGCCTTCTTTTGCCTTTAGTGTTTACAGCTGTCCATTTTAACTGACCGCCTCTTTTAGAGTGCTGAGTGGGACAGTCCCCTATTACGGATCTTACACATTTCTTTCGTTCAACCCAAAAGAAAAATTAGAATAAGTAGTCTTATCCTTGAGGATAATTCCAGCAATTCTATACTTTAAGATCTTTCATTTTATTCTAAGTTGCCGTGTGTGTGTGAAAATCATCCTGCCGTGGATTTTTGTAGAGTGGGATATTTAAACTTTACAGGCTCTTTAACCAATGTGACTAACAAAAAACTGATTGGTTTAAGATTTACTTAATGAAACATGATTTTCATGCAATTTTCCTAGGATGTGAAAAGAAGTTTTTGAAAAAATTTGACCATTTTTCAGTGAAAGATATCAGTTTTCTTCAAAAGATTTTCAATAAATGCATATGATTGTCCCACCCCCAACTTGATTGACATTGTCCTCAATGGCATAAAAGATATGAAAGAAAAAAAAAAAAAAACACGCAGCCAGAAGAGAATTTGTGAAGGAGCGAAACAACCTGTAATGACGAGGATGCGACATACCGACGGTGATTGCTGCTCAGGGACCTAAAGGGAAAAGAAATATCAACAACTGAAGTAAAATATTGGGTTGCCTCCCAACAAGTGCTAAGTTTATCGTCTTCAGCCAGACGAAAGTTCAGTTAGTGTTGGATCACTCAGTTCTATAGATTCAGGTGGCTCATTTTGAAGATTTTCAAGGAATGGTTTCAACAGTTGACCATTAACCGTAAAAGTGTTCCCACTCTTAGGATTCAGAATTTTAACGGCTCCATGATCGAAGGCTTTGACGACCATGAAGGGTCCATCCCATCTGGATTTCAGTTTTCCAGGAAATAGGCGAAGCCTAGAATTAAATAGCCAAACTTTCTGATTTGGACAAAATGATTTTCGGACAATATGTTTATCATGAAAAGCTTTAGTTTTGGCTTTATAGATCTTTGAATTTTCATAGGCCTCGTTGCGCAACTCTTCCAGCTCACTCAGTTGTAAGGTTTGGTGGGAACCAGCTTGGGCTAGGTCCAGATTGACTTGTTTGATGGCCCAATAAGCCCTATGTTCCAATTCCACTGGAAGGTGACATGCTTTTCCAAAAACCAGGCGATAAGGAGACATGCCAATAGGAGTTTTGTAAGCAGTTCAATAGGCCCATAAAGCATCATCCAATCTTTCAGACCAATCTTTTCTATTGGGCCTAACGGACTTTTGCAGAATATTCTTGATCTCCCTATTGGAAACTTCCACTTGGCCACTGGTTTGGGGGTGATAAGGGGTAGCTACTTTGTGATTAATCCCATATTTCTTAAGCAAACCCCGAAATTGGTAATTCGTGAAATGTGTTCCCCCATCACTTATGATAGCTTTAGGCCACCCGAACCGAGAAAAGATATTCTTCTGAACGAATTTAATGACCACTTTATGATCATTGGTTCGGGTGGCTACTGCTTCAATCCATTTTGAGACATAATCCACCGCTACCAGAATATATGTATGTCCAAAAGATGGTGGAAAAGGTCCCATAAAGTCAATTCCCCAGACATCAAAGACTTCAACCACCAAGATTGGGTTGAGTGGCATCATATCCCTTTTCGCCATATTTCCTACAGCCTGACATCAGAGGCAAGTTTTGCTAAATTCATGGGCATCTTTGAAAAGTGTGGGCCAGTAAAAACCACTTTGCAGGACCTTGGCTGCGGTTTTCTTTCCTGAGAAATGGCCCTCACAAGCTAGATTATGGCAGAAGTTGAGAACACTCTGTTGTTCTTCTTCAGGAACACATCGCCTAATGATTTGATCAGGACAAAATTTGAATAATTCAGGATCCTCCCAGAAATAATATTTTTCCTGAGAAATGAATTTGTCCTTTTCACTTTTAGTCCACCCTTCCGGAAGCTGATTAGTCACCTTTTAATTGACAATATGAGCATACCAAGGTGCAATAGTGTGAGAAATGGTCAGTAGATGCTCATCAGGAAAGGAATCAGTGATCGGTGTACTTTCAGATATCGGAATTCGGGATAGGTGGTCAGCTACCACATTCTCAGAACCTTTCTTATCCCGAATTTCCAAATCAAATTCCTGGAGGAGTAAGATCCATCTAATAAGCCTAGGCTTTGCATCCTTCTTGGTCAACAAATATTTCAGAGCTGAGTGATCAGAATAGATTATGACTTTTGCCCCTAAAAGATAAGATCTGAATTTTTCTAGGGCAAAAACCACGGCTAACAATTCCTTTTCTGTGGTGGTATAATTCATTTGAGCATCGGCAAGGGTGCGGCTTGCATAATATATCACCACGGGACATTTGTTGATTCTTTGTCCCAAAACTGCACCGATAGCATAATCAGAGGCATCACACATGATTTCGAAGGGTAAAGACCAATCTGGAGATTGAAGAATCGGGGCTTTAGTCAAAGATTCCTTCAGAGAATTAAATGCCTTGATGCAAGATTCATCCATTTGGAACGGGACATCCTTAGCTAAGAGAGAAGTTAGGGGCCGGGCAATTTGAGAAATATTATGGATAAACCGGCGATAGAAACCGGCATGGCCAAGGAATGAACGGATCTGTTTGACTGAGGTAGGAGGAGGAAGATTGGATATGAGATCGATCTTAGCTTTATCTACTTCTATCCCCCTTTCAGACACAATATGGCCTAGAACAATGCCCTCTCGAACCATGAAATGGCTCTTTTCCCAGCTAAGAATTAGATTGGTGTCTATGCATCGTGCTAGCACTTGTTTAAGATTTTCCAGGCAATTTTCAAAAGAGTCCCCGAAGATTAAGAAATCGTCCATGAAAACTTCGAGGAATTCTCCCACCATATCGGAGAAGATAGCCATCATGCACCGTTGAAATGTGGCTGGTGCGTTGCATAATCCGAATGGCATTCTCCTAAAAGCAAACGTGCCATAAGGGCACGTGAAGGTGATCTTTTCTTGATCTTCCGGGTAAATAGCCACTTGATTGTACCCAGAGTACCCATCTAAGAAGCAGAAGTACTTCTGCCCCGATAACTTTTCCAGAATCTGATCCATGAATGGGAGTGGAAAGTGGTCCTTCTTAGTCATTAGATTCAGCTTTCGGTAATCAATGCACACTCTCCATCCCGTGGTAAGCCTAGTGGGTACCTCTTCTCCATGATCATTCTTGATAACTGTTAATCCAGATTTCTTGGGTACCACCTGAGTTGGGCTGACCCATTTACTGTCTGATATTGGGTAAATAATACCTGCATCCAGCCATTTCACAACTTCCTTCTTCACCACTTCTTTCATATTGGGGTTAAGCCGCCTTTGCATCTCCCGACTGGGCTTAGAATTCTCTTCCATATAGATGTGATGCATGCAAATGGACGGGCTAATTCCCTTTAAATCTGCCACCGACCATCCAATAGCACCCTTGTGGTCTTTGAGGACCTCAGTTAATTGGGCCTCCTGCGGCGATGTGAGATTTGCCGCAATGATGACCGGGAGAGTTTGGTCCGGGCCCAAAAAGATATACTTGAGAGACTCAGGTAATGGTTTGAGTTCATGCTCAGGAGGGTCCTCTAAAGATGGCAAAGCGGGCTCAGATTGTAAGGCTGGTAAAGGTTCAACCTTGGGCCAAGATGTTGATGGGCCAGGAGAGTCCTTTAGAGTGTTGGCTTCCTACAAAAAGTCATATGTGGACATCTCATTTTCTTCAACCAGATTATCCAATATATCAATAGTGTGGCATTCTTTTCATGATCTGGGTATTGAGATGCTTTGAAGACATTAATCTGGACCTTTTGACCCCCGAATGAAATGTCCATTATGCCATTTTCACAATTTATATTAGCTTTGGCAGTGGCTAAGAATGGACGACCTAGGATGATCGGAGTGTGAATGAGTTCCTCAGGTAATGCCATATCCAGAATAAGAAAATCCACGGGAAAATAACAATCATGAACCTTTACAATGACATCCTCAATTAATCCCCGTGGAGTTTTCACAGACCTATCAGCTAACTGCAAGATGATGGATGTGGGCTTTAATTCTCCAATATCAAATTTTTCATAAATAGCTGTTGGCAATAGATTTACACTCGCACCTAGATCCAATAAAGCTCTATCAAATGTAACTCCAGCTAAGTCACATGAAATTAGAGGTGCTCCAGGATCCTTTAACTTCTTGGGTAAATGATTCATCACAATTGCACTAACATCCTCAGAAAGCCGAACCTTTTCGGGTGCCATTCTAGATTCTCTTCGTGGAGTACATAATTCCTTGAGAAACTTAGCATAAGCTGGCACATGCTTGATGGCATCGAGGAGTGGAATATTAATTTGGACTTGTTTGAACAAATCCAACAACTCCTCATTCTGGGCCAGTTTCTTCCTGGTATTGGGCTTGGCTAACAAGGCATTAGGAAATGGCACCCTAGGTTTATAAGAACTTGGGCCTTCATCAATCTTCCCTTTTCCTTTCAGATCTTCCTCCAACTTCTCTATGATGGGTTCATCTTCACTCTCACTTTCAATTTCCTGAGGCCCATCAGTGGAACCTTTAGCTAACTCTCCATCTGCATGTGGTTTTTCTAAACTTCTCCCACTCCTAAGGGTTGAAATGGCTTTAGCATTCTCAAATTGTGGCCCTTTAGGTTGTGGTACCGGGCCAGGCTGAGGTAAAAGACCCGATTGCTGTGGAAAACCCGGAGGTTGATTCCTTGGATTGGCAACGGGTTGACTAGGAAGTTGGCCTACTTCTCTTCTCATCGCAGCCTCAGCTAGTTGGCCCATTTGACTTTCCAACTTAGCAATGGATTGTTACTGGGTCAAAATCAGTTGTTGGAGTTGAGTGAATTTATCATCAAAGTTGGACTGAGGAGGTTGTGGATAAGTGGGTGGAGGATGGTATTGGGTTGGCTGTCCAGATTGGAATGAATGATAGTGGGCCGGTTGACCCGATTGGAATGATTGATAAGGGGCCGGTTGGCCTGATGGATAGTGGGCCGGTTGAGAAAACTGGGCTTGAGATCCCCTAGCTTGAACATTTCCATAGAAATTAGATTGTTGTTGAAATGAATTCTGTGGCTTTTGGGCTTGATGCATGGGAGGATTGGACATCGGTAATGGGGCTTGCTGATTCTTCCAAGAGAAATTAGGGTGATTTCTCCAGCCAGGATTGTAAGTATTTGAGAATGGATCATTATTGGGCCTGGAGAATCCCTGAGCAACCTGAACTTGTTCTTGAATGAATGGTGGAAGTTGGGTTGCAGTTGGGCATTCATTCACTTGATGGGTTGGACTTGCGCATAAGGCACAAATGTCATGATTAGCAGAGGATGGGCCTTCATATGGACTAGATTGTGTTGGGTAAGTAGGCTCTTGCTTGTTTAAGGCCAAGAGTTGGTCTAGTTTCTGGTCCAAGATGTCTACCTTATCCAATTTCTGATTAATCAGATTTATGTCCATTCTGGATTCGGGCTCTCCGCGGGCCTTAAGTTCATACATTCCAGTCTGTTTAGATGGCCCAACAGACCTTTCATAAGATGATAATGAGGCATGATTGATGGAATTTTCACTTAACATCTCAAACAGATCATAGGCCTCATCTTCATTTTTCATCATAAATGCCCCTCCGCATGAAGCATCCACCATCTGTCTGAACTGTTCAGACAATCCTTCACAAAATGCTTGGACAATTTGCCATTTTGAAAGCCCATGATGAGGGCATTTTTTAAGCAATTCTTTCAGTCTTTTCCAAGATTCATGGATCAATTCCCCGGGAGTTTGGGTAAAACTCGTGATGGCCCGTCTCATAGTATTGGTCCGCCCGATGGGATAGAACTTCTTGAGAAATTCTTTCTGCATTTCTTCCCATGTCCTAATGGGCCTTCCTATGGTTCCCAACCAATATTTAGCCTTGTCCTTTAATGAAAAGGGAAATAAGGTCAATTTAAGGCCATCATCGGTAAAATTCTGGATCTTCACCGTGGAACAAATTTCAAGAAATTCAACCAGATGCTTATAAGGATCTTCATTAGTATTCCCATAAAAGGATGGGAGCATCTGAATGGTGCTAGATTTGATTTCATATTGATTGGCTGGATTTTGAGGAAGATGAATACATGATGAAGGTTGATATCGATTTGGAATGAAATAGTCCTTCATTTGCTTTCGTGGCTCCTGATTATCAGCCATTGGATCTTGTGGTGGATTTCTTTGATGTAGGATTCTTTCTATTTCGGAAAGTGGTCCTAGAAGGTTAGGATTTTAAGATCTCCTACCTTGCATGCACTAGGACTGATGGAGAGAGGATTTTGTTTTCTATTTCTTGTTTTTTTTTTTTTTTTTTAAATACAAACAATTTTGGCAAACAAATTATCCTAATGATCTACTGTTAACCTAGACTCTCTCTATGTGAATTTTCTTACAAGGTGAATGGAGTCCACCTCGAGTCACAACCACAATCAGTCAACGGCCAGGTAAGAGGTGGGGTAGTGGGAGGCTCCCCCTACTTTCGTAGGGACCTAATTAGAGAACCACTTTCCCGCTTAGACGTTTGCCTTTCTACCTCTAGCCTAGACACCATTTCCAAAAATGGAGGCAACTCGAGATTTAAACCACTCACGGTGTAAACCCTAGATTCTCTTTCGACTTGCTTTTAGTTGGATTAGGAAATGCCAATGCAAGGAAGGTGATTTGTGGGCTAAGGAAGGGTGATCAAATCCCTACCTTATGTGGTTAAAGTTGCTGCCCTTACTGTCTTTTTTGGATGCAATACAAGGCAACAAATCAATGCAAGGTGTGTTGATGCAATCATGAATGACTTGCTAAAAATTGAAACACGTACCTTTCCCCCGCAATCTTCAACAATTTATGGAAATAACTGTGAGAGGAAACTATCTCATGCTTTCCTAGGATGATGAATGCCTAGCATGGAAGGTTTATAATCTTGGCAATGAAGGTTTTTAAATTTGGATGTTCCTCTTTTTGTTTCTTTTTTTTAGTTAATGGAAACCTATCTAGACTAGAAACTACAAAAAAGGAAACTAACTAGAATAAGAAAATTAAAACATAGAAAGTTGGAACACACTGACCATGATTTCGCTTTCCTTCTCTCTTTTTTTTTTCAATGTACCTGCAAAAATAAGAAAAATATGGTTAGCTAAAGACTAATTACTCTAAATCCAAGATAATCAAAATTAAAAATCTAACTCCCAGGCAACGGCGCCAAAAATTGATCGTTTCGAATTGTGCGTCGTTAAACACTCATGAAAACGTTCAATCTAAATTTATTCGGCTCATTCAAATCAAATTTTGGAAATTGATAGTGGTGAGTCCGAGTCGATCCACAGGGAGTTAAGATTCTAATTTTGAAAACTTTGGACTTTATTTAATCTAATAAAAAAAATTGATGATTGTTTATGATTTTTAATGCTCTAGAATTCAATTATTCTAAAAATAACAATAACCTGAATTAACTAATTATACTAAATAATTAATTACCTAATGAAACGATACACAAGCTACTTAACTAAAAAAAATCAAATTAATTAAACTAATTCTAAATAACAAGTAAACACCTTAATATAATGAGGAAATAAACGTTTAACTAAATAAAAATTGAATAAAGTTTTCATTAACCACTAATCGTTTAACTAACAGAAGTAATTAATGATAATCTAAATAAACAACTCTATGCAACAAATAGGACTTGGAGAAGCTTCTGCTGGGCTTCGGCGCAATGGACCGGGCCGAAGAGGAGACGACGCAGTGGACCGCTGAAGAGGACTTGCTGCTGGTGCGTTGGTGGCTTCTGGTAAGAAACTTCAGGCGCAGCAGGTGGAGTTAGGTGGTGCTGCATGGAATACGTGACTGCTGGGTTGCATGCGTGAAGCTCCTGGGACAGCTGCTAGCTTGCTGTGAACGCTGGGCAGTGTGAGGTGCTTTCAGTGCTCCGATGCAGGTGGAAGCTTTGCCGGCAGATGGTGTTGCTTGCTGGCATGCAGCTGGAGGTTGGCGCGTGCAGGAGCTGGAGGAGCCACCACGCTTGGATAGATGCTGGCTGGGCAGCGTGGAGAAGCTTGGCAGCCGGGTGGAGAAGCTGGCTTCACCGGACCTGCTGGAGCTGCTGGGGGCGTGGAGGCTGTTCGCGTGGAGCTTCTGCTGGTGCTGGCTCGTGCAGGGTCTACACGTGGAGGTCAGCTTCGCTGGTGCGCCGGGACAGCTTGCTGGGTGCAGGCGCTTGGTGCAGGAGGAGCTTGAAGAAGTCGTTGCTGGAGCGTTGCCGGCTGCTGTTGGAGGTACTTGCACGTGGACGAGCTGCTGGCAAGCGTGGGAGGAAGCCGGCTTCAAGGGTTGCCGTGTGGGGGGTGGCCGGCTGCTGCTTCGTTGGAGGAGGGTTGGAGCTGCTGGATACACAGGAAGCCCGCGGGATGCTGGTGTGTGTAACTGCTTCAGGCGCAGTGGAGGACGTGCATGTGGGGTAGGAGGAGAGGAAGAAGGCCTGGTTGCTGCGTGGATAGGGAGGAGAGACGGCGAGAGAGAAAACCGAGGAGGGAGAGGAAGAAGGAGAGTGCCTGGGAGAAAGAGAGGGGTTGTGCGGTTGAGAAAGAATAAGGGAGAGAGGGAGGAAGAGAGGCTACCGGGAAGGAAAACTAGAGAGAGAGGTACCGGAAGGAGAGTTGGAAAAGGAGGAGGAGAGGGCTGCGAATCTGGAGAGAGAGAGAGGAGAATACGGGAGAGAGAAAGTTGTGGGAATTTATACAGAGGAAGGGGGAATCGAATTCAGAAAAGGAAAGAGGTTAAAGAAGGGGAAAAAGGAAACTAGAGAAGGAATATGATTCAGATTTCTAAAACGAGAGAGAGAGAGAGAGAGGATTTTTAAAATAAAGTAAGGAATGTGTTAAGGAAATTGGAGAGACGGAAGGAAATAGTGGGTTTTGGGAAACTCCAGCGGAGGAAGGAATCAAATTGCATTTTTATCCCTGTTTTAGTTGAAATCCGCACACTGGACCTCCCCCAAATTTCCGGAAACTCCTCCAGCTGCACTGCATCATCGACATGTCCTGTTCACATCAAATAAATATAATTTAGCGCTTTATCATAAAAAAATATCATCATATTTATTCATTTCGTCTCGGTTTTGTCGAAAAACCGCAAATGCGCTACACTCCTTTGATCACATGAAATGACGATGTTTTTAAGTCAGAATTTGATGAAATTGGTACCGTTGGACTTGTTACACAATTATCTATCATTTCATGCTATTTTACAGATAAAAATATGAGTATGATGCATATGGTTGCCCTTAAATGATCAATTTAACACTTTATCACATACCTTGCTTGAATGCTCTTTGGAAGTGAATCCTTCAGGTTGTATCATATACACCTCTTCTTGAAGGTTCCCGTTAAGGAATGCTGTTTTCACATCCATTTGTCATATTTCATAATCATAGAATGCAGCGATTGCAAGAAGTATTCTGATTGACTTAATCATGGCAACTGGAGAAAAGGTTTCGTCATAGTCAATGCCTTGCCTTTGACGATATCCTTTTGCTACCAGCCTTGCCTTGTATGTGTCATTCTGTCCATCTGGCTCGATCTTTCTTTTAAAGATCCATTTACTGCCAATAGGTACTATACCTTCTGGCAGATCAACCAAGTTCCAAACTTGGTTGGCATACATGGACTGAATTTCTGAATTCATTGCTTCTTGCCATTTTTCTGATTCTTGACTATTTATGGCTTCTTGGTAGGTTTGAGGATCATCATCCTCATTTAAGTGCACTTTTGGTTTGCCATCATCGATATGTCCAACATATCTTTCAGGCTGCTTAGGCACTCTACCTGATCTGCGAACCTTTTGTGTATCATCTTGAACAAGTTCTTGAGTCATTGGTTCAGAAGATGAACTAGTGTTGATTTGTGAGTCTAGAATTTCTTCTAGTTCTATCTTGCTCCCACTGTCTTCTTTTGAAAGATATTCTTTCTCTAAGAATACAACTCTTTTTGCGACAAACACCCTTTGATCGCTGGACTGATAGAAATAATATCCAAAAGTCTCTTTTGGATATCCCACAAATCTACATTTCTCTGTCATGGAATCCAGTTTGTCTGGATCATGTCTTTTGACATGTGCAGGACAACCCCAGACTCTAACATGCTTAAAGTCTGGTTTCTTTCCTTTCCATATCCCATATGGAGTGGAAGATACTGACTTACTGGGAACTTTGTTCAACCGATATGCAGCAGTCAACAGTGCATATCCCCATAAAGAGATTGGAAGTTTAGCATAACTCATCATTGATCGTACCATATCTAATAGAGTACGATTTCTCCTTTTTGATACACCATTTAATTGTGGTGTATAGGGAGGAGTCCACTGAGACAAAATGCCATTATTCTTAAGATATTCTGTGAATTATGTACTCACAGAATATCATAAGAATAATGGCATTTTGTCTGGAAAGAGTTTTGATACTCTTTCAAGTCTGGTTCTCAACTTCATTTTTAAACTCTTTAAATTTCTCAAAGACTTCTGACTTATATTTCATTAAATATATATAGCCATATCTTGAGAAATCATCTGTAAATGAAACAAAGTATGAGTAACCACCCATAGCATGAGTGGACATTGGACCACATACATCACTATGTATTAGTTCCAATAAGTCCTTAGCTCTTTCTCCTTGTCCTGAGAATGGAGCTTTGGTCATTTTTCCCACGAGACAAGCTTCACAGGTTGCAAATGATTCATAATCAAATGGATCAATATATCCATTCTTTTGCAACCTGATGATCCTGTTCTCATTTATATGACCTAGCCTACAATGCCATAAGTACGATTTATTCACATCCTTATCTATTCGTTCAAGAGATTTATTTACCAGACAAACATCATATGAAATATCAAGTAAATATAATCCATTCAATAAATATCCGGAAGCAAACAATTTGTCTCATTGATAAATGGAACAACCTTTATTCTCAAGTTTCATAGAATATCCTTGTTTATCCAAACATGAAATAGATATGATATTCCTAATAATGGTCGGAACATAATAACAATCTATTAGTTCCAATGATTCTCCTGACGGCATCTGAAGTCTTGTTGTCCCCACAGCTAACGCAGCAACTTTTGCTCCATTCCCGAGCCTCAGCTCCACGTCTCCGCGGTTCAATCTTCTTTTACTTGTTAACACCTACAAGTTATTGCAGATATGAGAAACACATCTAGTATCTAATACCCAAGATGTTGATTCTCTATAAGACAAGTTAAGATCGATCATGAGTATACCTGAAGCTTCACCAAGCTTCTCTTTTGCTTTTTCTGCGAGATAAATCTTGCAGTTTCTCTTCCAATGACCTTCTTTATGGCAGTGGAAACACTGACCTTTATCATTGACTTTAGCTTTGTCCTTTTGAACCGCCGGTTTGCTTTTCACTAGCTTCTTAGTCTTACCTTTCTTAAAGGTCTGTCTAGGTTTTCTTTTCTTGTTGGTCTTACCAACAAGCATTACATTTGGCTTGTCTTTCTGGATAGTGCCTTCTGCTGTCTTCAACATGTTGAGCAGCTCAGCCAGTGTAACTTCAATTTTGTTTATATTGAAGTTGATAATGAATTGTGAAAATGAATCTGGAAGGGACTGTAGAATTAAGTCGATGCTTAGGTCATTGTTCATAACAAAGCCGAGCACCGCAAGCCTCTCAATCCACTCTATCATCTTGAGCACATGAGTTTGCACAGATGTGCCCTCGCGCATTCTGGTCCTGAACAATTTCTTAGATATCATATCTTTCTGTTCTGGATTGTTCACCAAACAACTCTTGTAGGTGATTCAGAATAGTTTTAGGTTCCATGTTATCATGTTGTCGTTGCAGTTCATTGTTCATTGAACCAAGCATATAAAACTGGACTTTGACAGAGTCCTCTTTCCAGTTTTCAAACATCATTAATTCATCGTCGTTAGCATTTTCACCGGGTTGTACTTGATCTGGTTGATCCAGGACATAGGCTAGCTTTTCACACATGGGGACAATCTTCAGGTTGCGTAACCAGTCAATGTAATTAGGTCCCATGAGTTTGTTTGCATCAAGTATGCAACCAAGGGGGTTAGGTGACGACATAGCGACCTACAAGGAAATATATAAAAATGAGCAGATAGTTCTTAAAATCTGATTTAGGACTTTTAATCTAGATTTAGACTCCCACTATTTTTCGGCGATCTGTATGACCCTCTAATATACAGAACGGGAGATTCCGGTGATCTCCTAGTGGGGATCAGAATCCTTCGGGCAACATGCATGTGACCTTGTGGTAGCACAACAAATCACATCAAGTCCCTTAGGCAGTCAACTCTTGACAATTGCAACATTTGTAATATCCGATCCATTTAACCCCTGAATCAGAATGACCTTGTGGTAGCACAACAAATCAAATGATTCAGTTAAGTTTATCCATCATTACTTAGATAACATAGATTAATAGTGCAATCCTTGTGGTAGCACAACAAAACTACACTATTTGTCCATTCATCTTAATGACATCACATGTCGTAGACCTAGGTTAATTTCTAAATCAAATAGACCTTGTGGTAGCACAACAAATTCATTTGAGATAAGAATTATCCTAAGATCTATAATGATGGTGGGTTACGTGGATTATTCTGAATATCTCACGTTCACAACTTAAATTTTAAAAGAGGGTTTTTGAGTTGATTTATAAAAAATCGTGCTATCAATAGTATTTCGATTTGAAGTATCATTATACTTAATAGAAATATATATATATAATAGCATAGTCCACAAATATCACATATATGCAGAAAAATTAAATAGAGATGATCATGGACTGCTAAAGCTACTATGGAATCATCGGAGCCAAATGATGATCCATAATATAATCCTAATGTGAAAACAGCAACACTGGTTCCATTTGATGCGAGTCCTTCCTCCAGAGGTATCTTCAGAAGATCCCATCCTCTAAGCTTAATCTGAAACATTTAAATATAAAATTCAGGACTCGCAGGTCCATAAATGTACATTTAAAGTAATAAGAAACCTTGATCTTATCAAGGGGGGTACAATCTTATAGGAAGGTAGAGAGTACATTTGGATTAAGAGAGAGGAGGACACGCATGTCCTATTTAAAATACCAAATGAAATAAGCATTGCATTCATTCACATCAATCATCACATGATAATAATAAGTCCATGATCATCCCACCACAAAACACATCACATGCATCACAATCATCACATAATTGCAGTTTGGTATTAAATTTTATAAATATAAAATTATAATACCAATTAGTTTTCGAAATAACAATTATTTCAACATTATCAATAATATTCAAAGCATTATTGACTAATGAAATAACTAAACTATTCAGTTAATCTAAATACTAATTCAAACAATTTGAACTGATAAATAAAATCAGTTTAAAATATTTTAAACTAATTGATTAATTAGGGAAGTCAATTATCTAAAATAATTTTAAATAATTAACTAACACCCTATTAACAATAAAGCCCTTTAATTGAATAACAGTTATAAAACAGTTTAATAAGCTGTTAATAATCAAAAAAATAATTAATAACAATTATTAATTATTCCTATAATTTTTCTGTTTTAAAACAATTTTAAAACGGGCTTAAATGGGCTAATAAAGGGGTTATAAGGGGCTAAACAGTTATTAAAACATTTTTAATAATCATAAAAAAAAAATGGGCCCAGGCCATTAGGGCCAATTGGCCCGGTCCCCTGGCTCGGCCAGGGTCGAGCCCTGGCTCGGCCAGGGGCTCTGGCCCGGCCAGACTCGAGCCCTGGCTCAGCCAGGGGCTCGGGCCCGGCCCCCGCCCGGTCCGACCGGGTCGGGACCGGCGGCCCGCCTGTTGCCAGGCCGGACCGGTCCGCCTGGACCGTCGCCCCCCCACACCCGACCCCTTTGCTGCAGATCTGCAGCAACCTGCAGCTGGGAGGATCCGGCGCCGCCCCCGGCCGGCCCCCGGCGACGACTGGCACCGGCCGGCGATGCCCCCGGCGCCGGCGGTGTGTCCGGCGCTGGCATGGCCGCCGGCGGGGCCCCCGAAGCAGCAACCCGAGCCCCTTAAACTTCCCCTTAAACCTGATTTTTCAGCGTAGATAGGCATGATTCACATGTCCCAAACGTTTCATAATCGAATGCTGTTAAGTAACAATGCTTGTGCAACTTTTGCAACCTGCTTTCGCCAATGTGCCCAAGTCTACAATGCCACATATAGGCTTGGTTCACATAATTCTTGCTCTTCTTAAGAGCTTTATCAATTTGAAGATTGTAATAAGAAACATCTAATAGATATAGACCGTTGACTAAAGATGCTGAAGCTATTGATTTATTACCATAATAAATCGAACAACTTCTATTCTCAATAGTCAACCTATATCCTATCTTGTCCAAACAAGATATTGATATGATGTTCTTTATTATGCTAGGAACATAATAACAATCTTCTAATAGTATGGCGTCTCTTGATGGAAGCCTGAGGTTTGCTGTCCCAACAGCAATTGCCGCAACTTTTGCACTATTTCCTAGCTTCAATTCCACCTCACCTTGTCTCAGCTTGCGCTTACTTGTCAGCATCTGCACATCATGGCAGATATGAGAAGCACATCCGGTATCTAATACCCAAGATGTGGAATCTTTAACTGATAAGTTGATATCTATCATATAGATATCTGAAGCTTCATACAGCTTCACTCTTCCATGAGCTTTATCGTTAAGGAACTTCTTGCAGTTCCTCTTCCAGTGACCATACTGCTTATAGTAAAAGCAGTCACCCTTTACTACTCTTTCATCTTTGTCCTTTGATCTTTTATCGTTAGCTATCATCTCTACTTCAGGGCCATCCAATGCCGATTCAGCAGGAGGATCAGCTCCAGGGACAAAGTAATTGTGCTCAGATCTGAAGACATTCTTCAGGTTTCTGAACCAATTCGAGTAGATCAGGTAAGTCAAAAGGGCATCAAGTATGCCACGGAGTGGGTTATTCGACGACATAATTCCCTATAGGAGATAAGTAAAATTTATTCAGCAGATGTTCAATTATTAAAATTTAAAACAAGACATGGTCTTTTGTTCATGTTTAACTCCCACTAATTTTTGACGAACTGTATAACATCCAGTTATACAGAACGGTTGACGCTGACAGTCTCCTAGTGGGGATCAGAATCTCAATGACTTGCACTATAGCCTTCTGGATAGCACAACAAACTGTAATACAATCAAAGAGCACCCAACTCATGGGACTTGCAACTCCTTGCAATATATGATCATGGCTTCGGTCCCCAGAGATTTAATGGCCTTGTGGATAGCACAATAAACCATTAATCAAGGTCTAACCTAACCATCATTACGCGACGAGCATAGATTTGCATGCAGCCCTTGTGGATAGCACAACAAAGCTACATGGTTCCTCTACCCCGATCATATAGGCATATAATGCCATAGCCACAGTTTCTCCTCCCAATTAAGCAGGCCTTGTGGATAGCACAACAAACATGCCTAAAGTGATTCGAATCCTATGACTATAACGATGGTGGACCACGCGGTAAGTTGTTAACTACTCGCGTTACGGCTTAGAGTTTATCTGAGGGTATTTAGATAACTTTTATCTTGGTCTCTCCTAGGTGATAGTATAAAAATATATCATATATATTTAGTAAATACTATACCTGCTTTGATTTATAATCAAAAGAAAAACAATGTATCTCATACATGTCATTAGTGTGGTCATAGATAGCACAGTGGGTTTGACTGGAGCCAACAGTCAAACGCACACATAATCTAACACAACAATTATATTAGATATCCTACAAACACATAGGCAAGAGATCTCCATCTTTTCGCTTTCCTAGTTGCACCTGTGGATTGTCCTCGCTCCTTCCTCAGTTGCCTCGATCATATTACATTAATTCTAGAATTACATGTAATTAGAAGAGAGCCTTATGGCGAGTACAAGAGAGAGGGATGTAGAAATACATCAGAGAATGAGAGAGGGAGAGATACGCAAATCTCTATTTATTAACAATTAATAAACATCCATCATTCATCTACGATCCACACAAACACATCATTCATCATATGAACAATTAAATAAGTGCATATCCATGACCACAGTGTGTTTTAAACATCCACACAAGATATAGCGCATCACATGGCTAAAATAAAAGAGTTTTCAAAATAAATAATTTTGGCTTTCAAAAAGTTGGGATCCAATCAAAATTGGTATTTGAATTTCGAAAACACTTTTATTAACTTAACATGTAATTAAATCAGAATTTAAAAGTATCAAAACACACATCACATGTGCACACTCTCCAAATTAATAATTCCAGATTATTCCATGCAAATTAGAACAATTCTAATAATCTAACACTTAGATTAAACCCCATTAATAATCTAACAATTAGACTATTAAAGACTAATCTAACTCTTAGATTAATCCAACAAAGTTAATTAATAATTTAACATTTAAATTAATAATCAACTATAATTAATTATTAACTACTAATCTAACACTTAGATTAGCCAATTAATGTTAATTATTAATTTAACTCTTAAACCAATAATTAACACTAACTAATTAATAATTAATTAATCTAACTCTTAGATTAGATAATTAAAGTTATCATTAATTTAACTATTAAATTAATGACTAACAGTAATTAATTAAGAACTACTAATTTAACATTTAAATTAGTCATTTAAGTTAATTATTAATTTAACAATTAAATTAATAACTAACTCAAATATTAATTAACAATTAGCTGAGATAATAGTTAATAATCTAACAATTAGTCTAATAACTATTAATAACTAATTTAACATTTAAATTGGTTAAATCAAAATTAATTATTAGATAAACATTTAATCTAACAACTAACTTTAATTGATTAGAGCTAATTGTTAATTAACATGATATAATATTATTATGCCCAAATAAATAGAACTGGATAATAATATAAATTTTAAAACATATTTTAAACTTAAATTAAAATCCAGACTTCATTTATTAAATGGGCCATTGGGGTTAAAGGGAAAATAGAATGAAAATGGGCCCAGCCCATTTAGGGAACCTGGTTCGAGCCTTGGCTTGGCCAAGGGCTTGGACCCAGAGCACCCTGGTCCGAGCCAGGGCAGGCCCGGTGCGGGTCAGGGCCAGCCCGCCTAAGTCCAGGCCAGGCCGGGTCTAACATGCGGGACCGGTCGGACCGGTCCGCCCCGAACCGCTCGCGCCCTTCCCTAACCTCCCGATGCCCTAACAGGTTGCAGGTTTTGGTGGCGGCTGTCGGGCTACCAGCGCCGCCGCCAGCCTGTCTCCGGCGCCCCCGGCCCTGGTCGGCGATGCCCCCGTCACCGGTGGGCACCCCGGCGCCGGCAAGCCGCCGGAGAAGCCCTCAAAGGAGCCGGCCAAGATCCTAAAACCTCCCAAATTTATTTTTTTCTTCTGGTTTTACAGGGTTTCTAAACCCGAATTAGGGCTCGATTTTTGCAGCTCTTCAAGGCCACTCCGGCGCCTGCAAACATACCAGATTTACTGTGGTGACTATCACCTAGAGATCCGGGCATCCGGGCCGCCATCTCAATGCTTGGGAATCGCTTACGAAGCCGCCGAAAACACCCCGTTCATCGTCCCACGAAGAACACAAAACCCCCAAATAAAATCCGAAAATTGCAGAAGAATAATATGATTATTTGTGTTCATCTCATGAACATAGATTCAGCAAAATTCGAGTTTTAAAGCATGGAATAAATTCAAGGAAAAATTAATTCGGAGACCGAAACGGGACGAGAAACAGTGGAACCTGGCTCTGATACCACTGTTGGGTTTCTCGGGTTTCTCCGGATCTCACGTGCAGCGGAAAATAAAATAAAAATGGAGATCCATTCCCGTTTCGAAAAACTAAAACGACGATTATCGGATAATCGATTCTCACCGTGTGCGGAATCGAATCAGCAACCGTTCGGTTCCGTCGGTGTGACACCGCAAGCCGCGCAAGTGCCCAGCCTCTAGCAAAGTCCATGTGATCCTCCTCGCAATGGATATCCTCACGTTCCTCGTTCTTCGCAGCCCACGAAACCTCCGCCGGTCGACGCAACGATCGCCGCAACGCGCGGACGATTTCCCGTCGAACGGGATTCAGAGAAGCGGCGGAGCAGATGTAGATCTGTCTGGACGCCAAAGAGAGAGAGAAACAGAGGAGGGCGGCTAGGGTTAGCAGTAGCTTGGCCTGCTCAGCCCGTTCGCTAAGTTTTATACTAATCGCGCGGTTTTTTACAAAAACCCCCGGTTTATATAAAACCCACTTATTTATCCATCGCATTGAGAATCATTTGCGTGTAACCCTCTAGGTCCAATTACCAGTCCAGTTAATGGCCCAACAAGCCTAGTGACTCCTCACTGGCTTTATTAATCAATTAATAACCCTTTATTAATTAATTAATCAATCGAATTGATGTCGCACATCGAATTCAACCGGGCCTCCGATCACGTTGGGTGCCAAGCAACACCGCGTGAACCCGGAAGGTATTGGGGTTAAGTAACCCACTCTTGGAACCTTTCCGCCGACAGTTACCGCGTGGATATAATCCTTCATTCGTACAATGCTCTCGAGTCAACTCAGGGTATGGAGTGCTGTCAAACCCTAACCGGTCGACTCACTTGGATTGGATGCCGCTGATAAATATCGGAAAACTTCTTTCCCGATATTATCATCCGCCCTGGCCAGGGACTTCCGCGCATCCTTCCTAGAGCATTCTCTCTCTAAGTACCGAGAGCGAATGATTCCTTATTGACACACAATTCCCTTCGACGGTATTCCGCTGTACCCAATCCTTTGGTGTCTCAGGTCCGAGGACCATCCACGCAACTGCGACAATAGAATCAAGCTGGTTGACAGTGAGGTACAATACCATCTAGCGATTCAGTCGGATCAGTTCAGTGAACTCATTCTCCAATGAGCACCTACAGATTCGCCTTAGTGTCTCCACACAAGTGACTTATGAGATCAGTCACCCTCATCATATGAGTAGGAGTAATCTGTACTAGTCTAACCGGATATCCGATGTCTTTCTCGGATATTCTCCGACTAGGAACGATTAAGAATATGTGTGTTTAAGTGATCAGTCTCATTAGTATGATCTCATCATAATCTGATCACTATAGCACATATTCATGGACTTCATTATGAAACGATAATTAATGCGATTTACACAGAATGAATATTATGCCATTATATTAATAAATGAATGAGATTTACCTAGTCATATTGGCTTGTAGGCCACCTAAAACTATCTGAGATGATATTCATGAGGGATAGAATCACGGGTCAACAATTATTAGAAAGGATTATAAAGAACCCAAAGGAAATTCAAGGCTATCTTACAAAGAAATGAATCAATCTTGCTAAATTAGCTGAATGGACTCTGAAGAAGATAGAAGACCTCAAGGATGAAGACATAGAGAATGTGATGAAGGTGTTCACCACGTGCTTAGCTAGAGCACTACTATTCCCTACTCAAGATAATGTTCCAAAAGATGATCAGTTAAGCGCAATCAATGGGATTTTCGAAGGGAAGCAGATTAACACAGCGGTTCTAGCCTACCTCTAGAGTGGGCTCTCTGCAGCTTCTACGGGTCAACCTTCTAATGGTAGCATGCTACTCTTAGCTTTATGGGTAGAGTTCCACTTCAAGTTCAAAGATAATGAGGATAAAGTTCCAAGGATATCTCAGACATATCAGTGCAGTCTAATCTTCCATATTGCCAACATTGTGAAGTTTAACGACAACATGACCAATCGAGTGCCCAACCTCAAGACTCGAGTTGACTGGCGTACTTACTTCAAGGCTATGCCCAGAACTGGATTTGAATCTATGCCTCTTGCTCTCATGGAAAAAGCGGTTCAGGTCCGCCGTGGTGCTGGCACAGAGCTCCGGCTGATCGAGGCGACCGAATTCGTTCTCTATAATCCACATCACTGTCATCCTCAGCTTGGCATGCCTCGCTACAAATTTCCATAAATATCTTCTATTTCTCCAATCAAGAAGCGAGCATTAGGTACTGATAAAGATTTCGAGGCGACAAAACTTATTGCAACACTTTGGAACATTGGCTTCACCTGCTGTGTGAAAACTCCTTATGAACCCAATAAAGAACTGTGGAAATCATATGTAAAGGAGCTTAAGAGAATTCGTCCTTGAAAGATTTTCACCATTATCTTCCAATTTGATGTATTTCTTATTTATTTTCATCAAAGAAATTATTCCTTAACATAGTAGAAATCCTCCTTTACTGCTTTGCAATTTTTCTGTGATTTTTTTCTAAAAATATGACCTCTTCGGTTCAGATAATTCAAATCGCATCGACTCAAAGAGACGCTTTTCAATCTTAATCAATTTCCAAATATAAAAATCCATCCTCAAGAGAACCCTAAATCGTGTCCTAAAGTACGATGCCTTTAAGTCCTCTCTCTCCTATTTTCCAGAGATTTCCAGTAATTAACCCACTGAATAGCGTCTTCCTTCAAAGACGCAAATAATAATTCTTTCAGATTTCCTGTGGTACGGCCCTGACCAGGAGAGGCGGTAAAATCCAAAAGGCGTCACTTACAAGAGATGCATTTCACACAAGTCATAAATTTGCTAATGCCGCCTTAATTTGTGGGCCACCGAATGGCGTCGCTGTCCCAAGACACGATTTAACAAATTCATACAGGGTCTTGCGAGCTTGAGCCTCTTCCCCCTCATTCTCCCTTTGCTCGTTGTCTCTCCTCCCCTTCTCCTTGATCTCCGATGACGACGGGCTTCTCCGGCGGTTTTCCCTCCTTTCCGATCATCTTCTCCGACGCCGGCCATCTTCTCCGACCTCTCTCTCTCTTCCTTCACTCTCTTGAGCTCTCTCCCCCTCCATCTCTCTCATGGAATCTGGTGGACCTAGCGGGGTCGGCGGGAAGCGACGCCGAGTCGTGGCCACCGAGGTAGTGGAAGTGGGCGAGGAGGCAGCTCCAGAAACGACATCGACCAAGGAAATGACACTCATGGAGGCGGTGGCCTTCATGGAAGCCGAAGAAGCCGCGGCACTGGCCGAAGGAGGCGAGGAAGCGGCGGCACCAGCCGAAGAGGCAGGCCCGCGTTTGGTAAGCCTCAAAAACACTCTCTTTATACTCCAAATTTCAATTTTGGGGGGGAAGAAAAGGGCCAACCACAGGTTCTGGAAACCTGTGGTGAAAGGCGTCTCGGGATAGGGACGTCTTTTGAAACGCGTCCCTGTACCTTGACGCGATTCAAAAATGGTGATTAATTCTTGAATTAATTTAAAAATTGATTATTAGTGTTCTAATGGTGATTCTGATTGAAAATCGCAGGGCACGATGAGGACCAAGATCTTTTGGGACCTGGTGGTGGCCGCTTATAGAGGTTTCCCGGACTTTCAGAAGGTGAGGCTGGCAGTGATGGGGTTCCGGGAGATCTTAGAGATAGAGCCATTCTAGATTGACCTGGTATTGCTCCAGGTCCTGAGAGAGAGATGGCATGCTGAGAGCAGGGCATTTTTAATGCCCTGGGGACACATGGTCCCTAGTCTCAAGGACATATGTAGGATCACCGGCCTTCGGGTAGAAGGTCGAGCGGTGAGCGGGATCACATATCCCGATTATAGAGAGCTTGCTCAGGATCTGTTAGATTTAAAGTGCACGGGGCTGGAAGGCCGAGAGTCTCATACCCTTGCGAGGGTAGCTGTAGACAGATCTTTAGGTTTAGTAGAATTGAGGTAGCAGACAGATGATTCTACGGAGGAGTTCAAAGAGAGGCTAGCCTGGGCGTCCAGTGAGGTGTACTGCTAGGATCCGAGTGACAGGGTTAGTGTTGATAGGGACCTTAGGAGGTTCTTAGTCTTCTTCTTTGGTAGGCTCCTTTTCGGGACCAAGGGAGATTATGTCCACTGCCGCTTCTTGACCCTTCTGACCGACCTAGACCGTCTAGGTGAGTATGCCAGGGGTGCGGCCCTTCTGGCCCACCTCTTCATTGACCTCTCTACAGTCACACCTTATCGGGAGACCACCATCAACGGCTTCACGCCGTTCCTTCAGGTATTTAGTTCATTTTATGTTTGTTTGTTTGTTTAATATAATGCACATGATTATGATGATTCTAACCTATATGTTCTTATATGTAGGTGTGGAGTTACTATTACTTTCCTTTAGGCCAAGCGAGGCCATCTACACAACTGGCGGTAGTTCCACTTGCCGGGCATTGGCGTCCGGTTGTGGATACGGCGCCGCAACATCATCAGCTGACGGCCCTCCGCCGTCAGTTTCTTGATTACCCAGAGCTGCTGGTGAGTTTCAATTCTAATTATTAATTGTTTCATGGTTTATTAGAATGTTTAAACATTTAATTAAACACCTTATTAGAGTACGTTTTTATCAACATGTCTATCTTATTAAATGTTTGTTACTTGAACATGAAATAGTTTGTTGATTTGTTCTATTAATTATCTGATATGCAATGCGACTAAACTATATGAATGCAGGTTATTTGGCGTCCGTACCTTGGTATGGACGATGCTGGACAACCCTGGGTGGAGCACGGGCGACGCAAATTCGGGCGTCAAGTTTGGGTACATTGCCTGAACAAGATCGCCCTCCTATGCTTGAGGCTGGCGATGCGGACGTTGGGTCTGCATCAGGAGTGGGTAGAGGAGTAGATCCCTGAGGGGATCGGGAGGACAATGCGGGGGAAGCAGGCCCGCACGGACTGGAGCGCCAAATTTCCGGATAAGTAGAATGATTGGCACCAGTACGGGGTCCTGGTAGAGTCGCAGGCGGTGAGCAGCGACGCTTACCTGCAGTGCTACCGGGCCCACTATGCGGCCCACCTCCAACTACTCCGGCCCCTCGATGTGAGTATTATTATATGTATGCTCATGAATACTTCTTTCATTTTATTAATTATCTTGCTTATATTTGTAAATGTATGTTATGTCATGAAAAATGCAAGATGCACGGGATGCCACCATCATCACACTCCGAGGCCACCTCCAGGATGCCGAGGCCCAATTAAAGCGGGTCCAAAAGGAATTGGATGAACTGGTAAGTGATATGCATGAATGACATAGATATTATGAATGCTTCTTTCTTATTATTAAATTGTTTTGACACTTGTACACTGACGATGATCCCCCTTTTGTTACAGCGTGTTGCTTACCCTCACGCGGCAACCCCTTCACCTTTTACTGCTGCTGGTCCTTCTTCTTCTTCGGCTGCCCACGAAGCTGCCATGGCTGACTTGCGGAGTTAGCTAGCTCTAGCCATCCGCCGAGCCACTCAGGCTGAGGACGACGCTGTTGCTCGAGTAAATCTTTGACTCCTTTCTTGCATGATGTCTTCTGCTTGCTTGATCATTTGGCTGATGATGTCTTCTATTGCAGGTTTAAGAGCTTTGCATAGCTCTTGAAGAGAGGGATGTTGAGCTGGCACAGGCCCGCAGTTCAGCAGCTAGGGTTGCCGAGCTGGAGGAGCAGCTGGCAAGGCTTTCCACGGGTGATCTCCCTCGCGAGCTCGCACGTCTCCAGGTTCGGCTGGAGATCTTGACTAAGGAGAGGGATCACGACCGGTCCCGATTGGAGAGTCTCTAGGGGCGGCTATCAATGGCGGAGCACGAGCGCCAGAGCATAGAGGCTCGTTACCAACGTGCGCGGCAGCGAGCGTTGGAACGAGGACAGGCGAGTGCTTTTGCGACGAGCATAGAAATGTCTTCTAGCAAGGCAGGGCCGAGCATCATGGGACCACCACCGCCGCCAGCTCGAGGACCGGACGTCCAGGACAAGGCGCAGAGCCAACTAGACGAGGGTGCAGGGGAGAGCCAGCCGTGAGGGCTGTCATTATGTATTTTCTTCCTCATTTTGAAATCTTGTAGATGGACTTTCACTTGTATATGAACTCTTTTGATATATGGAAGGACTTTCTTCATACTTGAGTTGTCTTGATACTATTCTCTACTGTCTTTCCTTTTCATACTTGCATATGGCTTAAACAAACAAATTAAATATCTGTTCAGGCTTTGCCCCTTGCCCAGTTAAGTAACTGACTAATTAATCATATCCTTGGTAGAAGGGTCAAGGGGTAAATCCTTTATTTAATGAAGGCAAATAAAGATGATTAAAATGAAATAATCAGTAAAATGTAACATACAAGCATGCAAATGCTCACTGAAAATAAAAAGGATGCAACACACGATGTGACAAACAAATGCTAATTGAAATATTTTTGTTTTGTAATTTTAGAAATATCCAAATTTTTTTGGGGGTTTTGCCATATTCAAATTTTTTTGTAGTTTTGAAATATTCAATTTTTTTGTGGTTTTGAAATATTCAATTTTTTTGTAGTTTTGAAATATTCAATTTTTTTTTGGTTTTGAAATATTCAATTTTTTTTTGTAGTTTTGAAATAAGACAATTTTTTTGGTTTTGAAATATTCAATTTTTTTTGTGGTTTTGAAATCAGACAATTTTTTTGGTTTTAAAATATTCAATATTTTTGGTTTTGAAATATTCAATTTTTTTTTTGTGGTTTTGAAATAAGACATCAACTGCATAAACTAAGGACCAGCATAGAATTTGAATCAAAAGAGCATATTCATTCGTCCACTTAATTCCCACATCATTCTTTGATGACCAAATCCAGACTTATTGTGCTTGACTTATGTTCATAATCGTGATCTCATTCGATGGTCTGACCCTTAGTCAACCTTGGTCATTCCTCAAGCTTGGAGCACGCCTCTTTAGAAAGAAAGAAAGAATTTGTCGAGAAAGCCCGCGAGAGGGTTCCGAAAACTCAAAAAGACGTCCTTCCTGTACCCTATTATCCGTTGGGGTTCGGTCATTTTTATTTTTATGGGGTATTTAACGACCTTGCGCTCTCTTTTCATTTGATTTTATAGCCTTTTGTGGTAACATTTGTAATGTTGAGCGGCCTTTTGATTTGATTTTTCTTTTTCTATTTACTTTTGTGGGGTGGATCTCCCCCCTTTTTCTTTATGACGGCCTCCTACTAGGATGGTGGGTATTTTCAGTAATCTATTCTAAGCCTCGTTCCGTCGTCGCGGGTCAAGAGTAAAACAGAAGTTTTGTTTTGAAAAGAATGAGTTGTACTTCTCCACTATTAGTCAAGCTTTCGGTGTTCCTCGAGCTTCACATCTCTGGTTGCTCATGAACCAAACGTGTTTTGTGTGCAATGATGCGTTTGAATTAAATTATCAAAGATTAATATGGGGATTTGAGTTTCCAAATTTTTCGACTCCACTAGTCCTTGTACCATGCTGATCGTTTGAACTAAGGGTAGTACTTCTTAAGATACAAACCGTTCCAAGGATGAGTTATGTAACGACCCGCCATCCTATGACCGGAGACCCGATCACTAAATGGATGTCGGCCCATTAACCGCGGGTTCACACCCGGATCTCACACAAACACATCTGGAGGAGTAAGTGCTAAACAAGGCTAAATATGACAATCACACGGACTACAAAGGTAAACGAGTGCACAGAAAGAAAGATAACAATGTCCGTATACAGTCCAACAATAATTACATGGTCCAACAAATTAAATAAGTACAGGCAGAAGGAAAATACAACAACATCGGGACATACCCCGGAATAGAGACAACTGCTGGTCCGCACACCAAGAAGGCACCACACGCCTCCACACGCCGCGAAGTCCACACCTGAAACCGCAGGGAGTGAGCCACACCAGAATTGGGCTCAGTAGGGATCATCCGATCCCCTGCCTCCCACTCACACACCCACAAGTGCAACAACAGGGATATATGGCAACTAAGTAAAGCAGTAAACATAGCACCCAAATCTGATATGAAATGTACGATAAGCAGTGTAGCAAGAACCATTCTAAGCAACCCGAAGAACCCAACACAGAGTCACGTCTCACAGCCAAAGTCCACGAAGCGACTGAACCACACTGTCGACCATAGTCAAACGTCACCTCCCAACACTACCACCACTGCTCACGCCTGTCCACCCCTACAGTGTTCCGGGGCACTGTAGGGTGAGGCAGTGAGTCAAACTAGGACTAGCTAGAACCAGTGTACTGCCACTGCCAGCTACGTGTGCACACAAGCAGTCTAGACTACTGTCCTACCGTCCAGATTGCCTCCACGCTAGGCCTCAGCGCTTCAGGAGGGCCCTGGGGACCGGCGAACCCCCGTCAAGCCGAAGCTACAGGAACTACCCACAACCCTAACCTCCCGGGCTGCGTCAGGCCAAAGGGCTAAGGGTACCACTCGTAACCTTGATCAAAGGTCACATCAGGCCCAGTGGCTACAGGGGTAAAACAACTCCAACAGTACCACAACCAGCTCCACAGCAAGAAACGCGCCGGAAGCTGCCATGACAAATAGGGAAACCCCGACCCGCTGAGGCCAAGCAGCAACCCCTCGGATAGCGCACCAGCTACTCCGGCCCGATGGGCTCAAGGTGGTTCTGCTTCCCTCAGCCTAAGGTAAAACACAACATGTACCACTCCTCCCACCGGTACGGCACAATGCCTCACAGACACCATGACCCTGTCCCCATCGGTCCATGGTGACAACGTAAACCACAGTTATTCCAATCCACAATCGCATAAGCACATACACACATATAACATGATGTAATTCCATTCATGCAGAAGTCCTCAGTCTCAGTGTACAACGTAAAGCATGCATTTGAATCGTCCCACAATGAAACACGTGATAAAACCAGGATTTATACAGTTCTGTCTTGAATCGCGTCGACCGAGGTCGACGCCATTCAAGCCCCTCAGACAGGTTCATTAAAAGCTAGATTATTCCTTGAAACGCGTCGTCATAGGGAGTCGCCCTTTAAAAGGCGTCCAAGTCCACAGACGCCATTCACACCGAAATTCCAGATTTACAGACCCTCACTCGGGGTGATTTCCTGCCTAAATGGCGTCATGATGGCCCGACGTCCTTCCGAAAGGCGTCGTCCATCCATGACGTCATTTAGTGCCAGAACCCCTAACTCGCGAAACCTCGAACATGGAGGTTTCTGCCCTAAAAGGCGTCGTACTGCCCTGACGTCCTTCTGAAAGGCATCGACCAGGCACGACGCCGTTTAGCGCCAGAAACCTGGTTCCCTGGTTCGATCCGAGGGTTTCTCCCTTAACCCCAAATACCCCGAAAAAGCCCCAAAACAGAAGGGGGAGGAAAAGAAGTTCATCCACTACAAGCATGCTACAAATCCACATTCACGAGCACGGTCATACCCACAAGAACACCCGCTAAACATGCTCAATCTAGCCCAAAACACGTCATATCATGCCTAGGAAAACACAAGCAACAGATGCAAGGTTCGTCCCCCTACCGGTTCTTGAACTCCTCCAAGCTTCGTGCCGCCGACCCGCCGCACCGCAGGCCGCCGCCGGTACCCTCGAGGACGCCGCCACTCCGCCGGGACGTCGGCCGCCATCCGGAGAATAGAACGCCGCAAAGGAAGTGGTGGAGGTAGAGGTGAGAGGTAAGGAGGCTATGGAGTGATGGAAGAGGAAGAAGAGGAAGGGAAGGGAGGAAGGAGAGCGGAGGGAGCGGAGAGGGCGAAGAGAGAGAGGGTGCAGGCGAAAAATGAGGGAAAGAAGGGGAGGTTCGCAGGGTCAATCTGAATCTAAGTGAAACGCGTCGATCGAGGCAGACGCCAATCAGTCTGACAGGACGGCCGTACTGACAGCGGTCTGAAACGCGTCGCCCACCGCGGACACCGTTCAGACGATAGGACAGGACGTACTGACAACGCTCTGGCGCCGTACCCTGACATCGCAGAGGTCACAGTCTGAATCGCGTCGACCAACCTGGACGCCGTTCAGACAATGTGATAGGGGCCGTACTCTCGTGGCCCGAAACCCGCCCACGTGGCGCACACGTGGCACAACAGAAAACGGACCTAAATGGCGTCTACATAGACAGACGTCTTTTGAAAGACGTCGAGCAGTGTAGACGTCATTCAGTCGGCAATCTCAAGACCCCTCAGGGTCCAAACCAGGAGATCCAGCCCGAACCCGACCCGAATACTGAACCCGAAATCTCAGTCCTTACAAGTTAACCCTTGCCCTTATGCATTAACTAAGCGGTAAGCGTTACCAGGAAAAGCATATGATATTGTTGGGATCCGGGCGGGACGAGAAGAACACAACGGAAACGACGAATAAAATATTATCCCGCTCGATGCCTACTGATCCGATTCAGAATGAAAAACTAAAACCGAAAATTGGGTTGTAATATGATTACTGTGCGCGGATTCTAACCTGCTTCCGTCTTGATTATGTCGAGGCGATGCCGCGAGCAGCACAAGCGTTCGAACTCCAGCGGTATCCACGCGATCCTCCGCGGTGGCTCATCCTCGTTCCCTCGTCCGTATCAGCTCGCTCGCTGCAGATTCGTCGCCGCAACGATTGCCGAAAACCAGCCGATGGGAATTCCCGACTTTCGAGAGTCACGCGCGGCAGAGATGGAGACTATTCCGGCGCCTCCAACGGGGCGCCCAGAGGAGGAGAGAGAAAGGGAGTATGATGGCCAGCATGGGGAAACCCTGGATCTTGGCATAGGGTTTCTCAATAGCGCGTAGATATATTAAGTCAGCGCGACTTTTCACAAAAGTCCCTGAGTTAATATAAATCCCACTTATGTACCACCGACTGAGAATCTTATTGCGTGTGACCCTCTAGGCCCATTTACTAGTCTGGTTTTTAGCCCGTTAAGTCTAATAACTAGTTATTGACTTATTGTAATTAATTAATATCTAGATATTAACTAATTACTTAGCCGAATTAACATCGCATGTAAATTTGGTCAGACATCCGATTAAGTTGGGTGCCAAGCGACATCGCATGATCCCGGAAGGTAATGGGGTTCAACAACCCACTCATGGAACCTGTCCGTCCACAGTCACCGCGTGGCTATAATCCAACGTTCGTACAATGCTCTCAAGTTAACCTAGGGTATGGTCAATTGTCAAACCCTAGATGGTCAACTCACTTGAATCAGACTCCGCTGTACAATATCCAAAAACCTCTTTTCTGATATTGTTTCTGCTCTGGCCAGAGACTCCTGCGGATCTATTTTAGAGCATTGTCTCTCCAGTTACCTGAGAGAGAACGATCCTTTATTGAGCACACAATCACCATCGAAGGTCTTCCGTTGGACCCGATCCTTGACTATTAGAGATCCCGTGGATAGGGATTCGTAGGTTAAGGTCAAAGTCCAGAAGTCCACCGACAAGGTGTCTTTGGTGTCTCAAGTCCAAGGATAAACCACGCCATTGTGACGATGAATCAAGCCGATTGACAGTCAGGTAAATTGCCATTCGGCGATTCATGTCGGATCAGTTCAGTGAACTCATTCCCCAATGAGCACCTATAGGTTTACCATTTTGTCTCCACACGAGTAACTAACGAGATCAGTCACCCTCATCATATGAGCTGGAATAACCTGTACTAGTCTTACCGGATGTTTGATGTCCTTCTCAAACATCCTACGACTATGAACAATTAAGAATATGTGTTTATAAGTCATCAGTCTCATTATTATGATCTCATCATAATCTGATGACTATTGCACATATTCATAGACTTTATTATACGCAATTACAAAAATGTCAATCTACATAATGAATTTAATGCCATTTATTAGTGAACCAAATTGAAATATGTGTCTTATGATTGGCTTAGAGGTCACCAATATCCATCAATCTTCCACTTGGACTTAAGCCAATCACCTTCGCATTTGATCTCCTTCAAATCTAAGTGATGCTCACATAAAGTATGTGACTAAGACTTGGTCAGGGATCTGCTAAATTATCTATAAATGGAATATTTTCATTGCGTTATTTCCTCTTAATCCTTTATCTCTGAACTTGTGAAAGAGCCTCAAAATGTTCTGCAACTTCTGAAGAGATCATGGCTTGATCACACAATTGATCACTCCCACTGTTGTCCTACAACGATAGAATGGTATCAGAGACCTTTTAGAGCTACATCTAGTTCAGGGATGAACCTTTTTCATCCATACTGTTCTGATAACAGTATCACTTGTTTATGTCGTCACCTTAATATCGAGTTCTGGATTGGAACTCTTCCAATCCATTCCTTTCTTCTAGAAGGTTGAATCCATTATTTGACTTGAAATTTGAGTCAGTATGAACTCATAGTTTCAAATCATCCTCTCCATATACATGAGTGCATCCTTAGTACTTCTCAAGTGCTTAGTGATGCGTTTCACTCCTGTATCCTTTAAGGAACTTTTTCTCTAAAGGAATAAATTTCATGTCTCAACAATTGAGACTTATTATGAAATTTATGCTGAACATTTTGACATACAGGTCAATATAATATCCCCACCGATCTATCTTAATAGATTCGTATTTCCAATACGTGGAATATTATAAATAAACTTATTATGTAGGAAAACATGGTTAATAATGCTTTTACTGATAGTGACATCTTAAAGCCATTCTCAATGACTTTGATGTTATTATAACGAAGCATTACTAAAGCGACCGTGCTCCCACTGTCCTTTTTGAACACACACAATCCGTGACTATTCTTAATGATCACGTAGTATTTGACCATTAAGTCAAAACTTTTATTACAACTTAGGAAGCTTTAGTTTGATTCAAAATAATTTTGAAATCATAACTTGCTTCCTGGACATTCTAAAAGCTTTAAAGGTGTATTATATACATCTTTACCTCAATCACATTGAGAGAGCGCTTTTAATATCCAACTGTCATTATCTTATAATAATGATAGGCAGTATTGACAACTTATCAATCTCAAAGTTGTAATTACAGAGAGCATCATTATCATAGATTTTAGATCATAATCTATTTTGAGCTCCTCTCACCTTGCTAAATCAGATATGTCAAACATATCCTTTTAATCACTGAGAGAATCTCAAAAATCTATGAAGCTCTCTGATGTGTTATGACTGGTTCCAAATAACTAAAGATTATCTAATAATCTTATGTTAGCTTGTGAATCTAGAATATCTTCTAGTTTTATCAGCTCCCATTGTCTTCTTTAAGGACATATTCCTCTTCACGGAAGACAGCTTTCAGGACGATAATTATTCCATTATCCCCTGGCCAATAATTGTAATATCCAAACTCTTTAGACATTCACAAATTCACACCACGGTAATACCTGACTTTTAAATTAGGTTTGTTCATAATTCACATCTCATATGAATTATTTGGTTTTCATATCTTATATGGATATACACTGACTTATTTGGAACCATTTGTAAAGCATGGACATTTAATGTTCATACTCATGTTCACAAGGATAATAATTAGGAAAATCTTATTATGTATTGCATCATATCTTAATAAGATGCAATTCCTCATTCTATCATAATACTATGATGCACAATGAGGATCAATCGAGCGAGGATACAATTATCCTCTTAATGATTTATGTGAATCATATACCTAAGGATTAGTTTCTTTGATCAAATCAAAATTTCTAATACTTCATATTGATCTTATACCTTAATCTCTTAGATGTATTCGTCTTGTACTTCAGTAAGTACATACAGTCGAATCATTCTGAGAGTTAACTATATGGTAAGTCAATGAGAGTGATTATCTTTGGCCTTTGATCTGTTTACATCAGTATGTATTAGTACCAATAATTTCTTATTGTACAACCCTATGTACAATACCATAGATAATCAAGATTCAAACAGTTCATTTCTATAGGAAACTAGTGAACATTCATCACATGAAATGTCACATTAAGAATATATAGTGCATTGACTGATTTGAACAACTATTATTCTTTCTCAATCAATGTTATTCTTCATATCTTATGCAACTAAATAACAATTATTCAGTTTCATATTTGACTCCTATAGATATACAAAGATTTACTGTCTAACAGTAACTTATGAATATCATGAACAATAGTTGAGTCTAACTCAACACTTACATTTTCTCGATTTCTTTTTACTTGTCTAAGTCTGCACACAATCGCAGTTCTGAGAATCATTTCCAATATCCCATATTGGAGATGCTAATTCTCCAATAGATTTGTAAAAGGTTGATAATAAGAATATCTGAAACTTCTTTCAAGTTTCATATTCATTTTGCCAATATCAGTATCCTTATATTGGTTGCAGTGGGAGAACTGCTACTTCTCTATCTCAGCTGACTTTCCTTTATCCTTTTCAGGTGTGGATTCGATCGTTTAAAATCTTACCACTTGTCTTTCTCAAAGGTACATCATAAATATCTCTTCATTTTGGTCTATCCAAATAAGAGAATTCATGACAATCATTGCCTTTCAGAAAGGCATACCATGAGTACTTCTTCACCTTGGTCTATCCAAGTAAGAGGATTCATGATATCTGATTAAGATAGTGACTTTCACTTCCCTCTAAAGACATTCTTTAGAGTTTTCTAATCAGTATGAGTATGAGAAGTATTGGCATCCAATATGCCAACATCTCACTAGACGATATTTTAGTGAACGAAGAAAATAACGTGATTTAAGTAGATAGTTCTCATAATTCAATTATGGTCTTTTATCTTGAATTATTTCCCACTATTTTCGACGGACTGTATAACCTTCAGGTATATAGAACGGAAGACTCCGACGGTCTTCTAGTGACGATCAGAATCTCCAAGAATTATAGTATGACCTCAGGAAAACACATAGTATCATACTATTATCTTAGAACAACCATCTCATGGTAATTGCAACTCCATGCAATATCTGATCCTATTTCGGCTCCCAGGTCTTTAATGGTCCCGGGTAACATAGTAGACCATTATACCTGGTCTAAGCTTTACCATCAATACGTGATAGAGTAGAGTAAGAATGCAACTCCCGAGTAAACGCGAGGATAGCTACACCGTTCCTCTATTCCAATCTCAAGGCATCAAGATGCCATAGTTAATAGTCCTTTCATCAGATGGTGGCAGATCTCGGGTAAACACATAGAAACTGCCATCACTAAATCAAGTTCTAAGAACTATATTGATGTAGAGCCATGCGGTGCATTCTCAATGACTCGCGTTCCGACTTAGACTTTATGTTGAAGGTTTTGTTTATGTTAAGTTGGTCTCATCCTAGATGATAGTTTATAAATATATCGAATATATTTAACTATACCTAGATATTAGCAATCGATTCATAATTAAAAACTAAAAGACATGTATCAACCATACATGTTCATTATGTTGTCATGGACAGCACGGTGATTAATTGGAGCCAAACAATTAATCACAAAAACTATATAACATTTATATAATCTAAACATGCAAATACATAGCCACTGGTGATCTCATCTCATGTCGCCTTCCTAGTTGTATTTGTAGATCATCCTCGCCTCTCCTCGACCGGCGCGATCAATTACAAATATAAAACTTAATTGTAAGAGAAAGCCTTATGGCCGAGTACAATAACAGAGGGAGATAGAATTACAATGGAATGAGAGAGAGAGGGAGGCATGTAGGCCTCAGTAATTAACACTTGATTAATGCACATCACATTCCATAACAATCCACATAATCACACATCATCACATGGTATGAAATTAACTAAGTGCATGTCCATGACCACTTCAAATTTTAACCATCTACTCATGATAAAGCACATCACATGAAGGCTAAAATTTTAAAAAATAATAATTTTAATTTTCTTAAAACTGGGTACCAATCAAAAAATTGGATAATTTTGAAATTTCGAAAACCTTATTTTCTAACATGCAATAAATCTAATTTAAAGCATCAAACACATCAACATGTGCAAACAAAGCTAAAATTAAAATTATAAAATATTCAATGCAAAATTTAGAACAATTATAAATTAATTAATCTAACACTTGGATTAATCACATTAATAACGATTATTAATGCGAAACAATCTAACATTTAGATAGAATTAAAAATTCCTAAATAACACTTATAAACGAATTTCTAATTCCTATTTTAATCGCTTAACAACTCCTTGTTAAGCCATCTTTTATTTAAAGCATATTTCTCAATAACAATTATTAAGAAATAATAATTAGAATATTTCTAATTAATATAGTCTAACAATTTAGGATTAATATAATCTCTTAATAACTTTTATTAAAAGATTATTTATTAAGTAGATTAGATCTTCAAATTTTAATTAAGGGATCTTTGAGAATGTTAATTAGCTTAATGACTATTAGTAAGCTTTGATTAACCCTCAATAACTTTTATTAAGGTTAATTCTCAAGAAACAATTAACTCTTTAATAACTATTATTAAGAGTTAATAAATCACTTAAACAACTTTTATTAAAAGTCCCTTAATCAAATACTTAATTTCATAGCAACAATTGCTAAGAAATAAAAATAATCTAATCAGTTGACTAAAATTAATTAACAACATTTGATAATGAAAAGTATAAGTCTCTACTTAATAATCAAATTACAACTCTTGTTAATATAATTTTAAGATCAAATCTTAAATATAAATTAACAACACTTGTTAATTAAGATTAAAAATATTATCTTAATTATTAATAACAATAAATTAAGATCCTATTTTATATAAATAACAACATTTGTTAATTATAAATTAAGATCACATCTTAAAATTTAATTAACAACACTTGCTAATTATTATTTTAAGATCATATCTTAAAATTTTAAACCCCTCTAACAATTTAAATAAAAATTAATTAACAACGCTTGTTAATTAATTCAAGATCATATCATTATTAATATCCCCTTTATTACTAGATTAATAGTAATCGCAATTAAAGGTCAAATCTTAAATTGTAAACCCATATTTTAAGATCATATCTTAAAAATAATAACCCCTTATTAACTGAAAAATTAAAATTTAAGTTCAAAACATATTTTTAAACATAAATAAATTTCAATTTTTCAATTAATAAGGAAGGGATTTATGGGTTAAAAGGGGTTTAGGGGTTAAATTGGGATTTGGAAAAAGAAAACCAGAAATTGGCTCAGCCACCTAAGGGCTCAGGCTGGTTCAATCTGCATCTGGTTCGAGCCTCTGGCTCGGCCAGGGCTCGAACTGTTAGAATTGGGTGGCCTCATAGCCAATCATTGTACATTCTAGTTCAGATTATTAATAAAGGCATTTATTACTTCATTTAATAGTTCTCGCAAACGACTATCGTAATGAAGGTCCATAGACAAATGTATGGGATATTGAATCATGATGAGATCATGATAGTGAGATCAATATCCTAAGGCAATTGTCTTAAACAGTTCTCGATCATAGGATATTTGAGATGGACATTAAATATCCGATAAGATCGACACAAGTTATGTCTGCTCATGTGATGAGGGTAAATGATCTCACATTCACTCGTGTGGTGACACTAAGACAAACAAGTGGGTGCTCATTAGAGAATGAGTTCACTGAACAGACCCAAATAAGAATTCCTGGATGGTAATTATACCTATTAGTCAACCAGGGGATTCAATCGTTGCAGTACCACAGTTGGTCCTTTGACCTGAGTCACCAATGATACCTTGTTTGTGGACCATTGTATCTTGATTCTCTGACTCGTGGACTTTAACCATTAAGTCCACCATAATCGGTCTTTCAGATACAGTGGAAAGCTTGCGAAGGTAATTGAGTGAACAACAATGGATCACTCACTCTTGGTATAAGACTGGAGAGAGAATGTCCCATGGATGTATACACAGAAATCCCTGGCCAGGGTCAAATGAAAGAGATGTCTTTCTAGATATTAACTGTGTACTGGAATCCATCTGGATAATGCGATAGAGGGTTTGACTATAAAACCGTACCCTTGCGTTATCGGGACATTGCATGAGTGAAGGATTATATCTGTGCGGCATCTGCAGACGGAAAGGTTCAATTGAAGGGAACAGTATCCCTTATATCTTCTGCGATCATGAGGTAATGTCTGGTGCTGTTCATGATCAGAAGGCCAAGTGATTTGATCATCAGATGATAATTCACTTGTTTATTAAATTAATCATTTAACATGCGATGTTTAAATGTTAATTAATAAATATTAAACTCAAGAAACAGTTCTAAGTTTAATGGGCCTGCAACCGGACTGATATATGGGCCTGGAGGGTCACACACATAAGAGTTCTCGTCAGACGGTGAGAGATGTTAAATTTCATGCTTATCTGGGTTTTTGTGAAAAGCTGCAGGATAAACATGAAGATTTAATGGAGAATTATCCAAGGCCAAACTCTTGGATAATCACGAGGATTAACTCTTGTGCTTATCCTTATTTCTATATAAGGAGGGCCAAGGGGGAGTGGTAAAAAGTTAGTTGGACGAATTTTACTCCTCAGATTCTCTCTCTCCTCTCTCTCTCTCCTCTCTCTCTCTCCTTCTCGGAGTGGATCTGTCTCTCTCCGCGCATGGTGGATCTGAGATCTGGTCGGAGCACTCAAGTCGAGGAGGAAATCGCGTCTGCTGCGGGAACTTGTGTGGATACCTCCAGAGATTGTGCGCGTGCGCGATTACCGAGTCGGCATCATCCACGGGAGATTCGAAACCCCGCAAAGGTGAAGAACTGTTCTTCCCGCGTTAGTTTTAATGTCCGTTTTACAACCCCAGCAACCGATACAATGGAATCAATTTTTATTTCCGCTGCGTTCATGGCGATTCCCTACAGTGGTATCAGAGCCAGGTTCGCTAGTTCGGTTGTAAAACGGCACCGTTTTGTGTGTTTTCTCGTTATGCGTGAAGAACCCGTATTGTACGTGTTCTTGAGTATAATCCGATTAAAAATGACAGATTAGTGTTCATACGATGATCACGATCGATTTTATTATTTGTCTGTATTTTTCGGTTTTTTTTTTGGGTTTTTTCGGAGTTCTTCATGTGATGATGAACCGGGGTACTTCGGCGGCTTCGTACGTGCATTCCAAGTGTTGGGATGGCGGCCCGAATGTCCAGATCTCTTGGTGATAGTGTAATGACTGAGGTTTCGGGTTCTGTGTTCGGGCCCAGTTCGGGTCGGATCCCTTGGTTTGGACCCTGTGGGGGTTCTTGAGATTGCTGACTGAATGGCGTCAGCACTGCTCGACGCCTTTCAAAAGGCGTCAGGTTGTGTGGACGCCGTTTAGGGTCTGTTGGTTGTAGCGCCACGTGGGCGGGTTTCGGGCCGCGAGAGTACGGCCCCTGTCAGATTTGTCTGAACGGCGTCCAGCTCGATCGACGCGTTTCAGACTGCGACACCTGCGGTGTCAGGGTACGGCGCCAGAGCGTTGTCAGTACGGCCGTCCTGTCAGACTGATAGGCGTCTGCCTCGATCGACGCGTTTTAGCGGGATTCTGGTTGACCCCTCGAGCCTCTCCTTCTTTCCCTCATTCTCACCTTCACACTCTCTCTCCTCACCCTCTCCGCCCTCTCCGACGCTCTTCTTTCCCTTCCCTTCCTCTTCTTCCTCTTCCACCACTCCAACACCACCTTACCTCTCACCTCTACCTCCACCACCTCCTTCGCGGCGTTCCCTTCTCCGGACGGCGACCGACGTCCCGGCGGAGTGGCGGCGTCCTCGAGGGTACTGGCGGCGGTGTGCGGTGCGGCAGGACGGCGGCACGGAGCTTGGCGGAGTTCGAGAACCGGTAGGGGGACGAAACCTTGCATGTGTTACTCGTTTGCTTCTTGGCATGATGTGGCGTGTGTGGGGCTAGACTGAGCATGTTTAGGGGGGTTTCCTTGTGGGAATAGCGGTGTTTGTGATCGTGGATTCGTAGCATGATTACGTGGTTGAGCTCCTCTTCCTTCCCTTTTGGTTTTGGGGCTTTTCGGGGTGCCCGGGGTTCAAGGGTGAAGCCCTCGGGTTGAACCAGGAGACCTGGTTTCTGGCGCTAAATAGCGTCGTATCTGGTCGATGCCTTTCCGAAAGACGTCGGGTCAGTACGACGCGTTTTAGGGCAGAAACCTCCCTGTGCGAGGTTTCCTGAGTTAGGGGTTCTGCGCTAAATGACGTCATGGATGGACGACGCCTTTCAGAAGGACGTCGGGCCATCATGACGCCATTTAGGCAGGAAATGCCCCCGTTTAAGGGTTCTGCAATTTGGATTTCTGGGTTGAATGGCGTCGAGACACCCAGACGCGTTTTAAACGGCGACTTCAACGGTGGACGCATTTTAAGGATAATCTGGCTTTTAATAAACCTGTCTGAGGATCTTGAATGGCGTCGACCTCGGTCGACGCGATTCAAGACAGGAACGCTTAATGTTGTTATTTCGTGCATGTTTCACGGTGGGATGGTTCTAATGCATGCTTTGGGATGTATACTGAGACAGAGGTCTACTGTGCGAATGGAATCATGATTTATATGTGTGTTTGTGTTATACGAATGTGGATCGTGTTAACTGTGGTTTACGTTGTCACCATGGACCGATGGGGACAGGGTCATGGTGTTTGTGAGTTGTACCGGTGGGAGAAGGGGTACATGTTGTGTTTTACCTTTGGCTGAGGGAGGCAGGATCGCCTTGAGCCCGACGGGCCGGAGTAGCTGGTATGCTATCCGAGGGGTCACTGTTTGTCCTCAGCGGGTCGGGATTTCCCTGTTTGTTATGACAGCTTCCGGCGCGTTTCTTGCTGTGGAGCTGGTTGTGTTACTGGTGGGAGTTGGTTACCCTTTAGCCACTGGGCCTGATGTGACCTTTGATCAAGGTTACGAGTGGTACCCTTAGCCCTTTGACCTGACGCAGCCCGGGAGAGTTGGGTTTGTGGGTAGTTCCTGTAGCTTCGGCTTGACAGGGGTTCGCCGGTCCCCAGGGCCCTCCTGAAGCGCTGAGGCCTAGCGTGGAGGCAATCCGGTGGTAGGACAGTAGTCTAGACTGCTTGTGTGCACACGTAGCTGGCAATGGCGGTACACTGAGTCCAGCTAGTCCTAGTTTGGCTCACTGCCTCACCCTACAGTGCCCCGGAACACTGTAGGGGTGGACAGGCGTGAGCAGTGGTGGTAGTGTTGGGAGGCGACGTTCGACTTCGGTCGACAGTGTGGTTTAGTCGCTTCGTGGACTTTGACTGTGAGTCGTGACTCTGTGTTGGGTTCTTCGGGTTACTTAGAATGGTTCTTGTTACACTGCTTACCGTGCGTTTCATATCAGAGTTGGGTGCTGTGTTTACTGCTTTACTTAAATTGCCATATATCCCTGTTGTTGCACTTGTGGGTGTGTGAGTGGGAGGCAGGGGATCGGATGATCCCTACTGAGCCATTTCTGGTGTGGCTCACTCCCTGCGGTTTCAGGTGCGGACCTCGAGGCGAGAGGAAGCGTGGTGACTTCTTGGTGTGCGGACCAGCAGCTGTCTTAGTTCCGGGGTATGCCCCGATGTTGTTGTACTTCCTTCTGCCTGTACTTATTTAATTGTTTGGACATGTAATTATTGTTGGACTGTATACGGACATTGTTATTTTCCTTCCTGCGCACTTGCTTACCCTTGTAGTCCGTGTGATTGTTATATTTAGCCTTGTTTAGCACTTACTCCTCCAGACGTGTTGTGTGAGATCCGGGTGTGAACCCGCAGTTAATGGGCCGACAACCATTTAGTGACCGGGTCTCCTGTCATAGGATGGCGGGTCGTTACAGATGGTATCAGAGCTCAGTCTGGTCGAGTATGTGATAAACTGGGTTAGATATTATAGTCCAACAATAAGTGCGAGTCTGTACAGGCGATGGCTGCTGGTGTAGTTTGATAGGACTTGACGTGTTTTGGTTCGATTTGCGTGTTGTGGTGCAGCGATGGCGCCGAAGCGGAGAGCTCCGGTGGCTCGGGGTGCGAGAGCAGATGGTGGTGGTTCGAGGGCAGAAGGACATGATGTGGAACATTTCATGGAAGCCATGATTGGGGCTATGGCTAGATATCAGCAGAGGGATGGAACTGAGGGGTCCAGTTCCCGAGGTGGCCATTCTACGGTGGTGGAGCGGTTCTTGAAGCTGAAGCCCCCTTCTTTCACGGGTCAACCTGTTCCAGATACGGCAGCTCAGTGGATTAAGGAAGTGGAGAAGGTGTTTGATGTTCTAGAATGTGCTGAGAGTGACAAGACCTTGTTGGCAACCTACTTGCTGAAGGGCGATGCTTATGATTGGTGGGTTACCATCAAGGGGTTGATGTTTCCAGATAGGTCTTTGAGGGAGATTCCTTGGGAAGGATTTGTGAGAGAGTTTAGTGGGCAGTACCTTCCGAGGCATGTTCGCAGGGCCAAGGAATGGGAGTTTATGGAATTGGTGCAGGGTGATATGTCAGTTCTAGACTATCCGATGAAATTTGTGGCCCTGGGAAGGTTTGCTCCACACATATCTGAGCGTGAGGATCTGAGGACGGAGAAATTTGTGGATGGACTTCGGCATGATCTGAGAGAGTTTGTGGCGGCCCATTGTTGTAGGGATTTGGCATCAGCGGTTCAGTGCGCGGCAACAGTGGAGATGCAGTTCCAACACACGGCAAGGGAATCGGAGCATTCAGCATGAGAGAAGCAGCCTAGCAGGGATAGATCAGCGGCCTTCTCGGCAGGCGGTTCGAGTTCGTTCGAGGTCGAGTTTCAGGAGGCACCTTATGAGGAAGAGGATGGTTCGGTTCAGCAGATGGAGACAGAGGACGGCTGGCAGCAGGAGGCGAGGCAGGACACTGCGGATCGTTGTCCCCGTTGTGGCAGGTTTCATGGCAACAGGATATGTCCCTTGATCACTGGTAGTTGTTTTGCCTGTGGTAGGAAGGGACATCTCGCGAGGAACTGTCCCCAGAAGAACAAGGCAGGTCAGGGACCGAGCGGTGAGTAGGTGTTCGAGGCGTGATTGGAGTCGCGTCTCTTTGTGGAAATTCGAGAGGTTGTGCTAGATGAGCACTTTTATCTTGTCTTGTTTAGAGATGGTTGTGGTCTCGTGTGGCACTTGTATGTATTCGGGATGGTGGAGAAATCGGTTTTGTAATTTGTGCCGTATTAATGTATGGTTGTTTCAATCTATCAGCTCTTGTCAGAATTGAGAATCTTGGTTAGCTTGGCATGATGTGTTGGAACCCTGTGTGGGTGATTGGTGAGTATGATTGTTGTTATTGATGTTTGTCGGCATGTGTGGGTTAGCCGAGTTGAGCATTGAGCGGTTGCAATTTCGAGGACGAAATTCTTTTAAGGGGGGGAGATTGTAATGACTGAGGTTTCGGGTTCTGTATTCGGGCCCAGTTCGGGTCGGATCCCTTGGTTTGGACCCTGTGGGGGGTCTTGAGATTGCTGACTGAATGGCGTCAGCACTGCTCGACGCCTTTCAAAAGACGTCAGGTTGTGTGGACGCCATTTAGGGTCTGTTGGTTGGTGCGCCACGTGGGCGGGTTTCGGGCCGCGAGAGTACGGCCCCTGTCAGATTTGTCTGAACGGCGTCCAGCTCGATCGACGCGTTTCAGACTGCGACACCTGCGGTGTCAGGGTACGGCGCCAGAGCGTTGTCAGTACGGCCGTCCTGTCAGACTGATAGGCGTCTGCCTCGATCGACGCGTTTTAGCGGGATTCTGGTTGACCCCGCGAGCCTCCCCTTCTTTCCCTCATTCTCACCTTCACACTCTCTCTCCTCACCCTCTCCGCCCTCTCCGACGCTCTTCTTTCCCTTCCCTTCCTCTTCTTCCTCTTCCACCACTCCAACACCACCTTACCTCTCACCTCTACCTCCACCACCTCCTTCGCGGCGTTCCCTTCTCCGGACGGCGGCCGACGTCCCGGCGGAGTGGCGGCGTCCTCGAGGGTACTGGCGGCAGTGTGCGGTGCGGCAGGAGGGCGGCACGGAGCTTGGCGGAGTTCGAGAACCGGTAGGGGGACGAAACCTTGCATGTGTTACTCGTTTGCTTCTTGGCATGATGTGGCGTGTGTGGGGCTAGACTGAGCATGTTTAGGGGGGTTTCCTTGTGGGAATAGCGGTGTTTGTGATCGTGGATTCGTAGCATGATTACGTGGTTGAGCTCCTCTTCCTTCCCTTTTGGTTTTGGGGCTTTTCGGGGTGCCCGGGGTTCAAGGGTGAAGCCCTCGGGTTGAACCAGGAGACCTGGTTTCTGGCGCTAAATAGCGTCGTATCTGGTCGACGCCTTTCCGAAAGACGTCGGGTCAGTACGACGCGTTTTAGGGCAGAAACCTCCCTGTGCGAGGTTTCCTAAGTTAGGGGTTCTGCGCTAAATGACGTCATGGATGGACGACGCCTTTCAGAAGGACGTCGGGCCATCATGACGCCATTTAGGCAGGAAATGCCCCCGTTTAAGGGTTCTGCAATTTGGATTTCTGGGTTGAATGGCGTCGAGACACCCAGACGCGTTTTAAACGGCGACTTCAACGGTGGACGCGTTTTAAGGATAATCTGGCTTTTAATAAACCTGTCTGAGGATCTTGAATGGCGTCGACCTCGGTCGACGCGATTCAAGATAGGAACGCTTAATGCTGTTATTTCGTGCATGTTTCACGGTGGGATGGTTCTAATGCATGCTTTGGGATGTATACTGAGACAGAGGTCTACTGTGCGAATGGAATCATGATTTATATGTGTGTTTGTGTTATACGAATGTGGATCGTGTTAACTGTGGTTTACGTTGTCACCATGGACCGATGGGGACAGGGTCATGGTGTCTGTGAGTTGTACCGGTGGGAGAAGGGGTACATGTTGTGTTTTACCTTTGGCTGAGGGAGGCAGGATCGCCTTGAGCCCGACGGGCCGGAGTAGCTGGTATGCTATCCGAGGGGTCACTGTTTGTCCTCAGCGGGTCGGGATTTCCCTGTTTGTTATGACAGCTTCCGGCGTGTTTCTTGCTGTGGAGCTGGTTGTGTTACTGGTGGGAGTTGGTTACCCTTTAGCCACTGGGCCTGATGTGACCTTTGATCAAGGTTACGAGTGGTACCCTTAGCCCTTTGGCCTGACGCAGCCCGGGAGAGTTGGGTTTGTGGGTAGTTCCTGTAGCTTCGGCTTGACAGGGGTTCGCCGGTCCCCAGGGCCCTCCTGAAGCGCTGAGGCCTAGCGTGGAGGCAATCCGGTGGTAGGACAGTAGTCTAGACTGCTTGTGTGCACACGTAGCTGGCAGTGGCGGTACACTGAGTCCAGCTAGTCCTAGTTTGGCTCACTGCCTCACCCTACAGTGCCCCGGAACACTGTAGGGGTGGACAGGCGTGAGCAGTGGTGGTAGTGTTGGGAGGCGACGTTCGACTTCGGTCGACAGTGTGGTTTAGTCGCTTCGTGGACTTTGACTGTGAGTCGTGACTCTGTGTTGGGTTCTTCGGGTTTCTTAGAATGGTTCTTGTTACACTGCTTACCGTGCGTTTCATATCAGAGTTGGGTGCTGTGTTTACTGCTTTACTTAAATTGCCATATATCCCTGTTGTTGCACTTGTGGGTGTGTGAGTGGGAGGCAGGGGATCAGATGATCCCTACTTAGCCATTTCTGGTGTGGCTCACTCCCTGCGGTTTCAGGTGCGCACCTCGAGGCGAGCGGAAGAGTGGTGACTTCTTGGTGTGCGGACCAGCAGCTGTCTTAGTTCCGGGGTATACCCCGATGTTGTTGTACTTCCTTCTGCCTGTACTTATTTAATTGTTTGGACATGTAATTATTGTTGGACTGTATACGGACATTGTTATTTTCCTTCCTGCGCACTTGCTTACCCTTGTAGTCCGTGTGATTGTTATATTTAGCCTTGTTTAGCACTTACTGCACTAGACGTGTTGTGTGAGATCCGGGTGTGAACCCGCAGTTAATGGGCCGACAACCATTTAGTGACCGGGTCTCCGGTCATAGGATGGCGGGTCGTTACAAATAGTCACCTCTAAGGATTGGGCATGATGATCGGCACTGGAGTGCCCTTTGAGGTCCTTAAAATCGAGCCCAAACTCGATTGTTTAACCCTGCAAAAATCAGATTTTTGGGTTTTCTGGGGGACTGTTTTGCTCTCCATCGCCAGTCTCCGGCGACCCCGCCGGCGCCGGGCACGTCGCCGGCGCCGGGGGGCATCGCCGGCCTGGCCGGCACCCGCTGGGGGGTGGCCGGAGCTCGGCGGCGCCGCCGCCGGTGGCTAACCTATGGTTCCTGCAAAACGCAGGTTACTGTTCTAAACAGAAGGGGCCGGTCGAACCTGTTCGAAGGCGCTGAACCGCCCGGTCCCGACCCGGTCGGACCGGGCGGGGCCGGGCGGCGCCCTGGCCGAGCCAGGGTGCGCCCCTGGCCAAGCCAGGGTGCGCCCCTGGCCAAGCCAGGGTCCTGGGCCCGGACCGTTTGGGCCCTAATGGGCCAGGCCCATTTTTTGGTTTCTTAAAATTGTTTTAAATACCTGTTTAACCTCCTTTAAACCCAATTTTAGCCCATTTTAGCATGTTTTAAAGTTGTTTTAAAACAGAATAATTAATAATTGTTATTAATTATTTTTATGATTATTAACAGGTTATTAAAGAGTTTAATAACTGTTAGTCAATTAAAGGGCTCTATAATTAATGGGTGTTAGTTAATTATTTAAAATTGTTTTAGATAATTAATTTCCCTGTTAATTTAATTAGTTTAAAACTGTTTTAAACTAATTTCATGCATAACTTGATTACACTTTACTGTTCAAATTGTTTGAATCATTATTTAGATTAACTGAATAGTTTAGTTAGTTTAATTGTCAATAATGTTTTGAATATTATTGATTATGCTAAAATAAATGTTATTTCGAAAACTAATTGGTATTATAATTTTATATTTATAAAATTTAATACCAAACAGCAATTATGTGATGATTGTGATGCATGTGATGTGTTTTATGGTGGGATGATCATGGACTTAGAATTTTCATGTGATGAATGATGTGAATGGATGCGATGTTTAATTCATTTGGTATTTTAAATAGGACCTGCGTGTCCTCCTCTCTCTTAATCCAAGTGTACTTTCTACCTTCCTATAAGATTGTACTCCCCTTGATAAGATCAAGGTTTCTAATTATTTAAATGTACATTTGTGGACCTGCGAGTCCTGAATTTTGTATTTAAATGTATCGGATTAAGTTAAGAGGACGGGATCTTCAGAAGACACCTCTGGAGGGAGGACTCGCATCAAATGGAACCAGTGTTGCTGTTTTCACATTAGGATCCTATTATGGATCATCGTTTGGCTCCGATGATTCCATAGTAGCTTTAACAGTCCATGATCATCCCCATTTATCTTTTCTGCACATATGTGATATTTGTAGACTATGCTATTATATATATATTTCTATTAAGTATATTGATACTTCAAATTGAAATACTATTGATAGCATGATTTTTTTACAAATCAAAATCAAAAACCCTCTTTTAAAACTTAAGTTGTAAACGTGAGATATTAAGAATAATCCACGTAACCCACCATCATTATAGATCTTAGGATAATTCTTATCTCAAACGGATTTGTTGTGCTACCACAAGGTCTGTTTGATTTAGAAATTAAACTAGGTCTACGACATGTGATGTCATTAAGATGAATGGACAAATAGTGTAGTTTTGTTGTACTACCACAAGGATTGCACTATGAATTCATGTCATCTAAGTAATGATGGATATACTTAACTGAATCAAATTGATTTGTTGTGCTACCACAAGGTCGTTCTAATTCAGGGGTTAAATCGATCAGATATTGCAATCGTTGCAACTGTCAAGAGTTGACTGCCTAAGGGACTTGATGTGATTTGTTGTGCTACCACAAGGTCACATGCATGTTACCCGAAGGATTCTGATCCCTACTAGGAGATCACCGGAATCTCCCGTTCTGTATCTTAGAGGGTAATACAGATCGCCGAAAAATAGTGGGAGCATAAATCTAGATTAAAAGTCCTAAATCTGATTTTAAGAACTATCTGCTCATTTTATATACTTCCATGTAGGTCGCTATGTCGTCACCTAACCCCCTCCGTTGCATACTTGATGCAAATAAACTCACGGGACCAAATTACATTGACTGGTTACGCAACCTGAAGATTGTCCTCAGGTGCGAAAAACTAGCCTATGTCCTGGATCAACCAGATCCGGTGCAACCCGGTGATGATGCTAACGAAGATGAATTAATGATGTTTGAAAATTGGAAGGAGGACTCTGTCAAGGTCCAGTGTTATATGCTCGGTTCAATGAACAATGAACTGCAGCGACAGCATGATAACATGGAACCTAAGACCATTCTGAATCACCTACAAGAGTTGTTTGGTGAACAATCCAGAACAGAAAGATATGAGATATCTAAGAAATTGTTCAGGACCAGAATGAGCGATGGCACATCTGTGCAAACTCATGTGCTCAAGATGATAGAGTGGATTGAGAGGCTTGCTGTGCTGGGCTTTGTTATGAACAATGACCTGAGCATTGACTTAATCCTACAGTCCCCTCCAGATTCATTTTCACAATTCATTATCAACTTCAATATGAACAAAATTGAAGTTTCACTAGCTGAGCTGCTCAACATGTTGAAGACAGCTGAAGGCACTATCCAGAAAGATAAGCCAAGTGTAATGCTTGTTGGTAAGACCAACAAGAAAAGAAAAGCTGGACAGACCTTTAAGAAAGGTAAGCCTAAGAAGCAAGTGAAAAGCAAACCGGCGGCACAAAAGGACAAAGCCAAAGTCAATGATAAAGGTCAGTGTTTCCACTGCCATAAAGAAGGTCATTGGAAGAGAAACTGCAAGATTTACCTTGCAGAAAAAGCAAAGGAGAAGCTTGGTGAAGCTTCAGGTATTCTCATGATCGATCTTAACTTGTCTTATAGAGAATCAACATCCTGGGTATTAGATACTGGATGTGTTTCTCATATCTGCAATAACTTGCAGGTGTTAACAAGTAAGAGAAGATTGAACCGCGGAGACGTGGATCTGAGGCTCGGGAATGGAGCAAAAGTTGCTGCGTTAGCTGTGGGGACAACAAGACTTCAGATGCCGTCAGGAGAATCCTTGGAACTGATAGATTGTTATTATGTTCCAACCATTATTAGGAATATCATATCTATTTCATGTTTAGATAGACAAGGATATTCTATGAAGCTAGAGAATAAAGGTTGTTCAATTTATCAAGGAGACAAATTGTTTGCTTCCGGGTATTTATTGAATGGATTATATTTACTTGATATTTCATATGATGTTTGTCTGGTAAATAATTCTCTTGAACGCTTAGATAAGGATGTGAATAAATCGTACCTATGGCATTGTAGGCTAGGTCATATAAATGAGAACAGGATCATAAGGTTGCAAAAGAATGGATATCTTGATCCATTTGATTATGAATCATTTGCAACCTGTGAAGCTTGTCTCATGGGAAAGATGACCAAAGCTCCATTCTCAGGACATGGAGAAAGAGCTAAAGACTTATTGGAACTAATACATAGTGATGTATGTAGTCCAATGTCCACTCATGCTATGGGCGGTTACTCATACTTTGTTTCATTTATAGATGATTTCTCAAGATATGGCTACATATATTTAATGAAATATAAGTCAGAAGTCTTTGAGAAATTTAAAGAGTTTAAAAACGAAGTTGAGAACCAGACTGGAAAGAGTATTAAAACTCTTCGATCAGATCGAGGGGGTGAATACTTAAGTACAGAATTCACAGAATATCTTAAGGATAATGGTATTTTGTCTCAGTGGACTCCTCACTATACACCTCAGTTAAATGGTGTATCGGAAAGGAGAAATCGTACTCTATTAGATATGGTGCGATCCATGATGAGTTATGCCAAACTTCCAATCTCTTTATGGGGATATGCACTGTTGACTGCTGCATATCTGTTGAACAAGTTCCGAGTAAATCAGTACCTTCCACTCCATATGAGATATGGAAAGGAAAGAAACCAGACTTTAAGCATGTTAGAGTCTGGGGTTGTCCTGCGCATGTCAAAAGACATGATCCAGACAAACTGGATTCCAGGACAGAGAAATGTAGATTTGTGGGATATCCAAAAGAGACTTTTGGATATTACTTCTATCAGCCCAGCGATCAAAGGGTGTTTGTCGCAAAAAGAGCTGTCTTCCTAGAGAAAGAATATCTTTCAAAAGAAGACAGTGGGAGCAAGATAGAACTGGAAGAAATTCTAGACTCACAAGTCAACACTGGTTCATCTACTGAACCATTGACTCAAGAACTTGTTCAAGATGATACACAAAAGGTTCGCAGATCAGGTAGAGTGCCTAAGCAGCCTGAAAGATATGTTGGACATATCGATGAAGGCAAACCAAAAGTGCACTTAAATGAGGATGATGATCCTCAAACCTACCTTGAAGCCTTAAATAGTCATGAATCAGAAAAATGGCAAGAGGCAATGGATTCTGAAATTCAGTCCATGTATGCCAACCAAGTTTGGAACTTGGTTGATCTGCCAGAAGGTATGGTACCTATTGGCAGTAAATGGATCTTTAAAAGAAAGATCGGGGCAGATGGACAAATTGACTCATACAAGGCAAGGCTTGTAGCAAAAGGATATCGTCAAAGGCAAGGTGTTGACTATGACGAAACCTTTTCTCCAGTTGCCATGATTAAGTCAATCAGAATACTTCTTGCTATCGCTGCATTCAATGATTATGAAATATGGCAAATGGATGTGAAAACAGCATTCCTTAACGGGAACCTTCAAGAAGAGGTGTATATGATACAACCTGAAGGATTCACTTCTAAAGAGCATTCAAGCAAGGTATGCAAGATGCAAAGATCCATCTATGGATTAAAGTAGGCATCCCGAACTTGGAACTTAAGATTTGATGAAGCAATCAAATCTTATGACTTCATTAAGAATGAAGATGAACCTTGTGTATACAAAAAGGTCAGTGGGAGCGCAATTACCTTTTTGGTACTTTACGTTGATGACATTCTACTCATTGGGAATGATGTAGGAATGTTGTCATCGGTAAAGGCTTGGTTATCCAAAAACTTCTCCATGAAAGATTTGGGAGAAGCATCCTATATTCTGGGAATAAGGATCTATAGAGATAGGTCCAAAAGGATGCTTGGATTATCCCAATCTATGTACATAGATACCATAGTCAAAAGGTTTGGCATGGAAAATTCCAAAAGAGGCCTCGTTCCTATGAGGCATGGAATTCATGTCTCTAAAGAAATGTCTCCCAAGACACCTGAAGAGAGAGCATACATGGATAGAGTTCCTTATGCCTCGGCAATAGGATCTATCATGTATGCAATGCTATGTACTAGGCTTGATGTGGCACATCCATTAAGTGTCACTAGTAGATATCAGGCTGATCCAGGTGAGGAACACTGGAAGGCGGTGAAATGTATCCTTAGATACTTGAGAAGGACTAAGGATCTATTTCTCGTTTATGGAGGAAACGACTTGGAACTTCGAGGATTTACTGACTCGAGTTTCCAGTCGGATATGGATGACAGCAAATCCATGTCTGGATTTGTGTTCATGTTAAATGGAGGTGCAGTAAGTTGGAAGAGTTCCAAACAGGAAACTACTGCAGATTCGACGACCGAAGCAGAATACATTGCTGCAGCTGAAGCGGCCAAGGAGGCGGTTTGGATGAAGAAGTTCATCTCGGCGCTTGGAGTCATTTCAAGCATTTCAGATCCTGTTCCATTATTGTGTGACAACAATGGGGCAATAGCTCAAGCGAAGGAGCCAAGATCACATCATAAGTCAAAGCACATTCTGAGATGATTTCATCTGATTCGTGAGATCATCGCCCGAGGAGATATAGTAGTTGAGAAAGTCTCATCTGAAGATAATGTAGCAGATCCCTTGACTAAGCCATTGTCTCAAAACAATTTAGAACGTCACCTTAAGTCTATGGGACTTAGACACATGGGTGATTGGCTATAGTCCAAGTGGGAGAATGTTAGAATTGGGTGGCCTCATAGCCAATCATTGTACATTCTAGTTCAGATTATTAATAAAGGCATTTATTACTTCATTTAATAGTTCTCGCAAACGACTATCGTAATGAAGGTCCATAGACAAATGTATGGGATATTGAATCATGATGAGATCATGATAGTGAGATCAATATCCTAAGGCAATTGTCTTAAACAGTTCTCGATCATAGGATATTTGAGATGGACATTAAATATCCGATAAGGTCGACACAAGTTATGTCTGCTCATGTGATGAGGGTAAATGATCTCACATTCACTCGTGTGGTGACACTAAGACAAACAAGTGGGTGCTCATTAGAGAATGAGTTCACTGAACATACCCAAATAAGAATTCCTGGATGGTAATTATACCTATTAGTCAACCAGGGAATTCAATCGTTGCAGTAGCACAGTTGGTCCTTTGACCTGAGTCACCAATGATACCTTGTTTGTGGACCATTGTATCTTGATTCTCTGACTCGTGGACTTTAACCATTAAGTCCACCATAATCGGTCTTTCAGATACAGTGGAAAGCTTGCGAAGGTAATTGAGTGAACAACAAGGGATCACTCACTCTTGGTATAAGACTGGAGAGAGAATGTCCTATGGATGTGTACACAGAAATCCCTGGCCAGGGTCAAATGAAAGAGATGTCTTTCTAGATATTAACTGTGTACTGGAATCCATCTGGATAATGCGATAGAGGGTTTGACTATAAAACCATACCCTTGCGTTATCGGGACATTGCATGAGTGAAGGATTATATCTGTGCGGCATCTGCAGACGGAAAGGTTCAATTGAAGGGAACAGTATCCCTTATATCTTCTGGGATCATGAGGTAGTGTTTGGTGCTGTTCATGATCAGAAGGCCAAGTGATTTGATCATCAGATGATAATTCACTTGTTTATTAAATTAATCATTTAACATGCGATGTTTAAATGTTAATTAATAAATATTAAACTCAAGAAACAGTTCTAAATTTAATGGGCTTGCAACCGGACTGATATATGGGCCTGGAGGGTCACACACATAAGAGTTCTCGTCAGACGGTGAGAGATGTTAAATTTCATGCTTATCTGGGTTTTTGTGAAAAGCTGCAGGATAAACATGAAGATTTAATGGAGAATTATCCAAGGCCAAACTCTTGGATAATCACGAGGATTAACTATTGTGCTTATCCTTATTTCTATATAAGGAGGGCCAAGGGGGAGTGGTAAAAAGTTAGTTGGACGAATTTTACTCCTCAGATTTTCTCTCTCCTCTCTCTCTCTCCTTCTCGGAGTGGATCTGTCTCTCTCCGCGCATGGTGGATCTGAGATCTGGTCGGAGCACTCAAGTCGAGGAGGAAATCGCGTCTGCTGCGGGAACTCGTGTGGATACCTCCAGAGATCGTGCGCGTGCGCGATTACCGAGTCGGCATCATCCACGGGAGATTCGAAACACCGCAAAGGTGAAGAACTGTTCTTCCCGTGTTAGTTTTAATGTCCGTTTTACAACCCCAGCAACCGATACAATGGAATCAATTTTTATTTCCGCTGCGTTCATGGCGATTCCCTACACGAACCAAGGGCGCTGGGCGGACCAGGCCCCTTCCCCCCCGACCCGGTTTAGCCAGGCTCAGACCCGGGCCGCCCTGAACCCCCCCCCCCCCCTTGCAACCCGACGCCTTCCTGCAAACCCTAAACGTTTGCAGGTTTCATGGCGGCGGTAAAGCGGGGGTATCAGCCCCCACCGGCCGACTCCGGCGTCTCCCGGCCCGGACGGCAACGCCCCCGGCGCCGATGACGTGCCCGGTGCCGGCATGGCTTCCTGAGAAGTCCAAAAGGAGCCGGTTAAGACCTCCTATTTCAACCCCCAAAAATCTGATTTTTTAGGTTTTGAAACCGATTTAGACCTTGATTTCGCAGCCCTCCACAGGCACTCCGGCGCCGAAAATGATGTTCGGTTGATAGTGGTAACTATCCTCTGGGGATCTGGGGTCCCGGCCCGCCATCCCAATGCTTGGGAAGCCTATACGAACTCGCCGAAAAGCTCCCGATCATCATCTCATGAAGAACTCCGAAAATCCCAAAATTAATCAATTTTCTTCATAGAAAATTAATCTTAAATTAATATGCTCATCTGATGAACATCTTCTGTGAAAGAAAAACGACTCGAGCATGGAAATTATTTCAGAATAATAATTTACTTCGTCCCGAAGCTGATTAGAGCGAAACCTGGCTCTGATACCACTATTGGGATCCGAGCGGGATGCGAAGAACGCAGAGGAAATGACGAATAAAATATTATCCCGCCCGATGCCCGCTGATCCGATTCTGAACGAAAAACTAAAACCGAAAACCGGGTTGTAATCTGATTACCGTGCGCGGATTCGAATCCGGTTCTGTCTCGGTTCCGTCGAGGCGATGCCGAGAGCCGCACAAGCGTCCGACCTCCAGCGGTATCCACGCGATCCTCCGCGGTGGTTTGTCCTCGCTCCCTCGTCCGTATCAGCTAACTCGCTGCAGATTCATTGCCACAACGATTGTCGAAAACCCGCCGACGGGAATTCCCGACTTTCGGGAGTCACGCGCGACAGAGACGGAGACTGTTCCGGCGCCTTGAACGGGGCGCCTAGAGGAGGAGAGAGAAAGGGGGGATGACGGCCAGCATGGGGAAACCCTGGAGCTTGGCCCAGGGTTTCTCAACAGCACATATATATATTAAGTCGGCGCGACTTTTCACAAAAGTCCCCGAGTTAACATAAATCCCGCTTATGTACCACCGACTGAGAATCTTATTACGTGTGACTCTTTAGGCCCATTTACCAGTCTGGTTTTCAGCCCATTAAGTTCAATAACTAGTTATTGACTTATTGTAATTAATTAATATCTTGATATTAACGAATTACTTAGCCGAATTAACATCGCATGTAAATTTGGTTGGACTTCCGATCAAGTTGGGTGCCAAGCAACACTGTATGATCCCGGAAGGTAATGGGGTTCAGCAACCCACTCATGGAACCTATCCGTCCACAATTACCGCATGGCTATAAGCCTTCGTTCGTACAATGTTCTTGAGTTAACCTAGGGTATGGTCAATTGTCAAACCCTAGATAGTCAACTCACTTGAATCAGACTCTGCTGTACAATATCCGAAAACCACTTCTGATATTATTTCTGCTCTGGCCAGAGACTCCTGCGGATCTATTCTAGAGCATTCTCTCTCCAGTTACCTGAGAGTGAACGATCCATTATTGAACACACAATCACCTTCAAAAGTCTTCCGCTGGACCCGATCCTTGACTATTAGAGATCCCGTGGATAGGGATTCATAGGTCAAGGTCAAAGTCCAAAAGTCCACCGACAAGGTGTCTTTGGTGTCTCAAGTCCAAGGATCAACCACGCCACTGTGACGATGAATCAAGCCGGTTGACAGTCCAGTAAATTATCATTCAGCGATTCATGTCGGATTAGTTCAGTGAACTCATTCCCAATGAGCACCTATAGGTTTACCATTGTGTCTCCACACGAGTAACTAACGAGATCAGTCACCCTCATCATATGAGCTGGAATAACCTGTACTAGTCTTACTGGATGTTTGATGTCCTTCTCAAACATCCTACGACTAGGAATAATTAAAAATATGTGTTTATAAGTCATCAGTCTCATTATTATGATCTCATCATAATATGATGACTATCGCACATATTCATGGACTTCATTATGCGTAATTACAAAAATGGCAATCTACGTAATGAATTTAATGCCATTCATTAGTGAACCAGATTGAAATATGTGCCTTATGATTAGCTTAGAGGACACCTATATCTATCAGATATAACATATGGTCCTTCCCAGTTGGGTTGGAGCTTAGAATGCAGACCACTAGGTTTTACAAAGATTCTTTTCACAACCATTTCACCAACTTTAAACTTTCGTTCAATAACATTCTTTTGGTAAAAACGTGCTAATTTGTTCTGATATACTCATACATGATTAGCGGCTGACCATCTTTTCTCATCTAACAGTTCCAGCTGAGCGAGGAGCGCAGAGCGATGCTCGTCAATGGAAAATTCCTTGCTCAGTTGTACTCTTAATGATAGGATGAGGACTTCGTATGGAACCACTGCCTCCATTCTAAATGTTAAGGAATAAAGAGTTTGCCTAGTGGGAGTGCGGATTGAAGTTCGGTATGCCTATAGAGTCTTAATTAATTTTTCTGGCCAATCCGAGAATTTATTAGACTTAAACGTTTTCTTGATAATTTTTATCAGAGTCTTATTGATTGCTTCTGCTTGACCATTGCCTTGTGGATAATAAGGAGATGAATGATGCAATGCAATTTTATACCTGTTGCAGAGGTCTTTCAGCTCTTGTGATATGAACTGCGGTCCATTGTCAGTGACGATGGTACTTGGAATTCCAAATCTGGTGATAATGTTCCTCATGATGAACTTGCAGACCGTTGATGCCTTGATCTCTGTGTATGCTTCGGCTTCCGCCCACTTGGTGAAATAAGCTGTTGCCGTGAGAATGAAAGATTTTTGCTTGGTGGCATAATCGGGATTACCAAGGGGTCCAATGATTTCAAATGCCCACGTAGAGAATGGCCATGGGGATGAAACAGAATGGAGTGAAGATGCGGGGGAATGGATCTTATCGGCATGAAGCTGACATTTAGCACACCTACGGACATATCCTACGCAATCTTCTTCCATGGTGGGCCAATAATATCCTTGTCTGAAGATCTTCTTTGATAACATCTGTCCATTGACGTGGCCACCACAAACTCCAGCATGAGCCCCTTCCATGATCTTTCAAAGCTCATCTTCATCCAGACATCTCAAGAGAACACCATTAAATCCATGTTTATATAGAGTTCCTCCAACTAAGGTGTATCTCTAAGCAACTCTCCTGATAGCCCTTTTCTCCTCAGTAGTGGCTTCTTCGGGGTATGACTGATCTTCACACTACTTAGAAATTTCATATTACCATGGTTTATCCTCATCTTCCATCTCTTGTTGCCAATCTAGCAGCATAATTTCTCTCTTTTCTACAATATCCCCATCTCTAACCTTCTTCAGCAGCTTCTCTTTAACCTTAAGGAAAGAAGGGTCTTTCATTGCAGGAGAAAGACGCCTATGAACAATGATTGACTCAGACTGCCTGCTGATCGGAAAATTTAGAGAAGATGCGAGGGAAGCTAGAATGTTCTGATTCCGAGGAACATGGACAAAGATCAGTTTGGTGAAAAGCTTTGTAGAAGCTGAAGTGAGTTCCTAATAGGGCTTGAGTTTAGGATCGAGGGTAAGATACTTAGTAAGCACTTGACGAAGAATTAGCTGACTATCACCCACAATTTTCAGTTTGGTGGCACCAAGGAGATGAGTGGCCTCGAGGCCAGCGAGGAGAGCCTTATATTCAGCTATGTTGTTGATGACATAAAAATCAAGCTGAAAGGCTTGTGGAATGGTGACGCCTTCAGGTGATAGGAGAACAATGTCGATGCCCTTACCATGAGAGTTCTGAGCTCCGTCAAAATGTAGAGTCCACATATCATCATTGATTTTGTTTATGGACATCAGTTCCTCATCCGAAAACTCCAATTGGATTGGGTCAAATCGGGGAAGAGAGTGATGAGCAAGATGTTCTGCTATGGCATAGCCTTTAATCACTTTTTGTTAAATGTAAGTGATATCAAATTGGAATAGAAAGCTCTGCCATCGTGCTAACCTATTAGTGAGGACGGATGTCTAAAGAAGAAACTTAATGGGATTCATCCTAGCGATGAGATGCACTTCATGGGCCAGAAAATAATGCTTCAACTTCTGAACTACCTACACAAGTGTTGCACATGTCTTCTCCATCTTCGTGTATCTTTGTTCTGCGGGGTTGAGAAGTTTGGAGAGATAATAGATTTCCCTTCCCTTCCCTTCTTCATCTTCTTGTGCTAAGACAGCCCCCACTGCATCATCCAGGACAGAAATATATAGAATCAAAGGTTTCTCTGGAGATGGTGGTCTCAAGACAAGAGGACTTACCAAATAATCCTTCAATCCATCAAATGCCTTCTGACACTTATCGTCCCAATCAAACTTGACTCCCAGTTTAGTAAGCTCGTAGAACGGTTTACACCTTTGCAAATGTTGGGAGACAAAGCGGCGAATAAACTGCAACCTCCCGATTAATCCTCTTAATTCTTTCAAATTCTTGGGGGGTGGCATTTCTCTGATAGCTTTTGCCTTGTTGGGATCGATCTCAATGCCCTGCTTACTGACAATAAATCCAAGTAATTTTCCTGATGATACCCCAAATACACACTTCTTGGGATTCATCTTTAACTGGTATTCTCTTGACCTCTCCAAAACCTTTGCCAGAACATCAGCATCCTCAGCTTTTGTCTTAGATTTCACCAGCAGATCATTTACATACTGTAACGACCCGCCATCCTATGACCGGAGACCCGGTCACTAAATGGATGTCGGTCCATTAACTGCGGGTTCACACCTGGATCTCACACAACACATCTGGAGGAGTAAGTGCTAAACAAGGCTAAATATAACAATCTCACGGACTACAAAGGTAAGCAAGTGCGCAGGAAGGAAAATAACAATATCCGTATACAGTCCACCAATAATTACATGTCCAACAATTAAATAAGTACAGGCAGAAGGAAGTACAACAACATCGGGGCATACCCCGGAACTAAGACAGCTGCTGGTCCGCACACCAAGAAGACACCACGCTTCCGCTCGCCACGAGGTCCACACCTGAAACCACAGGGAGTGAGCCACACCAGAAACGGGCTCAGTAGGGATCATCCGATCCCCTGCCTCCCACTCACACACCCACAAGTGTAACAACAGGAATATAAAGCAAATAAGTAAAGCAGTAAACACAGCACCCAACTCTGATAAGAAACGCACAATAAGCAGTGTAGCAAGAACCATTCTAAGTAACCCGAAGAACCCAAAACAGAGTCACGTCTCACAGCCAAAGTCCACGAAGCGACTGAACCACACTGTCGACCACAGTCAAACGTCGCCTCCCAACACTACCACCACAGCTCACGCCTGTCCACCCCTACAGTGTTCCGGGGCACTGTAGGGTGAGGCAGTGAGTCAAACTAGGACTAGCTGTAACCAGTGTACCGCCACTGCCAGCTACGTGTGCACACAAGCAGTCTAGACTACTGTCCTACCGTCCGGATTGCCTCCACGATAGGCCTTAGCACTTCAGGAGGACCCTGGGGACCGGCGAACCCCCGTCAAGCCGAAGCTACAGGAACTACCCACAACCCAAATCTCCCGGGTTGCGTCAGGCCAAAGGGCTAAGGGTACCACTCGTAACCTTGATCAAAGGTCACATCAGGCCCAGTGGCTAAAGGGTAAGCCAACTCCAACAGTACCACAACCAGCTCCACAGCAAGAAACGTGCCGGAAGCTGTCACGACAAACAGGGAAACCCCGACCCGCTGAGGCCAAGCAGCAACCCCTCGGATAGCGCACCAGCTACTTCGGCCCGACGGGCTCAAGGTGGTTCTGCTTTCCTCAGCCTAAGGTGAAACGCAACATGTACCCCTTCTCCCACCGGTACGGCACAATGCCTCACAGACACCATGGCCCTTCTCCCATCGGCCCATGGTGACAGTCGGAAACCACAGTTATTCCGATTCCATATTCGCATAAGCACACACACAACAACATGATTCCATTCACACAGGAGTCCTCAGTCTCAGCGTACAACGTAAAGCATGCAATTGAGATCGTCCCACAGTGAAACACATGATAAAACCAGGATTTACACATTTCTGTCTTGAATCGCGTCTACCGAGGTCGACGCCATTCAAGCCCCTCAGACAGGTTTATTGAAGCCAGATAATTCCCTGAAACGCGTCGTCATAGGGTGTCGCCTATCTAAAACGCGTCCAGGTCCACAGACGCCATTCACAATGAGATTCCAGATTTACAGACCCTGACTCGGGGTGATTTCCTGCCTAAATGGCGTCATGATGGCCCGACGTCCTTCCGAAAGGCGTCGTCCATCCATGACGTCATTTAGCGCCAGAACCCCTATTTTGCGAAATCTCGAACAGGGAGGTTTCTGCCTTAAAAGGTGTCGTACTGCCCTGACGCCCTTCTGAAAGGCGTCGACCAGGCACGACGCCGTTTAGCGCCAGAAACCTGGTTCCCTGGTTCGAACCGAGGGTTTCTCCCTTAACCCCAAACACCCCGAAAAGCCCCAAAACAAGAAGGGGAGGAAGAGGAATTCGTCTATCACAAGCATGCTACGAATCTACGGTCACAAGCACAGCCATTCCCACAAGAAAACCCCCTAAACATGCTCGATCTAGCCCGAACACATCATGCCACGTCAAAGAAAACACGAGCGACACATGCAAGGTTCGTCCCCCTACCGGTTCTTGAACTCCTCCAAGCTCCTCGCCGCCGACCCGCCGCACCGCAGACCGCCGCCGGTACCCTCGAGGACGCCGCCACTCCGCCGGGACGTCGGCCGCCGTCCGGAGAAGGGAACACCGCGAAGGAGGTGGTGGAGGTAGAGGTGAGAGGTAGGGAGGCTATGGAGTGATTGGAAGAGGAAGAAGAGGAAGGGACGGGGAAGAAGAGAGTCGGAGGGGGCGGAGAGGGCGAAGAGAGGGAGAGAGAAGGTGAGAATGAGGGAAGGAAGGGGAGGCTCGCGGAGTCAATCTGAATCCGGCTAAAACGCGTCGATCGAGGCAGACGCCTATTAGTCTGACATGACGGCCGTACTGACAGCGGTCTGAAACGCGTCACCCACCGTGGACGCCGTTCAGACGACATGACAGGCCGTACTGACAACGCTCTGGCACCGCACCCTGACATCGTAGAGGTCACAGTCTGAATCACGTCGGCCAACCTCGACGCCGTTCAGACGATGTGACCGGGGCCGTACTCTCGCGGCCCGAAACCCGCCCACGTGGCACAACAACCAGCAGACCTAAATGGCGTCCACACAACCTGACGCCTTTTGAAAGGCGTCGAGCAGTGCTGACGCCATTCAGTCAGAAATCTCAAGACCCTACAGGGTCCAAACCAGGGGATCCGGCCCGAACCCGACCCGAAAACAGAACCGGAAACCTCAGTCCTTACACATACACTTCTAAGTTAATGTGCATCATGTCATGGAATATCGCCATCATGACTCTCTGATAAGTGGCTCCAGCATTTTTCAATCCAAATGGCATAACGACATAGCAATAAGTATCCCATGGCGTGGTGAATGATGTTTTCTCTTGGTCCTCTTCTGTCAACTTAATCTGATTATACCTAGAGAACCTATCCATAAATGACAGTGTTTCATAGTCTACCGTATTGTCAATGAGCACATCTATGTGAGGCAGTGGAAAATCATCTTTAGGACATGCCCAGCTTAAATCTCGGAAGTCAATACAAATTCTGACATTCCCATCCTTTTTCATAATCGGGACTATATTAGCCACCCATTGCGGATAGAGGACAACTCTAATGAATTTGACTTTATGCAGCTTATCGACCTCTTCTTTCATTTTCAAAGCCATTTGAGGGTGGAATCGCCTTAACTTTTGTTTAACCGGACTAAGTCCATCTTTCAATGTCAATCGATGTTCCACTAAGGAAGAATCTAGTCCCGGCATATCTTCATAACTCCAGGCGAAAGTGTCCTTATAATCCTTGAGAACTTGGACCACTGCCTCTTCGTCTACCTCAGAAAGATTTTTACTGACGAGGACAACCTTAGGTTCATCTTCAGTTCCTAGATTGATCTCTTTGGTAGGCTCTTCTACGACAGCTGAGGGTTCATCAAATCTCTTCACTCCACTAGCATATGCCTCAGTTGCGTCCTCGTCGTCTTCTCCTTCTTCATTAATAGGGTCTTCCTCATGTAACAACTCATATACCCCATACCCATCATCGATTAATTCATCAACTTTACATTCTTATGGCATCTGAATTGAATTTTCTAATAGCTGAGGGATCTGAGAGCAAGAAAGGCATCTTAAAGCTAGCTCCTGAAGATATCTATCTGGAACTCGTCTACCCTTAGACTTCCTAAACTTCCTAACCTGATTAGAACTAGGCTCCCTATCCTGACCTAATGGGGACGAAGAAGGATAAAAATCAAGGAGTACAGGAGGGAATACAAGTGAATCCTCTTGTAAGGAGGGACAAAGCAGATCTAGAAGAGAATCTTGCCCGAACGACCCGCACAATGGGGTACGATCGGACAAATATGAGGTTTCCTCAATGAGGATTTGGGAGGAAGAAGTTGTCAAATCAGCGTTTTTTTTTTGTGAATTATTTGAGTTTATCATATAGCAAGAATGGATGCAAATAGGGGGAGAATGAAATGATGGAGGTAATGGCATCAGTGTCCAGGAATTGGGGGGATCGTACAAGAGTATGTCCTAGATCAGATCGTAGATCCTCTTAAGATTAAGAGGAAACTGAGGAATAAGATCTTGAGGAGATATAGTAATAGTAATGGGCGGAGCCCGTGGAATGTCTTCAGTAATGACTCGCGACCAGGTCGGAGTCAAGAGCAGGGTGCGGAACAGAGTGTGGAGTGTGAGAATGTGATGGGGATAGGTCCCCCTCCAGAGAAGAACTGTAGTATAAACAGCTTCATAGGGGTCATCTGGCTCCCCTTCATCTGTTTCCTCAGACAACAGAATTCTTTTATCAAAAATGGCCCCGAGCCTTTCAATTAATTTGTCTATCAGTGGCGGCCACTTCGGTTCTGATGGATTTAAGAATAGTCTGTTTAATGCAATATACAAGTCCCATGTGTCAAACTAGCGGTACCATTCACATTCCGGATCTTGAGTCTTCCTCCTCTTCATCGGCCGCAAAGCCTCTAAAGACTGGTATGTGAGCAGTTGTGAACAATGTCTAGCCAGATCTTTCCCATATACATCATGCAGGTCAAAATGGGAGGTAATCACTATTGTATTATTGTAGTCATGTTGAATCATGGGCCCTTTAACAAAATGAGTGGATAAGGTCCAAGTCAAAGGATCCCGATTTTCTTTGCAAGGGGTAACCATTGTTTTCCATATCTTCTGACCATCTTCACCTTCTTGTTGTTCCATAATATTATGCCTCACTTTCTCCGGCCGGTAGCCTAGGCCGCTGCCAGATATCCTTCTCTCTTCTGTCACTGGTTTAATTCTTCCTTCCAATCGGGTGCCCAGACCCTTTCCAGGTTGATATCCCACTTTCAGCATGACGTTCCAGCCCGGGGTATTCATGGACTTCCTTCGTTTCATGGCATCGATTAGATAAGATGTAGGTATGGTATGCTTAAAGGGCTCTACCGAAAGGATGTAGATTTGGCATAAGCAGATGGCTGGCCTTTGAGCAGTTGGAAGGATTGGATTTGGACTTATATTCAGTGAGTGGGTTGCAGCAAGGATAGGCATGCTAGTGACTTTGATGATACGTCCTTTGTGGGGGAACTTGAGGCATTGGTGGTTCGTTGATGGAATCACTTCAAGTGACTTGATGTAAGGACGACCGAGTATGCCTTTCAGTAAAGGATCGATCTCAAGAATATGAAATTTGACTTCAGCATGGCAAGCAGGGCCTAACTCTACCTTCAAATAGACCATGACCAAAGGGGAATGAGTAGAGTTATCATAGGCTGTGACAGAAATGGGAGAAGGCAAACATTTTTCTTTCGGGACTCCACAGAGCTCCAGAGTTCTTGGTGGCAATACATTGATAGATGCCTCGGTATCTACTAAACATGTATCCACAACCTTTCTACATATGTTGACAGTTATACTTAATGCCATGCTCCTCGCTGCTAACGGTGCCAGTTCAGAAGTATGGAAGGATGTAGAGGGCTGATCCCCCTGGAGTACCAACAATGCGGTGATTTTTTCCACTAGCACATCTTCACTGACCATTACCCGTTGTAGGTAATCTATCAGGGCTTCTTGATGGATCATGGATCTCTTAATCAGTTCTAATATAGAAATGCGCGTCGGTGTTCTATCCAGCTGTTTCAACAAATCATAGTGAGTACCAGGTATACTTTCTTCATTCTGGATCTCTTCTATCGGCTATAATGGGCCATCTTGCACCGTAGACTGAGGGAACGCTTTGTTAAATATTCGGCCGCTTCAGAGCGCATGTTCTTCAATGGTGGTAGCTCCAAGCGTTATTTTGAGTACTGCCGAGTTGAGGAGTGGTCCGGAGGGTGTAATGGTTTGGTAAGGGGGTGTTGGTGGGTTATCTGATGGCAGTAAGGGGACTCGAATGAGTGGTTTGGAGGGTTGTGGGTGTATATAAACGGGTGATGGTGATGGGTTATTTAGTGGAGGTAAGGTGCGGATGAGTAGTTTAGAGGGTTGTACGGTACCGGGGTGAGTGGCTGTGGTAGGTGATGTAGGGAATAGTATACGGAGTAATGGTTTAGATGGCATGAGGTGTATTTAGTTGACTTGCGGAGGATTGTTTGGTGAAGATATGGTGACGGAGGGTGTAATGGGTCTGATGGTGATGGGTTGTGATTTGGGTATGCGGAGGATGCGGCGAGGCGGTTGCTCGACAGTGCTTGGTACATGACTTGTTGAATAGATAGAGGAAGAATCCTCTACTTTCGACTATTGCCCTCTATTTGTTGGGTTCTCGGGTTTCTCCGGATCTCCCATGCAGTGAAAATAAAAATAAAAACGGAGATCCGTTCCCATTTCGAATCCGCAACCGTTTAGTTCCGTCGGTGCGACACCGCAAGCCGCGCAAGCGCTCGGCCTCTAGCGAAGTCCACGCGATCCTCCTCGCGACGGATATCCTCATGTTCCTCGTTCTTCGCAGCCCACGAAACCTCCGCCAGTCATCGCAACTGTAACGACCCACCATCCTATAATCGAGGATCCGATTACTAAATGGGTACCGAATCATTAGTTTGAAGCCAAACCAGGATCTAGATAAGTCTGGGAAATAAATAATAAACTAAGCTAAACATTCACATCGTATTGAATTAAAAAAGAAGTGCAAGAATTAAAAGTTATTACAATGTGACTCGACACAACAAATAATTACATACTCCAACTGAAAAGAAATAATTAAGCGTATAGGCCAGAAAATAAAATAATAACTACGTCGGGGCATACCTAGGAACAACAGCTGCTGGCGTGCAACCCAAAGCAGCACTCTCCTCGCTAAGCCTGCCTAGAACCCTCACCTGAAAACCGCAGGGGTGAGTCTCAACGAAAAGACTCAGTAAGGATCCTTCGATCCCCACCGCCCACTCACACACCCACAAGTGCAACAACATAAATATAGGTAAATTAAGCAAGTAAAGTAGTAACACAATTCCTAAATTTCGATATAAAACACATGTATTTGAAATGTAGCACGCCCAACTCTGAAACCATTCTACTAGGGAGCCTACAACCAGCGTCTCGGCAAAACACGCTAACCACACAGCCGAACGCGGGAAACACCGACCCGCTGAGACCAAACAGTAACCCCTCGGATAGCACGCTAGCTATTCCGGCCCAACTGGCTCTAGGTAGTTCCGCTTCCCCCAGCACGAGTTACACTCCACAGGTACCACTCCTACACCGGTACTAGCTAACCCTGAAGTACACCAGGTGACCCTCTCTCTAAGCGTCACTCCACCACTCTCACACCGGCACTGTGTCCCTCCCACACCGACCCAGGGTGGCAAGCGCTACAACTGTCACTCTAGGTCTACGGTCGCACGAAACACAACACAGTGCGATCCGATCACGTAAAAGACCTCATCCTCGAGTACGATTTTAAGCATGCAATAAACCAAACTATCTAACAGTGTGAAGATATGTTAACAGCATGAATTAATGTGATTCTGTCTTGAATGGCGTCGCCCAAGGCCGACGCCATTCTAGCCTCCTAAACTGGTTCATGTGAAATCTGGCCTCGGAAATGGCCTAAAACGCGTCGTCAAATGTAGCCGCCTTTTGAAAGGCGTCGTTGTCCCTTGTCGCCTGATGGCGACAGAAGTAGAGACAGGCTACGGGGTAATTTCACTTAAAACGCGTCGTTCACGCAAGTCGCCTTTTGAAAGGCGTCGCTGTTCCTGGACGCTCATCAGTCCAGAAACAGGGTATGTTATTTGGGCTAAATCGTGCCATTTAACCCTCACAGACAGGTTCTTCCTCCGCATCTCCCGATCCACGTCTCTCTGGTATTTTCACCCCAAGAATACCCCTAAACATGCTCTAAAGCAGGAAAACATGGTTTTTAAACGAAAATACCACGGGAATTGTCACCCTACCGGTTACTCGAACTCCTCCTCGCTCCAAGCCGCCAATCCAGCTCGCCCCACGCCGCCGCCGGTACCGCCGAGGACGTCGTTACTCCATCGGGACGTCGGCTGCCATCCGGAGAGAAAAACGCCGCGGAGGGAATGGTGGTGGTAGTGGTGGGAGTTAGGAGGTCGATGGAGTGGAGGGAGAGATGAAATGGTGGGAGGAAAACAAGGAGAAGGGGGAAAGCGTCGCCGGGTCGCCGGAGGAAGAGAGGAGAGAGAAGAGGAAGGAGAGAATGAGGGAAAGGAGGGAGGGTTCGCGGGGTCAACCAGAAGCTGGGTAAAAAGCGTCGTGCATGCCCGACGTCTTTCAGATGACAAGATCGGGCCGTACACCGACAGGCCAGGGTCGTACTCTGAATGGCGTCGCCCATCCAAGATGCCGTTTATACGATATGACCGGGGCCGTACTCTCGCATCCCAAGGCTAGCCCACGTGGCACAGCCTAAAACGAGTCTACATTGCTGGACGCCGTTTAAACCGCGTCGAGCAAGCAAAACTGAGTTACAGCCCCATCAGGGCCCGAACTAAGGGATCCGACCCCGAAACTGACCCGATAACCGTATCCGAAACCTTAATCCTTACAGCAATGATCGCAGTAACGCGCAGACGATTTCCCGTCAAACGGGAGTCGGAGAAGCAGCTGAGCAGATCCGAATATGTTTGGGACGCCAGAGAGAGAGAGAAACTGAGGAGGGGCGGCTAGAGTTAACAGTAGCTTGACCTGCTCAGCCCGTTCGCTAAGTTTTATACTAACCGCGCGGTTTTTCATAAAAACCCCCGATTTATATAAAACCCACTTATTTATCCATCGCATTGAGAATCATTTGCGCGTGACCCTCTAGGCCCAATTACCGGTCTGGTTAATAGCCCAATTAGCCCAGTGACTCCTCACTGGCTTTATTAATCAATTAATAACACTTTATTAATTAATTAATCAATCGAATTGATGTCGCACATCAAATTCGACTGGGCCTCCGATCATGTTCTGTTGGGTTTTCTCGGTTTCTCCGGATCGCTCACGCAGCGGAAAATGAAATTATTTACAGCGATCCGTTCCCGTTTCGGAGAACTAAAATACAAGATAATCGGATTATCTTTTCTCACCGTGTGCGGATTCAAATCCGCAGCCGTTCGGTTCCGTCGGTGCGACACCGCAAGCCGCGCAAGCGCCCGGCCTCTAGCGAAGTCCACGCGATCCTCCCCGCGACGGATATCCTCGAGTTCGTCATTCTTCGCAGCCCGCGAAGCCTCCGCTGGTCGCCGCAATGATCGCCGCAGTGCGTGGACGATTTCCCGTCGAACGGGATTCGGAGAAGCGGCGGAGCAGATCTAGATCTGCCTGGACTCCAGAGGAAGAACAGAAAACGAGGAGGGGCGGCTAGGGTTAGCAGCAGCTTGGTCTGCTCAGCCCGTTCGCTATGTTTTATACTAACCGCGCGGTTTTTCACAAAAACCCCCGGTTTGTATAAAACCCACTTATTTATCCATCGCCTTGAGAATCATTTGCGTGTGACCCTCTAGGCCCAAGTACCAGTCCAGTTAATGGCCCAGTAAGCCCAGTGACTCATCACTGGCTTTATTAATTAATTAATAACCCTTTATTAATCAATTAATCAATCGAATTGATGTCGCACATCGAATTCGACCGGGCCTCCGATCACGTTGGGTGCCAAGCAACACCGCGTGAACCCGGAAGGTATTTGGGGTTAAGTAACCCACTCTTGGAACCTTTCCGTCGACAGTTACCGCGTGGATATAATCCTTCATTCGTACAATGCTCTCGAGTCAACTCAGGGTATGGCGAGCTGTCAAACCCTAACCGGTCGACTCACTTGGATTGGATGCCGCTGATGAATATCGGAAAACTCCTTTCCCGATATTATCGTCCGCCCTGGCCAGGGACTTCCGCGCATCCTTCCCAGAGCATTCTCTCTCTAAGTACCGAGAGCGAATGATTCCTTATTAACACACAATTCCCTTCGACGGTATTCCGCTGCACCCAATCCTTGGCGTATTAGAATCCCGTGGCTAGAGATTCGTAGACCAAGGTCAAAGTACAGAAGTCCACCGCCAAGGTGTCCTTGGTGTCTCAGGTCCGAGGACCATCCACGCAACTGCGACAATAGAATCAAGCTGGTTGACAGTGAGGTACAATACCATCCAGCGATTCAGTCGGATCAGTTCAACGAACTCATTCTCCAATGAGCACCTACAGATTCGCCTTAGTGTCTCCACACAAGTGACTTATGAGACCAGTCACCCTCATCATATGAGCAGGAGTAATCTGTACTAGTCTAACCGGATATCCGATGTCCTTCTCGGATATCCTCCGACTAGGAACGATTAAGAATATGTGTGTTTAAGTGATCAGTCTCATTAGTATGATCTCATCATAATCTGATCACCATAGCACATATTCACGGACTTCATTATGAAACGATAATTAACGCAATTTACACATAATGAATATTATGTCATTTTATTAATAATGAACGAGATTTACATTGTTAGATTGGCTTGTAGGCCACCTAAACTAACAATCTCCCACTTGGACTAAAGCCAATCACCTTTATACAATAAGCCCATAGACTCTAGGTGACGCTCAAATACAATTTGAGCCAACGGCTTTGTCAGTGGATCTGCTACATTGTCGACAGATGGAACTCTTTCCACTACTACATCTCCTCTGGATATGATCTCTCTGATAAGGTGAAAACGCCTCAGAATATGCTTCGATTTCTGATGAGACCGTGGCTCTTTCGCTTGTGCAATCGCTCCATTGTTGTCGCACAACAGTGGAACAGGCTCAGAGATGCTGGGAACTACGCCGAGGTCGGTGATGAATTTCTTCAACCACACTGCTTCCTTGGCGGCTTCAGCTGCAGCGATGTACTCAGCTTCAGTCGTCGAATCTGCAGTGGTTACTTGCTTGGAACTCTTCCAGCACACTGCCCCACCGTTCAAAGTAAACACGAATCCAGATGTTGACTTGCTATCATCTGGATCTGACAGGAAACTCGAGTCAGTAAAGCCTCGCAGTTTCAAGTCACCTCCTCCATAGACAAGAAACATATCCTTAGTTCTTCTCAAATACTTAAGGATGCATTTCACTGCCTTCCAGTGCTCTTCGCCTGGATCAGCCTGAAATCTGCTCGTAACACTTAGAGCAAATGCAACATCAGGCCGTGTACATAGCATGGCATACATGATAGATCCTATGGCAGAAGCATAGGGTATTCTATCCATGAATGCCCTCTCATCAGGAGTCTTAGGAGACTGCTCCTTTGAGAGATTAATTCCATGTCTCATCGGTATGAAACCTCTCTTGGAATTTTCCATGCCAAACCTTTTGACTATGGTATCTATGTACAAGGATTGGGTCATTCCAAGCATCCTCTTTGATCTATCTCTATAGATCCGTATTCCCAATACGTAGGATGCTTCTCCCAAATCCTTCATGGAGAAGTTTTTCGACAGCCAGACCTTTACTGATGACATCATAGCTACATCATTCCCAATGAGTAGTATGTCATCTACGTAAAGAACTAGAAAAGTGACTGCACTCCCACTGGTCTTCTTGTACACACAAGGCTCATCTTCATTCTTAATGAAGTTATAAGACTTGACTGCCTCGTCAAATCTTATGTTCCAGCTCCGGGAAGCCTGCTTCAGTCCATAAATGGACCTCTGAAGCTTGCACACTTTATCTGGAGATTCTTTGGATGTGAAACCTTCTGGTTGTATCATATACACCTCTTCCTCAAGGTTACCATTGAGGAAGGCAGTCTTCACATCCATCTACCAAATTTCGTAATCAAAATGTGCAGCAATGGCGAGCAGAACTCTGATCGACTTTATCATGGCAACTGGTGAGAAAGTCTCGTCATAGTCAATTCCTTGCCTTTGACGATATCCCTTTGCCACCAACCTTGCCTTATAAGTGTCGATCCGTCCATCAGCACCGATCTTTCTCTTAAAGATCCACTTGCAACCGATGGGTACAATACCCTTGGGCAAGTCCTCCAAGTTCCAAACTTGGTTGGTGTACATGGACTGGATTTCTGAGTTCATGGCTTCTCGCCATTTCCCGGATTCTGGGCCTTCTATAGCCTCCTGGTAGGTTTTCGGATCATCATCCTCATTATATACCACCTTAGACTCACCTTCATCAATATGTCCTACATATCGTTCGGGTAGTCTAGGTACTCTACCAGATCTACGAGGCTCATCTGTGTGTACCTGAACAGGTTCAGAAACTGATATATCATCTGATGATAATGCAGCTGTTTGGGGATCTGGAACCTCTTCCAGTACTATTTTACTCCCACTGTTCTCCTGGATGAGGTATTCCTCTTCCAGGAAGACAGCTTTACTGGCGACAAACACCTTTTGTTCGTCAGGATGGTAAAAATAGTATCCAAAGGTTTCCTTTGGGTATCCCACAAACCTGCATTTATCAGTTCGTGATTCCAGCTTGTCTGGATCATGCCTCTTTACATGAGCAGGACAACCGCAGACTTTAACATGTTTAAATTCTTGTTTCCTGCCTTTCCATATCTCATATGGAGTAGAGGCCACAGACTTGCTGGGTACTCTGTTCAGTAGGTATGCTGCTGACTCTAGAGCATACCCCCAGAGGGACACTGGTAATCCCGAAAAGCTCATCATGGATCGCACCATGTCCAACAAGGTGCGGTTCCTCCTTTCAGATACACCATTCATCTGTGGTGTATATGGAGGGGTCAGCTGAGAAAGGATACCATTATCCTTTAAGAATTGTGTGAAATTAGTACTCAAGTATTCTCCTCCTCGATCTGATCGAAGAGCTTTAATACTTTTTCCTAACTGCTTCTCTACCTCATTCTTGAACTCCTTAAACTTCTCAAATGCTTCCGACTTGTACTTCATTAAGTACACATAGCCGAATCTTGAGAAGTCATCGGTGAATGTGATGAAGTAAGAAAAGCCACCTTTGGCTTGGGTGGACATGGGACCACATACATCCGAATGTATTAATTCCAAAATGTCCTTGGCACGTTCTCCATGTCCACTAAATGGAGATTTTGCCATCTTTCCCATAAGGCATGATTCGCATGTTGCAAACGATTCATAATCGAATGCTGTTAAGTAACCATGCTTGTGCAACTTTTGCAACCTGCTTTCGCCAATGTGCCCAAGTCTACAATGTCACATGTAGGCCTGGTTCACACAATTCTTGCTCTTCTTAAGAGCTTTGTCAATCTGAAGATTGTAATGAGAAACATCTAATAGATATAGACCGTTGACTAAAGATGCCGAAGCTATTGATTTATTACCATAATAAATCGTACAACTTCTATTCTCAATTGTCAACCTATATCCTATCTTGTCCAAACAAGATATTGATATGATGTTCTTTATTATGCTAGGAACATAATAACAATCTTCCAATAATAAGGTGTCTCCCGATGGAAGCCTAAGGTTTGCTGTCCCAACAGCAATCGCCGCAACTTTTGCGCCGTTTCCTAGCCTCAATTCCACCTCACCTTGTCTTAGCTTGCGCTTACTTGTCAGCAACTGCACTTCGTGGCAGATATGAGAAGCACATCCGGTATCCAATACCCAAGATGTGGAATCTCTAATTGACAAGTTGATATCTATCATATAGATATCTGAAGCTTCACACAGCTTCACTCTTCCATGAGTTTTATCATCAAGGAACTCCTTGCAGTTCCTCTTCCAGTGACCATACTGCTTATAGTAGAAGCAGTCACCCTTCACTACTCTTTTACCTTTGTCCTTCGATCCTTTATCGTTAGCTGTCATCTCTGCTTCAGGGGCATCTAATGCCGATTCAGCAAGAGGATCAGCTCTAGGGACAAAGTTATTGCGTTCAGATCTGAAGACATTCTTCAGGCTTATGAACCAATCCGAGTAGATCAAGTAAGTCAAAATGACATCAAGTATGCCACGGAGTGGGTTATTCGACGACATAGTTCCTACAGGAGATAAGTAAAATCTATTTAGTAGATGTTCAATTATTAAAGTTTAAAACAAGACAAGGTCTTTTGTTCAAGTTTAACTCCCACTAATTTTCGACGGACTGTATAACCCTCAGTTATACAGAACGGGAGACGTCGACAGTCTCCTAGTGGGGATCAGAATCTCAATGACTTGCACTACAGCCTTGTGGATAGCACAACAAACTGTAATACAATCATAGAGCACCCAACTCATGGGACTTGCAACTCCTTGCAATATCTGATCATGGCTTCGGTCCCCAGAAATTTAATGGCCTTGTGGATAGCACAACAAACCACTAATTCTGGTCTAAGCTAACCATCATTACGCGACGAGCATAGATTTGCATGCAGCCCTTGTGGATAGCACAACAAAGCTACATGGTTCCTCTACCCCGATCTATAGGCATCTAATGCCATAGCCACAGTTTCTCCTCCCAATTAAGCAGGCCTTGTGGATAGCACAACAAACCTGCCTAAAGTGATTCGAATCCTATGACTATAACGATGGTGGACCACGCGGTAAGTTCTTAACTACTCGCGTTACGGCTTAGAATTTATCTGAGGGTATTTAGATAACTTTTATCTTGGTCTCTCCTAGGTGATAGTATAAATATATCGTATATATTTACTAAATACTATAACCTGCTTTGATTCATAATCAAAATAAATCAATGCATCTCATACATTTCATTAGTGTGGTCATGGATAGCACAGTGGGTTTGACTAGAGCCAACAGTCAAACGCACACACAATCTAACACAACAATTATATTAGATAACCTGCAAACACAGGCAAGAGATCTCCATCTTTTCGCCTTCCTGGTTGCAGCTGTGGATCGTCCTCGCTCTTTCCTCGGTTGCCTCGATCAAATTACATTAATTCTAGAATTAACAGGTAAATTGAAGAAGGCCTTATGGCGAGTACAAGAGAGAGAGGGAGGTAGAAATACATCGGAGTATGAGAGAGAGAGGTGCGCAGACCTCTATTTATTAACAATTAATAATCAAACATACATCCACGATCCACACAATCCATTCATCACATGAATAATTAAATAAGTGCATATCCATGACCACGGTGTGTTTTAAACATCCACACATGATTCAGCGCATCACATGGCTAAAACAAATGAGTTTTCAAAATATATATAAATTTTGGCTTTCAAAAAAATGGGATCCAATCAAAATTGGCATTTGATTTTCGAAAACTCATTTTATTAACTTAACATGCAATTAAATCAAAATTTAAAAGCATTAAATACACATCACATGCGCACACACTCCGAATTAATAATTCCAGATTATTCCATGCAAATTAGAACAATTCTAATAATCTAACACTTAGATTAAACCCCATTAATAATCTAACAATTAGACTATTATAATCATTAATCTAACTCTTAGACTATTACATCAAAATTAATTAACAATTTAACACTTAAATTATTAATTAACTCTAATTATTAATTAACTACTAATCTAACTCTTAGATTAGTTAATTTAAAATCAATTATTAACTTAACACTTAAATTAATAATTAACTTTAATTAATTAATAATCACTAATCTAACTATTAGATTAGAAGATTAATGTTAATCATTAATTTAACCCTTAAATCAATAATTAACAGTTAATCATCAAAGATTACTAATTTAGCACTTAAATTAGTTATCTAAGTTAATTATTAAATTAACTCTTAAATTAACAATTAACTTACATATTAATTAACAATTAGTTGAAATAATAATTAGTAATCTAACTATTAGACTAATAATTATTAGTTACTAATTTAACTATTAAATTAGTTTTTATTAATATTAAATATTAGTTTAACCATTAAACTAACAATTAACATTAATCAAATTAACAACTAAAAGTTAATCATAATTGATTCAAAAATCATTAATAAGCCCAATTGATTAAATCTGAATGATAAATTAAACATTTCAAAACATAATTTTTTAATTTAAATTAAAATCCAAATTTAATTTTAATTCGGCTATTTTGGGGTTTTAAAACAATTAAGGGGCAAAAATTAACAAGTAAAGGGAACAGAACTGGCCCAGCCAACTGGGCAAACTGGTTCGAGCCCCAGGGGGGGCCTGGGCTCGGCCAGGGCCCGAGCTAGGGTCCCTGGGCTCGAGCCAGGGCTCGGCCCTTTGCCCAGGGAGCCCCTGGCTCGCCCAGCCGGCCGGTCCGGCCGCTTGGACCGGCTCGGGCCGGTTTCTTCCACCCGCAGCCCCCCCTTACAGGAAACCCTAATAGGGTTTGCAGGTGGATGCCGGCGGCGCCGCCCAGCAGCCGGACCCCCGGCGGCGGCTCCCTGCCCGGCGGTCGGATTCCCGGCGTCGTACGGACCTTCCGGCGACGGCGGGCTCGCCGGAGAGGTTCCCAAGCTGCTCCCCGACCCCTTTAATGTTATTTTTCAGATTTTCTTAAAACTGAAAATAGGAGGAAGAAGAACCCCATAAAGCAGCCCCTCTTGGCTACTCCAATGTCGGGTTAGATGTCCATGGTGACCGGCCATAGTCCTAGGATCATCTAGGCTATTCAAGCATCCTCCGCGAACATCAAAATGTCCCAAAAGGTATCGGAAAGAGCCCTGTTCTTCATCGCATGAAGAGCTCCGAAAAAACCCCAATCTGGCCACCTCCAGCGATGGCCATGCTGCCTAATGGTGCCCAGCAACCCCTTGGATCATCCAGGGTATTGGCCATGCCTCTCCAACATTTGGGGATGCATATCCGAAGCCCAAACGGCCGCCGTTCTTCGTCAAACGAAGAACACCATAAACCCCAATAAAATTCCGAAAAATTGCAGAATCATAATCTAATGATTACTGTTCATCTCATGAACACAGATCCAGCAAAAAAATTGACTTTTAAGCATGGAATTAAATCATGGAAAAATTAATTTGGAGACCGAAACGGGACGAGAAACAGTGGAACCTGGCTCTGATACCACTGTTGGGTTTTCTCGGTTTCTCCGGATCGCTCACGCAGCGGAAAATGAAAATATTTACAGCGATCCGTTCCCGTTTCGGAGAACTAAAATACAAGATAATCGGATTATCTTTTCTCACCGTGTGCGGATTCGAATCCGCAGCCGTTCGGTTCCGTCGGTGCGACACCGCAAGCCGCGCAAGCGCCCGGCCTCTAGCGAACTCCACGCGATCCTCCCCGCGACGGATATCCTCAAGTTCGTCGTTCTTCGCAGCCCGCGAAGCCTCCGCTGGTCGCCGCAATGATCGCCGCAGTGCGCGGACGATTTCCCGTCGAACGGGATTCGGAGAAGCGGCGGAGCAGATCTGGATCTGCGTGGACTCCAGAGGAAGAACAGAAAACGAGGAGGGGCGGCTAGGGTTAGCAGCAGCTTGGTCTGCTCAGCCCGTTCGCTATGTTTTATACTAACCGCGCGGTTTTTCACAAAAACCCCCGGTTTGTATAAAACCCACTTATTTATCCATCGCCTTGAGAATCATTTGCGTGTGACCCTCTAGGCCTAAGTACCAGTCCAGTTAATGGCCCAGTAAGCCCAGTGACTCATCACTGGCTTTATTAATTAATTAATAACCCTTTATTAATCAATTAATCAATCGAATTGATGTCGCACATCGAATTCGACCGGGCCTCCGATCACGTTGGGTGCCAAGCAACACCGCGTGAACCCGGAAGGTATTTGGGGTTAAGTAACCCACTCTTGGAACCTTTCCGTCGACAGTTACCGCGTGGATATAATCCTTCATTCGTACAATGCTCTCGAGTCAACTCAGGGTATGGCGAGCTGTCAAACCCTAACCGGTCGACTCACTTGGATTGGATGCCGCTGATGAATATCGGAAAACTCCTTTCCCGATATTATCGTCCGCCCTGGCCAGGGACTTCCGCGCATCCTTCCCAGAGCATTCTCTCTCTAAGTACCGAGAGCGAATGATTCCTTATTGACACACAATTCGCTTCGACGGTATTCCGCTGCACCCAATCCTTGGCGTATTAGAATCCCGTGGCTAGAGATTCGTAGACCAAGGTCAAAGTACAGAAGTCCACCGCCAAGGTGTCCTTGGTGTCTCAGGTCCGAGGACCATCCACGCAACTGCGACAATAGAATCAAGCTGGTTGACAGTGAGGTACAATACCATCCAGCAATTCAGTCGGATCAGTTCAGCGAACTCATTCTCCAATGAGCACCTACAGATTCGCCTTAGTGTCTCCACACAAGTGACTTATGAGACCAGTCACCCTCATCATATGAGCAGGAGTAATCTGTACTAGTCTAACCGGATATCCGATGTCCTTCTCGGATATCCTCCGACTAGGAACGATTAAGAATATGTGTGTTTAAGTGATCAGTCTCATTAGTATGATCTCATCATAATCTGATCACCATAGCACATATTCACGGACTTCATTATGAAACGATAATTAACGCAATTTACACATAATGATATTATGCCAGTTTATTAATAATGAACGAGATTTACATTGTTAGATTGGCTTGTAGGCCACCTAAACTAACAGTTGGGTGCCAAGCAACACCGCGTGATCCCGGAAGGTATCGGGGTTAAGCAACCCACTCTTGGAACCTTTCCGCCGACAATTACCATGTGGATATAATCATTCATTCGTACAATGCTCTCGAGTCAACTCAGGGTATGGCGTGTTGTCAAACCCTAACGGTCGACTCACTTGGATTGGATGCCGCTAATAAATATCAGAAAACTCCTTTCCCGATATTATCGTCCGCCCTGGCAAGGGACTTCCGCGCATCCTTCCTAGAGCATTCTCTCTCTAAGTATCGAGAGCGAATGATTCCTTATTGACACACAATTCCCTTCGACGGTATTCCGCTGTACCCAATCCTTAGCGTTTTAGAATCCCGTGGCTAGAGATTCGTCAACCAGAGTCAAAGCACATAAGTCCACCGACTAGGTGTCCTTGGTGTCTCAAGTCTGAGGACCATCCACGCAATTGCGACAATAGAATCAAGCTGGTTGACAGTGAGGTATAATACCATCCAACGATTCAGTCGGATCAGTTCAGTGAACTCATTCTCCAATGAGCACCTACATATTCGCCTTAGCGTCTCCACACAAGTGACATATGAGATCAGTCACCCTCATCATATGAGCAGGAGTCTGTACTAGTCTAACTGGATATCCGATGTCCTTCTCGGATATCCTCCGACTAGGAACGATTAAGAATATGTGTGTTTAAGTGACCAGTCTCATTAGTATGATCTCATCATAATCTGATCATTATAACACATATTCACGGACTTCATTATGAAACGATAATTAATGCGATTTATACATAATGAATATTATGCCATTATATTAATAAATGAACGAGATTTACATAGTCAGATTGGCTTGTAGGCCACCGAAAACTAACAATCCCCCACTTGGACTAAAGCCAATCACCTTTATTCAATAAGCCTATAGACTCTAGGTGACGCTCAAATACAATTTGAGCCAACGGCTTTGTCAATGGATCTGCTACATTGTCGACGGAAGGAACTCTTTCTACTACTACATCTCCTCTGGATATGATCTCTTTGATAGGATGAAAGCGCCTCAGAATATGCTTCTATTTCTGATGAGACCGCGGCTCTTTCGCTTGCGTAATCGCTCCATTGTTGTCGCACAACAGCGGAACAGGCTCAGAGATGCTGGGAACTACGCCGAGGTCGGTGATGAATTTCTTCAACCACATTGCTTCCTTGGCGGCTTCAGCTGCAGCGATGTACTAAGCTTCAGTCGTCGAATATGCAGTGGTTACTTGCTTGGAACTCTTCCAGCACACTGCGCCTCCATTCAAAGTAAACACGAATCTAGATGTTGACTTGCGATCATCTGGATCTGACTGGAAACTCGAGTCAGTAAAGCCTTGCAGTTTCAAGTCACTTCCTCCATAGACAAGAAACATATCCTTAGTTCTTCTTAAGTACTTAAGGATAGATTTCGCTGCCTTCCAGTGCTCTTCGCCTGGATCAGCCTGAAATCTACTCGTAACACTTAAAACAAATGCAACATCAGGCCGTGTACATAGCATGGCATACATGATAGATCCTATGGCAGAGGTATAAGGTATTCTATCCATGAATGCTCTCTCATTAGGAGTCTTAGGAGACTGCTCCTTTGAGAGACTAATTCCATGTCTCATCGGTATGAGAACTCTCTTGGAATTTTTCATGCCAAACCTTTTGACTATGATATCTATGTACAAAGATTGGGTCATTCCAAACATCCTCTTTGATCTATCTATATAGATCTGTATTCCCAATACGTAGGATGCTTTGTTGGGTTTTCTCGGTTTCTCCGGATCGCTCACGCAGCGGAAAAATAAAATTATTTACAGCGATCCGTTCCCGTTTCAAAATCTAAAATACGATAATCGGATTATCGAAGTTCTCACCGTGTGCGGATTCGAATCCGCAGTCGTTCGGTTCCGTCGGTGTGACACTGCAAGCCGCGCAAGCGCCCGGCCTCTAGCGAAGTCCACGCGATCCTCCCCGCGACGGATATCCTCGAGTTCGTCGTTCTTCGCAGCCCACGAAGCCTCCGCTGGTCGCCGCAATGATCGCCGCAGCGCGCGGACGATTTCCCGTCGAACGGGATTCGGAGAAGCGGCGGAGCAGATCTGGATCTGCCTGGACTCCAGAGGAAGACAGAAAATGAGGAGGGGCGGCTAGGGTTAGCAGCAGCTTGGGCTGCTCAGCCCGTTCGCTATGTTTTATACTAACCGCGTGGTTTTTCATAAAAACCCCCGGTTTGCATAAAACCCACTTATTTATCCATTGCCTTGAGAATCATTTGCGTGTGACCCTCTAGGCCCAAGTACCAGTCCAGTTAATGGCCCAGTAAGCCCAATGACTCCTCACTGACTTTATTAATTAATTAATAACCCTTTATTAATCAATTAATCAATCGAATTGATGTCGCACATCGAATTCGACCGGGCCTCCGATCAACTTTCGCGCATCCTTCCTAGAGCATTCTCTCTCTAAATACCGAGAGCGAAAGATTCCTTATTGACACACAATTCCCTTCGACGGTATTCCGCTGCACCCAATCCTTGGCGTATTAGAATCCCGTGGCTAGAGATTCGTAGACCAAGGTCAAAGTACAGAAGTGCACCGCCAAGGTGTTCTTGGTGTCTCAGGTCCGAGGACCATCCACGCAACTGCGACAATAAAATCAAGCTGGTTGATAGTGAGGTACAATACCATCCAGCGATTCAGTCGGATCAGTTCAGTGAACTCATTCTCCAATGAGCACCTACAGATTCGCCTTAGTGTCTCCACACAAATGACTTATGAGACCAGTCATCCTCATCATATGAGCAGTAGCAATCTGTACTAGTCTAACCGGATATCCGATGTCCTTCTCGGATATGCTCCGACTAGGAACGATTAAGAATATGTGTGTTTAAGTGATCAGTCTCATTAGTATGATCTCATCATAATCTGATCACCATAGCATATATTCACGGACTTCATTATGAAACGATAATTAACGCGATTTACACATAATGAATATTATGCCATTTTATTAATAATGAACGAGATTTACATTGTTAGATTGGCTTGTAGGCCACCTAAACTAACAATCTCCCACTTGGACTAAAGCCAATCACCTTTATACAATAAGCCCATAGACTCTAGGTGACGCTCAAACACAATTTGAGCCAACGGCTTTGTCAGTGGATCTGCTACATTGTCGACTGATGGAACTCTTTCCACTACTACATCTCCTCTTGATATGATCTCTCTGAAAAGGTGAAAGCGCCTCAGAATATGCTTCGATTTCTGATGAGACCGTGGCTCTTTCGCTTGCGCAATTGCTCCATTGTTGTCGCACAATAGTGGAACAGGCTCAGAGATGCTGGGAACTACGCCGAGGTCGGTGATGAATTTCTTCAACCACACTGCTTCCTTGGCGGCTTCAGCTGCAGCGATGTACTCAGCTTCAATCGTCGAATCTGCAGTGGTTACTTGCTTGGAACTCTTCCAGCATACTGCCCCTCCGTTCAATGTAAACATGAATCCAGATGTTGACTTGCTATCATCTGGATCTGACTGGAAACTCGAGTCAGTAAAGCCTCGCAGTTTCAAGTCACCTCCTCCATAGACAAGAAACATATCCTTAGTTCTTCTCAAGTACTTAAGGATGCATTTCACTGCCTTCCAGTGCTCTTCGCCTGGATCAGCCTGAAATCTGCTCGTAACACTTAGAGCAAATGCAACATCAGGCCGTGTACATAGCATGGCATACATGATAGATCCTATGGCAGAGGCATAGGGTATTCTATCCATGAATGCCCTCTCATCAGGAGTCTTAGGAGACTGCTCATTTGAGAGATTAATTCCATGTCTCATCGGTATGAAACCTCTCTTGGAATTTTCCATGCCAAACCTTTTGACTATGGTATCTATGTACAAGGATTGGGTCATTCCAAGCATCCTCTTTGATCTATCTCTATAGATCCGTATTCCCAATACGTAGGATGCTTCTCCCAAATCCTTCATGGAGAAGTGTTTCGACAGCCAGACTTTTACTGATGACTTCATAACTACATCATTCCCAATGAGTAGTATGTCATCTACGTAAAGAACTAGAAAAGTGACTGCACTCCCACTGGTCTTCTTGTACACACAAGACTCATCTTCATTCTTAATGAAGTCATAAGACTTGACTGCCTCGTCAAATCTTATGTTCCAGCTCCGGGAGGCTTGCTTCAGTCCATAAATGGACCTCTGAAGCTTGCACACTTTATCTGGAGATTCTTTTGATGTGAAACCTTCTGGTTGTATCATATACACCTCTTCCTCAAGATTACCATTGAGGAAGGCAGTCTTCACATCCATCTGCCAGATTTCGTAATCAAAATGTGCAGCAATGGCGAGTAGAACCCTGATCGACTTTATCATGGCAACTGGTGAGAAAGTCTCGTCATAGTCAATTCCTTGCCTTTGACGATATCCATTTGCCACCAACCTTGCCTTATAAGTGTCGATCCGTCCATCAGCACCAATCTTTCTTTTAAAGATCCACTTGCAACCGATGTGTACAATACCCTTGGGCAAGTCCTCCAAGTTCCAAACTTGGTTGGTGTACATGGACTGGATTTCTGAGTTCATGGCTTCTCGCCATTTCCCGGCTTCTGGGCCTTCTATGGCCTCCTACTAGGTTTTAAGATCATCATCCTCATTATATGCTACCTTAGACTCACCTTCAGCAATATGTCCCACATATCGTTCGGGTAGTCTAGGTACTCTACCAGATCTACGAGGCTCATCTATGTGTACCTGAACAGTTTTAGGAACTGATATCTCATCTGATGATAATGTAGCTGTTTGGGGATCTGGAACCTCTTCCAGTACTATTTTACTCCCACTATTCTCCTGGATGAGGTATTCCTCTTCCAGGAAGACAGCTTTCCTAGCGACAAACACTTTTTGTTCATCAAGATGGTAAAAGTAGTATCCAAAGGTTTCCTTTGGATATCTCACAAACCTGCATTTATCAGTTCGTGATTCCAACTTGTCTGGATCATTCCTCTTTACATGAGCAGGACAACCCCAGACTTTAACATGTTTAAATTCTGGTTTACTGCCTTTCCATATCTCATATGGAGTAGAGGCCACAGACTTGCTGGGTACTCTGTTCAGTAGGTATGCTGCTGACTCTAGAGTATACCCCCAGAGGGACACTGGTAATCCTTAAAAGCTCATCATGGATCGCACCATGTGCAACAAGGTGCAATTCCTCCTTTCTGATACACCATTCTTCTGTGGTGTATATGGAGGGGTCAGCTGAGAAAGGATACCATTATCCTTTAAGAATTGTGTGAAGTTAGTACTCAAGTATTCTCCTCCTCAATCTGATCGAAGAGCTTTAATACTCTTTCCTAACTGCTTCTCCACCTCATTCTTGAACTCCTTGAACTTCTCAAATGCTTCCGACTTGTACTTCATCAAGTACACATAGCCGAATCTTGAGAAGTCATCGGTGAACGTGATGAAGTATGAAAAGCCACCTTTGGCTTGGGTAGACATGGGACCACATACATCCGAATGTATTAGTTCCAGAATGTCCTTGGCACGTTCTCCATGTCCAGTAAATGGAGATTTTGCCATCTTTCCCATAAGGCAGGATTCGCATGTTGCAAACGATTCGTAATCGAATGCAGTTAAGTAACCATGTTTGTGCAACTTTTGCAACCTGCTTTCGCCAATGTGCCCAAGTCTACAATGCCACATGTAGGCTTGGTTCACGCAATTCTTGCTCTTCTTAAGAGCATCATCAATCTGAAGATTGTAATGAGAAACATCTAATAGATATAGACCGTTGACTAAAGATGCCGAAGCTATTGATTTATTACCATAATAAATCGAACAACTTCTATTCTCAATTGTCAACTTATATCCTATCTTATCCAAACAAGATATTGATATGATGTTCTTTATTATGCTAGGAACATAATAACAATCTTCCAATAGTAAGGTGTCTCCCGATGGAAGCTTGAGGTTTGCTGTCCTAACAGCAATCGCCGCAACTTTTGCGCCATTTCCTAGCCTCAATTCCACCTCACCTTGTCTCAGCTTGCGCTTACTTGTCAGCATCTGCACATCATGGCAGATATGAGAAGCACATCCGGTATCTAATACCCAAGATGTAGAATCTCTAACTGACAAGTTGATATCTATCATATAGATATCTGAAGCGTCCGATAGCTTCACTCTTCCATGAGCTTTATCGTGAAGGAACTCCTTGCAGTTCCTCTTCCAGTGACCATACTGCTTATAGTAGAAGCAGTCACCCTTCATTACCCTTTCCCCTTTGTCCTTCGATCTTTTATCGTTAGCTATCATCTCTGCTTCAGGGGCATCTAATGCCGATTTAGCAAGAGGATCAGCTCCAGGGACAAAGTTATTGCGTTCAGATCTGAAGACATTTTTCAGGCTTCTGAACCAATCTGAGTAGATCAGGTAAGTCAAAACGGCATCAAGTATGCCACGGAGTGAGTTATTCGACGACATAATTCCCTACAGGAGATAAGTAAAATCTATTTAGCAGATGTTCAATTATTAAAGTTTCAAACAAGACATGGTCTTTTGTTCAAGTTTAACTCCCACTAATTTTCGACGAACTGTATAACCCTCAGTTATACAGAACGGGAGACGCCGACAGTCTCCTAGTGGGGATCAGAATCTCAATGACTGCACTACAGCCTTGTGGATAGCACAACAAACTGTAATACAATCAGAGAGCACCCAACTCATAGGACTTGCAACTCCTTGCAATATCTGATCATAGCTTCGGTCCCCAGAGATTTAATGGCCTTGTGGATAGCACAACAAACCACTAATTCTGGTCTAAGCTAACTATCATTACGCGACGAGCATAGATTTGCATGCAACCCTTGTGGATAGCACAACAAAGCTACATGGTTCTTCTATCCCGATCTATAGGCATCTAATGCCATAGCCACAGTTTCTCCTCCCAATTAAGCAGGCCTTGTGGATAGCACAACAAACCTGCCTAAAGTGATTCGAATCCTATGACTATAACGATGGTGGACCATGCGGTAAGTTCTCAACTACTCGTGTTACGGCTTAGAGTTTATTTGAGGGTATTTGGATAACTTTTATCTTGGTCTCTCCTAGGTGATAGTATATAAATATATCGTATATATTTACTAAATACTATAACCTGCTTTGATTCATAATCAAAAGATAAACAATACATCACATACATGTCATTAGCGTGGTCATGGATAGCACAGTGGGTTTGACTGGAGCCAACAGTCAAACGCACACACAATCTAATCATAACATTTATATTTGATACCCTGCAATCACATAGGCAAGAGATCTCCATCTTTTCGCCTTCCTGGTTGCAGCTGTGGATCGTCCTCGTTCAGGTAAATTGAAGAAGGCCTTATGGCGAGTACAAGAGAGAGAGGGAGGTAGAAATACATCGGAGTATGAGAGAGAGAGGTGCGCAGACCTCTATTTATTAACAATTAATAAAAATCATACATCCACGATCCACTCAATCCATCATTCATCACATGAACAATTAAAAGTGCATATCCACGACCACGGTGTGTTTTAGACATCCCACACATGATTCAGCGCATCACATGGCTAAAACAAATGAGTTTTCAAAATACATAAGTTTTGGCTTTCAAAAAGCTGGGATCCAATCAAAATTGGTATTTGAATTTCGAAAAACTCATTTATTATCTTAACATGCAATTAAATCAAATTTAAAAGCAATAAACACACATCACATGCGCATACACTCCGAATTAATAATTCCAGATTATTCCATGCAAATTAGAACATTTCTAATAATCTAACACTTAGATTAAACCCCACTAATAATCTAACAATTAGACTATTAAAGATTAATCTAACTCTTAGATCAATCCATCAAAATTAATTAACAATTTAACACTTAAATTATTAATTAACTGTAATTATTAATTAACTACTAATCTAACTCTTAGATTAGTTAATTAATGTTAATTAGTAATTTAACATTTAAATTATTAATCAACACTAATAATTAATAATTTTCATCTAACACTTAGATTAGTTAACTTGAGTTTAATCATTAATCTTAACACTTAAAATCAACAGTGGTATCAGAGCCAGGTTCCACTGTTTCTCGTTCCGTTTCGGTTTCCGAAATTAATTTTTCTTGAGTTATTCCATGCGTTTAATCTGATTAAAATGACGGAATAGTGTTCATGAGATGTACACAAATAATTTGATTATTTTCTGTGATTTTTCGGATTTTATTTGGGGTTTTTCGTATTCTTCGTGAGACGAAGAACGGCGAGTTTACAGCGGCTTGAATCGGCTTCCCAAGCGTTGGGATGGCCGGCCGAGACTCTGGATCCACAGGTGATAGTTACCACTCCACATCCGGTATTTTTCCTGCGCCGGAATGGCCTTGGAGAGCCGCAAAAATCGAGCCCTAATTTGGGTTTAGAAACCCTGAAAAACAAGAAATTCGGGGTGCTTTGAAGGGGCCTAAACCGATGCAAAAGGGGTCTTGCCGGCGCCGGAGATCCCGCCGGCACCGGGGCCGTCGCCGGCCGGGCCGGACGGCGCCGGGGCACCGGCCGCCGCAGGGCGGCGCCGCCTGGATCCGCCGCCCATCCCACCTGCAAGTGCATTAGGGTTCTGCAGGCTGTCAGGTGGGGGGGAAGAACCGGTCTGCCCGAGCCCGGTTGGACCAGGCCGGGCCAGTTCAACTGGCCTGAGCCAGCAAGGCTGGCTGGCGACCCTGGCTCAGCCCAGGGGACCCCGGGTCCGGGCCTCTGGCTGAGCCAGGGCTCGCACCTGGCTCGAGCCAGGTGCCTCTTTTGGCTGAGCCTATTTAGTTATATTTCTCTTTAAAATAAACCCCAAGTAAACCCCATGCCTAAATTATGAAATTAAAATCTGATATTAATTTAAAATTCAAAATGGTTTTGATATTTAAATTTATTAATCAATTTTAATTATTTGGGCATAATGATTATGAATCATTTTAATTACAATTAGTTCTTAAATAATTATGGTTAATTATTAAGTTAAGTGTTAATTTAATAATTAACTGTAGTTATCTAATTTTAAGTGTTAAAATTAATGGTTAATAATTATTAATCTAAATGTTAGATTATTAGTTATTAAAACATCTAATTGTTAATTAATAATTTGAGTTATTTATTAATTTAAGTGTTAAATTAATAGTTAATTCTAATTGACTAAACATGCTTCTCCCAAATCCTTAACGGAGAAGTTTCTAGATAGCCAGATCTTTACTGATGACATCATAGCTACATCATTCCCAATGAGTAGTATGTCATCTACGTAAAGAACTAAGAAGGTGACTGTGTGAGTACTTAAATTGAGTGTATGATTATCATGAAAAATTATGTTGATTAAGTGACAAATAAACCTATTAAAACTAAGTGAATGTGATGTGATCGCAAGAAACTTTTAACTAAAAAGTTCCAAAAGAAGAAAGTTTGATCGCCTACCTATTTGGATGTGGGAGATTGTTGAGGTTCTTGATTCCCCTCCTTCAGCCGGCTGAAGAAAGAGAGCCCCTTTTGTCTTTGTTCTTGCTTTGACTGTTTACTAGACTTTGAGGATCATCCAACTTTCTCTTGTTGTTCATTGCTGATTCCCTCCTTTTGATTCTCCTTTTGTACCTTGTCAAAAAAATGGAAAGAAAGAGAGAAAAGACAATGAGAACTTAGATAGATATAGTATCTATTATAGTGGAAATTCTGAACATGTAACTAGATAATTGAACTCACTTGCTAGGTGGTCTTTTAAACCCCTTAAAATATGGATTGAAAATGAATGTTGGTGAGTGTGTGTTGCATGGAGTGATGTGATAAAAATGTGAAAGCTAATGTGATGAAAAATTTGAGAAGATGCAGAAATATATTATAAGCTAAGCTGGATGGCCCCTGGAAAGCCTTGGCCTTGAGTGGATCTTGGAAGGACGAAGATTGGATGAAGAACTCTTGGAAGCAGCACTTCGAGCTTTCAGCGTTTGGACGTCGTCTTCAAGATCACTATCACTATCACTATGACTCAAGTCACTATCACTCTTGCTCAAATTACTGTCACTTAAATCACCATCACTCACGATCACTGACACACTAATTGTCACTTGACAACGAGGTTGGGTATTTATAGACTTCTTTTCATCCGCAGATTTACATGAAGGAATTTTTGAAGTTTATCTAGCTCAACAAACAGATAAACACAGATTAATTCATCATTATATGTAATTAATCTAAAACGCGTCGCCAATGGAAGACGCCTTTCAGACTGATTAAGATAAAGATAAACATCCGGGAAAAAATCATCATTATCTGTAATTGTCTAAAACACATCGCCCCTTAGAGACGCCTTTTAAATTAATTAAGATAAGGATAAACATCCGGAAAGAGATAGAAACAACTTAGGAAACCTAAATCACGTCGTGCCTGGCAGACGTGTTTTAGCTAATTAATCAATTGATTAAAATTCAAATTTAAATATCAAAATAGGAATAAACTCTAAATGGCGTCTGCACTGGTAGACGTCTTTTAGACTTCTTCATATTTTAATTAAAATTTAAGTTAAAATCAATTTAATTAATTAACTTAAATTATGTCTGTCTGACTCGATACTATTTAAATTTCAGAAAGATCAATAAAAATCAACCAATGATTAAATACAAGACTATTCTGAGACATTATTATACGATATGAAATTTACTCAAGATGATGTCAAAATTAGCGTGTCTACAACTGCCTCACCTTGGCATCGTTTTTGCAAGGGAGTGAAATGAAATGGAATGTACTGAAAAGGTGATGCCAAGGTGTGATGAGACACGCTCTTAACATCACATGATTGGAATTTTTCTCAAAATCATCAATGAAGATAGCTCAAGGAGATCAATGAAATCAATCCTGTCTGGACAAGGAGATAAAATAAAGTCGATCAACCTCCACGGAGTGGGAAGTAACCCAGGTTATAGACACTACAAGTTTCATCATGGGGAGCGTTTACCAGCCAATGTGGACGTGCTGCAGCCATGATGGATCTTAAAAGAAAACAAGAAATATTGGAGAAGAATCCAAGAAAGGATGGAATTCCAAGGATATCTTTAAGCGAACCTTAAAGATAATCAAGATACTTAATTCGGAATGGAATATTTCATATCATGTTTGGATTTATTTGATCAATGGTCTGAAACTTAATCAATGATTAATTCTTATCACAATGATATCAAAGTCCTATATGATGCATGCTGGGCTAAAAGAAAAATATAAAGTCAAATAAAATATAAATTAATCAAGGATAATATTGTTAAATTGTCATTAATGAGTCAAGATACAAATTCTTGTAATTCAGTGCTAAGCCGAAGCTCGTTTACCCACGCACCGTTTTACAAAAGTAGAACCATCGTCCTCACTAATTAACAATCCAACGGCCTATCCGTGCGATTAAGAATTCTCTGGAATTATCACCGTTTTTGTTGAAGGGGAACTCAAATTCCAGTTTCATCAAAATCCAAGTTCCTTGATGTAAGGAATCGCCTAGAACGTAGCGGAAAATTAAATCGATTCCTATGTATCGGTTGCTGGGATCGTAAAACAGACAATAAAATAAACGCGGGAAGAACAGTTCTTCACCTTTGCGGGGTTTCGAATCTCCCGTGGATGATTCTGACTCGGTATCGCGCACGCGCACGATCTCTAGAGGTATCCACACGAGTTCCTGCTGCAGACGCGTTTTCCTCCTCGACTTGAGTACTCCGACCCGATCTCAAATCCACCATGCGTGGAAAGAGAAAGATCTACTCCAAGAGAGAGAGAAGGAGAGTGAGAGAGGAGATAGATAATTTTTTGGGGTGTGTAATTCGTCCAACTTCTTTTACCCCTCCTCTTGGCCTCCTTATATAAGAAATAAGGATAAGCACAAGGATTAATCCTCATAATTATCCAAGAGTTTGGCCTTGGATAAATCTCCATTAAATATTCATGTTTATCCTGCGGCTTTTCATAAAAACCCAGATAAGCATGAAATTTAACGTCTGTCACCGTCTGACGAGAACTCTTATGTGTGTGACCCTCTAGGCCCGTATATTAGTCCGATTTCAGGCCCATTAAACTTAGAACTAATTCTAAAGTTTAATATTTATTAATTAATATTTAAACATCATATGTTAAAAAATTAATTTAATAAATAAGTGGTTTATCATCTGATGATTAATCCACTTGGCCTTCTGATCATGAACGGTACTAAACACTACCTCATGATCCCAGAAGATATAAGGGATATTGTTCCCTTTATTTGAACCTTTCCGTCTATAGATATCGCACAGATAAAATCCTTCACTAATCCAATGTCCCAATAACGCAAGGGTATGGTTTTATAGTCAAACCCTTTTTCGCATTATTTAGATGGATTCTAGTACTCAGTTAATTTCTAGAAAGACATCTCTTTCATTTGACCATGGCCAGGGATTTCTGTGTACATATCCATAGGACATTCTCTCTCCTGTCTTATACCAAGAGTGAGTGATCCCTTGTTGTTCACTCAATTACCTTCGCAAGCTTTCCACCGTATCTGAGAAACTGAGTATCGTGGGCTTAATGGTTAAAGTCCACAAGTCAGAGAATCAAGACACAATGGTCTACAAACAAGGTATCATTGGTGACTTAGGTCAAAGGACCAACTGTGCTACTGCAACGATTTAATTCCCTGGTTGACTAATAGGTATAATTACCATCCAGGAATTCTTATTTGGGTCTGTTCAGTGAACTCATTCTCTAATGAGCACCTACAAGTTTGTCTTAGTGTTACCACACGAGTGAATGTGAGATCATTCACCCTCATCACATGAGCAAACATAACTTGTGTCGATCATATCGGATATTTGATGTCCATCTCAAATATGCTATGATCGAGAACTGTTTAAGACAAGTGACTAAGGATATTGATCTCACTATCATGATCTCATCATGATTCAATATCCCATTCATTTGTCTACGGAGCTTCATTACGATGGTTAATTTGCAAGAACTTTAAATGAAGAAATAATTGCCTTTATTAATAATCTGAACTAGAATGTACAATGATTGACTTTGAGGCCATCCAATTCTATCATTCTCCCACTTGGACTATAGCCAATCACCCATGTGTCTAAGTCCCATAGACTTAAGGTGACGTTCTAAATTGTTTTGAGACAATGGCTTAGTCAAGGGATCTGCTACATTATCTTCATATGAGACTTTCTCAACGACTATATCTCCTTGGGCGATAATCTCACGAATCAGATGAAATCGTCTCAGAGTGTGCTTTGACTTCTAATGTGATCTCGGCTCCTTCACTTGAGCTATAGCCCCATTGTTGTCACACAATAATGGAACATGATCTGAAATGCTTGGAACTACTCCAAGTGCAGAGATGAACTTCTTCATCCAAACCGCCTCCTTGGCCGCTTCAGCTGCAGCAATGTATTCTGCTTCAGTCGTCGAATCTGCAGTTGTTTCTTGTTTGGAACTTTTCCAACTTACTACACCTCCATTTAACATGAACACAAATCCAGACATGGATTTGCTATCATCCATATCCGACTGGAAACTCGAGTCAGTAAACCCTCGAAGTTCCAAGTCGTTTCCTCCATAGACGAGAAATAGATCCTTAGTTCTTCTTAAGTATCTAAGGATACATTTCACCGCCTTCCAGTGTTCCACACCTGGATCAGCCTGATATCTACTAGTGACACTTAGTGGGTGTGCCACATCAGGCCTAGTACATAGCATTGCATATATGATAGACGCTATTGCCGAGGCATAAGGAACTCTATCCATATATGCTTTCTCTTCAGATGTCTTGGGAGACATTCCTTTAGAGAGATAAATTCCATGCCTCATTGGAACGAGGCCTCTCTTGGAATTTTCCATGCCAAACCTTTTGACTATGGTATCTATGTACATAGATTGGGATAAGCCAAGCATCCTTTTGGATCTATCTCTATAGATCCTTATTCCCAGAATATAGGATGCTTCTCCCAAATCTTTCATAGAGAAGTTTTTGGATAACCAAGTCTTTACTGATGACAACATTCCTACATCATTCCCAATGAGTAGAATGCCATCAACGTAAAGTACCAAAAAAGGTAACTGCGTTCCCACTTGTCTTTTTGTATACACAAGGTTCATCTTCATTCTTAATGAAGTCATAGGATTTGATTGCTTCATCAAATCTTAAGTTCCAAGTTCGGGATGCCTGCTTTAATCCATAAATGGATCTTTGCAGCTTGCATACCTTAATTGAATGCTCTTTGGAAGTGAATCCTTCATGTTGTATCATATACACCTCTTCTTGAAGGTTCCCGTTAAGGAATGTTGTTTTCACATCCATTTGCCATATTTTATAATCATAGAATGCAGCGATAGCAAGAAGTATTCTGATTGACTTAATCATGGCAATTGGAGAAAAGGTTTCGTCATAGTCAATGCCTTGCCTTTGACGATATCCTTTTGCTACCAGCCTTGCCTTGTATGTGTCAATCTGTCCATCTGCCCCGATCTTTCTTTTAAAGATCCATTTACTGCCAATAGGTACTATACCTTCTGGCAGATTAACCAAGTTCCAAACTTGGTTGGCATACATTGACTGAATTTCTGAATTCATTGCCTCTTGCCATTTCTCTGATTCTTAACTATTCATGGCTTCTTGGTAGGTTTGAAGATCATCATCCTCATTTAAGTGCACTTTTGGTTTGCCATCATCGATATGTCCAACATATCTTTCAGGCTGCTTAGGCACTCTACCTGATCTGCGAACCTTTTGTGTATTATCTTGAACAAGTTCTTGAGTCAATGGTTCATTAGATGAGCCAGTATTGATTTGTGAGTCTGGAATTTCTTCCAGTTCTATCTTGCTCCCACTGTCTTCTTTTGAAAGATATTCTTTCTCTAAGAAGACAGCTCTTTTTGCGACAAACACCCTTTGATCACTGGGCTGATAGAAATAATATCCAAAAGTCTCTTTTGGATATCCCACAAATCTACACTTTTCTGTCCTGGAATCCAGTTTATCTGGATCATGTCTTTTGACATGTGTAGGACAACCCCAGACTCTAACATGCTTAAAGTCCGGTTTCTTTCCTTTCCATATCTCATATGGAGTGGAAGATACTGACTTACTAGGAACTTTGTTCAACAGATATGCAGCAGTCAATAGTGCATATCCCCATAAAGAGATTGAAAGTTTAGCATAACTCATCATTGATCGTACCATATCTAATAGAGTACGATTTCTCCTTTCCGATACACCATTTAATTGTGGTGTATAGGGAGGAGTCCACTGAGACAAAATACCATTATTCTTAAGATATTGTGTGAATTATGTGCTTAAGTATTAACCCCCTCGATCTGATCGAAGAGTTTTGATACTCTTTCCAGTCTAGTTCTCAACTTTATTTTTAAACTCTTTAAAGTTCTCAAAGACTTCTGACTTATATTTCATTAAATATATATAGCCATATCTTGAGAAATCATCTGTAAATGAAACGAGCCTAATCAAATGGATCAAGATATCCATTCTTTTGCAACTTAATGATCATGTTCTCATTTATATGACCGAGCCTACAATGCCATTGGAATGATTTATTCACATCCTTATCTACTCGTTCAATAGACTTATTTACTAGACAAACATCATATGAAATATCAAGTAAATATAATCCATTCAATAGATATCCAGAGGCAAACAATTTGTTTCCTTGATAAATGGAACAACCTTTATTCTCAAGTTTCATAGAATATCCTTGTTTATCTAAACACGAAATAGATATGATATTCCTAATAATGGTTGGAACATAATAACAATCTATTAGTTCCAATGAGTCTCCTGATGGCATCTGAAGTCTTGCTGTCCCCACAGCTAACGCAGCAACTTTTGCTCCATTCCCAAGTCTCAGATCCACGTCTCCGCGGTTTAATCTTCTTTTACTTGTTAGCACCTGCAAGTTATTGCAGATATGAAAAACACATCCAGTATCTAATACCCAAGATGTTGATTCTCTATAAGATAAGTTAAGATCGATCATGAGTATACCTGAAGCCTCTCCTTTGCTTTTTCTACTAGATAAATCTTGCAGTTTCTCTTCCAGTGACCTTCTTTATGGCAGTGGAAACACTAACCTTTATCATTGACTTTAGCTTTGTCCTTTTGAACCGCCCGTTTGCTTTTCACTAGCTTCTTAGGCTTACCTTTCTTAAAGGTCTGTCCAGCTTTTCTTTTCTTATTGGTCTTACCAACAAGCATTACATGTGGCTTATCTTTCTGGATAGTGCCTTCTGCTGTCTTCAACATGTTGAGCAGCTCAGCCAGTGTAACTTCAATTTTGCTCATATTGAAGTTGATAATGAATTGTGAAAATGAATCTGGAAGGGACTGTAGGATTAAGTAAATGCTTAGGTCATTGTTCATAACAAAGCCAAGCACTGCAAGCCTCTCAATCCATTCTATCATCTTGAGCACATGAGTTTGCACAGATGTGCCCTCGCTCATTTTGGTCCTGAACAGTTTCTTAGATATCGCATATCTTTCTGTTCTGGATTGTTCACCAAACAACTCTTGTAGGTGATTCAGAATGGACTTAGGTTCCATGTTATCATGCTGTCGTTGTAGTTCATTGTTCATTGAACCAAGCATATAACACTGGACTTTGATAGAGTCCTCCTTCTAGTTTTCAAACATCATTAATTCATCCTCGTTAGCATTTTCACTGGGTTGTTCTAGATCTTGTTGATCCAGGACATAGGCTAGCTTTTCACACCTGAGGACAATCTTCAGGTTGCATAACCAGTCAATGTAATTAGGTCACGTGAGTTTGTTTGCATCAAGTATGCAACGAAGGGGGTTAGGTGACGACATAGCGACCTACAAGGAAATATAAAAATAAACAGATAGTTCTTAAAATTAGATTTAGGACTTTTAATCTAGATTTAGGCTCCCACTATTTTTCGGCGATCTGTATGACCCTCTAATATACAGAACGGGAGATTCCAGTGATCTCCTAGTGGGGATCAGAATCCTTCAGGCATCATGCATGTGATCTTGTGGTAGCACAACAAATCAAATTATTCAGTTAAGTTTATCCATCATTACTCAGATAACATGAATTCATAGTGCAATCCTTGTGGTAGCACAACAAAACTACACTATTTGTCCATTTATTTTAATGACATCATATGTCGTAGACCTAGTTTAATTTCTAAATCAAATATAATAAATCCATTTGAGATAAGAATTATCCTTAGATCTATAATGATGGTGGGTTACGTGGATTATTCTGAATATCTCACGTTTAGAACTTAAATTTTAAAAGAGGGTTTCTAAGTTGATTTATAAAAATCGTGCTATCAATAGTATTTCGTTTTGAAGTATCATAATACTTAATAGAAATATATATATGATAGCATAGTTCACAAATATCACATATATGCAGAAAAATAAATAGGGATGATCATGTACTACTTAAGCTACTATGGAATCATCGGAGCCAAACGATGATCCATAATAGAATCCTAATGTGAAGACAGCAACACCGGTTCCATTTGATGCGAGTCCTTCCTCCAGAGGTGTCTACAGAAGATCCCGTCCTCTAAACTTAATCCGTAACATGTAAATATGAAATTTAGGACTCGCAGGTCCTTAAATGTACATTTAAATAATAAGAAACCTTGATCTTATCAAAGGGAGTACAATCTTATAGGAAGATAGAGAGTACATTTGGATTAAGAGAGAGGAGGACACGCAGGTCCTATTTAAAATACCAAATGAAATATGCATTGCATTCATTCACATCAATCATCACATGATAAAACTAAGTCCATGATCATCCCACCATAAAACACATCACATGCATCATAATTATCACATAATTACTGTTGGTATTAAATTTTATAAATATAAAATTATAATACCAATAACTTTTCGAAATAAAATTTATTTCAATATTATCAATAATATTCAAAACATTATTGACTAATAAGATAACTAAACCATTCAGTTAATCTAAATACTCATTCAAACATTTTGAACAGATAAATAAAATCAAGTTATGCATAAAATAAGTTTAAAACAATTTTAAACTTAATTGATTTAATAGGGAAGTTAATTTTCTAAAACAATTTTAAATAATTAACCAATACCCTATAATCAATAAAACCCTTTAAATGAATTAACAGTTATTACTAATAACAGTTATTAATTATCCCTATAAAATTTCTATTTTAAAACAATTTAAAAATGGGCTAAAAAGGGTTTAAAATATGGCTAAAAAGGGGTTAAAAATGGGGTTTAAAAGGGTTCGGGTGGGCTGTTGGGTCGGCTGGGTCCGGACCCGGTCCGGATCTGGCGCGGGTCAGCGGGTCCGGGCGGGCCGGCCAGCTGGCCCACGCGCCAGTCGCCCCCGCCGCCCGATTAGGGTTTCTGGCAGGGGCGCCACCTGGTTCGCCCCCCCGACCGGCGGGGCAGGTCGCCGCCGGCCCGGCCGATGGGCGGTGGGGCTCCGGCCGGTCCCCACGGTGCCGATGGACATCGTCCATGGCGTCGAACGTCGCCGGCGGCGCCCCGGACGTCCCCGGACGTCCCGTGTTAGCATGCATGCGATCTCATCGCATGCTCTGGTTGTTCGTAGGTAAGGCAGTACGGGTAGGGCCACGGCCGGCCATGGCGGAGCCGAGGCGGCGTCGGAGGGAGCCGTTGATGCCGGCGGCATTCCAGACGTCTGTTTAAACCCTGCATGCGTGGGGTACCCCTGGTAATAGCAGGTTCTATACATTACAGCACACAACAATCGGAAGATAAGAACAACCGGTATATACAAGAGATGAATAATCTCCAGTCATCGTTGGAGATATCCCTGGTCAAACCAGAGGGCCGAATAAATCCAAGGACTATCCCTCCGACTATCCTTAACCCCATGCAGTACTCCCTAAAATCTGTTCATAACAGAGGCAAGGATAAACATGAAAATTAATTTTTATGCTTAAAGAACAAACACCATCAAATCTTCATGCATGATCACAAGAGCCAGGACAATCCTGGATCTAGTTTTGACGTGCAGATGGAGGGTTCTTATCAAGAGATAAAAATAATAACCAGCACTAATTTTTCTACTCGCATGTTCATCCTGTTAGTTTAGGTGGCCTACAAGCCAATCTGACTATGTAAATCTCGTTCATTTTATTAATATAATGGCATAATATTCATTATGTGTAAATCGCATTAATTAACGTTTCATAATGAAGTCCGTGAATATGTGCTATGGTGATCAGATTATGATGAGATCATACTAATGAGACTGATCACTTAAACACACATATTCTTAATCGTTCCTAGTTGGAGGATATCCGAGAAGGACATCGGATATCCGGTTAGACTAGTACAGATTACTCCTGCTCATATGATGAGGGTGACTGATCTCATAAGTCACTTGTGTGGAGACACTAAGGCGAATCTGTAGGTGCTCATTGGAGAATGAGTTCGCTGAACTGATCCGACTGAATCGTTGGATGGTATTGTACCTCACTGTCAACCAGCTTGATTCTATTGTCGCAGTTGCGTGGATGGTCCTCGGACCTGAGACACCAAGGACACCTTGGCGGTGGACTTCTGTACTTTGACCTTGGTCTACGAATCTCTAGCCACGGGATTCTAATACGCCAAGGATTGGGTGCAGCGGAATACCGTCGAAGGGAATTGTGTGTCAATAAGGAATCATTCGCTCTCGGTACTTAGAGAGAGAATGCTCTGGGAAGGATGCGCGGAAGTCCCTGGCCAGGGCGGACGATAATATCGGGAAAGGAGTTTTCCGATATTCATCAGCGGCATCCAATCCAAGTGAGTCGACCGGTTAGGGTTTGACAGCTCGCCATACCCTGAGTTGACTCGAGAGCATTGTACGAATGAAGGATTATATCCACGCGGTAACTGTCGACGGAAAGGTTCCAAGAGTGGGTTACTTAACCCCAAATACCTTCCGGGTTCACGCGGTGTTGCTTGGCACCCAACGTGATCGGAGGCCCGGTCGAATTCGATGTGCGACATCAATTCGATTGATTAATTGATTAATAAAGGGTAATTAATTAATTAATAAATCTAGTGAGGAGTCACTGGGCTTATTGGGCCATTAACTGGACTGGTACTTGGGCCTAGAGGGTCACACGCAAATGATTCTCAAGGCGATGGATAAATAAGTGGATTTTATACAAACTGGGGGTTTTTATGAAAAACCGCGCGGTTAGTATAAAACATAGCGAACGGGCTATGCAGGCCAAGCTGCTGCTAACCCTAGCCGCCCCTCCTCAGTTTCTGTCTTTCTCTGGCGTCCATGCAGATCCAGATCTGCTCCGCCGCTTCTCCGAATCCCATTTGACGGGAAATCGTCCGCGCATTGTGGCGATCATTGCGGCGACCGGCGGAGGCTTCGTGGGCTGCGAAGAACGAGGAACTCGAGGATATCCGTCGCGGGGAGGATCGCGTGGACTTCGCTAGAGGCCGGGCGTTTGCGCGGCTTGCGGTGTCACACCGACGGAACCAAACGGCTGCAGATTCGAATCCGCACACGGTGAGAACTTCGATAATCCGATTATCGTATTTTAGTTTTCGAAATGGGAACGGATCGCTGTAAATATTTTATTTTTCCGCTGCGTGAGCGATCCGGAGAAACCGAGAAAATCCTACAGTGGTATCAGAGCCATGTTCCTCTATTTCTCGTCCCGTTTCGGATCTCTAAATTATTTTTTGTTTCCATGAGTTGTTCCATGCTGTAACTTCGAATAATTGTTTGTTCCGTGTTCATGCGATGAACACAGTTAATCAGATTATTTTCTTTCAATTTTTCGAGATTATTTTGGCGGTTTTTCGTGTTCTTCGTGAGACGAAGAACGGCGAGTTTACGGTGGCTTCAATCGGCTTACCAAGCGTTGGGATGGCCGGCCGAGACTCCGGATCCATAGAGGATAGTCACCACTATCCACCGGTCACCAAGACCGCCACCGGAGTGCCCTTGGAGGGCCATTAATTTAAGCCCTAAAACAATTTTAAAACCCTGCGAAAAACCAGTTTTTGGGGGACTTTTGGGGCTTGGCCGGCTCCTTTCGGGGCCTCTCCGGCGACCCTGCCGGCGCCAGGGGCACCGCCGGCGCCAGGGGCACCGCCGGCGCCGGGGCATCGCCGGCCGGGGCCAGGCAGGGCCGAAGGCTCGGCCGTCGGCGCCGTCGGGGGGGAACCCCCTAGGGTTTCCTGCAACTCTGCTGGCCGTCGGGTGTTGCAGGGAGGAAGGAGGGGCCGGCCCGACCGGTTCACCCGGCCGGGTCGTGCTTGGGCCGGACCCGAGCCCTAGGCCCTGGTCCAGGCGAGCCCAGGTGCACCTGGTTCAGGCCCAGGCGCGCCTGGCTCGAGCCCAGGCCCTGGAGAGCCCGGGCCAGGTTGCCCCTAAGGGCTGGGCCCATTTCCCACCCCATTAAACCCCATTTAAATGCTAAAAACCCCATAAAATTTATTAAACCTACCCATTTAATAATTAAATTAGATTTTAGTTTGATTTCAAAATTGTTTTGAAATTTAAATTATTATCAAAATTTAATTATTTGGGTTATTAATGATTTGGAATCATAATTAACAAGATGTTGTTAATTAATTAAGATTAGTTATTAATTTAAGAGTTAAATTAATAATTAATTTTAATTGACTAATTTAAATGTTAAATTAGTTATCAATAGTTAATTGAAATTGATTATTAATTTAAGTGTTAAATTGATAGTTAATTTTGATTAAGTAATCTAATGGTTTAATTAGATGTTATTAATTATTGATTTAAAAGTTAAATTAATAATTAATACCTATCCACTAATCTAAGAGTTAGAATTAGTGGTTAACTATACGCTTGTGTTAATTATTAGTTTAATAGTTAAATTAGTGATTAACACTTATTAATTATCTAATCTAATTATTAGATTGATAATTAATAACAAATTAGAGTTAATTATTAATTTATGTGATAAATTAATGATTAATTTTGTTGGACTAGTCTAAGAGTTAGATTAGTCATTAATAGTCTAATTGTTAGATTATTAATGGGGTTTAATCTAAGTGTTAGATTATTAGAAATGCTCTAATTTGCATGGAATAATCTAGAATTATTAATTCGGAGTGTGTGCGCATGTGATGTGTGTTTATTGCTTTTAAATTTGATTTAATTGCATGTTAAGATAATAAATGAGTTTTTCGAAATTCAAATACCAATTTTGATTGGATCCCAACTTTTTGAAAGCCAAAACTTATCTATTTTTGAAAACTCATTTGTTTTAGCCATGTGATGCACTGAATCATGTGTGGGATGTTTAAAACACACCGTAGTCATGGATATGCACTTAATTTATTATTCATATGATGAATGGATTGTGTAGATCGTGGATGTATGTTTGATTATTAATTGTTAATAAATAGAGGTCTGCGCACATTTCTCACTTATACTCTGATGTATTTCTACCTCCCTCTTACTCTTGTACTCGCCATAAGGCCTTCTTCATTTTTACTTGTGAATTCTAGAATTTAAATGTAATATGATCGAGGCAACCGAGGAAGGAGCGAGGACGATCCACAACTGCAACCAGGAAGGCGAAAAGATGGAGATCTCTTGCCTATGTGTTTGTAGGATATCTAATGTAATTGTTGTGTTAGATTGTGTGTGCGTTTGACTGTTGGCTCCAGTCCAACCCACTGTGCTATCCATGACCACACTAAAGACATGTATGTGATGCATTGTTTTTCTTTTGATTATGAATCAAAGCACGTTATAGTATTTAGTAAATATATACGATATATTTATATACTATCACCTAGAAGAGATCAAGATAAAAGGTTATCTAAATACCCTCAGATAAACTCTAAGCCGTAACGCGAGTAGTTAAGAACTTACCGTGTGGTCCACCATCATTATAGTCATAGGATTCGAATCACTTTAGGCAGGTTTGTTGTGCTATCCACAAGGCCTGCTTAATTGGGAGGAGAAACTGTGGCTATGGCATTAGATGCCTATAGATCAGGGTAGAGGAACCATGTAGCTTTGTTGTGCTATCCACAAGGGCTGCATGCAAATCTATGCTCGTCGCGTAACGATGGTTAGCTTAGACCAGAATTAGTGGTTTGTTGTGCTATCCACAAGGCCATTAAATCTCTGGGGACCGAAGCTATGATCAGATATTGCAAGGAGTTGCAAGTCCCATGAGTTGGGTGCTCTCTGATTGTATTACAGTTTGTTGTGCTATCCACAAGGCTGTAGTGCAAGTCATTGAGATTCTGATCCCCACTAGGAGACTGTCGGCGTCTCCCGTTCTGTATAACTGAGGGTTATACAGTCCGTCGAAAATTAGTGGGAGTTAAACTTGAACAAAAGACCATGTCTTGTTTTAAATTTTAATAATTGAACATCTGCTACGTAGATTTTACTTATCTCCTGTAGGGAACTATGTCGTCGAATAACCCACTCCGTGGCATACTTGATGCCCTTTTGACTAACCTGATCTACTCGGATTGGTTCAGAAACCTGAAGAATGTCTTCAGATCTGAGCACAATAACTTTGTCCCTGGAGCTGATCCTCTTGCTGAATTGTCATTAGATGCCCCTGAAGCAGAGATGACAGCTAACGATAAATGATCGAAGGACAAAGGTAATAGAGTAGTGAAGGGTGACTACTTCTACTATAAGCAGTATGGTCACTGGAAGAGGAACTGCAAGAAGTTCCTTAACGATAAAGCTCATGAAAGAGTGAAGCTGTCTGAAGCTTCAGATATCTATATGATAGATATCAACTTATCAGTTAGAGATTCCACATCTTGGGTGTTAGATACTGGATGTGCTTCTCATATCTATCATGGTGTGCAGATGCTGACAAGTAAGCGCAAGCTGAGACAAGGTGAGGTGGAATTGAGGCTAGGAAACGGCGCAAAAGTTGCGGCGATTGCTGTTGGGACAGCAAACCTCAGACTTCCATCGGGAGACACCTTACTATTGGAAGATTGTTATTATGTTCCTAGCATAATAAAGAACATCATATCAATATCTTGTTTGGACAAGATAGGATATAGGTTGACTATTGAGAATAGAAGTTGTTCGATTTATTATGGTAATAAATCAATAGCTTCAGCATCTTTAGTCAACGGTCTATATCTATTAGATGTTTCTCATTACAATCTTCAGATTGACAAAGCTCTTAAGAAGAGCAAGAATTGTGTGGACCAGGCCTACATGTGGCATTGCAGACTTGGGCACATTGGCGAAAGCAGGTTGCAAAAGTTGCACAAACATGGTTACTTAACTGCATTCGATTACGAATCGTTTGCAACATGCGAATCCTGCCTTATGGGAAAGATGGCAAAATCTCCATTTACTGGACATGGAGAACGTGCCAAGGACATTCTGGAACTAATACATTCGGATGTATGTGGTCCCATGTCTACCCAAGCCAAAGGTGGCTTTTCATACTTCATCACGTTCACCGATGACTTCTAAAGATTCGGCTATGTGTACTTGATGAAGTACAAGTCGGAAGCATTTGAGAAGTTCAAGGAGTTCAAGAATGAGGTGGAGAAGCAGTTAGGAAAGAGTATTAAAGCTCTTCGATCAGATTGAGGAGGAGAATACTTGAGTACTAACTTCACACAATTCTTAAAGGATAATGGTACCCTTTCTCAGCTGACCCCTCCATATACACCACATAAGAATGGTGTATCAGAAAGGAGGAATCGCACCTTGTTGCACATGGTGCGATCCATGATGAGCTTTTCAGGATTACCAGTGTCCCTCTGGGGGTATGCTCTAGAGTCAGCAGCATACCTACTGAACAGATTACCCAGCAAATCTGTAGCCTCTACTCCATATGAGATATGGAAAGGCAGGAAACCAGAATTTAAACATGTTAAATTCTGGGGTTGTCCTGCTCATGTAAAGAGACATGATCCAGACAAGCTGGAATCACGAACTGATAAATGCAGGTTTGTGGGATATCCAAAGGAAACCTTTGGATACTATTTTTACCATCCTGGTGAACAAAAGGTGTTTGTCGCCAGGAAAGCTGTCTTCTTGGAAGAGGAATACCTTCTCCAAGAGGACAGTGGGAGTAAAATAGTACTGGAAGAGGTTCCAGATCCCCAAACAGCTGCATTATCATCAGATGAGATATCAGTTCCTAAATCTGTTCAGGTACATACAGATGAGCCTCGCAGATCTGCTGAGTACCTAGACTACCCGAACGATATGTGGGACATATTGCTGAAGGTAAGTCTAAGGTACAATATAATGAGGATGATGATCCGAAAACCTACCAGGAGGCCATAGAAGGCCCAGAAGCTGGGAAATGGTGAGAAGCCGTGAACTCAGAAATCCAGTCCATGTATACCAACCAAGTTTGGAACTTGGAGGACTTGCCCGAGGGTATTGTACCCATCGGTTGCAAGTGGATCATTAAGAGAAAGATCGGTGCTGATGGACGGATCGACACTTATAAGGCAAGGTTGGTGGCAAAGGGATATCGTCAAAGGCAAGGAATTGACTATGACGAGACTTTCTCACCAGTTGCCATGATAAAGTCGATCAGAGTTCTACTCGCCATTGCTGCACATTTTTATTATGAAATCTGGCAGATGGATGTGAAGACTGCCTTCCTCAATGGTAACCTTGAGGAGGAGGTGTATATGATACAACCAGAAGGTTTCACATCCAAAGAATCTCCAGATAAAGTGTGCAAGCTTCAGAGGTCCATTTATGGACTGAAGTAGGCTTCCCGGAGCTGAACATAAGATTTGACGAGGCTGTCAAGTCTTATGACTTCATTAAGAATGAAGATGAGCCTTGTGTGTACAAGAAGACCAGTGGGAGTGTAGTCACTTTTCTAGTTCTTTACGTAGATGACATACTACTCATTGGGAATGATGTAGCTATGATGTCATCAGTAAACATCTGGCTGTCGAAAAACTTCTCCATGAAGGATTTGGGAGAAGCATCCTACGTATTGGGAATACGGATCTATAGAGATAGATCAAAGAGGATGCTTGGAATGACCCAATCCTTGTACATAGATACTTTAGTCAAAAGGTTTGGCATGGAAAATTCCAAGAGAGGTCTCATACCGATGAGACATGGAATTAGTGTCTCAAAGGAGCAGTCTCCTAAGACTCCTGATGAGAGGGCATTCATGGATAGAATACCCTATGCCTCTGCCATAGGATCTATCATGTATGCCATGCTATGTACACGGCCTGATGTTGCATTTGCTCTAAGTGTTACGAGCAGATTTCAGGCTGATCCAGGTGAAGAGCACTGGAAGGTAGTGAAATGTGTCCTTAAGTACTTGAGAAGAACTAAGGATATGTTCCTTGTCTATGGAGGAGGTGACTTGAAACTGCGAGGCTTTACTGACTCGAGTTTCCAATCGGATCCAGATGATAGCAAGTCTTCGTCTGGATTCGTGTTTACTTTGAACATAGGCATAGTGTGCTGGAAGAGTTCCAAGCAAGTAACCACTGCAGATTCGACGACTGAAGCTGAGTACAACGCTGCAGCTGAAGCTGCCAAGGAACCAGTGTGGTTGAAGAAATTCATCACCGACCTCGGCGTAGTTCCCAGCATCTCTGAGGCTGTTCCACTGTTGTGCAACAACAATGGAGCCATTGCGCAAGCGAAAGAGCCACGGTCTCATCAGAAATCGAAGCATATTCTGAGGCGCTTTCACCTTATCAAAGAGATTATATCCAGAGGAGATGTAGTAGTGGGAAGAGTTCCATCCGTCGACAATATAGCAGATCCACTGACAAAGCCGTTGGCTCAAATTGTGTTTGAGCGTCACCTAGAGTCTATGGGATTATTGTATAAAGGTGATTGGCTTTAGTCCAGGTGGGAGATTGTTAGTTTAGGTGGCCTACAAGCCAATCTGACTATGTAAATCTCGTTCATTTTATTAATATAATGGCATAATATTCATTATGTGTTGATGAGGCAGAATCCGATTTGGCCCATTAAAGCAATCCCAAACCCCGTTCGGCCCAGCAGTAGCAGTGCAAGGCCCTCAGGGAGCCTTCGGCCCATCAGCGGCCCAACAGCCCTCGGCCCGTAAGCGGCACCGTCGCTCCCGGCCCAACAGGCTTCAGCCCATCAGCGGCCCACCAGCCTACGGCCCGGGAACAGCGCGGCAGCCCAGGGCCCAACAGTCTTCTGCCCATCAGTGGCCCAACCCCATTCGGCCCGATAGCCGAGTGCGGCCCACTCCGGTGGCGGACCAAGCGCTATGGCGGTTTATCAGTAAGCCCGCATTTAGTCCTATATCGGCTACCACCGTTAACCATCCTCTATCCTCTGCTATAAATACACCGCTATTTATTGCCAAAGGGAGGCTCTCTTAAGCCTCCGAGACCCTTAAGGACTACAGTCCTAAAAGCATTAAAGCTACTCTTTGCCGTCTGAATCGAATCTTCTTCAGGAGCTAACTTGACCGTCGGAGGGGGTTCCTTAGGGCTGAAGCCCGGGACTCCTGCTGACCGGTTTTCTTCTTCTTTCCCTCCTGCAGGAGCTCGGTTCAAATCATCGCCGACCTTCCCGAGTCGGTCTCGACCGCCGACCTCGGACTCCTCTCCCTGGTCTCGACGCCGTGCGCCGGCTGCCCACGCGACAGAGGAGACTCGGCCTCGTGTCGCCCCATCGTCCGCCGAAGGAGCCTCGGCCCCGACTTCCCGGAGCAAGCCAGCCACCGACCGAGCACCCCTCGGCCTTCGGACCCTCGGCTTCGCCTCTGCATCCTTCGCCTTCCGGATCCCCGTCGGGCCTCTGAACACCGATCCGACCTAGCTCCGGATCCTCCTCTTCGGATTCCGGCTTCGGAATCCGGTCGTGATAGATCCAGTCTACATCACGTGGCGCCGTCTGTGGGAAACCAACAAACAAGTCATGTCTCAACAACCCATAAACCGACGATCCGGTCAAAGCGAAGCAGAGGAACGGGAAGCCTCGGCGCAGTTACCACTCTCCGAAGGCACTCCATCCGCCCCCTTGAGCGCGGTATGGCTAGTCACGCCAGGGTCCACAGCTGAAGACAACCGGATGAAGGAACTTCAGCGACAAATGACCGCGCTGACTACCACTGTCACCTCTTTGGCAGACATGGTATCTGCAATGGCCCAGTACATTGGGGTATTGAGCCAACTCCCCCACCAAGCGCCTCCCTTTCGCCCTGTGCAAAACGAGGAGCTTCCGCTAGTATCTTCATAAATCTATTCGACGAGGTTGTTTCGGTGAACAACGAGCCTTCAGCACCGCCTGCCCCTCTAGCGGCTCGCCCTCAACCTACAAATCAAGAACCTTTACGCAGGCGAAATCGAAAGGAGCGGGACCGAGGCAAGCGACAGGGTCCGCAGTCACGACACCTACCGCTAATTGCTCCCCCTTCCCAAATGCTTGCAGAGATAAAACATATGCTCCGACGGCCGCAGCGCATGAAAACTGATCCTCACCGATGGGACCCTAGCAGATATTGTGAATACCATCGTGAGACCGGCCACATGACTGATGAATGCCGGCAACTTCGGGAGGAGATAGATCGCCTCGTCAGAGAGGGCCAACTGCCACTATACCGGTAGGAATAGCCTCAACAGAGGCGCGACTGGAGGACCTCGGAGCAGTGAGGCAACATCCGAAGAGATCCCATTTTTTTGAGGCCATGCCTTTAAAATGACTGAAGTATTTATAAACAGAAGCAACCGAGGGGCCCACGGATTAGGGACCCCTTCGGACACGCATCCCCTCTCATGTCTGAAATACGGGGTACCTTCGGCACCTCATGTAAATTAACCTGAAATTTAGCCAGGAGACGTAAGGAAAGTCTTTTTTATTGGAAAGATTGTCTAGCAATGAGTTTCTAAAGTCCATGGCAACCTGACTCGGAGTGGCACCGGTCATGCGTACCGGATCAGAGCGGCACGGCCTTCTCAAGAAAGTCCGCAGCAACTCGGTCCGACGATGGCTTCGGCCGGATCGAAGCGGCACGGTATTTCCAAGACCGCAGGTAATCCTGATCCGAGGGTGGCTTCGGCCACGTATACCGGATCAGGAAGCGGCAAGGTATATTTAAGCCCGCAGGTAACCTGTACTGATCGGGAAGCGGCACGGTATTTCCAAGACCGCAGGTAATCCTGATCCGAGGGCGGCTTCGGCCACGTATACCGGATCGGGAAGCGGCAAGGTATATTTAAGTCCGCAGGTAACCCGTACCGATCGGGAAGCGGAACGGTATTTCTAAGACCGCAGGTAATCCTGATCCGAGGGTGGCTTCGGCCACGTATACCGGATCGGGAAGCGGCAAGGTATATTTAAGCCCGCAGGTAACCCGTACCGATCGGGAAGCGGCACGGTATTTCCAAGACCGTAGGTAATCCTGATCCGAGGGTGGCTTCGGCCACGTATACCGGATCGGGAAGCGGCAAGGTATATTTAAGCCCGCAGGTAACCCCTACCGATTGGGAAGTGGCACGGTATTTCCAAGACCGTAGGTAATCCTGATCCGAGGGTGGCTTCGGCCACGTATACCGGATCGGGAAGCGGCAAGGTATATTTAAGCCCGCAGGTAACCCGTACCGATCGGGAAGCGGCATGGTATTTCCAAGACCGCAGGTAATCCTGATCCGAGGGTGGCTTAGGCCACGTATACCGGATCGGGAAGCGGCAAGGTATATTTAAGCCCGCAGGTAACCCGTACGGATCGAGAAGCGGCACGGTATTTCCAAGACCGCAAGTAATCCTGATCCGAGGGTGGCTTCGGCCAAGTATACCGGATCGGGAAGCGGCAAGGTATATTTAAGCCCGCAGGTAACCCGTACCGATCGGGAAGCGGCACGGTATTTCTAAGACCGCAGGTAATCCTGATCCGAGGGTGGCTTCGGCCACGTATACCGGATCGGGAAGCGGCAAGGTATATTTAAGCCCGCAGGTAACCCGTACCGATCGGGAAGTGGCACAGTATTTCTAAGACCGCAGGTAATCCTGATCCGAGGGTGGCTTCGGCCACGTATACCGGATCGGGAAGCGGTAAGGTATATTTAAGCCCGCAGGTAACCCGTACCGATCGGGAAGCGGCACGGTATTTCCAAGACCGCAGGTAATCCTGATCCGAGGGTGGCTTCGGCCACGTATACCGGATCGGGAAGCGGCAAGGTATATTTAAGCCCGCAGGTAACCCGTACCGATCGGGAAGCGGCACGGTATTTCTAAGACCGCAGGTAATCCTGATCCGAGGGTGGCTTCGGCCACGTATACCGGATCGGGAAGCGGCAAGGTATATTTAAGCCCGCAGGTAACCCGTACCGATCGGGAAGCGGCACGGTATTTCCAAGACCGCAGGTAATCCTGATCCGAGGGTGGCTTCGGCCACGTATACCGGATCGGGAAGCGGCAAGGTATATTTTTAAGCCCGCAGGTAACCCGTACCGATCGGGAGGCGGCACGGTATTTCTAAGACCGCAGGTAATCCTGATCCGAGGGAGGCTTCGGCCACGTAAACCGGATCGGGAAGCGGCAAGGTATATTTAAGCCCGCAGGTAACCCGTACCGATCGGAAGCGGCATGGTATTTTCTCTAAGTCCGTGTAAACCGTACCGGGAGTGGCTTTGGCCATGCAAACCGTATCGGGAGCGGCATGATGCTTTCTCTAAAGTCCGCGGGTCCTTCGATCCGACGAATGGGTTCGGCCATGTAATCCGGATCAGGACGCGGCATGGTATTTTCTCTAAGTCCGTGTAAACCGTACCGGGAGTGGCTTTGGCCATGCAAACCGTATCGGGAGCGGCATGGTATTCTCTCAAAGTCCGCGAGTCCTTCGATCCGACGAATGGCTTCGGCCATGTAATCCGGATCAGGACGCGGCATGGTATTTTTTCTATGTCCGTGTAAACCGTACTGGGAGTGGCTTTGGCCATGCAAACCGTATCGGGAGCGGCATGATGCTTTCTCTAAAGTCCGCAGGTCCGTCGATCCGACGAATGGCTTCGGCCATGTAATCCGGATCAGGACGCGGCATGGTATTTTCTCTAAGTCCGTGTAAACCGTACCGGGAGTGGCTTTGGCCATGCAAACCGTATCGGGAGCGGCATGATGCTTTCTCTAAAGTCCGCGAGTCCTTCGATCCGACGAATGGCTTCGGCCATGTAATCCTGATCAGGACGCGGCATGGTATTTTCTCTAAGTCCGTGTAAACCGTACCGGGAGTGGCTTTGGCCATGCAAACCGTATCGGGAGCGGCATGATGCTTTCTCTAAAGTCCGCGGGTCCTTCGATCCGACGAATGGCTTCGGCCATGTAATCCGGATCAGGACGCGGCATGGTATTTTCTCTAAGTCCGTATAAACCGTACCGGGAGTGGCTTCGGCCATGCAAACCGTATCGGGAGCGGCATGATATTTTCTTTAAGTCCGCGAGTCCTTCGATCCGACGAATGGCTTCGGCGATGTAATCCGGATCAGGACGCGGCCTGGTGTTCTTCCTAAGTCCGCAAAAACCTCGATCCGACGAATGGCTTCGGCCATATAATCCGGATCAGGGAGCGGCGAGATATATCTCTTAATCTGCATAAGGCGAAGCGGGAGTGGCTTCGGCCACACAAACCGCATCCAGGGCGGCGGGATACCCCTTCGGATCTTATGGACCACATTAGCAAAGGCCCCGGCCGTATATATTGGTGATATTCTATCAACTTCCTATCCGAACCTACATCGGGTCTCGGGTTCGCGAACTATAGCGAACGACGGCAGGATCTCGGACTTCTGAAAGGACAGATTCGGTCAATCATGCACAAAGCAACATGGTAAAACTCAGAAATACTTCCTGTATTCACAAAAGGGGAAGTACATAATCGGCCATCCACCTGGCCGCAGGTTTACAAAAGAAGAAAAATAAAAACCGGGGGGAGCCCTCGTATCAGCTCTCGACAACCCCCTCCTCCTCCGCTTCGACTGCGTTTCGGCCAGGAGAGGGAGAAGGGGAATCGACGATCTGCACAGCCTCAGTAGGGGCAGCCTCGACAGGGGCCTCCTCGGCGGGTACGGCTTCGTCGCCTTGCGCTGAGGCCGAGGCCCTCTCGGCCATAAGCCCCTTCCACCAAGATAGGAGCTCCTTGGCTTCCTCACCCATCGGCAGAGCAACCCCGGTTAAGTCAACACTCGGGCAGGCCCTCTGGGCGACAGCCAGCCCGAGGTCGAAGACCGAGGAGGCCGCTAGCAGCTGAGCTTGGATTATCTCTTCGGCGTAGTCCGGGCCGGCCTTATAATCAGCTACGGCCGAGTCCGCCGCCTACTCCAGCTCCTGCTTCAGAGACGATATCTCCTCGGCGTGGCGGCGTTTCTCCGAAGCCCTCCGGGAGTCTTTGTCCTGGATCTGGGCCTTGCGGGCCCGGATCTCAGCCTGAGCCGCAGCGAGCTCCCGCTCGGCCTTTCCCTGCTCCCGCTCGGCCTTTCCCTGCTCCCGCTCGGCCTTCACTTTGGCCTCGGCAAAAGTGCGGGCCTCTGCTGCCCTCTCCTCCAGCTGCGCCCGCGTTTGGGCGTTCGCGGCTACAAGCCCATCGATCATGGGCTCAATACGAGGCCCCGCCGAAGGGCCCTCACCCGAACCGGCCGAGGCCGACGCCCCCTCGGCCTCCTGGAGTTTGTTCTGGAGCAGCTCCTGATGGTGAATCAGGACACTGCCCGTTACCGCGGCCTGCGGACCGAAAGCAGACAAGGATCAGAAAAAATTGAAATAAGCTAAGGAAAGCCGAGATGAAGCACACTCAGAAGCTTCTTACCTGGACCGCCAACCGGGCGCTCATCGCCGCCAGGTCAGTGACCGAGTGGTCCTTCAGCTCTTCGAAAGCCGAAGGGAGAGTGAGGCTGCGGAGCAGACGGAGGCACGTCTGCGAGTCCTCCATGCTCTCATCCTTGTAGATCCCGGGTACGGAGACCCACATCTCGCGCTCCAGCGTGCGGGGCGCCTGCGACCCAGCGCCTTCATCCGCTGCCCCTGCCGATACGGCCGGAGGGGAGTCGCCCCTCGGCGTCTCGGGGGACGCCAGCCTTGCAGCCCTTCGGGCCCCGGCGCTTCTCCTGATCAGTGGAGCGGGCTCCGCCTCTTCGGGCTCCTCCACCCGCGGCCGCTTCGACAGTCGACCACCCCTTCGGGCGGCGGACTTGGTCTTTCGTTCCCTCTCGAGAGCGGCGGGGGCAGCACGGCCCTCGGAGGAGGCTGCGATCCTCGGAACTCCGCCTCGGGTCCTCGGAGCTCCCGCGCCTCGGCCAGACCCGCCTACCTCCTGCGGGGGTGGTAGCCGGCCTTGATCGCGCTGATCGGATATCCGGGCGAGGAGGGTGTCGATCCCGGACATTGCTGCAAGCAAGAGAAGACGTGTTAAAATCAAAATAACGACCAGTTGCAAACTCAAAGCCGACTTACCCTCGGCCGAAACTTCAGCAGCCTCGTCAGCCGGAGGAGCTTCGGCCGGAGGAGCGGCAGCACTTCCTTCGCTGCCCCGCGGAGTCTCCCCGGGAGGTAGGTATGGAAAGGCCCGCTCCGGATCGAACTGAGGGTCCGGCCATACCCCGGCATTCACCAGCCGCTCCGCCTTACTGAGAAGCCCCCAGATGTTGTACGGGGCCATGATCTGGATGTGGCCCACGAGGGTGCTCTGGATGGAGGTCAGAGCGGGAGGATCCGAGAGGCATGCGGTCAGCGGCGCCCATTCGGTAGGAAAGGGCCACACGCCCTTCTCGTTCTCCGGCAGAGAAATGAGGATGAATTTCCTCTTCCAGCCATAGATGGACGAGGGCTTCCCGGACAAGATGCTTCGGCCGATCCGAGGGACGAAGCAATACCACTCGGATCTCCCCTGCCTTTGGATTTTAAAGAGGTAGCGGAAGACGTTGATGGAAGGAGTAATCCGTATACGGGCGAAAACGGCCAAGAAACCGTATACGGTGCGCCAGGAATTGGGAAAAAGCTGAGACGGGGCCAGCCCGTAGAAGCAAAGAAGGTTGATGACGAAAGTGGGAAGAGGAAGATGAAAGCCCGCCTGGAAACTATCTACGTAGATAGAGAAGGAACCCGGGCGGGGAGTGTTGGCCCTGGTGGTGGAGCCAGGCCGGTAAGGGGTCGTCCAAGAAAGAAGCTGGAAATAAGAAGCAAGGTTGCTAACCTCTTCGTCCGAAAGGGCGCAGGATGCTTCCGAAGCGGTGTCGGGACGACGACGTCCCGAGGTGGAAGCCCGGCCCGGGTTCCGGACCTCCTCGGTGGCCTCGGCCCCGGAAGCCTCGGACCCCTCGGCCCCGGAAGCCTCGGGCTCTTCAGACATCACAGAGGCGAGGGAATCCAAGGTGTGGGGAGATGACAGAGAAGACTTGGGAGAGTGGGAAGGAGTATAATCCTTGTCCGAAGGAGTAATCTCGCTAGAAGAGGAGCTTCGGACCATAAGGTCGCGAAGGGGAGAAGGGAGGTCGAGGCTTACTCTCAGGAAGGGGAAAGAAATCTCTCCTGAACCGAGCGCAGCCTCTCAAGCCACCCAGCTCCACCAACAAGGCGCTCTGAGGGATGGAGAACCTCCCACGGCGGCCAGCAAGCTCGGACGACGCCTTCGGAGAGCTAGCCTTACGCCGGAGAGGGGGGAGAGCTCGGGTGATCGCAGGAGCAACGCAGGCGCAGCAGCAGGAAGAAGAACAGTGCCCTGCTGAGGGCTTCTATTTATAAGCTCCATCCGAAGCGCCTCCCGCCGAAGCCAACGGCCGAGATCGTCCCCTTCGTCCCACCGCTCCTCTCGGATGCCCGCCACGTGCACCGTCCTTCGGCAATGATGACGGGCCGGCTCCGGGACTTGAAGCAGAGCGATCAATGGCCGAAAGCGCTCCGACCCTTTGGCTGATCACCCGGATGCCCGCCACGTGTCCCGATCCGCGTGCCGAAGAAGGGAGCGGCGGCAATCTGAGTGGAACCTCGGGCAGAGAGCCGAGGTGATCCGCGACCCGCGAGCGGTCAGGATCCTTTTGTGCTTTTGACAGAGCGGCCGGATGCGCGACGCGTGTCCCGTGCTTCTTCGCGAGGCGACGCCCGTCCCGTCCATTTAATGAAGCCTGGCGTGAGTCAGAGGGCTCGGCCCTTCGCCTTCAGAGCCGTGAGCCTTCGTCACCACTCTGAATGAAGACGAAGCAACCGCTTACCCCTCGGCCAACCGAGGGCACCCTCTTCTCAAAGAAAAAGAACAGAGCTTCGGGTAAGACACCTTTTACGCTATTTTCCTACTAGCTTCGGGCTATACTTTCGCCATCTCAGAAATGAGGAAGACAAGAGTGGGGGGCTATGGGATGAAGCATAATCCGATTCGGCCCATTGAAGCAAGCCCAAACCCCGTTCGGCCCAGCAGCAGCAGTGCAAGGCCCTCAGGGAGCCTTCGGCCCATCAGCGGCCCAACAGCCCTCGGCCCGTAAGCGGCACCGTCGCTCCCGGCCCAACAGGCTTCAGCCCATCAGCGGCCCACCAGCCTACGGCCCGGGAACAGCGCGGCAGCCCAGGGCCCAACAGGCTTCGGCCCATCAGCGGCCCAACCCCTTTCGGCCCGATAGCCGAGTCCGACCCACTCCGGTGGCGGACCAGGCGCTATAGCGGTTTATCAGTAAGCCCGCATTTTGTCCTATATCGGCTACCACCGTTAACCATCCTCTATCCTCTGGTATAAATACACCGCTATTTATTGCCAAAGGGAGGCTCTCTTAAGCCTCCGAGACCCTTAAGGACTACAGTCCGAAAAGCATTAAAGCTACTCTTTGCCTTCTGAAATCGAATCTTCTTCAGGAGCAAACTTGACCGTCGGAGGGGGTTCCTTAGGGCTGAAGCCCGGGACTCCTGCTGACCGGTTTTCTTCTTCTTTCCCTCCTGCAGGAGCTCGGTTCGAATCATCGCCGACCTTCCCGAGTCGGTCTCAACCGCCGACCTCGGACTCCTCTCCCTGGTCTCGACGCAGTGCGCCGGCTGCCCCCGCGACAGAGGAGACTCGGCCTCGCGTCGCCCCTTCGTCCGCCGAAGGAGCCTCGGCCCCGACTTCCCGGAGAAAGCCAGCCACCGGCCGAGCACCCCTCGACCTTCGGACCCTCGGCTTCGCCTCTGCATCCTTCGCCTTCCGGATCCCCGTCGGGCCTCTGAACACCGATCCGACCTAGCTCTGGATCCTCCTCTTCGGATTCCGGCTTCGGAATCCGGTCGTGATAGATCCAGTCTACATCATGTGTAAATCGCATTAATTAACGTTTCATAATGAAGTCCGTGAATATGTGCTATAGTGATCAGATTATGATGAGATCATACTAATGAGACTGATCACTTAAACACACATATTCTTAATCATTCCTAGTCGGAGGATATCCGAGAAGGATATCGGATATCCGGTTAGACTAGTACAGATTACTCCTGCTCATATGATGAGGGTGACTGATCTCATAAGTCACTTGTGTGGAGACACTAAGGCGAATCTGTAGGTGCTCATTGGAGAATGAGTTCACTGAACTGATCTGATTGAATCGCTGGATGGTATTGTACCTCACTGTCAACCAGCTTGATTCTATTGTCGCAGTTGCGTGGATGGTCCTAGGACCTGACACACCAAGGACACCTTGGCTGTGGACTTATGTTCTTTGACCTTGGTTAACGAATCTCTAGCCACGGGATTCTAATATGCCAAGGATTGGGTACAGCGGAATGCCGTCGAAGGGAATTGTGTCTCAATAAGGAATCATTCGCTCTCGGTACTTAGAGAGAGAATGTTCTAGGAAGGATGCGCGAAAGTCCCTGGCCAGGGCGGACGATAATATCGGGAAAGAAGTTTTCCGATATTCATCAGCGGAATCCAATCCAAGTGAGTCGACCGGTTAGGGTTTGACAGCTCGCCATACCCTGAGTTGACTCGAGAGCATTGTACGAATGAAGGATTATATCCACGCGGTAACTGTCGGCAGAAAGGTTTCAAGAGTGGGTTACTTAACCCCAAATACCTTCCGGGTTCACTCAGTGTTGCTTGGCACCCAACGTGATCGGAGGCCCGGTCAAATTCGATGTGCGACATCAATTCGATTGATTAATAATAAAGGGTTATTAATTAATTAATAAAGCCAGTGAGGAGTGACTGGGCTTATTGGGCCATTAACTGGACTGGTACTTGGGCCTAGAGGGTCACACGCAAATGATTCTCAAGGCGATGGATAAATAAGTGAGTTTTATACAAACTGGGGGTTTTTATGAAAAACTTCACGGTTAGTATAAAACATAGCGAACGGGCTATGCAGGCCAAGCTGCTGCTAACCCTAGCCGCCCCTCCTCAGTTTCTGTCTTTTTCTGGCGTCCAGGCAGATCCAGATCTGCTCCGCCGCTTCTCCGAATCCCGTTTGACGGGAAATCGTCTGCGCATTGCGGCGATCATTGCAGCGACCAGCGGAGGCTTCGTGGGCTGCGAAGAACGAGGAACTCGAGGATATCCGTCGCGGGGAGGATCGCGTGGACTTCGCTAGAGGCCGGGCGTTTGCGTGGCTTGCGGTGTCACACCGACGGAACCAAACGGCTGCGGATTCGAATCTGCACACGGTGAGAACTTCGATAATCCGATTATCGTATTTTAGTTTTCGAAACGGGAACGGATCGCTGTAAATATTTTATTTTTCCGCTGCGTGAGCGATTTAGAGAAACCGAGAAAATCCAACACATCCATCATCATGAATAACATTGAAAACAATATACCCCTTTTAAATCCGGGATCAAATCGCAATATGACATTCAAAAAATTTGGGAACGATTCCCAGATATTCAAATATATTTTAACCCAAGAACATGTACAATACAGGTTCTTCACGCATAACGAGAAAAATCACTCAAAACAATGCCGTTTTACGATCGAACCAGCAACCTGGCTCTGATACCACTGTAAGGAATCGCCTAGAACGCAGCGGAAAATTAAATCGATTCCTATGTATCAGTTGCAGGGATCGTAAAACAGACAATAAAATAAACGCGGGAAGAACAGTTCTTCACCTTTGCGGGGTTTCGAATCTCCCGTGGATGATTCCGACTCGGTAATCGCGCACGCGCACAATCTCTAAAGGTAACCACACGAGTTCCCACTGCAGACGCGTTTTCCTCCTCGACTTGAGTACTCCGACCCGATCTCAAATCCACCATGCGCGGAAAGAGAAAGATCTACTCCAAGAGAGAGAGAAGGAGAGAGAGAGAGGAGATAGAGAAATTTTTGGGGTGTGTAATTCGTCCAACTTCTTTTACCCCTCCCCTTGGCCTCCTTATATAATAAATAAGGATTAATCCTCATGATTATCCAAGAGTTTGGCGTTGGATAAATCTCCATTAAATATTCATGTTTATCCTGCGGCTTTTCATAAAAACCCAGATAAGCATGAAATTTAACGTTTCTCACCGTCTGACGAGAACTCTTATGTGTGTGACCCTCTAGGCCCATATATCAGTCCGGTTTCAGGCCCATTAAACTTAGAACTAATTCTAAAGTTTAATATTTATTAATTAATATTTAAACATCATATGTTAAATAATTAATTTAATAAATAAGTGGTTTATCATCTGATGATTAATCCACTTGGCCTTCTGATCATGAACGGTACCAAACACTACCTCATGATCCCAGAAGATATAAGGGATATTGTTCCCTTTATTTGAACCTTTCCGTCTGCAAATACCGCACAGATAAAATCCTTCATTCATCTAATGTCCCAATAACGCAAGGGTATGGTTTTATAGTCAAACCCTTTATCGCATTATTTAGATGGATTCTAGTACTCAGTTAATTTCTAGAAAGACATCTCTTTCATTTGACCATGGCCAGAGATTTCTGTGTACATATCCATAGGACATTCTCTCTCCAGTCTTATACCAAGAGTGAGTGATCCCTTGTTGTTCACTCAATTACCTTCGCAAGCTTTCCACCATATCTGAGAAGCTGAGTATCGTGGGCTTAATGGTTAAAGTCCACAAGTCAGAGAATCAAGACACAATGGTCTACAAACAAGGTATCATTGGTGACTCAGGTCAAAGGACCAACTGTGCTACTGCAACGATTTAATTCCCTGGTTGACTAATAGGTATAATTACCATCCAGGAATTCTTATTTGGGTCTATTCAGTGAACTTATTCTCTAATGAGCACCCACAAGTTTGTCTTAGTGTTACCACACGAGTGAATGTGAGATCATTCACCCTCATCACATGAGCAAACATAACTTGTGTCGATCTTATCGGATATTTTGTAAGGATCGAGACTTTCGGATCTGGTTTTCGGGTCAGACTCTGTTGTTCTAACCCTTGTGGGGGGGGCGGAAGTTCTGAGTTGAATCGCGTCAGGACCTGGCGACGCGTTTTAAACGGCGTCCACCTTGGCAGACGCATTTCAGGTGCTGCCACGTGGGTACCGCGGGGGTTGGCCTTGGGCCGCGTGGGTACGGCCCTGCCAGGTCGTCTGAACGGCGTTTGCGAAGGACGACGCCTTTCAGACTGCGACTCTGGGTGTGTCAGAGTACGGCCCTGACAAGTTGTCTGAATGGCGTCTGTGTAAGACGACGCGTTTCGGAATCTTGTCAGAGCGGCCGTCACATCACCTGATTGGCGTCCGTGGATGTCGACGCGTTTTAGCCAGTTTCTGTTTAACCCCGTGAGCCCTCCTTCTTTCCCTCATTTTCTCCTACTCTCCTTCTCTCCTCCTCCTCCGGCGACCACCTCCTCCTCCCTCTTTTCCTCCCACCATTTCGCCTCTCCCTCCACTCCATCCTCTACCTAACTCATACCACTACCACCTCCACTTCCACTGCGGCGTTCTACTCTCCGGACGGCGGCCGACGTCACGATGGAGCAAGGACGACCACGGCGGTACCGGTGGCGGCGTGGGGCGAGAAGGGTGGACGGCGTGAAGCTTGGAGGAGTTCGAGTGTCCGGTAGGGTGACGTTCCCCGTAGCGTTGTGTTTAAATCACGTTTTCCTCGATATGCATGTGGTAGATCTTCGGTTTTGGGGGGTTAGAATGAGCATGTTTAGGTTCTCTATGGGGGTGTTTGCCTATGAATTGTCTTGCTCTTCGTTTCCCCTCCAGTTTGAATGATTTTTGGGGTTATTTGGGGTTGGAAAGGGAGCCCTCGGGTTTAGGGCGTTCATGGTTCCTGGGGCTGAAAGACGTCGTGCATGGACGACGCCTTTTTGAAGGGCGTCGGGCCATCACGACGCCTTTTAGACAGGAATCGACTGACAGGCAGAATGCCAGGTCGGGAATTCTGTGGCTAAACGGCGTCATGGGTAAACGACGCATTTTTGAATGGCGTCAGGCATCCATGACGCGTTTTTACCACAGAAATCCCCTGAATAAAGCTCTTGAAATTTCCGGATTTTCGTGTTGAATGGCGTCTGGGGATGTCGACGCGTTTTAAAAGGCGACTACTGGTGTCGACGCCTTTTAAGGCCAGAATCTGAAGACTGATTTATATAAACCTGTACTTGGAGCTTGAATGGCGTCGACCTTGGTCGACGCGATTCAAGACAGAATCTCACTAATGCATGCCAGTAAAACGTGTTCATACTGCTAGATAGATGGTTAGCACATGTTTTCGTGCACCCGATAGAGATGGATTCCTCATGATCGGATGGTTCTATGTGTGTTATGCGATTACGGGCTTTTCACGTGACCGGATCGCACTGTGTTGAGTTTTCAGTTACTGTGGACCTGGAGTGACATTGTAGCACTTTATCACCCTGTGCTGGTGGGGGCGTGAGCACAGCGCCGGTGGGGGCGTGGGCGGGGTGACGCCTAGTGAGAGAGGGTCACCTGGTGAACCCCGGGGTCAGCTAGTACCGGTGTCGGAGTGGTACATTCGGAGAGTCACTCGTGCTGGGGGAAGGGGTAGTCACCTGAGCCAGTTGGGCCGGAGTAGCGAGCGTGCTATCCGAGGGGCTACTCCTTGGTCTCAGCGGGTCGAGGTTTTCCCCACCGTTGTTTGCACGGTCGGCGAGTTCTATCGAGATGACGGTTGTAGATTTTCTAATGGCTGGTTTAGAATGCGCATGGTTATTATAACTGCGATTGCATGTCTTCTCACGTAGAGAATTAGGAATTGTACCTGCCACTACACTTGTTACTTCACCGTTAGCTGTACTTTACACTTGTGGGTGTGTGTGTGGGCAGTGGGGATCGAAGGATCCCTACTGAGTCTTGTTCTTGAGACTCACCCCTGCGGTTTTCAGGTGAGGACTCCCAGCAGACTTAGAGCGGCGTGTGCGGCCGTTTGTTGTGCGTCTTCGGCAGTTGTTCCGGGGTATGCCCCGATGTAGTTGTTATTTATTTCTGGCCTGTATGTTTAATTATTTCCTTTCAGCTGGAGTATGTAATTATTTGCTGTAATCGAGTCGCATTGTAATAATTTTAATTTCCTGCACTTTCATTTCAATTCAATGCGATGTGAATGTTTAGCTTAGTTTATTATTTATTTCCCAGACTTACTAGATCCTGGTTTGGTCCCAAATTAATGATTCGGTACCCATTTTATAATCGGATCCCCGATTATAGGGTGGCGGGTCGTTACATATTTGATGTCCATCTCAAATATCCTATGATCGAGAACTGTTTAAGACAAGTGACTATGGATATTGATCTCACTATCATGATCTCATCATGATTCAATATCCCATTCATTTGTCTACGGACCTTCATTACGATGGTTAATTTGCAAGAACTGTAAATGAAGAAATAATTGCGTTTATTAATAATCTGAACTAGAATGTACAATGATTGGCTTTGAGGCCATCCAATTCTATCACTTGATGTACTTTAATAAATATTTAACATATAGTAATGAGATTATGCATAAAATAGTACAAGGGTAGAGATAACCGTCTCTTTAGCCACGGTTTGGACTTGTAAACTCCTACAGTGGGATCTTCCTAGTATTTCCCAGCTTCATTTGGACTTTCTTGAATTTCCTGCACTCGATAATTCATCAGTAACTTCAAGCAAGTATTTAATTAAGCATTAAAACATTGAATTTCGGGTAAATAACAGAAAAAAGCCTGAAATGCGTCATGTCGCGCCGACACCCTTTGCCCATTTAAAATGCGTCCCTGTCCCACGACGCCTTTTCAGTCGCAGAAACAGGTTCTGGCTGTTCTCTACTCGGCTTCCAACTCTTCCCATGCTTATCCCTTTTCCAATCCAGAAAAGCCTTCGCAATTCCTTCTATATAAACACCATTAACTTGTTTTAAAGCAATCTTACCACAATCTAGAGATCAAAGCTAGAGTTTTTCTTCCAAGTTTGAGGGATTTCCAAGGTTTTCAAGGCTACAAGGCTGCAAGAAGGAAGAAACTCAAAAACAAGATGGGTTCTTCAAGCAAGAGGATGAAGAGGACGTTAAAGAAACTCTCCGACGTGGAGAATCATCTAAGCGGAAGGGATCCCAACCTCCAAGTAAGTTGAATTACCTTTCCTTCAATCCTTCTTTTCAATTTCCTCTTTTCCCCCCATGTTCTTCATGTTTTCTTCAAGTTCTTCAATTGATCTTCTCTTCTATTTTTCAGGCGTACCCTATGTTTCCCGGTCCAAGGAAATTCACCTCCCTCCCTTGGATTTGTAAACTTGCTAAGAGCATCAAACTCTCGATGCAAACTTTCATCTCTAAATGGAATCTCCAAGGCTTAGTGGTCCATGCTAAGCACTACAAGAGCCCAAACGTGGATTGGGCGGCCATGGGTGCTTGATTGAGCAATGGCATCCCCAAACCCATACTTTTCTTTTCCAGGATTTCGAGTGCACCATCCTTTTAGAGGAGGTGGAGCTTTTGTTGGGTCTTCCAAAGATCAAGGATAAGATGATGGCCCTGATGAGGGAAAGGATCACTGGTCAACAATTTTTGACGACGATCATGAAGGATCCTACAGAGATTAAAGGGTGCCTTACCAATAAAGGGATCAACCTTGCAAAGCTCGCTGAATGGACATTGTACGAGATCGATGATCTGAGGGAGGATGAAGCTGAAGACGTGACGAAAGCTTTTGTCACGTGCCTTGCCGGGGCTTTGTTCTTTCCTGCGCAAGACAACATCCTTGAAGACGATCAAGTCAGTGCGATATGCGCAATCTTCGAGGGAAAACACATCAGCGCTGCGATTCTGGCTTATCTCTACAGTGGGCTCTCTGCAGCGTCCACGGGTCAACCTCCTTATGGGTGCATGTTGCTCTTTGCTTTATGGGTCAAGTTGCACTTCAAATTTGAATATCACACAAGGATGTCAGCGAGACCGTCTCAAATCTACTTGAATAGCCCGATCCACCATATCTCCAACATCGTGAAATTCAACGAGAGGATGATCAACAAAGTACCAAAGCTCAAGACCCAAGCCGACTGGAGAGAATATCTGAGATGCATGTCGTCCAACGGGTTTGACTCTTCCCCACTTGCACTCGTTGGAAAGCCCATTAGAGTACGCCGCGCATTTGGTGCAGAGCTTAAATTGATCGGGGGTACTGAGCTTGTGTTGTACAACCCCCATCGATGCCTTACTCAGCTCAGCTTGCCTCGTTAAGAATTCCACGAATTCTCCCTTACATCTCCAATTAAAAGGCGTGCTTTGGAATCCGATGAAGACTATGAAGCTACAGAACTCATTGCTACTTTGTGGAACATTGGCTTTAGTCATCGTGTAAAATCCTCTAAAATAGAGATAGAGGATTAAAAATTGCATACATACTAGCACTTCAGGAATTTCTTCCATGAATGTTCTTTTCTCTTTTCTTTCCTTGATGTAATAAAGAATCTTTATTGAATAAAGAATCGTTTCTTTATGTCTTGTCCACAATTTTTCCTTGAATAAAAATTGGATTTTTTCTTAAAATATGACAGTTCGGGTTTACTTAATGCAAAACGCGTCCACTCAGAAAGACACCTTTCAATCTTAATTCATTTTCCGAAAATCAGCCATTTAACCTTAAAATCCCGAATTACGCCTAAACTGCGTCCATCAGACAAGACGCCTTTCAATCAAAATCTTTTCTTCAACATAAGAATAATCCTTAAAATCCTGAAATACCCTTAAAATGCGTCCACCATTGTAGACACTTTTCACTCAAAAAAATCAAGGTTTTAATCCTTAAAATCCGGAATTAAGCTTAAAATTCGTCTACTTGTGTAGACGCCTTTCACTCGAAAATCAAGGATTTAATCCTTAAAAATCCGGAATTAAGCTTAAACTGCGTCTATATGTGTAGATGCCATTCAACTCTCTCTCTTGCTTTTCTCAAGAATTCCAACATTAATTCCGTGATTAATCCACTGACACGCGTCGTGGTATGTGGATGCCTTTCATCATGATGCCTTGTACTGTTCTGACTAGAATTGGCGGTAACTTGAAATGCGTCGCCCAGTGTGGATGCCTTTCACTCAATTCAAACAGGTGGCCTTGCCGCCTCGATTTATACGCCCTGAAAGCCGTCGCAGTACCCAGACGCATTTTAACCTTTTCAAACAGAACCTGCGAAGGCCCCCCTTTCTTCCTCATTTGCTCAAAACTTTCTCTCTCCTCTCTGACTTCTTCTCCGGCGACCCTCCGGCGATCTTGCTTTCCCTCTCCTGCAAAACCCTCTCTTTCAAATCCATGGAACGTGGTGAAGGGTCCCGTAAGACCAAGGCGGTCGTGAAACGCCGACGGGCCTCAACGATGGAGGAAGGAAGGGTACCGGCCGAGCTCGCCGCGGTAGAGGCCTTCTTGGAGGAGGAGGAGGCTCCTCCGGTGCCCGTGGCCATGGCAAAAGGAGGGAAGGGCGACCTCCACCTGGTAAGTCTTCTATGGTTTGAATGGAGTGAGAATAGGAGGGAAGAAAGGGGTTCTTATAAGAACCCGGAATCGGGCTTGAACTGCGTCCAGACCAGGTGACGCCTTTCAAAAGGCGTCGCCCTGGTCCGACGCCTTTCAGGCTAAATTCAGAATTTTAAGTGGACAGAAAATAGTCTCAAATTGCGTCAGGACCTGTGGACGCCTTTCAATAGGTGTCCATGTTACTCGACACCTTTCAATTCAAAAATATTTTATCTGCTTTTATGTTCATTAACTAATGAAATTCCTTGTTTTCAATTGTAGGGGATGACGAGGGCGAGAATCTCCTGGGATTTAGTTATAGGTGCATACCGGGGGCTCCCGGATTTCCAGAAGGCGCGCCTGCGCTGGATGGGGTTCGGTGAGGTCTTGGATATCGAGCCATTTTGGCTCGATCTTGTCCTCCTGTAGGCGCTGCGGGAGAGATGGCTGTAGGTGCTGAAAATTTGCTCGTGTGATTTATGTGAAAAACTATGTTGTTTAGGGTAAATTAACCTATTAAAAAAAATGCAACTAAGGTGCTGTGACCGCCAGAAACTTTTAACTAAAAAGCTTCAAAAGAGTTTGATCGCCTACCTGCTTAAACGCGGAAGAATGAATCCTTGGTTCCCCTCCTTCAGCCGGCTGAAGAAAGAGAGCCTCTTTATTCTTTTGTTCTTGCTGTTGAATGTTGAGGATCGTCCAGAAGTTCTCCTGGCTTCGTGCTTGATTTCCCTCTTTTTGATTTCTTGTTGTTGTTGTTGAATGCAGCAGAGACAGAAACACAGAAAAATAAAGAGGAAATAGTGATGAGAATCTAAATAGAAATAATAAAGTTAACTATGATTAGAAACATGTTTAAACAGCAACTCACTTGTTTTAAATAACTTTGAAACCCCTTAAGAACAGATGGGTTTTGGAAAATTAATGATGTGGTGTGTTGCATGCAGTGAATATGAGAGAATGAAACTAAAGAATGAAAATGAAATTCAGATATGAAAAACTTATGCCCAGTCCAGTTGGTTGAAGCTTTGAAGGAGATGAAGATCTTGAAGAAGGATGCCGACTTCTGGTGGCAGCGCTCCGGCGTTCCGACGTGGTTGCTCCGATCTTCAAATCGCTATAACGCTGAGGCTCAATAATTCTCTTTCTCTTTTTTTAACTCTTGAGATGCAAGGTATTTATAGGCATTTTCTGCGTTCGTGATTAACATAGAAAAATATAGGATTTATTTACCTTAATCGGCAGATAATTACTGATTAATTCATCTTTATCTGTAATTATCTAAAACGCGTCCACCTTGGGTGACGCCTTTCAGATTTAATTAAGATAAGGATAAATATCCGGGAAAACTTATCTTTATCTTTATTAGCTAAAACGCGTCCACGTGTGTAGACGTCTTTTACCTTAATTAAGATAAGGATAAACATCCGGAAGAGAAGTTAAAACAGCCTAGGAAACATAAAACGCGTCTAACCTTACAGACGCCTTTTAGCTAATAAATCAATTAATTAAAATTCAAATTTAAACGCTAAAATAGGAATAAACTCTAAATGGCGTCCACATGGATCGACGCCTTTTAGAATTCTTCATATTTTAACTGAAATTTGAGCTAAAATCAATTCAATTGATTAACTTAAACATGTCTATTAAACCCGACACTTAAAAGATCAATAAAAATTAATTAATGATTAATTATCAGACCATTCTGAGGCATTATTATATGATATGAAATTTACTCAAAATGACGTCAAAATTAGCGTGTCTACAGCTGCCTCACCTTGGCATCGTCTTTGCAAGGGAGTGAAATTGAATGGAATGTACTGAAAATGTGATGCCAAGGTGTGATGAGACACGCTCTTAACATCATATGATTGAAATTTTTCTCAAAATCATCAATGAAGATAGCTCAAAGAAATCAATGGAATCAATCCTGTCTGGATGAAGTAGACAAGGAAATAAAATAAGGTCGATCAACCTCCTCGGAGTGGGAAGTACCCCAGGTCGTAGACACTGTAGGTTTCATTATGGGGAGCGTTTGCCAGCCAATGTGGACGTGCTGCAGCCATGATGGATCTTAAAAAGAAAACAAGAATATTGGATAAAGAATCCAATCAAGGATATAATTCCAAGGATATCTTCAAGCGAACCTCGAAGATAATCAAGATACTCAACTCAGAATGGAATATTTCATATCATGTTTTATTATTATTTGATTAATGGTCTGAAACTTAATCAATGATTAATTCTTATCACAATGATTTCAAAGTCCTACATGATGCATGCTGGGCTAAAAGAAAAATATAAAGTCAAATAAAATATAAATTAATCAAGGATAATATTGTTAAATTGTCATTAATGAGTCAAGATACCAATTCTTGTAATTCAGTGCTAAGCCGAAGCTCGTTTATCCACGCACCGTTTCACAAAAGTGGAACCATCGTCCTCACTAATTAACAACCAACGGCCTATCCGTGCGATTAAGAATCCTCTGGAATTATCACTGTTTTTGTTGTAGGGGAACTCAAATTCCAGTTTCATCAAAAACACAAGGTCCTTGATATACTCTAATAAATATTTATCATATAGTAATGCAAATGCAAAATAATTACATGAAATAATACAAGAGTAGAAATAACCGTCTTTTTAGCCACGGTCGAGACTTCTTGACTCCCACAGTGGGATCTTCTTGATATTTTCCACTTTCTCTGCACTTCCTTGAATTTTAAAAACAGGTTTCTGCTTGTTCTCTATTCGGATTCCAACTTTACCAATGCCTTGTGTCCTGTATACAACTTGAACAAACATGTTAAGTATCTATTTAGGCTTAGCCACTTGCCTGGTTAAGTAACCGACTACTTGATCCTATCCTTGATAGAAGGGTCAAGGGGCATGGCCTTTATTAACAAAGGTAATAAGAATAATCATACTTAAGTAAAATGCAACATACAAACAGACAGATGCTCGCTGAAAATAATAAAAGGGATGAAACACACTAAATGCAACAAGCAGATGCGAACTGAAATATTTTTGTTGTTTTGAAATATTCATTTTTGTTTGGGGTTTTGAAATTTATGCTTTTTTTTGAATTTTGACATATGTATTTTTTTATTTTTGACTTATGTATTTTTTTTGGTTTTTGACACATGTATATTTTTTTGGATTTTGTTGAAATATGTATTTTTTTTGGATTTTTGACTTATGTATTTTTTTGAATTTTGACATATACATTTTTTTGATTTTTGACTAAAAAAATCAGCATGGTACTCAGGTCAAAAGATCATATTCATTTATTAACTTAATTTACAAATTGTTCTTTAACAATTTAACTTAAACCCATCGTGTTTGAACTTGTGTTTCCATTCGTGATCCCATTTGATGATTTGACCCTTAGTCAATCTGAGCCATTCCTTAAGTTTGGAGTACGCCTCTTTAGAAGGAAAAGAAGAATAAATTTAGAAAGCCCATGAGAAGGTTCCGGAGACTTAAAAAGATGTCCCTTTCCTACCCTAATATCCGTTGGGGTTCGGTCATTTTCTTTCCGGGGTATTTATCGACCTTGCGTTCCCTTTTATTTCATTTCATGGCCTTGATGTAACGTTTGTAATGTAATGGCCTTTTTGATTTGACATTTGGCTTTTGCCTTTTCCTTTTCTTTCTTTTCTTTTCTTCGGGACGGATCTCCCCCATTTTTTTATGACGGCCTCCTACTAAGATGGCGGGTATTCTTGGTAGTCTATTCTAAGTCTCGTTCCGACATCATGGGCCGAGTATAAAACATAAATTTTTTTTGCTTCAAAAGAATGATTTGTACCCTACACTTTCGGTCAAGCTTTCGATATTCTTTAGGACTTGGCATCTCTTGTTACTCACGAATCAAACGTGTTAGTGTGTGCATTAATGGGCTTGAAATTAAGTTATTCAGACTAATAAGGAAATTTGAGTTTATAAATTTTCTGATTCCACTGGTCTTTGTACCATACTGATCGACTCTTTAACCTAAGGGTAGTATTTCTTAAGATGTAAACCATTCCAGGGATGTTTTAACTCTTCTCCTTCTGCATTAACAAGACGATAAGCATTACCAGGAAAAACGTGCGATACAACATAAGGTCCTTCCCAGTTGGGTTGGAGCTTAGAACGCGGACCACCAGGTTTTATAAAAATTCTTTTGACAACCATTTCACCGACTTTGAACTTACGTTCAATGACTTTCTTTTGATAAAAACGTGCTAGTCTGTTTTGATAAACTTTTGCATGATTAGCAGCTGACCATCTTTTCTCGTCTAAAAGTTCCAATTGAGCAAGGAGTGCTGAACGATGTTCGTCAATGGAAAATTCCTTATTCAATTGTACTCTTAAGGACGGTATGAGGATCTCATATGGAACTACCGCCTCCATTCCAAATGTTAAGGAATAAGGAGTTTGTCCAGTAGGCGTGCGGATTGAAGTTCGGTAGGCCCATAAAGCCTCAACTAATTTTTCTGGCCAATCTGTGAACTTGTTAGATTTACACGTCTTTTTGATGATTTTTATCAAAGTCTTATTTGTTGCCTCTGCTTGGCCATTGCCTTGCGGATAATAAGGAGATGAATGATGCAATGCAATTTTATACCTGTTACAGAGGTCCTTTAATTCCTGTGACACGAACTGCGGTCCGTTGTCGGTGACGATGGTGCTTGGAATTCCAAATCGGGTGATGATGTTCTTCATGATGAACTTGCAGACGGTTGATGCTTTGATCTCCACGTACGCTTCAGCTTCTGTCCACTTGGTGAAGTATTCCGTTGCCGTGAGAATGAAAGATTTTTGCTTGATGCCGGAATCTGGATTACCAAGAGGTCCAATAATGTCGAAAGCCCACATGGAGAAAGGCCATGGGGATGAAACAGGATGGAGTGAAGATGCAGGAGAATGAATTTTGTCAGCGTGAAGTTGACACTTAGCACACCTACGAACATATCCTACACAGTCTTCTTCCATGGTTGGCCAATAAAATCCTTGTCTAAGGATCTTCTTTGCTAACATCTGTCCATTGACATGACCACCACAAACTCCACTATGAGCTCCTTCCATAACCTTCCAAAGCTCATCTTCGTCTAGACATCTCAGAAGAACTCCATCAAAACCTCTCTTATATAATGCTCCCCCAACTAGGGTGTATCGTTGAGCAACTCTCCTGATAGCTCTTTTCTCCTCAGTTGTAGCTTCCTCAGGATATGATTGATCTTCACAATATTTTGCAATTTCATAATACCATGGCTTCTGTTCATCATCCATCTCTTCTAACAGCTCCATCAGCATGATTTCTCTTTTCTCAATGATATCTCCGTCTCTAACTTTCTTCAGCAACTTCTCCTTAGTTCTAAGGAATGAAGGATCTTTCACGGCCGGTGAAAGACGCCTATGAACTATGATTGATTCGGATTGTTTGCTGATTGGAAAATCAAGAGAAGATGCAAGTGAAGCTAGAGCGTCAGCTAAGATATTCTGATTCCTAGGAACATGGACAAAGATCAATTTCGTGAAAAGCTTTGAATAAGCAGAAGTAAGTTCCTGATAAGGCTTGAGCTTGGGATCGAGAGTTCGATACTTGGTCAGCACTTGGCGAAGAATTAGTTGGCTATCACCTACGATCCTGAGTTTAGTAGCACCATGGAAATGAGCAGCCTCGAGACCAGCAAGAAGTGCCTCGTATTCAGCTATATTGTTTGTAACTGGAAAATCAAGCTGAAAGGCTTGTGGAATGGTGATACCTTCAGGTGATAACAGAACGATACCGATCCCTTTTCCATGAGAATTCAGAGCTCCGTCAAAATGCAGAGTCCACATATCATCTCTGATTTGATTTATGGACATCAGTTCCTCATCCGGAAACTCTGATCGTGCTGGATCAAATCGAGGAAGGGGATGGTGAGCGAGATGTTCTGCTATGGCATAGCCCTTGATCGCTTTCTGTTGAATATAAATGATGTCGAATTGAGATAGAAAGCTTTGCCATCGCGCTAACCTATCAGTGAGAACAGATTTTTCCAGAAGGAATTTGATCGGATTCATCCTAGCGATGATGTGGACTTCATGGGCCAGAAAATAATGCTTTAATTTCTGTACAACCCAGACCAATGCTGCACATGTTTTCTCCATCGCCGTATATCTCTGCTCAGCGGGGTTGAGAAGTTTGGAGAGATAGTAGGCTGCCCTCTCTTTTCCTTCTTCATCTTCTTGTGCTAAGACAGCCCCCACTGCATCATCCAGGACTGAAATGTAAAGTATCAATGGTTTTCCTGGAGATGGTGGTCTCAAAACAGGAGGACTTGCTAGATAGTTCTTTAATCCATCAAACGCCTCCTGACACTTATCGTCCCAATAAAATTTGACTCCCGGCTTGGTAAGCTCGTAAAACGGCTTACACCTTTGTGAGTGCTGGGAGACAAAGCGGCGAATAAATTGCAACCTTCCGATTAATCCTCTCAACTCTTTCAAGTTTTTGGGAGGTGGCATTTCTCTAATAGCCTTCGCCTTGTTAGGATCGATCTCAATTCCCCGTTTGCTGACGATAAATCCAAGCAACTTCCCTGAAGATACCCCGAATACACATTTCTTGGGGTTCATCTTTAACTGATATTCTCTCGATCTCTCTAACACCCTTGCCAAAACTTTGGCGTGCTCAGCCCTCGTCTTCGATTTAACCAATAAATCATCCACATACACTTCTAAGTCTATATGCATCATGTCATGAATTATTGCCATCATGGCCCTTTGATAGGTGGCTCCAGCATTCTTTAATCCAAATGGCATGACAACATAACAGTATGTTCCCCAAGGTGTAGTGAATGATGTTTTTTCTTGATCCTCTTCTGCCAGCTTAATCTGATTGTATCCAGAAAATCCATCCATAAATGATAACGTCTCATAGCCAGCGGTGTTATCGATGAGTACATCAATATGAGGCAATGGAAAATCGTCTTTAGGACATGCCCGGTTCAAATCACGGAAGTCAATGCAAATTCTGACCTTCCCGTCCTTCTTCATAACCGGGACTATGTTGGCCACCCATTGTGGATAAAGGACAACTCTAATAAATTTGGCTTTATGCAACTTATCGACTTCTTCCTTCATCTTTAAAGCCATTTGTGGGTGGAATCGCCTTAATCTCTGTTTGACCGGGCTAACTCCGTCTTTTAATGTCAGTCTGTGTTCAACTAAAGACGAATCTAACCCCGGCATATCCTCATAACTCCAGGCGAAAGTGTCCTTATAGTCCTTGAGTACTTGTACCATTGCGTTCTCATCCTCTGAAGAAAGATTTTTACTGACGAGGACAACCTTAGGTTCGTCTTCAGTCCCTAAATTAATTTCTTTGGTGGGTTCTTCTACGGCAGCTGAGGGTTCATCAAATCTCTTCACTCCACTGGCATATGCCTCAGCCGCGTCCTCGTCATCTTCCTCAATGGGATCCTTTTCATGTACTAATTCATACACCCCGTACCCATCATTGACTGACTCATCGTCCATACAATCTTCTGGCATCTGAATTGGATTTTCTAAAAATTGAGGGATTAGAGAACAAAAAGAGCACTTATCAGCTAAGTCCTGGAGGTATCTATCCGGAATTCGCCTACCCTTAGGCTTCCTAGACTTCCTAAACTGACTAACCTGACTAGACTGCCTAACTTCACTAAACTCACTATCATAACCTAACGAAGACGAAGCAGGATGAAAATCCTGAGGTACAAGTGGAAATACAAGAGAATCCTCCCGAAGGGAGGGACAGAGTAAATCTAAAAGAGAATCTTGACCGAAGGACCCGCGCGATGGGGTGCAATCGGACAAGTAAGATGTTTCCTCAATGAGGATTTGGGAAGAATTTGTTGCCAAATTGGCGTTTTTTTTTGGAAAATGAAAGAATTAACCATAAAGCAGGAGTGAATAAAAATGGGAGGAGAATCAGACAGAGGAAGTGGCACCAAGGCCAGAGGATTAGGGGGATCATATAATAATATGTCCCAGATCAGATCATACAACCTCTCTAGATCGAGAGGAGGTTGTGGTATAATGTCCCGAGGGGACAGAGTAATCATGACGGGCGGAGCCCGTGGAATATCTTCAATTATGACCCGCGACCAAGCCGGGGTCAAGAGCAGTGTACGGAAAAGAGTATGGAGCATGAAGACATGTGAAGGATATGTCCCTCTCCAGAGCAGATCCGTTGTGTAACCAGCTTCATAGGGGTCATCCGGCTCCCCTTCGTCAGTTTCTTCAGATAGCAGTATCCGCTTGTCAAATATGGCACCAGGGCTTTCAATCAGTTCATCAATCTGCGGCGGCCACTTAGGTTCTGCAGGATCCAGAAATAGTCTGTTCAGTGCAATATACAGGTCCCTGAGGTCGAACCACCTGTACCATTCACATTCAGGATCATGAAATTTCCTCCTTTTCATAGGCCGCAGAGCCTCCAAGGATTGGTACGTAAGTAGTTCAGAGCAATGTCTGGCCAAGTCCCTCCCATATATATCATGGAAGTCAAAACAGGAAGTAATGACTACCGTATTGTCGTAGCTAAGTATGGGCCCTTTCACGAAATGCGTACACAGGGTCCATGTTAGGGGATCTCGGCCTTCTTTGGGTGGCGTAGACATTGCCTCCCAGATCTTCGGGCATTCTTTGATCTCTGCATTCTGAACCGGATCTTGCTTCAGTTTTATTGGCCTATAGCCCAGACCACTTCCAGGTGCTGCTCGATGATTTCTGACAGGAGTGGTCCTGCCTTGTAACTGCGTGCCCAGACCTTTCCCAGGCTCGTAACCGTTCTTCATCATGATCCTCCATCCTGGGGTACTCATGCACTTCCCCCTTTTGATAGCATCTAATGGATATGGAGAGATAGTAGCGGCTTTCAGAGGATCAGCCACTGGACGGTAGACCTGTAATACCGACAGAAAAGGTTGTCGGCCAGGTGAAACAGCAGACTTAATGTTCAAGGAATGAGCAGCAGCAAGGATCGGCATGCTCGTTACTTTAATTATTCGTCCTTTGTAAGGAAATTTGAGGCATTGATGATTCGTAGAGGGAATTGCCTCGAGAGTTTTAATATAAGGACGACCTAAAATGGCATTTATGGAAGGGTCGATTTCCAGGATGTGAAATTCGACCTCCGCATGACTTACGGGGCCTAGCTCCACTTTTAAATAAACCATTCCCAGAGGGGAACGGGTAGAATTGTCATATGCTGTTACTGAGATGGGGCTGGGCAGCCATTTCTCTTTGGGCACACCGCACAGCTCCAGGGTCTTCGGAGGTAAAACATTGATCGAAGCCCCTGTGTCGACCAGGCATGCATCCACGGCCTTCTTACAAATGTTAACCGTGATACTCAGAGCCATGCTTCTGGCTGCTGGCGGTGCTAGTTCCGATGTATGGAATGTTATGGAGGGCTGATCCCCCTGAGGAACTAGTAGTGCTGCAATCTTCTCTACCGGCACGTCTTCATTGACCATCACCTTCTGCAGATATTCCATTAAAGCTTCTTGGTGACTCTTGGATCTTTTGATCAGTTCGAGTATAGTGATCCGTGCCGGTGTCCGATCCAGGTGTTTCAACAGGTCATATTGAGTGCCTGGTGCACTCTCTTCATTGTGGGCTTCCTCAGTCGGCTGCGATGGGCCGTCTCTGACTGTGGACTGAGGAAAGACCTTGTTGAAAATCCTTCCACTCCGGAGCGCGTGTTCCTCAACCGTGGAGGATCCGGGTGACACTTTAAGTACCGCAGAGTCGGATGGTGCGGATGGCGTAGAAGGTTGGTATGTAGGTGATGGCGTGGGGCTAGGTGGTGATGGCGCGGTGCGGATTAAAGGCCTAGAGGGTTGGATGGTGGATGGGTAAGTGGTTGGCGAAGTGGGGAATGGTACGCGTAATAGCGGTCTAGATGGCAAAGGCATATCTGGATAGGCGGTAGTGGTAGCGGGTGAAGTAGGAAATGGTATGCGTAATAGCGGCCTAGATGGTAGGAGGGGCGCGTTGTTGGTTTGCGGGGGGGTATATGATGGAGGCGTAATGGTGCGGGGTGTAATGGGTCTAAGGAAGGCGGGTAGTGGTAATGGGTTATTGGGTGTGGGCGAGTGATATGTGGGTGTGGGTATAGGGGTGATGGTAACGGGTTGTGGCCTTGGTATGTGGATGGTGCGGCGTGGTGGTCGCTCTGCGGTACTTTGAACGTGACCCGTTGAACAAAGAGAGGAAGAGTCCTCTACTCTCCACTGCTGCCCACGACCAGCCTCAGACTGGCTGTTCGTCAGGATGGGAGCAACCTGGTTTTGGTTCTGATGCTCCGGGAGTGGATTCTGCACTATACCCATGTTGGGTGGTGCTACTGCCTGTGCCGGTGGCCTTGCTTGCTGCTGCTGCTGCTGCGGTCTCCTCGCCTTCAGGGCTGTTATGTATTTCTTCATTTCCTCCCAGTCTATGCCGCCCTGCTCATTGAGATCATGGATATAATCTCTGAATTGGAAGCAGGTGTCAATGGTATGCCCAGGTTGCCTGTGAAAGTAGCAATACCTAGACGTATCGGCATTTTGAGGCCAGACGGCCTTCTCTCTCGGCAAAGCTAAGGCATTGGCTGCCATTAAAGCGCTGAAAATATCCGCCAAGGATTCTGGGAGGGCCGGGTACTCTGCCCTTTTCGGGCCTGGAGGTCTCCTTTGTTGGTTGTAGTCACCAGGAGGAGGGACATTGTGATATGCCGGCGGTGCGCGCGGCTGGTACTGTGGCTGTTGCTGTTGCTGCTGATGTGGCTGCTGATACTGCTGTTGCCGTTGCGGCTGTTGCTGTAACTGGTTCTGATTCGGCTGCTGGGGCCGCTGGTACTGCTGTTGGTAATGGGGGTTCTGCTGCTGCCTGTACCCCTGCTGGCTCGGCTGTGGCGGCCTCTGGTACTGCTGATTCCTCACAAACTGGGGCGAGTTATTGTTCATAGTACTGACCTGCTCGTGAGAGAGCGTGCCCTCAGTAGTTGGACCTGAGCTAGGAGAATTTGGCACTGCAGGCTTCCGAGGTGGAGGCCTGTTAGGTCTATGAGGATCAAAGACGCTAGAGAACGTAGCGTCCTTGAAAGCATTCTGGCAGTACCGTGCCCTTTCATAGAGCTCTGCCATGTTCGTCAAGTTGTTCAAGGAGAGGACTAGCTTGAACTGGGGAGTGGCGTTAGAAATCAACATTTTCACTTGTTCGGATTCGGACAAGTGATCTTTCACTTTTTCAGCCAGGCCCCGCCACCTGTCAGCAAAACTGACAAACTCCTCGTCCGGTTTCATCTTTTTTGCAATAAGATCCGTGATAGACAAGGAGGGTGCAACTCTGTCCTGGTATCGTTGGATAAATTTGCGTGAAACGATACCGTAATCCTCTACTTCTGAGGGTTCAAGAGAAAAGAACCACTCGAGGGCTGGTCCCTCTAGGGATCTCCTGAACAAGAAAGCCAATGACCTCTTATCATTCTGCCAGAAAGAGGATTCGTACATGAACTCCTTCAGGTGCGTGAAGGGGTTACCAGTACCGTTATACTTTCGATACACTGGCATTTCAGAGGGTGGCAGATGGAACACTGGCAGGCTCGGTAAGTTAATTTCTGGAACAGCTTTAACCCCCATCATCTTCTGGAGATTGTTAAACTGCTCGTTCATGCGCTCCATCTTGGCCAGCAACGTCTGCGTGGTCAGATCTGCCTGGGGAGGAGGAGGAGGAGGAAGTACCTGATAGGCTTGCTGCCTAGAATACGTTGGACAAGGAGGATAATAAGGATGAGGTCCGGCAGAGCTTCCGCCATGCCCGAGGGCATTTTGATAAACGGGCGTCTGCGGTCTAGCCGGTTGCCTGGATGACGAAAGTTGTGGCCCAGTTGGCCGAGAAGTAAGATGAAGGCCTTCCATGGCCTGTTGGATATAAGGAGGAGGAGGAAGAGGTTGTTGAGGAACAACGGGGGGAGCCACAGGATTCGGCTCAACAGGCTGCATGGGTGCCTTCCCCTTCAAGATAGACTGGATCGCCTCGAACTGCTGAGGGTCCAGTCGGGAGGCAAGAACTCCCAGAGCATTAACAACATCCATAGGATCGGAGGATGAGGGATCATGCTGATTCATGTCCCCCTCAAAGTCAGGATTAGGAATCGCATATTCATGCGGAGGAAGATCATGATATTGATCGTGCGGATTAAAAAGAGGAGTTCGTACATTCCCGTCATGTCGAACTGGAATGGGTACAGAATTACGAGAGGCATCAGCATCTCTCCCGTTCTCGTAGTTGAAATCAGAATTGCGAGGGGCATTAGCATCTCCCTCGTAGTTGATAATGGCGTCTTGGGCCATACTCAAATCTCTGCTTAAACGCGGCAGCATGATATTAGATTCTCTTTTCAAAAAAAATTAATCAAACAAGTTGTGCAGAGGTTAATCAAACAAGTGGATGCTTAACGTGATTTTAGGATTCCTTGTTGAATTATTTGAATTGGATTAAACCACAATTTCGCTCAGGGAAGGATCCTAGTTTCAGTTCAGTTTCCACCGTTATTCTCTAAGATTTTTTTTTTCTCTCACAACGCTCTCAGAATCTAGCCGGGACTTCAATTGGTACAACCAGCCCGATGATCAAGGAGGAATACCTTGATTTTGGGGACTTATGGAGGTCTCAACGTCAACTTCTCTAGTCTGATCAAGGGACCAACCCAATCAGAGAGAGTTGCTAACGTCGAGTAATGTGTTCCTAAGAAAAGGAGGGTTTTAGCCTCAATGCATATGCCCTGCGACCTGGATGGCCTCTAATGCTTAATAGAGTAATGTGTAGCTATCACTCAACACAGAAATCTGGAAACTGAAAAATAATTAAGAAACTGTCTGAATCGCGTCAATGATAGTAGACGCTATTCAAAACAGAACTTAATTCTTTCGCAGAGAACAGATGCAAACAGCAGAGAAAACCTGGAAAATAACTAAAAACTGTCTGAATCGCGTCGATGATGGTCGACGCTATTCAACACAGAAGTTAATTACTTCACAGAAACAGATGTAAACGACAGAGATAATCTGGTGGCTAAAAGGCGTCCAGTTGTCCTGACGCGGTTTTGAAACGCGTCGCTGTTCCTGGACGCTTTTCAGTTCGCAGAAACAGATTTCCAGAAGGATTTTCTGGGTCGAATCCTCCTTAAACAGGGAAAAATGCAATAAATAATCGACTCATGCAAAGATTTTTAGTTTCAGATTTTAAACAGGATGGTTTACTATCTAAACAACTAAGAAATCACGCAAACACACAGCATTTTATCACCAAAAACAGCTTTTTTTTAAACTAATCAAAGGGGAGGCAAGATCTTGCCACTGGGGTGTGCACGTGGTGCACGAGGGAAATTAAACAAACTAAACACTCACCAATTGGTGAGGACGTGTCGAAAGACACAAGTGGTGCACCGTGGGTGCCCGGTATGATAATAGCAAGAACAAAAGAAATTAAAAGACGGCGAGACCAAGTACCACCGTGATCGCCAAAAGAGCTGTAGGTGCTGAAAATTTGCTCGTGTGATTTATGTGAAAAACTATGTTGTTTAGGGTAAATTAACCTATTAAAAAAAATGCAACTAAGGTGCTGTGATCGCCAGAAACTTTTAACTAAAAAGCTTCAAAAGAGTTTGATCGCCTACCTGCTTAAACGCGGAAGAATGAATCATTGGTTCCCCTCCTTCAGCCGGCTGAAGAAAGAGAGCCTCTTTATTCTTTTGTTCTTGCTGTTGAATGTTGAGGATCGTCCAGAAGTTCTCCTGGCTTCGTGCTTGATTTCCCTCTTTTTGATTTCTTGTTGTTGTTGTTGAATGCAGCAGAGACAGAAACACAGAAAAATAAAGAGGAAATAGTGATGAGAATCTAAATAGAAATAATAAAGTTAACTATGATTAGAAACATGTTTAAACAGCAACTCACTTGTTTTAAATGACTTTGAAACCCCTTAAGAACAGATGGGTTTTGGAAAATTAATGATGTGGTGTGTTGCATGCAGTGAATATGAGAGAATGAAACTAAAGAATGAAAATGAAATTCAGATATGAAAAACTTATGCCCAGTCCAGTTGGTTGAAGCTTTGAAGGAGATGAAGATCTTGAAGAAGGATGCCGACTTCTGGTGGCAGCGCTCCGGCGTTCCGACGTGGTTGCTCCGATCTTCAAATCGCTATAACGCTGAGGCTCAATAATTCTCTTTCTCTTTTTTTAACTCTTGAGATGCAAGGTATTTATAGGCATTTTCTGCGTTCGTGATTAACATAGAAAAATCTAGGATTTATCTACCTTAATCGGCAGATAATTACTGATTAATTCATCTTTATCTGTAATTATCTAAAACGCGTCCACCTTGGGTGACGCCTTTCAGATTTAATTAAGATAAGGATAAATATCCGGGAAAACTTATCTTTATCTTTATTAGCTAAAACGCGTCCACGTGTGTAGACGTCTTTTACCTTAATTAAGATAAGGATAAACATCCGGAAGAGAAGTTAAAACAGCCTAGGAAACATAAAACGCGTCGAACCTTACAGACGCCTTTTAGCTAATAAATCAATTAATTAAAATTCAAATTTAAACGCTAAAATAGGAATAAACTCTAAATGGCGTCCACATGGATCGACGCCTTTTAGAATTCTTCATATTTTAACTGAAATTTGAGCTAAAATCAATTCAATTGATTAACTTAAACATGTCTATTAAACCCGACACTTAAAAGATCAATAAAAATTAATTAATGATTAATTATCAGACCATTCTGAGGCATTATTATATGATATGAAATTTACTCAAAATGACGTCAAAATTAGCGTGTCTACAATGGCATGCGGGAAGTAGGGCTTTCCTAATGCCTTAGGGCCACAAGGTCCCAACTCTAGAGGATGTGGCCAGGATTACTGGCCTCAGGGTAGATGGTCGGCCGGTAAGTGGAGCGACTTACCCCAACTACCAGGGATTGGTAGAGGCTCTCCTAGGCATAGAGGTGTCTAACCTAGGTAGAGAGTCCAGGATGGTCCCTAGGGTAGAAGTAGAGGCTACCTTAGGACTAGAGGTGCCCCGGCGTCGATCAGACGAGACCCGGGAAGAGTTTAGGAGTAGGCTTGCACAGTCTTCCTCCTCTGTGTATTGTAGCGACCCCAGTCAGGAGGAGGAGGTAGATAGGCAGTTGAGGGTCTTTCTAGTCTTTTTCTTTGGTCGGTTGCTCTTCGGTACAAAGGGCGACCACATTCATTGTAGATTTCTTTATTTGCTAGATGACTTAGATAGGCTTCACGAGTATGCATGGGGTGCGGCCCTCCTGGCCCACCTGTTCGCAGACCTGTCCGCTGTCACACCTGACCGTGAGACCACCATCAGCGGCTTTTCGCCGTTCCTCCAGGTATTAATTGTTTTATTATTTGTTCGTGACATGCAATGATATGATGTGATGATTTCTAACTTATATGTTCAAGTATGTAGGTTTGGAGTTATCACTACTTCCCGCTCGGCCGAGCGCGGATAGTACGACCTGGTGCTGTCCCATTGGCCTGCCGTTGGCAGCCAATAGTGGACACGGCACCACAGCACCACCAACTGACGTCCCTCGACTACCCGGAGCTCTTGGTGAGTCTTTTTAATTTATTCAATTTTGTTTATTAAATGCAGTCTTTCATTTAAATGCAATTTATTTATATGAATGCATATAACTTGTATGCAGGTGATCTGACTCCCATACATGGGCATGGGGGAGGAGGGCCAGCCGTGGGTGACGGCTGGCCGGAGACGATTCGGTCGGCAGATGTGGCTCCACTGCCTGAACGAGATCGAGCCGCTCCGCCTCCGCCTAGTTATGAGGACCCTGGGCCTCCATCAAGAATGGATCGATGAGGAGGTCCCGGAGGGCGTCGGAAGGAGCATGAGGGGCAAGCAAGCCCTCACTGATTGGTGTGCCAAGTTCCAAGAGCAGTACGAGGACTGGCACCGCCGCGGTGTCAGGGTGGAGTCCCAGGCGGAGAGTAGCGAGGCCTACCTCCAGAAGTACCAGGCCCACTACGCCGATAAGGTTCGGCTCCTCCGACCACTCTATGTAAGTATGCTTTATGCGTCTTTCATTTTATTATTATCTTAATTTATGTCTGTGAATGAATGTATGTATGTGTGGTATGCAGGATGCGCGAGATGCGGTCATCATTGACCTCCGGGCCCGCCTACATGATGCGGAGGCCCAGCTGGAGCAGGTCTAGAAGGAACTCTTCGACCTGGTATGTATGAATGAATATTTTAATTAATTAATTTGTTTTGACGATTAACCACTGATGATTGTCTTTTGGTGCAGCGAGCCGTCTACACCCAGGCGGCTCCCCCTTCTCACGGAGCTTCATCCTCTTCTTACTCTGCCGCTCATGAGGTTGCTCTGGCCGACCTCCAGAGCCAGCTCGCCTCCGCCATCCACCGGGCTTCCCTCGCAGAGGAGGACCGTGCCGCTCGAGTAAGTCCTGTTCTTCCCTCTTTCCTCTTTTGATTTTGATCACGTGATTGCCTTGGACTAACAACATCTTCTCCTGCAGGTTGCTAAGCTTCACGAAGCCCTTCAGAGGGCTGAGGCGGATGCAGCCCGGGTTCGCGACCTCGAGGAGCAGGTGGCTCGTCTCTCCATCGAGGATCTTCCTCGGGAGCTTTCACACCTCCGGTCTCGACAGGAGTTCGTCATCGAGGAGAGAGAGAGGGAGTGGCTGGAGCGGTAGAGGCTGAACATGGAGATGACCTCCCTCCGAGTCCAGTTAGGCATCATCGAACACGAGCGCCGGAGCGTTGAGGAGAGATACAGGCGTGCTCGGCAGCGTGCTCAGGAGCGCGGGCAGGCGAGCGCTTTCACAGCCAGCGTGGCCATCTCCTCTAGTCAGGCTGGTCCGAGTGTTATGGGTCCGCCGCCGCCACCGTCCAGAGCTCCACTGCCAGATGCCCAGGATGAGGCTCAGAGCCAAATGGATGAGGGAGCAGGAGAGAGCCAGTCTTGTAGGCTTATGTATTTTTGCCTTTCTTTTTGTATATCATGTATAAACACTTTTGATGATATATACATGAAACTTTTGGCCTTTAACCTTGTATCTTGGCACTTGGGTAAACCCTTTAGCTTTCGTTCCTGTACTCTGTACATTACTTAACAAACAGGTTAAGTATCTATTTAGGCTTAGCCCCTTGCTCAGTCAAGTAACCGATCAATCAATCTTTTCCTCGGCAATAGGGTTAAGGGGCATAGCCTTTATTAACAAAGGTGATATGAATAATCAAACTGTAAGCAAAATGCAACATGCAAGCAGACAAATGCTCACTGAAAATAAGAGGAATGAAACACACTAGATGTAGTAAGCAGATGCTAATTGAAATATTTTTGTTATTTTGAAATTTTCATTTTTGTTTTGGTTTTTGCAAGCATATATATAATTTTTTTGGATTTTGGAGTATATGCCTTTTTTTTTGGATTTTGGGATATGTATTTTTTTTAGATTTTGAAATATGAATTTTTTTGGATTTTGAAATATGGATTTTTTTGGATTTTGAAATATGGTGCAAACTAAAAAGACCAGCATGGTACTCAGATCAAAAGATCATATTCACTTATTAACTTAATTCCCATATTGTTCTTCAATAATCTAACTTAAACCCATCGTGTTTGAATTTGTGTTTCTATTCGTGATCCCATTTGATGATTTGTTCCTTAGTCAATCTAGGCTGTTCCTTAAGTTTGGAGTACGCCTCTTTAGAAAGAAAGGAAGAATTGGTTTAGAAAGCCCATGAGAAGGTTCCGGAGACCTAAAAAGATGTTCCTTTCCTACCCTAATATCTGTTGGGGTTCGGTCATTTTCTTTCCGAGGTATTTATCGACCTTGCATTCTCTTTTATCTCATTTCATGGCCTTTATGTAACGTTTGTTATGTAATGGCCTTTTGATTTGACATTTGGCTTTTTCCCTTTTGCTTTTGCTTTTCTTTTCTTTTCTTGGGACGGATCTCCCCCATTTTTTTATGACAGCCTCCTACTAAGATGACGGGTATTCTTGGTAGTCTATTCTAAGCCTCGTTCCTACATCATGGGCCGAGTGTAAAAACAGAATTTTGTTTTAAAAAAAATGATTTGCACTTTACACTTTCAGTCAAGCTTTCGATATTCCTTAGAACTTGGCAACTCTTGTTACTCACGAATCAAACGTGTCAGTGTGTGCAGTAATATGTTTGAATTAAATTATTTAGACTGATAAGAGAATTTGAGTTTATAAATTTTCTGATTCTATTGGTCTTTGCACCATGCTGATCGACTCTTTAAACCTAAGGGTAGTATTTCTTAAGATACAAACCATTCCAGGGATGAGTCAACTCTTCTCCTTCTGCATTAACCAAACGGTAAGCGTTACCAGGAAAAGCGTGCGATACAACATATGGTCCTTCCCAATTGGGTTGGAGTTTAGAACGTGGACCACCAGGTTTTACAAAAATTCTTTTGACAACCATTTCACCAACTTTGAACTTACGTTCAATGAATTTCTTTTGATAAAAACGTGCTAATCTATTTTGATACACTCTTGCATGATTAGCAGCTGACCATCTTTTCTCATCTAAGAGTTCCAATTGAGCAAGGAGCGCTGAACGGTGTTCATTAATGGAAAATTCTTTATTCAATTGTACTCTTAATGACGGTATAAGGATCTCGTATGGAACTACCGCCTCCATTCCAAATGTTAAGGAATAAGGAGTCTGCCTAGTGGGCGTGCAGATTAAAGTTCGGTAGGCCCATAGAGCCTCAATCAATTTTTCCGGCCAGTCTGTAAATTTATTAGACTTGCACGTCTTTTTGATGATTTTTATCAAAGTCTTGTTAGTTGCCTCTGCTTGGCCATTGGCTTACGGATAATAAGGAGACGAATGATGCAATGCAATTTTATACCTGTTGCAGAGATCTTTCAGCTCTTGTGACACAAACTGTGGTCCATTGTCGGTGACGATGGTGCTTGGAATTCCAAATCTGGTGATGATGTTCTTCATGATGAACTTACAGATGGTTGATGCTTTGACTTCCGTGTATGCTTCAGCTTCTGCCCACTTGGTGAAGTATTCCGTTGCCGTGAGGATGAAAGACTTTTGCTTAATGCCGGAATCAGGATTACCAAGGGGTCCAATGATATCGAAAGCCCACATGGAGAAAGGCCATAGGGAAGAAACATGATGGAGTGAAGATGCAAGAGAATGAATTTTATCAGCGTGAAGTTGACACTTAGCATACCTACGGACATATCGTACGCAATCTTCTTCCATAGTTGGCCAGTAGAATCATTGCCTAAGGATTTTCTTTGCTAACATTTGTCCATTAACATGGCCACCACAAACTCCAGTATGAGCTCCTTCCATAACCTTCCAAAACTCATCTTCGTCTAGACATCTCAGAAGAACTCCATCAAAACCTCTTTTGTATAGTGCTCCCCAACTAAGATGTATCTTTGAGCAACTCTCCTGATAGCTCTTTTCTCCTCAGTTGTAGCTTCTTCAGGATATGATTGATCTTCACAATATTTAGCAATTTCATAGTACCATGGTTTCTATTCATCATCCATCTCTTCTAACAACTCCATTAACATAATTTCTCTTTTTTCTAAAATATTTCCATCTCTGACTTTCTTCAGCAGCTTCTCCTTAGTATTAAGGAATGAAGGGTCTTTCACGGCGGGTGAAAGACGCCTATGAACAATGATTGACTCGGATTGTTTGCTGATTGGGAAATCGAGGGAAGATGCAAGTGAAGCTAGAGCGTTAGCTAAGATGTTCTGATTCCTAGGAACATGGACAAAGATCAATTTTGTGAAAAGCTTTGAATAAGCAGAAGTATGTTCTTGATAAGGCTTGAGCTTGAGATCAAGAGTTCGATACTTGGTTAACACCTGGCGAAGAATCAATTGACTATCACCCACAATCCTGAGTTTGGTGGCACCATGGAAATGAGCAGCCTCGAGGCCAGCAAGGAATGCCTCGTATTCAGCTATATAGTTGGTGACTGGAAAGTCAAGCTGAAAGGCTTGTGGAATGGTGACACCTTCAGGTGATAACAGAACAATGCCAATCCCCTTTCCATGGGAATTCAAAGCTCCGTCAAAATGCAGAGTCCACATATCATCTTTGATTTGGTCTATGGACATTAGTTCCTCATCCGGAAACTCCGATCAGACTGGATCAAAATGAGGAAAGGGTGATGAGCAAGATATTCTGCTATGGCATAGCCTTTGATCGCTTTCTGCTGAATGTAAGTGATATCAAATTGAGATAGAAAGCTTTGCCATCGTGCTAACCTATCAGTAAGAACAGATTTCTCAAGAAGAAAGTTGATCGGATTCATCCTAGCGATGAGGTGGGCTTCATGGGCTAGAAAATAATGCTTCAATATCTGAACAACCCAGACCAATGCTGCACATGTTTTCTCTATCGCCGTGTATCTCTATTCAGCAGGGTTGAGAAGTTTAGAGAGATAATAGGCTGCCCTCTCCTTTCCTTCTTCATCCTCTTGTGCTAGGACAACCCCCACCGTATCATCCATGACAAAAATGTAAAGTATCAATGGTTTGCCTGGAGATGGTGGTGTCAAAACAGGAGGACTTGCCAAATAATTCTTTAATCCATCGAATGCCTCCTGACACTTATCGTCCCAATTAAATTTGACTCCTGGCTTTGTAAGCTCGTAGAACGGCTTACACCTTTGTCAGTGCTGGGAGACAAAACGGCGAATGAATTGCAACCTCCCTATTAATCCCCTTAACTCTTTCAAGTTATTGGGAGCTGGCATTTCTCTGATAGCCTTCTCCTTGTTGGGATCGATCTCAATTCCCCGTTTACTGACAATGAATCCAAGTAGTTTCCCTGAGGATACCCCGAATAAATATTTCTTGGGGTTCATCTTTAACTGATATTCCTTTGATCTCTCTAATACCCTTGCCAAAACTTTGGCATGCTCAGCCTTCATCTTAGATTTTACCAACAAGTCATCCACATACACTTCTAGATCGATATGCATCATGTCATAAAATATTGCCATCAGAGCCCTTTGATAAGTGACTCCAGCGTTCTTTAATCCAAATGGCATGACGACATAGCAATATGTTCCCCAAGGTGTAGTGAATGATGTCTTTTCTTGATCTTCTTCTACCAATTTGATCTGATTATATCTAGAAAATCCATCCATAAATGATAAAGTCTCATAGCCAGCAGTGTTATCGATGAGTACATCAATATGAGGCAACGGAAAATCATCTTTAGGACACACTCGGTTCAAATCTCGGAAGTCAATACAAATCCTGACCTTCCCATCTTTCTTCATAACCGGGACTATGTTGGCCACCCATTGTGGATAAAGGACAACTCTAATGAATTTGGCTTTATGTAACTTATCAACCTCTTCCTTCATCTTTAAAGCCATTTGTGGGTAGAATCGCCTTAACTTCTGTTTGACCGGACTAGCTCCATCCTTTAATGTCAATCTGTGTTCCACTAGTGATGAGTCTAACCCTGGCATATCCTCATAACTCCAGGTGAAAGTGTCCTTATAGTCCTTAAGAAATTGTACCATTGCCTTCTCATCCTCTTAAGAAAGATTTTTGCTAACGAGGACAACCTTAGGTTCGTCTTTAGTCCCTAGATTGATCTCTTTGGTGGGCTCTTCTACGGCAGCTGAGGGTTCATCGAATCTTTTTACTCTACTGGCATATGCCTCAGCTGCGTCCTCGTCATCTTCCTCATCTTCAATAATGGGGTCTTTTTCATGTATCAACTCATACACCACGTATCCATCATTGATTGTGTCATCATCCATACAATCTTCTGGCATCTGAATTGGATTTTCTAATAGCTGAGGGATCGTAGAGCAAGAAAGGCATTTATCAGCTAATTCTTGGAGGTATCTATCTGGAATTCTTCTACCCTTAGACTTCTAGACTTCCTAACCTAACTAACCTGCCTAGAGCTAGACTCCCTAACTTCACTAGACTCCCTATCCTAACTTAATGAGGACGAAGTAGAATGAAAAGTATGATATACAGATGGAAATACAGGAGAATCCTCCCGAGGGGAGGGGCAGAGTAGATCTAGAAGAGAATCTTGATCGAAAGACCTGTGCGATGGGGTACGATTGGACAAGTAAGAAGTTTCCTCAATGAGGATCTGGGAGAAATTTGTTGCCAAATTGGCATTTTTTTTTGGATAAAAGAAGAATTTAACATAAAACAAGAATGAAGATGAATAGGAGGAGAATGGGATGAAGGAAGTGGCACCAAGGCCAAAGGATTAGGGGAATCATACAACAGTATGTCCCAGATTAAATCATAAATCCTTTCTGGATCGAGAGGAGGTTGGGGAATGAAGTCCCGTGGGGACAGAGTAATCATGACGGCCGGAGCCCGTGGAATATCCTCAACAATGACCCGCGACCAAGTCGGGGTCAGGAGCAGAGTTCGGAACAAGATGTGAAGCGTGAAAATATGAGAAGGATAAGTCCCCCTCCAGAGCAGATCCGTGGTATAGCCAGCTTCATAGGGGTCATCTGGCTCCCCTTCATCAGTCTCTTCTGACAGCAGTATTCTCTTGTCGAAAATGGCACTAGGCCCTTCAATCAATTCATCTATCTGTGGCGGCCACTTAGGTTCGGAGGGATCAAGAAACAGTCTATTCAGTGCGATATACAGATCTCTCAAATCAAACCATCTGTACCATTCACATTCAGGGTCTTGGAGTTTCCTCCTTTTCATCGGCCACAGAGCCTCCAAGGACTGGTACGTGAGCAGTTCTGAGCAATGTCTGGCCAGGTCTTTCCCATATATATCATGGAAGTCAAAACATGAGGTAATGACTACCGTGTTGTCGTGACTGATTACGGGCCCCTTGACAAAATGTGTATATAGAGTCCACGTTAAGGGGTCCCGGCCTTCTTTGCATGGTGTAAACATTGGCTTCCAGACCCTTTGACCAACTTCATTCTCCTCCTGCTGAGCAATGTCCTGCTTCATTTTTCTTAGCCTATAGTCCAGGCCGTTTCCAGGTGTCCCTCGGTTGTCCTTGACGGGAGTGGTCTTGCCTTGTAACTGTGTGCCTAGGCCCTTTCCAGGCTGATAACCATTCTTCATCATTATTCTCCATCCCGGGGTACTCATGCACTTCCCCCTCTTTATGGTGTTTAGTGGATAAGGAGTAATAGTGGCGGTTTTCAATGGATCAGCCACCGGATGGTAAACCTGTAATACCGACAGAAAAGGTTGTCGGCCAGGTGAAGAAGTGGGCTTGACATTCAAAGAATGAGCAGCAGCAAGGATCGGCATGCTCGTAACTTTAATGATTCGTCCTTTGAAGGGGAATTTGAGCCATTGATGATTCGTGGAGGGAATCGCCTCAAGGGTTTTTATGTAAGGACGACCCAAAATGGCATTTAAAGAAGGGTCGATTTTCAGAATGTGAAATTCGACCTCTGCGTGACATACAGGACCTAGCTCCACTTTCAAATAGACCATTCCCAGAGGGGAACGGGTGGAATTATCATATGCTGTAATAGAGATAGGGCTAGGCAGCCACTTTTCCTTGGGTACACCGCACAATTCCAGGGTCTTCGGAGGCAAGACATTGATTGAAGCCCCTATGTCGACCAGGAATGCATCTACGGCCTTCTTACAGATGTTGACCGTAATGCTCAGAGCCATACTTCTCACTGCTGGCGGTGCTAGTTCCGAGACATGAAATGAAATGGAGGGTTGATCCCCCTGAGGAACTAGTAGTGCGGCAATTTTCTCCACCGGCATGTCTTCGTTAACCATCACCTTCTGCAGATATTCCATCAGAGCTTCTTGGTGGGTCTTTGATCTTTTAATCAGTTCAAGCATGGAGATTAGTGCCGGTGTTCTGTCAGGGTGCTTCAGCAGGTCGTATTGAGTGCTTGGCGCACTCTCATCGTTGTGTGCTTCCTCCAACGGCTGTGATGGACCGTCTCTAACTGTTGATTGAGGAAAGACCTTGTTGAAAATCCTCCCACTCCGGAGCGCATGTTCTTCAGTCGTGGAAGGTTCAAGTGATAACTTAAGTACCGCAGGGTTAATGGATGGTGCAGATGGTGTGGAGTGTTGGTATGTGGACGATGGCGTGGGGTTAGTTGGTGGTGGCATGGTGCGGATTAGAGGCCTAGATGGTTGGATGGTGGAAGGGTAAGTGGTTGGTGCGGATGAAGTGGGGAATGGCATGCGTAGTAGCGGTTTAGATGGTTGGATGGTAACTGGATAAGTGGTTGGTGCGGATGAAGTAGGGAATGGCATGCGTAGTAGCGGTTTAGATGGTTGGATGGTATCTGGATAAGTGGTTGGTGCGGATGAAGTGGGGAATGGCATGCGTAGCGGTTTAGATGGTAGGAGGGGTGCATAGTTGGCTTGCGGGGGGTTATTTAATGGAGGCGTAGTAGTGTGGGGAGTAATGGGTTTGAGGAAAGTGGGCGGTGATAATGGGTTAGTGGGTGCGGGTGAGTGAAATGCGGGCGTTGGTATAGGGGTAATAATAATGGGCTGTGGTCTGGGTATGCGGATGGTGCGGCGCGGTAGTTGTTTTGCGGTACTCGAAATATGACCCGTTGAATAAATTGAGGAAGAGTTCTCTATCTTCCAATGTTGCCCTCGGTTAGCCTCAGACCGGCTATTTGTCAGAATAGGGGCAACTTGGTTCTGGTTCTGGTGCTCCGGAAGTGGTTTTTGCACTATACCCATGTTTGGCGGTGCTGCTACTTGTGCCGGCGCTCTCGGTTGCTGCTGTAGTCTTCTCGCCTTCAAGGCGGATATGTACTTCTTCATCACTTCCCAGTCAATGCCTCCCTGCTCATTGAGATCATGAATGTAATCTCTAAATTGGAAGGAGGTGTCTATGGTGTGTCTAGGTTGCCTGTGGAAATAGCAATACCTGGAAGTATCAGCATTTTGGGGCCAGATTGCCTTTTCTCTTTGCAGGACCAAGGCATTGGCTGCCATTAAAGCACTGAAAATGTCCGCCAAGGACTCTGGGAGGACTGGATACTCTGCCCTCTTCGGGCCTGGTGGTCTTCTCTGCTAGTTATAGTCAGCAGGAGGAGGGACATTGTGATATGCCGGCGGTGCGCGTGACTAGTATTGCTGCTGTTGCTGATACTGCTGTTGTTGTGGGGGCTGGTATTGTAACTGCCGTTGCGGCTGTTGTTGTGGCTGTTGTTGCTGTTGCTGGTTCGGTTGCTGAGGCCGCTGATATTGGGGCTGCTGATACTGGGGGTTTGGCTGCTGCCTGTAATCCTGATGGTTTGGCTGCTGTGGCCGCTAGTACTGTGGTTGTTGATTCCTCACAAATTGGGGTTGGTTATTGTTCATACTGCTAACCTGCTCATGAGAGAGCGTGCCCTCAGTAGTCGGACCTGTGCTGGGGGAATTTGGCACTACAGGCTTCCGAGGTGGAGGCTTGCTAGGTCGGTGAAGATCAAAGACGCTAGAGAACGTAGCATCTTTGAAGGCGTTCTGACAGTACCACGCTCTTTCATAGAGCTATGCCATGCTGGTCAGGTTGTTCAGGGAGAGGACTAGTTTGAACTGAGGCGTAGCATTGGAAATTAGCATCTTCACTTGCTCCGACTCAGACAAGTGATCTTTCACTTTATCTGCCATACCCCTCCATCTATCAGCAAAACTAACGAACTTCTCATCGGGCTTCATCTTCTCTGCTATTAGGTCAGTAATGGACAGGGAGGGGGCGACTCTGTCCTGGTATCGTTGAATGAATTTTCGGGAGACGATACCGTAGTCCTCTACTTCAGAGGGTTCTAAAGAAAAGAACCACTCGAGGGCTAGTCCCTCTAAGGATCTCATGAACAAAAATGCCAACGACCTCTTGTCGTTTTGCCAGAAGGATGACTCGTACATGAACTCCTTCAAGTGAGTGAAGGGGTTACCAGTACCATTGTATTTTCGATACACTGGCATCTTAGAGGGTGGCAGGTGGAACACAGGCAGACTTAGTAAGCTAATCTCTAGTGCAGTTTTCACCCCTATCATCTTCTAGAGGTTGTTGAATTGTTCGTCCATGCGCTCCATCTTTGCCAGCAACGCTTGCGTTGTCGGATCAGCCTGGGGAGGAGGGGGAGGTGGAGGTACTTGATAGACCTGTTGCCTAGAGGACGTAGGGCAAGGAGGACAATAGAGTGGAGGTCCGGCAGAGCTTCCGCCATGCTCGAGGGCATTTTGATAAGCAGGCGTCAGCGGTCTGACCGGTTGCCTAGAGGAGGAAAGTTGTGGCCCAACTGGCCGAGAGGTTGAGACATGGAGGCCTTCCATGACATGAAGGGAGGATGATGAGGAGGTTGTTAAGGGATGGCAGGGGGAGCCGCAGGGTTCGTCTCACCAGACTGCATAGGAGTCTTCCCCTTCAAAATGGACTGGATCGTCTCAAACTGTTGAGCGTCCAGACGAGAGGCAAGAACTCCTAAAGCATTTACTAGATCCGAGGGATCAGAAGATGAGGGATCATTTGGGTTCACGTCTCCCTCGAAGATAGGGTTGGGAACCGCATGCACATGTGGGGGAAGCTCAGAATATTGATCATGAGGGCAATGAAGAGGGGTTGGGACATTCCCCTCATATCGAACTGGGCAAGGGAGAGAATTACAGGAGGCATCAGCAGCTCTCCCGCTCTCGAAATGGTAATCAGAATCACGAGGGGCATTAGCATCTCCCTCATAGTTGACTATGGCATCTGGAGCCATGCTCAAGTCTCTACCTGATCGAAGTAGCATGATGTTAGATTTTTTTTCTTCAGAGATTGGCAAACAAGTTGTACAGAGATTAAGCAAACAAGTGGATGTTTAACGTTATTTTAGGATTCCTTGTTGGGTTATTTGGATTCAATTAATCACAAATTCACTCAAGGGGTAGGATCCTAGTTTAGTTCAGTGTCCACCGTTATATTCTATGGCTTTCTCTCACAACGTTATGAAAATCTAACCAGGACTTCAATTGGTACAACCAGCTCGATGATCAAAGAGGAATACCTTGATTTTGGGGACTTACGGAGGTCTTTAACGCCAACCACTCTAGTCTGATCAAGGGACCGACCTAATCAAAGAGAGTTGAAGATGTCAAGAAGAGTGTTCCTAAGAAGAGGAGGATGTTAGCCTCAGTGCGTATGACCAGTAGCCTGGATGGCCTCTAATGCTTAGTACATAAAGTGTAGTAGCAAACAGATCATAAATCTGAGAACTGAAGAAGAAACAAGAAACTGCCTGAATCGCGTCGCTGTTAGTCGACGCTATTCAAACAGAATCTTATTTTTCACAGAAACTCAGGCAGCAGACAGCAAGGAAAATGGCCTGAAAGGCGTCTGGGTTGGGCGACGTAGTTTGAAATGCGTCGCTGCTCCTGGACGCGTTTCAAGTCACAGATTCAGTATTTCAGGAGGAATTTCTAGGTTGATTCCCCCTCACACAAATAAGATAAAAGCGATAAATAATCAACTCATGGGAATCTTTTTTTTTTTGTTTCAAATTTTAACATGATGATTTTATCAGATAAACAACTAAAATATCAATCAATCACACAATCTTTTATCACAAAAACAACTTTTCAACTAATCAACGGGGAGGGCAAGATCTTGCCGCAGGGGTGTGCACGTGGTGCACATAGGAATAACAATTAAACTAAAAACTCACCAATTGGTGAGGGCGTGTCGAGAGACACAGGTGGTGCACCGTGGGTACCCGATTAATAACAGCAAGAACAAAGATTTAAAATGATGGCGAGACCAAGTCCCACCGTGATCGCCAAGAAAGCTGTGAGTGCATAAATTGAGTGTATGATTATCATGAAAAATTATGTTGATTAAGTGACAAATAAACCTATTAAAACTAAGTGAATGTAATGTGATCGCCATAAACTTTTAACTAAAAAGTTCCAGAAGAAGAAAGTTTGATCACCTACCTGTTTCGATGTGGGAGATTGTTGAGGTTCTTGATTCCCCTTCTTCAGCCGGCTGAAGAAAGAGAGCCCTTTTTGTCTTTGTTCTTGCTTTGACTGTTTATTGGACTTTGAGGATCATCCAACTTTCTCTTGTTGTTCGTTGCTGATTCCCTCCTTTTGTATCTTGCCAAAAAAATGGAAAGAAAGAGAGAAAAGACAATGAGAACTTAGATAGATGTAGTATCTATTCTAGTGAAAATTTTGAACATGCAACTAGACAATTGAACTCACTTGCTGGGTGGTCTTTTAAACCCCTTAAAATATGGATTGAAAATGAATGTTGGTGAGTGTGTGTTGCATGGAGTGATGTGATAAAAATGTGAAAGCTAATGTGATGAAAAATGTAAGAAGATGCAGAAATATATTAGAAGCTAAGTTGGATGGCCCCTGGAAAGCCTTGGCCTTGAGTAGATCTTGGAAGGACGAAGACCGGATGAAGAACTCCTGGAAGCAGCACCTCGATCTTTCAGCGTTTTGACGTCGTCTTCAAGATCACTATCACTATCACTATGACTCAAGTCACTATCACTCTTGCTCAAATTACTGTCACTTAAATCACCATCACTCAAGATCACTGGCACATTAACTGTCACTTGACAAAGAGGCTGGGTATTTATAGACTTCTTTTCATCCGCGGATTTACATGAAGGAATTTTTGAAGTTTATCTAGCTTAACAAACAGATAAACACAGATTAATTCATCATTATCTGTAATTAATCTAAAACGCATCGCCAATGGAAGACGCCTTTCAGACTGATTAAGATAAAGATAAACATCCGGGAAAAATTCATCATTATCTGTAATTGTCTAAAACGCGTCGCCCCTTGGAGACGCCTTTTAAACTAATTAAGATAAGGATAAACATCCGGAAAGAGATAGAAACAACTTAGGAAACCTAAATTACGTCGTGCCTGACAGACGTGTTTTAGCTAATTAATCAATTGATTAAAATTCAAATTTAAATATCAAAATAGGAATAAACTCTAAATGGTGTCTGCACTGGTAGACGTCTTTTAGACTTCTTCATATTTTAATTAAAATTCATCATTATCCTCATTATATTATACCTTAGACTCACCTTCAGCGATATGTCCCACATATCGTTCGGGCAGTCTAGGTAATCTACCAGATCTACGAAGCTCATGTGTGTGTACCTGAATAGATTTAGGAACTGATATCTCATCTGATAAGAATGCAGCTGTTTAGGGATCTAGAACCTCTTCTAGTACTATTTTACTCCCACTGTCCTCCTGGAGAAGGTATTCCTCTTCTAGGAAGACAACTTTCTTGGTGACAAACACCTTTTGTTCACTAGGATGGTAAAAATAGTATCTAAAGGTTTCCTTTGGATATCCCACAAACCTACATTTATCAGTTCGTGATTCCAGCTTGTCTGGATTATGCCTCTTTACACGAGTAGGGCAACCCCAGACTTTAACATGTTTAAATTCTGGTTTCCTGCCTTTCCTTATCTCATATAGAGTAGAGGTCACAGACTTGCTGGGTACTCTATTCAGTAGGTATGCTGCTGACTCTAGAGCATACCCCCAGAGGGACACTGGTAATCCCGAAAAACTCATCATGGATCGCACCATGTCCAACAAGGAGCGATTCCTCCATTCTGATACACCATTCATCGGTGGTATATATGGAGGGGTTAGCTGAGAAGGGATACTATTATCCTTTAAAAATTATGTGAAATTAGTACTCAAGTATTCTCCTCCTCAATCTGATCGAAGAGCTTTAATACTCTTTCCTAACTGCTTCTCTACCTCTTTCTTGAACTCCTTAAACTTCTCAAATGCTTCCAAGTTGTACTTCATTAAGTACACATAGTCGAATCTTGAGAAGTCGTCGGTGAACGTGATGAAGTATGATAAGCCATCTTTGGTTTGGGTGGACATGGGAGCACATACATCCAAATGTATTAGTTTCAGAATGTCCTTGGCACGTTCTCCATGTCCAGTAAATGGAGATTTTGCCATCTTTCCTATAAGGAGGGATTCACATGTCGCAAACGATTTGTAATCGAATGCTATTAAATAACCATGCTTGTGCAACCTTTGCAACCTGCTTTCACCAATATGCGCAAGTCTACAATGCCACGTGTAGGCTTGGTTCACACAATTCTTGCTCTTCTTAAGAGCAATATCAATTTCAAGATTATAATAAGAAACATCTAACAGATATAGACCGTTGACTAAGGATGCTGAAGCTATTGATTTATTACCAGAATAAATCGAACAACTTCTATTCTCAATATTCAACCTATATACTATCTTGTCCAAACAAGATATTGATATGATGTTCTTTATTATGCTAGGAACATAATAACAATCTTCTAATAGTAAGGCATCTCCTGATGGAAGCCTGAGGTTTGCTGTCCCAACAGCAATCGCCGCAACTTTTGGGCTATTTTCTAGTCTCAATTCCACCTCGTCTTGTCTCAGCTTGCGCTTACTTGTCAGTATCTGCACATCATGGTAGATATGAGAAGCACATCCGGTATCTAATACCCAAGATGTGGAATCTCTAACTGACAAGTTGATATCTATCATATAGATATCTGAAGCTTCATATAGCTTCACCTTTCCATGAGCTTTATCGTTAAGGAACTCGTTGTAGCTCCTCTTCCAGTGACCATACTGCTTACAGTAGAAGAAGTCACCCTTTACTACTCTTTTGCCTTTGTCCTTCGATCTTTTATCGTATGCGATCATCTCTATCTCAGAGACATCTAATGCCGATTCAGCAGGATGATCAATATCAAGGGTATAGGCAATCTGCTCAGATTTGAAGACATTCTTCAAGTGTCTGAGCCAATCTGAGTAGATCAGGTAAGTCAAAAGGGCATCAAGTATGCCGCGGAGTGGGTTATTCGACGATATAATTCCCTACAGGAGATAAGTAAAATCTATTTAACAGATGTTCAATTAAAATTAAAACAAGATATGGTCTTTTGTTCAAGTTTTAACTCCTACTAATTTTCGACGGACTATATAACTTTCAGTTATACAGAACGGGAGACGCCGACAGTCTCCTAGTGGGGATCAGAATCTCAATGACTTGCACTACAGCCTTGTGGATAGCACAACAAACTGTATTACAATCAAAGAGCATCCAACTCATGGGACTTGCAACTCCTTACAATATCTGATCCTAGCTTCGGTACCCATAGATTTAATGGCCTTGTGGATAGCACAACAAACCACTAATTCTAGTCTAAGCTAACCATCGTTACGCGACGAGCATAGATTTGCATGCAGTCCTTGTGGATAGCACAACAAAGCTACATGGTTCCTCTACCCCAATCATATAGGCATCTAATGCCATAGCCATAGTTTCTCCTCCCAATTAAACAGGCTTTGTGGATAGCACAACAAACCTGCCTAAAGTAATTCGAATCCTATGACTATAACGATGGTGGACCATGCGGTAAGTTCTTAACTACTCGCGTTACGGCTTAGAGTTTATCTGAGGGTATTTAGATAACATTTATTTTAGTCTCTCTTAGGTGATAGTATATAAATATATCAAATATATTTACTAAATATTATACCTGCTTTGATTCATAATCAAAAGAAAAACAATGCATCTCATACATGTCATTATTATGGTCATGGATAGCACAGTGGGTTTGACTGGAGCCAACTGTCAAACGCTCACACAATCTAACATAACAATTATATCAGATAACCTACAAATACATAAGCAAGAGATCTCCATCTTTTCGCCTTCCTGGTTGCAGCTGTGGATCGTCCTCGCTCCTTCCTCGGTTGTCTCGATCAGATTACATTAAATTCTAGAATTACATGTAATTAGAAGAGAGCCTCATGGCGAGTACAAGAGCGAGGGAGGTAGAAATACATCGGAGAATGAGAGAGGGAGAGATACGCAGATCTCTATTTATTAACAATTTAATAAACATCTATCATTCATCCACGATCCACACACACACATCATTCATCACATGAATAATTAAATAAGTGCATAACCATAACCACGGTGTGTTTTAAACATTCCACACATGATTCAGCGCATCACATGGCTAAAATAAAAGACTTTTCAAAATATATAATTTTGGCTTTCAAAAAGCTGGGATCCAATCAAAATTGATATTTGAATTTCGAAAACAGTTTGAATAAGATAAGCATGCAATTAAATCAAATTTAAAAGCATCAAAACACACATCACATGTGTACACACTCCAAATTAATAATTCCATATTATTCCATGCAAATTAGAACACTTCTGATAATTAAACAATCTAACACTTAGATTAAATCAAATTAATATTCTAACAATTAGAATATTAAAATTATTTACTAATCTAACTCTTAGATTAGTAGATTAAAATTAATCATTAATTTAACACTTAAATTACTAATCAACTTTAATTAGTCATTAACTATTAATCTAACTCTTAGATTAATTAATTAATTAATGTTAATAACTAATTTAACTTTTAAACTAGTAATTAACACAAATTAATTATTTGACTACTAATCTAACTCTTAGATTATTGGATTAATATTAATTATTAGTTTAACACTTAAACTAATAACTAATAACTCCTAATTAAATATTTATATTAGTTAATTAAAACTAATTATGAATTTAACATTTAAACTGACAATTAAGTCCAGTTAACTAATTAATTACTAATAAATTACTAACTTAACATTTAAGTTAGTGTATTAAAGTTAATTATTAATTTAACACGTTAAATTAATAACTAACTTTAAATAATTAACAACTACTTGTTAAAATAATGTTTCTAAAAACATTAATGGCTCAATTAAATAAAATTAGATAAAAAATTTAATTTCAAAACACTTTGAAAATTTTAATTTAAAACCTAATTAGAATTTAATTGAGTCAATAAAGTTTAATTAGGAATTTAGGGGGTTTAATTAAACGGGTTTTAAAGGGGCAATAAGGCCCAGCCCATTAGGGCCAAATTGGCCCGGGCCCTGCAGGGCCCGAGCTCGAGCCAGGCGCGCTTGGGCTCGGTCCCGGTCCGGCCAGGGGCCCTGCCTGGCCAGACCGGCCCGCTAGGCGCGTGAACCGGCCCTCTACCTCCTGCAACCTGACGCGCAGTAGTAGAAACCCTAGGTCATGGGGTTTTATAGAGGAGTCCGGCGGCGGGTGGTGGTCGACGGCGGCGCTCCAGGCCGGCTGCCAATAGCCCGGACCCGGCCGACGACGCCTCTGGCGCCGGCATGGCCGCCGGAGACGTTCAACAATGCCGGCCAAGCCCTTTTATTCTCCAAAAACTGGTTTTTACAAACCTAGAAGGAGAAGAAGAACTGCCCCATATCCGGCCACCTTGTGCAGCTCACCGACGTCGGCCACCGGCCCTATTAATGACCAAATAGATCCCTAGTCATACCAGGATCTCCAGCCATCACCCCATCGCATGGGAAGGCCCGATTAAAGCTGCACAAACCGGTCGTTCTTCGTCCCACGAAGAACACGAAAAATTCCCAAATAAAATCCGATCTTGCATAAAAAATGATCTAATTATTTCGTATTCATCTCATGAACACGATCCCAGCAATATAATTGAATTTAAAGCATGGAATAACATACGAAATATTAATTTCGGAGACCGAAACGGGACGAGAAACAGTGGAACCTAGCTCTGATACCACTGTTGGGTTCTCGGGTTTCTCTGGATCTCCCGCGCAGCGGAAATAAAAATAAAAACGGAGGTCCGTTCCCGTTTCGAAAAACTAAAAACTACGATTATCGGATAATCGATTCTCACCGTGTACGGATTCAAATCCACAACCGTTCGGTTCCGTCGGTGCGACACTGCAAGCCGCGCAAGCGCCCGGCCTCTAGCGAAGTCCACGCGATCCTCCTCGCGATAGATATCCTCACGTTCCTCGTTCTTCGTAGCCCACGAAAGCTCCTCCAGTAACCGCAACGATCGCCGCAATGCGCAGACGATTTCCTGTCAAACGAGAGTCGGAGAAGCAGCGGAACAGATCCGGATCTGTCTGGGACGCCAGAGAGAGAGAGAAACAGAGGAGGGGCGGCTAGGGTTATCAGCAGCTTGGCCTACTCAGCCCGTTCGCTATGTTTTATACTAACCGCGCGATTTTTTTATAAAAACCCCTGGTTTATATAAAACCCACTTATTTATCCATCGCCTTGAAAATCATTTGCGTGTGACCCTCTAGGCTCAATTACCAGTCCGGTTTAATAGCCCATTTAGCCCAGTGACTCCTCACTAGCTTTATTAATCAATTAATAACTCTTTATTAATTAATTAATCTATCGAATTCATGTCGCACATCAAATTCAACTGGACCTCCGATCACGTTGGGTGCCAAACAACACCGCGGGAACCCGGAAGGTATCGAGGTTAAGCAACCCACTCTTGGAACCTTTCTGCCGACAGTTACCGCATGGATATAATCCTTCATTCGTACAATGCTCTCGAGTCAACTCAGGATATGGCGTGCTGTCAAACCCTAACCGGTCGACTCACTTGGATTGGATGCTGCTGATAAATATCGGAAAACTCCTTTCTCGATATTATCGTCCACCCTGGCCAGGGACTTCCGCGCATCCTTCCTAGAGCATTCTCTCTCTAAGTACCGAGAGCGAATGATTCCTTATTGACATACAATTCCCTTCGATAGTATTCCGCTGTACCCAATCCTTAGCATTTTAGAATCCCGTGGCTAGAGATTCGTAAACCAAGGTCAAAGCACAGAAGTCCACCGACAAGGTATCCTTGGTGTCTCAAGTCCGAGGACCATCCACGCAACTGCGATAATAGAATCAAGCTGGTTGATAGTGAGGTACAATACCATCCAGCGATTCAGTCGGATCAGTTCAGTGAACTCATTCTCCAATGAGCACCTACAGATTCGCCTTAGTGTCTCCACACAAGTGACTTATGAGATCAGTCACCCTCATCCTATGAGCAGGAGTAATCTGTACTAGTCTAACCGGATATCCAATGTCCTTCTCGGATATCCTCCGACTATGAACGATTCAGAATATGTGTGTTTAAGTGACCAGTCTCATTAGTATGATCTCATCATAATCTGATCACTATAGCACATATTCACGGACTTCATTATGAAACGATAATTAATGCGATTTACACATAATGAATATTATGCCATTATATTAATAAATGAACGAGATTTACATAGTCAAATTGGCTTGTAGGCCACCTAAAACTAACACTATTAGCCTCAGACTGGCTTCCCTTCAAAATGGAGGCAATTTGGTTTTGATGCTTCGGCAGCGGGTTCTGTACTCTGCCCATATTCTGTGGTGCTGCTTGTTGTATCGGGGCTCTTTGGATTGGTTGTTGCTGCTGTAGTGGCTGTGGTTACTGTTGCTACTGCTGTTGTGGTCTTTTCGCCTTCAAGGTGGCTATGTACTTTTTCATCTATTCCCAATCAATCCCTCCTTGAGCATTGAGATCATGAATGTAATCCCGAAAATGAAAGCAAGCATCTACTGTGTGTCCCGGTTGACGATGGAACACACAGTATCGAGACATGTCAACATTTGGCGGCCAAACGGCCCTTTCCTTCGGCAGCACTAAGGCGTTGGCCACCATAAGGGCATTGAATATATCCGTGAGGGATTCTGGTAATTGTGGGTATACCGACCTTCTAGGGCCAGGAGGTTTCCTCTGCTGTGTATAGTCATTAGGAGGAGGAACATGAGTGTAATTCGGCTACTGCCGAGATGGATTGTATACTTGCTGGGGGAATGTTGCGGTATTGACTGAAGCTGCTGAGTAGGAGGCCTGTAACCCTGTTGGTTTTGAGGCCTAAGTGACTGATATTATTGCCGATTCCTCATAAACTAGGGCTGATTATTGTTTATTATACTAACCTGTTCATAAGACAGTGTACCCTCGGTAGTTGGACCCATAGAAGAAGAGTTGGGGATAATAGACTTTCAAAGTGGAGGTCTATTGGGGCGATGAGGATCGAAAACACTAGCAAAGGTGGAGTCTTTGAATGCATTCTGCGCATAACGCGCTCTTTCATACAGATCTTCCATAGTAGTCAAGTTATTCAATGTCAGTACTAGCTTGTACTGTGGGGTGGCGTTGGCAACCATCATCTTTACCAGTTCTTGTTCGGAAAAATGATCTCTTATCTTTTTAGCCATCCCTCGCCACCTATCAATGAAGTCTTCATTCGGCTTCATCTTCTCATTGAACAAGTCAGTAATGGACAAGGTAGGTGCCACCCTATCTTTGTATCTTTGCAGGAACCTCTTTGACACCGTGTCGAAGTTCTCTACCTCACTTGGGTCTAAAGAGAAGAACCACTCCAAGGCTGATCCCTCCAATGATTTTCTGAAGAGGAATGCAGTGCTTTTTTATCATGCTGCCAAAATGATGATTCATATAGAAATTCTTTGATGTGAAGGAAAGAGTTGCCTGTGCCATTGTACTTTCTGTAGACTGGCATTTCAAAAGGCAAAAGATGGAATATTGGCAAATCAAGGACAAAGAATTCAGGAGCTGCCGTGCTGTCCATATTCTTTTCAAGATTCCTGAACCATTCATCCATCTGGGACAATTTCCTCAGTAGGAGTTGAGTGGTAGGATGTACTGGTGGAGTTGGTGGCTGTTGAAAAGATTGGCTCTGCGAATAAGCAAGGATGCGAGGACAGTGAGGTTGTGAACTGGCGGCGTTCCCACCATGCCCGAAAGCATTCTCATAAATTGTGGTTTGTGGTCTAACAGGATGCCGTAAACTAGACTGTTGAGGACTTCTGTGCCGCGGAGTGGAAACATGAAGACCTTCCATGGCCTGGGTAGGAGCTTGATAAGCAGAAGGGTGAACCATAGGAGTCGGTGTAGACACGCTAATTTTGACATCATTTTGAGTAAGTTTCATGTCATATAATAATGCCTCTAAATGGTCTGATATTTAATCATTAGTTAATTTTTATTAATCTTTCTGAATTAATTATCTAAATGACATCGGTCAAACAGATATAATTTAAGTTTATTAATGAAATTCATTTTAACTCAAATTTTTAATCAAATATGAAAGATTCTAAAAGACGTCGACATGTGGAGACGCCATTTAGAGTTTATTCTTATTTTGATTATTAATCTAATTTTTAATTAATTTATTAATAAACTAAAAGACGTCTGCCATACACGACGCCATTTAGGTTTCTTAAACTGATTCTGTCTCTTCTTCCCGATGTTTATCCTTATCTTAATTAAGCTAAAAGATGTCTCCCATGGGCGATGCGTTTTAGATAATTATAGATAATGATGAATTAATCTGTGTTAATCTGTTTCTTAGTTGGATAAACTTCAAACTCCTTCGTGTTAATCCATTAATAACTGCGGATGCGTGAACTTGAGCCTATAAATATCCAACCCCTTAGTCATTAAAAAGTTTGTGATAATTTATGAAAGATCAGTGATAATCTGAGTGATCCAAGAAGGAGGCGACGTCTAAATGCTGAAGGATCAGAGCGTTGCTACATCCAGGAGTCTGCATCCTTTCTTCATTCGTTCTTTGTCCATTCAAGAGCTTTCAAGACCAAGGCTTTCCAGGGGCCATCCAACCTAGTTCTTTTCATTAATCTTTGTTGGTTTCATCATCATATTAGTTCAAAATGTCATTCATCACATCACTCCATGCAACACACACTCACTAGCATTATTTTTCAATCCATGTTTAAAGGGGTTTAAAAGACCACAAACAAGTGAGTTCTTTGTTAAAGTTGCATGATCATAATCTTCATTAGAATAGATACTACCTCTACTTGAGTTCTTATTATTTTCTTTCATCTTTGTTTGTTGCAAGGTACAAAGAAGATCAAGAGGAGAGAATCAACAAGGAATCAAGCTGGATGATCCTCAAAGTCCGATAAGCATCAAAAGCAACAACAAGGTCAGAAGGGCTCTCTTTCTTCAGCCGGCTGAAGGAGGAGAATCAAGGACTCAAAAATCTCCAAATTCTGAAACAGGTAGGTGATCAATTTTTTCTTTTGGAACTTTTTAGTTAAAAGTTTCTGGCGATCACATTCACTTAGTTTTTAATAGGTTTATTTGTCACATAATCAACATAAATTTTCATGATAATCACACGCCTAATTTGAGTACTCACAGCTTTTTGGCGATCACGGTGGGACTTGGTCTCTCCACCTTTTAATCTTTGTTCTTGCTTTTCATCAATCGGGCACTCTCTGTGCAGTACTTGTGTCTCTCGACACGCCCTCACCAATCGGTGAGTTTTTTAGTTTAGTTGTTATTCCAACGTGCACCACGTACACACCCTTGTGGCAAGGTCTTGCCGTCCCTGTTTGATTGATTGGAAAGTTGTGGTTGTGATAAGAAGATTGTGTAATTGATTAATATTTTAGTTGTTTATCTGATGAAATTATCCTGTTAAAAATTAAAAAAAAAAGGAATCGCATGAGCCGATTATTTACTGATTTCATCCTGTTTGTTTGAGGAGGAATCGATCCAGAAATTCCTCCTTAATTGTTGATTCTGCGACCTGAAAAGCGTCTAGGAACAGCGACGCGTTTCATAACGCGTCGTCTATACTCGACGCCTTTCAGGCAATTTTCTCTGCTTTTTGTTGCCAGAGATTCTGCGAAAAAATAAGGTTCTGTTTGAATAGCGTCGACCAACAACGACGCGATTCAGGCAGTTTCTTGTTTTTTTTTTAGTTCTCAAATTTTAGATCTGCTTGCTACTACACATTACGTAATAAGTATTAGAGGCCATCCCGGCCATAGGTCATACGCACTAGGGCTAACACCCCCCTTTTCTCTTAGGAACACCATTCTTGACGTCTTTAGCTCTCTCTGATTAGATCGGTCCCTCGATCAGACTAGAGTGATTGGCATTAAAGACCTCCGTAAGTCCCCAAAACCAAGGTATTCCTCCTTGTTCATCGGGCTGGTTGTACCAATCGAAGTCCTGGTTAGATTTTCATAACGTAATGAGAGAAAGCCATAGAGTATAACGGTGGAAATTGAACTGAAATTAGGATCCTACCCATTGAGTGAATTTGTGATTAATTAAATCTAAATAACCCAACAAGGAATCCTGAAATAACGTTAAACATCCACTTGATTGCTTAATCTTTGTGCAACTTGTCTGCAAATCTTTAAAAAAAATTTGACATCATGTTACTTTGATCAGGTAGGGATTTGAGCATGGCTTCGGGAGCTATGGTCAACTATGAGGGAGATGGTAATGCCCCTCTTGAATCCAATTATCACTATGAAAATGGGGGAGATGCTAATTGTTAGTTTTAGGTGGCCTACAAGCCAATCTGACTATGTAAATCTCGTTCATTTATTAATATAATGGCATAATATTCATTATGTGTAAATCGCATTAATTATCGTTTCATAATGAAGTCCGTGAATATGTGCTATAGTGATCAGATTATGATGAGATCATACTAATGAGACTGGTAACTTAAACACACATATTCTTAATCGTTCATAGTCGGAGGATATCCGAGAAGGACATTGGATATCCGGTTAGACTAGTACAGATTACTCCTGCTCATAGGATGAGGGTGACTGATCTCATAAGTCACTTGTGTGGAGACACTAAGGCAAATCTCTAGGTGCTTATTGGAGAATGAGTTCACTTAATTGATCCGACTAAATCGTTGGATGGTATTGTACCTCACTGTCAACCAGCTTGATTCTATTGTCGCAGTTGCGTGGATGGTCCTCGGACTTGAGACACCAAGGACACCTTGTCGGTGGACTTCTATGCTTTGATCTTGGTTTACGAATCTCTAGCCACGAGATTCTAAGATGCCAAGCATTGGGTACAGTGGAATATCATCGAAGGAAATTGTGTGTCAATAAGGAATCATTCACTCTCGGTACTTAGAGAGAGAATGCTCTAGGAAGGATGCGCGGAAGTCCCTGGCCAGGGCGGACGTTAATATCGGGAAAGGAGTTTTCCGATATTTATCAGTGGCATCCAATCCACGTGAGTCGACGGGTTAGGGTTTGATAGCACGCCATACCCTGAGTTGACTCGAGAGCATTGTACGAATGAAGGATTATATCTATGCGGTAATTGTCGGCGGAAAGGTTCCAACAGTGGGTTACTAAACCCCGATACCTTCCGGGTTCACGCGGTGTTGCTTGGCACCCAATGTGATTGGAGGCCCAGTCTGTAAGGACTGAGGTTTCGGGTTCAGTATTCGGGTCGGGTTCGGGCCGGATCCCCTGGTTTGGACCCTGAAGGGGTCTTGAGATTTCTGACTGAATGACGTCTGCACTGCTCGACGTCTTTCAAAAGACGTCTGTCTATGTAGACGCCATTTAGGTCCACTTTCTGTTGTGCCACGTGTACGCCACGTGGGTGGGTTTCGGGCCGCGAGAGTACAGCCCCTGTCACATCGTCTGAATGGCGTCCATGTTGGTCGACGCGATTCAGACTGCGACCTCTGCGATGTCAGTGTACGGCGCCAGAGCGTTGTCAGTACGGCCTGTCCTGTCGTCTGAACGGCGTCCGCAGTGAGCGACGCGTTTCAGAGCACTGTCAGTACGGCCGTCCTGTCAGACTGATTGGCGTCTGCCTCGATCGACGCGTTTTAGCCAGATTCAGATTGACCCCGCGAGCCTCCCCTTCTTTCCCTCATTTTCGCGTCCACCCTCTCTCTCTTCGCCCTCTCCGCTCCCTCCGCCCTCCTTCCTCCCTTCCCTTCCTCTTCTTCCTTTTCCATCACTCCAAAGCCTCCTTACCTCTCACCTCTACCTCCACCACCTCCTTCGCGGCGTTCCATTCTCCGGACGGCGGCCGACGTCCCGGCGGAGTGGCGGCGTCCTCGAGGGTACCGACGGCGGTCTGCGGTGCGGCGGGTCGGCAGCACGGAGCTTGGAGGAGTTCAAGAACCGGTAGGGGGACGAACCTTGCATGGATTGTGAATGTATTGCTTGCGTTTTCCATGGCGGAGCATGTTGTATTTGGGGTAGATTGAGCATGTTTAGGGGGCTTAATGGGGTTTCTATGCATGAAGAATTATGGGCTTCAAATGGTATTTCGTATTCCTACTTTGTTTTCCCCCTCTTGGGCGATTTTGGGGTGTTTTGGGGGTGAAAAGGGTACCCTCAGGCTGAGGACAGGACTTCGTTTCTGGCGATAAAAGACGTCAAGGATGGACGACGCCTTTCAGAAGGACATCGGGACATCATGACGCCTTTTAGGCAGAAATCGCTCCACCGAGTCTCTGTCAGTTCAGGGAATCCGACGCTAAATGACGTCATGGATGGACGACGCCTTTCAGAAGGACGTCGGGCCATCATGACGCCATTTAGGCAGGAAATTCCCCGACTATGGATTCTGCAAATCTGGAATTTCGGTGTGAATGGCGTCTGAGAGCTATGACGCGTTTTAAACAGCGGCTTCCCTGGTGGACGCGTTTCAAGGAATAATCTGTTTTAATTGAACCTGTTTGAGGGGCTTGAATGGCGTCGACCTCGGTCGACGCGATTCAAGACAGAACTATATAAACCCTGGTTTTTAACATATGTTTTCCGGTTGGATGGTTCTAATGCATGCTTTACATTGTACATTGAGGCTGAGGATTTCTGTGTAATGGAACTACATCTTGTGTGTGTGTGTGCCTATGCGATTGTGGATTGGAATAACTGTGGTTTACGTTTGTCACCATGGACCGATGGGGACAGGGTCATGGTGTCTGTGAGGCATTGTGCCGTACCGGTGGGGAAGTGGTACATGTTGTGTTTTACCCTTGGCTGAGGGAAGCAGAACCACCTTGAGCCCGTCGGGCCAGAGTAGCCGGTGCGCTATCCGAGGGGTTGCTGCTTGGTCTCAGCGGGTCGGGGTTTCCCTGTTTGTCGTGGCAGCTTCCGGCGCGTTTCTTGCTGTGGAGCTGGTTGTGGTATTGTTGGAGTTGTTTTACCCCTGTAGCCACTGGGCCTGATGTGACCTTTGATCAAGGTTACGAGTGGTACCCTTCGCCCTTTGGCCTGACGCAGCCCGGGAGGTTAGGGTTGTGGGTAGTTCCTGTAGCTTCGGCTTGACGGGGGTTCGCCGGTCCCCAGGGCCCTCCTGAAGTGCTGAGGCCTAGCGTGGAGGCAATCCGGTCGGTAGGACAGTAGTCTAGACTGCTTGTGTGCACACATAGCTGGGCAGTGGTGGTACACTGGTCCCAGCTAGTCCTAGTTTGACTCACTGCCTCACCCTACAGTGCCCCGGAACACTGTAGGGGCGGACAGGCGTGAGCAGTGGTGGTAGTGTTAGGAGGCGACGTTTGACTCCGGTCGACAGTGTGGTTCAGTCGCTTTGTGGACTTTGGCTGTGAGATGTGACTTTGTGTTGGGTTCTTCGGATTGCTTAGAACTGTTCTTGCTACACTGCTTATCGTACGTTTCATATCAGATTTGGGTGCTATGTTTACTGCTTCACTTAATTGCCATATATCCGTGTTGTTGCACTTGTGGGTGTATGAGTGGGAGGTAGGGGATCGGATGATCCCTACTGAGCCCAATTCTGGTGTGGCTCACTCCTTGCGGTTTCAGGTGTGGACCTCGCGGCGTGTGGTGGCGTGCGGTGCCTTCTTGGTGTGCGGACCAGCAGCTGTCTCAGTTCCGGGGTATGCCCCAATGTTGTTGTACTTTCCTTCTGCCTGTACTTATTTAATTGTTGGACCATGTAATTATTGTTGGACTGTATACGGACATTGTTATCTTCCTTCCTGCGCACATGTTATACCTTTGTAGTCCGTGTGATTGTTATATTTAGCCTTGTTTAGCGCTTCCTCCTCCATATGTGTTGTGTGAGATCCGGGTGTGAACCCGCAGTTAATGGGCCGACATCCATTTAGTGACCGGGTCTCCGGTCATAGGATGTCGGGTCGTTACACAGTCGAATTCGATGTGCGACATCAATTCGATTGATTAATTAATTAATAAAGAGTTATTAATTGGTTAATATACTAGACTTATTGGGCTATTAACCGGACTGGTAATTGGGCTTAGAAGGTGACACGCAAATGATTCTCAAGGTGATGGATAAATAAGTAGGTTTTATACAAATCGGGGGTTTTTATGAAAAACCACGCAGTTAGTATAAAATGTAGCGAACGGGCTGAGTAGGCCAAGCTGCTACTAACCCTAGCCGCCCCTCCTCTGTTTCTCTCTCTCTCTAGCGTCCCAGACAGATCCAGATTTGCTCTGCCGCTTCTCCGACTCCCGTTCGACGGGAAATCATCCACGCGCTGCGGCGATCGTTGCGGCGACCGGTGGAGGTTTCGTGGGCTTCCCTAGAGGTCGGGCGCTTGCGCGGCTTGCGATGTCGCACCGACAGAACCGAACGGTTGCAGATTCAAATCCGCACACGGTAAGAACTGATTATTCGATAATCTGGTTTTTCCTATTTTAGAAACAGGAATGAATCTCCGTTTTTATTTTTATTTCCGCTGCGCCGGAGATCCAAAGAAACACGAGAACCCAACAGTGGTATTAGAGCAAGGTTGCACTGTTTCTCGTCCCATTTCACGTTCCGAAATTAATTTTTCTTGTATTATTCCATGCGTAAGTTCGATTTTTTTTGCTGGATTTGTATTCATGCGATGAACACGATTAATAAGATTAATTTTATTGAGAAAACTCGGATTTTTAGTTTGGGGGTTTCATGTTCTTCATGTGATGAAGAACTGTGGTTAATGGAGGCTTCAATCGTACGTCCCCATGTGATGGGGAGGTGGTCGGGGTCCTGGTATGGCTAGGGACCTCACCGGTCATCACTGGCGTCGGAGAGGGTGATGGAAGGGGTTGTTTGTCCTTATTCTTCGGTTTTAGAAACCTGCAAAAACTGTTTTTTTAAGGGGAATAAGAGGGCTCGGCCGGTGCTTTGGGAGGGCCCTTCGGCTGCCCTGCCTGCGCCGTCAGTATCGCCGGCGAATGGGCGACACCGGCGAGGCCTAGTGCCGGCCGCTAGGTGGCCCAGCTTCTCCTTCCCAGCCGCCGGCTACCTGCAAGCCCTTTTAGGGTTTCTCAGGTTTGGGGGCGTCGGGTTTGGAGAGGGGAAGGGCCTGACCGGTCGGACCGGTCAGCCGAGCCGGGTTCAAAGGGGAACAAGCTCCCTACCTAAGGGGCGCCAGGGCCCGAGCCCAAGGCCGGGTGACTCGCGCCTGGCCCGAGCCCTGGCGCAGCCCATTGGCTGAGCCTTTTCTCCATTCCTTCCAATATTTAAATCATTATACCCCAAATGCCCTTTTAATTAAATTGAAATGGATTTTAATTTAAAATTTAAAATTGTTTTAAAATTTTAAATTAGTATTCAATTTTAATTTATTTAAGGTATTTAATGATTTTGAATCATTAAGTCATTTAAGGATTAATTTATTAGCAATTAGTTGTTAATTAATCCAAGTTAATATTAGTTTAAATGTTAAATTAATTATTAACCTTAATATAACTAATTAAGGAATTAAAGTTAGTGGTTAATAGTTATAATCTAAATGTTAGATTTTTAATTATTTAATCATCTAATTGCTAATTAATTAGAGTTAGTTATTGATTTAAAAGTTAAATTAATAATTAATTCTAATAACTAATTTAAGTGTTAAATTAGTATTCCTTAAATTAATTATCGTTAGTCATTAATTTAATAGTTAAATTAATGATAACTTTAATTATCTAATCTAAGAGTTAGATTTCATTAGTTATTAATTAGTTAGTGTTAATTATTAATTTAAGAGTTAAATTAATAATTAACATTAATTGACTGATCTAAATGTTAGATTAGTAATTAATAATTAATTATAGTTGATTATTAATTTAGGTGTTAAATTATTAATTAACTTTATTGGACTAGTCTAAGAGTTAGATTAGTTATTAATAGTCTAATTGTTAGATTATTAATGGGATTTAATCTAAGTGTTAGATTATTAGAATTGTTCTAATTTGCATGGAATAATCTGGAATTATTAATAAAGAGTGTGTGCACATGTGATGTGTATTTTGATGCTTTTAAATTTGATTTGATTGCATAATTAATTTGATTGAAAGTGTTTTCGAAATTCAAAATACCAATTTTGATTGGAACCTAATTTTGAAAGACAAAATTATATATTTTGAAAACTCTTTTATTTTAGCCAGGTGATGCGCTGAATTATGTGTGGGATGTTTGAAACACACCGTGGTCATAGATATGTACTTATTTAATTATTCATGTGATGAATGGATTATGTGGATCGTAGATGTATGGTTATTTATTAATTGTTAATAAATAGAGGTCTGCGTACCTCTCCCTCTCTCGAACTTCGATGTATTTCTACCTCCCTCTCGAACTTACATGTAAATTCTAGAATTTATTATAATATGATCGAGGCAACTGAGGAAGGAGCTAGGAGGATCCACAGATGCAACCAGGAAGGCGATATGATGGAGATCTCTTGCCTATGTGTTTGCAGGTTTATCTAATGTAAATCTTATATTAGATTGTGTGTACGTTTGACTGTTGGCTCCAGTCGAACCCGCTGTGCTATCTATGACCACACTAGACATGTATGTGATGTATTTTTTTTCTTTTGATTATGAATCAAAGCAGGTATAGTATTTAGTAAATATACATGATATATTTATATACTATGACCTAGGAGAGATCGAGATAAAAATTATCTAAATATCCTTAGATAAACTCTAAGCCAGAACGCGAGTAGTTAAGAACTTACCGCGTGGTCCACCATCGTTATAGTCATAGGATTCGAATCACTTTAGACAGGTTTGTTGTACTATCCATAAGGCCTGTTTAATTGAGAGAAGAAACTATGGCTATGGCATTAGATGCCTATATGATCGGGGTAGAGGAACCATGTAGCTTTGTTGTACTATCCACAAGGGCTGCATGCAAATCTATGCTCGTCGCGTAACGATGGTTAGCTTAGACCAGAATTGGTTTGTTGTGCTATCCACAAGGCCATTAAATCTCTGGGAACCGAAGCTATGATCAGATATTGCAAGGAGTTGCAAGTTCCATGAGTTGGGTGCTCTTTGATTGTATTACAGTTTGTTGTGTTATCCACAAGGCTGTACTGCAAGTCATTGAGATTTTGATCCCCACTAGGAGACTGTCGGCGTCTCCCGTTCTATCTAACTGAGGGTTATATAGTGCGTCGAAAATTAGTGGGAGTTAAAACTTGAACAAAAGACCATGTCTTGTTTTATCTTTAATAATTGAACATCTGCTAAATAGATTTTACTTATCTCCTGTAGGGAATTATGTCGTCGAATAACCCACTCCGTGGCATACTTTATGCCCTTTTGACTTACATGATCTACTCAGATTGGTTTAGAAACCTGAAGAATGTCTTCAGATCTGAGCACATTGACTTTGTCCCTGGAGCTGATCCTCCTGCTGAATCGGCATTGGATGCCCCTAAAGCAGATATGATAGCTAACCATAAAAGATCGAAGGACAAAGACGAAATAGTAGTAAAGGGTGACTACTTCTACTGTAAGTAGAATGGTCACTGGAAGAGGAACTGCAAGGAGTTCCTTCACGATAAAGCTTATAGAAAGGTGAAGCTGTCTGATGCTTCAGATATCTATATGATAGATATCAACTTGTGAGTTGGAGACTCCACATATTGGGTATTAGATACCGGATGTGCTTCTCATATCTGTCATGATGCGCAAATGCTGACAAGTAAGCGCAAGCTGAGACAAGGCGAGGTGGAATTGAGGCTAGGAAACGGCGCAAAAGTTGCGGCAATTGCTGTTGGGACAGCAAATCTCAGGTTTCCATCAGGAGACGCCTTACTATTAGAAGATTGTTATTATGTTCCTAGCATAATAAAGAACATCATATCAGTATCTTGCTTGGACAAGATAGGATATAGGTTGACTATTGAGAATAGAAGTTGTTCACTTTATTATGGCAATAAATCAATAGCTTCGGCATCTTTAGTCAATGGACTATATCTTTTGGATGTTCCTTATTAGAATCTTCATATTGACAATGCTCTTAAGAAGAGCATTGTCATAAGTCACTTGTGTGGAGACACTAAGGCGAATCTATAGGTGTTCATTGGAGAATTAGTTCACTGAACTGATCTGACTGAATCGCTGGATGGTATTTTACCTCACTGTCAACCAGCTTAATTCTATTGTCGCAGTTGTGTGGATGGTCCTCGGACCTAAGACACCAAGGACACCTTGTTGGTGGACTTCTGTGCTTTGACCTTGGTTTACGAATCTCTAGCCACGGGATTCTAAAATGCCAAGGATTGGGTACAGTGGAATACCGTCGAAAGGAATTGTGTCTCAATAAGGAATCATTTGCTCTCGGTACTTAGAGAGAGAATGCTCTAGGAAGGATGCACGGAAGTCCCTGGCTAAGGCGGACGATGATAACGGGAAAGGAGTTTTCTGATATTTATCAGCGGCATCCAATCCAAGTGAGTCGACCAGTTAGGGTTTGACAGCACGCCATACCCTGAGTTGACTCGAGAGCATTGTACGAATGAAGGATTATATCCACGCGGTAACTATCGGCGAAAAAGTTCCAAGAGTGGGTTACTTAACCCCGATACCTTACGGGTTCACGCGGTGTTGCTTGGCACACAACGTGATTGGAGGCCCGGTCGAATTCGATGTGCGACATCAATTTGATTGATTAATTAATTAATAAAGAGTTGTTAATTGATTAATAAAGCCAGTAAGGAGTTACTAGGCTTATTGGGTTATTAACCAGACTGGTAATTGGGGCTAGAGGGTCACACGAAAATGATTCTCAAGGCGATGGATAAATAAGTGGGTTTTATACAAATCGGGGGTTTTATGAACAACTGCGTGGTTCGTATAAAATGTAGCGAACGGGCTGAGCAGGCCAAGCTGTTGCTAACCCTAGCCGCCCCTCCTCTGTTTCTCTCTCTCTCTGGTGTCCCAGACAGATCCAGATCTGCTCCGCCGCTTCTCCGACTCCCGTTCAACAGGTAATCGTCTGCGCGTTGCGGCGATCGTTGCGGCAATCGTTGCGGCGACCGGCGGAGGTTTCGTGGGCTGCGAAGAATGAGGAACGTGAGGATATTCGTTGCGAGGAGGATCGCATGGACTTCGCTAGAGGCCGGGCACTTGCGCGGCTTACAGTGTCGCACCGACGGAACCGAACGGTTGCGGGTTCGAATCCGCACACGGTAAGAAATGATTATCTGATAATCTGGTTTTTCCGATTTTCGAAACGGGAACGGATCTCCGTTTTTATTTTTATTTCCGTTGCATGGGAGATCCGAAGAAACACGAGAACCCAACACTAATACCCCCCATGATCCTCATTCTTATCCATCTGAACACGAGGGAAACCTTCATGTCCCTCCTCCTTTTGTCCATGATCAACACCATTCTGGTGCTGATCTTCCTCCGTACGTGCATGCGGTTTCTAATCCTATCTTTGAGGGGGCCATGAACCCGAATGAGCCCTCATCTTCTAATCCTTCTGATCTGGTCAACACCCTGAGAGTTATGGCGTCCCATTTGGATCCTCAACAACTTGAGGCAATCTAATCTATTTTGAAAGGGAAGATGCCTATGTAGTCTACCGAGCTGAATCCTGCGGCTCCCCCTGTTATTCCTCAACCACCTCCCCATCATGCTTCATTCATTCACCAGGCCATGGAAGGCCATCAAGTTTCTACTTCCCGGCCAGTTAGGCCACAACTGTCATCCTCAAGGCAACCGGTCAGGCCCCCGACGCCTACTTACCAAAATGCCCTCGGGAATGGCAGAAGCTCTGCCGGACCTCAACCCTATTGTCCCCCTTGCCCCACATACTCTAGGCAACTGGCCTACCATGTACCTCCCCCTCCCCCTCCTCCAGTCGATCCGACGACTCAAGCTTTGCTCGCAAAGATGGAGCGTATGGATGAACAATTCAATAACTTTCAGAAGATGATGAGAGTTAAAGCTGCACCTGAGATTAACCTGCCAAGTCTGCCCGTGTTCCATTTGCCGCCCTCCGAAATGCCAGTGTACCGAAAATACAACGGTACTGGTAACCCCTTCACTCATTTGAAGGAGTTCATGTATGAGTCATCTTTCTAGCAGAACGACAAGAGGTCGTTAGCATTTTTGTTCAAGAAATCTCTGGAGGGACCAGCTCTCGAATGGTTCTTTTCCTTAGAGTCATCTGACGTAGAGGACTATGGTATCGTATCACGAAAATTCATTCAACGATACCAGGATAGAGTTGCACCCTCCTCATTCATTACTGATTTGATAGCAAAAAAGATGAAGCCCGACGAGGAATTCGTCAGTTTTGCTGATAGATGGAGGGGCATGGCAGAAAAAGTGAAAGATCATCTGTCTGAGTCAGAGCAAGTAAAAATGTGAATCTCCAATGCCACACCTCAGTTTAAACTAGTCCTCGCCCTGAACAACTTGACCAGCATGGCAAAGCTCTATGAAAGGGCACGTTATTGTCAGAACGCTTTCAAGGATGCTACATTCTCTAGTGTCTTTGATCCTCACCGACCTAGCAAGCCCCCACCTGGGAAGCCTGCCATGCCAAATTCTTCTAGCACGGGTCCAACCACTGAGGGCACGCTCTCCTATGAGCAGATCAGTACTATGAACAACAATCCGCCCCAATTCGTGAGGAATCAGCAACCACAGTACCAGCGGCCGCAGCAGCCAAACTAGTAGGGTTACAGACAACAGCAGCCGAACCCACAGTATCAGCAGCCTCAATACCAGCAGCCTCAGTAGCCGAACCAGCAACCACAACAGCAGCCACAGCAGCAGCCATAACGGCAGTTACAGTACCAGCCCCCACAACAACAACAATACCAGCCGCGCGCACTGCCGGCGTACCATAATGTACCTCCTCCTATTGATTATAACCAGCATAGAAAACCTCCAGGCCCGAAAAGGGTAGAATATCCAGTCCTTCCAGAGTCCTTATCAGATATCTTCAATGCTTTAATGGCAGCCAATGCTTTGGTTTTGCCAAGAGAAAAAACAGTTTGGCCCCAAAATGCTGACACTTCCAGGTATTGTTATTTCCACAGACAACCTGGACACACCATAGATACCTGCTTCCAATTCTGAGATTAGATTCATGATCTCAACGAGCAGGGAGGCATTGATTGAGAAGAAATGAAGAAGTATATATCTGCCTTGAAGGCGAGAAGACCACAACAACAACAACAACAACATCAACAACCAAGAGTGCCAGCGCAGGCAGCAACGCCTCCAAACATGGGTATAGTGCAAAACCCAACCCCCATTTTAACAAATAGCCGGTCTGAGGCTAATCAAGGGCAACAATGGAAGATAGAGGACTCTTCCTCTATTTACGCGACGGGTTACAATTCAAGCACAACTGAGCAACCACCACGCCGCACCATCCACATACCTAAACCACAACCCGTTACCATCACGCCAGTACCAACACCCGCATACCGTTTACCCACACCCAATAACTCTTCACCACTGTCCGCTTTCCTTAAACCCATTACACCCCAGGCCACCACACCTCCATCAAATAACCTACCACAAACTAATTACCCACCCCTCATGCCATCCAAACCACTGCTCCACGTACCATTCCCTACATCACCTACCACCACCACCACTTACCCAAATACCATACAACCATCTAAACCATTACTCCGCATACCATTCCCCACTTTATCCACACTAACCAATTACCCCTCCACCATCCAACCATCTAAGACTCTCATCCATACCATGCCACCACCAAGTAACCCCAAGCCATTACCCGCATACCAACCCTCCACACCATCCACATCATCTACCAATCCCGCGGTGCTCAAGTTATCACCCAGTCCTTCCACAACTGAAGAACATGCACTCCGGAGTGGGAGGATCTTCAATAAGGTCTTTCCTCAATCAACAGTTAGAGACGGTTCATCACACCCGCCGGAGAAAGCGCATAATGATGAGAGTGCTCTAGGCACTCAATATGACATGCTGAAGCAATTAGATAGAACACCGGCACGAATCTCTGTGCTTGAGTTGATCAAAAGATCGAAGACCCATCAGGAAGCTTTGATGAAATACCTACAAAAAGTAATGGTCAACGAAGACGTGCCGGTAGAGAAGATCGCCGCACTACTAGTTCCTCAGGGGGATTAGCCCTCTATCTTATTTCATGCCTCGGAACTAGCACCACCAGCAACTAGGAGCATGGCTCTGAGTATTACGGTCAATATCTGCAAGAAGGCCGTAAATGCATGTCTGGTCGACACGAGGGCTTCAATTAATGTCTTGCCTCCGAAGACCCTTGAACTATGTGGTGTACCCAAAGAAAAATGGCTGCCTAGCCCTATCTCTGTAACAGCTTATGATAACTCCACCCGTTCCCCTCTGGGAATGGTCTATTTAAAAGTAGAATTAGGCCCTGTATGTCATGCCGAGGTCGAATTTCACATTTTGGAAATCGATCCTTCCTTGAATGCTATTTTGGGTCGTCCTTATATTAAAACTCTTGAGATTATTCCCTCTACGAATCATCAGTGCCTCAAATTTCCCTACAACGGATGAATCATTAAAGTTACGAGCATGCCGATCCTTGCTGCTACTCACTCCTTGAATATCAAGCCAACTTCTTCACCTGGCCGCCAACCTTTTCTGTCGGTATTACAGGTCTACCGTCCGGTGGTTGATCCTTTAAAAGCCGCCACTCTTACTCCTTATCCACTGGATGCCATAAAGCGGGAGAAGTGTATGAGTACCCCTGGTTGGAAAATAATGATGAAGGATGGTTATCAGCCTGGAAAGGGCCTAGGCACACAATTACAAGGCAGAACCACGCCCCTCAAGGACAACTGAAGGACACCTGAAATGGCCTGGGCTATAGGCCAAGAAAAGTGAAGCATGTCATTACTCAGCAGGAAGAAAATGAAGACGGCTAGAAGGTATGGGAGACAATGTCTACACCATGCAAAGAAGGTCGGGACCCCTTAACATGGACCTTATACACACATTTCGTCAAGGGGCCCGTGATCAGTCATGACAACACAGTGGTCATCACTTCCTATTTTGATCTCCATGACATATATGGAAGGAACCTGGCTTCTGACCCAGACTTGGTCGCGGGTCATTACTAAAGATATTCCACAGGCTCTGCCCATCATGATCACCCTGCCCCCACGGGACTTTATCCCTCAACCTCCTCTCGATCTAGAGAGGATTTATGATTCAATCTGGGACATACTACTGTATGATCCCCCTAACCCTTTGGCCTTGGTGCCACTTCCTCCATCCCATTCTCCTCCTATTCACCTTCATTCTTGTTTTATGATTAATTAATCTTTTCTCCAAAAAAAAACGCCAATTTGGCAACAAATTTCTCTCAGATCCTCATTGAGGAAACTTCCTACTTATTTGATTGTACCCCATCGCGCGGGTCGTTTGGTCAAGATTCTCTTCTAGATCTACTCTGCCCCTCCCCTCGAGAGGATTCTCCTGTATTTACGCCTGTATCCTATAATTTTCATTATGCTTCGTCCTCATTAGGTCAGGATAGGGAGTCTAGTTCTAGGCAGGTTAGTCAGGTTAGGAAGTCTAGATAATCTAAGGGTAAACAAATTCCAGATAGATACTTCCAGGATTTAGCATTTAAATGCCTTTATTTCTCTATGATCCCCTAGCTGTTAGAGAATCCTATTCAGATGCCAGAAGATTGTATAGATGATGAGTCAGTTAATGATGGATATGGGGTGTATGAATTGATACATGAAAAAGACCCCATTGTTGAAGATGAGGAAGATGACGAGGACGTGGCTGAGGCATATGCCAATGGACTAAAAAGATTCGATGAACCCTCAGCTGCCGTAGAAGAGCCTACCAAAGAGATCAATCTAGGGACTGAAGATGAACCTAGGGTTGTCCTCGTTAGCAAGAATCTTTCTGAAGTGGATGAGAAGGCAATGGTACGAGTTCTTTAGAATTATAAGGACACTTTCGCTTGGAGTTATGAGGATATACCAGGATTAGACTCATCACTAGTGGCACACAGGTTGACATTAAAGGATGCAGCTAGCCTGGTTAAACAAAAGTTAAGACGATTCCACCCACAAATGGCTTTGAAAATGAAGAAAGAGGTTGATAAGTTACATAAAGCCAAATTCATTAGAGTTGTCATCTATCCACAATGGGTGGCTAACATAGTCCCGGTTATGAAGAAAGATGGGAAGGTCAGAATCTGTATTGACTTCTGAGATTTGAACCGGACGTGTCCTAAGGATGATTTTCCATTGCCTCACATTGATGTACTCATCGATAACACAGCTGGCTATGAAACTCTATCATTTATGGATGGATTCTCAGGATATAATTAGATCAAATTGGTAGAAGAAAATCAAGAAAAGACATCATTCACTACACCTTGGGGGACATATTGTTATGTCGTCATGTCTTTTAGATTAAAGAACGCTGGAGCCACTTATCAAAGGGCTATGATGGCAATATTTCATGACATGATGCGAAGTGTATGTGGATGACTTGTTGGTGAAATCTAAGACTAAGGCTGAGCATGCCAAAGTTTTGGCAAGAGTGTTAGAAAGATCAAGAGAATATCAGTTAAAGATGAACCCCAAGAAATGTGTATTCGGGATATCCTCAGGGAAATTACTTGGATTCATTGTCAGTAAACGGGGAATTGAGATCGATCCCAACAAGGCAAAAGCTATCAGAGAAATGCCACCTCTCAAAAACTTGAAAGAATTAAGAGGATTAATCGGGAGGTTGCAGTTTATTCATCGATTTGTCTCCCAACACTCACAAAGGTGTAAGCCGTTTTACGAGTTTACCAAGATGGGAGTCAAATTCAATTGGGACGATAAGTGTCAGGATGCGTTCGATGGATTGAAGAATTATTTGGCAAGTCCTCCTGTTTTGAGACCACCATCTCCGGGCAAACCATTGATACTATACATTTTTGTCCTGGATGATGCAGTGGGGGTTGTCCTAGCACAAGAGGATGAAGAAGGAAAGGAGAGGGCAGCCTACTAAATCTCTAAACTTCTCAACCCCGCTGAGCAAAGATACACAGCGATGGAGAAAACATGTGCAACACTTGTATGGGTGGTTCATAAATTGAAGCATTACTTTCTAGCCCATGAAGTCCATCTTATCGCTAGAATGAATCCGATCAAGTTTCTCTTTAAGAAATCTGTCCTTACTGATAGGTTAGCACAATGGAAAAGCTTTCTATCTCAATTTGATATCACTTATATTCAACAGAAATTGATCAAAGGCTATGCCATAGCAGAACATCTCGCTCATCACCCCCTTCCTCGTTTTGATCCAGTCTGATCAGAGTTTCCGGATGAGGAACTGATGTCTATAGATCAAATCAAAGATGATATGTGAACTCTGCATTTTGACGGAGCTCTGAATTCCTATGGAAAGGGCATCGGCATTGTTCTGTTATCACCTAAAGGTGTCACCATTCCACAAGCCTTTCAACTTGACTTTCCAGTCACTAACAATATAGCTGAATACGAGGCACTCATTGCTGGCCTCGAGGCTGCTCATCTCCATAGTGCCACTAAACTCAGAATTGTGGGTGATAGCCAATTGATTCTTCGCCAGGTGTTAACCAAGTATCGAACTCTTGATTCCAAGCTCAAGCCTTATCAAAAACATACTTCTGCTTAAGCAAAGCTTTTCACAAAATTGATCTTCATCCATGTTCCTAGGAATCAGAACATCTTAGCTGACGCTCTAGCTTCACTTGCATCATCTCTTAATTTTCCAATCAGCAGACAATCCGAGTCGATCATCGTTCATAGACATCTTTCACCCGCCGTGAAAGACCCTTCATTCCTTAGGACTAAGGAGAAGCTGCTGCAGAAGGTTAGAGATGGAAATATTGTGGAAAAGAGAGAAATTATGTTAATGGAGCTGTTAAAAGAGATAGATGATGAACAGAAATCATGGTACTACGAAATTGCTAAATATTGTGAAGATCAATCATATCCTAAAGAAGCTACAGCTGAGGAGAAAAGGGCTATCAGGAGAGTTGCTCAGAGACACACCCTAGTTGGAGGAGCATTATACAAAAGAGGTTTTGATGGAGTTCTTCTAAGATGTTTAGACGGAGATGAGCTTTGGAAAGTTATGGAAGGAGCTCATGCTGGAGTTTGTGGTGGCCATGTTAACGGACAAATATTAACAAAGAAAATCCTTAGACAAGGATTCTATTGGCCAACCATGGAAGAAGATTGTGTAGGATATGTCCGTAGGTGTGCCAATTGCCAACTTTATGCCGATAAGATTCATTCTCCTGCATCTTTACTCCATCCTGTCTCCTCCCCATGGCCTTTCTCCATGTGGGCTTTCGATATCATTGGACCCCTTGGCAATCCTGATTCTGGCATTAAGAGGAAGTCCTTCATCCTCACGGCAATGGAATACTTCACCAAGTGGGCGGAAGCTGAAGCGTACACGGAAGTCAAAGCATTAACCATCTACAAATTCATTATGAAGAACATCATCACGAGATTTGGAATTCCAAGCACCATCGTCACTGACAATAGACCTCATTTCGTGTCACAGGAGCTGAAAGACCTCTGCAACAGGTACAAAATTGCATTGCATCATTCGTCCCCTTATTATCCGCAAGGCAATGGCCAAGCAGAGGCAACTAACAAGACTTCGATAAAAATCATCAAAAAGACGTGTAAATCTAACAAATTTACAGATTGGCTAGAAAAATTGATTGAGACTCTATGGGCCTACCGAACTTTAATCCGCACGCCCACTGGGCAGACTCCTTATTCCTTAACATTTGGAATGGAGGCGGTAGTTCCATACGAGATACTTGTATCGTCATTAAGAGTACAATTGAATAAGGAATTTTCTATTGATGAACACCGTTCAACACTCCTTGCTCAATTGGAACTCTTAGACGAGAAAAGATGGTCAGCTGCTAATCATGCAAGAGTTTATCAAAATAGATTGGCACGTTTTTATCAAAAGAAAGTCATTGAACGTAAGTTCAAAGTTGGTGAAATGGTCGTCAAAAGAATCTTTGTAAAACCTGGTGGTCCGCGTTCTAAGCTCCAACCCAATTGGGAAGGACCATATGTTGTATCGCATGTTTTTCCTGGTAATGCTTACCATCTAGTTAATGTAGAAGGGCAAGAGTTAACTCACCCCTGGAACGGTATGTATCTTAAGAAATACTACCCTTAGGTTAAAGAGTCGATCAGTATGGTACAGAGACCAATGGAATCAGAAAATTTAGAAACTCAAATTCTCTTATCAGTCTGGATAATTTAATTCAAACGCATTACTACACACACTGACACATTTGATTCGTGAGTAGCAAAAGATGTGAAGTCCAAAGGAATACAGAAAGCTTGACTAAGGGTGTAAAGTGCAAATCATTCTTTTTAAACAAAAATTCTATTTTTACACTCGGCCCACGATGTCGGAACGAGACTAAGAATGGACTACCAAGAATACCCGCCATCTTAGTATGAGGCCATCATAAAAAAAAGGGGAACATCCGTCCCATGAAAAGAAAAGAAAAATCAAAGGCAAAAGCCAAATGTCAAATCAAAAGGCCATTTACAATACAAGCGTTACATCAAGGCCATGAAATGAAAAGGGAACGTAAGGTCGATAAATACCCCGGAAAGAAAATGACTGAACCCCAATAGATATCAGGTAAGAAAGGAACATCCTTTTGGGCCTCCGGAACCTTCTCGTAGGCTTTCTAAATCAATTCTTCCTTTCTTTCTAAAGAGGCGTACTCCAAGCTTAAGGAACAGCCTAGATTGACTAAGGATCAAATCATCAAATAGGATCACGAATGGAAACACAAGTTCAAGCACGATGGGTCTAAGTTAGATTATTGAAGAACAATTTGAGAATTAAGTTAATAAATGAATATGATTTTTTGATCTGAGTACCATGCTAGTCTCTTAGCTCGCACATTAATCCCAAAGTCAAAACAATAAATATTTCAAATTCCAAAAAAGTACATATTTCAAAAAAAAAAAAATACATATTTCAAAATCCAAAAAAAATAAATAAATATTCCAAAATCCAAAAAAATACATATTTCAAAAATCCAAAAAAATACAAAAATAAAAAATATTTCAATTAATATCTGTTTGTAACATTTGGTATGCTTCATTCCTTTATTTTCAGCGAGCATCTGCATGCTTGTATGTTGCATCTTACTCCGTTATTTTCTTCAATTCAATTATTGTTACCTCTGTTAATAAAGGCTATGCTTCTTGACTCTTCTATCAAGAAAATGATCAATTAATCGGTTACTTAACTGGGCAAGAGGCTAAGCCTAAATAGATACTTAACTTGTTTGTTAAGTAATGTACATGACACAGGTCAAACACGAGAGACACAAAGTCGAAGGCAAAATTTCATATATATATCAAAGGTGTCTTTGTACAAGAGTCACCAAAGAAAAGTAAAATACATAAGCAGCCCTCAGGGCTGACTCTCCCCGGCTCCTTCATACTGGCTCGTCACTTCATCAGGCCCCTTTGGCCCACGAGTCGGAGGCAGTGGCGGTCCCATAGCGCTCGGCCCTGCTTGGCCAGAAGATATAGCAACACTGGCCGTGAAGGCGCTCCCATGACCATGATCTAGCGCTCACTGCCACGTACGTTGGTACCGCACCTCGATACTTTGGCACTCGTGCTCTGCTACTAAAAGTCGGCCCTGGAGACTCTTCATCCGAGCTCGATCCCAGTCCCTCTCCTTGGTCAGAATCTCCAAGCGAACCTGGAGTCGTGCAACGTCTTCGGTGGAGAGGCGTGCCACCTGAGCCTCCAACTCGGCAATGCTAGCGGCTGAAGTCCGAGCTTGTGCCAACTCTGCATCCCTCTGCTGAAGGGTCTCCTGAAGCTCAGCGACCTATAAGAGGAGACACTGTCAGCCTCAAGATAATCAAGCAAATCAAGTCCAACAATGGAAGAAGAAGGATGGAACTTACTCGAGTAGCCCGATCCTCCTCCGCAAGAGAGGCTCAGTGGATGGCAGAGGCGAGTTGACTCTGGAGGTTAACAGGGTAGAAGAAGAAGCGCCATGAGAAGGAGCCGCCTGGGTGTAGATGGCTCGCTGCACCAAAAGACTAACTGTCAGCGGCTAATTGTCAAAAGAAATTAATTAAAATATTCATTTCATAAGCATGCATATATACCAAGTCAAAGAGTTCCTTCTGGACCTGCTCCAGTTGGGCCTCGGCATCCTGGAGGCGGGCCCAGAGGTCGATGATCACGGCATCCGTGCATCCTGCATATCACACATGCATACATTCATTCACAAATATAAGTTGGAGATGATAATAAAATGAAAGACGCATAAATCATACTTACATCGAGTGGTCGGAGGAGTCGTAGCTGGTCGGCGTAATTGGTCCGGTATTGCTGTAGGTAGGCGGTACTATCCTCCGCGTGAGACTCTACCCGTACGCCGCGGCGGTGCCAGTCCTCGTACTGCTCGGGGAACTTGGCACGCCAGTCTGTGAGGGCCTGCTTGCCCCTCATGCTCCTCCCGACGCCCTCCGGGACCTCCTCTTTAATCCATTCCTGATGGAGGCCCAGGGTCCTCATCACTAGGCGGAGGCGGAGCGGCTCGATCTCATTCAGGCAGTGGAGCCACATCTGCCGACCGAACCGTCTCCGGCCAGCCGTCACCCACGGCTGGCCCTCCTCGCCCATGCCCAAGTATGGACGCCAGATCACCTGCATATAGGTTAGATGCATTCACATAAATAAATTGTATTTAATAAATGAAAGATTGCATTTAATAAACAACATTGAATAAATTAAAAGACTTACCAAGAGCTCTAGGTAGTCAAGAAACTGACGGCGGAGGGCCGTCAGCTAATGATGTTGTGGGGCTGTGTCCACGATGGGCTGCCAGTGGCGAGCCAAAGGGATAGCGTTAGGCCTCATGACGCTCGCTCGACCGAGCGGGAAGTAATAATAGCTCCACACCTGCACACATGAACATATAATTTATAAATCATCGCATCACATCACATTTCATAATCATAAACAAATAATTAAAATGAAATTTACTTGGAGAAACAGCGAGTAGCCGCTGATGGTGGTCTCACGGTCCGGCGTGACTGCGGAAAGATCGGCAAAGAGGTGGGCCAGGAGGGCCGCACCCCAGGCATATTGATGTAGACTCTCAAGGTCATCTAGAAGACTCAAGAACCTACAGTGGATATGATCGCCTTTCGTACCGAAGAGCAACCGACCGAAAAAGAAAACAGGAAAGACTCTCAACTGTCTATCTACCTCCTCTACCTGGCTAGGTCACTGCAGTAGACAGAGGAGGAGGACTCTGCTAACCTATCCCTGAACTCTGCTCGGGTCTCATCCGACCGACGCCGGGGCTCTATCAGTCCTAGGGCAACCTCTACCTCTACCCTAGGGACTATCCTAGACTCCCTATCTAGGCTAGACACTTCTATCCCTAGCAGGACCTCAACCATCCCACGGTAATCGCAGTAAGTCACCCCGCTCACCGGTAGGCCCTCTACCCTCAGGCCAGTAATCTTGGCCACATCCTCCAGACTTGGGACCATGTGGCCCCAGGACATTAAGAATGCCCAACTCTCTACATGCCAACGCTCTCTGAGCGTCTGCTCTAGTACCAGATCGAGCCAAAATGGCTCGATATCCAAGATCTCACCGAATCCCATCCTGCACAAGTGCGCCTTCTGGAAATCCAGGAGTACTCTGTAGGCTCCTATCACTAAATCTCATGATATTCTGGCCCTCATTATCCCCTGCAAAATAAAACAAGTCCATCAGTTAATAGATATAGAAAATCAATAAAAATTGAAAGGCGTCGAGGCACATGGACGCCTATTGTAAGACGTCCACAAACCTTGACGCAATTTAAGCTTATTTTCTGATCTATTTAAAAATTCAATTTCACTTTGAATGGCGTTGGACCATGTGGACGCCTTTTAAAAGGCGTCACCTGGTTTGGATGCCATTCAAACTTGATTTTATGTTCCTCCAAAGAACCCCTTTCTCCCTCTTTTTCTCATCCCATTGAATCCATAGAAAGCTTACCAGGTGGAGGGCCTCTTCTTCTCCTTCTTCTTCGGCCACGGGCACCGGAGGAGCCTCTTCCTCCTCCAAAAATGCTACCACCGTCGCAAGGTCGGCCGGCGCTTCTTCGGGAACCTCTTCCGCCGTTGGAACCACCGCAAGGGAGGACGTCCGCCGCCTCTTTGCTACGGCCTTGGCTTTTCGTAATCCTTCGCCTGGTTCCATGGCCGTAAGAGAGAAAAGAGGGCTCGAGAGATAGAGTTTGAGGGAGGAAGAGAAAGCTCGGGTAAGAGAGGGGTTCGGAGGGGAGAGTTTAAGAAAGAAGAAGGAAGAAGTGACCGGCAGCAAAGATGATTATTGGAAAGGATCGAGGTTGCCGGAGAAGAGAGGAGGGTCACCGGAGTGGACGAAAGAGAGAGAAAAGGCTTGAGGGAATGAGGAAGAAAGGGGGTTTCGCGGGTTCTATTTGGAGAAGTTCAAACGCGTCGTTGGACAGCGACGCCATTCAGGGTGCATAAACTGAGGCGGCAAGGCAGGTGTTTGAAATTGATCAAAAGGCATCTTTACGGGATGACGCGTTTCAGTTTAAACCGTCAATTCTGGTCAGAGTAGTACAAGACATGATGATTAAACGCGTCCACACTTCACGACACGTGTCAGTGGATTAATCACAGAATTAATGGAAGAGTTCTGTGGAAAAGTAAGAGAGAGAATTGAAAGGCGTCTACACTCCTAGACGTGTTTTCAGGATTATTCGGACTTTAAAGATAAATTTCTGATTTATGGAAAATGATTTTTAATTGAATGACATCTACAAATATGGACGTGTTTTAAGGATTATTCGGGATTTTAAGTTTAAAGGCGTCTAGCGATGTGGACGCGTTTCAAGCATTATTTGGGTTTTCAGAATTAATCTCTTATTTTGGAAAAAGATTTTTGACTGAAGAGCGTCTACAGATGTGGACGTGTTTTAAGGATTAATCGTGGTTTTAAGGATTAATCTCTGATTTTGGAAAATGAATTATGGTTGAAAGGCGTCTTTCTGAGTGGACGCATTCCACATTAAGTAAACCCGAATTATCATATTTTAAGAAAAAATCAAGCTTTTATTTAAGGAAAAATCTTAGACAAGTCACAGAAGATTAATGATGAATTTCAAGACATAAAGGAAAGATTCTTTATTGAAATAAATTCTTAATTACATCATAAAAGGGAAAAGAGAACATAGAGCTTTCAATGACGAATTTCCTGAAGTCCCATTACATATGGATAGGTTAAGCCTCTATGAGCATTTTGAGAAGATTTTACACGACGATTGAAGCTAATATTCCACAGTGTGACTATAAGTTCAATGGCTTCATAATATTCATCGGATTCCAAGGCACGCTTCTTGACTGGGAAAGTGTTAGAAAATTCAGGGAATTCATGGCGAGGCAGGCTAAGTTGAGTATAGCAGCGATGAGGATTGTACAGCACGAACTCAGTAGCCCCGATCAGTTGAAGCTCTACACCTACTGCACGGCGCACTCGGATTGACTTTCCTACGAGTGCAAGTGGAGAGGAATCAAATCCATATGTTGGCATTCTTTTCAGATAATCTCTCCAGTCAGCTCGAGTCTTGAGTTTTGGCACTCGATTGATCATCTTCTCATTGAATTTCACTATGTTGGAAATATGGAAGATCGGGCTATTCTGATAGATTTGAGATGGTCTTGCTGAATTTCTAGTGTGATATTCAAACTTGAAGTGCAACTCGACCCACAGAGTGAAGAGTAGCATGCAACCATAGGGAGGCTGACCTGTAGACGCTGCAGAGAGCCTACTGTAGACATAGGCTAGAATCGCTATGCCGATCTCTCTTCCCTCAAAGATCTCGCAGATTGCACTGACTTGATCATCTTCTAGTATGTTATCTTGGACAGGAAAGAACAAAGCTCTAGCTAGACACTGTTGGGTTTTCTCGGTTTCTCCGGATCGCTCACGCAGCGGAAAATAAAATTTTTACAGCGATCCGTTTCCCGTTTTGAAGAACTAAAATACGATAATCGGATTATCGAAGTTCTCACCGTGTGCGGATTCGAATCCGCAGCCGTTCGGTTCCGTCGGTGTGACACCGCAAGCCGCGCAAGCGCCCGGCCTCTAGCGAAGTCCACGCGATCCTCCCCGCGACGGATATCCTCGAGTTCGTCGTTCTTCGCAGCCCGCGAAGCCTCCGCTGGTCGCCGCAATGATCGCCGCAGTGCGCAGACGATTTCCCGTCGAACGGGATTCGAAGAAGCGGTGGAGCAGATCTGGATCTGCCTGGACTCCAGAGGAAGACAGAAACTGAGGAGGGGCGGCTAGGGTTAGCAGCAGCTTGGCCTGCTCTGCCCGTTCGCTATGTTTTATACTAACCGCGCGGTTTTTCTCAAAAACCCCCTGTTTGTATAAAACCCACTTATTTATCCATCGCCTTGAGAATCATTTGCGTGTGACCCTCTAGGCCCAAGTACCAGTCCAGTTAATGGCCCAGTAAGCCCAATGACTCCTCACTGGCTTTATTAATTAATTAATAACCCTTTATTAATCAATTAATCAATCGAATTGATGTCGCACATCGAATTCGACCGGGCCTCCGATCACGTTGGGTGCCAAGCAACACCGCGTGAACCCGGAAGGTATTTGGGGTTAAGTAACCCACTCTTGGAACCTTTCCGTCGACAGTTACCGCGTGGATATAATCCTTCATTCGTACAATGCTCTCGAGTCAACTTAGGGTATGGCGAGCTGTCAAACCCTAACCGGTCGACTCACTTGGATTGGATGCCGCTGATGAATATCGGAAAACTCCTTTTCCGATATTATCGTCCGCCCTGGCCAGGGACTTCCGCGCATCCTTCCCAGAGCATTCTCTCTCTAAGTACCGAGAGCGAATGATTCCTTATTGACACACAATTCCCTTCGACAGTATTCCGCTGCACCCAATCCTTGGCGTATTAGAATCCCGTGGCTAGAGATTCGTAAACCAAGGTCAAAGTACAGAAGTCCACCGCCAAGGTGTCCTTGGTGTCTCAGGTCCGAGGACCATCCACGCAACTGCGACAATAGAATCAAGCTGGTTGACAGTGAGGTACAATACCATCCAGTGATTCAGTCGGATCAGTTCAGTGAACTCATTCTCCAATGAGCACCTATAGATTCGCCTTAGTGTCTCCACACAAATGACTTATGAGACCAGTCATCCTCATCATATGAGCAGGAGCAATCTGTACTAGTCTAACCGGATATCCGATGTCCTTCTCGGATATCCTCCGACTAGGAACGATTAAGAATATGTGTGTTTAAGTGATCAGTCTCATTAGTATGATCTCATCATAATCTGATCACCATAGCACATATTCACGGACTTCATTATGAAACGATAATTAATGCGATTTACACATAATGAATATTTTGCCATTTTATTAATAATGAACGAGATTTACATTGTTAGATTGGCTTGTAGGCCACCTAAACTAACAGACACGTGGTGAAAGCTTTCTTCACGTTCTCAGTGTCATCCTCTCTAAGATCTTCAATCTCATACAAAGTCTACTCTGCTACCTTTGCAAGGTTGATTCCTTTCTTGGTGAGGCATCCTTTAACTTCTTTTGAGTCCTTCATGATTTTCATCAACAATTGTTGACCTGTGATTTTCTCTCTCATCAGAGCCATCTTATTCTGGATCACTTCATTGTTGTTATTCAACTTGATTTTGGGGAGACCCAATAGAAGTTCAACCTCTTCTAGAAGAATAGTGCATTCAAATTCAGGAAAGAGGAAAGTATGAGTTTGAGGATGTCATAACTCAATCAAAACACCCATAGCCGCCCAGTCCACGTTTGAGCTATTGTAGTGCTTTGCATGGACTACTAGACCTTGGATATTTCACTTGGAAACAAAGGATTGCATGGAAATAGTAGTACTTTTAGCAAGCTTACGGATCTAAGGAAGAGATGTGAATTTTCTCGGACCGGAAAATAAAAGATATGTCTAGAAAATAGAAAGAAGAATTGCTATGAAGAACTTGATGAAAAAAAGAGGAAATTGAAGAAGAAGGATTGAAGGAAAAAGGGATTTAACTTACTTTGAGGTTAGGATCTCTTCCACTTAGATGATCTTTCACGTTAGAGAGCTTCTCTAGCGTCTTCTTCACCCGCTTACTTGAAGAATCCATCTTGTTCTTAAAGCTTTTCTTTCTTGAAGCCTTGAAAACCTTGAAAATCCTTGAACTTTGAAGAAAATTCCTTGCTTCAATCTTTACATTGTGTTAGGAATTGCCTTGATACAAGTTAATGGAGTTTTTATAAAGGGATTTGTGATTCTAAAGAGACTTTTTCGAATTGGAGAAGGGATGAGCATGGGAAGAGTTGGAATCCAGTAGAACATAGCAAAAATCTGTTTCTGCGACTGAAAGGCGTCGTTGAACAGCGACGCGTTTTAGTTAGTCTTAATGGCGTCGGCGCGACACGACGCGTTTCAGGCTTTTCTACTATTTGCCCGAAATTCAATGTTTTTACAAATTTCATGCTTAGATAATGCACTTGCTTGAAGTTACTGATGATTTTTAAGTGCAGGAAATTCAGGAAAATTCAAATGAAGTTGAAAATATCAAGAAGATCCTACTATGGGAGTTTATGAGTCCCAGCCGTAGCTAAAAAGACAGTTATCTCTATCCTTGTACTCTTTCACGTGATTAATTTGCATTAGTATTACTATATGTTAAATATTTATTAGACTATATTAAGGACCTTGTGATTTTGATGAAACTGGAATTTAAGTTTTAACAAAAATAGTGATAATTCTAGAGAATTCTTAATCGCACGGATAGGCCGTTTGATTGTTAATTAGTGAGGACGATGGTTCCACTTTTTATGAAACAGTGCGTGGATAAACAAGCTTCGGCTTAGCACTGAATTACAAGAATTGGTATCTTGACTCATTAATGACAATTTAACAATATTATCCTTGATTAATTTATATTTCATTTGATTTTATATTTTTCTTTTAGTCCATCATGCATCATGTAGGACTTTGATATAATTGTGATAAAGATTAATTCTTGATTAAGTTTCAGACTATTGATCAAATAATTCCAACATGATATGAAATATTCCATTTTGAATTGAGTATCTTGATTATCTTTGAGGTTCGCTTGAAGATATCCTTGGCATTCTATCATTTCTTGGATTCTTTATCTCAGCATTTCTTGTTTTCTTTTAAGATCTATCATGGCTGCAGCACGTCCACATTGGCTGGCAATCGCTCCCCGTGATGAAACCTGCAGTGTCTATGACCTGGGGTACTTCCTAATCGTGGAGGTTGATCGACCTTATTTTATTTCCTTGTCTATTTCATCCAAATAGGATTGATTCCATCGATATCCTTGAGTTATCTTCATTGATGATTTTGAGAAAAATTTCAATCATGTGATGTTGAGAGCGTGTCTCATCACACTTTGGCATCACCTTTTCAGTACATTCCATTTAATTTCACTCTCTTTTAAAAACGATATCAAGGTGAGGTAGCTGTAGACACGCTAATTTTGACATCATTTTGAGTAAATTTCATGTCATATAATAATGCCTAAAAATGGTTTGATAGTTAATCATTACTTAATTTTTATTAATCTTTCTGAATTAATTATCTAAATGACATCGATCAGACATACATAATTTAAGTTTATTAATGAAATTCATTTTAACTCAGATTTTTAATCAAATATGAAAGATTCGAAAAGACGTCGACATGTGGAGACGCCATTTAGAGTTTATTCTTATTTTGATTATTAATCTGATTTTTAATTAATTTATTAATAAACTAAAAGACGTCTGCTATACACGACGCCATTTAGGTTCCTAAGCTGATTCTGTCTCTTCTTCACGATGTTTATCCTTATCTTAATTAAGCTAAAAGACGTCTTCCATGGACGACGCGTTTTACATAATTACAGATAATGATGAATTAATCTGTGTTTATTTGTTTCTTAGTTGGATAAACTTCAAACTCCTTCATGTTAATCCATTAATAACCGCGGATGCGTGAACTTAACCCTATAAATACCCAACCCGTTGGTCATTAAAAAATTAGTGATAATTTATGAAAGATCAGTGATAATCTGAGTGATCCAAAAAGGCGACGACGTCCTAACGCTGAAGGATCGGAGCACTGCTACTTCTAGGAGTCTGCATCCTTTCTTCATTCGTTCTTCATCTATTCAAGAGCTTTCAAGACCAAGGCTTTCCAGGGGCCATCTAACCTAGTTCTTTTCATTAATCTTTGTTGGTTTCATCATCATATTAGTTCAAAATCTCATTCATCACATCACTCCATGCAACACACACTCACTAGCATTATTTTCCAATCCATATTTAAAGGGGTTTAAAAGACCACAAACAAGTGAGTTCTTTGTTTAAGTTGCATGATCATAATCTTCATTAGAATGGATACTACCTCTGCTTGAGTTCTTATTATTTTCTTTCATCTTTGTTTATTGCAAGGTACAAAGAAGATCAAGAGGAGAGAATCAACAAGGAATTAAGCTGGATGATCCTCAAAGTTCGATAAGCATCCAAAGCAAGAACAAGGTCAGAAGGGCTCTCTTTCTTCAGCCGGCTGAAGGAGGGAATCAAGGACTCAAAAATCCCCAAATTCTGAAACAGGTAGGCGATCAATTTTTTCTTTTGGAACTTTTTAGTTAAATGTTTCTGGCGATCACATTCACTTAGTTTTTAATAGGTTTATTTGTCACATAATCAACATAAATTTCCTTGATAATCACACACCTGATTTAAGCACTCACAGTTGGCTCGGAAGGATGCAGAGGAGCTTTCCCTTTTAGAATGGATTGGATGGCGTCAAATTGATGAGGATCCACATGATTAGACAACACTCCCATGAGGGTAGCGAGTTCATAAGGATGATCGGCAGAGTGCCCAGCTTGGTCTTGGGCTCTTTCAAAGGTACGATTGGAGATGACGTGAACACGTGAATGATCGCCCAAATCCGAGTGATATTGACCATAGATCGAATTATCCTAAAACTGAGGGGCATGAGCATCTCCCTCGTGAACAGTTTGGAATTGGTCGGGATAATTAGAGATATAGGCGTCCCTTTCATCCTCAGAATAAGATGCACCATGAACTTGAGGAGCATAAGCATCTCCCTCGTACTCGACCAGATCTTCTTGTTCAAAGGCAACCATGCTGATGGTTCTACCTTAACGTAGCATCATTACGTTGAGATGACAATTATTTCAATCAAGTTGGCACAGATTAACAACCAAGTAGATGCTTACGCTATTTTGAAAGTTACTTGTTGGATTAATTGAGTTTTTAAACTCAAGTTCTGTAAGGATCGTGACCTTCGGATCCGGTTTTCGGGGTCGGACCTTGTAGTTCTGACCTTAGGGAGGGCTGAGATTCTGTGGCGATTCGCGTCAGGACATCTAGACGCGTTTTGAACGGCATCCACCGTTGCAGATGCGTTTCAGGTCCTGCCACGTGGGTGCCACGTGGGCTGGCTTCGGGCCGCGAGAGTACGGCCCTGTCGTGTCGCCTGAACGGCGTCCACGTGTGTCGACGCCTTTCAGACTGCGACTCTGGGATTGTCAGAGTACGGCCCTGACAAGTCGTCTGAACGGCGTCTGCCTCGAACGACGCGTTTCAGAATCTTGTCAGAGCAGCCGTCACGTCACTTGATAGGCGTCCGTCGATGTCGACGCGTTTTAGCCAGTCTCTGGTTAACCCCGCGAACCCTCCTTCTTTCCCTCATTTTCCTTCCCTCTTTCTCACCTTCCCTTCCGGCGAGCTCGGCGGCGATCCCTCCTCCTCCCTCTTCTCCTTCCACTGTCTCATCTCTCCCTTCACTCCATCCTCTACCTAGCTCCAACCACTACCACCTCCACTTCCACTGCGGTGTTCTACTCTCCGAACGGCGGCCGACGTCACGGTGGAGTAAGGACGACCACGGCGGTACCGGCGGCGGCGTGGGGCGAGACGGGTGGACGACTTGAAGCTCGGAGGCGTTCAAGTATCCGGTAGGGTGACGGTTCCCATAGTATTGTGTTTAAACCATGTTTTCCCCGTTTGAGCATGTTATGGATCTTTGGTTTTGGGGGGTAGAACAAGCATGTTTAGGAGTTCTTCTTGATGATATGGGGGATTTCTATGAATGTGATTTCCTGTGGAGTGGATTGCCCCTCTTTCTCCTCCGTTTCTGGATGATTTTGGGGTTGTTTGGGTTGAAAAGGGAGCCCTCGGGCTCATGCAGACTCTGGTTCCTGGGGTTAAAAGATGTCGTGCATGGGCGACGCCTTTTTGTAGGGCGTCGGGCCATCGCGACGCCTTTTAGGCAGGAATCGCCTTGCTGAGAGTCTGCCAGTTTGGGGATTCTGGGACTGAAAGACGTCATGGGTGGGCGACGCGATTTGAATGGCGTCGGGTAGCCATGACGCCTTTTAAGGCAGAAATCCCCTGGGTAATGTTTTCTGGAAATTCCTGGATTTCTGTGCTAAATGGCGTCTGAGGATGTCGACGCCTTTCAAAAGGCGACCACTGGTGTCGACGCCTTTTAGGGCCTGATTTTGAAGACAGTAATTTTACGTAAACCAGTACATGGAGCTTGAATGGCGTCGGCCTTGGGCGACGCGATTCAAGACAAAACAGCACTAAATCATGACAGTAAAACGTGTTCATACTGCTAGATAGCGGGTTAATGCATGCTTTCGTGCGCTCGTTAATGCTGGATTCTTCTTGACCGGATGGCACTGTGTGGGTGTCGTGCAATACAAGGCAACAAATCAATGCAAGGTGTGTTGATGCAATCATGAATGACTTGCTAAAAATTGAAACACGTACCTTTCCCCCGCAATCTTCAACAATTTATGGAAATAACTGTGAAAGGAAACTAACTCATGCTTTCCTAAGATGATGAATGCCTAGCATGGAAAGTTTCTAATCTTGACAATGAAGGTTTTTAAATTTGGATGTTCCTCTTTTTGTTTCTTTTTTTTAGTTAATGGAAACCTATCTAAACTAGAAACTACAAAAAAGGAAACTAACTAAAGTAAGGAAATTGAAACATAGAAAGTTGGAACACACTGACCATGATTTCGCTTTCCTTTTCTTTTTTTTTCTTTTTTTTCAATTTACCTGCAAAAATAAGAAAAATAAGGTTAGTTAGAGACTAATTACACTAAATCCAAGATAATCAAAATTAAAAATCTAACTCCCCGGCAACGGCGCCAAAAATTGATCGTTTCGAATCGTGCGTCGTTAAACACATGAAAAACGTTCAATCTAAATTTATCCGGCTCATTCAAATCAAAATTTGGAAATTTAATAGTGGTGAGTCCGAGTCGATCCACAGGGAATTAAGATTCTAATTTTAAAAACTTTGGACTTTAGTTAATTTAAAAATAAGTGGGAATTTAAGGAAACTAATTACTTACTTAAACTCGAATTAACTAACGTACCTAAAAATGTAATTACGTAAAATAAACGAATCCTTTTTTTTTTTAAAAAAATAATTAAACACAACGACAAAAAAAATAAATATAACAAAAACACTATTATTTAACTAGGTGTAAACCATTAATCATCTAAAAATTAAAAATTGAATTATAAAGTCTATGGTTTAATAACCCAACATCAAGTAATAAGCAACTAATCTCAAACAAATAAACATATAACTATGCTAATGAAGAGAGGGAGACGAATAAAGCAGCAGTAGCCTCTGTGGTTCTTTGTAAGAGAACGGCGCAGTGGTCCAACAGCAACAGTGCAGCAAGCGTGGAGGATTTCAGGTGCAGGGAAGCTGTGAAGCTGCTGAAGACTGGTATATGCTGAACGTGGATTTGCAGGTGCATGCACGTCGCCGCGTGGAGGAGGGGAGTGGCAGTGCGTTGGAGGCAAGGAAACAGCTGCTGGTACGTTTCTGGGCAGGGGGTGCTTGGCTCAGCTAGGACAGCATGTGGAGAGGATGCTGCACGTTGCTGCTGCTGCGTTGGTGGAGCTCGGTTGCTGGCGGCTGGGAGAATTGCTGGAGAGACAGCAGCTGCGTGCTGGTTCGTTTGCTGCTACGTGGTGCTGCTCATGGGAGTGTGGGGAAGGGCTTCATCACATCCGTGAAGCTGCTGATGCGTGGCTGCTGCTGTGGACAGCTGCTGGTGCGTGGAAGTCTGCTTCACCCAGCGCATGGACAGAAAGGTTGCTGTTGCTGCACGTTGCTGCTGAGTTGGAGGGACTGGAGGAAGAAACCTGCTGCTGGAGGTTGGTGTTGGAAGAGGTTGAAGGCTTCGTGGAGAAGGTTGCTTGTCTGCAACGTGGAGAGGCTGGAGGAAGAAGGCCAGCTGCTTGGTGCTACCGCTGGAGGTGCTGCCGCTGGAGCTGCTATGCGTGGCTGGACCGGGCTTCAACACACATGCATGCAGGCGCATGGGGGCCGTGAAGCTGCTGTTGGCACGTGGAGGTGCATGCGCTGCTGGTGCTGCAGGTTGCTGGCTTTGCGGTTGCACGTCGCTGCTGCGAGGATGCTGGACGAGCAGGGAAGAGAGAAGGGAGACCGAGAAAGAGAGAACAGAGAGGGAGAAAGGCTATGGAGAAAAACGGGAAATAGAGCGGGAGGAGAGAGCCGTGGAGGGCGAGAAATAGAAGAGAGAGAGTTGCTGGAAAGAGAATTGAAAGGAATTAAAACTGGAAAAAAAAACCAAACGTGGGGGAGAGCTCCTGGGTGAGAGGAATTTGTGGGAATTTATAAAGAGGAGGAGGAGGAGAGGTGCTGGGTTTGAGTTGGAAAAGGAGGAGGATATGTGGGAGACTTGGAGAAGGGACAAGATTTGGAATAGGAAATTGGAATAGGATTCGACTTTCTAAAACGAGAAGAGAGAGAGAGTTTTTTAAAATAAAGGAAGGGATGTGTTTAGGAAATCGGAGAGACGGAGGGAAATAGTGGGTTTTGGGAAACTCCAGTGAAAGAAGGAGTCAATTTATATTTTTACCCCTGTTTTAGTTGAAATCCGCACACCGGACCACTCCCAAATTTCCGGAAACTCCTCCAGCTGCACTGCATCCTCGGCATGTCCTGTTCACATCAAATAAATCTAATTTAGCGCATTATCATAAAAATATCATCATATTTATTCATTTCGTCTCGGTTTTGTCGAAAAACCGCAAATGCGCTACACTCCTTTGATCACATGAAATGACGATGTTTTTAAGTCAGAATTTGATGAAATTGGTACCGTTGGACTTGTTACACAATTATCTATCATTTCATGCTATTTTGCAGATAAAAACATGAGTATGATGCATATGGTTGCCCTTAAATGATCAATTTAACACTTTATCACACCCCCCAACTTACTCATTGCTAGTCCCTTAGCAATGCAGATAAGGAAAAGTTAGGACAAATAATGAATTATCATGCTTCATTTGTAGTATCTTTCACAATCAATTTAAGTGGTAGCCGTTTGGTTGAGCTAAAAAGTTTTCATATCCCACAATATTTTGATTCAGACATGTGATTGTGCATGAAATATGACACACTTAGAACTCGTTTCCGACCTTTCTGGTATATTCTTGCCTTTACTACCCTTTAGATAAGACTACTTGGGGAGGGGAAGAGAATAAAAGATTTCCCGATCAGTCAGTGAGGACCGTTTTTCAGTTCCCGTCCCAACTCAGTACTTTTCACGACTTGGTCATATTTTGGTACGATGGACTTTTTAGCATGGCGTTTCTTCATTTTATTGTACTTTTGCTTTTGAGAGTGCGTACTTTTTGCCACTCTCTTTGAATTGCTTGAGGGGAGGTGCGTACTTTTTGCCACCTACCTTCCTTTAGCTCTTTTATCGCCTTCTTTTGCCTTTAATGTTTACAACTGTCCATTTGAAATGACCGCCTTTTTTAGAGTGCTGAGTGGGACAGTCCCCTATTACGGATTCTACACATTCCTTTCGTTCAACCCAAAAGAAAAATTAGAATAAGTAGTCTTATCCTTGAGGTTAATTCCAGCAATTCTATACTTTTAAGATCTTCCATTTATTCTAAGTTGCCGTGTGTGTGTGAAAATCATCCCGCCGTGGATTTTTGTAAAGTGGAATATTTGAACTTTAAAGGCTCTTTAACCGATGTGACTAACAGAAAACTGATTTGTTTAAGATTTACTTAATGAAACATGATTTTCATGCAATTTTCCTAGTATGTGAAAAGAAGTTTTTGAAAAAATTTGACCATTTTTCAGTGAAAGATATCAGTTTTCTTCAAAAGATTTTCAATAAATGCATATGATTGTCCCACCCCCCAACTTGATTGACATTGTCCTCAATGGCAGAAAAGATATGAAAAACAGGCAGCCAGAAGAGAATTTGTGAAGGAGCGAAACAACCTGTAATGACGAGGCGGCCACATACCCACGGCGATTGCTGCTTAGGGACCTAAAAGGAAAGAGATACAAAAGCTGAAATAAAATATTGGGTTGCCTCCCAACAAGCGCTAAGTTTATCGTCTTCAGCCAGACGGAAGTTCAGTTAGTGTGGATCACTCAGTTCTATAGATTCAGGTGGTTCATTTTGAAGATTTTCAATGAATGGTTTCAACCGTTGACCATTAACAGTAAACGTGTTCCCACTGTTGGGGTTTAGAATTTTAACGGCTCCATGATCGAAGGCTTTAACGACCACGAAGGGTCCGTCCCATCTAGATTTCAGTTTTCCAGGAAATAGGCGAAGCCTAGAATTAAATAGCCAAACTTTCTGATTTGGAAGAAATGATTTTCTGACAATATGTTTATCATGAAAAGCTTTGGTTTTGGCTTTATAGATCTTTGAATTTTCATAGGCCTCATTACGCAACTCTTCCAGCTCACTCAGTTGTAAGGTGCGGTGGGAACCAGCTTGGGCTAGGTCTAGATTGACTTGTTTGATGGCCCAATAAGCCCTATGTTCCAATTCCACTGGAAGGTGGCATGCTTTTCCGAAAACTAGGCGATAAGGAGACATGCCAATAGGAGTTTTATAAGCGGTCCGATAGGCCCATAAAGCATCATCCAATCTTTCAGACCAATCTTTTCTATCGGGCCTAACGGACTTTTGCAGAATGTTCTTAATCTCTCTATTGGAAACTTCCACTTGTCCACTAGTTTGGGGATGATAGGGGGTGGCTACCTTGTGATTAATCCCATATTTCTTAAGCAAAGCCCGAAACTGGTAATTCGTGAAATGCGTTCCCCCATCACTAATGATAGCTTTAGGCCACCCGAACCGAGAAAAGATATTCCTTTGAACGAATTTAATGACCACTTTATGATCATTGGTTCGGGTGGCTACCGCTTCAATCCATTTTGAGACATAATCCACCGCTACCAGAATATATGTATGTCCAAAAGAGGGTGGAAAAGGTCCCATAAAGTCAATTCCCCAGACATCAAAGACTTCAACCACCAAGATTGGGTTGAGTGGCATCATATCCCTTTTCGCCATATTCCCTACAGCCTGACATCGGAGGCAAGTTTTGCTAAATTCATGGGCATCTTTGAAAAGTGTGGGCCAATAAAAACCACTTTGTAGGACTTTGGCTGCAGTTTTCTTTCCTGAGAAGTGGCCCCCACACGCCAGATTATGACAGAAATTGAGAACACTCTGTTGTTCTTCTTCAGGGACACATCGCCTGATGATTTGATCAGGACAAAATTTGAATAATTCAGGATCCTCCCAGAAATAAAATTTTTCCTGAGAAAAGAATTTGTCCTTTTCACTTTTAGTCCATCCTTCCGGAAGCTGATTAGTCACCTTGTAATTGACAATGTGAGCATACCAAGGTGCAACAGTGTGGGAAATGGTCAGTAGATGCTCATCAGGAAAGGAATCAGTGATTGGTGTACTGTCAGAGATCGGAATTCGGGATAGGTGGTCAGCTACCACATTCTCGGAACCCTTCTTATCCCGAATTTCCAAATCAAATTCCTGAAGGAGTAAGATCCATCTAATAAGCCTAGGCTTTGCATCTTTTTTGGTCAACAGGTATTTGAGGGCTGAGTGATCAGAATAGATTATGACTTTTGCCCCTAAAAGATAAGATCGGAATTTTTCTAGGGCAAAAACCACGGCCAATAATTCCTTTTCTGTGGTGGTATAATTCATTTGAGCATCGGCAAGGGTGCGGCTTGCATAATATATCACCACGGGACACTTGTTGATTCGTTGTCCCAAAACTGCACCGATAGCATAATCAGAGGCATCGCACATGATTTCGAAGGGTAAAGACCAATCTGGAGATTGAAGAATCGGGGCTTTGGTCAAAGATTCCTTCAGAGAATTAAATGCCTTGATGCAAGATTCATCCATTTGGAACGGGACATCCTTAGCTAAGAGAAGAGTGAGGGGCCGGGCAATTTGAGAGAAATTGTGGATAAACCGGCGATAGAAACCGGCATGGCCAAGAAATGAACGGATCTGTCTGACCGAGGTGGGAGGAGGAAGATTGGATATGAGATCGATCTTAGCTTTATCTACCTCTATCCCCCTTTCAGACACAATGTGGCCTAAAACAATGCCCTCGCGAACCATAAAATGGCTCTTTTCCCAGCTAAGAATCAGATTGGTGTCTATGCATCGTGCTAGCACCTGTTTAAGATTTTCCAGGCAATTTTCAAAAGAGTCCCCGAAGATTGAGAAATCATCCATGAAAACTTCGAGGAATTCTCCCACCATATCGGAGAAGATGGCCATCATGCACCGTTGAAATGTGGCTGGTGCGTTGCATAATCCGAATGGCATTCTCCTAAAAGCAAACGTGCCATAAGGGCACGTGAAGGTGGTCTTTTCTTGATCTTCCGGGTAAATAGCCACTTGATTGTACCCGGAGTACCCATCTAAGAAGCAGAAGTACTTCTGGCCCGATAACTTTTCCAGAATCTGATCCATGAATGGGAGTGGAAAGTGGTCCTTCTTAGTCATGAGATTCAACTTTCTGTAATCAATACACACTCTCCATCCCGTGGTGAGCCTAGTGGGTACCTCTTCTCCATGATCATTCTTAACAACTGTTAATCCAGATTTCTTGGGTACTACTTGAGTTGGGCTGACCCATTTACTGTCTGATATTGGGTAAATAATACCCGCATCTAGCCATTTCACAACTTCCTTCTTCACCACTTCTTTCATATTGGGGTTAAGCCGCCTTTGCATCTCCCGACTGGGCTTAGAATTCTCTTCCATATAGATGTGATGCATGCAAATGGACGGACTTATTCCTTTCAAATCGGCCACCGACCATCCAATAGCACCTTTGTGGTCTTTGAGGACCTCGGTTAATTGGGCCTCCTGCGGCGATGTGAGATTTGCCGCAATGATGACCGGGAGAGTTTGGTCCGGACCCAAAAAGATATACTTGAGAGATTCCGGTAATGGTTTGAGTTCAAGCTCAGGAGGGTCCTCTAAAGATGGCAAAGCGGGTTCAGACTGCAAGGCTGGTAAAGGTTCAACCTTGGGCCAAGATGTTAATGGGCCAGGGGAGTCCTTTAAAGTATTGGCTTCCTCCAAAAGGTCATATGTGGACATCTCATTTTCTTCAACCAGATTATCCACGATATCAATAGTATGGCATTCTTTTTCATGATCTGGATATTGAGACGCTTTGAAGACATTAATCTGGACTTTTTGACCCCCAAATGAAATGTCCATTATGCCAGTTTCACAATTTATATTAGCTTTGGCGGTGGCTAAAAATGGACGACCTAAGATGATCGGGGTGTGAATGAGTTCCTCAGGTAATGCCATATCAAGAATAAGAAAATCCACGGGAAAATAACAATCATGAACCTTTACGATAACATCCTCAATTAATCCCCGTGGAGTTTTCACAGACCTATCAGCCAACTGCAAGATGATGGGTGTGGGCTTTAATTCTCCAATATCAAATTTTTCATAAATGGCTGTTGGCAATAGATTTACACTCGCACCTAGATCCAATAAAGCTCTATCAAATGTAACTCCAGCTAAGTCACATGAAATTAGAGGTGCTCCAGGATCCTTTAACTTCTTGGGTAAATGATTCATCACAATTGCACTAACATCCTCAGAAAGCCGAACCTTTTCGGGTGCCATTCTAGATTCTCTTCGTGGAGTACATAAGTCCTTGAGAAACTTAGCATAAGCTGGCACATGCTTGATGGCATCGAGGAGTGGAATATTAATTTGGACTTGTTTGAACAAATCCAACAACTCCTCATTCTGGGCCAGTTTCTTCCTGGTATTGGGCTTAGCTAACAAGGCATTAGGAAATGGCACCCTAGGCTTATAAGAACTCGGGCCTTCATCAATCTTCCCTTTTCCTTTCAGATCCTCCGCCAACTTCTCTATGATGGGTTCATCTTCACTCTCACTTTCAATTTCCTGAGGCCCATCAGTGGAACCTTTAGCTAACTCTCCATCTGCATGTGGTTTTTCTAAACTTCTCCCACTCCTAAGGGCTGAAATGGCTTTAGCATTCTCAAATTGTGGCCCTTTAGGCTGTGGTACCGGGCCAGGCTGAGGTAAAAGGCCTGATTGCTGTGGAAAACCTGGAGGTTGATTCCTTGGATTGGCAACGGGTTGACTAGGAAGTTGGCCTACTTCTCTTCTCATCGCGGCCTCAGCTAGTTGGCCCATTTGACTTTCCAACTTAGCAATGGATTGTTGCTGGGTCAAAATCAGTTGTTGGAGTTGAGTGAATTTATCATCAAAGTTGGGCTGAGGAGGTTGCTGGTAAGTGGGTGGAGGATGGTATTGGGTTGGTTGTCCTGATTGGAATGAGTGGTAGTGGGCCGGTTGACTTGATTGATATTGGGCCGGTTGACCTGATTGATACTGGGCCGGTTGAGAAAACTGGGTTTGAGGTCCCCTAGCCTGAACATTTCCATAGAAATTAGATTGTTGTTGGAATGAGTTCTGTGGCTTTTGGGCTTGATGCATAGGCGGATGGGACATTGGTAATGGGGCCTGCTGATTCTTCCAAGAGAAATTAGGATGATTTCTCCAGCCAGGATTGTAAGTATTTGAGAATGGATCATTATTGGGCCTGGAGAATCCCTGGGCGGCCTGAATTTGTTCTTGAATGAATGGTGGAAGTTGGGCCGCAGTTGGGCATTCATTCACTTGATGGGTTGGACTTGCGCATAAGGCACAAATATTATGATTGGTAGTAGATGGGCCTTCATATGGACTAGATTGTGTTGGGTAAGTAGGCTCTTGCTTGTTTAAGGCCAAGAGTTGGTCTAGTTTCTGGGCCAAGACGTCTACCTTATCCAACTTCTGATTAATCAGATTTATGTCCATTCTGGATTCGGGCTCTCCGCGGGCCTTAAGTTCATACATTCCAGTCCGTTTAGATGGCCCAACAGACCTTTCATAAGATGATAATGAGGCATGATTGATGGAATTTTCACTTAACATCTCAAACAGATCATAAGCCTCATCTTCATTCTTCATCATAAACGCCCCTCCACATGAAGCATCCACCATCTGTCTGAACTGTTCAGACAATCCTTCATAGAATGCTTGGACAATTTGCCATTTTGAAAGCCCATGATGAGGGCATTTTCTAAGCAATTCTTTCAGTCTTTCCCAAGATTCATGGATCAATTCCCCGGGAGTTTGGGTAAAACTCGTGATGGCCCGTCTCATGGTATTGGTCCGCCCGATGGGATAGAACTTCTTGAGAAATTCTTTCTGCATTTCTTCCCATGTCCTAATGGGCCTTCCTATGGTTCCCAACCAATATTTAGCCTTGTCCTTTAATGAAAAGGGAAATAAAGTCAATTTAAGGCCATCATCGGTGAAATTCTGGATCTTCACCGTGGAACAAATTTCTAGGAATTCATCCAGATGCTTATAAGGATCTTCATTAGTATTCCCATAAAAGGATGGGAGCATCTGAATGGTGCTAGATTTGATTTCATATTGATTGGCTGGATTCTGAGGAAGATGAATACAAGATGAAGGTTGATATCGATTTGGAATGAAATAGTCCTTCATTTGTTTTGGTGGGTCCTGATTATCAGCCATTGGATCTTGTGGTGGATTTCTGTGATGTAAGATTCTTTCTATTTCAGCAAGTGGTCCTAGAAGGTTAGGATTTTGAGATCTCCTACCTTGCATGCACTAGGACTTATGGAGAGAGGATTTTGTTTTCTATTTATTGTTTTTTTTTTTAAATGCAAACAATTTTGACAAACAAATTATCCTAATGATCTACTGTTAATCCTAGACTCTCTATGTGAATTTTCTTACAAGGTGGATGGAGTCCACCTCGAGTCACAACCACAATCAGTCAACGGCCAGGTAAGAGGTGGGGTAGTGGGAGGCTCCCCCTACTTTCGTAGGGACCTAATTAGAGAACCACTTTCCCGCTTAGACGTTTGCCTTTTTACCTCTAGCCTAGACACCGTTTCCAAAAATGGAGGCAACTCGAGATGTAAGCCACTCACGGTGTAAACCCTAGATTCTCTTTCGACTTGCTTTTAGTTGGATTAGGAAATGCCAATGCAAGGAAGGTGATTTGTGGGCTAAGGAAGGGTGATCAAATCCCTACCTTATGTGGTTAAAGTTGCTGCCCTTAAAGTCTTTTTGAATGCAATACAAGGCAACAAATCAATGCAAGGTGTGTTGATGCAATCATGAATGACTTGCTAAAAATTGAAACACGTACCTTTCCCCCGCAATCTTCAACAATTTATGGAAATAACTGTGAAAGGAAACTAACTCATGCTTTCCTAAGATGATGAATGCCTAGCATGGAAAGTTTCTAATCTTGACAATGAAGGTTTTTAAATTTGGATGTTCCTCTTTTTGTTTCTTTTTTTTAGTTAATGGAAACCTATCTAAACTAGAAACTACAAAAAAGGAAACTAACTAAAGTAAGGAAATTGAAACATAGAAAGTTGGAACACACTGACCATGATTTCGCTTTCCTTTTCTTTTTTTTTCTTTTTTTTCAATTTACCTGCAAAAATAAGAAAAATAAGGTTAGTTAGAGACTAATTACACTAAATCCAAGATAATCAAAATTAAAAATCTAACTCCCCGGCAACGGCGCCAAAAATTGATCGTTTCGAATCGTGCGTCGTTAAACACATGAAAAACGTTCAATCTAAATTTATCCGGCTCATTCAAATCAAAATTTGGAAATTTAATAGTGGTGAGTCCGAGTCGATCCACAGGGAATTAAGATTCTAATTTTAAAAACTTTGGACTTTAGTTAATTTAAAAATAAGTGGGAATTTAAGGAAACTAATTACTTACTTAAACTCGAATTAACTAACGTACCTAAAAATGTAATTACGTAAAATAAACGAATCCTTTTTTTTTTAAAAAAAATAATTAAACACAACGACAAAAAAAATAAATATAACAAAAACACTATTATTTAACTAGGTGTAAACCATTAATCATCTAAAAATTAAAAATTGAATTATAAAGTCTATGGTTTAATAACCCAACATCAAGTAATAAGCAACTAATCTCAAACAAATAAACATATAACTATGCTAATGAAGAGAGGGAGACGAATAAAGCAGCAGTAGCCTCTGTGGTTCTTTGTAAGAGAACGGCGCAGTGGTCCAACAGCAACAGTGCAGCAAGCGTGGAGGATTTTAGGTGCAGGGAAGCTGTGAAGCTGCTGAAGACTGGTATATGCTGAACGTGGATTTGCAGGTGCATGCACGTCGCCGCGTGGAGGAGGGGAGTGGCAGTGCGTTGGAGGCAAGGAAACAGCTGCTGGTACGTTTCTGGGCAGGGGGTGCTTGGCTCAGCTAGGACAGCATGTGGAGAGGATGCTGCACGTTGCTGCTGCTGCGTTGGTGGAGCTCGGTTGCTGGCGGCTGGGAGAATTGCTGGAGAGACAGCAGCTGCGTGCTGGTTCGTTTGCTGCTACGTGGTGCTGCTCATGGGAGTGTGGGGAAGGGCTTCATCACATCCGTGAAGCTGCTGATGCGTGGCTGCTGCTGTGGACAGCTGCTGGTGCGTGGAAGTCTGCTTCACCCAGCGCATGGACAGAAAGGCTGCTGTTGCTGCACGTTGCTGCTGAGTTGGAGGGACTGGAGGAAGAAACCTGCTGCTGGAGGTTGGTGTTGGAAGAGGTTGAAGGCTTCGTGGAGAAGGTTGCTTGTCTGCAACGTGGAGAGGCTGGAGGAAGAAGGCCAGCTGCTTGGTGCTACCGCTGGAGGTGCTGCCGCTGGAGCTGCTATGCGTGGCTGGACCGGGCTTCAACACACATGCATGCAGGCGCATGGGGGCCGTGAAGCTGCTGTTGGCACGTGGAGGTGCATGCGCTGCTGGTGCTGCAGGTTGCTGGCTTTGCGGTTGCACGTCGCTGCTGCGAGGATGCTGGACGAGCAGGGAAGAGAGAAGGGAGACCGAGAAAGAGAGAACAGAGAGGGAGAAAGGCTATGGAGAAAAACGGGAAATAGAGCGGGAGGAGAGAGCCGTGGAGGGCGAGAAATAGAAGAGAGAGAGTTGCTGGAAAGAGAATTGAAAGGAATTAAAACTGGAAAAAAAAACCAAACGTGGGGGAGAGCTCCTGGGTGAGAGGAATTTGTGGGAATTTATAGAGAGGAGGAGGAGGAGAGGTGCTGGGTTTGAGTTGGAAAAGGAGGAGGATATGTGGGAGACTTGGAGAAGGGACAAGATTTGGAATAGGAAATTGGAATAGGATTCGACTTTCTAAAACGAGAAGAGAGAGAGAGTTTTTTAAAATAAAGGAAGGGATGTGTTTAGGAAATCGGAGAGACGGAGGGAAATAGTGGGTTTTGGGAAACTCCAGTGAAAGAAGGAGTCAATTTATATTTTTACCCCTGTTTTAGTTGAAATCCGCACACCGGACCACTCCCAAATTTCCGGAAACTCCTCCAGCTGCACTGCATCCTCGGCATGTCCTGTTCACATCAAATAAATCTAATTTAGCGCATTATCATAAAAATATCATCATATTTATTCATTTCGTCTCGGTTTTGTCGAAAAACCGCAAATGCGCTACACTCCTTTGATCACATGAAATGACGATGTTTTTAAGTCAGAATTTGATGAAATTGGTACCGTTGGACTTGTTACACAATTATCTATCATTTCATGCTATTTTGCAGATAAAAACATGAGTATGATGCATATGGTTGCCCTTAAATGATCAATTTAACACTTTATCAGACGCGTTTTGAACGGCATCCACCGTTGCAGATGCGTTTCAGGTCCTGCCACGTGGGTGCCACGTGGGCTGGCTTCGGGCCGCGAGAGTACGGCCCTGTCGTGTCGCCTGAACGGCGTCCACGTGTGTCGACGCCTTTCAGACTGCGACTCTGGGATTGTCAGAGTACGGCCCTGACAAGTCGTCTGAACGGCGTCTGCCTCGAACGACGCGTTTCAGAATCTTGTCAGAGCAGCCGTCACGTCACCTGATAGGCGTCCGTCGATGTCGACGCGTTTTAGCCAGTCTCTGGTTAACCCCGCGAACCCTCCTTCTTTCCCTCATTTTCCTTCCCTCTTTCTCACCTTCCCTTCCGGCGAGCTCGGCGGCGATCCCTCCTCCTCCCTCTTCTCCTTCCACTGTCTCATCTCTCCCTTCACTCCATCCTCTACCTAGCTCCAACCACTACCACCTCCACTTCCACTGCGGTGTTCTACTCTCCGAACGGCGGCCGACGTCACGGTGGAGTAAGGACGACCACGGCGGTACCGGCGGCGGCGTGGGGCGAGACGGGTGGACGACTTGAAGCTCGGAGGCGTTCAAGTATCCGGTAGGGTGACGGTTCCCATAGTATTGTGTTTAAACCATGTTTTCCCCGTTTGAGCATGTTATGGATCTTTGGTTTTGGGGGGTAGAACAAGCATGTTTAGGAGTTCTTCTTGATGATATGGGGGATTTCTATGAATGTGATTTCCTGTGGAGTGGATTGCCCCTCTTTCTCCTCCGTTTCTGGATGATTTTGGGGTTGTTTGGGTTGAAAAGGGAGCCCTCGGGCTCATGCAGACTCTGGTTCCTGGGGTTAAAAGATGTCGTGCATGGGCGACGCCTTTTTGTAGGGCGTCGGGCCATCGCGACGCCTTTTAGGCAGGAATCGCCTTGCTGAGAGTCTGCCAGTTTGGGGATTCTGGGACTGAAAGACGTCATGGGTGGGCGACGCGATTTGAATGGCGTCGGGTAGCCATGACGCCTTTTAAGGCAGAAATCCCCTGGGTAATGTTTTCTGGAAATTCCTGGATTTCTGTGCTAAATGGCGTCTGAGGATGTCGACGCCTTTCAAAAGGCGACCACTGGTGTCGACGCCTTTTAGGGCCTGATTTTGAAGACAGTAATTTTACGTAAACCAGTACATGGAGCTTGAATGGCGTCGGCCTTGGGCGACGCGATTCAAGACAAAACAGCACTAAATCATGACAGTAAAACGTGTTCATACTGCTAGATAGCGGGTTAATGCATGCTTTCGTGCGCTCGTTAATGCTGGATTCTTCTTGACCGGATGGCACTGTGTGGGTGTCGTGCGATCGCGGGCTTTTCATGTGACCGGATCGTACTGTGCCGGGTTATGGTGTTTTGTGTTACTGTGGACCTGGAGTGACATTGTAGCGCTTTATCACCCTGTGCTGGTGGGGGCGTGAGCACAGCGCCGGTGGGGGCGTGGGCGGGGTGACGCCTAGAGAGAGAGGGTCACCTGGTGAACCCCGGGGTCAGCTAGTACCGGTGTCGGAGCGGTACATTCGAAGAGTCACTCATGTTGAGGGAAGGGGTAACCACCTGAGCCGGTTGGGCCGGAGTAGCTAGTGTGCTATCCGAGGGGTTACTGCTTCGTCTCAGCGGGTCGAGGTTTTCCCACCGTTGTTGTGTGGTTAGCGAGTTCTATCGAGACGACAGTTGTGGGTTCCCTAGTCGGCTGGTTTAAAATATGCACGATTATTATATTCCGACTGCATGCGATTTCACGTTAAGAATTAGGAATTGTACCTCCTGTGTTTATCACTTTACCGTTAGCTGTACCTTACACTTGTGGGTGTGTGCGTGGGCAGTGGGGATCGAAGGATCCCTACTGAGTCTTGTCTTTGAGACTCACCCCCCCTGCGGTTTTCAGGTGAGGACTCCCAGCAGACCTAGAGCGGCGTGTGCGGCCGTGTGTTGAGCGCCTTCAGCGGCTGTTCCGGGGTATGCCCCGATGTAGTTGTTATTTATTTCTGGCCTGTATGTTTAATTATTTCTTTCAGTTGGATTATGTAATTATTTGCTGTATCGAGTCGCATTGTAATAATTTTAATTCCTGCACTTTCATTTCAATTCAATGCGATGTGAATGTTTAGCTTAGTTCATTATTTATTTCCCAGACTTACTAGATCCTGGTTTGGTTCCAAACTAATGATTCGGTACGCATTTAGTAATCAGATCCCCGATTATAGGGTGGCAGGTCGTTACAAGTTCTCTCAATGGGTAGGATCCTGATTTCAATTTAATTCCCACCGTTATGCTCTACGGCTTCACTCACAACGATATGATCAACTACCCAGGATTTTAAATGGTACATCCGGCCCGATGAACAAAGAGAAATTCCTTGCTTTTGAGGACTCACGGAGGTCTTAACACCAATCTCTCTAGTCTGACTGAGGGACCTACCCAGTCAGAGAGAGGTGAGGATGTTAAGAGAGGTGTTTCTATAGGAGGGGGATGAGCCCCGATGCAAATGACCTGTGGCCTGGATGGCATCTAATGTAGGATAAATAAATATAGATAGCAAGAAGATCAATGATCCGAGTGCTAATGACCACCAGAGTTTGAATCGCGTCGCTGTTCACAGACGTTATTCAAGACAGTAATCCCTCCTGTTCACAGCGGCTCCGACAGTAGGAAAGATAAAAGGTCCACTAAATCGCGTCTTTTAAGGGCGACGCGTTTTGGGAATACGCACTTTGGGTCCCAAAAACAACAAATAGGCAGCAAAATTAGGGGAAATCCCCTCTCCAAGTAATAGAATGAATGAGAGATCAACTATTCACGTGATGACAGTTTAAGCACATAGACTAATCATGCAACATCATGGATATCAATTTGAACAAAACACACTTTCCAATACCACTTCTCAAGGAAATCAGGGAAGGACAAAATTTGCCACCAGGGGGTCTATACGAGGTGCATGTGGGGATAAAAATCAAATAATCAACCAACAAACCATCAAACGTGCCCGAGGAATACAAGCGGTGCACCGAGGGTGCCCAATGGAAATAACAAGAGTAAAAATAAAAAAGAAACGGCAAGATAAGTCCCACCGTGATCACCAAAAAGCTGTAGTGCTAAAAAAGATTGTGTGTTCAACATGTTATCATGTGTTTACTATGATTAACAATATGAAAGAAATTGTGATCGCCAGAAACCGAAGGTTTCAAAGGAAAAGTGATCGCTTACTAACCTTGCAAACAGGGAGAATATGGGGTTCTTTTGTTCCTCTCTTTCGACCGGCCGAAAGAAAAAAGTCTTCTCTTTCTTTACTCTTGTTCTTCTTTTGTATCTTGTGAAAGACCAAACAAATAAGAAAACTATGATTAGAACTAAAATAGCATAGTATCTATTCTAATTAAGAATCTAAACATGCAACTAAACTAAAAGAACTCGTTTTTTGTGGTTTTCTTTTAAACCCCTAAAGGAGGTGTAGGTTTGGAAATTATGAAGTGGGTGTGTGCGATGAAGTGATGCAATGAAGAACTATATGAAAAAAAAACAAGAAAGAAACTAGAGAAGAAGATGGTTGGTTTGGCCCCTTGAAAGCCTTGGTCTTCTTAAGCTTCAATGGAGAAAGAGGATGAAGGAACAAGAACTTCTCTTGCTATCCACATTTTCCCTCTTGAGAACCTTCAAACACCTTGCCTTTAGCTTCAAAATTACCAATTGCCAACCTTTTTCAAAGGTCAATGTCCATATGTATTTATAAGAATAGGTTTTAAAGTATTTTGGCCTTCAAAAGTACTTTCCCACAGCTCGGACTTACCCTGGATGATTATGAAGGGAATTGGAAATCCTTCCAACCTCTGGAACCAGACTATCTTGGCCAAATCAGAACACTCTTAAAATGTGTTGTTCAAGGGGGACACTTTTTAGTTAATTAATGCTGTCAGAATAGAAATAAATTAGAAAAAGAAAATCGAAAACAATTAGAAAACCTAAAAGGCGTCGTTCACTAGCGACATGCTTTAGATAACTTAGGAAACTAACCGGAATTAAAAATCGTAAACCTAGGTGGATCAGGACCTAAATGGCGTCGTCCTTAGGTGACGCTATTCTGTTAAATCCTCTTAAATTTACTAATTTTAATTCCAAATTGATTTCTGCTAAGAATCCAAATGGTGACGCGCATGAGCGATGTTATTAAACAAATCTCAAGAGAAAATCAATAAAAATTAATTAATGATTAAACAGCAGACCATTCTGGGGCATTATCATTGTAACATGAAATTTACTTAATATGATGTCAAAATTAACATGTCTACAATAATATCGAGAAAAGAGTTTTTCGATATTATACGGTAGCATCCGATCCAAGTGAGTCGACCGGTTAGGGTTTGACAGTACACCATACCCTGAGTTGACTTGAGAGCATTGTACGAATAAAGGACTATATCCACGCGGTAACTGTCGGCGGAAAGGTTCAATGAGTGGGTTACTTAACTCTAATATCTTCCGGGTTCACGCGGTGTTGCTTGGCACCCAACGTGATTGGAGGTCCGATCGAATTTGATGTGCGACATTGATTCGATTGATTAATTAATTAATATGAGTTATTAATTGATTAATCAGGACAGTAAGGAGTCATTGGGCTTATTGGTTATTGGGCCTAGAAGGTAACACGCAAATGATTCTTAAGGCGATGGATAAATAAGTGGGTTTTACATAAACCGAGGGTTTTTATGAAAAACCGTGTCGGTTAATATAAAATGTAGCGAACAGGCTGAGCAGGCGAGACTGCTGCTAACCCTAGTTGCCCCCTCCTCTCTTCTTCTCTCTTTGGCGCCCCAGGCCGGACATGATCTCCGGGGTCTCCTCCGCTGCTTCTCTGACTCCTGTCCGATGGGAAATCGACCATGCGATGCGGCGGTCGTTGTGGCAAACGACGAAGGATTCGAGCGCTGCAACGAGCGAGGAATGTGAGGACATCCACCGCGAGGAGGATCATGTGGAATCCGCTAGAGGCCGGGCGCTTGCGTGGTTTGCGGTGTCACACCGACGGAACCGAACGGTTGCGGATTCGAATCCGCGCACGGTAAGAATCGATAATCCGATTATCGATTTTAGTTATTCGAAACGAGAACAGATCGCAAGTTTTAATTTTATATTCTGCTGCGTAAGCGATCCGGAGAAACGCGAGAATCCAACAAGAAGAACACCATCAAATCCACATCTGTATAACTCCCCTCCAACTAGGGTGTATCATTGAGCAATTCTTCTGATAGCCCTTTTCTCTTCAGCAGTGGCTTCTTTAGGGTAAGATTGATCTTCACAGTATTTGGCAATTTTATAATACCATAGTTTCTCCTCATCTTCCATCTCCTCTTGCAATTCTAGTAGCATATTCTCTCTCTTATCCACAATGTCTCCATCGTTAACCTTCTTCAGTAGTTTCTTCTTAATCTTAAGAAAGGAAGGGCCCTCTACAACAGGAGAGAGACACCTATGAATAATGATTCATTTGAAGTGTTTGCTGATTGGGAAATCTAGAGAAGACGCAAGGGAAACTAGAGCGTCAGCTAGAATGTTTTGACTCTGAGGAACATGGACGAAGATCAATTTGGTGAAAAGCTTGTCATAGGCTGAGGTAAGTTCTTTATGGTCAAAAGTACGGTATTTGGTAAGCACTTGGCGAAGAATTAACTGACTATCATCCACAATGCGCAGCTTAGTGTCACCATGAAGATGAGCGGCCTCAAGACTGGCAAGGAGAGCCTTGTACTCAGCAATGTTATTTGTAACAGGAAAAGCAAGCTGTAAGGCTTGAGGAATGGTGACACCTTCTGGTGATAGAAGAACAATGCTGATACCCTTACTATGAGAGTTCAAAGCTCCGTCAAAATACAGAGTCCACATATCATCAGTTGATTTGTTTATAGATATCAGTTCCTCATCTAGAAACTCCTATCGGACTGGATCAAAACGGGGAAGAGGGTAATGAGCAAGGTGTTCTACTATGGCATAGCCTTTGATCGCTTTCTACTGAACATAGGTGATATCGAATTGAGAAAGAAAGCTTTGCCAGCGTGCTAATCTATCAATGATGTCATATTTCTCTAGAAGAAACTTAATGGGATTCATCTTAGTGATGATATGGACTTCATAGGCTAAAAAGTAGTGTTTCAACTTCTGAACCATCCATACCAATGCGGCACATGTCTTCTCCATCGCTGTATATCTTTGTTCTGTGGGTTAGGAAGTTTAGAGAGATAGTAGGCTGCCCTCTCCTTTCCTTCTTCGTCTTTTTGTGCTAAAATAGCCCCCACCGAATCATCCAAGACAGAAATATATAAGATTAAATGTTTGCCCGAAGATGGTGGTCTCAAGACAGGAGAACTTGCTAGATACTTCTTCAATCCATTGAATGCACCTGACACTTATCGTCCCAATTGAATTTGACTCCCAATTTAGTAAACTCGTAAAACAACCTATATCTTTGTGAATGTTGGGAGACAAAACGGCGAATAAACTATAACCTCCCAATTAATCCTCTCAATTCCTTCAAATTCTTGGGAGGTGGTATTTCAATGATAGCTTTGGCCTTATTGGGATCGATATTAATATCTCGTTTACTTACAATGAATTCTAGTAACTTCCCTGATGAGACACCAAACACACATTTCTTTGGATTAATTTTGAGTTGATATTGCTTTGACCTTTCCAACACTTTATCCAAGACTTCAGCATGATCAACCTTAGTTTTATATTTCACCAGGAGATCATCTACGTACACCTCCAAATGTATATGCATCATGTCGTGAAATATAGCCATCATTTCCCTTCAATTAGTGGCTCCAGTATTCTTCAATCCAAACGGCATAAATACATAGCAATAAGTACCTCAGGATGTAGTGAATGATGTCTTTTCCTGATCTTCTTCTACCAAATAAATCTGATTGTACCCTGAAAAACCATACATGAATGATAAGGTATCATATCCAGCTATATTGTCAATGAGTACATCGATGTGAGGCAATGGGAAATCATCTTTAAGACATGTCCGATTCAAGTCTCGAAAGTCAATGCAAATTCTGACTTTCCCATCATTCTTCATGACCAGGACTATATTGGCCACCCATTGGGGATAGATGACAACCCTGATAAATTTGACTTTATGCAGCTTATCGACCTCTTCCTTTATCTTAAAAGCCAATTGTGGGTGGAATCGCCTCAATTTCTGCTTAACCAGGTTAGCTCTAGATTTCAAAGTCAATCAATGTTCCACCAAAGATGAGTCTAACCCCGACAAATCTTTATAACTCCAGGTGTAAGTATCCTTGTAATCTCTAAGAACTTAAACCAAAGCCTCTTTGTCTAATTTAGAATGATTTTGACTGATGAGGACAACCTTAGGTTCATCTTTGGTTCCCAAATTGATTTCCTTAGTTGGTTCTTCTGCAGCAGTTGAGTGTTCAACGAATCTCTTCACTCCACTTACATACGCCTCAGCTACGTCCTCATCTACTTCTTCTTCAATGATAGGGTCTTTTTCATATATCAATTCATATACCCCATACCTATCATCAACTAGCTCATTTACCTCACACACTTCTGGCAACTGAATAGGATCCTCTAAAAACTGAGGGATTTGTTAGCTAGAAAGGCACTTGAAGGCTAACTCTTGGAGGTATCTATCTGGAATTTGTCTACCCTTAGACTTTCTAGACTTCCTAACCTGCCTAACTTCTTCACTAGACTGCCTACAACTAGACTCCCTATCCTGACTTATGGCGGACGAAGAAGGATAAAAATCATAAGATACATGACAAGATATAGGGGAATCCTCTTAAGGGGAGGGACATAGCAGATCTAAGAGAGAATCTTGTCCGAATGACCCACACAATGAGGTACATTCAAACATATAGTAGGATGTTACCTCAATGAAGATTTGAGAAGAAGTTCTAAAATTGACGTTTTTTTGTTTGGAATATTTTCAGTTATCATGAAACATGAGTATACTTGAAAAGATGGGGGAATTGAAGTGGGGAAGAAAGATGATGATGGCACCATAGCCAAGGGTTTGGGGGACCATGCAGAAGGATGTCCTAAATCAAATCACGGACCTCGTCAAAATCGAGAGGAGCCCGGAGGAAGAAGTCCCTAGGGGACAAAGTAACAAGAATGGGCGGCGCCCGAGGTATGTCTTCAATAATCATCCTGGACCAAGTCGAGGTCAGCAGCAGGGTTCTAAACAGAGTGCGGAAAGTGATAATATGGGAAGGATAGGTGGCTCTCCACAAATGATTAGTAGTCAGACCTAGTTCATAGGGGTCATTAGGTTCCCCTTAATCAATTTCTCCAGTCAACAAGATTCTTTTATCAAAGATGGCCCCAGGCCCTTCAATCAAGTCTTGTATCAGTGGCGGCCATTTTGGTTCAGATGGATCCAAGAACAATCTATTCAAAGCAATGTATAAGTCCCACATATCAAACCACCTATACCACTCACACTTCGGGTTATGGAACATTCTCCTTTTCATAGGCCGTAAAGCCTCCAAGGATTGATATGTAAGGAGTGGTGTATAGTGCCTAGCCAACTATCTTCCATAGACATAATGCAAATCAAAATGGGAGGTGATCACCACCGTGTTGCCATTATCATGCTGGATTACGAGTCCCTTGACGAAATGAGTGGATAACGTCCAAGTTAGCGGGTCTCGATTTTCTATGCACGGTGTCATCATAGTCTTCCATATATGTAACGACCTGCCACCCTATAATCAGGGATCCGATTACTACCGAATCATTAAATTTGGAGCCAAACCAGGATCTCGATAAGTCTGAGAAATAAATGACAAACTATGCTAAACATCCACATCACATCGAATTGTAAAGGAAGTGCAGAAATTAAAAATTATTACAATTCGACTTGACTCAGCAATTAATTACATACTCCAACAGAAAAGAAATAATTAAGCACACATGCCAGAAAAGGAAATAACAACTACATCGGGGCATACCCCGGAACGACGGGTGCTGGCGCGCAACCCAAGGCAACACTCTCCTCACTACGTCTGCTTGGAACCCTCGCCTGAAAACCGCAGGGGGTGAGTCTCATCGAAAAAGACTCAGTAGGGATACTTCGATCCCCACCACCCACTCACACACCCACATGTGCAATACGCAAATATCGGCAATTTAACTAAATAAAGTAATAACACAATTCCTAGATTTCGATATGAAACACAGGCATTTATAACAATAACATGCACGATTTTGAAACCACATTACCACAGAGTCCAAAACTAGCGTCTCGGCTAAACACACAAGTCACACGGCCGAATGCGGAAAACACCGACCCGCTGAGACCAAACAACAACCTCTCGAATAGCACATTGGCTACTCCGGCCTGACCTGGCTCAAGGTGGTCCTGCTTCCCCCAGCACGAGTGACACTCCTAATGTACCACTCCCACACCGGTACTAGCTATATCTCGGGGTACACCAGGTGACCCTCTCTTTAGGCGTCACCCCACCACTCCTACACCGGCGCCGTGTCACTCTCACATCGACACAGGGTGCCTAAGCGCTAACAACTGTCACTCTACGTCCACGATCGCACAAAGCACAACACGGTGCGATCCGATCACGTAGAAATCATCGTCCTCAAGTGTGGTATCAAATATGCAATTAACCAAACTATCTATCAATGTAAACACAAGTTCATTGCAGGAATTAATGAGATTCTGTCTTGAATCTCATTGCCCAAGACCGACGTCATTCAAGACTCCTAAACTGGTTCATATGAAAGTTGGCCTCGGAAGAAGGCCTAAAACACATCGTTCAAACGGGTCGCCGTTTAAAAGGCGTCGTTGTCCCTAGTCGCCTAATAAAGACAGAAACAAAGACATACCTCGGGGTGATCTGAACTAAAACGCGTCATGCACGGGGGTCGCCGTTTGAATGGCGTTGCTGTCTCTGGACGCTATTCAATCTAGAGACATAGTCTGTTATCTGGGGTTAAATGGCTTTGTGGGTGGAAGCCGCCTTTTAAATGGCGTCGCTGTCCCCAGACGCCTTTTAACCCTGACAGACAGGTTCTCCCTCCGCCTTCCCCCAAGTCACAAGGCGGGATTTCTCCCCCAAATCGCACAAAAAACACCACAAAATAGAGGAGGAGGAGAACCTAAATATCAATTAAAAACCCACAATTCCTCATTACATGTAATTAGTATTTTTCAACCTAAAAATCCCCTAAACATGCTCTAAAGCGGAAAAAACGTAGTTTTAAACAAAACAACGCAAGGATCGTCACCCTACCGGTTACTCAAACTCCTCCGAACTCCAAGCCGCCGACCCGCCTCGCCACATGCCTCCGCCGGTACCGCCGTGGACGCCATTACTCCACCGGGACGTCGGCCGCCGTCCGGAGGGAAATGCGCCACAGAGGAAGTGGTGGTGGTAGTGGAGGAAGTTGGGAGGTTAATGGAGTGGAGGGAGAGGAGGAATGGGGAGAGGAAAGGAAGGAGAGGGGGAAAGGGATCGCCTGAGGTCGGAGAGAAGAGAGGAGAGAGAGAGGAAAGGAGAGAATGAGGGAAAGGGGGGAGGGTTCGCGGGGTCAAACAGAAACTAGGTAAAACGCATCGTCCAAGACCGACGTCATTCAGACGACAAGTCCGGGCCGCACTCTGACATACCAAGGCCGTACTTTAAATGGTGTCGTCCAATCAAGACGCCGTTCAGACGATAAGACCGGGACTGTACTCCCGCGGCCCAAACCCAGCCTACATGGCACCCAAACCAAGGGCCCAACCCCGAAACTGACCCGATAACTGGATTCAAAACCTCAATCCTTACACTTGTGACCTTCTTAACTTTCCTCTTGTTGTACTATATTGTGGCCTACTTTTTTTGGTCTATAACCCAGCCCGTTTCCAGGTACCATCCTATCATCCTTGACTGGTTTAGTTCTTCCTTGTAACTGTGTGCCCAGACCCTTTCTAGGTTGATATCCAATTTTCATCATGATGCTCCATCCTGGGGTACTCATGTACTTCCCTCGCTTCATGGCGCTGATCGGATATGATGAGGGTAGAGTAGACTTTAGCGAATCTGCCGAACGAAGATAAGTTTGTAGCAGAGATAGAATATGTTTCTGAGCGGGTGAGGGATTGGGAATTGGATTCACGTTGAAAGAGTGAGTAGCAGCGAGGATAGGCATAGTTGTCACTGTGACAATATGCCCCTTATAAGGGAATTTGAGGCACTAATAGTTGCTCGATGGAATTGCCTCAAGTAGTTTGATGTAGGTGTTAGTCTTAGGAGGCTTATAAGCTGATTTAACTATGTAAATCTCATTCATTTATTAATAATATGGCATTTTTTCATTATGTGTAATTCATTCTTTTACTGTCTCATAATGAAGTCCGTAAATATGTACGATAGTGATCAGAATATGATGAGATCATATTAATGAGATTGATCGCTTAAACACACATATTCTTAATAGTTTCTAGTTGGAGGATATTCGAGAAGGATATCGGATATTTGATTAGACTAGTACAGATTACTCCTGCTCATACGATGAGGGTGACTGATCTTATAGTCATTTGTGTGGAGACACTAAGGCGAATATGTAGGTGCTCATTAGAGAATGAGTTCACTGAACTGATCCGATTGAATCGTTGGATAGTATAATACCTCCTGTCAACAAGCTTGATTCTATTATCACAGTTGCGTGGATGGTCCTCGGACCTGAGACACCAAGGATACCTTGTCAGTAGATTTCTGTGCTTTGACCTTGGTTTATGGTGTTGGATTCTTGGGTTTCTCAGAATCGCAAACGCAGCGAAAAAAATAAAACTAAATAACTACAACCCCAGTCCGTTTTGATAAACTAAAACCAAATGTTCGGATAATTAGAAATTACTATGCGTGGATTCGAATCCGCGTCCGAAAAGTTTCGTCGGTGTGACATTGCAAGCCGCAAACGCCCGTCCTCTAGTGAAGTCCATGCGATCCTCCTTGCGGTGGATTTCCTCTCGTTCCTCGTTCCTCGCTGCCCATGAGCGGTTTGTCGTTCGCCACAACGACCACCGCAATGCATGGTCGAATTCCCATCGAACAGGAGTCAGAGAAGACGACGGAGCAGACCCACAATGGAGGGATGTCCTGGGGCTCCAAAGAGAGAGAGGGAGAGAGGAGGGGGCGGCCAGGGTTGAGCAGCAGCTTGGCCTGCTCAGCCCGTTCGCTACATTTTATATTAACTGCGCGATTTTTCATAAAAACCCCTGGTTAAATGTAAAACCCACTTTTTAATCCATCGCCCAATGACCCCTCACTGACTCAATTAATCAATTAATAACTTATATTAATTAATTAATCAACTGAATCAATGTAGCACATTAAATTCGGTTGGGCCTCTGATCACTTTGGGTGCCAAGCAACACCGCGTAAACCCAGAAGGTATTGAGGTTAAGCAACCCACTATTGGACCCTTCCTATTTCACAGTTACCGCATGGGTATAATCCTTCGTTCGTACAATGTACTCGAGTCAACTCAAGGTATGGTGTGTTAGCTTAAGGTGGCCTACAAGCCAATCTGACTATGTAAATCACGTTCATTTATTAATAAAATGGCATAATATTCATTATGTGTAAATCGCGTTAATTATCGTTTCATAATGAAGTCCTTGAATATGTGCTATAGTGATCAGATTATGATGAGATCATACTAATGAGACTGATCACTTAAACACGCATATTCTTAATCGTTCCTAGTCGGAGGATATCTGAGAAGGACATCGGATATCCGGTTAGGCTAGTACAGATTACTCCTGCTCATATGATGAGGGTGACTGATCTCATAAATCACTTGTGTGGAGACACTAAGGCGAATCTGTAGGTGCTCATTGGAGAATGAGTTCACTGAACTGATCCGACTAAATCGCTGGATGGTATTGTACCTCACTCTCAACCAGCTTGATTCTATTGTCGCAGTTGCGTGGATGGTCTTCGGACCTGAGACACGAAGGACACCTTGGCGGTGGACTTCTGTGCTTTGACCTTGGTTTACGAATCTCTAGTCACGGGATTCTAATACGCCAAGGATTGGGTACAACGGAATACCGTCCAAGGGAATTGTGTGTCAATAAGGAATCATTCGCTCTCGGTACTTAGAGAGAGAATGCTCTAGGAAGGATGCGCGAAAGTCCCTGGCCAGGGCGGACAATAATATCGGGAAAGGAGATTTCCGATATTCATCAGCGGCATCCAATCCAAGTGAGTCGACCGGTTAGGGTTTGACAGCTCGCCATACCCTGAGTTGACTCGAGAGCATTGTACGAATGAAGGATTATATCCACGCGGTAACTGTCGGCGGAAAGGTTCCAAGAGTGGGTTACTTAACCCCAAATACCTTCCGGGTTCACGCGGTGTTGCTTGGCACCCAACGTGATCGGAGGCCCGGTCGAATTCGATGTGCGACATCAATTCGATTGATTAATTGATTAATAAAGGGTTATTAATTAATTAATAAAGCCAGTGAAGAGTCAGTGGGCTTGTTGGGCCATTAACTGGACTGGTACTTGGGCCTAGAGGGTCACACGCAAATGATTCTCAAGGCGATGGATAAATAAGTGGGTTTTATACAAATCGGGGGTTTTTATGAAAAACCGCGCGGTTAGTATAAAACATAGCGAACGGGCTGAGCAGGCCAAGCTGCTACTAACCCTAGCCGCCCCTCCTCAGATTCTGTCTTCCTCTGGCGTCCAGGCAGATCCAGATCTGCTCCGCCGCTTCTTCGAATCCCGTTCGACGGTAAATCGTCCGCACGCTGCGGCAATCATTGCGGCGACCGGCGGAGGCTTCGTGGGCTACGAAGAACGAGGAACTCGAGGATCTCCATCGCGAGGAGGATCGAGTGGACTTCTCTAGAGGCCGGGCGCTTGCGCGGCTTGCGGTGTCGTACCGACAGAACCAAACGGCTGCGGATTCGAATCCGCACACGGTGAGAACAGATAATCCGATTATCTTGTATTTTAGATTTCGAAACGGGAACAGATCGCTGTATTTTTTTTAGTTTCCGCTGCGTGAGCGATCCGGAGAAACCGAAAAAACCGAACAGTGGTATCAGAGCCAGGTTCCACTGTTTCTCGTCCCGTTTCGGTTTCCGAATTTAATATTTTCATGTATTATTCCATGTGCAGATTCGATCTTTTTGCTTGATCCGTGTTCATGAGATGAACACAGATTTTATGATAATTTTAATTATTATTATTCTGTAATTTTTCGAATTATTTTGGGGTTTCTTGGAGTTCCTCATGTGATGAAGAACGGGATTAACCGAGATCTTGTTTGGGGTTTCCAAAGTGTTTGGTAGGCTTGGCCAACAACCCAAATCCTTTGTATAGGATCACCAATCATCCCTGATGTCATGGCCGGCATCGGACAGGGAGCCTCCATCTTCTTCCTCAAGGTTATGTGAAAAACCTAAAACCAGAAAAAACGTTTTTTTGGGCTTGATAAGGGGCTCGGAGTGCTGCACAGAAGCGCACCGCTGGCTGCCCTGCCAGCGACGGGAGGGTCACCGGCGCTGGGGGCAACCCCGGGTCGGCCGTAGGCGCCGGCCGCCGGCCGCCGCCGGCGCTGCCGACCCAACCTTGTCGCCGCTTGCATCTAGGGTTTCCTGCGGATGCTAGGCATCGGGTTGAAGAAGGGGAGATAGGAGGGGCCGGCCCGACCGGTTCGACCGGCCGGGTCATGGCTGGGCCAGGCCCGAGCCCTGGGCTTGGGTTCAGGCGAGCCCAGGCCCTACAGGGCCCAGGCCAGGTTGGCCCTATTGGGCTGAGCCCATTTGCCCTCTATTTTTCATTCCTAACCCCAATTTAAACCCGATTAAACCCTATGCCCAATTAATATTAAACTTGATTGGATCTTGACTTAATTTCAAAAATTGTTTTGAAATTATTTCTATTATTCATTTTATATTTAATTGGGTGTTAATGATTATAGAATCATTTTATTAGCAAATGTTGTTAATAATTAAAGTTAGTTATTAATTTAAATGTTAAATTAATAATTAATTTTAAATGATTAATTTAAGAGTTAAATTAATGCTTATTAGTTAACTGGAATTGATTGTTAATTTAAATGTTATATTGACAATTAATTTTAACTAACTTATATGATTGGTTTAATAAGGAATTATTAATTATTGATTTAAGCGTTAAATTAATAATTAATGTTAGTCCAATAATCTAAGAGTTAGATTAGTGGTTAAATAATTAATTTGTGTTAATTACTAGTTTAAGAGTTAAATTAGTCATTAACATTAGTTAATTAATTAGTCTAAGAGTTAGATTAGTTCTCAATAGCTTATTAAAGTTGATTATTAATTTAAGTGTAAAATTAATAATTAATTTTAATCTACTGATCTAAGAGTTAGATTAGTAAATGATTTTAATAGTCTAATTGTTAGATTATTAATGGGATTTCAATCTAATTGTTAGATTGATTATTAAAAGTGTTCTAATTTGCATGGAATAATCTGGAATTATTAATTCGGAGTGTGTGCACATGTGATGTGTGTTTATTGCTTTTAAATTTGATTTAATTGTATGTTAAGATAATAAATGAGTTTTTCGAAATTCAAATATCAATTTTGATTGGATCCCAGTTTTTTTAAAGCCAAAATTATTTATTTTGGAAAACTCATTTGTTTTAGCCATGTGATGCGCTGAATCATGTGTGGGATGTTTAAAACACACCGTGGTCATGGATATGCACTTATTTAATTGTTCATGTGATGAATGGTGGATTGTGTGGATCGTGGATGTATGATTTTTATTAATTGTTAATAAATAGAGGTCTGCGCACCTCTCTCTCTCATACTCCGATGTATTTCTACCTCCCTCTCTCTCTTGTACTCGCCATAAGGCCTTCTTCAATTTACTTGTAATTCTAGAATTAATGTAATATGATTGAGGCAACCGAGGAAGGAGCGAGGACGATCCACAACTGCAACCAGGAAGGCGAAAAGATGGAGATCTCTTGCCTATGTGTTTGCAGGATATCTAATGTAATTGTTGTGTTAGATTGTGTGTGCGTTTGACTGTTGGCTCCAGTCAAACCCACTGTGCTATCCATGACCATACTAAAGACATGTATGTGATGCATTGTTTTTCTTTTGATTATGAATCAAAACAAGTTATAGTATTTAGTAAATATATACGATGTATTTATATGCTATCACCTAGGAGAGACCAAGATAAAAGTTATCTAAATACCCTCAGATAAACTCTAAGCCGTAACGCGAGTAGTTAAGAACTTACCGCGTGGTCCACCATCATTATATCATAGGATTCGAATCACTTTAGGCAGGTTTGTTGTGCTATCCACAAGGCCTGCTTAATTGGGAGGAGAAACTGTGGCTATGGCATAAGATGCCTATATGATCGGGGTAGAGGAACTATGTAGCTTTGTTGTGCTATCCACAAGGGCTGCATGTAAATCTATGCTCGTCGCGTAATGATGGTCAGCTTAGACCAGAATTAGTGGTTTGTTGTGCTATCCACAAGGCCATTAAATCTCTGGGGACCGAAGCTATGATCAAATATTGCAAGGAGTTGCAAGTCCCATGAGTTGGGTGCTCTCTGATTGTATCACAGTTTGTTGTGCTATCCACAAGGCTGTAGTGCAACTCATTGAGATTCTGATCCCCACTAGGAGACTGTCGGCGTCTCCCGTTCTGTATAACTGAGGGTTATACAGTCCGTCGAAAATTAGTGGGAGTTAAACTTGAACAAAAGACCATGTCCTGTTTTAAATTTTAATAATTGACATCTGCTAAGTAGATTTTACTTATCTCCTGTAGGAAACTATGTCGTCGAATAACCCACTCCGTGGCATACTTGATGCCCTTTTGACTTACCTGATCTACTCGGATTGGTTCAGAAACCTGAAGAATGTCTTCAGATCTGAGCACATTGACTTTGTCCCTGGAGCTGATCCTCCTGCTGAATCGGCATTGGATGCCCCTGAAGCAGAGATAACAGCTAACGATAAAGGATCGAAGGACAAAGGTAAAAGAGTAGTGAAAGGTGACTGCTTCTACTATAAGCAGTATGGTCACTGGAAAAGGAACTGCAAGGAGTTCCTTCATGATAAAGCTCATGGAAGAGTGAAGCTGTCTGAAGCTTCAGATATCTATATGATAGATATCAACTTATCAGTTAGAGATTCCACATCGTGGGTATTAGATACCGGATGTGCTTTTTGTTGGGTTTTCTCGGTTTCTCCGGATCGCTCACGCAGCGGAAAACAAAAATTTTACAGCGATCCGTTTCCCGTTTCGAAGAACTAAAATACGAGATAATCGGATTATCTGTTCTCACCGTGTGCGGATTCGAATCCGCAACCGTTCGGTTCCGTCGGTGCGACACCGCAAGCCGCGCAAGCGCCCGGCCTCTAGCGAAATCCACGCGATCCTCCCCGCGACGGATATCCTCGAGTTCGTCGTTCTTCGCAGCCCACGAAGCCTCCACTGGTCGCCGCAATGATCGCCGCAGTGCGCAGACGATTTCCCGTCGAACGGGATTCGGAGAAGCGGCGGAGCAGATCTAGATCTGCCTGGACTCCAGAGGAAGACAGAAACTGAGGAGGGGCGGCTAGGGTTAGCAGCAGCTTGGCCTGCTCAGCCCGTTCGCTATGTTTTATACTAACCGCGCGGTTTTTCACAAAAACCCCCGGTTTGTATAAAACCCACTTATTTATCCATCGCCTTGAGAATCATTTGCGTGTGACCCTCTAGGCCCAAGTACCAGTCCAGTTAATGGCCCAGTAAGCCCAGTGACTCCTCACTGGCTTTATTAATTAATTAATAACCCTTTATTAATCAATTAATCAATCGAATTGATGTCGCACATCGAATTCGACCGGGCCTCCGATCACGTTGGGTGCCAAGCAACACCGCGTGAACCCGGAAGCTATTTGGGGTTAAGTAACCCACTCTTGGAACCATTCCGTCGACAGTTACCGCGTGGATATAATCCTTCATTCGTACAATGCTCTCGAGTCAACTCAGGGTATGGCGAGCTGTCAAACCCTAACCGGTCGACTCACTTGGATTGGATGCCGCTGATGAATATCGAAAAACTCCTTTCCCGATATTATCGTCCGCCCTGGCCAGGGACTTTCGCGCATCCTTCCTAGAGCATTCTCTCTCTAAGTACCGAGAGCGAATGATTCCTTATTGACACACAATTCCCTTCGACGGTATTCCGCTGCACCCAATCCTTGGCGTATTAGAATCCCGTGGCTAGAGATTCGTAGACCAAGGTCAAAGTACAGAAGTCCACCGTCAAGGTGTCCTTGATGTCTCAGGTCCGAGGACCATCCACGCAACTGCGACAATAGAATTAAGCTGGTTGACAGTGAGGTACAATACCATCCAGCGATTTAGTCGGATCAGTTCAGTGAACTCATTCTCCAATGAGCACCTACAGATTCGCCTTAGTGTCTCCACACAAATGACTTATGAGACCAGTCATCCTCATCATATGAGCAGGAGCAATCTGTACTAGTCTTACCGGATATCCGATGTCCTTCTCGGATATCCTCCGACTAGGAACGATTAAGAATATGTGTGTTTAAGTGATCAGTCTCATTAGTATGATCTCATCATAATCTGATCACCATATCACATATTCACGGACTTCATTATGAAACGATAATTAATGCGATTTACACATAATGAATATTTTGCCATTTTATTAATAATGAATGAGATTTACATTGTTAGATTGGCTTGTAGGCCACCTAAACTAACACTTTTCATATCTGCCATGATGTGCAGATGCTGACAAGTAAGCGCAAGCTGAGACAAGGTGAGGTGGAATTGAGGCTAGGAAACGGCGCAAAATTTGCGGCGATTGCTGTTGGGACAGTAAACCTCAAGCTTCCATCGGGAGACACCTTATTATTAGAAGATTGTTATTATGTTCCTAGCATAATAAAGAACATCATATCAATATCTTGTTTGGACAAGATAGGATATAGGATGACTATTGAGAATAGAAGTTGTTCGATTTATTATGGTAATAGATCAATAGCTTCAGCATCTTTAGTCAACGGTCTATATCTATTAGATGTTTCTTATTACAATCTTCAGATTGATAATGCTCTTAAGAAGAGCAAGAATTGTGTGAACCAAGCCTACATGTGGCATTGTAGACTTGGGCACATTGGCGAAAGCAGGTTGCAAAAGTTGCACAAGTATGGTTACTTAACAACATTCGATTATGAATCATTTGCAACATGCGAATCCTGCCTTATGGGAAAGATGGCAAAATCTCCATTTAGTGGACATGAAGAACGTGCCAAGGACATTTTGGAACTAATACATTCAGATGTATGTGTTCCAATGTCCACCCAAGCCAAAGGTGGCTTTTCTTACTTCATCACGTTCACCGATGACTTCTTAAGATTCGGCTATGTGTACTGAATGAAGTACAAGTCGGAAGCATTTGAGAGGTTCAAGGAGTTCAAGAATGAGGTGGAGAAGCATTTAGGAAAGAGTATTAAAGCTCTTCGATCAGATCGAGGAGGAGAATACTTAAGTACTAACTTCACACAATTCTTAAAGGATAATGGTATCATTTCTCAGCTGACCTCTCCATATACACCACAGATGAATGGTGTATCCGAAAGGAAGAATCGCACCTTGTTGGACATGGTGCGATCCATGATGAGCTTTTCAGGATTACCAGTGTAAGGACTGAGGTTTCGGGCTCTGTATTCGGGTCGGGTTCGGGTCGGATCCCCTGGTTTGGACCCGGTAGGGGGTCTTGAGATTTCTGACTGAATGGCGTCAGCACTGCTCGACGCCTTTCAAAAGGCGTCGGGGTGTGTGGACGCCATTTAGGTTTGTTGGTTGTTGTGCCACGTGTGCGCCACGTGGGCGGGTTTCGGGCCGCGAGGGTACGGCCCCGGTCACATCATCTGAACGGCGTCGTGCTTGGTCGACGCGATTCAGACTGTGACCTCTGCGATGTCAGGGTGCGGCGCCAGAGCGTTGTCAGTACGGCCTGTCCTGTCGTCTGAACGGCGTCCACGGTGGGCGACGCGTTTCAGACCGCTGTCAGTACGGCCGTCCTGTCAGACTGATAGGCGTCTGCCTCGATCGACGCGTTTTAGCGGGATTCTGGTTGACCCCGCGAGCCTTCCCTTCTTTCCCTCATTCTCGCCTTCACTCTCTCTCTCTTCGCTCTCTCCGCCCTCTCCGACGCTCCTCTTCCCCTTCCCTTCCTCTTCTTCCTCTTCCACCACTCCAACACCACCTTACCTCTCACCTCTACCTCCACCACTTCCTTCGCGGTGTTCCACTCTCCGGACGGCGGCCGACGTCCCGGCGGAGTGGTGGCGTCCTCGAGGGTACCGGCGGCGGTGTGCGGTGCGGCGGGACGGCGGTACGGAGTTTGGCGGAGTTCAAGAACCGGTAGGGGGACGAAACCTTGCATGTGTGCTCGTTTGCTTCTTGGCGTGTTTGGGGTTAGATTGAGCATGTTTAGGGGGATTCCTTGTGGGAATGGCGGTGTTTGTGGATGTGGTTTCATAGCATGATTGTGGTGCTTGACGTTCTCATCTTCCCCCTTTTGGTTTTGGGGCTTTTCGGGTTGCTTGGGGTTCAAGGGTGAGACCCTCGGGTCGAACCAGGAAACCTGGTTTCTGGCGCTAAATGGCGTCGTGCCTGGTCGACGCCTTTCCGAAAGACGTCTGGCCAGTACGACGCGTTTTAGGGCAGAAACCTCCATGTTCGAGGTTTCCTGAGTTAGGGGTTCTGCGCTAAATGACGTCATGGATGGACGACGCCTTTCAGAAGGACGTCGGGCCATCATGACGCCATTTAGGCAGGAAATGCGCCCGTTTAAGGGTTCTGCAATCTGGATTTCTGGGTTGAATGGCGTCTGGCGACCCTGACGCGTTTTAAACGGCGGCTTCACTGGTGGACGCGTTTTAAGGATAATCTGGCTTTTAATAAACCTGTCTAAGGGTCTTGAATGGCGTCGACCTCGGTCGACGCGATTCAAGACAGGAATGCTTTAACTCTGTTATCTCATGCGTGTTTCACGGTGGGATGGTTCAAATGCATGCTTTGGGTTGTATACTGAGACTGAGGTTTACTGTGCGAATGGAATCATGTTATATGTGTGGTTGTGTTATGCGAATGTGGATCGGGTTAACTGTGGTTTACGTCTGTCACCATGGGCCGATGAGAGAAGGGCCATGGTGTCTGTAGAGTGGTGCATGTTGTGTTTTACCCTTGGCTGAGAGAAGCAGAACCACCTTGAGCCCGTCGGGCCGGAGCAGCTGGTGTGCTATCCGAGGGGTTGCTGTTTGGTCTCAGCGGGTCGGGGTTTCCCTTGGTTATCGTGATAGCTTCTGGCGTGTTTCTTGCTGTGGAGCTGGTGGTGTTACTGGTGGGAGTTGGTTTACCCTTTAGCCATTGGGCCTGATGTGACCTTTGATCAAGGTTACGAGTGGTACCTATAGCCCTTTGGCCTGACGCAGCCCGGGAGAGTTGGGTTTGTGGGTAGTTCCTGTAGCTTCGGCTTGACAGGGGTTCGCCGGTCCCCAGGGCCCTCCTGAAGCGCTGAGGCCTAGCGTGGAGGCAATCCGGACGGTAGGACAGTAGTCTAGACTGCTTGTGTGCAAACGTAGCTGGCAGTGGCTGTACACTGGTTCCAGCTAGTCCTAGTTTGACTCACTGCCTCACCCTACAGTGCCCCGGAACACTGTAGGGGCGGACAGGCGTGAGCTGTGGTGGTAGTGTTGGGACGCGACGTTCGACTTCGGTCGACAGCGTGGTTTAGTCGCTCCATGGACTTTGGCTGTGAGTCGTGACTCTGTGTTGGGTTCTTCGGGTTGCTTAGAATGGTTCTTGTTACACTGCTTATCGTACGTTTCACATCTGACTGGGGTGCTGTGTTTACTGCTTTACTTAATTGCCATATATTCCTGTTGTTACACTTGTGGGTGTGTGAGTGGGAGGTAGGGGATCGGATGATCCCTACTGAGCCCATTTCTGGTGTGGCTCACTCCCTGCGGTTTCAGGTGTGGACCTCGAGGCGAGCGGTAGCGTGGAGTCTCCTTGGTGTGCGGACCAGCAGCTGTCTTAGTACCGGGGTATGCCCCGATGTTGTTGTACTTCCTTCTGCCTGTACTTATTTAATTGTTGGACTGTATACGGACATTGTTATTTTTCCTTCCTGCGCACTTGCTTACCTTGTAGTCCGTGAGATTGTCATATTTAATCTTGTTTAGCACTTACTCCTCCAGACGTGTTGTGTGAGATCTGGGTGTGAACCCGTAGTTAATGGGCCGAGATCCATTTAGTGACCGGGTCTCCGGTCATAGGATGGCGGGTCGTTACAGTTGGTATCAGAGCTCAGTCTGGTCGAGTATGTGATAAACTGGGTTAGATATTATAGTCCAACAATAAGTGCGAGTCTGTACAGGCGATGGCTGCTGGTGTAGATTGATAGGTTTTGACGTGTTTTGGTTCGATTTGCGTGTTGTGGGGCAGCGATGGCGCCGAAGCGGAGAGCTCCGGTGGCTCGGGGTGCGAGAGCAGATGGTGGTAATTCGAGGGCAGAAGGCCATAATATGGATCGCTTTATGGAAGCTATGATTGGGGCTATGTCTAGATATCAGCAGGGAGATGGAAGTGAGGGGTCCAGTTCCCGAGGTGGCCAATCCACGGTGGTGGAGCGGTTCTTGAAGCTGAAGCCCCCTTCTTTGACGGGTCAACCTGTTCCAGATGCGGCAGCTCAGTGGGTTAAGGAAGTGGAGAAGGTGTTTGATGTCCTAGAATGTGCTGAGAGTGACAAGACCTTGTTGGCAACCTACTTGTTGAAGGGCGATGCTTATGATTGGTGGGTTACCATCAAGGGGTTGATGTTTCCAGATAGGCCTTTGAGAGAGATTCCTTGGGAAGGCTTCGTGAGAGAGTTTAGTGGACAGTACTTTCCGAGGCACGTTCGTAGGGCCAAGGAAAGGGAGTTTATGGAATTGGTGTAGGATGAATTGTCCGTCCTAGAGTATCAAATGAAATTTGTGGCTCTGGGAAGATTTGCTCCTCACATATCTGAGCGTGAGGATCTGAGGACAGAGAAATTTGTGGATGGACTTCGGCATGATTTGAGGGAGTTTGTGGTGGCCCATTGTTGTGAAGATCTGGCGTCAGCAGTTCAGTGCGCGGCAGCAGTGGAGATGCAGTTCCAACACACGGCGAGAGAATCGGAGCATTCGGCACAGGGGAAGCAGCAGAGCAAGGATAGATCGACAGCCTTTTCGTCTGATGATCCGAGTTCCTTTGAGGTCGAATTTCAGGAGGTACCTTATGGCGAGGAGGAGGATGGTTCGGTTCAGCAAATTGAGACAGAGGTCAGCTGGCAGCAGGAGGCGAGGCGGGGCATTGCAGATCGTTGCCCCCGATGTGGCAGATTTCATGGCAACCGGATATGTCCCTTGATCACTGGTAGCTGTTTCGCTTGTGGTCGGAAGGGACATCTCGCGAGGAATTGTCCCCAGAAGAACCAGGCAGGTCAGGGACCGAGCGGTTAGTGAGTGTTCGAGGTGTGATTGGAGTTGCGTTTCCTTGTGGAGGTTCGAGGGGTTGTGCTAGGAGAGCACTTTTATTTTGTCTTTTCAGAGGTGGTTGTGAACTCGTGTGGCATTTGTATGTATTTGGGTTGGTAGAGAAATCGGTTTCGTGATTTGGGCCTTGCTAGTGTGTGGATATTTTGATCTATCAGCCTTTGTCAGAATTGAGAATCTTGGTTAGCTTGATGTGATGTGATTGGCTAATTATGTGGAGCCTTGTGTGTGTGATTGGTGAGATTGATTGTTGTGATCGGTGTGTGTCGGCGTGTGATGGTTAGCCGAGTTGAGCGTTGAGCGGTTGCAATTTCGAGGACGAAATTCTTTTAAGGGGGGGAGATTGTAAGGACTGAGGTTTCGGGCTCTGTATTCGGGTCGGGTTCGGGTCGGATCCCCTGGTTTGGACCCGGTAGGGGGTCTTGAGATTTCTGACTGAATGGCGTCAGCACTGCTCGACGCCTTTCAAAAGGCGTCGGGGTGTGTGGACGCCATTTAGGTTTGTTGGTTGTTGTGCCACGTGTGCGCCACGTGGGCGGGTTTCGGGCCGCGAGGGTACGGCCCCGGTCACATCATCTGAACGGCGTCGTGCTTGGTCGACGCGATTCAGACTGTGACCTCTGCGATGTCAGGGTGCGGCGCCAGAGCGTTGTCAGTACGGCCTGTCCTGTCGTCTGAACGGCGTCCACGGTGGGCGACGCGTTTCAGACCGCTGTCAGTACGGCCGTCCTGTCAGACTGATAGGCGTCTGCCTCGATCGACGCGTTTTAGCGGGATTCTGGTTGACCCCGCGAGCCTTCCCTTCTTTCCCTCATTCTCGCCTTCACTCTCTCTCTCTTCGCTCTCTCCGCCCTCTCTGACGCTCCTCTTCCCCTTCCCTTCCTCTTCTTCCTCGTCCACCACTCCAACACCACCTTACCTCTCACCTCTACCTCCACCACTTCCTTCGCGGTGTTCCACTCTCCGGACGGCGGCCGACGTCCCGGCGGAGTGGCGGCGTCCTCGAGGGTACCGGCGGCGGTGTGCGGTGCGGCGGGACGGCGGCACGGAGTTTGGCGGAGTTCAAGAACCGGTAGGGGGACGAAACCTTGCATGTGTGCTCGTTTTCTTCTTGGCGTGATGTGGCGTGTTTGGGGTTAGATTGAGCATGTTTAGGGGGATTCCTTGTGGGAATGGCGGTGTTTGTGGACGTGGTTTCATAGCATGATTGTGGTGCTTGACGTTCTCATCTTCCCCCTTTTGGTTTTGGGGCTTTTCAGGGTGCTTGGGGTTCAAGGGTGAGACCCTCGGGTCGAACCAGGAAACCGAGTTTCTGGCGCTAAATGGCATCGTGCCTGGTCGACGCCTTTCCGAAAGACGTCTGGCCAGTACGACGCGTTTTAGGGCAGAAACCTCCCTGTTCGAGGTTTCCTGAGTTAGGGGTTCTGCGCTAAATGACGTCATGGATGGACGACGCCTTTCAGAAGGACGTCGGGCCATCATGACGCCATTTAGGCAGGAAATGCCCCCGTTTAAGGGTTCTGCAATCTGGATTTCTGGGTTGAATGGCGTCTGGCGACCCTGACGCGTTTTAAACGGCGGCTTCACTGGTGGACGCGTTTTAAAGATAATCTGGCTTTTAATAAACCTGTCTAAGGGTCTTGAATGGCGTCGACCTCGGTCGACGCGATTCAAGACAGGAATGCTTTAACTCTGTTATCTCATGCGTGTTTCATGGTGGGATGGTTCAAATGCATGCTTTGGGTTGTATACTGAGACTGAGGTTTACTATGCGAATGGAATCATGTTATATGTGTGGTTGTGTTATGCGAATGTGGATCGGGTTAACTGTGGTTTACGTCTGTCACCATGGGCCGATGGGAGAAGGGCCATGGTGTCTGTAGAGTGGTGCATGTTGTGTTTTACCCTTGGCTGAGAGAAGCGGAACCACCTTGAGCCCGTCGGGCCGGAGCAGCTGGTGTGCTATCCGAGGGGTTGCTGTTTGGTCTCAGCGGGTCGGGGTTTCCCTTGGTTATCGTGACAGCTTCTGGCGTGTTTCTTGCTGTGGAGCTGGTGGTGTTACTGGTGGGAGTTGGTTTACCCTTTAGCCATTGGGCCTGATGTGACCTTTGATCAAGGTTACGAGTGGTACCTATAGCCCTTTGGCCTGACGCAGCCCGGGAGAGTTGGGTTTGTGGGTAGTTCCTGTAGCTTCGGCTTGACGGGGGTTCGCCGGTCCCCAGGGCCCTCCTGAAGCGCTGACGCCTAGCGTGGAGGCAATCCGGACGGTAGGACAGTAGTCTAGACTGCTTGTGTGCACACGTAGCTGGAAGTGGCTGTACACTGGTTCCAGCTAGTCCTAGTTTGACTCACTGCCTCACCCTACAGTGCCCCGGAACACTGTAGGGGCGGACAGGCGTGAGCTGTAGTGGTAGTGTTGGGAGGCGACGTTCGACTTCGGTCGACAGCGTGGTTTAGTCGCTCCGTGGACTTTGGCTGTGAGTCGTGACTCTGTGTTAGGTTCTTCGGGTTGCTTAGAATGGTTCTTGTTACACTGCTTATCGTATGTTTCACATCTGACTGGGGTGCTGTGTTTACTGCTTTACTTAATTGCCATATATTCCTGTTGTTACACTTGTGGGTGTGTGAGTGGGAGGTAGGGGATCGGATGATCCCTACTGAGCCCATTTCTGGTGTGGCTCACTCCCTGCGGTTTCAGGTGTGGACCTCGAGGCGAGCGGTAGCGTGGAGTCTCCTTGGTGTGCGGACCAGCAGCTGTCTTAGTACCGGGGTATGCCCCGATGTTGTTGTACTTCCTTCTGCCTGTACTTATTTAATTGTTGGACATGTAATTATTGTTGGACTGTATACGGACATTGTTATTTTTCCTTCCTGCGCACTTGCTTAACTTGTAGTCCGTGAGATTGTCATATTTAATCTTGTTTAGCACTTACTCCTCCAGACGTGTTGTGTGAGATCCGGGTGTGAACCCGTAGTTAATGGGCCGACATCCATTTAGTGACCGGGTCTCCGGTCATAGGATGGCGGGTCGTTACAACCAGTGTCCCTCTGGGGGTATGCTCTAGAGTCAGCAGCATACCTACTAAACAGAATACCCAGCAAGTCCGTGGCCTCTACTCCATATGAGATATGGAAAGGCAGGAAACCAGAATTTAAACATGTTAAAGTCTGGGGTTGTCCTGCTCATGTAAAGAGACATGACCCAAACAAGCTGGAATCACGAACTAATAAATGCAGGTTTGTGGGATATCCAAAGGAAACCTTTGAATACTATTTTTTCCATCCTGGTGAACGAAAGGTGTTTGTCACCAGGAAAGCTGTCTTCTTGGAAGAGGAATACCTTCTCCAGGAGGATAGTGGGAGTAAAATAGTACTGGAAGAGGTTCCAGATCCCCAAACAGCTACATTATCATCAGATGAGATATCAGTTCCTGAATCTGTTCAGATACACACAGATGAGCCTCGTAGATCTGGTAGAATACTTAGACTACCCGAACGATATGTGGGACATATTGTTGAAGGTGAGTCTAAGGTAGAATATAATGAGGATGATGATCCTAAAACCTACCCGGAGGCCATAGAAGGCCCAGAAGCCGGGAAATGGCGAGAAGCCATGAACTCAGAAATCCAGTCTATGTACACCAACCAAGTTTGGAACTTGGAAGACTTGCCCGAGGGTATTGTACCCATCGGTTGCAAGTGGATCTTTAAGAGAATGAACGGTGCTAATGGACGGATCGACACTTATAAGGCAAGGTTGGTGGCAAAGGGATATCGTCAAAGGCAAGGAATTGACTATGACGAGACTTTTTCACCAGTTGCCATGATAAAGTCGATCAGAGTTCTGCTCGCCATTGCTGCACATTTTTATTATGAAATCTGGCAGATGGATGTGAAGACTGCCTTCCTCAATGGTAACCTTGAGGAGGAGGTGTATATGATACAACCAGAAGGTTTCACATCTAAAGAATCTCTAGATAAAGTGTGCAAGCTTCAGAGGTCCATTTATGGACTGAGGCAAGCTTCCCGGAGCTGGAATATAAGATTTGACGAGGTTGTCAAGTCTTATGACTTCATTAAGAATGAAGATGAGCCTTGTGTGTACAAGAAGACCAGTGGGAGTACAGTCACTTTTCTAGTTTTTTACGTAGATGACATACTACTCATTGGGAATGATGTAGCTATGATGTCATCAGTAAAGATCTGGCTGTCGAAAAACTTCTCCATAAAGGATTTGGGATAAGCATCCTACGTATTAGGAATATGGATCTATTGAGATAGATCAAAGAGGATACTTGGAATGACCCAATCCTTGTACATAGATACCATAGTCAAAAGGTTTGGCATGGAAAATTCAAAGAGAGGTTTCATATCGATGAGACATGGAATTAGTCTCTCAAAGGAGCAGTCTCCTAAGACTCCTAATGAGAGGGAATTCATGGATAGGATACCCTATGCCTCTGCCATAGGATCTATCATGTATGCCATGCTATGTACACGGCCTGATGTTGCATTTACTCTAAGTGTTACGAGCAGATTTCAGGCTGATCCAGGCGAAGAGCACTGGAAGGTAGTGGAATGTATCCTTAAGTACTTGAGAAGAACTAAGGATGTGTTTCTTGTCTATGGAGGAGGTGACTTGAAACTGCGAGGCTTTACTGACTCGAGTTTCCAGTCAGATCCAGATGATAGCAAGTCAACATCTGGATTCGTGTTTACAGTGAACAGAGGGGCAGTGTGCTGGAAGAGTTCCAAGCAAGTAACCACTGCGGATTCGACGACTGAAGCTGTGTACATCGCTGCAGCTGAAGCCGCTAAGGAAGCAGTGTGGTTGAAGAAATTCATCACCGACCTCGGCGTAGTTCCCAGCATCTCTGACCCTGTTCCACTATTGTGCGACAACAATGGAGCAATTGCGCAAGCGAAAGAGCCGCAGTCTCATCAGAAATCGAAGCATATTCTGAGGGGCTTTCACCTTATCAGAGAGATCATATCCAGAGGAGATGTAGTAGTGGAAAGAGTTCCATCGGTCAACAATGTAGCAGATCCACTGACGAAGCCGTTGGCTCAAATTGTGTTTGAGCGTCACCTAGAGTCTATAGGCTTATTGTATAAAGGTGATTGGCTTTAGTCCAAGTGGGAGATTGTTAGTTTAAGGTGGCCTACAAGCCAATCTGACTATGTAAATATCGTTCATTTATTAATAAAATGGCATAATATTCATTATGTGTAAATCGCGTTAATTATCGTTTCATAATGAAGTCCTTGAATATGTGCTATAGTGATCAGATTATGATGAGATCATACTAATGAGACTGATCACTTAAACACGCATATTCTTAATCGTTCCTAATCGGAGGATATCCGAGAAGGACATCGGATATCCGGTTAGGCTAGTACAGATTACTCCTGCTCATATGATGAGGGTGACTGATCTCATAAATCACTTGTGTGGAGACACTAAGGCGAATCTGTAGGTGCTCATTGGAGAATGAGTTCACTGAACTGATCCGACTGAATTGCTGGATGGTATTGTACCTCACTGTCAACCAGCTTGATTCTATTGTCGCAGTTGCGTGGATGGTCCTCGGACCTGAGACACCAAGGACACCTTGGCGGTGGACTTCTGTGCTTTGACCTTGGTTTACGAATCTCTAGTCACGGGATTCTAATACGCCAAGGATTGGGTACAACGGAATACGGTCGAAGGGAATTGTGTGTCAATAAGGAATCATTCGCTCTCGGTACTTAGAGAGAGAATGCTCTAGGAAGGATGCGCGAAAGTCCCTGGACAAGGCGGACGATAATATCGGCAAAAGGAGTTTTCCGATATTCATCAGCGGCATCCAATCCAAGTGAGTCGACCGGTTAGGGTTTGACAGCTCGCCATACCCTGAGTTGACTCAAGAGCATTGTACGAATGAAGGATTATATCTACGCGGTAACTGTCGGTGGAAAGGTTCCAAGAGTGGGTTACTTAACCCCAAATACCTTCCGGGTTCATGCGGTGTTGCTTGGCGCCCAACGTGATCGGAGGCCTGGTCGAATTCGATGTGCAACATCAATTTGATTGATTAATTGATTAATAAAGGGTTATTAATTAATTAATAAAGCCAGTGAGGAGTCACTGGGCTTGTTGGGCCATTAACTGGACTGGTATGTGGGCCTAGAGGGTCACACGCAAATGATTCTCAAGGCGATGGATAAATAAGTGGGTTTTATACAAACCGGGGGTTTTTATGAAAAATCGCGCGGTTAGTATAAAACATAGCGAACGGGCTGAGCAGGCCAAGCTGCTACTAACCCTAGCCGCCCCTCCTCAGTTTCTGTCTTCCTCTGGCGTCCAGGCAGATCCAGATCTACTCCGCCGCTTCTTCGAATCCCGTTCGACGGGAAATCGTCCGCATGTTGCGGCGACCGGCGGAGGCTTCGTGGGCTACGAAGAACGAGGAACTCGAGGATATCCATCGCGAGGAGGATCACGTGGACTTCGCTAGAGGCCGGGCGCTTTTCGGCTTGCGGTGTCGCACTGACGGAACCAAACGGCTACAGATTCGAATCCGCACACGGTGAGAACAGATAATCCGATTATCTTGTATTTTAGATTTCGAAACGGGAACGGATCGCTGTATTTTTTTTAGTTTCCGTTGCGTGAGCGATCCGGAGAAACCGAGAAAACCCAACATGGTGTACCATCAAACCCTAACCGGTCGACTCACTTGGGTCAGATGCTGCCCTATATCAGAACGATGGAATGTTTATTAATTGTTAATAAAAATAGAGGTTTGCGTATCTCTCCCTCTCACATACTCTGATGTACTTCTACCTCCCTCTCTCTTGTACTCGCCATAAGGCCTTCTTCAATTTACATGTAAATTTAGAATTAATTGTAATATGATCGAGGCAATCGAGGAAGGAGCGAGGATGATCCACAACTACAACCAGGAGCGCGAAAAGATGCAGAGCCTTTGCCTATGTGTTTGCAGGATTGTCTAATGTAATAGTTATGTTAGATTTTGTGTGCGTTTGACTGTTGGCTCCAGTCAAACCCATTGTGCTATTCATGACCACACTAGATAGGTATGTGATTCAATGTTTTTAGCTTTCATTATGAATCAAAGCAAGTATAGTATGTAGTAAATATATACGATATATTTATATACTATCACCTAGGTGAGTCCAAGATAAAAGTTATCTAAAAAAAAAAACCTTGCTAAATTCTAAGCCATAACATGAGTAGTTGAGAACTTACTGCATGGTCCTCCATCGTTATAGTCATAAGATTCGAACTACTTTGGCAAGTTTGTTGTGCTATCCACAAGGCCTGTTTAATTGTAAGGAGAGACAATGGCTATGGCATGAGATGACTATTGATCAGGGTGGAGAAACCATTTACCCTTGTTGTGCTATCTACAAGGGTTGCATGCAAATCTATGCTTGTTTCATAATGATGGTAAAGCTTAGACCAGAATTAATGGTTTGTTGTGCTATCAACAAGGCCATTAAATCTCTGGGGACCGAAACTGTAAGGACTCGGGTTTTGGGTTCAGTATTCGGGTCGGGTTCGGGCCGGATCCCCTGGTTTCGACCCTGAGGGGTCTTGAGAATTTTGACTGAATGACGTCTGCACTGCTCAACGCCTTTCAAAAGGCGTCTGTCTGTGTGGACGCCATTTAAGTCTGCTTACTGTTGTGCCACGTGTGCGCCACGTGGGCGGGTTTCGGGCCGCGAGAGTACCGCCCCTGTCTCGTCGTCTGAACGGCGTCCATGATGGACGACGTGATTCAGACTGCGACCCTGCGGTGTCAGTGTACGGTGCCTGACATGTCAGCTGAACGGCGTCCGTGGTGGGCGACGCGTTTCAGAGCGCTGTCAGTACGGCCCGTCCTGTCAGCTGATAGGCATCTGTCTCGATCGATGCGTTTTAGTCAGATTCAGATTGACCCCGCGAGCCTCCCCTTATTTCCCTCATTTTCGCCTCCACACTCTCTCTCTCTTCGCCCTCTTCGCCCTCTCCGCTCTCTCCGCCCTCTTTTCCCCTTCCCTTCCTCTTCTTCCTCTTCCATCACTCCAATACCTCCCTACCTCTCACCTCTACCACCACCACTTCCTTCACGGCGTTCCATTCTCCGGACGGCGGCCGACGTTACGGCGGAGTGGCGACGTCCTCGGGGGTACCGGCGGCGGTCTGCGGTGCGGCGGGTCGGCGGCACGGAGCTTGGAGGAGTTCAAGAACCGGTAGGGGGACGAACCTTGCATGGAATGTGGTTGTCTTGCTCGTGATTTCCTTGGCTTGGCATGATGTGTTTTGGGTTAGAATGAGCATGTTTAGGGGGTTTCCTTGTGGGAATGGCCGTGTTCGGGATCGTGGAATTGTAGCATGCTCGTGGTAGTTTGATTTCCCTTTTCTCCCCCTTCTGTTTTGCGCGTTTACGGGTATTTGGGGTTAAGGGGAGAAACCCTCGGGTTGAACTACGGAACCAGGTTTCTGGAGCTAAAAGACGTCGAGCTTGGATGACGTCTTTTAGAAGGACGTCGGGCCATCTCGACGGCATTTAGGCAAAAACCTCCTTATTTGTGGTTCTGTGAGTTTGGGGATCTGGCGCTAAATGACGTCATGACTGGACGACGCCATTTCGAATGGCGACGTGCCAGCATGACGCCATTTAGGCAGGAAAATCCCCCGACTGAGGCTTCTGCAACTATGGAATTCTGGTGTGAACGGCGTCTGGGGACGCTGATGCCTTTTAAAGGGCGGCTACCCAGGTCGACGTGTTTTATGGCATAATCTGATTTAAATGAACCTGTTTGAGGGGCTTGAATGACGTTGACCTCGGTCGACGCGGTTCAAGACAGAACTACATTAACTCCTGTTATTAACACATGTTTCACGGTTGGATGGTTCAAATGCATGCTTTAAGTTGTACGCTGAGAAGGAGGTTTACTGTGTGAATAGAATCATGTTATGTGTGTCTGTGTGCTTATGCGATTATGGAATCGGAATAACTGTTGTTTACGTTTGTCACCTTGGGCCGATGGGGACAGGGCCATGGTGTCTGTGAGGCATTGTGCCGTACCGGTGGGAGGAGTGGTACATGTTGTGTTTTACCTTTGGCTGAGGGAAGCAAAACCACCTTAAGCCCGTCGGGCCGGAGTAGCCGGTGCACTATCCGAGGGGTTGCTGTTTGGTCTCAGCGGGTCGGAGTTTCCCTGTTTGTCGTGGCACCTTCCGGCGCGTTTCTTGCTGTGGAGCTGGTTGTGGTACTGTTAGAGTTGTTTTACCCCTTTAGCCACTGGGCCTGATGTGACCTTTGATCAAGGTTACGAGTGGTACCCTTCGCCCTTTGGCCTGACGCAGCCCGGGAGGTTAGGGTTGTGGGTAGTTCCTGTAGCTTCGGCTTGACGGGGGTTCGCCGGTCCCCAGGGCCCTCCTGAAGCGACGAGGCCTGGCGTGGAGGAAATCCGGTCGGTAGGACAGTAGTCTAGACTGCTTGTGTGCACACGTAGCTGGGCAGTGGTGGTTCACTGGTCCCAGCTAGTCCTAGTTTGACTCACTGCCTCACCCTACGGTGCCCCGGAACACTGTAGGGGCGGACAGGCGTGAGTGTTGGTGGTGTTGTGAGGCGACGTTTGACTTCGGTCGACAGTGTGGTTCGGTCGCTTTGTGGACTTTGGCTGTGAGACGTGACTTTGTGTTGGGTTCTTCGGGTTACTTAGAACTGTTCCTGCTACACTGCTTATGCGTACGTTTCATATCAGGTTTGAGTGCTATGTTTACTGTTTTGTCTAAATTGCCATATATCTGTATTATTGCTCTTGTGGGAGTGTGAGTGGGAGGCAAGGGATCGGATGATCCCTACTGAGCCCAATTCTGGTGTGGCTCACTCCCTGCGGTTTCAGGTGTGGACCTCGTGGCGTGTGGCGTCGTGTGGTGTCTTCTTGGTGTGCGAGCCAGCAGCTGTCTCAGTTCCGGGGTATGCCCCGATGTTGTTGTACTTTACTTCTGCCTGTATTTATTTAATTTGTTGGACCATGTAATTATTGTTGGACTGTATACGGACATTGTTATCTTCCTTCCTGCGCACTTGTTATATCTTTGTAGTCCGTGTGATTGTTATATTTAGCCTTGTTTAGCGCTTACTCCTCCAGATGTGTTGTGTGAGATCCGGGTGTGAACCCGCAGTTAATGGGCCGACATCTATTTAGTGATCGGGTCTCCGGTCATAGGATGGCGGGTCGTTACAGAAACTGTGATCGGATATTGCAAGGAGTTGTTGTTGGGATGCAAGCGGGTGCGACGAACACAACGAAGCAAAAACAAAATCCCCACTCGATGCCTGCAGATCCAATTCGGAATGAAAATCGAAAATCAAAAATAGGTTGTGATCTCATCACCTTGCGCGGATTCGAATCCGCGACAATTTCGGTTCGGTAGGGGCGATGCCGCTGACCGCACAAGTGTCTGGCCTCCAGCAGTATCTATGCGATCCTCCGTGATGGTTCGTCCTCGATCCCTCGTCTAGATTAACGTGCTCGCTGAAGAATCCTCACCACAATGATGTCTGGATCATCCGGATGGGAATTCCCGACTCTCAGGAAATGTGTGCAGTGGAGACGGGAAGTCTCCTGGTGCCTCAAATGGGGTGCCCAGAGGAGGAGGAGAGAGAGAGGGGGACGGCCAGCCTGGTATATATATTAAGTCAGCGTGACCTTTCATAAAAGTTCCCGAGTTAATATAATTCCCAGTTATGCACCACCGATTGAGAATCCTTCTATGTGTGATCCTCTAGGCCCATTAACTAGTCCGATTTTCAGCCCGTTAAGTCCAATAACCATTTATCGACTTATAGTAATTAATTAATATCCAATATTTAATGAATTACTTAACCAAATTAACATCTCATGTAAATTCGGTCGGACTTCCGATCAAGTTGGGTGCCAAGCAACACTGCATGATCCCAGAAGGCAATGGGATTCAGCAACCCACTTATGGAACCTGTCCGTCCACAATTACCGCGTGGCTGTAATCCTTTGTTTGTACAATGCTTTCGAGTTAACCTAGGATATGGTCAACTGTCAAACCCTAAATAGTCAACTCACTTGAATCAGACTCCCCTATATAATATTAGAAAACACCTTTTCTGATATTCTGTTAGCTCTGGTCAAAGACTCCTGCGGATCTATTCTAGAACATTCTCTTTCCAGTTACCTAAGAGCGAACGATCCTCTATTGAATACACAATCACCTTCGAAGGTCTTCCGTTGGACCGGATCCTTAATTATTAGAAATCCCGTGGATGGGGATTCGTAAGCCAACGTCAAAGCCCAGAAGTCCACTGACAAGATGTCTTTAGTGTCTCAAGTCCAAAGACCAACCACGCCACTCTGACGATGAATCAAGCCGATTGACAGTCAGGTAAATTACCATTCGGTGATTAATGTCAGATCAATTCAGTAAACTCATTCCCTAATGAGCACCTACAGGTTCACCATTGTGCTCCACACAAGTGACTAACGAGATCAGTCACCCTCATCATATGAGCTGGAATAACCTATACTCGTCTTACCGTATGTTTGATTTCCTTTTCAAACATCCTACGACTAGGAATCATTCAGAATATATGTTTATAAGTCATCAGTCTCATTATTATGATCTCATCATAGTCCGATGACTATTGCACAAATTCATGGACTTTATTATGTGTACTTATTGATACACCAATCTATATAATAAATAAATGTCATTTATTAGTGAACCATACTGAAATAGGTGCCTTATGATTGAATGTGAGGACACCTATATCCATCAATCTCTCGCTTAGACTCAAGCCAATCACCTTCACATTTGATCTCCATCAAATCTAGGTGATGCTCACATCAAATCTGTGACTAAGGCTTGGTCGGAGATCTGCTAAATCATTCATAAATAGAATTATTTCCATTATGTTATTTCCTCTTAATTCTTTGTGTCTTAACTTGTGAAAGAGCGTCATAATGTTCTACAACTTCTGATGAGACCATAGCTCGATCAGAAAGTTGATCGCTCCCACTGTTGTCCTACAACAAGGGGATGGGATAAGAGACCTTTTAGAACTACATCTAGTTCGAGGATGAACTTTTTCATCCATTCTGTTCCAATAACAGTATCATCTATTTATGTCGTCATTATAATATCGAGTTCTGGGTTGGAACCCTTCCAATCCACACATACTGTTCTATCAACAGTATCTTGGTATAATAATGTGAGCAACAATTTCTAACTTGGAACCCTTCCAATCCACTGCTTTCTGATTAGAACCCTTCCAATCCACTGCTTTCTGATTAGAAGATAAAGTCCAAGTCTTAACTTGAAATTTGAGTCAATGCGACTCATAGTTTTAAATCATCCTCTCCATATACAGGAGTGTATCCTTAATACTTCTCAAATACTTAGTGATGTAATTCACTCCATTTATCAAGGTTCCCTATATCTTTCAGGGAACCATTCCTTAAAGAAATAAATTCCATATCTCAACAATTGAGATTTATTATGAAATTTATGTCAAATATTTTGATATACAGGTTAAGGTAACATCCTCATCAATCTATCTTAAAAGATTCGTATTCTCAATATGCAGGATGTTGCATCCAAATCTATTATGAAGAAGAACATGGATAATAATACTTTTACTGATAGTAACATCCTGTTATCATTCTCAATGACTTTAATATTACTATCATAAAGCATTAATTAAGCGACCGTACTCCCACTGTTCTCTTGTACTCACACAATCTATAATCATTCTTAATGATCACTGAGTGTTTGACCATTAAGTCAAAACTCTTATTGCAACTCTGGGAAGCATCAGTTTGATTCAAAATTAATCTTTGAAATCACAATATGCTTCCTAGATATTCTAAACGCTTTTAAAGTTGTATCATATACACATTTTCCTCAATCAGATTGAGAGAATGCTTTTAATATCCAACTGTCATTTCTTATCATCATGATGTGCAGTTTTGGCAAGTAGAATTCTAATAACTTATTTTGGTAATTGCTGAGGAAAACTTGTCCAAGTCAACACTTTGACCTAAACTATTTCCTTCAGTTTTCCATATAAGTTTTAGTAGTCTATTTGTACTAATCTTCATTCTGAAAATTTACTTGCTTCTGACAGGTACAATATTCTCAAGCAATACTCTCAAATTCTGAACTTGTTAGGTACTGTGGACTATAGTTTTGAATTCTTAATTTCTTGCCAATCTCAAGGTTGTTAAGAGGTTTCTCATAGATCTTGGATCATAATCCACATGTTTGAGCTCCTCTCATTCTGCTATCTCTGATATGTCAAACATATCTTTCTAGCTATTTGAGAGAATCTCAAATATCTATGAAGCTCCTTTATGTTTGTTATGAATAGTTTCAAACATCAAAAAATTATCTAATAATCTTGTGTTAATTTGTGGGTCTAGAACATCTTCTAGTTTTATTAACTCTCACTGTCTTCTCTGAGAACACATTCCTCTCTATAGAAGAGAGCTTTCAGTACAATAATTATTCCACTATCGCTTGGCCAATAAATGTAATGTCCAAACCTTTGGACATCCCACAAATTCACACTATTCTATGTCCTTTTAGATCCATCTTCCTTGGATTATGTCCTTTCTAAAAATACTAGGACATAACTTGACTTTAATATGCTTAAAATCAGATTTGTTTATAATTCACATCTCATATGAATTATCTTGTTTCCATATCTTATATCGACACATCGACTTATTTGGAACCGTATGTAAAGTATGGACATCTAATATTCATACTTTCCTTTAGTTACTTCATCTTGATCTTCTATACTTTGATATCTCAAATGCATTCGACTTGTACTTCAGCAAGTAAATATAGTCGAATCTTTTAAGTAGTTAATCATTAAGGTAAGTCAATAGAAGTTATTATCTTTTTGTCCTTAAGAAGATATTGGGCTATTTAGATTAACATATATAAGATCCAATAATTTCTTATCGCACAACCTAGTGTATAATGCCATAGATAATCATGATTCACTAAGTTCATTTTTATAGGAGACTTGTGAACATTCATCACATGATATGTCACATCAAGAATCTATAGTGCATTAACTGGTTTTGAAATTTTATTTCTAAAACCATATGGAACAACGCTTGTTCCTTCTCAATCAATGTTATTCACTTTTAAACTTCTTGATAATTAATAGAACTAAATAACAATTATTTAGTTGCATATTAGTCTCTTAAAAATATATAAAGATTTACTGTCTAACAGTAACCTATACATCTTTTGAACTATCGTTGAGTCCAACTCAACACTTTCAAACTCTCGATTTCTTTTACTTGTCTATGTCTGCATACTATTGCAAATCTGATAATTATTTTCAATATCTCATATTGGATACGCTAATTATCCAATAGACATGCAAAAATTAATAATAAGAATATCTGAAACTTCTTATAAGTTTCATATTCTATTTACCTTTACTAATATCTTTATATTAGTTGTAGTGAGAGAACCGCTCCTTCTCTCTTTCAGTTGACTTATCTATATCATTCTCAGGTGTTGGTTCGATCGTTTAAGATCTTATCTCTTTCCTTTCTCAAAGACATACTATGAATACCTCTTCTTCTTGGTCTATCCAAGTAAGAGATTTCATGACATCCGATTAGGATAGTGGCATCATTTGGTCCTGAAAGACATTCTTCAGAGTCCTTTAGCCAATCTGAATATGAGAAGTATTGGCATTCAATATGTCAAATCTTGGGTTAATAGATGACATTTTAGTTAATAAAAAAAATAAAATGATTTAAACAGACATTTCTTATAATTCAATTATGGATTTTTATCTTGAATTATTTCCCACTATTTCTCGATGGACTGTATAACCCTCAGGTACACAGAAGGAGAGACTCCCATGGTCTCCTAGCAAGGATCAGAATTTCAATGACTTGTAGTACAGTCTTGTGGATAGTACAACAAACTGTAATACAATCAAAGAGTACGCAAGATCATGGGACTTGCAACTCTTTACAACATCTGATCATGGATTTGGTCCCGAGAGATTTAAATAGCCTTGTAGATAGTATAACAAACTATTAATTCTGGTCTAAACATCCATCGTTATGAGACGGACATAGATTTACACACAATCCTTGTGGATAGTACAACAATGCTACATGGGTCCTCTACCCCAATCAAAAGGCATCTTATGCCATAGCCAGAATCTCTCCTCACAATTAGACAGGCCTTGTGGTAGCACAATAAACCTGTCTAAGGTAAGTTGAGTCCTATGACTATAACGATGGAGGACCATGCAGTAAGTTCTCATCTACTCACATTACGGCTTAGACTTTAGTGAGGGTTTTAGATAACTTTATCTTGGTCTCTACCTAAGTGATAGTTTATAAATATATCACATATATATTTAACTATACTTAGATAATAGCAATTGATTCATAATCAAAACAAAAATATGCATTAATCATATATGTTCATTATGTGGTCATGAACAGCACAGTGATTAACTAGAGCCATATAATTAATCACCACAATTATATAACAATTATATAATTAAAATATGCAAACACATAGGCACTGATGATCTCGTTTCCTATCACCTTCCTGGTTGCACTTGTGGATCATCCTCGCCTCTCTTCGGCCAGCACGATCAATTACATATAATATTGAAATTTGAAACATTTACAAATACAAATTAATTGTAAGAGAAAATCTTATGGCCGAGTACAATAATAGAGGGAGATAGAATTATAATAGAATGAGAGAGAGAGGGAGGCACGCAAGCCTCATTAATTAATATTTAATTAACCCATAAATCACACTCCATCATAATCCACATAATCACACCATCACATGATATGAAATTAATTAAGTGCATGTCTATGACCACCACAAATTTTAACCATCCATACATGATCAAACACATCATAGGAAGACTAAAATTTTGAAAAATAATAATTTTGGTCTTTTTAAAACCTAGGTACCAATCAAAATTGGATAATTTGGATTTTTGAAAATCTCATTTTCTATCATATATTTAAATCTAATTGAAAGCATTAAACACATCAATATGTGTACAAAAAACTAAAATTAAAATTCTAAAATATTCCATACATTATTTAGAATAATTCTAAAATTAATTAATCTAACACTTAGATTAATCTTAAATCACACTAACAACAATTATTAATGTGAAATAATATAACATTTAGATAGAATTAAAAATTCTTTAATAACTCTTATAATAGAATATCTAATTCTAATTTTAATTCCTTAACAACCATTTGTTAAGAATCCCTTGATTAAATAATATTTCTCAGCAACAATTGATAAGAAATATTAATTAAGAACATTTCTAGATCAATTGACTTAATATTTATATTAATTTAAATTGTCTTAACAACTCTTGTTAAGTTTTCCCCAAATTTAAATAAATAAATAAATTATCTTAACAACCTATTTTTAAAGAAAATCGCCAAGATATTAATAATCACTTTACAAATGCCATTACAACTCATGTTAATGGTCCTTGAGGTACAAGTCCTTCTTTAACAACCCTTGATAAATAAATAATAATTTCCATTTTAATTAATATTAATCTAACACTTAGACTAATATTAAATAATAAAAAATGTCATTATGTATTAATCTCACAATTTGGATCAATAAATAGTGTTATAACAACAATTGATAATTCAGATTAAAGATCACAATCTTTAACTTAAACCTCAATGAAAAGCAAGATTTAATTTAACATTAGTATTAAACAAATTTAAAACAATGCTTCGATTAATATCTTGCTTATTCAAATTGTTAATTGAACATTAATTTTAAAATAAATTTTAAAAACAATGCCGTAATTAAGTGAAAACTTGTTAATTAAATATTAGTCTTAAAACAATTTTAAGACAACATATTTAATAATATTTAGATAATTAATTATAAGTCTTAAAACAATTTTAAGACAACACTCATTTTAATATTTAGTTAATTGAAATTTTAGATTTAAAACCCTTTTAAAACAAAATCTAAATTAAATAAACTATTAAGAATGCTTGGGTATTAAAAAGGGGTTATTTCAGGTTAGGGGTTAAAGGGTTGGGGTTTAAAGGGCTAATTGGGCCCAAGGGGAGGGGCTACTGGCTCGGGCTAGGGCAGCCTAGTGCAGCCCAGGTGCTTGGACCCGAGTCAGGTTGGCCCGGTCCGGCTTGGACCGCCCCAGGGGGCTCGGCCCGGCTAGGAACCACTCTGGGTTCCTACGGCTAGGGTTTAACCCTAGCTATCGCCGATTGGTTCGTCTGCAGCCTCCCCGACACCGGCAGGGGGAGGACAGATGGCGGCATCTAGCTTCGCTGCTACCCCTGACAGGGCCGACTGGGTCGGCCGGCCTGGCTAGCCTCGGCGGGAACTCCGGCTGGCATCCCCATTAGAAACCGACGCCCCTTTTCCTTTAACTTTGACCTACACATCAAATGGAGAGGAGAAAAGGAGAAGGGGGGGGTGTTCCACCCGCCGGTCACTACCGCCCTGTAGGGGCAGGTGATGTCGCCGCCCATCCCGGTCACACCGGTGATGAGGTTGGTTGCCGGCGGTGGCCCAAAAACTGCATCACAAACCTTTATAATCCGTTCTTCATCATGATTAAGAACAAAACGGAAAAACCCATTAAAATTTGAATTTTTTCCCCACAAAAATAAATCAAACATCATCTGTTCATTTTATGAAAGATTTCTGCGAGAGAAAAAATAATTACAACATGGAATTTATTTTAGAATCCTAATTTTGTCGTCCCGAAATGGATCAGAGGGGAACCTGGCTTTGATACCACTGTTGGGATCCGGGTGGGGAGCGACAAACGCAATGAAGCAAAAACAAAATCCCCGCCCGATGCCCGCAGATCCGATTCAAAACGAAAATCGAAAATAAAAAATAGGTTGTGATCTCATCACCTTACACGGATTCGAATCCGCGACCGTTTCAGTTCTGTCGAGGCGATGCCACTAGCTACACAAGCGTCCGGCCTCTAGCGGTATCCATGCAATCCTCCGCGGTAGTTCGTCCTCGATCCCTCATCTAGATTACCGTGCTCGCTAAAGAATCCTCGTCGTAACGATGTCCGAATCATCCAGATGGGAATTCTTGACTCTCGGGAAATACGCGTGGTGGAGACGGGAAGTCTCCCAGCACCTCAAACGGGGCGCCCAGAGGAGGAGGAGAGAGAGAGGATGGACGGCCAGCCTTGAGAGCTCCTGTAGCTTGGCCCAGGGTTTCTCAAGAGTACGTATATATATTAAGTCGGCGTGACTTTTCATAAAAGTCCCTGAGTTAATATAATTCCCACTTATGTACCACCGATTGAGAATCCTTTTGCGTGTGACCCCCTAGGCCCATTAACCAATCCCATTTTTAGCCCGTTAAGTCCAATAACCATTTATCGACTTATAGTAATTAATTAATATTTAATATTTAATTAATTACTTAACCGAATTAACATCTCATGTAAATTCGACTGGACTTCCGATCAAGTTTGGTGTCAAGCAACACCGCATGATCTCGGAAGGCAATGGGGTTTAGCAACCACTTATGGAACCTGTCCGTCCACAGTTACCGCTATTGGGTTCGGTTGCAACCCCGGAAAATTGAAACAACGGAAGAACAAAATTAAATCGATTTCCCAAACCAATTCGGGCTCCGATTGATGCAACAAAAATGGTCTAGAATAAATCACATGAGATTTATCACCTTGCACAGAATATGTTATCCTGTGAAAATCGATGCTGAAATCCTCGAAGCTTTGAGCCGCACAAACGTCCGGCCTCTAGAGCTTAATCTACACCAACCCTTGCAGCGATGGAGCTTTCTTTCTCCAAAACCCACACAAACCCTCTTGCCTTAAGAACCTGGGAAGAGTCCAACTCTTCTTAATCCTCTTGACAGCCAACCTTTTGAAATGGATTAATGCATTCCCTAGGTTACGGGTTGGAGAATAGGTGGGTTATTTATAGGAATGTTAAAGCGGCAGCTTGAACTACCTCGTTTAATCAAACACATCTTTAACTGCCGCAGTTAAAGTAAACCCCAGGGTATATTATGTATCAATAAACTATTATTAGTTTATTTATCAAACAAGCCTAATAATACATTTATTTATATATATGCCCTTTATATTATTGCTTATATACTTTTAAGTCATTTATAAATTCTTTTTTCAAAAGAATTTAATGCTTTTGTATATTTTTCCATACAATAATATTTCGTTATGCAAGAGTTATTTGTGTGTGATCCTTTAGGCCCATTATTACTCCGGTTTAATGATCCATTAACTTCTAATCTAATTAGAAGTAAATTAAACCGGTTATTCCCAATAACTGTTTAATTTATTCCGGACCTTTTTGATCACGTTGGGTCAAGCAAATCGGAGTGATCCCAGAAGATGCCCGGTTCATCTTTACCTTGTCTGGTACTTGTAAGTTTTTAGTTACCATATTGCTATAATCCCTCGCTCATTCTATGAGTCTGATCCGATCGGGTGGTATGGTTTTGTCAAACTACTATTGATCGTGTCGTCTGACTATGACCTTCATAATAATTTCACGTTCGTTCCAAACGAACTGATACCACCCTGGCCAGGGATTTAGTGGAGCGTCTATGTCATGACTCATTAACTATTTGTGATATACCTGACAGTGAGCGATCTCCTCTTGACCATTGATAGTCTTCGCATGTATCCCGATGTGACTAATAATTCGGTGTTTCAAGACTTATGGTTAAAGTCACTTAACCAAACATTAAACCACACCAATCCTTACGTAAGACCTCATTAATGTCTCAGGTCAAAGGATCGACGATACTATAGAGACAGATGGATCTTCAGTTGACATTAGGTATAATTAACCATCTGTAAATCTATCAGTGGATCTGTTCAGTGAACATCCTCCCAGGATGAACACCCACACATATGTGCTGATGCCCTGCACCTATGACCGTGAGATTGGTCATCTACACATCATGCGTGCTGATTTACGAGTAATCAATGTCCCAGAGTGATTACTCTCCAATCAGGAACATTTTAAGGTATGTGTCCATATACAGTCAAACTCACATTCGAGATCTCATCTCGAAATTGACTTTACAACCACATATCCTAAGGACAACGCAAAACAATTCACAGATTACAAGTTTACGCTCTAATTACCACTTAATTATATTAAACTTGATTGTACAATACATTGGGCCTACACGGCCTATAATTGGTCTATAGGACACCCAAAAATTAATAATCTCCCACTTGTACTACAGCCAATTGCCCACAGTCTTGAGGCCTACCTTTTCCCGATGATGCTTAAACACAATCTGTGACAAAGGCTTAGTTAGTGTATTTGCAAAATTGTCTTCTGATGGTGCACGCTCTACCACCACATCTTCCCTTGCAGCAATCTCCTGAATCAAGTGGAAGCGCCTAAGAATATACTTCGACCTTTGGTGAGATCGAGGTTCCTTCGCATAGGCGATGGCCCCATTATTATCACATAATAATGGGATGAGAGCCGATAAGCTGGGAACTATGTGAAGTTTTGAGATGAATTTCTTCATCTAGACCGCTTCTTTGGTAGCTTCAGCCGCAGCTATATATTCTGCCTTTGTCATTGAATCCGCAGTCGTTTCTTACTTGGAACTCTTCTAATTGGCTGCCCCTCCATTCAACATGAATACAAATCTAGACATGGATTTGCTATCATCCGTATCTGACTGGAAACTAGAGTTTGTATATGCTCTCATTCGCAAGTCCTCTTCTCCTCCATACAACAAGAAAAAATCCTTAGTTCTTCTCAAGTACTTAATGATGCATTTCACTGCTTTCCAGTGCTCTTCGCCTATATCACTCTGATATTTGCTGGTAATGCTCAAAGCATTCGCCACATCAGGGCGAGTACATAGCCTGGCATACATGATTGACCATATAGCCGAGGCATAGGGTACCCGACTCATGTGCTCTACTTCCTCAGGTGTTCTAGGGGCCATGCCCTTAGATAGGTAAATTCCATGTCTCATAGGAATGAGACATCTTTTGGAATTTTCCAACTGGAATCTCATGAATATAGTATCTATGTACATGGATTGGGACAATCCCAGCATCCTCTTTGATCTATCACGATAGATCCTTATGCCCAGTGTAGACACGCTAATTTTGACGTCATTTTGAGTAAATTTCATATCATATAATAATGCCTCAGAATGGTCTGATAATTAATCATTGATTAATTTTTATTAATCTTTTTAAGTGTCGGGTTTAACAGACATGTTTAAGTTAATCAATTGAATTGATTTTAATTCAAATTGCAGTTAAAATATGAAGAATCCTAAAAGGCGTCGACTCATGTGGACGTGATTTATAGTTTATTCGTATTTTAACGTTTAAATTTGAATTTTAATTAATTGATTTATTGACTAAAAGGCGTCTGTTAAGGTCGACGCGATTTAAGTTTCCTAAGCTGTCTTAACTTCTCTTCCGGATGTTTATCCTTATCTTAATTAGTGTAAAAGACGTCTATACAGATAGACGCGTTTTAGCTAATAAAGATAAAGATAAGTTTTCCCGGATATTTATCCTTATCTTAATTTAATCTGAAAGGCGTCATCCATGGTGGACGCGTTTTAGATAATTACAGATAAAGATGAATTAATCAGTAATTATCTGTCGATTAAGGTAGATAAATCCGAGATTTTTCTATGTTAATCGCGAACGCAGAAAATGCCTATAAATACCTTGCATCTCAAGGAGTTAAAAAAAAAGGAGAGAGAGAATTATTGAGACTCAGCGTTATAGCGATTTGAGGATCGGAGCAACCACGTCGGAACGCCGGAGCGCTGCCACCAGAAGTCAGCATCCTCTTCCAGATCTTCATCCATTCAAGGCTTCTCCAACTGGGCATAAGTTTTTCATATTAGAATTTCATTTACATTCTTTAGTTTCATTCTCTCATATTCACTGCATGCAACACACACCACCTCATTAATTCTCCAAAACCCATCTGTTCTAAAGGGGTTTCAAAGTCATTTAAAACAAGTGAGTTGCTGTTTATACATGTTTCTAATCATAGTTAGCTTTGATATTATTTCCATTTAGATTCTCATCACTATTTCCTCTTTATTGTTTCTGTCTCTCTGTCTCTGCTGCATCCAACAATTGAACAACAAGAAATCAAAAAGAGGGAAATCAAGCGAAGCCAGGAGAACTTCTGGACGATCCTCAACATTCAACAGCAAGAACAAAAGAATAAAGAGGCTCTCTTTCTTCAGCCGGCTGAAGGAGGGGAACCAAGGATTCATTCTTCCGCGTTTGAACAGGTAGGCGATCAAACTCTTTTTTGAAGCTTTTTAGTTAAAAAGTTTCTGGCGATCACAGCACCTTAGTTGCATTTTTTTTAATAGGTTAATTTACCCTAAACAACATAGTTTTTCACATAAATCACACGAGCAAATTTTCAGCACCTACAGCTCTTTTGGCGATCACGATGGGACCTGGTCTCGCCGTCTTTTAATTTCTTTTGTTCTTGCCATTATCATACCGAGCACCCACGGTGCACCACTTGTGTCTTTCGACACGTCCTCACCAATTGGTGAGTGTTTAGTTTGTTTAATTTCTCTCGTGCACTACGTGCACACCCCAGTGGCAAGATCTTGCCTCCCCTTGATTAGTTTAAAAAGCTGTTTTTGGTGATAAAATGCTGTGTGTTTGAGTGATTTCTTAGTTGTTTAGATAGTAAACCATCCTGTTTAAAATCTGAAACTAAAAATCTTTGCATGAGTCGATTGTTTACTGCATTTTTCCCTGTTTAAGGAGGATTCGACCCAGAAAATCCTTCTGGAAATCTGTTTCTGCGAACTAAAAAGCGTCCAGTAACGTTGACGCGTTTCAAAACCGCGTCAATGCTCCTAGACGCCTTTTAGCTTCCAGATTCTCTCTGTCGTTTACATCTGTTTCTGTGAAATAATTAACTTCTGTGTTGAATAGCGTCGACCATCATTGACGCGATTCAGACAGTTTTTAGTTATTTTCCAGGTTCTCTCTGCTGTTTGCATCTGTTCTCTGCGAAAGAATTAAGTTCTGTTCTGAATAGCGTCGACTATCATCGACGCGATTCAGACAGTTTCTTAATTATTTTTCAGTTTCCAGATTTCTGTGTTGAGTGCTAGCTACACATTACTCTATTAAGCATTAGAGGCCATCCAGGTCGCAGGGCATATGCATTGAGGCTAAAACCCTCCTTTTCTTAGGAACACATTGCTCGACGTTAGCAACTCTCTCTGATTGGGTTGGTCCCTTGATCAGACTAGAGAAGTTGACGTTGAGACCTCCATAAGTCCCCAAAATCAAGGTATTCCTCCTTGATCATCGGGCTGGTTGTACCAATTGAAGTCCCGGCTAGATTCCGAGAGCGTTGTGAGAGAAAAACCTTAGAGAATAACGGTGGAAATCAAACTGAAACTAGGATCCTTCCCTGAGCGAAATTGTGGTTTAATCCAATTCAAATAACTCAACAAGGAATCCTGAAATCACGTTAAGCATCCACTTGTTTGATTAATTTCTGCACAACTTGTTTGATTAATTTTTTTTGAAAAGAAAATCTAATATAATGTTGCTCCGATCAGGCAGAGATTTGAGTATGGCCCAAGACGCCATTATCAACTACGAGGGAGATGCTAATGCCCCTCGCAATTCTGATTTCAACTACGAGAACGGGAGAGATGCTGATGCCTCTCGTAATTCTGTCCCCATTCCAGTTCGGCATGACGGGAATGTCCGAACTCCTCTTTTTAATCCGCACGATCAATATCATGATCTTCCTCCGCATGAATATGCGATTCCCAATCCTGACTTTGAGGGGGACATGAATCAGCATGATCCTTCATCCTCCGATCCTATGGATGTTGTCAATGCTCTGGGAGTTCTTGCCTCCCGACTGGACCCTCAGCAGTTCGAGGCGATCCAGTCCATTTTGAAGGGGAAGGCACCCATGCAGCCTGCCGAGCCGAATCCTATGGCTCCCCCCGTTGTTCCTCAACAACCTCTTCCTCCTCCTCCTTATATCCAACAGGCCATGGAAGGCCTTCATCTTACCTCTCGGCCAACTGGGCCACAACTTTCTTCATCCAGGCAACCGGCTAGACCGCAGACGCCCATTTACCAAAATGCCCTCGGGCATGGCGGAAGCTCTGCCGGACCTCATCCTTATTATCCTCCTTGTCCAACGTACTCTAGGCAGCAGGCCTATCAAGTACTTCCTCCTCCTCCTCCTCCCCAGGCAGATCTGACCACGCAGACGTTGCTGGCCAAGATGGAGCGCATGGACGAGCAGTTTAACAATCTTCAGAAGATGATGGGGGTTAAAGCTGTGCCAGAAATTAACTTACCGAGCCTGCCAGTATTCCATCTGCCACCCTCTGAAATGCCAGTGTATCGAAAGTATAACGGTACTGGTAACCCCTTCACGCACTTGAAGGAGTTCATGTACGAATCCTCCTTTTGGCAGAATGATAAGAGGTCATTGGCTTTCTTGTTCAGGAGATCCCTAGAGGGACCAGCCCTCGAGTGGTTCTTTTCTCTTGAACCCTCAGAAGTAGAGGATTACGGTATCGTTTCACGCAAATTTATCCAACGATACCAGGACAGAGTTGCACCCTCCTTGTCTATCACGGATCTTATTGCAGAAAAGATGAAACCAGACGAGGAGTTTGTCAGTTTTGCTGACAGGTGGCGGGGCCTGGCTGAAAAAGTGAAAGATCACTTGTCCGAATCCGAACAAGTGAAAATGTTGATTTCTAACGCCACTCCCCAGTTCAAGCTAGTCCTCTCCTTGAACAACTTGACGAACATGGCAGAGCTCTATGAAAGGGCACGGTACTGCCAGAATGCTTTCAAAGACGCTACGTTCTCTAGCGTCTTTGATCCTCATAGACCTAACAGGCCTCCGCCTCGGAAGCCTGCAGTGCCAAATTCTCCTAGCTCAGGTCCAACTACTGAGGGCACGCTCTCTCACGAGCAGGTCAGTACTATGAACAATAACTCGCCCCAGTTTGTGAGGCAACAGCAGTACCAGAGGCCGCCACAGCCGAGCCAGCAGGGGTACAGGCAGCAGCAGAACCCCCATTACCAATAGCAGTACCAGCGGCCCCAGCAGCCGAATCATCAGCAGCAACAGCAACAGCCACAGTACCAGCCGCGTGCACCGCCGGCGTACCACAATGTCCCTCCTCCGGGTGACTACAACCAACAAAGGAGACCTCCAGGCCCGAAAAGGGCAGAGTACCCGGCCCTCCCAGAATCCTTGGCGGATATCTTCAGCGCTTTAATGGCAGCCAATGCCTTAGCTTTGCCGAGAGAGAAGGCCGTCTGGCCTCAAAACGCCGATACGTCTAGGTATTGCTACTTCCACAGGCAACCTGGGCATACCATTGACACCTGCTTCCAATTCAGAGATTATATCCATGATCTCAATGAGCAGGGCGGCATTGACTGGGAGGAAATGAAGAAATACATAACAGCCCTGAAGGCAAGGAGACCGCAGCAGCAGCAGCAGCAAGCAAGGCCACCGGCACAGGCAGTAGCACCACCCAACATGGGCATAGTGCAGAATCCACTCCCGGAGCATCAGAACCAAAACCAGGTTGCTCCCATCCTGACGAACAGCCAGTCTGAGGCTGGTCGTGGTCAGCAATGGAGAGTAGAGGACTCTTCCTCTCTTTGTTCAACGGGTCACGTTCAAAGTACCGCAGAGCGACCACCACGCCGCACCATCCACATACCAAGGCCACAACCCGTTACCATTACCCCCATACCCACACCTACATACCACTCGCCCACACCCAATAACCCATTACCACTACCCACCTTCCTTAGACCCATTACGCCTCGCACCACTACGCCTCCATCATATAACCCCCCGCAAACCAATAACGCACCCCTCCTACCATCTAGGCCATTACTACGCATACCGTTTCCTACTTCACCCACTACCACTACCGCCTATCCAGATATGCCCTTACCATCTAGACCGCTATTACGCGTACCATTCCCCACTTCATCAACCACTTACCCATCCACTATCCAACCCTCTAGGCCTTTAATCCGCACCGCGCCATCACCACCTAACCCTACGCCATCACCTACCTACCAACCCTCTACGCCATCCGCACCATCCGACTCTGCGGTACTTAAGGTGTCACCCGGATCCTCCACGGTTGATGAACACGCGCTCCGGAGTGGAAGGATTTTCAACAAGGTCTTTCCTCAGTCCACAGTCAGAGACGGCCCATCACAGCCGACTGAGGAAGCCCACAATGAAGAGAGTGCACCAGGCACTCAATATGACTTGTTGAAACACCTGGATCGGACACCGGCACGGATCACTATACTTGAATTAATTAAAAGATCCAAAAGTCACCAAGAAGCTTTGATGGAATATCTGCAGAAGGTGATGGTCAATGAAGACGTGCCAGTAGAGAAGATTGCAGCACTACTAGTTCCTCAGGGGGATCAACCCTCTATAACATTTCATACATCGGAACTAGCACCGCCGGCAGCCAGAAGCATGGCTCTGAGTATCACGGTCAACATCTGTAAGAAGGCCGTGGATGCATGCCTGGTCGACACAGGGGCTTCGATTAATGTTCTACCTCCGAAGACCCTGGAGCTGTGCAGCGTGCCCAAAGAGAAATGGCTGCCCAGCCCCATATCAGTAACAGCATATGACAATTCTACCCGTTCCCCTCTGGGAATGGTTTATTTAAAGGTGGAGCTGGGCCCTGTAAGTCATGCAGAGGTTGAATTTCACATCTTGGAAATCGACCCTTCCATAAATGCCATTTTAGGTCGTCCTTATATTAAAACTCTCGAGGCGATTCCTTCTACGAATCATCAATGCCTCAAATTCCCTTACAAAGGACGAATAATTAAAGTAACGAGCATGCCGATCCTTGCTGCTGCTCATTCCTTGAACATTAAATCTGCTGTTCTACCTGGCCGACAACCTTTTCTGTCGGTATTACAGGTCTACCGCCCAATGGCTGATCCTCTGAAAGCCGCCACTATTTCTCCATATCCGTTAGATGCTATCAAGAGGGAGAAGTGCATGAGTACCCCAGGATGGAGGATTATGATGAAGAACGGCTACGAGCCTGGGAAAGGTCTGGGCACGCAATTGCAAGGCAGGACCACTCCTGTCAGAAATCATCGAGCAGCACCTGGAAGTGGTCTGGACTATAGGCCAATAAAACTGAAGCAAGATCCGGTTCAGAAAGCAGAAATCAAAGAAGGCCCGAAAATCTGGGAGGCAATGTCTACGCCACTCAAAGAAGGCCGAGATCCCCTAACATGGACCCTGTGTACGCACTTCGTGAAAGGGCCCATACTTAGCTATGACAATACGGTAGTCATTACTTCCTGTTTTGACTTCCATGATATATATGGTGTTAGTATTAGATGGTCTCAAAGCCAATCCGATACTGTGTACATATTCAGATTATTAATAAATGGCAATAATTCATTGTGTGTAATTAATTCGATCTGTGTTTATCGTATCACGATGAAGTCCATGAACATGTGCAATAGTCTTTGGATTATGATGAGATCATAATTACGGGACCGAAGACTTATAAACACATGTTCTTAATTGTTCCTAGTCATAGGATGTTTGAGATAGGACATCGAACATCCAGATAGACTAGTATAGGTTACTTCAGCTCATATGATGAGGGTGACTGATCCCATAAGTCACTTGTGTGGAGACACTATGCTGAACCTATAGGTGCTCATTGGTGAATGAGTTCACTGAACTGATCCGACTATGAATCGCTGGATGGTAATCACCTCACTGTTAACCAGCTCGATTCAATTGTCACGGTTGCGTGGATGATCCTTGGACCTGAGACTCCAAGGATACCTTGTTGGTAGGTTTCTGAGCTTTAACCTTGACAAACGAATCCCTAACCATGGGATATCAATAAGTTAAGCGATCGGGTTCAGGGAGATGCCCTCGAAGGTAATTGTGTGTTCAATACGGGATCATCCGCTCTCGGTTGTATGAGAGAGAATGTTCCGGGAATGATGCGCTTAAAGTCCCTGGCCAGGGCGGACTCTGTAATCGATAAGGAGTTATCGGATTCAGAATAGCAGCATCTGATTCAAGTGAATCGACCAAATAGGGTTTAACAGTAAACCATGCCCTAAGTCGATTCGGGAACATTGTACGGATGAAGGATTATATCCGCGCGCTAACCGATGACAGAAAGGTTCCAATAGAGGGTTGCGATAACCCCAGTGCCATCCAGGATCACGCGATGTTGCTTGGCATCCAACGTGATCGGCAGTCCGTCCGAATTTATTGTGGGACATTAAATTCGGCTGATTAATTGAATATAAGGATATTAATTAATACAGTGGGTCAGTAAAGGGTTACTGGACTTAATGGGCTATTAACTGGACTGGTATTTGGGCCTAGAGGGTCACACGCAAATGGTTTTCAAGTCGATGGATAATCCGACAGGATTTCGGATAAGTCTGGGTTTTTGTGAAAAACCGCAAACTGACTTTTTATAAAAGAACGGATTCTACGTCCGGGGCCAGCAACCCTGACCTAGCCGTCATTCGTTCTTCCCACTTTCTCTCTCCTCTGGGCGTGCCGTTCCCAACTGCTCCACTTCCCGTTCGACGGGGATTCTGGATCCGCATGTCGCGGCGGATCACGCGCAGTCAGACGGGATCTTCGAGCGCCGCAGCGAGCGAGGAAGCGAGGACGATCCTGTTGGGATCGCTGTGTCGGGATCCGATCCTAAAACGCAGCGGAATAAAGGAGTTCGGGATCGGATCTGTCCCGTTTCGGTCGTTAAAACTAAACTGGTGTAAACCGAATTTACCTTGCGCGGATTCGAATCCGCGTCCGTTTTCCGGTTCCGTCGGAGCGATGCCGCAAGTCGCGCAGATGCCCGACCTCTAGCGGTATCCACGCGGTTCTCCTCGCGATGGATCGTCCTCGCTTCCTCGCTCGCTGCGGCGCTCGAAGATCCCGTCTGATTGCGCGTGATCCGCCGCGACATGCGGATCCAGAATCCCCGTCGAACGGGAAGTGGAGCAGTTGGGAACGGCACGCCCAGAGGAGAGAGAAAGTGGGAAGAACGAATGACGGCTAGGTCAGGGTTGCTGGCCCCGGACGTAGAATCCGTTCTTTTATAAAAAGTCAGTTTGCGGTTTTTCACAAAAACCCAGACTTATCCGAAATCCTGTCGGATTATCCATCGACTTGAAAACCATTTGCGTGTGACCCTCTAGGCCCAAATACCAGTCCAGTTAATAGCCCATTAAGTCCAGTAACCCTTTACTGACCCACTGTATTAATTAATATCCTTATATTCAATTAATCAGCCGAATTTAATGTCCCACAATAAATTCGGACGGACTGCCGATCACGTTGGATGCCAAGCAACATCGCGTGATCCTGGATGGCACTGGGGTTATCGCAACCCTCTATTGGAACCTTTCTGTCATCGGTTAGCGCGCGGATATAATCCTTCATCCGTACAATGTTCCCGAATCGACTTAGGGCATGGTTTACTGTTAAACCCTATTTGGTCGATTCACTTGAATCAGATGCTGCTATTCTGAATCCGATAACTCCTTATCGATTACAGAGTCCGCCCTGGCCAGGGACTTTAAGCGCATCATTCCCGGAACATTCTCTCTCATACAACCGAGAGCGGATGATCCCGTATTGAACACACAATTACCTTCGAGGGCATCTCCCTGAACCCGATCGCTTAACTTATTGATATCCCATGGTTAGGGATTCGTTTGTCAAGGTCAAAGCTCAGAAACCTACCAACAAGGTATCCTTGGAGTCTCAGGTCCAAGGATCATCCACGCAACCGTGACAATTGAATCGAGCTGGTTAACAGTGAGGTGATTACCATCCAGCGATTCATAGTCGGATCAGTTCAGTGAACTCATTCACCAATGAGCACCTATAGGTTCAGCATAGTGTCTCCACACAAGTGACTTATGGGATCAGTCACCCTCATCATATGAGCTGAAGTAACCTATACTAGTCTATCCGGATGTTCGATGTCCTATCTCAAACATCCTATGACTAGGAACAATTAAGAACATGTGTTTATAAGTCTTCGGTCCCGTAATTATGATCTCATCATAATCCAAAGACTATTGCACATGTTCATGGACTTCATCGTGATACGATAAACACAGATCGAATTAATTACACACAATGAATTATTGCCATTTATTAATAATCTGAATATGTACACAGTATCGGATTGGCTTTGAGACCATCTAATACTAACAATCTCCCACTTGGGCTAAAGCCAATCACTTTTATACAGAATACCCATATTCTCTAAGTGACGCTCAAAAACATTTTGAGACAAAGGCTTTGTAAGTGGATCTGCTATGTTGTCGGCTGAGGGAACTCTTTCCACCACGACATCTCCTCGAGCTATAATCTCTCTGATCAGATGAAAGCGCCGCAGAATGTGCTTCGACTTCTGATGAGACCTCGGCTCTTTCGCTTGAGCAATCGCCCCATTGTTGTCACACAGCAGTGGGACGGGACCAGATATGCTTTCCACCACACCAAGATCGCTGATGAATTTCTTCATCCACACAGCTTCCTTGGCGGCTTCAGCAGCAGCAATATACTCGGCTTATGTTGTCGAATCAGCAGTGGTTTCCTGCTTGGAACTTTTCCAGCTCACTGCTCCCCCGTTGAGTGTGAAAATAAAACCTGATGTTGACTTGCTGTCGTCAGGATCAGACTGAAAACTCGAGTCAGTATATCCTTGCAGCTTTAAGTCTCCTCCTCCATAGACTAGAAATAGATCCTTAGTACTTCTCAAGTACTTAAGGATGCATTTCACAGCCTTCCAGTGTTCATCACCTGGATCTGCCTGATGTCTGCTCGTAACACTTAGAGCATATGCTACATCAGGTCTGGTACATAGCATGGCATACATGATGGACCCTATGGCAGAAGCATAAGGGACTTTATCCATCACTTCCCTCTCTTCAGGTGTCTTGGGAGACTGACCTTTAGAGAGTAAAATTCCATGTCTCATCGGTATGAGACCTCTCTTTGAATTTTCCATGCCAAACATTTTGACAATGGTTTCTATGTACATGGATTGGGTTAAAGCCAGCATCTTCTTTGATCTATCTCTATAGATCCGTATTCCCAATACGTAAGATGCTTCTCCCAAATCCTTCATGGAGAAGTTCTTTGACAGCCATATCTTTACTGATGACATCATTCCTACATCATTCCCAATGAGTAGGATGTCGTCAACGTAAAGAACCAAAATTGTGATTGCACTCCCACTATTTTTCTTGTATACACATGGCTCATCTTCATTCTTAATGAAGCCATAAGATTTGATCGCCTCATCAAATCTTATGTTCCAGCTTCGGGATGCTTGCTTCAGTCCATAAATGGACCTCTGCAACTTGCATACCATGTCTGGAGATTATTTGGATGTGAATCCTTCTGGTTGTATCATATACACCTCCTCCTCAAGGTTTCCATTGAGGAAGGCAGTCTTCACATCCATCTGCCAGATTTCATAATCATGGTAGGCAGCAATGGCGAGAAGAATTCTAATAGACTTAATCATAGCAACGGGCGAAAAAGTTTCGTCATAGTCAACACCTTGTCTTTGACGATAGCCTTTTGCCACTAATCTTGCTTTATAAGTCTCAATACGTCCATCTGTACCGATCTTTCTTTTAAAGATCCATTTGCAGCCGATAGGTACTATATCATCGGGCAAATCCACCAAGTTCGAAACTTGGTTGATGTACATGGACTGTATTTCAGAATTCATGGCTTCCCGCCATTTCCCGGCCTCTGGACTTTCAATGGCCTCCTGGTAAGTCTTAGGATCATCATCCTCATTATAGAGTATCCTAGAACCATCCAAATTAATATGTCCCACATATCTTTCTGGCGGTTTAGGTACTCTTTCAGACCTACGAGGTTCCTGTGTATCAATTTGAACAGGTTCAGAAACTGATGGTTCATCTAATGAACCATTGCCAGTTTGTGAGTCTGGAACTTCTTCCATAATTACTTTACTCCCACTGTCCTTCTGGAGAATATAATCTTCTTCCAAAAAGACAGCTCTCCTGGCCACAAACACCTTTTGTTCGCCAGGATGATAGAAGTAATATCCATAAGTTTCCTTTGGATATCCCACAAATCTGCATTTGTCAGTTCTGGATTCCAGCTTATCTGCGTCATGTCTTTTAACATGAGCAGGACATCCCCAGACTTTAACATGTTTAAGGTCTGGTTTCCTTCCATTCCATATCTCATATGGAGTGGTCTCAACAGATTTGCTGGGTACCTTGTTCAGGATATACATAGCCGAACTAAGTGCATATCCCCATAAGGACACTGGTAATTTGGACATGCTCATCATGGATCGCACCATTTCCATTAATGTGCGATTTCTCCTTTCTGATACACCATTCATCTGAGGTGTATAAGGAGGTGTAAGCTGAGAAAGGATACCATTATCCTTTAAGTATTTAATGAACTCAGTACTCAAGTATTCACCACCCCGATCAGATCGGATGGTTTTTATACTCTTTCCTGTTTGTTTTTCTACTTCATTCTTAAATTCTCTGAATTTCTCAAAGGCTTCAGATTTATACTTCAATAAGTATACATATCCAAACCTTGAGTAATCATCAGTGAATGTAATGAAGTATGAGAAACCACCAATGGCTTGGGTTGACATAGGACCACATACATCTGAATGTATCAGTTCTAATATGCCTTTGGCTCGTTATCCAGTTCCACTAAATGGAGACTTAGTCATTTTACCCATTAAACATGACTCACAGGTTGCATATGATTCATAATCAAATGGATCCAAATATCCATCTTTATGCAACCTTTGGAGTCTGTTTTCACCAATGTGTCCAAGCCTACAATGCCACAAGTAGGCTTTGTTCATTTCATACTTACTTCTCTTAATCGAAGAACCGATATGTAAATTATCATGAGACACATTCAATAGATACAATCCATTGGACAAAATAGCAGAAGCTATTAATTTATTTCTGAAATAAATTGAACAACTATTGTTCCCAAAATTTAAATTGTATCCAATTCTATCTAAACATGAAATAGAAATGATGTTCCTTATTATGTTAGGTACATAATAACATTCATCTAATATAAATGTGTCTCCGGATGGTAGCTTGAGCTTCACTGTCGCCACAGCGATCGCCGCAACTCTTGCGCCGTTACCTAGTCTCAGCTCCACCTCGCCGGTCCTCAGCTTACGCCTTCTTATCAGTGCCTGCACAGAATTGCAGATATGAGATACACATCCAGTATCTAATACCCATGATGTACAATATCTTATTGACAAGTTTATATCTATCATATAGATACCTGAAGCGTCCTGCTGCTTCACAGTTCCTTGAGCCTTGTCCTTGAGGTATTCCTTGCAATTCCTCTTCCAATGCCCTTTCTGGTGACAGTAGAAGCAATCACCTTTCTCAGCACTTTTACCCTTGTCTTTCTTGGTGACCTTTGCCTTTCTCTGAACCTTATTCTTATTCTTTCGAAAAGCTTGGACTGCAAGTCTTTTCCTGTTGGTCTTACCAACCATTAGGACTTGGGGTTTATCCTTCACAAGGTTCCCCTCAGCAGTCTTTAACATGTTCAGCAGTTCAGCTAAGGTGGCCTGGATCTTGTTCATGTTGAAATTGACAATGAACTGAGCATATGAAGGTGGAAGTGAAGACAACACAAGGTCTGTGTGCATCTCCTTGGGAAGTGTAACCCCAAGAGCATCCAGCCTCTCCACCCATTCAATCATCTTCAGCACGTGATTCTGTACTGAAGTTCCCTCTGCCATCTGAGCCTTGAACAGATTCTTCGATATCTCATATCGTTCGATTCTGCTCTGCTCACCAAAGAGCTCCTTCAAATGGAGCATGATGGATCTAGCATCCATCTCTTCATGTTGCCTCTGCAACTCATTGCTCATAGAGGCTAACATATAGCATTGGGCCATGGTGGAATCCTCCTTCCATTTTTCATACGCTATCATTTCCTCCTCTGGAGCATCTAATGCTGGTTCAGCAGGAGGTTGAGTATCCAAGACGTAGGCAATCTGCTCAGACCTGAGGACTATCTTCAGGTTTCTGAGCCAGTCTGAGTAATTGGTGCCTGTCAAACGGTTGGCATCAAGTATGCCTCGCAACGGGTTATGATGCGACATTCTCGCCTACAGGAGATAATCAATTGATAATTAGCAGATATTCAGATTATCTAAAACAAGATATGGTCTTTTATTATCTAGTTTTATTCCCACTAATTTTCGACGGACTGTATAACCTTCAGATATACAGAACGGGAGACGCCGACTGTCTCCTAGTGGGGATCAGAATCTCCAAGCATCACAGTATGACCTCGGGTAAACACATAGTATCATACTGCTATCTCAGAGCAATCATCTCATGATAATTGCAACTCCTTGCAATATCCGATCGTACTTCGGCTCCCAAGTTTAATGGTCCCGGGTAAACACAGTAGACCATTATCCTCGGTCTAAGCTTTACCATCAATACGTGACAGAGTAAAGTAGAAACATAGTTCCCGGGTAAACACGTGGATGACTATATCGTTCCTCTACTCTTATCCAAAGGCATCTAATGCCATGATCAACAGTCCTCTCATCAGTTAATGACAGACCTCGGGTAAACACATAGTATCTGCCACCACCGAATTAAGTTCTATCAATCATATTGATGGAGAGCCACGCGGTACATTCTCAATGACTCGCGCTACGGCTTAGAGTTTGTAACGAAGGTTTTACTTATTTAATTTGGTCCTATCCTAGGTGATAGTATTAAATATATCGAATATATTTATTAATACTAATAACCTAGCAAATATAAAGCACACGCATCACATACATGTCATTAGTGTGGTCATGGACGGCACTGCGGTTTGACTTGAGCCAGACAGTCAAACGCACACATTCACACAATATAACATCTTATATCATGAGTCTGCAAACCCATGAATGCAATGAACTCCTTCATTTTCATCTGGTCAGCAGTTGTGGATCATCCTCGCTCCGCGCGCATCCGCCTCGATCAAATTACATCGTAATTCTCAATTACATGATAATTTAAATGAGGAAGCCTTATGGCGATTACATCGAGGTGGAAGATAGAAGTACAATGGAATATGAGAGGGAGAGGTTCGCAGACCTCTATTTATTAATACACAATAAACCACACAATCACATTCCACATCCACAATTAATGCTCGTCCATGACCACCATGTGTTTTATTAAACAAACCACACATGAATTGCGCATCAAATGGCTAAATAAAATTTTCGAAAATAACTTATAATTTTGGTTTCATAAAACCAGGGACCAATCAAAATTGGATTTAGGATTTTCGAAAACTTTAGTATTTATTTCAAGCATGCTAATTTAAATCTAATTTAAACAAGCAAATAAATGCACATCAATAAATGCACATAAACTCTAATTTGACAAGATTGTAACATTCCATGCAGATAAGATTAACTGGCATTAAATTATAAATTTAACAATTAAATTTATTCCCCAATTATTTCCTTTAATCTAACAAGTAGATTGAATTAACAACAACTTGTTAATTACTATTTTAATCCATACTAATCTAATTATTGGACCATAAAATTAAAAACAGAGCTCAATCTTATTGTAAAATTTCATTACAAATGAAAATTAAATTCTGTTTTTAATTTGGAACAAAAACAGATTAATTAAGGATTAAAAAGAAAAACAAAAAAAAAAAAAGGGGAAAGGGGGCAGCGGTCCAATGGACCGGACCGGACCTGGGCCGAACCCAGCCGGTCCCTGGCTCGGACCCAGGTCCGCCCACAAGGGCGCGGACCTGGTCCGGGTCCAGGGCCGACTGGCTCGGACCCGGGGGCCCGGCCAGGCCCGTCGGGCCCACCCCCCCCACCCGAGCGCAGCTAGGAAACCCTAGCTGCGCGCAGGGTGGGGGGCGGCGGCTCCCTGCCGCCGGCAACCTGCCCCGCAGGTGCCGGCCGGCAGGGCCCCGGCCGTGGGGCGGTCTCCGGTGCCCGGAGGCACCGGTGCCGTCGCCGGCAACCCCTGGTTGCCGGCGGGGAGCTTCCAAAACCCCCCCCCGAAATCCGTTTTCTGCAAAAAAAATTAGGAACCCCATATCTTTGAAAAATAAAAATAAATCTAGGGGTTTATGATCCTCCCGGTCATGATGCAAGATCAGAATCTCGATCCACGACCCCATGGAAGGAATCCCATGCTCCATCGAGCCCTTCCCAACGCTTGGGATGCCCGTGAACAAACCGATACGAGTAGTTCTTCGTCCGGCGAAGAACACACACGAAAATTGCAGAAAAATAAAATTTTAATGCTTACAGTTTCTCTTAAACTTGCTGTGTTCATCTCATGAACGCATCATATGCATGGAATCAATTACAAAATTATCAAAAAGAGATCGAAACGGCGAAAACACAGTGGAACCTGGCTCTGATACCACTGTTGGGATCGCTGTGTCGGGATCCGATCCTAAAACGCAGCGGAATAAAGGAGTTCGGGATCGGATCTGTCCCGTTTCGGTCGTTAATACTAAACTGGTGTAAACCGAATTTACCTTGCGCGGATTCGAATCCGCGTCCGTTTTCCGGTTCCGTCGGAGCGATGCCGCAAGTCGCGCAGATGCCCGACCTCTAGCGGTATCCACGCGGTTCTCCTCGCGATGGATCGTCCTCGCTTCCTCGCTCGCTGCGGCGCTCGAAGATCCCGTCTGATTGCGCGTGATCCGCCGCGACATGCGGATCCAGAATCCCCGTCGAACGGGAAGTGGAGCAGTTGGGAACGGCACGCCCAGAGGAGAGAGAAAGTGGGAAGAACGAATGACGGCTAGGTCAGGGTTGCTGGCCCCGGACGTAGAATCCGTTCTTTTATAAAAAGTCAGTTGCGGTTTTTCACAAAAACCCAGACTTATCCGAAATCCTGTCGGATTATCCATCGACTTGAAAACCATTTGCGTGTGACCCTCTAGGCCCAAATACCAGTCCAGTTAATAGCCCATTAAGTCCAGTAACCCTTTACTGACCCACTGTATTAATTAATATCCTTATATTCAATTAATCAGCCGAATTTAATGTCCCACCATAAATTCGGACGGACTGCCGATCACGTTGGATGCCAAGCAACATCGCGTGATCCTGGATGGCACTGGGGTTATCGCAACCCTCTATTGGAACCTTTCTGTCATCGGTTAGCGCGCGGATATAATCCTTCATCCGTACAATGTTCCCGAATCGACTTAGGGCATGGTTTACTGTTAAACCCTATTTGGTCGATTCACTTGAATCAGATGCTGCTATTCTGAATCCGATAACTCCTTATCGATTACAGAGTCCGCCCTGGCCAGGGACTTTAAGCGCATCATTCCCGGAACATTCTCTCTCATACAACCGAGAGCGGATGATCCCGTATTGAACACACAATTACCTTCGAGGGCATCTCCCTGAACCCGATCGCTTAACTTATTGATATCCCATGGTTAGGGATTCGTTTGTCAAGGTCAAAGCTCAGAAACCTACCAACAAGGTATCCTTGGAGTCTCAGGTCCAAGGATCATCCACGCAACCGTGACAATTGAATCGAGCTGGTTAACAGTGAGGTGATTACCATCCAGCGATTCATAGTCGGATCAGTTCAGTGAACTCATTCACCAATGAGCACCTATAGGTTCAGCATAGTGTCTCCACACAAGTGACTTATGGGATCAGTCACCCTCATCATATGAGCTGAAGTAACCTATACTAGTCTATCCGGATGTTCGATGTCCTATCTCAAACATCCTATGACTAGGAACAATTAAGAACATGTGTTTATAAGTCTTCGGTCCCGTAATTATGATCTCATCATAATCCAAAGACTATTGCACATGTTCATGGACTTCATCGTGATACGATAAACACAGATCGAATTAATTACACACAATGAATTATTGCCATTTATTAATAATCTGAATATGTACACAGTATCGGATTGGCTTTGAGACCATCTAATACTAACAGATCCATCGCGAGGAGAACCGCGTGGATACCGCTAGAGGTCGGGCATCTGCGCGACTTGCGGCATCGCTCCGACGGAACCGGAAAACGGACGCGGATTCGAATCCGCGCAAGGTAAATTCGGTTTACACCAGTTTAGTTTTAAACGACCGAAACGGGACAGATCCGATCCCGAACTCCTTTATTCCGCTGCGTTTTAGGATCGGATCCCGACACAGCGATCCCAACAGTGGTATCAGAGCCAGGTTCCACTGTGTTTTCGCCGTTTCGATCTCTTTTTGATAATTTTGTAATTGATTCCATGCATATGATGCGTTCATGAGATGAACACAGCAAGTTTAAGAGAAACTGTAAGCATTAAAATTTTATTTTTCTGCAATTTTCGTGTGTGTTCTTCGCCGGACGAAGAACTACTCGTATCGGTTTGTTCACGGGCATCCCAAGCGTTGGGAAGGGCTCGATGGAGCATGGGATTCCTTCCATGGGGTCGTGGATCGAGATTCTGATCTTGCATCATGACTGGGAGGATCATAAACCCCTAGATTTATTTTTATTTTTCAAAGATATGGGGTTCCTAATTTTTTTTGCAGAAAATGGATTTCGGGGGGGGGTTTTGGAAGCTCCCCGCCGGCAACCAGGGGTTGCCGGCGACGGCACCGGTGCCTCCGGGCACCGGAGACCGCCCCACGGCCGGGGCCCTGCCGGCCGGCACCTGCGGGGCAGGTTGCCGGCGGCAGGGAGCCGCCGCCCCCCACCCTGCGCGCAGCTAGGGTTTCCTAGCTGCGCTCGGGTGGGGGGGGTGGGCCCGACGGGCCTGGCCGGGCCCCCGGGTCCGAGCCAGTCGGCCCTGGACCCGGACCAGGTCCGCGCCCTTGTGGGCGGACCTGGGTCCGAGCCAGGGACCGGCTGGGTTCGGCCCAGGTCCGGTCCGGTCCATTGGACCGCTGCCCCCTTTCCCCTTTATTTTTTTTTGTTTTTGTTTTTAATCCTTAATTAATCTGTTTTTGTTCCAAATTAAAAACAGAATTTAATTTTCATTTGTAATGAAATTTTACAATAAGATTGAGCTCTGTTTTTAATTTTATGGTCCAATAATTAGATTAATATGGATTAAAATAGTAATTAACAAGTTGTTGTTAATTCAATCTACTTGTTAGATTAAAGGAAATAATTGGGGAATAAATTTAATTGTTAAATTTATAATTTAATGCCAGTTAATCTTATCTGCATGGAATGTTACAATCTTGTCAAATTAGAGTTTATGTGCATTTATTGATGTGCATTTATTTGCTTGTTTAAATTAGATTTAAATTAGCATGCTTGAAATAAATACTAAAGTTTTCGAAAATCCTAAATCCAATTTTGATTGGTCCCTGGTTTTATGAAACCAAAATTATAAGTTATTTTCGAAAATTTTATTTAGCCATTTGATGCGCAATTCATGTGTGGTTTGTTTAATAAAACACATGGTGGTCATGGACGAGCATTAATTGTGGATGTGGAATGTGATTGTGTGGTTTATTGTGTATTAATAAATAGAGGTCTGCGAACCTCTCCCTCTCATATTCCATTGTACTTCTATCTTCCACCTCGATGTAATCGCCATAAGGCTTCCTCATTTAAATTATCATGTAATTGAGAATTACGATGTAATTTGATCGAGGCGGATGCGCGCGGAGCGAGGATGATCCACAACTGCTGACCAGATGAAAATGAAGGAGTTCATTGCATTCATGGGTTTGCAGACTCATGATATAAGATGTTATATTGTGTGAATGTGTGCGTTTGACTGTCTGGCTCAAGTCAAACCGCAGTGCCGTCCATGACCACACTAATGACATGTATGTGATGCGTGTGCTTTATATTTGCTAGGTTATTAGTATTAATAAATATATTCGATATATTTAATACTATCACCTAGGATGAGACCAAATTAAATAAGTAAAACCTTCGTTACAAACTCTAAGCCGTAGCGCGAGTCATTGAGAATGTACCGCGTGGCTCTCCATCAATATGATTGATAGAACTTAATTCGGTGGTGGCAGATACTATGTGTTTACCCGAGGTCTGTCATTAACTGATGAGAGGACTATTGATCATGGCATTAGATGCCTTTGGATAAGAGTAGAGGAACGATATAGTCATCCACGTGTTTACCTGGGAACTATGTTTCTACTTTACTCTGTCACGTATTGATGGTAAAGCTTAGACCGGGGATAATGGTCTACTGTGTTTACTCGGGACCATTAAACTTGGGAGCCGAAGTACGATCGGATATTGCAAGGAGTTGCAATTATCATGAGATGATTGCTCTGAGATAGCAGTATGATACTATGTGTTTACCCGAGGTCATACTGTGATGCTTGGAGATTCTGATCCCCACTAGGAGACAGTCGGCGTCTCCCGTTCTGTATATCTGAAGGTTATACAGTCCGTCGAAAATTAGTGGGAATAAAACTAGATAATAAAAGACCATATCTTGTTTTAGATAATCTGAATATCTGCTAATTATCGATTGATTATCTCCTGTAGGCGAGAATGTCTTACCATAACCCGTTGAGAGGCATACTTGATGCCAACCGTTTGACAGGCACCAATTACTCAGATTGGCTCAGAAACTTGAAGATAGTCCTCAGGTCTGAGCAGATTGCCTACGTCTTGGATACTGAACCTCCTGCTGAACCAGCATTAGATGCTCCAGAGGAGGAAATGATAGCGTATGAAAAATGGAAGGAGGATTCCACCATGGCCCAATGCTATATGTTAGCCTCTATGAGCAATGAGTTGCAGAGGCAACATGAAGAGATGGATGCTAGATCCATCATGCTCCATTTGAAGGAGCTCTTTGGTGAGCAGAGCAGAATCGAACGATATGAGATATCGAAGAATCTGTTCAAAGCTCAGATGGCAGAGGGAACTTCAGTACAGAATCATGTGCTGAAGATGATTGAGTGGGTGGAGAGGCTGGATGCTCTTGGGATTACACTTCCCAAGGAGATGCACACAGACCTTGTGTTGTCTTCACTTCCACCTTCATATGCTCAGTTCATCGTCAATTTCAACATGAACAAGATCCAGGCGACCTTAGCTGAACTGCTGAACATGTTAAAGACTGCTGAGGGGAACCTTGTGAAGGACAAACCCCAAGTCCTAATGGTTGGTAAGACCAACAGAAAAAGACTTGCAGTCCAAGCTTTTCGAAAGAATAAGAACAAGGTTCAGAAAAAGGCAAAGGTTGTCAAGAAAGACAAGGGTAAAAATGCTGAGAAAGGTGATTGCTTCTACTGTCACCAGAAAGGGCATTGGAAGAGGAATTGCAAGGAATACCTCAAGGACAAGGCTCAAGGAACTGTGAAGCAGCAGGACGCTTCAGGTATCTATATGATAGATGTAAACTTGTCAATAAGAGATTGTACATCATGGGTATTAGATACTGGATGTGTATCTCATATCTGCAATTCTGTGCAGACACTGACAAGAAGACGTAAGCTGAGGACCGGAGAGGTGGAGCTGAGGCTAGGTAACGGCGCAAGAGTTGCGGCGATCGCTGTGGGGACAGTGAAGCTCAAGCTACCATCCGGAGACACATTTTTATTAGATGATTGTTATTATGTACCTAGCATAATAAGGAACATCATTTCTATTTCATGTTTAGATAGAATTGGATACAATTTAAATTTTGGGAACAATAGTTGTTCAATTTATTTCAGAAATAAATTAATAGCTTCTGCTATTTTATCCAATGGTTTGTATCTATTGAATGTGTCTCATGATAATTTACATATCGGTTCTTCGATTAAAAGAAGTAAGTATGAAATGAACAAAGCCTACTTGTGGCATTGTAGGCTTGGACACATTGGTGAAAACAGACTCCAAAGGTTGCATAAAGATGGATATTTGGATCCATTTGATTATGAATCATATGCAACCTGTGAGTATGTTTAATGGGTAAAATGGCTAAGTCTCCATTTAGTGGAACTGGAGAACGAGCCAAAGGCATATTAGAACTCATACATTCAGATGTATGTGGTCCTATGTCAACCCAAGCCATTGGTGGTTTCTCATACTTCATTACATTCACTGATGATTACTCAAGGTTTGGATATGTATACTTATTGAAGTATAAATCTGAAGCCTTTAAGAAATTCAGAGAATTTAAGAATGAAGTAGAAAAACAAACAGGAAAGAGTATAAAAACCATCCGATCTGATCGGGGTGGTGAATACTTGAGTACTGAGTTCATTAAATACTTAAAGGATAATGGTATCCTTTCTCAGCTTACACCTCCTTATACACCTCAAATGAATGGTGTATCAGAAAGGAGAAATCGCACATTAATGGAAATGGTGCGATCCATGATGAGCATGTCCAAATTACCAGTGTCCTTATGGGGATATGCACTTAGCTCGGCTATGTATATCCTGAATAAGGTACCCAGCAAATCTGTTGAGAACACTCCATATGAGATATGGAATGGAAGGAAACCAGACCTTAAACATGTTAAAGTCTGGGGATGTCCTGCTCATGTTAAAAGACATGACGCAGATAAGCTGGAATCCAGAACTGACAAATGCAGATTTGTGGGATATCCAAAGGAAACTTATGGATATTACTTCTATCATCCTAGCGAACAAAAGGTATTTGTGGCCAGGAGAGCTGTCTTTCTGGAAGAAGATTATATTCTCCAGAAAGACAGTGGGAGTAAAGTAATTCTGGAAGAAGTTCCAGACCCACAAACTGGCAATGGTTCATTAGATGAACCGTTAGTTTCTGAACCTGTTCAAAATGATACACAGGAACCTCGTAGGTCTGAAAGAGTACCTAAACCACCAGAAAGATATGTGGGACATATTAATTTGGATGGTTCAAGGATATTCTATAATGAGGATGATGATCCCAAGACTTACCAGGAGGCCATTGAAAGTTCAGAGGCCGGGAAATGGCGGGAAGCCATGAATTCTGAAATACAGTCCATGTACATCAACCAAGTTTGGAACTTGGTAGATTTACCCGATGGTATAGTACCTATCGGCTGCAAATGGATCTTTAAAAGAAAGATCGGTGCAGATGGACGTATTGAGACTTATAAGGCAAGATTAGTGGCAAAAGGCTATCGTCAAAGACAAGGCGTTGACTATGACGAAACTTTTTCACCCGTTGCTATGATTAAGTCCATCAGAATTCTTCTTGCCATTGCTGCCTACCATGATTATGAAATCTGGCAGATGGATGTGAAGACTGCCTTCCTCAATGGAAACCTTGAGGAGGAGGTGTATATGATACAACCAGAAGGATTCACATCCAAAGAATCTCCAGACATGGTATGCAAGTTGCAGAGGTCCATTTATGGACTGAAACAAGCATCCCGAAGCTGGAACATAAGATTTGATGAGGCGATCAAATCTTATGGCTTCATTAAGAATGAAGATGAGCCCTGTGTATACAAGAAAAATAGTGGGAGCGCAATCACATTTCTGGTTCTTTACGTTGACGACATCCTACTCATTGGGAATGATGTAGGAATGATGTCATCCGTAAAGATATGGCTGTCAAAGAACTTCTCCATGAAGGATTTGGGAGAAGCATCTTACGTATTAGGAATACGGATCTATAGGGATAGATCAAAGAAGATGCTGGCTTTAACCCAATCCATGTACATAGAAACCATTGTCAAAAGGTTTGGCATGGAAAATTCCAAGAGAGGTCTCATACCGATGAGACATGGAATTTCACTCTCTAAAGGTCAGTCTCCCAAGACACCTGAAGAGAGGGCAGTGATGGATAAAGTCCCCTATGCTTCTGCCATAGGGTCCATCATGTATGCCATGCTATGTACCAGACCTGATGTAGCATATGCTCTAAGTGTTACGAGCAGACATCAGGCAGATCCAGGTGATGAACACTGGAAGGCTGTGAAATGCATCCTTAAGTACTTGAGAAGGACTAAGGATCTATTTCTAGTCTATGGAGGAGGAGACTTAAAGCTGCAAGGATATACTGACTCGAGTTTTCAGTCTGATCCTGACGACAGCAAGTCAACATCAGGTTTTATTTTCACACTCAACGGGGGAGCAGTGAGCTGGAAAAGTTCCAAGCAGGAAACCACTGCTGATTCGACAACAGAAGCCGAGTATATTGCTGCTGCTGAAGCCGCCAAGGAAGCTGTGTGGATGAAGAAATTCATCAGCGATCTTGGTGTGGTGGAAAGCATATCTGGTCCCGTCCCACTGCTGTGTGACAACAATGGGGCGATTGTTCAAGCGAAAGAGCCGAGGTCTCATCAGAAGTCGAAGCACATTCTGCGGCGCTTTCATCTGATCAGAGAGATTATAGCTCGAGGAGATGTCGTGGTGGAAAGAGTTCCCTCAGCCGACAACATAGCAGATCCACTTACAAAGCCTTTGTCTCAAAATGTTTTTGAGCGTCACTTAGAGAATATGGGTATTCTGTATAAAAGTGATTGGCTTTAGCCCAAGTGGGAGATTGTTAGTATTAGATGGTCTCAAAGCCAATCCGATACTGTGTACATATTCAGATTATTAATAAATGGCAATAATTCATTGTGTGTAATTAATTCGATCTGTGTTTATCGTATCACGATGAAGTCCATGAACATGTGCAATAGTCTTTGGATTATGATGAGATCATAATTACGGGACCGAAGACTTATAAACACATGTTCTTAATTGTTCCTAGTCATAGGATGTTTGAGATAGGACATCGAACATCCGGATAGACTAGTATAGGTTACTTCAGCTCATATGATGAGGGTGACTGATCCCATAAGTCACTTGTGTGGAGACACTATGCTGAACCTATAGGTGCTCATTGGTGAATGAGTTCACTGAACTGATCCGACTATGAATCGCTGGATGGTAATCACCTCACTGTTAACCAGCTCGATTCAATTGTCACGGTTGCGTGGATGATCCTTGGACCTGAGACTCCAAGGATACCTTGTTGGTAGGTTTCTAAGCTTTGACCTTGACAAACGAATCCCTAACCATGGGATATCAATAAGTTAAGCGATCGGGTTCAGGGAGATGCCCTCGAAGGTAATTGTGTGTTCAATACGGGATCATCCGCTCTCGGTTGTATGAGAGAGAATGTTCCGGGAATGATGCGCTTAAAGTCCCTGGCCAGGGCGGACTCTGTAATCGATAAGGAGTTATCGGATTCAGAATAGCAGCATCTGATTCAAGTGAATCGACCAAATAGGGTTTAACAGTAAACCATGCCCTAAGTCGATTCGGGAACATTGTACGGATGAAGGATTATATCCGCGCGCTAACCGATGACAGAAAGGTTCCAATAGAGGGTTGCGATAACCCCAGTGCCATCCAGGATCACGCGATGTTGCTTGGCATCCAACGTGATCGGCAGTCCGTCCGAATTTATTGTGGGACATTAAATTCGGCTGATTAATTGAATATAAGGATATTAATTAATACAGTGGGTCAGTAAAGGGTTACTGGACTTAATGGGCTATTAACTGGACTGGTATTTGGGCCTAGAGGGTCACACGCAAATGGTTTTCAAGTCGATGGATAATCCGACAGGATTTCGGATAAGTCTGGATTTTTGTGAAAAACCGCAAACTGACTTTTTATAAAAGAACGGATTCTACGTCCGGGGCCAGCAACCCTGACCTAGCCGTCATTCGTTCTTCCCACTTTCTCTCTCCTCTGGGCGTGCCGTTCCCAACTGCTCCACTTCCCGTTCGACGGGGATTCTGGATCCGCATGTCGCGGCGGATCACGCGCAGTCAGACGGGATCTTCGAGCGCCGCAGCGAGCGAGGAAGCGAGGACGATCCATCGCGAGGAGAACCGCGTGGATACCGCTAGAGGTCGGGCATCTGCGCGACTTGCGGCATCGCTCCGACGGAACCGGAAAACGGACGCGGATTCGAATCCGCGCAAGGTAAATTCGGTTTACACCAGTTTAGTTTTAAACGACCGAAACGGGACAGATCCGATCCCGAACTCCTTTATTCCGCTGCGTTTTAGGATCGGATCCCGACACAGCGATCCCAACATATGGGAGGGATTTGGCCAGACATTGCTCTGAACTGCTTACGTACCAATCCTTGGAGGCTCTGCGGCCTATGAAAAGGAGGAAATTTGATGACCCTGAATGTGAATGGTACAGGTGGTTCGACCTGAGGGACCTGTATATTGCACTGAATAGACTATTTCTGGATCCTGCAGAACCTAAGTGGCCGCCGCAAATTGATGAATTGATTGAAAGCCCTGGTGTTATATTTGACAAGCGGATACTGCTATCTGAAGAAACTGATGAAGGGGAGCCAGATGACCCCTATGAAGCTGGTTATACAACAGATCTGCTCTGGAGGGGGACATATCCTTCACATGTCTTCATGCTCCATACTCTTTTCCGTACACTGCTCTTGACCCCGACTTGGTCGCGGGTCATAACTGAAGATATTCCACGGGCTCCGCCCGTCATGATTACTCTGTCCCCCCGGGACATTATACCACAACCTCCTCTCGACCTAGAGAGGTTGTATGATCTGATCTGGGACATATTACTATATGATCCCCCTAATCCTCTGGCCTTGGTGCCTCTTCCTCTGTCTGATTCTCCTCCCATTTTTATTCATTCCTGCTTTATGTTTAATTCTTTCACTTTCCAAAAAAAAACGCCAATTTGGCAACAAATTCTTCCCAAATCCTCATTGAGGAAACATCTTACTTGTCCGATTGCACCCCGCCACGCGGGTCCTTCGGTCAAGATTCTCTCTTAGATTTACTCTGTCCCTCCCCTCGGGAGGATTCTCTTGTATTTCCACTTGTATCCCAGGATTTTCATCCTGCTTCATCCTCGTTAGGTTATGATAGTGAAGTTAGGCAGTCTAATCAAGTTAGTCAGTTTAGGAAGTCTAGGAAGCCTAAAGGTAGGCAAATTCCAGATAGATACCTCCAGGACTTAGCTGATAAGTGCTCTTCTTGCTCTTTGATCCCTCAGTTTTTAGAAAATCCAATTCAGATGCCAGAAGATTGTATGGACGATGAGTCAGTCAATGATGGGTACGGGGTATATGAATTAGTACATGAAAAGGATCCCATTGAGGAAGATGACGAGGACGCGGCTGAGGCATACGCCAGTGGAGTGAAGAGATTTGATGAACCCTCAGCTGCCGTAGAAGAGCCTACCAAAGAAATTAATTTAGGGACTGAAGACGAACCTAAGGTTGTCCTCGTCAGTAAAAATCTTTCTTCAGAGGATGAGAACGCAATGGTACGAGTACTAAAGGACTATAAGGACACTTTCGCCTGGAGTTATGAGGATATGCCGGGGTTAGACTCATCTTTAGTTGAACACAGATTGACATTAAAGGAAGGAGCTAGCCCTGTCAAGCAAAAATTAAGGCGATTCCACCCACAAATGGCTTTAAAGATGAAGGAAGAGGTCGATAAGTTGCATAAAGCCAAATTTATTAGAGTTGTCCTTTATCCACAATGGGTGGCCAACATAGTCCCGGTTATGAAGAAAGACGGGAAGGTCATAATTTGCATTGACTTCCGCGATTTGAACCGGGCGTGTCCTAAAGATGATTTTCCATTGCCTCATATTGATGTACTCATCGATAACACTGCTGGCTATGAGACGTTATCATTTATGGACGGATTTTCAGGGTACAATCAGATTAAGCTGGCAGAAGAGGATCAAGAGAAAACGTCATTCACTACACCTTGGGGAACATACTGTTATGTCGTCATGCCATTTGGGTTAAAGAATGCTGGAGCCACTTATCAGAGGGCCATGATGGCAATATTCCATGACATGATGCACATAGATTTGGAAGTGTATGTGGATGATTTATTGGTTAAATCGAAAACAAAGGCTGAGCATGCTAAAGTTTTGGCAAGAGTATTAGAGAGATCGAGAGAATATCAGTTAAAGATGAACCCCAAGAAATGTGTATTCGGGGTATCCTCAGGGAAATTGCTTGGATTTATCGTCAGTAAACGGGGAATTGAGATCGATCCTAACAAGGCGAAGGCTATTAGAGAAATGCCACCTCCCAAAAACTTGAAAGAGTTGAGAGGATTAATCGGGAGGTTGCAATTTATTCGCCGCTTTGTCTCTCAGCACTCACAAAGGTGTAAGCCTTTTTACGAGCTTACCAAGCCGGGAGTCAAATTTGATTGGGACGATAAGTGTCAGGAGGCATTTGATGGATTAAAGAACTATTTAGCAAATCCTCCTGTTCTGAGACCACCATCTCCAGGCAAACCATTGATACTTTATATTTCAGTCCTGGATGATGCAGTGGGGGCTGTCTTAGCACAAGAAGATGAGGAAGGAAAAGAGAGGGCAGCCTATTATCTCTCTAAACTTCTCAACCCCACTGAACAGAGATATACAGCGATGGAGAAAACATGTGCAGCATTGGTTTGGGTTGTGCAGAAATTAAAGCATTATTTTCTGGCCCATGAAGTCCATCTCATCGCTAGGATGAATCCAATCAAATTCCTTCTGGAAAAATCTGTTCTTACTGATAGGTTAGCGCGATGGCAAAGCTTTCTATCTCAATTCAACGTCACTTACATCCAGCAGAAAGCGATCAAGGGCTATGCCATAGCAGAACATCTTGCTCATCATCCCCTCCCTCGATTTGATCCAGTTCGATCAGAGTTTCCGGATGAGGAACTGATGTCCATAAATCAAATCATAGATGATATGTGGACTCTGCATTTTGACGGAGCTTTGAATTCTCATGGAAAAGGTATCGGTATCGTTCTGTTATCACCTGAAGGTATCACCATTCCACAAGCCTTTCAGCTTGATTTTCCAGTCACAAACAATATAGCTGAATACGAGGCACTCCTTGCTGGTCTCGAGGCTGCTCATTTCCATGGTGCTACCAAACTAAGGATCGTAGGTGATAGCCAATTGATTCTTCGCCAAGTGCTGACCAAGTATCGAACTCTCGATCCCAAGCTCAAGCCTTATCAAGAACTTACTTCTGCTTACTCAAAGCTTTTCACGAAATTGATCTTTGTCCATGTCCCTAGGAATCAAAACATCTTAGCTGACGCTCTAGCTTCACTTGCATCTTCTCTCGATTTTCCAATCAGCAAACAATCCGAATCAATCATAGTTCATAGGCGTCTTTCACCCGCCGTGAAAGACCCTTCATTCCTTAGAACTAAGGAGAAGTTGCTGAAGAAAGTCAGAGACGGAGATATCATTGAGAAAAGAGAAATCATGTTAATGGAGCTGTTAGAAGAGATGGATGATGAACAGAAGCCATGGTATTATGAAATTGCAAAATATTGTGAAGATCAATCGTATCCTGAGGAAGCTATAACTGAGGAGAAGAGAGCTATCAGGAGAGTTGCTCAACGATACACCCTAGTTGGGGGAGCATTATACAAGAGAGGTTTTGATGGAGTTCTTCTGAGATGTCTAGACGAAGATGAACTTTGGAAAGTTATGGAAGGAGCTCATAGTGGAGTTTGTGGTGGCCATGTCAATGGACAGATGCTAGCAAAAAAGATCCTTAGACAAGGATTTTACTGGCCAACCATGGAAGAAGATTGTGTAGGATATGTCCGTAGGTGTGCTAAGTGTCAACTTCATGCCGACAAAATTCATTCTCCTGCATCTTCACTCCATCCTGTTTCTTCCCCATGGCCTTTCTCCATGTGGGCTTTCGACATTATTGGACCTCTTGGTAATCCAGATTCCGGCATCAAGCAAAAATCTTTCATTCTCACGGCAACGGAATACTTCACCAAGTGGGCAGAAGCTGAAGCGTACGTGGAGATCAAAGCATCAACCGTCTGCAAGTTCATCATGAAGAACATCATCACCCGATTTGGAATTCCAAGCACCATCGTCACCGATAACGGACCACAGTTCGTGTCACAGGAATTGAAGGACCTTTGTAACAGGTATAAAATTGCATTGCATCATTCATCTCCTTATTATCCGCAAGGCAATGGCCAAGCAGAGGCAACAAATAAGACTTTGATAAAAATCATCAAAAAGACGTGCAAATCTAACAAATTCACAGATTGGCCAGAAAAATTGGTTGAGGCTCTATGGGCCTACCGAACTTCAATCCGTACGCCTACTGGACAAACTCCTTATTCCTTAACATTTGGAATGGAGGCGGTAGTTCCATATGAGATCCTCATACCGTCATTAAGAGTACAATTGAATAAGGAATTTTCTATTGATGAACATCGTTCAGCACTCCTTGCTCAATTGGAACTTTTAGACGAAAAAAGATGGTCAGCTGCTAATCATGCAAAAGTTTATCAAAATAGACTAGCACGTTTTTATCAAAAGAAAGTCATTGAACGTAAGTTCAAAGTCGGTGAAATGGTTGTTAAAAGAATTTTTATAAAACCTGGTGGTCCGCGTTCTAAGCTCCAACCCAACTGGGAAGGACCTTATGTTGTATCGCACGCTTTTCCTGCTAATGCTTATCGTCTTATTAATGCAGAAGGAGAAGAGTTAAAACATCCCTGGAATGGTTTACATCTTAAGAAATACTACCCTTAGGTTAAAGAGTCGATCAATATGGTACAAAGACCAGTGGAATCAGAAAATTTATAAACTCAAATTTCCTTATTAGTCTGAATAACTTAACTTCAAGCCCATTACTGCACACACTGACACGTTTGATTCGTGAGTAACAAGAGATGACAAGTCCTAAAGAATATCGAAAGCTTGATCGGAGGTGTAAAGTACAAATCATTCTTTTTAAAGCAAAAATTCTGTTTTAAATTCGGCCCGTGATGTAGGAACGAGACTTAGAATAGATTACCAAGAATACCCGCCATCTTAGTAGGAGGCCGTCATAAAAAATGGGGGAGATCCGTCCCAAAAGAAACAAAAAAGAAAAAGAAAAGAATAGCAAAAAGAATAGAAAAAAGGCAAAAAGCCAAATGTCAAATCAAAAGGCCATTACATTACAAACGTTACATCAAGGCCATGAAATGAAATGAAAGGGAACGCAAGGTCGATAAATACCCCGGAAAGAAATGACCGAACCCCAACGGATACTAGGGTAGGAAAGGAACATCTTTTTAAGTCTCCGGAACCTTCTCATGGGCTTTCTAAACTTATTCATCTTTTCTTTCTAAAGAAATGTACTTCAAACTTAAGGAATGGTTTAGATCGACTAAGGGTCAAATCATCAAATGGGATCACGAATGGAAACACAAATTCAAACACGATGGGTTTAACTTAAGTTGTTGAAGAACAATTTGGAAATTAAGTTAATAAATGAATATGATCTTTTGATCCAAGTACCATGCTGATCTTATAGTCAAAAAAATCTAAAAAAAATACAAATGTTTCAAAAATCCAAAAATTACATAAGTCAAAAATCCAAAAAAAAAAAATTACAAAAAAATTACATAAGTCAAAAAAAAAAAAAAATTACATATATCAAAATTCAAAAAAAATACATATATCAAAATTCAAAAAAAAATACATATATCAAAATTCAAAAAAAAAAAAAAAAAAAAATACATTTGTCAAAATTCAAAAAAAGGGCATATATTTCAAAACCCCAAACAAAAATGAATATTTTCAAAACAACAAAAATATTTCAGTTAGCATCTGCTTGTTGCATTTAGTGTGTTTCATTCCTTTTATTTTCAGTGAGCATCCGTTTGCTTGTATGTTGCACTTTGCTTAAGTTTGATTATTCTCATTACCTTTGTTAATAAAGGCTATGCCCCTTGACCATTTATTGAAGAAAAGATTGATTGACCATTTATTTGGTCAGGCAAGGGGCTAAGCCTAAATAGATACTTAACCTGTTTGTTAAGTGTATACAGGATGCAGGATAAGCACAGGAACACAAGATTGGAGCCAAAAATTTCATGTATATTATCAAAAGATTGTTTGTACATAATACATGAAGAAAAAGAAGATACATGAGCCCTCAAGGCTGGCTCTCCCCTCCGCCCTCGTCCAACTGGCTCTGGGCCTCGTCAGGTGCGTCCGGTGCTGGCCCTCGGCTAGGAGGTGGAGGTGGTCCCATCGCGCTCGGACCCGTCTGACCGGAAGACACAGCGGCACTGGCCGTAAAAGCACTGGTCAAACCACGCTCATGGGCACGCTGTCGAGCTCGCTGAAAATTCAAAGAAAACCTGAGTAAAGCTGGAAATGTCAAGAAAATCTCACTGTGGGAGTTCAAGAAGTCTTGACCGTGGCTAAAAAGACGGTTATTTCTACCCTTGTATTATTCCATGTAATTATATTGCATTCAGCATTACTATATGATAAGTATTTATTAGAGCATATCAAGGACCTTGTAATTTTGATGAAACTGGAATTTGAGTTCCCCTTCAACAAAAACAGTGATAATTCCAGAGAATTCTTAATCGCACGGATAGGCCGTTGGATTGTTAATTAGTGGGGACGATGGTTCCACTTTTGTGAAACAGTGCGTGGATAAACGAGCTTCGGCTTAGCACTGAATTACAAGAATTGGTATCTTGACTCATTAATGACAATTTAACAATATTATCCTTGATTAATTTATATTTTATTTGACTTTATATTTTTCTTTTAGCCCAGCATGCATCATGTAGGACTTTGAAATCATTGTGATAAGGATTAATTATTGATTAAGTTTCAGACCATTAAATCAAAATATTCAAACATGATATGAAATATTCTATTCTGAATTGAGTATCTTGATTATCTTTGAGGTTCGCTTGAAGATATCATTGGAATTCTATCCTTGATTGGATTCTTTACAATATTTCTTGTTTTCTTTTAAGATCCATCATAGCTGCAGCACGTCCACATTGGCTGGTAAACGCTCCCCATGATGAAACCTTCAGTGTCTATGACCTGGGGTACTTCCCACTCCGAGGAGGTTGATCGACCTTATTTTATTTCCTTGTCTACCTCATCCAGACAGGATTGATTCCATTGATTTCATTGAGCTATCTTCATTGATGATTTTGAGAAAAATTCCAATCATGTGATGTTAAGAGCGTATCTCATCACACCTTGGCATCACCTTTTCAGTACATTCCATTTCATTTCACTCCCTTGCAAAGACGATGCCAAGGTGAGGCAGCTGTAGACACGCTAATTTTGACGTCATTTTGAGTAAATTTCATATCATATAATAATGCCTCAGAATGGTCTGATAATTAATCATTGATTAATTTTTATTAATCTTTTTAAGTGTCGGGTTTAACAGACATGTTTAAGTTAATCAATTGAATTGATTTTAATTCAAATTGCAGTTAAAATATGAAGAATCCTAAAAGGCGTCGACTCATGTGGACGTGATTTATAGTTTATTCGTATTTTAACGTTTAAATTTGAATTTTAATTAATTGATTTATTGACTAAAAGGCGTCTGTTAAGGTCGACGCGATTTAAGTTTCCTAAGCTGTCTTAACTTCTCTTCCGGATGTTTATCCTTATCTTAATTAGTGTAAAAGACGTCTATACAGATAGACGCGTTTTAGCTAATAAAGATAAAGATAAGTTTTCCCGGATATTTATCCTTATCTTAATTTAATCTGAAAGGCGTCATCCATAGTGGACGCGTTTTAGATAATTACAGATAAAGATGAATTAATCAGTAATTATCTGTCGATTAAGGTAGATAAATCCGAGATTTTTCTATGTTAATCGCGAACGCAGAAAATGCCTATAAATACCTTGCATCTCAAGGAGTTAAAAAAAAAGGAGAGAGAGAATTATTGAGCCTCAGCGTTATAGCGATTTGAGGATCGGAGCAACCACGTCGGAACGCCGGAGCGCTGCCACCAGAAGTCGGCATCCTCTTCCAGATCTTCATCCATTCAAGGCTTCTCCAACTGGGCATAAGTTTTTCATATTAGAATTTCATTTACATTCTTTAGTTTCATTCTCTCATATTCACTGCATGCAACACACACCACCTCATTAATTCTCCAAAACCCATCTGTTCTAAAGGGGTTTCAAAGTCATTTAAAACAAGTGAGTTGCTGTTTATACATGTTTCTAATCATAGTTAGCTTTGATATTATTTCCATTTAGATTCTCATCACTATTTCCTCTTTATTGTTTCTGTCTCTCTGTCTCTGCTGCATCCAACAATTGAACAACAAGAAATCAAAAAGAGGGAAATCAAGCGAAGCCAGGAGAACTTCTGGACGATCCTCAACATTCAACAGCAAGAACAAAAGAATAAAGAGGCTCTCTTTCTTCAGCCGGCTGAAGGAGGGGAACCAAGGATTCATTCTTCCGCGTTTGAACAGGTAGGCGATCAAACTCTTTTTTGAAGCTTTTTAGTTAAAAAGTTTCTGGCGATCACAGCACCTTAGTTGCATTTTTTTTAATAGGTTAATTTACCCTAAACAACATAGTTTTTCACATAAATCATACGAGCAAATTTTCAGCACCTACACCCAGTACATAGGATGCTTCTCCTAAATCCTTTATGGAGAATGTCTTGGACAACCAAGACTTTGTTGATGTCAGCATCCTTACATCATTCCCAATTAGTAAGATGTCATCAACATAGAGGACTAAGAAGGTCACTGAGCTCCCACTGACCTTCTTGTAAACACAGGGTTCGTCTTCATTTCGAATGAAGTCAAAAGATTTGATAACCTCATCAAACCTCAAATCCCAACTTCAAGACGCCTACTTCAGTCTATAAATAGATTTCTGAAGCTTGCATACCTTATTGGGATGTTGCTTAGATGTAAATCCATCAGGTTGTACCGTGTACACCTCTTTTGACAGGTTTCCATTAAGGAAAGCTGTCTTCACATCCATCTGCCAGATCTTATAATCTACGTATGCTGCAATGGTAAGGAGGATTCTAATTGACTTTATTATTGCTACTGGTGAAAAAGTTTTGTCATAGTCAATTCCTTGTCTTTGACGATATTCCTTTGCCACCAGTCGAGCCTTATGAGTGTCAATTTGTCCATCTGCTATGATCTTCCTTTTGAAGATCCATTTGTAGCCAATAGGGACCTTCCCTTCAGGTATGTCAACCAAGTGCCAAAGTTGATTGATATACATGGATTGGATTTCTGAATCCATAGCTTCCTTCCATTTCTAGGAGTCAGAATTACGAATTGCCTCCTGATAGGATTAAGGATCATCATCCTCATTTATCTGTACTTTAGACGAACTGTCAGAGACATGTCCAACATATCTCTCAAGTTCTCTAGGTACCCTACCAGATCTTTGTAATATCTATGTTTCATTTGGACCATTTTCTGTAGGTGGTGTCTCATCTAACGAGACTCTGTCCTCTGTTCGTGGTTCATAGATCTCGTCCAGTTCTATCTGGCTCCCATTGTTTTTATAGAGGAGATATTCCTTCTCCTGGAATACAACTCTTTTGGCCACTAAAACCCTTTGCTCAAAAGGGTGTAGAAATAATATCCAAATGTCTCTTTTTGGATATCCTACAAACCTACACTTGTCCGTTCTCGACTCTAGCTTATCTGCGTCATTCCTCTTCACATGGGCAAGACACCCCCAAACTTTAATATGATTAAAGTTTGGTTTCTTTCCCTTCCATATCTCATATGGTATGGTAGGAACTGACTTACTCGAAACCCTATTTAACAAGTAGATTGCTATCTCTAAGGCGTACCCCTATAGAGACAATGGTCATTTTGACAAGGACATCAAGGAACGGACCATGTCTAACAAGGTCCTATGTCTCCTTTCAGATACACCATTATGCTGTGGCGTATATGGTGCAGTCCACTGATACCACTGTTGGGTTTGGTTTCAACCTTGGGAAATCAAAACAGCGGAAGAACAAAATTAAATCGATTTCCAAACTAATTCGGGCTCCGATTGATGCTAAAAAAACAGTCTAAAATAAATCACACGAGATATATCACCTTGCACAGAATATGTTATCCTATGAAAATCGATGCTGAAATCTTCGAAGCTTTGAGCCGCACAAACGTCCGGCCTCTAGAGCTTAATCCACACCAACCCTTGCAGCGACGGAGCTTTCCTTCTCCGAAACTCGTACAAACCCTCTTGCCTTAAGAACCTGGGAAGATTCCAACTCTTCTTGTTCCTCTAGACAGCCAACCTTTTGAAATGGATTAAAGCATTCTCCAGGTTACAGGTTGGAGAATAGGTGGGTTATTTATAGGAATGTTAAGGCGGCAACTTGAACCGCCTCGTTTAACCAAACCCATCTTTAACTACCGCAGTTAAAGTAAACCCCAGGGTATATTATATATTAATATATTATTATTAGCTTATTTATCAAACAAGCCTGACAATATATATATTATATATATGCCCTTTATATTATTGCTTATATACTTTTAAGCCATTTATAAATTATTTTGTTAAAAGAAGTTAATGCTTTAGTATGTTTTTCCATACAATAACATTCCGTTATGCAAGAGTTATTTGTGTGTGATCTTCTAGGCCCATTATCGCTCTGGTTTAAAGATCTATTAATTTATAATCTAATTAGAAGTAAATTAAACCAGTTATTCCCAATAACCGTTTAATTTATTCCGGACCTTTTTGATCACATTGGGTCAAGCAAATCCGCGTGATTCCATAGGATGCCGGGTTCTTCTTCACCATGTCTGGTACCTGTAAGTCTTCAATTACCATATCGCTATAATCCTTTGCTCATTCTATGAGTCCAATCCGATCGTGTGGTATGGTTTCGTCAAACTACTATTAATTGTGTCGTCTGACCATGACTTCCGTAATAATTTCACATTCGTTCCAAACGAACTGATACCACCCTGGCCAGGGATTTGGTAGAGCGTCTATGTCATGACTCATTAACTGTCTATGATATACTTGACAGTGAGTGATCCCCTCTTGACCATTAACGGTCTTCGCATGTATCCCGATGTGGCTAATAATTCAGTGTTTCATGACTTATGGTTAAAGTCACTTAACCAAACATTAAACCACACCAGTCCTCACGCAAGACCTCATTAATGTCTCAGATCAAAGGATCAACAATACTACTGAGACAGATAGATCTTTAGTTGACATTAGGTATAATTAACTATGTGAAGATCCATCAGCGGATCAGTTCAGTAAACATCCTCTCAGGATGAACACCCAGACATATGTGCTGGTGCCCCGCACCTATGACTGTGAGATTGGTCATCTACACATAATGCGTGCTGATTTACGAGTAATCAATGTCCCAGAGTGATTACTCTCCAATCAGGAACAGTTTAAGGTATGTGTCCATATACAGTCAAACTTACATTCGAGATCCCATCTCGAAATTGACTTTACAACCACATATCCTATGGACAATGCAAAGCAATCCACATATTATAAGTTTACGCTTTAATTACCATTTAATTATGTTGAACAAGATTGTACAACACATTGGGCCTGCACGGCCCATAATTGGTCTATAGGACACCCAAAAACTAACAGTCGCGTCACTATAATCCTTCGTTTGTACAATGCTCTCGAGTTAAACCTAGGGTACGGTCAACTGTCAAACCCTAGATGGTCAACTCACTTGAATCAGATTTTGCTGTACAATATCATAAAACACTTTTTCTAATATTGTGTCTGCTCTGGCCAGAGAGTCCTGCGGATCTATTCTAGACCATTCTCTCTCCAGTTACTTGAGAGCGAACGATCCTTTATTGAACACACAATCACCTTCGAAGATCTTCCACTGGACCCAATCCTTGGCTGTTACAAATCCCATGGATAGGGATTTGTAAGCTAAGGTCAAAGCCCAGAAGTCCACCGACAAGATGTCTTTGGTGTCTCAAGTCCAACGACCAACTACGCGACTCTAACAATGAAACAAGCCGGTTGACAGTCATGTAAATTACCATTCAGCGATTGATGTCGGATCAGTTCAGTGAACTCATTCCCCAATGAGCACCTACAAGTTCACCATTGTGTCTCCGCACAAGTGACTAACGAGATCAGTCACCCTCATCACATGAGCTGGAATAACCTATACTAGTCTTACCGGATGTTTGATGTCCTTCTCAAACATCCTATGACTAGGAACAATTAAGAATATGTGTTTGATGTAGCTGAAGCTATCACGACCGGATTCCGAGGCTGGAATTCGAAGTTGGGATCCGGAGCTCGGTCGGATCGGAGAAGATGCCCGACGGGGATCTGGAAGGCGATGGAGGCGGAGACGCAGCTGAAGATCCGAAGCCGAGGGTCACCCGGTCGGATGTGGGCTAGCCTATGGAAGGCGTGGCCGAATTCCCTCCGGTCGAAGGGTAGCCGATGCGGAGCCGAGGTGCCTTCGGGCGAGGAGGACCAGCCGGCGGATGGCGTCGAGACCGGAGGAAGAAGCTCGAGGTCGGCGGCCGAGACCGACTCAGAGAGGTCGGCGAAGATTCGAACCGAGCCCCTGCGGGAGGGAAAGAAGAAGAAACCGGTCAGTAGGAGTCCCGGACTTCGGCCCTTAGGAACCCCCTCCGACGGTTAAGTTAGCTTCTGAAGATGATTTGATTCAGAAGTCAAAGAGATGGAAGAAGTAGCTTTAATGCTTTTTGGACTGTTGTCCTTTTGGGTCACGGAGATATACCTTTGGCAATAAATAGCGGTGTATTTATAGCAGAGGATAGAGGATGCTTAACGGTGGTAGGCGATATAGGACTATGTTCCGGGTTTATTGGTAAACCGCCATAGTGCCTAGTCCTCCCACCGGAGTGGGCCGGACACGGCCATTGGGCCGAAGGGGGTTGGGCCGCTGATGGGCCGAAGCCTACTGGGCCGAGGGCTGCTGAGCCGCTAACGGGCCGAAGGCTATTGGGCCGCTGACGGGCCGAAGGCTCCCAGGAGGCCTTTTACTGCTGCTGTTGGACTGACCACATCGTTGGGCCTGTTTTAATGGGCCGAATCGGATTCTGCCTCATCACATAGCCCCCCACTCTTGTCTTCCTCAGTTTTGAGATGGCGAGAGTATAGTCTGAAGCCTCCTCGGGGAATAACGTAACAGGTGCTATCCGAGGCTTTCTGTTTTGTTAAGAAGAAATAATGCCCTCGGTCGGCCGAGGGTCAGTAGCCATTAATCGTCTTTGTTCGAGATGTAGTGACGGAATACCTTCGTCCTTAATCGCGAAGGGACGAGTTTTCTGGCTGTCAGGCCTGACAAACGGACGGGATTGATGTCGATTTTTCCGTCACAACGGTCGCGTCGCGAAGAAACACATGACACGCGTCGCGCATCCGGCTACTCTGTTAGAAACACAAAAGGATCCTGGCCGTACGCAGATCGCGGGTCACTTCGGCTCTCTGTCCGAGGCTCTACTAGGATTGCCGCTGCCTCCTTCCTTGATACGTGGATCGGAGCACGTGGCGGACATCCGGGTGATCAGTCGAAGGGTCGGACCGCTTTCTTCGGCCATTGATTATCTTGCCTCGATTCCCGGAGTCGGGCCGTCATCATTGCCGAAGGACGGTGCACGTGGCGCGTATCTAAGGGAGGCGAGGTTGATGAGGGAGATGATCCTGGCCGTTGATTTCGGCGGGGGATGTTTTGAACTCAGCCTATAAATAGGAACCCTTTGCAGGGCACTGTTCCGCTCCCTCCTTCCTGCGCCTGCGTTTCCCTGCAACCATCCGAGCTTTCCTGCTTCTCCGGCGAAGGGCTAGCCATTTGAAGGTGCTTCCGAGTGCGCTGTCTGTCGCCGGGCGCTCTCCATCGCCTGGGGTTGTTGCTGGGGACGTTTCCATTGCTTGAGAGGCGGTGGGCAATCGAGGAGATCTTTTTCTTGAGGGTAAGCCTCAATTTCCTTTTTCCATTCCCATGGTCCATGTCCCACAGTTCCTCCTCGGCTGATAGTAGTTCTGCAGCCGAAGGCTATACTCCGTCTCAGTCTCCTGAATCCTCCTTATCATCTCCCCTTTCTTCGAATTCCCTCGCTTCTCTCATGGCGGACGAGGCCGAATCGTCTGGCGCCGAGGGGTCCGAAGGGGTTCCCACCACGGGCCAGGCTTCCTCCTCCGGTCGTCATCGTCCCGAGACCGGTTCGGAAGCGGTCTGCTCTCTTACTAATGATGGGGTCAGATACCTTGCCTCCTACTATCAACTCCCATCGTGGATGACCCCCTATCGGCCCGGTTCGAACACCAGGGCCAATTCTCCTCGTCCGGGTAGCTTTTCCATTTACGAGGAAAGCTTCCGGGCGGGTTTTCGCCTTCCTCTTTCCACCTTCGTCATCAATCTTCTGTGCTTCTACGGCTTAGCCCCGTCTCAATTTTTTCCTAACTCCTGGCGCACAGTCTATGCCTTCTTGGCTGTGTTCGCCCTCATCGAAGTTACCCCTTCGGTTAACATCTTTCGCTATCTTTTCAAGATACAACGGCAGGGGAGATCCTAGTGGTACAGTTTTGTCCCTTGCCTCGGCCAGGGTATCTTTTCCGAGAAGCCCTCGTCCATTCAGGATTGGAAGAGGAATTTCATCTTGGTTTCTCTCCCAGAGAATGAGAAGAGTGTGTTGCCCTTTCCCACTGAGTGGGCACCACTGGCCGAAAGCCTCTCCGATCCGCCCACTCTCAACTCCGATCAGCTTCACATTGTGAGCCTCATAGATGCCGCGGCTCCGTACGATATCGCGGAGCTTTTCAATGAAACGGAGCAGCTCGTGCGGGCTGGGGCATGGCCGGATCCGACGAAGGATCCTCCGCGGGCCCCTCCTTATCTTCCTCCCGAGGAGGTTCTGGGGGAGACTGAAGGAGCTGCCGAGGTCGCGCCTCCGGCCGAAGCTCCTCCGACCGCCGAGGGTGCTGAGGCTTCGGCCGAGGGTAAGTCGATCTTGAACCGCGAGTTACGCGCCGTAAGATATTAATCCCTTCTTTTGTTTGCAGAAATGTCTGGGATTAAAGGCCTCCTTAGCCGGATGGCTCAGCAGTCCGGTCGACCGCAGGCGGCGAGAGGGGCCGGACGAGGCGTGGCCCCGAGCGTCCGGGCCGCGACAACGACAGCGACTTCCGTTGAGGGTCGCGTCGCTGCTGTTGCTCTCGACAGAGAGAGAAAAGGCAAGTCGGTCGTCCGAAGGGGAGGCCGACCTTCGAAGCGAGGCCGGGTGGACGATCCCGGCGAAACAGAGCCTACCCCGGCTGTCAAGAGGCCAACTGCCACTCGAAGGGCCCCGCTCTCGTCGCCTCCCGAAGCGCCGAGGGGCGATTCTCCTTCGGCCGCGACGGCGGGGGCAGAGGATTTTGGAGGTTCCGGGTCGCAGGCATCTCTCTGCCATGAGCGCGAGTTATCGGTCCCGGAACTGGGGATTTATAGGGACGAAAGTCTAGAGGACCCTCGGACGTGCCTGCGCCTGCTCCGAGGCTTGACCCTCCCGACAGCCGAGGACCATCTGAAGGATCTGTCGGCAAACGAACTAGCGTTGCTGTGCGCTCGACTGTCGGTCCAGGTAAAAAACTTCTTTGTGCGCCTCGGTCTAACATTTCCCTTGGCTCGTTTTGGGATTGCTAATTTCTGTTTGCTTTTGGCTGCAGGCCGCGGTCACGTGTGGCATCCTGATTCGTCGTCAGGCGGCCATCCATCAACAACTCTAGGACGCTGAGCAGGCATCGGACCCGTCGGCTTCTGGCGAGGGCTCCCCGGTGCGACGCGATTTTGAGGCCAGCGTCGACTGGCTCTTGGAGGCCAATGCCCGGATGCGGGCTAAGCTGGAGGAGCAGTAGGAGGCGACTCGCACTTCCTCCGAGGCCAAATTGAAGGCCGAGCGGGAGAAGGAGAAGGCCGAGAAGGAGCTGGGGGCGGTCCGGGTCGAAAATAAAGCTCTTAAGGTCGAGATCCAGGACAAGGCCGCCCAACGGGTCTCGGATCGTCGTCGCCATGCCGAGGAGATGTCAGCTCTGAGGCTAAATCTGGAGGCTAAGGCCGTAGAGGCTGCTCGTACAGCCATTGCCAGCTACAAGGCTGGCCCAGATTATGCCGAGGAGATAGTCCAGGCTTAGCTGTTAGCGGCTTCGTCCGTTTTCAGCATAGGGTTGGCTGCCGCTCAGAAGGCGTGTCCGGCCGTGGACCTGACCGGCAACGTCCTTCCAACGGATGAGGAAGGCGAAGAGCTCCTATCTTGGTGGAAGGAGCTTAAGGCCGAAAGAGCTTCGGCCTCGGTGGAAGGCGATGCGGCCGTTCCTGACGTGGCAGCTCCTTTGGATGCCGCCCCTGCCGAGGCCGTTCAGCTCGATGATTCTCCCTCCCCATCTCCTGGCCAGAGCCCTGTTGATGTGGCTGGTGAGAACACCGAAGGCTAGTACGGGGGCTTGTCCCGGTTTTTGTTTTTAACTTCTTTTGAAAGACCCCGGCCAGATGTACGGCCGATTTTGTACTCTGTTTTTCATGTATATAAAAAGTACTTTGCATCTTCTTTGCGTCCTGAATGAATGATCGAGTCTGGTTCTTCTTGTGTCCGACACCTTATTTCTGTTTAGATGCGGCTTACACGGCCGAAGCCTAATCCAGATTCGGATACGGACTTAAATAGAATACCATGCCGCTCCCGATACGGTTTGCATGGCCGAAGCCACTCCCGATACGGTTTACACGGACTTAGAGAGAATACCATGCCGCTCCCGATATGGTTTGCATGGCCGAAGCCACTCCCGATACGGTTTACACGGACTTAGAGAGAATACCATGCCGCTCCCGATACGGTTTGCATGGCCGAAGCCACTCCCGATACGGTTTACATGGACTTAGAGAGAATACCATGCCGCTCCTGATACGGTTTGCATGGCCGAAGCCACTCCCGATACGGTTTACACGGACTCAAGAGAAATTCATGCCTGGAATCTCAACAGGAGAAATTTATTCATGCCTTTCGGCTAAATTATGGGGGTAGTAACTTACATGAAATAACGCCGAAGGCGCTCCACATTCCAAGTGCGAGGGAGAGGTTGGCCTGAAAGGGTTTCCAACCGATAAGCCCCTCGTCAAATTACCTCCCTTATGCGATATGGTCCTTCCCAGTTGGGGGAAAGCTTCCCTGCGGCTTTGGCTGGTTTAGACGCATGAGCATTCCTCAACACGAGGCTTCCGGTTTCAAAGCTTCGGTGCTTCACTCGAGTGTTGTGGTATCTGGCCATGCGCTGCTGATAAGCTGCTAGCCGAATACGAGCTTTATCTCTGGTTTCTTCTATGAGATCGAGATGATCCTTTAAGGCTTCCCCATTGGCTTCTGGATCATGAGTGAGGACTCTCGGAGAGGGAAGGCCGATTTCGACAGGAATAACGGCTTCTATCCCATAAGCCATGCGAAACGGGGTTTCGCCGGTCGGGGTTCGGCTTGTGGTCCGATATGCCCAGAGAACACTTGGTAGCTCTTCCACCCATCGGCCTTTGGCTTCGCCGAGGCGAGTCTTCAATCCTTGTAGCAGACTTCGGTTAGTGACCTCGACCTGGCCGTTCGCCCGGGGGTGTGCTACTGAAGTAAACTTGTGGAGGATGCCGAAGCTGGCGCAGTTGTCATTGAACCGTCGGCTATCGAATTGTTTGCCGTTGTCCGAGATAATGGCCCGGGGGATGCCGTACCGGCAGATGATGGACTTCCATACGAAGTTCTAAGCATTGCTATCGGTTATGGACGCGAGGGGTTCGGCTTCTACCCATTTAGTGAAATAGTCTACTGCCACGATAAGGAACTTCCTTTGGCCTGTGGCGATGGAAAAGGGCCCTAAGAGGTCGATTCCCCATTGGGCGAAAGGCCAGGGGTCGGATAAAGGGGTTAGAAGGGTTGCTGACTAGCGGATGAGGGAGCTGAACCTCTGGCATTGATTGCAACGACGGACGAGGGCAATTGCATCCTCTCGGAGCGTCGGCCACCAGTATCCCTGCCTGAGAAGCTTATGAGCCAGGGCCCTTCCTCCCGCATGTGCTCCGCATACCCCTTCATGCACCTCCCGCATGGCGTAGTCTGCTTCGGCCGGGCCGAGGCATCGCAAGAGTGGTCGGCCGAAGGACTTTTTATATAACAGCCTGTCCAAGAGAAGGAAGTGAGATGAACGCTGCCGAATATGCTTTGCTTCCTTTGGATTGGGCGGGACTTCTCCTCGGAGGAGGAAAGTGACTAGGGGAGTCATCCAGGTCTCGGTCTCGACTTCGGTCACCTGCATGACCTCGAGCTCTACGAGGCTTGGCTCGGCAAGTTCTTCTACAAGAATCATCCGGCCTCCTCCCCCGTCCTGAGTTAATGCTAGCCAGGAAAGAGCGTCGGCTCGAGCATTCTCGGCTCTCGGGATCCGCACGATTTCATAGGAGTTGAATTGGGCGAGGATCTTGCGAGTTACCTGGAGATAGGATGCCATTATCGCATATCGTGCCTCGTATTCCCTAGAAACATGACTGGCAATTAGCTGAGAATCGCTAAAAGTCTTTATGTTCCGGACACCAAGCTTTCTAGCGGCCCGGAGGCCGGAAATGAGAGCTTCATACTCGGCGGCGTTATTGGTGGCAGGAAAGGAGAAGCGCAGCGCATACTCCGTGACGACCCCTTCGGGAGACGTCAAGATCCATCCGACGCCGCTGCCCGTGGAGTACGCGGAGCCGTCCACGTAGAGCTGCCACTCATCCGCCGGTGTGAAAGCCGAAGTCTCCTCGGCCTCGGATGTGTCGACCTTCGGCTGAGGTGCTGAGGGAGCTTCAGGAGTGAGCTCGGCAATAAAGTCGGCTAACGCCTGTGCTTTTATCGCCATCCGAGGCGCATAGGAGACCTCGAACCCTCCCAGTTCGATCGCCCATTTCGCCAGTCTGCCGGACACCTCCGGCTGGGAGAGGACTTGCTTTAGAGGCTGGTCGGTGAGGACCTTTATCGTGTGGGCGAGGAAGTAAGGCCGGAGCCTCCTCGCGGATGAGACGAGGGCCAAAGCCAGCTTCTCAAGAGCAAGATATCGGAGCTCTGCTCCTTGAAGGGATCGGCTTATATAGTAGACAGGCTTCTGGACGCCGTCTTGCTCCCGGACGAGGACGACGCTGATAGTTGTCTCAGATACGGCGAGGTAAAGGAACAACGGCTCTCCGTGGACTGGCTTGGACAGAATGGGAACCTTGGAGAGATAGACCTTCAGTTGCTCGAAGGCCGTTCGGCACTCGTCCGTCCAGGAGAAGCTATTGGCCTTCTTCAGTAGCTTAAAGAAGGGGAAGCAGTAGTCCGCCGCTCTGGACATGAAGTGGCTTAAGGCGGCGATCCTTCCGTTTAGCTTTTGAACCTCTCGGAGGTTAGCCGGAGGGCGCATCTGAATGATGGCCGAAACCTTCGCGGGGTTAGCTTCTACCCCTCGGCGAGTGACCATGTAGCCGAGGAACTTCCTGGAGGCCACTCTGAAGGCGCATTTGGCTGGATTCAACTTCATTTTGTATTGCCGCAAGGCGGAGAACGTCTCAGCTAAGTCGGCCAAATGGTCTGCAGCGACGCGGCTCTTCACCAGCATATCGTCGATGTAGACTTCCATGTTGCGGCCGAGCTGTGGGGCGAATACTTTGTTGACGAGGCGCTGATATGTCGCGCCAGCATTCTTCAGACCGAAGGGCATCCGGGTATAGCAATACAGACCGAGATCGGTCGTGAAGCTGGTCTTGCTTTCATCGTCCGGATGCATTCGGATCTGATGATAGCCTGAATAGGCATCGAGGAAGCTCAGGAGCTCATGGCCAGAGATCGCATCCACCACCTGATCTATCCGAGGTAGCGGGAAGCTATCCATCGGACAGGCTTTGTTAAGGTTGGTGTAAAGTCCACGCACATTCGCCATTTGCCGTCTTTCTTGGGTACCATCACTACGTTGCCGATCCAGTCCGGGTGGTGTACCTCTCAGAGGTGCCCAGCGTCCAACCCCTTTTGAACTTCGGCTTGAATGGTGGCTCTCCTTTCCTGATTGAAGGTACGCCGCTTCTGCTTGACCGGGGGCTGGTTGGGATCGGTGTGTAGCTGATGCTCGGCTATTTCCGGGTCAACCCCAGGCATGTCTGTTGGAGACCAGGCGAAGACGTCGAGATTCCTTTTCAGGAATTCTGCAAGTCTCTCTGCTTCGGTTTTCTCCAGGCCGGAGCCTATCATAAGGGTTCGTCCCTCGCCTGCCGGAACTGGTATGGCGACGAGCTCTTCTCCCGGGGACACTTCGGCTGAAGATTCGATCGACAGGGATTCAGCTGCAGCTTTTCCTTTGACCGAAATCATATAACATTGCCGAGCCGCCTCTTGATTCCCCTTAGCTTCGCCTATTCCATGACTGGTATGGAATTTCAGCTTCTGATGAAAAGATGAAGGCACAGCTCCGATCCCGCCGATTATCCTTCGGCCAAAGATGGCGTTGTAGGCCGAATCGACTTTTACAACGGCAAAATACGTTTCTACGGTTAATTGCCGGGGAGCGGAGCCTATGGTTACGGGGAGCCGGACAATACCCTCTACTTGGCAGGGCGAGCCGTTAAAACCGAATAGAGGGCCCCGGTGAGGCTTCATATTAGCCTCATTCAATCCCATCTTTACAAAGCAATCATAAAATAATACGTTTGGAGCGCTTCCATTATCAACAAAAATACGATGAACATCGTAATTGTTTATTACAGCGTTCACAACGAGAGCATCGTCGTGAGGGACCTGAATATCAGTCAGATCCTCTGAGCCGAAGGTGATGTCTTCTTGACGGGGCCGCTTCGACTCGACGTTGACTGTCGCTATTGTTGCGGAGCTATGTTGACAACGCTTTGATCCTTCCCCCGGCCCGCCAGATATCATCATGATAGACCCAGCACTGGGTCTTTGATGAGATGTTTCCACCGGAGCCGTGGTAATCTTTGGCGGAGGAGCGGCTTCCTTCTCCGGGGGTTGTTGCGGCCTGGTTGTCTCAGGGACGTCCCGGTTCCGCTGCTGCTGAGGCTGCTCTCGCCGGTACTGCGGCAGTCTACCCTCCCTGATGAGGCGGTAGATTTCCTCCCGAAGGTGTCGGCATTCATCTGTTGAATGGCCGATCTCCCGATGATACTCGCAATATTTGCCGAGGTCCCTTCGGCGAGGATCTGTTTTGATGCGCTCCGGCCGCCGGATCATGCCCTTCACCTCCATAAGCATTCGGGAAGGGGGAGCGGGTAGCGGTAGGTACCACGGCTGCGGATCTCGTCGCTTTTCTCGGTCCCACTCCTCCCTGCGATATCGCTTACGGGAGGGCTCTTGATCTTCAGGTCGAGGGCGGACCACCTGGGGGGCAGGCGCCGATACTACTTCGGCTGCACCTTTGCCTTTAGACATCATCAGGGCCTCCTGGTTAATATACTTGTGGGCCCGGGCTACGAGGTCCTAGAAGGTAGGGGGATGGCGTTTCCCAATGGAGCCGAGGAGCCCTTCATCCAGGCACCCGCTGATTATGGCCGAAACCGCAATCGAGCTGTCAAGGTTTGGGATTTGGGCGGCTTCGGTCCGGAATTTAGTGCAATACTCCTGGAGAGTCTCGGTGGGGCCTTGCCAGATGGCTAGCAGGCTGGCGGAAGTCTTACACTGCTGGGCGGCGTCATAGAACTGGTCGATAAATAATTGGCCCAACTGGACTAGGGAGTGGATAGAGTTGGGGGCCAGTGTTTCGAACCAGGTTAGGGCAGTCTTCTCTAGAGTGAGGGGGAAGAGACGGCAGCGGATTGCCTCGGCGACCCCTCGGACACAGCGTTAGGTGTTGAACCTCTGGAAGTGGCAAACCGGATCTGTCATTCCGTCATAGAGGGGGCCTTTCGGCAGTTTGAAATTAGGAGGTACCTCGGTAGCCAGGAGCTCTGGCGTGAACGGGGTTTGCTCCAGGATGGTGCTGGCAAGGGGGGCTCCGTACGGTCGAGACACCATCTGTTGCATCTCCTTCCTCATCGCCGTCAACCGCCGGTCCAGGTCCGGGGCAGTTGAGGTGGCGACCGAGCGTCCTCCGGTTCTGGCTGGGCGAAACTCGGACGAAGCATAGCCTTGCTCCGTCATCAGGCGGTCGGCGCGAGGGGCTCGGGCAGGCAGTGCCGAGGTCTCGCTGCGTGCCGTAGCGGTCTCGTCGGGGGAGACCGGTGAGGGCGCCGGCCGGAACCTTGTATCTTGGACTGGATAGAGTGGAGGAAGCGGTATTTGCTGGGGAAGCTAGCCCAGCAATCCCATACGCTGGGCGATGGCAGACACCATCTCTTGTAGAGGTGCAAGAGAGGTAACGGCAGCGGCTAGCGTTGCCATCTGCTGCTGAAGTACTCCCACCCGATCGTCCTCAACAGCGAGGGACTCTGGTATGACAGGCAGAGCCGTGCTCGGTGGAGCAGACGGAGCGCTTTCGGAGTGGAGTGGCTGCACCGGGGTAGCCCGCGTCTCTGCTTCATCTTGTCCGGACCGTCGGGTTACAGGACGATGAGACATGACTCTTTGCTTTGTTTCCCACAGACGGCGCCACGTGATGTAGTCGAAGCTTTCACGACCGGATTCCGAGGCTGGAATATGAAGTTGGGATCCGGAGCTGGGTCGGATCGGAGAAGAGGCCCGACGGGGATCCCGAAGGCGATGGAGGTGTAGACGCAGCCGAAGATCCGAAGCCGAGGGTCACCCGGTCGGATGTGGGCTAGCCTATGGAAGGCGTGGCCGAATTCCCTCCGATCGAAGGGTAGCCGATGCGGAGCCGAGGTGCCATCGGGCGAGGAGGACCAGCCGGCGGATTGCGTCGAGACCGGAGGAAGAAGCCCGAGGTCGGCGGCCGAGACCGGCTCGGAGAGGTCGGCGAAGATTCGAACCGAGCCCCTGTGGGAGGGAAGGAAGAAGAAACCGGTCAGTAGGAGTCCCGGGCTTCGGCCCTTAGGAACCCCCTCCGACGGTTAAGTTAGCTTCTGAAGATGATTCGATTCAGAAGTCAAAGAGATGGAAGAAGTAGCTTTAATGCTTTTTGGACTGTTGTCCTTTAGGGTCATGGAGACATACCTTTGGCAATAAATAGCGGTATATTTATAGCGGAGGATAGAGGATGCTTAACGGTGGTAGCCGATATAGGACTATGTTCCGGGTTTATTGGTAAATCGCCATAGTGCCTAGTCCTCCCACCGGAGTGGGCCGGACACGGCCATTGGGCCGAAGGGGGTTGGGCCGTTGATGGGCCGAAGCCTACTGGGCCGAGGGCTGCTGAGCCGCTAACGGGCCGAAGGCTCCCAGGGGGCCTTTTACTGCTGTTGTTGGACTGACCACAGCGTTGGGCCTGTTTTAATGGGCCGAATCGGACTCTGCCTCATCAGTGTTTATAAGTCATCAATCTCATTATTATGATCTCATCATAATCTGATGACTATTACACATATTCATAGACTTCATTATGCGCAATTACAAATATGCGAATCTACATAATGAATTTAATGCCATTTATTAGTGAACCAGATTGAAATAGGTGCCTTATGATTGACTGTGAGGACACCTATACCTATCAGTTACAGGACCATGAGATGGGTACTGTAAGGACTGAGGTTTCGGATCCGGTTATCGGGCTAGTTTCTGGGTCAGATCCCCTGGTTTGGGCCCCGACGGGTCAGGGAGTGCCATCTAAATGACCTCTAGGATACACGACGCCTTTTTGAACGACGTCTTGGTGGGTGGACGCCATTTAGCTTGGTTGCTGTTATGCCATGTGGGTGCCACGTGGACAGGCTTCGGGCAGCGAGCGTACGGCCCCTGTCATGTCGTCTGAACGGCGTCCTTAATGGACGACGCCATTCAGAGTACGACCCTGGGTTGTCAGGGTACGGTGCCGGTCTTGTCGTCTGAAAGGCGTCTTTGATAGGCGACGCGTTTCAGAATCTCTATCAGTACGGCCCGTCATGCCAACTGATAGGCGTCTGTGTCGCACGACGCGTTTTACCCAGCTTCTGTTTGACCCCGCGAACCCTCCTTCATTTCCCTTATTTTATCCTTCCTCTTCTCTCTCCTCTCTTCCCTGGCGGCTCCGGCGATCCCTCTTCCCCCTCCTTCTTTTCCTCCCACCATTTCATCTCTCTCTCCACTCCATCGACCTCCTAACTTCCTCCACTACCACCACCACTTCCTCCGCGGCGCATTTCTCTCTGGACGACGGCTGACATCCCGGTGGAATAACGGCGTCCACGGCGGTACCGACGGCGGCGTGGGGCGAGACGGGTTGGCGGCTTGGAGCCTGGAGGAGTTCAAGTAACCGATAGGGTGATGATTCCCATTGTGTTTCATTTAAAAACCATGTTTTCCCGCTTTGAAGCATGTTTAGGGGTGCTTTTGGGGTGAAAATGCTAAGTGCATGAAATAAGAAATTGGGTGTACTAATGGGTAGTTAGGTTCTCCTCCTTCCCCTCCATGTTTTGTGGCTTTTTTGTACGTTTTGGGAGAGAAATCCCACCTTGTGGATTGGGGAAGGCGGAAAGGAGAACCTGTCTGTCTGGGCTAAATAGCGTCGGGGGACAGCGACGCCTTTTAGAAAGGCGATACTCAACCACGACGCGATTTTGCCCCATTAACAGACTTTGTCTTTGGACTGACAAGCGTCCAGGGACAGCGACGCCTTTTTAAAAAGGCGCCTTGCGTGAACGACGCGTTTCAGTGGGAATTACCCCGTAGCCTGTCCCAGCTGTTAGTTTTAGGTGGCCTACAAGCCAATCTGACTATGTAAATCTCGTTCATTTATTAATAAAATGGCATAATATTCATTATGTGTAAATCGCATTAATTATCGTTTCATAATGAAGTCCGTGGATATGTGCTATAGTGATTAGATTATGATGAGATCATACTAATGAGACTGATCACTTAAACACACATATTCTTAATCATTCATAGTCGTAGGATATCCGAGAAGGACAACGGATATCCGGTTAGACTAGTACAGATTACTCATGCTCATATGATGAGGGTGACTGGTCTCATAAGTCACTTGTGTGGAGACACTAAGGCGAATCTGTAGGTGCTCATTGGAGAATGAGTTCATTGAACTGATCCGACTGAATCGCTGGATGGTATTGTACCTCATTGTCAACCAGCTTGATTCTATTGACGCAGTTGCGTGGATGGTCCTCAGATCTGAGACACCAAGGACACCTTGTCGGTGGACTTCTGTGCTTTGACCTTGGTTTACGAATCTCTAGCCACGGGATCCTAATACGCCAAGGATTGGGTACAGCGAAATATCGTCGAAGGGAATTGTGTGTCAATAAGGAATCATTCGCTTTCGGTACTTAGAGAGAGAATGCTCTAGGAAGGATGCACGAAAGTCCCTGGCCAGGGCGGACGATAATATCGGCAAAAGGAGTTTTCCGATATTCATCAGCGGCATCCAATCCAAGTGAGTCGACCGACTAGGGTTTGACAGCTCGCCATGCCCTGAGTTGACTCGAGAGCATTGTACGAATGAAGGATTATCTCCACGCGGTAACTGTCGGCGGAAAGGTTCCAAGAGTGGGTTACTTAACCCCAATACCTTCCGGGTTCACGCGGTGTTGCTTGGCACCCAACGTGATCGGAGGCCCGGTCGAATTTGATGTGCGACATCAATTCAATTGATTAATTAATTAATAAAGGGTTATTAATTGATTAATAAAGTCAGTGAGGAGTCACTGGGCTTGTTGGGGCATTAACTGGACTGGTACTTGGGCCTAGAGGGTCACACGCAAATGATTCTCAAGGCGATGGATAAATAAGTGGGTTTTATATAAACCGGGGGTTTTTATGAAAAACCACGCGGTTAGTATAAAACATAGCGAATGGGCTGAGCAGGCCAAGTTGCTGCTAACCCTAGCCGCCCCTCCTCAGTTTCTCTCTCTCTCTGGTGTCCAGACAGATCCAGATCTGCTCCGCCGCTTCTTCGAATCCCGTTCAACGGGAAATCGTTCGCGCGTTGCGGCGATCGTTGCGGCGACCGGCGGAGGTTTCGTGGGCTGCGAAGAACGAGGAACGTGAAGATATCCATCGCGAGGAGGATCGCGTGGACTTCGCTAGAGACCGGGTGTTTGCGCGGCTTGCGATGTCGCACTTACGGAACCGAACGGTTGCGGATTCGAATCCGCACACGGTGCGAATCGATTATCCGATAATCGTAGTTTTTAGTTTTTCGAAACGGGGACGGATCGCTGTTTAATATTTTATTTTCCGCTGCGTGAGCGTTCCGGAGAAACCCGAGAAATCCCAACAGTGTTATCAGAGTCCGGTTCCACTGTTTCTCGTCCCGTTTCGGTCTCCTAATTAATTTTTCCTTGAATTTATTCCATGCTTTAAAACTCAAATTTTGCTGAATCTGTGTTCATGAGATGAACACAAATAATCAGATTATTATTCTGCAATTTTCGAAATTAATTTTGGGGTTTTCGGAGTTCTTCATGAGATGATGAACATGAGCTTTTCGGCAGCTTCGTACATGTCTCCCATGCGTTGGGATGGCGTGCCAGATCTCCGGATCCCTTGGTAATAGTCACCACTGCCCATCGGGCATGATGGTCAGCGCCGGAGTGCCCTTGGAGGGCTATAAATTCAAGCCCTAAATCGGTTTTAACCTGTGAAAAACCAGATTTTTTGGGGATTTTTGGGCTTGGATTGCACCCCAACCGGAGGCCACCGGCGGCCCTGCCGGCGCCGGGCGTGACGCCGGAGCTGGGGCGACGTCGGCGGGGGCGTGGCGGCGCCGGTCGCCGGCCGGCGGTGGCGCTGCAACGCCTCCCTCCCGCTGCCGTTAACCTGCTTGCAGGTTAAGGTTGCAGGCTGTCGGGTGGGGGGGGGGGGAGCCGGTCCTCCCGAGCCCAGTTGGACCGGGCCGGGCCAGTTGAACTGGCCCAAGCCAGCTTTGCTGGCTGGTGACCCTGGCTCAGCCCAGGGGACCCCGGGTCCGGGCCTTTGGCCGAGCCAGGGCTCGCACCTGGCTCGAGCCAGGTGCCATTTTGGCTGAGCCAATTTAAGTTTTTTTTTTCCCTTAAATAAACCCCAATAAGCCGATATAAATTACAAATAAAATTTGAATAAAATCTTCAAATTCAAAAATAGTTTTGAAATTTAATATATTTATTCAATTTGTAATTGGGTTATTAAATGATTTTCAATCATTTTATTAACTAGCAATTAGTTGTTAATTAGTTGGTGTTAATATTAATTTAAATGTTAAATTGATTATTAACCTCAATTTAACTAATTTAAATGTTAAATTAGTTATTAATAGTTATTAGTCTAATTGTTAGATTATGAACTATTATCTCAGCTAATTGTTAATTAATATTTGAGTTAGTTATTAATTTAATTGTTAAATTAATAATTAACTTAAATGACTAATTTAAATGTTAAATTAGTAGTTCTTAATTAATTACTGTTAGTCATTAATTTAATAGTCAAATTAATGATAACTTTAATTATCTAATCTAAGAGTTAGATTAATTAATTATTAATTAGTTAGTGTTAATTATTGGTTTAAGAGTTAAATTAATAATTAACATTAATTGGCTAATCTAAGTGTTAGATTAGTAGTTAATAATTAGTTTGGTTGATTATTAATTTAAGTGTTAAATTTTTAATTAACTTTGTTGGATTAATCTAAGAGTTAGATTAATCTTTAATAGTCTAATTCTTAGATCATTAATGGGGTTTAATCTAAGTGTTAGATTATTAGAAATGTTCTAATTTGCATGGAATAATATGGAATTATTAATTTGGAGTGTGTGCGCATGTGATGTGTGTTTGATGCTTTTAAATTTGATTTAATTGCATGTTAAGATAATTAAAAGTGTTTTCGAAACTCAAATACCAATTTTGATTGGATCCCAGCTTTTTGAAAGCCAAAATTATATATTTTGAAAACTCTTTTATTTTAGCCATGTGATGCGCTGAATCATGTGTGGGATATTTAAAACACACCGTGGTCATGGATATGCATTTATTTAATTGTTCATGTGATGAATGATGTGATTGTGTGGATCGTGGATATATGGTTGTTTATTAATTGTTAAAAAATAGAGGTCTGCGCACCTCTCTCTCTCACATACTCCGATGTATTTCTACCTTCCTCTCTCTTGTACTCGCCATAAGGCTCTCTTCTAATTACAAGTAATTCTAGAATTAATGTAATATGATCGAGACAACCGAGGAAGGAGCGAGGACGATCCACAACTGCAACCAGGAAGGCAAAAAGATGGAGATCTCTTGCCTATGTGCTTGCAGGATATCTAATATAATTGTTGTGTCAGATTCTGTGTGTGTTTGACTGTTGGCTCCAGTCAAACCCACTATGCTATCCAAGCCCAAAAATCCAGTCAGACATGTATGTGATGCATTGTTTTCTTTTGATTATGAATCAAAGCAGGTTATAGTATTTAGTAAATATATACGATATATTTATACTATCACCTAGGAGAGACCAAGATAAAAGTTATCTAAATACCCTCAGATAAATTCTAAGCCGTAACACGAGTAGTTAAGAACTTACCGCGTGGTCCACCATCGTTATAGTCATAGGATTCGAATCACTTTAGGTAGGTTTGTTGTGCTATCCACAAGACCTGCTTAATTGGGAGGAGAAACTGTGGCTATGACATTAGATGCCTATATGGCATTGTAGACTTGGGTACATTGGCGAAAGCAGGTTGCAAAAGTTGCACAAGCATGGTTATTTAACAGCATTCGATTATGAATCATTTACAACATGTGAACCCTGCCTTATGGGAAAGATGGCAAAATCTCCATTTAGTGGACATGGAGAACGTGCCAAGGACATTTTGGAACTAATACATTCAGATGTATGTGGTCCAATGTCCACCCAAGTCAAAGGTGGCTTTTCTTACTTCATCACGTTCACCGATGACTTCTCAAGATTCAGCTATGTGTACTTAATAAAGTACAAGTCGGAAGCATTTGAGAAGTTTAAGAAGTTCAAGAATGAGGTAGAGAAGCAATTAGGAAAGAGTATTAAAGCTCTTCAATCAGATCGAGGAGGAGAATACTTGAGTACTAATTTCACACAATTCTTAAAAGATAATGGTATCCTTTCTCAGCTGACCTCTCCATATACACCACAGATGAATGGTGTATCAGAAAGGAGGAATCACACCTTGTTGGACATGGTGCGATCCATGATGAGCTTTTCAGGATTACCAGTGTCCCTCTGGGGGTATGCTCTAGAGTCAGCAGCATACCCAACAAGTCTGTGGCCTCTACTCCATATGAGATATGGAAAGGCAGGAAACCATAATTTACACATGTTAAAGTATGGGGTTGTCCGGCTCATGTAAAGAGGCATGATCCAGACAAACTGGAATCACGAACTGATAAATGCAGGTTTGTGGGATATCCAAAGGAAACCTTTGGATACTATTTTTACCATCCTGGTGAACAAAAGGTGTTTGTCGCCAGGAAAGCTGTCTTCCTGGAAGAGGAATACCTTCTCCAGGAGAACAGTGGCAGTAAAATAGTACTGGAAGAGGTTCCAGATTCCCAAACAGCTGCATTATCATCAGATGAAATATCAGTTCCTGAATTTGTTCAGGTACACACAGATGAGCCTCGTAGATCTGGTAGAGTACCTAGACTGCCCGAACGATATGTGGGACATATTGCTGAAGGTGAGTCTAAGGTACAACATAATGAAGATGATGATCCTAAAACCTACTAGGAAGCCATAGAAGACCCAGAAGCCGGGAAATGGCGAGAAGCCATGAACTCAGAAATCCAGTCCATGTACACCAACCAAGTTTGTAACTTGGAGGACTTGCCCGAGGGTATTGTACCCATCGGTTGCAAGTGGATCTTTAAGAGAAAGATCGGTGTTGATGGACGGATCGACACTTATAAGGCAAGGTTGGTGGCAAAGGGATATCGTCAAAGGCAAGGAATTGACTATGACGAGACTTTCTCACCAGTTGCCATGATAAAGTCGATCAGAGTTCTACTCGCCATTGCTGCACATTTTGATTATGAAATCTGGCAGATGGATGTGAAGACTGCCTTCCTCAATGGTAACCTTGAGGAGGAGGTGTGTATGATACAACCAGAAGGTTTCACATCCAAAGAATCTTCAGATCAAGTGTGCAAGCTTCAGAGGTCCATTTATGGACTGAAGCAGGCTTCCCGGAGCTGGAACATAAGATTTGACGAGGCTGTCAATTCTTATGACTTCATTAAGAATGAAGATGAGCCTTGTATGTACAAGAAGACCAGTGGGAGTGCAGTCACTTTTCTAGTTCTTTACGTAGATGACATACTACTCATTGGGAATGACGTAGCTATGATGTCATCAGTAAAGATCTGGCTGTCGAAAAACTTCCCCATGAAGGATTTGGGAGAAGCATCCTACGTATTGGGAATACAGATCTATAGAGATAGATCAAAGAGGATGCTTGGAATGACCCAATCCATGTACATAGATACCATAGTCAAAAGGTTTGGCATGGAAAATTCCAAGAGAGGTCTCATACCGATGAGACATGGAATTAGTCTCTCAAAGTAGCAGTCTCCTAAGACTCCTGATGAGAGGGCATTCATGGATAGAATACCCTATGCCTCTACCATAGGATTTATCATGTATGCCATGCTTTGTACACGGCCTGATGTTGCATTTGCTCTAAGTGTTACGAGCAGATTTCAGGCTGATCCAGGCGAAGAGCACTGGAAGGCAGTGAAATGTATCCTTAGGTACTTGAGAAGAACTAAGGATATGTTTCTTGTCTATGGAGGAGGTGACTTGAAACTACGAGGCTTTACTCACTCGAGTTTTCAATCAGATACAGATGATAGCAAGTCAACATCTGGATTCGTGTTTACTTTGAACGGAGGCGCAGTGTGCTGGAAGAGTTCCAAGCAAGTAACCACTGCAGATTCAACGACTGAAGCCGAGTACATCGCTGCAGCTGAAGCCGCCAAGGAAGTAGTGTGGTTAAAGAAATTCATCATCGACCTCGGCGTCGTTCCCAGCATCTCTGAGCCTGTTACACTGTTATGCGACAACAATGGAGCGATTGCGTAAGCGAAAGAGCCGCGGTCTCATCAGAAATTGAAGCATATTCTGAGGCGCTTTCACATTATCAGAGAGATCATATCCAGAGGAGATGTAGTGGTGGAAAGAGTTCCATCCGTCGACAATGTAGCAGATCTACTTGTAGACACCAATTTTGGACCACCCATTTGGTCATGAACCCCATCTATCATTAGCCCATCGTCACCAAACCGCTCATCTTAACCATCTCAGCCCACTATTAACTAGGCCCGTTAACCACTCCCGACTCCTCTAGACAAATTTTCGTGGAAGGCCAGCCAGCCCGCCTTCCACCATCCTTGGAAGGCCAGCCAGTCCGCCTTCCACCACCCTTCGAAGGCCAGCCAGTCCGCCTTCCACCACCCTTCGAAGGCCAGCCTGTCCGCCTTCCACCACCTTTCGAAGGCCAGCCAGCCCGCCTTCCACCACCCTTCGAAGGCCAACCTGTCCGCCTTTCATTGCCCTTCGAAGGCCATCCCTTGCCTTCCACCACCCTTTGAAGGTCAACCGGGCCGCCTTCCACCACTCCGTGGAAGGCCAGCTACCTGGCCTTCCACGGGATTGGAAGGCATGTTGGCTGGCCGTCCACTCCCCTAACTACCACTTTGACCTCGTCTTCCCCACGATCTCCTCTACTCGCCGCCCTCATCTCCACTACTCCGATCACTCCCCACTCCGGCGACTGCCGCGCGCACCACCTCCGATCCTTGACCACTTCCCATTGGCTCCAGGATGATTTACGGGGATTTAGACCCCTATTTTCTCCCATTTTCCCTTCACCTATTTAAACCCCCCATGTCCCCTCGAGCAGGGAGGTAAAGAAGAAGGAGTTTTTTTTTTTCTCAAGGAAAGGCTCAGAGGAGGTTGGCAAGTGAGTTGGCCTTGAGGAGTCGAGCGGACAAGGAATTAGCTTCAGGAGGAGCTTCAAGAGGAATCCTCCGCACTCCAAATGGGCTTGTCTTCTTAACCCTCTTTTACTTTTCTCCTGTTCATTTCATTGCATTCTCACTTTCCATCCATGCCGTCACATTCTCCCTCTCTCACTCTTCTTTCCACTTTTAACACATCACTTCACTTTTCACACACGAGCACCCCCATTTGCATGCATGCATGTTAAGATGACCTAGCAACCCTTACTCCCCCAGAGCTTTTAAACAAAAAACGGGAGGTGGGTGGCCATAACATATGGTCACCTTCCCTCCCCAAACACCCATCCGGTGCGTCTCCCTCCAATTCTAGTTAATTTTTATATTTTTAGGGATAGATTCTACATGTCATAGTTCTAATCGGGTCATTTTTCCTCTCTTGTCTTGTCTTGTCTTTTCAGGGATCCTTACCGCATTTCCGCGTGCAGACAGCCGAGCTCTCCTCCTCTGGCCGGCCGGAGGAAGAGAAGGAGAAACCACCATTTCCCGCTCCCTCAGAACGCGATCACTCATACAATCATGCGGAGCACAGGGCCGTAAGGTAATGCTCCTGGTGATCACACATTAATTTCTAACCCTCCTAAATCGCCGCAGTGCTAAGACGAACGGAGAAGCCCTTGATCTGAAGCCCGCAACAGCGGTGGGGGACGTTCTGGGCGCCTACACCACTGACGAGGCCGTTGGCTCAAATTGTGTTTGAGTGTCACTTAGAGTCTATAGGCTTATTGTATAAAGGTGATTGGCTTTAGTCCAAGTGGGAGATTGTTAGTTTTAGGTGGCCTACAAGCCAATCTGACTATGTAAATCTCGTTCATTTATTAATAAAATGGCATAATATTCATTATGTGTAAATCGCATTAATTATCGTTTCATAATGAAGTCCGTGGATATGTGCTATAGTGATCAAATTATGATGAGATCATACTAATGAGACTGATCACTTAAACACACATATTCTTAATCGTTCCTAGTCGGAGGATATCCGAGAAGGACATCGGATATCCGATTAGACTAGTACAGATTACTCCTGCTCATGATGAGGGTGACTGGTCTCATAAGTCACTTGTGTGGAGACACTAAGGCGAATCTGTAGGTGCTCTTTGGAGAATGAGTTCACTGAACTGATCCGACTGAATCGCTGGATGGTATTGTACCTCACTGTCAACCAGCTTGATTCTATTGTCGCAGTTGCGTGGGTGGTCCTCGGACCTGAGACACCAAGGACACCTTGTCGGTGGACTTCTGTGCTTTGACCTTGGTTTACGAATCTCTAGCCACGGGATTCTAATACGCCAATGATTGAGTACAGCGGAATACCGTCGAAGGGAATTGTGTGTCAATAAGGAATCATTCGCTCTCGGTACATAGAGAGAGAATGCTCTAGGAATGATGCGCGAAAGTCCCTGGCCAGGGCGGACAATAATATCGGCAAAAGGAGTTTTCTGATATTCATCAGCGGCATCCAATCCAAGTGAGTCGACCGGCTAGGGTTTGACAGCTCGCCATGCCCTGAGTTGACTCGAGAGCATTGTACGAATGAAGGATTATATCCACGTGGTAACTGTCGGCGGAAAGGTTCCAAGAGTGGGTTACTTGACCCCAATACCTTCTGGTTTCACGCGGTGTTGCATGGCACCCAATGTGATCAGAGGCCCGGTCGAATTTGATTTGCGACATCAATTTGGTTGATTAATTAACTAATAAAGGGTTATTAATTGATTAATAAAGTCAGTGAGGAGTCACTGGGCTTGTTGGGCCATTAACTGGACTAGTACTTGGGCCTAGAGGGTCACACGCAAATGATTCTCAAGGCGATGGATAAATAAGTGTGTTTTATATAAACCGGGGGTTTTTATGAAAAACCGCGCGGTTAGTATAAAACATAGCGAACGGGCTGAGCATGCCAAGCTGCTGCTAACCCTAGCCGCCCCTCCTCAGTTTCTCTCTCTCTCTGGCGTCCAGACAGATCCAGATCTACTCCGCCGCTTCTCTGAATCCCGTTCAACGGGAAATCGTTCGCACGTTGCGGCGACCGGCGGAGGTTTCGTGGGCTACGAAGGACGAGGAACGTGAGGATATCCATCGCGAGGAGGATCGCGTGGACTTCGCTAGAGGCCGAGTGTTTGCGCGGCTTCCGGTGTCGCACCGACGGAACCAAACGGTTGCGGATTCGAATCCGCACACGGTGAGAATCGATTATCCGATAATCGTAGTTTTTAGTTTTTCGAAACAGGAACGGATCGCTGTTTAATATTTTATTTTCCGCTGCGTGAGCGATCCGGAGAAACCCGAGAAATCCCAACACCTGCTTCTGTCGCTATCAGGCGACGAGGGACAGTGACGCCTTTTCAAAAGGCGGCTACCTGTGGCGACGCGTTTTAGGCCATTTCCGAGAGCCATATTTCACATGAACCAGTTTAGGAAACTTGAATGGCGTCGGCATTGGACGACGCGATTCAAGACAGAATCACATTAATTCATGCTATTAATATGTGTTTTCACTGTTAGATAGCTCGGTTAATTACATGTTTGAAATCGCACTCGAGGAGGAGGATTTCTATATGACCAGACCGCACCGTGTTATGCTTTGTGCGACTGTGGACCTAGAGTGACAGTTGTAGCGCTTTGTCACCCTTTGTCGGTGTGGGTGGGACACAGCGCCGGTGGGAGCAGTGGCAGGGTGACGCCTAGTGAGAGAGGGTCACCTAGTGAACCCCGGGGTTAGCTAGTACCGGTGTCGGAGTGGTACCTGTGAAGTGTCACTCGTGCTGGGGGAAGGAGTAACCACCTGAGCTAGTTGGGCAGGAGTAGCTAGCGTGCTATCCGAGGGGTTACTGTTTGGTCTCAGCGGGTCGGTGTCTCCCACATTCGGTGGTGTGGTTGTCATGTTTTGCCGAGACGTTGGTTGTGGGTTCCTTGGTAGAATGGTTTCAGAAATATGCATGTTACATTTCGAATGCATGTGGTTTATATCGAGATTTAGGAGTAGTGTGTTACAGCTTTACTTGCTTACTTCTACCTGTATCTGTGTTATTTCCCTTGTGGGTGTATGAGTGGGCAGTGGGTATCGAAGGATCCCTACTAAGTCTTTTCGTTGAGACTCACCCCTGCGGTTTTCAGGTGAGGGTTCCAGGCAGGCATAGTGAAGAGAGTGCTGCTTAGAGTTCCGCGCCAGCAGCTGTTACTTCGGGGTATGCCCCGACGTAGTTGTTTTTTTATTTTTGGCCTGTACGCTTAATTATTTCTTTTCAGTTGGAGTATGTAATTATTTGCCGTGTCGAGTCGCATTGTAATAATTTTTAATTCTTGCACTTTCATTTCAATTCAATGCGATGTGAATGTTTAGCTTAGTTTATTATTTATTTCCCAGACTTATCTAGATCCTGGTTTGGTTCCAAATTAATGATTCGGTACCCATTTAGTAATCGGATCCCCGATTATAGGGTGGCGGGTCATTACAGTTGGTATCAGAGCATTCGGTCTGACAAATAAATGAATAACTAGGTTAAATATCATAAGTCCGGTAAATAATTACATTATCCCGTACAGGCACGGCGGTAGTGTACATTTTAGGACTCTAATTAGAACTTTTTGATTTCTGTGATTGTAGGCGATTAGTTGTCTCCTAGGAAGAGGATGCCAGTTATTTGAGAGCAGGGAGATGTCCCTAGTGGATCTGAGGCCGGTAGGCCGAGTGTGGAGCATTTCATGGAGACTATGATGGACACGATGGCTAGATATCAGACCCGAGACCCTAGTGAGAGTTCCAGTGCTCGGGGAGGGTCTTCAGCTACACTGGAGAGATTCCTGAAGCTGAGGCCGCCTCATTTCACCGGTCGTCCCGACCCTGATGAGGTTGTTCATTGGTTGAGGGACATGGAGAAAACTTTTGATACTATGGATTGTGTGGCAGTTGAGAGGACTCCATTGGCTACCTCCATGTTGAAGGATGATGCCTACGACTGGTGGACCACTTTGACGAGTTTGTCATATGCGGATAGGAGCCTCAGGGAGATTCCATGGGAGACTTTTATGAAGGAATTCAATGCACAGTACTTCCCTAGACATGTTCAGAAGGCTAAGGAGAGGGAATTTATTGAGCTGACCCAAGGAAGCATGACAGTGCTTGAATACCAGACGAAGTTTGTTTCGCTTGGGAGGTTTGTGCCTTTTATCTTAGGAGACGAGGAGCGTCGGACTGAGTGGTTTGTGGATGGACTGAGGTCCAGTCTGAGGAGTTTTGTGGCATCTCACTGTTGTACAGATTTGGCATCGGCGGTTAGGTGTGCCGCGGCAGTAGAGGCACAGCAGGATCAGTCAGCCCGGGAGAGGGGACTGACTACTCAGGGGCCAGTTCGTGGCAAGGGGAAGGCAGCGGCAGTAGCTCCTTCGTCCGGATCAGGATCGTCTTCACTCGGCTGCAGGTTCAGGAGGTTCTTTCTAGGTAGTGGCAGCAGTAGCGGCAGCAGCGGTAGCAGCAGACCGAGGCAGAGCCAGCAGAGTCAGTCAGTGTCCAGTGCTCAGCAGGGGATAGCTCAAAGGCTTCCGGCAGCTTGTCGGCATTGCGGTGGCACTCACAGAGGGACTCAGTGTCCTGCTTTTTCTAGGAGGTGCTACTCTTGTGGCCAGTAGGGCCATTTGGCGAGGTTTTACCCGCAGGGGCGTGGTCAGGGGCAGGGACCAGGTGATCAGAAGAAGCCGAGGACCCAGGGGAGAGTTCTAGCTATCACCAGGAAGGAGTCTCGCACATCCAACTTGGTGGAAGGTACACTTTTTGTCCTTGGAAACTCCGCACATGTGTTGATTGATTCGGGTGCTTCGCAATCTTTCATTTCTGAGCAGTTCGTAGATGTTCTTTCTGCACCCGTTGATGAGATCTCTGATGGATTGATGATAGAGGTTCCTTCTGGGGATTTCATGTTATCTTATAACTGTTTGAGTGAAGTTCCCTTGACCATTGAGGGCCACGAGTTACCTGCCCAGTTAGTTGTGCTTGCCATTCGTGACTTTGATGTCATCCTGGGCATGGATTGGTTGGAGGCTTATTATGCCGAGGTGGACTGCCACAGGAAGAGGGTGCGTTTCTCTATTCTGGACATCCCGACCATCTACTTCCAAGGTATTAGGCCCTCTTCTCGAGGTATTCTTATTTCTGCCTTTAAGGCCCAGAAGTTGTTTGTTGATGGTTGTGAGACCTTCCTCGCCTCTGTTGTTTTATTTGATGTTAGTGGTAGCCCCAATCCTTGGGAGGTGCCTGTAGTTTGTGACTTTGTAGATGTGTTTCCTAAGGAGTTGCCTGGCCTTCCTCCTCAGCGAGAGGTTGAGTTTACTATTGAGCTTGCACCGGGTACGGCTCCCCTGTCTAAGGCACGTATCGGATGGCGCCGGTCGAACTCTCTAAGTTGAAGGCGCAGTTGTAGGAATTACTGGATAAGGGTTTCATTCATCCCAGTACTTCTCCGTAGGGTGCTCCAGTTCTATTTGTCAGGAAGAAGAATGGTTCTCTGAGGTTGTGTATCGATTATAGACAGCTGAACCAGGTGACGATAAAGAACAAATACCCACTTCCGAGGATCGACGATCTGATGGATCAGTTACAGTATGCGAAGGTGTTTTCAAAGATTGACTTAAGATCAGGGTATTATCAGATGAGGATCCGTGAGGTTGATGCTAGTAAGACGGCCTTTAGGACTCGGTATGGACATTATGAGTTCTTAGTTATGCCTTTTTGCTTGACCATTGCTCCAACGACTTTTATGGATTTGATGAACCGGGTCTTCAGGGCCTACCTGGATCAGTTTGTGGTGGTATTTGTAGATGATATTATGATATACTCTTCTTCTGAGGAAGAGCATGCCACACATCTTTAAGTGGTATTGCAGGTTCTGAGAGAGCACCAACTCTATGCCAAGTTTAGCAAGTGTGAATTCTGGTTAGACAAGATGCACTTCTTGGGGCATGTCATTTCTGGTAATGGCATTGCTGTGGATTCAGCCAAGATTGAGGCAGTGATGGATTGGAGCAGGCCAACATCAGTAACTGAGATCAGGAGCTTCTTGGGGCTAGCAGGTTATGACAGGCAGCTTGTTCAGGGTTTTTCTTCGATAGCGGCCCCCTTGTCGAGGTTGACTTGTAAGGGAGTTCGTTTCGTGTGGACTGAGGAGTGTGAGCAGAGTTTCATTGAGTTGATGACTCGCCTCACTTAGGCTCCAGTGTTGGTGCTTCCATCAGGTTCAGGTGGATTTGTAGTTTATTCTGATGCTTGACGTCGAGGTTTGGGTGCAGTTCTGATGCAGCATGGTAAGGTTGTGGCCTATGCTTCTAGACAGTTGAAGAAGCATAAGGAGAACTATCCCACTCATGACTTGGAGTTGGCAGCTGTGGTATTTGCACTGAAGATCTGGAGACATTATTTGTATGGAGAGAAATTTCAGGTTTTTACTGATCACAAGAGCCTGAAGTATGTATTCACGCAGAGGGATCTGAATTTGAGGCAGCGCAGGTGGATGGAATTCATCAAGGATTATGACCTCGACCTCTTTTATCATCCGGGCAAGGCGACTGTGGTGGTAGACGCCTTGAGTCGGAAGACAGTTGTGTCATATCTCATGGTTCGAGAAGGGAGGTTATTTGAGTAGGTGGTGGAATCTTCCTTTCGGGTTCCACGGGAGGCTGATAGAGCCGTGTTGGCCAGCTTAACTGTGAGGCCAGCAGTGTACCATGCCGTGATTGAGGCTCAGAGGGCAGATGTAGAGTTACCGCAGATTTTCCAGAGACCAGAGGTGGAATTATGGGATGATGGTTCAGTCAGGTTTAGAGGCATACTCTATGTTCCGACCGAGGAAGACGTGCGCAAGAGTGTCCTTGATAAGGCGCACCGTTTTAGATATGCAGTGCATCCCGGAACGACTAAGATGTACCATTGTTTGAGGAGGCACTTTTGGTGGCCTGGTATAAAGAAAGATGTGGCTGAGTATGTGGAGGAGTTCAAGTAACCGGTTGGGTGACGATTCCCATTGTGTTTCATTTAAAAACCATGTTTCCCTACTTTGAAGCATGTTTAGGGGTGCTTTTGGGGTGAAAATGCTAAGTGCATAAAATAAGAAATTGGGTGTGCTAATGGGTAGTTAGGTTCTCCTCCTTCCCCTCCATGTTTTGTGGCTTTTTTGTACGTTTTGGAGGAGAAATCCCACCTTGTGGATTGGGGAAGGCGGAAAGGAGAACCTGTATGTCTGGACTAAATAGCGTCGGGGGACAGCGACGCCTTTTAAAAAGGCGGCGCTCACCCACGACGCGATTTAGCCCCATTAACAGACTCTGTCTCTAGACTAACAAGCGTCTAGGGACAGCGACGCCTTTCTAAAAAGGCGACTTGCGTAAACGACACATTTAAGTGGGAATTACCCCGTAGCCTGTCCCTGCTTCTATCGCTATCAGGCGACGAGGGACAACGACGCCTTTTCAAAAGGCGGCTACCTGTGGCAACACGTTTTAGGCCATTTCTGAGGGCCAGATTTCACATGAACCAGTTTAGGAAACTTGAATGGCGTCGGCATTGGACGACGCGATTCAAGACAGAATCACATTAATTCATGCTATTAATATGTGTTTTCACTGTTAGATAGCTCGGTTAATTACATGTTTGAAATCGCACTCGAGGAGGAGGATTTCTATATGACCGGACCGCACCGTGTTATGCTTTGTGCGACTGTGGACCTAGAGTGACAGTTGTATCGCTTTGTCACCCTTTGTCGGTGTGGGTGGGACACAGCGCCGGTGGGAGAAGTGGCGGGGTGACGCCTAGTGAGAGAGGGTCACCTAGTGAACCCCGGGGTTAGCTAGTACCGGTGTCGGAGTGGTACCTGTAAAGTGTCACTCGTGCTGGGGGAAGGAGTAACTACCTGAGCCAATTGGGCCGAGGTAGCTAAAGTGCTATCCGAGGGGTTACTATTTGGTCTCAGCGGGTCGGTGTTTCCCACGTTCGGTGGTGTGGTTGGCGTGTTTTGCCGAGACGCTGGTTGTGGGTTCCTTGGTATAATGGTTTCAGAAATATGCATGTTACATTTCGAATGCATGTGGTTTATATCGAGATTTAGGAGTAGTGTGTTACAGCTTTACTTGCTTACTTCTACATGTATCTGTGTTATTTCCCTTGTGGGTGTGTGAGTGGTCAGTGGGGATCGAAGGATCTCTACTGAGTCTTTTCGTTGAGACTCACCCCTGCGGTTTTCAGGTGAGGGTTCCAGGCAGGCTTAGCGAGGAGAGTGCTGCTTAGAGTTCCGCACCAGCAGCTGTTACTCGGGGGTATGCCCCGACGTAGTTGTTATTTTATTTCTGGCATGTACGCTTAATTATTTCTTTTCAGTTGGAGTATGTAATTATTTGCCGTGTCGAGTCGTATGATAATAATTTTTAATTCTTGCACTTTCATTTCAATTCAATGCGATGTGAATGTTTAGCTTAGTTTATTATTTATTTCCCAGACTTATCTAGATCCTGGTTTGGTTCCAAATTGATGATTCGGTACCCATTTAGTAATCGGATCCCCGATTATAGGGTGGTGGGTCGCTACAGGTACTCTTTGATTGTATTACAATTTGTTGTTTTATCTACAAGGTTGTACTACAAGTCATTGAGATTCTGATCCCCACTAGGAGACTGTTGGCGTCTCCCGTTCTATATATTTGAGGGTTATACAGTCCATCGAAAATTAGTGGGGGTTAAAACATGATTAAAAATCCATACCTTATTTTTATATTTAATAACTGAACATCTATGAAAATAGATTTTATTTATCTCCTGTAGGGAAATAATGTCGTTGAATAACCCATTCCGTAGCATACTTGACGCCAATCTTTTGACAGGCCCGAACTACTCGGATTGGCTCAGAAAGCTGAAGAGTGTCTTCAGATCTGAGAACCTTGCCTGCATCCTTGGATTTGATCCTCCTGCTGAGCCGATATTAGATCTCCCTAAGGCAGGAATGATCGCATATGATAAGTGGAAGAGGAAGAGGTTAGAAGCTAGTGGGATTAATTTGACCAATGAGATGCTTACTGGCCTCGCACTTGCCTCACTCCCTATATCATACGCACCGTTCACTATTGATTTCAATATGAACAAGATACAAACCACATTGGTTGAGCTTCATAATATGCTCATAACTGCAGAGGGCAACCTTATCAAGGAAATACCCAATATCCTCTTAATTGGTGAGACCAATGAAAGGAGGAAAGCTACAGTTGCCTTTGAGAAAGGTAAAAGTAAGAAGCTGAATAAGCCGAACTCTATGTCTGAGAAGGACAATGGCAAATGAGTGGTAAAGGGTGACTGCTTCTATTGTAAGCAGAGTGGTTACTGGAAGAGGAACTGTAAGGAGTTCCTCAACGATAAAGCTCATGGAAAGGTGAAGCTGTCAAAAGCTTCAGATATCTATATAATAGATATCAACTTATCAGTTAGAGATTCCACATCTTGGGTATTAGATACTGGATGTTCTTCTCATATTTACTATGATATGTAGATGCTGACAAGTAAGCGCAAGCTGAGAAAAGGCGAGGTAGAATTGAGACTAGAAAACGGCGCAAAAGTTGCGGCGGTTGCTATAGGGACAACAAACCTTAGGCTTCCATCGGGAGACGTCTCGTCATTGGAAGATTGTTATTATGTTCCTAGCATAATAAAGAACATCATTTATGTATCTTGTTTGGACAAGATAGGATATAGGTTAACTATTGAGAACAAAAGTTGTTTGATTTATTATGGTAATAAATCAATTGCTTCAGTACCTTTAGTCAACGGTCTATATCTTGTAGAGGTTTCTTAATACAATCTTCACATTGATAAGGCTCTTAAGAAGAGTAAGAATTGTGTGAACCAAGCCTACATATGACATTGTAGACTTGGGCACGTTGGTGAAAGCAGGCTGCAAAAGTTGCACAAACACGATTATTTAAATGCATTCGAATATGAATTGTTTGCGACATGTAAGTCCTACTTTATGGGAAAGATAGTAAAGTCTCCATTTACTGGACACGGAGAACATGCTAAGGACATTTGGAACTAATACATTCAGATGTATGTGGTCCAATGTCCACCTAAGCCAAAGGTGGCTTTTCATACTTCATCACGTTCATCGACAACTTCTCAAGATTCGGCTATGTGTACTTAATGAAGTACAAATCGAAAGTGTTTGAGAAGTTCAGAGAGCTCAAGAATGAGGTAGAGAAGCAGACATGAAAGAGTATTAAAGCTCTTCGATCACAAATTGTCTGGCCATTATTGTCTGGCCAATAAATGTAATGTCCAAACTCTTTGGACATCTCACAAATTCACACTACACTATGTCCTTTTGGATCTAACTTCTTTCTATCATGTCTTTTCCAAATGATTAGGACATAAGTTGACATTAATATACTTAAAATCTGTTAAATAATTCTCATCTCATATGAATTATTGTATCTCCATATCTTATATAGATTAATTGACTTATTTGGAACCATGTGTAAAGTATGGACATCTAATGCTCATACTCATATTTACGAGGATATAAAAATTAGGCAAATTTTATTATGTATCGCACCATATCCCTTAAAGTGCAATTCCTCATTATATCATATTGCTATGATATATTATGAGGATCAATCGAGAGAGGATACAATTATCCTTTTTAATGATTTGTGTGAATCCCGTATTCCAATATTAATTTTCTTGATCAAATCAAAGAATTCTAATACTCTTTCCAATTAGTCACTTCATCTTGATTTTTTATTCCTTAATCTCTTAGATACATTCGACTAGTACTTCAGCAAGTACACACAGTCGAATCCTTCCAAGAGAAAACTATTAAGATAAGTCAATAGAAGTGATTATCTTTGGCCTTAAGAAGATATTGGGCTATTTACATCAGTATATATAAGCACCAATAATTTCTTATTACATAATATAGTATACAATGTCATAGATAATTATGATTCACACTGTCCGTTTCTATAGGAGACTTGTGAACATTCATCACATGATATGTCACATCAATAATCTATAATGTATTGACTGGTTTTAAAATCTTTCATTTTATTTCTAAAACCATATGGAACAACACTTGCTCCTTCTCAGTCAATTTTATTCATTTTTATAATTCTTGATAATTAATGAAACTAAATAACAATTATTCAGTTTCATATTAGTCTCATAAACATATACAAAGATTTACTGTCTAACAGTAACTTATACATCTTTTTGAACTATTGTCGAGTCTCACTTAACACTTGTTGATTTCAATGATTTCTTTTTATTTGTCTAAGTCTGCATACTATTACAGATCTGACAATCATTTTAAATATCTCATATTTGAGACACTAATTCTCTAATAGACATGTAAAGGTTGATAATAAGAATACCATAAATTTCTTACAAGTTTTATATTATTTTTGCCTTTACCAATATTCCTTTTGGTTGCAGTGAGAGAACTGCTCTTTCTCTCTTTTAGTTGACTTGCCTTTATCCTTTTCAGTTATGGGTTCGACCGTTTAAGATCTTATCTCTTACCTTTCTCAAAGGCATACCATGAATATCTCTTCTTCTTAGTCTATCAAAGTAAGAGATTTCATGACAACTATCGTCTTTCATAAAGGCATACCATGAGTACCTTTTCACATTGGTCTATCAAAGTAAGAGATTTCATGATATTTGATTAGGATAGTGGCTATCACTTGGTCTTGAGGACATTCTTCAGAGTCCTCTTGCCAATCTGAATATGAGAAGTATTGGCATCTAGTATGCCAATTCTCGGATAAATAGACGACATTTTAGTTAATAGAGGAAATAATGATTTAAGTAGACAGTTCTTATAATTCAATTATGGTATTTTATCTTGAATTATTTCCCAAGTCCTTGTCAGAACGGTCACTCTTAGGATATTTCAAGCGAGAGAGCCTCCAAGTCCTTGGATTCTTCGATGGCGACGAGCACGTGCGCGAACTTCGATGTGAGAGACCAAAGCATCTTCTCGATGACGTGAACATCCTCGAGTTTTTCGTCATTCCGCTTCATTTGATTTATGAGTACAAGTAACCATGAATAGTAGTTGGAGATGCTTTCTTCCTCCTTCATGCGAGCAGCTTAAAATTCGGCCCTCAAAGTTTGAAGGTGAATTCGCTTCACCTGATCCACACCTTTGTAGATCGTGCCTAGGATATCCCAGGCTTACCTGCTCGATGTCGCCTCAGCGATCTTCTGAAAGATCGCTTCATCCAACCTTTGGTAGAGTCGGAACAAGGTCTTCTTATCCTTCTTCCGCTGGTCCTTTAGAGCACTTCTTTGCTCTGGGGTGCAACCAGCCTCTTGTTCGGGAGTAGGTTCCACATACCCGTCAGAGACAATCTCCAGCAGATCTTGTGACCCGAACAAACCCTTGAATTGGATCAACCAATTCTCATAGTTGTCTTTCATCAACTTGGGAATTTGTTGTTGCACCAAATTGGACGCCATCTTTGTTGGGATCCGGGCGGGACGCGAAAAACGCAGCGGAAACGACGAATAAAATATTATCCCGCCCGATGCCCGCTGATCCGATTCGGAACGAAAAACTAAAACCAAAAACTGGGTTGTAATCTAATTACCGTGTGCGGATTCGAATCCGCTTCCGTCTTAGTTCCATCGAGGCGAGGCCGCGAGCCGCACAAGCGTCCAACCTCCAACGGTATCCACGCGATCCTCCGCAGTGGTTCGTCCTCACTTCCTCCTCAGTATCAGCTCGCTCGCTGAAGATCCGTCGCCACAACTATTACCGAAAACCCGCCAACGGGAATTCCCGACTTTCGATAATCATACGCGACGGAGACGGAAACTGTTCCGGCGCCTCGAACGGGGTGCCCAGAGAAGGAGAGAGAAAGGGGGGATGACGGCCAACATAGGGAAACTCTGGAGCTTGACCCAGGGTTTCTCAACAGCGCGTATATATATTAAGTGGGCGCGACTTTTCACAAAAGTCCCCGAGTTAATATAAATCCCACTTATGTACCACCGACTAAAAATCTTATTGCGTGTAACCCTCAAGGCTTATTTACTAGTCCGGTTTTCAGCCCGTTAAGTCCAATAACTACTTATTGACTTATTGTAATTAATTAATATCTAGATATTAACTAATTACTTAATCGAATTAACATCGCATGTAAATTTGGTCGGACTTCTGATCAAGTTGGGTGCGAAGCAACACCGCATGATCCCGGAAGGTAATGGGGTTCAGCAACCCACTCATGGAACCTGTCCGTCCACAGGTACCGCGTGGCTATAATCCTTCGTTCGCACAATGCTCTCGAGTTAACCTAGGCTATGGTCAACTATCAAATCCTAGATGGTCAACTCACTTGAATCAGACTCCGCTGTACAATATCCGAAAACCTCTTTTTCTAATATTGTTTTTGGTCTGGCCTAAGACTCCTGCGGATCTATTCTAGAGCATTCTCTTTCCAGTTACCCGAGAGCGAACGATCCTTTATTGAACACACAATCACCTTCGAAAGTCTTCCGCTGGACCCGATCCTGGACTATTAGAAATCCCGTGGATAGGGATTCGTAGGTCAAGTTCAAAGTCCAGAAGTCCACCGACAAGGTGTATTTGGTGTAACGACCCGCCATCCTATGACCGGAGACCCGGTCACTAAATGGATGTCGGCCCATTAACTACGGGTTCACACCCGGATCTCACACAACACGTCTGGAGGAGTAAGTGCTAAACAAGATTAAATATGACAATCTCACGAACTACAAAGATAAGCAAGTGCGCAGGAAGGAAAATAACAATGTCCGTATACAGTCCAACAATAATTACATGTCCAACAATTAAATAAGTACAGGCAGAAGGAAGTACAACAACATCGGGGCATACCCCGGAACTAAGACAGCTGCTGGTCCGCACACCGAGAAGACACCACGCTACCGCGCGCCTCGAGGTCCACACCTGAAAACCGCAGGGAGTGAGCCACACCAGAAATGGCTCAGTAGGGATCATCCGATCCCCTGCCTCCCACTCACACACCCACAAGAGCAACAACAGGGATATATGGCAATTTAAGTAAAGCAGTAAACACAGCACCCAACTCTGATATGAAACGTACGGTAAGCAGTGTAACAAGAACCATTCTAAGTAACCCGAAGAACCCAACACAGAGTCACGACTCACAGTCAAAGTCCACGAAGCGACTAAACCACACTGTCGACCGAAGTCGAACGTCGCCTCCCAACACTACCACCACTACTCACGCCTGTCCACCCCTACAGTGTTCCGGGGCACTGTAGGGTGAGGCAGTGAGTCAAACTAGGACTAGCTGGACTCAGTGTACCGCCACTGCCAGCTACGTGTGCACACAAGCAGTCTAGACTACTGTCCTACCGTCCGGATTGCCTCCACGCTAGGCCTCAGCGCTTCAGGAGGGCCCTGGGGACCGGCGAACCCCCGTCAAGCCGAAGCTACAGGAACTACCCACAAACCCAACTCTCCCGGGCTGCGTCAGGCCAAGGGCTATAGGTACCACTCGTAACCTTGATCAAAGGTCACATCAGGCCCACTGGCTAAAGGGTAAACCAACTCCCACCAGAAACACCACCAGCTCCACAGCAAGAAACACGCCGGAAGCTGTCACGACAACCAAGGGAAACCCCGACCCACCGAGACCAAACAGCAACCCCTCGGATAGCACACAGCTACTCCGGCCCGACGGGCTCAAGGTGGTTCTGCTTATCTCAGCCAAGGGTGAAACACAACAAGCACCACTCCACGGACACCATGACCCTGTCCCCACCGGTCCATGGTGACATACGTAAACCACAGTTAACCCGGTCCACATTCGTATAACATGAACACACATATAACATGATTCCAGTCTCACAGTAAACCTCCGCCTCAGTATATAGCTAAAGCACACATACACACACCTCGGTGATGTAATACCACTCACACATAAGTCCTCGATCACAGTGTACCACATAAAACATGCCTCAGAACTTTTACAGTGAAACACATGTTAAAAACCAGCAATATAACACTTCTGGCTTGAATCGCGTCGACCGAGGTCGACGCCATTCAAGCCCCTCAGACAGGTTCAGTTAAACGTCAGATTATTGCTTAAAACGCGTCCACCGTTGAAGTCGCCTTTTAAAACGCGTCTGGGTGTCCCGACGCCATTCAACCCAGAAATCCAGATTTGCAGAACCCTTAAACGGGGGCATTTCTCGCCTAAATGGCGTCATGATGGCCCGACGTCTTTCTGAAAGGCGTCGTCCATCCATGACGTCATTTAGCACAGAACCCCTAACTCAAGAAACCTCACACTAGAAGGTTTCTGCGCTAAAACGCGTCGTGCTGACCGGACGTCTTTCGGAAAAGCGTCGACCCAGCCCGACGCCATTTAGCGCCAGAAACCAGGTTTCCTGGTTCGACCCGAGGGTTTCACCCTTGAACCCCGGGCACCCCGAAAATCCCAAAATCAAAGGGGGAAGGAGAGAAGCTCGACCACACAATCATGCTTACGAAAACACGATCAGAGACACCGTCATTCCCACATGGAATCCCTCCTAAACATGCTCAATCTATCCCCCAAGCACCACGTCACGCCGAGAATCACACGAACATCACATGCAAGGTTCGTCCCCCTACCGGTTCTTGAACTCCTCCAAGCTCCTCGCCGCCGACCCGTCTCGCCTCACGCCGCCGCCGGTATCCTCGAGGACGCCGCCACTCCGCCGGGACGTCGGCCGCCGTCCGGAGAAGGGAACGCCGTGAGGAAGGTGGTGGAGGTAGAGGTGAGAGGTAGGGAAGCTACGGAGTAGTTGGAAGAGGAAGAAGAGGAAGGGAAGGGAGGAAGGAGGGCAGAGGGAGCGGAGAGGGCGAAGAGAGAGAGTGGAGAGGCGAAAGTGAGGGAAAGAAGGGGAGGCTTGCGGGGTCAATCTGGAACGAGGTAAAACGCGTCGATCGAGGCAGACGCCATTCAGTCTGACAGGACGGCCGTACCGACACCGGTCTGAAACGCGTCGCCCACCACGGACGCCGTTCAGATGACAAGACAGGCCGTACTGACAACGCTCTGGCGTCGCACCCTTACACCGTAGGTGTCGCAGTCTGAAACGCATCGACCGAGGTGGACGCCGTTCAGACAAATCTGACAGGGGCCGTACTCTCGCGGCCCGAAACCCGCCCACGTGGCGCAACAACCAGCAGACCTAAATGGCGTCCGCACAACCTGACACCTTTTGAAAGGCGTCGAGCAGTGCTGACGCCATTCAGTCAGCAGTCACAAGACCCCCCCACAGGGTCCAAACCAAGGGTTCCGACCCGAACCCGACCCGAAAACCGAACCCGAAATCTCAGTCATTACAATCTCCCCCCCTTAAAAGAATTTCTTCCTCGAAATTTGCAACCGCTCAATGCTCAACTCGGCTAACCATCACACGCCGAAACACACCGATCACAACAATCAATCTCACCAATCACACCCACAAGGCTCCACATAATTAGCCAATCACATCATATCAAGCTAACCAAGATTCTCAATTCTGACAAAAGCTGATAGATCAAAATATCCACACATTAGCAAGGCCCAAATCACGAAACCGATTCCTCTACCAAAACCCAAATACATACAAGAGCCACAACAGTTTGCAACCATCTCAGAAAAGATAAGACAAGAGTGCTCTCCTAGCACAACCTCTCGGGCCTCCACAAGGAGACGCGACTCCAAACACACCTCGAACACTCACTAACCGCTCGGTCCCTGACCTGCCTGGTTCTTCTGGGGACAATTCCTCGCGAGATGTCCCTTCCGACCACAAGCGAAACAGCTACCAGTGATCAAGGGACATATCCTGTTGCCATGAAACCTGCTACATCGGGAACAACGATCTGCAGCGTCCTGCCTCGCCCCTCGCTGCCAACTGACCTCTGTCTCCATCTGCTGAACCGAACCATCCTCATCCTCGACATAAGGTATCTCCTGGAACTCGACCTCGAAGGAACTCGGATCACCTGATGAAAAAGTTGTCGATCTATCCCTGCTCCGTTGCTTTCCCTGTGCCGAATGCTCCGATTCCCTCGCCGTGTGTTGGAACTGCATCTCCACTGCTGCCGCGCACCGAACCGCTGATGTCAAATCCCTACAACAATGGGCCGCTACCAACTCTCTCAGATCATGCCGAAGTCCATCCACAAATTTCTCTGTCCTCAGATCCTCACGCTCAGATATGTGAGGAGCAAATCTTCCCAGAGCTACAAATTTCATCTGGTAATCTAGAACTGACATATCACCCTGCACCAATTCCATTAACTCCCTTTCCTTGGCCCTGCGGACATGCCTCGGAAGGTACTGCCCACTAAACTCTCTCACAAAGCCTTCCCAAGGAATCTCTCTCAAAGATCTATCTGGAAACAACAACCCCTTGGTGGTAACCCACCAATCGTACGCATCGCCCTTCAGCAAGTAAGTTGCCAACAAGGTCTTGTCACTCTCCGCACATTCTAGGACATCGAACACCTTCTCCACCTCCTTAACCCACTGTGCTGCTGCATCTGGAACAGGCTGACCCGTGAAAGAAGGGGGCTTCAGCTTCAAGAACCGCTCCACCACCGTAGAATGGCCACCTCGGGAACTGGACCCCTCAGTTCCATCCCTCTGCTGATATCTAGCCATAGCCCCAATCATGGCTTCCATGAAACGTTCCACATCATGCCCCTCTGCTCCTGATCCACCACCAACCACTCTCGCACCCCGAGCCACCGGAGCTCTCCGCTTCGGCGCCATCGCTGCCCCACAACACACAAATCGAACCAAAACACGTCAAAACCTATCATTCTACACCAGCAGCCATCGCCTGTACCGACTTGTTCTTATTGTTGGACTATAATATCTAACCCAGTTTATCACATACTCGACCAGACTGGGCTCTGATACCATCTGTAACGACCCGCCATCCTATGACCGGAGACCCGGTCACTAAATGGATGTCGGCCCATTAACTACGGGTTCACACCCGGATCTCACACAACACGTCTGGAGGAGTAAGTGCTAAACAAGATTAAATATGACAATCTCACGGACTACAAAGATAAGCAAGTGCGCAGGAAGGAAAATAACAATGTCCGTATACAGTCCAACAATAATTACATGTCCAACAATTAAATAAGTACAGGCAGAAGGAAGTACAACAACATCGGGGCATACCCCGGAACTAAGACAGCTGCTGGTCCGCACACCGAGAAGACACCACGCTACCGCGCGCCTCGAGGTCCACACCTGAAAACCGCAGGGAGTGAGCCACACCAGAAATGGCTCAGTAGGGATCATCCGATCCCCTGCCTCCCACTCACACACCCACAAGAGCAACAACAGGGATATATGGCAATTTAAGTAAAGCAGTAAACACAGCACCCAACTCTGATATGAAACGTACGGTAAGCAGTGTAACAAGAACCATTCTAAGTAACCCGAAGAACCCAACACAGAGTCACGACTCACAGTCAAAGTCCACGAAGCGACTAAACCACACTGTCGACCGAAGTCGAACGTCGCCTCCCAACACTACCACCACTACTCACGCCTGTCCACCCCTACAGTGTTCCGGGGCACTGTAGGGTGAGGCAGTGAGTCAAACTAGGACTAGCTGGACTCAGTGTACCGCCACTGCCAGCTACGTGTGCACACAAGCAGTCTAGACTACTGTCCTACCGTCCGGATTGCCTCCACGCTAGGCCTCAGCGCTTCAGGAGGGCCCTGGGGACCGGCGAACCCCCGTCAAGCCGAAGCTACAGGAACTACCCACAAACCCAACTCTCCCGGGCTGCGTCAGGCCAAGGGCTATAGGTACCACTCGTAACCTTGATCAAAGGTCACATCAGGCCCACTGGCTAAAGGGTAAACCAACTCCCACCAGAAACACCACCAGCTCCACAGCAAGAAACACGCCGGAAGCTGTCATGACAACCAAGGGAAACCCCGACCCACCGAGACCAAACAGCAACCCCTCGGATAGCACACAGCTACTCCGGCCCGACGGGCTCAAGGTGGTTCTGCTTATCTCAGCCAAGGGTGAAACACAACAAGCACCACTCCACGGACACCATGACCCTGTCCCCACCGGTCCATGGTGACATACGTAAACCACAGTTAACCCGGTCCACATTCGCATAACATGAACACACATATAACATGATTCCAGTCTCACAGTAAACCTCCGCCTCAGTATATAGCTAAAGCACACATACACACACCTCGGTGATGTAATACCACTCACACATAAGTCCTCGATCACAGTGTACCACATAAAACATGCCTCAGAACTTTTACAGTGAAACACATGTTAAAAACCAGCAATATAACACTTCTGGCTTGAATCGCGTCGACCGAGGTCGACGCCATTCAAGCCCCTCAGACAGGTTCAGTTAAACGTCAGATTATTGCTTAAAACGCGTCCACCGTTGAAGTCGCGTTTTAAAACGCGTCTGGGTGTCCCGACGCCATTCAACCCAGAAATTCAGATTATTTCTCGCCTAAATGGCGTCATGATGGCCCGACGTCTTTCTGAAAGGCGTCGTCCATCCATGACGTCATTTAGCACAGAACCCCTAACTCAGGAAACCTCACACTGGAAGGTTTCTGCGCTAAAACGCGTCGTGCTGACCGGACGTCTTTCGGAAAAGCGTCGACCCAGCCCGACGCCATTTAGCGCCAGAAACCAGGTTTCCTGGTTCGACCCGAGGGCTTCACCCTTGAACCCCGGGCACCCCGAAAATCCCAAAATCAAAGGGGGAAGGAGAGAAGCTCGACCACACAATCATGCTTACGAAAACACGATCAGAGACACCGTCATTCCCACATGGAATCCCTCCTAAACATGCTCAATCTATCCCCCAAGCACCACGTCACGCCGAGAATCACACGAACATCACATGCAAGGTTCGTCCCCCTACCGGTTCTTGAACTCCTCCAAGCTCCTCGCCGCCGACCCGTCTCGCCTCACGCCGCCGCCGGTATCCTCGAGGACGCCGCCACTCCGCCGGGACGTCGGCCGCCGTCCGGAGAAGGGAACGCCGTGAGGAAGGTGGTGGAGGTAGAGGTGAGAGGTAGGGAAGCTACGGAGTAGTTGGAAGAGGAAGAAGAGGAAGGGAAGGGAGGAAGGAGGGCGGAGGGAGCGGAGAGGGCGAAGAGAGAGAGTGGAGAGGCGAAAGTGAGGGAAAGAAGGGGAGGCTTGCGGGGTCAATCTGGAACGAGGTAAAACGCGTCGATCGAGGCAGACGCCATTCAGTCTGACAGGACGGCCGTACCGACACCGGTCTGAAACGCGTCGCCCACCACGGACGCCGTTCAGATGACAAGACAGGCCGTACTGACAACGATCTGGCGTCGCACCCTGACACCGCAGGTGTCGCAGTCTGAAACGCGTCGACCGAGGTGGACGCCGTTCAGACAAATCTGACAGGGGCCGTACTCTCGCGGCCCGAAACCCGCCCACGTGGCGCAACAACCAGCAGACCTAAATGGCGTCCGCACAACCTGACGCCTTTTGAAAGGCGTCGAGCAGTGCTGACGCCATTCAGTCAGCAGTCACAAGACCCCCCCACAGGGTCCAAACCAAGGGTTCCGACCCGAACCCGACCCGAAAACCGAACCCGAAATCTCAGTCATTACAATCTCCCCCCCTTAAAAGAATTTCTTCCTCGAAATTTGCAACCGCTCAATGCTCAACTCGGCTAACCATCACACGCCGAAACACACCGATCACAACAATCAATCTCACCAATCACACCCACAAGGCTCCACATAATTAGCCAATCACATCATATCAAGCTAACCAAGATTCTCAATTCTGACAAAAGCTGATAGATCAAAATATCCACACATTAGCAAGGCCCAAATCACGAAACCGATTCCTCTACCAAAACCCAAATACATACAAGAGCCACAACAGTTTGCAACCATCTCAGAAAAGATAAGACAAGAGTGCTCTCCTAGCACAACCTCTCGGGCCTCCACAAGGAGACGCGACTCCAAACACACCTCGAACACTCACTAACCGCTCGGTCCCTGACCTGCCTGGTTCTTCTGGGGACAATTCCTCGCGAGATGTCCCTTCCGACCACAAGCGAAACAGCTACCAGTGATCAAGGGACATATCCTGTTGCCATGAAACCTGCTACATCGGGAACAACGATCTGCAGCGTCCTGCCTCGCCCCTCGCTGCCAACTGACCTCTGTCTCCATCTGCTGAACCGAACCATCCTCATCCTCGACATAAGGTATCTCCTGGAACTCGACCTCGAAGGAACTCGGATCACCTGATGAAAAAGTTGTCGATCTATCCCTGCTCCGTTGCTTTCCCTGTGCCGAATGCTCCGATTCCCTCGCCGTGTGTTGGAACTGCATCTCCACTGCTGCCGCGCACCGAACCGCTGATGTCAAATCCCTACAACAATGGGCCGCTACCAACTCTCTCAGATCATGCCGAAGTCCATCCACAAATTTCTCTGTCCTCAGATCCTCACGCTCAGATATGTGAGGAGCAAATCTTCCCAGAGCTACAAATTTCATCTGGTAATCTAGAACTGACATATCACCCTGCACCAATTCCATTAACTCCCTTTCCTTGGCCCTGCGGACATGCCTCGGAAGGTACTGCCCACTAAACTCTCTCACAAAGCCTTCCCAAGGAATCTCTCTCAAAGATCTATCTGGAAACAACAACCCCTTGGTGGTAACCCACCAATCGTACGCATCGCCCTTCAGCAAGTAAGTTGCCAACAAGGTCTTGTCACTCTCCGCACATTCTAGGACATCGAACACCTTCTCCACCTCCTTAACCCACTGTGCTGCTGCATCTGGAACAGGCTGACCCGTGAAAGAAGGGGGCTTCAGCTTCAAGAACCGCTCCACCACCGTAGAATGGCCACCTCGGGAACTGGACCCCTCAGTTCCATCCCTCTGCTGATATCTAGCCATAGCCCCAATCATGGCTTCCATGAAACGTTCCACATCATGCCCCTCTGCTCCTGATCCACCACCAACCACTCTCGCACCCCGAGCCACCGGAGCTCTCCGCTTCGGCGCCATCGCTGCCCCACAACACACAAATCGAACCAAAACACGTCAAAACCTATCATTCTACACCAGCAGCCATCGCCTGTACCGACTTGTTCTTATTGTTGGACTATAATATCTAACCCAGTTTATCACATACTCGACCAGACTGGGCTCTGATACCATCTGTAACGACCCGCCATCCTATGACCGGAGACCCGGTCACTAAATGGATGTCGGCCCATTAACTACGGGTTCACACCCGGATCTCACACAACACGTCTGGAGGAGTAAGTGCTAAACAAGATTAAATATGACAATCTCACGGACTACAAAGATAAGCAAGTGCGCAGGAAGGAAAATAACAATGTCCGTATACAGTCCAACAATAATTACATGTCCAACAATTAAATAAGTACAGGCAGAAGGAAGTACAACAACATCGGGGCATACCCCGGAACTAAGACAGCTGCTGGTCCGCACACCGAGAAGACACCACGCTACCGCGCGCCTCGAGGTCCACACCTGAAAACCGCAGGGAGTGAGCCACACCAGAAATGGCTCAGTAGGGATCATCCGATCCCCTGCCTCCCACTCACACACCCACAAGAGCAACAACAGGGATATATGGCAATTTAAGTAAAGCAGTAAACACAGCACCCAACTCTGATATGAAACGTACGGTAAGCAGTGTAACAAGAACCATTCTAAGTAACCCGAAGAACCCAACACAGAGTCACGACTCACAGTCAAAGTCCACGAAGCGACTAAACCACACTGTCGACCGAAGTCGAACGTCGCCTCCCAACACTACCACCACTACTCACGCCTGTCCACCCCTACAGTGTTCCGGGGCACTGTAGGGTGAGGCAGTGAGTCAAACTAGGACTAGCTGGACTCAGTGTACCGCCACTGCCAGCTACGTGTGCACACAAGCAGTCTAGACTACTGTCCTACCGTCCGGATTGCCTCCACGCTAGGCCTCAGCGCTTCAGGAGGGCCCTGGGGACCGGCGAACCCCCGTCAAGCCGAAGCTACAGGAACTACCCACAAACCCAACTCTCCCGGGCTGCGTCAGGCCAAGGGCTATAGGTACCACTCGTAACCTTGATCAAAGGTCACATCAGGCCCAATGGCTAAAGGGTAAACCAACTCCCACCAGAAACACCACCAGCTCCACAGCAAGAAACACGCCGGAAGCTGTCATGACAACCAAGGGAAACCCCGACCCACCGAGACCAAACAGCAACCCCTCGGATAGCACACAGCTACTCCGGCCCGACGGGCTCAAGGTGGTTCTGCTTATCTCAGCCAAGGGTGAAACACAACAAGCACCACTCCACGGACACCATGACCCTGTCCCCACCGGTCCATGGTGACATACGTAAACCACAGTTAACCCGGTCCACATTCGCATAACATGAACACACATATAACATGATTCCAGTCTCACAGTAAACCTCCGCCTCAGTATATAGCTAAAGCACACATACACACACCTCGGTGATGTAATACCACTCACACATAAGTCCTCGATCACAGTGTACCACATAAAACATGCCTCAGAACTTTTACAGTGAAACACATGTTAAAAACCAGCAATATAACACTTCTGGCTTGAATCGCGTCGACCGAGGTCGACGCCATTCAAGCCCCTCAGACAGGTTCAGTTAAACGTCAGATTATTGCTTAAAACGCGTCCACCGTTGAAGTCGCGTTTTAAAACGCGTCTGGGTGTCCCGACGCCATTCAACCCAGAAATTCAGATTATTTCTCGCCTAAATGGCGTCATGATGGCCCGACGTCTTTCTGAAAGGCGTCGTCCATCCATGACGTCATTTAGCACAGAACCCCTAACTCAGGAAACCTCACACTGGAAGGTTTCTGCGCTAAAACGCGTCGTGCTGACCGGACGTCTTTCGGAAAAGCGTCGACCCAGCCCGACGCCATTTAGCGCCAGAAACCAGGTTTCCTGGTTCGACCCGAGGGCTTCACCCTTGAACCCCGGGCACCCCGAAAATCCCAAAATCAAAGGGGGAAGGAGAGAAGCTCGACCACACAATCATGCTTACGAAAACACGATCAGAGACACCGTCATTCCCACATGGAATCCCTCCTAAACATGCTCAATCTATCCCCCAAGCACCACGTCACGCCGAGAATCACACGAACATCACATGCAAGGTTCGTCCCCCTACCGGTTCTTGAACTCCTCCAAGCTCCTCGCCGCCGACCCGTCTCGCCTCACGCCGCCGCCGGTATCCTCGAGGACGCCGCCACTCCGCCGGGACGTCGGCCGCCGTCCGGAGAAGGGAACGCCGTGAGGAAGGTGGTGGAGGTAGAGGTGAGAGGTAGGGAAGCTACGGAGTAGTTGGAAGAGGAAGAAGAGGAAGGGAAGGGAGGAAGGAGGGCGGAGGGAGCGGAGAGGGCGAAGAGAGAGAGTGGAGAGGCGAAAGTGAGGGAAAGAAGGGGAGGCTTGCGGGGTCAATCTGGAACGAGGTAAAACGCGTCGATCGAGGCAGACGCCATTCAGTCTGACAGGACGGCCGTACCGACACCGGTCTGAAACGCGTCGCCCACCACGGACGCCGTTCAGATGACAAGACAGGCCGTACTGACAACGATCTGGCGTCGCACCCTGACACCGCAGGTGTCGCAGTCTGAAACGCGTCGACCGAGGTGGACGCCGTTCAGACAAATCTGACAGGGGCCGTACTCTCGCGGCCCGAAACCCGCCCACGTGGCGCAACAACCAGCAGACCTAAATGGCGTCCGCACAACCTGACGCCTTTTGAAAGGCGTCGAGCAGTGCTGACGCCATTCAGTCAGCAGTCACAAGACCCCCCCACAGGGTCCAAACCAAGGGTTCCGACCCGAACCCGACCCGAAAACCGAACCCGAAATCTCAGTCATTACAATCTCCCCCCCTTAAAAGAATTTCTTCCTCGAAATTTGCAACCGCTCAATGCTCAACTCGGCTAACCATCACACGCCGAAACACACCGATCACAACAATCAATCTCACCAATCACACCCACAAGGCTCCACATAATTAGCCAATCACATCATATCAAGCTAACCAAGATTCTCAATTCTGACAAAAGCTGATAGATCAAAATATCCACACATTAGCAAGGCCCAAATCACGAAACCGATTCCTCTACCAAAACCCAAATACATACAAGAGCCACAACAGTTTGCAACCATCTCAGAAAAGATAAGACAAGAGTGCTCTCCTAGCACAACCTCTCGGGCCTCCACAAGGAGACGCGACTCCAAACACACCTCGAACACTCACTAACCGCTCGGTCCCTGACCTGCCTGGTTCTTCTGGGGACAATTCCTCGCGAGATGTCCCTTCCGACCACAAGCGAAACAGCTACCAGTGATCAAGGGACATATCCTGTTGCCATGAAACCTGCTACATCGGGAACAACGATCTGCAGCGTCCTGCCTCGCCCCTCGCTGCCAACTGACCTCTGTCTCCATCTGCTGAACCGAACCATCCTCATCCTCGACATAAGGTATCTCCTGGAACTCGACCTCGAAGGAACTCGGATCACCTGATGAAAAAGTTGTCGATCTATCCCTGCTCCGTTGCTTTCCCTGTGCCGAATGCTCCGATTCCCTCGCCGTGTGTTGGAACTGCATCTCCACTGCTGCCGCGCACCGAACCGCTGATGTCAAATCCCTACAACAATGGGCCGCTACCAACTCTCTCAGATCATGCCGAAGTCCATCCACAAATTTCTCTGTCCTCAGATCCTCACGCTCAGATATGTGAGGAGCAAATCTTCCCAGAGCTACAAATTTCATCTGGTAATCTAGAACTGACATATCACCCTGCACCAATTCCATTAACTCCCTTTCCTTGGCCCTGCGGACATGCCTCGGAAGGTACTGCCCACTAAACTCTCTCACAAAGCCTTCCCAAGGAATCTCTCTCAAAGATCTATCTGGAAACAACAACCCCTTGGTGGTAACCCACCAATCGTACGCATCGCCCTTCAGCAAGTAAGTTGCCAACAAGGTCTTGTCACTCTCCGCACATTCTAGGACATCGAACACCTTCTCCACCTCCTTAACCCACTGCGCTGCTGCATCTGGAACAGGCTGACCCGTGAAAGAAGGGGGCTTCAGCTTCAAGAACCGCTCCACCACCGTAGAATGGCCACCTCGGGAACTGGACCCCTCAGTTCCATCCCTCTGCTGATATCTAGCCATAGCCCCAATCATGGCTTCCATGAAACGTTCCACATCATGCCCCTCTGCTCCTGATCCACCACCAACCGCTCTCGCACCCCGAGCCACCGGAGCTCTCCGCTTCGGCGCCATCGCTGCCCCACAACACACAAATCGAACCAAAACACGTCAAAACCTATCATTCTACACCAGCAGCCATCGCCCGTACCGACTTGTTCTTATTGTTGGACTATAATATCTAACCCAGTTTATCACATACTCGACCAGACTGGGCTCTGATACCATCTGTAACGACCCGCCATCCTATGACCGGAGACCCGGTCACTAAATGGATGTCGGCCCATTAACTACGGGTTCACACCCGGATCTCACACAACACGTCTGGAGGAGTAAGTGCTAAACAAGATTAAATATGACAATCTCACGGACTACAAAGATAAGCAAGTGCGCAGGAAGGAAAATAACAATGTCCGTATACAGTCCAACAATAATTACATGTCCAACAATTAAATAAGTACAGGCAGAAGGAAGTACAACAACATCGGGGCATACCCCGGAACTAAGACAGCTGCTGGTCCGCACACCGAGAAGACACCACGCTACCGCGCGCCTCGAGGTCCACACCTGAAAACCGCAGGGAGTGAGCCACACCAGAAATGGCTCAGTAGGGATCATCCGATCCCCTGCCTCCCACTCACACACCCACAAGAGCAACAACAGGGATATATGGCAATTTAAGTAAAGCAGTAAACACAGCACCCAACTCTGATATGAAACGTACGGTAAGCAGTGTAACAAGAACCATTCTAAGTAACCCGAAGAACCCAACACAGAGTCATGACTCACAGTCAAAGTCCACGAAGCGACTAAACCACACTGTCGACCGAAGTCGAACGTCGCCTCCCAACACTACCACCACTACTCACGCCTGTCCACCCCTACAGTGTTCCGGGGCACTGTAGGGTGAGGCAGTGAGTCAAACTAGGACTAGCTGGACTCAGTGTACCGCCACTGCCAGCTACGTGTGCACACAAGCAGTCTAGACTACTGTCCTACCGTCCGGATTGCCTCCACGCTAGGCCTCAGCGCTTCAGGAGGGCCCTGGGGACCGGCGAACCCCCGTCAAGCCGAAGCTACAGGAACTACCCACAAACCCAACTCTCCCAGGCTGCGTCAGGCCAAGGGCTATAGGTACCACTCGTAACCTTGATCAAAGGTCACATCAGGCCCACTGGCTAAAGGGTAAACCAACTCCCACCAGAAACACCACCAGCTCCACAGCAAGAAACACGCCGGAAGCTGTCACGACAACCAAGGGAAACCCCGACCCACCGAGACCAAACAGCAACCCCTCGGATAGCACACAGCTACTCCGGCCCGACGGGCTCAAGGTGGTTCTGCTTATCTCAGCCAAGGGTGAAACACAACAAGCACCACTCCACGGACACCATGACCCTGTCCCCACCGGTCCATGGTGACATACGTAAACCACAGTTAACCCGGTCCACATTCGCATAACATGAACACACATATAACATGATTCCAGTCTCACAGTAAACCTCCGCCTCAGTATATAGCTAAAGCACACATACACACACCTCGGTGATGTAATACCACTCACACATAAGTCCTCGATCACAGTGTACCACATAAAACATGCCTCAGAACTTTTACAGTGAAACACATGTTAAAAACCAGCAATATAACACTTCTGGCTTGAATCGCGTCGACCGAGGTCGACGCCATTCAAGCCCCTCAGACAGGTTCAGTTAAACGTCAGATTATTGCTTAAACCGCGTCCACCGTTGAAGTCGCGTTTTAAAACGCGTCTGGGTGTCCCGACGCCATTCAACCCAGAAATCCAGATTTGCAGAACCCTTAAACGGGGGCATTTCTCGCCTAAATGGCGTCATGATGGCCCGACGTCTTTCTGAAAGGCGTCGTCCATCCATGACGTCATTTAGCACAGAACCCCTAACTCAGGAAACCTCACACTGGAAGGTTTCTGCGCTAAAACGCGTCGTGCTGACCGGACGTCTTTCGGAAAAGCGTCGACCCAGCCCGACGCCATTTAGCGCCATAAACCAGGTTTCCTGGTTCGACCCGAGGGCTTCACCCTTGAACCCCGGGCACCCCGAAAATCCCAAAATCAAAGGGGGAAGGAGAGAAGCTCGACCACACAATCATGCTTACAAAAACACGATCAGAGACACCGTCATTCCCACATGGAATCCCTCCTAAACATGCTCAATCTATCCCCCAAGCACCACGTCACGCCGAGAATCACACGAACATCACATGCAAGGTTCGTCCCCCTACCGGTTCTTGAACTCCTCCAAGCTCCTCGCCGCCGACCCGTCTCGCCTCACGCCGCCGCCGGTATCCTCGAGGACGCCGCCACTCCGCCGGGACGTCGGCCGCCGTCCGGAGAAGGGAACGCCGTGAGGAAGGTGGTGGAGGTAGAGGTGAGAGGTAGGGAAGCTACGGAGTAGTTGGAAGAGGAAGAAGAGGAAGGGAAGGGAGGAAGGAGGGCGGAGGGAGCGGAGAGGGCGAAGAGAGAGAGTGGAGAGGCGAAAGTGAGGGAAAGAAGGGGAGGCTTGCGGGGTCAATCTGGAACGAGGTAAAACGCGTCGATCGAGGCAGACGCCATTCAGTCTGACAGGACGGCCGTACCGACACCGGTCTGAAACGCGTCGCCCACCACGGACGCCGTTCAGATGACAAGACAGGCCGTACTGACAACGATCTGGCGTCGCACCCTGACACCGCAGGTGTCGCAGTCTGAAACGCGTCGACCGAGGTGGACGCCGTTCAGACAAATCTGACAGGGGCCGTACTCTCGCTGCCCGAAACCCGCCCACGTGGCGCAACAACCAGCAGACCTAAATGGCGTCCACACAACCTGACGCCTTTTGAAAGGCGTCGAGCAGTGCTGACGCCATTCAGTCAGCAGTCACAAGACCCCCCCACAGGGTCCAAACCAAGGGTTCCGACCCGAACCCGACCCGAAAACCGAACCCGAAATCTCAGTCATTACATTTGGTGTCTCAAGTCCAAGGATTAACCACGCCACTTTGACGATGAATCAAGCCGATTGACAGTCAGGTAAATTACCATTCGGCGATTCATGTCAGATCAGTTCAGTGAACTCATTCCTTAATGAGCACGTATAGGTTTACCATTTTGTCTCCACACAAGTAACTAACGAGATCAGTTACCCTCATCATATGAGCTGGAATAACCTATACTAGTCTTACCAGATGTTTTATGTCTTTCTCAAACATCCTACGACTAGGAACAATTAAGAATATGTATTTATAAGTCATCAATCTCATTATTATGATCTCATCATAATCTGATGACTATTGCACATATTCATGGACTTCATTATGCGCAATTACAAATATGCCAATCTACATAATGAATTTAATGTCATTGATTAGTGAACCAGATTGAAATAGGTGCCTTATGATTGGCTTAGAGGACACTTATATCCATCAATCTCCCACTTGGACTCAAGCCAATCACTTTCGCATTTGATCTCCATCAAATCTAAGTGATGCTCACATAAAGTCTGTAACTAAGACTTGGTCAGGGATCTGCTAAATTATCTATAGATGGAATATTTTTCATTACGTTATTTCCTCTTTATCCTTTGTCTCTGAACCTGTGAAAGAACCTCAGAATGTTCTGCAACTTCTGAAAAGACCATGGCTCGATCACACAATTCATTGCTCCCACTGTTATCCTACAGCGATAGGATGGTATTAGAGACCTTTTAGAACTACATCTAGTTCAGGGATGAACCTTTTCATCCATACTGTTCTAATAACAATATCACTTATTTATGTCATTACCTTAATATCGAGTTATGGATTGGAATCATTCCAATCCATTCCTTTCTACTAGAAGGTTGAATCCATTATTAGACTTGAAATTTGAGTCAGTGTGACCTCATAGTTTTAAATTATCCTCTTCATATACGTGAATGCATCACTTAATGATGCATTTCACTCTTATATCCTTTAAGGAATCTTTTCTTCAAAGGAATGAATTTCATATCTCAACAATTGAGACTTGTTATGAAATTTATGCCAAACATCTTGACATAAAAGTCAATATAATATCCCCACCGATCTATCTTAATAGATTCGTATTTCCAATACGTGGGATATTATAACTAAACCTATTATGGAGGAAAACATGGTTAACAATGCTTTCACTGACAGTAATATCCTGAAGTCATTCTTAATGACTTTGATGTTATTATCATAAAGCATTACTAAAGCGACCGTACTCCCACTGTCCCTTTTAAACACACACACAATCCATGACTATTCTTAATGATCACGTAGTATTTGACCATTAAGTCAAAACTTTTATTACAACTTAAGAAGCTTCAGTTTGATTCAAAATAATCTTTGAAATCATAACTTGCTTCATGGACATTCTAAAAGGTTTAAAAGTGTATCGTATACATCTTTACCTCAATCTCATTGAGAGAACGCTTTTAATATCCAACTGTCATCATCTCATTATAATGATAGGCAGTATTGACAAGTAGAATTCTAATAAACTTATCAATCTTAAAGTTGTAATTACCGAGAGCATCATTATCATAGATTTTAGATCATAATCTATTTTGAGCTCCTCTCATCTTGCTAAATCAGATATATCAAACATATCTTTTTAGTCACTGAGAGAATCTCAAAAATCTATGAAGCTCTCTGATGTGTTATGACTGGTTCTAAACAACTAAAGATTATCTAATAATCTTATGTTAGCTTGTGAATTTAGAACATCTTCTAGTTTTATCAGCTCCCACTGTCTTCTTTGAGGACATATTCCACTTCACAAAAGACAGCTTTCAGGACGATAATTATTTCATTATCGCCTGACCAATAATTGTAATGTCCAAACTCTTTAGACATTCACAAATTCACACCACGGTAATACTTGACTTTTAAATCAGGTTTGTTCATAATTCACATCTCATATGAATTATTTGATTTTCATATCTTATATGGACACACAGTGACTTATTTGGAATCATTTGTAAAGCATGGACATCTAATGTTCACACTCATGTTCACAAGGATAAGAATTAGGCAAATCTTATTATGCATTGTACCATATCTTAATAAGGTACAATTCCTCATTCAATCATATTACTATGATATACAATGAGAATCAATCGAGCGAGGATACAATTATCCTCTTAATAATTTATGTGATTCATATACTTAAGTATTAATTTTTTTGATCAAATCAAAAATTCTAATACTTCATATTGATCTTATACCTAAATCTTTCAGATGCATTCGTCTTGTACTTCAGTAAGTACATACAGTCAAATCATTCTAAGAGTAAACTATAAGGTAAGTCAACAGTAGTGATTATCTTTGGCCTTTGAGCTGTTTACATCAATATGCATCAGCATCAATAATTTCTTATTGTACAACCTGTTAGTATTAGATGGTCTCAAAGCCAATCCGATACTATGTACTTATTCAGATTATTAATAAATGGTAATAATTCATTATGTGTAATTAATTCGATCTGTGTTTATCGTATCATGATGAAGTCCATGAACATGTGCAATAGTCTTCGGATTATGATGAGATCATAATTGTAACGACCCGCCATCCTATGACCGGAGACCCGGTCACAAAATGGATGTCGGCCCATTAACTGCGGGTTCACACCCGGATCTCACACAACACGTCTGGAGGAGTAAGTGCTAAACAAGGCTAAATATAACAATCACACGGACTACAAGGTAAGCAAGTGCACAGGAAGGAAAATAACAATGTCCGTATACAGTCCAACAATAATTACATGTCCAACAATTAAATAAGTACAGGCAGAAGGAAGTACAACAACATCGGGGCATACCCCGGAACTAAGACAGCTGCTGGTCCGCACACCAAGAAGACACCACGCTTCCGCTCGCCTCGAGGTCCACACCTGAAACCGCAGGGAGTGAGCCACACTAGAAATGGGCTCAGTAGGGATCATCCGATCCCCTGCCTCCCACTCACACACCCGCAAGTGTAACAACAAGAATATATGGCAATTAAGTAAAGCAGTAAACGCAGCACCCAACTCTGATATGAAACGCACGGTAAGCAGTGTAGCAAGAACAGTTCTAAGCAACCCGAAGAACCCAACACAGAGTAACGTCTCACAGCCCAAGTCCACGAAGCGACTGAACCACACTGTCGACCGAAGTCAAACGTCGCCTCCCAACACTACCACCACCGCTCACGCCTGTCCACCCCTACAGTGTTCCGGGGCACTGTAGGGTGAGGCAGTGAGTCAAACTAGGACTAGCTGGAACCAGTGTACCGCCACTGCCAGCTACGTGTGCACACAAGCAGTCTAGACTACTGTCCTATCGTCCGGATTGCCTCCACGCTAGGCCTCAGCGCTTCAGGAGGGCCCTGGGGACCGGCGAACCCCCGTCAAGCCGAAGCTACAGGAACTACCCACAAACCCAACTCTCCCGGGCTGCGTTAGGCCAAAGGGCTAAGGGTACCACTCGTAACCTTGATCAAAGGTCACATCAGGCCCAATGGCTAAAGGGTAAACCAACTCCCACCAGTAACACAACCAGCTCCACAGCAAGAAACGCGCCGGAAGCTGTCACAACAAACAGGGAAACCCCGACCCGCTGAGGACAAAGAACGACCCCTCGGATAGCACACCAGCTACTCCGGCCCGTCGGGCTCAAGGCGATCCTGCTTCCCTCAGCCAAAGGTAAAACACAACATGTACCCCTTCTCCCACCGGTACGGCACAATGCCTCACAGACACCATGACCCTGTCCCCATCGGTCCATGGTGACAACGTAAATCACAGTTAACCCGATCCACAATCGCATAACACAAACACACATATGATCATGATTCCATTCGCACAGTAAACCTCAGTCTCAGTATATAGCTAAAGCACACATACACACACACAGGTGATGTAATTCCACTCACGCAGAAGTCCTCCGTCTCAGTATACAACCCAAAGCATGCATTTAAACCATCCCACCGTGAAACATGCATGAAATAACAGAATTAAGCATTCCTGTCTTGAATCGCGTCGACCGAGGTCGACGCCATTCAAGACCCTTAGACAGGTTTATTAAAAGCCAGATTATCCTTAAAACACGTCCACCAGTGAAGCCGCCGTTTAAAACGCATCCGGGTCGCCAGACGCCATTCAACCCAGAAATCCAGATTGCAGAACCCTTAAACGGGGGCATTTCCGGCCTAAATGGCGTCATGATGGCTCGACGTCCTTCAGAAAGGCGTCGTCCATCCATGACGTCATTTAGCGCCAGAACCCCTAACTCAGGAAACCTCGAACAGGGAGGTTTCTGTCCTAAAACGCGTCGTACTGACCCGACGTCTTTCGGAAAAGTGTCGACCAGGCACGACGCCATTTAGCGCCAGAAACCAGGTTTCCTGGTTCGACCCGAGGGTCTCACCCTTGAACCCCAAGCACCCCAAAAAGCCCCAAAACCAAAAGGGGGAAGATGAGAACGTCAAGCACCACGATCATGCTATGAAACCACGTCCACAAACACCGCCATTCCCACAAGGAATCCCCCTAAACATGCTAAATCTAACCCCAACCACGCCACATCACGCCAAGAAGCAAACGAGTACACATGCAAGGTTTCGTCCCCCTATCAGTTCTTGAACTCCGCCAAGCTCCGTGCCGCCGTCCCGCCGCACCGCACACCGCCGCCGGTACCCTCGAGGACGCCGCCACTCCGCCGAGACGTCGGCCGCCGTCCGGAGAGTGGAACACCGCGAAGGAAGTGGTGGAGGTAGAGGTGAGAGGTAAGGTGGTGTTGGAGTGGTGGAAGAGGAAGAAGAAGAAGGGAAGGGGAAAAGAGAGGGAAGAGGGCGGAGAGGGCGAGGAGAGAGAGAGTGAAGGCGAGAATGAGGGAAAGAAGGGGAGGCTCGCGTGGTCAATCCGAAACACGCTAAAATGCGTCGATCGAGGTAGACGCCTATCAGTCTGACAGGACGGCCGTACTGACAGCGGTCTGAAACGCGTCGCTCACCGTGGACGCCGTTCAGACGACAGGACAGGCCGTACTGACAACGCTCTGGCGCCGCACCCTGACATCGCAGAGGTCACAGTCTGAATCGCGTCGGCCAACCTGGACGCCGTTTAGACGATGTGACCGGGGCCGTACTCTTGCGGCCCGAAACCCGCCCACGTGGCGCAACAACCAGCAGACCTAAATAGCGTCCACACAACTTGACGCCTTTTGAAAGGCGTCGAGCAGTGCTGACGCCATTCAGCCAGCAATCTCAAGACCCCCCACAGGGTCCAAACCAAGGGATCCGACCCGAACCCGACCCGAAAACAGAACCCGAAAGCTCAGTCCTTACAATAATTATGGGACCGAAGACTTATAAACACATGTTCTTAATTGTTCCTAGTTATAGGATGTTTGAGATAGGACATCAAACATCCGGATAGACTAGTATAGGTTACTTCAGCTCATATGATGAGGGTGACTAATCCCATAAGTCACTTGTGTGGAGACACTATGCTGGACCTGTAGGTGCTCATTGGCGAATGAGTTCACTGAACTGATCCGACTATGAATCGCTGGATGGTAATCACCTCACTGTTAACCAGCTCAATTCATTTGTCACGGTTGCGTGGATGATCCTTGGACCTGAGACTCCAAAGATATCTTGTTGGTAGGTTTCTGAGCTTTGACCTTGACTAACGAATCCCTAACCATGGGTTATTAAAAAGTCAAGTGATCGGGTTCAGGGAAATGCCCTCGAAGGTAAATGTGTGTTCAATGCGGGATCATTCGCTCTCGGTAGTTTGAGAGAGAATGTTCCGGGAATGATGCGCTTAAAGTCCCTGGCCAGGGCGGACTCTATAATTGATAAAGAGTTATCGGATTCAGATTAGTGGCATATAATTCAAGTAAATCGACCAAATAGGGTTTAACAGTAAACCATGCCCTAGGTCGATTCGGGAACATTGCACAGATGAAGGATTATGTCCGCGTGCTAACCGATGACAGAAAGGTTCCAATAGAGGGTTGCGATAACCCCATTGCCATCCAGGATCACGCGATGTTGCTTGGCATCCAACGTGATCGGCAGTCCGTCCGAATTTATTGTAGGACATTAAATTCGGCTGATTAATTGAATATAAGGATATTAATTAATTTAGTGGGTCAGTAAAGGGTTACTGGACTTAATGAGTTATTAACTGGACTGGTATTTGGGCCTAGAGGGTCACACGCAAATGGTTTTCAAGTCAATGGATAATCCGACAGGATTTCGGATAAGTCTGGGTTTTTATGAAAAATCGCAAACAGACTTATTATAAAAGAATGGATTCTACATCGGAGGCCAGCAACCCTGACCTAGCCGTCGTTCCTTTTTCTCTCTTTCTCTTTTGGGCGTGCGGTTCCCGACTGCTCTGCCTTTCTTCCGACGGGAGATTCAGAATCCGCATGTCGCGGCAGATTACGCGCAGCCAGATGGGATCTACGAACGCCGCAGCGAGCGAGGAAGCGAGGACGATCCATCGCAAGTAGAACCGCGTGGATACCGCTAGTGGTCGGGCATTTGCGCGACCTGTGGCATCGCTCCAACGAAACCGGAAAACGAACGCGGATTCGAATCCGCGCAAGGTAAATCCGATTTACACCGGTATTGTTTTGTTCATCGAAACGGGATGGATCCGATCCCGAAATTAATTTTATTCCGCTTTGTTTTTCGGTCGGATCCCGACACAGCGATTCCAACTATAACGACCCACCACCCTATAATCGAGGATCCGATTACTAAATGGGTACCGAATCATTAATTTGGAACCAAACCAGGATCTAGATAAGTCTGGGAAATAAATAATAAACCAAGCTAAATATTCACATCGCATTGAATTAAAAAGAGAGTGCAAGAATTAAAAGTTATTACAATGCAACTCGACATAGCAAATAGTTACATATTCCAACTGAAAAGAAATAATTAAGCGTACAGACCATAACTAAAATAATAACTACGTCGGGGGATACCACGGAACAACAGCTGCTGGCGCGCAACTCTAAGCAGCACACTCCTCGCTAAGCCTGCCTGGAACCCTCACCTGAAAACCGCGGGGATAAGTCTCAACGAAAAGACTCAGTAGGGATCATTCGATCCCCACAGCCCACTCATACACTCACAAATGCAAAAACACAGCTAAAGGTAAAGTAAGAAAGTAAAGCAGTAATTACTACTCTTAAATCTCGAGATAAACCACATGCATTCTAAATATAACATGCATATCTTTGAAACCATTTTACCAGGGAGCCTACAACCAATGTCTCGGCAAAACACGCCAACCACACAAACGAAAGTGGGAAACACCGACCCGCTGAGACCTGTTAGTTTTAGGTGGCCCACAAGCTAATCTGACTATGTAAATCTCGTTCATTTATTAATAAAATGGCATAATATTCATTATGTGTAAATCGCATTAATTATCGTTTCATAATGAAGTCCGTGAATATGTGCTATAGTGATCAGATTATGATGAGATCGTACTAATGAGACTGATCACTTAAACACACATATTCTTAATCGTTCCTAGTCGAAGGATATCCGAGAAGGACATCGGATATCCGGTTAGACTAGTACATATTACTCCTGCTCATATAATGAGGGTGACTGATCTCATAAGTCACTTGTGTGGAGACACTAAGGCGAATCTGTAGGTGCTCATTGGAGAATGAGTTCACTGAACTGATCCAACTGAATCGCTGGATTGTATTGTACCTCACTGTCAACCAGCCTGATTCTATTGTCGCAGTTGTGTGGATGGTCCTCGGACCTGAGACACCAAGGACACCTTGTCGGTGGACTTCTGTGCTTTGACCTTGGTTTACAAATCTTTAGCCACGGGATTCTATTACGCCAAGGATTGGGTACAGCGCAATACCGTCGAAGGGAATTGTGTGTCAATAAGGAATCATTCGCACTCGGTACTTAGAGAGAGAATGCTCTAGGAAGGATGCGCGAAAGTCCCTGGCCAGGGCGGACGATAATATCGGGAAAGGAGTTTTCCGATATTCATCAGCAGCATCCAATCCAAGTGAGTCGACCAGTTAGGGTTTGACAGCTCGCCATACCCTGAGTTGACTCGAGAGCATTGTACGAATGAAGGATTATATCCACACGGTAACTGTCGGTGGAAAGGTTCCACGAGTGGGTTACTTAACCCCAATACCTTCCGGGTTCACGCGGTGTTGCTTGGCACCCAACGTGATCGGAGGCCCGGTCGAATTTGATGTGCGACATCAATTCGATTGATTAATTAATTAATTAAGGGTTATTAATTGATTAAAAAAGGCAGTGAGGAGTCACTGGGCTTGTTGGGTCATTAACTGGACTGGTACTTCGGCCTAGAGGGTCACACGCAAATGATTCTCAAGGCGATGGATAAATAAGTGGGTTTTATATAAACCGGGTTTTTTTATGAAAAACCGCGCGGTTAGTATAAAACATAGCGAACGGGTTGAGCAGGCCAAGCTGCTGCTAACCCTAGCCGCCCCTTCTCAGTTTCTCTCTCTCTTTGGCGTCCAGACAGATCCAGATCTGCTCAGCCGCTTCTCCGAATCCCGTTCGACGGGAAATCGTCCGCGCGTTGCGGCGATCGTTGCAGCGACCGGCGGATGTTTCGTGGGCTGCGAAGAACGAGGAACGTGAGGATATCCATCGCGAGGAGGATCGCGTGGACTTCGCTAGAGGCCAGACGTTTGCGCAGCTTGCGGTGTCGCACCGACGAAACCGAAAGGTTGCGGATTCGAATCCACACACGGTGAGAATCGATTATCCGATAATCGTAGTTTTTAGTTTTTCGAAACGGGAACGGATCGCTGTTTAATATTTTATTTTCCGCTGCGTGAGCGATCCGGAGAAACCAGAGAAATCCCAACAGTGGTATCAGAGCCAGATTCCACTGTTTCTCGTCCCGTTTCGATCTCTAAATTAATTGTTCATGAGTTATTCCATGCGTTTAATCTGGTTAAAATGACGGAATAGTGTTCATAAGATGAACACAAATAATTTGATTATTTTTCTGTGATTTTTTCGGATTTTATTTGGAGTTTTCGGAGTTCTTTATGAGATGATGAACCGGGGTACTTTGGCGGCTTCGTACATGCCTCCCAAGCGTTGGGATGGCGGGTTAGATCTCTGGATCTCTTGGTGATAGTCACCACTACACACTGTGCATGATAGCCGGCGCCATGGTAGCCTTGAAGAGCTACAAAATCGAGCCCCAAATCGGATTTAAAATCCTGAAAAATCAGATTTTGGGGAAGTTTTGGGGGCTCGGCCGGCTGTTGTTTTGGCCACCGCCGGCTGCCCTGCCGGCGCCAGGCACGTCGCCGGCGCCGGGGGCACAGCCGGCCAGGGCCTGCGACGCCGGGGGGGCCGGCCGGCGGCGGCGCCGGTAGCCGCCGCCCAAACCTGCAACAGAAACCCTAATCTGTTGCAGTTTGGGGGCGTCGGCTGGGAGAGGCCGGTCCACGGGCCGGCCCGGGGTTCGGGCCCGGCTGGGCCGGGCCGGACCAGGTAGCTGAGCCGGCAGGGCCCTGGCTGAGCCAGGAGGGCCCTGGCTCGGACCAACCCGAACTAGTGGCTCGAGCCACTTGAAGCATTTGATGATTCCCCCCTTTTTGTGCAAAATAAACCCCAATTAGCCCATATAAATTACAAATAAAATTTGAATAAAATCTTAAAATTCAAAATAGTTTTGAAATTTAATGTATTTATTCAATTTTTTAATTGGGTTTTTAAATGATTTTAAATCATATTATTAACTAGCAATTAGTTATTAATTAGTTGGGGTTAATATTAATTTAAATGTTAAATTGATTATTAACCTCAATTTAACTAATTTAAATGTTAAATTAGTTAATAATAGTTATTAGTCTAATTTTTAGATTATTAACTATTATCTCAGCTAATTGTTAATTAATGTTTGAGTTAGTTATTAATTTAATTGTTTAATTAATAATTAACTTAAATGACTAATTTAAATGTTAAATTAGTAGTTCTTAATTAATTACTGTTAGTCATTAATTTAATGGTTAAATTAATGATAACTTTAATTATTTAATCTAAGAGTTAGATTAATTAATTATTAATTAGTTAGTGTTAATTATTAGTTTAAGAGTTAAATTAGTAATTAACATTAATTGGCTAATCTAAGTGTTAGATTAGTAGTTAATAATTAATTTGGTTGATTATTAATTTAAGTGTTAAATTATTAATTAACTTTAATAGACTAGTCTAAGAGTTAAATTAGTTATTAATAGTCTAATTGTTAGATTATTAATGGGGTTTAAACTAAGTGTTAGATTATTAGAAATGTTCTAATTTGCATGGAATAATCTGGAATTATTAATTCGTAGTGTGTGCGCATGTGATATATGTTAATTTCTTTTAAATTTGATTTAATTGCATGTTAAGTTAATAAAATGAGTTTTCGAAATTCAAACACCAATTTTGATTGGATCATAGCTTTTTGTAAGCCAAAATTTATTTATTTTGAAAACTCATTTGTTTTAGCCATGTGATGCGCTGAATCATGTGTGAGATGTTTAAAACACACTGTGGTCATGGATATGCACTTATTTAATTATTCATGTGATGAATGGATTGTGTGGATCGTGGATGTATGACTGTTTATTAATTGTTAATAAATAGAGGTCTGCGTACCTCTCTCTCTCATACTCCGATGTATTTCTACCTCCCTCTCTCTCTTGTACTCGCAATGAGGCCTTCCTCGATTTACTTGTAATTCTAGAATTATTGTAATCTGATCGAGGCAACCGAGGGAGGAGCGAGGACGATCCACAGCTGCAACCAGGAAGGCGAAAAGATGAAGATCCTTTGCCTATGTGTTTGCAGGTTTATCTAATGTAAATGTTATGTTAGATTGTGTGTGGGTTTGACTGTTGGCTCCAGTCAAACCCACTGTGCTATCCATGACTACACTAGACATGTATGTGATGCATTGTTTTCTTTTGATTATGAATCAAAGTAGGTTATAGTATTTAGTAAATATATACGATATATTTATACTATCACCTAGGAGAGACCAAGATAAGAGTTATCTAAATACCCTCAGATAAACTCTAAGCCGTAATGCGAGTAGTTAAGAACTTACCTTGTGGTCCACCATCGTTATAGTCATAGGATTCGAATCACTTTAGCCAGGTTTGTTGTGCTATCCATAAGGCCTGCTTAATTGGGAGGAGAAACTGTGGCTATGACATTAGATGCCTATAGATCGGGGTAGAGGAACCATGTGGCTTTGTTGTGCTATCTACAAGGGCTGCATGCAAATCTATGCTCGTCGCGTAATGATGGTTAGCTTAGACCAGAATTAATGGTCTGTTATGCTATCCACAAAGCCATTAAATCTCTAGGGACCGAAGCTATGATTATATATTGCAAAGAGTTGCAAGTCCTATGAGTTGGGTGCTCTATGATTGTATTACAGTTTGTTGTGCTATCCACAAGGCTGTAATGCAAGTCATTGAGATTCTGATCCCCACTAGGAGACTGTCGGCGTCTCCCGTTCTGTATAACTGGGGGTTATACAGTCCGTCGAAAATTAGTGGGAGTTAAACTTGAACAAAAGACTATGTCTTATTTTAAATTTTAATAATTGAACATCTGCTAAATAGATTTTACTTATCTCCTGTAGGGAACTATATCGTCGAATAACTCACTCCGTAGCATACTTGATGCCCTTTTGACTTACATGATCTACTCGGATTGGTTCAGAAATCTGAAGAATGTCTTCAGATCTGAGCACAATAACTTTGTCCCTAGAGCAGATCCTCCTGCTGAATCGGCATTGGATGCCCCTAAAGCAGAGATGATAGCTAACGATATAAGATCGAAGGACAAAGGCAAAGGAGTAGTGAAAGGTGACTGCTTCTACTATAAGCAGTATGGTCACTAGAAGAGGAACTGCAAGGAGTTCCTTAACGATAAAGCTCATGGAAGAGTGAAACTGTCTGAAGCTTCCGATATCTATATGATAGATATCAACTTATCAGTTAGAGATTCCACATCTTGGGTATTAGATACCGGATGTGCTTCTCATATCTGCCATGATGTGCCGATGCTGACAAGTAACGCAAGCTGAGAAAAGGTGAGGTGGAATTGAGGCTAGGAAACGGCGCAAAAGTTGCGGCGATTGCTGTTGGGACAGTAAACCTCAGGCTTCCATCAGGAGACGCCTTACTTTTAGAGGATTGTTATTATGTTCCTAGCATAATAAAGAACATCATATCAATATCTTGTTTGGACAACATAGGATATATGTTGACTATTGAAAATAGAAGTTGTTCGATTTATTATGGTAATAAATCAATAGCTTCGGCATCTTTAGTCAACGGTCTATATCTCTTAGATATTTCTTATTACAATCTTCAAATTGATAATGCTCTTAAGAAGAGCAAGAATTGTGTGAACCAAGCCTACATATGGCATTGTAAACTTGGGCACATTGGCGACAGCAGGTTGCAAAAGTTGCACAAGCATAGTTACTTAACAACATTCGATTATGAATCGTTTGCAACATGCGAATCCTGCCTTATGGGAAAGATGGCAAAATCTCCATTTAGTGGACATGGAGAACGTGCCAAGGACATTTTAGAACTAATACATTCAGATGTATGTAGTCCAATGTCCACCCAAGCCAAAGGTGGCTTTTCTTACTTCATCACGTTCACCGATGACTTCTCAAGATTCGGCTATGTGTACTTAATGAAGTACAAGTCGGAAGCATTTGAGAAGTTTAAGGAGTTTAAGAATGAGGTAGAGAAGCAATTAGGAAAGAGTATTAAAGCTCTTCGATCAGATCGAGGAGGAGAATACTTGAGTACTAATTTTTCACACAATTCTTAAAGGATAATGGTATCCTTTCTCAGCTGACCCCTCCATATACACCACAGATGAATGGTGTATCAGAAAGGAGGAATCGCACCTTGTTGGACATAGTGCGATCCATGATGAGCTTTTCAGGATTACCAGCGTCCCTCTGGGGGTATGCTCTAGAGTCAGCAGCATACCTACTGAATAGAGTACCGAGCAAGTCTGTGGCCTCTACTCTATATGAGATATGGAAAGGCATGAAACCAGAATTTAAACATGTTAAAGTCTGAGGATGTCCGGCTCATGTAAAGAGGCATGATCCAGACAAGCTGGAATCACGAATTGATAAATGCAGGTTTGTGGGATATCCAAAGGAAACCTTTGGATACTATTTTTACCATCCTGGTGAACAAAAGGTGTTTGTCGCCAGGAAAGCTGTCTTCCTGGAAGAGGAATACCTTATCCAGGAGAACAGTGGGAGTAAAATAGTACTGGAAGAGGTTCCAGATCCCCAAACAGTTGCATTATCATCAGATGAGATATCAGTTCCTGAATCTGTTCAGATACATACAGATGAGCCTCGTAGATCTGGTAGAGTACCTAGACTACCCGAACGATATGTGGGACATATTGCTGAAAGTAAGTCTAAGGTACAATATAATGAGGATGATGATTTGAAAACCTACCAGGAGGGCATATTAGGCCAAGAAGCCGGGAAATGGCGAGAAGCCATGAACTCAGAAATCCAGTCCATGTACACCAACCAAGTTTGGAACTTGGAGGACTTGCCCGAGGGTATTGTACCCATCGGTTGCAAGTGGATCTTTAAGAGAAAGATCGGTACTGATGGACGAATCGACACTTATAAGGCAAAGTTGGTGGCAAAGGGATATCGTCAAAGGCAAGGAATTGACTATGACGAGACTTTCTCACTAGTTGCCATGATAAAGTCGATCAGAGTTCTACTCGCCATTGCTGCACATTTTGATTATGAAATCTGACAGATGGATGTGAAGACTGCCTTCCTCAATGGTAAGCTTGAGGAAGAGGTGTATATGTGTAAGGACTGAGCTTTCGGGTTCTGTTTTCGGGTCGGGTTCGGGCCGGATCCCCTGGTTTGGACCCTGCGGGGTCTTGAGATTTCTGACTGAATGGCGTCAGCACTGCTCGACGCCTTTCAAAAGACGTCAGGTTGTGTGGACGCCATTTAGGTCTGCAGATTGTTGTGCCACGTGTGCGCCACGTGGGCGGGTTTCGGGCCGCGAGGGTACGGCCCCGGTCACATCGTCTGAACGGCGTCCATGTTAGCCGACGCGATTCAGACTGTGACTTCTACGATGTCAGGGTATGGCGCCAGAGCGTTGCCAGTACGGCCTGTCCTGTCGTCTGAACGGCGTCCACGATGGGCGACGCGTTTCAGACCGCTGTCAGTACGGCCCGTCCTGTCAGACTGATAGGCGTCCGCCCCGATCGACGCGTTTTAGCGGGATTCAGGTTGACTCCGCGAGCCTCCCCTTCCTTCCCTCATTCTCGCCTTCACTCTCTCTCTCTTCGCCCTCTCCGCCCTCTCCGACCTCTCTTTTCCCCTTCCCTTCCTCTTCTTCCTCTTCCAATCACTCCATAGCCTCCTTACCTCTCACCTCTACCTCCACCACCTCCTTCGCGGTGTTCCCTTCTCCGGACGGCGGCCGACGTCCCGGCAGAGTGGCGGCGTCCTCGAGGGTACCGGCGGCGGTCTGCGGTGCGGCGTACCGGCGGCGAGGAGCTTGGGGGAGTTCAAGAACCGGTAGGGGGACGAACCTTGCATGTATTGCTCATGTTTTCTTTGACGTGGCATGATGTGTTTGGGCTAGATTGAGCATGTCTAGGGGGTTTCCTTGTGGGAACGGCTGTGCTTGTGATCGTGGTTTCGTAGTATGCCTGTGATAGATGAATGCTTCTTCCTCCCCTTCTTGTTTTGGGGCTTTTTGGGGTGTTTGGGGTTAAGGGAGAAACCCTCGGTTCGAACCAGGGAACCAGGTTTCTGGCGCTAAACGGCGTCGTGCCTGGTCTACGCCTTTCAGAAGGGCGTCAGGGCAGTATGACGCCTTTTAGGGCAGAAACCTCCCTGATTCGAGGTTTTACGAGTAGGGGTTCTGGCGCTAAATGACGTCATGGATGGACGACGCCTTTCAGAAGGGCGTCGGGACATCATGACGCCATTTAGGCAGGAAATCACCCCGAGTGAGGGTCTGTAAATCTGGAATTTAAGTGTGAATGGCGTCTGTGTACCTGGACGCGTTTTAGATAGGCGACTCCCTATGACGACGCGTTTCAGGGAATATTCTAACTGTTAAATGAACCTGTCTGAGGGACTTGAATGGCGTCGACCTCGGTCGACGCCATTCAAGACAGAGATGTGTAATCCTGGTTTTCACCATGTGCTTCACTGTGGGATGATTTCAATTGCATGCTTCACGTTGTACGCTGAGACTGAGGACTCCTGTGTGAATGGAATCATGTTGTGTGTGTGTGTGCTTATGCGAATATGGAATTGGAACTACTATGGTTTACGTCTGTCACCATGGGCCAATGGGGGTGAGCCATGGTGTCTGTGAGGCATTGTGCCGTACCGGTGGAGGAGGGGTACATGTTGTGTTTTACCTTTGGCTGAGGGAAGCAGGATCGCCTTAAGCCCGACGGGCCGGAGTAGCTGGTGTGCTATCCGAGGGGTCGCTGTTTGTCCTCAGCGGGTCGTGGTTTTCCTGTTTGTTGCGACAGCTTCCGGCGCGTTTCTTGCTGTGGAGCTGGTTGTGGTACTGTTGGAGTTGGCTTACCCTTTAGCCACTGGGCCTGATGTGACCTTTGATCAAGGTTACGAGTGGTACCCTTAGCCCTTTGGCCTGACGCAGCCCGGGAGATTTGGGTTTGTGGGTAGTTCCTGTAGCTTCGGCTTGACGGGGGTTCGCCGGTCCCCAGGGCCCTCCTGAAGCGCTGAGGCCTAGCGTGGAGGCAATCCGGACGGTAGGACAGTAGTCTAGACTGCTTGTGTGCACACGTAGCTGGCAGTGGCGGTACACTGGTTCTAGCTAGTCCTAGTTTGACTCACTGCCTCACCCTACAGTGCCCCGGAACACTGTAGGGGCGGACAGGCGTGAGCTGTGGTGGTAGTGTTGGGAGGCGACGTTTGACTTCGGTCGACAGTGTGGTTCAGTCGCTTCGTGGACTTTGGCTGTGAGACGTTACTCTGTGTTGGGTTCTTCAGGTTGCTTAGAATGGTTCTTACTACACTGCTTATCATACGTTTCATATCAGAGTTGGGTGCTGTGTTTACTGCTTTACTTAAATTGCCATATATTCCTGTTGTTACACTTGTGGGTGTGTGAGTGGGAGGCAGGGGATCGGATGATCCCTACTGAGCCCATTTCTGGTGTGGCTCACTCCCTGCGGTTTCAGGTGTGGACCTCGTGGCGAGCGGAAGCGTGGTGTCTTCTTGGTGTGCGGACCAGCAGCTGTCTTAGTTTTGGGGTATGCCCCGATGTTGTTGTACTTCCTTCTGCTTGTACTTATTTAATTGTTGGACATGTAATTATTGTTGGACTGTATACGAACATTGTTATTTTCCTTCCTGCGCACTTGCTTGTCTTTGTAGTCCGTGAGATTGTTATATTTAGCCTTGTTTAACACTTACTCCTCCAGATGTGTTGTGTGAGATCCGGGTGTGAACCCGCAGTTAATGGGCCGACATCCATTTAGTGACCGGGTCTCCGGTCATAGGATGGCGGGTCGTTACAATATGATACAACCAGAAGGTTTCACATCCAAAGAATCTCCAGATAAAGTGTGCAAGCTTCAGAGGTCCATTTATGGACTGAAGCAGGCTTCCCGGAGCTGGAACATAAGATTTGACGAAGCTGTCAAGTCTTATAACTTCATTCAGAATGAAGATGAGCCTTGTGTGTACAAGAAGACCAGTGGGAGTGCAGTCACTTTTCTAGTTCTTTACGTAGATGACATACTACTCTTTGGGAATGATGTAGCTATGATGTCATCAGTAAAGATCTGGCTGTCGAAAAACTTCTCTATGAAGGATTTGGGAGAAGCATCCTACGTATTAGGAATACGGATCTATAGAGATAGATCAAAGAGGATGCTTGGAATGACCCAATCCTTGTACATAGATACCATAGTGAAAAGGTTTGGCATGGAAAATTCCAAGAGAGGTCTCATACCGATGAGACATGGAATTAATCTCTCAAAGGAGCAGTCTCCTAAGACTCCTAATGAGAGGGCATTCATGGATAGAATACCCTATGCCTCTACCATAGGATCTATCATGTATGCCATGCTATGTACACAGCCTGATGTTGCATTTGCTCTAAGTGTTACGAGCAGATATCAGGCTGATCCAGGCGAAGAGCACTGGAAGGCAGTGAAATGTACCTTTAAGTACTTGAGAAGAACTAAGGATATGTTTCTTGTCTATGGAGGAGGTGACTTGAAACTGCGAGGCTTTACTGACTTGAGTTTCCAGTCGGATCCAGATGATAGCAAGTCTACATCTTGATTCGTGTTTACATTGAACGGAGGCACAGTGTGCTGGAAGAGTTCCAAGCAAGTAACCACTGCAGATTCGATGACTGAAGCTGAGTACATTGCTGCAGCTGAAGCCGCCAAGGAAGCAGTATGGTTGAAGAAATTCATCACCGACCTCAGCGTAGTTCCCAGCATCTCTGAGCCTGTTACACTGTTGTGCGACAACAATGAAGCCATTGCGCAAGCGAAAGAGCCGCGGTCTTATCAGAAATCGAAGCAAATTCTGAGGCGCTTTCACCTTATCAGAGAGATCATATCCAGAGGAGATGTAGTAGTGGAAAGAGTTCCATCCGTCGACAATGTAGCAGATCCACTGACAAAGCCGTTGGCTCAAATTGTGTTTGAGCGTCACCTAGAGTCTATAGGCTTATTATATAAAGGTGATTGGCTTTAGTCCAAGTGGGAGATTGTTAGTTTTAGGTGGCCTACAAGCCAATCTGACTCTGTAAATCTCGTTCATTTATTAATAAAATGACATAATATTCATTATATGTAAATCGCATTAATTATCGTTTCATAATGAAGTCCGTGAATATGTGCTATAGTGATCAGATTATGATGAGATCATACTAATGAGACTGATCACCTAAACACACATATTCTTAATCGTTCCTAGTCGAAGGATATCCGAGAAGGACATCGGATATCCGGTTAGACTAGTACAGATTACTCCTGCTCATATGATGAGGGTGACTGATCTCATAAGTCACTTGTGTGGAGACACTAAGGCGAATCTGTAGGTGCTCATTGGAGAATGAGTTCACTGAATTGATCCGACTGAATCGCTGGATGGTATTATACCTCACTGTCAACCAGCTTGATTCTATTGTCGCATTTGCGTGGATGGTCCTCGGACCTGAGACACCAAGGACAGCTTGTCGGTGGACTTCTGTGCTTTGACCTTGGTTTACAAATCTCTAGCCTCGGGATTCTGATACGCCAAGGATTGGGTACAGCGGAATACCGTCGAAGGGAATTGTGTGTCAATAAGGAATCATTCACTCTTGGTACTTAGAGAGAGAATGCTCTACGAAGGATGCGTGAAAGTCCCTGGCCAGGGCGGACAATAATATCAGGAAAAGAGTTTTTCGATATTCATCAGTGGCATCCAATCCAAGTGAGTCGACCGGTTAGGGTTTGACAGCTCGCCATACCCTGAGTTGACTCGAGAGCATTGTACGAATGAAGGATTATATCCACGCGGTAACTGTCGGCGGAAAGGTTCCAAGAGTGGGTTACTTAACCCCAATATCTTCTGGGTTCACGCGGTGTTGCTTGGCACCCAACGTGTTCGTAGGCCCGGTCGAATTTGATGTGCGACATCAATTCGATTGATTAATTAATTAATAAAGGGTTATTAATTGATTAATAAAGTCAGTGAGGAGTCACTGGGCTTGTTGGGCCATTAACTGGACTGGTACTTGGGCCTAGAGGGTCACACGCACATGATTCTCAAGGCGATGGATAAATAAGTGGGTTTTATATAGACCGGGGGTTTTTATGAAAAACTGCGCGGTTAGTATAAAACATAGCGAACGGGCTGAGCAAGCCAAGTTGCTGCTAACCCTACCCGCCCCTCCTCAGTTTCTCTCTCTCTTTGGCGTCCAGACAGATCCAGATCTGCTTAGTCGCTTCTCCGAATCCCGTTCGACGGGAAATCGTCCGCGCGTTGCGGCGATCGTTGCGGTGACCGGCGGATGTTTCGTGGGCTGCGAAGAACGAGGAAAGTGAGGATATCCATCGCGAGGAGGATTGCGTGGACTTCGCTAGAGGTCGGGCGTTTACGCAGCTTGCGGTGTCGCACCGACGGAACCGAACGGTTGAGGATTCGAATCCGCACACGGTGAGAATCGATTATCCGATAATCGTAGTTTTTAGTTTTTCGAAACGGGAATGGATCGCTATTTACTATTTTATTTTCCGCTGCGTGAGCGATCTGGAGAAACCATAGAAATCCCACCAAGACCAAACAGTAACCCCTCGGATAGCACGTTAGCTAATCCGGCCCAACTGGCTCAGGTGGTTACTCCTTCCCCCAGCACGAGTGACACTTCATGGGTACCTCTCCCACACTGGTACTAGCTAACCCCGGGGTTCACCAGGTGACCCTCTCTCACTAGGCGTCACCCCGCCACACCCACACTGGCGTTGTGTTCCACCCACACCCACACAGGGTGACAAAGCGCTACAGTTGTCACTCTAGGTCCACAGTCGCACGAAACACAACACAGTGCGATCCGGTCACAAAGAAATCCTCATCCTCGAGTACGATTATAATCATGCAACTAACTAAATTATCTAACCGCGTAACACATATTAATAACATGAATTAGTGTGATTCTGTCTTGAATCACGTCGCCCAAGGCCAATGCCATTCAAGCCTCCTAAACTAGTTCATAAAAAATCGACCTCAGAACTTGGCGTAAAACACGTTGCCACAGGTAGCCGCCTTTTTGAAAGGCGTCGCTGTCCCTCGTCGCCTGATAGCGACCAAAACAGGGACAGGCCATGGGTTGATTCCACTAAAATGCGTCGTTCACGAAAGTCGCCTTTTGAAAAGGCGTCGCTGTCCCAAGACGCTTGTCAGTCCAGAGACAGAGTCTGTTCACGGGGTTAAATCGCGTCGTGGGTGGGAGCCGCCTTTCTAAAAGGCATCCCTATCCCTCGACGCCATTCAGTCCTGACAGACAAGTTCTCCCCTCCGTTCCCCCAATCTACAAGTTGGGATTTCTCCCCCAAAACGTACAAAAAGGCAATGAAACATAGGGCGGAAGGAGGAGAACCTAACTACCCATTAAAATACCCAATTTCTCATCTCATGCACTTAGCATTTTCACCCCAAAAAAACACCCCTAAACATGCTTCAAAGCGGAAAAACATGCATGCTTCAAAGCGGGAAAGCATGGTTTTTAATGAAATACAACATGAATCGTCACCCTACCGGTTACTCGAACTCCTCCAAGCTCCAAGCCGCAAACCTGTCTCGCCCCACGCCGCCGCCGATACCGCCGAGGACGTCGTTACTCCACCGAGACGTCGGCCGCCGTCTATAGAGAAAACGCCGCGGAGGAGGTGGTGGTGGTAGTGGTGGGAGTTAGGAGGTCGATGGAGTGGAGGGAGAGATGAAATGGTGGGAGGAAAAGAAGGAGGGGGAAGAGGGATCGTCGGAGCCGCCGGGGAAGAGAGGAGAGAGAAGAGAGAGGGGAAAATGAGGGAAAGGAAGGAGGGTTCGCGGGGTAAACCAGAAACTGGGTAAAACGCGTCGTGTGGCACGGACGCCTATCAGTTGACATGACAGACCGTACTGACAAAGTCTGAAACGCGTCGCCTATCAAAGACGCATTTCAGACGACAAGACTGGCGCCGTACACTGACAACCCCGGGTCGCATTCTGAATGGCGTCGTCCATAGAGGACGCTGTTCAGACGACACGACAGAGGCCGTACTCTCACGGCCCGAAACCCGCCCACGTGGCACAATAGCCACTCAACTAAATGGCGTCCACTAAGGAAGACGTCGTTCAAAAAGGCGTCGTGCATCCTAGAAGTCATTTAGATGGTACTCCCCTGGCCCCTCAGGGCCCAAACCAGGGGATCCGACCTAGAAACTGCCCCGATAACCAGATCCGAAACCTCAGTCCTTACATTCTCCCCCCCTTAAAAGAATTTCGTCCTTGAAATTGCTTACTACAATTAACGAGGTCGAAACATAAAGATACAAGCTTACAAGAGAACTTACGAGAAATGGTAGGGAAACTGCTCCCGCATCGCATCCTCGCGCTCCCAGGTTGCCTCGCCTCCGGAGCGATACTGCCAAATTAACTTAACCAGAGGTACAACCTTATTCCGAAGGACCTGTTCCCTGCGATCCTCAATACGTACTGGAAACTCTGGAAAGGACAAGTCCTCCGCGACTTCTAATTCTGAAAAATCCAAAACATGAGATGGATCCTGAACATATCTCCTCAGCAAAGAAACATGGAACACATCGTGCACCCCTGCAAGACTGGGCGGCAAGGCTAGCTGATACGCCGTTTCCCCAATTCGAGCAAGAATGGGAAAAGGCCCGACATATTGCGGACTCAGCTTACCTCGCTTCCCGAATCTCATTACACCCTTAGAGGGCGAGACTCGGAGAAACACGTGGTCCCCAACCTCAGACTCAAGCGGTCTCCTACGGATGTCAGCATAACTCTTCTGTCTACTCTGAGCTGCAATCAATCTCTGCCGTACCACTCTTGTAACCTCAGCACACTGCTGCACCAACTCTGGTCCTGTTATCTGCCTCTCGCCAATCTCGGACCAATTCACAAGAGATTGACACGGTCGCTCGTACAATGCCTCATAAGGCGCCATGCCGATACTAGAATGATAACTGTTGTTGTAAGCAAACTCCACTGTAGACAAGTGCTGCTCCCAAGAACCTCCCCAATCTAGGCAACATGCCCTGAGCATATCCTCCAGAGGCTGAATGGTCTTCTCCGACTGCCCGTTAGTCTTGGGATGATTGGCCGAGCTGAAGGCCAACTACATGCCCAAGGCCTTCTGAAAACTCTTCCATAACCTAGAAGTAAAGCTCGGATCCCGGTCTGACACGATGGATAAAGGTACCCCATGCAGAGAGATGATCCGATCCACAAACAGCTTAGCCAACTTCCCAACTGACCAGTCCTTCCTAATAGCCAGGAAGTGTGCTGACTTGGTCAATCAATCAACAATGACCCAGATCGCGTCTCTTCTGCCAGGGGATACAAGTAATCCCATCACAAAGTCCATAGTCAAATGCTCCCATTTCCATTCCGGGATCGGCAAAGGCTGCAACAACCCTCCTGGTCTCTGATGTTCTGCCTTAACCTGCTAACAAGTTATGCACCTAGCCACATACTCATCCACATCCTTCTTCATACCAAGTCACCAAAAGTGCCTTCTCAAACAATGATACATCTTAGTCGTTCTGGGATGCACTGCATATCTAGAACGGTGTGCCTCATCCAGGACACACCTGCGCACGTCCTCCTGGGCCGGAACATAGAGTCTGCCTCTAAACGTGCCTGTTCCATCATCCCATAATTCCACCTCTGGTGTCTGGAGAATCTGCGGTAGCTCTGCATCTGCCCTCTGAGCCTCAATTACGGCATGGTACACTGCTGGTCTCACAGTCAAGTTGGCCAACACGGCTCTATCAGACTCACATGGAACCCGTAAGGAAGATTCCATAACCTGCTCAAATAATCTCCATTCTCGAACCATAAGATATGACATGACCGTCTTCCGACTTAAGGCGTCTGCCACTACATTCGCCTTGCCCGGATGATAAGAAAGGTCGAGGTCATAATCCTTGATGAATTCCATCCACCCGCGCTGCCTCAAATTCAGATCCCTCTGTGTGAATACATACTTCAGGCTCTTGTGATCAGTAAAAACCTGAAATTTCTCTCCATACAAATAATGTCTCCAAATCTTCAATGCAAATACTATAGCTGCCAACTCTAAGTCATGAGTGGGATAGTTCTCCTCATGCTTTTTCAGCTGTCTAGAAGCATAGGTCATGACCTTAGCATGCTGCATCAGAACTACACCCAAACCTCGACGTGATGCATCTGAATAAACTACAAATCCACCTGAACCTGATGGAAGCACCAACACTGGAGCCGAAGTGAGGCGAGTCTTCAACTCACTAAAACTCAGCTCACATTCCTCGGTCCACACGAAACGAACTCCCTTACGAGTCAACCTCGACAAGGGGGCCGCTATCGAATAAAAATCCTAAACAAACCGCCTGTAATAACTTGCTAGCCCCAAGAAGCTCCTGATCTCAGTCACTATTGTTGGCCTGCTCCAATCCATCACTGCCTCAATCTTGGCTGGATCCATTACAATACCATCGCTAGAAATGACATGCCCCAGGAAGTGCACCTTATCTAGCCATAATTCACACTTGCTAAACTTGGCACAAAATTGGTGCTCTCTCAGAACCTGCATTACCACCTAAAGATGTGTGGCATGCTCTTCCTCAGAATAAGTGTATATCAGAATATCATCTACAAATACCACCACGAACTGATCCAGATAGGCCCCGAAGACCTGGTTCATCAAATCCATAAAAGCCGCCGGAGCATTGGTCAAGCCAAAAGGCATAACCAAAAACTCATAATGTCCATACCGAGTCCTAAAGGCCGTCTTACTAACATCAACCTCACGGATCCTCATCTGGTAATACCCTGATCTCAAGTCAATCTTTGAAAACACCTTCGCAGACTGCAGTTGATCCATCAAATCATCGATCCTCGGAAGTGGGTACTTGTTCTTTATCGTCACCTAGTTCAGCTGTCTATAATCAATGCACAATCTCAAAGAACCATCCTTCTTCCTGACAAATAGAAATGGAGCACCCCACGGAGAAGTACTGGGATGAATGAAACCCTTATCTAGTAATTCTTGCAACTGCGCCTTCAACTCAGCGAGTTTGGCTGGTGCCATCCGATACGGGGCCTTAGACAGGGGCGCCGTACCCGGTGCAAGCTCAATAGTAAACTCAACCTCTCGCTGAGGAGAAGGCCAGGCAACTCCTTAGGAAACACATCTACAAAGTCACACACTACAGGCACCTCCCAAGGACTGGGACTACCACTAACATCAGTTAGAACAACAGAGACAAGGAAGGCCTCGCAACCACCAACAAGCAACCTCTGGGCCTTAAAGGCAAAAATGAGAATACCTCGGGAAGAGAGCCTAATACCTTGGAAGTAGAAGGTCGGGATGTCCGGAATAGAGAAACACACCCTCTTCCTGTGGCAGTCCACCCCAGCAAAATAAGTCTCCAACCAATCCATGCCTAAGATGATATCAAAGTCACGAATGGCAAGCATAACTAACTGGGCAGGTAACTCATGGCCCTCCATAGTCAAGGGAACATCACTCAAACAGTTATAGGATAACATGAAATCCCCAGAAGGAACCTCTATCACCAATCCATCAGAGATCTCATCAACGGGTGCAGAAAGAACATCTACAAACTACTCGGAAATGAAAGAATGAGAAGCACCCGAATCAATCAACACATGTGTAGAGTTCCCAAGGACAGAAAGTGTACCTTCCACCAAGCTGGATGCACGAGCCTCCTTCTTGGTGATAGCTAGAACTCTCCCCTGGGTCCTCGGCCTCTTCTGATCACCTGGTCCCTGCCCCTGACCATGCCCCCGCGGGCAATGCCTCGCCAAATGGCCCTGCTGGCCACAAGTAAAACACCTCCTAGAAAAAGCAGGACACTGAGTCCCACCGTGAGTACCACCGCAATGCTGACAACCTGTTGGAAGCCTCTAAGCTGTCTCCTGCTGAGCACTAGACACCGACTGACTCTACTGGCTCTGCCTCGGTCTGCTGCTGCCGCGACTACTACCACCGCCTCGAAAGAATCTCCTGAATCTGTAGCTGAGTGAAGACGATCCTGATCCGGACGAAGGAGCTGCTGCCGCTGCTTTCCCCCTGCCACGAACTGGCCCCTGAGTAGACAGTCCCCTCTCCCGGGCTGACTGATCCTGCTGTGCCTCTACTGCTGCGGCACACCTAACTACCGATGCCAAATCTGAACAACAGTGAGATACCACAAAACTCCTCAGACTGGACCTCAGTCCATCCACAAACCTCTCAGTCTGACGCTTCTCGTCTTTTGAGATAAAAGGCACAAACCTCCCAAGCGAAACAAACTTAGCCTGGTATTCAAGCACTGTCATGGTTCCTTGGGTCAGTTCCATGAATTCCCTCTCCTTGGCCCTCTGAACATGCCTAGGGAAGTACTGAGCATTGAATTCCTTCACAAAAGTCTCCCATGGAATCTCCCTGAGACTCCTATCCACATAAGACAAACTCTTCAAAGTGGTCCACCAGTCGTAGGCATCATCCTTCAACATGAAGGTAGCCAACGGAGTCCTCTCAACTGCCGCACAATCCATGGTATCAAAAGTCTTCTCCATCTCCCTCAACCAATGAACAGCCTCATCAGGGTTGGGACGACCGGTGAACTGAGGCGGCCTCAGCTTCAGGAATCTCTCCAGTGTAGCTGAAGACCCTCCTCGAGCACTGGAACTCTCACTAGGGTCCCGGGTCTAGTTTCTAGCCATCGTGTCCATCATAGCCTCCATGTAATGCTCCACACTTGGCCTACCGGCCTCAGATCCACTAGGGACATCTCCCCGCTCTCTAATAACTGACATCCTCTTCCTAGAAACCATCTAATCGCCTACAATCACAAAAATCGAAAGGTTCTAATTAGAATCCTAAAACCTATACTACCGCCGTGCCTGTACGAGATAATATAATTATTTGCCGGACTTACAACATTTAACCTAGTTGTTTATTTATTTGCCAGACCGAATGCTCTGATACCAACTGTAACGTCCCGCCACCCTATAATCGGGGATCCGATTACTAAATGAGTATCGAATCATTAATTTGGAACCAAACCAGGATCTAGATAAGTCTGGGAAATAAATAATAAACCAAGCTAAACATTCACATCGCATTGAATTAAAAAGAGAGTGCAAGAATTAAAAGTTATTACAATGCGACTCGACACAGCAAATAGTTACATATTCCAACTAAAAAGAAATAATTAAGCGTACAGGCCAGAAATAAAATAACAACTACGTCGGGGCATACCCCGGAACAACAGCTGTTGGCGCGCAACTCTAAGTAGCACTCTCCTCGTTAAGCCTACCTGGAACCCTCACCTGAAAATCGCAGGGGTGAGTCTCAACGAAACGACTCAGTAGGGATCCTTCGATCCCCACAGCCTACTCATACACTCACAAGTGCAAAAACACAGCGAAAGGTAAAGTAATCAAGTAAAGCAGTAATTACTACTCCAAAATCTCGAGATAAACCACATGCATTCTAAATATAACATGCATATCTCTGAAACCATTTTACCAGAGAGCCTACAACCAATGTCTCGGCAAAATACGCCAACCACACAAACGAAAGTGGGAAACACCGACCCGCTGAGACCAAACAGTAACCCCTCGGATAGCACGCTAGCTACTCCGGCCCAACTGGCTCAGGTGGTTACTCCTTCCCCCAGCACGAGTGACACTTCACAGGTACCTCTCCCACACCGGTACTAGCTAACCCCGGGGTTCACCAGGTGACCTCTCTCACTAGGCGTCACCCCGCCACACCCACATCGGTGCTGTGTTCCACCCACACCAACACAGGGTGACAAAGCGCTACAGTTGTCACTCTGGTCCACAGTCGCACGAAACACAACACAGTGCGATCCGGTCACATAGAAATCCTCATCCTCGAGTACGATTATAATCATGCAACTAACTAAATTATGTAACTGTGTAACACATATTAATAACATGAATTAGTGTGATTCTGTCTTGAATCGCGTCGCCCAAGGCCGACGCCATTCAAGCCTCCTAAACTGGTTCATAAAAACTCGGCCTCAGAATCTGGCGTAAAACACGTCGCCACAGGTACCCGCCTTTTTGAAAGGTGTCACTGTCCCTCGTCGCCTGATAGCGACTGAACAGGGACAGGCCATGGGGTGATTCCACTAAAATGCGTCGTTCATGAAAGTCGCCTTTTGAAAAGGCGTCGCTTTCCCTGGACGCTTGTCAGTCCAGAGACAGAGTCTGTTCACGGGGCTAAATCGCGTCATGGGTGGGAGCCGCCTTTCTAATAGGCGTCCCTGTCCCTCGATGCCATTTAGTCCTGACAGACAGTTTCTTCCCTCCGTTCCCCCAATCTACAAGTTGGGATTTCTCCCCCTAAACGTACAAAAAGGCAATGAAACATAAGGGGGAAGGAGGAGAACCTAACTACCCATTAAAATACCCAATTTCTCATCTCATGCACTTAGCATTTTCACCCCAAAAAAACACCGCTAAACATGCTTCAAAGCGGGAAAACATACATGCTTCAAAGCGGGAAAGCATGGTTTTTAATGAAATACAGCGGGAATCATCACCCTACCGGTTACTCGAACTCCTCCAAGCTCCAAGCCGCCAACCCGTCTCGCCCCATGTCGCCGCCGGTACCGCCGAGGACGTCGTTACTACACCGGGACGTCAGCCACCGTCCGGAGAGAAAACGCCGCGGAGGAGGTGGTGGTGGTAGTAGTGGGAGTTAGGAGGTCGATGGAGTGGAGGAAGAGATGAAATGGTGGGAGGAAAAGAAGGAGGGGGAAGAGGGATCGCCGGAGCCGCCAGGGAAGAGAGGAGAGAGAAGAGAGAGGGAAAAATGAGGGAAATGAAGGAGGTTCGCGGGGTAAACCATAAACTAGGTAAAACGCGTCGTGCGGCACGGACGCCTATCAGTTGACATGACGGGCCGTACTGACAGAGTCTGAAACGCGTCGCCTATCAAAGACGCCTTTCAGAGGACAAGACGGACGCCATACACTGACAACCCTGGGTTGCATTCTGAATGGCGTTGTCCATAGAGGATGCCGTTCAGACGACACGATAGAGGCCGTACTCTCGCAGGCCGAAGCCCGCCCACGTGGCACAACAGCCACTCAACTAAATTGCGTCCACTAAGCAAGACACCGTTCAAAAAGGCGTCGTGGATCCTAAACGTCATTTAGATGGCACTCTCCTGACCCCTCAGGGCCCAAACCAGGGGATCTGACCCAGAAACTGCCTCGATAACCGGATCCGAAACCTCAGTCCTTACACCAACAGTGGTATTAGAGCCAGGTTCCACTATGTTTTCGCCGTTTCGATCTCCAAGATTGCAAATTTTACAGTTGTCTCCATGCCTAGTTTATGATTTTAATTGTAGATGACGTGTTCATCAGATGAGCACGCTTAATTTACTGTAAATTAATACATTAAAATCGGATTTAAATCATGCATGTTTAGTGTTCTTCATTCGACGAAGAACGGCCTTCGATTGACCCCTCCACGGGCACCTCAAGCGTTGGGGACGGCTTGGTGTTGCATGAGCTTCATCCCGGTTACAGGAAGAACAGATGGGCTCTCTTTCTTCTCCCAAATACCTGTAAAATTTTTTGAATTGGAAGGGGTTCGGATTGGCCGTTAAAATGTGAAAGGGAGATTTTTTTTTTGGGATTTTTCCGGGGGATTGGGGGACCGCCGGCGCCGTCGACGGTGACTGGGGTCACCGGTGGGAGCCACGGCGTCGGAGGGACCGCCGGCCGACCCCTGGGGACTGGACCGCCAGCGGTGGGCAGGGGTTTTCCCCTCACCTGTAGCGTAGCTAGGGAAAACCCTAGCTGCATCGGGTGAGGGGGGCGACCCCGACGGGCCGGGCCCTGGGACCCGGGCTAGTCGGTGCCCAACCCGACCCAGGCTGGCCCTGATAGGGCGGTCTGGTCCGTGACAGGGGCAGGCTGGACCCAGTCCGACCACCCCCCCCCCCCCCCCCCCCCCCCTTTTTAATTCCTTTTTGGTTTATTTATGGCCCCTTTTAAAACTGCAATTTTATCTAATTTTAAATTTAGAATTCTGATTAAATAAAATCTGTTTTTCATTGTTAAAGGGGGTCAATGAATGAATTAATTTTTGGGAATTAATCGGTTAACAAATGTTGTTAACTTGATGATTTAATCTAATTGTTAGATTGAGGATATTAAAAGGATTAATTTAATTGTTGAATTAAATTTTAATATCTGATTGTCAAATAGGCATGGAACATTATAAATTTGTAATCTTGGTATTATGTTATATTTATGATGTGCATTTATTTGCTTGTTTAAATTGGATTTAAATTAGCATGCTTGAACTAAATACTAAATTTTTCGAAAAATTTGAACCAAATTTTGCTTGGTCTCTGGTTTATGAAACCAAAATTAATATTATTTTTGAAAGATTTATTTAGTCATTTGATGTGCAATTCATGTGTGGTTTGTTTAACTAAAACATATGGTGGTCATGGATGAGCATTATTTGTGGATATGGAATGTGATTGTGTGGTTTATTGTTTATTAATAAATAGAGGTCTGCGAACCTCTCCCTCTCATATTCCATTGTACTTCTACCTTCCTCCTTGATGTAATCGCCATAAGGCTTCCTCATTTAAATTATCATGTAATTGAGAATTACGATGTAATTTGATCGAGGCGGCTGCACGCGGAGCGAGGATAATCCACAACTGCTGAGCAGATGAAAATAAAGGAGTTCATTGAATCCATGGGTTTGCAGACTCATGATATAAGTTGTTATATTGTGTATGTGTATGCGTTTGACTATCTGGCTCAAGTCAAACCGCAGTGCCGTCCATGACCACACTAATGACATGTATGTGATACGTGAGCTTGATATTTACTAGGTTATTAGTATTTATAATATATTTGATATATTTAATACTATCACCTAGGATGAGACCAAACTAAATAAGTAAAACCTTCGTTACAAACTCTAAGCCGCAGCGCGAGTCATTGAGAATGCACCGCATGGCTCTCCATCAATATGATCAATAGAACTTAATTCAGTCATGGCAAATACTATGTGTTTACCCGAGGTCTGCCATTGTCTGTTGAGAGGACTGTTGATCATGGCATTAGATGCCTTTGGATAAGAGTAGAGGAACGATATAGTTATCTACGTGTTTACCCAGGAACTATATTTCTACTTTACTCTGTCACGTATTGATGGTAAAGTTTAGACCGGGGATAATGGTCTACTGTGTTTACCCGGGACCATTAAACTTGGGAGCCGAAATATGATCAGATATTGCAAGGAGTTGCAATTATCATGAGATGATTGCTCTGAGATAGCGGTATGATACTACGTGTTTACCCGAGGTCATACTGTGATGCTTGGAGATTCTGATCCCCATTAGGAGACAGTCGGCATCTCCCGTTCTGTATATCTGAAGGTTATACAGTCCGTCGAAATTAGTGGGAGTAAAACTAGATAATAAAAGACCATATCTTGTTTTAGTTAATCTGAATATTTGCTAATTATCAATTTATTATCTCCTGTAGGCGAGAATGTCGCACCATAACCCGTTGCGAGGCATACTTGATGCCAACCGTTTGACATGCACCAATTATTCAGACTGGCTCAGAAACCTGAAGATAGTCCTCAGGTCTGAGCAGATTGCCTACGTCTTGGATACTGAACCTCCTGCTGAACCAGCATTAGATGCCCCAGAGGAGGAAATGATAGCATATGAAAAATGGAAGGAAGATTCCACCATAGCCCAATGCTACATGTTAGCCTCTATGAGCAATGAGTTGCAGAGGCAACATGAAGAGATGGATGCTAGATCCATCATGCTCCATTTGAAGGAGCTATTTGGTGAGCAGAGCAGAATCGAACGATATGAGATATCGAAGAATCTGTTTAAGGCTCATATGGTAGAGGGACCTTCAGTACAGAATCACGTGCTGAAGATGATTGAGTGGGTGGAGAGGCTGGATGTTCTTGGGATTACACTTCCCAAGGAGATGCACACAGACCTCGTGTTGTCTTCACTTCCACCGTCATATGCTAAGTTCATCGTTAATTTTAACATGAACAAGATCCAGGCCACCTTAGCTGAACTGTTGAACATGTTAAAGACTGCTGAAGGGAACCTTGTGAAGGATAAACTCCAAGTCCTCATGGTTGGTAAGGCCAACATAAAAAGGCTTGCAGTCCAAGCTTTTCGAAAGAATAAGAACAAGGTTCAGAAAAAGGCAAAGGTTGTCAAGAAAGACAAAGGTAAAAGTGCTGAGAAAGGTGATTGCTTCTACTGTCACCAGAAAGGGCATTGGAAGAGGAATTGCAAAGAATACCTCAAGGACAAGGCTCAAGGAACTGTGAAGCAGCAGGACGCTTCAGGTATCTATATGATAGATGTAAACTTGTCAATAAGAGATTGTACATCATGAGTATTAGATACTGGATGTGCATCTCATATCTGCAATTCTGTGCAGGCACTGACAAGAAGGCGTAAGCTGAGGACCGGCGAGGTGGAGCTAAGGCTAGGAAACGGCGCAAGAGTTGCGGCGATTTCTGTGGGGACAGTGAAGCTCAAGCTACCATCTGGAGACACATTTTTATTAGATGAATGTTATTATGTACCTAGCATAATAAGGAACATCATTTCTATTTCATGCTTAGATAGAATTGGATACAATTTAAATTTTCGGAACAACAGTTGTTCAGTTTATTTCGGAAATAAATTAATAGCTTCTGCTATTTTGTCCAATGGTTTGTATCTATTAAATGTGTCTCATGATTCCCTTCGACGGTATTCCGCTGTATCCAATCCTTGGCGTATTAGAATCCCGTGGCTAGAGATTCGTAAACCAAGGTCAAAGCACAGAAGTCCATCGACAAGGTGTCCTTGGTGTCTTAGGTCCGAGGACCATCCACGCAACTGGGACAATAGAATCAAGCTAGTTGACAGTGAGGTACAATACCATCCAGCGATTCAGTCGGATCAGTTCAGTGATCTCATTCTCCAATGAGCACCTACAGATTCGCCTTAGTGTCTCCACACAAGTGACTTATGAGATCAGTCACCCTCATCATATGAGCAGGAGTAATCTGTACTAGTCTAACCGGATATCCGATGTCCTTCTCGGATATCCTCCGACTATGAACGATTAAGAATATGTGTGTTTAAGTGATCAGTCTCATTAGTATGATCTCATCATAATCTGATCGCTATAGCACATATTCACGGACTTCATTATAAAACGATAATTAATGCGATTTACACATAATGAATATTATGCCATTTTATTAATAAATGAACGAGATTTACATAGTCAGATTGGCTTGTAGGCCACCTAAAACTAACAATCTCCCACTTGGACTAAAGCCAATCACCTTTATACAATAAGCCTATAGACTCTAGGTGACGCTCAAACACAATTTGAGCCAACGGCTTTGTCAGTGGATCTGCTACATTGTCGACGGATGGAACTCTTTCCACTACTACATCTCCTCTAGATATGATCTCTCTGATAAGGTGAAAGCGCCTCAGAATATGCTTCGATTTCTGATGAGACCGCGGCTCTTCCGCTTGCGCAATGGCTCCATTGTTGTCGCACAACAGTGGAGCAAGCTCAGAGATGCTGGGAACTACGCCGAGGTCGGTGATGAATTTCTTCAACCACACTGCTTCCTTGGCAGCTTCAGCTGCAGCGATGTACTCAGCTTCAGTCGTCGAATCTGTAGTGGTTACTTGCTTGGAACTCTTCCAGCATATTGCGCCTCCGTTCAAAGTAAACACGAATCCAGATATAGACTTGCTATCATCTGGATCTGAATGGAAACTTGAGTCATTAAAGTCTCGCAGTTTCAAGTCACCTCCTCCATAAACAAGAAACATATCCTTAGTTCTTCTCAAGTACTTAAGGATACATTTCACTGCCTTCTAGTGCTCTTCGCCTGGATCAGCCTGAAATCTGCTCGTAATACTTAGAGCAAATGCAACATCAGGCTGTGTACATAGCATGGCATACATGATAGATCCTATGGCAGAGGCATAGGGTATTTTATCCATGAATGCCCTCTCATCAGGAGTCTTAAGAGACTGCTCCTTTGGGAGACTAATTCCATTTCTCATCGGTATGAGACCTCTCTTGGAATTTTCCATGCCAAACCTTTTGACTATAGTATATATGTACAAGGATTGGGTCATTCGAAGCATCCTCTTTGATCTATCTCTATAAATCCGTATTCCTAATACGTAGGATGCTTCTCCCAAATCCTTCATGGAGAAGTTTTTCGACAACCAGATCTTTATTGATGACATCATATCTATATCATTCCCAATGAGTAGTATGTCATCTACGTAAAGAACTAGAAAAGTGACTGCACTCCTACTAGTCTTCTTGTACACACAAGGCTCATCTACATTCTTAATGAAGTCATAAGACTTGACAGCCTTGTCAAATCTTATGTTCCAGCTCCGGGAAGCCTGCTTCAGTGCATAAATGGACTTCTGAAGCTTGCACACTTTATCTGGAGATTCTTTGGATGTGAAACCTTCTGGTTGTATCATATACACTTCTTCCTCAAGCTTACCATTGAGGAAGGCAGTCTTCACATCCATCTGCCAGATTTTATAATAAAAATCTGCAGCAATGGCGAGTAGAACTCTAATCGACTTTATCATGATAACTGGTGAGAAAGTCTCGTCATAGTCAATTCCTTGCCTTTGACGATATCCCTTTGCCACCAACCTTGCCTTATAAGTGTCAATCCGTCCATCAACACCGATCTTTCTCTTAAAGATCCACTTGCAACCGATGGGTACAATACCATCGGGCAAGTCCTCCAAGTTCCAAACTTGGTTGGTGTACATGGACTGGATTTCTGAGTTCATGGCTTCTCGCCATTTCCCAACTTCTAGGCCTTCTATGGCCTCTTGGTAGGTTTTAGGATCATCATCCTCATTATATTCTACCTTAGACTCACCTTCAGTGATATGTCCTACATATCGTTCGGGTAGTCTAGGTAATCTACAAGATCTACGAGGCTCATCTTTGTGTACCTGAACAGATTCACGAACTGATATCTCATCTGATGATAATGTAGCTGTTTGGGGATCTGGAACCTCTTCCAGTACTATTTTACTCCTACTGTCCTCCTGGAGAAGGTATTCCTCTTCCAGGAAGACAGCTTTCCCGGCGACAAACACCTTTTGTTCACCAGGATGGAAAAAATAGTATCCAAAGGTTTCCTTTGGATATCCCACAAACCTGCATTTATCAGTTCGTGATTCCAGCTTGTCTAGATCATGCCTCTTTACATGAGCAGGACAATCCCAGACTTTAACATATTTAAATTCTGATTTACTGCCTTTCCATATCTCATATGGAGTAGAGGCCACAGACTTGCTGGGTACTCTGTTCAGTAGGTATGCTACTGCCTCTAGAGCATACCCCCAGAGGGATACTGGTAATCTCGAAAAGCTCATCATGGATCGCACCATGTCCAACAAGGTGTGATTCCTCCTTTCTGATAAACCATTCATCTGTGGTGTATATAGAAGGGTCAGCTGAGAAAGGATACCATTATCCTTTAAGAATTGTATGAAGTTAGTACTCAAGTATTCTCCTCCTCGATCTGATCGAAGAGCTTTAATACTCTTTCCTAACTGCTTCTCTACCTCATTCTTGAACTCCTTGAACTTCTCAAATGCCTCCGACTTGTACTTCAATAAGTACATATAGCCGAATCTTGAGAAGTCATCGGTGAACATGATGAAGTAAGAAAAGCCACCTTTGGCTTGGGTGGACATTGGACCACGTACATCTGAATGTATTAGTTCCAAAATGTCCTTGGCACGTTCTCCATGTCCAGTAAATAGAGATTTTACCATCTTTCCCATAAGGCAGGATTCACATGTTGCAAACGATTCATAATCGAATGTTGTTAAGTAACCAAGCTTGTGCAACTTTTCCAACCTGCTTTCGCCAATGTGCCCAAGTATACAATGCCACATATAGGCTTGGTTCACACACTTCTTGATTTTTTTAGAGCTTTATCAATTTGAAGATTGTAATAAGAAACATCTAATAGATATAGACCGTTGACTAAAGATGCCGAAGCTATTGATTTATTACCATAATAAATTGAACAACTTCTATTTTCAATAGTTAACCTATATCCTATCTTGTGCAAACAAGACACTGATATTGTTGGGATTTCTCGAGCTTCTCCGGATCGCTCACGCAGCGGAAAATAAAGTATAAACAACGATCCGTTCCCATTTCGAAAAACTAAAACATACGATTATCAGATAATCGATTCTCACCGTGTGCGGATTCGAATCCGCAACCGTTCAGTTCCGTCGGTGCGACACCGCAAGCCGGGCAAGCGCCCGGCCTCTAGCGAAGTCCATGCGATCCTCCTCGCGATGGATATCCTCACGTTCCTCGTTCTTCGCAGCCCACGAATCCTTTGCCGGTCGCCACAACGATCGCCGCAACGCGCGGACGATTTCCCGTCGAACGGGATTCGGAGAAGCGGCGGAACATATCTGGATCTGTCTGGAAGCCAGAGAGAGAGAGAAACAGAGGAGGGGCGGCTAGGGTTAGCAACAGCTTGGCCTGCTCAGCCCGTTCGCTATGTTTTATACTAACCGCGCGGTTTTTATAAAAAAACCCCGGTTTATATAAAACCCACTTATTTATCCATCGCCTTGAGAATCATTTGCGTGTGACCCTCTAGGCCCAAGTACCAGTCCAGTTAATGGCCCAACAAGCCCAGTGACTCCACACTGACTTTATTAATCAATTAATAACCCTTTATTAATTAATTAATCAATCGAATTGATGTCGCACATCGAATTCGACCTGGCCTCCGATCACGTTGGGTGCCAAGCAACACCGCGTGAACCCGGAAGGTATTGGGGTTAAGTAACCCACTCTTGGAACCTTTCCGCTGATAGTTACCGTATGGATATAATCCTTCATTCATACAATACTCTCGAGTAAACTAAGGGTATGGCGAGCTGTCAAACCCTAACCAGTCGACTCACTTGGATTGGATGCCGCTGATGAATATCGGAAAACTCCTTTCCCGATATTATCATCCGCCCTGGCCAGGGACTTCCGCGCATCCTTCCTAGAGCATTCTCTCTCTAAGTACCGAAAGCGAATGATTCCTTATTGACACACAATTCCCTTCGACGGTATTCCGCTGTACCCAATCCTTAGCGTATTAGAATCCCGTGGCTAGAGATTCGTAAACCAAGGTCAAAGCACATAATTCCAACGACAAGGTGTCCTTGGTGTTTCAGGTCCGAGGACCATCCACGCAACTGCGACAATAGAATCAAGCTGGTTGACAGTGAGGTACAATACCATCCAGCGATTCAGTCGGATCAGTTCAGTGAACTCATTCTCCAATGAGCACCTACAGATTCGCCTTAGTGTCTCCACACAAGTGACTTATGAGATCAGTCACCCTCATTATATGAGCAGGAGTAATCTGTACTAGTCTAACCGGATATCGGATGTTCTTTTCGGATATCCTCCGACTAGGAACGATTAAGAATATGTGTGTTTAAGTGATCAGTCTCATTAGTATGATCTCATCATAATCTGATCGCTATAGCACATATTCACGGACTTCATTATGAAACGATAATTAATGCGATTTACACATAATAAATATTATGCCATTATATTAATAAATGAATGAGATTTACATAGTCAGATTGGCTTGTAGGCCACCTAAAACTAACAATCTCCCACTTAGACTAAAGCCAATCACCTTTATACAATAACCCTATAAACTCTAGGTGACGCTCAAACACAATTTGAGCCAACGGCTTTGTCAGTGGATCTGCTACATTGTCGACTGATGGAACTCTTTCCACTACTACATCTCCTCTGGATATGATCTCTCTGATAAGGTGAAAGCGCCTCATAATATGCTTCGATTTCTGATTAGGCCGCGGCTCTTTCGCTTGCGCAATGGCTCCATTGTTGTCGCACAACAGTGGGGCAAGCTCACAGATGCTGGGAACTACGCCGAGGTCGGTGATGAATTTCTTCAATGTAAACACGAATCCAGATGTAGACGTGCAATCATCTGGATCCGACTGGAAACTCGAGTCAGTATAGCCTCGCAATTTCAAGTCACCTCCTCTATAGACAAGAAACATATTCTTAGTTCTTCTCAAGTACTTAAGGATGCATTTCACTGCCTTCCAGTGCTCTTCGCTTGGATCAGCTTGAAATCTTCTCGTAACACTTAGAGCAAATGCAACATCAGGCCGTGTACATAACATGGCATACATGATAGATCCTATGGCAGAGGCATATGGTATTCTATCCATGAATGCCCTCTCATTAGGAGCCTTAGGAGACTGCTCCTTTGAGAGATAAATTCCATGTCTCATCGGTATGAGACCTCTCTTGGAATTTTCCATGTCAAATCTTTTGACTATGGTATCTATGTAGAAGGATTAGGTCATTCCAAGCATCCTCTTTGATCTATCTCTATAGATCCGTATTCTCAATACGTAGGATGCTTCTCCCAAATCCTTCATGTAGAAGTTTTTCAACAGCCAGATCTTTACTGATGACATCATAGCTACATCATTCCCAATGAGTAGTATGTCATCTACGTAAAGAACTAGAAAAGTGACTGCACTCCCACTGGTCTTCTTGTACACACAAGGCTCATCTTCATTCTTAATGAAGTCATAAGACTTGACAGTCTCGTCAAATCTTATGTTCCAGCTCCGGGAAGCTTGCTTCAGTCCATAAATGGACTTCTAAAACTTGCACACTTTATTTGGAGATTCTTTGGATGTGAAACCTTCTGGTTGTATCATATACACCTCTTCCTCGAGGTTACCATTGAGGAAGGCAGTCTTCACATCCATCTGCCAGATTTCATAATAAACATGTGCAGCAATGGCGAGTAGAACTCTGATCGACTTTATCATGGCAACTGGTGAGAAAGTCTCGTCATAGTCAATTCCTTGCCTTTGACGATATCCCTTTGCCACCAACCTTGCCTTATAAGTGTCGATCCGTCCATCAGCACCGATCTTTCTCTTAAAGATCCACTTGCAACCGATGGGTACAATACCCTCGGGCAAGTCCTCCAAGTTCCAAACTTGGTTAGTGTACATGGACTGGATTTCTGAGTTCATGGCTTCTCGCCATTTCCCGGCTTCTGGGCCTTCTATGGCCTCCTAGTAGGTTTTCGGATCATCATCCTCATTATATTGTACCTTAGACTTACCTTCAGCAATATGTCCCACATATCGTTCGGGTAGTCTAGGTACTCTACCAGATCTACGAGGCTCATCTGTGTGTACATGAACAAATTCACGAACTGATATCTCATCTGATGATAATGTAGCTGTTTGGGGATCTGGAACCTCTTCCAGTACTATTTTACTTCCACTGTTCTCCTGGAGAAGGTATTCCTCTTCCAAGAAGACAGCTTTCCTGGCGACAAACACCTTTTGTTCACCAGGATGGAAAAAATAGTATCCAAAGGTTTCCTTTGGATATCCCACAAACCTGCATTTATCAGTTCGTGATTCCAGCTTGTCTGGATCATGCCTCTTTACATGAGCAGGATAACCCCAGACTTTAACATGTTTAAATTATGGTTTCCTGCCTTTCCATATCTCATATAGAGTAGAGGCCACAGACTTGCTGGGTACTATGTTCAGTAGGTATGCTGCTGACTCTAGAGCATACCCTCAGAGGGACACTGGTAATCCCGAAAAGCTCATCATGGATCGCACCATGTCCAACAAGGTGCGATTCCTCCTTTCTGATACACCATTCATCTGTGGTGTATATGGAGGGGTCAGCTGAGAAAGGATACCATTATCCTTTAAGAATTGTGTGAAGTTAGTACTCAAGTATTCTCCTCCGCGATCTGATCGAAGAGCTTTAATACTCTTTCCTAACTGCTTCTCTACCTCATTCTTGAACTCCTTGAACTTCTCAAATGCTTTCGACTTGTACTTCATTAAGTACACATAGCCGAATCTTGAGAAGTCATCGGTGAACGTGATGAAGTAAGAAAAGCCACCTTTGGCTTCGGTGGACATTGGACCACATACATCTGAATGTATTAGTTCCAAAATGTCCTTGGCACGTTCTCCATGTCTAGTAAATGGAGATTTTGCCATCTTTCCCATACGGCAGGATTCACATGTTGCAAACGATTCATAATCAAATGTTGTTAAATAACCATGCTTATGCAACTTTTGCAACATGCTTTCGCCAATGTGCCCAAGTCTACAATGCCACATGTAGGCTTGGTTCACACAATTCTTGCTCTTCTTAAGATCATTATCAATATGAAGATTCTAATAAGTAACATCTAATAGATATAGACCGTTGACTAAAGATGCTGAAGCTATTGATTTATTACCATAATAAATCCAACAACTTCTATTCTCAATAGTCAACCTATATCCTATCTTGTCCAAACAAGATATTCATATGATGTTCTTTATTATGCTAGGAACATAGTAACAATCTTCTAATAGTAAGGTGTCTCCCGATGGAAGCTTGAGGTTTGTTGTCCCAACAGCAATCGCCGCAACTTTTGCGCCGTTTCCTAGCCTCAATTCCACCTCCCCTTGTCTCAGCTTGCGCTTACTTGTCAGCATCTGCACATCATGGCAAATATGAGAAGCACATCCAGTATCCAATACCCAAGATGTGGAATCTCTAACTGATAAGTTGATATCTATCGTATAGATATCTGAAGCTTCAGACAGCTTCACTCTTCCATGAGCTTTATCATGAAGGAACTCCTTGCAGTTCCTCTTCCAGTGACCATACTGCTTATAGTAGAAGCAGTTACCCTTCACTACTTCTTTGCCTTTGTCCTTCGATCTTTTATCGTTAGCTATCATCTCTGCTTCAGGGGCATCCAATGCTGATTTAGCAAGAGGATCAGCTCCAGGGACAAAGTCAATGTACTCAAATCTGAAGACATTCTTCAGGTTTCTGAACCAATCCGAGTAGATCAGGTAAGTCAAAAGGGCATCAAGTATGCCACAGAGTGGGTTATTCGACGACATAATTCCCTACAAGAGATAAGTAAAATCTATTTAGCAGATGTTCAATTATTAAAATTTAAAACAAGACATGGTCTTTTGTTCAAGTTTAACTCCCACTAATTTTCGACAGACTGTATAACCCTCAGTTATACAGAACGGGAGACGCCGACAGTCTCCTAGTGGGGATCAGAATCTCAATGACTTGCACTACAGCCTTGTGGATAGCATAACAAACTGTAATACAGTCAAAGAGCACCCAACTCATAGGACTTGCAACTCCTTGCAATATCTGATCATGGCTTCGGTCCCCAGAGATTTAATGGCCTTGTGGATAGCACAACAAACCATTAATTCTGGTCTAAGCTAACCATCATTACACGACGAGCATAGATTTGCATGCAGCCCTTGTGGATAGCACAACAAAGCTACATGGTTCCTCTACCCCGATCATATAGGCATCTAATGCCATAGCCACAGTTTCTCCTCCCAATTAAGCAGGCCTTGTGGATAGCACAACAAACCTGCCTAAAGTGATTCGAATCCTATGACTATAACGATGGTGGACCATGCGGTAAGTTCTTAACTACTCGCATTACGGCTTAGAGTTTATCTATGGGTATTTAGATAACTTTTATCTTGGTCTCTCCTAGGTAATAGTATAAAAATATATCGTATATATTTAGTAAATACTATACCTGCTTAGATTCATAATCAAAAGAAAACAATGCATCTCATACATGTCATTAGTGTGGTCATGGATAGCACAGTGGGTTTGACTGGAGCCACCAGTCAAACGCACACACAATCTAACATAACATTTACATTAGATAAACCTGCAAACACATAGGCAAAGGATCTTCATCTTTTCGCCTTCCTGGTTGCAGCTGTGGATCGTCCTCGCTCCTTCCTCGGTTGCCTCGATCAGATTACATTAATTCTAGAATTACCTGTAATTAGAAGAGAGCCTTATGGCGAGTACAAGAGAGAGGGAGGTAGAAATACATCGGAGTATGAGAGAGAGAGGTATGTAGACCTCTATTTATTAACAATTAATAAACAATCATACAACCACGATCCACACAATCCATTCATCACATGAACAATTTAATAAGTGCATATCCATGACCACGGTGTGTTTTAAACATTTCACACATGATTCAGCGCATCACATGGCTAAAATAAATGAGTTTTCAAAATAAATAAGTTTTGGCTTTCAGAAAATTGGAATCCAATCAAAATTGGTATTTGAATTTCGAAAACTCATTTAATTAACTTAACATGCAATTAAATCAAAATTTGAAAGCAATACACACACATCACATGTGCACACACTCCAAATTAATAATTCCAGATTATTCCATGCAAATTAGAACAATTCTAATAATCTAACATTTAGATTAAACCACATTAATAATCTAACAATTAGACTATTAATGACTAATCTACCTCTTAGACTAGTCCATTAAAGTTAATTAATAATTTAACACTTAAATTAATAATCAACTATAATTCATTATTAATCACTAACCTAACACTTAGATTATCCAATTAATACATGTTAATCACTAATTTAACCATTAAACTAATAATTAACACTTATTAATTATCAACTATTAATCTAACTCTTAGATTATTAGCTTAATATTAATTATTAGTTTAACACTTAAACTAATAACTAATAACTCCTAATTAAACCTTTATATTAGTTAATTAAAACTAATTATCAATTTAACATTTAAACTGACAATCAATTCCAGTTAACTAATAATTACTAACTTAACACTTAAGTTAGACAATGAAAATTAATTATTAATTTAACATTTAAATTAATAACCAATTCCAATTATTAACAACACTTTGGTAATTAAAATGATTCTATAATCATATTGCCCAAATAAGTAAAATTTGATAATAATTAAAATTTCAAAACAATTTTGAAATCAAATTATAATCTAATTTAATTATTAAATGAGCAAAAGGGGTTTTAATAGAATAAAGGGGTTTAATTGGGATTAAATAGGGACCTAAAAATTGGGGGGTAATAAAAGAAATGGGCCCAGCCCATTTGGCCCGAGCCGGGCTCAGACCCTGTTGAGCCAAGGTCGAACCAGGCGCCAGCCTGGGCTCGGCCTGGCTAGCAGGGACCCTGGCCCATCCACTGCCGGTCGGACCGGCCCGCGGTGGACCGGCCCCCCCTTCGTCCTCAACCCAGCAACCCGACCCCTTAAACCTGCAAACCCTAGTTGCAGCGGCGGCGGGGCTCGTGCAGCGGCGGCGCCGCCCGGCGGCCGGGCCCCCGGCGCCGGCCGGTGACACCCCCGTCGCCGGCGGCCTCTTCGGCGCCGGCAAGGGTCTAGATAGGCTTCAGACGGACCCCTTTCATGGGGTTTTTTCTGGTTTTTCATAAAACCCAAGAACAAGAAGAAGATGGGGGGTTCTCCGGCCATCAACAACGGCTCTCCAGGGTCGACTTTGAAGCCCACAGTGATCATCCATGTCTCTAGGATGAATCGGGGTTGGGCCACCTCCCCAACGCTTGGGGAAGCAAGATTGAAGCCGCCAAGAACAACGGTTCTTCATCCAATGAAGAACACAAATAAGCCCAAAAAAAAAAATTCGAAAAATTACAAAATTGAATGATCAAAATTATTCATAAAATCTGTGTTCATCTTATGAACACGGATCCAGCAAAAAAATCAAATTATAAGCATGGAATAATACACAGAAAAATTAATTTTGGAATCCGAAACGGGACGAGAAACAGTGGAACTTGGCTCTGATACCACTCTTGGGATTTCTCGGGTTTCTCCGGATCGCTCACGTAGCGGAAAATAAAATATTAAACAGCGATCCGTTCCCGTTTCGAAAAACTAAACCTACGATTATCAGATAATCGATTCTCACCGTGTACGGATTCGAATCCGCAACCGTTCGGTTCCGTCGGTGGCACACCGCAAGCCGCGCAACCGCCCGGCCTCTATTGAAGTCCACGTGATCCACCTCGCGATGGATATCCTCACGTTCCTCATTCTTCGCAGCCCCGAAACCTTCGCCGGTCACCGCAACGATCGCCGCAACGCGCGGACGATTTCCCGTCGAACGGGATTCGGAGAAGCGGTGGAACAGATCTGGATCTGTTCGGACGCCAGAGAGAGAGAGAAACAGAGGAGGGGCGGCTAGGGTTAGCAGCAGCTTGGCCTGCTCAGCCCGTTCGCTATGTTTTATACTAACCGCACGGTTTTTCATAAAAACCCCCGGTGTATATAAAACCCACTTATTTATCCATCGCCTTGAGAATCATTTGCGTGTGACCCTCTAGGCCCAAGTACCAGTTCAGTTAATGGCCCAACAAGCCCAGTGACTCCTCACTAACTTTATTAATCAATTAATAACCCTTTATTAATTAATCAATCAATCGAATTGATGTCGCACATCGAATTCGACCGGGCCTCCGATCACGTTGGGTGCCAAGCAACACCGCGTGAACCCGGAAGGTATTGGGGTTAAGTAACCCACTCTTGGAACCTTTCCACCGACAGTTACCGCGTGGATATAATCCTTCATTCGTACAATGCTTTCGAGTCAACTCAGGGTATGGCGAGCTGTCAAACCCTAACCGGTCGACTCACTTGGATTGGATGCCGCTGATGAATATCAGAAAACTCCTTTCCCGATATTATCGTCCGCCCTGGCCAGGGACTTCCGCGCATCCTTCCTAGAGCATTCTCTCTCTAAGTATCGAGAGCGAATGATTCTTTATTGACACACAATTCCCTTCGACGGTATTCCGCTGTACCCAATCCTTGGCGTATTAGAATCCCATAGCTAGAGATTCGTAAACCAAGGTCAAAGCACAGAAGTCCACAGACAAGGTGTCCTTGGTGTCTCAGGTCTGAGGACCATCTACGCAACTGCGACAATAGAATCAAGCTGGTTGACAGTGAAGTACAATACCATCCAGCGATTCAATCGGATCAATTCAATGAACTCATTCTCCAATGAGCACCTAGAGATTCGCCTTAATGTCTCCATACAAGTGACTTATGAGATCAGTCACCCTCATCATATGGGCAGGAGTAATCTGTACTAGTCTAACCGGATATCCGATGTCTTTCTCAGATATCCTCCGACTAAGAACGATTAAGAATATGTGTGTTTTAAGTGATCAGTCTCATTAGTATGATCTCATCATAATCTGATCACTATAGCACATATTCACAGACTTCATTATGAAACGATAATTAATGCGATTTACACATAATGAATATTATGCCATTATATTAATAAATGAACGAGATTTACATAGTCAGATTGGCTTGTAGGCCGCCTAAAACTAACAGATATGATGTTCTTTATTATGCTAGGAACATAATAACAATCTTTTAAAAGTAAGGCGTCTCCTGATGGAAGCCTGAGGTTTGTTGTCCCAACAGCAATCGCCGCAACTTTTGCGCCGTTTCCTAGCCTCAATTCCACCTCACCTTGTCTCAGCTTACGCTTACTTGTCAGCATATGTGCATCATGACAGATATGAGAAGCACATCCGGTATCCAATACCCAAGATGTGGAATCTCTAACTGACAAGTTGATATCTATCATATAGAATCTGAAGTTTCAGACAGCTTCACTCTTCCATGAGCTTCATCGTTAAGGAACTCCTTGCAGTTCCTCTTCCAGAGACCATACTGCTTATAGTAGAAGCAGTCACCCTTCATTACTCTTTTACCTTTGTCCTTCGATCCTTTATCGTTAGCTATCATCTCTGCTTCAGGGGCATCCAATGCCGATTCAGCAGGAGGATCAACTTCAGGGACTAAGTCAATGTGCTCAGATCTGAAGACATTCTTCAGGTTTCTGAACCAATCCGAGTACATCAGGTAAGTCAAAAGGGAATCAAGTATGCCGCGGAGTGGGTTATTCGACGACATAATTCCCTACTGGAGATAAGTAAACTTCCACTAATTTTCGACGGACTGTATAACCCTCAGTTATATGGAACGGGAGACGTTGACAGTCTCCTAGTGGGGATCAGAATCTCAATGACTTGCACTACAGCCTTGTGGATAGCACAACAAACTGTAATACAATCAAAAAGCACCCAACTCATGGGACTTGCAACTCCTTACAATATCTGATCATGGCTTCAGTCCCCAGAGATTTAATGGCCTTGTGGATAGCACAACAAACCATTAATTCTGGTCTAAGCTAACCATCGTTACGCAACGAGCATAGATTTGCATGCAACCCCTGTGGATAGCACAACAAAGCTACATGGTTCCTCTACCCCGATCATATAGGCATCTAATGCCATAGCCACAGTTTCTCCTCCCAATTAAGCAGCCCTTGTGGATAGCACAACAAACCTGCCTAAAGTGATTTGAATCCTATGACTATAACGATGGTGGACCACGTGGTAAGTTCCTAACTACTCGCGTTACGGCTTAGAGTTTATCTGAGGGTATTTAGATAACTTTTATCTTGGTCTCTCCTAGGTGATAGTATAAAAATATATCGTATATATTTAGTAAGTACTATACCTACTTTGATTCATAATCAAAAGAAAACAATGCATCTCATACATGTCATTAGTGTGGTCATGGATAGCACAGTGGGTTTGACTGGAGCCAACAGTCAAACGCACACACAATCTAACACAACAATTATATTAGATAACCTGCAAGCATATAGGCAAGAGATCTGCATCTTTTCGCCTTCCTGGTTGCAGCTGTGGATCGTCCTCGCTCCTTCCTCGGTTGCCTCGATCAAATTACATTAATTCTAGAATTACATGTAATTAGAAGAGAGCATTATGGCGAGTACAAGAGAGAGGGAGGTAGAAATACATCAGAGAATGAGAGAGGGAGAGATACGCAGATCTCTATTTATTAACAATTAATAAACATCCATCATTTATCCACGATCCACACAAACACATCATTCATCTCATGAACAATTAAATAAGTGCATATCCATGACCACGGTGTGTTTTAAACATCCCACACATGATTCAGCGCATCACATAGCTAAAATAAAAGAGTTTTCAAAATATATAATTTTGGCTTTCAAAAAGCATGGGATCCAATCAAAATTGGTATTTGAATTTTGAAAAACTCATTTATTAATTATCTTAACATGCAATTAAATCAAAATTTAAAAGCAATAAACACACATCACATGTGTACACACTCCGAATTAATAATTCATAATTATTCCATGCCAATTAGAACACTTCTAATAATCTAACACTTAGATTAAACCCCATTAATAATCTAACAATTAGACTATTAATACAAATCTAACTCTTAGACTAGTCCAATAAAGCTAATTAATAATTTAACACTTAAATCATTAATTAACTCTAATTATTAATTAACTACTAATCTAACTCTTAGATTAGATAATTAAAGTTATCATTAATTTAACTATTAAATTAATGACTAAAAAGATTAAACAAGGACTACTAATTTAACATTTAAATTAGTCATTTAAGTTAATTATTAATTTAACACTTAAATTAATAACTAACTTACAAATAAATTAACAATTAGTTGAAATAATAATTTAATAATCTAACTATTAGACTAATAATTATTAATTACTAATTTAACTATTAAATTAGTTTTATTAAGATTAATTATTAGTTTAACCAATAAACTAACAATTAACATTAATCATTTAACAACTAAATGTTAATCAAAATTGATTAAAAATCATTAATAAGCCCATTTAAATAAAATTGAATAATGATTTAATAATCTCAAAACAGATTTTGAATTTCAAATAAAATTCAATTTTATTTCTAATTTAAATGGGAAAGTTGGGGTTTAGGGAGTTTAAATAAAAAGAGGGAAAATGGGGTTAATAGGGTATATGGGCTCGGCCCGGTTAGCCCGAGCCCTAGCTCGGACCCTGCTGAGCCAGGGTTCGAACCAGGCGCCGAACTGTTGGGCGCCTGGGCTCGGCCCAGGCCAGTAGGGAACCCGGCCGGGTCGGATCTTCTGTGGCCCGATCGGACCGGCCCACCCCAACAAACCCGACGCCCCCCCCTTTCCTCAACCTGAAACCTTAAGTGGGTTCTTGTAGGAAACGGCGGCGGGGTTTGGTGCAAGGGCTCCGGTGGCCGGCGCTCCGGCCCGGTCTGGCCACGCCGGCGATGCCCCGGCGCCAACGGCCCCTTCCAGCGCCGTCAGGACCCCTTTCTACTCCAACCTGCAGCAACAACATGTGCCCCATTGAAGCAGGCCGCCGGTTGCAAGGACCCTCCGGCGGCGGCACACCCTCCGGCTACCGGCTGCCCGGCCCCGCCGGCGCTGGCCGGCGATACCCCCGGCGCCGGTGGGCACGCCGGAGGTCCACTGTTGGGTTTTCTCGGGTTTCTCCGGATCTCTCACGCAGCGGAAAATAAAATAAAACAGCAATCCGTTTTCCCGTTTCGAAAAACTAAAACTACGATTACCGGATAATCGATTCTCACCGTGTGCGGATTCGACACCGCAAGCCGCGCAAGCGCCCGGCCTCTAGCGAAGTCCACGCGATCCTCCTCACGATGGATATCCTCACGTTCCTCGTTCTTCGTAGCCCACGAAAGCTCCTCCAGTCACCGTAACGATCGCCGCAATGCGCAGACGATTTCCTGTCAAACGGGAGTCGGAGAAGCGGCGGAGCAGATCCGGATCTGTCTAGGACGCCAGAGAGAGAGAGAAACTGAGGAGGGGCGGCTAGGGTTAGCAGCAGCTTGGCCAACTCAGCCCGTTCGCTATGTTTTATACTAACCGCGCGATTTTTTATAAAAAACCCTGGTTTATATAAAACCCACTTATTTATCCATCGCCTTGAAAATCATTTGCGTGTGACCCTCTAGGCCCAATTACCAGTCCGGTTAATAGCCCATTTAGCCCAGTGACTCCTCACTAGCTTTATTAATCAATTAATAACTCTTTATTAATTAATTAATCTATCGAATTGATGTCGCACATCAAATTCGATTGGACCTCCGATCACGTTGGGTGCCAAACAACACTGCGGGAACCCGGAAGGTATCGAGGTTAAGCAACCCACTCTTGGAACCTTTCTGCCGACAGTTACCGCATGGATATAATCCTTCATTCGTACAATGCTCTCGAGTCAACTCAGGATATGGCATGTTGTCAAACCCTAACCGGTCGAGTCACTTGGATTGGATGCTGCTGATAAATATCGGAAAACTCCTTTCTCGATATTATCGTCCGCTCTATCCAGGGACTTCCGCGCATCCTTCCTAGAGCATTCTCTCTCTAAGTACCGAGAGCGAATGATTCCTTATTGACATACAATTCCCTTCGATAGTATTCCGCTGTACCCAATCCTTAGCGTTTTAGAATCCCGTGGCTAGAGATTCGTAAACCAAGGTCAAAGCACAGAAGTCCACCGACAAGGTATCCTTGGTGTCTCAAGTCCGAGGACCATCCACGCAACTGCGACAATAGAATCAAGCTGGTTGATAGTGAGGTACAATACCATCCAGCGATTCAGTCGGATCATTTCAGTGAACTCATTCTCCAATGAGCACCTACAGATTCGCCTTAGTGTCTCCACACAAGTGACTTATGAGATCAGTCACCCTCATCCTATGAGCAGGAGTAATCTGTACTAGTCTAACCGGATATCCAATGTCCTTCTCGGATATCCTCCGACTATGAACGATTAAGAATATGTGTGTTTAAGTGACCAGTCTCATTAGTATGATCTCATCATAATCTGATCACTATAGTGATATCCAATGTCCGTGAATATGTACTAGTCTAACCGGATATCCAATGTCCGTGAATATGTGCTATAGTGATCAGATTATGATGAGATCATACTAATGAGACTGGTCACTTAAACACACATATTCTTAATCGTTCATAGTCGGAGGATATCCAAGAAGGACATTGGATATCCGGTTAGACTAGTACATATTACTCCTGCTCATAGGATGAGGGTGACTGATCTCATAAGTCACTTGTGTGGAGACACTAAGGCGAATCTGTAGGTGCTTATTGGAGAATGAGTTCACTTAATTGATCCGACTGAATCGCTGGATGGTATTGTACCTCACTGTCAACCAGCTTGATTCTATTGTCGCAATTGCGTGGATGGTCCTCGGACTTGAGACATCAAGGACACCTTGTCAGTGGACTTCTGTGCTTTGATCTTGGTTTACGAATCTCTAGCCACGAGATTCTAAGATGCCAAGGATTGGGTACAGTGGAATATCGTCGAAGGAAATTGTGTGTCAATAAGGAATCATTCACTCTCGGTACTTAGAGAGAGAATGCTCTAGGAAGGATGCGCGGAAGTCCCTGGCCAGGGCGGACGTTAATATCGGGAAAGGAGTTTTCCGATATTTATCAGTGGCATCCAATCCAAGTGAGTCGACGGGTTAGGGTTTGATAGCACGCCATACCCTGAGTTGACTCGAGAGCATTGTACGAATGATGGATTATATCTATGCGGTAATTATCGGCGGAAAGGTTCCAAGAGTGGGTTACTAAACCCCGAGACCTTCCGGGTTAACGCGGTGTTGCTTGGCACCCAACGTGATTGGAGGCCCAGTCTGTAAGGACTGAGGTTTCGGGTTCAGTATTCGGGTCGGATTCGGGCCGGATCCCCTGGTTTGGACCCTGAGGGGGTCTTGAGATTTCTGACTGAATGACGTCTGCACTGCTCGACGTCTTTCAAAAGACGTCTGTCTATGTAGACGCCATTTAGGTCCGCTTTCTGTTGTGCCACGTGTACGCCACGTGGGCGGGTTTTGGGCCGTGAGAGTACGGCCCTTGTCACATCGTCTGAACGGCGTCCATGTTGGTCGACGCGATTCAGACTGCGACCTCTGCGATGTCAGTGTACGGCGCCAGAGCGTTGTCAGTACGGCCTGTTCTGTCGTCTGAACGGCGTCCGCGGTGAGCGACGCGTTTCAGAGCGCTGTCAGTACGGCCGTCCTGTCAGACTGATTGGCGTCTGCCTCGATCGACGCATTTTAGCCAGATTCAGATTGACCCCGCGAGCCTCCCCTTCTTTCCCTCATTTTCGCCTCCACCCTCTCTCTCTTCGCCCTCTCCGCTCCCTCCGCCCTCCTTCCTCCCTTCCCTTCCTCTTCTTCCTCTTACATCACTCCAAAGCCTCCTTACCTCTCACATCTACCTCCACCACCTCCTTCGCGGCGTTCCATTCTCCGGACGGCGGCCGACGTCCCGGCAGAGTGGCGACGTCCTCGAGGGTACCGACGGTGGTCTGCGGTGCGGCGGGTCGGCGGCACAGAGCTTGGAGGAGTTCAAGAACCGGTAGGGGGACGAACCTTGCATGGATTGTGAATGTATTGCTTGCGTTTTCCATGGCGGAGCATGTTGTATTTGGGGTAGATTGAGCATGTTTAGGGGGCTTAATGGGGTTTCTATGCATGATCAATTATGGGCTTCAAATGGTATTTCGTATTCCTACTTCGTTTTCCCCCTCTTGGGCGATTTTGGGGTGTTTTGGGGGTGAAAAGGGTACCCTCGGGTTGAGGACAGGACTTCGTTTCTGGCGATAAAAGACGTCATGGATGGACGACGCCTTTCAGAAGGACGTCGAGACATCATGACGCCTTTTAGGCAGAAATCGCTCCACCGAGTCTCTGTCAGTTCAGGGAATCCGACGCTAAATGACGTCATGGATGGACGACGCCTTTCAGAAGGACGTCGGGCCATCATGACGCCATTTAGGCAGGAAATTCCCCGACTATGGATTCTGCAAATCTGGAATTTCGGTGTGAATGGCGTCTGAGAGCTATGACGCGTTTTAAACTGCGGCTTCCCAGGTGGACGCGTTTCAAGGAATAATATGTTTTAATTGAACCTGTTTGAGGGGCTTGAATGGTGTCGACCTCGGTCGACGCGATTCAAGACAGAACTATATAAACCCTGGTTTTTAACATATGTTTTCCGGTTGGATGGTTCTAATGCATGCTTTACATTGTACATTGAGGCTGAGGATTTCTGTGTAATGGAACTACATCTTGCGTGTGTGTGTGCCTATGCGATTGTGGATTGGAATAACTGTGGTTTACGTTTGTCACCATGGACCGATGGGGACAGGGTCATGGTGTCTGTGAGGCATTGTGCCGTACTGGTGGGGAAGTGGTACATGTTGTGTTTTACCCTTGGCTGAGGGAAGCAGAACCACCTTGAGCCCGTCGGGCTGGAGTAGCCGGTGCGCTATCCGAGGGGTTGCTGCTTGGTCTCAGCGGGTCGTGGTTTCCCTGTTTGTCGTGGCAGCTTCCGGCGCGTTTCTTGCTGTGGAGCTGGTTGTGGTACTGTTGGAGTTGTTTTACCCCTGTAGCCACTGGGCCTGATGTGACCTTTGATCAAGGTTACGAGTGGTACCCTTCGCCCTTTGGCCTGATGCAGCCCGGGAGGTTAGGGTTGTGGGTAGTTCCTGTAGCTTCGGCTTGACGGGGGTTCGCCGGTCCCCAGGGCCCTCCTGAAGCGCTGAGGCCTAGCGTGGAGGCAATCCGGTCGGTAGGACAGTAGTCTAGACTGCTTGTGTGCACACGTAGCTGGGCAGTGGTGGTACATTGGTCCCAGCTAGTCCTAGTTTGACTCACTGCCTCACCCTACAGTGCCCCGGAACACTGTAGGGGCGGACAGACGTGAGCAGTGGTGGTAGTGTTGGGAGGCGACGTTTGACTCCGGTCGACAGTGTGGTTCAATCGCTTTGTGGACTTTGGCTGTGAGACGTGACTTTGTGTTGGGTTCTTCGGATTGCTTAGAACTGTTCTTGCTACACTGCTTATCGTACGTTTCATATCAGATTTGGGTGCTATGTTTACTGCTTTACTTAATTGCCATATATCCGTGTTGTTGCACTTGTGGGTGTGTGAGTGGGAGGCAGGGGATCGGATGATCCCTACTGAGCCCAATTCTGGTGTGGCTCACTCCCTGCGGTTTCAGGTGTGGACCTCGCGGCGTGTGGTGGCGTGCGGTGCCTTCTTGGTGTGCGGACCAGCAGCTGTCTCAGTTCCGGGGTATGCCCCGATGTTGTTGTACTTTCCTTCTGCCTGTACTTATTTAATTGTTGGACCATGTAATTATTGTTGGACTGTATACGGACATTGTTATCTTCCTTCCTGCGCACATGTTATACTTTTGTAGTCCGTGTGATTGTTATATTTAGCCTTGTTTATCGCTTACTCCTCCAGATGTGTTGTGTGAGATCCGGGTGTGAACCAGCAGTTAATGGGCCAAAATCCATTTAGTGACCGGGTCTCCGGTCATAGGATGGCGGGTCGTTACACAGTCGAATTCGATTGATTAATTAATTAATAAAGGGTTATTAATTGGTTAATATACTAGACTTATTGGGCTATTAACCGGACTAGTAATTGGGCTTAGAAGGTGACACGCAAATGATTCTCAAGGTGATGGATAAATAAGTGGGTTTTATACAAATCGGGGGTTTTTATGAAAAACCACGCGGTTAGTATAAAATGTAGCGAACGGGCTGAGTAGGCCAAGCTGCTACTAACCCTAGCCGCCCCTCCTCTGCTTCTCTCTCTCTCTAGCGTCCCAGACAGATCCAGATTTGCTCCGCCGCTTCTCCGACTCCCGTTCGACGGGAAATCATCCACGCGCTGCGGCGATCGTTGCGGCGACCGGTGGAGGTTTCGTCGGCTTCCCTAGAGGTCAGGCGCTTGCGCGGCTTGCGATGTCGCACCGACGGAACCGAACGGTTGCGGATTCAAATCCGCACACGGTAAGAACTGATTATTCGATAATCTGGTTTTTCCTATTTTAGAAACATGAATGAATCTCCGTTTTTATTTTTATTTCCGCTGCGCCGGAGATCCAAAGAAACACGAGAACCCAACAGTGGTATTAGAGCAAGGTTGCACTGTTTCTCGTCCCATTTCACGTTCCGAAATTAATTTTTCTTGTATTATTCCATGCGTAAGTTCGATCCTTTTTGTTGGATTTGTATTCATGCGATGAACACGATTAATAAGATTAATTTTATTGTGAAAAATCGGATTTTTAGTTTGGGGGTTTCATGTTCTTCATGTGATGAAGAACTGTGGTTAATGGAGGCTTCAATCATATGTCCCCATGTGATGGGGAGGTGGTCGGGGTCCTGGTATGGCCAGGGACCTCACCGGTCATCACTGGCGTCGGAGAGGGTGATGGAAGGGGTTGTTTGTCCTTATTCTTCGGTTTTAGAAACCTGCAAAAACTGTTTTTTTAAGGGGAATAAGAGGGCTCGGCCGGTGCTTTGGGAGGGCCCTTCGGCTGCCCTGCCGGCGCCGTCAGTATCTCCGGCGATGGGGCGACACCGGCGAGGCCTAGTGCCGGCCGCTAGGTGGCCCAGCTTCTCCTTCCCAGCCGCCGGCTACCTGCAAGCCCTTTTAGGGTTTCTCAGGTTTGGGGGCGTTGGGTTTGGAGAGGGGAAGGGCCTGACCGGTCGGACCGGTCAGCCGAGCCGGGTTCAATGGGGAACAAGCTCCCTACCTAAGGGGCGCCAGGGCCCGAGCCCAAGGCCGGGTGACTCGAGCCCAAGGCCGGGTGACTCGAGCCTGGCCCGAGCCCTGGCGCAGCCCATTGGCTGAGCCTTTTCTCCATTCCTTCCAATATTTAAATCATTATACCCCAAATGCCCTTTTAATTAAATTGAAATGGATTTTAATTTAAAATTTAAAATTGTTTGAAAATTTTAAATTAGTATTAAATTTTAATTTATTTAAGGTATTTAATGATTTTAAATCATTAAGTCATTTAAGGATTAATTTATTAGCAATTAGTTGTTAATTAATCCAAGTTAATATTAGTTTAAATGTTAAATTAATTATTAACCTTAATATAACTAATTAAGGAATTAAAGTTAGTGGTTAATAGTTATAATCTAAATGTTAGATTTTTAATTATTTAATCATCTAATTGCTAATTAATTAGAGTTAGTTATTGATTTAAGAGTTAAATTAACAATTAATTCTAATAACTAATTTAAGTGTTAAATTAGTATTCCTTAAATTAATTATTGTTAGTCATTAATTTAATAGTTAAATTAATGATAACTTTAATTATCTAATCTAAGAGTTAGATTTCATTAGTTATTAATTAGTTAGTGTTAATTATTAATTTAAGAGTTAAATTAATAATTAACATTAATTGACTGATCTAAATGTTAGATTAGTAATTAATAATTAATTATAGTTGATTATTAATTTAGGTGTTAAATTATTAATTAACTTTATTGGACTAGTCTAAGAGTTAGATTAGTTATTAATAGTCTAATTGTTAGATTATTAATGGGGTTTAATCTAAGTGTTAGATTATTAGAATTGTTCTAATTTGCATGGAATAATCTGGAATTATTAATAAAGAGTGTGTGCACATGTGATGTGTATTTTGATGCTTTTAAATTTGATTTGATTGCATAATTAATTTGATTGAAAGTGTTTTCGAAATTCAAAATACCAATTTTGATTGGAACCTAATTTTGAAAGCCAAAATTATATATTTTGAAAACTCTTTTATTTTAGCCATGTGATGCGCTGAATTATGTGTGGGATGTTTGAAACACACCGTGGTCATAGATATGTACTTATTTAATTATTCATGTGATGAATGGATTATGTGGATCGTAGATGTATGGTTATTTATTAATTGTTAATAAATAGAGGTCTGCGTACCTCTCCCTCTCTCGAACTTCGATGTATTTCTACCTCCCTCTCTCTTATGCTCGCCATAAGGCTCTCTTCTAATTACATGTAAATTCTAGAATTTATTATAATATGATCGAGGCAACTAAGGAAGGAGCTAGGACGATCCACAGATGCAACCAGGAAGGCGATATGATGGAGATCTCTTACCTATGTGTTTGCAGGTTTATCTAATGTAAATCTTATATTAGATTGTGTGTATGTTTGACTGTTGGCTCCAGTCGAACCCGCTGTGCTATCTATGACCACACTAGACATGTATGTGATGTATTGTTTTTCTTTTGATTATGAATCAAAGCAGGTATAGTATTTAGTAAATATACACGATATATTTATATACTATGACCTAGGAGAGATCAAGATAAAAATTATCTAAATATCCTTAGATAAACTCTAAGCCATAACGCGAGTAGTTAAGAACTTACCGCGTAGTCCACCATCGTTATAGTCATAGGATTCGAATCACTTTCGACAGGTTTGTTGTACTATCCACAAGGCCTGTTTAATTGAGAGAAGAAACTATGGCTATGGCATTAGATGCCTATATGATCGGGGTAGAGGAACCATGTAGCTTTGTTGTGCTATCCACAAGGGCTGCATGCAAATCTATGCTCGTCGCGTAACGATGGTTAGCTTAGACCAAAATTGGTTTGTTGTGCTATCCACAAGGCCATTAAATCTCTGGGAACCGAAGCTATGATCAGATATTGTAAGGAGTTGCAAGTTCCATGAGTTGGGTGCTCTTTGATTGTATTACAGTTTGTTGTGCTATCCACAAGGCTGTACTGCAAGTCATTGAGATTCTGATCCCACTAGGAGACTATCGGCGTCTCCCGTTCTATCTAACTGAGGGTTATATAGTCCGTCGAAAATTAGTGGGAGTTAAAACTTGAACAAAAGACCATGTCTTGTTTTATCTTTAATAATTGAACATCTGCTAAATAGATTTTACTTATCTCCTGTAGGGAATTATCTCGTCGAATAACCCACTCCGTGGCATACTTTATGCCCTTTTGACTTACCTGATCTACTCATATTGGTTTAGAAACCTGAAGAATGTCTTCAGATCTGAGCACATTGACTTTGTCCCTAGAGCTGATCCTCCTGCTGAATCGGCATTGGATGCCCCTAAAGCAGATATGATAGCTAACGATAAAAGATCGAAGGACAAAGACGAAATAGTAGTAAAGGGTGACTACTTCTACTGTAAGTAGAATTGTCACTGGAAGAGGAACTGCAAGGAGTTCCTTCACGATAAAGCTTATAGAAAGGTGAAGCTGTCTGAAGCTTCAGATATCTATATGATAGATATCAACTTGTCAGTTGGAGACTCCACATATTGGGTATTAGATACTGGATGTACTTCTCATATCTGTCATGATGCGCAAATGCTGACAAGTAAGCGCAAGCTGAGACAAGGCGAGGTGGAATTGAGGCTAGGAAACGGCGCAAAAGTTGCGGCAATTGCTGTTGGGACAGCAAACCTCAGGTTTCCATCAGGAGACGCCTTACTATTAGAAGATTGTTATTATGTTCCTAGTATAATAAAGAACATCATATCAGTATCTTGCTTGGACAAGATAGGATATAGGTTGACTATTGAGAATAGAAGTTGTTCAATTTATTATGGCAATAAATCAATAGTTTTGGCATCTTTGGTCAATGGTCTATATCTGTTAGATGTGTCTTATTACAATCTTCAAATTGATAATGCTCTTAAGAAGAGCAAGAATTGTGTGAACCAAGCCTACATGTGGCATTTTAGACTTGGGCATATTGGCGAAAGCAGGTTGCAAAAGTTGGACAAGCATGATTACTTAACTACATTCGATTACGAATCGTTTGCGACATGTGAATCCTGTCTTATGGGAAAGATGGCAAAATCTCCATTTACTGTACATGGAGAACATGCCAAGGATATTATGGAACTAATACATTTGGATGTATGTGGTCCCATGTCCACTCAAACCAAAGGTGGTTTTTTATACTTCATCACGTTCACCGATGACTTCTCAAGATTCGGCTATGTGTACTTAATGAAGTACAAGTCGGAAGCATTTGAGAAGTTATAGGAGTTCAAGAATGAGGTAGAGAAGCAGTTAGGAAAGAGTATTAAAGGTCTTCGATCAGATCAATGAGGAGAATACTTGAGTACTAATTTCACACAATTCTTAAAGGATAATGGTATCCTTTCTCAGCTAACCTCTCCATATACACCACAAATGAATGGTGTCTCGGAAAGGAGGAATCGCACCTTTTTGGACATGGTGCGATCCATGATGAGCTTTTCGGGATTACCAGTGTTCCTCTAGGGGTATGTTCTAGACTCAGCAGCATACCTACTGAACAGAGTACCCAGCAAGTCTGTGGCCTCCACTCCATATGAGATATGGAAAGGCAGGAAACTAGAATTTAAACATGTTAAAGTCTGGGGTTGCCCTACTCATGTAAAGAGGCATGATCCAGACAAGCTGGAATCACGAACTGATAAATGCAGGTTTGTGGGATATCCAAATGAAACCTTTGGATACTATTTTTACCATCCTGGTGAACAAAAGGTGTTTGTCGTCAGGAAAGCTGTCTTCCTGGAAGAGGAATACCTTCTCCAGGAAAACAATAGGAGTAAAATAGTATTAGAAGAGGTTACAGATCTCTAAATAGCTACATTATCATCAGATGAGATATCAGTTCCAGAATCTGTTCAGGTACACACACATGAGCCTCGTAGATCTGGTGGATTACCTAGACTACCCAAACGATATGTGGGACATATCGCTGCAGGTGAGTCTAAGGTAGAATATAATGAGGATGATGATCTTAAAACCTACCAGGAGGCCATAGAAGGCCCAGAAGCCGAGAAATGGCGAGAAGCCATGAACTCAGAAATCCAATCCATGAACACCAACAAAGTTTGGAACTTGGAGGACTTGTCTGAGGGTATTGTACCCATCGGTTGCAAGTGGATCTTTAAGAGAAAGATCGGTGCTGATGGACGGATCGACACTTATAAGACAAGGTTGGTGGCAAAGGGATATCGTCAAAGGCAAGGAATTGACTATGACGAGACTTTCTCACCAGTTTCCCTGATAAAGTCGATCAGAGTTCTACTCGCCATTGCTGCACACTTTGATTATGATATCTGGCAGATGGATGTAAAGACTGCCTTCCTCAACGGTAACCTTGAGGAAGAAGTGTATATGATACAACCAGAAGGTTTCACATCCAAAGAATCTCCAGATAAAGTGTGCAAGCTTCAGAGGTCCATTTATGGACTGAAGCAAGTTTCTCGGAGCTGGAACATAAGATTTGACGAGGCTGTCAAGTCTTATAACTTTATTAAAAATGAATATGAGCCTTGTGTGTACAAGAAGACCAGTGGGAGCGCAGTCACCTTCTTAGTTCTTTACGTAGATGATATACTACTCATTGGGAATGATGTAGCTAAGATGTCATCAGTAAAGATCTGGCTGTCAAGAAACTTCTCCATAAAGGATTTGGGAGAAGCATCCTACGTATTGGGAATACGGATCTATAGAGATAGATCAAAGAGGATGCTTGGAATGACCCAATCCTTGTATATAGATACCATAGTCAAAAGGTTTGGCATGGAAAATTCCAAAAGAGGTCTCATACCGATGAGACATGGAATTAGTCTCTCAAAGGAGCAGTCTCCTAAGACTCCTGATGAGAGGACACTCATAGATAGAATACCCTATACCTCTGCCATAGGATTTATTATGTATGCCATGCTATGTACACAGCCTGATGTAGCATTTGCTCTTAGTATTACGAACAAATTTCAGGCTGATCCAGGCGAAGAGCACTGGAAGGCAGTGAAATGTATCTTTAAGTAGTTAAGAAGAACAAAGGATATGTTTCTTGTCTATGGAGGAGGTGACTTGAAATTGCGAGGCTTTATTGACTCGAGTTTCCAGTCAGATCAAGATGATAGCAAGTCTACATCTGGATTCGTGTTTACTTTGAATGGAGGCACAGTGTGCTGGAAGAGTTCCAAGCAAGTAACCACTGCATATTCGACGACTGAAGCTGAGTACATCGCTGCAGCTGAAGCCGCCAAGGAAGCAGTGTGGTTGAAGAAATTCATCACCGACCTCGGCGTAGTTCCCAGCATCTCTGAGCCTGTTCCGCTGTTGTGCGACAACAATGGAGCGATTACGCAAGCGAAAGAGCCGCGGTCTCATCAGAAATCGAAGCATATTCTGAGACGCTTTCATCTTATCAGAGAGATCATATCCAGAGGAGATGTAGTAGTGGAAAGAGTTCCATCCGTCGACAATGTAGCAGATCCACTGACAAAGTCGTTGGCTCAAATTGTGTTTGAGCGTCACCTAGAGTCTATAGGCTTATTGTATAAAGGTGATTGGCTTTAGTCCAAGTGGGAGATTGTTAGTTTTAGGTGGCCTACAAGCGAATCTGACTATGTAAATCTCGTTCATTTATTAATATAATGACATAATATTCATTATGTGTAAATCGCATTAATTATCGTTTCATAATGAAGTCCATAAATATGTGCTATAGTGTTCAGATTATGATGAGATCATACTAATGAGACTGATCACTTAAACGCACATATTCTTAATCGTTCATAGTCGGAGGATATCCGGGAAGGACATCGGATATCCGGTTAGACTAGTACATATTACTCTTGCTCATATAATGAGGGTGACTAATCTCATAAGTCACTTGTGTGGAGACACTAAGGCGAATCTATAGGTGTTCATTGGAGAATTAGTTCACTGAACTGATCTGACTGAATCGCTGGATGGTATTTTACCTCACTGTCAACCAGCTTAATTATATTGTCGCAGTTGTGTGGATGGTCCTCGGACCTAAGACACCAAGGACACCTTGTTGGTGGACTTCTGTGCTTTGACCTTGGTTTACGAATCTCTAGCCACGGGATTCTAAAATGCCAAGGATTGGGTACAGTGGAATACCGTCGAAAGGAATTGTGTCTCAATAAGGAATCATTTGCTCTCGGTACTTAGAGAGAGAATGCTCTAGGAAGGATGTACGGAAGTCCCTGGCTAAGGCGGACGATGATAACGGGAAAGGAGTTTTCTGATATTTATCAGCGGCATCCAATCCAAGTGAGTCGACCAGTTAGGGTTTGACAGCACGCCATACCCTGAGTTGACTCGAGAGCATTGTACAAATGAAGGATTATATCCACGCGGTAACTGTTGGCGAAAAAGTTCCAAGAGTGGGTTACTTAACCCCGATACCTTTCGGGTTTACGCGGTGTTGCTTGGCACACAACGTAATTGGAGGCCCGGTCGAATTCGATGTGCGACATCAATTCGATTGATTAATTAATTAATAAAGAGTTGTTAATTGATTAATAAAGCCAGTAAGGAGTTACTAGGCTTATTGGGCTATTAACCAAACTGGTAATTGGGGTAGAGGGTCACACGAAAATGATTCTCAAGGCGATGGATAAATAAGTGGGTTTTATACAAATCGGGGGTTTTATGAACAACTGCGTGGTTAGTATAAAATGTAGCGAACGGGCTGAGCAGGTCAAGCTGCTGCTAACCCTAGCCGCCCCTCCTCTGTTTCTCTCTCTCTCTGGTGTCCCAGACAGATCCAGATCTGCTCCGCCGCTTCTCCGACTCCCGTTCAACAGGTAATCGTCTGCGCGTTGCGGCGATCGTTGCGGCTATCGTTGCGGCGACCGGCGGAGGTTTCGTGGGCTGCGAAGAATGAGGAACGTAAGGATATTCGTTGCGAGGAGGATCGCGTGGACTTCGCTAGAGGCCGGGCACTTGCGCGGCTTACAGTGTGGCACCGACGGAACCGAACGGTTGCGGGTTCGAATCCGCACACGGTTAGAAATGATTATCTGATAATCTGGTTTTTCCGATTTTCGAAATGGGAACGGATCTCCGTTTTTATTTTTATTTCCGTTGCATGGGAGATCCGAAGAAACACGAGAACCCAACACTAATACCCCCCATGATCCTCATTCTTATCCATCTGAACACGAGGGAAACCTTCATGTCCCTCCTCCTTTTGTCCATGATCAACACCATTCTGGTGCTGATCTTCCTCCGTACGTGCATGCGGTTTCTAATCCTGTCTTTGAGGGGGCCATGAACCCGAATGAGCCCTCATCTTCTAATCCTTCTGATCTGGTCAACACCCTGAGAGTTCTGGCGTCCCATTTGGATCCTCAACAACTTGAGGCAATCTAATCTATTTTGAAAGGGAAGATGCCTATGTAGTCTACCGAGCTGAATCCTGCGGCTCCCCCTGTTATTCCTCAACCACCTCCCCATCATGCTTCATTCATTCACCAGGCCATGGAAGGCCATCGAGTTTCTACTTCTCGGCCAGTTAGGCCACAACTGTCATCCTCAAGGCAACCGGTCAGGCCCACCGGTCAGGCCCCCGACGCCTACTTACCAAAATGCCCTCGGGAATGGCAGAAGCTCTGCCGGACCTTAACCCTATTGTCCCCCTTGCCCCACATACTCTAGGCAACTGGCCTACCATGTACCTCCCCCTCCCCCTCCTCCAGTCGATCCAACGACTCAAGCTTTGCTCGCAAAGATGGAGCGTATGGATGAACAATTCAATAACTTTCAGAAGATGATGAGAGTTAAAGCTGCACCTGAGATTAACCTGCCAAGTCTGCCCGTGTTCCATTTGCCGCCCTCCGAAATGCCAGTGTACCGAAAATACAACGGTACTGGTAACCCCTTCAATCATTTGAAGGAGTTCATGTATGAGTAATCTTTCTGGCAGAACGACAAGAGGTCGTTAGCATTTTTGTTCAAGAAATCTCTGGAGGGACTAGCTCTCGAATGGTTCTTTTCCTTAGAGCCATCTGAAGTAGAGGACTATGGTATCGTATCACGAAAATTCATTCAACGATACCAGGATAGAGTTGCACCCTCCTCATTCATTACTGATTTGATAGCAAAAAAGATGAAGCCCGACGATGAATTCGTTAGTTTTGCTGATAGATGGAGGGGCATGGCAGAAAAAGTGAAAGATCATCTGTCTGAGTCAGAGCAAGTAAAAATGTGAATCTCCAATGCCACACCTCAGTTTAAACTAGTCCTCGCCCTGAACAACTTGACCAGCATGGCAAAGCTCTATGAAAGGGCACGTTATTGTCAGAACGCTTTCAAGGATGCTACATTCTCTAGTGTCTTTGATCCTCACCGACCTAGCAAGCCCCCACCTCGGAAGCCTGCCGTGCCAAATTCTTCTAGCACGGGTCCAACCACTGAGGGCACACTCTCCTATGAGCATATCAGTACCATGAACAACAATCCGCCCCAATTCGTGAGGAATAAGCAACCACAGTACCAGCGGCCGCAGCAGCCAAACCAGTAGGGTTACAGACAGCAGCAGCCGAACCAGCAGCCACAGCAGCAGCCACAGCAGCAGCCATAGCAGCAGTTACAGTACCAGCCCCCACAACAACAACAATACCAGCCACGCGCACCGCCGGCGTACCATAATGTACCTCCTCCTATTGATTATAACCAGCAGAGAAAACCTCCAGGCCCGAAAAGGGCAGAATATCCAGTCCTTCCAGAGTCCTTATCAGATATCTTCAATGCTTTAATGGCAGCCAATGCTTTGGTTTTGCCAAGAGAAAAAACAGTTTGGCCCCAAAATGCCAACACTTCCAGGTATTGTTATTTCCACAGACAACCTGGACACACCATAGATACCTGCTTCCAATTCTGAGATTAGATTCATGATCTCAACGAGCAGGGAGGCATTGATTGAGAAGAAATGAAGAAGTATATATCTGCCTTGAAGGTGAGAAGACCACAACAACAACAACAACAACATCAACAACCAAGAGTGCCAGCGCAGGCAGCAACGCCTCCAAACATGGGTATAGTGAAAAACCCACTCCCGGAGCACCATATTCAGAATCAAGTTGCCCCCATTTTAACAAATAGCCGGTCTGAGGTTAATCAAGGGCAACAATGGAAGATAGAGGACTCTTCCTCTATTTATGCGACGGGTCACAATTCGAGCACCACTGAGCAACCACCACGCCGCACCATCCACATACCTAAACCACAACCCGTTACCATTACGCCAGTACCAACACCCGCATACCGTTTACCCACACCCAATAACTCATCACCATTGTCCGCTTTCCTCAAACCCATTACACCCCAGGCCACCACACCTCCATCAAATAACCTACCGCAACCTAATTACGCACCCCTCATGCCATCCAAACCACTGCTCCGCGTACCATTCCCTACATCACCTACCACCACCACCACTTACCCAAATACCATACAACCATCTAAACCATTACTCCGCATACCATTCCCCACTTCATCCACACTAACCAATTACCCCTCCACCATCCAACCATCTAAGACTCTCATCCATACCATGCCACCACCAAGTAACCCCACGCCATTACCCGCATACCAACCCTCCACACCATCCACATCATCTACCAATCCCGCGGTGCTCAAGTTATCACCCGGTCCTTCCACAACTGAAGAACATACACTCCGGAGTGGGAGGATCTTCAATAAGGTCTTTCCTCAATCAACAGTTAGAGACGGCTCATCACACCCGCCGGAGGAAGCGCATAATGATGAGAGTGCTCTAGGCACTTAATATGACCTGCTGAAGCAATTAGATAGAACACCGGCACGAATCTCTGTGCTTGAGTTGATCAAAAGATCGAAGACCCATCAGGAAGCTTTGATGGAATACCTACAAAAAGTAATGGTCAACGAAGACGTGCCGGTAGAGAGGATCGCCGCACTACTAGTTCCTCAGGGGGATTAGCCCTCTATCTTATTTCATGCCTCGGAACTAGCACCACCAGCAACTAGGAGCATGGCTCTGAGTATTACGGTCAATATCTGCAAGAAGGCCGTAAATGCATGTCTGGTCGACACGAGGGCTTCAATTAATGTCTTGCCTCCGAAGACCCTTGAACTATGTGGTGTACCCAAAGAAAAATGGCTGCCTAGCCCTATCTCTGTAACAGCTTATGATAACTCCACCCGTTCCCCTCTAGGAATGGTCTATTTAAAAGTAGAATTAGGCCCTGTATGTCATGCCGAGGTCGAATTTCACATTTTGGAAATCGATCCTTCCTTGAATGCTATTTTGGGTCGTCCTTATATTAAAACTCTTGAGATGATTCCCTCTACGAATCATCAGTGCCTCAAATTTCCCTACAACAGATGAATCATTAAAGTTACGAGCATGCCGATCCTTGCTGCTGCTCACTCCTTGAATATCAAGCCAACTTCTTCACCTGGCCGCCAACCTTTTCTGTCGTTATTACAGGTCTACCGTCCGGTGGTTGATCCTTTAAAAGCCGCCACTCTTACTCCTTATCCACTGGATGCCATAAAGCGGGAGAAGTGTATGAGTACCCCTGGTTGGAAAATAATGATGAAGGGTGGTTATCAGCCTGGAAAGGGCCTAGGCACACAATTACAAGGCAGAACCACGCCCCTCAAGGACAACTGAAGGACACCTGGAAATGGCCTGGGCTATAGGCCAAGAAAAGTGAAGCATGTCATTACTCAGCAGGAAGAAAATGAAGACGGCTAGAAGGTATGGGAGACAATGTCTACACCATGCAAAGAAGGTCGGGACCCCTTAACATGGACCTTATACACACATTTCGTCAAGGGGCCCGTGATCAGTCATGACAACACAGTGGTCATCACTTCCTGTTTTGATCTCCATGACATATATGGAAGGAACCTGGCTTCTGACCTAGACTTGGTCGCGGGTCATTACTAAAGATATTCCACAGGCTCTGCCCATCATGATCACCCTGCCCCCACGGGACTTTATCCCTCAACCTCCTCTCGATCTAGAGAGGATTTATGATTCAATCTGGGACATACTACTATATGATCCCCCCAACCCTTTGGCCTTGGTGCCACTTCCTCCATCCCATTCTCCTCCTATTTACCTTCATTCTTGTTTTATGATTAATTAATCTTTTCTCCAAAAAAAAACGCCAATTTGGCAACAAATTTCTCTCAGATCCTCATTGAGGAAACTTCCTACTTATCTGATTGTACCCCATCGCGCGGGTCGTTCGGTCAAGATTCTCTTCTAGATCTACTCTGCCCCTCCCCTCGAGAGGATTCTCCTATATTTACGCCTGTATCCTATAATTTTCATTCTGCTTCGTCCTCATTAGGTCAGGATAGGGAGTCTAGTTCTAGGCAGGTTAGTCAGGTTAGGAAGTCTAGATAATCTAAGGGTAAACAAATTCCAGATAGATACTTCGAGGATTTAGCATTTAAATGCCTTTATTGCTCTATGATCCCCTAGCTGTTAGAGAATCCTATTCAGATGCCAGAAGATTGTATAGATGATGAGTCAGTTAATGATGGATATGGGGTGTATGAATTGATACACGAAAAAGACCCCATTGTTGAAGATGAGGAAGATGACGAGGACGTGGCTGAGGCATATGCCAATGGAGTAAAAAGATTCGATGAACCCTCAGCTGCCGTAGAAGAGCCTACCAAAGAGATCAATCTAGGGACTGAAGATGAACCTAGGGTTGTCCTCGTTAGCAAGGATCTTTCTGAAGTAGATGAGAAGGCAATGGTACGAGTTCTTAAGAATTATAAGGACACTTTCGCTTGGAGTTATGAGGATATACCGGGATTAGACTCATCACTAGTGGCACACAGGTTGACATTAAAGGATGGAGCTAGCCTGGTTAAACAAAAGTTAAGGCGATTCCACCCACAAATGGCTTTGAAAATGAAGAAAGAGGTTGATAAGTTACATAAAGCCAAATTCATTAGAGTTGTCCTCTATCCACAATGGGTGGCTAACATAGTCCCGGTTATGAAGAAAGATGGGAAGGTCAGAATCTGTATTGACTTCTGAGATTTGAACCGGACGTGTCCTAAGGATGATTTTCCATTGCCTCACATTGATGTACTCATCGATAACACAGCTGGCTATGAAACTCTATCATTTATAGATGGATTCTCAGGATATAATTAGATCAAATTGGCAGAAGAAAATTAAGAAAAGACATCATTCACTACACCTTGGGGGACATATTGTTATGTCATCATGCCTTTTAGATTAAAGAACGCTGGAGCCACTTATCAAAGGGCTATGATGGCAATATTTCATGACATGATGCGAAGTGTATGTGGATGACTTGTTGGTGAAATCTAAGACTAAGGCTGAGCATGCCAAAGTTTTGGCAAGAGTGTTAGAAAGATCAAGAGAATATCAGTTAAAGATGAACCCCAAGAAATGTGTATTCGGGATATCCTCAGGAAAATTACTTGGATTCGTTGTCAGTAAACGGGGAATTGAGATCGATCCCAACAAGGCAAAAGTTATCAGAGAAATGCCACCTCTCAAAAACTTGAAAGAATTAAGAGGATTAATCGGGAGGTTGCAGTTTATTCATCGATTTGTCTCCCAACACTCACAAAGGTGTAAGCCGTTCTACGAGTTTACCAAGACGGGAGTCAAATTCAATTGGGATGATAAGTGTCAGGAAGCGTTCGATGGATTGAAGAATTATTTGGCAAGTCCTCCTGTTTTGAGACCACCATCTCCGGGTAAACCATTGATACTATACATTTCTGTCCTGGATGATGCAGTGGGGGTTGTCCTAGCACAAGAGGATGAAGAAGGAAAGGAGAGGGCAGCCTACTATCTCTCTAAACTTCTCAACCCCGCTGAGCAAAGATACACAGCGATGGAGAAAACATGTGCAACACTTGTATGGGTGGTTCAGAAATTGAAGCATTACTTTCTAGCCCATGAAGTCCATCTTATCGCTAGAATGAATCCGATCAAGTTTCTCTTTAAGAAATATGTCTTTACTGATAGGTTAGCACAATGGCAAAGCTTTCTATCTCAATTTGATATCACTTATATTCAACAGAAATTGATCAAAGGCTATGCCATAGCAGAACATCTCGCTCATCACCCCCTTCCTCGTTTTGATCCAGTCCGATCAGAGTGTTCGGATGAGGAACTGATGTCTATAGATCAAATCAAAGATGATATGTGAACTCTGCATTTTGACGGAGCTCTGAATTCCTATGGAAAGGGCATCGGCATTGTTCTGTTATCACCTGAAGGTGTCACCATTCTACAAGCCTTTCAGCTTGACTTTCCAGTCACTAACAATATAGCTGAATACGAGGCACTCCTTGCTGGCCTCGAGGCTGCTCATCTCCATAGTGCCACTAAACTCAGAATTGTGGGTGATAGCCAATTGATTCTTCGCCAGATGTTAACCAAGTATCGAACTCTTGATTCCAAGCTCAAGCCTTATCAAAAACTTACTTCTGCTTAAGCAAAGCTTTTCACAAAATTGATCTTCATCCATGTTCCTAGGAATTAGAACATCTTAGCTGACGCTCTAGCTTCACTTGCATCATCTCTTAATTTTCCAATCAGCAGACAATCCGAGTCGATCATCGTTCATAGACATCTTTCACCCGCCGTGAAAGACCCTTCATTCCTTAGGACTAAGGAGAAGCTGCTGCAGAAGGTTAGAGATGGAAATATTGTGGAAAAGAGAGAAATTATGTTAATGGAGCTGTTAAAAGAGATGGATGATGAACAGAAACCATGGTACTACGAAATTGCTAAATATTGTGAAGATCAATCATATCCTAAAGAAGCTACAGCTGAGGAGAAAAGGGCTATCATGAGAGTTGCTCAGAGATACACCCTAGTTGGAGGAGCATTATATAAAAGAGGTTTTGATGGAGTTCTTCTAAGATGTTTAGACGAAGATGAGCTTTGGAAAGTTATGGAAGGAGCTCATGCTGGAGTTTGTGGTGGCCATGTTAACGGACAAATATTAACAAAGAAAATCCTTAGAGAAGGATTCTATTGGCCAACCATGGAAGAAGATTGTGTAGGATATGTCCGTAGGTGTGCCAATTGCCAACTTTATGCCGATAAGATTCATTCTCCTGCATCTTCACTCCATCCTGTCTCCTCCCCATGGCCTTTCTCCATGTGGGCTTTCGATATCATTGGACCCCTTGGCAATCCTGATTCTGGCATTAAGAGGAAGTCCTTCATCCTCACGGCAATGGAATACTTCACCAAGTGGGCGGAAGCTGAAGCGTACACGGAAGTCAAAGCATTAACCATCTGCAAATTCATTATGAAGAATATCATCACGAGATTTGGAATTCCAAGCACCATCGTCACTGACGATGGACCTCATTTCGTGTCACAGGAGCTGAAAGACCTCTACAACAAGTACAAAATTACATTGCATCATTCGTCCCCTTATTATCCGCAAGGCAATGGCCAAGCAAAGGCAACTAACAAGACTTCGATAAAAATCATCGAAAAGACGTGTAAATCTAATAAATTTACAGATTGGCTAGAAAAATTGATTGAGACTCTATGGGCCTACCGAACTTTAATCCGCACGCCCACTGGGCAGACTCCTTATTCCTTAACATTTGGAATGGAGGCGGTAGTTCCATACGAGATACTTGTATCGTCATTAAGAGTACAATTGAATAATGAATTTTCTATTGATGAACACCGTTAAGCACTCCTTGCTCAATTGGAACTCTTAGACGAGAAAAGATGGTCAGCTGCTAATCATGCAAGAGTTTATCAAAATAGATTAGCACGTTTTTATCAAAAGAAAATCATTGAACGTAAGTTCAAAGTTGGTGAAATGGTCGTCAAAAGAATCTTTGTAAAACCTGGTGGTCCGCGTTCTAAGCTCCAACCCAATTGGGAAGGACCATATGTTGTATCGCATGTTTTTCTTGGTAATGCTTACCATCTAGTTAATGCAGAAGGGCAAGAGTTAACTCACCCCTGGAACGGTATGTATCTTAAGAAATACTACCCTTAGGTTAAAGAGTCGATCAGTATGGTACAGAGACCAATGGAATCAAAAAATTTAGAAACTCAAATTCTCTTATCAGTCTGGATAATTTAATTCAAACGCATTACTACACACACTGACACATTTGATTCGTGAGTAGCAAAAGATGTGAAGTCCAAAGGAATACCGAAAGCTTGACTAAGGGTGTAAAGTGCAAATCATTCTTTTTAAACAAAAATTCTATTTTTACACTCGGCCCACGATGTCGGAACGAGACTTAGAATGGACTACCAAGAATACCCGCCATCTTAGTATGAGGCCATCATAAAAAAAAGGGGAACATCCGTCCCATGAAAAGAAAATAAAAATTAAAGGCAGAAGCCAAATGTCAAATCAAAAGGCCATTTACAATACAAGTGTTGCATCAAGGCCATGAAATGAAAAGGGAACGCAAGGTCGATAAATACCCCGGAAAGAAAATGACTGAACCCCAATAGATATCAGGGTAAGAAAGGAACATCCTCTTGGGCCTCCGGAACCTTCTCGTAGGCTTTCTAAATCAATTCTTCCTTTCTTTCTAAAGAGGCATACTCCAAGCTTAAGGAACAGCCTAGATTGACTAAGGATCAAATCATCAAATAGGATCACGAATGGAAACACAAGTTCAAGCACGATGGGTCTAAGTTAGATTATTGAAGAACAATTTGAGAATTAAGTTAATAAATGAATATGATTTTTTGATCTGAGTACCATGCTAGTCTCTTAGCTCGCACATTAATCCCAAAGTCAAAACAATAAATATTTCAAATTCCAAAAAAATACATATTTCAAAAAAAAAAATACATATTTCAAAATCCAAAAAAAATAAATAAATATTCCAAAATCCAAAAAAATACATATTTCAAAAATCCAAAAAAATACAAAAATAAAAAATATTTCAATTAATATATGTTTGTAACATTTGGTATGCTTCATTCCTTTATTTTCAGCGAGCATCTGCATGCTTGTATGTTGCATCTTACTCCGTTATTTTCTTCAATTCAATTATTGTTATCTCTGTTAATAAAGGCTATGCTTCTTGACTCTTCTACCAAGAAAATGATCAATTAATCGGTTACTTAACTGGGCAAGAGGCTAAGCCTAAATAGATACTTAACTTGTTTGTTAAGTAATGTACATGACACAGGTCAAACACGAGAGACACAAAGTTGAAGGCAAAATTTCATATATATATCAAAGGTGTCTTTGTACAAGAGTCACCAAAGAAAAGTAAAATACATAAGCAGCCCTCAGGGCTGACTCTCCCCGGCGCCTTCATACTGGCTTGTCACTTCATCAGGCCCCTTTGGCCTACGAGTCGGAGGCAGTGGCGGTCCCATAGCGCTCGGCCCTGCTTGGCCAGAAGATATAGCAACACTGGCCGTGAAGGCGCTCGCATGACCATGATCTAGCGCTCACTGCCACGTACGCTGGTACCGCACCTCGATACTTTGGCACTCGTGCTCTGCTACTAAAAGTCGGCCCTGGAGACTCTTCATCCGAGCTCGATCCCAGTCCCTCTCCTTGGTCAGAATCTCCAAGCGAACCTGGACTCGTGCAACGTCTTCGGTGGAGAGGCGCGCCACCTGAGCCTCCAACTCGGCAATGCGAGCGGCTGAAGTCCGAGCTTGTGCCAACTCTGCATCCCTCTGCTGAAGGGTCTCCTGAAGCTCAGCGACCTATAAGAGGAGACACTGTCAGTCTCAAGATAATCAAGCAAATCAAGTCCAACAATGGAAGAAGAAGGATGGAACTTACTCGAGCAGCCCGATCCTCCTCCGCAAGAGAGGCTCGGTGGATGGCAGAGGCGAGTTGACTCTGGAGGTTAACAGGGTAGAAGAAGAAGCGCCATGAGAAGGAGGAGCCGCCTGGGTGTAGACGGCTCGCTGCACCAAAAGACTAACTGTCAGCGGCTAATTGTCAAAAGAAATTAATTAAAATATTCATTTCATAAGCATGCATATATACCAAGTCAAAGAGTTCCTTCTGGACCTGCTCCAGTTGGGCCTCGGCATCCTGGAGGCGGGCCCAGAGGTCGATGATCACGGCATCCGTACATCCTGCATATCACACATGCATACATTCATTCACAAATATAAGTTGGAGATGATAATAAAATGAAAGACGCATAAATCATACTTACATCGAGTGGTCGGAGGAGTCGTAGCTGGTCGGCGTAATTGGTCCGGTATTGCTGTAGGTAGGCGGTACTATCCTCCGCGTGAGACTCTACCCGTACGCCGCGGCGGTGCCAGTCCTCGTACTGCTCGGGGAACTTGGCACGCCAGTCTGTGAGGGCCTGCTTGCCCCTCATGCTCCTCCCGACGCCCTCCGGGACCTCCTCTTCAATCCATTCCTGATGGAGGCCCAGGGTCCTCATCACTAGGCGGAGGCGGAGCGGCTCGATCTCGTTCAGGCAGTGGAGCCACATCTGCCGACCGAACCGTCTCCGGCCAGCCGTCACCCACGGCTGGCCCTCCTCGCCCATGCCCAAGTATGGATGCCAGATCACCTACATATAGGTTAGATGCATTCACATAAATAAATTGTATTTAATAAATGAAAGATTGCATTTAATAAACAACATTGAATAAATTAAAAGACTTACCAAGAGCTCTAGGTAGTCAAGAAACTGACGGCGGAGGGCCATCAGCTAATGATGTTGTGGGGCTGTGTCCACGATGGGCTGCCAGCGGCGAGCCAAAGGGATAGCGTTAGGCCTCATGACGCTCGCTCGACCGAGTGGGAAGTAATAATAGCTCCACACCTGCACACATGAACATATAATTTATAAATCATCGCATCACATCACATTTCATAATCATAAACAAATAATTAAAATGAAATTTACCTGGAGAAACAGCGAGTAGCCGCTGATGGTGGTCTCACGGTCCGGCGTGACTACGGAAAGATCGGCAAAGAGGTGGGCCAGGAGGGCCGCACCCCAGGCATATTGATGTAGACTCTCAAGGTCATCTAGAAGACTCAAGAACCTACAGTGGATATGATCGCCTTTCGTACCGAAGAGCAATCGACCGAAAAAGAAAACAGGAAAGACTCTCAACTGTCTATCTATCTCCTCTACCTGGCTAGGTCACTGCAGTAGACAGAGGAGGAGGACTCTGCTAACCTATCCCTGAACTCTGCCCGGGTCTCATCCGACCGACGCCGGGACTCTATCAGTCCTAGGGCAACCTCTACCTCTACCCTAGGGACTATCCTAGACTCCCTATCTAGGCTAGACACTTCTATCCCTAGCAGGACCTCAGCCATCCCACAGTAATCGCAGTAAGTCACCCCGCTCACCGGTAGGCCCTCTACCCTCAGGCCAGTAATCTTGGCCACATCCTCCAGACTTGGGACCATGTGACCCCAGGACATTAAGAATGCCCGACTCTCTACATGCCAACGCTCTCTGAGCGTCTGCAGTAGTACCAGATCGAGCCAAAATGGCTCGATATCCAAGATCTCACCGAATCCCATCCTGCACAAGCGCGCCTTCTGGAAATCCAGGAGTACTCTGTAGGCTCCTATCAGTAAATCTCATGATATTCTGGCCCTCATTGTCCCCTGCAAATAAAACAAGTCCATCAGTTAATAGATATAGAAAATCCATAAAAATTGAAAGGCGTCGAGGCACATGGACGCCTATTGAAAGACGTCCACAAACCTTGACGCAATTTAAACTTATTTTCTGATCTATTTAAAAATTCAATTTCACTTTGAATGGCGTTGGACCATGTGGACGCCTTTTAAAAGGCGTCACCTGGCTTGGATGCCATTCAAACTTGATTTTAGGTTCCTCCAAAGAACCCCTTTCTCCCTCTTTTTCTCATCCCATTGAATCCATAGAAAGCTTACCAGGTGGAGGGCCTCTTCTTCTCCTTCTTCTTCGGCCACGGGCACCGGAGGAGCCTCTTCCTCCTCCAAAAATGCTGCCACCGTCGCAAGGTCGGCCGGCGCTTCTTCGGGAACCTCTTCCGCCGTTGGAACCACCACAAGGGAGGACGTCCGCCGCCTCTTTGCTATGGCCTTGGCTTTTTGTAATCCTTCGCCTGGTTCCATGGCCGTAAGAGAGAAAAGAGGGCTCGAGAGATAGAGTTTGAGGGAGGAAGAGAAAGCTCGGGTAAGAGAGGGGTTCGGAGGGGAGAGTTTAAGAAAGAAGAAGGAAGAAGTGACCGGCAGCAAAGATGATTATTGGAAAGGATCGAGGTCGCCGGAGAAGAGAGGAGGGTCACCGGAGTGGACGAAAGAGAGAGAAAAGGCTTGAGGGAATGAGGAAGAAAGGGGGTTTCGCGGGTTCTATTTGGAGAAGTTGAAACGCGTCGTTGGACAGCGACGCCATTCAGGGTGCATAAACTGAGGCGGCAAGGCAGGCGTTTGAAATTGATCAAAAGGCATCTTTACGGGATGACGCGTTTCAGTTTAAACCGTCAATTCTGGTCAGAGTAGTACAAGATATGATGATTAAACGCGTCCACACTTCACGACGCGTTTCAGTGGATTAATCACAGAATTAATGGAAGAGTTCTGTGGAAAAGTAAGAGAGAGAATTGAAAGGCGTCTACACTCCTAGACGTGTTTTCAGGATTATTCGGACTTTAAAGATAAATTTCTGATTTATGGAAAATGATTTTTAATTGAATGACATCTACAAATATGGACGTGTTTTAAGGATTATTCGGGATTTTAAGTTTAAAGGCGTCTAGCGATGTGGACGCGTTTCAAGCATTATTTGGGTTTTTAGAATTAATCTCTTATTTTGGAAAAGGATTTTTGACTGAAGGGCGTCTACAGATGTGGACGTGTTTTAAGGATTAATCGGGGTTTTAAGGATTAATCTCTGATTTTGGAAAATGAATTATGGTTGAAAGGCGTCTTTCTGAGTGGACGCATTTCACATTAAGTAAACCCGAATTATCATATTTTAAGAAAAAATCAAGTTTTTATTTAAGGAAAAATCTTGGACAAGTCACAGAAGATTAAGGATGAATTTCAAGACATAAAGGAAAGATTCTTTATTGAAATAAATTCTTAATTACATCATAAAAGGGAAAAGAGAACAGAGAGCTTTCAATGACGAATTTCCTGAAGTCCCATTACATATGGATAGGTTAAGCCTCTATGAGCATTTTGAGAAGATTTTACACGACGATTGAAGCTAATATTCCACAGTGTGACTATAAGTTCAATGGCTTCATAATCTTCATCGGATTCCAAGGCACGCTTCTTGACTGGGGAAGTGTTGGAAAATTCAGGGAATTCATGGCGAGGCAGGCTAAGTTGAGTATAGCAGCGATGAGGATTGTACAGCACGAACTCAGTAGCCCCGATCAGTTTAAGCTCTACACCTACTGCACGGCGCACACGGATTGACTTTCCTACGAGTGCAAGTGGAGAGGAATTAAATCCATATGTTGGCATTCTTTTCAGATAATCTCTCCAGTCAGCTCGAGTCTTGAGTTTTGGCACTCGATTGATCATCTTCTCATTGAATTTCACTATGTTGGAAATATGGAAGATCATGCTATTCTGATAGATTTGAGATGGTCTTGCTGAATTTCTAGTGTGATATTCAAACTTGAAGTGCAACTCGACCCACAGAGTGAAGAGTAGCATGCAACCATAGGGAGGCTGACCTGTAGACGCTGCAGAGAGCCTACTGTAGACATAGGCTAGAATCGCTATGCCGATCTCTCCTCCCTCAAAGATCTCGCAGATTGCACTGACTTGATCATCTTCTAGTATGTTATCTTGGACAGGAAAGAACAAAGCTCTAGCTAGACACGTGGTGAAAGCTTTCTTCACGTTCTCAGTGTCATCCTCTCTAAGATCTTCAATCTCGTACAAAGTCCACTCTGCTAGCTTTGCAAGGTTGATTCCTTTCTTGATTAGGCATCCTTTAACTTTTTTTGAGTCCTTCATGATTTTCATCAACAATTGTTGACCTGTGATTTTCTCTCTCATCAGAGCCATCTTATTCTGGATCACTTCATTGTTGTTATTCAACTTGATTTTGGGAAGACCCAATAGAAGTTCAACCTCTTCTAGAAGAATAGTGCATTCAAATTCAGGAAAGAGGAAAGTATGAGTTTGAGGATGCCATAACTCAATCAAAGCACCCATAGCCGCCCAGTCCACGTTTGAGCTCTTGTAGTGCTTTGCATGGACTACTAGACCTTGGATATTTCACTTGGAAACAAAGGATTGCATGGAAATAGTAGTACTTTTAGCAAGCTTACGGATCCAAGGAAGAGATGTGAATTTTCTCGGACCGGAAAATAAAAGATATGCCTAGAAAATAGAAAGAAGAATTGCTATGAAGAACTTGAAGAACTTGATGAAAAAAAGAAGAAATTGAAGAAGAAGGATTGAAGGAAAAGAGGATTTAACTTACTTGGAGGTTAGGATCTCTTCCACTTAGATGATCTTTCACGTTAGAGAGCTTCTCTAGCGTCTTCTTCACCCGCTTGCTTGAAGAATCCATCTTGTTCTTAAAGCTTTTCTTTCTTGAAGCCTTGAAAACCTTGAAAATCCTTGAACTTTGAAGAAAATTCCTTGCTTCAATCTTTAGATTGTGTTAGGAATTGCCTTGATACAAGTTAATGGAGTTTTTATAGAGGGATTTGTGATTCTAAAGAGACTTTTTCGAATTGGAGAAGGGATGAGCATGGGAAGAGTTGGAATCCAGTAGAACATAACAAAAATCTGTTTCTGCGACTGAAAGGCGTCGTTGAACAGCGACGCGTTTTAGTTAGTCTTAATGGCGTCGGCGCGACACGACGCGTTTCAGGCTTTTCTACTATTTGCCCGAAATTCAATGTTTTTACAAATTTCATGCTTAGATAATGCACTTGCTTGAAGTTACTGATGATTTTTAAGTGCAGGAAATTTAGGAAAATTCAAATGAAGTTGAAAATATCAAGAAGATCCTACTGTGGGAGTTTATGAGTCCCAGCCGTAGCTGAAAAGACAGTTATCTCTATCCTTGTACTCTTTCATGTTATTAATTTGCATTAGTATTACTATATGTTAAATATTTATTAGACTATATTAAGGACCTTGTGATTTTGATGAAACTGGAATTTAAGTTTTAACAAAAACAGTGATAATTCTAGAGAATTCTTAATCGCACGGATAGGCCGTTTGATTGTTAATTAGTGAGGACGATGGTTCCACTTTTTGTGAAACAGTGCATGGATAAACAAGCTTCGGTTTAGCACTAAATTACAAGAATTGGTATCTCGACTCATTAATGACAATTTAACAATATTATCCTTGATTAATTTATATTTCATTTGATTTTATATTTTTCTTTTAGTCCATCATGCATCATGTAGGACTTTGATATAATTGTGATAAAGATTAATTCTTGATTAAGTTTCAGACTATTGATCAAATAATTCCAACATGATATGAAATATTCCATTTTGAATTGAGTATCTTGATTATCTTTGAGATTCGCTTGAAGATATCCTTGGGATTCTATCATTTCTTAGATTCTTTATCTCAGCATTTCTTGTTTTCTTTTAAGATCTATCATGGCTGCAGCACGTCCACATTGGCTGGCAATCGCTTCCCGTGATGAAACCTGCAGTGTCTATGACCTGGGGTACTTCCTAATCGTGGAGGTTGATCGACCTTATTTTATTTCCTTGTCTATTTCATCCAAACAGGATTGATTCCATCGATATCCTTGAGTTATCTTCATTGATGATTTTGAGAAAAATTTCAATCATGTGATATTGAGAGCGTGTCTCATCACACTTTGGCATCACCTTTTCAGTACATTCCATTTAATTTCACTCTCTTATAAAGACGATACCAAGGTGAGGTAGCTGTAGACACGTTAATTTTGACATCATTTTGAGTAAATTTCATGTCATATAATAATGCCTCAAAATGGTTTGATAGTTAATCATTAGTTAATTTTTATTAATCTTTCTGAATTAATTATCTAAATGACATCGATCAGACATACATAATTTAAGTTTATTAATGAAATTCATTTTAACTCAGATTTTTAATCAAATATGAAAGATTCGAAAAGACGTCGACATGTGGAGACGCCATTTAGAGTTTATTCTTATTTTGATTATTAATCTGATTTTTAATTAATTTATTAATAAACTAAAAGACGTCTGCTATACACGACGCCATTTAGGTTCATAAGCTGATTCTGTCTCTTCTTCACGATGTTTATCCTTATCTTAATTAAGCTAAAAGACGTCTTCCATGGACGACGCGTTTTACATAATTACAGATAATGATGAATTAATCTGTGTTTATTTGTTTCTTAGTTGGATAAACTTCAAACTCCTTCATGTTAATCCATTAATAACAGCGGATGCGTGAACTTAAGCCTATAAATACCCAACCCGTTGGTCATTAAAAAATTAGTGATAATTTATGAAAGATAAGTGATAATCTGAGTGATCCAAAAAGGAGACGACGTCCTAACGCTGAAGGATCGGAGCACTGCTACTTCTAGGAGTCTGCATCCTTTCTTCATTCGTTCTTCGTCTATTCAAGAGCTTTCAAGACCAAGGCTTTCCAGGGGCCATCTAACCTAGTTCTTTTCATTAATCTTTGTTGGTTTCATCATCATATTAGTTCAAAATCTCATTCATCACATCACTCCATGCAACACACACTCACTAGCATTATTTTCCAATCCATATTTAAAGGGGTTTAAAAGACCACAAACAAGTGAGTTCTTTGTTTAAGTTGCATGATCATAATCTTCATTAGAATGGATACTACCTCTGCTTGAGTTCTTATTATTTTCTTTCATCTTTGTTTATTGCAAGGTACAAAGAAGATCAAGAGGAGAGAATCAACAAGGAATTAAGCTGGATGATCCTCAAAGTTCGATAAGCATCCAAAGCAAGAACAAGGTCAGAAGGGCTCTCTTTCTTCAGCCGGCTGAAGGAGGGAATCAAGGACTCAAAAATCTCCCAATTCTGAAACAGGTAGGCGATCAATTTTTTCTTTTGGAACTTTTTAGTTAAATGTTTCTGGCGATCACATTCATTTAGTTTTTAATAGGTTTATTTGTCACATAATCAACATAAATTTCCTTGATAATCACACACCTGATTTAAGCACTCACAGTTGGGTCGGATGGATGCAGAGGAGCTTTCCCTTTTATAATGGATTGGATGGCGTCAAATTGATGAGGATCCACATGATTAGACAACGCTCCCATGAGGGTAGCGAGTTCATAAGGATGATCGGTAGAGTGCCCAGCTTGGTCTTGGGCTCTTTCAAAGGTAGGATTGGAGATGACGTGAACACGTGAATGATCGCCCAAATCCGAGTGATATTGACCATACATCGAATTATTCTGAAACTGAGGGGCATGAGCATCTCCCTCGTGAACAGTTTGGAATTGGTCGGGATAATTAGAGATATAGGCGTCCCTTTCATCCTCAGAATAAGATGCACCATGAACTTGAGGAGCATAAGCATCTCCCTCGTACTCGACCAGATCTTCTTGTTCAAAGGCAACCATGCTGATGGTTCTACCTTAACGTAGCATCATTACGTTGAGATGACAATTATTTCAATCAAGTTGGCACAGATTAACAACCAAGTAGATGCTTACGCTATTTTGAAAGTTACTTGTTGGATTAATTGAGTTTTTAAACTCAAGTTCTCTCAATGGGTAGGATCCTGATTTCAATTCAATTCCCACCGTTATGCTCTACGGCTTCACTCACAACGATATGAACAACTACCCAGGATTTTAAATGGTACATCCGGCCCGATGAACAAAGAGAAATTCCTTGCTTTTGAGAACTCACGGAGGTCTTAACACCAATCACTCTAGTCTGACTGAGGGACCGACCCAGTCAGAGAGAGGTGAGGATGTTAAGAGAGGTGTTTCTATAGGAGGGGGATGAGCCCCGATGCGAATGACCTGTGGCCTGGATGGCATCTAATGTAGGATAAATAAATATAGATAGCAAGAAGATCAATGATCCAAGTGCTAATGACCACCAGAGTTTGAATCGCGTCGCTGTTCATAGACGTTATTTAAGACAATAATCCCTCCTGTTCACAGCGGCTCCGGCAACAAGAAAGATAAAAGGTCCACTAAATCGCGTCTTTTAAGGGCGACGCGTTTTGGGAAGACGCACTTTGGGTCCCAAAAACAACAAATAGGCAGCAAAATTAGGGGAAATCCCCTCTCCAAGTAATAGAATGAATGAGAGATCAACTATTCACGTGATGACAGTTTAAGCACATAGACTAATCATGCAACATCATGGATATCAATTTGAACAAAACACACTTTCCAATACCACTTCTCAAGGAAATCAAGGAAGGACAAAATTTGCCACCAGGGGGTCTACACGAGGTGCATGTGGGGATAAAAATCAAATAATCAACCAACAAACCATCAAACGTGCCCGAGGAATACAAGCGGTGCACCGAGGGTGCCCAATGGAAATAACAAGAGTAAAAATAAAAAAGAAACGGCAAGATAAGTCCCACCGTGATCACCAAAAAGCTGTAGTGCTAAAAAAGAGTGTGTGTTCAACATGTTATCATGTGTTTACTATGATTAACAATATGAAAGAAATTGTGATCGCCAGAAACCGAAGGTTTCAAAGGAAAAGTGATCGCTTACTAACCTTGCAAACAGGGAGAATATGGGGTTCTTTTGTTCCTCTCTTTCGACCGGCCGAAAGAAAAAAGTCTTCTCTTTCTTTACTCTTGTTCTTCTTTTGTATCTTGTGAAAGACCAAACAAATAAGAAAACTATGATTAGAACTAAAATAGCATAGGATCTATTCTAATTAAGAATCTAAACATGCAACTAAACTAAAAGAATTCATTTTTTGTGGTTTTCTTTTAAACCCCTAAAGGAGGTGTAGGTTTGGAAATTATGAAGTGGGTGTGTGCGATGAAGTGATGCAATGAAGAACTATATGAAAAAAAAACAAGAAAGAAACTAGAGAAGAAGATGGTTGGTTTGGCCCCTTGAAAGCCTTGGTCTTCTTAAGCTTCAATGGAGAAAGAGGATGAAGGAACAAGAACTTCTCTTGCTATCCACATTTTCCCTCTTGAGAACCTTCAAACACCTTGCCTTTAGCTTCAAAATTACCAATTGCCAACCTTTTTCAAAGGTCAATGTCCATATGTATTTATAAGAATAGGTTTTAAAGTATTCTGGCCTTCAAAAGGACTTTCCCACAGCTCAGACTTACCCTGGATGATTATGAAGGGAATTGAAAATCCTTCCAACCTCTGGAACCAGACTATCTTGGCCAAATCAGAACACTCTTAAAATGTGTTGTTCAAGGGGGACACTTTTTAGTTAATTAATGTTGTCAGAATAGAAATAAATCAGAAAAAGAAAATCGAAAACAATTAGAAAACCTAAAAGGCGTCGTTCACTAGCGACATGCTTTAGATAACTTAGGAAACTAACTGGAATTAAAAATCGTAAACCTAGGTGGATCAGGACCTAAATGGCGTCGTCCTTAGGTGACGCTATTCTGTTAAATCCTCTTAAATTTACTAATTTTAATTCCAAATTGATTTCTGCTAAGAATCCAAATGGTGTCGCGCATGAGCGATGTTATTAAACAAATCTCAAGAGAAAATCAATAAAAATTAATTAATGATTAAACACCAGACCATTCTGGGGCATTATCATTGTAACATGAAATTTACTTAATATGATGTCAAAATTAACATGTCTACAATAATATCGAGAAAAGAGTTTTTCGATATTATACGGTAGCATCCGATCCAAGTGAGTCGACCGGTTAGGGTTTGACAGTACACCATACCCTGAGTTGACTCGAGAGCATTGTACGAATAAAGGACTATATCCACGCGGTAACTGTCGGCGGAAAGGTTCCATGAGTGGGTTACTTAACTCTAATATCTTACGGGTTCACGCGGTGTTGCTTGGCACCCAACGTGATTGGAGGTCCGATCGAATTTTGATGTGCGGCATTGATTCGATTGATTAATTAATTAATATGAGTTATTAATTGATTAATCAGGCCAGTAAGGAGTCATTGGGCTTATTGGTTATTGGGCCTAGAAGGTAACACGCAAATGATTCTCAAGGCGATGGATAAATAAGTGAGTTTTACGTAAACCGAGGGTTTTTATGAAAAACCGCGTCGGTTAATATAAAATGTAGCGAACGGGCTGAGCAGGCGAGACTGCTGCTAACCCTAGTTGCCCCCTCCTCTCTTCCTCTCTCTCTGGCGCCCCAGGCCGGACATGATCTCCGGGGTCTCCTCCGCTGCTTCTCCGACTCCTGTCCGATGGGAAATCGACCATGCGATGCGGCGGTCGTTGTGGCAAACGGCGAAGGATTCGAGCGCTGCAACGAGCGAGGAATGTGAGGACATCCACTGCGAGGAGGATCATGTGGAATCCGCTAGAGGCCGGGCGCTTGCGTGGTTTGCGGTGTCACACCGACGGAACCGAACGGTTGCGGATTCGAATCCGCGCACGGTAAGAATCGATAATCCGATTATCGATTTTAGTTATTCGAAACAAGAACAGATCGCATGTTTTAATTTTATATTATGCTGCGTAAGCGATCCGGAGAAACGTGAGAATCCAACAAGAAGAACACCATCAAATCCACATATGTATAACTCCCCTCCAACTAGGGTGTATCATTGAGCAATTCTTCTGATAGCCTTTTTCTCTTCAGCAGTGGCTTCTTTAGGGTAAGATTGATCTTCACAGTATTTGGCAATTTTATAATACCATAGTTTCTCCTCATCTTCCATCTCCTCTTGCAATTCTAGTAGCATATTCTCTCTCTTATCCACAATGTCTCCATCGTTAACCTTCTTCAGTAGTTTCTTCTTAATCTTAAGAAAGGAAGGGCCCTCTACAACAGGAGAGAGACACCTATGAATAATGATCCATTTGAAGTGTTTGCTGATTGGGAAATCTAGAGAAGACGCAAGGGAAACTAGAGCGTCAGCTAGAATGTTTTGACTCTGAGGAACATGGACAAAGATCAATTTGGTGAAAAGCTTGGCATAGGCTGAGGTAAGTTCTTTATGGTCAAAAGTACGGTATTTGGTAAGCACTTGGCGAAGAATTAACTGACTATCATCTACAATGCGCAGCTTAGTGTCACCATGAAGATGAGCGGCCTCAAGACTGGCAAGGAGAGCCTCGTACTCAGCAATGTTATTTGTAACAGGAAAAGCAAGCTGTAAGGCTTGAGGAATGGTGACACCTTCTAGTGATAGAAGAACAATGCTGATACCCTTACTATGAGAGTTCAAACCTCCGTCAAAATACAGAGTCCACATATCATCAGTTGATTTGTTTATAGACATCAGTTCCTCATCTAGAAACTCCTATCGGACTGGATCAAAACGGGGAAGAGGGTAATGAGCAAGGTGTTCTACTATGGCATAGCCTTTGATCGCTTTCTACTGAACATAGGTGATATCGAATTGAGAAAGAAAGCTTTGCCAGCGTGCTAATCTATCAATGATGTCATATTTCTCTAGAAGAAACTTAATGAGATTCATCTTAGTGATGATATGGACTTCATAGGCTAAAAAGTAGTGTTTCAACTTCTGAACCATCCATACCAATGCGGCACATGTCTTCTCCATCGCTGTATATCTTTGTTCTGTGGGGTTAAGAAGTTTAGAGAGATAGTAGGCTGCCCTCTCCTTTCCTTCTTCGTCTTTTTGTGCTAAAATAGTCCCCACCGAATCATCCAAGACAGAAATATATAAGATTAAATGTTTGCCCGGAGATGGTGGTCTCAAGACAGGAGAACTTGCTAGATACTTCTTCAATCCATTGAATGCTCCTGACACTTATCGTCCCAATTGAATTTGACTTCCAATTTAGTAAACTCGTAAAACAACCTATATCTTTGTGAATGTTGGGAGACAAAACGGCGAATAAACTATAACCTCCCAATTAATCCTCTCAATTCCTTCAAATTCTTGGGAGGTGGTATTTCAATGATAGCTTTGGCCTTATTGGGATCAATCTTAATATCCCGTTTACTCACAATGAATTCTAGTAACTTCCCTGATGAGACACCAAACACACATTTCTTTGGATTAATTTTGAGTTGATATTGCTTTGACCTTTCCAACACTTTATCCAAGACTTCAGCATGATCAACCTTAGTTTTATATTTCACCAGGAGATCATCTACGTACACCTCCAAATGTATATGCATCATGTCGTGAAATATAGCCATCATTTCCCTTCAATTAGTGGCTCCAGTATTCTTCAATCCAAACGGCATAAATACATAGCAATAAGTACCCCAGGATGTAGTGAATGATGTCTTTTCCTGATCTTCTTCTACCAAATAAATCTGATTGTACCCTGAAAAACCATACATGAATGATAAGGTATCATATCCAGCTATATTGTCAATGAGTACATCGATGTGAGGCAATGGGAAATCATCTTTAAGACATGTCCGATTCAAGTCTCGAAAGTCAATGCAAATTCTAACTTTCGCATCATTCTTCATGACCAGGACTATATTGGCCACCCATTGGGGATAGATGACAACCCTGATAAATTTGGCTTTATGCAGCTTATCGACCTCTTCCTTTATCTTTAAAGCCAATTGTGGGTGGAATCGCCTCAATTTCTACTTAACCAGGTTAGCTCTAGATTTCAAAGTCAATCAATGTTCCACCAAAGATGAGTCTAACCCCGACAAATCTTTATAACTCCAGGTGTAAGTATCCTTGTAATCTCTAAGAACTTAAACCAAAGCATCTTTGTCTAATTTAGAATGATTTTGACTGATGAGGACAACCTTAGGTTCATCTTTGGTTCCCAAATTGATTTCCTTAGTTGGTTCTTCTGCAGCAGCTGAGAGTTCAACGAATCTCTTCACTCCACTTACATACGCCTCAGCTACGTCCTCATCTTCTTCTTCTTCAATGATAGGGTCTTTTTCATATATCAATTCATATACCCCATACCTATCATCAACTAGCTCATTTACCTCACACTCTTCTGGCAACTGAATAGGATCCTCTAAAAACTGAGGGATTTGTTAGCTAGAAAGGCACTTGAAGGCTAACTCTTGGAGGTATCTATCTGGAATTTGTCTACCCTTAGACTTTCTAGACTTCCTAACCTGCCTAACTTCTTCACTAGACTGCCTACAACTAGACTCCCTATCCTGACTTATGGCGGACGAAGAAGGATAAAAATCATAAGATACATGACAAGATATAGGGGAATCCTCCTAAGGGGAGGGACATAGCAGATCTAAGAGAGAATCTTTTCCGAATGACCCACACAATGAGGTACATTCAAACATATAGTAGGATGTTACCTCAATGAAGATTTGAGAAGAAGTTCGAAAATTGACGTTTTTTTGTTTGGAATATTTTAAGTTATCATGAAACATGAGTATACTTGAAAAGATGGGGGAATTGAAGTGGGGAAGAAAGATGATGATGGCACCATAGCCAAGGGTTTGGGGGACCATGCAGAAGGATGTCCTAAATCAAATCACGGATCTCGTCAAAATCGAGAGGAGCCCGGAGGAAGAAGTCCCTAGGGGACAAAGTAACAAGAATGGGCGGCGCCCGAGGTATGTCTTCAATAATCATCCTGGACCAAGTCGAGGTCAGCAGCAGGGTTCTAAACAGAGTGCGGAAAGTGAAAATATGGGAAGGATAGGTGGCTCTCCACAGATGATTAGTAGTCAGACCTAGTTCATAGGGGTCATTAGGTTCCCCTTAATCAATTTCTCCAGTCAACAAGATTCTTTTATCAAAGATGGCCCCAGGCCCTTCAATCAAGTCTTGTATCAGTGGCGGCCATTTTGGTTCAGATGGATCCAAGAACAATATATTCAAAGCAATGTATAAGTCCCACATATCAAACCACCTATACCACTCACACTTCGGGTTATGGAACTTTCTCCTTTTCATAGGCCGTAAAGCCTCCAAGGATTGATATGTAAGGAGTGGTGTATAGTGCCTAGCCAACTATCTTCCATAGACATAATGCAAATCAAAATGGGAGGTGATCACCACCGTGTTGCCATTATCATGCTGGATTACGAGTCCCTTGACGAAATGAGTGGATAACGTCCAAGTTAGCGGGTCCCGATTTTCTATGCACGGTGTCATCATAGTCTTCCATATATGTAACGACCTGCCACCCTATAATCGGGGATCCGATTACTAAATGGGTACCGAATCATTAAATTTGGAGCCAAACCAGGATCTCAATAAGTCTGAGAAATAAATGACAAACTATGCTAAACATCCACATCACATCGAATTGTAAAGGAAGTGCAGAAATTAAAAATTATTACAATTCGACTTGACTCAGCAATTAATTACATACTCCAACAGAAAAGAAATAATTAAGCACACAGGCCAGAAAAGGAAATAACAACTACATCGGGGCATACCCCGGAACGGCGGCTGCTGGCGCGCAACCCAAGGCAACACTCTCCTCACTACGCCTGCTTGGAACCCTCACCTGAAAACCGCAGGGGGTGAGTCTCATCGAAAAAGACTTAGTAGGGATCCTTCGATCCCCACCACCCACTCACACACCCACATGTGCAATACGCAAATATCGGCAATTTAACTAAATAAAGTAGTAACACAATTCCTAGATTTCGATATGAAACACAGGCATTTATAACAATAACATGCACGATTTTGAAACCACATTACCACGGAGTCCACAACTAGCGTCTCGGCTAAACACACAAGTCACACGGCCGAATGCGGAAAGCACCGACCCGCTGAGACCAAACAGCAACCACTCGGATAGCACATTGGCTACTCCGGCCTGACCTGGCTCAAGGTGGTCATGCTTCCCCCAGCACGAGTGACACTCCGAATGTACCACTCCCACACCGGTACTAGCTATATCCCGGGGTACACCAGGTGACCCTCTCTTTAGGCGTCACCCCACCACTCCCACACCGGCGCCGTGTCACTCTCACATCGACACAGGGTGCCTAAGCACTAACAACTGTCACTCTATGTCCACGATCGCACAAAACACAACACAGTGCGATCCGATCACGTAGAAATCATCGTCCTCAAGTGTGGTATCAAATATGCAACTAACCAAACTATCTATCAATGTAAACACAAGTTCATTGCAGGAATTAATGAGATTCTGTCTTGAATCACATTGCCCAAGTCCGACGTCATTCAAGACTCCTAAACTAGTTCATATGAAATTTGGCCTCGGAAGAAGGCCTAAAACACATCGTTCAAATGGGTCACCGTTTAAAAGGCGTCGTTGTCCCTAGTCGCCTAATAAAGACAGAAACAAAGACATACCTCGGGGTGATCTGAACTAAAACGCGTCATGCACGGGGGTCGCCGTTTGAATGGCGTTGCTGTCTCTGGATGCTATTCAATCTAGAGACATAGTCTGTTATCTGGGGTTAAATGGCGTTGTGGGTGGAAGCCGCCTTTTAAATGGTGTCGCTGTCCCCAGATGCCTTTTAACCCTGACAGACAGGTTCTCCCTCCGCCTTCCCCCAAGTCACAAGGAGGGATTTCTCCCCCAAATCGCACAAAAAACACCACAAAATAGAGGAGGAGGAGAACCTAAATATCAATTAAAAACCCACAATTCCTCATTACATGTAATTAGTATTTTCAGCCTAAAAATCCCCTAAACATGCTCCAATGCGGAAAAAACGTGGTTTTAAACAAAACAACGCAAGGATCGTCACCCTACCGGTTACTCAAACTCCTCCGAACTCCAAGCCGCCGACCCGCCTCGCCACATGCCTCCGCCGGTACCGCCGTAGACGCCATTACTCCACCGGGACGTCGGCCGCCGTCCGGAGGGAAATGCGCCACGGAGGAAGTGGTGGTGGTAGTGGAGGAAGTTGGGAGGTTAATGGAGTGGAGGGAGAGGAGGAATGGGGAGAGGAAAGGAAGGAGAGGGGGAAAGGGATCGCCGGAGGTCGGAGAGAAGAGAGGAGAGAGAGAGGAAAGGAGACAATGAGGGAAAGGGGGGAGGGTTCGCGGGGTCAAACAGAAACTAGGTAAAACGCATCGTCCAAGACCGACGTCATTCAGACGACAGGTCCGGGCCGTACTCTGACATACCAGGGCCGTACTTTAAATGGTGTCGTCCAATCAAGATGTCGTTCAGACGATAAGACCGGGACTATACTCCCGCGGCCCAAAGCCAGCCTACATGGCACCCAAACCAAGGGCCCGACCCCGAAACTGACCCGATAACTGGATTCAAAACCTCAATCCTTACACTTGTGACCTTCTTAACTTTCCTCTTGTTGTACTATATTGTGGCCAACTTTTTTCGGTCTATAACCCAGCCCGTTTCCAGGTACCATCCTATCATCCTTGACTGGTTTAGTTCTTCCTTGTAACTGTGTGCCCAGACCCTTTCTAGGTTGATATCCAATTTTCATCATGATGCTCCATCCTGGGGTACTCATGTACTTCCCTCGCTTCATGGCGCTGATCGGATATGATGAGGGTAGAGTAGACTTTAGCGGATCTGCCGAACGAAGATAAGTTTGTAGCAGAGATAGAATACGTTTCTGAGCGGGTGAGGGATTGGGAATTGGATTCATGTTGAAAGAGTGAGTAGCAGCGAGGATAGGCATAGTTGTCACTGTGACAATATGCCCCTTATAAGGGAATTTGAGGCACTAATAGTTGCTCGATGGAATTGCCTCAAGTAGTTTGATGTAGGTGTTAGTCTTAGGAGGCTTACAAGCTGATTTAACTATCTAAATCTCGTTCATTTATTAATAATATGGCATTTTTTCATTATGTGTAATTCATTCTTTTACTGTCTCATAATGAAGTCCGTAAATATGTACGATAGTGATCAGAATATGGTGAGATCATATTAATGAGATTGATCGCTTAAACACACATATTCTTAATAGTTTCTAGTTGGAGGATATTCGAGAAGGATATCGGATATTTGATTAGACTAGTACAGATTACTCCTGCTCATACGATGAGGGTGACTGATCTCATAGTCATTTGTGTAGAGACACTAAGGCTGTAACGACCCGCCACCCTATAATCGGGGATCCGATTACTAAATGGTACCGAATCATTAATTTGGAACCAAACCAGGATCTAAACAAGTCTGGGAGATAAATAATAAACTAAGCTAAACATTCACATCACATTGAACTGAATTAGAAGTGCAGGAATTAAAATTATTACAATGCGACTCGATACAGCAAATAATTACATATTCCAACAGAAAGGAAATAATTAAACATACAGGCCAGAAATAAATAACAACTACATCGGGGCATACCCCGGAACAACCGCTGAAGGCGCTCAACACACGGCCGCACACGCCGCTCTAGGTCTGCTGGGAGTCCTCACCTGAAAACTGCAAGGGTGAGTCTCAAAGACAAGACTCAGTAGGGATCCTTCGATCCCCACAGCCCACGCACACACCCACAAGTGCAAGGTACAGCTATCGGTAAAGTGATAAGCACAAGAGATACAATTCCTAATTTTTAACGTGAAATCTCATGCAGTCGAAATATAATAAACATGCATATTTTAAACCAGCCGACTAGGGAACCCACAACTGTCGTCTCGACAGAACTCGCTAACCACACAACAACGGTGGGAAAAACCTCGACCCGCTGAGACCAAGCAGTAACCCCTCGGATAGCACACTAGCTACTCCGGCCCAACTGGCTCAGGTGGTTACTCCTTCCCTCAGCATGAGTGACTCTCCGAATGTACCACTCCGACACCGGTACTAGCTGACCCCGGGGTTCACCAGGTGACCCTCTCTCACTAGGCGTCACCCCGCCCACGCCCCCACCGGCGCTGTGCTCACGCCCCCACCAGCACAGGGTGATAAAGCGCTACAATGTCACTCCAGGTCCACAGTAACACAAAACACCATAACCCGGCACGGTACGATCCGGTCACGTGAAAAGCCCGCGATCGCACGACACCCACGCAGTGCCATCCGGTCATGAAGAATCCATCATTATTGAGTGCACTAAAGCATGCATTAACCCACTATCTAGCAGTATGAACACGTTTTACTGGCATGATTTAGTGTTGTTCTGTCTTGAATCGCGTCGCCCAAGGTTGACGCCATTCAAGCTCCATGCACTGGTTTATGTAAAATTACTGTCTTCATAATCAGGCCCTAAAAGGCGTCGACACCAGTGGTCGCCTTTTGAAAGGCGTCGACATCCTTAGACGCCATTTAGCACAGAAATCCAGGAATTTCCAGAAAACATTACCCAGGGGATTTCTGCCTTAAAAGGCGTCATGGCTGCCCGACGCCATTCAAATCGCGTCGCCCACCCATGACGTCTTTTAGTCCCAGAATCCCCGAACTGGCAGACTCTCAGCAAGGCGATTCCTGCCTAAAAGGCGTCGCGATGGTCCGACGCCCTTCAAAAAGGCGTCGCCCATGCACGACGTCTTTTAACCCCAGGAACCAGAGTCTGCATGAGCCCGAGGGCTCCCTTTCAACCCCAACAACCCCAAAATCACCCAAAAACGGAGGGGAAAGAAGGGCAATTCAATCCACAGGAAATCACATTCATAGAAATCCCCCATAACATCAAGGAGAATCCCTAAACATGCTTGTTCTACTCCCCAAAACCAAAGATCCATAACAAGCTTAAACGGGGAAAACATAGTTTGAACACAATACTAAGGGAACCGTCCCCCTACCGGGTACTTGAACGCCTCCGAGCTTCAAGCCGTCCACCCGTCTCTCCCCACGCCGCCGCCGGTACCGCCGTGGTCGTCCTTACTCCACCGTGACGTCGGCCGCCGTCCGGAGAGTAAAACGCCGCAGTGGAAGTGGAGGTGGTAGTGGTAGGAGCTAGGTAAAGGATGGAGTGGAGGGAAAGATGGAATGGTGGGAGGAAAAGAGGGAGGAGGAGGAATCGCCGCCGAGTTCGCCGGAAGGGAAGGTGAGAAAGAGAGAAGGAAAATGAGGGAAAGAAGGAGGGCTCGCGGGGTTAACTAGAGACTGGCTAAAATGCGTCGACATCAACGGACGCCTATCAGGTGACATGACGGTTGTTCTGACAAGATTCTGAAACACGTCGTTCGAGGTAGATGCCGTTCAGACGACCTGTCAGGGCCGTACTCTGACAATCCCAGAGTCGCAGTCTGAAAGGTGTCGACACACGTGGACGCGGTTTAGGCGACACGACAGGGCCGTACTCTCGCAGCCCGAAGCTAGCTCACGTGGCACCCACGTGGCAGGGCCTGAAACGCGTCTGCAACGGTGGATGCCGTTCAAAACGCGTCTCGATGTCCTGACGCGAATCGTCACAGAACCTCAGCCCTCACTAAGGTCAGAACTACAGGGTCCGACCCCGAAAATCGGATCCGAAAGTCACGATCCTTACAAAGGCGAATATGTAGGTGCTCATTAGAGAATGAGTTCACTGAACTGATCCGATTGAATCGTTGGATAGTATAATACCTCCTTTCAACAAGCTTGATTCTATTATCACAGTTGCGTGGATGGTCCTCGGACCTGAGACACCAAAGATACCTTGTCAGTGGACTTCTGTGCTTTGACCTTAGTTTATGGTGTTGGATTCTTGGGTTTCTCAGAATCGCAAACGCAGCTAAAAAAATAAAACTAAATAACTACAACCCCAGTCCGTTTTGATAAACTAAAACCAAATGTTCGGATAATTAGAAATTACTATGCGCGGATTCGAATCCGCGTCCGAAAAGTTTCGTCGGTGTGACATTGCAAGCCGCAAACGCCCGTCCTCTAGTGAAGTCCATGCGATCCTCCTTGCGGTGCATTTCCTCTCGTTCCTCGTTCCTCGCTGCCCATGAGCGGTTTGTCGTTCGCCACAACGACCACCGCAATGCATGGTCGAATTCCCATCGAACAGGAGTCAGAGAAGACGACGGAGCAGACCCACAATGGAGGGCTGGCCTGGGGCTCCAAAGAGAGAGAGGGAGAGAGGAGGGGGCGGCCAGGGTTGAGCAGCAGCTTGGCCTGCTCAGCCCGTTCGCTACATTTTATATTAACTGCACGATTTTTCATAAAAACCCCTGGTTAAATGTAAAACCCACTTTTTAATCCATCGCCCAATGACCCCTCACTGACTCAATTAATCAATTAATAACTTATATTAATTAATTAATCAACTGAATCAATGTAGCACATTAAATTCGGTTGGGCCTCTGATCACTTTGGGTGCCAAGCAACACCGCGTAAACCCAGAAGGTATTGAGGTTAAGCAACCCACTATTGGACCCTTCCTATTTGACAGTTACCGCATGGGTATAATCCTTCGTTCGTACAATGTACTCGAGTCAACTCAAGGTATGGTGTGTTAGTTTAAGGTGGCCTACAAGCGAATCTGACTATGTAAATCATGTTCATTTATTAATAAAATGGCATAATATTCATTATGTGTAAATCGCGTTAATTATCGTTTCATAATGAAGTCCTTGAATATGTGCTATAGTGATCAGATTATGATGAGATCATACTAATGAGACTGATCACTTAAACACGCATATTCTTAATCGTTCCAAGTCGGAGGATATCCGAGAAGGACATCGGATATCCGGTTAGGCTAGTACAGATTACTCCTGCTCATATGATGAGGGTGACTGATCTCATAAATCACTTGTGTGGAGACACTAAGGCGAATCTGTAGGTGCTCATTGGAGAATGAGTTCACTGAACTGATCCGACTAAATCGCTGGATGGTATTGTACCTCACTGTCAACCAGCTTGATTCTATTGTCGCAGTTGCGTGGATGGTCTTCGGACCTGAGACACCAAGGACACCTTGGCGGTGGACTTCTGTGCTTTGACCTTGGTTTACGAATCTCTAGTCACGGGATTCTAATACGCCAAGGATTGGGTACAGCGGAATACCGTCAAAGGGAATTGTGTGTCAATAAGGAATCATTCGCTCTCGGTACTTAGAGAGAGAATGCTCTAGGAAGGATGCGCGAAAGTCCCTGGCCAGGGCGGACGATAATATCGGGAAAGGAGTTTTCCGATATTCATCAGCGGCATCCAATCCAAGTGAGTCGACCGGTTAGGGTTTGACAGCTCGCCATACCCTGAGTTGACTCGAGAGCATTGTACGAATGAAGGATTATATCCACGCGGTAACTGTCGGTGGAAAGGTTCCAAGAGTGGGTTACTTAACCCCAAATACCTTCCGGGTTCACGCGGTGTTGCTTGGCACCCGACGTGATCGGAGGCCCGGTCGAATTCGATGTGCGACATCAATTCAATTGATTAATTGATTAATAAAGGGTTATTAATTAATTAATAAAGCCAGTGAGGAGTCACTGGGCTTGTTGGGCCATTAACTGGACTGGTACTTGGGCCTAGAGGGTCACACGCAAATGATTATCAAGGCGATGGATAAATAAGTGGGTTTTATACAAATCGGGGGTTTTTATGAAAAACCGCCTAGTTAGTATAAAACATAGCGAACGGGCTGAGCAGGCCAAGCTGCTACTAACCCTAGCCGCCCCTCCTCAGATTCTGTCTTCCTCTGGCGTCCAGGCAGATCCAGATCTGCTCCGCCGCTTCTTCGAATCCCGTTCGACGGGAAATCGTCCGCACGTTGCGGCAATCATTGCGGCGACCGGCGGAGGCTTCGTGGGCTGCGAAGAACGAGGAACTCGAGGATCTCCGTCGCGAGGAGGATCGCGTGGACTTCGCTAGAGGCCGGGCGCTTGCGCGGCTTGCGGTGTCGCACCGACAGAACCAAACGGCTGCGGATTCGAATCCGCACACGGTGAGAACAGATAATCCGATTATCTTGTATTTTAGATTTCGAAACAGGAACGGATCGCTGTATTTTTTTTAGTTTCCGCTGCGTGAGCGATCCGGAGAAACCGAGAAAACCGAACAGTGGTATCAGAGCCAGGTTCCACTGTTTCTCGTCCCGTTTCGGTTTCCGAATTTAATATTTTCATGTATTATTCCATGTGCAGATTCGATCTTTTTGCTGGATCCGTGTTCATGAGATGAACACCGATTTTATGATAATTTTAATTATTATTATTCTGTAATTTTTCGAATTATTTTGGGGTTTCTTGGAGTTCCTCATGTGATGAAGAACGGGATTAACCGAGATCTTGTTTGGGGTTTCCAAAGTGTTTGGTAGGCTTGGCCAGCAACCCAAATCCTTTGTATAGGATCACCAATCATCCCTGATGTCATGGCCGGCATCGGACAGGGAGCCTCCATCTTCTTCCTCAAGGTTATGTGAAAAACCTAAAACCAGAAAAAATGTTCTTTTGGGCTTGATAAGGGGCTCGGAGTGCTGCACAGAAGCGCACCGCCGGCTGCCCTGCCGGCGACGGGAGGGTCACCGGCGTTGGGGGCAACCCCGGGTCGGCCGTAGGCGCCGGCCGCTGGCCGCCGGCGGCGCTGCCGAGCCAACCTTGTCGCCGCTTGCATCTAGGGTTTCCTGCGGATGCTAGGCATCGGGTTGAAGAAGGGGAGATAGGAGGGGCCGGCCCGACCGGTTCGACTGGCCGGGTCATGGCTGGGCCAGGCCCGAGCCCTGGGCTCGGGTTCAGGCGAGCCCAGGCCCTACAGGGCCCAGGCCAGGTTGGCCCTATTGGGCTGAGCCCATTTGCCCTCTATTTTTCATTCCTAACCCCAATTTAAACCCGATTAAACCCTATGCCCAATTAATATTAAACTTGATTGGATCTTGACTTAATTTCAAAAAAAATTTTGAAATTATTTCTATTATTCATTTTATATTTAATTGGGTGTTAATGATTATAGAATCATTTTATTAGCAAATGTTGTTAATAATTAAAGTTAGTTATTAATTTAAATGTTAAATTAATAATTAATTTTAAATGATTAATTTAAGAGTTAAATTAATGCTTATTAGTTAACTGGAATTGATTGTTAATTTAAATGTTATATTGACAATTAATTTTAACTAACTTATATGATTGGTTTAATAAGGAGTTATTAATTATTGATTTAAGCGTTAAATTAATAATTAATGTTAGTCCAATAATCTAAGAGTTAGATTAGTGGTTAAATAATTAATTTGTGTTAATTACTAGTTTAAGAGTTAAATTAGTCATTCACATTAGTTAATTAATTAGTCTAAGAGTTAGATTAATTCTCAATAGCTTATTAAAGTTGATTATTAATTTAAGTGTTAAATTAATAATTAATTTTAATCTACTGATCTAAGAGTTAGATTAGTAAATGATTTTAATAGTCTAATTGTTAGATTATTAATGGGATTTCAATCTAATTGTTAGATTGATTATTAAAAGTTTTCTAATTTGCATGGAATAATCTGGAATTATTAATTCGGAGTGTGTGCGCATGTGATGTATGTTTATTGCTTTTAAATTTGATTTAATTGCATGTTAAGATAATAAATGAGTTTTTCGAAATTCAAATATCAATTTTGATTGGATCCCAGTTTTTTGAAAGCCAAAATTATTTATTTTGGAAAACTCATTTGTTTTAGCCATGTGATGCGCTGAATCATGTGTGGGATGTTTAAAACACACCGTGGTCATGGATATGCACTTATTTAATTGTTCATGTGATGAATGATAGATTGTGTGGATCGTGGATGTATGATTTTTATTAATTGTTAATAAATAGAGGTCTGCGCACCTCTCTCTCTCATACTCCGATGTATTTCTACCTCCCTCTCTCTCTTGTACTCACCATAAGGCCTTCTTCAATTTACTTGTAATTCTAGAATTAATGTAATATGATTGAGGCAACCGAGGAAGGAGCGAGGACGATCCACAACTGCAACCAGGAAGGCGAAAAGATGGAGATCTCTTGCCTATGTGTTTGCAGGATATATAATGTAATTGTTGTGTTAGATTGTGTGTGCGTTTGACTGTTGGCTCCAGTCAAACCCACTGTGCTATCCATGACCATACTAAAGACATGTATGAGATGCATTGTTTTTCTTTTGATTATGAATCAAAGCAGGTTATAGTATTTAGTAAATATATACGATGTATTTATATGCTATCACCTAGGAGAGACCAAGATAAAAGTTATCTAAATACCCTCAGATAAACTCTAAGCCGTAATGCGAGTAGTTAAGAACTTACTGCGTGGTCCACCATCATTATAGTCATAGGATTCGAATCACTTTAGGCAGGTTTGTTGTGCTATCCACAAGGCCTGCTTAATTGGGAGTAGAAACTGTGGCTATGGCATAAGATGCCTATATGATCGGGGTAGAGGAACCATGTAGCTTTGTTGTGCTATCCACAAGGGCTGCATGTAAATCTATGCTCGTCGCGTAATGATGGTCAGCTTAGACCAGAATTAGTGGTTTGTTGTGCTATCCACAAGGCCATTAAATCTCTGGGGACCGAAGCTATGATCAGATATTGCAAGGAGTTGCAAGTCCCATGAGTTGGGTGCTCTCTGATTGTATCACAGTTTGATGTGCTATCCACAAGGCTGTAGTGCAAGTCATTGAGATTCTGATCCCCACTAGGAGACTGTCGGCGTCTCCCGTTCTGTATAACTGAGGGTTATACAGTCCGTCGAAAATTAGTGGGAGTTAAACTTGAACAAAAGACCATGTCCTGTTTTAAATTTTAATAATTGAACATCTGCTAAGTAGATTTTACTTATCCCCTGTAGGAAACTATGTCGTCGAATAACCCACTCCGTGGCATACTTGATGCCCTTTTGACTTACCTGATCTACTCGGATTGGTTCAGAAACCTGAAGAATGTCTTCAGATCTGAGCACATTGACTTTGTCCCTGGAGCTGATCCTCCTGCTGAATCGGCATTGGATGCCCCTGAAGCAGAGATAACAGCTAACGATAAAGGATCGAAGGACAAAGGTAAAAGAGTAGTGAAAGGTGACTGCTTCTACTATAAGCAGTATGGTCACTGGAAAAGGAACTGCAAGGAGTTCCTTCATGATAAAGCTCATGGAAGAGTGAAGCTGTCTGAAGCTTCAGATATCTATATGATAGATATCAACTTATCAGTTAGAGATTCCACATCGTGGGTATTAGATACCGGATGTGCTTCTCATATCTGCCATGATGTGCAGATGCTGACAAGTAAGCGCAAGCTGAGACAAGGTGAGGTGGAATTGAGGCTAGGAAACGGCGCAAAAGTTGCGGCGATTGCTATTGGGACAGCAAATCTCAAGCTTCCATCGGGAGACACCTTATTATTAGAAGATTGTTATTATGTTCCTAGCATAATAAAGAACATCATATCAATATCTTGTTTGGACAAGATAGGATATAGGATGACTATTGAGAATAGAAGTTGTTCGATTTATTATGGTAAAAAATCAATAGCTTCAGCATCTTTAGTCAACGGTCTATATCTATTAGATGTTTCTTATTACAATCTTCAGATTGATAATGCTCTTAAGAAGAGCAAGAATTTTGTGAACCAAGCCTACATGTGGCATTGTAGACTTGGGCACATTGGCGAAAGCAGGTTGCAAAAGTTGCACAAGCATGGTTACTTAACAACATTCGATTATGAATCGTTTGCAACATGCAAATCCTGCCTTATGGGAAAGATGGCAAAATCTCCATTTAGTGGACATGGAGAACATGCCAAGGACATTTTGGAACTAATACATTCAAATGTATGTGGTCCAATGTCCACCTAAGCCAAAGGTGGCTTTTCTTACTTCATCACGTTCACCGATGACTTCTCAAGATTCGGCTATGTGTACTTAATGAAGTACAAGTCGGAAGCATTTGAGAAGTTCAAGGAGTTCAAGAATGAGGTGGAGAAGCAGTTAGAAAAGAGTATTAAAGCTCTTCGATCAGATCGATGAGGAAAATACTTAAGTACTAACTTCACACAATTCTTAAAGGATAATGGTATCCTTTCTCAGCTGACCCCTCCATATACACCACAGATGAATGGTGTATCCGAAAGGAAGAATTGCACCTTGTTGGACATGGTGCGATCCATGATGAGCTTTTCAGGATTACTAGTGTCCCTCTGGGGGTATGCTCTAGAGTCAGCAGCATACCTACTAAACAGAATACCCAGCAAGTCCGTGGCCTCTACTCCATATGAGATATGGAAAGGCAGGAAACCAGAATTTAAACATGTTAAAGTCTGGGGTTGTCCTGCTTATGTAAAGAGACATGACCCAAACAAGCTGGAATCACGAACTGATAAATGTAGGTTTGTGGGATATCCAAAAGAAACCTTTGAATACTATTTTTTCCATCCTGGTGAACGAAAGGTGTTTGTCGCTAGGAAAGCTGTCTTATTGGAAGAGGAATACCTTCTCCAGGAGGATAGTGGGAGTAAAATAGTACTGGAAGAGGTTCTAGATCCCCAAACAGCTACATTATCATCAGATGAGATATCAGTTCCTGAATCTGTTCAGGTATACACAGATGAGCCTCGTAGATCTGGTAGAATACCTAGACTACCCGAACGATATGTGGGACATATTGTTGAAGGTGAGTCTAAGGTAGAATATAATGAGGATGATGATCCTAAAACCTACCAGAAGGCCCAGAAGCCGGGAAATGGCGAGAAGCCATGAACTCAAAAATCCAGTCTATGTACACCAACCAAGTTTGGAACTTGGAAGACTTGCCCGAGGGTATTGTACACATCGGTTGCAAGTGGATCTTTAAGAAAATGATCGGTGCTGATGGACGGATCGACACTTATAAGGCAAAGTTGGTGGCAAAGGGATATCGTCAAAGGCAAGGAATTGACTATGACGAGACATTCTCACCAGTTGCCATGATAAAGTCGATCAGAGTTCTGCTCGCCATTGCTGCACATTTTTATTATGAAATCTGGCAGATGGATGTGAAGACTGCCTTCCTCAATGGTAACCTTGAGGAGGAGGTGTATATGATACAACCAGAAGGTTTCACATCCAAAGAATCTCTAGATAAAGTGTGCAAGCTTCAGAGGTCCATTTATGGACTGAGGCAAGCTTCCCGGAGCTGGAATATAAGATTTGACGAGGCTGTTAAGTCTTATGATTTCATTAAGAATGAAGATGAGCCTTGTGTGTATAAGAAGACCAGTGGGAGTGCAGTCACTTTTCTAGTTTTTTACGTTGATGACATACTACTCATTGGGAATGATGTAGCTATGATGTCATCAGTAAAGATCTGGCTATCGAAAAACTTCTCCATGAAGGATTTGGGATAAGCATCCTACGTATTAGGAATATGGATCTATAGAGATAGATCAAAGAGGATGCTTGGAATGACCCAATCCTTGTACACATATACCATAGTCAAAAGGTTTGGCATGGAAAATTTAAAGAGAGGTCTCATATCGATGAGACATGGAATTAGTCTCTCAAAGGAGCAGTCTCCTAAGACTCCTAATGAGAGGGCATTCATGGATATGATACCTTATGCCTCTGCCATAGGATCTATCATGTATGCCATGCTATCTACACGGCCTGATGTTGCATTTGCTCTAAGTGTTACGAGCAGATTTCAGGCTGATCCAGGCGAAGAGCACTGGAAGGTAGTGGAATGTATCCTTAAGTACTTGAGAAGAACTAAGGATGTGTTTCTTGTCTATGGAGGAGGTGACTTGAAACTGCGAGGCTTTACTGACTCGAGTTTCCAGTCAGATCCAGATGATAGCAAGTCAACATTTGGATTCGTGTTTACATTGAACAGAGGGGCAGTGTGCTGGAAGAGTTCCAAGCAAGTAACCACTGCGGATTCGACGACTGAAGCTGAGTACATCGCTGCAGCTGAAGCCGCTAAGGAAGCAGTGTGGTTGAAGAAATTCATAACCGACCTCGGCGTAGTTCCCAGTATCTCTGAACTTGTTCCACTGTTGTGCGACAACAATGGAGCAATTGCGCAACCGAAAGAGCCGCAGTCTCATCAGAAATCGAAGCATATTCTGAGGTGCTTTCACCTTATCAGAGAGATCATATCCAGAGGAGATGTAGTAGTGGAAAGAGTTCCATCGGTCAACAATGTAGCAGATCCACTGACGAAGCCGTTGGCACAAATTGTGTTTGAGCGTCACCTAGAGTCTATAGGCTTATTGTATAAAGGTGATTGGCTTTAGTCCAAGTGGGAGATTGTTAGTTTAAGGTGGCCTACAAGCCAATCTGACTATGTAAATATCGTTCATTTATTAATAAAATGGCATAATATTCATTATGTGTAAATCGCATTAATTATCGTTTCATAATGAAGTCCTTGAATATGTGCTATAGTGATCAGATTATGATGAGATCATACTAATGAGACTGATCACTTAAACACGCATATTCTTAATCGTTCCTAATCGGAGGATATCCGAGAAGGACATCGGATATCCGGTTAGGCTAGTACAGATTACTCATGCTCATATGATGAGGGTGACTGATCTCATAAATCACTTGTGTGGAGACACTAAGGCGAATCTGTAGGTGCTCATTGGAGAATGAGTTCACTGAACTGATCCGACTGAATTGCTGGATGGTATTGTACCTCACTGTCAACCAGCTTGATTCTATTGTCGCAGTTGCGTGGATGGTCCTAGGACCTGAGACACCAAGGACACCTTGGCGGTGGACTTCTGTGCTTTGACCTTGGTTTACAAATCTCTAGTCACGGGATTCTAATACGCCAAGGATTGAGTACAACGGAATACCGTCGAAGGGAATTATGTGTCAATAAGGAATCATTCGCTCTCGGTACTTAGAGAGAGAATGCTATAGGAAGGATGCGCGAAAGTCCCTGGCTAGGGCGGACGATAATATCGGCAAAAGGAGTTTTCCGATATTCATCAGCGGCATCCAATCCAAGTGAGTCGACCGGTTAGGGTTTGACAGCTCGCCATACCCTGAGTTGACTCGAGAGCATTGTACGAATGAAGGATTATATCTACGCGGTAACTGTCTGTGGAAAGGTTCCAAGAGTGGGTTACTTAACCCCAAATACCTTCCGGGTTCATGCGGTGTTGCTTGGCACCCAACGTAATCGGAGGCCGGGTCGAATTCGATGTGCAACATCAATTCGATTGATTAATTGATTAATAAAGGGTTATTAATTAATTAATAAAGCCAGTGAGGAGTCACTGGGCTTGTTGGGCCATTAACTGGACTGGTACTTGGGCCTAGAGGGTCACACGCAAATGATTCTCAAGGCGATGGATAAATAAGTGGGTTTTATACAAATCGGGGGTTTTTATGAAAAACCGCGCGGTTATTATAAAACATAGCGAACGGGCTGAGCAGGCCAAGCTGCTACTAACCCTAGCCGCCCCTCCTCAGTTTCTGTCTTCCTCTGGCGTCCAGGCAGATCCAGATCTGCTCCGCCGCTTCTTCGAATCCCGTTCGACGGGAAATCGTCCGCACTTTGCGGCGACCGGCGGAGGCTTCGTGGGCTGCGAAGAACGAGGAACTCGAGGATATCCATCGCGAGGAGGATCGCGTGGACTTCGCTAGAGGCCTGGCGCTTGCGCGGCTTGCGGTGTCGCACTGACGGAACCAAACGGCTGCGAATTCGAATCCGCACACGGTGAGAACAGATAATCCGATTATCTTGTATTTTAGATTTCGAAACGGGAACGGATCGCTGTATTTTTTTTAGTTTCCGTTGCGTGAGCGATCCGGAGAAACCGAGAAAACCCAACATGGTGTACCATCAAACCCTAACCGGTCGAGTCAATTGGGTCGGATGCTGCCGTATATCAGAACGATGGAATGTTTATTAATTGTTAATAAAAATAGAGGTTTGCGTATCTCTCCCTCTCACATACTCTGATGTACTTCTACCTCCCTCTCTCTTGTACTCGCCATAAGGCCTTCTTCAATTTACATGTAAATTTAGAATTAATTGTAATATGATCGAGGCAATCGAGGAAGGAGCGAGGATGATCCACAACTACAACCAGGAGCGCGAAAAGATGCAGAGCCTTTGCCTATGTGTTTGCAGGATTGTCTAATGTAATAGTTATGTTAGATTTTGTGTGCGTTTGACTGTTGGCTCCAGTCAAACCCATTGTGCTATTTATGACCACACTAGATAGGTATGTGATTCAATGTTTTTAGCTTTCATTATGAATCAAAGCAAGTATAGTATGTAGTAAATATATACGATATATTTATATACTATCACCTAGGTGAGTCCAAGATAAAAGTTATCTAAAAAAAAAAACCTTGCTAAATTCTAAGCCATAACATGAGTAGTTGAGAACTTACTGCATGGTCCTCCATCGTTATAGTCATAAGATTCGAACTACTTTGGCAAGTTTGTTGTGCTATCCACAAGGCCTATTTAATTGTAAGGAGAGACAATGGCTATGGCATAAGATGACTATTGATCAGGGTGGAGAAACCATTTACCCTTGTTGTGCTATCCACAAGGGTTGCATGCAAATCTATGCTTGTTTCATAATGATGGTAAAGCTTACACCAGAATTATTGGTTTGTTGTGCTATCAACAAGGCCATTAAATCTCTGGGGACCGAAACTGTAAGGACTCGGGTTTTGGGTTCAGTATTCGGGTCGGGTTAGGGCCGGATCCCCTGGTTTCGACCCTGAGGGGTCTTGAGAATTTTGACTGAATGACGTCTGCACTGCTCAACGCCTTTCAAAAGACGTCTGTCTGTGTGGACGCCATTTAAGTCTGCTTACTGTTGTGCCACGTGTGCGCCACGTGGGCGGGTTTCGGGCCGTGAGAGTACGGCACCTGTCTCGTCAGCTGAACGGCATCCATGATGGACGACGCGATTCAGACTGCGACCCTGCGGTGTCAGTGTACGGTACTTGACATGTCAGCTGAACGGCGTCCGTGGTGGGCGACGCGTTTCCGAGCGCTGTCAGTACGGCCCGTCCTATCAGCTAATAGGCGTCTGTCTCGATCGACGCGTTTTAGTCAGATTCAGATTGACCCCGCGAGCCTCCCCTTATTTCCCTCATTTTCGCCTCCACACTCTCTCTCTCTTCGCCCTCTTCACCCTCTTCGCCCTCTCCGCTCTCTCCGCCCTCTTTTCCCCTTCCCTTCCTCTTCTTCCTCTTCCATCACTCCAATACCTCCCTACCTCTCACCTCTACCACCACCACTTCCTTCGCGGCGTTCCATTCTCCGGACGGCGGCCGACGTTCCGGCGGAGTGGCGACGTCCTCGGGGGTACCGGCGGCAGTCTGCGGTGCGGCGGGTCGGCGGCACGGAGCTTGGAGGAGTTCAAGAACCGGTAGGGGGACGAACCTTGCATGGAATGTGGTTGTCTTGCTTGTGATTTCCTTGGCTTGGCATGATGTGTTTTGGGTTAGAATGAGCATGTTTAGGGGGTTTCCTTGTGGGAATGGCCGTGTTCGGGATCGTGGAATTGTAGCATGCTCGTGGTAGTTTGATTTCCCTTTTCTCCCCCTTATGTTTTGGGCGTTTCGGGGTGTTTGGGGTTAAGGGGAGAAACCCTCGGGTTGAACTACGGAACCAGGTTTCTAGCGCTAAAAGACGTCGAGCTTGGATGACGCCTTTTAGAGGGACGTCGGGCCATCTCGATGGCATTTAGGCAAAAACCTCCTTATTTGTGGTTCCGTGAGTTTGGGGATCTGGCGCTAAATGACGTCATGACTGGACGACGCCATTTCGAATGGCGACGTGCCAGCATGACGCCATTTAGGCAGGAAAATCCCCCGACTGAGGCTTCTGCAACTATGGAATTCTGGTGTGAAAGGCGTCTGGGGACGCTGACGCCTTTTAAAGGGCGGCTACCCAGGTCGACGTGTTTTATGGCATAATCTGATTTAAATGAACCTGTTTGAGGGGCTTGAATGGCGTTGACCTCGGTCGACGCGGTTCAAGACAGAACTGCATTAACTCCTGTTATTAACACATGTTTCACGGTTGGATGGTTCAAATGCATGCTTTAAGTTGTATGCTGAGAAGGAGGTTTACTGTGTGAATAGAATCATGTTATGTGTGTTTGTGTGCTTATGCGATTATGGAATCGGAATAACTGTGGTTTACGTTTGTCACCTTGGGCTGATGGGGACAGGGCCATGGTGTCTGTGAGGCATTGTGCCGTACCGGTGGGAGGAGTGGTACATGTTGTGTTTTACCTTTGGCTGAGGGAAGCAAAACCACCTTGAGCCCGTCGGGCCGGAGTAGCCGGTGTACTATCCGAGGGGTTGCTGTTTGGTCTCAGCGGGTCGGGGTTTCCCTGTTTGTCGTGGCAGCTTCCGGCGCGTTTCTTGCTGTGGAGCTAGTTGTGGTACTATTAGAGTTGTTTTACCCCTTTAGCCACTGGGTCTGATGTGACCTTTGATCAAGGTTACGAGTGGTACCCTTCGCCCTTTGGCCTGACGCAGCCCGGGAGGTTAGGGTTGTGGGTAGTTCCTGTAGCTTCGGCTTGACGGGGGTTCGCCGGTCCCCAGGGCCCTCCTGAAGCGCCGAGGCCTGGCGTGGAGGAAATCCGGTCGGTAGGACAGTAGTCTACACTGCTTGTATGCACACGTAGCTGGGCAGTGGTGGTTCACTGGTCCCAGCTAGTCCTAGTTTGACTCACTGCCTCACCCTACGGTGCCCCGGAACACTGTAGGGGCGGACAGGCGTAAGTGTTGGTGGTGTTGTGAGGCGACGTTTGACTTCGGTCGACAGTGTGGTTCGGTCGCTTTGTGGACTTTTGCTGTGAGACGTGACTTTGTGTTGGGTTCTTCGGGTTACTTAGAACTGTTCCTGCTACACTGCTTATGCGTACGTTTCATATCAGGTTTGAGTGCTATGTTTACTGTTTTGTCTAAATTGCCATATATCTGTATTATTGCTCTTGTGGGAGTGTGAGTGGGAGGCAAGGGATCGGATGATCCCTACTGAGCCCAATTCTGGTGTGGCTCACTCCCTGCGGTTTCAGGTGTGGACCTCGTGGCGTGTGGCGGCGTGTGGTGTCTTCTTGGTGTGCGAGCCAGCAGCTGTCTCAGTTCCGGGGTATGCCCCGATGTTGTTGTACTTTACTTCTGCCTGTACTTATTTAATTTGTTGGACCATGTAATTATTGTTGGACTGTATACGGACATTGTTATCTTCCTTCCTGCGCACTTGTTATATCTTTGTAGTCCGTGTGATTGTTATATTTAGCCTTGTTTAGCACTTACTCCTCCAGATGTGTTGTGTGAGATCCGGGTGTGAACCCGCAGTTAATGGGCCGACATACATTTAGTGATCGGGTCTCCGGTCATAGGATGGCGGGTCGTTACAGAAACTGTGATCGGATATTGCAAGGAGTTCTTGTTGGGATGCAAGCGGGTGCGACGAACACAGCGAAGCAAAAACAAAATCCCCACTCGATGCCTGCAGATCCAATTCGGAATGAAAATCGAAAATCAAAAATAGGTTGTGATCTCATCACCTTGCGCGGATTCGAATCCGCGATAGTTTCGGTTCGGTAGGGGCGATGCCGCTGACCGCACAAGTGTCTGGCCTCCAGCAGTATCTATGCGATCCTCCGTGATGGTTCGTCCTCGATCCCTCGTCTAGATTAACGTGCTCGCTGAAGAATCCTCACCACAATGATGTCTGGATCATCCGGACGGGAATTCCCGACTCTCAGGAAATGTGTGCAGTGGAGACGGGAAGTCTCCTGGTGCCTCAAATGGGGTACCCAGAGGAGGAGGAGAGAGAGAGGGGGACGGCCAGCCTGGTATATATATTAAGTCAGCGTGACCTTTCATAAAAGTTCCCGAGTTAATATAATTCCCAGTTATGCACCACCGATTGAGAATCCTTCTATGTGTGATCCTCTAGGCCCATTAACTAGTCCGATTTTCAGCCCGTTAAGTCCAATAACTATTTATCGACTTATAGTAATTAATTAATATCCAATATTTAATGAATTACTTAACCAAATTAACATCTCATGTAAATTCGGTCGGACTTCCGATCAAGTTGGGTGCCAAGCAACACTGCATGATCCCAGAAGGCAATGGGATTCAGCAACCCACTTATGGAACCTGTCCGTCCACAATTACCGCGTGGCTGTAATCCTTTGTTTGTACAATGCTTTCGAGTTAACCTAGGATATGGTCAACTGTCAAACCCTAGATAGTCAACTCACTTGAATCAGACTCCCCTATACATTATTAGAAAACACCTTTTCTGATATTGTGTTAGCTCTGGTCAGAGACTCCTGCGGATCTATTCTAGAACATTCTCTTTCCAGTTACCTAAGAGCGAACGATCCTCTATTGAATACACAATCACCTTCGAAGGTCTTCCGTTGGACCGAATCCTTGATTATTAGAAATCCCGTGGATGGGGATTCGTAAGCCAACGTCAAAGCCCAGAAGTCCACTGACAAGATGTCTTTAGTGTCTCAAGTCCAAAGGCCAACCACGCCACTCTGACGATGAATCAAGCCGATTGACAGTCAGGTAAATTACCATTCGGTGATTAATGTCAGATCAGTTCAGTAAACTCATTCCTCAATGAGCACCTACAGGTTCACCATTGTGCTCCACATAAGTGGCTAACGAGATCAGTCACCCTCATCATATGAGCTGGAATAACCTATACTCGTCTTACCGTATGTTTGATTTCCTTTTCAAACATCCTACGACTAGGAACAATGCAGAATATATGTTTATAAGTCATCAGTCTCATTATTATGATCTCATCATAGTCCGATGACTATTGCACATATTCATGGACTTCATTATGTGTACTTATTGATACACCAATCTATATAATAAATAAATGTCATTTATTAGTGAACCATATTGAAATAGGTGCCTTATGATTGAATGTGAGGACACCTATATCCATCAATCTCTCGCTTAGACTCAAGCCAATCACCTTCACATTTGATCTCCATCAAATCTAGGTGATGCTCACATCAAATCTGTGACTAAGGCTTGGTCGGGGATCTGCTAAATCATTCATAAATAGAATTATTTCCATTACGTTATTTCCTCTTAATTCTTTGTGTCTTAACTTGTGAAAGAGCGTCATAATGTTCTACAACTTCTGATGAGACCATAGCTCGATCAGAAAGTTGATCGCTCCCACTGTTGTCCTACAACAAGGGGATGGGATAAGAGACCTTTTAGAACTACATCTAGTTCGAGGATGAACTTTTTCATCCATTCTGTTCTAATAACAGTATCATCTATTTATGTCGTCATTTTAATATCGAGTTCTGGGTTGGAACCCTTCCAATCCACACATACTGTTCTATCAACAGTATCTTGCTATAATAATGTAAGCAACAATTTCTAACTTGGAACCCTTCCAATCCACTGCTTTCTGATTAGAAGATAAAGTCCAAGTCTTAACTTGAAATTTGAGTCAATGCGACTCATAGTTTTAAATCATCTTCTCCATATACAGGAGTGTATCCTTAATATTTCTCAAATACTTAGTGATGTAATTAACTCCATTTATCAAGGTTCCCTATATCTTTCAGGGAACCATTCCTTAAAGAAATAAATTCCATATCTCAACAATTGAGATTTATTATGAAATTTATGTCAAATATTTTGATATACAGGTTAAGGTAACATCCTCATCAATCTATCTTAAAAGATTCGTATTCTCAATATGCAGGATGTTGCATCCAAATCTATTATGAAGAAGAACATGGATAATAATACTTTTACTGATAGTAACATCCTGTTATCATTCTCAATGACTTTAATATTACTATCATAAAGCATTAATTAAGCGACCTTACTCCCACTGTTCTCTTGTACTCACACAATCTATAATCATTCTTAATGATCACTGAGTGTTTGACCATTAAGTCAAAACTCTTATTGCAACTCTGGGAAGCATCAGTTTGATTCAAAATTAATCTTTGAAATCACAATATGCTTCCTAGATATTCTAAAAGCTTTTAAAGTTGTATCATATACACATTTTCCTCAATCAAATTGAGAGAATGCTTTTAATATCCAACTGTCATTTCTTATCTTCATGATGTGCAGTTTTGGCAAGTAGAATTCTAATAACTTATTTTAGTAATTGCTGAGGAAAACTTGTCCAAGTCAACACTTTGACCTAAACTATTTCCTTCAGTTTGCCATATAAGTTTTAGTAGTCCATTTGTACTAATCTTCATTCTGAAAATTTACTTGCTTCTGACAGGTACAATATTCTCAAGCAATACTCTCAAATTCTGAACTTGTTAGGTACTGTGGACTATAGTTTTGAATTCTTAATTTCTTGCCAATCTCAAGGTTGTCAAGAGGTTTCTCATAGATCTTGGATCATAATCCACATGTTTGAGCTCCTCTCATTCTGCTATCTCTGATATGTCAAACATATCTTTCTAGCTATTTGAGAGAATCTCAAATATCTATGAAGCTCCTTTATGTTTGTTATGAATAGTTTCAAACATCAAAAAATTATCTAATAATCTTGTGTTAATTTGTGGGTCTAGAACATCTTCTAGTTTTATTAACTCTCACTGTCTTCTCTGAGAACACATTCCTCTCTATATAAGAGAGCTTTCAGTACAATAATTATTCCACTATCGCTTGGCCAATAAATGTAATGTCCAAACCTTTGGACATCCTACAAATTCACACTATTCTATGTCCTTTTAGATCCATCTTCCTTGGATTATGTCCTTTCTAAAAATACTAGGACATAACTTGACTTTAATATGCTTAAAATCATATTTGTTTATAATTCACATCTCATATGAATTATCTTGTTTCCATATCTTATATCGACACATCGACTTATTTGGAACCGTATGTAAAGTATGGACATCTAATATTCATACTTTCCTTTTAGTTACTTTATCTTGATCTTCTATACTTTGATATCTCAGATGCATTCGACTTGTACTTCAGCAAGTACATATAGTCGAATCTTTTAAGTAGTTAATCATTAAGGTAAGTCAATAGAAGTTATTATCTTTTTGTCCTTAAGAAGATATTGGGCTATTTACATTAACATATATAAGATCCAATAATTTCTTATCGCACAACCTAGTGTATAATGCCATAGATAATCATGATTCACTAAGTTCATTTTTATAGGAGACTTGTGAACATTCATCACATGATATGTCACATCAAGAATCTATAGTGCATTAACTGGTTTTGAAATTTTATTTCTAAAACCATATGGAACAACGCTTGTTCCTTCTCAATCAATATTATTCACTTTTAAACATCTTGATAATTAATAGAACTAAATAACAATTATTTAGTTTCATATTAGTCTCTTAAAAATATACAAAGATTTACTGTCTAACAGTAACCTATACATCTTTTGAACTATCGTTGAGTCCAACTCAACACTTTCAAACTCTCGATTTCTTTTACTTGTCTAAGTCTGCATACTATTGCAAATCTGATAATCATTTTCAATATCTCATATTGGATACGCTAATTATCTAATAGACATGCAAAAATTAATAATAAGAATATCTGAAACTTCTTATAAGTTTCATATTCTATTTACCTTTACTAATATCCTTATATTAGTTGTAGTGAGAGAACCGCTCCTTCTCTCTTTCAGTTGACTTATCTATATCCTTCTCAGGTGTTGGTTCGATCGTTTAAGATCTTATCTCTTTCCTTTCTCAAAGACATATTATGAATACCTCTTCTTCTTGGTCTATCCAAGTAAGAGATTTCATGACATCCGATTAGGATAGTGGCATCATTTGGTCCTGAAAGACATTCTTCAGAGTCCTTTAGCCAATCTGAATATGAGAAGTATTGGCATTCAATATGTCAAATCTTGGGTTAATAGACGACATTTTAGTTAATAAAAAAAATAAAATGATTTAAACAGACATTTCTTATAATTCAATTATGGATTTTTATCTTGAATTATTTCCCACTATTTCTCAATGGACTGTATAACCCTCAGGTACACAGAAGGAGAGACTCCCATGGTCTCCTAGCAAGGATCAGAATTTCAATGACTTATAGTACAGTCTTGTGGATAGTACAACAAACTGTAATACAATCAAAGAGTACGCAAGATCATGGGACTTGCAACTCTTTACAACATCTGATCATGGATTTGGTCCCGAGAGATTTAAATGGCCTTGTAGATAGTATAACAAACTATTAATTCTGGTCTAAACATCCATCGTTACGAGACGGACATAGATTTACACACAATCCTTGTGGATAGCACAACAATGCTACATGGGTCCCAATCAAAAGGCATCTTATGCCATAGCCAGAATCTCTCCTCACAATTAGACAGGCCTTGTGGTAGCACAATAAACCTGTCTAAGGTAAGTTGAGTCCTATGACTATAACGATGGAGGACCATGCAGTAAGTTCTCATCTACTCATATTACGGCTTAGACTTTAGTGTGGGTTTTAGATAACTTTATCTTGGTCTCTACCTAAGTGATAGTTTATAAATATATCACATATATATTTAACTATACTTAGATAATAGCAATTGATTCATAATCAAAACAAAAATATGCATCAATCATATATATTCATTATGTGGTCATGAACAGCACAGTGATTAACTAGAGCCATATAATTAATCACCACAATTATATAACAATTATATAATTAAAATATGCAAACACATAGGCACTGATGATCTCGTTTCCTATCACCTTCCTGGTTGCACTTGTGGATCATCCTCGCCTCTCTTCGGCCAGCACGATCAATTACATATAATATTGAAATTTGAAACATTTTCAAATACAAATTAATTGTAAGAGAAAACCTTATGGCCGAGTACAATAATAGAGGGAGATAGAATTATAATGGAATGAGAGAGAGAGGGAGGCACGCAAGCCTCATTAATTAACATTTAATTAACCCATAAATCACACTCCATCATAATCCACATAATCACACCATCACATGATATGAAATTAATTAAGTGCATGTCTATGACCACCACAAATTTTAACCATCCATACATGATCAAACACATCATAGGAAGACTAAAATTTTGAAAACTAATAATTTTGGTCTTTTTAAAACCTTAGTACCAATCAAAATTGGATAATTTGGATTTTTGAAAATCTCATTTTCTATCATATATTTAAATCTAATTTAAAGCATTAAACATATCAATATGTGTACACAAAACTAAAATTAAAATTCTAAAATATTCCATACATTATTTAGAATAATTCTAAAATTAATTAATCTAACACTTAGATTAATCTTAAATCACACTAACAACAATTATTAATGTGAAATAATATAACATTTAGATTGAATTAAAAATTCTTTAATAACTCTTATAATAGAATATCTAATTCTAATTTTAATTCCTTAACAACCATTTGTTAAGAATCCCTTGATTAAATAATATTTCTCAGCAACAATTAATAAGAAATATTAATTAAGAACATTTCTAAATCAATTGACTTAATATTTATATTAATTGAAATTGTCTTAACAACTCTTGTTAAGTTATCCCCAAATTTAAATAAATAAATAAATTATCTTAACAACCTATTTTTAAAGAAAATCGCCAAGATATTAATAATCACTTTACAAATGCCATTACAACTCATGTTAATGGTCCTTGAGGTACAAGTCCTTCTTTAACAACCCTTGATAAAGAAATAATAATTTCCATTTTAATTAATATTAATCTAACACTTAGACTAATATTAAATAATAAAAAATGTCATTATGTATTAATCTCACAATTTGGATCAATAAATAGTGTTATAACAACAATTGTTAATTCAGATTAAAGATCACAATCTTTAACTTAAACCTCAATGAAAAACAAGATTTAATTTAACATTAGTATTAAACAAATTTAAAACAATGCTTCGATTAATATCTTGCTTATTCAAATTGTTAATTGAACATTAATTTTAAAATAAATTTTAAAAACAATGCCGTAATTAAGTGAAAACTTGTTAATTAAATATCAGTCTTAAAACAATTTTAAGACAACATATTTAATAATATTTAGATAATTAATTATAAGTCTTAAAACAATTTTAAGACAACACTCATTTTAATATTTAGTTAATTGAAATTTTAGATTTAAAACCCTTTTAAAACAAAATCTCAATTAAATAAACTATTAAGAATGCTTGGGTATTAAAAAGGGGTTATTTCAGGTTAGGGGTTAAAGGGTTGGGGTTTAAAGGGCTAATTGGGCCCAAGGGGAGGGGCTACTGGCTCGGGCCAGGGCAGCCTAGTGCAGCCCAGGTGCTTGGACCCGAGTCAGGTTGGCCCGGTCCGGCTTGGACCGCCCCAGGGGGCTCGGCCCGGCTAGGAACCACTCTGGGTTCCTACGGCTAGGGTTTAACCCTAGCTATCGCCGATTGGTTCGTCTGCAGCCTCCCCGACGCCGGCAGGGGGAGGACAGACGGCGGCATCTAGCTTCGCTGCTACCCCGGACAGGGCCGACTGGGTCGGCCGGCCTGGCTAGCCTCGGCGGGAACTCCGGCTGGCATCACCATTAGAAACCGACGCCCCTTTTCCTTTAACTTTGACCTACACATCAAATGGGGAGGAGAAAAGGAGAAGGGGGGGGGGGTGTTCCACCCGCCGGTCACTACCGCCCTGTAGGGGAAGGTGATGTCGCCGCCCATCCCGGTCACACCGGTGATGAGGTTGGTTGCCGGCGGTGGCCCAAAAACTGCATCACAAACCTTTATAATCCGTTCTTCATCATGACATCATAGCTACGTCATTCCCAATGAGTAGTATGTCATCTACGTAAAGAACTAAGAAGGTGACTGCGCTCCCACAGGTCTTCTTGTATACACAAGGCTCATCTTCATTCTTAGTAAAGTCATAAGACTTGATAGTCTCATCAAATCTTATGTTCCAGCACCGGGAAGCTTGCTTCAGTCCATAAATAGACCTCTAAAGCTTGCACACTTTATCTGGAAATTCCTTAGATGTGAAGCCTTCCGGTTGTATCGTATACACCTCTTCCTCAAGGTTACCGTTGAGGAAGGCAGTCTTCACATCCGTCTGCTAGATTTCTTAATCAAAATGTGTAGTAATGGCAAGCAGAACTCTGATCGACTTTATTATGGCAACTGGTGAGAAAGTCTCGTCATAGTCAATTCCTTGCCTTTGACGATATGCCTTTGCCACCAACATTGCCTTATAAGTGTCGATCCATCCATTAGCACCGATCTTTCTCTTAAAGATCCACTTGCATCTAATGGGTACAATACCCTCGGGCAAGTCCTCCAAGTTCCAAACTTAGTTGGTGTACATGGACTGGATTTCTGAGTTCATGGCTTCTCGCAATTTCCCGGCTTCTGGGCCTTCTATGGCCTCCTGGTAGGTTTTAGGATCATCATCCTCATTATATTCTACCTTATACTCACCTTCAGCGATATGTCCTACATATTGTTCGGGTGGTCTAGGTAATCTACCAGATTTACGAGGCTCATCTGTGCATACCTGAACAGATTCAGAAACTAAAATCTCATCTGATGATAATGCAGCTATTTGGGGATCTGGAACCTCTTCCAGTACTATTTTACTCCCACTGTCCTCCTGGAGAAGGTATTCCTTTTCCAGGAAGACACTTTCCTAGCAACAAACACCTTTTGTTTACCAGGATGGTAAAAATAGTATCCAAAAGTTTCCTTTGGATATCCCATAAACTTGCATTTATCAGTTCGTGATTCCAGCTTGTCTAGATAATGCATCTTCACATGTGCAGGACAACCCCAGACTTTAACATGTTTAAATTCTGGTTTCCTATCTTTTCCTATCTCATATGGAGTAGAGGCCACATACTTGCTGGATACTCTGTTCAGTAGGTATGCTGCTGACCCTAGAGCATACGCCTAGAAGGACACTGCTAATCCTAAAAAGCTCATCACGGATCACACCATGTCCAACAAGGTGCGATTCCTCTTTTCTGATACACCATTCATCTGTGGTGTATTTGGAGGGGTCAGCTGAGAAAGGATACCGTTACCCTTTAAGAATTGTGTGAAATTAGTACTCAAGTATTCTCCTCCTTGATCTGATCGAAGAGCTTTAATACTCTTTCCTAACTGCTTCTCTACCTCATTCTTGAACTCCTTAAACTTCTCAAATGCATCCGACTTGTACTTCATTAAGTACACATAGCCGAATCTTAAGAAGTCATTGGTGAACGTGACGAAGTATGAAAAGCCACCTTTGGCTTGGGTGGACATTGGACCATATACATCCGAATGTATTAGTTCCAAAATGTCCTTAGCACGTTCTCCATGTCCAGTAAATGGAGATTTTGCCAATTTTCCCATTAGGTAGGATTCACTTGTCACAAACGATTCATAGTCGAATGTTGTTAAATAACCATGGTTGTGCAACCTTTGCAACCTGCTTTCACCAATATGCCCAAGTCTACAATGCCACTTGTAGGCTTGGTTCATACAATTCTTGCTCTTCTTAAGAGCATTGTCAATATGAAGATTGTAAGAAGGAACATCCAAAAGATATAGTCCATTGACTAAAGATGCCGAAGCTATCGATTTATTACCGTAATAAATCGAACAACTTGTATTCTCAATAGACAACCTATATCCTATCTTGTCCACATAAGATATTGATATGATATTCTTTATTATGCTAGGAACATAATAAAAATCTTCTAATGATAAGACATCTCCCGATGGAAGTCTGAGGTTTGCTGTCCCTATAACAATCGCCGCAACTTTTGCGCCATTTCCTAGCCTCAATTCTACCTCACCTTTTCTCAGCTTGCGCTTACTTGTCAGCATCTGCATATCATGACAAATGTGAGAAGCACATCCGGTATCAAATACCCAAGATGTGTAATCTCTTATTGACAAGTTGATATCTATCATATAGATATCTGAAGCTTCAGACAGCTTCACCTTTCCATAAGCTTTATTGTTGAGGAACTCTTTGCAGTTCCTCTTCCAGTGATCATTCTGCTTACAGTAGAATCAGTCACCCTTTACTACTCTTTTTCCTTTGTCATTGGATCTTTTATTGTTAGCTATCATCTCTGCGTCAAGGGCATCCAATGCCGGTTCAGCAGAAGGATCAGCTCCAAAGACATAGTCATTGTGCTCAGATCTGAAGACATTCTTCAGGTTTCTGAACCAATCTGAGTAGTTTAGGCTAGTCAAACGATTGGCATCAAGTATGCTATGGAGTGGGTTATTCGATAGCATAATTCCCTAGAGGAGATATGTAATATCGTTTTAGCAGATGTTCAATTATAAAATATAAAACAAGACATGGTCTTTTGTTCAAGTTTTAACTCTCACTAATTTTCGACGGACTGTATAACCCTCAGTTATATAGAACAAGAGACGCCAACAGTCTCCTAGTGGGGATCAGAATCTCAATGACTTGCAGTACAACCTTGTGGATAGCATAACAAACTGTAATACAATCAAAGAGCACCCATCTCATGGGACTTGCAACTCCTTGCAATATCTGATCATAACTTTGGTCCCCAGAGATTTAATAGCCTTGTGGATAGCACAACAAACCACTAATTCTGCTCTAAGCTAACCATCATTACGCGACGAGCATAGATTTGCATGCAGCCCTTGTGGATAGCACAACAAAGCTACATAGTTCCTCTACCCCGATCATATAGGCATCTAATGCCAAAGCCACAATTTCTCCTCACAATTAAATAGGCCTTGTGGATAGCACAACAAACCTGCCTAAAGTGATTCGAATCCTATGACTATAACGATGGTGGACTACGCGGTAAGTTCTTAACTACTCGCGTTACGGCTTAGAGTTTAGATAAGGGTATTTAGATAACTTTTATTTTGGTCTCTCCTAGGTGATAGTATATAAACATATCATATATATTTACTAAATCCTATACCTGTTTTGATTCACAATCAAACATTAAAAAGAATGCATCACATACATGTCTAGTGTGGTCATGGATAGCACAGTGGGTTTGACTGGAGCCATCAGTCAAACGCACACACAATCTAACATAACATTTACAGTAGAGAATTAGCAAACACACAGGTAAAGGATCTGCATCACCTCACCTTCTTAGTTGCATCTGTGGATCATCATCGCTCCTTCCTCGGTTGCCTTGATCATATTACAATAAATTCATAATTTACATGTAAATAGAAGAAGGCCTTATGGCGAGTACAAGAAAGAGAGAGGTAGAAGTACATCGGAGTTTGAGAGAGAGAGAGGAACGCAGACCTCTATTTATTAACAATTAATAAATAATATCATTCAAACATCCACGATCCACACACATCATTCACCACATGAATAATTTAAAATAAGTGTATATCTATGACCACGATATGTTTTAAACATTCCACACAGGATAAGCGCATCACATGGCTAAAACAAATGAGTTTCAAAATTAAATAATTTTGGCTTTCAAAAGACTGGGATCCAATCAAAATTGGTATTTGAATTTCGAAAAACTCTTTAAATAAGATAAGCATGCAATTAAATAAAATTTAGAAGCATATAAAACACACATCACATATGCACACACTCCAAATTAATAAATTCCATATCATTTCATGCAAATTAGAACATTTCTAATATTTAAACAATTTAACACATAGATTAAACCACATTAATAGTCTTACAATTAGACTATTAATTACTAATCTAAATCTTAGATTAGTAAAAAAAAATAATCATTAATTTAACATTTAAATTAATAATTAATTCTAATTAGTTATTAATAACTAATCTAACTATTAGACTAGTTAATTAATTAATGTTAATCATTAATTTAACTCTTAAACTAATAATTAACACAAATTAATCATTAACTATTAATCTAACTCTTAGATTATTAGTTTAATATTAATTATTAGTTTAACACTTAAACCAATAATTAATAACTTCTAATTAAACCATTATAATTAGTTAATTAAAATTAATTGTCAATTTAACATTTAAATTAACAATCAATTCAATTTAACTAATAAGCATTAATTTAACTCTTAAATTAATTATTAATTTATCATTTAAATTAATAACTAATTTTAATTATTAGTAACATTTGTTAATTAAATGATTCATAATCATTATAGCCCAATTAAAATAAGAATTGAATAATAATTTCATATTCCAAAACAATTTTTGAATTTTAGAATTAAAATACAATTCTCAATTAAAATTTTAATGGGCTGAGATTTAATATAAACATGGGTTTAAAGGGGTTTTATAAGGAATCATAGAATGGGCCCAGCCCATTCAAGTACCTGGCTCGAGCCACTGTTGAGCCTGGGCTCGGCCAGGGCCCGAGCTAGGGTCCCTGGTGCAAGCCAGGGTCTCGGGTCCCTGGCTCAGGGGACTAAGCCCAGTAGGGCACCCTGGGCCGGCAAGACCAGACCAGCCCACCCCCCAAACCGGCTCGGGCCGGCCCCTCCTTCCCAGCCCGAAAGAAACCCTAAATCATATTGAGTTGCAGGAGCTTGGTAGCGGGAAGGAGGCGTTGCAGCGCCGCCGGCGGCCGCCGGCCGGCGCCACCAGGCCCCCGCCGGCGTCGCCCCAGCACCCAAAATTTCTAGTTTTGTATTAAAACCGTGTAGAAGAAGACAAAGTAGCCCCCTTCTCCGGCCACCTCCAGTGGCCGCTCCGGTGCCGGCCAGGAACCGGTGAAGACCGGTGACATCCCCAGGATCATCCGAGATGCTGGCCATCCTTCCCAACACTTGGGAGGCCAAATGAAGCCGCCCTAAACCCCGTTCTTCATCACATGACGAACACCAAAAAAAAACCCCGAATAAAAATCCTAATTTCGCAGGAATAAAAATAATCATATTATTTATGTTCATCGTATGAACACAGTTTAGCAAAAGAATCGAATTACAGCATGGAATAATTAGTGGAAATATCAAATCGAACATCGAAACGGGACAAGAAACAGTGGAACCTGGCTCTGATACCACTGTTGAGTTCTCGGGTTTCCCCGGATCTCCCGGGCAACGGAAATAAAATAAAAACGGAGATCCATTCCCATTTCGAAAAAATAAAAACCAGATTATCGAATAATCGGTTCTTACCGTGTGCGAATTCGAATCCGCAACTGTTCGGTTCCGTCGGTGCGATACCGCAAGCCGTGCAAGCGCCCGGCCTCTAGCAGAGTCCACGCGATCCTCCTTGCAACGGATATCCTCACATTCCTCATTCTTCGCAGCCATCAAACATCCGCCGGTCACCGAAAACACGCGGACGATTCCCGTCAAACGGGAGTCAGAGAAGCGGCGGAGTAGATTCGGAGATCTGGATCTGTCTTGGACGCCAGAGAGAAACATAGGAGCGGCCAGCTAGGCTTAGCAGTAGCTTGGCCTACTTAGCCCGTTCGCTACATTTTATACTAACCGCGCGGTTTTTCATAAAAATCCCCTTTTTATATGAAACCCACTTATTTATCCATCGCTTTGAGAATCATTTGCGTGTAACCCTCTAGGGCCAATTACCAGTCCGGTTAATAGCCTAATAAGCCAAGTAACTTCTTAATGGCTTTATTACTCAATTAATAACTCTTTATTATTTAATTAATCAATCGAATTGATGTCGTACATCGAATTCGACCGGGCCTCTGATCACGTTGGCTGCCAAGCAACACCGCGTGAACCCGAAAGGTATTGGGGTTAAGTAACCCACTCTTGGAACCTTTTGGCCGACAGTTACCGCGTGGATATAATCCTTCATTCGTACAATGCTCTCGAGTCAACTCAAGGTATGGCGTGCTGTCAAACCCTAACTGGTCAACTCACTTAGATTGGATGCCGCTGATGAATATCGGAAAACTCATTTCCTGATATTATCGTCCGCCCTGGCCAGGGACTTCCGCACATCCTTCCTAGAGCATTCTCTCTCTAAGTACCGAGAGCGAATAATTCCTTATTGACATACAATTCCCTTCGACGGTATTCCACTGTACCCGATCCTTGGCTGTTTAGAATCCCGTGCTTAGAGATTCATAAACCAAGGTCAAAGCACAGAAGTCCATCGACAAGGTGTCCTTGGTGTCTCAGGTTCGAGGACTATCCACGCAACTACGACAATAGAATCAAGCTGGTTGACAGTGAGGTACAATACCATCCAGCGATTCAGTCGGATCAGTTCAGTGAACTCATTCTCCAATGAGCACCTACAAATTCGCCTTAGTGTCTCCACACAAGTAACTTATGAGATCAGTCACCCTCATCATATGAGCAGGAGTAATATGTAGTAGTCTAATCGGATATCCGATGTCCTTCTCGGATATCCTCCGATTATGAACGATTAAGAATATGTGTGTTTAAGTGATCAGTCTCATTAGTATGATCTCATCATAATCTGATCACTATCACACATATTCACGGACTTCATTATGAGATGATAATTAATATGATTTACACACAACGAATATTATACCATTATATTAATCAATAAGAACGAGATTTACATAATCAGATTGGCTTGTAGGCCACCTAAGACTAACACCGATCTCCTGTGAATTGGTCTGAGATTGGCGAGAAGCAGATAGCAGGGTCAAAGTTGGTACAGCAGTGTGCTGAGGTCGCCAGGGTAGTGCAGCAAAGGTTGACTACAGCTCAGAACAGGCAGAAGAGCTATGCAGACATCCATAGGAGACCGCTTGAATTTGAGGTTGGGGACTACGTGTTTCTCCGAGTCTCATCCTCCAAGGGTGTGATGAGATTCGGGAAGCAAGGTAAGTTGAGTCCACGATATATTGGGCCTTTTCTCATTCTTGCTCGAATTGGGGAAACGGCGTATTAACTAGCCTTGCCGCCTAGTCTTGCAGGAGTACACGATGTGCTCCATGTTTCTTTGTTGAGGAAGTATGTTAAGGACCCATCTCATGTCTTGGACTTTTCGGAGTTAGAGGTCACTGAGGACTTGTCCTTTCTAGAATTTCTAGTGAGTATTAAGGATCGCAGAGAGTAGGTCTTTCGGAACAAGGTTGTTCATCTTTGGCAGCATTGTTCCGGAGGCGAGGCGACCTGGGAGCGAGAGGATGAGATGTAAGATCAGTTTCCTTACCTTTTCTCGTAATTTCTCCTTTTTACCTATACAATTTTTTTTATTGGGGCTAGTTTTGTTGCGGTAATTTCGGGGACAAAATTCTTTTAAGGGGGGGAGAATGTAAGGATTGAGATTTTGGATCTAGGTATTGGGTCAGTTTCGGTGTCGGACCCCCTTGGTTTGGGCCCTTGTGGGGCTGGGGGCTTCAAACGGCGTCTTGTTAGGGGGACGCGTTTTAGAGTGTGCCAGGTCGGTGCCATGTGGACGTCACGTGGGCCAGTTTTGGGCCTCGATAGTACGGCCATGGTCTTGTCACTTGAACGGCGTCGGTATTGGACGACGCATTTTAGCTAGGTTCGGTTTAAACCCGCGAACCCTCCCTCATTTCTCTCATTTTCTTCTCTCTCCTCTCTCTCTCTGATTTCTTCACTCTCACTACCCTTTCTTCTTCCTTTCCTCTCCATCCACTCCATCAAACCCCCCCCCCTGCTAACTTTCACCACTACCACCACCATTTCCTCCGCGGCGTATTGCTCTTCAGACGGCGGCCAACATCCCGGTGGAGTAACGGCATCCACAGCGGTACCGGCGGCGGCTTATGGCGTGGCAGTTCGGCGGCTTGGAGCTTGATCATTTTGAATTGTGCGTCGTTAAACACATGAAAACGTTCAATCTAAATTTATCCGGCTCACTCAAATCAAAATTTGGAAATTTAATAGCGGTGAGTCCGAGTCGATCCACAGGGAGATAGAATTTTAATTTTGAAAACTTTGGAGTTTAGTTAATCTAAAAAAAAGTGAGATTTTAAGTAAACTAATTACTTAATTAAACTAAAATTAAGTTAACTAATGTTACCTAAAAATATGATTACACAAACTAAACAAATCTTTTTTTTTTCTTTTCTTTTTCAGAAATTAAACACAAACACATATAAAAATAAACACAACTAAAAATTATAATAACAAAAAACAACCTCTTGTTTGATTGTATAAATCATAAAACATCATGAATCAAATAACCTAATAACTAATTAAAACAACAACTAATCAGTAATTAATCTTAATTAAACAAACTACTATTATTCTAATGGGAAAAGAGGAAACAAAGCACAACAGCTATGGGATTTTCGGCTGGTGCCCTGGACCGCTGCTGCAAGTTGGTGCGTTGGTTGGCTACGTGGAGATGCAGGGATGCTTGACAAGCTTGCCGGCTACGTGTGGGTGCATGGCGGCATGCATGCATGGAGTGGACGGTTGATGCTGCACGTTGCTGCTGGGAGGAGCTGCCGTGAACGCTGGCAGGTTGCTGCTGGATGGTGGAGTTGTTGCTGGCGGCTGGTTGCAGCAGGGTGCTGGTTGCTGCGTGTAGAAGGGTTGTTGATGCAGCTGCTGGCTACGTGGAGAAGACCCAGCTGGTGGATTGCTGGGCAGGTGCTGGAGGCTTCAACAAGTGCCGGATGGTGGCGCGTGGAGGTGCAGTTGGAGCCGGGAAGCAGCTGCTGTTGCATGCGTGGGTACGTGGAGGAAGCAGCCGGGTGCTGCATTGGAAGAAGGAGGAACTTGGACGTGGACAGGTGCTGGGATGCTGGACGAGCAGGGAAGCTGGAGGAGGAGGGCTGCATGCGGCTTGCTAGCGTGCGCTAGGTGGAGAACATGCAGGCTTCACCGGACTTGCTGGGAAAATAATCGAGAGAGAGAGAGAGAGAGACCGAGAGAAAGAGGAAGGAGAAAACGGAGAGAGAGGAAGTCTGCTAGAATAAGGGAGAGAAAGAAGGGCTCGGAATTAGCGGGGTTGCAGAAGGAGAAGGAGGGTGCGTGAAGGGAAATTGGAGAGAGAGGAGAACCCGGAATAATACCCTGCTGGAAAAAAACGTGGGAGGAATATATAGAGGAAGAGAGAGTCGTGGGTTTGGGGGAGAGAGGTTCGGAATATATGGGAGGGAAGAAGAGAGAGAGAGAGTGTGTGGGAGAGTTTTTTTGGAAAGAGAGAAGTTGGAAAACAAAACGGAAAGAGGAAGAGAGAGTCGGAATTGGGGAAGGAAAGAGGTTAGAGGAGAGGAAAAGGAAACTGGAGAATAATTAGGATTCAAATTTCTAAAACGAGAGAGAGAGAGGATTTTTAAAATAAAGGAAGGGATGTGTTTAGGAAATTGGAGAGACGGAAGGAAAGTGTGGATTTTGGGAAACTCCAGCGAAGGAAGGAATCAAATTGCATTTTTACCCCTGTTTTAGTTGAAATCCGCACACTAGACCACTCCCAAATTTCCGGAAACTCCTCCAGCTGCACTGCATCATCAGCATGTCCTGTTCACATCAAATAAATATAATTTAGCGCTTTATCATAAAAATATCATCATATTTATTCATTTCGTCTCGGTTTTGTCGAAAAACCGCAAATGCGCTACACTCCTTTGATCACATGAAATGACGATGTTTTTAAGTCAGAATTTGATGAAATTGGTACCGTTGGACTTGTTACACAATTATCTATCATTTCATGCTATTTTGCAGATAAAAACATGAGTATGATGCATATGGTTGCCCTTAAATGATCAATTTAACACTTTATCACACCCCCCAACTTACCCATTGCTAGTCCCTTAGCAATGCAAATAAGGAAATGTTAGGACAAATAATGAATTATCATGCTTCATTTGTAGTATCTTTCACAATCAATTTAAGTGGTAGCCGTTTGGTTGAGCTAAAAAGTTTTCATATCCCACAATATTTTGATTTAGACAGGTGATTGTGCATGAAATTTGACACACTTAGAACTCGTTTCCTTCCTTTCTGGTATATTCTTTCCTTTACTATCCTTTAGATAAGACTACTTGGGGAGGGGAAGAGAATAAAAGATTTCCCGATCAGTCAGTGAGGACCGTTTTTCAGTTCCCGTCCCAACTCAGCACTTTTCACGACTTGGTCATATTTTTGGTACGATGGACTTTTTAGCGTGGCGTTTTCTCTATTCTATCGTACTTTTGCTTTTGAGAGTGCGTACTTTTTGCCACTCTCTTTGAATTGCCTGAGGGGAGGTGCGTACTTTTTGCCACCTACCTTCCTTTAGCTCTTTTATCGCTTTCTTTTGCCTTTAGTGTTTACAGCTGTCCATTTTAACTGACCGCCGCTTTTAGAGTGCTGAGTGGGACAGTCCCCTATTACTGATCTTACACATTCCTTTCGTTCAACCCAAAAGAAAAATTAGAATAAGTAGTCTTATCCTTGAGGATAATTCCAGCAATTCTATACTTTTAAAATCTTTCATTTATTCTAAGTTGCCGTGTGTGTGTGAAAATCATCTTGCCGTGGATTTTTGTAAAGTAGGATATTTAAACTTTACAGGCTCTTTTAACCAATGTGACTAACAGAAAACTGATTTATTTAAGATTTACTTAATGAAACATGATTTTCATGCAATTTTTTTTTTAGGATGCGAAAAGAAGTTTTTGAAAAAAAATTGACCATTTTTCAGTGAGAGATATCAATTTTCTTCAAAAGATTTTCAATAAATGCATATGATTGTCCCACCCCCCAACTTGATTGACATTGTCCTCAATGGCATAAAAGATATGAAAAAACATGCAGCCAAAAGAGAATTTGTGAAGGAGCGAAACAACCTGTAATGACGAGGATTCGACATACCCACGGCGATCGCTGCTCAGGGACCTAAGAGGAAAAGAAATACCAAAAACTGAAGTAAAATATTGGGTTGCCTCCCAACAAGCGCTAAGTTTATCGTCTTCAGCCAGACGGAAGTTCAGTTAATGTGGATCACTCAGTTTTATGGACTCAGGTGATGCATTTTGAAGATTTTCAATGAATGGTTTCAACCGTTGACCATTAACAGTGAAAGTGTTCCCACTCTTAGGATTCAGAATTTTAACGGCTCCATGATCGAAGGCTTTAACGACCACGAAGGGTCCATCCCATCTGGATTTCAGTTTTCCAGGAAATAGGCGAAGCCTAGAATTAAATAGCCAAACTTTCTGATTTGAAAGAAATGATTTTATGACAATATGTTTATCATGAAAAGCTTTAGTTTTGGCTTTATAAATCTTTGAATTTTCATAGGCCTCATTGCGTAACTCTTCCAGCTCACTCAGTTGTAAGGTTCGGTGGGAACCAGCTTGGGCTAGGTCCAGATTGACTTTATTGATGGCCCAATAAGCCCTATGTTCCAATTCCACTGGAAGGTGGCACGCTTTTTCAAAAACCAGGCGATAAGGAGACATGCCAATAGGAGTTTTGTAAGCGGTCCGATAGGCCCATAAAGCATCATCCAATCTTTCAGACCAATCTTTTCTATCATGCCTAACGGACTTTTGCAGAATATTCTTGATCTCCCTATTGGAAACTTCCACTTGTCCACTGGTTTGGGGGTGATAAGGGGTAGCTACTTTGTGATTAATCCCATATTTCTTAAGCAAAGCCCGAAATTGATAATTCGTGAAATGCGTTCCCCCATCACTTATGATAGCTTTAGGCCACCCGAACCGATAAAAGATATTCTTCTGAATGAATTTAATGACCACTTTATGATCATTGGTTCGGGTGGCTACTGCTTCAATCCATTTTGAGACATAATCCACCGCTACCAGAATATATGTATGTCCAAAAGAGGGTGGAAAAGGTCCCATAAAGTCAATTCCCCAAACATCAAAGACTTCAACCACCAAGATTGGGTTGAGTGGCATCATATCCCTTTTCGCCATATTTCCTACGGCCTGACATCGGAGGCAAGTTTTGCTAAATTCATGGGCATCTTTGAAAAGTGTGGGCCAGGAAAAACCACTTTGTAGGACTTTGGCTGCAGTTTTCTTTCCTGAGAAGTGGCCCCCATAGGCCAGATTATGGCAGAAGTTAAGAACACTATGTTGTTCTTCTTCGGGAACACATCGCCTAATGATTTGATCAGGACAAAATTTGAATAATTCAGGATCCTCCCAGAAATAATATTTTTCCTGAGAAAAGAATTTGTCCTTTTCACTTTTGGTCCATCCTTCCGGAAGCTGATTAGTCACCTTGTAATTGACAATGTGAGCATACCAAGGTGCAACAGTGTGGGAAATGGTCAGTAGATGCTCATCAGGAAAGGAATCAGTGATCGGTGTACTTTCAGATATCGGAATTCGGGATAGGTGGTCAGCTACCACATTCTCAGAACCCTTCTTATCCCGAATTTCCAAATCAAATTCCTGGAGGAGTAAGATCCATCTAATAAGCCTAGGCTTTGCATCCTTCTTGGTCAACAAATATTTCAGAGCTGAGTGATCAGAATAGATTATTACTTTTGCCCATAAAAGATAAGATTTGAATTTTTCTAGGGCAAAAACCACAGCCAATAATTCCTTTTCTGTGGTGGTATAATTCATTTGAGCATCGACAAGGGTACGGCTTGCATAATATATCACCACGGGACATTTGTTGATTCTTTGTCCCAAAACTGCGCCGATAGCATAATCAGAGGCATCACACATGATTTCGAAGGGTAAAGACCAATCTGGAGATTGAAGAATCGGGGCTTTGGTCAAAGATTCCTTCAGAGAATTAAATGCCTTGATGCAAGATTCATCCATTTGGAACGGGACATCCTTAGCTAAGAGAAGAGTTAGGGGTCGGGCAATTTGAGAAAAATTATGGATAAACCGGCGATAGAAACCGGCATGGCCAAGGAATGAACGGATCTGTCTGACTGAGGTAGGAGGAGGAAGATTGGATATGAGGTCGATCTTAGCTTTATCTACTTCTATCCCCCTTTCAGACACAATATAGCCTAGAACAATGCCCTCTCGAACCATGAAATGGCTCTTTTCCCAGCTAAGAATCAGATTGGTGTCTATGCATCGTGCTAGCACCTGTTTAAGATTTTCCAGGCAATTTTCAAAAGAGTCCCCGAAGATTGAGAAATCATCCATGAAAACTTCGAGGAATTCTCCCACCATATCAGAGAAGATAGCCATCATGCACCGTTGAAATGTGGCCGGTGCGTTGCATAATCCGAATGGCATTCTCCTAAAAGCAAATGTGCCATAAGGGCACGTGAAGGTGGTCTTTTCTTGATCTTCCGGGTAAATAGCCACTTGATTGTACCCAGAGTACCCATCTAAGAAGCAGAAGTACTGCTGGCCCGATAACTTTTCCAGAATCTGATCCATGAATGAGAGTGGAAAGTGGTCCGTCTTAGTCATTAGATTCAACTTTCGGTAATCAATGCACACTCTCCATCCCGTGGTAAGCCTAGTGGGTACCTCTTCTCCATGATCATTCTTGATAACCGTTAATCCAGATTTCTTGGGTACCACTTGAGTTGGGCTGACCCATTTACTGTCTGATATTGGGTAAATAATACCCTCATATTGGGGTTAAGCCGCCTTTGCATCTCCCGACTGTGCTTAGAATTCTCTTCCATATAGATGTGATGCATGCAAATGGACGGGCTAATTCCCTTTAAATCTGCCACCGACCATCCAATAGCACCCTTGTGGTCTTTGAGGACTTCGGTTAATTGGGCCTCCTACGACGATGTAAGATTTGCCACAATGATGACCGGGAGAGTTCGGTCAGGACCCAAAAAGATATACTTGAGAGACTCAGGTAATGGTTTGAGTTCATGCTCAGGAGGGTCCTCTAAAGATGGCAAAGTGGGCTCAGACTGTAAGGCTGGTAAAGGTTCAACCTTGGGCCAAGATGTTAATGGGCCGGGCGAATCTTTTAGAGTATTGGCTTCTTCCAAAAGGGCATATGTGGACATCTCATTTTCTTCAACCAGATTATCCAAGACATCAATAGTATGGCATTCTTTTTCATGATCTGGGTATTGAGACGCTTTGAAGACATTAATCTGGACCTTTTGACCCCCAAATGAAATGTCCATTATGCCAGTTTCACAATTTATATTAGCTTTGGCAGTGGCTAAGAATGGATGACCTAAGATGATCGGGGTGTGAATGAGTTCCTCAGGTAATGCCATATCCAGAATAAGAAAATCCACGGGAAAATAACAATCATGAACCTTTACAATGACATCCTCAATTAATCCCCGTGGAGTTTTCACAGACCTATCAGCCAACTGCAAGATGATGGATGTGGGCTTTAATTCTCCAATATCAAATTTTTCATAAATGGTCGTTGGCAATAGATTTACACTCGCACCTAGATCCAATAAAGCTCTATCAAATGTAACTCCAGCTAAATCACATGAAATTAAAGGTGCTCCAGGATCCTTTAACTTCTTGGGTAAATGATTCATCACAATTGCACTAACATCCTCAAGAAGCCGAACCTTTTCGGGTGCCATTCTAGATTCTCTTCGTGGAGTACATAATTCCTTGAGAAACTTAGCATAAGCTGGCACATGCTTGATGGCATCGAGGAGTGGAATATTAATTTGGACTTGTTTGAATAAATCCAACAACTCCTCATTCTGGGCCAGTTTCTTCCTGGTATTGGGCTTAGCTAACAAGGCATTAGGAAATGGCACCCTAGGTTTATAAGAACTTGGGCCTTCATCAATCTTCCATTTTCCTTTCAGATCCTCCTCCAACTTCTCTATGATGGGTTCGTCTTCACTCTCACTTTCAATTTCCTGAGGCCCATCAGTGGAACCTTTAGCTAACTCTCCATCTGCTTGTGGTTTTTCTAAACTTCTCCCACTCCTAAGGGCTGAAATGGCTTTAGCATTCTCAAATTGTGGCCCTTTAGGCTGTGGTACCAGGCCAGGCTGAGGTAAAAGGCCCGATTGCTGTGGAAAACCTGAAGGTTGATTCCTTGGATTGGCAACGGGTTGACTAGGAAGTTGGCCTACTTCTCTTCTCATCGCGGCCTCAGCTAGTTGGCCCATTTGACTTTCCAACTTAGCAATGGATTGTTGCTGGGTCAAAATCAGTTGTTGGAGTTGAGTGAATTTATCATCAAAGTTGGGCTGAGGAGATTGCTGGTAAGTGGGTGGAGGATGGTATTGGGTTGGTTGTCCTGATTGGAATGAGTGGTAGTGGGCCGGTTGACCTGATTGATATTGGGCCGATTGACTTGATTGATACGGGGCCGGTTGACCTGATTGATACTGGGCCGGTTGAGAAAATTGGGTTTGAGGTCCCCTAGCCTGAACATTTCCATAGAAATTATATTGTTGTTGGAATGAGTTCTGTGGCTTTTGGGCTTGATGCATAGGAGGATGGGATATTGGGAATGAGGCCTGCTGATTATTCCAAGAGAAATTAGGGTGATTTCTCCAGCCAGGATTGTAAGTATTTGAGAATGGGTCATTAATGGGCCTGGAGAATCCCTGGGCAGCCTGAACTTGTTCTTGAATGAATGGTGGAAGTTGGGCCGCAGTTGGGCATTCATTCACTTGATGGGTTGGACTTGCGCATAAGGCACAAATATCATGATTGGCAGAAGATGGGCCTTCATATGGACTAGATTGTGTTGGGTAAGTAGGCTCTTGCTTGTTTAAGGCCAAGAGTTGGTCTAGTTTCTGGGCCAAGATGTCTACCTTATCCAATTTCTGATTAATCAGATTTATGTTCATTCTAGATTCGGGCTCTCCGCGGGCCTTACGTTCATACATTCCAGTCCGTTTAGATGGCCCAACAGACCTTTCATAAGATGATAATGAGGCATGATTGATGAAATTTTCACTTAACATCTCAAACAGATCATAGGCCTCATCTTCATTTTTCATCATAAATGCCCCTCCACATGAGGCATCCACCATCTGTCTGAACTGTTCAGACAATCCTTCATAGAATGCTTGGACAATTTGCCATTTTGAAAGCCCATGATGAGGGCATTTTCTAAGCAATTCTTTTAGTCTTTCCCAAGATTCATGGATCAATTCCCCGGGAGTTTGGGTAAAACTCGTGATGGCCCGTCTCATGGTATTGGTCCGCCCGATAGGATAGAACTTCTTGAGAAATTCTTTTTGCATTTCTTCCCATGTCCTAATGGGCCTTCCTATGGTTCCCAACCAATATTTAGCCTTGTCCTTTAATGAAAAGGGAAATAAGGTCAATTTAAGGCCATCATCGGTGAAATTCTGGATCTTCACCGTGGAACAGATTTCTAGGAATTCATCCAGATGCTTATAAGGATCTTCAGTAGTATTCCCATAAAAGGATGGGAGCATCTGAATGGTACTAGATTTGATTTCATATTGATTGGCTGGATCCTGAGGAAGATGAATACAAGATGAAGGTTGATATCGATTTGGAATGAAATAGTCCTTCATTTGCTTTGGTGGGTCCTGATTATCAGCCATTGGATCTTGTGGTGGATTTTTGTGATGTAAGATTCTTTCTATTTCAGCAAGTGGTCCTAAAAGGTTAGGATTTTGAGATCTCCTACCTTGCATGCACTAGGACTGATGGAGAGAGGATTTTGTTTTCTATTTCTTGTTTTTTTTTTTTTTAAATGCAGACAATTTTGACAGACAAATTATCCTAATGATCTAATGTTAACCTAGACTCTCTATGTGAATTTTCTTACAAGGTGAATGGAGTCCACCTCGAGTCACAACCACAATCAGTCAACGGCCAGGTAAGAGGTGGGGTAGTGGGAGGCTCCCCCTACTTTCGTAGGGACCTAATTAGAGAACCACTTTCCCGCTTAGACGTTTGCCTTTTCAACCTCTAGCCTAGACACCGTTTCCAAAAATGGAGGTAACCCGAGATTTAAACCACTCACGGTGTAAACCCTAGAGTCTCTTTCGACTTGCTTTTAGTTGGATTAGGAAATGCCAATGCAAGGAAGGTGATTTGTGGGCTAAGGAAGGGTGATCAAATCCCTACCTTATGTGGTTAAAGTTGCTGCCCTTAATGTCTTTTTGGATGCAATACAAGGCAACAAATCAATGCAAGGTGGGTTGATGCAATCATGAATGACTTGCTAAAAATTGAAACACGTACCTTTCCCCCGCAATCTTCAACAATGTATGGAAATAATTGTGAAAGGAAACTATCTCATGCTTTCCTAGGATGATGAATGCCTAGCATGGAAGGTTTCTAATCTTGGAAGTGAAGGTTTTTAAATTTGGATGTTCCTCTTTTTGTTTCTTTTTTTTTAGTTAATAGAAACCTATCTAACCTAGAAACTACAAAAAAAAAAGAAACTAACTAGAATAAGGAAATTGAAACATAGAAAGTTGGAACAAACTGACCATGATTTCGCTTTCCTTCTTTCTTTCTTTTTTTTCAATATACCTGCAAAAATAAGAGAAATAAGGTTAGCTAAAGAATAATTACACTAAATCCAAGATAATCAAAATTAAAAATCTAATTCCCCGGCAACGGCGCCAAAAATTGATCGTTTCGAATTGTGCGTCGTTAAACACATGAAAACGTTCAATCTAAATTTATCCGGCTCACTCAAATCAAAATTTGGAAATTTAATAGCGGTGAGTCCGAGTCGATCCACAGGGAGATAGAATTTTAATTTTGAAAACTTTGGAGTTTAGTTAATCTAAAAATAAGGGAGATTTTAAGTAAACTAATTACTTAATTAAACTAAAATTAAGTTAACTAATGTTACCTAAAAATAGGATTACACAAACTAAACAAATCTTTTTTTTTTCTTTTCTTTTTCAGAAATTAAACACAAACACATATAAAAATAAACACAACTAAAAATTATAATAACAAAAAACAACCTCTTGTTTGATTGTATAAATCATAAAACATCATGAATCAAATAACCTAATAACTAATTAAAACAACAACTAATCAGTAATTTATCTTAATTAAACAAACTACTATTATTCTAATGGGAAAAGAGGAAACAAAGCACATCAGCTATGGGATTTCCGGCTGGTGCCCTGGACCGCTGCTGCAAGTTGGTGCGTTGGTTGGCTACGTGGAGATGCAGGGATGCTTGACAAGCTTGCCGGCTACGTGTGGGTGCATGGCGGCATGCATGCATGGAGTGGACGGTTGATGCTGCACGTTGCTGCTGGGAGGAGCTGCCGTGAACACTGGCAGGTTGCTGCTGGATGGTGGAGTTGTTGCTGGCAGCTGGTTGCAGCAGGGTGCTGGTTGCTGCGTGTAGAAGGGTTGTTGATGCAGCTGCTGGCTACGTGGAGAAGACCCAGCTGGTGGATTGCTGGGCAGGTGCTGGAGGCTTCAACAAGTGCCGGATGGTGGCGCGTGGAGGTGCAGTTGGAGCCGGGAAGCAGCTGTTGTTGCATGCGTGGGTACGTGGAGGAAGCAGCCGGGTGCTGCGTTGGAAGAAGGAGGAACTTGGACGTGGACAGGTGCTGGGATGCTGGACGAGCAGGGAAGCTGGAGGAGGAGGGCTGCATGCGGCTTGCTAGCGTGCGCTAGGTGGAGAACGTGCAGGCTTCACAGGACTTGCTGGGAAAATAATCAAGAGAGAGAGAGAGAGAGAGACCGAGAGAAAGAGGAAGGAGAAAACGGAGAGAGAGGAAGTCTGCTGGAATAAGGGAGAGAAAGAGGAAAACTGGAGAGAAAGAAGGGCTCGGAATTAGCGGGGTTGCAGAAGGAGAAGGAGGGTGCGTGAAGGGAAATTGGAGAGAGAGGAGAACCCGGAATAATACCCTACTGGAAAAAAACGTGGGAGGAATATATAGAGGAAGAGAGAGTCGTGGGTTTGAGGGAGAGAGGTTCGGAATATATGGGAGGGAAGAAGAGAGAGAGAGAGTGTGTGGGAGAGTTTTTTTGGAAAGAGAGAAGTTGGAAAACAAAACGGAAAGAGGAAGAGAGAGTCGGAATTGGGGAAGGAAAGAGGTTAAAGGAGAGGAAAAGGAAACTGGAGAATAATTAGGATTCAAATTTCTAAAACGAGAGAGAGAGAGGATTTTTAAAATAAAGGAAGGGATGTGTTTAGGAAATTGGAGAGACGGAAGGAAAGTGTGGATTTTGGGAAACTCCAGCGAAGGAAGGAATCAAATTGCATTTTTACCCCTGTTTTAGTTGAAATCCGCACACTAGACCACTCCCAAATTTCCGGAAACTCCTCCAGCTGCACTGCATCATCAGCATGTCCTGTTCACATCAAATAAATATAATTTAGCACTTTATCATAAAAATATCATCATATTTATTCATTTCGTCTCGGTTTTGTCGAAAAACCGCAAATGCGCTACACTCCTTTGATCACATGAAATGACGATGTTTTTAAGTCAGAATTTGATGAAATTGGTACCGTTGGACTTGTTACACAATTATCTATCATTTCATGCTATTTTGCAGATAAAAACATGAGTATGATGCATATGGTTGCCCTTAAATGATCAATTTAACACTTTATCAGAGCTCAAAGGAGTTCAAGTAACTGGTAGGGTGACGATCTCCGTTGTGTTTTGATTAAAACCACGTTTTCCTACTTTGGAGCATGTTTAGGGGATTTTCGGGAAGAAATTCCACTTTTTGTACTAGATAGGCTGGGGGAAACCTATTGGCGAACACTAAATGACGTCTTGGGACAGCGACGCCATTTTGAATGGCGGCTGCGTCCCACGATGCGATTTAGTTCAGATCACCCCGAGGCCTGATTCAGTTTCTGTCGTGATTAGGCGACTAGGGACAACGACGCCTTTTAAAAGGTGACTACCTTGCACGATGCGTTTTAGGCCGTATTCCAGAGGCCAATTTTCATATGAACCAGTTTATGAATCTTGAATGACGTCGGCCATGGGCGACGTGATTCAAGACAGAATCTCATTAATCCATACAATTAACATGTGTTTACATTATTAGATAGTTTGATTAAATGCATACTTAAAAACGTACTCGAGGACGAGGGTTTCTACGTGATCGGATCGTACCGTGTTGTGTTTCGTGCGACCGTGGACCTAGAGTGACAGTTGTTAGCGCTTAGGCACCCTATGTCGGTGTGGGAGTGACACAACGCCGGTGTGGGAGTGGTGGGGTGACGCCTAGAGAGAGGGTCACCTGGTGTACCCCAGGGTATAGCTAGTACCGGTGTGGCAGTTGTACATTCGGAGTCTCACTCGTGCTGGGGGAAGCAGAACCACCTTAAGCCAGGTCAAGCCGGAGTAGCCAGCGCGCTATCCGAGGGGTTGTTGTTTGGTCTCACGGGGTTGGTGTTTTCTGCGTTCGGCCGTGTGACTTGTGTGTTTAGCCGAGACGCTAGTTGTAGACTCCATGGTGGAATGGTTTCAGAGTTGTGTTTACTGTTTTATTTAAATTGCCTTTATTGGTGTTGTTGCACTTGTGGGTGCGTGAGTGGGTGATGGGGATCGAAGGATCCCTATTGAGTTTATTTCGATGAGACTCACCCTCTGCGGTATTTAGGTAAGGGTTCCAGGTAGGCGTAGTGAGGAGGGTTTTGCCTCGGGTTGCGCGCCAGCAACCATCGTTCCGGGGTATGCCCCGATATAGTTGTTATTTCTTTTCAGGCATGTACGCTTAATTACTTCTTTCCAGTTGGAATATATAATTATTTGCCGAGTTAAGTTGAATTGTAATAATTTTTAATTCATGCACTTCTTTTACAATTCAATGTGATGTAAATGTTTAGTTTAGTTTATCGTTTATTTCTTCGACTTATCGAGATCTTGGTTTGGCTCCAAATTTTAATGATTCGGTACCCATTTAATAATTGGATCCCCGATTATCGGGTGGCGGGTCGTTACAATGCGATTCAGTGAATTAATATTGGAAATCTCTAGAAAATAGGAGAGAGAAAAAGAATGGCGTCTTCTCGACATGACGCGATTTGTCCTTTTAAAGGATCAAATATTTGTTTTTTTGAAAATTGAATTTGACTTAGAAGCGTCTCTCTGGGTCGACGCGATTTGAATTAGCTGAACCCGAACCTTCATATGTTGAGGAAAAATTTTAGTTTTACTCAAAGAAAAATTACAGAAAAATTTCAAAGCATTAAGGGGGGATCTTTATTGTATTAAGGAATGATTTCTTCATTGAAAATAAAATCAAAGTACATCAAATTGGAAGATAAGGATGAGGAGCTTTCAAGGTCGGATTCTCTTAAGCTCTTTTACATATGTTTTCCATAGTTCTTTATTGGCTTCATGAGGAAGTTTTACACAACGGGTGAATCCGTTGTTCCGTAGAGTTGCAATGAGTTTTATCACCTCGAAATCTTCGTCAATACCTAATGCCCGCTTCATAATTGGAGAAAAAGAAGATATTTCTGGAAATTCGTAGCGTGGCATACCAAGTTGAGGATGACAGCGATGTGGATTATATAAGATGAACTCGGTTGCCCCGATCAGTCGGAGCTCTGTGCCAGCACCATGACGCACTCGAATCGCCTTTTACATGAGACTAAGTGGCATGGATTCGAATCTAGTTCTGGGTATGGTCTTGAAATAAACACCCCAGTCAGCCCGAGTCTTGAGGTTGGGCACCCGATTGGTCATGTTGTCGTTGAACTTCACAATATTGGAAATATGGAAGATGGGACTGCGCTGATATGTCTAGGAAACCTTTGTAACCTCTTCTTCATTGGTTGAATTTGAAGTGGAATTCTACCCATAGAGCTAAGAGTAGCATACTGCCATAAGGAAATTGACCTGTAGACGCTGTAGAGAGCCCACTATAGAGATAGGCTAGAACTGCTGTGCTAATCTGCTTTCCTTCGAAGATCCCATTGATTGCGCTAATTTGGTCATCTTCTAGAACATTATATTAGGTAGGGGATAGTAGAACTCCAGCCAAGCAGGTGGTGAACGCCTTCATCATGTTCTCTGTATCTTCACCCTTGCGATTTTCACTCTTCTTCAGAGTCCATTCAGCTAATTTAGCAAGATTGATTTGTTTCTTAGTAAGACAACCTTGAATCTCTTTTGGATCTTCATGATCTTCTCTAACAATTGTTGACCTGTGATTTTTTTCCTCATAAACATCATATCACCTAAATCAGGTTCATCATTATTGACCTTGAGCTTAGGAAGGCCTAATAAGAGTTCGGCTTCTTCTAAAAGGAAAGTAGCTTCGAACGTTGCAAAAAGAAAGGTATGAGTTTGAGGATGCCACAACTCGATAAAAGCACCCATCGTAGCCCAGTCTATGCTTGTGCTCTTGTATTGTTTGGCATGAATAACCAACCCTTGGATATGCCACTTGGATATATAAGATTGCATAGAGAGATTGGTCGTGTTAACTAGCTTTTGAACCATGGAAGTGAAGAAAATCTTCTTGAACAAGGGAAGAAAGGATATCCCTAGAGGAAGAGAAAAGAAATTGGAATAGTCCGCTCTTGCTTATTGAAGAATTGAGAATTTGGAAGACATGTAAAGAAAATTGAAGAAAATAAGAGAATTCGATTAAAGAGGATAACTTACTTGTAGGTTAAGATCTCGCCCACTTAGATGATCCTTCACTTCTGAAAGCTTTTCAATCGTCTTCCTCATCCTTTCGTTAGAAAAATCTTGTTAAGAATTTGTCATCTTTTCTTGAATAGAATTGATCTTCCTCTTGACTTCTTCTTTTTCTTTCCGTCTCATTCTTGAGCTTCGGAGAGAATCCTCTAGCTTTCCCTCTTTATTGTTTGTTGTAATGCTTTAATATGAAGAGAGGGAGGCTTTATAGAGGAATTTGCGAGATTGAGAGCCCTTTCTGAATTGGAAGAAGGATGTGCATTGAAGGAAAGTAAAGTTCAGATTGGAGTCAGATCAAATAACAGTTTCTGTAAGTTGAATGGCGTCTGGACGGGACGACGTCGTTTAAATGACGTCTGTGAACAGCGACGCCATTTGATGCTTTTCTGAAATTTTGTTATTTTTTCGAAATTCCATAATTGCTGATATTTGATATTGGTTACTATTTGCTTGAAGTTATTGACAAATTCTGAGTGCAAGAAAGAGGAAAATTCAAGAAAATTTCATTAAGATCCCACTGTGGGAGTTTCACTGAGTTCCAACCGTAACTATAAAGACAGTTATCTCTATCCTTGTATTCCTTTATGTAATTGATTTGCATTAGTATTACTATATGATAAGTACTTATTAGAATATATCAAGGACCTTGTGTTTTGACGAAACTGGAATTTGAGTTCTACTTCAACAAAAACAGTGATATTTCCAGAAGATTCTTAATTACACGGATAGGCTGTTAGATTGCTAATTGTTGGGGACGATGGTTCCACATTTGTGTAACAGTGCATGCATAAACGAGCTTTGGCTTAGTACTGAATTGCAGAACTGGTATCTTTATTCATTAATGACAGTTTCACAATATTATCCTTGATAACATTATATTTTATTTCATCTTATTTTTCTTTTAGCCCAGCATGCATCATATAGACTTTGAAGTAATTGTGGTAAAAATTAGTTATTGATTGAATTTCAGACCATTGATCTAAAAATAAATCCCAAAGTGATGAGAAATATTCCATTCCGAATTCATCTCTCAATTATCTTTGAGGTTTTTTTGAAGATATTTTTGGAATTCTATCCTTGCTTGGATCTTTATCCCAAATTTTTTGTTTCCTTTTAAGATTCATCATGGTTGTAGCACGTCCACATTGACTGGTAACTGCTCTCCATGATGAAACTTGAAAGGTTTGTGACCTAAGGTACTTCCCTACGTAGAAGTTGATCGACTTTATTTTATTTCTTTTGTCTCTTTCATCGAGACAGGATTGATTCCATTTATCTCTTTGAGTTGCTTTACTGATCATTTTGAGAAAAAATTCTATCATATGATGTTGAAAGTGTGTCTCATCACATCTTGGCATCACCTTTTCAGTATGTTCTATCCCATTTCACTACCTTGCAAAGTCAATGCCAAAGTGGGGCAGCTGTAGACACGCTAATTTTGACTTTATATTAAATAAATTTCATGTCACAATTATAATACCCAAAAATGGTCTGATGTTTAATCGTTAATTAATTTTTATTGATTTTTCTCGAAATTTGTTGATTAGGATCACTCATGTACGACGCCATTTAGATTCCTAGCAGAAATCAGTTCGAAATTAAATTTTCAAATTCAGATAGATTTAACTGAATAGCGTCACCTAATGGAGACGCCATTTATGTCCTAATCCATCTGGATTTTCGATTTTTAATTCGAATTAATTTCTTAATTATCTAAAGCATGTCGCCTTAGGGAGACGCTATTTAGGTTTCCTAATGTTTTTCGGATTTTCTTTCTATTTTGGCCGCTTTAATTAGCCAAATGGCGTCCCGTCTAGGCGACGCGACTTGAGAGTTTCCTGGTTAACATGATTTAGCCGAGATAATCCGGTTTCTGAAGTTGGAAAGGTTGTTAAGTCCTCCATGCTCATCCATGGTAAGTCCAACTATGGGAGAGAGTCCTATTGAAGCCCAAAACCCCCCTAAACCTATTCTTATAAATAAAACACCCCTTGGACCTTTGAAAATGGTTGACCATTGGTGATTTTGAAACTCAAGACAAGGTGTTTGGAGGCTCTAAAGGAGAAAAACGTGGATAACAAGAGAGGCTTCATCTAAAGGCCTCTTCTTCCTCATTCTCTTCATCCTTTGAAGCTTTTGAAGGCCAAAGCTATGGAGGACCCAATCAATCATCTTCTTTCCCCTAATTTAATTCTAGCTTTTCAATAATTTCATACATTTTATTCATTGTTTTTCATAATTCATCATCATCATCACTTCATGTTCACACGTACACACATCATTATTTTCAAACCTATATGCATATTAGAGATTTAAAGAACAACAATCAAGTGAGTAGATTAGTTTAGTTACATGTTTAAATTTCTTATTATGATAGATACTACTCTACTTTAGTTCTAATTAGATTCTTTCTTGTTTAATCTTTTTTGCAAGGTATAAAGAAGAAGAAAGAAGGAGATCCAAAGGAATAACCATCAAGAAATCGAAAGCAAGAACACATCAATAAGATGGCTCTCTTTCTTAAGCCGGCCGAAGAGAGGGAATCAATGACTCAATCTCCCTAATTTGAAAAGATAAATGATCAATCCTTCTTTTGAAACTTTTTACAGTTTCTGGCGATCACGTTTTCTTTTGTTTCCAATAGTTTTTATTCATCATATAAACAACATGAAATTCATGCACATCACACACATGATTTGAGCACCTACACCCGCCAAACCACACAATCACATCAAACATAGCAAAGGGTTATTTTTCTTTTTCTAATTTTAGGAAAATAATCCATATATATTTTGATTAAAAAAGGTGGTATGTGTAAATTAAATAGAAAATTTTCCCTTTATTAATTTTGTTTTTAAATCCAGGTTAGATGAACAAAATCAATACAAGCAGCAAGTCAAAGTAAATCAGCAAGGTAAATGTAAAGTCATCACCATTCGGAAAGGGGGCATGCTCAATTGAGTTGAAAATTAAAATTCAAATTAAATTGACTTTTTTAAAACTACATTAAAATAATTCAGATAATCGAGATAATTATTGAAATTTAAAATCAAATTAGTTATCGAATAATTAAAATTTAAAATAATTTTAAATTATGTAATTATCCTTAATTGTAATTAAATAAAATTCAAATTTTAAATTTAATAATTATCTAATATTTAAAATTCAAAAGTTTGAATTTCCTACAATTCAAAAGCTTGAATTTCCTAAAATTCAAATTCAACAATTATCCAATAGTAAAAATTTGAAAAATTGAATTTTTGAAATTGTCTTCAATTATTATCCCTTTTGTCTCAAACTAGATGATAATTATCTCAACTAATTAAATTCAAAAATCCAAAATTCAAAATTTTTAGTTGGCAGATAGTTATCTGAGTTTAACAGACATAATTATCTCTAAAAATTAATTTTTGAAGATTAAACTTAAAGAATTTATTAATTATCAGTTTGAGAGAATTTCGGGCCGGTGTAGTGCGCCGCTGTGCTTTGTGGGTACGGTCTGGCGCACTATGCTGGGCGCAGCCAGCCCTGTCGTCTACCGTGTGGGCCTGCCGTCCGCCGTCTGTGTCGTGCGGGCACGCCGGCCCCACGTGGGTGCCTGCCTCGCGCGGGAGTGCTGGCCCAGCACGGGCGCCTCTCCCGCGCGGGCGTCCTGCATCCCGCAGGTGCACAGACTAGCGCCCTTGTGTGTTGTGGCACTGGAAATTGTCGGGCACAGTGATGCCCAGTGTCCTGTGTGATCACCGTTTTGGCACGAAAAATAATAATAATAAAGAAATAATTGAAGAACATGAAGAACGAGCCCCAGCAGGATGATTTTATACAGATTGAAACTGCATCGATCAGAGTCAACCTAGCTCTGATACCACTGTTAAGATTCATCTATGCGGGATCCGAATACACAGTGGAAAAATAAAAACAGATCCGCATGAATCCAAGGATTAAATTTGATCGATGCAGTAAAAAAAACCTATATGAAACGGGGTAAAAATTATACCTTGTACGTGTTGGGTTCTAGGGTTTCTCCGGATCTCCTGTGCAGCGGAAATAAAAAAATAAAATGAAAATCCATTCCTGTTTCGAAAAATCTAAAATCACGATTATCGGATAACCGGTTTTTACCATGCGCGGATTCGAATCCGCAAACGTTCGGTTCCGTCGGTGCGACACTGTAAGCCTCGCAAGCGCCCGACCTCTAGCGGAGTCCACGCGATCCTCCTCGCAGTGAATATCCTCACGTTCCTCATTCTTCGCAGCCACGAAACCTCCGCCGGTTGCCGCAACGATCGCCGCAACGTGCGCACTATTTCTCGTCAAACGGTAGTTGAAGAAGCGACAGAGCATATCCGGGGATCTGGATCTAGCCTGGGGCGCCAGAAAGAGAGAGAAATAGAGGAGGGGGCGGCTAGGATTAGTAGTAGCTTGTCCTACTCAGCCCGTTTGCTACATTTTATATTAAACGCGCGGTTTTTCATAAAAACCACCGGTTTATATAAAACCCACTTATTTATCCATCGCCATGAGAATCATTTGTGTATGACCCTCTAGGCCTAATTACTAGTCCGTTTAATAGCCTAATAAGCCTGGTAACTCCTAGCTGACTTTATTAATCAATTAATAACTCTTTGTTAATTAATTAATCAATCGAGTTGATGTCGCACATCGAATTAGAGCATTCTCTCTCTAAGTACTGAGAGCGAATGATTCCTTATTGACATACAATTCCCTTCGACGGTATTCCACTGTACCTGATGCTTGGCTGTTTAGAATACCGTGGTTAGAGATTCATAAACAAAGGTCAAAGCACAGAAGTCTATCGACAGGGTGTCCTTGGTGTCTCAGGTCCGAGGACCATCCACGCAACTGCGACAATAGAATCAAGTTGGTTAACAGTAAGGTACAATACCATCCAACGATTCAGTCAGATCAGTTCAGTGAACTCATTCTCCAATGAGCACCTACAGATTCGCCTTAGTGTCTCCACACAAGTGACTTATGAGATCAGTCACCCTCATCATATGAGCAGGAGTAATTTGTACTAGTCTAACCGGATATCCGATGTCATTCTCGGATATCCTCCGACTAGGAACTATTAAGAATATGTGTGTTTAAGTGATCAGTCTTACTAGTATGATCTCATCATAATCTGATTACTATCACACATATTCATGGACTTCATTATGAGACGATAATTCATACGATTTACACATAATGAATATTATGTCATTATATTAATAAATGAATGAGATTTACATAGTCAGATTGGCTTGTAGGCCACCTAAGACTAACAATCTCCCACTTGGACTAAAGCCAATCACCTTTATACAGCAAACCTAGAGTGTAAGGATTGAGGTTTCGGATCCGGTTATTAGGTCAGTTTCTGGGTCGGATCCCTTGGTTTGGGCGCTGATGGGTCTGGGGAGTGCCTTCGAAATGACGTCTAGGATGTACAACGCCTTTTGAACAGCGTCTTGCTGAGTGGACGTCATTTAGTTGAGTTGTTGTTGCGCCACGTGGGCGCCACGTGGGCCGCGAGAGTACGGCCCCTGTCGTGTCGTCTGAACGGCGTCTTTGATGGACGACGCCATTCAGAGTACGACCCTGGGTTGTCAGTGTACGGCGTCAGTCTTGTCGTCTGAACGGCGTTTTTGATAGGAGACGCATTTCAGAGTCTCTGTCAGTACGGCCCGTCATGTCAACTGAAAGGCGTCTGTGCCGCACGACGCGTTTTACCCAGCTTGTGCTTGACCTCGCGAACCCTCCTTCCTTTCCCTCATTTCCTCCTCCCCTTTCTCTCTCCTCTCTTCCTCCAGCGGCTCCGGCGACCCCTCTTCCCCCTCCTTCTTTTCCTCCGACCATTTCATCTCTCCCTCCACTCCATCGACCTCCTAACTCCCACCACTACCACCACCACCTCCTCCGCGGCGTTTTCTCTCCAGACGGCGGCCAACGTCCCGGTGGAGTAACGACGTCCTCGGCAGTACCGGCGTCGGCGTGGGGCGAGACGGGTTGGTGACCTGGAGCTTGGAGGAGTTCGAGTAACCGGTAGGGTGACGATTCCCGTTGTGTTGTGTTTAAAAATCATGTTTTCCCGCTTTGAAGCATGTTTTAGGGGTGTTCTTGGGGTGAAAATGCTAACTGCATGTATGAAAATTGTGGGATTTAATGGTAGTTAGGTTCTCCTCCTTCCCCTCAATGTCTTATGCCCTTTTTTGTACGTTTTGGGGGAGAAATTCCACCTTGTGGATTGGGGGATCGGAGGGGAGAACCTATCTGTCGGGACTGAATGGTGTCGAGGGACAGGGACGCCTTTTAGAAAGGCGGCTCCTACCCACGACGCGATTTAGCCCAATAACAGACTCTGTCTCTGGACTGATGAGCGTTCAGGGACAGCGACGCCTTTTAGAAAGGCGTCCTGATTAGACGACGCGTTTTAAAGCGAATTAACCGTGTTCTGTCTCTGTTTATGACGCTAACAGGCGACTAGGGACAGCGACGCGTTTTAAAAGACGACGACTAGGCACGACGCCTTTTAGGCCATGTTCTGAGGCCGAGATTTCATAAAACAGTTTAGGAGGCTTGAATGGCGTCGGCGTTGGGCGACGCGATTCAAGACAAAATCATATTAATTCATGCTACTAGTATGTGTTTACACTGTTAGATAGTTTGGTTAATTGCATGCTTTAAATTGTACTCGATGATCAGGATTCTTATGTGATCGGATCGCACTGTGTTGTGTTTCGTGCGACCGTGGACCTAGAGTGATAGTTGTAACGCTTGCCACCCTGTGTCGGTGTGGGTGGGACACAGCGCCGGTGTGGGTGTGGCGGGGTGACGCCTAGAGAGAGGGTCACCTGGTGTACCCCGAGGTTAGCTAGTACCGGTGTTGGAGTGGTACCTGTGGAATGTCACTCGTGCTGAGGGAAGTAGTAACCACCTAGAGCCAGTTGGGCCAGAGTAGCTAGCGTGCTATCCGAGGGGTTACTGTTTTGTCTAAGCGGGTCGGTGTTTTCCTGCGTTCGGCTGTGTGGTTGGCGTGTTTTGTCGAGACGCTGGTTGTAGGTTCCCTGGTAGAATGATTTCAGAGTTATGCCTGTTAAATTCCGAATGCATGTGGTTTATATCGAGATTTAGGAGTAGTAATTACTGCTTTACTTGCTTACTTTACTTTTATCTGTGTTACTACACTTATGGGTGCGTGAGTGGGCGGTGGAGATCGAAGGATCCCTACTGAGTCTTTTCGTTGAGACTCACCCCTGCGGTTTTCAGGTAAGGGTTCCAGGCAGGCTTAGCAAGGAGAGTGTTGCTTTGGGTTGTGCGCCAGCAGCCGTTGTTCCGGGGTATGCCCCGACGTAGCTGTTATTTTATTTCTGGCCTGTACGCTTAATTATTTCTTTTCAGTTGGAGTATGTAATTATTTGCTTTGTCGAGTCGCATTGTAATAACTTTTAATTCTTGCACTTCCTTTTCAATTCAATGCAATGTGAATGTTTAGCTTAGTTTATTATTTATTTCACAGACTTATCTAGATCCTGGTTTGGCTCAAATTTAATGATTCGGTACCCATTTAGTAATCGGATCTCCGATTATATGGTGGTGGGTCGTTACAGTTTGTATCAGAGCATTCTGTCTAGCAAATAAATGAATAACTAGGTTAAATATTGTAATTCCTGCAAATAATTACATTTATCCGTACATGCATGACGGTAGTGTAGGTTTTTGGATTCTAATTAGAACTTTTTAATTTATGTGATTGTAGGTGATTAGATGGCTCATAGGAAGAGCATGCCAGTTATTAGAGAGCGGGGAGATGTCCCTAGTGGATCTGAGGCCGGTAGGCCGAGTATGGAACATTTCATAGAGGCTATGATGGACACAATGGCTAGATACCAGACCCGAGACCCTAGTGAGAGTTCCAGTGCTCGGGGAGGGTCTTCAGCTACCCTGGAGAGGTTCCTGAAGTTGAGGCCGTCTCATTTCACCGGTCATCCCGACCCTGATGAGGCTGTTCATTAGTTGAGAGAGATGGAGAAGACTTTTGATACTATGGATTGTGCGACGGTTGAGAGGACTCCGTTGGCTACCTTCATGTTGAAGGATGATACCTACGATTGGTGGACCACTTTGAAGAGTTTGTCATATGCGGATAGGAGTCTTAGGGAGATTCCATGGGAGACATTTGTGAAGGAATTCAATGCTTAGTACTTCCCTAGGCATGTTCAGAGGGCCAAGGAGAGGGAATTTATGGAGCTGACCCAAGGAAGCATGACAGTGCTTGAATACCAGGCGAAGTTTGTTTCGCTTAGGAGGTTTGTGCCTTTTATCTCAGGAGACGAGGAGCGTTGGACTGAGAGGTTTGTGGATGGACTGAGGTCCAATCTGAGGAGTTTTGTGGCATCTCACTGTTGTACGGATTTGGCATCGGTGATTAGGTGTGCAGCGACAGTAGAGGCACAGCATGATCAGTCAGCTTGGGAGAGGGGACTGACTACTCAAGGGCCAGTTCGGGGCAGGGGAAAGGTAGCAGCAGCAGCTCCTTCGTCTGGATCAGAATCGTCTTCACTCGGCTCCAGATTTAGGAGGTTCTTTCGAGGCAGCGGTAGCAGCAGACCAAGGCAGAGCCAACAGAGTCAGTCGATGTCCAGTGCTCAGCAGGAGATAGCTCAGAGGCTTTCGGCAGCCTGTCAGCATTGCGGTGTCACTCACGGTGGGACTCAGTGTCCTGCTTTTTCTAGGAGGTGTTTCACTTGTGGCCAGCAGGGCCATTTGGCGAGGCATTGCCCGCAGGGGTATGGTCAGGGACAGGGACCAGGTGATCAGAAGAAGCCGAGGACCCAGGGGAGAGTTCTAGCTATCACCAAGAAGGAGGCTCGTGCATCCAACTTGGTGGAAGGTACACTTTCTGTCCTTGGGAACTCCGCACATGTGTTGATTGATTCGGGTGCTTCTCATTCTTTCATTTCTGAGCAGTTCATAGATGTTCTTTCTGCACCCGTTGATGAGATATCTGATGGATTGTTGGTAGAGGTTCCTTCTGGGGATTTCATGTTGTCTCATAACTGTTTGAGTGAAGTTCCCTTGACTATTGAGGGCCACTAGTTACCTGCCCAGTTAGTTGTGCTTGCCATTCGCGACTTCGATGTCATCCTGGGCATGGACTGGCTGGAGGCTTATTATGTCGAGGTGGACTGCCACAGGAAGTGGGTGCGTTTCTCTATTCCAGACATCCCGACCTTCTACTTCCAAGGTATTAGGCTCTCTTCTCGAGGTATTCTCATTTCTGCCTTTAAGGCCCAGAGGTTGCTTGTTGGTGGTTGTGAGGCATTCCTTGCCTCTGTTGTTTTAGCTGATGTTAGTGGTAATCCCAGTCCTTGGGAGGTGCCTGTAGTTTGTGACTTTGTAGATGTATTTCCTGAGGAGTTGCTTGGCCTTCCTCCTCAGCGAGAGGTCGAGTTTACTATTGAGCTTGCACCGGGTACGGTGCCCCTGTCTAAGGCCCCGTATCGGATGGCGCCAGCCGAACTCGCTGAGTTGAAGGCACAGTTGCAGGAATTACTGGATAAGGGTTTCATTCATCCCAGTACTTCTCTGTGGGGTGCTCCAGTTCTATTTGTCAGTAAGAAGGATGGTTCTCTGAGGTTGTGCATTGATTATAGACAGCTGAACCAGGTAATGATAAAGAACAAGTACCCACTCCCGAGGATCGATGATCTGATGGATCAGTTACAGTCTGCGAAGGTGTTTTCAAAGATTGACTTGAGATCAGGATACTATCAGATGAGGATCCGTGAGGTTGATGTTAGTAAGACGGCCTTTAGGACTCGGTATGGACATTCTGAGTTTTTGGTTATGCCTTTTGGCTTGACCAATGCTCCAGCGGCTTTTATGGATTTGATGAATCGGGTCTTCAGGGCCTACCTAGATCAGTTTGTGGTGGTATTTGTAGATGATATTTTGGTATACTCTTCTTCTGAGGAAGAGAATGCCACACACCTTCAAGTGGTATTGCAGGTTTTGAGAGAGCACCAACTCTATGCCAAGTTTAGCAAGTGTGAATTCAGGCTAGACAAGGTGCACTTCCTGGGGCATGTCATTTCTGGCGATGGCATTGCAATGGATCCAGCCAAGATTGAGGCAGTGATGGATTGAAGCAGGCCAACAACAGTGACTGAGATCAAGAGCTTCTTGGGGCTAGCAGGTTATTACAGGCGGTTTGTCCAGGGTTTTTCTTCGATAGCGGCCCCCTTGTCGAGGTCGACTCGTAAGGGAGTTCGTTTCATGTGGACCGAAGAGTGTGAGCGAAGTTTCATTGAGTTGAAGACTTGCCTCACTTCGGCTCTAGTGTTGGTGCTTCCATCAGGTTCAGGTGGATTTGTAGTTTATTCAAATGCATCATGTCGAGGTTTGGGTGCTGTTCTGATGCAACATGGTAAAGTTGTGGCCTATGCTTCTAGACAGCTGAAGAAGTATGAGGAGAAGTATCCCACTCATGACTTAGAGTTGGCAACTGTGGTATTTGCACTGAAGAACTAGAGACATTATTTGTATGAAGAGAAATTTCAGGTTTTTACTGATCACAAGAGCCTGAAGTATGTATTCACGCAGAGGGATCTGAACTTGCGGCAGCGCAGGTGGATGGAATTCATCAAGGATTATGACCTCGACCTTTCTTATCATCCGGGAAAGGCGAATGTGGTGGCAGACGCCTTGAGTCGGAAGACGGTCGTGTCATATCTCATGGTTCGAGAATGGAGATTATTTGAGCAGGTCGTGGAATCTTCCGTTCGGGTTCCACGTGAGGCTGATAGAGCCGTGTTGGCCAGCTTAACTGTGAGGCCAGCAGTGCACCATGCTGGAATTGCGGCTTAGAGGGCAGATGCAGAGTTACCGCAAATTCTCCAGAGACCAGAGGTGGAATTGTGGGATGATGGTACAGTTAGGTTTCGAGGTAGACTCTATGTTCCGGCCGAGGAGGACGTGCGCATGAGTGTCCTGGACAAGGAACACCGTTCTAGATATGCAGTGCATCCCAGAACGACTAAGATGTATTATTGTTTGAGGAGGCACTTTTGATGGCCTGGTATGAAGAAAGATGTGGCTGAGTATGTGGCTAGGTGCATGGCTTGTCAGCAGGTTAAGGCAGAACACCAGAGACTAGGAGGGTTGTTGCAACCTTTGCCGATCCCAGAATGGAAATGGGTGCATGTGACTATGGACTTCGTGATGGGATTACCTGTATCCCCTGGCAGAAGAGATGCGATCTGGGTCATTGTTGATCGGTTGACCAAGTCGGCATACTTCCTGGCTATTAAGAAGGACTGGTCAGTGGATAAGTTGGCTAAGCTGTTTGTGGATCGGATCATCTCTCTGCACGGGGTGCCCTTATCCATCGTGTCAGACCGGGATCCGAGATTTACTTCTAGGTTTTGGAAGAGTTTTCAGAAGACCTTGGGCACGTAGTTGGCCTTCAGCTCGGCCTATCATCCCAAGACTGATGGGCAGTCGGAGAGGACCATTCAGACTCTGGAGGATATGCTCAGGGCATGTTGCCTAGACTGGGGAGGTTCTTGGGAGTAACACTTGTCTACAGTGGAGTTTGCTTTACAACAACAATTATCATTATAGTATCGGCATGGCGCCTTACGAGGCATTGTACGGGCGGCCGTGCCGATCCCTTGTGAATTGGTTCGAGATTGGCGAGAGGCAGATAGCAGGACCAGAGTTGGTACAGTAGTGTGCTGAGGTTGCCAGAGTGGTACAGCAGAGATTAGTTGCAGCTCAGAGCAGACAGAAGAGTTATGCAGACATCCGTAGGAGACCGCTTGAGTTTGAGGTTGGGGACCACGTGTTTCTCCGAGTCTCACCCTCCAAGGGTGTGATGAGATTCGAGAAGCGAGGTAAGCTGAGTCCGCAATATGTTGGGCCTTTTCCCATTCTTGCTCGAATTGGGGAAATGGCGTATCAGCTATCCTTGCCGCCCAGTCTTGCAGGGGTGCACGTTGTGTTTCATGTTTCTTTGCTGAGGAAATATATTCAGGATCCATCTCACGTTTTAGATTTTTCAGAGTTGGAAGTTGCTGAGGACCTGTCCTTTCCAGAGTTTCCAGTACATATTGAGGATCGTAGGGAACAGGTCCTTCGGAACAAGGTTGTACCTTTGGTTAAGGTGATTTGGCAGTATCACTCTGGGGGCGAGGCAACCTAGGAACGCGAGAATGAGATGTGGGAGCAGTTTCCCTACCTTTTCTCGTAAGTTCTCTTATTAACTTGTATCTCTATATTTCAACCTCGTTAATTGTAGCAGACAATTTCGGAGACGAAATTCTTATAAGGGGGGGAGAATGTAAGGATTGAGGTTTCGGATCCGGTTATCGAGTCAGTTTCTAGGTCGGATCCCCTAGTTTGGGCCCTGATGGGTCTGGGAAGTGCCATCTAAATGACGTCCAGGATGCACGACGCCTTTTGAATGGCGTCTTGCTGAGTGGATGCCATTTAGTTGAGCTGCTGTTGCGCCACGTGGGCAGGCTTCGGGCCGCGAGAGTACGGCCCATGTCGTGTCGTCTGAACGGCGTCCTTGATGGACGACGCCATTCAGAGTACGACCCTGGGTTTGTCAGTGTACGACGCCGGTCTTGTCGTCTGAACGGCGTCTTTGATTGGCGACGCGTTTCAAAGTCTCTGTCAGTATGGCCCGTCATGTCAACTGATAGGCGTCTATGCCGCACGACGCGTTTTACCCAACTTCTGCTTGACCCCGCGAACCCTCCTTCCTTTCCCTCATTTCCCCCTCCCCCTTCTCTCTCCTCTCTTCCTCCGGCGGCTCCGGCGACCCCTCTTCCCCCTCCTTCTCTTTCTCCCACCATTTCATCTCTCCCTCCACTCCATCGACCTCCTAACTCCCACCACTACCACCACCACCTCCTCTGCGGCGTTTTCACTCCAGACGGCGGCCGACGTCCTCGGCGGTACCGGCGGCGGCGTAGGGCGAGACGGGTTGGCGGCTTGGAGCTTGGAGGAGTTTGAGTAACTGGTAGGGTGACGATTCCCGTTGTGTTGTGTTTAAAAATCGTGTTTTCCCGCTTTGAAGCATGTTTTAGGGGTGTTCTTGGGGTGAAAATGCTAACTGCATGTATGGAAATTGTGGGATTTAATGGTAGTTAGGTTCTCCTCCTTCCCCTCAATGTCTTATTGATAAAGTGTTAAATTGATCATTTAAAGGCAATCATATGCATTATGCTCATGTTTTTATCTGCAAAATAGCATAAAATGATAGATAATTGTGTAACAAGTCCAACGGTACCAATTTCATTAAATTTTGACTTAAAAACATCGTCATTTTATGTGATTAAAGGAGTATAGCGCATTTGCGGTTTTTCGACAAAACCGAGACGAAATGAATAAATATGATGATATTTTTATGATAATGCGCTAATTTATATTTATTTTATGTGAACAGACATGCCGATGATGCAGTGCAGCTGGTGGAGTTTCCGAAAATTTAGGGGAGGTCTAGTGTTCGGATTTCAAATAAAGCAGGGGTAAAAATGCAATTTGATTCCTTCTTTCTCTGGAGTTTCCCAAAATCCTCTATTTCTTTCCTTCTCTCCAATTTCCCAACCACATCCCTTCCTCTTTTTATTAAAACCCTCTCTCTCTTTTTAGAAATTCTCTCTCCAATTCCGAATCCTCCTCCGGTTTCCTTTTCCTCTCCTTTAATCTCTTTCCTTCCCCAATTCCGACTCTCTCTTCCTCTCTATAAAACCTCCCACGACCCTCTCTTCTCTCTCGCCAATTTTTTTCCTCCCTCTTCCTTTTCCAACCTTCTCCCCGCAACCCTCTCTTCCTCTCCCCGTTCTGCTCTCTCTCCAGCAACTCTTCCCCTTCTTCCACAGCTCTCTTTTTTTCTCTCTCCCTCTCTCGATCTCTTTTCCTCTCCCTCCGCAGCACTTCCTCTTTCTCTCTCTCTTCAATTCTTCCTCCACTCAGCCGGTTCTCCCCCTCTCTCTTCTATTTTCCTCTCCCTTATTCTTTCTCTCTCTGGTTTCCCTTCTTTCTCCCACGCACAGCTTCTTCCTCCCTCTCTCTTTTCTTCCTCCCTCCACAGCTTCTCTCTCGGCTTCTCCGGTTTTCCCAGCAGCTTCCTCCTCCCTCTCTCTTTTCTTCCTCCCTCCACAGCTCCTCTCTCGGCTTCTCTCTGGCTCCCACGCGCTGCAGCTCCACGCGCCACCAGCTGGGTCTCCGGCTGCAAACCTGCATGCCGCACCTACCCGAGCTCCAAGCGGCTCCAGTGGTTCCAGCACCCGGCGTTCCAGTGCTCCAGCATCTGCTCCACGTGCATGCGAGTACCCACGGCCCTGCACACGCCGCCCACGCATGCTCGGACGTCCCCCACGCGCAGCGCTCCAGTGCCTCTCCACCAGCTGCTTCGCGTTGCCCACTTGTTCCCTGCACATCCACGTCCCATCTGCTGCACCTGCAGCACCGGCAGCCGGCCTTCTCCAGCACCCCTTCCACCAGCTTCAAGCAGCAGCCAGCAGCTTCCAAGCAATCTTTCCACGCAGCTGATTCCTCCAGCACCCCTTCCAACAGCTCGTCCACATGCATGCATGCTGCATCCCAGCACTGCCGACCTCCACGTCTTCACACCAGCGGCAAGCATCCTCCACATCAGCTCCATCAAGCAACCAGCAACCTGAAGCTCTGCACGTATCCAACAACAGATCTCTTCCTCTCCATCCACGCACCAGTTCTCCTCCACGTGCTGCACATGCCCACGCATGCATGCACGTCCATGCTGAAGCCAGCTGCAGCTCCATGCCGGTGAAACCCTCCTCCAGCAGCATCCTCCTCCAGCAAGCCCAGCCGGCAAGGCCACCAGCTCTTCCACGTATCCATGCATGCCGGCTGCATCTCCACGTAGCAACCAGCCACCAGCCCCCACGCACATCCAGCCTTCTTCCAGCAGCACCTGTCCCGTGAACATGCAGCAGCTGGCCTTCTCCAAGCTCTTCCAGCGCATGCATGCGCGTAGCCGGCTGAAGCCCTCCACGTAGCCTGCTCTTCCAGCACCGGACCACTGCGCCATACTTTGCTATGTTCTTTTCTTTCTCCTATTAGTTTAGAATTAGGTTAATTACTTAGGGTTAGTTAGTTGTTATTTAATATTTTGATTATTTAGTTTAAGTTTATTAAACAATTAAACTTTGTAATTTGTTTCATAAGTTTTAGATAATTCATGTTTTCCACGTAGTTAAATTTCAATATCTTTTTCATAAATTTTAGTTGTGGTTATTTTTTTTTATGTGTTTGTGTTTAATTTAAAAAAAAGAAAAAAAGAAAAAGAGATTTGTTTAATTTATGTAATTCTGATTTTAGATAACAATAGTTAATTTAATTCTAGTTTGAATAAGTAATTAGTGCGCTTAAATTTTCACCTATTTTTAGATAACTAAATTCCAAGGTTTTCAAAGTTAGAAATTTAACTCCCTGTGGATCGACTCGGACTCATCATTATCAATTTTCAAAATCTAATTCAAGTGAGCCGGATAAATTTAGATTGAACATTTTCATGAGTGTTTAACGACGCACAATTTGGAACGATCACTTATGCCCTTTTTTGTACGTTTTGGGGGAGAAGTCCCACCTTGTGGATTGGGGGATCGGAGTGGAGAACCTATCTGTCGGGACTGAATGGCGTCGAGGGACAGGGACGCCTTTTAGAAAGGCGGCTCCCACCCACGACGCGATTTAGCCCAATAACAGACTCTGTCTCTGGATTGATGAGCGTCCAGGGACAACGACGCCTTTTAAAAAGGCATCCTGATTAGACGACGCGTTTTAAAGCGAATTAATTGTGGTCTGTCTCTATTTCTATCGCTAACATGTGACTAGGGACAGCGACGCGTTTTAAAAGACGACGACTAGGCACGACGCCTTTTAGGCCATGTTCTGAGGCCGAGATTTCATGAAACAGTTTAGGAGGCTTGAATGGCGTCGGCCTTGGGAGACGCGATTCAAGACAAAATCATATTAATTCATGCTACTAGTATGTGTTTACACTATTAGATAGTTTGGTTAATTGCATACTTTAAATTGTACTCGATGATGAGGATTCTTATGTGATCGGATCGCACTGTGTTGTGTTTCGTGTGACCGTGCACCTAGAGTGATAGTCGTAACGCTTGCCACCCTGTATCGGTGTGGGTGGGACACAACGCCGGTGTGGGTGTGGCGGGGTGACGCCTAGAGAGAGGGTCACCTGGTGTACCCCGGGGTTAGCTAGTACCGGTGTTGGAGTGGTACCTATGGAGTGTCACTTGTGCTGAGGGTAGTAGTAACCACCTAGAGCCAGTTGGGCCGGACTAGCTAGCGTGCTATCCGAGGGGTTACTGTTTGGTCTCAGCGGGTCAGTGTTTTCCTACGCTCGGCTGTGTGGTTGGTGTGGTTTGCCGAGACGCTGGTTGTAGGTTCCCTGGTAGAATGATTTCAGAGTTATGCTTGTTACATTCCGAATGCATGTGGTTTATATCGAGATTTAGGAGTAGTAATTACTGCTTTACTTGCTTACTTTACTTTTATCTGTGTTACTGCACTTGTGGGTGCGTGAGTGGGCGGTGGGGATCGAAGGATCCCTACTGAGTCTTTTCGTTGAGACTCACCCCTGCGGTTTTTAGGTGAGGATTCCAAGCAGGCTTAGCGAGGAGAGTGCTGCTTTAGGTTGCGCGCCAGCAGCCGTTGTTCCGGGATATGCCCCGATGTAGTTGTTATTTTATTTCTAGGCTGTACGCTTAATTATTTCTTTTCAGTTAGAGTATGTAATTATTTGCTGTGTTGAGTCGCATTGTGATGGGGCAGAATCCGATTCGGCCCATTAAACAGCCCAACACCATCAACCCAACAGCAGTAACAGTAAAAGGCCCACTGGCAGCCTTCGGCCCATTAGCGGCCCAGCGGCCCTCGGCCCGTTAGCAGCCCAGCGGTCCTCGACGCAGTTGGCTTCAGCCCACTAAGCGGCATCCGGCCCAACAGCGGCCCCCACCTTCGGCCCAGTAGCTATACGCGGTCCACTCCAGTGGGAGGGTTAGGCGCTATGGCGGTTTATCAGTAAACCAAAACATAGTCCTATATCGGCTGCCATCACTAAGCAACCTCTATGCTCCGCTATAAATACAAGGCTATTTATTACCAAAGGTATGTCTTCTGGACCAAGGACAATAGTTCAAAAGCATTAAGGCTGCCACTCCTTCCTTCCCTTCTGAATCGAATCTTCTTCAGAAGTTAACTTAGCCGTCGGAGGGGGTTCTCTTGGGCCGAAGCCTGGGATTCCTACTGACCGGTTCTTCTTCTTCCTCCTTCTGCAGGGGCTTCAGTTTGAATCTTCGCCGACCTCTTTGAGTCAGTCTCGACCACCGACCTCGGGTTTTCTCCCCCCGGTCTTGACGCCATTCGCCGACCGATCCGCCTTGACCGAAGGAGTCTCGGCTTCGCCCCGGGCAAGCCTTCACCCGGGTACCTCTCAGCTTCGGATCCTAGGCCCCGTCTCCGCCTTCGTCTCGTCCCAGATCCCCGTCTGTCCTCTTCATCGATCTGATCCAGTTTCGGGTTCCAGTCTAGGAATCCGACCGTGATAGCTTCGGCTACATCACGTGGCGCCGTCGGTGGGAATCTAGCGAGAAGTCATGTCTCATCGTCCGATGACCAGACGATCCGGACAAGACGAAGCGGAGACGCGGGCAACTCCGGCGCTGGCACTCCACTCCGAAAGTGCCCCGTATGTTCTTCCTCAAGGGTCTGCCCTCCCTGTCATACCGGAGTCCGTCGCTCCCAGGGACAACCGGGTGGAAGAGCTTCAGCAACAGGTGGCGACGCTGGCCGCCACTGTTACTTCCTTGGCACCTTTGCGAGATATGGTGTCTGCCATCGCCCAGTATATGGGGTTACTGGGTCAGCTCCCGCAGCAGGTACCGCCTCCCCCATTCTGTCCTGCTCAAGCTACGAGGCTGCAGCCGACACCCTCGCAGGCCTTCCCCGACGAGGCCTCCACGGCACGCAGCGCGCCATTTGCGCCGCCTGCCCGAGCCCCTCGCACCAGTCACATAATGACGGAGTAGGACTATGCTTCGTCCGGATTTCATCCAACCAAGACCGAAGGACGTTCGGTCACTACTTCAACCACCCCGGACCTGGACCGGCGGCTGACGGCGATGAGGAAGGAAATATAGCAAATGGTGTCTCGGCCATACGGAGCGCCTCTCGCCAGCACCATTCTGGAGCAGACTCCATTTTCACTAGAGCTTCTGGTCATTAGGGTACCTCGCAACTTTAAACTGCCGAAAGGCCCTCTATATGACGGAATGACGGATCCGGTCTGCCACTTTCAGAGGTTCAATTCCTACCTCTCAGTTCGAGGGGTTTCTGAGGCAGTCCGCTGCCGTCTCTTCCCCCTCACTCTTGAAAAAATAGCCCTGACTTAGTTCGAGACGTTGGCCCCCAATTCCATCCACTCTCTAGTACAGTTAGGCCAACTATTCATCGACCAATTTTACGATGCCACTCGGCAGTGTAAAACCTCGGCTAGCCTACTGGCCATTCGGCAAGGACCTACCGAGACCCTCCAAGAATATTTCACCAAGTTTCGGGCTGAAGCCGCCCAAATTCCAAACCTGGATAGTTCGATTGCGGTCTCGGCCGTAATCAGTGGGTGCATGGACGAAGGGCTTCTCAGCTCTATCGGGAAGCGCCATCCTTCCACTTTCCAAGACCTCGCTGCTCGGGCCCATAAGTATATTAACCGGGAAGCCCTGATGATGTCCAAAGGCAAGAATACTGCCGAGACGCCACCAGCGGCTACTCCTCCAGTTCGGTCTCTCCCAGAAGATCAGGAGCCGTCTCGCAAGCGATACCGGAGGGAAGAATGGGACCGAGAAAAGCACCGGGATCCACAGTAGCGGTATCTGCCGCTACCAGCTCCACCCTCCCGGATGCTCATGGAGGTAAAAGGTATGCTTCGACAGCCGGAGCGCATCAAGACTGACCCCCGCCGAAGGGACCCCGTAAGTACTGTGAGTACCATCGGGAAATCGGCCATTCAACTGACGAATGTCGGCACCTTCGGGAGGAGATCGATCGTCTCATCAGAGAAGGCCATTTGCCATAGTACCGACGAGAGCAGCCTCAACAACGACAGAACCAGGATGTCCCTAAAGCAGCAAGGCAACGTCAACTCCCAGATAAAGAAGCCCCACCTCAGCCGAAGGCTACTTCGGCCCCGGCAGAAGCATCACACCAACGACCCAGTGCCGGGTCAATTATGATGATATCCGGAGGACCGAGAGAGGGGCCAAGGTGTCGTCGGCTCAGCGATACAGTAGCGGCAGTTGACGTCGAGCCGAAGTGGTCTCGTCAAGAAGACATCATCTTCGGCTAGGAGGATCTGACCGACATTCAGGTTCCTCACGACGACGCCTTAGTTGTAAATGCTGTAATAAAAGGTTACGATGTTCATCGTATCTTTGTTGATAATGGAAGTGCCCCAAATGTACTTTTCTACGACTGTTTTGTAAAAATGGGTTTGAATGAGGCTGATATGAAGCCTCACCGGGGGCCTCTATTCGGCTTTAATGGTTCGCCTTGCCGAGTAGAAGGCATTACCCGGCTCCCTGTAACCCTAGGTACGGCCCCTCGGCAATTAACCGTCGAAACGGATTTTGCCGTTGTCAAGGTCGACTCGGCCTACAATGCCATCTTTGGCTGAAGACTGATCGGCGGGATTGGAGTTGTACCCTCATCTTTTCATCAGAAGCTGAAGTTCCGTACCAGCCATGGAATTGGCGAAGCCAAGGGAAATAAGGATGCAGCTCGGCAGTGTTACATGATCTCGGTCAAAGGGAAGGCCGTGGCCGAATCCCTTTCAATCGAATCTTCGGCCGAAGCAACCCCGGGGGAGGAACTTACAACCGTTCTGGTTCCGGGAGGAGAAGGTCGGACGCTAATGATAGGATCCGGCCTAGAGAAGATTGAAGCCGAGAGACTTGCTGAGTTCCTGAAAGAGAACCTTGACGTCTTCGCCTGGTCTCCTGAGGACATGCCCGGGGTCGACCCGGAAGTAGCAGAACATTGGTTGCACGTCGACCCCAACCATCCCCCAATCAAGTAGAAGCGGCTACCTTCAATCAGGAAAGAAGGGCGGCCATCCAAGCCGAAGTGCAAAAGGGGCTGGACGCGGGACACCTCCGAGAGGTACACCATCCTGACTGGATCGCCAATGTAGTAATGGTGCCCAAAAAAGATGGCAAGTGGCGGATGTGTGTGGACTTCACCAACCTCAATAAGGCCTGTCCGATGGACAGCTTCCCGCTGCCTCGGATAGACCAGGTGGTGGACGCAACCTCCGGCCACGAGCTATTTAGCTTCCTCGACGCCTCTTCAGGCTATCATCAGATCCGAATGCATCCGGAGGACGAGGACAAGACCAGCTTCACAACTGACCTCGGTTTATACTGTTATACTCGGATGCCGTTCGACCTGAAGAATGTAGGGACAACCTATCAACGTCTCGTCAACAAGATATTCGCTCCGCAGCTCGGCCGCAATATGGAGGTCTACATCGACGACATGTTGGTGAAAAGCCACATCGCTGTAGACCATCTAACCGATTTGGCCGAGACTTTCTCTACATTGCGCAGGTATAAAATGAAGCTGAATCCAGCTAAGTGTGCCTTCGGTGTGGCCTCCGGGAAATTTCTCGGCTACATGGTCACCGGCCGAGGGGTGGAAGCTAATCCCGCAAAGGTGTCGGCTATTATCCAAATGCGCCCTCCGGCCAACATCCGAGAGGTCCAGAAGCTGAATGGAAGAATTGCCGTGCTAAGCCGCTTCATGTCAAGGGCAGCGGATTACTGTTTTCCTTTCTTCAAACTACTGAAAAAGACTAATAGCTTCTCCTGGACAGACGAGTGTCAGTCGACCTTCGATCAGCTGAAAGCCTACCTCTCCAATGTTCCCGTCTTGTCCAGACCGGTCCACGGAGAGCAGCTGTTCCTTTATCTCGCAGCATCCGAAACAGCTGTCAGCGCCGTCCTCATTCGGGAACAAGACGACGTTCAGAGGCCTGTTTACTATATAAGCCGAGCCCTCCAAGGAGCAGAGCTTCGGTATCCTGCTCTTGAGAAGCTGGCCTTAGCCCTCGTCTCGTCCGCGAGGAGGCTCCGACCCTACTTCCTCGCGCATTCAATAAAGGTCTTCACGGACCAACCTTGAGGCAAGTCCTCTCTCGGCCAGAAGTGTCCGGTAGGCTAGCAAAGTGGGCAATCGAACTGGGAGAGTTCAACATCTCTTATGGGCCACGGACGGCAATAAAAGCTCAAGCTCTAGCCGACTTCATCGCCGAGCTTACTCCCGAAGCATCCTCGGCCCCTCAGCCGGAAGTCAGAACTACACCTGAGGCCGAGGGTACTTCGGTTCCCCCGTCTCCGGCAGACAAATGGCGACTCTACGTTAATGGATCCGCGTGGTCTTCGGGTAGCGGCGCCGGATGGATCTTGGCGTCTCCAGAAGGGGTCATCACGGAGTATGCGCTGCGCTTCTCCTTCCCGGCTACCAACAATGCCGCAGAATACGAAGCCCTTATCTCAGGCCTTCGGGCCGCTAGAAAGCTTGGTGCGCAGAACATAAGGGCATTCAGCAATTCTCAGCTGATCGCCAATCAAGTCACCGGGGAATACGAGGCCCGGGACGCATTAATGATATCCTATCTCCAGGTAACCCGCAAGATCTTTGCTCAATTTAATTCTTATGAAATTGTACGGATCCCTCGGGCCGAAAATGCTTGAGCCGATGCTCTTTCCCAGCTAGCATCAACTCAAGACGGGGGAGGAGGCCAAATGGTATTGGTAGAAGAACTGTCTAAACTAAGTCTCGACGAATCCGAGGTCATGCAAGTGAATGAATCCGAAGCAGAAACCTGGATGACTCCCCTAGTCGCTTTCCTCCTCCAAGAGGAGGTACCGTCCGATCCAAAGGAAGCAAGGCACGTCCGGCAGCGCTCTTCCCACTTCCTTATTCTGGAGGGAATACTATATAAGAAGTCATTCGGCCTGCCACTCCTACGATGTCTCGGCCCGGCTGAAGCTGATTATGCGCTACGGGAGGTACATGAAGGAATCTGCGGAGTACACGCAGGAGGAAGGGCCTTGACCCATAAACTCTTAAGGCAAGGGTATTGGTGGCCAACTGATCGTTTCGAATTGTGCGTCGTTAAACACATGAAAACGTTCAATCTAAATTTATCCAGCTCACTCAAATCAAAATTTGGAAATTTAATAGTGGTGAGTCCGAGTCGATCCACAGGGAGTTAAATTTTTAACTTTGAAAACTTTGAAATTTATTTAATCTAAAAAAATTGATGATTGTTTATGATTTTTAATGCTCTAGAATTCAATTATTCTAAAAATAACAACAACCTGAATTAACTAATTATACTAAATGATTAATTACCTAATTAAACCGTACACAAGATACTTAACTAAAATTAAAAATAAATCGAATTAATTAAACTAATTCTAAGTAAACAAGCAAACACCCCTAATGTAATGAAGAAATAAGTATTAACTAAATCAAAGTTGAACAAAACTCTCATAAATTACTACCCTTTTAACAGTAAGGACACTTATCTAAGCTAACAAAAATAATTAATGGAAAAAAATTAAGTAAACAACATGCAGCAAATAGGGGCTTTGAGGAGCTTCTGCTGGTCTTCGTTGGAAAAGGAGGAACTCGGGAAGAGCAGTGAATACCTGCTGCACGTGGAGGCTTCACCAAGCATGCATGCATGCGCTAGAGTAAACATGCAGGTGGAGGGCAGCAGGTGGTTGCTGGTGCTTGAAGGTACTGCTGTCAACTTCAACTGCAGCTTGTGGGAGCAGCTGCTGGCTTGCCGGCGCTGGTGAGAAGGAGTGCAGCTTGCTGCTGGTGCTGTCGCTGAAGGAAGCAGCTGCGTGGAGGTGCTGGAACTTCACCGAGCATGCATGCTGGAAGAGCAGGGGGGTTGCCGCGTTTGCAGGAGCTGTTGGAGGTGCAGCAGGCCGCGCATGCATGGACTTCACGTGGAGAAGCTTTGATGGCTTGCGTGGACAGGTGCTGGCCGGTGCAGCTTGCTGGCAACGTGGACAGGTGCTGGAGCAGTGCTGGATTTGCACTGGACTGAAGCTGGTGCAGGCTTGCCGTGGAGCTCTGTTGGTGCTGCCAGAACGCGTGGAGCTCGGTTGGAGCTGCCGGAGCAAGCGCGGGGCAGCTGGAGATCCGAGGGAGAGCGTGGGGGAGACAAAGATTGTGTGGGAGAGAGGAGAAAGAGATATGAAGAAGGAGAGAACAGAGGAAGGGGGACGGATGCTGTGAAAACAAAACTAAAAGAGAATACGGGAGAGAGGAAGAGAAGAGAAAGGGAGGAAGAGCCGACTGCCGAGAGAGAGAGAGGGAGAGAAGCTGCGGGAACAGAACAGAGAGAGAGACTAACCGGAGAGAGAGATCTATCTGTGGAGAGAAAGAAAGAGGGAGAACCGGAGAGAACGAAAGAGAGAGCTGCGTGGGAGAGATAACAGAGGGAGAGAGTGCTGGGAAGAGAGGAGGACGGAGGGAGAGAAAGAGAAGCTGTGGGAGAGAGCCTAATCGTGGGAGAAAGAGAAGAGAGGAGATTAATATAGAGAGGAAAATAGGCGTGGGAAGGAAACTGGAGAAGAAGTCGGACTGGGATTGGAAAATTGGAGGGAAAAAGGAAACTGGAAAAGAAAGAGGATTCAACTTTCTAAAACGAGAGAGAGAGAGAGGATTTTTTAAAATAAAGGAAGGGATGTGTTTAGGAAATTGGAGAGACGGAAGGAAATAGTGGATTTTGGGAAACTCCAGCGGAGGAAGGAATCAAATTGCATTTTTACCCCTGTTTTAGTTGAAATCCGCACACTGTACCTCCCCCAAATTTCCGGAAACTCCTCCAGCTGCACTGCATCATCGGCATGTCCTGTTCACATCAAATAAATATAATTTAGCGCATTATCATAAAAATATCATCATATTTATTCATTTCGTCTCGGTTTTGTCGAAAAACCGCAAATGCGCTACACTCCTTTGATCACATGAAATGACGATGTTTTTAAGTCAGAATTTGATGAAATTGGTACCGTTGGACTTGTTACACAATTATCTATCATTTCATGCTATTTTGCAGATAAAAACATGAGTATGATGCATATGGTTGCCCTGAAATGATCAATTTAACACTTTATCACCAACGCTCCGAGAGGACGCGGCCGCTCTCGTCCACTGCTGTGACCAGTGCCAGAGATTCAGTTCCCTCATTCACCAGTCGGCGACCCTTCTGACTCCTCTATCAGATCCCTGGCCTTTTGCCCAGTGGGGGATTGATCTCTTGGGACCCTTTCCCATGGCTACCGGCCAGAGGAAATTCCTTATTGTGGCAGTGGACTACTTCACTAAGTGGGTAGATGCCGAACCTCTCGCGTCTATAACCGATAGCAATGCATGGAACTTTGTATGGAAATCCATCATTTGTCGATACGGCATCCCTCGGGCAATTATCTCAGACAATGGCAAACAATTTGACAGCCATCGGTTTAAAGACAACTGCGCTAGCTTCGGCATTCTCCATAAGTTCGCTTCGGTAACACACCCTCGGACGAATGGCCAAGTCGAGGTCACTAACCTAAGTCTGTTGCGAGGACTGAAGACTCGCCTCGGCAAGGCCAAGGGCCGATGGGTCGAAGAACTGCCGAGCGTTCTATGGGCTTATCGGACAACAAGCCGAACCCCTACCGGCGAAACTCCATTCCGAATGGCTTACGGGGTGGAGGCCGTTATTCCAATTGAAGTCAGCCTTCCATCGCCGAGGATTCTTACTCATGATCCGAAGGCTAATGAGGAAGCCCTAAAAGATCACCTTGATCTTATAGAAGAAACAAGGGATCAAGCCCGCATTCGGCTGGCGACTTATCAGCAGCGCATGGCAAGATACCACAACACTCGAGTGAACCCCGAAGCTTTGAAGCAGGGAACCTCGTGTTAAGGAACGCTCACGCATCCAAGCCAGCCGAAGCCACAGGAAAGCTTTCTCCAAACTGGGAAGGACCTTATCGCGTAAGGGAAGTAATCCGACGAGGGGCCTATCGGCTAGAGACCCTTTCGGGCCAACCTCTCCCTCGTACATGGAATGTAGAGCGCCTTCGGCGCTATTTCATGTAAGTCAATTCCCCCAGAGTTTAGCCGGAAGTCATGAATATATTATTTTTTATCTGGTGTTATATCCAGCAATATTCTCTAAGTCCGTGTAAATCGTACCGGGAGTGGCTTTGGCCATGCAAACCGTATCGGGAGCGGCAATATTCTCGAAGTCCGTGTAAACCGTATAGGGAGTGGCTTTGGCCATGCAAATCGTATTGGGAGCGGCAATATTCTCTAAGTTCGTGTAAACCGTACCGGGAGTGGCTTCGGCCATGCAAATCGTATCGGGAGCGGAAATATTCTCTAAGTCCGTGTAAACCGTACCGAGAGTGGCCTCGGCCATGCAAACCGTATTGGGAGCGGCAATTTTCTCTAAGTTCATAAAATGCGTATCGGGAGCGACATGGCTTCGGTCAGATACAGAATCAAACTCGGCTATCTACTCAGACATACCATAAAGCAAGCATAAACAAAAATGCCTTCTATATATGGTCAAAAGTACAAAAGCAGGCCATACGCCTGGCCTCGGCATCTTAAGAAGCAAAAATAAAAACCGGGACAAGCCCCCGGACTAGCTTTCGGCGTCATCGCCGTCCACGTCGACAGGAGTCTGGCCGGGAGACGCCGGAGGAGAAGCCTGGACTGGTTCGGCCGTGGTACCTTCTGGAGAAGCCGGAGTTCTTTCGGCCTTGAGCCCTCGCCACCAGGCCAAGATCTCTTCGCCTTCTTCATCCGTTGGGTAGCCGATGTCAGTTAAATCTGTGGCCGAGCACGCCTTTTGGGCGATAGCAAGCCCCAGATCAAACATATCCGAAGCCGCCTGGACTCTGGCCTCCATTATCTCCTCGGCGAACTCAGGGCCTTCCTTGTAGCTCACTACGGCTGTGCGAGTGACGTCGTCGGCTTCCTTGGCCCTGGCCTCCAAGTCCGCCTTCAAGGTCGATACCTCCTCGGCGTGACGGTGGCGCTCCTCGTCCGCTCTTTGGCCTTGTCCTGGATCTCGGCCTTTAGAGACGCGACCTCGGCCCGGGACCTCTCCAGCTCCTTCTCGGCCTTCTTCTTGCCCTCAGAGGCAGCATGGATCACCCCCTTCTACTCTTCCAGATCGGCCAGCATCCGCGTATTGGCCCTGAGGAGGACATCGATGCTAGCCTCGAGATCGCGCTGCATCGAGGCCACTTTGCCCTAGGCCAGCTGATATGAAGCCTGGTCGATATCCAGGAGCTTCTGCTGGATGGCGGCCTGGCGGTGAGCGAGAGCCCCGCACATGACCGCAGCCTGCAGCCGAAAGCAAGAAAAGAGGGATAAGTTTAAAAAAAAGCTAAGGGAAACAATGAGTAAAGACAAAGACGAAAGGGTTCTCACCTGGACGGCGTGCCGAACGCACTGCAAGGATAAGCCTTCCAAAGAAAGCTCCTTGATTTCGTCCCTGGCCATCGGCAGGGTCCAACCGCGGACCAGACGCAGACACGTCTAGGAGTCCTCCATACTCTTGTCTACGAAGACCCCCACATCCGGGCACCAGGGCTCGTGCCCGTACTCCCGGGACATGTGCGTCCCGGCCGCCTCGAAGGGGAACGAAAGGTTTTCCGTACCGACCTCAGTGGCCGAAGGAGAATCTCCCCTCGGCGGTTCGGGAGGCGACGAGAGCGGGGCGCCTCGTGCCGCCACTGGACTCTTAGCCGCCAGGACGGATTCCCTCTCGCCGGATCATCCACCCGGCTCCTCTTTTCTGGCCGGCCACTTCCTCCGACGACCAACATTCCCTTCTGTCGCTCCCTCTCAAGCGCGACAGCAGCAGCACGGCCTTCGACGGAAGCCGCCGTCTGCCTCGTAATCCGGGCCCTGGGGGCCGCAACCCCTCCGGCCATCCTCTCTCCCACTGCCCGCGGCTGGGACGGTCGAGACTGCCCGGACTGCTTGGAGATCTGGCTGATCAATCCCTGAAGTCCAGACATTTTTGCAAACAAAAGAAAAAGGTTAGCAACAGTTCAAAATACGACTTTTTTGACTCAAGACCGACTTACCCTCGGCCGCAGCTTCGGCGCCCTCTTCGGACGGACGGGCTTCGGCCGGAGACCCGGTCGCGACGGTTCTCTCTTCGGCCTATCCCGAGGTATCTTCAAGAGGAAGATAAGGGGACACTCGAGGAGGAGAGAACGTCGGGTCCGGCCAGGCTTCCATCTGTATAAGCCTGTCCTCGTCCTCGAAGAGCTCCGCAATCTCGTACGGAGCCTCGTCCTCGAGGAGGTGCACGACATTGAGCTGCTCGGGGTTGAGAGAGGGTGGATCTGAGATGCCCTCGACCAAAGGCGCCCATTCGGTGGGAATGGGCGACACACTCTTCTCTTTCTCCGGGAGAGAGATGAAAAGGAAGCCCTTCTTCCAATGGTGAATAGACGAGGGCTTCCCAGAAAAGATACCCCAGCTGAAGCGAGGGACGAAGCAGTACCAGGAAGACTTCCCCTGGGGTTTTATCTTGAAAAGTTAGCGGAAGATATTTACCGAGGGGTTGACTCCGAGGTAAGAATTCAAGGCTAAGAAGGCGTAGACTGTCCGCCAGGAGTTCGGATAGAGCTGGGACAGGGCCAATCCGTAAAAACTCAAGAGGTTTATGACGAAGGAATGAAGGGGAAGACGGAAGCCCGCCCGAAAGCTATGCTCGTAAATGGAAAAGCAACCTGGCCGGACGGAGTTAGCCCTGGTGTTCTTCCCGGGCCGAACGGGAACCATCCAAGACGGAATCTGGTAGTAATTAGTGATAACTTTGATGGTATCGGAATCAAGGACGCTAACTACATCCAAAACCATCTCGGCCGGGCAACGGCTGGAAGTAGAAGGCTCGGCGACAGCCGGAACCGACTCGGCTCCTGCAGCCGGAAGCGTCTCGGCTTCGTCCGCCATAACAGAAGCAAAAGAATTTGAAGAGAAAGGAGACGACAAAGAAGACTGAGGAGGTCTTGATGGAGAACAAGAAGAACCACCTTTGGCCGAAGAGCTACTCTCGGCCGAAGGGGAGCAGCTGGACATGAATCACAAAGCGGAGAATAAGGAGAACTGAGGCTTACCCTCAGAGAAAGGTCTCCCCGATGGCTAACAGTCTCCCCGACGACTGAGGATTCCCCGGCGACGATTCCCGGGGACAAGGAGCTCACCAGCAATGGACAAAGCGCCCTCAAATACCCACAATAGCACGCTCTCCGCCGCTGAAGCAGGGACACTTGGGGAAGCCACTCGCAGGGAAGCACAGGCGCAAAAGGAAGAAGAAAGCGGAACAGTAGCCAGGGGAGAGGGGTTGGTATTTATAGGAAAACTTGAGGGGGTCCAGTGCCGGGTCAACGGCCAAGATCTTCCCCCTCTTCGGCACTGCTCTGCTCGGATGTACGACACGTGTCCCGTCCTTCGCCATAATGACGAGCGGGCTGCCGGATCGAGAGGAGGCAATCAACGGCCGGGTGCGGCCAGACCCTTCGACTGCTTGTCCGGATGCTCGCCACGTATCCCGATCCTCGTACCGAAAGCAGGAGAGGCGGCGATCCAGGTGAAGTCTTGGGCAGAAAGCCGAAGTGACTCGCGATCTGCGTGATCACGGTTAACGGCTGAGATCTTTTTGTGCTTTTGGCAAACCGGCCGGATGCGCAACACGTGTTTTGTGTTTTTCATGACGCGACCGTGAAGGCGGGAAGCCCGAGGTCTTTTCTGCCCTTGTCAGACGTCCCGATATGCTCTAAGGATTCACCTGGGGACGAAGGCATCCGTCACCATGTCTCGGCCTGAGACGAAGGTGCTTACAACTGGGTCTCGGCTTGAGACGAGGTTGTTTGTCACCAGCCCTCGGCCGACCTAAAGCAAAGCTTCCAAAACGGAGCGAAGGTTTCAAACAAGGCTCATGCCATACCATTCTCCCGAGAAAGCTTCGAATTTTACTCTCGGCGTTTCATGAAAATGAGAACGACAAGAGTAGGGGGCCATGTGATGGGGCAGAATCCGATTCGGCCCATTAAACAGCCCAACACCATCAACCCAACAGCAGTAACAGTAAAAGGCCCACTGGCAGCCTTCGGCCCATTAGCGGCCCAGTGGCCCTCGGCCCGTTAGCAGCCCAGCGGTCCTCGGCCCAGTTGGCTTCAGCCCACTAAGCGGCATCTGGCCGAACAACAGCCCCCACCTTCAGCCCAGTAGCTGTACCCCGTCCACTCCAGTGGGAGGGTTAGGCGCTATGGCGGTTTATCAGTAAATCAAAACATAGTCCTATATCGGCTGCCACCACTAAGCAACCTCTATCCTCCACTATAAATACAAGGCTATTTATTACCAAAGGTATGTCTTCTGGACCAAGGACAACAGTCCAAAAGCATTAAAGCTGCCTCTCCTTCCTTCCCTTCTGAATCGAATCTTCTTCAGAAGCTAACTTAGCCGTCGGAGGGGGTTCTCTTGGGCCGAAGCCCGGGAGTCCTACTGACTGGTTCTTCTTCTTCCTCCTTCTGCAGGGGCTTCGGTTTGAATCTTCGCCGACCTCTCCGAGTCGGTCTCGACCACCGACCCCGGGTTTTCTCCCCCCGGTCTCAACGCCATTCGTCGGCCGATCCGCCTCGACCGAAGGAGTCTCGGCTTCGCCACGGGCAAGCCTTCACCTGGGTACCTCTCGGCTTTGGATCCTCGGCCCCGTCTCCGCCCTCGTCTCGTCCCGGATCCCCGTCGGTCCTCTTCATCGATCTGATCCAGTTTTGGGTTCCAGTCTCGGAATCCGACCGTGATAGCTTCGGCTACATCACATTGTAATAACTTTTAATTCTTGCACTTCCTTTTCAATTCAATGCGATGTGAATGTTTAGCTTAGTTTATTATTTATTTCCCAGACTTATCTAGATCCTGGTTTGGCTCAAATTTAATGATTCGGTACTCATTTAGTAATCGGATCCCCGATTATAGTGTGGCGAGTCGTTACAAAGAGACTATTGGTGACGCTCAAACACAATTTGAGTCCACGGCTTTGCCAGTGGATTTGCTACATTGCCGACAGATGGAACTCTTTCCACCACTACATCTCCTCTGGATATAATCTCTCGGATAACATGAAAGCGCCTCAGAATATGCTTCGATTTCTTATGAGAACGCGGCTCTTTCGCTTGCGCAAACGCTCCATTGTTGTCGCACAACAGCGAAACAGGTTCAGAGATACTGGGAACTACACCAAGGTCGGTGATGAATTTCTTCAACCACACTGCTTCCATGGCGACTTCAGCTGCAGCGATGTACTCAGCTTCAGTCGTCGAATCTGCAGTGGTTGCTTGCTTGGAACTCTTCCAGCACCCTGCTCCTCCGTTCAAAATAAACACGAATCCAGATGTAGACTTGCTATCATCTGGATCTAACTGGAAACTTGAGTCAATAAAGCCTCACAGTTTCAAGTCATCTCCTCCATAGACAAGAAACATATTCTTAGTTCTTCTCAAGTACTTAAGGATACATTTCACTGCCTTCCAGTGCTCTTCGCCTGGATCAGCCTGAAATCTGCGCGTAACACTTAGACCAAATGCAACATCAGGCCTTGTACATAACATGGCATATATGATAGATCTTATGGCAGAGGCATATGGTACTCTATCCATGAGTGCCCACTCATCAGAAGTCTTAGGAGACTGTTCCTTTGAGAGACTAATTCCATGTCTCATCGGTGTTAGTGCTCAAATTAGGGGTGTGATTATCAGGAAATTTTATGTTATTTATGTCACAAATAAACCTATTAAAACTAAGTGAATGTGATTGCCAGAAACTTTTAACTAAAAAGTTCCAAAAGAAAAGATTGATCGCCTACCTATTTTGGAATTGGGAAATATTGGAGTCCTTAATTCCCCTCCTTCAGCCGGCTGAAGAAAAAGAGCCCTTCTGACTTTGTTCTTGCTTTGGGTGCTTATTGGACTTTGAGGGTCATCCAGATTTCATTTTCCTTTTTGTTTCTCTCCTCTTGATCTCCTTTTGTACCTTGAAACAAGCAAAGATAAAAGAAAATAATAAGAACTCAAGCAGAAGTAGTATCCATTCTAATGAATATTATGATCATGCAACTTAAACAAAGAACTCACTTGTTTGATGGCCTTTTAAACCCCTTAAAACATAGATTGGAAAATAATGCTAGTGAGTGTGTGTTGCATGGAGTGATGTGATGAATGAGATTTTGAACTAATATGATGATGAATAATTAAGAACTGAGTTGGATGGCCTCTAGAAAGCCTTGGTTCTTGAATGGATCTTGAAAGGACAAAGAAGTGATAAAGAAGGGATATAGCTTGCTTCAAGACTCCTGAAAGTAGCAGCACCTCGATCCTTCAGCGCCTGGACGTCGTCTTCTTCTTGGATCACTCAAAATTATCACTAATCTTTTAGGAATTATCACTAACCTTCACTCACTTTTCAATGACCAAGGGGTTATGTATTTATAGGCTTTTCATCCGCGGTTATTAATGGATTAACATGAAAGAATTTGAAGTTTATCCAACTAACAAACAGATAAACACAGATTAATTCATCATTATCTGTAATTATCTAAAATGCGTCGCCCATAGGAGACGTCTTTTAGCTAATTAAGATAAGGATAAATATCTGGAAAAAGAGATAGAAATAGCTTAGGAAACCTAAATGGCGTCATTTCTGACAGACGTCGTTTAGCTAATTAATCAGTTAATTAAAATTCAAACTTAAAAATCAAAATAAGAATAAAGTCTAAACGGCATCTACACATGTCGACGTCTTTTAGAATTTATCATATTTGATTAAAATTTGAGTTAAAATCAATTTAATTAATTAACTTAAATTATGTCTATCTGACCCGATACTATTTAGATAATTAATTCAGAAAGATTAATAAAAATTAACTAATGATTAAATATCAGACTATTTTGAGACATTATTATATGATATGAAATTTACTCAAAATGATGTCAAAATTAGCATGTCTACAGCTGCCTCACCTTGGCGTCGTCTTTACAAGGGAGTGAAATGACATGGAATATACTGAAAAGATGATGCCAAGGTGTGATGAAACACGCTCTTAACATCACATGATTGGAAATTTTCTTAAAATCATCAATGAAAATAACTCAAGGAGATCAATGGAATCAATCATGTCTAGATGAGATAGACAAGAAAATAAAATAAGGTCGATCAACCTCTATGGATTGGGAAGTACCCCAGGTCATAGACACTGCAGGTTTCATCATGGGGAGCGATTGCCAGCTAATGTGGACGTGCTGCAGCCATGATGGATCATAAAAAGAAAACACGAAATGTTTGATAAAGAATCTAAGAAAGGATAGAATTCCAAAGATATCTTTAAGTGAACCTCAAAGATAATCAAGATATTCAATTCAGAATGGAATATTTCATATCATGTTGGGAATTATTTGATCAATGGTCTGAAACTTAATCAGTAATTAATTCTTATCACAATTATATCAAAGTCCTATATGATGCATGTTAGGCTAAAAGAAAATTATAAAATTAAATAAAATATAAATTAATCAAGGATAATATTGTTAAATTGTCATTAATGAGTCAAGATACCAATTCTTATAATTCAGTGCTAAGCCAAAGCTCGTTTATCCACGCACCGTTTTACAAAAGTGGAACCATCATCCTCACTAATTAACAATCCAACGGCCTATCCGTGCGATTAAGAATTCTCTAGAATTATCACTGTTTTTGTTGAAGGGGAACTCAAATTCTAGTTTCATCAAAACCACAAGGTCCTTGATATAATCTAATAAATATTTAACATATAGTAATGATAATGCAAATCAATTACATGAAAGAATAAGGGATAGAGATAACCGTCTTTTTAGCCACGGTCAAGACTCATAAACTCCTTCTTTGAATTTTTGGCTTCATTTGAATTTTTCTGAATTTCTGAGGATCAAGAGCGGGAACGGCAGGAGCGGCAGCGGGTCGATGCCGAGGTGACTTACCTTCGGGTCCAGCTTGGTGTCGTGGAGCATGAGCGACGTAGCGTGGAGGAGCGTTACCGACGTGCCCGCCAGCGAGCGCAGGAAAGAGGGCACAGAAGTGCATTCACCGCGAGCGTGGCCATATCATCGGGCCCAGCTGGTCCGAGTTTGATGGGACCACCACCTCCGCCCAGTCGAGGACCGGCACCGGATGCTCCTGATGAGGCTCAAAGCCAGTTCCATGAAGCGGCCGGGGAGAGTCTGCGGTGAGGGCTACTTCTGTATTTTCTTCTTTTTATGAATCCTGCATAAAAACAGATTTTGATATATATATATATATATATGAAACTTTTGCCTTCAACCTGGTGTCTCAGCATTTGTGTGATTTCCTTGGCTTTTGTTCCTGTACCCTGTATATTACTTAACAAGCAGGTTAAGTATCTATTTAGGCTTAGCCCCTTGCTCAATCAAGTGAATGATCGATCAATCTTTTTCTTAGTAGAAGGGTCAAGGGGCATAACCTTTATTAACAAAGGTAGCATGAATAATCAAACTGTAACCAAAATGCAGTATGCAAGTAGATAGATGATCACTGAAAATAAAAGGAATGAAACACACAAGATGTGATAAGCAGATGCTAATTGAAATATTTTTGTTGTTTTAAAATATTCATTTTTGTTTGGGTTTTGGAACATATATATATTTTTTGGATTTTTGAAATATTTATTTATTTTTATTTGAGATATGTGCTTTTTTTGGATTTTTGGAATATGGTGCAAACTAAAAAACCAGCATGGCACTCAGATCAAAAGGAAACATATTCATTTATTAACTTAATTCCCAGATTGTTCTTCAATAATCTAACTTAGACCCATCGTGTTTGAAGTTGTGTTTTCATTCGTGATCCCATTTGATGATTTGATCCTTAGTCAATCTAGGCCGTTCCTTAAGCTTGGAGTACTCCTCTTCAGAAAGAAAGGAAGAATTGGTTTAGAAAGCCTACGAGAAGGTTCCAGAGACTTAAAAAGATGTTCATTTCTTACCTTAATATCTATTGGGGTTCGGTCATTTTCTTTTTGGAGTATTTATCGACCTTGCGTTCCCTTTTATTTCATTTCATGGCCTTGATGTAACGTTTGTAATATAATGGCCTTTTGACTACTAAGATGGTGGGTGTTCTTGGTAGTCTATTCTAAGCCTCGTTCCGACATCGTGGGCTGAGTGTAAAAACAGAATTTTGTTTGAAAAGAATGATTTGTACTTTACACTTTTAGTCAAGCTTTCGGTATTCCTTAGGACTTGGCATCTCTTGTTACTCACGAATCAAACGTATCAGTGTGTGTAGTAATGTGTTTGAATTATATTCAGATTGATAAAGGAATTTGAGTGTCTAAATTTTCTGATTCCACTGGTCTTTACACCATGTTGATCGACTCTTTAACCTAAGGGTAGTATTTCTTGAGATACAGACCATTCCAGGGGTGAGTCAACTCTTCCCCTTCTGCATTAACTAGACGGTAAGCGTTACCAGGAAAAGCATGTGATACAACATATGGTCCTTCCCAATTGGGTTGGAGCTTAGAATGCGGACCACCAGGTTTTACAAAGATTCTTTTGACAACCATTTCACCAACTTTGAACTTACGTTCAATGACTTTCTTTTGATAAAAATGTGCTAATCTATTTTGATAAACTCTTGCATGGTTAGTAGCTCACCATCTTTTCTCGTCTAAGAGTTCCAATTGAGCAAGGAATGCTGAATGGTGTTCATCAATAGAAAATTCCTTACTCAATTGTATTCTTAATGACGGTATAAGGATCTCATATGGAACTACCGCCTCCATTCCAAATGTTAAGGAATAAGGAGTCTGCCCAGTGGGCGTGCGGATTGAAGTTCGATAAGCCCATAGAGCCTTAATCAATTTTTCGGCCAGTCTGTGAATTTATTAGACTTGTACATCTTTTTGATGATTTTTATCAAAGTCTTGTTAGTTGGTTCTGCTTGGCCATTGCCTTGCGGATAATAAGGAGACGAATGATGCAATGCAATTGTATACCTGTTGCAGAGATCTTTCAGCTCTTGTGACACGAACTGCGGTCCATTGTCAGTAACGATGGTGTTCGGAATTCCAAATCTGGTGATGATGTTCTTCATGATGAACTTGCAGATGGTTGATGCTTTGACTTCCGTGTATGCTTCAGCTTTCGCCCACTTGGTGAAGTATTCTGTTGCCGTGAGGATGAAAGACTTCTGCTTAATGCCGGAATCAGGATTCCCAAGGGATCCAATGATATCGAAAGCCCACATGGAGAAAGGCCATGGGGAGGAAATAGGATGGAGTGAAGATGCATGAGAATGAATTTTATCGGCATGAAGTTGACACTTAGCACACCTACAGACATATCCTACACAATCTTCTTCCATGGTTGGCTAATAGAATCCTTGCCTAAGGATTTTCTTTGCTAACATCTGTCCATTAACATGGCCACCACAAACTCCAGCATGAGCTCCTTCCATAACCTTCCAAAGGTCATCTTCATCTAAACATGTTAGAAGAACTCCATAAAAACCACTTTTGTATAATGCTCCTCCAACTAGGGTGTATCTTTGAGCAACTCTCCAGATGACCCTTTTCTCCTCAGTTGTGGCTTCTTCAGGATATGATTGATCTTCACAATATTTAGCAATTTCGTAGTACCACGGCTTCTGTTCATCATCCATCTCTTCTAACAGCTCCATTAACATAATCTCTCTCTTTTCCACAATATCTCCATCTCTGACCTTCTTCAGCAGCTTCTCCTTAGTTCTAAGGAATGAAGGGTCTTTCACGGTGGGTAAAAGACGCCTATGAACGATGATTGATTCGGATTGTCTGCTGATTGGAAATTTAAGAGAAGATGCAAGTGAAGCTAGAGCGTCAGCCAAGATGTTTTGATTCCTAGGAACATGGACGAAGATCAATTTTGTGAAAAGCTTAGCATAAGGATAAGTGAGTTCTTGATAAGGCTTGAGCTTGGGATCAAGAGTTCGATATTTGGTTAACACTTGGCAAATAATCAATTGGCTATCACCCACAATCCTGAGTTTAGTAGCACCATGGGAATGAGCAGCCTCGAGGCCGGCAAGGAGTGCCTCATATTCAACTATATTGTTAGTGACTGGAAAGTCGAGCTGAAAGGTTTGTGGAATGGTGACACCTTCACGTGATAACAGAACAATGCCGATCCCCTTTCCATGGGAATTCAGAGCTCCAACAAAATGTAGAGTCCACATTGTTGGGTTTTCTAGGGTTTCTCTGGATCGCTCACGCAGCGGAAAATAAAATATTAAAACAGCGATCCGTTCCCGTTTCAAATATCAAAAATCGATTATCGGATAATCGAAGTTCTCACCGTGTGCGGATTCGAATCCGCAAACGTTCGGTTCCGTCGGTGCGACACCGCAAGCAACGCAAGCGCCCAGCCTATAGCGAAGTCCACGCGATCCTCCTCGCGACGGATATCCTCACGTTCCTCGTTCTTCGCAGCCCACGAAACCTCCGCCGGTCGCCGTAACGATCGCCGCAACGTGCGGACGATTTCCCGTCGAACGGGATTCGGAGAAGCGGCGGAGCAGATCTGGATCTGTCTGGATGTTAGAGAGAGAGAGAAACAGAGGAGGGGCGGCTAGGGTTAGCAACAGCTTGGCCTGCTCAGCCCGTTCACTATGTTTTATACTAACCGCGCAGTTTTTCATAAAAACCCCCGGTTTATATGAAACCCACTTATTTATCCATCGCCTTGAGAATCATTTGCGTGTGACCCTCTAGGCCCAATTACTAGTCCAGTTAATGGCTCAACAAGCCCAATGACTCCTCACTGGCTTTATTAATCAATTAATAACCCTTTATTAATTAATTAATCAATCGAATTGATGTAGCACATCAAATTCGACCGTGCCTCCGATCACGTTGGGTGCCAAGCAACACCGTGTGAACCCGAAAGGTATTGGGGTTAAGTAACCCACTTATGGAACCTTTCTGCCGACAGTTACCGCGTGTATATAATCCTTCATTCGTACCATGCTCTCGAGTCAACTCAGAGTATGGCGTGCTGTCAAACCCTAACCGGTCGACTCACTTGGATTGGATGCCGCTGATAAATATCGGAAAACTCCTTTGCCGATATTATCGTCCGCCCTGGCCAGGGACTTCCGCTCATCCTTCCTAGAGCATTCTCTCTCTAAGTACCGAGAGCGAATGATTCCTGACACACAATTCCCTTCGACGGTATTCCGTGGTACCCAATCCTTGGCGTTTTAGAATCCCGTGGCTAAAGATTCGTAAACCAAGGTCAAAGCACATAAGTCCACCGACAAGGTGTCCTTGGTGTCTCAGGTCCGAGGACCATCCACGCAACTGCGACAATAGAATCAAGCTAGTTGACAATGAGGTACAATACCATCCAGCGATTAAGTCGGATCAGTTCAGTGAACTCATTCTCCAATGAGCTCCTACAGATTCGCCTTAGTGTCTCCACACAAGTGACTTATGAGATCAGTCACCATCATCATATGAGCAAGAGTAATTTGTACTAGTCTAACCAGATATCCGATGCCCTTCTCGGATATCCTCCGACTAGGAACGATTAAGAATATGTGTGTTTAAGTGATCAGTCTCATTAGTATGATCACGCAACCGCGACAATAGAATCAAGCTGGTTGACAGTGAGGTACAATACCATCCAGCGATTCAGTTGGATCGGTTCAGTGAACTCATTCTCCAATGAGCACCTACAGATTCGCCTTAGTGTCTCTACACAAGTGACTTATGAGATCAGTCACCCTCATCATATGAGTAGGAGTAATCTTGTAACGACCCGCCATCCTATGACCGGAGACCCGGTCACTCAATGGATGTCGGCCCATTAACTGCGGGTTCACACCCAGATCTCACACAACACATCTGGAGGAGTAAGTGCTAAACAAGGCTAAATATAACAATCTCACGGACTACAAAGGTGAGCAAGTGCGCAGGAAGGAAAATAACAATGTCCGTATACAGTCCAACAATAATTACATGTCCAACAAATTAAATGCGTACAGGCAGAAGGAAAGTACAACAACATCGGGGCATACCCCGGAACTAAGACAGCTGCTGGTCCGCACACCAAGAAGACACCTGCTTCCGCTCGCCACGAGGTCCACACCTGAAATCGCAGGGAGTGAGCCACACCAGAAATGGGCTCAGTAGGGATCATCCGATCCCCTGCCTCCCACTCACGCACCCACAAGTGTAACAACAAGAATATTTGGCAATTAAGTAAAGCAGTAAACATAGCACCGAACTCCGATATGAAACATACGATAAGCAGTGTAACAAGAACCATTCTAGCAACCCGAAGAACCCAACACAGAGTCACGTCTCACAGCCAAAGTCCACGAAGCGACTGAACCACACTGTCGACCGAAGTCAAACGTCGCCTCCCAACACTACCACCACAGCTCACGCCTGTCCACCCGTACAGTGTTCCGGGGCACTGTAGGGTGAGGCAGTGAGTCAAACTAGGACTAGCTGGAACCAGTGTAACGCCACTGCCAGCTACGTGTGCACACAAGCAGTCTAGACTACTGTCCTACCGTCCGGATTGCCTCCACGCTAGGCCTCATCGCTTCAGGAGGGCCCTGGGGACCGGCGAACCCCCGTCAAGCCGAAGCTACAGGAACTACCCACAACCCAAATCTCTCGGGTTGCGTCAGGCCAAAGGGCTAAGGGTACCACTCGTAACCTTGATCAAAGGTCACATCAGGCCCAGTGGCTAAAAGGTAAACCAACTCCAACAGTACCACAACCAGCTCCACAGCAAGAAACGCGCCGGAAGCTGCCACGACAAACAGGAAAACCCCGATCCGCTGAGGCCAAGCAGCAACCCCTCGGATAGCGTACCAGCTACTCCGGCCCGACGGGCTCAACGTGGCACTGCTTCCCTCAGCTAAAGGTAAACCACAACATGTACCCCTTCTCCCACCGGTACGGCACAATGCCTCACGGACACCATGGACCTTCTCCCATCGGCCCATGGTGACAGTCGGAAACCACAGTCAGTCCGATCCACAAATCGCATAAACATACACACATATATAACATGATGTAATTCCATTTACGCAGAAGTGCTCAGTCTCAGTGTACAACTCAAAGCATGCATTTGAACCATCCGTCGTGAAACATGTATTAAATAACCAGAGTTCAGCAGTTCTGTCTTGAATCGCGTCGACCGAGGTCGACGCCATTCAAGACCCTCAGACAGGTTCATTTAACAGTCAGATTATTCCTTGAAACGCGTCGTCATAGGGAGTCGCCTATCTAAAATGCGTCTAGGTCCACAGACGCCAGTCACACCGAAATTCCAGATTTACAGACCCTCACTCGAGGTGATTTTCCTGTCTAAATGGCGTCATGATGTCCTGACGCCCTTCTAAAAGGCGTCGTCCATCCATGACGTCATTTAGCGCCAGAACCCCTACTCGAAAAACCTCGAATCAGGGAGGTTTCTGCCCTAAAAGGCGTCGTACTGCCCTGACGCCCTTCTGAAAGGCGTCGACCAGGCACGACGCCGTTTAGCGCCAGAAACCTAGTTCCCTGGTTCGAACCGAGGGTTTCTCCCTTAACCCCAAACACCACGAAAAGCCCCAAAACAAGAAGGGGGAGGAAGAGAAATTCAACCATCACAGGCATGCTATGAATCCACGATCACAAGCACAGTCATTCCCACAAGGAAACCCCCTAAACATTCTCAATCTAGCCCGAACACGTCATGTCACGCCAAAGAAAACACGAGCAACACATGCAAGGTTCGTCCCCCTACCGGTTCTTGAACTCCTCCAAGCTCCTCGCCGCCGACCCGCCGCACCGCAGACCGCCGCCGGTACCCTCGAGGACGCCGCCACTCCGCCGGGACGTCGGCCGCCGTCCGGAGAAGGGAATGCCCCGAAGGAGGTGGTGGAGGTAGAGGTGAGAGGTAAGGAGGCTATGGAGTGATTGGAGGAGGAAGAAGAGGAAGGGAAGGGGAAAAGAGAGTCGGAGAGGGCGGAGAGAGAGAGAGTGAAGGCGAGAATGAGGGAAGGAAGGGGGGGCTCGCGGAATCAATCCGAATCCAGCTAAAACGCGTCGACCGAGGTAGACGCCATTCAGACGACTGGACAGGCCGTACTGACACGTTCTGGCGCCGTACCCTGACATCGCAGAGGTCACAGTCTGAATCGCGTCGACCAACATGGACGCCGTTCAGACGATGTAACCGGGGCCGTACTCTCGCGGCCCGAAACCCGCCCACGTGGCGCACACGTGGCACAACAACCTGCAGACCTAAATGGCGTCCACACAACTTGACACCTTTTGAAAGGCGTCGAGCAGTGCTGATGCCATTCGGCCAGGAATCTCAAGACCCCTACAGGGTCCAAACCATGGGATCCGACCCGAACCCGACCCGAATACTGAACCCGAAATCTCAGTCCTTACATTCTCCCCCCCTTAAAAGAAATTCGTCCACGAAATTGCAACCGCTCAATGCTCAACTCGGCTAACCATCACACGCCGACACACACCAATAACAACAATCATTCTCACCAATCACCCACAAGGCTCCATATAATTAGCCAATCACATCACATCAAGCTAACCAAGATTCCCAATTCTAACAAAAGCTGATAGATCAAAATAACCATACACTAGCAAGGCACATCTTACAAAACCGATTCTCCACCAAAACCAAATACATAAAAGTGCCACAAGAGTTCACAACCACCTCTGAATAAGACAAGACGAAAGTTCTCATCTAGTCTGATATCTCGAATCCCCACCAAGAGATTTAACACTACTCAACGTCCCAGCTCTTACTGACCACTCGGTTCCTGATCTGCCTTACTCTTCTGGGGACAATTTCTCAGAAAATGCCCCTTCTTACAACAACCAAAACAGCCACTAGAGGCCAATGGGCACGTCCGACTACCATGATGACCACCACAATGGGAACAATGACCTACCGCATCCTGCCTCGCCCCCTGCCGCCTGCTAGCCACAGACTACATCTGATGAATCGGGCCATCGCTGTCCTCACCACGAGGCATCTCTTGGGACCTAAACCCGAAGGAACTCGGACCGCCTGACGAAAAGATCGTTGATCGGCTCCTGCCTTGCTGCTTCCCTCGTGCCGAACGCTCCAATTCTCTCGCCATCTGCTGGAATTGAGTCTCCACCGCTGCCGCGCATCGTGCTGCTGACGCCAGATCTCTACAATGCTGAGGTGCCACCATTGACCTTAGATCATACCGAAGTCCACCCACGAATTTCTCTGTTCTAATTTCCTCGTGCTCAGATATATGTGGTACGAATCTTCCCAGAGCCACAAACTTCGCTTGGTATTCTAAAACCGACATATCATCATGTACCAATTCCATAAACTCCATTTCCTTCGTCTTCGGAACGTGCCTCGGAAAGTACTGTCCACTAAATTCTTTCACAAATATCTCCCAAGGGATCTCTCTCAAGGACCTATCTGCAAACATCATTCCTCTGGTAGCGATCCACCACTCATATGCATTGTCCTTCAATAAGTAAGTCGCCAGCAAAGTCTTGTCATTCTCAGCACACTCAAGAACATCAAATGCCTTCTCCATTTCCTTAATCCAAAGGGTTGCCTCGTCCGAGACTGGCCGTCCTGTAAAAGAAGGGGTCTTCAACTTCAAGAACCGCTCCAATATCGTAGACTGACCGTCTCGGGAATTGGATCCCTCACTCCCAACTCCTTGCCGGTATCTAGACGTTGCCCCAATCATAGCTTCCCTGAAATCATCCACATTATGTCCTTCTGCCCTCGAACCGCCACCATCTGCTCTCGAATCACGAGCCAACGGAACTTTCCTCTTCGGCTCCATCACTACCACACAAACACGAAAATCGAACCAAAACACGTCAAAACCTATCAATCTATACCAGCAGCCATCGCCTGTACAGACTCGTACTTATTGTTAGACTATAATATCTAATCCAGTTTACCATATACTCGACCAGATTGTGCTCTGATACCATCTGTAACGACCCGCCATCCTATGACCGGAGACCCGGTCACTCAATGGATGTCGGCCCATTAACTGCGGGTTCACACCCGGATCTCACACAACACATCTGGAGGAGTAAGTGCTAAACAAGGCTAAATATAACAATCTCATGGACTACAAAGGTGAGCAAGTGTGCAGGAAGGAAAATAACAATGTCCGTATACAGTCCAACCATAATTACATGTCCAACAAATTAAATGCGTACAGGCAGAAGGAAAGTACAACAACATCGGGGCATACCCCGGAACTAAGACAGCTGCTGGTCCGCACACCAAGCAGACACCTGCTTCCGCTCGCCACGAGGTCCACACCTGAAATCGCAGGGAGTGAGCCACACCAGAAATGGGCTCAGTAGGGATCATCCGATCCCCTGCCTCCCACTCACGCACCCACAAGTGTAACAACATGAATATATGGCAATTAAGTAAAGCAGTAAACATAGCACCCAACTCCGATATGAAACATACGATAAGCAGTGTAACAAGAACCATTCTAGCAACCCGAAGAACCCAACACAGAGTCACGTCTCACAGCCAAAGTCCACGAAGCGACTGAACCACACTGTCGACCGAAGTCAAACGTCGCCTCCCAACACTACCACCACAGCTCACGCCTGTCCACCCCTACAGTGTTCCGGGGCACTGTAGGGTGAGGCAGTGAGTCAAACTAGGACTAGCTGGAACCAGTGTAACGCCACTGCCAGCTACGTGTGCACACAAGCAGTCTAGACTATTGTCCTACCGTCCGGATTGCCTCCACGCTAGGCCTCAGCGCTTCAGGAGGGCCCTGGGGACCGGCGAACCCCCGTCAAGCCGAAGCTACAGGAACTACCCACAACCCAAATCTCCCGGGTTGCGTCAGGCCAAAGGGCTAAGGGTACCACTCGTAACCTTGATCAAAGGTCACATCAGGCCCAGTGGCTAAAGGGTAAACCAACTCCAACAGTACCACAACCAGCTCCACAGCAAGAAACGCGCCGGAAGCTGTCACGACAAACAGGAAAACCCCAATCCGCTGAGGCCAAGCAGCAACCCCTCGGATAGCGTACCAGCTACTCCGGCCCGACGGGCTCAAGGTGGCACTGCTTCCCTCAGCTAAAGGTAAACCACAACATGTACCCCTTCTCCCACCGGTACGGCACAACGCCTTACGGACACCATGGCCCTTCTCCCATCGGCCCATGGTGACAGTCGGAAACCACAGTCAGTCCGATCCACAAATCGCATAAACATACACACATATATAACATGATGTAATTCCATTCACGCAGAAGTCCTCAGTCTCAGTGTACAACTCAAAGCATGCATTTGAACCATCCGTCGTGAAACATGTATTAAATAACCAGAGTTCAGCAGTTCTGTCTTGAATCGCGTCGACCGAGGTCGACGCCATTCAAGACCCTCAGACAGGTTCATTTAACAGTCAGATTATTCCTTGAAACGCGTCGTCATAGGGAGTCGCCTATCTAAAACGCGTCTAGGTCCACAAACGCCAGTCACACCGAAATTCCAGATTTACAGACCCTCACTCGGGGTGATTTTTCTGTCTAAATGGCCTCATGATTTCCCGACGCCCTTCTAAAAGGCGTCGTCCATCCATGACGTCATTTAGCGCCAGAACCCCTACTCGAAAAACCTCGAATCAGGGAGGTTTATGCCCTAAAAGGCGTCGTACTGCCCTGACGCCCTTCTGAAAGGCGTCGACCAGGCATGACGCCGTTTAGCGCCAGAAACTTGGTTCCCTGGTTCGAACCGAGGGTTTCTCCCTTAACCCCAAACACCACGAAAAGCCCCAAAACAAGAAGGGGGAGGAAGAGAAATTCAACCATCACAAGCATGCTATGAATCTACGATCACAAGCACAGTCATTCCCACAAGGAAACCCCCTAAACATTCTCAATCTAGCCCGAACACGTCATGTCATGCCAAAGAAAACACGAGCAACACATGCAAGGTTCGTCCCCCTACCGGTTCTTGAACTCCTCCAAGCTCCTCGCCGCCGACCCGTCGCACCGTAAACCGCCGCCGGTACCCTCGAGGACGCCGCCACTCCGCCGGGACGTCGGCCGCCGTCCGGAGAAGGGAACGCCGCGAAGGAGGTGGTGGAGGTAGAGGTGAGAGGTAAGGAGGCTATGGAGTGATTGGAAGAGGAAGAAGAGGAAGGGAAGGGGAAAAGAGAGTCGGAGAGGGCGGAGAGGGCGGAGAGAGAGAGAGTGAAGGCGAGAATGAGGGAAGGAAGGGGAGGCTCGCGGAATCAATTCGAATCCAGCTAAAACGCGTCGATCGAGGTAGACGCCGTTCAGACGACTGGACAGGCCGTACTGACACGTTCTGGCGCCGTACCCTGACATCGCAGAGGTCACAGTCTGAATCGCGTCGACCAACATGGACGCCGTTCAGACGATGTGACCGGGGCCGTACTCTCGCGGCCCGAAACCCGCCCACGTAGCGCACACGTGGCACAACAACCTGCAGACCTAAATGGCGTCCACACAACCTGACGCCTTTTGAAAGGCGTCGAGCAGTGCTCACGCCATTCGGCCAGGAATCTCAAGACCCCTACAGGGTCCAAACCAGGGGATCCGACCCGAACCCGACCCGAATACTGAACCCGAAATCTCAGTCCTTACAAATCTGTACTAGTCTAACCGGATATCCGATGTCCTTCTCGGATATCCTCCGACTAGGAACGATTAAGAATATGTGTTTTTAAGTGATTAGTCTCATTAGTATGATCTCATCATAATCTGATCACTATAGCACATATTCACAGTCTTCATTATGAAACGATAATTAATGCGATTTACACATAATGAATATTATGCCATTATATTAATAAATGAACGAGATTTACATAGTTACATTGGCTTGTAGGCCACCTAAAACTAACAATCTCCCACTTGGACTAAAGCTAATCACCCGTATACAATAAGCCTATAGACTCTAGGTGACGCTCAAACACAATTTGAGCCAACGGCTTTGTCAGTGGATCTGCTACATTGTCGACAGATGGAACTCTTTCTACTACTACATCTCCTCTGGATAAGATGAAAGCGCCTCATAATATCTTTCGATTTCTGATGAGACCACGGCTCTTTCACTTGTACAATAGTCCCATTGTTGTCGCACAACAGCGGAACATGATCAAGGATACAGGGAACTATATCAAGGTCAGTGATGAACTTCTTCAACTACACTACTTCCTTAAAGCTTCAGTTGCAGTGATGTGCTCAGCTTTAGTCGTCGAATCTGCAGTGGTTACTTGCTTGGAACTCTTCCAGCACACTGCGTCTCTGTTCAAAGTAAACACGAATCCAGATGTAAACTTGCAATCATCTGGATATGACTGAAAACTAGAGTCAGTGAAGCGTCGCAGTTTCAAGTCACCTCTTCCATAGACAAGAAACATATCTTTAGTTCTTCTCAAGTACTTAAAGATACATTTCACTGCCTTCCAGTGCTCTTCGCCTGGATCAGCCTGAAATCTGCTCGTAACACTTAGAGCAAATGCAACATCAAGCCGTGTACATAGCATGGCATACAGGATAGATCCTATAGCAGAGGCATATGGTATTCTATCCATGAATGCCCTCTCATTAGGAGTCTTAGGAGACTGCTCCTTTGAGAGATTAATTCCATATCTCATCGGTATGACCTCTCTTGGAATTTTCCATGCCAAACCTTTTGACTATGGTATCTATGTACAAGGATTAGGTCATTCCGAGCATCCTCTTTGATCTATCTCTATAGATCCATATTCCCAATACGTAGGATGTTTCTCCCAAATCCTTCATGGAAAAGGTTTTTGACAGCCAAATCTTTACTGATGGCATCATAGCTACTTCATTCCCAATGAGTAGTATGTCATCTACGTAAAGAACTAGAAAAGTGACTGCACTCCCACTGGTCTTCTTGTACACACAAGGCTCATCTTCATTCTTAATAAAGTAATAAGACTTGACAGCCTCGTCAAATCTTATGTTCCAGCTCCGGGAAGCCTACTTTAGTCCATAAATGGACCTCTGAAGCTTGCACACTTTATCTGGAGATTCTTTGGATGTGAAATCTTTTGGTTGTATCATATACACTTCTTCCTCAAGGTTACCGTTGAGGAAGGCAGTCTTCACATCCATCAGCCAGATATCATAATCAAAGTGTGCAGCAATAGCGAGTAGAACTCTGATCGACTTTATCGTGGCAACTGGTGAGAAAGTCTCGTCATAGTCAATTCCTTGCCTTTGACGATATCCCTTTGCCACCAACCTTGCCTTATAAGTGTCGATCCGTCCATCAGTATCGATCTTTCTCTTAAAGATCCACTTGCAACCGATGGGTACAATACCCTCGAGCAAGTCTTCCAAGTTCCAAACTTGGTTGGTGTACATGTGTAACGACCCGCCACCCTATAATCGGGGATCCGATTACTAAATGGGTACCGAATCATTAATTTGGAACCAAACGAGGATCTAAGTAAGTCTGGGAAATAAATAATAAACTAAGCTAAACATTCACATCACATTGAATTAAAAGGAAAATGCAGAAATTAAAAGTTATTACAATGCGACTTGATACAGCAAATAATTACATACTCCAACAGAAGAGGAATAATTAAGCATACATGCCAGAAATAAAGATAACAACTACGTCGGGGCATACCCCGGAACAACAACTGACGGCGCGCGACACAGAGCGGCACACCCCTCGCTAAGTCTGCCTGGAGTCCTCACCTGAATACCGCATGGGTGAGTCTCAATGAAAAGACTCAGTAGGGATCCTTCGATCCCCACTACCCACTCACACACCCACAAGTGCAATTACCAAGATACAAGTAAACAAGATAAGTAAAGCTGTAACATATTACCCTTAATTCTTGATATAAACCACATGCGTTCGGAATATAACATGCATATCACAGAAATCATTCTACCAAGGAGCCTACAACTCGCGTCTCGGCAAAACGCGTCAACTATGTCTCCGAAGGTGGGAAACAAAGACCCGCTGAGACCAAACAGTAACACCTCGAATAGCATGCTGGCTACCTCGGCGGTTACTCCTTCCCCCAGCAAACACCAACCCGCTGAGACCAAACAACAACCCCTCAGATAGCACGCTGGCTACTCCGGCCCAACTGGCTCAGGTGGTTACTCCTTCCCCCAGCACGAGTGACACTCCAAAGGTACCATTCCGACACCGGTACAAGCTAGCTAACCCCGGAGTTCACCAGGTGACCCTCTCTCACTAGGCGTCACCCCGCAACTGCTCCCGTCAGCACTGTGTCCCTCCGCACCGATACAGGGTGTCAAACGCTACAACTGTCACTCTAGGTCAACAGTAATACAAAACACGGCACGGTGCGATCCGGTCACGTAAGAAGTCCGCGGTCACACGACACACAACGTAGAGCCATCCGGTCATGAAGAATCCATCGTCATCGAGTGTACTAAAAGCATGCTTTTAACCACCTATCTAGCAGTGTAAACACATTTTACTGGCATGGATTAGTGTGGTTCTGTCTTGAATCGCATCGACCAAGGACGACGCCATTCAAGTCTCCTAAACTGGTTCATGAATTCTCGGCCTCAGAATATGGCCTAAAAAGGCGTCGTCACAGTTAGCTGCCTTTTAAAAATGCGTCGGCGTCCTCAGACGCCATTCACACCAAAATCCGGAATTTTGCAGAAAACCTTAATCGGGTGATTTCTGCCTAAAAGGCGTCATGGTGGTCCGACGCTATTCCAAATTGCGTCGTCCATGCACGACGTCTTTTAGTGCCAGAAACCTGGTTCTGTTTCCTAGTCCGAAGACTCCCTTTTTCACCCCCAAATGCCCAAAAATCAAACCAAACGGAGGAGGAAGAGGAGCAAGCTAATCATTACTAAACCACATTCACAGAAACCCTCATCCTCATCAAGGAAAGTTCCTAAACATGCTTATTCTACCCAAGAACCATAGACCCGTTGCATGCTTCAAAGTGGTAGAACATGGTTTTAAAATGAAACACTGAGGGAATCGTCACCCTACCGATTCTTGAACTCCTTCCGGCTCCGCCGCCAAACCGTCGCACCGCAAACCACCGCCGGTACTCCGAGGACGCCGCCACTCCGCCGGGACGTCGGCCGCAGTCCGGAGAATGGAACGCCGCGAAGAAAGTGGTGGTGGCAGTGGTGAGAGGTGGAGAGGTGGAAGAGGAAGAAGGGGAAAGGGAAGGGGAAGAGTGGGGAGAGTCGGGGGGTGGAGAGGGTGAGGGGAGAGAGAGTGTGAGGGTGAGAATGAGGGAAAGGAAGGAGGGCTCGCGGGGTAACCAGAAACTAGGTAAAACGCGTCGAGATGTACGGACGCCTATCAGACGACAAGACCGGCACCGTACTCTGACACCGCAGGGTCGCAGTCTGAAACGCGTCGCCCATCATGGACGCCGTTCAGACAACAAGACCGGCCCGAACACTCGCGACCCAAGGCCAGCCCACGTGGCATCCACGTGGCACAATCTAAAACGCGTCTGCCACGCCGGACGCCGTTTAAACCGCGTCGATCAGGCTCGACGCGAAATAGAACAGGGTCCCAGCCCCGTTAGGGCCCAAACTACACAGTCCGACCCTGAAACTGACCCGATAACCGGATCCGAAACCTCAGTCCTTACATTCTCCCCCCCTTAAAAGAATTTCGCCTCCGAAATTGCCTGCTGGAATTAACGAGGTTGAAACATAAAGATACAAGCTCACAAGAGAACTTACGAGAAAAGGTAAGGAAACTGCTCCCGCATCTCGTCCTTACGCTCCCAGGTTGCCTCGCCCCCGGAGCAGTACTGCCAAATCACCTTGACCAAAGGTACAATCTTGTTCTGAAGGACTTGTTCCCTGCGATCCTCAATACGAACTGGAAACTCTGGATAAGACAAGTCCTCAGCAATCTCCAACTCTGAAAAATCTAAAACATGGGACGGATCCTAAACATATTTTCTCAACAAGGAAACATGGAACACATCGTGCACTCCTGCAAGACTGGGCGGCAAGGCCAGCTGATACGCGGTTTCCCCAATTCGAGCAAGGATGGGAAAAGGCCCAACATATCGCAGACTCAGCTTGCCTCGCTTTCTGAACCTCATCACGCCCTTAGAGGGTGAGACTCGGAGAAACATGTGGTCCCCAACCTCAAACTCAAGCGGTCTTCTTCGGATATCAGCATAGCTCTTCTGCCTGCTATGAGTTGAAATCAATCTCTGCTGTACTACCCTGGCAACCTCAGCACATTGTTGTACTAACTCTGGCCCTGCTATCTGCCTCTCGCCAATCTCGGACAAACACACCGGGGATCGACACGGCCACCCGTACAAAGCCTCGTAAGGCGCCATGCCGATACTAGAATGATAACTATTGTTGTAGGCAAACTCCACAGTAGGCAAATGTTGCTCCCAAGAACCTCCCCAGTCTAAGCAACATGCCCTGAGCATATCCTCCAGAGTCTGAATGGTCCTTTCCGACTGCCCATCAGTTTCGGGATGGTAGGCCGAACTGAAGGCCAACTGCGTGCCCAAGGCCTTCTGAAAACTCTTCCAGAACCTGGAAGTAAACTTCGGATCCCGATCTGATACGATGGATAAAGGCACCCCGTGCAGAGAGATGATCTGATCTACAAACAACTTAGCCAACTTACCGACTGACCAGTCCTTCCTAATAGCCAGGAAGTGTGCCGACTTGGTCAGCCGATCAACAATAACCCAGATTGCGTCTCTCCGGTCAGGGGATACAGGTAATCCCATCACAAAGTCCATAGTCACATGCTCCCATTTCCATTCCGGGATCAGCAAGGGCTGCAACAACGCTCCTGGTCTCTGATGTTCTACCTTAACCTGTTGACAAGTCATGCACCTAGCCACATACTCAGCCACATCTTTCTTCATACCAGGCCACCAAAAGTGCGTCCTCAAACTATGATACATCTTAGTTGTCCCGGGATGCACTGCATACCTAGAACGGTGCGCCTCATCAAGGACACTCCTGCGTACGTCCTCCTCGACCGGAACATAGAGTCTGCCTCTAAACCTGACTGTACCGTCACCCCACAATTCCACCTCTGGTCTCTGGAGAATCTGCGGCAACTCTACATCTGCCTTCTGAGCCTCAATCACAGCATGGTACACTGCTGGTCTCACAGTCAAGCTGGCCAACACGGGTCTATCATCCTCATGTGGAACTCGAAAGGAAGATTCCACAACCTGCTCAAATAGTCTCCATTCTCGAACCATAAGGTATGACACAACCGTCTTCCGACTCAAGGCGTCTGCCACCACATTTGCCTTGCCCAGATGATAAGAAAGGTCGAGGTCATAATCCTTGATGAACTCCATCCACCTACGCTGCATCAAATTCAGGTCCCTCTGCGTGAACACATACTTCAGGCTCTTGTGATCAGTAAAAACCTGAAATTTCTCACCATACAAATAATGTCTCCAGATCTTTAGTGAAAATACCACAGCTGCCAATTCCACATCATGGGTGGGATAGTTCTCCTCATGCTTCTTTAGCTGCCTAGAAGCATAGGCCACGACCCTACCATGCTGCATTAGAACTGCACCCAAACCTCGACGAGACGCATCTAAATAAACCACAAACCCACCAGAACCTGATGGAAGCACCAACACTGGGGCCGAAGTAAGGCGAGTCTTTAACTCAATGAAACTCCGCTCACACTCCTCGGTCCATACAAAACGAACTCCCTTTCGAGTCAACCTCGACAAGGGGGCCGCTATCGAAGAAAACCCCTGAACAAACTGCCTGTAATAACCTGCCAGCCCCAAGAAGCTCCTGATCTCAGTCACTGAAGTTGGCTTGCTCCAATCCATCACTGCCTCGATCTTGGCTGGATCCGCTGCAATGCCCTCACCAGAAATGACATGCCCAAGGAAATGTACCTTGTCTAGCCAGAATTCACACTTTCTAAACTTGGCATAGAGTTGGTGCTCTCTCAGGACCTGCAACACCACCCGAAGATGAGTGGCGTGCTCTTCCTCATAAGAAGAGTATATTAAAATATCATCTACAAATACCACCACAAACTGATCCAGATAGGCCCTGAAGACTCGGTTCATCAGATCCATAAAAGCCGCCGGAGCATTGGTCAAGCCAAAAGGCATAACCAAAAACTCATAATGTCCATACCGAGTTCTAAAATCCGTCTTACTAATATCGACCTCACGGATCCTCATCTGATAATATCCAAATCTCAAGTCAATCTTAGAAAACACTTTTGCAGACTGCAGCTGATCCATCAAATCATCGATCCTTGGAAGTGGGTACTTATTCTTTATCGTCACCTGGTTCAGCTGCCTATAATCAATGCACAACCTCAGAGAACCATCCTTCTTCCTGACAAATAGAACTGGAGCACCCCACAGAGAAGTACTGCGCCTTCAACTCAGCGAGTTCGGCTGGTGCCATCCGATACGGGGCCTTAGACATAGGTGTCGTACCCGGTACAAGCTCAATGGTAAACTCGACCTCTCGTTGAGGAGGAAGGCCAGGCAACTCCTCAGGAAAAACATTTGCAAAGTCACACACTACAGGCACCTCCCAAGGACTGGGACTATCACGGACATCGGAAACAACAACAGAGGCAAGGAAGGCCTCACAACCACCAGCAAGCAACCTCCGAGCCTTAAAGGCAGAAATAAGAATACCTCGAGAAGAGAGCCTAATACCTTGGAAGTAGAAGGTCGGGATGTCCGGAATAGAGAAACAGACCCTCTTCCTGTGGCAGTCCACCTCAGCATAATAAGTTTCCAACCAATCCATGCCCAAGATGATATCAAAATCACGAATGGCAAGCACAACCAACTGGGCGGGTAACTCATGGCCCTCAATGGTCAAGGGAACATCCTTCAAACAATTATAAGATAACATGAAATCCCCAGAAGGAACCTCTACCATTAATCCATCAGATAGCTCAACAATGGGTGCAGAAAGAATATCTATGAACTGCTCAGAAATGAAAGAATGCGAAGCACCCGAATCAATCAACACATGTGCAGAGTTCCCAAGGACAGAAAGTGTACCTTCCACCAAGTTGGACGCACGAGCCTCCTTCCTGTTGATAGCTAGCACTCTCCCCTAGGTCCTCGGCTTCTTCTGATCAGTCGGCCCTTGCCTCGGCCACGCCCCTGCGGGCACAACCTCACCACGTGGCCCTGCTGGCCCACAAGTATAGCATCTCCCGGAAAAAGCAGGACACTGAGTCCCACTATGAGTACCACGACCGTGCTGACAAACTGCTGGAAGCCTCTGAGCCGACTCCTGTTGAGCGCTGGACACCGACTGGCTCTGCTGATCCTGCCTGGGTCTACTACTACCGCTGCTGCCACTATTGCTGCCACCGCCTCGAAAGAATCTCCTAAATCTGGACCCGAGTGACGACGATCCCGATCCGGATGAAGGGGCTGCTGCCGCTGCCTTACCCCTGCCATGAGCTGGTCCCTGAGCAGTCAGTCCTCTCTCCCGGGCTGACTGATTCTGCTGTGCCTCCACTGCTGCTGCACACCTAACTGCTGATGCCAAGTCTGTACAACAGTGAGATGCCACAAAGTTCCTCAGACTGAGCCTCAGTCCATCCACAAACCTCTCAGTATGACGCTCCTCGTCCCCGGAAATGAAAGGCAGAAACCTCCCAAGCGAAACAAACTTCTCCTGGTACTCGAGTACTGTCATACTCCCCTGAGTCAGCTCCATAAATTCCCTTTCCTTGGCCCTCTGGACATGCCTAGGGAAATACTACGCATTGAATTCTTTTACAAAAGTCTCCCATGAAATCTCCCTGAGACTTCTATCCTCATATGACAAACTCTTCAAAGTGGTCCACCAATCATAGGCGCTATCCTTCAACATGAAGGTAGCCAACGGAGTCCTCTCAACTGCTGCACAATCCATAGTATCAAAAGTCTTCTCCATCTCCCTCAACCAGTGAACGGCCTCATCAGGGTCGGGACGACCGGTGAAATGAGGTGGCCTCAGCTTTAGGAATCTCTCTAGTGTAGCTGTAGACCCTCCCCGAGCACTGGAACTCTCACTAGGGTCTCGGGTCTGATATCTAGCCATCGTGTCCATCATAGCCTCCATGAACTGCTCTACGCTCGGCCTACCGGCCTCGGATCCACTAGGAACGTCTCCCCGTTCTCTAATAACCGGCATCCTCTTCCTAGGAGCCATCTAATCGCCTACAATCACAAAATCGAAGAGTTCTAATTAGAAACCTAAAACCTATGCTTCCGCCGTGCCTGTACGGGATAATGTAATTATTTGCCGGACTCACGACATTTAACCTAGTAATTCATTTATTTGCCAAACCGAATGCTCTGATACCAACTGTAACGACCCGCCACCCTATAATCGGGGATCCGATTACTAAATGGGTACCGAATCATTAATTTGGAACCAAACCAGGATCTAAGTAAGTCTGGGAAATAAATAATAAACTAAGCTAAACATTCACATCGCATTGAATTAAAAGGAAAATGCAGAAATTAAAAGTTATTACAATGCGACTCGATACAGCAAATAATTTCATACTCCAACAGAAGAGGAATAATTAAGCATGCAGGCCAGAAATAAAGATAACAACTACGTCGGGGCATACCCCGGAACAACAACTGACGGCGCGTGACACAGAGTAGCACACCCCTCGCTAAGTCTGCCTGGAGTCCTCACCTGAAAACCGCAGGGGTGAGTCTCAATGAAAAGACTCAGTAAGGATCCTTCGATCCGCACTACCCACTCACACACCCACAAGTGCAATTACCAAGATACAAGTAAACAAGGTAAGTCAAGCTGTAACATATTACCCTTAATTCTTGATATAAACCACATGCGTTCGGAATATAACATGCATATCACAGAAATCATTCTACCAAGGAGCCTACAACTCGCGTCTCGGCAAAACGCGTCAACTATGTCTCCGAAGGTGGGAAACAACGACCCACTGAGACCAAACAGTAACCCCTCGGATAGCACGCTGGCTACCTCGGCGGTTACTCCTTCCCCCAGCAAACACCAACCCGCTGAGACCAAACAGCAACCCCTCGGATAGCACGCTGGCTACTCCGGCCCAACTGGCTCAGGTGGTTACTCCTTCCACTACATGAGTGACACTCCAAAGGTACCACTCCGACACCGGTACAAGCTAGCTAACCCCGGGGTTCACCAGGTGACCCTCTCTCACTAGGCGTCACCCCGCCACTGCTCCCGTCAGCGCTGTGTCCCTCCTCACCGACACAGGGTGTCAAACGCTACAACTGTCACTCTAGGTCCACAGTAACACAAAACACGGCACGATGCGATCCGGTCACGTGAGAAGTCCGCGGTCGCACGACACACAACGTAGAGTCATCCGGTCATGAAGAGTCCATCGTCATCGAGTGTACAAAAAGCATGCTTTTAACCAACTATCTAGCAGTGTAAACACATTTTACTGGCATGGATTAGTGTGGTTCTGGCTTGAATCGCGTCGACCAAGGACGACGCCATTCAAGTCTCCTAAACTGGTTCATGAATTCTCGGCCTCAGAATATGGCCTAAAAAGGCGTCGTCACAGTTTGCTGCCTTTTAAAAACGCGTCGGTGTCCTCAGACGCCATTCGCACCAAAATCCGGAATTTTACAGAAAACCTTAATCGGGTGATTTCTACCTAAAAGGCGTCACGGTGGCTCGACGCTATTCCAAATTGCGTCGTCCATGCACGACGTCTTTTAGTGCCAGAAACCTGGTTCTGTTTCCTAGCCCGAGGACTCCCTTTTTCACCCCCAAATGCCCCAAAATCAAACCAAACGGAGGAGGAAGAGGAGCAAGCTAATCATTACTAAACCACATTCACAGAAACCCTCATCCTCATCAAGGAAAGTTCCTAAACATGCTTATTCTACCCAAGAACCATAGACCCGTTGCATGCTTCAAAGTGGTAGAACATGGTTTTAAAATGAAACACTGAGGGAATCGTCACCCTACCGATTCTTGAACTCCTTCCGGCTCAGCCGCCAAACCGTCGCACCGCAAACCGCCGCCGGTACTCCGAGGACGCCACCACTCCGCCGGGACGTCGGCCGCCGTCCGGAGAATGGAACGCCGCGAAAAAAGTGGTGGTGGCAGTGGTGAGAGGTGGAGAGGTGGAAGAGGAGGAAGGGGAAAGGGAAGGGGAAGAGTGGGGAGAGTCGGGGGGTGGAGTGGGTGAGGGGAGAGAGAGTGTGAGGGTGAGAATGAGGGAAAGGAAGGAGGGCTCGCGGGGTAACCAGAAACTAGGTAAAATGCGTCGAGATGTATGGACGCCTATCAGACGACAAGACTGGCACCGTACTCTGACACCGCAGGGTCGCAGTCTGAAACGCGTCGCCCATCATGGACGCCGTTCAGACGACAAGACCGGCCCGAACACTCGCGACCCAAGGGCAGGCCACGTGGCATCCACGTGGCACAATCTAAAACGCGTCTGCCACGCCGGACGCCGTTTAAAACGCGTCCTAGCCCCGTTAGGGCCCAAACTACAGAGTCCGACCCTGAAACTGACCCGATAACCGGATCCGAAACCTCAGTCCTTACAACATGGACTAGATTTCTGAGTTCATGGCTTCTCGCAATTTCTCGGCTTCTGGGTCTTCTATGGCCTCCTGGTAGGTTTTAGGATCATCATCCTCATTATATTCTACCTTAGACTCACCTTCACCGATATGTCGCACATATCGTTCGGGTAGTCTTGGTAATCTACTAGATCTACGAGGCTCATGTGTGTGTACCTGAACAGATTCAGGAACTAATATCTCATCTAATGATAATGCAGCTGTTTGGAGATCTAGAACCTCTTCCAGTACTATTTTACTTCCACTGTCATTCTGGAGAAGGTATTCCTCTTCCAAGAAGACAGCTTTCTTGGCGACAAACACCTTTTGTTCACTAGGATGGTAAAAATAGTATCCAAATGTTTCCTTTGGATATCCCACAAACATGCATTTATCAGTTCGTGATTCCAGCTTGTCTGGATCATGCCTCTTTACATGAGCAGGGTGTTAGTATTAGATGGTCTCAAAGCCAATCCGATACTATGTACTTATTCAGATTCTTAATAAATGGCAATAATTCATTGTGTGTAATTAATTAGATCTGTGTTTATCGTATCGCGATGAAGTCCATGAACATGTGCAATAGTCTTCGGATTATGATGAGATCATAATTACGGGACCGAAGACTTATAAACACATGTTCTTAATTGTTCCTAGTCATAGGATGTTTGAGATAGGACATCAAACATCCAGATAGACTAGTATAGGTTACTTCAGCTCATATGATGAGGGTGACTGATCCCATAAGTCACTTGTGTGGAGACACTATGCTGGACCTGTAGGTGCTCATTGGCGAATGAGTTCACTGAACTGATCCGACTATGAATCGTTGGATGGTAATCACCTCACCGTTAACCAGATCGATTCATTTGTCACGGTTGCGTGGATGATCCTTGGACCTAAGACTCCAAAGATATCTTGTTGGTAGGTTTCTGAACTTTGACCTTGACTAACGAATCCCTAACCATGGGTTATCAATAAGTCAAGCGATCGGGTTCAGGGAAATGCCCTCGAAGGTAATTGTGTGTTCAATACGGGATCATCCGCTCTCGGTAGTTTGAGAGAGAATGTTCCGAGAATGATGCGCTTAAAGTCCCTGGCCAGGGCGGACTCTGTAATCGATAAGGAGTTATCGAATTCAGATTAGCGGCATCTGATTCAAGTGAATCGACCAAATAGGGTTTAACAGTAAACCATACCCTAGGTCGATTCGGGAACATTGCACGGATGAATGATTATATCCACGCGCTAACCGATGACAGAAAGGTTCCAATAGAGGGTTGCGATGACCCTAGTGCCATCCAGGATCACGCGATATTGCTTGGCATCCAACGTGATCGGCAGTCCGTCCGAATTTATTGTGGGACATTAAATTCGGCTGATTAATTGATTATAAAGATATTAATTAATTCAGTGGGTCAGTAAAGGGTTACTGGACTTAATGGGTTATTAACTGGACTGGTATTTGGTCTTAGAGGGTCACACGCAAATGGTTTCAAGTCGATGGATAATCCGACATGATTGCGGATAAGTCTGGGTTTTTATGAAAAATCGCAAACAGACTTATTATAAAAGAACGGATTCTACGTCGGGGGCTAGTAACCCTGACCTAGCCGTCGTTCCTTTTTCTCTCTCTCTTCTGGGCGTGCGGTTCCCCACTGCTCCGCCTTCCGTCTGACGGGAGATTCAGAATCCGCATGTCGCGGCGGATTACGCGCAGCTAGACAGGATCTACGAATGCCACAGTGAGCGAGGAAGCAAGGACGATCCATCGCGAGGAGAACCGCGTGGATATCGCTAGAGGTCGGGCATCTGCGCGACTTGTGGCATCGCTCCGACGGAAAAAGAAAACGAATGCGGATTCGAATCCGCGCAAGGTAAATCCGATTTACACCGGTATTGTTTTGTTCATCGAAACGGGATGGATCCGATCCCGAAATTAATTTTATTCCGCTGCGTTTTTCGGTCGGATCCCAACACAGCGATTCCAACAGTGGTATCAGAGCCAGGTTCCACTGTGTTTTCGCCGTTTCGATCTCCGAGATTACAAATTTTATAGTTGTCTCCATGCCTAGTTTATGATTTTAATTGTAGATGACGTGTTCATCAGATGAGCATGCTTAATTTACTGTAAATTAATACATTAAAATCAGATTTAAATCATGCATGTTTAGTGTTCTTCGTTCGACGAAGAACGGCCTTGGATTGACCCCTCCACGGGCACCCCAAGCGTTGGGGACGGCTTGGTGTTGCATGAGCTTCATCCCGGTTACAGGAAGAACAGATGGGATCTCTTTCTTCTCCCAAATACCTATAAAATTTTTTGAATTGGAAGGGGTTCGGATTGGCCGTTAAACTGTGAAAGGGAGATTATTTTTGGGGATTTTTCCGGGGGATTGGGAGACCACCGGCGCCGTCGACGGAGACTGGGGTCACCGGCGGGAGCCACGGCGTTGGTGGGACCGCTAGCCGACCCTTGGGGACCGGACCGCCGGCGGCGGGCAGGGGTTTTCCCCTCACCTGCGGCGCAGCTAGGGAAAACCCTAGCTACGTCGGGTGAGGGGGGCGACCCCGACGGGCCGGGCCCTGGGGCCCGGGCCAGTCGGTGCCCGACCCGACCCAGACCGGCCCGGACAGGGCGGTCTAGGCCGTGTCAGGGGCTGGTTGGACCCGGTCCGACCCCCCCCCCCCCCCCCCCCCCCCCCTTTTGCCCCTTTGACCTTCCCTTTTTAATTCCTTTTTGGTTTATTTATGGCCCCTTTTAGAACTGCAGTTTTATCTAATTTTAAATTTAGAATTTTGATTAAATAAAATCTATTTTTCATTGTTAAAGGGGGTCAATAAATGAATTAATTTTTGGGAATTAATCGGTTAACAAATGTTGTTATTTTGATGATTTAATCTAATTGTTAGATTGAGGATATTAAAAGGATTAATTTAATTGTTGAATTAAATTTTAATATCTGATTGTCAAATAGGCATGGAACATTATAAATTTGTAATCTTGGTATTATGTTATTTTTATGATGTGCATTTATTTGCTTGTTTAAATTCGATTTAAATTAGCATGCTTGAAATAAATACTAAATTTTTTGGAAAATTTGAACCAAATTTCGCTTGGTCCCTGGTTTATGAAACCAAAATTAATATTATTTTCGAAAGATTTATTTAGCCATTTGATGTGCAATTCATGTGTGGTTTGTTTAACTAAAACACATGGTGGTCATGGACGAACATTATTTGTAGATATGGAATGTAATTGTGTGGTTTATTGTTTATTAATAAATAGAGATCTGTGAACCTCTCCCTCTCATATTCCATTGTACTTCTACCTTCCTCCTTGATGTAATCGCCATAAGGCTTCCTCATTTAAATTATCATGTAATTAAGAATTACGATGTAATTTGATCGAGGCGGCTGCGCGCGGAGCGAGGATGATCCACAACTGCCGACTAGATGAAAATGAAGGAGTTCATTGAATCCATGGGTTTGCAGACTCATGATATAAGTTGTTATATTGTGTATGTGTGTGCGTTTGACTGTCTGGCTCAAGTCAAATCGCAGTGCCGTCCATGACCATACTAATGACATGTATGTGATGCGTGTGCTTGATATTTACTAGGTTATTAGTATTTATAATATATTCGATATATTTAATACTATCACCTAGGATGAGACCAAACTAAATAAGTAAAACCTTCGTTACAAACTCTAAGCCGTAGCGCGAGTCATTGAGAATGCACTGCGTGGCTCTCCATCAATATGATCAATAGAACTTAATTCAGTCATGGCAGATACTATGTGTTTACCCGAGGTCTGCCATTGTCTGTTGAGAGGACTGTTGATCATGGCATTAGATGCCTTTTGATAAGAGTAGAGGAACGATATAGTTATCCACGTGTTTACCCGGGAACTATATTTCTACTTTACTCTGTCACGTATTGATGGTAAAGCTTAGACCGGGGATAATGGTCTACTGTGTTTACCTGGGACCATTAAACTTGGGAGACGAAATATGATCAAATATTGCAAGGAGTTGCAATTATCATGAGATGATTGCTCTGAGATAGCGGTATGATACTACGTGTGTAAGGACTGAGGTTTCGGGCTCTGTATTCGGGTCGGGTTCGGGCCGGATCCCTTGGTTTGGACCCTGTGGGGGGTCTTGAGATTTCTGGCTGAATGGCGTCAGCACTGCTCGACGCCTTTCAAAAGGCGTCGGGGTGTGTGGACGCCATTTAGGTTTGCGGGTTGTTGTGCCACGTGTGCGCCACGTGGGCGGGTTTCGGGCCGCGAGAGTACGGCCCCGGTCACATCGTCTGAACGGCGTCCAGGTTGGCCGACGCGATTCAGACTGTGACCTCTGCGATGTCAGGGTGCGGCGCCAGAGCGTTGTCAGTACGGCCTGTCCTGTCGTCTGAACGGCGTCCACGGTGGGCGACGCGTTTCAGACCGCTGTCAGTACGGCCGTCCTGTCAGACTGATAGGCATCTACCTCGATTGACGCGTTTTAGTTGGTTTCGGATTGACCCCGCAAGCCTCCCCTTCTTTCCCTCATTCTCGCCTTCTCTCTCTCTTTCCTCGTCCTCTCCGCCCTCTCCGACGCTCTTCTTCCCCTTCCCTTCCTCTTCTTCCTATTCCACCACTCCAACACCACCTTACCTCTCACCTCTACCTCCACCACTTCCTTTGCGGTGTTCCACTCTCCGGACGGCGGCCGACGTCCCGGCGAAGTGGCGGCGTCCTCGAGGGTACCGGCGGCGGTGTGCGGTACGGCGGGACGGTGGCACGGAGCTTGGTGGAGTTCAAGAACTGGTAGGGGGACGAACCTTGCATGTGTTGCTCGTTATTTCCTTGGCGTGGTATGTTATGATTTGGGTTAGAATGAGCATGTTTAGGGGGTGTTCTTGTGGGTATGGCCGTGCTCGTGAACGTGGTTTTGTAGCATGCTTGTGGTAGATGGTTTCCTCTTCCTTCCCCTTCTTTTTCGGGGCGTTTGGGGTTAAGGGTGAGACCCTCGGGTCGAACCAGGAAACCTGGTTTCTGGCACTAAATGGCGTCGTGCCTGGTCGACGCCTTTCCGAAAGACGTCGGGTCAGTACGACGCGTTTTAGGACAGAAACCTCCCGAGGTTTCCTGAGTTAGGGGTTCTGGCGCTAAATGACGTCATGGATGGACGACGCCTTTCTGAAGGACGTCGAGCCATCATGACGCCATTTAGGCAGGAAATGCCCCCGTTTAAGGGTTCTGAAATCTGGATTTCTGGGTTGAATGGCGTCGGGCGACCCTGACGCGTTTTAAACGGCGGCTTCACTGGTAGACGCGTTTTAAAGATAATCTGGCTTTTAATAAACCTGTCTAAGGGTCTTGAATGGCGTCGACCTCGGTCGACGCGATTCAAGACAGGAATGCTTAATTCTGTTATTTTAAGCATGTTTCACGGTGGGATGGTTCAAATGTATGCTTTGGGTTGTATACTGAGACGGAGGACTTCTGCGTTAGTGGAATTACATCACCTGTGTGTGTGTGTGTGCTTTAGCTATATACTGAGACTGAGGTTTACTGTACGAATGGAATCATGTTAAATGTGTGGTTGTGTTATGCGAATGTGGATCGGGTTAACTGTGGTTTACGTCTGTCACCATGGGCCGATGGGAGAAGGGTCATCGTGTCTGTGGAGTGGTGCATGTTGTGTTTTACCCTTGGCTGAGAAAAGCAGAATCACCTTGAGCCCGTCGGGCCGGAGTAGCTGGTGTGCTACCCGAGGGGTTGCTGTTTGGTCTCAGCGGGTCGGGGTTTCCCTTGGTTGTCGTGACAGCTTCTGGCGTGTTTCCTGCTGTGGAGCTGGTGGTGTTATTGGTGGGAGTTGGTTTACCCTTTAGCCATTGGGCCTGATGTGACCTTTGATCAAGGTTACGAGTGGTACCTATAGCCCTTTGGCCTAACGCAGCCCGGGAGAGTTGGGTTTGTGGGTAGTTCCTGTAGCTTCGGCTTGACGGGGGTTCGCCGGTCCCCAGGGCCCTCCTGAAGCGCTGAGGCCTAGCGTGGAGGCAATCCGGACGGTAGGACAGTAGTCTAGACTGCTTGTGTGCACACGTGGCTGGCAGTGGCTGTACACTGGTTCCAGCTAGTCCTAGTTTGACTCACTGCCTCACCCTACAGTGCCCCGGAACGCTGTAGGGGTGGACAGGCGTGAGCTGTGGTGGTAGTGTTGGGAGGCGACGTTTGACTTCGGTCGACAGTGTGGTTCAGTCGCTTCGTGGACTTTGGCTGTGAGTCGTGACTCTGTGTTGGGTTCTTCGGGTTGCTTAGAATGGTTCTTGTTACACTGCTTACCGTGCGTTTCATATCAGAGTTGGGTGCTGTGTTTACTGCTTTACTTAATTGCCATATATTCTTGTTGTTACACTTGTGGGTGTGTGAGTGGGAGGCAGGTGATCGGATGATCCCTACTGAGCCTATTTCTGGTGTGGCTCACTCCCTGCGGTTTCAGGTGTGGACCTCGAGGCGCAGCGGAAGCGTGGTGTCTTCTTGGTGTGCGGACCAGCAGCTGTCTTAGTTTCGGAGTATGCCCCGATGTTGTTGTACTTCCTTCTGCCTGTACTTATTTAATTGTTGGACATGTAATTATTGTTGGACTGTATACGGACATTGTTATTTTCCTTCCTGCGCACTTGCTTACCTTTGTAGTCCGTGTGATTGTTATATTTAGCCTTGTTTAGCACTTACTCCTCCAGATGTGTTGTGTGAGATCCGGGTGTGAACCCGCAGTTAATGGGCCGACATCCATTTAGTGACCGGGTCTCCGGTCATAGGATGGCGGGTCGTTACAGTTGGTATCAGAGCTCAATCTGGTCGAGTATGTGATAAACTGGGTTAGATATTATAGTCCAACAATAAGTGCGGGTCTGTACAGGCGATGGCTGCTGGTGTAGATTGATAGGTTTTGACGTGTTTTGGTTCAATTTTCGTGTTTGTGGGGTAGTGATGGCGCCGAAGAGGAGAGTTCCGCTGGCTCGTGATTCGAGAGCAGATGATGGTGGTTTAGGAGCAGAGGGGCATGATGTGGATCGTTTCAGGAAAGCTATGATTGGGGCTACGTCTAGGCACCGGCAAGGAGATGGGAGTGAGGGATCCAATCCCCGAGACGGTCAGTCTACGATTTTGGAGCGGTTCTTGAAGTTGAAGACCCCTTCGTTCACCGGACGGCCAGTCTCGGACGAGGCAGCCCTTTGGATTAAGGAATTAGAGAAGGCATTTGATGTTCTTGAGTGTGCTGAGAATGACAAGACTTTGTTGGCAACTTACTTATTGAAGGACAATGCATATGAGTGGTGGGTCGCTACCAGAGAAATGATGTTTGCAGATAGGTCCTTGAGAGAGATCCCTTGGGAGATATTTGTGAAAGAATTTAGTGGACGATACTTTTCGAGGCACGTTCGGAAAACGAAGGCAATGGAGTTTTTGGAATTGGTACAGGTTGATATGTCGGTTTTAGAATACCAAGCGAAGTTTGTGGCTCTTGGAAGATTCGCACCACATATAACTGAGCACGAGGAAATTAGCACAGAGAGATTCGTGGACGGACTTCGGTATGATCTGAGGTCAATGGTGGCACCTCAGCATTGTAGGGATCTGGCGTCGGCAGCACAATGCGCGGCAGCGGTGGAGACTCAATTCCAGCAGATGGCGAGAGAATTGGAGCATTCGGCACGAGGGAAGCAGCAAGGCAGGAGCAGATCAACGATCTTTTTGTCAGGCGGTCCGAGTTCCTTCGAGTTCAGGTCCCAAGAGATGCCTTGTGGTGAGGGCAGCAAAGGTCCGATTCATCCGATGTAGTCTGTGGCTAGCAGGCGGCAGGGAGCAAGGCAGGATGCGGTAGGTCATTGTTCCCTTTGTGGTGGTCATCATGGCAGTCGGACGTGTCCTATGGTCACTAGTGGCTGTTTTGGCTGTGGTAAGAAGGGGCATTTTCTAAGAAATTGTCCCCAGAAGAACCAGGCAGGTCATGGACCGAGCAGTTAGTGAGTGTTCGAGGTGTGATTGGAGTCGCGTCTCCTTGTGGAGGTCCGAGAGGTTTTGCTAGGAGAGCACTTTTGTCTTATCTTTTTCTGAGATGGTTGTGAACTGGTGTGGCACTTGTATGTATTTGGGTTGATAGAGAAATCGGTTTCGTGATTTGGGCATTGCTAGTGTGTGGATATTTTGATCTTTCAGCTTTTGTCAGAATTGAGAATCTTGGTTAGCTTGATGTGATGTGATTGGCTAATTATGTGGAGCCTTGTGTGTGTGATTTGTGAGATTGATTGTTGTGATCGGTGTGTGTCGGCGTGTGATGGTTAGCCGAGTTGAGCGTTGAGCGAGCGGTTGCAATTTCGAGGACGAAATTCTTTTAAGGGGGGGAGATTGTAAGGACTGAGGTTTCGGGCTCTGTATTCGGGTCTGGTTCGGGCCGGATCCCTTGGTTTGGACCCTGTGGGGGGTCTTGAGATTTTTGGCTGAATGGCGTCAGCACTGCTCGACGCCTTTCAAAAGGCGTCGGGGTGTGTGGACGCCATTTAGGTTTGCGGGTTGTTGTGCCACGTGTGCGCCACGTGGGCGGGTTTCGGGCCGCGACAAGGTATGAAGTGTGAAAATGTGAGAAGGATAAGTCTCCCTCCAGAGAATATCCGTGGTATAACCAGTTTCAAAGGGGTCATATGGCTCCCCTTCATCTGTTTCCTCAGACAGCAATATTCTTTTATCAAAAATGGCACCAGGCCCTTCAATCAGTTCATCTATTTGTGGTGGCCACTTTGGTTCTGAAGGATCAAGAAACAGTCTATTCAATACAATATACATATCCCTTAGGTCAAACCATCTGTACCATTCACAGTCAGGGTCTTGAAACTTCCTCCTTTTCAATGGCCGTAGAGCCTCCAAGGACTGGTACGTGAGCAATTCTGAACTATGTCTGGTCAGGTCTCTTCCATATATGTCATGGAGGTCAAAACAGGAAGTGATGATCACCGTGTTATCATGACTGATCACGGGCTACTTGACAAAATGTGTATATTAAGTCCATGTTAAGGGGTCCCGACCTTCTTTGCATGGCGTAGACATTGTCTCCCATATCTTCTGGCCGTCTTCATTTTCTTCCTGCTGAGTAATGTCCTGCTTCACTTTTCTTGGCCTATAGCCCAGACCATTTCCAGGTATCCTTCGGTTGTCCTTGATGGGCGTAGTTCTGCCTTGTAATTGCGTGCCCAGGCCCTTTCCAGGCTGATAACCACCCTTCATCATTATTTTCCATCCAGGGGTACTCATACACTTCCCCCGCTTTATGGCATTCAGTGGATAAGGAGTAAGAGTGGCGGCCTTTAAAGGATCAGTCACCGGACGGTAGACCTGTAATACCGACAGAAAAGGTTGTCGGCCAGGTGAAGAAGTTGGCTTGATATTCAAGGAGTGAGCAGCAACAAGGATTGGCATGCTCGTAACTTTAATGATTCGTCATTTGTAGGAAAATTTGAGGCACTGATGATTCGTAGAGGGAATCGCCTCGAGGGTTTTCATATAAGGACGACCCAAAATAGCATTCAAGGAAGGATCGATTTCCAAAATGTGAAATTCGACCTCGGCATGACATACTGGGCCTAACTCTACTTTTAAATAGACCATTCCCAGAGGGGAACGGGTGGAGTTATCATAAAATGTAACAGAGATAGGGCTAAGTAGCCATTTTTCTTTGGGTACACCACACAATTCAAAGGTCTTTGGAGGCAAGACATTAATTGAAGCCCCTGTGTCGTCTAGACATGCATCTACGGCCTTCTTGCAGATATTGACCGTAATACTTAGAGTCATGCTCCTGGCTACTGGTGGTGCTAGTTCCGAGGCATGAAATGAGATAGAGGGCTGATCCCCCTGAGGAACTATTAGTGCGGCGATCTTCTTTACCGGCACGTTTTCGTTGACCATCACTTTTTGTAGATACTCCATCAGAGCCTCTTGATGGGTCTTTGATCTCTTTATCAATTCAAGCACAGAGATTCGTGCCGGTGTTCTGTCAAGATGTTTCAACAGGTCATATTGAGTGCCTGGTGATCCTCCCACTCCGGAGTGCATGTTCTTCAGTTGTGGAAGGGTCGGGTGATAACTTGAGCACCGCAGGGCTAGTGGATGGTGTAGATACGGGCGATGGCATGGGGTTAGTTGGTGGTAGCATGGTACGGATGAGGGGCTTAGATGGTTGGATGGTGGAAGGGTAATTGGTTGGTGCGGATGAAGTGGGGAATGGCATGCGGAGTAGGGGTTTAGATGGTTGTATGGTGTTTGGATAAGTGGTGGTGGTAATAGGTTTGAGGAAAGTGGGCGGTGGTGATGAGTTAGTGGGTTTAAGGAAAGTGGGCGGTGGTGATGGGTTAATGGGTTTAAGGAAAGTGGGCGGTGGTGATGGGTGAATCGGTGCGGGCGAGTGATATGCGGGTGTTGGTATTGGCGTGATGGTAACGGGTTGTGGTTTAAGTATATGGAGGGTGCGGCGTGGTGGTTGTTCTGCGGTGCTCGGAGTGTGGCCTATTGAATAAATAGAGGAAGAGTTCTCTATCTTCCACTGTTGCCCTCGATTAGCCTCAGACCGGCTATTTGTTAAAATGGGGGCAACTTGATTCTGGTTCTGGTGCTCCAGGAGTGGGTTTTGTACCATACCCATGTCTGGCGGCGCCGCTACCTGCGCCGACGCTCTTGGTTGTTGTTGTTGCTGCTGTTGTTGTTGTTATGGTCTTCTCGTCTTCAAGGTGGATATGTACTTCTTCATTTCTTCCCAGTCGCTGCCTCCCTTCTCATTGAGATCATGAATATAATCTCGGAATTGGAAGCAGGTATCTATGGTGTGTCCAGGTTGCCTATGGAAATAACAATACATGGAAATGTCAGCATTTTAGGGCCAAACAGTTTTTTCTCTTGGAAGAACCAAAGCATTGGCTGCCATTAAAGCACTGAAGATATCTAATAAGGACTCTGGAAGAACTGGATATTCTGCCCTTTTCGGGCCTAGGGGCTTCCTCTACTGGTTATAATCAGCAGGAGGAGGTACATTGTGGTATGCCGGGGGTGCGCGCGGCTGGTACTGCTGCTGTTGTGGGGGCTGATACTGTAGTTGCCGTTGTGGTTGCTACTGTGGTTGCTGTTGTGGTTGCTGTTGTGGTTGCTGGTTCAGCTGCTGAGGCAGCTGGTACTGAGGCTGTTGATACTGTGGGTTCGGCTGCTGTTGTCTGTAACCCTGCTTGGTTGCTGTGGCCGCTGGTACTGTGGTTTCTGATTTCTCACAAATTGGGGCGGATTGTTCGTCATGCTACTAACCTGCTCATGGGAGAGTGTGCCCTCAGTGGTTGGATCTGTGCTAGGAGAATTTGGCACGGCAGGTGATAAAGTGTTAAATTGATCATTTAAGGGCAATCATATGCATCATACTCATGTTTTTATCTGTAAAATAGCATGAAATGATAGATAATTGTGTACCAAGTCCAACGATACCAATTTCGTCAAATTCTGACTTAAAAACATTGACATTTCATGTATTAAAGGAGTATAGCGCATTTGCGGTTTTTCGACAAAACCGAGACGAAATAAATAAATATGATGATATTTTTATGATAATGTGCTAATTTATATTTATTTTATGTGAACAGGACATACCGATGATGCAGTGTAGCTGGTGGAGTTTCCGGAAATTTGGGGGAGGTGTAGTGTTCGGATTTCAATAAATTCGACTAAAGCAGGGGTAAAATTGTAATTTGATGTCCTAATATTGCTCTGATTCCTTCTTTCTCTGGAGTTTTCCAAAACCCTTTATTTCCTTCTTTCTCTCCAATTTTCTAGCCACATCCCTTCCTTTATTTATTTTAAAACTCTCTCTCTCTTTTTAAAGAAACCTCTCCAAATATGAATCCGACTACTTCTCCAAGCTTCTCCCACACGATCTCTCTCTTCTCTCCCATATATTCCCCCTTTCTCTCCCAGATTCGTCTCTCTCTGGAGTTTTTCCCTGCTGGTAGCCGCATTAATCCCTCTTCTAATTCTTTTTCCAACCTCTTCTCCGCAGCCTCTCTGCTCTTTCTCGCCGGTTCTCTCCTCCTCTTTCTCCTGCCCGCAACCCTCCTTCTCAAAATCTCCAACAACTGAGTCCTTCTCCTGCTCTTATTTCCTCCTCCCCGTAGCCCTCTCTTCCTCTCTCCATTCTGCTCTTTTTCCAACTCCAATTCCCAGCAGCCTCTGTTCTCTCTCGTTTTTTTTATTTTCCCAATAGCCTCTGTTCTCTCCTTCTCTCGGTATCTCTTTCTCTTTCTCTTCTCTTCCTCCCTCCACAGGTTCTCCACATCCTACCAGAGGCAGCGACGCACCAGCGACAGCGGCTCCAGCAGCCGGCCTGCATCCCACGTGCATGCCGGGAAGCTTCTTCCTGCACCTCCACGTGGTGAAGCTAGCAGCTTCACGGCCTCCTCCAGCTTCTCTACGCACACCCGGTGGTGAAACCTCCATGCGCATGCCCGGCACTCGTTGAAGCCTGTACCAACCAAGCTCCACGCAGCAGCTTCACGGCGTCCTCCATCGGCGCACCAGTAGCCGCATGCAGCGGCAGTTCCAGCAACCCACCAGCAGCCGGCCCCTCCTACCCTGCACGTGGAACCATCCAAGCAGCTGCTTCTTCCATGCAAGCATCCATGCATGCAAGCATCCACGTTGAAGCCTCCGCATGCAGCAGCTGTTTACTGCCCTTCCCAAGCTCCTCCTTTTCCAACCCAGTCACACGCAGAAGCCCTCTCCAAGCTCTATTTGCTGCATACGTTTGGTTTACTTAATTTCTCATTAATCACTTTTGTTAGTTTAGATAAGTGTAATTATTGTTAAACGGTTAGTGGCTAATGAAAATTCTATTCAATTTTTATTCAGTTAAGGTTTATTTCCTCATTACATTAGGGGTGTTTGCTTGTCCACTTGGAATTAGTCTAGTTAATTAGATTTATTTTTAATCTTAATTAATTAGCGTATGTACGGTTTAATTAAGTAGTTAATCATTTAGTGTAATTAGTTAATTTCGGTTGTTGTTATTTTTAGGCTAATTGAATTTTAAAGCATTAAAAATCCTAAACAATCGTCAATTTTTTTTTTAGATTAATTAAATTCCAAAGTTTTCAAAAATTAAAATTCTATCTCTCTGTGGATCGACTCGGACTCACCATTATTAAATTTCCAAAATTTGATTTGAGTGAGCCGGATAAATTTAGATTGAACGTTCTCATGAGTGTTTAATGACACACAATTCGGAACGATCAGCAGGCTTCCGAGGTGGAGGCTTGCTAGGTCGGTGAGGATCAAAGACACTAGAGAACGCAGCATCCTTGAAAGCAATTTGGCAATACCGTGCTCTTTCATAGAGCTCTGCCATGCAGGTTAAGTTGTTCAGGGCGAGGACTAACTTAAACTGAGGTGTAGCATTAGAGATTAACATTTTTACTTGCTCCTACTCAGACAGATGATTTTTCATTTTTTCTGCCATGCCCCACCATCTATCAGCAAAACTGACGAATTCTTCATCAGGCTTCATTTTTTCTGCTATCAAATCAGTAATGGGCAGAGAGGGGGAAACTCTATCCTGGTATCGTTGAATGAACTTTCGTGATACGATACTGTAGTCCTCTACTTCAGCAGGTTCTAAAGAAAATAATCATTCGAGGGCTGGTCCCTCCAAGGATTTCTTGAACAAAAATGCCAACGACCTCTTGTCGTTTTGCCAGAAAGATGACTCATACATAAACTCCTTCAAATGAATGAAGGGGTTACCAGTACCATTGTATTTTCAGTACACTGGCATTTCAGAAGGTGGTAAATGTTAGTTTTAGGTGGCCTACAAGCCAATCTAACTATGTAAATCGCATTCATTTATTAATATAATGGCATAATATTCATTATGTGTAAATCGCATTAATTCTCGTTTCATAATGAAGTCCGTGAATATGTGCTATAGTGATCAGATTATGATGAGATCATAGTAATGAGACTGATCACTTAAACACACATATTCTTAATTGTACCTAGTCGGAGGATATCCGAGAAGGACATCGGATATCCGGTTAGACTAGTACAGATTACTCCAGCTCATATGATGTGGGTGATTGATCTCATAAGTCACTTGTGAGGAGACACTAAAGCAAATCTGTAGGTGCTCATTGGAGAATGAGTTCACTGAACTGATCCGACTGAATCGCTAGATGGTATTGTACCTCACTGTCAACCAGCTTGATTCTATTGTCGCAGTTGCGTGGATGGTTCTCGGACCTGAGACACCAAGGACACCTTGTTAGTGGACTTCTGTGCTTTGACCTTGGTTTACGAATCTCTAGCCACGGGATTCTAATACGCCAAGGATTGGGTACAGCGGAATACCGTCGAAGGGAATTGTGTGTCAATAAGGAATCATTCGCTCTCGGTACTTAGAGAGAGAATGCTCTAGGAAGGATGCGCGAAAGTCCTTGTCCACGGCGGACGATAATATCGGGAAAGGAGTTTTCCGATATTCATCAGCGGCATCCAATCTAAGTGAGTCGACCGGTTAGGGTTTGACAGCTCGTCATTCCCTGAGTTGACTCGAGAGCATTGTACTAATGAAGGATTATATCCACGCGGTAACTGTCGGCAGAAATGTTCCAAGAGTGGGTTACTTAACCCCAATACCTTCCGGGTTCACACGGTGTTGCTTGGCACCCAACGTGATCGGAGGCCCGGTCGAATTCGATGTGCGACATCAATTAGATTGATTAATTAATTAATAAAGGGTTATTAATTGATTAATAAAGCCAGTGAGGAGTCACTGGGCTTGTTGGGCCATTAACTGGACTGGTACTTGGGCCTAGAGGGTCACACGCAAATGATTCTCAAGGCGATGGATAAATAAGTGAGTTTTATATAAACCGGGGGTTTTTATGAAAAACCGTGCGGTTAGTATAAAACATAGCAAACAGGCTGAGCAGGCCAAGCTGTTGCTAACCCTAGCCGCCCCTCCTCTGTTTTTCTCTCTCTCTGGCATCTAGACAAATCCAGATCTGCTCCGCCGCTTCTCCAAATCCCGTTCGACGGGAAATCGTCCGCGTGTTGCGGCGACCGGCGGAGGTTTTGTGGGTTGCGAAGAACGAGGAACGCGAGGATATCCGTCGCGAGGAGGATCGTGTGGACTTTGCTAGAGGCCGGGCACTTGCGCGGCTTGCGGTGTCGCACCGACGAAACCGAACAGTTGCGGATTTGAATCTGCACACGGTGAGAATCGATTATCGGATAATCGTAGTTTTTAGTTTTTCGAAACGGGAAAACGGATCGCTGTTTTATTTTATTTTTCGCTGCGTGTGCGATCTAGAGGAACTCGAGAAACCCAACAGCAAATGGAACACATGCAAACTTGGCAGGTTAATTTCAGGTGCAGTTTTAACTCCCATCATCTTCTGGAGGTTGTTGAACTGTTCATCCATATGCTCCATCTTTGCAAGTAGAGCTTGTGTCGTTGGATGAACCTAGGGAGGAGGGGGGGGGGGTGGAGGTACATGATAGGCCTGCTGCCTAGAGTGTGTAGGGCATGGGGGACAATAGAGCTGAGGTCCGGCAGAGCTTCCGCCATGCCCGAGGGCATTTTGGTTAGTAGGCGTCAGCGGCCTGACCGGTTGCCTAGAGGAAGACAATTGTGGCCCAGCTAGCTGAGACGTTGAGACTTGATGGCCTTCCATGGCCTGGGGAATGAAGGAAGTATGATGAGGAGGAGGTTAAGGAATGACAGGGGGAGCTGCAGGATTCGGCTCAGCAGACTGCATGGGCGTCTTCCCCTTCAAAATAGATTGGATTGCTTCGAATTGTTGAGGATCCAGACGGGAGGCAAGAACTCACAAAGCGTTCACTAGATCCGAGGGATCGGAGAATGAGGGATCATTCGGGTTCATGCCCCCCTCAAAAATAGGATTAGGAATCGCATGTACATGCGGAGGAAGATCAAAATATTGATCATGAGCACAAGGAAGAGGGGTTTGTTGGTTTCCCTCGTATCGAACTGGACAAGAATGGGGATTACGGGGGGCATCAGCATCTCCCCCGCTTTCAAAGTGGTAATCATACTCAAGAGGGGCATTAGCATCTCCCTCATAGTCGACTAGGGCATCTGGAGCCATGCTCAAATCCCTACCTGATCGAAGTAGCATGATATTATCATTTTTTTTCAAAGATTTGCAGACAAGTTGCACAGAGATTAAGCAATCAAGTGGATGTTTAACGTTGTTTCAGAATTCCTTGTTGGGTTATTTGGATTCAATTAATCACAAATTCACTCAAGGGGTAAGATCCTAGTTTCAGTTCAATTTTCACCGTTATACTCTATGGCTTTCTCTCTCAACGTTATGAAAATCTAACCAGGACTTCGATTGGTACAACCAGCCCGATGAACAAGGAGGAATACCTTGATTTTGGGGACTTATGGAGGTCTTTAACGCCAACCACTCTAGTCTGATTGAGGGACCGACCCAATTAGAGAGAGGTGAAGACGTCAAGAAAGGTGTTCCTAAGAGAAAAAGGGGGGTGTTAACCACTCTAATGCTTATTACGTAATGTGTAGTAGCGAACAGATCAGAAATCTGAGAACTGAAGAAAAATAAGAAACTGCCTGAATTGCGTCGCTGTTGGTCGATGCTATTCAAACAGAACCTTATTTTTTCGCAGAATCTCAGGCAGTAAACAGCAGAGAATTTGGCCTGAAAGGCGTCTGGGTTGAGCAACGCGGTATGCAACGCGTCGCTGTTCCTGGACACTTTTCAAGTCGCAGAATCAATATTTCAGGAGGAATTTCTGGATCGATTCCTCCTCAAACAAACAGGATGAAAGCAGTAAATAATCAGCTCATGCAATTCTTTTTTTATTTCAAATTTTTTTTTTAACAGGATGATTTTTCATGTAAACAATAAAACATTCAATCAATCACACATGCTTCTTATCACAATCACAACTCTTCAATCAATCAAACGAGGAGGGTAAGATCTTGCCGCAAGGGTGTTCACGTGGTGTACGTGGGAATAACAACTAAACTAAAAACTCACCGATCGGTGAGGGCGTGTCGAGAGACACAGGTGGTGCACTGTGGGTGCCCGATTGATGAAAAGCAAGAACAAAGATTAAAAGATGGTGAGACCAAGTCCCACCATGATCGCCAAAAAGCTGTGAGTGCTCAAATTAGGGGTATGATTATCATAAAAATTTATGTTGTTTATGTGATAAATAAACCTATTAAAACTAAGTGAATGTGATCGCCAGAAACTTTTAACTAAAAAGTTCCAAAAGAAAAGATTGATCGCCTACCTGTTTTGAAATTGGGAGATATTGGAGTCCTTGAATCCCTTCCTTCAGTCGGCTGAAGAAAGAGAGCCCTTCTGACTTTGTTCTTGCTTTGGGTGCTTATCGGACTTTGAGGATCATCCAAATTTCATTTTCCTTGTTGATTCTCTCCTCTTGATCTCCTTTTGTACCTTGCAACAAGTAAAGATAAAAGAAAATAATAAGAACTCAAGCAGAAGTAGTATCCATTTTAATGAAGATTCTGATCATGCAACTTAAATAAATAACTCACTTGTTTGATGGTCTTTTAAACTCCTTAAAACATGGGTTGGAAAATAATACTAGTGAGTGTGTGTTGCATGGAGTGATGTGATGAATGAGATTTTGAACTAATATGATGATGAATAATTAAGAACTGAGTTGGATGACCTCTAGAAAGCCTTGGTTCTTGAATGGATCTTAAAATGACGAAGAAGTGATGAAGAAGGGATGTAGCTTGCTTCAAGACTCCTGAAAGTAGCAACACCTCGATCCTTCAGTGCCTGGACGTCGTCTTCTTCTTAGATCACTCAAAATTATCACTAATCTTTCAGGAATTATCACTAACCTTCACTCATTTTTCAATGACCAAGGGGTTATGTATTTATAGGTTTTTCATCCGCGGTTATTAATGGATTAACATGAAAGAATTTGAAGTTTATCCAACTAACAAACAGATAAACACAGAGTAATTCATCATCATCTGTAATTATCTAAAACGCGTCGCCCATGGGAGACGTCTTTTAGCTAATTAAGATAAGGATAAACATCCGTAAAAGGAGACATAAACAGCTTAGGAAACCTAAATGGTGTCGTTTTTTACAAACGTCGTTTAGCTAATTAATCAGTTATTCCCGGGTTTGGTACTTGCCCACGGTTTGGCGGAGGATTAGTTGAGAGTCTCTAATTATCCTCAATTCCAAGACTTTAAGAACCAGTGCCAATTTTAAGCCAGCTAGGAGAGCCTCATATTCAACGACATTGTTGGTCATTGAGAAGGAGAGTTGGCAAGCGTGCGGAATACTTACCCCTTCTGGAGATACGAGGACCACCCCTATCCCACTGCCTTGAGAATTAAGCGCCCCGTCGAAATAAAGGACCCAGGATGGAGTATCATCCACTATTAGACCCAACTCCTCATCCGGGAATTCCTCGTTGACGGGTGAAAATGTAGGCAGTGGATGATGAGCTAGGTGTTCGGCAATTGCTTGCCCCTTCACAGCCTTCTGATTTACATAGGTGATGTCAAATTGGTTCAATAAGGTCTGCCATCGCACCAGCCTATCTATTACAACTGGCCGCTCTAGCAAATATTTGATCGGGTCCATTCTTACTAGGAGTTTGACCTCGTGGGCGAGGAAGTAGTGCTTCAATTTCTGCACTACCCAGACGACGGCCGCACATGTCCTCTCCATGGCAGTGTATCGCTTTTCGGCATCATTGAAGAGCTTGGAAAGATAGTACACTGCTCTTTCTTTCTTCTCGTCGTCAAGTTGGGCCAATACTGCTCCAGCTGATTCTTCAGTGGTGGAGACATATAGCAATAGAGGCCGCCCCGGGATAGGAGCCATAAGAACTGGTGGATTGAGGAGATAGCTCTTCAATTCGTCGAAGGCCTTTTGACACTTATCGCTCCAAATAATCTTTGTCCCTCCTTTCAATAGATCATAAAAGGGTTTACATCTTACAGAATGTTGAGATATGAACCGTCTGATGAATTGCAAACGGCCGATGAGACCCTTTATATCCCTGACATTTCTAGGTGGGGGCATTTCCATTATCACCTCACTTTGTCTGGATCAACCTCAATCCCCCTTCTGCTCACTATGAACCCTAGCAATTTACCAGAAGAAACACCAAATACGCACTTTTTTGGGTTCATTTTCAGTTGGTGCTCCCTTGACCTCTGCATTACAGCCCTAAAGATTTGAGCATGTCCCTTCCTGGTTTTAGACTTCACTAAGATATAATCCATATAAACCTCCATGTCGATGTGAATCATGTCATGAAAGATTGCCATCATAGCCCTCTGGTAGGTGGCTCCAGCATTCTTAAGCCCAAATGGCATGACCATGTAGCAATAAGTTCCCCATGGTTATGAAAGATGTTTTCTCCTGGTCTTCCTCAGCTAGTAGGATCTGATTATATCCCAAAAAACCATCCATAAAAGACAACATCTCAAATCCAGCCGTGTTATCGACCAGTAAGTCTATATAAGGTAGTGGGAAATCATCCTTTGGACAGGCTTGATTGAGGTTGCGAAAGTCTATGCAAACTCTAACCTTTCCGTCCTTTTTTGCCACAGGGACGATATTAGCCACCCACTTAGGATAGAGCACTACCCGGATGAACTTGGCCTTGTGTAATTTGTCAACCTCTTCTTTTACTTTAAGTGCTAATTCCGGTTGTAGCCGTCTCAACTTTTGTTTCACGGGTTTAGCATCAGACTTGAGGATTAGCTGATGTTCCACTAATTCTGTGTTTAATCCGGGCATATCCTCGTATGACCAAGCGAACCCATCACGGTGTTCTTGGAGCACGGCTATTATGGACCCTTCTTCTTCTGGACTCAAACGGGCACTAATTAGCACTATCTTTGGATCCTCCTCTGTTCCAAGGTTGACTTCTTTAGAGGGTTCGTCGATGGCTGATGAAGGTTTATCAAACCGTCTCGTCTCATTGACAAGTGGTTCGGCCAAGTCATCCTCCTCTTCCTCTTCACTAAGCTCAAATACTCCCAAACCATCACTGCAAAACTCGTCTTTCACTAACTCCAATGGTTCGGAGATGACCCCTATCTGAAGAAACTTATCCAACTTTTTCAAAGCTTTACACCTATTTACTAATTCCTGAACTAAGAACGAAGGAACTTGCTTAGCCCTACAATTTCTAGACAGGGAGGAAGCTATCCTAATTCCTAAACTGCTATGTACATGGCCTGGAGAATGGGTCAGTTTTGTCCTGGATGGGACAAGGGTAGACCCTTGGGACAAAGATTCAATGATGGCGGGGTTGCCCCACCACGTATACTCCTCGAAAGTGACTCCCCCCCCCTCAGGGTGGGAATTGAACTTTTTTTTTTTTCGTGACCGAACGCCTCTAACATGAAACATTCAGAAGAAATGGCATCGATCGAAGCTGAGAGCATCGGGACGGAAGGTGGATGGAACAAGAAAGGAATGAACGTAGCCGGAGCTGGTTCATTCCTGGCCAAGAAAAGCCCTATCGGTGGGCTGCTTGATTCACAAAACAAGGATGATATGCCAAAGTCTTCCTCTTGACTACCCTCGTGATATTCTTGCACTTCCTCCTCTATCCTGGGCAATTCCTGCTTCTTTCTCACAAAGTGATTCATAAGGGACCACTTATTTGTTCCTTTTGGTGGTTCAGTAAACTTATAACCTAGACCACATCCCCCACTGACAGGGTTCTCTGAGATGGGATCACGAATGCCTTGTTCTTCTTTCCCTAACTCGGAGCCTGAGCTATACCCCATCTTACTCATGAGCTGCCAACCTATACCAGACTTAGGCCTAAGGTGAGAATTCACTAATGAAACAACAGGCTCTTCGCCTTTCCTGGAAGTTATCATGCACGGAATTTGTTCTGCTGTCACTGAGTCCAATGACTCAATGTAGGGAGTGCTTTTGACCTTCACAATCTTCCCGTTATACGGGAACTTATAGCACTGGTGGTTGGTGGATGGGACTCCCAAGGTTTGGTCCATCCATGGTCTCCCTAGAATAGCATTGTAGATTGGCTTAACATCCATGATTTAGAATTCTGAAATCATGGATACCGGGCCGATTTCCAGTTGCAGGAAGATCTTCCCATCTGCTGGTCTCTGGGAATTGTCATAGGCTGAGACCATCATAGAGGTGGACTCAACCTTCTCTGGGTCTATCCCTATCCTTTTGAGGGTCTTAAGGGGACAGACATTGATAGAGGCGCCGGTATCCAGTAAAATGGAGTCTATTGAATGACCATTGAGAATGGCGGTTAGGCACAGAGGAAGGGATCGGCACTCATGGGGAGCTAGATGCTTTTATGGGAAGGAGATCATGGGGGTCTGAGTGACTGAGAGGATGGCATTAGTGACTCCCCCACTAGGAAGATCCTCATTGACCGTGATTTGTTGTAGGAAATTAAATAGCATCTCCCTGTCTGTGGGAGACTTCCGGATAAGCTCGAGGATAGAGATCTTAGCGGGGGTCTTCTCTAAATGCTGGAGGATGTCGTACTCAGACTGGACATTCCCCATGGTAGGGATTGAGTTACCTTGAGAGTCCAAGGGTTGGCTTGGAGGAATGATGCGATTCCTGAGCGTTACCCCCACCGATATTGGAACCGCTTCCATTGGTGACCTAATGGGATTGAAGCCAGTCATCGAACCCTGATTCTTGGTTGGACAGAAGATAGATAGGGTGGGCCCCTCGGTTGTGATCGGAGGGATCTGAATGAGAGTGACCGGCTTGAGGGTTGCCGGTTGCTCTTTGGGCCGGATTAGGACCAAAGGCTCGTTAGGGGACAGCGTGGAGACTTCTAGAGTAACTCCTTTAGTTTCACGTGACCAAATGGGATCTTGATGTCTTATCTCAGTCCCTTCATACTCCCAGTATTGTTCCCTGTAGACTATTACGGGCTCCAAGTTTTTGATCAAAGTGTTGACCTTTCCTTGAGAACTGGAGGAATCTTGAACCATTTGATGAGAAGGTAACGGGTCTTTCACAATTCCTAATTCCTTCTTTGCCTTCAAAGCATCAATAGCTTTTCTCATGTCCTCCCAGTTTATCTGCCCTTCATCATTCAAGTCATACACCCAATCCTTGAAGGTGAAGCAATTGTAGATTGTGTGTCCCGTGATCCTATGGTAGGGGCAATACCTGGACGTATCCGTATTACGTGGAACACCTTCTCTTTGAGGTGGGAGTTGAATGGAGTTACAAGCTAGCAAGGCATAAAAAATGTCTGCCAATGATTCTGGCATAGGTGGATATGATGCTCGCTTAGCCATAGGACGACTGTAATTAGTCGGGGGAGGAACAGCTGAATATTGCTTCTGATTGGGCTGAGTGTCAGACTTAGGATGGGGATTGGGAACCCTGGTTGGCTGTGCTAGCATGCTGACCTATTCATTGATGGTGACTCCTTCTGTGGTAGGAGCTGGTGTGGCTTTCTTGTTCCTGTTTCTGTTATCAAAGAATGAAGGCAGAGTGGAGTCTCGGATTTGTGACTGAACTACCCTAGCTCGGTTGTACAGCTGAGCGAATGTTTGAAGTTCGCTAAGCATGAGAATAGCTCGAAGCTGGGGGGTAGCGTTGTTAACAAGCATAGTGACTGCTTGTGCTTCAGGGATAACAACCTCTGCTCTAGAAGCCATAGCTCTCCACCTATTAGCATAGTGAGTGAAGTCTTCATCGGACTTTATTTTTTCCATTACAAGATCAAACAGGGTAGGGGGCAAGGCTGCCATATGGTTGAAGTGGGTAATAAATCTCTCAGAGACCATATCAAAGTTGATTAGGTCAGTGGCTGGTAGAGAAGAGAACCATCTCAAGGCCTCTCCCTCGAGAGACTTCTGAAAAAGGTGCACAAGGAGGACTCTATCAAAGAGCCACTGGTAGGAATCCATGAGAAACCCAGATAAGTGATGATGTGGGTCAGTGGTATCATTGTACTTCCTGTATTTAGGTACTTTGAACCCTGGTGGAAAGTAGGCTGGGGGGAGCTTACAGTAGCTCAAGAGAGAATGAGACTGCCTAAGGCTGAGATTTTCGGCCATGAGTTGCCGCATACAAGTCTCAACCTCATTCTTGTAGATGAACTCCTCCGGCTTGGGAGGTGTGACCTGGTTGATGGGATTAAATGGGATTGTGTGAGTGGGCATAGCTTGACTTGCCTGGGGTCTGCTAGAAAATCCTTGGAATTGGGTTTTCCGAGGAGTGGCATCCTGAATTTTGCCACGGGAAACCAACTGGATGAGTTGATCCGGAGTATAGCGTGATAGCACAGCAATGAGTTCCGGATCTTCTCCAGAGTTTTGGAATGTCCTACAGGAAATTACTGGCTCATCTTCTCCCTGTGAGGTAGAAGATTCATCAGAATCCTACCTCTGAAGCCCTTCTCTAGATGCTTGGAGCATTCCTGTGAAGGTCTGTTGTGGATCTTCTTCAATTTCGAACAGAGGGTTGTGTATAACATTGTTACCAAGCTCATCCATGTCATCATACACAACGTTAACATACACTCGGTTCATCATGAAACACAGACCCTAAATGATTTTATATTTCAGTTGAAATGTTAACAATGTTTTATGAGAGTTGGTTTCTAACAAATCAAGTTCAAACCCTTAACGACCCTGGACTTTTTAAAACTTGTTCCACCAAGGTTTAGTTAGGTGTCTTTAAATTTTGAAATAATTCTCTCAGTGACACCTATAGGTGGATGATTGTGAATGGAAAGGTTTAATTAATCTCTCACACAAACCCGAGGTTCCTATGGGGTGGTTTCAGGTACAACCTGCTCGGCGGCCAAGTGGGAATCCATGGCTTGCGGAGACTCACGGAGGTTCCCAACAGAATAAGACTAGTCACATCCGAGTGGGAATCCTCAGGTGGAGAGTCAAATACTGTGCGAGAGGTGACTAGAGATGTGATGCCGGCTCTTCCTTAAAACCCCCGCGGAGAATACCCCAAAAAACCCAGAAATTTAACAACCAGCAGGTCAGAACATATAACAAATCAACAAAACAGGTCGCAGAACAGTATACATGAACAGCAAGAGCAAGCAGGAAGGACGGCTAGAGGCTCCGCCGTCAAAGGCAGTGGACGGCCAGGGTCTTGGCCGTCAAAGTCAGAGGACGGCCAAGGGTTGGGCATCAAGTATAGGAGGACGGCCTGGGGGCCCGCCGTCCAATCAAGTGGACGGCCTGTATGCTGGCCGTCCAATGGAGAGGACGGCCGGGGTACGGGCCTTCCAGAGGGCTAGACGGCCAGGTAAGCGGCCGTCCAATATGCTGGACGGCCTACTGGTTGTCCGTTTAACGGCTTTGACGGCCTATCGATAGGTGATAGAATTGGGTGGCCTCAAAGCTAATGATTGTACATTCTAGTTCAAATTATTAATAAAGGCAATTATTTCTTCATTTATAGTTCTCGCAAATTAACTATTGTAATGAAGGTCCGTAGACAAATGTATGGGATATTGAATCATGATGAGATCATGATAGTGAGATCAGTATCCTCAGTCACTTGTCTTAAACAGTTCTCGATCATAGGATATTTGAGAAGGACATTATGTAAGGACTGAGGTTTCGGGTTCAGTATTCGGGTCAGGTTCGGGCCGGATCCCCTGGTTTGGACCCTGAGGAGGGTCTTGAGATTTCTGACTGAATGGCGTCAGCACTGCTCGACGCCTTTCAAAAGGCGTCAGGGTGTGTAGACGCCATTTAGGTCTGTTGGTTGTTGCTCCACGTGGGCGGGTTTCGGGCCGCGAGAGTACGGCCCCGGTCACATCGTCTGAACGGCGTCCAGGTTGGCCGACGCGATTCAGACTGTGGCCTCTGCGATGTCAGGGTGCGGCGCCAGAGCGTTGTCAGTACGGCCTGTCCTGTCGTCTGAACGGCGTCCACGGTGGGCGACGCGTTTCAGACCACTGTCAGTACGGCCGTCCTGTCAGACTGATAGGCGTCTGCCTCGATCGACGCATTTTACCGAGATTCTGATTGACTCCACGAGCCTCCCCTTCTTTCCCTCATTCTCGCCTTCACTCTCTCTCTCCTCGCCCTCTCCGCCCTCTCCGACTCTCTTCTTCCCCTTCGCTTCCTCTTCCAATCACTCCATAGCCTCCCTACCGCTCACCTCTACCCCCACCACCTCCTTCGCGACGTTCCCTTCTCCGGACGGCGGCCGACGTCCGGGCGGAGTGGCGGCGTCCTCGAGGGTACCGGCGGCGGTCTGCGGTGCGGCATACCGGCGGCGAGGAGCTTGGAGGAGTTCAAGAACCGGTAGGGGGACGAACCTTGCATGTGTTGCTCGTGTGTTCCTTGGCATAACATGATGTGTTTGGGCTAGATTGAGCATGTTTTGGGGGTTTTCTTGTGGGGATGGTTGTGCTTGTGATCGTGGTTTCGTAGCATGCCTGTGATAGATGAATGCTTCTTCCTCCCCTTCTTGTTTTGGGGTTTTTCGGGGTGTTTGGGGTTAAGGGAGAAACCCTCGGTTCGAACCAGGGAACCAGGTTTCTGGCGCTAAACGGCGTCGTGCCTGGTCGACGCCTTTCATAAGGGCGTCAGGGCAGTACGACGCCTTTTAGGGCAGAAACCTCCCTGTTCGAGGTTTCGCGAAATAGGGGTTCTGGCGCTAAATGACGTCATGGGTGGACGACGTCTTTCAGAAGGGCGTCGGGCCATCGTGACGCCATTTAGACAGGAAAATCACCCTGAGTGAGGGTCTGTAAATCTGGAATTTATATGTGAATGGCGTATGTGGACCTGGACGCGTTTTGGATAGGCGACTCCCTATAACGACGCGTTTCAGGAAATTATCTGACTGTTAAATGAACCTGTCTGAGGGACTTGAATGGCGTCGACCTTGGTCGACGCGATTCAAGACAGAGATGTGTAAACCTGGTTTTCACCATGTGCTTCACTGTGGGATGATTTCAATTGCATGCTTCACGTTGTACGCTGAGACTGAGGACTCTTGTGTGAATGGAATCATGTTGTGTGTGTGTGTGCTTATGCGAGTATGGAATCGGAATAACTGTGGTTTACGTTTGTCACCATGGACCGATGGGGACAGGGTCATGGTGTCTGTGAGGCATTGTGCCGTACCGGTGGAGGAGTGGTACATGTTGTGTTTTACCTTTGGCTGAGGAAAGCAGGATCGCCTTGAGCCCGACGGGCCGGAGTAGCCGGTGTGCTATCCGAGGGGTCGCTGTTTGTCCTCAGCGGGTCGGGGTTTCCCTGTTTGTCGTGACAGCTTCCGGCGCATTTCTTGCTGTGGAAGCTGGTTGTGGTACTGTTGGAGTTGGCTTACCCTTTAGCCACTGGGCCTGATGTGACCTTTGATCAAGGTTACGAGTGGTACCCTTAGCCCTTTGGCCTGACGCAGCCCGGGAGATTTGGGTTTGTGGGTAGTTCCTGTAGCTTCGGCTTGACGGGGGTTCGCCGGTCCCCAGGGCCCTCCTGAAGCGCTGAGGCCTAGCGTGGAGGCAATCCGGACGGTAGGACAGTAGTCTAGACTGCTTGTGTGCACACGTAGCTGGCAGTGGCGGTACACTGGTTCCAGCTAGTCCTAGTTTGACTCACTGCCTCACCCTACAGTTCCCCAGAACACTGTAGGGGTGGACAGGCGTGAGCTGTGGTGGTAGTGTTGGGAGGCGACGTTTGACTTCGGTCGACAGTGTGGTACAGTCGCTTCGTGGACTTTCGCTGTGAGTCGTGACTCTGTGTTGGGTTCTTCGGGTTGCTAGAATGGTTCTTGCTGCACTGCTTATCGTACGATTCATATTAGAGTTGGGTGCTATGTTTACTGCTTTACTTATATTGCCATATATTCCTGTTATTACACTTGTGGGTGAGTGAGTCGGAGGCAGGGGATCGGATGATCCCTACTGAGCCCATTTCTGGTGTGGCTCACTCCCTGCGGTTTTAGGTGTGGACCTCGAGGCGAGCGGTAGCGTGGTGTCTCCTTGGTGTGCGGACCAGCAGCTGTCTTAGTTCCGGGGTATGCCCCGATGTTGTTGTACTACCTTCTGCCTGTACTTTTTTAATTGTTGGACATGTAATTATTGTTGGACTGTATACGGACATTGTTATTTTCCTTCCTGCGCACTTGCTTACCTTGTAGTCCGTGTGATTGTTATATTTAGCCTTGTTTAGCACTTACTCTTCTAGATGTGTTGTGTGAGATCCGGGTGTGAACCCGCAGTTAATGGGCCGACATCCATTTAGTGACCGGGTCTCCGGTCATAGGATGGCGGGTCGTTACAGTTGGTATTAGAGCTCAGTCTGGTCGAGTATGTGATAAACTGGGTTAGATATTATAGTCCAACAATAAGTGCGAGTCTGTACAGGCGATGGCTGCTGGTGTAGATTGATAGGATTTGACGTGTTTTGGTTCGATTTGCGTGTTGTGGGGCAGCGATGGCGCCGAAGCGGAGAGCTCCGGTGGCTCGGGATGCGAGAGCAGATGGTGGTGGTTCGAGGGCAGAAGGTCATAATGTGGATCGTTTTATGGAAGCTATGATCGGGGCTATGTCTAGATACCAGCAGGGAGATGGAAGTGAGGGGTCCAGTTCCCGAGGTGGGCAATCCATGGTGGTGGAGCGGTTCTTGAAGCTGAAGCCCCCTTCTTTCACGGGTCAACCTGTTCCGGATGCGGCAGCTCAGTGGGTTAAGGAGGTGGAGAAGGTGTTTGATGTCCTAGAATGTGCTGAGAGTGACAAGACCTTGTTGGCAACCTACTTGCTGAAGGGCGATGCTTATGATTGGTGGGTTACCATCAAGGGGTTGATGTTTCCAGATAGGTCCTTGAGAGAGATTCCTTGGAAAGACTTTGTGAGAGAGTTTAGTGGACAATACTTTCCGAGGCACGTTCGTAGGGCCAAGGAAAGGGAGTTTATGGAATTGGTGCAGGATGATATGTCAGTTCTAGAGTACCAGATGAAATTTGTGACTCTGGGAAGATTTGCCCCACACATATCTGAGCGTGAGGATCTTAGGACAGAGAAATTTGTGGATGGACTTCGGCATGATCTAAGAGAGTTTGTGGCGGCCCATTGTTGTAAGGATTTGGCATCAGCGGTTCAGTGCGCGGCAGCAGTGGAGATGCAGTTCCAACACACGGCGAGGGAATCGGAGCATTCGGCACAGGGGAAGCAGCAGAGCAGGGATAGATCGACAGCCTTTTCGTCAGGTGATCCGAGTTCCTTTGAGGTCGAGTTCCAGGAGGTACCTTACGACGAGGATGAGGATGGTTCGGTTCAGCAGATGGAGACTGAGGTCAGCTGGCAGCAGGAGGCGAGGCGGGGCACTGCAGATCGTTGTCCCCGATGTAGCAGGTTTCATGGCAATCGGATATGTCCCTTGATCACTGGTAGCTGTTTCGCCTGTGGTCGGAAGGGACATCTCGCGAGGAACTGTCCCCAGAAGAACCAGGCAGGTCAGGGACCGAGCGGTTAGTGAGTGTTCGAGGTGTGATTGGAGTCGCGTCTCTTTGTGGAGGTCCGAGAGGTTGTGCTAGGAGAGCACTTTTATCTTGTCTTTTTCTGAGGTGGTTGCGAACTCGTGTGGCACTTGTATGTATTTGGATTGGTGGAGAAATCGATTTTGTAATTTGTGCCTTGCTAGTGTGTGGATATTTTGATCTATCAGTTTTTGTCGGAATTGGGAATCTTAGTTAGCTTGACGTGATTGTGTTGGAACCCTGTGTGGGTGATTGGTGAGAATGATTGTTGTTATTAATGTGTGTCGGCGTGTGATGGTTAGCCGAGTTGAGCATTGAGCGGTTGCAATTTCGAGGATGAAATTCTTTTAAGGGGGGGAGATTGTAAGGACTGAGGTTTCGGGTTCAGTATTCGGGTCAGGTTCGGGCCGGATCCCCTGGTTTGGACCCTGAGGTGGGTCTTGAGATTTCTGACTGAATGGCGTCAGCATTGCTCGACGCCTTTCAAAAGGCGTCAGGGTGTGTAGACGCCATTTAGGTCTGTTGGTTGTTGCGCCACGTGGGCGGGTTTCGGGCCGCGAGAGTACGGCCCCGGTCACATCGTCTGAACGGCGTCCAGGATGGCCGACGCGATTCAGACTGTGGCCTCTGCGATGTCAGGGTGCGGCGCCAGAGCGTTGTTAGTACGGCCTGTCCTGTCGTCTGAACGGCGTCCACGGTGGGCGACGCGTTTCAGACCGCTGTCAGTACGGCCGTCCTGTCAGACTGATAGGCGTCTGCCTCGATCGACGCGTTTTACCGAGATTCTGATTGACTCCGCGAGCCTCCCCTTCTTTCCCTCATTCTCGCCTTCACTCTCTCTCTCCTCGCCCTCTCCGCCCTCTCCGACTCTCTTCTTCCCCTTCCCTTCCTCTTCTTCCTCTTCCAATCACTCCATAGCCTCCCTACCGCTCACCTCTACCCCCACCACCTCCTTCGCGGCGTTCCCTTCTCCGGACGGCGGCCGACGTCCCGGCGGAGTGGCGGCGTCCTCGAGGGTACCGGCGGCGGTCTGCGGTGCGGCGTACCGGCGGCGAGGAGCTTGGAGGAGTTCAAGAACCGGTAGGGGGACGAACCTTGCATGTGTTGCTCGTGTGTTCCTTGGCATAACATGATGTGTTTGGGCTAGATTGAGCATGTTTAGGGGGTTTTCTTGTGCGGATGGATGTGCTTGTGATCGTGGTTTCGTAGCATGCCTGTGATAGATGAATGCTTCTTCCTCCCCTTCTTGTTTTGGGGTTTTTCGGGGTGTTTGGGGTTAAGGGAGAAACCCTCGGTTCGAACCAGGGAACCAGGTTTCTGGCGCTAAACGGCGTCGTGCCTGGTCGACGCCTTTCAGAAGGGCGTCAGGGCAGTACGACGCCTTTTAGGGCAGAAACATCCCTGTTCGAGGTTTCACGAAATAGGGGTTCTGGCGCTAAATGACGTCATGGGTGGACGACGCCTTTCAGAAAGGCGTCGGGCCATCATGACGCCATTTAGACAGGAAAATCACCCCGAGTGAGGGTCTGTAAATCTGGAATTTATGTGTGAATGGCGTCTGTGGACCTGGACGCGTTTTAGATAGGGGACTCCCTATGACGACGCATTTCAGGAAATTATCTGACTGTTAAATGAACCTGTCTGAGGGACTTGAATGGCGTCGACCTTGGTCGACGCGATTCAAGACAGAGATATGTAAACCTGGTTTTCACCATGTGCTTCACTGTGGGATGATTTCAATTGCATGCTTCACGTTGTATGCTGAGACTGAGGACTCCTGTGTGAATGGAATCATGTTGTGTGTGTGTGTGCTTATGCGAGTATGGAATCGGAATAACTGTGGTTTACGTTTGTCACCATGGACCGATGGGGACAGGGTCATGGTGTCTGTGAGGCATTGTGCCGTACCGGTGGAGGAGTGGTACATGTTGTGTTTTACCTTTGGCTGAGGGAAGCAGGATCGCCTTGAGCCCGACGGGCCGGAGTAGCCGGTGTGCTATCTGAGGGGTCGCTGTTTGTCCTCAGCGGGCCGGGGTTTCCCTGTTTGTCGTGACAGCTTCCGGCGCGTTTCTTGCTGTGGAAGCTGGTTGTGGTACTGTTGGAGTTGGCTTACCCTTTAGCCACTGGGCCTGATGTGACCTTTGATCAAGGTTACGAGTGGTACCCTTAGCCCTTTGGCCTGACGCAGCCCGGGAGATTTGGGTTTGTGGGTAGTTCCTGTAGCTTCGGCTTGACGGGGGTTCGCCGGTCCCCAGGGCCCTCCTGAAGCGCTGAGGCCTAGCGTGGAGGCAATCCGGATGGTAGGACAGTAGTCTAGACTGCTTGTGTGCACACGTAGCTGGCAGTGGCGGTACACTGGTTCCAGCTAGTCCTAGTTTGACTCACTGCCACACCCTACAGTGCCCCGGAACACTGTAGGGGTGGACAGGCGTGAGCTGTGGTGGTAGTGTTGGGAGGCGACGTTTGACTTCAGTCGACAGTGTGGTACAGTCGCTTCGTGGACTTTGGCTGTGAGTCGTGACTCTGTGTTGGGTTCTTCGGGTTGCTAGAATGGTTCTTGCTGCACTGCTTATCGTACGATTCATATCAGAGTTGGGTGCTATGTTTACTGCTTTACTTATATTGCCATATATTCCTGTTATTACACTTGTGGGTGTGTGAGTCGGAGGCAGGGGATCGGATGATCCCTACTGAGCCCATTTCTGGTGTGGGTCACTCCCTGCGGTTTCAGGTGTGGACCTCGAGGCGAGCGGTAGCGTGGTGTCTCCTTGGTGTGCGGACCAGCAGCTGTCTTAGTTCCGGGGTATGCCCCGATGTTGTTGTACTTCCTTCTGCCTATACTTATTTAATTGTTGGACATGTAATTATTGTTGGACTGTATACGGATATTGTTATTTTCCTTCCTGCGCACTTGCTTACCTTGTAGTCCGTGTGATTGTTATATTTAGCCTTGTTTAGCACTTACTCCTCCAGATGTGTTGTGTGAGATCCGGGTGTGAACCCGCAGTTAATGGGCCGACATCCATTTAGTGACCGGGTCTCCGGTCATAGGATGGCGGGTCGTTCCACATTAAATACCCGATAAGATCGACACAAGTTATGTCTGCTCATGTGATGAGGGTGAATGATCTCACATTCACTCGTGTGGTGACACTAAGACAAAATTGTGGGTGTTCATTAGAGAATGAGTTCACTAAACAGACCCAAATAAGAATTCCTGGATGGTAATTATACCTATTAGTCAACCAGGGAATTCATTCGTTGTAGTAGCACAATTGGTCCTTTGACCTGAGTCACCAATACCTTGTTTGTGGACCATTGTATCTTGATTCTCTGACTTGTGGACTTTAACCATTAAGTCCACGATAGTCAGTCTCTCAGATACAGTGGAAAGCTTGCGAAGGTAATTGAGTGAATAACAAGGGATCACTCACTCTTGGAATAAGGCTAGAGAGAGAATGTCCTATGGATGTGTACACAGAAATCCCTGGCCAGGGTCAAATGAAAGAGATGTCTTTCTAGAAATTAACTGAGTACTGGAATCCATCTAAATAATGCGATAGAGTGTTTGACTATAAAACCATACCCTTGCGTTATTGGGACATTGCATGAGTGAAGGATTTTATCTGTGCGGTATCTGCAGACAGAAAGGTTCAATTAAAGGGAACAATATCCCTTATATCTTCTGGGATCACGAGGTAGTGTTTGGTGCTGTTCATGATCAGAAGGCCAAGTGAATTAATCATCAGATGATAATCCACTTGTTTATTAAATTAGTCATTTAACATATGATGTTTAAATGTTAATTAATAAATATTAAACTCTAGAATCAGTTCTAAGTTTAATGGGCCTGAAACCGGACTGATATATGGCCTAGAGGGTCACACACATAAGAGTTCTCGTCAGACGGTAAGAGACGTTAAATTTCATGCTTATCTGGGTTTTTATGAAAAGCCGCAGGATAAACATGAAGATTTAATGGAGATTTATCCAAGGCCAAACTCTTGGATAATCGTGAGGATTAATCCTTGTGCTTATCCTTATTTCTTATATAAGGAGGCCAAGGGGAGGGGTAAAAGTTGGTTGGACGAATTACTCACCCCAGATTCTTTATCTCCTCTCTCTCTCTCCTTCTCTCTCTCTTGGAGTAGATCTATCTCTCTCCGCGCATGGTGGATTTGAGATCTGGTCGGAGCACTCAAGTCGAGGAGGAAATCAGGTCTGCAGCGGGAGCTCGTGTGGATACCTCTAGAGATCGTGCGCGTGCGCGATTACCGAGTCGGAATCATCCACGGGAGATTCGAAACCCCGCAAAGGTGAAGAACCGTTCTTCCCACGTTAATTTTATTGTCCGTTTTACGATCCCAGCAACCGATACATAGGAATCGATTTTATTTTCTACTGCGTTCTAGGCGATTCCTAACAGTGGTATCAGAGCCAGGTTGCTGGTTCGATCGTAAAATGGCATCATTTTCCGTGATTTTTTCTCGTTATGCGTGAAGAACCCGTATTATACGTGTTCTTGGGCTAAATATTATTTTAAAATTCTGGGAATCGTTCCCATGTTCTTAGAATGTCTAAAACATATTGGGATTTGATCCCGAATTTAGAAAGGGGTATCTCGTTCAGTATGAACATTCGGGTAGAAAATTAGGGCTGGTTATTTTTGAATCCCCCATCTGCACGTTAAAACCAGATCCAGGATTGTCCTGGTCTTCTCTGATGATTCATGGAGTTTTGGTAAGGCGAATACGATTCGCTGGTGCAAGATTAGCCTGAACTTTTATGTTCATTTTAGAACTGTGATAGGAGAGATCAAAGATAACCTGTTATCTTTATCATGGCATGCGCACATAGTCTGTTGGCCATGTGGCCATGTTTACAGGTTTACCCTGCATGTGAGATGGTTGGAAGACGTCCGACAGTGGTAGGATGTCCATGTTCACTTAGGATGTCCGTCGGTATCGCAGGCACCGTCAGGCGCTGCTGCGACTGTTTCGCCGGCAGGGGTTGAGGAGAGGTTCCAGCGGTGCTCAATAGGGTCACCGGCGTCAATCACCGGCGCCGTTGGGGCTGGCCGGAGCTCCGCCGCCCTACGCCATGGCTAGCCGTGGCCTTCCCCGCACAGGCTTGCCCACGAAAAACCCTGGCATGCGATGAGATCGCATGCAAACCAAACCGGGAAGTCCGGGGCGCCGCCGGCGACGTTCGACGCCGTCGGCGACATCCACCGGCGCCGTGGGGGCCGGCCAGAGCCCCGCCGCCCTTCGGCCAGGCCGGCGACGCCCTCCCCCCGCCGGTCGGGGTCGAACTAGGTGGCACCCCCGCCTGTAACCCTAATCGGGCGGCGGGGGTGACCGTCGCGTGGGCCGCCGGGTCCGCCCGCCCGACCCGCGCCAGACCCGGACCGGGTCCGGACCCGGCCGGCCCAGCCCCTACCCGAAACCCCCCTTTAACCCCATTTTGACCCTTTTTTGGCCCATTTAAGGCCCATTTTAAAATTGTTTTAAAATAGAAATTTTATGGGATAATTAATAATTGTTATTAATTATTCTTAACATATTATTAAATTGTTTAATGACTGTTAATTCACTTAAAGGGTTTCATTGATAATAAGGTATTAGTTAATTATTTAAAAATGTTTTAGATAATTAACTTGCCTATTAAATCAATTAAATTTAAAATTGTTTTAAACTTATTTTATGCATAACTTGATTATATTTTACTATTCAAATTGTTTGGATTAGGATTTAGATTAACTGAATGGTTTAGTTATTTCATTAGTCAATAATGTTTTGAATATTATTGATAATGTTGAAATAAGTGTTATTTCGAAAACTTATTGGTATTATAATTTTATATTTATAAAATTTTAATACCAAACTATAATTATGTGATAATTATAATGCATGTGATGTGTTTTATGGTGGGATGATCATGGACTTAGTATTATCATGTGATGATTGATGTGAATGAATGCGATGCTTATTTCATTTGATATTTTAAATAGGACCTGCGTGTCCTCCTCTCTCTTAATCCAAATGTACTATCTACCTTCCTATAAGATTGTACTCTCCTTGATAAGATCAATGTTTCTTATTGCTTTAAATGTACTTTTATGGATCTGCGAGTCCTAAATTTCATATTTAAATGTTACGGATTAAGCTTAGAGGACGGGATCTTCTGAAGACACCTCTGGAGGAAGGACTCGCATCAAATGGAACCAGTGTTGCTGTTTTCACATTATGATTCTATTATGGATCATCGTTTGGCTCCGATGATTCCATAGTAGCTTAAGCAGTCCATGATCATCCCTATTTAATTTTTCTGCATATATGTGATATTTGTGGACTATGCTATCATATATATATTCCTATTAAGTATTATAAGTGTGTTCGTGTTATGCGAATGTGGATCGTGTTATCTGTGGTTTACGTTGTCACCATGGACCGATGGGGACAGGGTCATGGTGTCTGTGAAGTGGTGTATGTTGTGTTTTACCCTTGGCTGAGAGAAGCAAAACCACCTTGAGCCCGTCGGGCCGGAGCAGCTGGTGTGCTATCCGAGGGGTTGCTGTTTGGTCTCAGCGGGTCGGGGTTTCCCTTGGTTGTCGTGACAGCTTCTGGCGTGTTTCTTGCTGTGGAGCTGGTGGTGTTTCTGGTGGGAGTTGGTTTACCCATTAGCCAGTGGGCCTGATGTGACCTTTGATCAAGGTTACGAGTGGTACCTATAGCCCTTGGCCTGACGCAGCCCGGGAGAGTTGGGTTTGTGGGTAGTTCCTATAGCTTCGGCTTGACGGGGGTTCGCCGGTCCCCAGGGCCCTCCTGAAGCGCTGAGGCCTAGCGTGGAGGCAATCCGGACGGTAGGACAGTAGTCTAGACTACTTGTGTGCACACGTAGCTGGCAGTGGCGGTACACTGAGTCCAGCTAGTCCTAGTTTAGCTCGCTGCCTCACCCTACAGTGCCCCGGAACGCTGTAGGGGTGGACAGGCGTGAGCAGTGGTGGTAGTGTTGGGAGGCGACGTTCAACTTCGGTCGACAGTGTGGTTTAGTCGCTTCGTGGACTTTGACTGTGAGTCGTGACTCTGTGTTGAGTTCTTCGGGTTACTTGGAGTGGTTCTTATTACACTGCTTACTGTGCGTTTTACATCAGAGTTAGGTGTTGTGTTTACTGCTTTACTTGAATTGCCATATATTCCTGTTGTTACACTTGTGGGTGTGTGAGTGGGAGGCAGGGGATCGGATGATCCCTACTGAGCCCATTTCTGGTGTGGCTCACTCCCTGCGGTTTCAGGTGTGGACCTCGAGGCGAGCGGAAGCGTGGTGTCTTCTCGGTGTGCGGACCAGCAGCTGTCTTAGTCCCGGGGTATGCCCCGATGATGTTGTACTTTCCATCTGCCTGTACTTATTTAATTGTTGGACATGTAATTATTGTTGGACTGTATACGGACATTGTTATTTTCCTTCCTGCGCACTTGCTTACCTTGTGGTCCGTGTGTTTGTTATATTTAGTCCTGTTTAGCACTTACTCCTCCAGACGTGTTGTGTGAGATCCGGGTGTGAACCCGTAGTTAATGGGCCGACATCCATTTAGTGACCGGGTCCCCGGTCATAGGATGGCGGGTCGTTACAGGGCCAGCTGATTCTTCCAAGAGAAATTAGGATGATTTCTCCAGCCAGGATTGTAAGTATTTGAGAATGGATCATTATTGGGCCTGGAGAATCCCTGGGCGGCCTGAATTTGTTCTTGAATGAATGGTGGAAGTTGGGCCGCAGTTAGGCATTCATTCACTTGATGGGTTGGACTTGCGCATAAGGCACAAATATCATGATTGGCAGTAGATGGGCCTTCATATGGACTAGATTGTGTTGGGTAAGTAGGCTCTTGCTTGTTTAAGGCCAAGAGTTGGTCTAGTTTCTGGGCCAAGACGTCTACCTTATCCAACTTCTGATTAATCAGATTTATGTCCATTCTGGATTCGGGCTCTCCGCGGGCCTTAAGTTCATACATTCCAGTCCGTTTAGATGGCCCAACAGACCTTTCATAAGATGATAATGAGGCATGATTGATGGAATTTTAACTTAACATTTCAAACAGATCATAAGCCTCATCTTCATTCTTCATCATAAACGCCCCTCCACATGAAGCATCCACCATCTGTCTGAACTGTTCAGACAATCCTTCATAGAATGCTTGGACAATTTGCCATTTTGAAAGCCCATGATGAGGGCATTTTCTAAGCAATTCTTTCAGTCTTTCCCAAGATTCATGGATCAATTCCCCGGGAGTTTGGGTAAAACTCGTGATGGCCCGTCTCATGGTATTGGTCCGCCCGATGGGATAGAACTTCTTGAGAAATTCTTTCTGCATTTCTTCCCATGTCCTAATGGGCCTACCTATGGTTCCCAACCAATATTTAGCCTTGTCTTTTAATGAAAAGGGAAATAAGGTTAATTTAAGGCCATCATCGGTGAAATTCTGGATTTTCACCGTGGAACAGATTTCCAGGAATTCATCCAGATGCTTATAAGGATCTTCATTAGTATTCCCATAAAAGGATGGGAGCATCTGAATGGTACTAGATTTGATCTCATATTGATTGGCTGGATTCTGAGGAAGATGAATACAAGATGAAGGTTGATATCGATTTGGAATGAAATAGTCCTTCATCTGCTTTGGTTGGTCCTGATTATCAACCATTGGATCTTGTGGTGGATTTCTTTGATGTATGATTCTTTCTATTTCAGCAAGTGGTCCTAGAAGGTTAGGATTTTGAGATCTCCTACCTTGCATGCACTAGGACTTATAGAGAGAGGATTTTATTTTCTATTTCTTGTTTTTTTTTTTTAAATGCAAACAATTTTGGCAAACAAATTATCCTAATGATCTACTGTTAACCTAGACTCTCTATGTGAATTTTCTTACAAGGTGGATGGAGTCCACCTCGAGTCACAACCACAATCAGTCAACGGCCAGGTAAGAGGTGGGGTAGTGGGAGGCTCCCCCTACTTTCGTAGGGACCTAATTAGAGAACCACTTTCCCGCTTAGACGTTTGCCTTTTTACCTCTAGCCTAGACACCGTTTCCAAAAATGGAGGCAACTCGAGATGTAAGCCACTCACGGTGTAAACCCTAGATTCTCTTTCGACTTGCTTTTAGTTGGATTAGGAAATGCCAATGCAAGGAGGGTGATTTGTGGGATAAGGAAGGGTGATCAAATCCCTACCTTATGTGGTTAAAGTTGCTGCCCTTAATGTCTTTTTGAATGCAATACAAGGCAACAAATCAATGCAAGGTGTGTTGATGCAATCATGAATGACTTGCTAAAAATTGAAACACGTACCTTTCCCCCGCAATCTTCAACAATTTATGGAAATAACTGTGAAAGGAAACTAACTCATGCTTTCCTAAGATGATGAATGCCTAGCATGGAAAGTTTCTAATCTTGGCAATGAAGGTTTTTAAATTTGGATGTTCCTCTTTTTGTCTCTTTTTTTTTTTTAGTTAATGGAAACCTATCTAAACTAGAAACTACAAAAAAAAAGGAAACTAACTAAAGTACGGAAATTGAAATATGGAAAGTTGGAACACACTGACCATGATTTCGCTTTCCTTTTCTTTTTTTCTTTTTTTTTTTTCAATTTACCTGCAAAAATAAGAAAAAATAAGATTAGTTAGAGACTAATTACACTAAATCCAAGATAATCAAAATTAAAAATCTAAGTCCCCGGCAACGGCGCCAAAAATTGATCGTTTCGAATTGTGCGTCGTTAAACACATGGAAACGTTCAATCTAAATTTATCCGGCTCACTCAAATCAGATTTTGGAAATTTAATAGTGGTGAGTCCGAGTCGATCCACAGGGAGTTAGAGTTTTAATTTTGAAAACTTTGGAATCTAGTTATCTAAAAATATATGAGAATTTGAATAACTAATTACTTAATTAAGCTAAAACTCAATTAACTAATGATACTTAAAAATATAATTACTTTAATTCAACAACTCTTTTTTTTTTCTTTTCTTTTTCAGAAATTAAACACAAACGCAATTAAGAAATAAGCACGACAAAGAAAATTACAACATCAAAGACAAACTATTAAATGTATAAATCATTAATTGTCATGAATCAAATAACCTAATTAACAACTAATAATTAATTAAACAACAACTATTCAAGAGCTATTCTTAATTAAATAACCAAAAACTAACTAAATAATACTAACACTACCCCTAATTAAAGAACAAAGACTATGCTAATGGGGGAAATAAAAAGGGCAACACAACAACATCTGTGGGTCTGCCGGCGCAGTGGACCACAAGGAAAGGGGGGTGGCGCAGTGGACCACTGCTGGGAAGCAGGCTGCTGCTGGCAGGTGGTGGTGTATGCTGCCGGTGGTGTGCTGCTGCAGGTGGTGGTGGATGCTGCCGGCTGGTGTGCTGCTGGTGCTGCAGTAGGTTGACGGCTGGAGGAAGGTTGCTGCAGTTTGACAACGTGGAGGAAAGGAAGAAGGTGCTGCCGGCTGCTGGAGGAGCTGGATGCGTGGAAGGAACTCGCTGCATGCATGCACCGGCAGCACTGCCGCGTGGAGTCGCTGGAAGAGGAGGATGTTGCTGGCTTGGACGGCTGGTACGCAGACAGTGGGGTTGCTGCCGGTTCCTTGCAGGAGGATGCAGTGACGAGCTGCTGTGAACGCAGGGTTGTGCTGGAGGATTGTTGGATGCTGGTGCGTGGAAGCTTCACTCGTCGTGCAAGCACGTCGCGGTGTAGGCCACTGGAGGCGCGCGTGAAGGCTTCAGGCCCGTGAGAGGTGAAGATGCGGGAAGGTGGATTGCAGCAGGAGCTGCTGGGAGGAGCTTGAGAGAAAGAGAGAGGGCTGTGGAGGGAGAGATAACCGAGAGAAACAAACGGAGGGGCCGAGAGAGAGAGAACCGTGGAGAAGGAGAGGAAATAGAAGAGAGAGGGAAAACCGACTAGGAATTAAAACTGGGAAAAACCAAAACGTGGGGGAGAGAGATCTGGTTGAGAGGAATTTGTGGGAATTTATAGAGAGGAGGAGGAGGAGAGGTGCTGGGTTTGAGTTGGACAAGGAGGAGGATATGTGGGAGACTTGGAGAAGGGACAGGATTTGGAAGAGGAAATTGGAAAAGAAATAGGATTCGACTTTCTAAAACGAGAAGAGAGAGAGAGTTTTTAAAATAGAGGAAGGGATGTGTTTAGGAAATCGGAGAGACGGAGGGAAATAGTGGGTTTTGGGAAACTCCAGTGAAAGAAGGAGTCAATTTGTATTTTTACCCCTGTTTTAGTTGAAATCCGCACACCGGACCACTCCCAAATTTCCGGAAACTTCTCCAGCTGCACTGCATCATCGGCATGTCCTGTTCACATCAAATAAATATAATTTAGCGCATTATCATAAAAATATCATCATATTTATTCATTTCGTCTCGGTTTTGTCGAAAAACCGCAAATGCGCTACACTCCTTTGATCATATGAAATGACGATGTTTTTAAGTCAGAATTTGATGAAATTGGTACTGTTGGACTTGTTACACAATTATCTATCATTTCATGCTATTTTGCAGATAAAAACATGAGTATGATGCAAATGGTTGCCCTTAAATGATCAATTTAACACTTTATCAATTTGCAACTTGTGAAGCTTGTCTCATGGGAAAAATGACCAAAGCTCCATTCTCTGGACATGGAGAAAGAGCTGAGGACTTATTGGAACTAATACATAGTGATGTATGTGGTCCAATGTCCACTCTTGCTATGGGTGGTTACTCATACTTTGTTTCATTTACAGATGATTTCTCAAGATATGGCTACATATATTTAATGAAATATAAGTCAGAAGTCTTTGAGAAATTTAAAGAGTTTAAAAATGAAGTTGAGAACCAGATTGGAAAGAGTATCAAAACTCTTAGATCAGATCGAGGGGGTGAATACTTAAGTACAGAATTCACACAATATCTTAAGAATAATGGTATTTTGTCTCAGTGGACTCCTCCCTATACACCACAATTAAATGGTGTATCGGAAAGGAGAAATCGTACTCTATTAGATATGGTGCGATCAATGATGAGTTATGCTAAACTTCCAATCTCTTTATGGGGATATGCACTATTGACTGCTGCATATCTGTTGAACAAAGTTCCCAGTAAGTCAGTATCTTCCACTCCATATGAGATATGGAAAGGAAAGAAACCAGACTTTAAGCATGTTAGAGTCTGGGGTTGTCCTGCACATGTCAAAAGACATGATCCAGACAAACTGGATTCCAAGACAGAAAAATGTAGATTTGTGGGATATCCAAAAGAGACTTTTGGATATTATTTCTATCAGCCCAGCGATCAAATGGTGTTTGTCGCAAAAAAAGCTGTCTTCTTAGAGAAAGAATATCTTTCAAAAGAACACAGTGGGAGCAAGATAGAACTGGAAGAAATTCTAGACTCACAAATCAACACTAGTTCATCTACTGAACCATTGACTCAAGAACTTGTTCAAGATGATACACAAAAGGTTCGCAGATTAGGTAGAGTGCCTACGCAGACTGAAAGATATGTTGGACATATCGATGATGGCAAACCAAAAGTGCACTTAAATGAGGATGATGATCCTCAAACCTACCTAGAAGCCATGAATAGTCAAGAATCAGAGAAATGGCAAGAGGCAATGAATTCTGAAATTCAGTCCATGTATGCCAACCAAGTTTGGAACTTGGTTGATCTGCCAGAAGGTATAGTACCTATTGGCAGTAAATAGATCTTTAAAAGAAAGATCGGGGCAGAAGGACAGATTGACACATACAAGGCAAGGCTGGTAGCAAAAGGATATCGTCAAAGGCAAGGCATTGACTAGGACGAAACTTTTTCTCCAGTTGCCATGATTAAGTCAATCAGAATACTTCTTGTTATCGCCGCATTCTATGATTATGAAATATGAAAAATGGATGTGAAAACAGCATTCCTTAATGGGAACCTTCAAGAAGAGGTGTATATGATACAACCTGAAGGATTCACTTCCAAAGAGCATTCAAGCAAGGTATGCAAGCTGCAAAGATCCATTTATGGATTAAAGCAGGCATCCCGAACTTGGAACTTAAGATTTGATGAAGCAATCAAATCTTATGACTTCATTAAGAATGAAGATTAACCTTGTGTATACAAAAAGACTAGTGGGAGTGCAGTTACCTTTTTGGTACTTTACGTTGATGACATTCTACTCATTGGGAATGATGTAAGAATGTTGTCATCAGTAAAGACTTGGTTATCCAAAAATTTCTCCATGAAAGATTTGGGGGAATCATCCTATATTATGGGAATAAAGATCTATAGAGATAGATTCAAAAGGATGCTTGGATTATCTCAATCTATGTACATAGATACCATAGTCAAAAGGTTTGGCATGGAAAATTCTAAGAGAGGCCTCGTTCCAATGAGGCATGGAATTTATCTCTCTAAAGGAATGTCTCCCAAGACTCCTGATGTAATGACTGAGATTTCGGGTTCTGTATTCGGGTCGGGTTCGGGCCGGATCCCCTGGTTTGGACCCTGGAGGGGTCTTGAGATTTCTGGCTGAATGGCGTCAACAGTGCTCGACGCCTTTCAAAAGGCGTCAGGGTGTGTGGACGCCATTTAGGTCTGCTGGTTGTTGCGCCACGTGGGCGGGTTTTCGGGCCGCGAGAGTACGGCCCCTGTCAGATTTGTCTGAACGGCGTCCACCTCCGTCGACGCGTTTCAGACTGCGACACCTGCGGTGTCAGGGTGCGGCACCAGAGCGTTGTCAGTACGGCCTGTCTTGTCGTCTGAACGGCGTCCGCGGTGGGCGACGCGTTTCAGAGCGGTGTCAGTACGGCCGTCCTGTCAGACTGATTGGCGTCTGCCTCGATCGACGCGTTTTAGCGGGATTCTGGTTGACCCCGCAAGCCTCCCCTTCTTTCCCTCACTTTCGCCTCTCCACTCTCTCTCTTCGCCCTCTCCGCTCCCTCCGCCCTCCTTCCTCCCTTCCCTCCCTCTTCTTCCTCTTCCATCACTCCATAGCTTCCCTACCTCTCACCTCTACCTCCACCACATCCTTCGCGGCGTTCCCTTCTCCGGACGGCGGCCGACGTCCCGGCGGAGTGGCGGCGTCCTCGAGGATACCGACGGCGGCGTGGGGCGAGACGGGTCGGCGGCGAGGAGCTTGGAGGAGTTAAAGAACCGATAGGGGGACGAACCTTGCATGTGATGTTCGTGTGACTCTCGGCGTGACGTGGTGTTTGGGGGATAGATTGAGCATGCTTAGGGGGGGGATTCCATGTGGGAATGACGGTGTTTGTGATCGTGTTTTCGTAAGCATGATTGTGTGGTTGAGCTTCTCTCCTTCCCCCTTTGATTTTGGGGTTTTCGGGGTGCTTGGGGTTCAAGGGAGAAACCCTCGGTTCGAACCAGGGAACCAGGTTTCTGGCGCTGAACGGCGTCGTTCCTGGTCGACGCCTTTCAAAGGGCGTCTAGGCCGTACGACGCCTTTTAGGGGTAGAAATCCCCCTGTTCGAGGCCTCATTAAAATAGAGTTCCTGGCGCTAAATGACGTCATGGGTGGACGACGCCTTTTAGAAAGGACGTCGGGCAACCATGACGCCATTTAGGTAGGAAATCGCCCCGCTTGAGTGTTGAAATTCTGGGTTTTTAATGTGAATGGCGTCGATGGTTGCGGACGCGTTTCAAAGGGCGTCTCCCTGTGAAGACGCGTTTCAAGGAATAATCTGACGTTTAGCTGAACCTGTCTGAGGGACTTGAATGGCGTCGACCTCGGTCGACGCGATTCAAGACAGAAGTGTTATATTGCTGTTTTAGCATGTGTTTCACTGTTGAAGGTTCTGAGGTATGTTTTATGTTGTACACTGGGATTGAGGACTTATGTGTGAGTGGAATTACAGCATGTTAAATGTGTATGTGTGGTTGTGTTATGCGAATGTGGAATCGGGTTAACTGTGGTTTACGTCTGTCACCATGGGCCGATGGGAGAAGGGCCATGGTGTCTGTGGAGTGGTGCACGTTGTGTTTTACCCTTGGCTGAGACAAGCAGAACCACCTTGAGCCCGTCGGGCCGGAGCAGCTGGTGTGCTATCCGAGGGGTTGCTATTTGGTCTCAGCGGGTCGGGGTTTCCCTTGGTTGTTGTGACAGCTTCTGGCGTGTTTCTTGCTGTGGAGCTGGTGGTGTTTCTGGTGGGAGTTGGTTTACCCTTTAGCCATTGGGCCTGATGTGACCTTTGATCAAGGTTACGAGTGGTACCTATAGCCCTTGGCCTGACGCAGCCCGGGAGAGTTGGGTTTGTGGGTAGTTCCTGTAGCTTCGGCTTGACGGGGGTTCGCCGGTCCCCAGGGCCCTCCTGAAGCGCTGAGGCCTAGCGTGGAGGCAATCCGGTGGTAGGACAGTAGTCTAGACTGCTTGTGTGCACACGTAGCTGGCAGTGGCGGTACACTGAGTCCAGCTAGTCCTAGTTTGGCTCACTGCCTCACCCTACAGTGCCCCGGAACACTGTAGGGGTGGACAGGCGTGAGCAGTGGTGGTAGTGTTGGGAGGCGACGTTCGACTTCGGTCGACAGTGTGGTTCAGTCGCTTCGTGGACTTTGACTGTGAGTCGTGACTCTGTGTTGAGTTCTTCGGGTTACTTGGAATGGTTCTTGTTACACTGCTTACCGTGCGTTTCACATCAGAGTTGGGTGTTGTGTTTACTGCTTTACTTAAATTGCCATATATTCCTGTTGTTGTACTTGTGGGTGTGTGAGTGGGAGGCAGGGGATCGGATGATCCCTACTGAGCCCATTTCTGGTGTGGCTCACTCCCTGCCGTTTCAGGTGCGGACCTCGAGGCGAGCGGAAGCGTGGTGTCTTCTTGGTGTGCGGACCAGCAGCTGTCTTGGTCCCGGGGTATGCCCCGATGTTGTTGTACTTTCCTTCTGCCTGTACTTATTTAATTGTTGGACATGTAATTATTGTTGGACTGTATACGGACATTGTTATTCTCCTTCCTGCGCACTTGCTTACCTTGTGGTCCGTGTGTTTGTTATATTTAGCCTTGTTTAGCACTTACTCCTCCAGATGTGTTGTGTGAGATCCGGGTGTGAACCCGCAGTTAATGGGCCGACATCCATTTAGTGACCGGGTCTCCGGTCATAGGATGGCGGGTCGTTACACCTGAAGAGAAAGCATAGATGGATAGAGTTCCTTATGCCTCGGCAATAGGATCTATCATGTATGCAATGCTATGTACTAGGCCTGATGTGTCTCACCCACTGAGTGTCACTAGTAGATATCAGGCTGATCCAGGTGAAGAACACTGGAAGGCGGTGAAATGTATCCTTAGATACTTGAGAAGAACTAAGGATCTATTTCTCATCTATGGAGGAAACGACTTGGAACTTCGAGGGTTTACTGACTCGAGTTTTCAGTCGGATATGGATGATAGCAAATCCATGTCTGGATTTGTGTTCATGTTAAATGGAGGTGCAGTAAGTTGGAAAAGTTCCAAACAAGAAACAACCGCAGATTCGACGACCGAAGCAGAATACATTGCTGCAGCTGAAGCGGCCAAGGAGGCGGTTTGGATGAAGAAGTTCATCTCGGCACTTGGAGTAGTTCCAAGCATTTCAAATCATATTCCATTATTGTGTGACAACAATGGGGCAATAGCTTAAGCGAAGGAGCCAAGATCACATCAGAAGTCAAAGCACATTCTGAGACGATTTCATCTGATTCGTGAGATTATCGCCCGAGGAGATATAGTAGTTGAGAAAGTCTCATCTGAAGATAATGTAGCAGATCCCTTGACTAAGCCATTGTCTCAAAACAATTTAGAACGTCACCTTAAGTCTATGGGACTTAGACACATGGGTGATTGGCTATAGTCCAAGTGGGAGAATGATAGAATTGGGTGGTCTCAAAGCCAATGATTGTACATTCTAGTTCAAATTATTAATAAAGGCAATTATTTCTTCATTTATAGTTCTCGCAAATTAACTATTGTAATGAAGGTCCATAGACAAATGTGTGAGATATTGAATCATGATGAGATCATGATAGTGAGATCAGTATCCTCAGTCACTTGTCTTAAACAGTTCTCGATCATAGGATATTTGAGAAGGACATTAAATACCCGATAAGATCGACACAAGTTATGTCTGCTTATGTGATGAGGGTGAATGATCTCACATTCACTCGTGTGGTGACACTAAGATAAAATTGTGGGTGCTCATTAGAGAATGAGTTCACTGAACAGACCCGAGTAAGAATTCCTGGATGGTAATTATACCTATTAGTCAACCAGGGAATTCATTCGTTGCAGTAGCACAGTTGGTCCTTTGACCTGAGTCACCAATGATACCTTGTTTGTGGACCATTGTATCTTGATTCTCTGACTTGTGGACTTTAACCATTAAGTCCACGATAGTCGGTCTCTCAGATACAGTGGAAAGCTTGCGAAGGTAATTGAGTGAACAACAAGGGATCACTCACTCTTGGTATAAGACTGGAGAGAGAATGTCCTATAGATGTGTACACAGAAATCCCTGGCCATGGTCAAATGAAAGAGATGTCTTTTTAGAAATTAACTGAGTACTGGAATCCATCTAAATAATGCGATAGAGGGTTTGACTATAAAACCATACCCTTGCGTTATTGGGACTATGCATGAGTGAAGGATTTTATCTATGCGGTATCTGCAGACGGAAAGGTTCAATTAAAGGGAACAATATCCCTTGTATCTTATGGGATCATGAGGTAGTGTTTGGTGCTGTTCATGATCAGAAGGCCAAGTGAATTAATCATCAGATGATAATCCACTTGTTTATTAAATTAATCATTTAACATATGATGTTTAAATGTTAATTAATAAATATTAAACTCTAGAATCAGTTCTAAGTTTAATGGGCCTGAAACCGGACTGATATATGGGCCTAGAGGGTCACACACATAAGAGTTCTCGTCAGACGGTAAGAGACGTTAAATTTCATGCTTATCTGGGTTTTTATGAAAAGCCGCAGGATAAACATGAAGATTTAATGGAGATTTATCCAAGGCCAAACTCATGGATAATCGTGAGGATTAATCCTTGTGCTTATCCTTATTTCTTATATAAGGAGGCCAAGGGGAGGGGTAAAAGTTGGTTGGACGAATTACTCACCCCAGATTCTTTATCTCCTCTCTCTCTCTTGGAGTAGATCTGTCTCTCTCCGCGCATGTTGGATTTGAGATCTGGTCGGAGCACTCAAGTCGAGGAGGAAATTGGGTCTGCAGTGGGAGGTCGTGTGGATACCTCTAGAGATCGTGCGCGTGCGCGATTCCCGAGTCGGAATCATCCACGGGAGATTCGAAACCCCGCAAAGGTGAAGAATCGTTCTTCCCACGTTAATTTTATTGTCCGTTTTACGATCCCAGCAACCGATACATAGGAACCGATATATAGCAACCGATCCCAGCAACCGATTCCTAACAATAGGCCGTCCGGATCAAAATGAGATATATCAGGGCCTTATCTTCTTACCTTTGATCACGACACGTGCAGCGGGCTATAGGTGTCCCACTGTGATCGCTAGAGGGCTGTAGGCGCCCGAAACGTCCCCCGCCGCTGCTGTGGGCTTCGGGCGAGGGCTTCTCCGTTCGTCTTAGCACTGCGGCGATTTAAGGGTGTTAGAGATTAAGGATGTGTGATCGCCAGTAGCATTACCTTACGGTCCCTGTGCTCCGCAGGATTGTAAGAGTGATCGCGTTCTGAGGGAGCGGGGAATAGTGGTTTCTCCTTCTCTTCCTCCAGCCGGCCAGTGGAGGAGAGCTCGGTAGTCTGCACGCAGAAATGCGGTAAGGATCCCTGAAAAGACAAGACAAGACAAAAATGACCCGATTTGAACTTTGACATGTAGAATCTATCCATAGCAATATAAAAATTAACTAGAATTGGAGGGAGACGCACCGGATGAGTGTTTGGGGAGGGAAGGTGACCATATGTTATGGCCACCCACCTCCCGTTTTTTGTTTAAAACCTCTAGGGAAGGGTTGCTAGGTCATCCTAACTTGCATGCATACAGATGGGGGTGCTCGTGTGTGGAAAGTGAAGTGATGCGTTGAAAGTGCAAAGAAGAATGAGAGAGGGAAATGTTACGGAATGGATGGAGAGTGGGAATGCAACGAAGTGAAAAAGGGGAAAAGCAAAAGAGGGTTAACATGACAAGCCCATTTGGTGTGCGAAGGATTCCTCTTTAAGCTCCACCTGAAGCTCCCTGACTCCTTGTCCGCTCGACTCCTCAAAGCAGACTCACTTGCCAACCTCCTCTAAGCCTTCCCTCCAGAAAAAAAAAAAAACTCCTCCTTCCTCTTCACCCCTCCGAATCTCTCACCCGAAAAAATCCTTAACCCCCCGCTCGGGGGGACATGGGGGGGTATAAATAGGTGAAAGAGAAATAGGAGAAAATAGGGGTCTAAATCCCCGTAAATCATCCTGGAGCCAATGGGAAGTGGTCAAGGATCGGAGGTGGTGCACGCGGCAGTCGCCGGAGTGGGGAGTGATCGGAGTAGCGGAGGTGAGGGCGGCGAGTAGAGGAGATCGTGGGGAAGATGAGGTCAAGGTGGTAGTTAGGGGAGTGGACGGCCAGCCAACATGCCTTCCAATCCAGTGGAAGGCCAGGTAGCTGGCCTTCCACGAAGTGGTGGAAGGCGGCCCGGTTGGCCTTCGAAGGGGCGGTGGAAGGCAAGGGGTGGCCTTCGAAGGGTGGTGGAAGGCAAGGGGTGGCCTTCGAAGGGTGGTAGAAGGCGGACTGGCTGGCCTTCGAAGGATGGTGGAAGGCGGACTGGCTGGCCTTCGAAGGATGGTGGAAGGCGGACTGGTTGGCCTTCGAAGGATGGTGGAAGGCGGACTGGCTGGCCTTCGAAGGGTGGTGGAAGGCGGACTGGCTGGCCTTCAAAGGATGGTGGAAGGCGGGCTAGCTGGCCTTCCACGAAAAGGTGGCTAGAGTTGGGATTGATTAATGGGCCTAGTTATTAGTGGGCTGAGATGGCTAAGATGAGGGATTTGGTGATGATGGGCTAATGATGGATGAGGTTCATGACCAAAAGGGTGGTCCAAAATCGGTGTCTATAGCAGACACCTTGAGTCGGAAGATGGTCGTGTCATACCTTGTGGTTCGAGAATGGAGATTATTTAAGCATGTTGTGGAATCTTCCTTTCGGGTTCCACGTGAGGATGATAGAGCCGTGTTGTCCAGCTTAACGGTGAGGCCAGCAGTGTACCATGTTGTGATTGAGGCTCAGAGGAAAGATGTAGAGTTACCGCAGATTCTCCAGAGACCAGAGGTGGAATTGTGGGATGATGGTACAGTCAGATTTAGAGGCAGATTTTATGTTCTGGCCGAGGAGGACGTGCGCAGGTGTGTCCTGGATGAGGCATACCGTTCTAGACATGTAGTGCATCCCGGAATGACTAAGATGTATCATTATTTTGAGGAGGTATTTTTGGTGGCCTGGTATGAAGAAGGATGTGGCTGAGTATGTGGCTAGGTGCATGACTTGTCAGCAGGTTAAGGCAGAACATCAGAGACCAGGAGGGTTGTTGCAGCCTTTGCCGATCCCTGAATGGAAATGGGAGCATGTGACTATGGACTTTGTGATGGGATTACCTATATCCCCTGGCAGAAGAGACGCGATCTGGGTCATTGTTGATCGATTGACCAAGTCAGCACACTTCCTGGCTATTAGGAAGGACTGGTCAGTCGGTAAGTTGGCTAAGTTGTTTGTAGATCGGATCATCTCTCTGCACGGGGTGCCTTTATCCATCGTGTCAGACCGGGATCCGAGGTTTACTTCTAGGTTCTGGAAGAGTGTTCAGAAGGCTTTGGGCACGCAGTTAGCCTTCAGCTCAGCCTATCATCCCGAGACTAACGGGCAGTCAGAGAGGACCATTCAGACTCTGGAGGATATGCTTAGGGCATGTTGCCTAGACTGGGGAGGTTCTTGGGAGCAACACTTGTCTACTGTGGAGTTTGCTTACAAGAACAGTTATCATTCTAGTATCGGCATGGCACCTTACGAGGCTTTGTACGGGCGACCTTGTCGATCCCCTGTGAATTGGTCCGAGATTGGTGAGAGGCAGATAGCAGGACCTGAGTTGGTACAGCAGTGTGCTGAGGTTGCTAGAGTGGTACGACAGAAATTGATTGCAGCTCAGAGCAGACAGAAGAGTTATGCAGACATCCGTAGGAGACCGCTTGAGTTTGAGGTTGGGGACCACGTGTTTCTCCGAGTCTCACCCTGCAAGGGTGTGATGAGATTCGGGAAGCGAGGTAAGCTGAGTCCGCGATATATTGGGCCTTTTCCCATTCTTGCTCGAATTGGTGAAGCGGTGTATCAGCTAGCCTTGCCGCCCAATCTTGAAGGGGTGCATGATGTATTCCATGTTTCTTTGCTAAGGAGATATGTTCAGGACCCATCTCATGTCTTAGATTTTTCAGAATTGGAAGTCGCAGAGGACTTGTCCTTTCCATAGTTTCCAGTACGTATTTAGGATCGCAGGGAACAAGTCCTTCGGAACAAGGTTGTACCTCTGGTTAAGGTGATTTGGCAGCATCGCTCCGGGGGCGAGGCAACCTGGGAGCGCGAGGATGAGATGCGGGAGCAGTTTTCCTACCTTCTCTCCTAAGTTCACTTGTGAGCTTGTATCCTTATGTTTCAACCTCGTTAATTGTAGTAGGCAATTTCGAGGACGAAATTCTTTTAAGAGGGGGAGAATGTAAGGATTGAGGTTTTCGGATCTGGGAATCGGGTCAGTTTTCGGGGTCGGATCCCATAGTTCAGGCCTTGATGGGGCTGAGACTCTGTTCTGTTTCGCGTCGAGCCTGCTCGACGCGGTTTAAACGGCGTCCAGCAATGTAGACGCGTTTTAGGCTGTGCCACGTGGGCTGGCCTTGGGTCGCGAGAGTACGGCCCCGGTCAAATCGTTTGAATGGTGTCTTGGATGAACGACGCCATTCAGAGTACGACCCTGGCTTGTCAGTGTACTGCCCGGTGTTGTCATTTGAAAGACGTCGGGCGTGCACGACGTGTTTTACCCAGTTTCTGGTTACCCCGCGAACCCTCCTTCCCTTCCCTCATTTCTTCCTTCCTTCTGTCTCTCCTACCTTCCTCCGGCGACTACGGCGACGCCTCTTCCCCCTCCTTCTTTTCTCCCACCATTTCGTCTCCCCCTCCACTCCATCGACCTCCTAACTCCCACCACTACCACCACCACCGCCTCCGCGGCGTTTTCTCTCCGGACGGCGGCCGACGTCCCGGTGGAGTAACGACGTCATCGGCAGTACCGGTGGCGGCGTGGGGCGAGACGGGTAGGCGGTTTGGAGCTTGGAGGAGTTCAAGTAACCGGTAGGGTGACGATCCCCATTGTATTTCATTGAAAAAGCATGTTTTCCCGCTTTGAAGCATGTTTAGGGGTGTTTTTGGGGTGAAAATGTTAAATGCATGAGATGAGAAATTGGGTGTTTTAATGGGTAGTTAGGGTCTCCTCATTTTCCCCCTAAGTTTCATTGTCTTTTCGTTCGTTTTGGGGGAGAAATCCCAATTTGTAGATTAGGTGAAACGGAGGGAAGAACCTGTCTGTCTGGACTAAATGGCGTCGAGGGACAGAGACGCCTTTTAGAAAGGCAGCTCCCATCCACGACGCGATTTAGCCCAATAACAGACCCTGTCCCGGGACTTATAAGCATCCAGGAACATCGACGCCTTTTCAAAAGGCGACTTGCGTGAACGACGCATTTTAGTGGAAATCACCCCGTTGCCTATCCCTGCTTTTGTCGCTGTCAGGCGACGAGGGACAGCAACGCCTTTCAAAAGGCGGCTACATGTGACGACACATTTTAGGCCATTTTCGAGGCCAAGTTTTTATAAACCAGTTTAGGAGGCTTGAATGACGTCGCCCTTGGACGACGCGATTCAAGACAGAACACACTAATTCATGTTATTAATATGTGTTACATTGTTAGATAGTTTGGTTAATTGCATGATTATAATCGTACTCGAGGATGAGGATTCCTATGTGACCAGATCGCACCGTGTTGTGTTTCATGCGACCGTGGGCCTAGAGTGACAGTTGTAGCGCTTTATCACCCTGTGTTGGTATGGGTGGAACACAGCACCGGTGTGGGTGTGGCGGGGTGACGCCTAGTGAGAGAGGGTCACCTGGTGAACCCCGGGGTTAGCTAGTACCGGTGTGAGTGTGGTACCTGTGAAGTGTCACTCGTGCTAAGAGAAGTAGTAACCACCTAGAGCCTGTTACGTCGGAGTAGCTAGCGTACTATCCGAGGGGTTACTACTTGGTCTCAGCGGGTCGGTGTTTCCCACCTTCGTTTGTGTGGTTGGTTTGTTTTGCCGAGACGTTGGTTGTGGGCTTGCAGGTAGAATAGTTTTAGAAATATGCATGTTATATTTCGAATGCATGTGATTCATATCGAGATTTAGGAGCAGTAATTACTGCTTTACTTGCTTACTTTACCTTCAGCTGTGTTTTTGCACTTGTGGGTGTATGAGTGGGTAGTGGGGATCGAACGATCCCTACTGAGTCTTTTCATTGAGACTCACCCCTGCGGTTTTCAGGTGAGGGTTCCAAGCAGGCTTAGCGAGGAGAGTATCGCTTTGAGTTGCGTGCCAGCGGCTGTTGTTCCGGGGTATGCCCCGACGTAGTTGTTATTTTATTTCTGGCCTTTACGCTTCATTATTTCTTTTCAGTTGGAATATGTAATTATTTGCTGTGTCGAGTCGCATTGTAATAACTTTTAATTCTTGCACTTTCTTTTTAATTCAATGCGACGTGAATGTTTAGCTTAGTTTATTGTTTATTTCCCAGACTTACCTAGATCCTGGTTTGGTTCCAAATTAATGATTCGGTACCCATTTAGTAATCGGATCCCCGATTCTAGGGTGGCGGGTCGTTACACGTAGGATATCCGAGAAGGACATCGGATATCCGGTTAGACTAGTACAGATTACTCCTGCTCATATGATGAGGGTGACTGATCTCATAAGTCACTTGTGTGGAGACACTAAGGCGAATATGTAGGTGCTCATTAGAGAATGAGTTCACTGAACTGATCCAACTGAATCGCTGGATGGTATTGTACCTCACTGTCAACCAGCTTGGTTCTATTGTCGTAGTTTCGTAGATGGTCCTCATACCTGAGACACCAAGGACACCTTGTCGGTGGACTACTGTGCTTTGACCTTGGTTTATGAATTTCTAAGCACGGGATTCTAAACAGACAATGAATGGGTACAGCGGAATACCGTCGAAGGGAATTGTGTGTCAATAAGGAATCATTCGCTCTCGGTACTTAGAGAGAGAATGCTCTAGGAAGGATGCGCGGAAATCCCTGGCTAGGGCGGACGATAATATCAGAGAAGGAGTTTTCCGATATTCATCAGCGGCATCCAATCCAAGTGAGTCGGTCGGTTAGGATTTAACAGCACGCCATACCCTAAGTTGACTCGAGAGCATTGTACGAATGAAGGATTATATCTATGCGGTAACTGTCGGCGGAAAGGTTCCAAGAGTGGGTTACTTAACCCTAATACCTTTCGGGTTCACACGGTGTTGCTTGGCACCCAACGTGATCAGAGGCCCGGTCAAATTCGATGTGCGACTTCAATTCAATTGATTAATTAATTAATAAAGAGTTATTAATTGATTAATAAAGCCAGTAAGGAGTTACTGGGCTTATTAGGCTATTAACCGGACTGGTAATTGGGCCTAGAGGGTCACACGCAAATGATTCTCAAGGCGATAGATAAATAAATGGGTTTTATATAAACCGGGGGTTTTTATGAAAAACCGCGCGGTTAGTATAAAATATAGCGAACGGGCTGAGCAAGCCAAGCTGCTGCTAACCTTAGCCGCCCCCTCCTATGTTTCTCTCTCTCTCTGGCACCCCAGGCCAGATCCGGATCCCCGGATCTGCTCCGCCGCTTCTACAATTCTCGTTTGACGGGAAATCGTTCGCATGTTCCGGCGATTATTGCGGCGACTGGCGGAGGTTTCGTGACTGTGAAGAACGAGGAACGTGAGTATATCCTTCGCGAGGAGGATCGCGTGGACTCCGCTAGAGGTCGGGCGCTAGCGCGGCTTGCGGTATCGCACTGACGGAACCGAATGGTTGCGGATTCGAATCTGCACACGGTAAGACCTTGATAATATGATTATCGGTTTTATTTATTCGAAATGGAAAAAAAGATCGCTCTTTTTATTTTATTTTCCGCTGCGTAAACGATCCGAAGAAACTCGAGAACCCAACACCTACACCATTGACTGATTTTAAAATTAATCATGTTATTTATTAAAAGAAATGTAGCAATACTTACTCCTCCTCAGTCAATGGATAATCATTTCTATCTCAGTGAGAATCTAAGATTGAGATCTTGATGACAAATGAAATAAGAGAACGATTATTAACTTTCATTAAGTTTCCTAAAGGCAGCCTGAGGTTTGCTGTCCCACAGTAGCAAATGCAACTCTTGCACCATTTCTTAGCCTTAGGTTAACTTCCTAAGCTCTCAATTTTCTTTTACTTGTTTGAAAAAGTATATCCAATATCTGATACTGGAGATGTGGACTTTGTAATGGACAAGTAAAACTTAATAATAAGAATACCCAAAACTTCTTCTAGTTTTAAATTCTTATTCTTTGCCTCTTCTAGTGCCCTTGTTCATAGTAGTGGAAGCACTCCTTCCTTTCAGCTGGCTGGCCGTTGTTCCCCGTAGCAACTGGTTTTAACCTTCAAGGTTTCAATCATTAGCCTTTCCTTAAAAGTTTACCCTGAGTATCTCTTCATCTTGATCTCACCAAACAAGAGGTTACATGATTTCTCCTTGCCGACTTTGTCAGTAACCTCATGTGGGGTTTCTTATAAGGGATATAGGTACTACTCAGATCTAAAGACAATCTTCAGATTCCTATAGTTACACTGAATAAGTAGAGTGTGTCAATATGTTGGCATCCAATATACCATGTATCAGAATAAATTGACAACATTTTAAACATTTCGAGAAAATAAAGTGATTTAGCAGATAGTTCTTATAATTAAGACATGGTCTTTTATCTTGAATTAGCTCTCGCTATTTTTTGGCAGCTTGTATAACCCTCGGATATACAGGATGAGAGATGTCGGTGGTCTCTTAGTGGGGAGGAGAATCTCACTACCTCATAATATAGCCTCAGGATTGGGCATGACAAACTACATTATAATCAAAGAGCAGCCAACTATTGGCACTTGCAACTCCTTACAATATATGACCATTATTCGGCTCTCAGAATACTAATGGCATTGTGGATATGACAACAAACCACCAATCTCTAGTTTAAGTATTACCATCATTACGGATCAGACATAGATTAGTATGCAATCCTTGTGGATATCACGAAAAAGAAACATGGTGCCTCTACCCCATTGACTGGTATCATCATGCCATAATTTTAGTCTATCATCATATATCATAGGTCTTGTGGATATCACGGAATTTAGTCTTAAAGCTATAATAATGGAGGGCCACGCAGTAAGTTTACAACTACTGCGCTATAGCTTAAAATTTTATAAACGAGGGATTTTAATCATCGTTGGTCTCATCCTAAGTGACATAAATATATCACATTACATGTAGATAGTAGAATTTGATTCATAACTGAATGCTAAATGCATGCATCATCCATACTTGTCAATTATGTGGTCATGGACAATACGGTGATTAAATGGAACCAAACAGTTAATTTCCATATGTAATATAATAATTATATTAACAATATGAAAACACACAGGTGCTGGTGATTTCATTTATTCACGCCTCCCTGGTTGCACATGTGGATCATCCTCGCTCTTTGATAAAGTGTTAAATTGATCATTTAAGGGCAATCATATGCATCATACTCACGTTTTTATTTGTAAAATAGCATGAAATGATAGATAATTGCGTACCAAGTCCAACGGTACCAATTTCGTCAAATTCTGACTTAAAAACATCGTCATTTCATCTGATTAATGGAGTATAGCGCATTTGTTGTTTTTCGACAAAACTGAGACGAAATAAATAAATATAATGATTTTTTAATGATAATATGTTAATTTATATTTATTCTATGTGAACAGGACATTCCGATGATGCAGTACAGTTGGTGGAGTTTCTGGAAATTTGGGGGAGGTCTAGTGTTCAAATCTCAATAAATTCAACTTCATTTTGTCCAAAAGATTAAAGTAAGGGTAAAAACGTCATTTGATACCCTAGTGTTGTCCTAATACCAAGGCCAAGAAGAACCCAAGAAGGGCCTTCCTTTCTCTCACTTTCTTTTTAAAAAAAAACTTTCCTTCCCTTTTCTTTAAAAGAATCCTCATGCACCCTATACCCGGCTATTCCTTCCTCTCTCTGGTTTCTCTTCCTCCTTTCTCTCTCCGGTTTCTCTTCCTCCTTTCTCTCTTCCCCCCTCTCTCTCCAGTTTCCCAAGTTCGACCTCTCCCAGCAGCACTCTCCTTCCCCTTATCGGTTTCCTAGCACCCTTCGCCCTCTCTCCTTGCCATCTCCTTCTCTCTCCCACGCCTCTCCCTCTCGGTCTCTCCCAGCACTCTCTCCTTCTCTGTCTCCGACGTCTCTCTCTCTCGCTCTCTCCCACACGCTCTCTGGCCTCCCCCTTCGCCGCCTCCTCTTCCTCCTGATCATCCCTGTCCTTTCCACTCTTCTCTACTTCCTCCTCCTCCTTTTCTAACCCTGCCGGTCTGCAAGCCTGCACGCACCCTGCATAGCCCCTCTCCCCAGCTGCACCAGCGCACTCCAGCCGGGCCTCCCCAGCGCACGGCCTCCACGTCCCTCCAGTGCGCACACCAGTGCTCCAGCATGCCCCTCAACGCTCCTCCACGCGTCCCAGTGCATGCATGCACGCCTGAAGCCGCCGCACACCTGCAATCCTCCACGTGCTCCAGCGCATGCATGCACACGTCCCCCACTCCGTTGCTCTCCAGCTGCAAGAGAGCCTTGGGTTACTGTTGTGTCCTTTTGTTTCTTTTGATCTAGGTTATTTGGTTAATTAGCTAGGATTAGTTGATAATTACTCTGTGATTAGTGATTTCTTTTCAGAAACATTTTAAGATTACAAGTTGTGTAATAATATTCTTAGTTAGATGAATAAGTTGAGTACGTGTTATTAAAGTGTTTGCAACCTTCTTAGCTTAGATTAAATTCTGCTCAACTTTATTTCCTTTTTGAACGTAACGATAATTATTTTCTTAGACGTGGCTCATTTTGGTTAATTTACTTTAGTCTATTAATTTGTTGCAAGAATAGGTAGTTCATTAATCAATTCAAACTCTCAAATAACTAAAGTCTAAGGTTTTCGAAATTGAAATCTTATTTCCCTGTGGATCGACTCGGACTCACCATTATTAATTTTCAAAATCTAATTTAAATGAGCCGAATAAATTTAGATTGAACGTTCTTATGAGTGTTTAACGACACACAATTTGGAACGATCAATTTTTGGCGCCGTTGCTGGGGAATTAGATTTTTAATTTTGATTATCTTGGATTTAGTGTACTTAATCTTTAGCTAACCTCATTTTCTTATTTTTGCAGGTATATTGAAAGAAAAAAAAAGGAAAGCGAAATCATGGTAAGTGTGTTCCAACTTTCTATGTTTCAATTTCCTTACTTTAGTTAGTTTCAATTTTTGTAGTTTCTAAGTTAGATAGGTTTCCATTAACTAAAAAAAAAAGAAACAAAAGAAGAACATCCAAATTTAAAAATCTTCATTTCCAGATTAGAAACCTTCCATGCTAGGCATTCATCATTCTAGGAAAGCATGAGCTAGTTTCCTTTCACAGTTATTTCCATAAATTGTTGAAGATTGCGGGGGAAAGGTACGTGTTTCCATTTTAGCAAGTCATTCATGTTTGCGTCAACACACCCTGCATTGATTTGCTTATTGCCTTGTATTGCATTCAAAAAGACTTTAAGGGCAACAACTTTAACCACATAAGGTAGGGATTTGATCACCCTTCCTTAGCCCACAAATCACCTTCCTTGTATTGGCATTTCCTAATCCAATTAAAAGCAAGTCAAAAGAGAATCTATGGTTTACACCGTGAGTGGTTTAAATTTCGGGTGGCCTCCACTTTTGGCAACGGTGTCTAGGCTAGAGGTTAAAAAGGCAAACGCCTAAGCGGGAAAGTGGTTCTCTACTTAGGTCCCTACGAAAGTAGAGGGAGCCTCCCACTACCCCACCTCTTACCTGGTTGTTGATTGATTGTGGTTGCGACTTGAGGTGGACTCCATTCACCTTGTAAGAAAATTCACATAGAGAGTCTAGGTTAACATTAGATCATTAGGATAATTTGTTTGCCAAATATTGTTTGCATCTAAAAAAAAAAAAAAAACAAGAAATAGAAAACAAAATTCAAATCCATCCTCTCTCTCTCAGTCCTAGTGTATGTAAGGTAGGAGATCTCAAAACCCTAACCTTCTTGGACCATTTGCTGAAATAGAGAAAATCCTACATCAAAGAAATCCACCACAAGATCAAATGGCTGATAATCAGGACCCACCGAAGCAAATGAAGGACTATTTCATTCCAAATCGATATCAACCTTCATCTTGTATTCAACTTCCTCAGAATCTAGCCAATCAATATGAAATTAAATCTAGCACCATTCAAATGATCCCATCCTTTTATGGGAATACTAAAGAAGATCCCTATAAGCATCTGGATGAATTTCTAGAAATCTGTTCCACGGTGAAGATCCAGAATTTCACCGATGATGGCCTTAAGTTGACCTTATTTCCCTTTTCATTAAAGGATAAGGCTAAATATTGGTTGGGGATTATAGGAAGGCCCATTAGGACATGGGAAGAAATGCAGAAAGAATTTCTCAAGAAGTTCTATCCCATAGGACGGACCAATACCATGAGAAGGGCCATCACAAGTTTTACCCAAACTCCCGGGGAATTGATCTATGAATCTTGGGAAAGACTGAAAGAATTGCTTAGGAAATGCCCTCATCATGGGCTTTCAAAATGGCAAATTGTCCAAGCATTCTATGAAGGATTGTCTGAACAGCTCAGACAGATGGTGGATGCCTCATGTGGAGGGGCATTTATGATGAAAAATGAAGATGAGGCCTATGATCTTTTTGAGATGTTAAGTGAAAATTCCATCAATCATGCCTCATTATCATCTTATGAGAGGTCTGTTGGGCCATCTAAACGGACTGGAATGTATGAACTTAAGGCCTGTGGAGAGCCCAAATCCAGAATGGACATAAATCTGATTAATCAGAAATTGGATAAGGTAGATATCTTGGGCCAGAAATTAGACCAACTCTTGGCCTTAAACAAGCAAGAGCCTACTTACCCAACACAATCTAGTCCATATGAAGGCCCATCTTCTGCCAATCATGATATTTGTGCCTTCTGCGCAAGTCCAACCCATCAAGTGAATGAATGCCCAACTACAGCCCAACTTCCACCATTCATTCAGGAACAAGTTCAGGCTGCCCAGGGATTCTCCAGGCCCAATAATGAGCCATTCTCAAATACTTACAATCCTGGCTAGAGAAACCATCCTAATTTTTCTTGGAAGAATCAGCAAGCCCCATTACCAATGTCCAATCCTCCCATGCATCAAGCCCAAAAGCCACAGAATTCATTTCAACATCAATCTAATTTCTATGGAAATGTTCAGGCTAGGGGATCTCAGGCCCAATTCTCTCAACCGGCCCATTATCAATCATTCCAATCACATCAACCGGCCAACTACCACTCATTCCAATCTTGACAACCAACCCAATCATTCCAATCAGGACAACCAACCCAATACCATCCTCCACCCACTTACCAACAACCTCCTCAGCCCAACTTTGATGAGAAATTCACTCCACTCCAACAACTGATTTTGACCCAGCAACAATCCATTTCTAAGTTCGAAAGTCAAATGGGCCAACTAGCTGAGGCTACGATGAGAAGAGAAGCGGGTCAACCTCCTAGTCAACCCATTGCCAATCCAAGGAATCAACCTCCGGGTTTTCCACAGCAATCGGGCCTTTTACCTCAACCTGGCCTGTTACCACAACCTAAAGGGCCATAACCACAATTTGAGAATGCTAAAGCCATTTCAGCCCTTAGGAGTGGGAAAAGTTTAGAAAAACCACATGCAGATGGAGAGTTAGCCGAAGGTTCTATTGGTGAGCCTCATAAAATTGAAAGTGAGAGTGAGGCTGAACCCAACATGGAAAAGTTGGAGGAAGACCCGAAAGGAAAAGGGAAGATAGATGAAGGCCCAAGTTCTTATCAACCTAAGGTGCCATTTCCTAATGCTTTGTTAGCTAAGCCTAATGCCAGGAAGAAACTGGCCCAGAATGAGGAATTGTTGGATTTATTCAAACAAGTCCGGATTAATATTTCACTCCTCGATGCCATCAAGCATGTGCCAGCTTATGCTAAGTTTCTCAAGGAATTATGTACTCCACAAAGAGAATCTAGAATGACACCCGAAAAGGTTCGACTTTTAGAAGATGTGAGTGCGATTGTGATGAATCATCTTCCCAAGAAGTTGAAGGATCCTGGAGTACCTTTGATCTCATGTGACTTAGGTGGAGTTACATTTGATAGAGCTTTATTGGATTTAGGTGCTAGTGTGAACCACTTGCCAACAACCATTTATGAGAAATTTGATATTGGGGAATTAAAACCCACACCCATCATCTTGCAGTTGGCTGATAGGTCTGTGAAGACTCCACGGGGATTAATTGAGGATGTTATTGTGAAGGTTCATGATTGTTATTTTACTGTGGATTTTCTTATTATGGATATGACATTACTTGAGGAACTCATTTACACCCCGATCATCCTAGGTCGTCGATTCTTAGCCACTGCCAAATCTAATATAAATTGTGAAACTGGCATAATGGACATTTCATTTGGGGGTCAAAAGGTCAATATTAATGTCTTCAAAGCATCTCAATACCCAGATCATGAAGAAGAATGCCATACTATTGATATCTTGGATAATCTGGTTGAAGAAAATGAGATGTTCACACATGACCTTTTGGAGGAAGCCAATACTTTAAAGGATTCGCCCGACCCATTAACATCTTGGCCCAAGGTTGAACCTTTACCAGCCTTACAATCTGAGCCTGCTTTGCCATCCTTAGAGGACCCTCCTGAGCTTGAACTCAAACCATTACCTGAGTCTCTCAAGAATATCCTTTTGGGCCCGGATCAAACTCTCCCGGTCATCATTGCGGCAAATCTCACATCATCGCAGGAGGCCCAATTAACCGAGGTCCTCAAAGACCACAAGGGTGCCATTGGATGGTCGGTGGCTAGTTTAAAGGGAATTAGCCCGTCCATTTGCATGCATCACATCTATATGGAAGAGAATTCTAAGCCCAGTCGGGAGATGCAAAGGCGGCTTAATCCCAATATGAAAGAAGTGGTAAGAAGGAGGTTGTGAAATGGCTGGATGCGGGTTTCATTTACCCCATATCGGATAGTAAATGGGTCAGCCCAACCCAAGTGGTACCCAAGAAATCTGGATTAACGGTCATCAAGAATGATCATGGAGAAGAGGTACCCACTAGGCTCACCACGGGATGGAGAGTGTGCATTGATTACCGAAAGCTGAATCTCATGACTAAGAAGGATCACTTTCCATTCCCATTCATAGATTAGATTCTGGAAAAGTTATCAGGCCAGAAGTACTTTTGCTTCTTAGATGGGTACTCTGGGTACAATCAAGTGGCTATTTACCCGGAAGATCAAGAAAAGACCACCTTTACGTGCCCTTATGGCACATTTGCTTTTAGGAGGATGCCATTTGGATTATGCAACGCACCAGCCACATTTCAACAGTGCATGATGGCTATATTCTCTGATATGGTGGGAGAATTCCTCGAAGTTTTCATGGATGATTTCTCAATCTTCGGGGATTCTTTTGAAAATTGCTTGGAAAATCTTAAACAAGTGCTAGCTAGATGCATTGACACCAATCTGATACTTATCTGGGAAAAGAGCCATTTTATGGTTCGAGAGGGCATTGTTCTAGGCCACATTGTGTCTGAAAGGGAGATAGAGGTAGATAAAGCTAAGATCGATCTCATATCCAATCTTCCTCCTCCTACCTCGGTCAGACAGACCCGTTCATTCCTTGGCCATGCCGGTTTCTATCGCCGGTTTATCCACAATTTCTCTCAAATTGCTCAGCCTCTAACTCTTCTCCTAGTTAAGGATGTTCCTTTCCAAATGGATGAATCGTGCATCAAGGCATTCAATTCTCTGAAGGAATCTTTGACCAAAGCTCCGATTCTTCAATCTCCAGATTGGTCTTTGCCCTTCGAAATCATGTGCGATGCCTCTGATTATGCTATCAGTGCGGTTTTGGGACAAAGAATCAACAAGTGTCCCGTGGTGATCTATTATGCAAGTCGCACCCTTGCAGATGCTCAAATGAATTATACCACCACAGAAAAGGAATTATTAGCTGTAGTTTTTGCCCAAGAAAAATTCAGATCTTATCTTTTAGGGGCAAAAGTCATAATCTATTCTGATCACTCAGCTCTAAAATACCTGTTGACCAAGAAGGATGCAAAGCCTAGACTTATTAGATGGATCTTACTCCTTCAGGAATTTGATTTGGAAATTCGGGATAAGAAGGGTTCTGAGAATGTGGTAGCTGACCACCTATCCCGAATTCTGATCTCCGAAAGTACACCAATCACTGATTCCTTTCCTGATGAGCATCTTTGTAATGACCCGCCATCCTATGACCGGAGACCCGGTCACTAAATGGATGTCGGCCCATTAACCGCGGGTTCACACCCGGATCTCACACAAACACATCTGGAGGAGTAAGTGCTAAACAAGGCTAAACATGACAATCACACGGACTACAAAGGTAAACGAGTGCGCAGAAAGAAAGATAACAATGTCCGTATATAGTCCAACAATAATTACATGGTCCAAAAAATTAAATAAGTACAGGCAGAAGGAAAGTACAACAACATCGGGGCATACCCTGGAACAGAGACAACTGCTGGTCCGCACACCAAGAAGGCACCACACGCCTCCACACGCCGCGAAGTCCACACCTGAAACCGCAGGGAGTGAGCCACACCAGAATTGGGCTAAGTAGAGATCATCCGATCCCCTGCCTCCTACACACACACCCACAAGTGCAAAAACAGGGATATATGGCAATTAAGTAAAGCAGTAAACATAGCACCCAAATCTGATATGAAACGTACGATAAGCAGTGTAGCAAGAACCATTCTAAGCAACCCGAAGAACCCAACACAGAGTCACGTCTCACAGCCAAAGTCCACGAAGCGACTGAACCACACTGTCGACCATAGTCAAACGTCGCCTCCGAACACTACCACCACTGCTCACGCCTGTTGTAAGGACTGAGGTTTCGGGCTCTGTATTTGGGTCAGGTTCGGGCCGGATCCCTTGGTTTGGACCCTGTGGGGGGTCTTGAGATTTCTGGCTGAATGGCGTCAGCACTGCGCGACGCCTTTCGAAAGGCGTCGGGGTGTGTGGACGCCATTTAGGTTTGCAGGTTGTTGTGCCACGTGTGCGCCACGTGGGCGGGTTTCGGGCCGCGAGAGTACGGCCCCGGTCACATCGTATGAACGGCGTCCAGGTTGGCCGACGCGATTCAGACTGTGACCTCTGCGATGTCAGGGTGCGGCGCCAGAGCGTTGTCAGTACGGCCTGTCCTGTCGTCTGAACGGCGTCCACGGTGGGCGACGCGTTTCAGACCGCTGTCAGTACGGCCGTCCTGTCAGACTGATAGGCGTCTGTCTCGATCGACGCGTTTTAGCTGGTTTCGGATTGACCCCGCGAGCCTCCCCTTCTTTCCCTCATTCTCGCCTTCTCTCTCTCTTTCCTCGCCCTCTCCAACGCTCTTCTTCCCCTTCCCTCCCTCTTCTTCCTCTTCCACCACTCCAACACCACCTTACCTCTCACCTCTACCTCCACCACTTCCTTCGCGGTGTTCCACTCTCCGGACGGCGGCCGACGTCCCGGCGGAGTGGCGGCGTCCTCGAGGGTACCGGCGGCGGTGTGCGGTGCGGCGGGACGGCGGCACGGAGCTTGGCGGAGTTCAAGAACCGGTAGGGGGACGAAACCTTGCATGTGTGCTCGTTTGCTTCTTGGCGTGATGTGGCGTGTTTGGGGTTAGATTGAGCATATTTAGGGGGATTCCTTGTGGGAATGGCGGTGTTTGTGGACGTGGTTTCATAGCATGATCGTGGTGCTTGACGTTCTCATCTTCCCCCTTTTGTTTTGGGGCTTTCCGGGATGCTTGGGGTTCAAGGGTGTGACCCTCGGGTCGAACCAGGAAACCTGGTTTCTGGCGCTAAATGGCGTCGTGCCTGGTCGACGCCTTTCCGAAAGACGTCGGGTCAGTACGACGCGTTTTACGGCAGAAACCTCCCTGTTCGAGGTTTCCTGAGTTAGGGGTTCTGCGCTAAATGACGTCATGGATGGACGACGCCTTTCTGAAGGACGTCGGGCCATCATGACGCCATTTAGGCAGGAAATACCCCCGTTTAAGGGTTCTGCAAATCTGGATTTCTGGGTTGAATGGCGTCTGGCGACCCTGACGCGTTTTAAACGGCGGCTTCACTGGTGGACGCGTTTTAAGCGATAATCTGGCTTTTGATAAACCTGTCTGAGAGTCTTGAATGGCGTCGACCTCGGTCGACGCGATTCAAGACAGGAATGTTTAAATCGTGTTATTTCATGCGTGTTTCACAATGGGATGGTTCAAATGCATGCTTTGGGTTGTATACTGAGACGGAGGACTTCTGCGTGAGTGGAATTACATCACCTGTGGGTGTGTGTGTGCTTTAGCTATATACTGAGACTGAGGTTTACTGTGCGAATGGAATCATGTTATATGTGTGGTTGTGTTATGCGAATGTGGATCGGGTTAACTGTGGTTTACGTCTGTCACCATGGGCCGATGGGAGAAGGGCCATGGTGTCTGTGGAGTGGTGCATGTTGTGTTTTACCCTTGGCTGAGAAAAGCAGAATCACCTTGAGCCCGTCGGGCCGGAGTAGCTGGTGTGCTACCCGAGGGGTTGCTGTTTGGTCTCAGCGGGTCGGGGTTTCCCTTGGTTGTCGTGTCAGCTTCTGGCGTGTTTCCTGCTGTGGAGCTGGTGGTGTTACTGGTGGGTGTTGGTTTACCCTTTAGCCATTGGGCCTGATGTGACCTTTGATCTAGGTTACGAGTGGTACCTATAGCCCTTTGGCCTGACGCAGCCCGGGAGAGTTGGGTTTGTGGGTAGTTCCTGTAGCTTCGGCTTGACGGGGGTTCGCCGGTCCCCAGGGCCCTCCTGAAGTGCTGAGGCCTAGCGTGGAGGCAATCCGGACGGTAGGACAGCAGTCTAGACTGCTTGTGTGCACACGTAGCTGGCAGTGGCTGTACACTGGTTCCAGCTAGTCCTAGTTTGACTTACTGCCTCACCCTACAGTGCCCCGGAACACTGTAGGGGCGGACAGGCGTGAGCTGTGGTGGTAGTGTTGGGAGGCGACGTTTGACTTCGGTCGACAGTGTGGTTCAGTCGCTTCGTGGACTTTGGCTGTGAGTCGTGACTCTGTGTTGGGTTCTTCGGGTTGCTTAGAATGGTTCTTGTTACACTGCTTACCGTGCGTTTCATATCAGAGTTGGGTGATGTGTTTCCTGCTTTACTTAATTGCCATATATTCTTGTTGTTACACTTGTGGGTGTGTGAGTGGGAGGCAGGGGATCGGATGATCCGTACTGAGCCCATTTCAGGTGTGGCTCACTCCCTGCGGTTTCAGGTGTGGACCTCGAGGCGTGCGGGAGCGTGGTGTCTTCTTGGTGTGCGGACCAGCAGCTGTCTTAGTTCCGGGGTATGCCCCAATGTTGTTGTACTTCCTTCTGCCTGTACTTATTTAATTGTTGGACATGTAATTATTGTTGGACTGTATACGGACATCGTTATTTTCCTTCCTGCGCACTTGCTTACCTTTGTAGTCTGTGAGATTGTTATATTTAGCCTTGTTTAGCACTTACTCCTCCAGATGTGTTGTGTGAGATCCGGGTTTGAACCCGCAGTTAATGGGCCGACATCCATTTAGTGACCGGGTCTCCGGTCATAGGATGGCGGGTCGTCACAGTTGGTATCAGAGCTTAATCTGGTCGAGTATGTGATAAACTGGGTTAGATATTATAGTCCAACAATAAGTGCGAGTCTGTACAGGTGATGGCTGTTGGTGTAGATTGATAGGTTTTGACGTGTTTTGGTTCGATTTGCATGTTGTGGGGCAGCGATGGCGCCGAAGCGGAGAGCTCCGGTGGTTCGGGGTGCGAGAGCAGATGGTGGTGGTTCGAGGGCAGAAGGCCATAATGTGGATCGTTTTATGGAAGCTATGATTGGGGCTATATCTAGATATCAGCAGGGAGATGGAAGTGAGGGGTCCAGTTCCCGAGGTGGCCAATCCACGGTGGTGGATCGATTCTTGAAGTTGAAGCCCCCTTCTTTCACGGGTCAACCTGTTCCAGATGCGGCAGCTCAATGGGTTAAGGAGGTGGAGAAGGTGTTTGATGTCCTAGAATGTGCTGAGAGTGACAAGACCTTGTTGGCAACCTACTTGCTGAAGGGCGATGCTTACGATTGGTGGGTTACCATCAAGGGGTTGATGTTTCCAGATAGGCCTTTGAGAGAGATTCCTTGGGAAGGCTTCGTGAGAGAGTTTAGTGGACAGTACTTTCCGAGGCACGTTCGTAGGGCCAAGGAAAGGGAGTTTATGGAATTGGTGCAGGATGGCATGACAGTTCTAGAGTACCAGATGAAATTTGTAGCTCTGGGAAGATTTGCTCCACACATATCTGAGCGTGAGGATCTTAGGACGGAGAAATTTGTGGATGGACTTCGGCATGGTCTGAGGGAGTTTGTGGCGGCCCATTGTTGTGAAGATCTGGCGTCAGCAGTTCAGTGCGCGGCAACAGTGGAGATGCAGTTCCAGCACACGGCGAGGGAATCGGAACATTCGGCATAGGGGAAGCAACAGAGCAGGGATAGATCGACAGCTTTTTCGTCAGGTGATCCGAGTTCCTTCGAGGTCGAGTTCCAGGAGGTACCTTATGACGAGGATGAGGATGGTTCGGTTCAGCATATGGAGACAGAGGTCAGCTGGCAGCAGGAGGCGAGGCGGGGCGCTGCAGATCGTTGTCCCCGATGTAGCAGGTTTCATGGCAACCGGATATGTCCCTTGATCACTGGTAGCTGTTTCGCCTGTGGTGGGAAGGGACATCTCGCGAGGAATTGTCCCCAGAAGAACCAGGCAGGTCAGGGACCGAGCGGTTAGTGAGTGCTCGAGGTGTGATTAGAGTCACGTTTCCTTGTGGAGGTCCGAGGGGTTGTGCTAGGAGAGCACTTTTATTTTGTCTTTTCAGAGGTGGTTGTGAACTTGTGTGGCACTTGTATGTATTCGGGATGGTGGAGAAATCGGTTTCGTAATTTGTGCCTTGTTAGTGTATGGTTGTTTTAATCTATCAGCTTTTGTCAGAATTGAGAATCTTGGTTAGCTTGATGTGATGTGATTGGCTAAGTATGTGGAGCCTTGTGTGTGTGATTGGTGAGATTGATTGTTGTGATCGGTGTGTGTCGGCGTGTGATGGTTAGCCGAGTTGAGCGTTGAGCGGTTGCAATTTCGAGGACGAAATTCTTTTAAAGGGGGGAGATTGTAAGGACTGAGGTTTCGGGCTCTGTATTCGGGTCGGGTTCGGGCCAGATCCCTTGGTTTGGACCCTGTGGGGGGTCTTGAGATTTCTGGCTGAATGGCGTCAGCACTGCTCGACGCCTTTCAAAAGGCGTCGGGGTGTGTGGACGCCATTTAGGTTTGCAGGTTGTTGTGCCACGTGTGCGCCACGTGGGCGGGTTTCGGGCCGCGAGAGTACGGCCCCGGTTACATCGTATGAACGGCGTCCAGGTTGGCCGATGCGATTCAGACTGTGACCTCTGCGATGTCAGGGTGCGGCGCTAGAGCGTTGTCAGTACGGCCTGTCCTGTCGTCTGAACGGCGTCCACGGTGGGCGACGCGTTTCAGACCGCTGTCAGTACGGCCGTTTTGTCAGACTGATAGGCGTCTGCCTCGATCGACGCGTTTTAGCTAGTTTCGGATTGACCCCGCGAGCCTCCCCTTCTTTCCCTCATTCTCGCCTTCTCTCTCTCTTTCCTCGCCCTCTCCGACGCTCTTCTTCCCCTTCCCTCCCTCTTCTTCCTCTTCCACCACTCCAACACCACCTTACCTCTCACCTCTACCTCCACCACTTCCTTCGCGGTGTTCCACTCTCCGGACGGCGGCCGACGTCCCGGCGGAGTGGCGGCGTCCTCGAGGGTACCGGCGGCGGTGTGCGGTGCGGCGGGAAGGCGGCACGGAGCTTGGCGGAGTTCAAGAACCGGTAGGGGGATGAAACCTTGCATGTCTGCTCGTTTGCTTCTTGGCGTGATGTGGCGTGTTTGGGGTTAGATTGAGCATATTTAGGAGGATTCCTTGTGGGAATGGCGGTGTTTGTGGACGTGGTTTCATAGCATGATCGTGGTGCTTGATGTTCTCATCTTTCCCCTTTTGTTTTGGGGCTTTCCGGGATGCTTGGGGTTCAAGGGTGTGACCCTCGGGTCGAACCAAGAAACCTGGTTTCTGGCGCTAAATGGCGTCGTGCCTGGTCGACGCCTTTCCGAAAGACGTCGGGTCAGTACGACGCGTTTTAGGGCAGAAACCTCCCTGTTCGAGGTTTCCTGAGTTAGGGGTTCTGCGCTAAATGACGTCATGGATGGACGACGCCTTTCTGAAGGACGTCGGGCCATCATGACGCCATTTAGGCAGGAAATACCCCCGTTTAAGGGTTCTGCAAATCTGGATTTCTGGGTTGAATGGCGTCTGGCGACCCTGACGCGTTTTAAAGGGCGGCTTCACTGGTGGACGCGTTTTAAGCGATAATCTGGCTTTTGATAAACCTGTCTAAGGGTCTTGAATGGCGTCGACCTCGGTCGACGCGATTCAAGACAGGAATGTTTAAATCGTGTTATTTCATGCGTGTTTCACAATGGGATGGTTCAAATGCATGCTTTGGGTTGTATACTGAGACGGAGGACTTCTGCGTGAGTGGAATTACATCACCTGTGGGTGTGTGTGTGCTTTAGCTATATACTGAGACTGAGGTTTACTGTGCGAATGGAATCATGTTATATGTGTGGTTGTGTTATGCGAATGTGGATCGGGTTAATTGTGGTTTACGTCTGTCACCATGGGCCGATGGGAGAAGGGCCATGGTGTCTGTGGAGTGGTGCATGTTGTGTTTTACCCTTGGCTGAGAAAAGCAGAATCACCTTGAGCCCGTCGGGCCGGAGTAGCTGGTGTGCTACCCGAGGGGTTGCTGTTTGGTCTCAGCGGGTCGGGGTTTCCCTTGGTTGTCGTGTCAGCTTCTGGCGTGTTTCCTGCTGTGGAGCTGGTGGTGTTACTGGTGGGAGTTGGTTTACCCTTTAGCCATTGGGCCTGATGTGACCTTTGATCAAGGTTACGAGTGGTACCTATAGCCCTTTGGCCTGACGCAGCCCGGGAGAGTTGGGTTTGTGGGTAGTTCCTGTAGCTTCGGCTTGACGGGGGTTCGCCGGTCCCCAGGGCCCTCCTGAAGCACTGAGGCCTAGCGTGGAGGGAATCCGGACGGTAGGACAGTAGTCTAGACTGCTTGTGTGCACACGTAGCTGGCAGTGGCTGTACACTGGTTCCAGCTAGTCCTAGTTTGACTCACTGCCTCACCCTACAGTGCCCCGGAACACTGTAGGGGCGGACAGGCGTGAGCTGTGGTGGTAGTGTTGGGAGGCGACGTTTGACTTCGGTCGACAGTGTGGTTCAGTCGCTTCGTGGAATTTGGCTGTGAGTCGTGACTCTGTGTTGGGTTCTTCGGGTTGCTTAGAATGGTTCTTGTTACACTGCTTACCGTGCGTTTCATATCAGAGTTGGGTGCTGTGTTTACTGCTTTACTTAATTGCCATATATTCTTGTTGTTACACTTGTGGGTGTGTGAGTGGGAGGCAGGGGATCGGATGATCCCTACTGAGCCCATTTCTGGTGTGGCTCACTCCCTGCGGTTTCAGGTGTGGAGCTCGAGGCGAGCGGGAGCGTGGTGTCTTCTTGGTGTGCGGACCAGCAGCTGTCTTAGTTCCGGGGTATGCCCCGATGTTGTTGTACTTCCTTCTGCCTGTACTTATTTAATTGTTGGACATGTAATTATTGTTGGACTGTATACGGACATCGTTATTTTCCTTCCTGCGTACTTGCTTACCTATGTAGTCCGTGAGATTGTTATATTTAGCCTTGTTTAGCACTTACTCCTCCAGATGTGTTGTGTGAGATCCGGGTTTGAACCCGCAGTTAATGGGCCGACATCCATTTAGTGACCGGGTCTCCGGTCATAGGATGGCGGGTCGTTACACCTGTCCACCCCTACAGTGTTCCGGGGCACTGTAGGGTGAGGCAGTGTGTAAGGACTGAGGTTTCGGGTTCTGTATTCGGGTCGGGTTCGGGCCGGATCCCCTGGTTTGGACCCTGAGGAGGGTCTTGAGATTTCTGACTGAATGGCGTCATCATTGCTCGATGCCTTTCAAAAGGCGTCAGGGTGTGTAGACGCCATTTAGGTCTGTTGGTTGTTGCGCCACGTGGGCGGGTTTCGGGCCGCGAGAGTACGGCCGCGGTCACATCGTCTGAACGGCGTCCAGGTTGGCCGACGCGATTCAGACTGTGACCTCTGCGATGTCAGGGTGCGGCGCCAGAGCGTTGTCAATACGGCCTGTCCTGTCGTCTGAACGGCGTCCACGGTGGGCGATGCGTTTCAGACCGCTGTCAGTACGGCCGTCCTGTTAGACTGATAGGCGTCTGCCTTGATCGACGCGTTTTAACGAGATTCAGATTGTCTCCGCGAGCCTCCCCTTCTTTCCCTCATTCTCGCCTTCACTCTCTCTCTCCTCGCCCTCTCCGCCCTCTCCGACTCTCTTCCTCTTCTTCCTCTTCCAATCACTCCATAGCCTCCCTACCTCTCACCTCTACCTCCACCACCTCCTTCACGGCGTTCCTTTCTCTGGACAGCGGCCGACGTCCCGGCAGAGTGGTGGCGTCCTCGAGGGTACCGACGGCGGTCTGCGGTGCGGCGTACCGGCGGCGAGGAGCTTGGAGTAGTTCAAGAACTGGTAGGGGGACGAACCTTGCATGTGTTGCTCGTGTGTTCCTTGGCGTAACATGATGTGTTTGGGCTAGATTGAGCATGTTTAGGGGGTTTTCTTGTGGGAATGGCTGTGCTTGTGATCGTGGTTTCGTAGCATGCCTGTGATAGATGAATGCTTCTTCCTCCCCTTCTTGTTTTGGGGCTTTTCGGGATGTTTGGGGTTAAGGGAGAAACCCCCAGTTCGAACCAGGGAACCAGGTTTCTGGCGCTAAACGGCGTCGTGCCTAGTCGACGCCTTTCAGATGGGCGTCAGGGCAGTACGACGCCTTTTAGGGCAGAAATCTCCCTGTTCGAGGTTTCACGAAATAGGGGTTCTGGCGCTAAATGACGTCATGGATGGACGATGCCTTTCAGAAGGGTGTCGGGCCATCATGACGCCATTTAGGCAGGAAATCACCCCGAGTGAGGGTCTGTAAATCTGGAATTTCAGTGTGAATGGCGTCTGTGGACCTGGACGCGTTTTAGATAGGCGACTCCCTATGACGACGCGTTTCAGGGAATAATCTGAATGTTTAATGAACCTGTCTGAGGGACTTGTATGGCGTCGACCTCGGTCGACGCGATTCAAGACAGAGATGTGTAATTCCTGGTTTTATCATGTGTTTCACTGTGGGACGATTTCTAATACATGCTTTACGTTGTATACTGAGACTGAGGACTCCTGTGTGAATGGAATCATGTTGTGTGTGTGTGTGCTTATGCGAGTATGGAATCATAATAACTGTGGTTTATGTTTGTCACCATGGACCGATGGGGACAGGGTCATGGTGTATGTGAGGCATTGTGCCGTACCGGTGGGAGAAGTGGTACGTGTTGTGTTTTACCTTTGGCTGAGGGAAGCAGGATCGCCTTGAGCCCGACGGGCCGGAGTAGCCGGTGTGCTATCCGAGGGGTCGCTGTTTGTCCTCAGCGGGTCGGGGTTTCCCTGTTTGTCGTGACAGCTTCCGGCGCGTTTCTTGCTGTGGAGCTGGTTGTGGTTCTGTTGGAGTTGGCTTACCCTTTAGCCATTGGGCCTGATGTGACCTTTGATCAAGGTTACGAGTGGTACCCTTAGCCCTTTGGCCTGACGCAGCCCGGGAGATTTGGGTTTGTGGGTAGTTCCTGTAGCTTCGGCTTGACGGGGGTTCGCCGGTCCCCAGGGCCCTCCTGAAGCGCTGAGGCCTAGCGTGGAGGCAATCCGGACGGTAGGACAGTAGTCTAGACTACTTGTGTGCAGACGTAGCTGGCAGTGGCGGTACACTGGTTCCAGCTAGTCCTAGTTTGACTCACTGCCTCACCCTACAGTGCCCCGGAACACTGTAGGGGTGGACAGGCGTGAGCTGTGGTGGTAGTGTTGGGAGGCGACGTTTGACTTCGGTCGACAGTGTGGTTCAGTCGCTTCGTGGACTTTGGCTGTGAGACGTGTCTCTGTGTTGGGTTCTTCGGGTGGCCTAGAATGGTTCCTGTTACACTGCTTATCGTACGTTTCATATCAGAGTTGGGTGCTATGTTTACTGCTTTACTTAAATTGCCATATATTCCTGTTGTTACACTTGTGGGTGTGTGAGTGGGAGGCGGGGGATCGGATGATCTCTACTGAGCCCATTTCTGGTGTGGCTCACTCCCTGCGGTTTCAGGTGTGGACCTCGAGGCGAGCAGAAGCGTGGTGTCTTGTTGGTGTGCGGACCAGCAGCTGTCTTAGTTTCGGGGTATGCCCCGATGTTGTTGTACTTCCTTCTGCCTGTACTTATTTAATTGTTGGACATGTAATTATTGTTGGACTGTATACGGACATTGTTATTTTCCTTCCTGCGCACTTGCTTACCTTTGTAGTTCGTAAGATTGTTATATTTAGCCTTGTTTAGCACTTACTCCTCCAGATGTGTTGTGTGAGATCCGGGTGTGAACCCGCAGATAATGGGCCGACATCCATTTAGTGACCGGGTCTCCGGTCATAGGATGGCGGGTCGTTACACAGTGAGTCAAACTAGGACTAGCTGGAACCAGTGTACTGCCACTGCCAGCTACGTGTGCACACAAGCAGTCTAGACTACTGTCCTACCGTCCGGATTGCCTCCACGCTAGGCCTCAGCGCTTCAGGAGGGCCCTGGGGACTGGCGAACCCCCGTCAAGCCGAAGCTATAGGAACTACCCACAACCCTAACCTCCCGGGCTGCGTCAGGCCAAAGGGCTAAGGGTACCACTCGTAACCTTGATCAAAGGTCACATCAGGCCCAGTGGCTACAGGGGTAAAACAACTCCAACAGTACCACAACCAGCTCCACAGCAAGAAACGCGCCGGAAGCTGCCACGACAAACAGGGAAACCCCGACCCGCTGAGGCCAAGCAGCAACCCCTCGGATAGCGCACCAGCTACTCCGGCTCGACGGGCTCAAGGTGGTTCTGCTTCCCTCAGCCTAAGGTAAAACACAACATGTACCACTCCTCCCACCGGTACGGCACCACAGACACCATGACCCTCTCCCCATCGGTCTATGGTGACAACGTAAACCACAGTTATTCCAATCCACAATCGCATAAGTACACACACACATATAACATGATGAAACTCCATTCACGCAGAAGTCCTCAGTCTCAGTGTACAACGTAAAGCATGCATTTGAAATCGTCCCACAGTGAAACACATAATAAAACCAGGATTATATAGTTCTGTCTTGAATCGCGTCGACCGAGGTCGACGCCATTCAAGCCCCTCAGACAGGTTCATTAAAAGCTAGATTATTCCTTGAAACGCGTCGTCATAGGGAGTCGCCCTTTAAAACGCGTCGAAGTCCACATACGCCATTCACACCGAAATTCCATATTTACAGACCCTCACTCTGGGTGATTTCCTGCCTAAATGGCGTCATGATGGCCCGACGTCCTTCCGAAAGGCGTCGTCCATCCATGACGTCATTTAGAGCCAGAACCCCTAACTCGCGAAACCTCGAACATGGAGGTTTCTGCCATAAAAGGCATCGTACTGCCCTGACATCCTTCTAAAAGGCGTCGACCAGGCACGACGCCGTTTAGCGCCAGAAACCTGGTTCCCTGGTTCTATCCGAGGGTTTCTCCCTTAACCCCAAATACCCCGAAAAAGCTCCAAAACAGAAGGGGGAGGAAAAGAAGTTCATCCACTACAAGCATGCTACAAATCCACATTCACGAGCACGGTCATACCCACAAGAACACCCCCTAAACATGCTCAATCTAGCCCAAAACACGTCATATCATGCCTAGGAAAATACGAGCAACACATGCAAGGTTCGTCCCCCTACCGGTTCTTGAACTCCTCCAAGCTTCGTGCCGCCGACCCGCCGCACCGCATACCGCCGCCGGTACCCTCGAGGACGCCGCCACTTCGCCGGGACGTCGGCCGCCGTCCGGAGAATGGAACACCGCGAAGGAGGTGGTGGAGGTAGAGGTGAGAGGTAAGGAGTCTATGGAGTGATGGAAGAGGAAGAAGAGGAAGGGAAGGGTGGAAGGAGAGCGGAGGGAGCGGAGAGGGCGAAGAGAGAGAGGGTGAAGGCGAAAATTGAGGGAAAGAAGGGGAGGTTCGCAAGGCCAATCTGAATCTAAGTGAAACGCGTCGATCGAGGCAGACGCCAATCAGTCTGACAGGACGGCCGTACTGACAGCGGTCTGAAACGCGTCGCCCACCGCGGACGCTGTCAGACGACAGGACAGGCCGTACTGACAACGCTCTGGCGCCGTACCCTGACATCGCAGAGGTCACAGTCTGAATCGCGTCGACCAACCTGGACGCCGTTCAGACAATGTGACAGGGGCCGTACTCTCGCGGCCCGAAATCCGCCCACGTGGCACAACAGAAAACGGACCTAAATGGCGTCTTCATAGACAGACGTCTTTTGAAAGACGTCGAGCAGTGCAGACGTCATTCAGTCGGCAATCTCAAGAGCCCTCAGGGTCCAAACCAGGGGATCCGGCCCGAACCCGACCCGAATACTGAACCCGAAATCTCAGTCCTTACAATCTTCTAGCCATTTCTCACACTGTTGCACCTTGGTATGCTCATATTGTCAATTACAAGGTGGCTAATCAGCTTCCGGAAGGATGGACTAAAAGTGAGGACAAATTCTTTTCCGAGGAAAAGTATTATTTCTGGGAGGATCCTGAATTATTCAAATTCTGTCCTGATCAAACCATTAGGCGATGTGTTCCTAAAGAATAACAACAGAGTGTTCTCAACTTCTGCCATAATCTGGCTTGTGGGGGCCATTTCTCGGGAAAGAAAACTGCAACCAAGGTTCTGCAAAGTGGTTTTTACTGGCCCACACTTTTCAAAGATATCCATGAATTTAGCAAAACTTGCCTCCGATGTCAGGCTGTAGGAAATATGGCGAAAAGAAATATGATGCCACTCAACCCAATCTTGGTGGTTGAAGTTTTTGATATTTGGGGAATTGACTTTATGGGACGTTTTCCACCCTCTTTTGGACATAGATATATTCTGGTAGCGGTGGATTATGTCTCTAAGTGGATTGAAGCAGTAGCCACCCGAACCAATGATCATAAAGTGGTCATTAAATTCGTTCAGAAGAATATATTTTCTCAGTTCGGGTGGCCTAAAGCTATCATAAGTGATGGAGGAACGCATTTCACGAATTACCAGTTTCGAGCTTTGCTTAAGAAATATGGGATTAATCATAAAGTAGCTACCCCTTATCATCTCCAAACCAGTGGCCAAGTGGAAGTTTCCAATAGAGAGATTAAGAATATTCTGCAAAAGTCCGTTAGGCCCGATAGAAAAGATTGGTCTGAGAGATTGAATGATGCTTTATGGGCCTATCAGACCGCTTACAAAACTCCTATTGGCATGTCTCCTTATTGCCAAGTCTTTGGAAAAGCGTGCCACCTTCAGGTGGAATTGGAACATAGGGCTTATTAGGCCATTAAACAAGTCAATCTGGACCTAGCCCAAGCTGGTGCCCACCGAACCTTACAATTGAGTGAGCTAGAAGAGTTGCGCAACGAGGTCTATGAAAATTCAAAGATTTATAAAGCCAAAACTAAAGCTTTCCATGATAAACATATTGTGAGAAAATCCTTTCTTCCAAATAAGAAAGTTTGGCTATTTAACTTTAGGTTTCGCCTATTTCCTGGAAAACTGAAATCTAGATGGGATGGACCATTCGTGGTCGTTAAAGCCTTCGATCATGGAGCTGTTAAAATTCTGAATCCAAAAAGTGGGAACACTTTCACCGTTAATGGTCAACGGTTGAAACCGTTTATTGAAAATCTTCAAAATGAGCCACCTGAATCCATCGAACTGAGTGATCCATAATAACTGAACTTTCGTCTGGCTAAAGACGATAAACTTAGCGCTTGTTGGGAGGCAACCCAATATTACACTTCCGTTTTGTATTTCTTTTCATTTTTAGGTCTCTGAGCAGCAGTCGCCTTTGGGAAGTTGCATCCTCTTCCTCACAGGTTGTTTCTCTCCTTTACAATTCTTTTATGGCTAGCATGTTTTTCATCTCTTTTATGCCATTGAGGACAATGTCAATCAAGTTGGGGGGTGGGACAATTTTTCACTAAAAAATGGTCAAAATGTTAAAAAAAAATTCAAAAACTTATTTTCACATCTTATGAAAATTGCATGAAAATCATGTTTCATTAAGTAAATCTTAAACAAATCAATTTTTGTTAGTCACATTGGTTAAAGAGCCTTCAAAGTTTAAATATCCCACTTCACAAAAATCCACGGCTTCACACACACATGGCAACTTAGAATAAATGAAAGATCTTAAAAGTATAGAATTGCTGGAATTAACCTTAAGGATAAGACTACTTATTCTAATTTTTCTTTTTAGGTTGAACGAAAGGAATGTGTAGGATTCGTAATAAGGGACTGTCCCACTCAGCACTCTAAAAGAGACGGTCATTTAAAATGGACAGCTGTAAACACTAAAGGCAATAGAAGGCGTTAAAAGAGGTAAAGGAAGGTAGGTGGCAAAAAGTATGTACCTCCCCTCAGGCAATTCAAAGAGAGTGGCAAAAAGTACGCACTCTCAAAAGCAAAAGTACAATGAAATGAAAAAGCCACGCTAAAAAGTCCATCGTACCAAAAATATGACCAAGTCGTGAAAAGTGCTGAGTCGGGGCGGGAACTGAAAAACGGTCCTCGCTAACTGATCGGGAAATCTTTTATTCTCTTCTCTTCCCCAGGTAGTCTTATCTAAAAGGTAGTAAAGGCAACAATATACCAGAAAGGTTGGAAACGAGTTCTAAGCGTACCAATTTTCATGCACAATCACCTGTCGTGAATCAAAATATTGTGGGATATGAAAACTTTAGCTTAACTAAGCGGCTACCACTTAAATTGTTTGTGATAGATACTACAAATGAAGCATGATAATTCATTGTTTGTCCTAACTTTTCCTTATTTGCATTGCTAAGGGACTAGCAATGAGTAAGTTGGGGGGTGTGATAAAGTGTTAAACTGATCATTTAAGGGCAATCATACGCATCATACTCACGTTTTTATCTGTAAAATAGCATGAAATGATAGATAATTGCGTACCAAGTCCAACGGTATCAATTTCGTCAAATTCTAACATAAAAACATCGTCATTTCATGTGATTAATGGAGTATAGCGCATTTGCGGTTTTTAGACAAAATCGAGACGAAATAATTAAATATAATGATTTTTTAATGATAATATGCTAATTTATATTTATTCTATGTGAACAGGACATGCCGATGATGCAGTGCAGTTGGTGGAGTTTCTAGAAATTTGGGGGAGGTCTAGTGTTCAAATCTCAATAAATTCGACTTCATTTTGTCCAAAAGATTAAAACAAGGGTAAAAACGTTATTTGATGCCCTAATGTTACCCTAATTCCATGGCCAAGAAGAACCCAAGAAGGGCCTTCCTTTCTCTCACTTTCTTTTTTTTTAAAAACTTTCCTTCCCTTTTCTTTAAAAGAATCCTCACGCACCCTATACCCGGCTAATCCTTCCTCTCTCTGGTTTCTCTTCCTCCTTTCTCTCTTCGGTTTCTCTTCCCCCCTCTCTCTCCGGTTTCCCAAGTTCGACCTCTCCCAGCAGCACTCTCCTTCCCCTTCTCGGTTTTCTAGTACCCTTCGCCCTCTCTCCTTGCCATCTCCTTCTCTCTCCCACGCCTCTCTCTCTCGGTCTCTCCCAGCACTCTCTCCTTCTCTGTCTCCGACGTCCCTCTCTCTCGCTCTCTCCCACGCGCTCTCTGGCCTCCCCCTTCGCCGCCTCCTCTTCCTCCTCATCATCCCCGTCCTTTCCACTCTTCTCTACTTCCTCCTCCTTTTCCAACCCTGCCACTGCACCCCACGCTGCCCAGCGACACCAGGCCGCTCCCAGCGCACTCCAGCACATCCAGCGCGATTCAAGCACGCCAGCGCGGCGATGTGCATGCATGCTTCCACGGGCCTGAAGCCAACTCCCAGCAGCGTTCTGGCTTGAAGCTCCAACGTGCATGCACGCACGTCTCCGGCTGCAAGCCTGCACGCACCCTACGTAGCCCCTCTCCCCAGCTGCACCAGCGCACTCCAGCCGGGCCTCCCCAGCGCACGGCCTCCACGTCCCTCCAGCACGGACACCAGCGCTCCAGCGTGCCCTCAACGCTACTCCACGCGTCCCAGTGCATGCATGCACGCCTGAAGCCGCCGCACACCTGCAATACTCCACGCGCTCCAGCGCATGTGTAACGACCCGCCACCCTATAATCAGGGATCCGATTACTAAATGGGTACCGAATCATTAATTTGGGACCAAACCAGGATCTAATCAAGTCTGGGAGATAAATAATAAACTAAGCTAAACATTCACATCGCATTGAACTGAAATAAAAGTGCAGGAATTAAAATTATTACAATGCGACTCGATACAACAAATAATTACATATTCCAACAGAAAAGAAATAATTAAACGTACAGGCCAGAAATAAAATAACAACTACGACGGGGCATACCCCGGAACAACTGCTGACGGTGCTCAACTCACGGCCGCACTCTCCTCGCTAGGTCTGCTGAGAGTCCTCACCTGAAAACCGCAGGGGGGGTGAGTCTCAAAGACAAGACTCAGTAGGGATCCTTCGATCCCCACTGCCCACGCACACACCCACAAGTGCAAGGTACAGTTAACGGTAAAGTGATAAGCACAAGAGGTACAATTCCTAATTCTTAACGTGAAATCACATGCAATCGTAATATAATAAACATGCATATATTAGACCAGCCGGCTAGGAGACCCGCAACTGCCGTCTCGATAGAACTCGCTAACCACACAACAACGGTGGAAAAACCTCGACCCGCTGAGACCAAACAGTAACCCCTCGGATAGCACACTAGCTACTCCGGCCCAACCGGCTCAGGTGGCTACTCCTTCTCTCAGCATGAGTGACTCTCCGAATGTACTACTCCGACACCGGTACTAGCTAACCCCGGGGTTCACCAGGTGACCCTCTCTCACTAGGCGTCACCCCGCCCACGTCCCCACCGGCGCTGTGCTACGCCCACACCAGCACAGGGTGATAAAGCGCTACAATGTCACTCCAGGTCCACAATAACACAAAACCCAACAAGTACGATCCGGTCACGTGAACAGTCCGCGATCGCATAACATACACGTAGTATCGTCTGGTCATGAAGAATCTATCTCTACTGGGTACACTAAAACATGCACTAACCATCCGTCTAACAGTATGAACACATTTTACTGGCATGAATTAGTGAGGTTCTGTCTTGAATCGCGTCTCCCAGGGTCGACGCCATTCAAGCTCTATGTACAGGTTCATGTAAAATAGTCTTCAGAATCAGGCCCTAAAAGGCGTCGACACCAGTGATCGCCTTTTAAAAGGCGTCGACATCCTCAGACGCCATTCAGCACAGAAATCCAGAATTTCCAAAGAAACCACCCAGGGAATTTCTGCCTTAAAAGGCATCATGGCCTCCCGACGCCATTCAAAAACGCGTAGTTGTCCCATGACGTCTTTTAACCCCAGAATCCCGAACTGGCAACCCCTCAGTCAGGCGATTCCTGTCTAAAAGGCGTCACGATGGTCCGACGCCCTTCAAAAAGGCGTCGTCCATACACGACTTCTTTTAACCCCAGGAACCAGAGTTGCCATGAGCCCGAGGGCTCCCTTTTCAACCCAAATAACCCCAAAATCACCCAAAAACGGAGGAGAAAGAGGGGCAACACAATTCATAGGAAATCACATTCATAGCAAAACCCCCATATCAACAAAAGAACACTTAAACATGCTCATTCTACCCCCCGAAACCAAAGATCCATAACAAGCTTAAACGGGGGAAAACATGGCTTAAACACGATGCTTATGGGAACCGTCACCCTACTGGATACTTGAACACCTCCGAGCTTCAAGCCGTCCACCCGACTCGCCCCACGCCGCCGCCGGTACCGCCGTGGTCGTCCTTGCTCCACCGTGACGTCGGCCGCCGTCCGGAGAGTAGAACGCCGCAGTGGAAGTGGAGGTGGTAGTGGTAGGAGCTAGGTAGAGGATGGAGTGGAGGGAGAGATGAAAGGGTGGGAGGAAAAGAGGGAGGAGGAGGGATCGCCGCCGAGTTCGTCGGAAGGGAAAGAGAGGAAGATAGGAGAAAATGAGGGAAAGAAGGAGGGCTCGCGGGGTTAACCAGAGACTGGCTAAAACGCGTCGACATCCACAGACGCCATTCAGTTGATGTGACGGCTGCTCTGACCAGACTCTGAAACACGTCGTTCAAGGCAGACGCCGTTCATACGACATGTCAGGGCCGTACTCTGACAAACCCAGAGTCGCAGTCTGAAAGGCGTCGACACACGTGGACGCCGTTCAGGCGACAAGACAGGGCCGTACCCTCGCGGCCCGAAACCAGCCCACGTGGCACCCACGTGGCAGAACTTGAAATGCGTCTGCGACGGTGGACGCCGTTTAAAACGCGTCTCGATGTCCTGACGCGAATCAACTCAGAACCTCCGTCCTTACTAAGGTCAGAACTACAAGGTCCGATCCCGAAAACCGGATCCGAAGGTCACGATCCTTACAGCATGCATGCACATGTCCCCCACTCCGTTGCTCTCCGGCTGCCAGAGAGCCTTGGGTTACTGCTGTGTCCTTTTGTTTCTTTTGATCTAAGTTATTTGGTTAATTAGCTAGGATTAGTTGATAATTACTCTGTGATTAGTGATTTCTTTTCAGAAACATTTTAAGATTACAAGTTGTGTAATAATATTCTTAGTTAGATGAATAAGTTGAGTACGTGTTATTAAAGTGTTTGCAACCTTCTTAGCTTAGATTAAATTCTGCTCAACTTTATTTCCTTTTCGAATGTAACGGTAATTATTTTCTTAGACGTGGCTCATTTTGGTTAATTTACTTTAGTCTATTAATTTGTTCCAAGAATAGATAGTTCATTAATCAATTCGAACTCTCAAATAACTAAAGTCTAAGGTTTTCGAAATTGAAATCTTATTTCCCTGTGGATCGACTCGTACTCACCATTATTAATTTTCAAAATCTAATTTAAATGAGCCGAATAAATTTAGATTGAACGTTCTTATGAGTGTTTAACGACACACAATTTGGAACGATCACTCTTCCTCGGTCACTGTGATCAATTACATTGTAAAAATAATATAAATTGACAAATTTACATGGTTGTAAAAGAAGGCCTTATGGTAGGGTACATTTATGGAGGGGGTCAGAAGTGCATTGGAATCAGAGAGAGGGAGGCATGCAGGCCTCATTAATTTACATTTAATCAGAACAGACCATTTCATAAATGATCCACATTCACCAAACATCATCACATGATATGAAATTAAGTAAGTGCATATCCATGACCACTACAAATTTTAACCATCCACACATGATTGAGCACATTATATGCTAAAATTTTCAAAAATAAATACTTTAGATTTTTCTCAAAACTTGGGTTCAAATCACAATTGGATAGTTAAATTTTCAAAAATCTCATTTTCTAACATGCATTTAGATATAATTTAATGTATTAATCAACACGTCAACATGCGTACACAAAGACTAACATTAATTTCTAGTAAGATTCCATGCAAATTGAGAATAATTCTAAATTAAATTAGTCCAACATTTTGACCAATTAAAATTCTCTTAATAGCTCTTGTTAAGATATCCACAAGTTAATTTAATTTTCTTAACAACCATTGTTAAGAATTACTCAAGTTATTTAAGATCTCTCAAAAAATCTTATTAAGAAAAGTTCAATGAAAATGAAAAATTCTTAACAACCTTTGCTATGAATATTTTAATAAATGATTATTCTCTTAGCAACTCTCGTTAAAAGAAAAAACTATATATAACTTAAAACATTTCTATATTTAGTCAATCTAACACTTAGATTCACTTAAATTTCATTGAACTTTTAAACCAACATTTAGGTTATTAATGAAAAACTCAACAACCATTGTTGATATGTATTAACGATCATATCTTTAATGGGACTCATTGCATAAGATATTAATTAATAAACATTTTAACTTATTTTAAATTTAATTAATTAAATATTTTAATTAATGGGCCCTGGCTGGTTCACATAGGCCCAGCCCATATGCACCAGACTCAGCCCAGCACAGCTGGCATGGTTAAGCCAAGTGTTAGCCTGGTCTGGGCACAGCCCACGGCCTAGGTTTAGGCCTAGGCTAACACACAAGGGCCTGCCTGGCCCGTACCAGCCTAGGCTAGATCAGTCCATGGCTGGACCGTACTGATCTAGGGGGCATAAGCGCACTAGGGTCTACCCCTAACGTCGCCCTCCCCCAGCCCAACACCCCTCCACCTCGACCCCTCTATACAGGAAGGCAGCGTCAGGGAGGGAGGCCACCGATGCCTCCAGCGTCGGCCACTGCTACGTGCGGTTCCAGCACCGGTCTCATCGGTGGTGTCCGACGATGCCCTTGGTGCTCCCTCCTCCTCTTCCTCTTCCCTCCATTGGAGAGGAAGAAGGAGATGAGAGGGACCAGCGTCGTTGCCTACTGCCGCCCCTTTTGGGCCGACATTGGCCGTGGTGGGCTATAGAATCACTTGTGACGCCACCATTAGTGACAAGTTCACCGGCGATGCCCCATGTTCATGCCCATGACTCGGTTTCCATCACCATCGAGAGCACAAAGAACCCAAAAAACTCAAATTTTCAGAAAAATAAATTATGATCAAATGATAGAACTCATCACATAAGTAAATACTTCAAAAAAAAAAAAAACGAATTCATAGCAAGGAATTCATCAAGAACATTTATTTCAACATATCGAAACAGATCTAGGGGGACGACGAAGAGAGCAGCGAAAATGAAGAACAAAATAAAATCCAGTCTGATTCTTGATCCATTTTGACCAAAACAAAAACAAACAGGTGATTGAACATCACTGTGCGTGAATTCAGATCCACATCTGCGTCTGTTCCGTTGAGTCGATGCAACTAGCCATGCAAGTCCCTGGCCTCCAGTTATATCCATGCAATCTTCGCTCGACTGTTCACCCTCAACCTCTCGTCCAGTGAGGCACAATCGCCCTCATCTCTTCTTTGCAGCGATGCTCGCAGCGGCGAGCGGAGTCCTCGATAATTGGGAAGCAGAAGCGGCAAAGCGAAGTAGAAAGGGGCACCCGTATGAGGCGTACAACTCAGAGAGAGAGAGAGAGAGAGAGAGAGAGAGAGGAGGGGCGTCCAGTCTCAAGAGAAACAAGGTTTCTACATAGCGCTTATTCATATTAGCTAGGCGATTTTATAGAAGTCTCCGGGTTAATATAAAACCTACACATACACCACCAGCTGAGAATCATTGTGCGTGTGACCCTCTAGGCCCAAATACCAGTCCGAGTTTTTGCCCATCCAGTACAATAACAATTTTATTAGCATATACTAATTAATTAATATCATATATTTAATTAATTATTTAACCGAATTAACATCTCATGTGAATTCCGTTAGACCTCTGATCAAGTTGAGTGCCAAGCAACATCGCATGGTCCCAGAAGGTAATGGGGTTTAGTAACAACTCATTTAAACTGTTCGTCTATAGTTACCGCGTGGTTATAATCTTTCATCCGATATTGTCGAGTCAACTTAGCGCATGGTCAACTGTCAAACCTTAAATAGTTAACTCACTTGGATTAGATGCCACGCTATAATATATGAAAACACCTTTTCTAATATTATGTCTGCTCTGGCCAGACACTCTCGCGCATCTTTCCTAAAGCATTCTCTCTCTCTTTAATTACTTGAGAGCAAATAATCCCTTATTGAACACACTATCACCTTCGAAGGTCTTTCACTGAATCTGATCAGTTGACTTAATTAGAACCCCAAGCTTAGGGATCCGTTCATCAAGGTCAAAGCCTAGAAGTCAATCGATAAGGTGTCTTTAGATGTGTTAGGTAAAGGACCAACCATATATTGTGACGTTGAATCAAGCTGGATGACAATTAGACAAGTCACTATCCAGTGATTATAGTCAGATTAGTTCAATGAACCCATTCTCTAATGAGCATCTATGTGTTTGCCCTAGTGTCTCCACACATGCGACTATGAGATCGGTCACGCTCATCATTTGAGTAGACACAACATACACTAGTTTATCTAGATATAAGATGTCATGTCTCTAATATCCTATGACTGGGAACAGTTTGGGAATCATTGTAAGGAACATACTCTCATTCTTACGACCTCATTGTAATCTAATATTCCCCACATAGTTCCACAAACTTCAATATACCTAATAAGTTAATCGCCAATTGCCATAATGAATTAATTGCCATTAATTAGTGAACCAGAATGTCCTTAGGTGATTAATGATTGGCTTTGAGAACACCTATTTCCAACAGATAGTGATATTTATTAGCAGAACAAAATTTTAATTGATTAGCAATAGGAAACTAATCAGTACCTCTTAATCAATTTGACCAAAATAAATGCTTAATCGATTAGCGATAGTGATTATCTTTGAAGAGTGAGAGTTCCTCTAATCGAATACAAGCTTAAAGGATTTTGAGGCTCTAACACTGCTAACCGATTAGCAATAGAGGGTTAATCGATTTCTCAGTGAACCTTTAATTGGAAGGATCAATGGTCTGCTAAAGATCGACTATGTCCAGGATTAAATAGTGCTAACTACAGTAGATAATCAAATAATTTTATAACTTACTTTAGATAATCAATAGCTGATTTTAGACATTTTCAAGGTGTGTTATCACCAAAACATAAGGATTGAAATAATCATAAGAAATAACTTAAACATAGGTATAGCAATATAGCCCTATGTTAGTGATAAAGATGGTATGCTCCTCGTTTGTCGGGTTCATTCATATCTAATAGTAGCCTGAGAAAGCGTCAAGAAAGATAAGTTGCTCGTGTCCCGCCATTGTGTCCATTAGTTGATCGACTTTAAGCAGAGTTAAATAATCTTTAGGAGTGGACTTGTTAAGGTCAGTGAAGTCCACACACACGTACGCCACTTCTCCGAGGCCTTCCATTCTAGGACAATGTTGGCCACCAACACGGGGTATTGAGTGTCCTATATTACTCCTGCATTTAACAAGGAAGTTATCTACTCTTTGATAGCGTCCATCCTCTCTGTGGCAAAGTGCGGCTTCCATTCTTGGGTTGGAGAGAACCTTGGATCAAGGTTGAGGGAGTGTGTTGTTATAGGCTCCGGTACTCCTGTGAGCGGGGCATCGACCCAGGCGAACACGTCTAGGTGGGTGAAGAGGAATTTTCGATACTCCTCTCACCTTTGCGTAGACATAAGAGCTCTTACCTTTAATTGATGGTCGGGGGCATGTCCAATCTTGATAGTGACCAGCAATTTGGACAGCTCAGCCGTTTCCTTGGCTCTTTCTAGAACTTGATGGGCGGGTTCTATAGGCTTCTTTGTTTAAGTGTTAGTTAATGCTAGGTATATTTGCCCAGAAATGTTCTGATTCCTGTAAGCTTCTCTTATTACTCCAACGGTTTGAAATTTGAGTTTCTGGTGGAGGCTAGATAGGATGATCCGAAACGACCTAAGGACTCCCTCCCCAAAATCAAGCTATACGGTGACACGATGTCAATCATGAAGAAGTCGACTTTTCGAGTTATGGTCAAGGGAGGAGTTCCTAGGGTTATTAGTGTTGGGTTCTCGTGTCTCTACAGATCGCTCATGCAGCAGAATATAAAATTAAAACGGCGATCTGGTTTCTATTTCGAAAATACTAAAACTGGATTATTGAATATTCGGTTCTTACCGTATGTGTATTTGAATCCGCAACCGATCGGTCCCGTCGGTGTGACACCGCAAGTCGCGCAAGTGACCGACCTCTAGTGGAGTCCACACGATCCTCCTCACGATAGATGTCCTCATGTTCCTCGCTTATCATAGCCCTTGAATCCTTCACCATTTGCTGCAACGACCGCCGTGACGCATAGTCTATTTCCTGTCGGACGGGAGTCAGAGAAGCGGTGGAGCAGACCCGGAGATCAGAACCGGCCTGGGGCTCGAGAGAGAGAGAGGAAGAGAGGAGGAGAAGGCTAGGGTTAGCAGCATCTTGGCCTGCTCAGCCTATTTGCTATATTTTATATTCACCGCATGCTTTTTCATAAAAACCCCCGGTTTATATAAAACCCACTTATTTATCCATCGCCTAGAGAATCATTTGCGTGTGACCATCTAGGCTTAATAACCAGTCCGGTTAATGGCCCAATAAGCCAAGTGACTCCTTACTAGCCTGATTAATCAATTAATAACTCATATTAATTAATTAATCAATCGAATTAATGTCGCACATCGAATTCGATCGGGCCTCCGATCACGTTGGGTGCCAAGCAACACTGCGTGAACCCAGAAGGTATCGGGTTTAAGTAACCCACTCTTGGAACCTTTCTGCCGACAGTTATCACGTGGATATAATCCTTCATTCGTACAATGCTCTCGAGTCAACTCAGAATATTGTGTACGGTCAAACCCTAATTAGTCAACTCATTTGGATCAGAGGATGCTACTGTATAATATCAGAAAACTCCTTTCCCGATATTATCGTCCACCCTGGCCAAGGACTTTCGCGCATCCTTCCTAGAGCATTCTCTCTCTAAGTACCGAGAGCAAATAATTCCTTATTGACACTCAATTCCCTACGACGGTATTCTGCTGTGGCAGTTTAGAATCTCGTAGTTAGAGATTCATAAACCAAGGTCAAAGTACAGAAGTCCACCGACAAGGTGTCCTTGGTGTCTCAGGTCCAAGGACCATCCACGCAACTACAACAATAGAATCAAGCTGGTTGATAGTAAGGTACTATACCATCCGGCGATTCAGTTGGATCAGTTCAGTGAACTCATTCTCTAATGAGCACCTACAGATTCGTCTTAGTGTCTCCACACAAGTGACTATGAGATCAGTTACCCTTATTATATGAGTAGGAGTAATCTATACTAGTCTAACCGGATATCCGATGTCCTTCTCGGATATTCTCTGACTATGAACTATTAAGAATATGTGTGTTTAAGTGATCAATCTCACTAATATGATCTCATCATAATCTGATCATTATCGCACATATTCATGGACTTCATTATGGGACGATAATAAAATCAAATTTACACATAAAGAATAATGCCATTACATTAATAAATGAACGAGATTACAAAGTCATAATAGCATGTAGGCCACCTAAGACTAACAATCTCCCACTTGGACAAAAGCAAATCACCTTTATGCACTAAACCTATAGACTCTAGGTGATTCTCAAACACATTTTGAGCCAATGGCTTTGTTAGTGGATCTGCTACAATGTGAAAGATGGAACTCTTTCCACCACTACATCTCTTGTGCATGTGATCTCTCTAATAAGATGAAAGCGCCTCAGAATATACTTCGATTTCTGATGAGACCACGACTCTTTCGCTTACACAATGGCTCCATTGTTGTCGCATAAGAGCAAAACAGGTTCAGAGATGTTGGGAACTATGCCGAGGTCGGTGATGAATTTCTTCAACCGCACTGCTTCCTTGGTGGCTTCAGCTACAACAATCTACTCAACTTCAGTCGTCGAATTTACAGTGGTTGCTTGGTTGGAACTCTTCCAACACACTGCACCTCCATTCAAAGTAAACACAAATCCAGATATAGACTTGCTATCATCTGGATCAGACTGGAAACTCGAGTTAGTATAGCCTCACAGTTTCAAGTCATCTCTTCCATGGACAAGAAACATGGCAGAGGCATAGGGTACTTTATCTGTGAATGCCCTCTCATCAAGAGTCTTAGGAGACTGCTCCTTTAAGAGATTAATTCCATGTCTCATCGGTATGAGACCTCTCTTAGAATTTTTCATGTCAAACCTTTGACTATGGTATCTATGTACAAGGATTGGGTCATTCAAAGCATCCTCCTTGATCTATCTCTATAGATCCGTATTCCCAATACATAGGATGCTTCTCCTAAATCCTTTATGGAGAAGTTTTTCGACAGCCAGATCTTTACCGATGACATCATAGCTACGTCATTCTCAATGAGTAGTATGTCATCTACGTAAAAACTAGGAAAGTGATTGCACTCCCACTAGTCTTCTTGTACACACAAGGTTCATCTTCATTCTTAATGAAGTCATAAGACTTGACAGCCTCGTCAAATCTTATGTTCCAACTCCGAGAAGCTTGCTTCAGTCCATAAATGGACCTTTGAAGCTTGCACACTTTTTCTGCAGATTCTTTAGATGTGAAACCTTCTGGTTGTATCATATGCACCTCTTCCTCAAGGTTACCATTAAGAAAGGCGGTCTTCATATCCATCTGTCAAATCTCGTAATTGTAGTGTGTAGTTATGGCGAATAGAATTATGATCTACTTTATCATAGCAATTGGTGAAAAAGTCTCGTCATAGTCAATTCCTTACCTTTGACGATATCCCTTTTGTAATGATCCGTCACCCTATAATCGGGGATCCGATTACTAAATGGGCACCGAATCATTAAAATTTGGAGTCAAACCAAGATCTCGATAAGTCTAGAAAATAAATGATAAACTAAGCTAAACAGCCACATCATATTGAATTGTAAAGGAAGTGCATAAATTAAAAATTATTACAATTAAACTTGACTCAGCAAATAATTACATATTCCAACTAAAAAGAAGTAATTAAGCGTAAAGGCTTGAAAAGAAATAACAACTACATCGGGGCATGATAAAGTGTTAAATTGATCATTTAAAGGCAATCATATGCATCATACTCATGTTTTTATCAGCAAAATAGCATGAAATGATAGATAATTGTGTAACAAGTCCAACGGTACCAATTTCATCAATTCTGACTTAAAAACATCGTCATTTCATGTGATCAAAGGAGTATAGCGCATTTGCGGTTTTTCGACAAAACCGAGACGAAATGAATAAATATGATGATATTTTTATAATAATGCGCTAAATTATATTTATTTTGTGTGAACAGGACATGCCGATGATGCAGTGCAGCTAGTGGAGTTTTCGGAAATTTGGGGGAGGTCCAGTGTGCGGATTTCAACTAAAACAGGGATAAAAATGCAATTTGATTCCTTCCTTCGCTGGAGTTTCCCAAAACCCACTATTTCCTTCCGTCTCTCCAATTTCCTAAACACATCCCTTCCTTTATTTTAAAAATCCTCTCTCTCTCTCTTTCTCGTTTTAGAAAGTCGAATCCTATTTCTTTTCCAGTTTCCTCTTCCTCTCCAGATCCAAATCCTGTCCCTTCTCCAAGTCTCCCACGTTTTTCGGCATATCCTCCTCCTTTTCCAACTCAAACCCGGCAGCCTCTCCTCCTCTCCAGCTGGCTACTCCTTCTCCTCTCTATAAATCTCTCATCTCCTCTTTCTCTTCCACCTCCACCTCGGTTCTCTCTCGGTTTTTTATTTTTTTCCAGCTTCTCTTCCTTCCTCTCTTTCTAGTTAACCTTCTCTCCGCAGCCCTCTCCTTCTCCAACTCTCTTTCACGGCTCTCTCTCAACCTCTCTCCAGATTCTATCTCTACCTCCACTCCGGTTCTCTATCTCTCTCTTAGTTTCTCTCTTTCTCTCCCTTTGTTCTCTCCCTCCGCAGCTCCCTCTCTCCGGTTTTCTCTCTCTCTCTCTTAGTTTCTCTCTTTCTCTCCCTTTGTCCTCTCTCTCTCGATCTCTCCTCCAGCGCATGCATCAAGCACCACCTGCTGCGCTTGAAGCCGCCGCACTCCTGCGCACCTGAAGCATCTGTCCACGCACACCAGCATCCGGCAAAGCTTCCAGCTGCATCCCAGAACCAGCCAGCACCTGTCCACGCAGCTCCTTCCTCCACGCACACCAGCGCCATCACCCGGCACCGTCCGAGCTCCTGCGAGCCTGAAGCACGTGCATGCAGCAACCACGCGCCAGCAACGTCTGTTGAAGACCAACAGAAGCTCTACACACCTGCGGTGAAGCCAGCTGCTCCTCCACGTGCTGCACCCGTCCGCGCAAGCATGCACGTGTCTGCAAGGTGAAACCAGCAAAGCTCCACAGCCAGCACCTCCACTGCATGCACGTGCTGTCCCAGCTGGGTCTCTCCTCCACGTAGCCTGCTCTTCTAGCACCAGCAGCAGACCTTCCTCTTCTCCTCCAACGTCCTCCACGTGCATCATCAACCTGCCAGCAGTTGCTCGTCCAGCATCTTCTCAGCCCCCTCTCAAACATCCACACGGCAAGCCTGCACCACCCAAGCTCCTGCTGCACTTCCAGCAACTCCTCCCAGCAGCAACGTGCAGCGGTTCTTTCTCCAGCGCATGCCACACGCAGCAGCTAGCAAAGCCTCTTTCCTCCTCCTGCATGCGTTGAAGCCGACAGCCGCCCCATCAACTTCCAGCAGCATCTTCTTCCACCAGCACCAGCAGCACTTGTCCACGTATGAAGCCAGCCTCCATGCGCCAACCTCCAGCATGCATGCCGGCTGCATCTCCACGTAGCCAACCAGCAACACCTCCACGAACCAGCAGCTGTCCCAGCAGCTTCACGCATGCAAGCAACCGGCAGCAACCTGAAGCCCGGACCACTGCACCACTCTCCTTTCTTTGCGGCTCACTGCGCCGGCAGACCTACCACTGTTGCTGTGTTCTTTCTTTATTCCCTCCCCACTAGTTTAGTATTAGGTTATTTAATTAGGGGTAGTTGCTGGATATTTGATGTTTAATGATATTTTCTTAGTTGTTAGTTTATTTAATTAGGGTGAGTTAGTAGTTTACACAATTAAACAATAGCTTTTTTGTGTTGTTATAATTTTTTTAGTTGTGTTCAATTTAGAAGTTTTGATATGTTTATAATATTTTGTTAATCTCTCTCTCCTCAATTTTAAATATGGTTATATTTGTGCTTTTAATTAGTTTAGTTAAATTTGTAAACATAGTTTAATTTAATTAGATAGTTAATTAATCAATTCAAATTCCCAATTTTTCTAGATAATTAAAATCTAAGGTTTTCGAAATTAAAATCTTAACTCCCTGTGGATCGACTCGGACTCACCACTATCAATTTCAAAAAATTTGATTTGAGTGAGCCGGATAAATTTAGATTGAACGTTTTCATGTGTTTAACGACGCACAATTCGAAACGATCAGGGCATATCTCAGAACGATGACTGCTGGCGCGCAACCCAAGACAAAACCCTCCTCGCTACGCCTACCTGGAACCCTCTCATGAAATCCGCAGGAGGTGAGTCTCATCGAAATAGACTCAGTAGGGGTCCTTTGATCCCCACCACCCACTCACGCACCCACAAGTGCAACAACATGAGTAAAGGTAATTTAATTAAATAAAGCAGTAAACACAACTCTGAAAACCACTCCACCACGAAGTCCACAACCAACGTCTCGACTAAACACACAATCCACGCAGCCGAACGCGGAAAACACCGACCCGCTGAGACCAAACAGCAACCCCTCGGATAGCGCGCTGGCTACTTCGGCCTGACTTGGCTCAAGGTGGTTTTGCTTCCCTCAGCACGAGTGACACTTCGAATGTACCACTCCCACACCGGTACTAGCTATAACCCGGGGTATACCAGGTGACCCTCTCTCTAGGCGTCACCCCAACGCTCCCACACCGGCACCGTGTCACTCCCACACTGACACAGGGTGCCTAAGCGCTAACAACTGTCATTCTAGGTCCACGATCGCACAAAACGGAGCACGGTGTGATCTGATCATGTAGAAATCATCATCCTCGAGTAGGTTTTCAAACATGTATTTATCCAAACTATCTAACAATGTAAATACATGTTAATTGTATACTCTAATGAGATTCTGTCTTGAATCGCGTCGCCCATGGCCGACGTCATTCAAGACCCCTAAATTGGTTCATGCGAAAATTGGCCTTAGATGATGGCCTAAAACGCGTCGTGCAAGGTCGTCACCTTTTAAAAGGCATCGTTGTCCCTAGTCGCTTAATCACGCAGAAACAGAATCAACCCGCGGGGTGATCTGAACTTAAATCACATCGTGGGAGGCAGCCGCCATTCAAAACGGCGTCGCTGTCCTAAGCTGCCATTTAACGTTGGCTAACAGGTTTCCCCCAGCCTTCCAAATATTAAAAAAAAAATGGAATTTCTTCCCGAAAATCTCCTAAACGTGCTCTAAAGTAGGAAAAATGTGGTTTTTAATCAAAATACAACGGAGATCGTCACCCTACCGGTTACTTGAACTCCTCTGAGCTTCAAGCCGCCGAACCGCCACGCCACAAACCGCCGCCGGTACCGTCGTGGACGTCGTTACTCCACCGGGACGTCGGCCGCCGTCCGGAGAGTAATACGCCGCGGAGGAAATGGTGGTGGTAGTAGTGGAAATTAGGGAGGGGGTTTGATGGAGTAGAGGGAGAGGAAAGGAAGGAGAAGGGGTGGGGAGAGCAAAGAGTTCGGAGAGAGGGGGAGGAGAGAGAAGAAAAATGAGAGAAATGGGGGAAAGGAGGGAGGGTTCGTGGGTTTAAACAGAACCTAGCTAAAACGCATCGTCCAATACCGATGCCATTCAAGTGACAAGACCAGGGCCGCACTCTCACGGTCCGAAACTGGCCTACGTACCGCCTACGTGGCGCCGACGTAGCACACTCTAAAAGGCGTCTTCCTATCAAGACGCCGTTTGAACCGCATCTTGCAAGCTCAACGCGATAAAGAACCTATGCTCCCAGCCCCACAAAGGCCCAAATCAAGGGGTCCGACACCGAAACTGACCCAATAACTGGATCCGAAACCTCAATCCTTACATTCTCCTTCCCTTAAAAGAATTTCTTCCCCGAAATTACCGCAATAAAAACTAGCACCAATAATAAAATTACATGGGTAAAGAGGAGAACTTACGAGAAAAGGTAAGGAAACTTATCTCGAATCTCATCCTCTCGCTCCCAGGTCGCCTCGCCTTCGGAGCGATGCTGCCAAATTACCTTAACCAGACGAATATCCACTGGACCTCTCTGCTCCCTTTGATCCTCAATATCCACTGGAAATTCCGGAAAGGGCAAGTCCTCAACGACCTCCAACTCCGAAAAGTCCAAGATATGAGATGGGTCCTGAACATACTTCCTCAATAAAGAAACATGGAACACATCGTGCACTCCTGCAAGACTGGGAGGCGGTAAGGCTAGCTGATACACCGTTTCCCCAATTCGAGTAAGAATGGTAAAAGGCCCAATATATCGTTGACTCAGCTTACCTCGCTTCTCGAATCTCATCACACCCTTGGAGGGTGAGACTCGGAGAAACACGTGGTCCCCAACCTCGAATTCAAGCGGTCGCCTACGGATATCTGCATAGCTCTTTTGTATGTTCTGATCTGTAGTCAACCTTTGCTACACTACTCAAACAACCTCAGCACACTGCTGTACCAACTCTGGCCCTGCTATCTGCCTCTCGCCATTCTCAAACCAATTTACAGGAGATCGGCACGGCCGCCTGTACGACACCTCATATGGTGCCATGCCGATACTAGAATGATAACTGTTGTTGTAAGCAAACTCCACTGTAGACAAGTGCTGCTCCCAAGAATCTCCCCAATCTAGGCAACAAGCCCTGGGCATATCTTCCAATGTTTGAATGGTCCTTTCTGACTGTCTAGTCCATCGGTCTCAGGATGGTAAGCCGAGCTAAAGGCTAACTGCGTACCCAAGGACTTCTGAAAGCTCTTCCAGAACCTAAAAGTGAATCTCGGATCCCGATCTGACACGATGGACAAAGGCACCCCATGCAGAGAGATGATCCGGTCCACAAATAACTTAGCCAACTTACCGACTAACCAGTCTTTTCTAATAGCCAGAAAGTGCGCAGACTTGGTCATTCGATCAACAATGACCCAGATTGCATCCCTCCTGCCGAGTGACATGGGCAATCCCATCACAAAGTTCATAGTCACGTGCTCCCATTTTCACTCTGGGATCGGTAACGGCTGCAACAACCCTCCTGGTCCCTGGTGCTCTGCCTTAACTTGCTGACAAGTCAAGCACCTTGCCACATACTCAGCAATGTCCTTTTTCATACTAGGCCACCAAAAATGCCTCCTCAAACAATGATACTTCTTAGTCGTTCCGGGATGCACTGCATATCTAGAACGGTGTGCCTCATCTAGGACACTCCTGCGCACCTCTTCCTCAGCTAGAACATAGAGTCTTCCTCTAAATCTGACCAAACCATCACTCCACAACTCAACCTCTGGTACCTGAAGAAATTGTGGTAACTCTGCATCTACCCTCTGAGCCTTAACCACTGCATGGTACACCGCTGGCCTCACAGTCAAGCTGGCCAACACGGCTCTATCGGCCTCTCGAGGAATCCTAAAGGAGGATTCCACAACCTGCTCATATAATCTCCATTCCTGAATCATAAGATGTGATACGACCGTATTCCGACTCAAGGCGTCTGCCACCACGTTCGCTTTGCCCTGAGGATAAGAAAGGTCGAGATCATAATCCTTGATAAACTCCATCCATCTGCGTTACCTCAAATTTAGATCTCTCTGAGTGAAAACATACTTCAGGCTCTTGTGATCAGTGAAGATCTGAAACTTCTCCCCATATAAGTAGTGCCGTCAGATCTTCAGACCAAATACCACAGTTGCCAATTCTAAGTCATGAGTGGGGTAGTTTTCCTCATACTTCTTCAGCTGCCTAGAAGCATAAGCCACAACCTTACTATGCTGCATCAGAACAACACCCAAACCTCGATGAGATGCATCGGAGTAAACCACGAATCCACCTGAACCTAATGGAAGCACCAGAACTAGAGCTGAAGTGAGACGAGCCTTCAACTCAGTAAAGCTCTACTCACACTCCTCGGTCCACACAAAATGAACTCCCTTACGAGTCAACCTCGACAAAGGAGTTGCTGTAAGGATTAAGGTTTCGGATTCAGTTTTCGGGTCGGTTTCGGGCCGGATCCCCTAGTTTGGGCCCTAATGAGTCTGGAGAGTGTCATCTAAATGACGTCTAAGATGCACAACGCCTTTTTGAACGGCGTCTTGCTGGGTGGATGCCATTTAGCTTGGTTGCTGTTGTGCCACGTGGGCGCCGCGTGGGTGGGCTTCGGGCCGCGAGAGTACGGCCCCTGTCCCATCGTCTGAACGGCGTCTTTGGTGGACGACGCCATTCAGAGTACGACCCTAGGATGTCAGAGTTCGGTGCCGGTCTTGTCGTCTGAACGGCGTCTTTGGTGAGCGACGCGTTTCAGAGCCCCTGTCAGTACGGCCCGTCTTGTCATCTGATAAGCGTCTGTCTCGCGCGACGCGTTTTTCCCTGTTTCAGATTGACCCCGCGAATCTTCCCTCCTTTCTCCCACTCTCTCCTCCTCACTCTCTCTCCGCCCCCTCCGATCCCTCCTTCCCTTTCCCTTCCCTTTTTTCCTCTTCCACCACTCCACTACCTCTCTACCTCTCACCACTACTTCACCACTTCCTTCGCGGCGTTTCATTCTTTGGGCGGCGGCCAACGTCCCGGCGGAGTGGCGACGTCCTCGGGGGTACCGGCGGCAGTTTGCGGTGAGGCGGTTCAGCGGCACGGAGCCAGGAGGAGTTCAAGTAACCGGTAGGGAGATGAACCTTGCATATATTGTGATCGTTTCATCCGTGTGAAGCATGATACGTGTATGGGGTTTTTGGGTAGAAAGAGCATGTTAAGGGGGCTTTCTTGGTAGAAATGAGCATGTTTATGAATGAGGATTTGTGAGCGTCTCGTGATGGTTTGGCTGTCCCCCTTCCCTTCCTGTTTTGGAGCGTTCTTGGAGTGTTTTGGGGTGGAATGGAGACCCTCGGGTTTGTAGACACGCTAATTTTGACATCATTTTGAGTAAATTTTATATCATATAATAATGCCTCAGAATGGTTTGATCATCGGTTAATTTTTATTGATCTTTTTGAGTTAATTATCTAAATAGTGTCGGGTCAAACAGACATAATTAAGTTAATAAATTAAATTGATTCTAACTCAGATTTCAGTTAAAATATGAAGAAGTCTAAAAGACGTCGACCTGTGTAGACGCCATTTAGAGTTTATTCCTATTTTGATGTTTAAATTTGAATTTTAATTAATTGATTAATTAGCTAAAAGACGTCTCCAAGTCACAACGCCATTTAGGTTTCCTAAGTTGTTTCTATCTCTTTTCTGGATGTTTATCCTTATCTTAATTAGTCTAAAAGGCGTCTTCCTTGGGTGACGCGTTTCAAGTAATTACAGATAAAGATAAACTTTTCCCGGATGTTTATTCTTATCTTAATTAGCTAAAAGGCGTCTTCAATGGACGACACGTTTTAGATAATTACAGATAAAGAAGAATTAATATGTATTTATCTGTTGGTTAAGCTGGATAAACTTCAAAATTTCTCCATGTAAATCCGCAGATGCAAAGAAGTCTATAAATATTCAGCCTCTTGGACGAGTGACAGTGAGTAAGAGTGATATTGATGCAAGTGATAGTGATAGTGATTTTAGTAAGAGTGATAAATTGTGTGCGATTCAAGAAGGAGACGACGTCCAAACGCTGAAGGATCGAGGTGCTGCTGCTTCTAGGAGTTGGGCATCCTTTCTTCATCTGTCCAAGATCCTCTCAAGACCAAGGCTTTCCAGGGGCCATCCAACTTAACCTTATAATTAATTTCTGCATATTTCTTACATTTTTCATCACATTTTTATCACATTTCTCATCACATCACTCCATGCAACACATACACACACTAGCATTATTTTCCAAACCTATTTGTTAAAGGGGTTTAAAAGACCACTCAACAAGTGAGTTTACCTGTTTAGTTGCATGTTTAAAATCTCTTCTGGAATAGATACTACTTCTATCTGAGTCCTCATTGTTCTCTCCTTCTTTTCATTTTCTTGCATGGTACAAAAGAAGAATTAAGAGGAGGGAATCAACAGTAAACAATAAGGAATCCGGACGATCCTCAAAACTCAATAGCAGCCAAAGCAAGAACAAGGATAAAAAGGACTCTCTTTCTTCAGCTGGCTGAAGGAGGAGAACCAAGAACTTAACATCTCCCACATCCAAATAGGTAGGCAATCAAACTTTCTTCTTTTGAAACTTTTTAGTTAAAAGTTTCTGGCGATCATATCACCTAGTTTCTTTTTAATAGATTTACTTTTCACTTAAACAACATAATTTTTTATGATAATCACACACTCAATTTAAGCACTCACAGGGTCGAATTGCAGGAAAACGTCTTCTGGCCCTAAACGACGTCGCGCTAGGACGACGTCATTTTGAATGGCGGCTTCGTAGGACGATGCCATTTAGGCATAAATGTCCCAGAAGCTGTTTATGTTAGAATAGATTTCTGGGTTGAATGGCGTCTAGGGACAGCGACGCCTTTCAAAAGGCGACTTCCCTGGACAACGCGTTTTACGTGAGTTACCCTGTAGCCTGTCCCTGCTCCTGCCGCTATCAGGCGACGAGAGACAGCGACGCCTTTCAAAAAGCGGCTACCTGTGGCGACGCTTTTTAGGCCATGTTAAGAGGCCGAGATTTCATGAACCAGTTTAGGAGGCTAGAATGGCATCGGCCACGGGCGACACGATTCAATGCAGAACCACGATAATGCATGCTTTCAATCATACATCGTGGCCGAGGATTTCTGTGTGGTCGGGATCGCATCGTGTGTGCTTGTGGTTATACGACTGTGGAGTAGGAACAATTGTGGTTTATGTATGTCACCTTGTGCCGAAGTGGGAGGGCCTTGGTGTCTGTGTGGCATTGTTGCCGTACCGTCGTGGAAGGGGTATATGTTGTGTTTCACCTATGGCTGGGGGAAACAGAACCACTTTGAGCCCGTCGGGCCGGAGTAGCCAGCGTGCTATCCGAGGGGTTATTGTTTGGTCTCAGCGGGTCGGTGCTTTCCTAGTTTGTCGTGGCAGCTTCCGGCGCTTTTCTTGCTGTGGAGCCGGGTGTGGTACTGTTGGAGTTTTACCCTTTCGCCACTGGGCCTGATGTAACATGTGATATCAAGGTTACGAGTGGTACCCTTCGCCTTTTGGCCTGATGCAACCCGGGAGGTTAGGGTTGTAGGTAGTCCCTATAGCTTCGGCTTGACGGGGGTTTCGCCGGTCCCCAGGGCCCTCTTGAAGCGCCGAGGCCTGGCGTTGAGGGAAGTCCGGTCGATAGGACAGTAGTCTAGACTGCTTGTGTGCACACGTAGCTGGGCAGTGGTGGTTCACTAATCCCAGTTAGTCCTAGTTTGACTCACTACCTCACCCTACGGTGCCCGGAACACCGTAGGGGCAGACAGGCATGAGTGTTGGTGGTGTTGTGAGGCGACGTTTGTCTGCGGTCGACAGTGTGGTTTTATCGCTTAGCCGGATCCTTGGTTATAAGTTATGGTATTGTGTTGGTCTATTCGAATTGCTTAGAACTGTGCCTGTTGCATTGCCATTACATATGTTTCATATCAGGTTTTGGGAGCTGTATTTACTGCTTTATTTAATTGCCGTCATTTCTGTATTATTATACTTGTGGGTGTGTGAGTGGGAGGCGGGGGATCGGATGATCCCTACTGAGCCCAATTCTGGTGTGGCTCACTCCCTGCGGTTTCAGGTGTGGACCTCTTGGCGTGTGGCGGCGTGTGGTGTTCTCCTTGGTGTGGGGATCAGCAGCTATCTCAGTTCCAGGGTATGCCCCGATGTTGTTGTACTTTGTTTCTGCCTGTACTTATTTAATTCTACGGACTATGTAATTATTGTTGGACTGTGTACGGACATTATTAATTTCCTTCCTGCGCACTTGTTCTTTCCTTCTAGTCCGTGTGATTGTTATATTTAGCCTTGTTTAACGCTTACTCCTCCAGATGTGTTGTGTGAGATCCGGGTGTGAAACTGCGAATGATGATCCGACACCCATTTAGTAATCGGGTTCCCGATTATAGGGCGGCGGGTCGTTACAGATGGTATCAGAGCCCAGTCTGGTCGAGTATGTGGTAAACTAGGTCAGATATTATAGTCCAACAATAAGTACGAGCCTGTACAGGCGATAGCTGCTGGTATAGATTTATAGGTTTTGACGTGCCTGTTTCGATTTTTGTGTTCGCGGGGTAGTGATGGCACCGAGGAGGAGAGTTCCGTTGGCTCGTGGTATGGGTGCAGACGATGGCAGTTCGGGGACAGAAGGGCTTAATGTGGATCGTTTCATGGAAGCTATGATTGGGGCAATGTCTATATACCAACAGGGAGATGGTGGTGAGGGATCCAATCCCCGAGGTGGTCAGTCCACGGTGATGGAGTAGTTCTTGAAGTTGAAGACCCCTTCTTTCAAGGGTCAACTAGTCCCAGACGAGGCAACTCATTGGATTAAGGAAGTGGAAAAGGCATTTGATGTTCTTGAATGTGCTAAGAATGACAAGACCTTGTTGACAGCCTACTTGTTGAAGGACGATGCTTATGATTGGTGGGTGATAAAGTGTTAAATTGATCATTTAAGGGCAACCATATGCATCATACTCATGTTTTTATCTGCAAAATAGCATGAAATGATAGATAATTGTGTAACAAGTCCAACGGTACCAATTTCATCAAATTCTGACTTAAAAACATCGTCATTTCATGTGATCAAAGGAGTGTAGCGCATTTGCGGTTTTTCGACAAAACCGAGACGAAATGAATAAATATGATGATATTTTTATGATAATGCGCTAAATTAGATTTATTTGATGTGAACAGGACATGCCGAGGATGCAGTGCAGCTGGAGGAGTTTCCGGAAATTTGGGAGTGGTCCGGTGTGCGGATTTCAACTAAAACAGGGGTAAAAATACAAATTGACTCCTTCTTTCACTGGAGTTTCCCAAAACCCACTATTTCCCTCCGTCTCTCCGATTTCCTAAACACATCCCTTCCTTTATTTTAAAAACTCTCTCTTCTCGTTTTAGAAAGTCGAATCCTATTTCTTTTCCAACTTCCTCTTCCAAATCCTGTCCCTTCTCCAAGTCTCCCACATATCTTCCTCCTTTTCCAACTCAAACCCAGCACCTCTCCTCCTCCTCCTCTCTATAAATTCCCACAAATTCCTCTCACCCGGAGGCTTCCCCCACGTTTGTTTTTTTTTTTTTCAGTTTTAATTCCTAGCCGACTCCTCTCTCTCCAGCTTTCCCTCTCTCCGGTGTTCTCTCTTCCTTTCTCTCCCTCTATTCTCTCTTTCACGGCTCTCTCTCGCTGTCTCTTTCTCCCTCTCTATTCTTAGCTCTTTTTCCAGCAGATTCCCTCTCTCCCTTATTCCCCTTTCCCGCAGCCTCTCCTCCCTTCCTGTCCTCCAGCATAGCAGCCTCCTTCTTCAAGCAAATCCAGCAACAACTCCACCTTCCTGCATCTCCACCTCTCACGGACCTGAAGCTTCCTCCACGACCTGCATGCATGTCCTCCACCGCCGCGTGTTGCCCAGCCGCCAGCAACCGAGCTCCACCAAGCAAGCTCCATCACCGGCATCCACGCAGCTGCACGTAGCCATGCATGTCAGGTGAAGTTTCTACCCTCCAACGCAGCAGCTGCACGTGCAGCATCCTCCTTCAACCTGCCGTCAGCAGCAGCATCATCCCAGCACCTGTCCCAGCTTGAAGCCAGCAGCCCTGCAGCTCCATCCACGTGCTTCAGCTACCACCAGCCAGCTGCAGCTACCACCAGCCAGCAGCAGCCACGCACCAGCTAGTTCTCTTCCACGACCTGTTGCAACCAGCCGCCAGCAACAAGCTCCTCCCAGCTGTCCACACCAGCTTCAGCCAGCAGTTCCACGTGCAGCATCCTCCATGTGGTGAAGTTGAACACCACCTCCAGCTCTTCAACCCAGCAGCAACCTGCCGGCAGCAGCAACTTCTTCCAAACACTCCACGAGAACCAGCAGCACCACCTCCATGTGGTGAAGCCAACCACAGCAGCATCCCAGCACCTCCGGATTCCTCCTTCCTCAAGCAAGGCCCAGCATCCCTCCACGCGGTTTCAAGCGATGGTCCACTGCACCAGAGCTTCCAGCCGATGGTCCACTGCGCCAGAACCAGCAGTTGGTCCATTGTGCCAGCAGCCCACTTATCCCTATTTTAATCTAGTTTCTTTCCCTTCCCCCATTAGTTTAGAATTAGTTTAATTGTTTAGGGATAATTAATTGAATTTTTTTGATTGTTTAGTCTAAGTTTATCAAACAATTGAATTTTGTAATTTATAATTTTTTAATTAATTCATGTTTTGCACGTAGTTAAATTTTAATATCTTTGTCATAAATTTTAGTTGTGATTAATTTAGTTTTATACGTGTTTGCGTTTTCAACCAATTATGTTTTTAGGTTATATTAGTTAATTGTGTTTGAGTTTAGTTAAGTAATTAGTTTATTTGAATTTTTACTTATTTTTAGATTAACTAAAGTCCAAGGTTTTCAAAAGTAAAATTCTATCTCCCTGTGGATCCACTCGGACTCACCGCTATCAATTTCTAAAATTCGATTTGAATGAGCCGGATAAATTTAGATTGAACGTTTTCATGTGTTTAACGACGCACAATTCGAAACGATCAATTTTTGGCGCCGTTGCCGGGGAGTTAGATTTTTAATTTTGATTACCTTGGATTTAGTGTAATTATTCTTAACCTTCTTTTTCTTATTTTTGCAGATAAATTGAAAAAAAAAAAAAAGGAAAGCGAAATTATGGTAAGTGCGTTCCAACTTTCTATATTTCAATTTCCTGACTTTAGTTAGTTTCTATTTTTGTAGTTTCTAATTTAGATAGGTTTCCATTAACTAAAAAAAGGACCAAAAAGAAAAACATCCAAATTTAAAAATCTCCATTTCCAAGATAAGAAACCTTCCATGTTAGGTCATGCATCATGTAGGACTGCATTTTTAGACTGTTTCCTTTCTTGTAAATTTCCATTTTGTTGAAGATTGCGGGGGACAAGGTGAGATCTCTACCTTCCTTAAATACCATGTTCATGCATTTCCATGATTGCATAGAACCCCTTGTTTGATTTGGTTGTGCACTTCACATAAAAATATCTTAAGGGCAAGTCCATTAACAAAATAAGGTGGGGATTTGACTACCCTTCCTTGGCCCAAAAACAACCATCCCTTGCACTCTTTCAATAACCCAAGCCCATTAAAAGTGAGTAGGAATTCAATTTAGGGTTCACAATGAGATTTGGGTCTAGCTTGAGCCCACTATCACTTTTGGAAACCGGTGTCTAAGGCTAGAGGTCAATGGCAAACGCTTAAGTGGGTCGGTGGTTCTTTAATTAGGTCCCTAGGAAAGTAGGGGGAGCCTCCCACCACCCCACCTCTTACCTGGCCGATTGATAATTGTGAGGGTGGACTTAAATTAAACCTAGATTAATTTGTGAGAAACACATCATGTAGGCTAGTTTAACCATAGTTGTCTTAGGAATAATTGTGTGATAACTTGTTTGCATCATTAATAAATAAAAAAATAAAAAATAAAAAGATTTTCAGCATGGAGTTGACTCAAATGAACCAATTTCTTGGCCCATGTCTTAATACCATCACACCTTTCCCTCCACCACCTAATATGGATTTGGCTCACAGATTAGCTAAGCTAGACAAGTTGGCCCACACAATTGATCAATTTCTAGCTTTGGGCCCAGAACCGTCCTCATATCCCATACAATCATATACCTATCAAGAAAGATGTCCCGTTTGGGCCAATCAGGACCATTATGATACCCCACATGCTCTTCAATTTCCACCTCACCAGGCCCAAGCTCCAAGTCTAGCTATCCAAGACTTCTCGGATTGGCCCCAATTCCAAGTCTACTCTGGTGGTTTGGCCCACAATCATGGACACTCCGATTATCCATTGTCCACAAGCTCTTATCCACCTTGCTTCCAATCAAATTATTCGACATATTCTTCGCAGTCTGATTATCAGCCCAGTTATCCGCATTCTCAAGATGATCAATTCATGCAACTTGAACAAATAGTCTTGGCCCAACAAGATACCATTGGTAGAATGCAGGCCTTAGTTGACTGTTTGACTGAAACTAATCTAAGGATGGATTTAGAAGAAGTGCTTAGCAAGTCCATTGAAAATCTGCAATCTTTTTCACCTGATTTTGATCAACAAATCAACTCCCAAATTCAACTTGACATCGTTCAATCCGGCAATGATCACATCATGCCTGATCTCGAAAACGGAGAGAATCTTACGGAGTCGCATCAGGTGAGAATAGGGAATGCTAGCATGAATCAATCTATGAAAAATCCTGAGACTGGTCAACAAGATGCCTCCATGATCATACCTGTCTGTCCTGAGGAAAGCTTAAGTGATAGAAAAGGAGAAGGGGAAGTGAGTGATCTTTTAGAGGTTAATCCGGATTTTGAACACTTCATATTCCCCACAGTGGAAGTCGATATGCATGCTAGTCCGAACCTCGAATATTTTTTCTTCTCAATAGAGAAAGTGGATATTCTAGAAGATATATACCCGGTGGATAGAGAGAAGATGGAAAACCCTCAGACTGACCAGCAAAGTGAAGTCACGATCACACCTATGTCTCTTGAGGTGAGCTTGAAGGAAAAAGGAGAAGGAGAAATGAGTGATTTGCTGGATATTGAGCTGGACTTTGAACACTTTCTATTTCCCACAGAGGAATTAAATACACATGATGGTCCGGATCTTGAATATTTCTTCTTCCCAATGGATCAGAAAGTGGATAATCTTGAGGAATTACATCAAGAGAAAACTGAAGCCATAGACTTATCTAATCATCAAGAAGAGCCTATTGAGGGTAAGTTGGGGGGAGATGAAGGAGACGAGAAGGATTCTAGTGAGAGCCCTGATATTCACCTACCTATGATCTGTTTCTCGAGTGTTAGAGAATCTCAGCCCAATAGCCTCCAAAAGCTGGCCCGACTCAAGGAGGTGATGGAATTACTAGGCCAAGTCCACATCAACAACCATTTTTTCAAAGAAACTCACTGTGTTGCCCAACTCAATTCTTACAATATCGATAACATCAATCTTTACTGGATTTTATTGAAAGTTGAGGCCAAACTGAACATGTTCTCAGTCTCTTTCTTTGAGAAATTTGAAATCCACAAGTTCACGTGCACGTCGGTTGCTTTGCAGTCAATTGATCATTTCATTAAGCAGCCGCATGACATGATCCAAGATACTCTTATTCCGGTGGATAGGAGCCACATATTTGTTGATTTCCTCATCTTCGACATTAGATCATCCCCTACATTGAATCAATGTCCCATCAATTTGAGAATTTCTGATATTTTTCTAGGGGATCAAAGGCTTCAGTTCAGTCAAGGAAACGAAGTGGGGTACGTGGTTGACATGGCCTATGAATCAAGTAGAACCAATATCCTATTGACCATGTTGAAAAATTCTTTTCTTTGGAATCTCAATGATAACATTCTGACTCATCAGCTACATGCAATGCTAAGTGCACTTCAACCAACAAATTTCAAAATGCATGCACTGAAATTTGTGCTAGTAGGCATTGGATAGTGTGCACATTCCGTCTGGCTGAAGACGATAAACTTAGCGCTTGTTGGGAGGCAACCCAATATTTTACTTCAGTTTTTGTATTTCTTTCTTTTTAGGTCCCTGAGCAGCAATCGCCGTAGGTACGTCGCATCCTCTTCATTACAGGTTGTTTCGCTCCTTCACAAATTCTCTTCTGGCTGATATGTTTTCATATCTTTTATGCCATTGAGGACAATGTCAATCAAGTTGGGGGGTGGGACAATCAATTTGATATGCATTTATTGGAAATCTTTTGAAGAAAACTGATACCTTTCACTGAAAAATGGTCAAATTTTTTTTCACATCCTATGAAAATTGCATGAAAATCATGTTTCATTAAGAAAATCTGAAACAAATCAGTTTTTTTGGTTGTCACATTGGTTAATGAACCTTCAAAGTTTAAATATCCCACTTTACGAAAGTCCACGGCAAGATGATTTTCACACACACACGGCAACTTAGAATTAATGAATGATCTTAAAAGTATAAAATTGCTGGAATTAACCTCAAGGATAAGACTACTTATTCTAATTTTTCTTTTCGGTTGAACGAAAGGAATGTATAGGATCCGTAATAGGAGACTGTTCCACTCAGCACTCTAAAAGAGGCGGTCATTTAAAATGGACAGCTGTAAACATTAAAGGCAATAGAAGGCGTTAAAAGAGCTAAAGGAAGGTAGGTGGCAAAAATTACGCACCTCCCCTCAGGCAATTCAAAGAGAGTGGCAAAAAGTACGCACTCTCAAAAGCAAAAGTACAATAAAATGAAGAAACGCCATGCTAAAAAGTCCATCGTACCAAAAATATGACCAAGTCGTGAAAAGTGCTGAGTTGGGACGGGAACTGAAAAACGGTCCTCACTGACTGATCGGGAAATCTTTTATTCTCTTCCCCTCCCCAAGTAGTCTTATCTAAAGGGTAGTAAAGGCAAGAATATACCAGAAAGGTCGGAAACAAGCTCTAAGTGTGTCAAATTTCATGCACAATCACCTGTCAGAATCAAAATATTGTGGGATATGAAAACTTTTTAGGTTAACCAAACGGCTACCACTTAAATTGATTGTGAAAGATACTACAAATGAAGCATGATAATTCATTATTTGTCCTAAACATTTCCTTATTTGCATTGCTAAGGGACTAGCAATGGGTAAGTTGGGGGGTGTGATAAAGTGTTAAATTGATCATTTAAGGGCAACCATATGCATCATACTCATGTTTTTATCTGCAAAATAGCATGAAATGATAGATAATTGTGTAACAAGTCCAACGGTACCAATTTCATCAAATTCTGACTTAAAACATCGTCATTTCATGTGATCAAAGGAGTGTAGCGCATTTGCGATTTTTCGACAAAACCGAGACGAAATGAATAAATATGATGATATTTTTATGATAATGCGCTAAATTAGATTTATTTGATGTGAACAGGACATGCCGAGGATGCAGTGCAGCTGGAGGAGTTTCCGGAAATTTGGGAGTGGTCCGGTGTGCGGATTTCAACTAAAACAGGGGTAAAAATACAAATTGACTCCTTCTTTCACTGGAGTTTCCCAAAACCCACTATTTCCCTCCGTCTCTCCGATTTCCTAAACACATCCCTTCCTTTATTTTAAAAACTCTCTCTTCTCGTTTTAGAAAGTCGAATCCTATTTCTTTTCCAACTTCCTCTTCCAAATCCTGTCCCTTCTCCAAGTCTCCCACATATCTTCCTCCTTTTCCAACCCAAACCCAGCACCTCTCCTCCTCCTCCTCTCTATAAATTCCCACAAATTCCTCTCACCCGGAGGCTTCCCCCACGTTTGTTTTTTTTTTTTTCAGTTTTAATTCCTAGCCGACTCCTCTCTCTCCAGCTTTCCCTCTCTCCGGTGTTCTCTCTTCCTTTCTCTCCCTCTATTCTCTCTTTCACGGCTCTCTCTCGCTGTCTCTTTCTCCCTCTCTATTCTTAGCTCTTTTTCCAGCAGATTCCCTCTCTCCCTTATTCCCCTTTCCCGCAGCCTCTCCTCCCTTCCTGTCCTCCAGCATAGCAGCCTCCTTCTTCAAGCAAATCCAGCAACAACTCCACCTTCCTGCATCTCCACCTCTCACGGACCTGAAGCTTCCTCCACGACCTGCATGCATGTCCTCCACCGCCGCGTGTTGCCCAGCCGCCAGCAACCGAGCTCCACCAAGCAAGCTCCATCACCGGCATCCACGCAGCTGCACGTAGCCATCCATGTCAGGTGAAGTTTCTACCCTCCAACGCAGCAGCTGCACGTGCAGCATCCTCCTTCAACCTGCCGTCAGCAGCAGCATCATCCCAGCACCTGTCCCAGCTTGAAGCCAGCAGCCCTGCAGCTCCATCCACGTGCTGCAGCTACCACCAGCCAGCTGCAGCTACCACCAGCCAGCAGCAGCCACGCACCAGCTAGTTCTCTTCCACGACCTGCTGCAACCAGCCGCCAGCAACAAGCTCCTCCCAGCTGTCCACACCAGCTTCAGCCAGCAGTTCCACGTGCAGCATCCTCCATGTGGTGAAGCTGAACACCACCTCCAGCTCTTCAACCCAGCAGCAACCTGCCGGCAGCAGCAGCTTCTTCCAAACACTCCACGAGAACCAGCAGCACCACCTCCATGTGGTGAAGCTAACCACAGCAGCATCCCAGCACCTCCAGATTCCTCCTTCCTCAAGCAAGGCCCAGCATCCCTCCACGCGGTTTCAAGCGATGGTCCACTGCACCAGAGCTTCCAGCCGATGGTCCACTGCGCCAGAACCAGCAGTTGGTCCATTGTGCCAGCAGCCCACTTATCCCTATTTTAATCTAGTTTCTTTCCCTTCCCCCATTAGTTTAGAATTAGTTTAATTGTTTAGGGATAATTAATTGATTTTTTTTGATTGTTCAGTCTAAGTTTATCAAACAATTGAATTTTGTAATTTATAATTTTTTAATTAATTCATGTTTTGCACGTAGTTAAATTTTAATATCTTTGTCATAAATTTTAGTTGTGATTAATTTAGTTTTATACGTGTTTGCGTTTTCAACCAATTATGTTTTTAGGTTATATTAGTTAATTGTGTTTGAGTTTAGTTAAGTAATTAGTTTATTTGAATTTTTACTTATTTTTAGATTAACTAAAGTCCAAGGTTTTCAAAAGTAAAATTCTATCTCCCTGTGGATCGACTCGGACTCACCGCTATCAATTTCCAAAATTCGATTTGAATGATCCGGATAAATTTAGATTGAACGTTTTCATGTGTTTAACGACGCACAATTCGAAACGATCAGTGGGTTACCATCAAGAGGATGATGTTTGCAGATATGTCCTTGAGAGAGATCCCTAGGGAGGTATTTGTGAGAGAGTTTAGTGGACACTACTTTCTGAGGCACGTTCGGAAGGCCAAGGAAAGGGAATTTTCGGAATTGGTGCAGAGTGATATGTCAGTTCTAGAATATCAGATGAAGTTTGTGGCTCTTGGAAGATTTGTTCCACATATATCTGAGCATGAGGAACGTCGGACAGAGAGATTTGTGGATGGACTCCGGAGTGATCTGAGGGCAATGGTGGCATCTCATTGTTGTAGAGATCTAGCGTCAACAGTTCGGTGCGCGGCAGTAGTGGAGACTCAGTTCCAACAAATGGCGAAAGAGTTGGAGCGATCAGCGCGAGGTAAGCAACAAGGCAAGAACAAATCAGCGGTCTTTTCGTCAGGTGGTTCGAGTTCCTTTGAGTTCGGATTCCAAGAGATGCTTTGTGATGAGGATGAAGACGGTTCGGTTCAGCAGATGCAGACTGTGGCTGGCAGACAGTAGGAAGCGAGACAGGATGCGGCGGATTATTGTCCCCGTTGTGGTAGGTATCATGGCAATCAGATATGTCCATTGGTCACTGGTAGCTATTTTGGCTATGGTAGGAAAGGACATCTTGTGAGGAACTATCCCTAGAAGAATAAGGCAGGTCAGGAGCCGAGTGGTCAGTAGAAGCTCGGGACCTAGAGTGGTGTTGTGTGTTCACTTAGTAGAGGTCCGAGATGCTGGGCTAGATGAACACTTTTATCTTGTCCTGTTAGGGAGTAGTTGTGAACTCTTATGGCACTTTTTATGTACTTTGGACATGGTGGAGAATCAATTGTGTAATATGTGCCTTGTTAATATATGGTTATTTCAGTCTATCACCTTTTGTAGAATCGTGGATCATAGTTAACTTAGCGTTGATTTGATTGAATAGTTATGTGGAGCCCCGTGTAAGAGTGTGATCAGTGAGGATGATTGATGTGATCTGTGTTACCGACATGGAATTGTTGGCTGTGGTTATCGTTTGAGCAGTTCCAATTTTGGGGACGAAATTCTTTTTAAGGGGGGGAGAATGTAAGGATTGAGGTTTCGGGTTCAGTTTTTGGGTCGGTTTCGAGCCGGATCCCCTGGTTTGTGCCCTGATGAGTCTGGGGAGTGCCATATAAATGACGTCTAAGATGCACGACGCCTTTTTGAACGGTGTCTTGCTGGGTGGACGCCATTTAGCTTGGTTGCTGTTGTGCCACGTGGGCGGGCTTCGGGCCGCGAGAGTACGGCCCTTGTCGCGTCGTCTGAACGGCGTCTTTGGTGGACGACACCGTTCAGAGTACGACCCTGGGATGTCAGAGTTCGCTGCCGGTCTTGTCGTCTGAACGGCGTCTTTGGTAAGCGACGCGTTTCAGAGCCCCTGTCAGTACGGCCCGTCTTGTCATCTGATAGGCGTCTATCTCGCGCGACGCGTTTTTCCCTGTTTCAGATTGACCCCGCGAATCTTCCCTCCTTTCTCCCACTCTCTCCTCCTCACTCTCTCTCTTCCCTCTCTCCGCTCCCTCCGGTCCCTCCTTCCCTTTCCCTTCCCTTTTTTCCTCTTCCACCACTCCACTACCTCTCTACCTCTGACCACTACCACCACCACTTCCTTCGTGGCGTTTCATTCTCCGGGCGGCGGCCGACGTCCTGGCGGAGTGGCGATGTCCTCGGGGGTACTGGCGGCGGTCTGCGGTGAGGCGGTTCAGCGGCACGGAGCCAGGAGGAGTTCAATTAACCGGTAGGGGGATGAACCTTGCATGTATTATGATCGTTTCATCCGTGTGAAGCATGATGCGTGTATGGGGTTTTTTAGTACAAAGAGTATGTTAAGGGGGCTTTCTTGATAGAAATGACCATGTTTATGAATGAGGATTTGTGAGCTTCTCGTTAAGGTTTGGCTTTCCCCCTTCCTTTCCTGTTTTGGAGCGTTCTTGGAGTGTTTTGGGGAGGAAAGGAGACCCTCGGGTCGAATTGCAGGAAAACGGCTTCTAGCCCTAAACGACGTCGCGCTAGGACGACGCCATTTTGAATGGCGCTTCCTAGGACGACACCATTTAGGTAGAAATGTCCCAGAAGCAGTTTCTGTTAGAATAGATTTATGGGTTGAATGGCGTCAAGGGACAGCGACGCCTTTCAAAAGGTGGCTTCCCAGGACGATGCGTTTTACGTGAGTTACCCTGTAACCTGTCCCTGCTTCTGCCGCTATCAGGAGACGAGAGACAGCGACGCCTTTCAAAAGGCGGCTACCTGTGGTGACGCTTTTTAGGCTATGTTATGAGGCCGAGATTTCATGAACCAATTTAGGAGGCTTGAATGGCGTCAGCCACGGGCGACGCGATTCAATGCAGAACCACAATAATGCATGCTTTAAATCATACATCAAGGCCGAGGATTTCTGTGTGGTTGGGATCGCATCGTGTGTGCTTGTGGTTATACGACTGTGGAGCAGGAACAATTGTGGTTTATGTATGTCACCTTGTGCCGAAGTGGGAGGGCCTTGTTGTCTGTGTGGCATTGTTGCCGTACCGTCGTAGAAGGGGTAAATTTTCTTGAGCTCATTTACATATGATTTCCATAGTTCCTTATTAGCTTCATGAGAAGTTTTCACACAACGGGTGAATCCGATGTTCCAAAGAGTTGCAATATGTTCGGTCGCCTCGAAGTCTTCATCAGTTCCTAATGCCCGCTTCTTGATTGGAGAAAGAGAAGATATTTCTAAAAATTCATAGCGAGGCATGCCAAGCTGAGGATGACACCGATGGGGATTATAAAGGACGAACTCGGTCGCCCCAATCAGTCGAAGCTCTGTGCTAGCACCACAATGCACTTGAACGGCCTTTTCCATGAGAGCAAGCGGCGTAGATTCGAATCCAGTTCTGGGCATAGTCTTGAAATAAGTGCGTGAGTCAGCTCGAGTCTTGAGGTTGGGCACTCGATTGGTCATGTTAACATTGAATTTCAGAATGTTGGCAATATGGAAGATAGGACTGCACTGATATGCCTGAGATATCCTTGAAACTTTCTCCTTATTATGGTTGAATTTGAAATGGAATTCCACCTACAGAGCCAAGAGTAGCATCCTGCCATAAGGAGGTTGGCCCGTAGAAGCTACAGAGAGCCCGCTATAGAGGTAGGCTAAAACCGTTGTGCTAATCTGCGATTTGATCTTCTTATAGAACATTATCTTGGATAGGGAATAGTAGTGCTCCAGCTAAGCACGTGGTGAATGCCTTCATCACATTGTCTGTATCTTCATTCTTGAAATCTTCTATCTTCTTCAAGGTCCATTCAGCTAATTTAGCAAGATTGATCCATTTCTTGGTAAGATAGCCTTGAATATCCTCTGAGTTCTTCATAATCTTTTCCAATAATTGTTGACCCGTGATTCTTTCTCTCATGAATATCATCTCAATCAAATCAGGATCATCATTGTTGACTTTGAGTTTGGGAAGGCCTAATAAGACTTCGGCTTCTTCTAGGAGTATGGTGGCTTCGAATGTGGCAAAGAGGAAAGTATGAGTTTGTGGATGCCATAGTTTGATAAAAGCGCCTATTGCAATCCAATCCATGTTTGTACTCTTGTAATGCTTGGCATGGACTATCAATCATTGGATATGCCACTTGGATATATAAGATTGCATGGAGAGCTCGCCCCTCCACGGAGGTCGCCTAAGAGAGGTTCCGGCGAGAGGCCGTGGGCTTAAGGCCCATTTTCGTATCTTCCCTCCCGCCTTCGACCCACCATCTTGCCGACGTTCCGCGTCAAAGTGGTATCAAAGCGGGCCTTGAGGCGTTCCAACGACCTCAAGATCCTCGACCTCATCGACTACTGATTTCGTCGTCGGCGACCCCCGACAACCAGCATCGCGGCCCTCCGCAGCGATGCACCAGCCACAACCACCCTTTGCTACCTCATTCTCCCTCTTTGTTGTTTACTGATCCCCCACCACCTTTTCTCTCCCCTTGTTTCCTGATCTGCCGCCACCACCACCATCCTGCCATCATTCCCTCTCTTTCTGTTTCTCTTTCTCCCTATTATCCTCCTGGACCGCGAGGGGGAACCTGAGACAAGGCGCCATGCTCATTCTCTACGACCCAGGCACACGGCTGGGCTCCTCCTGCCCACAGCCAACGCACCAGCCCGCCCGTTGCCGGACCCCTCGACGCCACCTCTCTCTCTTGTATCCTTCGTCACCTTTTCTCTCTCCTCTCCTCCTAACACCGACCGCGGTGGTAAGTGAGAAGTGGCGGAGAGAAGGACGATAGAGGAGGGAGAGGGATGGTGAGGAGGCAATAACAGCATCGAGCTCACACCGCCGACCTGCGTGAGCACCAAACGGCCGGCTTCCATGCGAGGCCCACCGATGTGAACGTCACCCTAAGGAGCACCATCTGCAAGGCCGGTTGCACCCAGTCACCGTCAGCCAACCCTCGCCGGCCAGTTCTCACGTCGCCCCACCCGTCTGCAAGGGCGACAACCCTCGCACTGTCTGCTATCGCCACCTACGGGTAGGAGAACGACGACTGGCATACCCCCCAGGTGTCGCTGTCTTGCGACCTCCAAGCCCACTTGCCCAATGCCAATGGAGTTCTTAGCGGACCGACCCCACTCCCGCAGCCACAATCGCCGGCAGCCCTAGTCTCCAGCCCGGCGTTGCCACACCCGCGCGTGAGGAAGAAGGGAGGAGCACGGCGACATTGTCGCCGGTGCCCCCCATGAACACTACACGTTAGCCGCGTACCCCGCCCCCTCCCGTCTCCGTGGGCCCACCTAGCGAGGCGGCTGATCCCCGGGGCAGTGAGCCCATCCCCAAATATGCCCCTGCTGCTGCCCAACGCGTGCATGCACACCAGGTCCGATACCTAGGGAGACTCCCACACGCCAAGGCCGCGACACAAGGCGCCCCCATGCGTCAACAGCCTTTTCTGCAGGCGGCAGAGATCTTGAAGCTTCCCTTTCTACCTTGCAGGCTTCCAAAATAGATCTTGGTTAGGCTTTTGTGGAGGCCTGATTTGGTCATCACGTGGATAAGCTTCTTAGGAGATTACAACATATTTTACAGTTTATTCTCCCTGCGTGGAGAATTGTGACTGATTTGTCCTCTTGCATGGGGAATAAAATTATGGCATGTAAATTATTATTTATTTCCCCTCCTGCGTAAGGTGTACAACGGTTGTACACATGTACTAAAGCGACACCGACATTGTGTGGGTGTTCCCCTCATCCCCGCTCGCCCTCGTATCCGGCCGAAGTCGGTCTTGCAGGCCGGCTTGGTAAGTGTTGAACTCTGCTCCAATATTATTTGTTCATTTAGTATTTGCATCAATTGCGTAGCGCTGGAGTGAGAGAGCATTCCACCATACTGAGTGATTTTTGCTGTGGCAGTGAGAGAGTGACTGCGAAACCCAGCGCTCCAATTAGCGCAAGGTAAGCACACCACGTGCGGACAGGCCTCACATTTGTCGGTAGCTCCACAACTACCTCGATTCATCCCACTCACTTAGTGGGCTGACGCCGCGGGTGCCCAACACCCTTTCACCACTACGAGTTCCCGTCTTGAGCTTCCCGTTCACTGAGTGAGGAAGTCAATCTTGTTGTCAACTTGCTTGCTAATTTCTAGAGTCTCGAATCCCTGCATTTCACAAAGCCTGTCAAGCCTTGCATGTCAACCCATAGAAATCACTCATCCCGTCCCGCATCTCAGCACAATCCCGTCATGGATCCCACAGTTGTAGACACCATAGAGACCCTCTTGGGCAAATCTTTGCAAGACATAACCGACCAGTTTGGGCGACTAACCCAACATGTGGACGAGAGGCTCACTACCCTGGGGGAGTCCATAAGAGTCGTGGTAGGACGAGTGAATAATCTAGAGAATCCTTTAGATAGACCCCAAGAGCCGGAGGAACGTGCGGGATTGTGTGATCACCTAGATAATCGCCAAGGAGAGCCAGTTAGGGCCCCCAACCCACCCCATGGTCTGGAGGATGTCTTTGACCACGAGCCCAATCGCGCGCCTCCGGAGCGAGCGCCGCGCAGGAGAGTAGAGTTTGACGACGGGTTAGCCCAAGAACGATATCCCGACCGACGTCGGGATGGGATGGGTGTCCATGGCCATGGACAAAATCATGTGCCATGCGATAGAGTTCCCCGAGGCTATGGTGAGTATGACGAATACAACCCATTCCCCGACCCACCACGGGTACGAGGCCTACGGCTGTAGGAGGGACCGCGCACCTTTTGCGAGAGGCCCCCGATATTATTTTGATGAATATGAACGGGTGCCCGACCCTTACAGGGATCGAGGGGATGAGCCTTACCATGAGCGAGACCCCAGGCGCTTTGAGAGGGTTCCGCATGGGTATAGGGGCATGGGTGAGAGAGGCGAACATGATATCCCCAACCCACCACGGGTTAGGAATGCCTATGAGTGTGGCCGAGAGTGTGGACCGTTTGATAGATGGCCAAGGGATCACCCCGACATTGATGATACATCATCCGAAGTGTGAGGGTAGATGCTCCGACTTTTGATGGTACCCTAGACCCCAAGGCCTATCTTTATTGGGAGGCGGGGATGAGCCAGTACTTTACCTGGTATACCATGAGTGAAGAGAGGAAGGTGAGCCTTGCTTCTATGAGGCTTGTGGGCCGAGCCAAAACCTACTGGCTCAACATGGAGCATCTTCGTGCTGCAAGGCGGCTAAGACCTATCTCCATATAGGAGGAGATGAGAGAGAAATTGCGGGAGAAATATGTGCCTCCATCTTATGAGTAGCGCCTCCTAGACCAATGGCAGAGGTAGACTCAAGACGGCTGGACGGTGTCTGAGTACATAGCCGAATTTGATGACTATTGTCTCAGGTGTGGCATTGGCGAAGATAGTAGGGTCACCTTATCACGGTTTCGGGCAGGGTTGCATGAGAGCATCCAACGTGAGCTATTCCTATGCGAGCTGATCACACTAGAACATGCCTATCAGATCGCCTTAGATGTTGAACAGTTTTATAAGCCCACTAGGCCCCCCATCTTCCGGCAACCTGACTCCCGAGGGGCTACTAATCATCCCATGCATTTCCCCGAGCAGTCCGGAACTAATCCCGTCACTTCTGCAAGGGTCCCTACTGCCACCACCCCAAGCCCTCCCTCACCCCTACCTCCAACTACCCCGGCTCAGGCTTCCACCATCCCACGGGCTGAGAGGAGAGATGATAGAGGGACCGGACTAGCTAGCAGAGATAGCCAACAGGCAGGGAGCTCTCGTAATCACTGCTTTCGGTGTCATGGAGTTGGCTACTATGCCAGTCAGTGTCCCACTAGGGCCCTGCTAATTAAGCCCTCCACTCATGAAGAAGAGGAGAACTATATACCTGACCCAGCCTTAGCTGAGGAATTTGAGGAGAATGGTGCCACCCTAGGGTGTGTGCATAGGAGGTACGCTAGGATCGAGGGCATTGTGGACTCACACGGGGACACTATGCTTGGTGTGGTGAGATGCATCCTCACACAGACCAAAGAGGAGGACTGGCGTCGAACCTCCATCTTCCACACCTACACTAGGATAGCCGACCAGCCAGGCAAGATCATAATTGATAGTGGAAGTTGTATCAACGCATTTCCCACTGATTGTGTCTCTCGTTTAGGCCTGGATCCTGAGACTCACCTTGAGCCATATCAAGTCTCGTGGATTAATGCCTCATCATTACCCATCACGACACGCTGCCTGGTACCCCTTGAGTTTCAATCCTATCAGAAGCCGATTTGGTGTGACGTCCTTCCCATGGAAGTAGGAAACATCATCTTGGGTAGGCTATGGATCTATGATGTGGATGCTACCCTACTTGGCAAGGCCAACATTTGTGTCTTCAAACACAATGGCAGGAAGATTCTCTTGCATCCCTCCCCACCTAAGAAGTCGGCCAAGGGGGAGATCCCATCTCGGGAAAATTCACCTTCCACACCTCTACCTAACCCCTCCCCACTCGTTCCTTCCCCATCCAACCCACCCAACCCAGAACTAGCCGTAAAGTCAAAAGCGAGGGTATCCCTTCATATAATCAAAGCAAGTGCATTTGAGGGCGAGGTTGCCGAGGGAGCCCCGGTTTGGGCTGTCGTCATGAGTAATCCATCTGAAAGTTACTCCACTCCACGAGTTGAGGAAGTGGAAACCATCTTGCACAGGTATCATGATGTCTTTCCTGAGTGTAGGTGCTTAAAATGCTCGTGTGATTAACATGAAAAATCTAAGTTGTTTAGTGTAAAATAACCTATTAAAAACAGCAACTAAGTGCAGTGATCGCCAGAAACTTTTGACTTAAAAGTTTCAAAAGAGAGTTTTGATCGCCTACCTGTTTGAACGCGGAAGATATTGAGTCCTTGATTCCCCTCCTTCAGCCGGCTGAAGAAAGAGAGCCTTTTATTTGTTCTTTTGTTCTTGCTGTTGAGTTTGAGGTTGAGGATCGTCCAGAAGTCCTTCTGGCTTTGTGCTTGCTTTCTCCTTTTGATTCTCTTGTTGTTGTTGAGTGCAGCAGAGACAGGGAAAGGAAGGAAATTATGATGAGAACTTTAAATAGAAGTAATATCTAAACTAATCATGATTTTAAGCATGCAATTGAACAGCAAACTTACTTGTTTAATGGCTTTTAAAACTCCTTAATCAAATAGGTTTTGAAAGATGATGCAGTGGTGTGTGTTGCATGAAGTGAATATTGAAGAATGAGAGATTAAATGAAATGAAAATGCAGAAATGAAACACTTATGCCCAATCGGTTGAAGCCTTGAAAGGATGAAGATTCTTGAAAGGACGCCGACTTCTGGAAATGGCAGCGCTCCGACGTTCCGACGTTGTTGCTCCGATCTTCAACTCGCTATAATAACCTTAATGGCTTTCAACTATCTTTTTCAATGGGGCTCAATTATGGCTCAACTCTCTTTTTTACTCTTCAACATGTAAGGTATTTATAGACCTCTTCTGCGTTCGCGATTAACATAGAAAAATCTAGGATTTATCTATCTTAACCGACAGATAAATACTGATTAATTCATCTTTATCTGTAATTATCTAAAACGCGTCCACCATGGTTGACGCCATTCAGATTAATTAAGATAAGGATAAATATCCGGAAAAACTTATCTTTATCTTTCTTAGCTAAAACGCGTCTACATGTGCAGACGTCTTTTACTCTAATTAAGATAAGGATAAACATCCGGAAGAGAAGTTAAAATAGCTTAGGAAACCTAAAACGCGTCGCCCTTCACAGACGCCTTTTAGTTAATTAATCAATTGATTAAAATTCAAATTTAAACGTTAAAATAAGAATAAACTCTAAATGGCGTCCACACAGGTCGACGTCTTTTAGACTTCTTCATATTTTAACTGAAATTTGAGCTAAAATAAATTTAATTGATTAACTTAAACATGTCTGTTAAACCCGACACTCAAAAATATCAATAAAAATTAATCAATGATTAAATATCAAACCATTCTGAGGCATTATTATATGATATGAAATTTACTCGAAATGATGTCAAAATTAGCGTGTCTACAGCTGCCTCACCTTGGCATCGTCTTTGCAAGGGAGTGAAATGAAATGGAATGTACTGAAAAGGTGATGCCAAGGTGTGATGAGACACGCTCTTAACATCACATGATTGGAATTTTTCTCAAAATCATCAATGAAGATAGCTCAAGGAAATCAATGGAATCAATCCTGTCTGGATGAGATAGACAAGGAAATAAAATAAAGTCGATCAACCTCCTCGGAGTGGGAAGTACCCCAGGTCGTAGACACTGTAGGTTTCATCATGGGGAGCGTTTGCCAGCCAATGTGGACGTGCTGCAACCATGACGGATCTTTAAAAGAAAACAAGAAATATTGGATAAAGAATCCAATCAAGGATAGAATTCCAAGGATATCTTCAAGCGAACCTCAAAGATAATCAAGATACTTAATTCAGAATGGAATATTTCATATCACGTTTGATTATTTGATTAATAGTCTGAAACTTAATCAATAATTAATCCTTATCACAATGATTTCAAAGTCCTACATGATGCATGTTGGGCTAAAAGAAAAATATAAAGTCAAATAAAATATAAATTAATGAAGGATAATATTGTTAAATTGTCATTAATGAGTCAAGACACCAATTCTTGTAATTCAGTGCTAAGCCGAAGCTCGTTTATCCACGCACCGTTTCACAAAAGTGGAACCATCGTCCCCACTAATTAACAATCCAACGGCCTATCCATGCGATTAAGAATCTTCTGGAATTATCACTGTTTTTGTTGAAGGGGAACTCAAATTTCAGTTTCATTAAAACCACAAGGTCCTTGATATGCTCTAATAAATATTTAACATATACTAATGCGAATGCAAATGAATTATATGAAATAATACAAGGGTAGAAATAACCGTCTTTTTAGCCACGGTCAAGACTTCTTGACTCCCACAGTGGGATCTTCTTGATATTTCCAGCTTCATTTAGGCTTTCTTTGAATTTTAGAAACAGGTTTCTGGCTATTCTCTACTCGAATTCCAACTTTATCAATGCCTTGTGTCCTGTATACAACTTGAACAAACATGTTAAGTATCTGTTTAGGCTTAGCCCCTTGCCTGGTTAAGTAACCGACTACTTGATCCTATCCTTGATAGAAGGGTCAAGGGGCATAGCCTTTATCAACAAAGGTAATGAGAATAATCGAACTTAAGCAAAATGCAACATACAAGCAGACAGATGCTCACTGAAAATAAAAGGAATGAAACATTAAGTGCAACAAGCAGATGCTAATTGAAATATTTTTGTTGCTTTGAAATATTCATTTTTGTTTGGGGTTTTGAAATATATGTTTTTTTTTAATTTTGACATATGTATTTTTTTTGGGTTTTTGACATATGTATTTTTTTTTTGGATTTTGGCATATGTATTTTTTTGGATTTTTGACTAAAAGATCAGCATGGTACTTAGATCAAAAGATCATATTCATTTATTAACTTAATTTCCAAATCATTCTTCAACAATTTAACTTAAACCCATCGTGTTTGAATTTGTGTTTCCATTCGTGATCCCATTTGATGATTTGACCCTTAGTCAATGTAAGCCATTCCTTAAGTTTGGAGTACATCTCTTTAGAAAGAAAAAATGAATAAGTTTAGAAAGCCCATGAGAAGGTTCCAGAGATTTAAAAAGATGTTCCCTTCCTACCCTAATATCCGTTGGGGTTCGGTCATTTTCTTTCCGGGGTATTTATCGACCTTGCGTTCCCTTTTATTTCATTTCATGGCCTTGATGTAACGTTTGTAATGTAATGGCCTTTTGATTTGACATTTGGCTTTTGCCTTTTTAGCTTTTTCTTTTCTTTTCTTTTCTTCTTTTTTCGGGACGGATCTCCCCCTTTTTTTTATGATGGCCTCCTACTAAGATGGCGGGTATTCTTGGTAGTCTATTCTAAGTCTCGTTCCTACATCATGGGCCGAGTGTAAAACAGAATTTTGCTTTAAAAAAATGATTTGTACTTTACACTTTCGGTCAAGCTTTCGATATTCTTTAGGTCTTGGCATCTCTTGTTACTCACGAATCAAACGTGTAGTGTGTGCAGTAATGGGCTTGAAATTAAGTTATCTAGACTGATAAGGAAATTTTAAGTTTATAAATTTTCTGATTTCACTGGTCTTTGTACCATACTGATCGACTCTTTAACCTAAGGGTAGTATTTCTTAAGATGTAAACCATTCCAGGGATGATTTAGCTCTTCTCCTTCTGCATTAACAAGACGATAAGCATTACCAGGAAAAGCGTGCGATACAACATAAGGTCCTTCCCAGTTGGGTTGGAGCTTAGAACGCGGACCACCAGGTTTTACAAAAATTCTTTTGACAACCATTTCACCGACTTTAAACTTACGTTCAATGACTTTCTTTTGATTAAAACGAGCTAGTCTATTTTGATAAACTTTTGCATGATTAGCAGCTGACCATCTTTTCTCGTCTAAAAGTTACAATTGAGCAAGGAGTGCTGAACGATGTTCATCAATGAAAAATTCCTTATTCAATTGTACTCTTAATGACGGTATGAGGATCTCATATGGAACTACCGCCTCCATTCCAAATGTTAAGGAATAAGGAGTTTGCCCAGTGGGTGTGCGGATTGAAGTTCGGTAGGCCCATAAAGCCTCAACCAATATTTCTGGCCAATCTGCGAATTTATTAGATTTGCATGTCTTTTTAATGATTTTTATCAAAGTCTTATTTGTTGCCTCTGCTTGGCCATTGCCTTGCGGATAATAAGGAGATGAATGTCGCAATGCAATTTTGTACCTGTTACAGAGGTCCTTCAGTTCTTGTGACACGAACTACGGTCCGTTGTCGGTGACGATGGTGCTTGGAATTCCAAATCGGGTGATGATGTTCTTCATGATGAACTTGCAGACGGTTGATGCTTTGATCTCCACGTATGCTTCAGCTTCTGCCCACTTGGTGAAGTATTCCGTTGCCGTGAGAATGAAAGATTTTTGCTTAATACCGGAATCTGGGTTACCAAGGGGTCCAATGATGTCGAAAGCCCACATGGAGAAAGGCCATGAGGAAGAAACGGGATGGAGTGAAGATGCAGGAGAATGAATTTTTTCGGCGTAAAGTTGACACTTAGCACACCTACGGACATATCCTACACAGTCTTCTTCCATGGTTGGCCAATAAAATCCTTGTCTAAGGATCTTCTTTGCTAGCATCTGTCCATTGACATGGCCACCACAAACTCCACTATGAGCTCCTTCCATAACCTTCCAAAGCTCATCTTCGTCTAGACATCTCAGGAGAACTCCATCAAAACCTCTCTTATATAATGCTCCCCCAACTAGGGTGTATCGTTGAGCAATTCTCCTGATAGCTCTCTTCTCCTCAGTTGTAGCTTCCTCAGGATACGATTGATCTTCACAATATTTTGCAATTTCGTAATACCATGGCTTCTGTTCATCATCCATCTCTTCTAACAGCTCTATTAACATGATTTCTCTTTTTTCAATGATATTTCCATCTCTGACTTTCTTCAGCAACTTCTCCTTAGTTCTAAGGAATGAAGGATCTTTCACGGCGGGTGAAAGACGCCTATGAACTATGATTGATTCAGATTGTTTGCTGATTGGAAAATCAAGAGAAGATGCAAGTGAAGCTAGAGCGTCAGCTAAGATGTTTTGATTCCTAGGGACATGGACAAAGATCAATTTCGTGAAAAGCTTTGAGTAAGCAGAAGTCAGTTCCTGATAAGGCTTGAGCTTGGGATCGAGAGTTCGATACTTGGTCATCACTTGGCGAAGAATTAGTTGGCTATCACCTACAATCCTGAGTTTGGTGGCACCATGGAAATGAGCAGCCTCGAGACCAGCAAGGAGTGCCTCGTATTTAGCTATATTGTTGGTGACTGGAAAATCGAGCTGAAAGGCTTGTGGAATGATGATACCTTCAGGTGATAACATAATAATACCGATCCCTTTTCCATGAGAATTCAGAGCTCCGTCAAAATGCAGAGTCCACATATCATCTCTGATTTGATTTACGGACATCAGTTCCTCATCCGGAAACTCTGATCGCACTGGATCAAATCGAGGAAGGGGATGATGAGCGAGATGTTCTGCTATGGCATAGCCCTTGATCGCTTTCTGCTAAATATAAGTGATATCGAATTGAGATAGAAAGCTTTGCGATCGCGCTAACTGATAGAGTGTTAAATTGATCATTTAAGGGCAACCATATGCATCATACTCATGTTTTTATCTGCAAAATAGCATGAAATGATAGATAATTGTGTAACAAGTCCAACGGTACCAATTTCATCAAATTCTGACTTAAAAACATCGTCATTTCATGTGATCAAAGGAGTGTAGCGCATTTGCGGTTTTTCGACAAAACCGAGACGAAATGAATAAATATGATGATATTTTTATGATAATGCGCTAAATTATATTTATTTGATGTGAACAGGACACGTCGATGATGCAGTGCAGCTGGAGGAGTTTTCGGAAATTTGGGGGAGGTCTAGTGTGCGGATTTCAACTAAAATAGGGGTAAAAATACAATTTGATTCCTTCATTCGCTGGAGTTTCCAAAAACCCACACTTTCCTTCCGTCTCTCCAATTTCCTAAACACATCCCTTCCCTTATTTTAAAAATCCTCTCTCTCTCTCTCTCGTTTTAGAAATTTGAATCCTAATTCTTCTCCAGTTTCCTTTTCCTCTCCTTCCTTCCCCAATTCAGACTCTCTCTTCCCCTTTCCGTTTTGTTTTCCAACTTCTCCCTTTCCAAAAACTCTCCCACACGCTCTCTCTCTCTCTCTTCTTCCCTCCCATATATTCCGAGCTCCTCCTCCTCCTCCGTAATTTTTCTCTCCCACAGCTTCTCCTCTCCTCTTTCTCTTCCTCTCCAGATTCGCAGCCCTCTCTCTTCTATTTTCTTTCTCAACCGCAGCCCCTCCACAGCTCCTGTGTTTTCTCTCTCGCAGCCCCCTCCTCCTCTCTTCCCAGCACTCTTTCTTTCTCTTCATCCTCCGTCTCCGTTCTCTCTCTGTTTTGTTTTTTCCAGCAGCATCCCTCTCCCCCTCTCTACGGTTTCCCTTCTCTCCTGTTTTCTCCCTCTCTTCCTCCCTTTCCAACTCCTCTCCAGCAACGCCTCTGCCTCTCTCTCTCTTTTCTTCTCTCTCTCCACCGCAACCTGCAACAACCCACGGCACGACTGCACCAGCGGCCTCTCCGCCAGCGCACACACGAGTTGCACGCACTCTCCTTCTTCCTCTACGGTTTCCCTTCCTCCCTCCTCGGTTCTCTCTCTCGTTCTCTCTTTCTCTCTCTCCATTTTATCTTCCTCATCATCATCCCTGCCCTTGCCACTCTTCTCCACTTCCTCCTCCTCCTTTCCCAACCCTGCCGGAGTAGCAGCAGCCGCACGCTAGCGAGCTTACCAGCTTCTCCACCCGGCTGCCAAGCTTCTCCACGCGTTGCTGGCAAGCTCCACCGCACCTCCACCAAGTCAGCTGCTGCACCATACACGCAGCCCCAGCAGATCCGGTGAAGCTCCTGCCAGTTCCCTCTGCATCCCACGTTGGTGAAGCAAGCAGCCTTCACACCAGCAGCATCCTTCCACCAGCTTCAAGCAGCACCGACAGCACCCCAAGCTTGGTGGTTCCTCTTCCTCCACGTACCAACGCATGCAACAGCAGCTGCTTCCAGGCTCCAACTGCACCTCCAGCACCTGCCCAGCAACCCACCAGTAGCCTTCTTGTCCTCCACAGCAGCTACGGTGAACTTTTCTCCAAGCTCTTCCACGCCAACCAGCAACACCTCCACGTGCAACAGCTCCAGCAAGCGCATGCAGCAAGCTTGTGCACCTCAACCAGCTGGGTCTTCTCCACGTAGCCAGCAGCTGCATCAACATCCATCCACGCCAGCACCTCCAGCTTCCTCCTTCCACAAGCTGTCCACAGCAACCAGCAGCCCACATATTCTTATTTTAATCTATTTTCTTTCCCTTTCCCAATTAGTTTAGAATTAATTTAATTGTTTAGGGATAATTAATTGATATTTTGATTATTTAGTATAAGTTTATTAAACAATTAAATCTTGTAATTTATTTCATAATTTTTAGTTAATTCATGTTTTACACGTAGTTAAATTTTAATGTCTTTGTCATAGATTTTAATTGTGCTTATTTTTTTTATAAGTGTTTGTGTGTAATTTCTGAAAAAGAAAAGAAAAAAAAAAGAAAGACTGGTTCAATTTGAGTAATCCTATTTTTAGGTAATATTAGTTAACTTAGTTTTAGTTTAATTAAGTAATTAGCTTATTTTAAATCTCACTTATTTTTAGATTAACTAAACTCCAAAGTTTTCAAAAGATAAAATTCTAATTCCCTGTGGTTCGACTCGGACTCACCACTATTAATTTTTAAAATCTGATTTGAGTGAGCCGGATAAATTTAGATTGAACGTTTTCATGTGTTTAACGACGCATAATTCGAAACGATCAATTTTTGGCGCCGTTGCCGGGGAGTTAGATTTTTAATTTTGATTATCTTAAATTTAGTGTAATTAGTCTCTAACTAACCTTATTTTTCTTATTTTTGCAGGTAAATTGGAAAACAAAAAAAAACAAAAAAAAGAAAAGGAAAGCGAAATCATGGTCAGTGTGTTCCAACTTTCTATGTTTCAATTTCCTTACTTTAGTTAGTTTCCTTTTTTGTAGTTTCCAGTTTAGATAGGTTTCCATTAACTAAAAAAAAGAAACAAAAAGAGGAACATCCAAATTTAAAAACCTTCATTGCCAAGATTAGAAACTTTTCATGCTAGGCATTCATCATCCTAGGAAAGCATGAGTTAGTTTCCTTTCACAGTTATTTCCATAAATTGTTGAAGATTGCGGGGGAAAGGTACGTGTTTCAATTTTTAGCAAGTCATTCATGATTGCATCAACATACCTTGCATTGATTTGTTGCCTTGTATTGCATTCAAAACGACTCTAAGGGCAGCAACTTTAACCACATAAGGTAGGGATTTGATCACCCTTCCTTAGCCCACAAATCACCTTCCTGGCATTGGCATTTCCTAATCCAACTAAAAGCAAGTCGAAAGAGAATCTAGGGTTTACACCGTGAGTGGTTTAAATCTCGAGTTGCCTCCATTTTTGGAAACGGTGTCTAGGCTAGAGGTAAAAAGGCAAACGTCTAAGCGGAAAAGTGGTTCTCTAATTAGTTCCCTACGAAAGTAGGGGGAGCCTCCCACTACCCCACCTCTTACCTGGCCGTTGATTGATTGTGGTTGTGACTCGAGGTGGACTCCATCCACCTTGTAAGAAAATTCACATAGAGAGTCTAGGTTAACAGTAGATCATTAGGATAATTTGTTTGCCAAAATTGTTTGCATTTAAAAAAAAAAAAAAACAAGAAATAGAAAACAAAATCCTCTCTCCATAAGTCCTAGTGCATGCAAGGTAGGAGATCTCAAAATCCTAACCTTCTAGGACCACTTGCTGAAATAGAAAGAATCCTACATCAAAGAAATCCACCACAAGATCCAATGGCTGATAATCAAGACCCACCAAAGCAAATGAAGGACTATTTCATTCCAAATCGATACCAACCTTCATCATGTATTCATCTTCCTCAGAATCCAGCCAATCAATATGAAATCAAATCTAGCACCATTCAGATGCTCCCATCCTTTTATGGGAATACTAATGAAGATTCTTATAAGCATCTGGATGAATTTCTAGAAATCTGTTCCACGGTGAAAATCCAGAATTTCACCGATGATGGCCTTAAGTTGACCCTATTTCCCTTTTCATTAAAGGACAAGGCTAAATATTGGTTGGGAACTATAGGAAGGCCCATTAGGACATGGGAAGAGATGCAGAAAGAATTTCTCAAGAAGTTCTATCCCATCGGACGGACCAATACCATGAGAAGGGCCATCACGAGTTTTACCCAAACTCCTGGGGAATTGATCTATGAATCTTGGGAAAGACTGAAAGAATTGCTTAAAAAATGCCCTCATCATGGGCTTTCAAAATGGCAAATTGTCCAAGCATTCTACGAAGGATTGTCTGAACAGTTCAGACAGATGGTGGATGCTTCATGCGGAGGGGCATTTATGATGAAAAATGAAGATGAGGCCTATGATCTGTTTGAGATGTTAAGTGAAAATTCCATCAATCATGCCTCATTATCATCTTATGAAAGTTCTGTTGGGCCATCTAAACGGACTGGAATGTATGAACTTAAGGCCCGCGGAGAGCCCGAATCCAGAATGGACATAAATCTGATTAATCAGAAATTGGATAAGGTAGACATCTTGGCCCAGAAACTAGACCAACTCTTGGCCTTAAACAAGCAAGAGCCTACTTACCCAACACAATCTAGTCCATATGAAGGCCCATCCTCTGCTAATCATGACATTTGTGCCTTATGCGCAAGTCCAACCCATCAAGTGAATGAATGCCCAACTGCAGCCCAACTTCCACCATTCATTCAAGAACAAGTTCAGGCTGCTCAGGGATTCTCCAGGCCCAATAATGATCCATTCTCAAATACTTACAATCCTGGCTGGAGAAATCACCCTAATTTCTCTTGGAAGAATCAGCAGGCCCCATTACCAATGTCCAATCCTCCCATGCATCAAGCCCAAAAGCCACAGAATTCATTTCAACAACAATCTAATTTCTATGGAAATGTTCAGGCTAGGGGATCTCAAGCCCAGTTTTCTCAACCGGCCCACTATCCATCAGGCCAACCGGCCCACTATCATTCATTCCAATCTGGACAGCCAACCCAATACCATCCTCCACCCACTTATCCACAACCTCCTCAGTCCAACTTTGATGATAAATTCACTCAACTCCAACAACTGATTTTGACCCAGCAACAATCCATTGCTAAGTTGGAAAGTCAAATGGGCCAACTAGCTGAGGCCGCGATGAGAAGAGAAGTAGGCCAACTTCCTAGTCAACCCGTTGCCAATCCAAGGAATCAACCTCCGGGTTTTCCACAGCAATCGGGCCTTTTACCTCAGCCTGGCCCGGTACCACAACCTAAAGGGCCACAATTTGAGAATGCTAAAGCCATTTCAGCCCTTAGGAGTGGGAGAAGTTTAGAAAAACCACATGCAGATGGAGAGTTAGCCAAAGGTTCCACTGATGGGCCTCAGGAAATTGAAAGTGAGAGTGAAGATGAACCCATCATAGAGAAGTTGGAGGAGGATCTGAAAGGAAAAGGGAAGATTGATGAAAGCCCAAGTTCTTATAAACCTAGGGTGCCATTTCCTAATGCCTTGTTAGCCAAGCCCAATACCAGGAAGAAACTGACCCAGAATGAGGAGTTGTTGGATTTGTTCAAACAAGTCCAAATTAATATTCCACTCCTCGATGCCATCAAGCATGTGCCAGCTTATGCTAAGTTTCTCAAGGAATTATGTACTCCACGAAGAGAATCTAGAATGGCACCCGAAAAGGTTCGGCTTTCTGAGGATGTTAGTGCAATTGTGATGAATCATTTACTTAAGAAGTTAAAGGATCCTGGAGCACCTCTAATTTCATGTGACTTAGCTGGAGTTACATTTGATAGAGCTTTATTGGATCTAGGTGCGAGTGTAAATCTATTGCCAACAGCCATTTATGAAAAATTTGATATTGGAGAATTAAAGCCCACACCCATCATCTTGCAGTTGGCTGATAGGTCTGTGAAAACTCCACGGGGATTAATTGAGGATGTTATTGTAAAGGTTCATGATTGTTATTTTCCCGTAGATTTTCTTATTCTAGATATGGCATTACCTGAGGAACTCATTCACACCCCGATCATCTTAGGTCGTCCATTCTTAGCCACTGCCAAAGCTAATATAAATTGTGAAACTGGCATAATGGACATTTCATTTGGGGGTCAAAAAGTCCAGATTAATGTCTTCAAAGCATCTCAATACCCAGATCATGAAAAAGAATGCCATACTATTGATATCTTGGATAATCTGGTTGAAGAAAATAAGATGTCCACATATGACCTTTTGGAGGAAGCCAATACTTTAAAGGACTCCCCTGGCCCATTAACATCTTGGCCCAAGGTTGAACCTTTACCAGCCTTGCAGTCTGAACCCGCTTTGCCATCTTTAGAGGACCCTCCTGAGCTTGAACTCAAACCATTACCGGAGTCTCTCAAGTATATCTTTTTGGGCCCGGACCAAACTCTCCCGGTCATCATTGCGGCAAATCTCACATCACCGCAGGAGGCCCAATTAACCGAGGTCCTCAAAGACCACAAAGGTGCTATTGGATGGTCGGTGGCCGATTTGAAAGGAATAAGTCCGTCCATTTGCATGCATCACATCTATATGGAAGATAATTCTAAGCCCAGTCGGGAGATGCAAAGGCGGCTTAACCCCAATATGAAAGAAGTAGTGAAGAAGGAAGTTGTGAAATGGCTGGATGCGGGTATTATTTACCCAATATCAGACAGTAAATGGGTCAGCCCAACCCAAGTGGTACCCAAGAAATCTGGATTAACAGTTATTAAGAATGATCATGGAAAAGAGGTACCCACTAGGCTCACCACGGGATGGAGAATGTGCATTGATTACCGAAAGTTGAATCTCATGACTAAGAAGGACCACTTTCCACTCCCATTCATGGACCAGATTCTGGAAAAGTTATCGGGCCAGAAGTACTTCTGCTTCTTAGATGGGTACTCCGGGTATAATCAAGTGGCTATTTACCCAGAAGATCAAGAAAAGACCACCTTCACGTGCCCTTATGGCACATTTGCTTTTAGGAGAATGCCATTCGGATTATGCAACGCACCAGCCACATTTCAACGGTGCATGATGGCTATCTTCTCCGATATGGTGGGAGAATTCCTCGAAGTTTTCATGGACGATTTCTCAATCTTCGGGGACTCTTTTGAAAATTGCTTGGAAAATCTTAAACAGGTGCTAGCACGATGCATAGACACCAATCTGATTCTTAGCTGGGAAAAGAGCCATTTTATGGTTCGCGAGGGCATTGTTTTAGGCCACATTGTGTCTGAAAGGGGGATAGAGGTAGATAAAGCTAAGATCGATCTCATATCCAATCTTCCTCCTCCCACCTCGGTCAGACAGATCCGTTCATTCCTTGGCCATGCCGGTTTCTATCGCCGGTTTATCCACAATTTCTCTCAAATTGCCCGGCCCCTAACTCTTCTCTTAGCTAAGGATGTCCCGTTCCAAATGGATGAATCTTGCATCTAGGCATTTAATTCTCTGAAGGAATCTTTGACCAAAGCCCCGATTCTTCAATCTCCATATTGGTCTTTACCCTTCGAAATCATGTGCGATGCCTCTGATTATGCTATCGGTGCAGTTTTGGGACAAAGAATCAACAAATGTCCCGTGGTGATATATTATGCAAGCCGCACCCTTGCCGATGCTCAAATGAATTATACCACCACAGAAAAGGAATAATTGGCTGTGGTTTTTGCCCTAGAAAAATTCAGATCTTATCTTTTAGGGGCAAAAGTCATAATCTATTCTGATCACTCAGCTCTGAAATATTTGTTGACCAAGAAGGATGCCAAGCCTAGGCTTATTAGATGGATCTTACTCCTCCAGGAATTTGATTTCGAAATTCGGGATAAGAAGGGTTCTGAGAATGTGGTAGCTGACAACCTATCCCGAATTCCGATATCTGAAAGTACACCGATCACTGATTCCTTTCCTGATGAGCGTCTACTGACCATTTCCCACACTGTTGCACCTTGGTATGCTCACATTGTCAATTACAAGGTGACTAATCAGCTTCCGGAAGGATGGACCAAAAGTGAAAAGGACAAATTCTTTTCTCAGGAAAAATATTATTTCTGGGAGGATCCTGAATTATTCAAATTTTGTCCTGATCAAATCATTAGGCGATGTGTTCCCGAAGAAGAACAATAGAGTGTTCTTAACTTCTGCCATGATCTGGCCTGTGGGGGCCACTTCTCAGGAAAGAAAACTGCAGCCAAAGTCCTACAAAGTGGTTTTTACTGGCCCACACTTTTCAAAGATGCCCATGAATTTAGCAAAACTTGCCTCCGATGTCAGGCTGTAGGGAATATGGCGAAAAGGGATATGATGCCACTCAACCCAATCTTGGTGGTTGAAGTCTTTGATGTTTAGGGAATTGACTTTATGGGACCTTTTCCACCCTCTTTTGGACATACATATATTCTGGTAGCGGTGGATTATGTCTCAAAATGGATTGAAGCAGTAGCCACCCGAACCAATGATCATAAAGTGGTCATTAAATTCTTTCAGAAGAATATCTTTTCTCGGTTCGGGTGGCCTAAAGCTATCATTAGTGATGGGGGAACGCACTTCACGAATTACCAGTTTCGGGCTTTGCTTAAGAAATATGGAATTAATCACAAGGTAGCCACCCCCTATCATCCCCAAACTAGTGGCCAAGTGGAAGTTTCCAATAGAGAGATTAAGAACATTCTGCAAAAGTCCGTTAGGCCCGATAGAAAAGATTGGTCTGAAAGATTGGATGATGCTTTATGGGCCTATCGGACCGCTTACAAAACTCCTATTGGCATGTCTCCTTATCGCCTAGTTTTCGGAAAAGCGTGCCACCTTCCAGTGGAATTGGAACATAGGGCTTATTGGGCCATCAAACAAGTCAATCTGGACCTAGCCCAAGCTGGTTCACACCGAACCTTACAACTGAGTGAGCTGGAAGAGTTGCGCAACGAGGCCTATGAAAATTCAAAGATTTATAAAGCCAAAACTAAAGCTTTTCATGATAAACATATTGTGAGAAAATCCTTTCTTCCAAATCAGAAAGTTTGGCTATTTAACTCTAGGCTCCGCTTATTTCCAGGAAAACTGAAATCCAAATGGGATGGACCATTCGTGGTTTTTAAAGCCTTCGATCATGGAGCCGTTAAAATTCTGAATCCTAAGAGTGGGAACACTTTTACTGTTAATGGTCAACGGTTAAAACCATTCATTGAAAATCTTCAAAATGCGCCACCTGAGTCCATAGAACTGAGTGATCCACATTAACTGAACCTCCGTCTGGCTGAAGACGATAAACTTAGCGCTTGTTGGGAGGCAACCCAATATTTTACTTCAATTTTTGGAATTTCTTCTCCTTTTAGGTCTCTGAGCAGTAATCGCCGTGGGTATGTCGCATCCTCGTCATTACAGGTTGTTTCGCTCCTTCACAAATTCTCTTTTGGCTGCGTGTTTTCCATATATTTTATGCCATTGAGGACAATGTCAATCAAGTTGGGGGGTGGGACAATCATATGCATTTATTGAAAATCTTTTGAAGAAAACTGATATCTTTCACTGAAAAATGGTCAAATTTTTTTCAAAAACTTCTTTTCGCATCCTAGAAAAAAAAAAATTTGCATGAAAATCATGTTTCATTAAGTAAATCTTAAACAAATCAGTTTTCTGTTAGTCACATTGGTTAAAGAGCCTGTAAACTTTAAATATCCCACTCTACAAAAATCCACGGCAGGATGATTTTCACACACACACGGCAACTTAGAATAAATGAAAGATCTTAAAAGTATAGAATTGCTGGAATTATCCTCAAGGATAAGACTACTTATTCTAATTTTTCTTTTGGGTTGAACGAAAGGAATGTGTAAGATCCGTAATAGGGAACTGTCCCACTCAGCACTCTAAAAGAGGCGGTCAGTTAAAATGGACAGCTGTAAACACTAAAGGCAAAAGAATGCGATAAAAGAGCTAAAGGAAGGTAGGTGGCAAAAAGTACGCACCTCCCCTCAGGCAATTCAAAGAGAGTGGCAAAAAGTACGCACTCTCAAAAGCAAAAGTACAATAAAATGAAGAAACGCCATGCTAAAAAGTCCATCGTACCAAAAATATGACCAAGTCGTGAAAAGTGCTGAGTTGGGACGGGAACTGAAAAACAATCCTCACTGACTGATCGGGAAATCTTTTATTCTCTTCCCCTCCCCAAGTAGTCTTATCTAAAGGGTAGTAAAGGCAAGAATATACCGAAAGGTCGGAAACGAGTTCTAAGTGTGTCAAATTTCATGCACAATCACCTGTCTGAATCAAAATATTGTGGGATATGAAAACTTTTTAGCTCAACCAAACGGCTACCACTTAAATTGATTGTGAAAGATACTACAAATGAAGCATGATAATTCATTAATTGTCCTAACATTTCCTTATTTGCATTGCTAAGGGACTAGCAATGGGTAAGTTGGGGGGTGTGATAAAGTGTTAAATTGATCATTTAAGGGCAACCATATGCATCATACTCATGTTTTTATCTGCAAAATAGCATGAAATGATAGATAATTGTGTAACAAGTCCAACGGTACCAATTTCATCAAATTCTGACTTAAAAACATCGTCATTTCATGTGATCAAAGGAGTGTAGCGCATTTGCGGTTTTTCGACAAAACCGAGACGAAATGAATAAATATGATGATATTTTTATGATAATGCGCTAAATTATATTTATTTGATGTGAACAGGACATGTCGATGATGCAGTGCAGCTGGAGGAGTTTTCGGAAATTTGGGGGAGGTCTAGTGTGCGGATTTCAACTAAAATAGGGGTAAAAATACAATTTGATTCCTTCATTCGCTGGAGTTTCCCAAAACCCACACTTTCCTTCCATCTCTCCAATTTCCTAAACACATCCCTTCCTTTATTTTAAAAATCCTCTCTCTCTCTCTCTCGTTTTAAAAATTTGAATCCTAATTCTTCTCCAGTTTCCTTTTCCTCTCCTTCCTTCCCCAATTCAGACTCTCTCTTCCCCTTTCCGTTTTGTTTTCCAACTTCTCCCTTTACAAAAACTCTCCCACACGCTCTCTCTCTCTCTCTTCTTCCCTCCCATATATTCCGAGCTCCTCCTCCTCCTCCGTAATTTTTCTCTCCCACAGCTTCTCCTCTCCTCTTTCTCTTCCTCTCCAGATTCGTAGCCCTCTCTCTTCTATTTTCTTTCTCAACCGCAGCCCCTCCACAGCTCCTGTGTTTTCTCTCTCGCAGCCCCCTCCTCCTCTCTTCCCAGCACTCTTTCTTTCTCTTCATCCTCCGTCTCTGTTCTCTCTCTGTTTTGTTTTTTCCAGCAGCATCCCTCTCCCCCTCTCTACGGTTTCCCTTCTCTCCTATTTTCTCCCTCTCTTCCTCCCTTTCCAACTCCTCTCCAGCAACGCCTCTGTCTCTCTCTCTCTTTTCTTCTCTCTCTCCACCGCAACCTGCAACAACCCACGGCACAACTGCACCAGCGGCCTCTCCGCCAGCGCACACACGAGTTGCACGCACTCTCCTTCTTCCTCTACGGTTTCCCTTCCTCCCTCCTCGGTTCTCTGTCTCGTTCTCTCTTTCTCTCTCTCCGTTTTATCTTCCTCCTCATCATCCCTGCCCTTGCCACTCTTCTCCACTTCCTCCTCCTCCTTTCCCAACCCTGCCGGAGTAGCAGCAGCCGCACGCTAGCGAGCTTACCAGCTTCTCCACCCGGCTGCGAAGCTTCTCCACGCGTTGCTGACAAGCTCCACCGCACCTCCACCAAGTCAGCTGCTGCACCATACACGCAGCCCCAGCAGATCCGGTGAAGCTCCTGTCAGCGCCCTCTGCATCCCACGTTGGTGAAGCAAGCAGCCTTCACACCAGCAGCATCCTTCCACCAGCTTCAAGCAGCACCGACAGCACCCCAAGCTTGGTGGTTCCTCTTCCTCCACGTACCCACGCATGCAACAGCAGCTGCTTCCAGGCTCCAACTGCACCTCCAGCACCTGCCCAGCAACCCACCAGCAGCCTTCTTGTCCTCCACAGCAGCTGCGGTGAACTTTTCTCCAAGCTCTTCCACGCCAACCAGCAACACCTCCACGTGCAGCAACTCCAGCAAGCGCATGCAGCAAGCTTGTGCACCTCAACCAGCTGGGTCTTCTGCACGTAGCCAGCAGCTGCATCAACATCCATCCACGCCAGCACCTCCAGCTTCCTCCTTCCACAAGCTGTCCACAACAACCAGCAGCCCACATATTCTTATTTTAATCTATTTTCTTTCCCTTTCCCAATTAGTTTAGAATTAATTTAATTGTTTAGGGATAATTAATTGATATTTTGATTATTTAGTATAAGTTTATTAAACAATTAAATCTTGTAATTTATTTCATAATTTTTAGTTAATTCATGTTTTAGACGTAGTTAAATTTTAATGTCTTTGTCATAGATTTTAATTGTACTTATTTTTTTTATAAGTGTTTGTGTGTAATTTCTGAAAAAGAAAAGAAAAAAAAAGAAAGACTTGTTCAATTTGAGTAATCCTATTTTTAGGTAATATTAGTTAACTTAGTTTTAGTTTAGTTAAGTAATTAGCTTATTTTAAATCTCACTTATTTTTAGATTAACTAAACTCCAAAGTTTTCAAAAGATAAAATTCTAATTCCCTGTGGTTCGACTCGGACTCACCACTATTAATTTTTAAAATCTGATTTGAGTGAGCCGGATAAATTTAGATTGAACGTTTTCATGTGTTTAACGACGCACAATTCGAAACGATCACTAACCTATCAGTAAGAACAGATTTCTCCAGAAGGAATTTGATCGGATTCATCCTAGCGATGAGATGGACTTCATGGGCCAGAAAATAATGCTTAAATTTCTGCACAACCCAGACCAATGCTGCACATGTTTTCTCCATCGCCGTATATCTCTGTTCAGCGGGGTTGAGAAGTTTAGAGAGATAGTAGGCTGCCCTCTCTTTTCCTTCTTCATCCTCTTGTGCTAGGACAGCCCCCACTGCATCATCCAGGACTGAAATATAAAGTATCAATGGTTTGCCTGGAGATGGTGGTCTCAAAACAGGAGGACTTGCTAGATAGTTCTTTAATCCATCGAATGCCTCCTGACACTTATCGTCCCAATCGAATTTGACTCTCGGCTTGGTAAGCTCGTAAAACGGCTTACACCTTTGTGAGTGCTGGGAGACAAAACGGCGAATGAATTGTAACCTCCCGATTAATCCTCTCAACTCTTTCAAGTTTTTAGGAGGGGGCATTTCTCTGATAGCCTTCTCCTTGTTAGGATCGATCTCAATTCCCCGTTTACTGACAATGAATCCAAGCAATTTCCCTGAAGATACCCCGAATACACATTTCTTGGGGTTCATCTTTAACTGATATTCTCTCGATCTCTCTAATACCCTTGCCAAAACTTTGGCGTGCTCAGCCTTTGATTTAGATTTAACCAATAAGTCATCCACATACACTTCCAGATCTATGTGCATCATGTCATGGAATATTGCCATCATAGCCCTCTGATAAGTGGCTCCAGCATTCTTCAATCCAAATGGCATGACAACATAACAGTATGTTCCCCAAGGTGTAGTGAATGACGTTTTCTCTTGATCTTCTTCTGCCAGCTTAATCTGATTATATCCTGAAAATCCGTCCATAAATGATAACGTCTCATAGCCAGCAGTGTTATCGATGAGTACATCAATATGAGGCAATGGAAAATCATCTTTAGGACACGCCCGGTTCAAATCACGGAAGTCAATGCAAATTCTGACCTTCCCGTCCTTCTTCATAACCGGGACTATGTTGGCCACCCATTGTGGATAAAGGACAACTCTAATAAATTTGGCTTTATGCAATTTGTCGACCTCTTCCTTCATCTTTAGAGCCATTTGTGGGTGGAATCACCTTAATTTCTGTTTGACAGGGCTAGCTCCTTCCTTTAACGTCAATCTGTGTTCAACTAAAGATGAGTCTAACCCTGGCATATCTTCATAACTCCAGGCGAAAGTGTCCTTATAGTCCTTAAGTACTTGTATCATTGCCTTCTCATCCTTTGTAGAAAGATTTTTGCTGACGAGGACAACCTTAGGTTCGTCTTCAGTCCCTAAATTGATTTCTTTGGTGGGCTCTTCTACAGTAGCTGAGGGTTCATCGAATCTCTTCACTCCACTGGCATATGCCTCAGCTGCGTCCTCGTCATCTTCCTCATTTTCAACAAGGGGGTCCTTTTAATGCACTAATTCATATACCCCGTACCCATCATTGACGGACTCATCATTCATACAGTCTTCTGGCATCTGAATTGGATTTTCTAAAAACTTAGGGATCAAAGAACAAGAAGAGCATTTATCAGCTAAGTCCTGGAGGTATCTATCTGGAATTCGCCTACCCTTAGGCTTCCTAGACTTCATAACCTGACTAATCTGACTAAAACTAGACTGCCTAACTTCCCTATCATACCCTAACGAAGATGAAGCAGGATGAAAATCCTGGGATACAAGTGGAAATACAGAAGAATCCTCCCGAGGGGAGGGACAGAGTAGATCTAAGAGAGAATCTTGACCGAAGGACCCGCGCGACGGGGTGCAGTCGGACAAGTAAGATGTTTCCTCGATGAGGATCTGGGAAGAATTTGTTGCCAAATTGGCATTTTTTTTTGGACAATGAAAGAATTAAACATAAAGCAGGAATGAATACAAATGAGAGGAGAATTAGACGGAGGAAGTGGCACCAAGGCCAGAGGATTAGGGGGATCATATAGTAATATGTCCCAGATCAAATTATACAACCTCTCTAGATCGAGAGGAGGTTGTGGTATAAGGTCCCGAGGGGACAGAGTAATCATGACGGGCGGAGCCCGTGGGATATCTTCAATAATGACCCGCGACCAAGTCGGGTTCAAGAGCAGTGTGCGAAATAGAGTATGGAGCATGAAGACATGTGAAGGATATGTCCCCCTCCAGAGCAGATCTGTAGTGTAACCAGCTTCATAGGGGTCATCTGGCTCCCCTTCGTCGGTTTCTTCAGACAGCAATATCCGCTTGTCAAATATGGCACCAGGGCTTTCAATCAGCTCATCAATCTGCGGCGGCCACTTAGGTTCTACAGGATCTATGAATAGTCTGTTCAGTGCAATATAAAGGTCTCTAAGATCGAACCACCTGTACCATTCACATTCAGGATCATGAAATTTCTTCCTTTTCATAGGCCGCAGAGCCTCCAAGGATTGGTACGTAAGTAGTTCAGAGCAATGTCTGGCCAAATCCCTCCCATATATATCATGGAAGTCAAAACACGAAGTAATGACCACCGTGTTGTCGTGGCTAAGTATGGGCCCTTTCACAAAGTGCGTACACATGGTCCATGTTAAGGGATCTCGTCCTTCTTTGGGTGGTGTAGACATTGCCTCCCAGATTTTTGGACCTTCTTCGATCTCTGCTTGCTGGGCCGGATCTTGCTGCAGTCTTCTTGGCCTATAGCCCAGACCACTTCCAGGTGCTGCTCGATGATTTTTGACAGGAGTGGTCCTGCCTTGCAATTGTGTGCCCAGACCTCTTCCCAGGCTCGTAGCCGTTCTTCATCATAATTCTCCATCCTGGGGTACTCATGCACTTCCCCCTTTTGATGGCGTCTAACGGATATGGAGAAATAGTGGCGGCTTTTAGAGGATCAGCCACTGGACGGTAGACCTGTAATACAGACAGAAAAGGTTGCCGGCCAGGTAAAACAACAGATTTAATATTTAAGGTATGAGCAACAGCAAGGATCGGCATGCTCGTCACTTTAATAATTCGTCCTTTGTAAGGGAATTTGAGGCATTGGTGATTCGTAGAGGGAATCGCCTCAAGAGTTTTGATATAAGGACGACCCAAAATGGCATTTATAGAAGGGTCGATTTCTAGGATGTGAAATTCGACCTCTGCATGACTTACAGGGCCCAGCTCCACCTTCAAATAGACCATTCCCAGAGGGGAACGGGTAGAGTTGTCATATGCCGTTACTGAGATGGGGCTGGGCAGCCATTTTTCTTTGGGCACACCGCATAGCTCCAGGGTCTTCGGAGGTAAAACATTGATCGAAGCCCCTGTATCTACCAGGCATGCATCCACGGCCTTCTTACAGATGTTGACCGTGATGCTCAGAGCCATGCTTCTGGCTGCTGGCGGTGCTAGTTCCGATGTATGAAATGTAATGAGGGCTAATCCCCCTGAGGAACTAGTAGTGCTGCAATTTTCTCTACCGGCACGTCCTCATTGACCATCACCTTCTGTAGATATTCCATTAAGGCTTCTTGGTGAATCTTGGATCTTTTGATCAATTCGAGTATAGTGATCCGTGCCGGTGTCCGATCCAGGTGTTTCAACAAGTCATATTGAGTGCCTGGTGCACTCTCTTCATTATGGGCTTCCTCAGTCGGCTGTGATGGGCCGTCTCTAACCGTGGACTGAGAAAAGACTTTGTTGAAAATCCTTCCACTCCGAAGCGCGTGTTCCTCAACCGTGGAGGATCCGGGTGACACTTTAAGTACCGCAGGGTTGGATGGTACGGATGGCGTAGAGGGTTGGTATGTAGGTGATGGCGTAGGGCTAGGTGGTGATGGCGCGGTGCGGATTAGAGGCCTAGAGGGTTGGATGGTGGATGGGTAAGTGGTTGGCGAAGTGGGGAATGGTACGCGTAATAGCGGTCTGGATGGTAAGGGGATATCTGAATAGGTGGTGGTGGTAGCGGGTGAAGTAGGAAATGGTACGCGTAGTAGTGGTCTGGATGGTAAGAGGGGCGCGTGATTGGTTTGCGGGGGGTTATATGATGGAGGCGTAGGAGTGCGGGGCGTAATGGGTTTCAGGCAGGCGGGTAGTGGTAATGGGTTATTGGGTGTGGGCGAGTGATATGTGGGTGTCGGTAGAGGGGTGATGGTAATGGGTTGCGGCCTAGGTATGTGGATGGTGCGGCGTGGTGGTCGCTCTGCGGTACTTGGAACGTGACCCGTTGAACAAAGAGAGGAAGAGTCCTCTATTCTCCACTGTTGCCCACGACCAGCCTCAGACTGGCTGTTCGTCAGAATGGGAGCAACTTGGTTTTGGTTCTGGTGCTCCGGGAGTGGATTCTGCACTATGCCCATGTTGGGTGGTGCTGCTGCTTGTGCCGGTGGTCTTGCTTGCTGCTGCTGCTGCTGTGGTCTTCTCACCTTCAGGGCTGATATGTACTTTTTCATCTCCTCCCAGTCTATGCCGCCCTGCTCGTTGAGATCATGAATATAATCTCTGAACTGAAAGCATGTGTCAATGGTATGCCCAGGTTGCCTATGGAAGTAGCAATACCTGGACGTGTCGGCATTTTGAGGCCAGACGGCCTTTTCCCTTGGCAAAACTAAGGCATTAGCTGTCATTAGAGCGCTGAAAATATCTGCCAAGGATTCTGGGTGGGCCGGGTATTCTGCCCTCTTCGGGCCTGGAGGTCTTCTCTGCTGGTTGTAGTCACCAGGAGGAGGGACATTATGGTACGCCGGCGGTGCGCGCGGCTGATACTGTAGTTGTTGTTGTTGCTGATATTACTGCTGGGGCTGCTGGTACTGCTGTTGCCGTTGCGGCTATTGTTGTAGCTGTTGCTGGTTCTGATTCGGCTGCTGGGGCCGCTGATACTGTTGCTGATAATGGGGGTTCTGCTGCTGCCTATACTCCTGCTGGTTCGGCTGCGGTGGCCTCTGGTACTGCTGTTGGTTCCTCACGAACTGGGGCGAGTTATTGTTCATGCTACTGACTTGCTCGTGAGAGAGCGTGCCCTCAGTAGTCGGACCTGTGCTGGGAGAGTTTGGCACTGCAGGTTTCCGGGGTGGAGGCCTGCTAGGCCTGTGAGGATCAAAGACGCTAGAGAACGTAGCGTCCTTGAAGGCATTCTAGCAGTACCGTGCTCTTTCATAGAGCTCTGCCATGTTGGTCAAATTATTCAAGGAGAGGACTAGCTTGAACTGGGGCGTGGCGTTGGAAATTAACATCTTCACTTGCTCGGACTCGGACAAGTGATCTTTCACCTTTTCGGCCAGGGTCCGCCACCTGTCAGCAAAACTGACAAACTCCTCATCAGGTTTCATCTTTTCTGCAATGAGGTCAATGATGGACAAGGAGGGTGCAACTCTGTCCTGGTATCGTTGGATAAATTTACGTGAAACGATACCGTAATCCTCTACTTCGGAGGGTTCCAGAGAAAAGAACCACTCGAGGGCTGGTCCCTCTAGAGATCTCCTGAACAAAAAGGCCAACGACTTCTTGTCGTTCTGCCAGAAAGATGATTCGTACATAAACTCCTTAAGATGTGTGAAGGGGTTACCAGTACCGTTGTACTTCCGGTACACTGGCATCTCAGAGGGTGGCAGATGGAATACTGGCAGGCTCGGTAAACTGATCTCTGGCACAGCTTTAACCCCCATCATCTTCTGGAGGTTGTTGAACTGCTCATCCATGCGCTCCATCTTGGCCAGCAACACTTGCGTGGTCAGATCTGCCTGGGGAGGAGGAGGAGGTGGAAGTACCTGATAGGTCTGCTGCCTAGAGTACGTTGGACAGGGAGGACAATAAAGAGGAGGTCCGGCAGAGCTTCCGCCATGCCCGAGGGCATTTTGATAAACAGGCGTTTGCGGTCTAGCCGGTTGCCTAGATGATGAAAGCTGTGGCCCAGTTGGCCGAGAAGTGAGGTGAAGGCCTTCCATGGCCTGATGGATGTAAGGAGGAGGAAGCGGAGGTTGTTGAGTAACAACAGGGGGAGCCACAGGGTTCGGCTCAGCAGGCTGTACGGGTGCCTTCCCCTTCAAAATAGACTGGATCACCTCGAACTGCTGAGGGTCCAGTCGGGAGGCAAGAACTCCTAGGGCGTTGACGAGATCCGAAGGATCAGAGGGTGAGGGATCATTCTGATTCATGTCCCCCTCAAGGTCGGGATTAGGAATCGCATATTCATGCGGGGGACGATCAGGATATCGATCCTGTGGATGAAAGAGAGGGGTCCGGACATTCCCATCTTGTCGATATGGAATGGGGACGGAATTACGGGAGGCATCAGCATCTCTCCCGTTCTCATAGTTGTAATCCGAATCGCGAGGGGCATTAGCATCTCCCTCGTAGTTGATGATGGCATCTTGAGCCATACTCAAGTCCCTGCCTGATCGCAGCAGCATGATGTTAGATTCCCTTTTCAAAGATTTGACAAACAAGTTGCACAGAGATTAATCAAACAAGTGGATGTTTAACGTGATTTTAAGGTTCCTTGTTGAGTTATTTGAATTGGATTAAACCACAAATTCACTCAGGGAAAGGATCTTAGTTTCAGTTCGATTTCCACCGTTATTCTCTAGGGTTTTCTCTTACAACGCATTCGGAATCTAGCCGGGACTTCAATTGGTACAACCACCCCGATGATCAAGGAGGAATACCTTGATTTTGGGGACTTATGGAGGTCTCAACGTCAACTTCTCTAGTCTGATCAAGGGACCAACCCAATCAGAGAGAGTTGCTGACGTCGAGTAATGTGTTCCTAAGAAAAGGAGGGTATTCGCCTCAATGCGTATGCCCTACGACCTGGATGGCCTCTAATGCTTAATAATAATGGGTAGCTAGCACTCAAACCACAGAAATCTGGGAACTGAAAAATAATTAAGAAACTGTCTGAATCGCGTCGATGGTAGTCGACGCTATTCAAAACAGAACTTAATTTTTCGTAGAAACAAATCTGAAAAATAACTAAGAAACTGTCTGAATCGTGTCGATGATAGTCGACGCCATTCAACACAGAACTTAATTTTTTCGCAGAAACAGATGCAGACAGCAGAGAACATATGAAGACTGAAAGGCGTCTGGGGGTGTTGACGCGGTTTTGAAACGCGTCAGTGCTCCTGGACGCTTTTCAGTTCGCAGAAACAGTTTTGCAGGAGGATTTTCTCGGTTGAATCCTCCTCAAACAGGATAAAAAGCAGTAAACAATCGACTCATGCAAATTTTTTTAGTTCCAGATTTTAACAAGATGATTTACCAACTAAACAACTAGGAAATCAATCAATCACACATCATTTTCATCACAAAAACAGCTTTTTGAACTAATCAAGGGGAGGGCAAGATCTTGCCACTGGGGTGTGCACGTGGTGCACGAGGGAAATTAGTTAAACTAAAACACTCACCAATTGGTGAGGACGTGTCGAGAGACACAAATGGTGCACCGTGGGTGCCCGGTTGATGATAGCAAGAACAAAAAGAAACTAAAAGATGGCGAGACCAAGTCCCACCGTGATAGACAAAAGAGCTGTAGGTGCTTAAAATGCTCGTGTGATTAACATGAAAAATCTATGTTGTTTAGTGTAAACTAACCTATTAAAAACAGCAACTAAGTGCAGTGATCGCCAGAAACTTTTGACTTAAAAGTTTCAAAAGAGAGTTTTGATCGCCTACCTGTTTGAACGCGGAAGATATTGAGTCCTTGATTCCCCTCCTTCAGCCGGTTGAAGAAAGAGAGCCATTTCTTTGTTCTTTTGTTCTTGCTGTTGAGTTTGAGGTTGAGGATCGTCCAGAAGTCCTTCTGGCTTTGTGCTTGCTTTCTCCTTTTGATTCTCTTGTTGTTGTTGAGTGCAGCAGAGACAGGGAAAGGAAGGAAATTATGATGAGAACTTTAAATAGAAGTAATATCTAAACTAATCATGATTTTAAGCATGCAATTGAACAGCAAACTTACTTGTTTAATGGCTTTTAAAACTCCTTAATCAAATAGGTTTTGAAAGATGATGCAGTGGTGTGTGTTGCATGAAGTGAATATTGAAGAATGAGAGATTAAATGAAATGAAAATGCAGAAATGAAACACTTATGCCCAATGGGTTGAAGCCTTGAAAGGATGAAGATTCTTGAAAGGACGCCGACTTCTGGAAATGGCAGCGCTCCGGCGTTCCGACGTTGTTGCTCCGATCTTCAACTCGCTATAATAACCTTAATGGCTTTCAACTCTCTTTTTCAATGGGGCTCAATTATGGCTCAACTCTCTTTTTTACTCTTCAACATGTAAGGTATTTATAGACCTCTTCTGCGTTCGCGATTAGCATAGAAAAATCTAGGATTTATCTATCTTAACTGACAGATAAATACTGATTAATTCATCTTTATCTGTAATTATCTAAAACGCGTCCACCATGGTTGACGCCTTTCAGATTAATTAAGATAAGGATAAATATCCGGAAAAACTTATCTTTATCTTTATTAGCTAAAACGTGTCTACATGTGCAGACGTCTTTTACTCTAATTAAGATAAGGATAAACATCCGGAAGAGAAGTTAAAATAGCTTAGGAAACCTAAAACGCGTCGCCCTTCACAGACGCCTTTTAGTTAATTAATCAATTGATTAAAATTCAAATTTAAACGTTAAAATAAGAATAAACTCTAAATGGCGTCCACACAGGTCGACGTCTTTTAGACTTCTTCATATTTTAACTGAAATTTGAACTAAAATCAATTTAATTGATTAACTTAAACATGTATGTTAAACCCGACACTCAAAAATATCAATAAAAATTAATCAATGATTAAATATCAAACCATTCTGAGGCATTATTATATGATATGAAATTACTCGAAATGATGTCAAAATTAGCGTGTCTACACTGAGGATCTTCCGAATCATCTGCCGCCCATGCGTGACATACAACACACTATTGATTTCGTCCCCGGGTTCACCTGTTAGTTTTAGGTGGCCTACAAACCAATCTGACTATGTAAATCTCATTCATTTATTAATATAATGGCATAATATTCATTATGTGTAAATCACATTAATTATCGTTTCATAATGAAGTCCGTGAATATGTGCTATAGTGATCAGATTATGATGAGATCATACTAATGAGACTGATCACTTAAACACACATATTCTTAATCGTTCCTAGTCGGAGGATATCCGAGAAGGACATTGGATATCCGTTTAGACTAGTACATATTACTCCTGCTCATATGATGAGGATGACTGATCTCATAAGTCACTTGTGTGGAGACACTAAGGCGAATATGTAGGTGCTCATTGGAGAATGAGTTCACTGAACTCATCCGACTGAATCGCTGGATGGTATTGTACCTCACTGTCAACCAGCTTGATTCTATTGTCGTAGTTGCGTGGATGGTCCTTGGACCTGAGACACCAAGGACACCTTGTCGGTGGACTTCTGTGCTTTGACCTTGGTTTACGAATCTCTAGCCACGGGATTCTAGAACAGCAAGGATTGGGTACAACGGAATACCGTCGAAGGGAATTGTGTCTCAATAAGCAATCATTCGCTCTCGGTACTTAGAGAGAGAATGCTCTAGGAAGGATGCATGGAAGTCCCTGGCCAGGGCGGACGATAATATCGGGAAAGTAGTTTTCCGATATTTATTAGCGGCATCCAATCCAAGTGAGTCGACCGGTTAGGGTTTGACAGCACGCCATATCCTGAGTTGACTCGAGAGCATTGTATGAATGAAGGATTATATTCACGCGGTAACTGTCGGCGGAAAGGTTCCAAGAGTGGGTTACTTAACCCCAATACCTTCCGGGTTCACGCGGTGTTGCTTGGCACCCAACGTGATCGGAGGCCCGGTCGAATTCGATGTGCAACATCAATTCGATTGATTAATAAATTAATAAAGGGTTATTAATTGATTAATAAAGCCAGTGAGGAGTCGCTGGGCTTGTTGGGCCATTAACTGGATTGGTACTTGGGCCTAGAGGGTTACACGCAAATGATTCTCAAGGCGATGGATAAAAAAGTGGGTTTTATATAAACCGGGGGTTTTTGTGAAAAATCGCGCGGTTAGTATAAAATATAGCGAACGGGCTGAGCAGGCCAAGCAGCTGCTAACCCTAGCCGCCCCTCCTCTGTTTCTCTCTCTCTCTGGAGTCCAAACAGATCCAGATCTGCTCTGCCGCTTCTCCGAATCTCGTTTGACGGAAAATCGTCCGCGCGTTGCGGCGGTCGTTGCGGCGACCGGCGGAGGCTTCGTGGACTGCGAAGAACGAGGAATGTGAGGATATCCGTAGCGAGTAGGATCGCGTGGACTTCGCTAGAGGCCGGGCACTTGCGCGGCCTGCAGTGTCGCACTGACGGAACCGAACGGTTGCGGATACGAATCCGCACACGGTGAGAATCGATTATCCGATAATCGTCATTTTTAATTTTTTTTTTGAAACGGGAACAGATCTCCATTTTTATTTTATTTTCTGCTGCACGTGAGATTCGGAGAAACCCGAGAAACCCAACAGTGGTATCAGAGCCAGGTTCCAATGTTTCGCATCCCGTTTCGGTCTCCGAAATAAATATTTCATGTGTTATTCCATGCTAAATATTCGATTAATTGTCGGATCTGTGTTCATGTGATGGGCACAGTTAATTAGATTATTTTTCTGCAATTTTTCGAATTTTGTTTGGAGTTTTTTCGGAGTTCTTCATGCGATGAAGAACAGGGCTCACATCGGCGCTGCTTTGGAGATCCCGATGCTCCAGAGAGATGATTGGATAGTCAAGATGGTCTAAGGACTATAGCCGATCACTATGGGCATCTTACCCGACCATGAAGTAGCCATGAAGGGCTGTTTAACAGGGTCCTTCTTCTTCTTCTTTTTTTTCTGGTTTGAAAACCAGAAAATTTGGGGGTTTTAATAGCTTGGCCAGGTGCATTCCATCGGCTTCTCCGGTGGTCCTGCCGGCGCCGGGGAGCATCGCCGGCAGGGCTAGCCCCCCATCGGAAAAGGGGACCTGGCTGTCGGCGCCGCCAGGGTTGGGGAGGCCCTAGGGTTTCTGCAAATAATGGGCGTCGGGCTTGAGGGGAAGAAGCCGGCCGGGCCGGTGCGCCCCAGGCCGATCTGGTTGGACCAGGCCGCCACAATAGGCCTGGGTGGCTGAGCCAGGCCCGAGCCCTGGCTCAGCACAGGTCCGGGCCCTGGCTCGGCACAGGGCTGAGCCCTGGCTCCACCAGTGGGCTAAGCCCACTTAGTTATTTTTCCCTTTATAAAATCCAGAAAAACCCCATTAAACCCCAATGTTCTAATTAAACCTGTTGCCCATTTAAATTATGTATTAAATTGGATTTTAATTTTAATTTAAAATTATTTTGAAGTTTAAAATCATTATTTAATTTTAATTTATTTGGGCATTAATGATTTTAGAATCATTATTTAACAAATTGTTGTTAATATATTAAAGTTGGTTATTAATTTAAGTGTTAAATTAATAATTAACTTTAATAGACTAATTTAGTTTTTAAATTAGTAATTATTAGTTAATTATAATTAATTGTTATTTTAATTATTAAATTGATAATTAATTTTAATTAACTAATATAATGGTTTAATTAGAAGTTATTAATTATTGGTTTGAGTGTTAAACTAATAATTAATATTAATCTAATAATCTAAGAGTTAGATTAGTGGTTAAATAATTAATTTGTGTTAATTACTAGTTTAAGAGTTAAATTAGTTATCAACATCCATTAATTGATTAGTCTAAGAGTTAGATTAATAGTTAATGACTTATTAAAGTTGATTATTAATTTAAGTGTTAAGTTAATGATTAATTTTAATCTACTGATCTAAGAGTTAGATTAGTATATTTTATTAATAGTGTAATTGTTAGATTATTAATGGGGTGTAATCTAAATGTTAGATTATTAGAATTGTTCTAATTGGCATGGAATAATCTGGAATTATTAATTTGGATTGTGTGCACATGTGATGTGTGATTTTGATGCTTTTAAATTTGATTTGATTGCATGATAAGTTAATTAAAAGTATTTTCGAAATTCAAATACCAATTTTGATTGGAACCCAGCTTTTTGAAAGCCAAAATTATTTAATTTTGAAACTATCTTATTTTAGCCATGTGATGCGCTGAATCATGTGTGAGATGTTTAAAACACACCGTGGTCATGGATATGCCATTATTTAATTATTCATATGATGAATGATGTGATTGTGTGGATCGTGGATGAATGATGGATGTTTATTAAATTGTTAATAAATAGAGATCTGCATATCTCTCCCTCTCTCATTCTCCGATGTATTTCTACCTCTCTCTCTCTTGTACTCGCCATAAGGCTCTCTTCTAATTACATGAAATTCTAGAATTAGTGTAATCTGATCGAGGCAACCGAGGAAGGAGCGAGGACGATCCACAGCTGCAACCAGGAAGGCGAAAAGATGTAGATCTCTTGCCTATGTGTTTGCAGGTCATCTAATATAATTGTTGTGTTAGATTATATGTGTGTTTGACTGTTGGCTCCAGTCAAACCCACTGTGCTATCCATGACCACACTAATGACATGTATGAGATGCATTATTATTTTTTTATTATAAATCAAAGCAGGTATAGTATTTACTAAATATATACGATACATTTTTATACTATCACCTAGGAGAGACCAAGATAAAAGTTATCTAAATACCCTCAGATAAACTCTAAGCCGTAACGCGAGTAGTTAAGAACTTACCGCGTGGTCCACCATCGTTATAGTCATAGGATTCGAATCACTTTAGGCAGGTTTGTTATACTATCCATAAGGCCTGTTTAATTGGGAGGAGAAACTGTGGCTATGGCATTAGATGCCTATATGATCAGGGTAGAGGAACCATGTAGCTTTGTTGTGCTATCCACAAGGGCTGCATGCAAATCTATGCTCGTCGAGTAACGATGGTTAGCTTAGACCAGAATTAATGGTTTGTTGTGCTATCCACAAGGCCATTAAATCTTTGGGGACCGAAGCTATGATCAGATATTGTAAGGAGTTACAAGTCCCATGAGTTGGGTGCTCTTTGATTGTATTACAGTTTGTTGTGCTATCCACAAGGCTGTAGTGCAAGTCATTGAGATTCTGATCCCCACTAGGAGACTGTCGGCGTCTCCCGTTCTGTATAACTGAGGGTTATACAGTCCGTCGAAAATTAGTGGGAGTTAAACTTGAACAAAAGACCATGTCTTGTTTTAAATTTTAATAATTGAACATCTGCTAAATAGATTTTACTTATCTCTTGTAAGGAATTATGTCGTCGAATAACCCACTCCGCGGCATACTTGATGCCCTTTTGACTTACCTGATCTACACGGATTGGTTCAGAAACCTAAAAAATGTCTTCAGATCTGAACATATTGACTTTGTCAGTAGAGCTGATCATCCTGCTGAATTGGCATTGGATGCCCCTGAAGCAGAGATGATAGCTAACGATAAAAGATCGAAGGACAAAGGCAAAAGAGTAGTAAAGGGTGACTGCTTCTATTATAAGCAGTATGGTCACTGGAAGAGGAACTGCAAGGAGTTCCTTAACGATAAAGCTCATAGAAAGGTGAAGCTGTCTAAAGCTTCAGATATCTATATGATAGATATCAAGTTGTCAGTTAGAGATTCCACATCTTGGGTATTAGATACAGGTTGTGCTTCTCATATCTACCATGATGCGCAGATGCTGACAAGTAAGCGCAGGCTGAGACAAGGTGAGGTGGAATTGAGGCTAGGAAACGGCGCAAAAGTTGCGGCGATTGCTGTTGGGACAGCAAACCTCAGGCTTCCATCGGGAGACGTCTTATCTTTAGAAGATTGTTATTATGTTCCTAGCATAATAAAGAATTTCATATCAGTATCTTGTTTGGACAAGATAGGATATAGGTTGTCTATTGAGAATAGAAGTTGTTTGATTTGTTATGGTAATAAATCAATAGTTTCGGCATCTTTAGTCAACGGTCTATATCTATTAGATGTTTTTTATTACAATCTTTACATTGATAATGCTCTTAAGAAGAGCAAGAATTATGTGAACCAAGCCTACATGTGGCATTGTAGACTTGGGCACATTGGCGAAAGTAGGTTGCAAAAGTTGTATAAGTATGGTTACTTAACTGCATTCAATTACGAATCGTTTGCGACATGTGAATCCTACCTTATGGGAAAGATGGCAAAATCTCCATTTATTGGACATGGAGAACGTGCCAAGGACATTCTGGAACTAATACATTCGGATGTATGCGGTCCTATGTCCACCTAAGCCAAAGGTGGCTACTCATACTTCATCACGTTCACCGATGACTTCTCAAGATTCAGCTATGTGTACTTAATGAAGTACAAGTCGGAAGCATTTGAGTAGTTCAAGGAGTTCAAGAATGAGGTAGAGAAGCAGTTAGGAAAGAGTATTAAAGCTCTTCGATCAGATCGAGGAGGAGAATACTTTAGTACTAATTTCACACAATTCTTAAAGGATAATGGTATTCTTTCTCAACTAACCCCTCCATATACACCACAGATGAATAGTGTATCAGAAAGGAGGAATCGCACCTTGTTGGACATGGTGCGATCCATAATGAGCTTTTCAGGATTAGCAGTGTCCCTGTGGGGGTATGCTCTAGAGTCAGCAGCATACCTACTGAACAGAGTACCCAGCAAGTCTGTGGCCTCTACTCCATATAAGATATGGAAAGGCAGGAAACCAGAATTTAAACATGTTAAAGTCTGGGGTTGTCCTGCTCATGTAAAGAGGCATGATCCAGACAAGCTGCAGGTTTGTGGGATATCCAAAGGAAACCTTTGGATACTATCTTTACCATCCTGGTGAACAAAAGGAAAGTTGTCTTCCTGGAAGAGGAATACCTTCTCCAGGAGAACAGTGGGAGTAAAATAGTACTGGAAGAGGTTCCAGATCCCCAAACAGCTGCATAATCATCAGATGAGATATCAGTTCCTAAATCTATTCAGGTACACACACATGAGCCTCATAGATCTGGTAGATTACCTAGACTATCCGAATGATGTGTGGGACATATCGCTGAAGGTGAGTCTAAGGTAGAATATAATGAGGTTGATGATCCTAAAACCTACCAGGAGGCCATATAAGGCCCAGAAGCCGGGAAATGGCGAGAAGCCATGAACTTAGAAATCCAGTCCATGTACACCAACCAAGTTTGGAACTTGGAGGACTTGCCCGAGGGTATTGTACCTATCGGTTGCAAGTAGATCTTTAAGAGAAAGATCAGTGCTGATGGACGGATCGACACTTATAAGGCAAGGTTGGTGGCAAAAGGATATCGTCAAAGGCAAGGAATTGACTATGATGAGACTTTCTTACCAGTTGCTATGATAAAGTCGATCAAAGTTCTACTCGCCATTGCTCCACATTTTGATTATGAAATCTGGCAGATGGATGTGAAGACTGTCTTCCTCAATGGTAACCTTGAGGAAGAAGTGCATATGATACAACCAGAAGGTTTCACATCCAAAGAATCTCCAGATAAAATGTGTAAGCTTTAGAGGTCCATTTATGGATTGAAGCAGGCTTCCCGGAGCTTGAACATAAGATTTGATGAGGCTGTCAAGTCTTATGACTTCATTAAGAATGAAGATGAGCCTTGTGTGTACAAGAAGACCAGTGGGAGCGCAGTCACCTTCTTAGTTCTTTACGTAGATGACATACTACTCATTGGGAATGATGTAGCTATGATGTCATCAGTAAAGATCTGGCTGTTGAAAAACTTCTCCATGAAGGATTTGGGAGAAGCATCCTACGTATTGAGAATACGGATCTATAGAGATAGATCAAAAAGAATACTTGGAATGACCCAATCCATGTACATAGATACCATAGTCAAAAGGTTTGGTATGGAAAATTCCAAGAGAAATCTCATACCGATGAGACATGGAATTAATCTCTCAAAGGAGCAGTCTCCTAAGACTCCTAATGAGAGGGCATTCATGGATAGAATACCCTATGCCTCTGCCATAGGATCTATCATGTATGCCATGCTATGTACACGGCATGATGTTGCATTTGCTCTAAGTGTTACGAGCAGATTTCAAGCTGATCCAAGTAAAGAGCACTGGAAGGCAATGAAATGTATCCTTAAGTACTTGAGAAGAACTAAGGATATGTTTCTTGTCTATGGAGGAGGTGACTTGAAACTACGAGGCTTCATTGACTCGAGTTTCTAGTCAGATCCAGATGATAACAAGTCTACATCTGGATTCGTGTTTACTTTCAATAGAGCCGTAGTGTGCTGGAAGAGTTCAAAGCAAGTAACCACTGCAGATTCGACGACTAAAGCTGAGCATATTGCTGCAGCTGAAGACGCCAAGAAAGCAGTGTGGTTGAATAAATTTATCACCGACCTCGGCGTAGTTCCCAGTATCTCTGAACCAGTTCCGTTGTTGTGTGACAACAATGGAGCGATTACGCAAGCGAAAGAGCCGCAGTCTCATCAGAAATCGAAGCATATTCTGAAGCGCTTTCATCTTATCAGAGAGATCATATCCAGAGGAGATGTAGTAGTGGAAAGAGTTTCATCCGTCGACAATGTAGCAGATCCACTGACAAAACCGTTGGTTCACATTATGTTTGAGCGTCACCTAGAGTCTATAGGCTTATTGTAAAAAGGTGATTGGCTTAAGTCCAAGTGGGAAATTGTTAGTTTTAGGTGGCCTACAAGCCAATCTGACTATGTAAATCTCGTTCATTTATTAATATAATGGCATAATATTCATTATGTGTAAATCGCATTAATTATCATTTCATAATGAAGTCCGTGAATATGTGCTATAGTGATTAGATTATGATGAGATCATACTAATGAGACTGATCACTTAAACACACATATTCTTAATCGTTCCTAGTTGGAGGATATCCGAGAAGGATATCGGATATCCGGTTAGACTAGTACAAATTACTCCTGCTCATATGATAAGGGTGACTGATCTCATAAGTCACTTGTGTGGAGACACTAAGGTGAATCTGTAGGTGCTCATTAGAGAATGAGTTCATTGAACTGATCCGACTGAATCACTGGATGGTATTGTACCTCACTGTCAACCAGCTTGATTCTATTGTCGCAGTTGCGTGGATGGTCCTCGGACTTGAGACACCAAGAACAGCTTGTCGGTGGACTTCTGTGCTTTGACCTTGGTTTACGAATCTCTAGCCACGGGATTCTAAAACACCAAGGATTGGGTACAGTGGAATACCGTCGAAGGGAATTGTATGTCAATAAGGAATCATTCGCTCTCGGTACATAGAGAGAGAATGCTCTAAGAAGGATGCGCGGAAGTCCCTGGCCAAGGCGGACGATAATATCGGGAAAGGAGGTTTCCGATATTTATCAGCGGCATCCAATCCAAGTGAGTCTACCGGTTAGGGTTTGACAGCACGCCATACCCTGAGTTGATTCGAGAGCATTGTACGAATGAAGGATTATATCCACGCGGTAACTGTCGGCGGAAAGGTTCCAAGAGTGGATTACTTAGCGGTGTTGCTTGGCACCCAATGTGATCGAAGGCCCGGTCAAATTCGATGTGCTACATCAATTCGATTGATTAATTAATTAATAAAGGGTTATTAATTGATTAATAAAGTCAGTGAGGAGTCACTGGGCTTGTTGTGCCATTAACTGGACTGGTACTTGGGCCTAGAGAGTCACACGTAAATGATTCTCAAGGCGATGGATAAATAAGTGGGTTTTATATAAACCGGAGGTTTTTGTGAAAAACCGCGCGGTTAGTATAAAACATAGCGAACGGGCTGAGCAGGCCAAGCAACTGCTAACCCTAGCCACCCCTCCTCTGTTTCTCTCTCTCTCTCTCTCTGGCGTCCAGATAGATCCAGATATGCTCTGTTGCTTCTCCGAATCTCGTTTGACGGAAAATCGTCCGCGCGTTGCGGCGATCGTTGCGGCGACCGGCAGAGGCTTCGTGGGCTGCGAAGAATGAGGAACGTGAGGATATCCGTCGCGAGGAGGATCGCATAGACTTCGCTCGAGGCCAGGCACTTGCGCGGCTTGCGGTGTCGCACCGACGGAACCGAACGATTGCGGATTCAAATCCGCATACGGTGAGAATCGATTATCCGATAATTGCCGTTTTTAGTTTTTTTTGAAACGGGAATGGATCTCCGTTTTTATTTTATTTTCCACTGCGCGTGAGATCCGGAGAAACCCGAGAAACCCAACACCACCTTGCCCAACTTGCCTCACTATCGTTTAAATCCCACCGAGCACGCAGAACTACGGAGGCAGGTCGAGGAGCTCATTGGGAAGGGTTTTTTGCGAATCTGCACCAGCCCTTGTGCTTTGCCAGCCCTCCTGACCCCCAAAAAGGATGGCACCTGTCGGATGTGTGTTGACAGCCACGCCATCAATAGAATCACTGTGAAATATAGGTTCCCCATTCCCCGACTTGACGACATGCTTGACATTATTGCCGGGGCCACCATCTTCTTCAGGATTGACCTAAAGAGTGGATACCATCAGGTCCACATCCGGTCAGGGGATGAGTGGAAGACTGCTTTTAAGACCAAGGATGGTCTTTACGAGTGGCTCGTCATGCCTTTTAGGCTATCAAATACCCCCAGCACCTTCATGAGGCTGATGACTCAGGTCCTCCGACCCTTCATCGGCTCCTTTGTTGTTGTCGACTTCGACGACATTCTCATTTACAGTAGGACTAGGGAGGACAACTTGGGCCGCCTCTGTCAGGTGTACGAAGTGCTGAGAAAAGAGAGCTTGTATGCAAATCCTAAGGAGTGCGTAATTTTTACTGATCAAGTAACCTTCTTAGGCTTCATAGTATCACATAGGGGAGTTTCCGCCGACCCTGAAAAGGTCAAGGCGATCGTTGAGTGGCCCCAGCCTATGAGCATCCATGATGTTCGCAGTTTCCACGGACTAGCACCTTTCTATAGGCGATTCATTAGAGGATTCAACATTATGATGGCCTCAATTACGGATTGCATCCGTAAGGAACCTTTTGAGTGGACGAAGGCCACTTCCAAAGCCTTCGCAGAGGTCAAGAATCGAATCACTCAAGCCCCCATACTTCACCTCTCCAATTTCTCCAAAGTCTTTGAGGTCTCTTGTGACGCCTCTGGGGTCGGTATAGGAGAAGTGTTAAGTCAAGAAGGGCACCCTATGGCGTATTTTAGTGAGAAGCTAGGTGATGCTACGTTGAAATATTCAACTTATGATAAAGAGTTCTATGCCGTGGTCCAGGCTCTTCGCTATTGGCGGCATTATTTGTTGCCGCAGGAATTTGTCTTGTACTCCAATCATGAGGCACTCCGCTTCCTCAGCTCCTAAAAAAAGCTGAATCCTAGGCATAGACGATGGGTAGAGTTCTTGCAAGCCTACACTTTCGTGCTGAAGCACAAGGCGGGAGTCTGCACATGCCCTCAGTCGACGAGTATCCCTTCTTTCCATAATGAGTGTTGAGGTGACTGGGCTTGATAAACTCAAGGAATTGTATGAGGGATGTCCTGATTTTGAAGAGATCTATACCACGCTTAAAGCCGGATCCTCTAGGGGTACGAGTGAGTATCTCCTGCAGAATGGATACTTATTTAGAGGTCAGCAGCTTTGTGTGCCACGCACCTCCGTTCGCGAATTTTTAATTTGGGAGGTACATGCGGGCAGTCTAGGTGGGCACTTTGGTCGAAACAAAACCCTTGAGGCTGTTGAAAGCCGATTCGATTGGCCAAGCCTAAAGTGCGATGTAGCTCGTTTAGTGGCCCAGTGCCGTACTTGCGCCACTACCAAGCAAAAACGCCAGAACACTGGCCTCTACACTCCCCTTCCCGTCCCTGATCGTCCTTGGCAAGATGTGAGTATTTCTGCTTGGACTACCACGGAGCCCTCGTAAGCATGACTCCATCTTTGTGGTGGTTGATCGGTTCTCGAAAATGGTCCACTTCATCCCTTGCTCCAAAACTTCAGATGCATCTTGGGTGGCTTGTCTTTTCTTTGATGAGGTTGTCCGTTTACATGGTCTTCCCAAGACCATAGTCTCAGATAGGGATGTGAGATTTACCAGCTACTTTTGGAAGACCCTTTGGCACCGAGTAGGCACCCTACTCAAGTTTTCTACTGCCTATCACCCTCAAACTGATGGCCAAACCGAGGTGGTCAACAGAAGCCTGGGGAACCTTTTAAGGTGCTTAGTAGGGGAGCACACAGGGACATGGGATTCGATCTTTCCCCGAGCTGAGTTCGCCTATAATAGTTCAGTAAATAGGACCACTGGGATGAGCCATTTTGAAGTCGTGCATGGATACAAGCCTAACTAGCCTGTGGATCTCATTCCCCTTCCCTTGCATGCTTGCATCTCCGAGTCGACTGAGTCATTTGCACATTAGCAAGTAAATTGATGAGAGCAACCAGCTCTACAAAAGATTGGCTGATGCATACAGACGAGTGCAGGAATTTCAGGAGGGTGACCTTGTCATGGTTAGGATGCGGCCTGAATGATTCCCCTCAGGGGTCATTAAAAAGTTGCAAGCCCGCGGTGCTGGCCCGTTCCGGATCCTAAAAAGGATCGGGTCGAATACTTATGTTGTGGACTTACCGACAGACTATGGGATCAGTCCCAAATTTAACGTGGTAGACCTTGTAGCTTACAAGGAGCCCACAACAATTCCTAGTGATCCATTTGGGCGTTTGCCATCCATTGAGAGTGACCTCCCTACGGAGTGTCCACCAACTCCACCCCCTGCACGGCGCGAGCAAATTGAGCGAATACTGGATGAACAGGTAATCACCACCAGAAGCAGGGAGTATCAGCGCTTCCTTGTCTGCTCGCGATATCGGCCACCATCCGAAGACACGTGGATCAGCCGAAAGGACTTACAACTCCTCGATCTAGACCTGCTCGAGTGCTACCAGAGTGGCGTGGACCCTTACTCGACGGGGTCGAGTTCCCAGCACCCCGAGAGAGTTGGTGGGGACACCGAACAGCAGAAGAGCAGACATCGAGCATGTGCTACGCAGACGTCTTTGCGGCTTGGCGACGAGCTCCTTATCTAGGATCGAGTCTAGTTATACATTTTATTTAATCTAGCCTTAAGGGCTATTTCGGTCATTTCTTGCCCCTAGGACATGTTTGGTATTTCTTTTTTAATGAGGTCATTCTTGTCTTGACCAAGAGATGCCCTTCCCTATATAAAGGGGTCATCTCTTCCCTTGTAGGCATGCTAGAATGAATGAAAGCTTGTGTTATTGTGTTCTCCCTCTCCTCATAGTGTGAGATGAGAGCTCGCCCCTCTACGGAGGTCGCCTGAGAGAGGTTCCGGCGAGAGGCCGTAGGCGTGAGGCCCGTGTTCGTATCTTCCCTCCCGCCTTCGACCCACTGTCTTGCCGACATTCCCATCAAGATTAATCTTGTTAACTAGTTTTTGGACCCATGGAAGTGAAGATAATCTTCTTGGACCGGGGAAGAAAGGATATCCCTAGATAGAGAATTGGAATATGGAGATCATGTAGAAAGTCGCATAGGAAAAATTGATTAGAGGAGAGAATAGCTTACTTGTAAGTTAGGATCCCGCCCATTTAGATGATCCATTATCTCAGAAAGCTTTTCAATCGCCTTTCTTGCCCTCTTGTTTGAAGAATCTTAGGTAGAATCCATCCTCCTTGAATTGATTTTCTTGACTCCTGCTTGTTCTTTACTTATTCTCCTTGAGTCCCACAATAAATTCGGACGGACTGCCGATCACGTTGGATGCCAAGCAACATCGTGTGATCCTGGATGGCACTGGGGTTATCGCAACCCTCTATTGGAACCTTTCTGTCATCGGTTAGCGCGCGGATATAATCCTTCATCCGTGGTAGTCTGATTTACTGTTAAACCCTATTTGGTCGATTCACTTGAATCAGATGCCGCTAGTCTGAATCCGATAACTCCTTATCGATTACAGAGTCTGCTCTGGCCAGGGACTTTAAGCGCATCATTCCCGGAACATTCTCTCTCAAACAACCAAGAGCGGATGATCCCGTATTGAACACACAATTACCTTCGAGGGCATTTCCCTGAACCCGATCGCTTGACTTATTGATAACCCATGGTTAGGGATTCGTTCGTCAAGGTCAAAGCTCAGAAACCTACCACCAAGATATCTTTGGAGTCTCAGGTCCAAGGATCATCCACACAACCGTGACAAATGAATCAAGCTGGTTAACAGTGAGGTGATTACCATCCAGCGATTCATGGTCGGATCAGTTCAGTGAACTCATTCACCAATGAGCACCTATAGGTTCAACATAGTGTCTCCACACAAGTGACTTATGGGATCAGTCACCCTCATCATATGAGCTGAAGTAACCTATACTAGTCTATCCGGATGTTCGATGTCCTATCTCAAACATCCTATGACTAGGAACAATTAAGAACTAGTGTTTATAAGTCTTCGGTCCCGTAATTATGATCTCATCATAATCCGAAGACTATTGCACATGTTCATGGACTTCATCGTGATACGATAAACACAGATCAAATTAATTACACACAATGAATTATTGCCATTTATTAATAATCTGAATATGTACACAATATCGGATTGGCTTTGAGACCATCTAATACTAACAATAATTGCGCATAATGAAGTCTATGAATATGTGCAATAGTCATCAGATTATGATGAGATCATAATAATGAGACTGATGACTTATAAACACATATTCTCAATTGTTGCTAGTCGTAGGATGTTTGAGAAGGACATCAAACATCCGGTTAGACTAGTACAGGTTATTCCAGCTTATATGATGAGGGTGACTGATCTCGTTAGTTACTTGTGTGGAGACATAATGGTAAACCAGTAGGTGCTCATTAGAGAATGAGTTCACTGAACTGATTCGACATGAATCGCCGAATGGTAATTTACCTGACTCTCAATCGGCTTGATTCATCGTCACAGTGGTGTGGTTGATCCTTGGACTTGAGACACCAAAGACACATTGTCGGTGGACTTCTGGACTTTGGCCTTGACCTACGAATCCCTATCCACGGGATGTCTAATAGTCAAGGATCGGGACCAGCGGAAGACCTTCGAAGGTGATTGTGTGTTCAATAAAGGATCGTTTGCTCTTAGGTAACAAGAGAGATAATGCTCTAGAATAGATCTGCAGGAGTCTCTGGCCAGAGCAAAAACAATATTAGAAAAAGAGGTTTTCGGATATTGTACAACGGAGTCTATTTCAAGTGAGTTGACCATCTAGGGTTTGACAGTTGACCATACCCTAGGTTAACTCGAGAACATTATGCGAACGAAAGATTATAGCCACGTGGTAACTGTGGACGGACAGATTCCATGAGTGGGTTGCTGAACCCCATTACCTTCCGGGATCATGCGGTGTTGCTTGGCACCCAACTTGATCGGAAGTTCGACCGAATTTACATGCGATGATAATTCGGCTAAGTAATTAGTTAATATCTAGATATTAATTAATTACAATATGTCAATAACTAGTTATTAGACTGAACGGGCTGAAAACCGGACTGGTAAATGGGCCTAGAGGGTCACACGCAATAAGATTCTTAGTCGTGGTACATAAGTGGCTTTATATTAACTAGGGGACTTTTGTGAAAAGTCGCGCTGACTTAATATATATACACGCTGTTGAGAAACCCTGGGCCAAGCTCCAGAGTTTCCCCATGCTGGCCATCATCCCCCCTTTCTCTCTCCTCCTCTGGCCGCCCCGTTCGAGGCACTGGAACTGTCTCCTTCTCTGCCGCGTGTGATTCCCGAAAGTTGGGAATTCCCGTCGGCGGGTTTTCGGCAATCGTATCGGCGATGGATCTTCAGCGAGCGAGCTGATACGGACGAAGGAGCGAGGACGAACCACCGCGGAGGATCGTGTGGTTACCGTTGGAGGCCGGACGCTTGTGCGGCTCGCGGCATCGCCTCGACGGAACCGAGACGGAAGCGGATTCGAATCCGCACACGGTAATCAGATTACAACCCGATTTTCGGTTTTAGTTTTTCGTTCCGAATCGGATCAGCGGGCATCGGGGGGGGATAATTTTTGTTCGTCGTTTCCACTGCGTTCTTCTCGTCCCGCCCAGATCCTAACAGTGGTATCAGAGTCAGGTTCTGCTTTAATCTGCTTCGGAACGATAAAATTAATCTTCTAAAATTATTTCCATGCAATGATTCGTTATTCTCTGAGAAATTATTCATCTGATGAACATTAAATATTAGATTTAATTTTTTCATGAAGAAAACAAATTTAATTTTGGGGTCTTTCTTCCCGTTCTTCATGGAGATGAAAAACGTATTTTAGGGGGCTTTAATGGTGATGAAAGATCACCGTTTTACTTGCTGGTGTGACCAGCAATCCCTGTTAGTCCCCGGAATATTTTGTTGTTGCTGGGAACCAGCGGCATAGCCTACTTCTCTAAATTTTTCCAAATGTTGGAAGAAATGGGGAGGAAGCTATGGATTAAAAACTGTTCAAACCGGCGGATTCGGGGGCCACCAGCGACAAAGGGGATCGCCGGCCGATGACTGCCGGCACTGGGGACGAAGGGGGGCAACCTCCGACCGCCCCTGCCGCCGCCGCCGACAGCAGCGCCGCCGTAAAGAAACCTACAACAACAATGAAGTGGGGGAGAAACCCTAACCGGGCGAGCCAGGTGCGCTGGGCGCTGGACCGGGCGGTCCCAAGCGCCTCGTCCAGGCGAGCTGGAGAACGGACCGGCTCGGCCCGACCGGGGCCAACTGGGCCCGGGCAAGGCGCGCCAGGCGCCCGACCTGGCTCGGCCAGGTTGCCCGAGCCCGGGCACCCACTTGGCTCGAGCCAGGCTAACCAGGGCCGAGCCCAGTCACCTGGTCCAGGCAAGATCTGCCCAGGCCAGGCCTGTGGCCTAGATCCAGGCCCATTAAGGCTTGTCCACCCAGCCCATTAAGCCCATTGAAACCCCTTAACCCCAATTAACCCTCTAAAAGTTTTTATTAATGTTAATAACCCACCTCTAATTAACTGGAAATTATTTTAAATAAAGTTTAAAATATGTTTTAGACTTTAATTTATAAATTCCAGTTAAATAAGTGTTATTATTAAGATATGATCTTAATAAGAGTTAACAAGTGTTGTTAAATCAATTTTAATAAAATTATTAGAGGGTTATTTCAGATATGATATTAATTTAATTAACAATTGTTGTTAATTTAATATCTTTTAATATGAGTGATTAAAGGGGTTAATTAAGATGAGATCTTAATTTAATTATTAACAAATGTTGTTAATATCTTTTTATTAAATGAATAAAAGGGGATTTAAATGTAAGATGTGATCTTAAAATTTAATTGACAAATGTTGTTAATTATTTAAGTGATTAGATCACTGTTATGGTTTTAAAATTAATCAACAAATGTTGTTAATTTTATTTTTATTAACTAATAAGACATTAATAATTTCTTAGCAATTGTTGTTAGGAAATTGTTTTAATGATTGAGAGACACTTAATAATAGTTTATAAGTGATTAATTAACTAATTATAATTGTTATAATTAAGTTAATTAGTTCTTGAGTAATAAACCTTAATAAATATTATTAAGGACTAATTAAGTCTTAATAATAGTTATTAAGATGATTAATTAGTTTACTCATGTATCCCTTAATTATTGTTTTATTGATCTAATCTATTTGAAATTGATCTTTTAATAAAAGTTATTAAAATATTAATTAAGTCTAAAATGTTAGACTTTTTTAATTAGGAATGTTCTAATTATTATTTCTTAATAATTGTTATTGAGAAATATTATTTAATAAAAGGGATTTATTAACAAGGAATTGTTAATCGATTAAAATGGGAATTAGAAATTCTTTTATAAGTGTTATTTAAGAATTTTTAATTTTATCTAAATGTTATATTGTTTTCGCATTAATAATTGTTAATAATGTGATTTAATATTAATCTAAGTGTTAGATTAATTAATTTAGAATTGTTCTAAATTTTGCATGGAATATTTTATAATTTTAATTTTAGCTTTGTTTGAACATGTTGATGTATTTGATGCTTTAAATTAGATTTATTGCATGTTAGAAAATAAGATTTTCGAAAATTCAAATCATCCAATTTTGATTGGAACCTAGGTTTTATGAAAACCAAAATTATTATTTTTCAAAAATTTTAGCCTTCATATGATTTGTTATATCATGAGTAGATGGTTAAAATTAGTGGTGGTCATGGACATGCACTTAGTTAATTTCATATCATGTGATGGTGTGTGATCATGTGGATTGTCATGGAATGTGATGTACATTAATTAAGTGTTAATTAATGAGGCTTGCGTGCCTCCCTCTCTCTTTCATTCCATTGTAATTCTATCTCATTCTATTATTGTACTCGGCCATATAAGGCTTTCTCTTACAATTTATTTGTATTTGAAATTGTTTCGAAATAAATATTATTTGTATTTGATCGCGCTGGCCGAGGAGAGGCGAGGATGATCCACAAATGCAACCAGGAAGGCGACAGGAGATGAGATCACCAGTGGCTATGTGTTTGCATGTTTAGATTATATAATTGTTATATAGTTTTTGTGATTAATTGTTTGTTCTAGTTAATCACCGTGCTGTCCATGACCATATAATGAACATATATGGTTGATGCATGCTTTTTAGTTTTTTATTATGAATCGATTGCTAATATCTAGGTATAGTTAAATATATACGATATATTTATAAACTATCACCTAGGCTGAGACCAACTTAATATAAACAAAACCTTCAACATAAAGTCTAAGCCGGAGCGCGAGTCATTGAGAATGTACCGCGTGGCTCTCCATCAATATAGTTCTTAGAACTTGATTCAGTTATGACAGTTTCTACGTGTTTACCCGAGATCTGCCACTATCTGATGAAAGGACTATTAACTACGGCATCTTGATGCCTTGAGATTGGAATAGAGGAACGGTGTAGCTATCCTCGTGTTTACCCGGGAGCTACATTCTTACTCTACTCTATCACGTATTGATGGTAAAGCTTAGACCATGAATAATGGTCTACTGTGTTTACCCGGGACCATTAAAGACTTGGGAGCCGAAATAAGATCGGATATTGCAAGGAGTTGCAATTACCATGAAATGGTTACTCTGGGATAATGGTATGATACTATGTGTTTACCCGAGGTCATACTATGATTCTTGGAGATTCTGATCCTCACTAGGAGACCATCGGAGTCTTCCGTTCTGTATACTTGAAGGTTATACAGTCCATCGAAAAATAGTGGGAAATAATTCAAGATAAAAGACCATAATTGAATTATTAGAACTATCTGCTTAAATCACGTTATTTCCTTTTATTCACTTATGTCGTCTATTCGAGATGTTGGCATGTTGGATGCCAATACTTCTCATACTCAGACTGACTAGATAACTCTAAAGAATGTCTTTAGGGGTGAGTGAAAATCACTATCCTAATCAGATATCATGAATCCTCTTACTTGGATAGACCAAGGTGAAGAGGTACTCATAGTTTGCCTTTCTAAAAGACAATGATTGTCATGAATTCTCTTATTTGGATAGACCAAGATGAAGAGATATTTATGATGTGCCTTTGAGAAAGGCAAGTGGTAAGATTTTAAACGATCGAATCTACACCTAAAAAGGATAAAGGAAAGTCAGATAAGATAGAGAAGTAGTAGTTCTCCCACTGCAACCAATATAAAGATACTAATAAAGGCAAAATGAATATGAAATTTGAAAGAAGTCTCATATATTCTTATTATCAACTTTTGCATGTCTATTGGAGAATTAACGTATCCAATATGAGATATTGGAAAATGATTCTCAAAGCTGCGATAATGTGCAGACTTAGACAAGTAAAAGAAAATCGAGAGAATGCAAGTGTTGAGTTTGACTCAACAATTGTTCATGATAATCATAAGTTACTATCAGACATTAAATCTTTTGTATGTCTATAGGTGTAACGACCCGCCATCCTATGACCGGAGACCCGGTCACTAAATGGATGTCGGCCCATTAACTGCGGGTTCACACCCGGATCTCACACAACACGTCTGGAGGAGTAAGTGCTAAACAATGCTAAATATAGCAAACACACGGACTACAAGGAAAGCAAGTGCGCAGGAAGGAAAATAACAATGTCCGTATACAGTCCAACAATAATTACATGTCCAACAAATTAAATATGTACAGGCAGAAGGAAAGTACAACAACATCGGGGCATACCCCGGAACAAAGACAGCTGCTGGTCCGCACACCAAGAAGGCACCACACGCCTCCACGCGCCGCGAGGTCCGCACCTGAAAGCGCAGGGAGTGAGCCACACCAGAAATGGGCTCAGTAGGGATCATCCGATCCCCCGCCTCCCACTCACACACCCACAAGTGCAACAACAGGAGTATATATAGCAATAACACGAAGCAGTAAACACAACCCTCAACCTGATAGGAACCGTACAATAAACAGTGTAGCAAGGACGGTACCAAGTAACCTGAAGAACCCAACTCAGTATGAAACATACGTGTAAGCAGTGTAACAGGAACAGTACCGAGTAACCTGGAGAACCCAACACAAGGTCACGACTCACAGTCAAAGTCCACGAAGCGACTAAACCACACTGTCGACCGAAGTCGAACGTCGCCTCCCAACACTACCACCACTGCTCACGCCTGTCAACCCCTACAGCGTTCCGGGGCACTGTAGGGTGAGGCGGTGAGCCAAACTAGGACTAGCTGGACTCAGTGTACCGCCACTGCCAGCTACGTGTGCACAAAAGCAGTCTAGACTACTGTCCTACCACCGGATTGCCTCCATGCTAGGCCTCAGCGCTTCAGGAGGGCCCTGGGGACCGGCGAACCCCCGTCAAGCCGAAGCTACAGGAACTACCCACAAACCCAACTCTCCCGGGCTGCGTCAGGCCAAGGGCTATAGGTACCACTCGTAACCTTGATCAAAGGTCACATCAGGCCCACTGGCTAAAGGGTAAACCAACTCCCACCAGAAACACCACCAGCTTCACAGTAAGAAACACGCTAGAAGCTGTCACGACAACCAAGGGAAACCCCGACCCGCTGAGACCAAACAGCAACCCCTCGGATAGCGCACCAGCTACTCCGGCCAGACGGGCTCAAGGTGGTTCTGCTTGTCTTAGCCAAGGGTAAAACACAACAAGCACCCCTCCTCATAGACACCATGGCCCTTCTCCCATCAGCCCATGGTGACAAACATAAACCACAGTTAACCCGATCCACATTCGCATAACACAACCACACATATAACATTATTCCATTCGTACAGTAAAACCTCAGTCTCAGTATATAGTTAAAGCACGCACGCACACACACACACACACAGGTGATGTAATTCCACTCACGCAGAAGTCCCCGTCTCAATATACAACCCACAGCATGCATTAGAACCATCCCAACGTGAAACATGCATGAATATAACAGATCTGAGCATTCCTGTCTTGAATCGTGTCGACCGAGGTCGACGCCATTCAAGACCCTTAGACAGGTTTATTAAAAGCCACATTATCTCTTAAAACGCGTCCACCGTTGAAGTCGCCCTTTAAAAACGCGTCTGGGTGTCCCGACGCCATTCAACCCAGAAATCCAGATTTTAGAACCCTTAAACGGGGCATTTCTTGCCTAAATGGCGTCATGATGGCCCGACGTCCTTCTAAAAGGCGTCGTCCATCCATGACGTCATTTAGCGCAGAACCCCAAACTCAGGAAACCTCGCACAAGGAGGTTTCTGCCCTAAAACGCGTCGTACTGACCCGACGTCTTTCGGAAAGGCGTCGACCAGGTACGACGCTATTTAGCGCCAGAAACCAGGTTTCCTGGTTCAACCGAGGGCTTCACCCTTGAGCCCCGGGCACCCCGAAAAGCCCCAAAATCAAAGAGGGAAGGAGAGAAGCTCGACCACACCATCATGCTTACGAAAACACGATCACAAACACCGTCATTCCCACATGGAATCCCCCCCTAAGCATGCTCAATCTATCCCCCAAACACCACGTCACGCCGAGAATCACACGAACATCACATGCAAGGTTTGTCCCCCTACCGGTTCTTGAACTCCTCCAAGCTCCTCGCCGCCGACCCGTCTCGCCCCACGCCGCCGCCGGTATCCTCGAGGACGCCGCCACTCCGCCGGGACGTCGGCCGCCGTCCGGAGAAGGGAACGCCGCGAGGAAGGTGGTGGAGGTAGAGGTGAGAGGTAGGGAAGCTATGGAGTAGTTGGAAGAGGACGAAGAGGAAGGGAAGGGAGGAAGGAGGGCGGAGGGAGCGGAGAGGGCGAAGAGAGAGAGTGGAGAGGCGAAAGTGAGGGAAAGAAGGGGAGGCTCGCGGGGTCAACCAGAATCCCGCTAAAACGCGTCGATCGAGGCAGACGCCATTCAGTCTGACAGGACGGCCGTACCGACACCGGTCTGAAACGCGTCGCCCACCGCGGACGCCGTTCAGACGACAAGACAGGCCGTACTGACAACGCTCTGGCGCCGTACCCTGACACCGCAGGTGTCGCAGCCTGAAACGCGTCGACCGAGCTGGACGCCGTTCAGACAAATCTGACAGGACCGTACTCTCGCGGCCCGAAACCCGCCCACGTGGCGCAACAACCAACAGACCCTAAATGGCGTCCACACAACCTGACGCCTTTTGAAAGGCGTCGAGCGGTGCTGACGCCATTCAGTCAGCAATCTCAAGACCCTCCAGGGTCCAAACCAGGGGATCCGGCCCGAACCCGACCCGAATACGGAACCCGAAATCTCAGTCATTACAATAGGAGTCTAATATGAAACTGAATCATTGTTATTTAGTTGTATGAGATATCAAGAATTATAAAAGTAAATAACGTTAACTTAGAAGGAACAATAGTTGTTCAAATCAGTCAATGCACTGTAGATTCTTGAAGTGACATTTCATGTGATGAATGTTTACAAGTCTCCTATAAAATGAACTGTGTGAATCCTTATTATCTATGGTATTGTACACAGGATTGTACAATAAGAAATTATTGATGCTTATGTATATTGATGTAAACAGCTCAAAGGCCAAATATAATCACTACTATTGACTTACCTTATAGTTTACTCTTGGAATGATTCGATTGTATGTACTTACTGAACTACAAGACGAATGCATCTGAAAGATTAAGATATAAGATCAATATGAAGTATTATAATTTTTTATTTGATCAAAGAAACTAATACTTAGGTATATGATTCACATAAATCATTAAGAAGATAATTGTATTCTCGCTCGATTGATTCTTATTGTATATCATAGTAATATGATAGAATGAGGAATTGCACCTTATTAAGATATGGTGCAATACATAATAAGATTTGCCTAATTATTATCCTTGTGAATATGAATATGAATATTAGATGTCCATGTTTTACAGATGGTTCTAAATAAGTCAGTGTATGTCCACATAAGATATGAAAATCAAATAATTTATATGAGATGTGAACTATGAACAAACCTGATTTAAAAGTCAGGTATTACCATAGTGTGAATTTGTGAATGTCTAAAGAGTTTGTACATTACAATTATTGGCCAGGCGATAATGAAATAATTATTGTCCTGAAAGTTGTCTTATGTGAAGAGGAATATGTCCTCAAAGAAGACAGTGGAAGCTGATAAAACTAGAAGATGTTCTAGATTCACAAGCTAACATAAGATTATTAGATAATCTTTAGTTGTTTGGAACCAGTCATAACACATCAAAGAGCTTCATAGATTTTTGAGATTCCCTCAATGACTAAAAGGATATGTTTGACATATCTGATTTAGCAAGATGAGAGGAGCTCAAAATAGATTATGATCTAAAATCTGTGATAATGATGTTCTCTGTAATTACAACTTTAAGATTGATAAGTTGTCAATACTGCCTATCATAATTATGAGATGATGACAGTTAGATATTAAAAGCACTCTCTCAATGTGATTGAGGTAAAGATGTATATGATACACTTTTAAAAATTTTAGAATGTCTAGGAAGCAAGTTATGATTTTAAAATTATTTTGAATCAAACTGAAGCTTTCTAAGTTGTAATAAAAGTTTTGACTTAATGGTCAAATACTACGTGATCATTAAGAACAGTCACGGATTGTGTATCTGTTCAAAAAGGACAGTGGGAGCACGGTCATTTTAGTAATATTTTATGATAATAACATCAAAGTCATTAAGAATGACTTTAGGATGTTACTATTAGTGAAAGCATTGTTAACCATATTTTCCTCCATAATAGGTTTACTTATAATATCCCACGTATTGAAAATACGAATCTATTAAGATAGATCGGTGGGGATCTTATATTGACCTGTATGTCAAGATGTTTGGCATAAATTTTATAACAAGTCTCAATTGTTGAGATATGAAATTTATTCCTTTGAGGAAAAGGTTGCTTAAAGGATACAGGAGTGAAATGCATCATTAAACACTTGAGAAGTGCTAAGGATGCATTCATGTACATGAAGAGGATGATTTAAAACTATGAGGTCACACTGACTCAAATTTCAAGTCAAATAATGGATTCAACCTTCTAGTAGAAAGGATTGGATTTGAATGGTTCCAATCCAGAACTCGATATTAAGGTGATGACATAAATAAGTGATACTGTTATTAGAACAGTATGGATGAAAAGTTTCATCCCTGAACTAGATGTAGTTCTAAAAGGTCTCTAATACCATCCTATCGTTGTAGGACAACAGTGGAAGCAATGAATTGTATGATTGAGCCATAGTCTCTTCAGAAGTTGCATAACATTCTGAGTTTCTTTCACATATTCAATCTGGTTCACTAATAAATGGCATTAAATTCATTATATAGATTGACATATTTATAATTACGCATAATGAAGTCCAAAAATATGTGCAATAGTCATCAGATTATGATGAGATCATAATAATGAGACTGATGACTTATAAACACATATTCTTAATTGTTCCTAGTCGTAGGATGTTTGAGAAGGACATCAAACATCCGATTAGACTAGTACAGCTTATTCCAGATCATATGATGAGGGTGACTGATCTCATTAGTTACTCGTGTGGAGACACAATGGTAAACATGTAAGTGCTCATTAGAGAATGAGTTCACTGAACTGATCTGACATGAATCGCCGAATGGTAATTTACCTGATTGTCAATCGGCTCGATTCATCGTCACAGTGGCGTGGTTGATCCTCGGACTTGAGACACCAAAGACACCTTGTCAGTGGACTTCTGGACTTTGACCTTGACCTACGAATCCCTATCCGCGGGATTTCTAATAGTCAAGGATCGGGTCCAGCGGAAGACCTTCGAAGGTGATTGTGTGTTCAATAAAGGATTGTTCGCTCTCAGGTAACTGGAGAGAGAATGCTTTAGAATAGATCCGTAGGAGTCTCTGGCCAGAGCAGAAACAATATCAGTAAAAGATGTTTTCGGTTATTGTAAAGCGGAGTCTGATTCAAGTGAGTTGACCATCTAGGGTTTGACAGTTGACCATACCCTAGGTTAAGTCGAGCATTGTGCGAACGAAGGATTACAGCCATGCGGTAACTGTGGATGGACATGTTCCATGAGTGGGTTTCTGAACCCCATTACCTTCAGGGATCATGCGGTGTTGCTTGGCACCCAACTTGATCGGAAGTCCGACCGAATTTACATGCGTTGATAATTCGGCTAAATAATTAGTTAATATCTAGATATTAATTAATTACAATAAGTCAATAACTAGTTATTGGACTTAACGGGCTAAAAATCGGACTGGTAAATGGGCCTAGAGGATTACACGCAATAAGATTCTTAGCCAGTGGTACATAAGTGGCATTTATATTAACTAGGGGACTTTTGTGAAAAGTCGCGCCGACTTAATATATATATGCGCTGTTGAGAAACCCTGGGCCAAGCTCCAGAGTTTCCCCATGCTGGCCGTCATCCCCTCTTTCTCTCCTCCTCTGGCCGCCCCATTCGAGGCTCCGGAACTGTCTCCGTCTCCGCCACGTGTGATTCCCTAAACTCGAAAATTCCCGTATGCGAGTTTTCGGCAATCGTTGCGGTGACGGATCTTCAACGAGCGAGCTAATACGAACGAGGGAACGAGGACGAACCACCGCGGAGGATCGCCTGGATACCGCTGGAGGCCGGACGCTTGTGCGGCTCGCAGCATCGCCTCGACAGAACCGAGACGGAAGCATATTCGAATCCGCGCACAGTAATCAGATTACAACCCGATTTTCGGTTTTAATTTTTCATTCCGAATCAGATCAGCGGGCATCGGGCGGGATAATTTTTGTTCGCCATTGCTGCTGCGTTCTTCGCGTCCCGCCCGGATCCCAACAGAGAGGAGTGATTTATAGAGTGATTTAAGAAATTGGAAGTCCCTTTCCGAATTAGAGGAGGAATATGCATTAAGGCAAGCAGAGTTCGGATTGGAATCAGAAAAGGGAGCAGTTTCTGTAATTTAAATGGTATCTTGACGGGGCGATGTCATTTAAATGACGTCTGGGAACAGCAACGCGTTTTAAACAGGTTTCTGAATTTCTGTTGCCTTGCTGAAAATTCATGATTTCATGATATACAATTTGCTTGAAGTTACTGACGAAATGCTAAGTGCAGGAAATACCAAGAGGTGAAAATGAAGTTGAAATTCTACTAAGGTCCCACTGTGGGAATGTTAGAATTGGGTGGCCTCATAGCCAATCATTGTACATTCTAGTTCAGATTATTAATAAAGGCAATTATTTCTTCATTTAATAGTTCTCGCAAACGACTATCGTAATGAAGGTCCATAGACAAATGTATGGGATATTGAATCATGATGAGATCGTGATAGTGAGATCAATATCCTAAGGCAATTGTCTTAAATAGTTCTCGATCATAGGATATTTGAGATGCACATTAAATATCTGATAAGATCGACACAAGTTATGTCTGCTCATATGATGAGGGTGAATGATCTCACATTCACTCGTGTGGTGACACTAAGACAAACAAGTGGGTGCTCATTAGAGAATGAGTTCACTGAACAGACCCAAATATGAATTCCTGGATGGTAATTATACCTATTAGTCAACCAGGGAATTCAATCGTTGCAGTAGCACAGTTGGTCCTTTGACCTGAGTCACCAATGATACCTTGTTTGTGGACCATTGTATCTTGATTCTCTGATTCGTGGACTTTAACCATTAAGTCCACCATAATCGGTCTTTCAGATACAGTGGAAAGCTTGCGAAGGTAATTGAGTGAACAACAAGGGATCACTCACTTTTGGTATAAGACTGGAGAGAGAATGTCCCATGGATGTGTACACAGAAATCCCTGGCCAGGGTCAAATGAAAGAGATGTCTTTCTAGATATTAACTGTGTAGTGGAATCCATCTGGATAATGCAATAGAGGGTTTGACTATAAAACCATACCCTTGCGTTATCGGGACATTGGATGAGTGAAGGATTATATCTGTGCGGCATCTGCAGACGGAAAGGTTCAATTGAAGGGATCTGTATCCCTTATATCTTCTGGGATCATGAGGTAGTGTTTGGTGTTGTTCATGATCAGAAGGACAAGTGAATTTATCATCGGATGATAATTTACTTGTTTATTAAATTAATCATTTAACATGCGATGTTTAAATGTTAATTAATAAATATTAAACTCAAGAAACAATTCTAAGTTTAATGGGCCTGCAACCAGACTGATATATGGGCCTGGAGGGTCACACACATAAGCGTTCTCGTCAGACGGTGAGAGATGTTAAATTTCATGCTTATCTGGGTTTTTGTGAAAAGCTGCAGGATAAACATGAAGATTTAATGGAGAATTATCCAAGGCCAAACTCTTGGATAATCATGAGGATTAACTGTTGTGCTTATCCTTATTTCTGTATAAGGAGGGCCAAGGGGGAGTGGTAAAGAGGTTAGTTGGACGAATTTTACTCCCCAGATTCTCTCTCTCCTCTCTCTCTCTCCTTCTCGGAGTGGATCTATCTCTCTCTGCGCATGGTGGATCTGAGATTTGGTCGCAGCACTCAAGTCGAGGAGGAAATCGCGTCTGCTGCGGGAACTCGTGTGGATACCTCCAGAGATCGTGCGCGTGCGCGATTAACGAGTCGGTATCATCCACGGGAGATTCGAAACCCCGCAAAGGTGAAGAACTGTTCTTCCCGCTTAGATTTAATGTCCGTTTTACAACCCCAGCAACCGATACAATGGAATCAATTTTTATTTCCGCTGCGTTCATGGCGATTCCTTACAGTGGTATCAGAGCCAGGTTCGCTGGTTCGGTTGTAAAACGGCACCGTTTTGTGTGTTTTCTCGTTATGCGTGAAGAACCCGTATTGTACGTGTTCTTGAGTATAATCCGATTAAAAATGACATATTAGTGTTCGTATGATGATCATGATCGATTTGGTTATTTTTCTGTATTTTTCGGATTTTTATTTGGGTTTTTCGGAGTTCGTCATGTGATGATGAACCGGGGTACTTCGGCGGCGTCGTACGGGCATTCCAAGTGTTGGGATGGCGGCCTGAATATCTGGATCTATTGGTGATAGTCACCACTTCTCATTGGGCATGAAAATCGGCACCGGAGTGCCCTTGGAGGTGCTAAAAATCAAGCCCAAACTCGGTTGTTTAACCCTGCAAAATCAGATTTTAAGGGTGAGTTTAGGGCTCGATCCAAGGGCCATTTGGCCACCGCCGGCGGCCCTGCCGGCGCCGGGCGTGTCGCCGGAGCAAGGGCGACGCCGGCAGGGGCCTGAAGCCGCCGGTCGCCGGCCGGCGGCGGCGCAGCCGCCCATTCTTCCCGCCGTCTGCTAACAGGTAGGGTTGCAGGTTTTTGTTGAAGAGAAGGAGCCGGTCGAACCCTGGCTGAACGGGCCGGACCGCCCGGTCCCGACCCGGTCGGACCGGGCGGGGGCCGGGCGGCGCCCTGGCCGAGCCAGGGTGCGCCCCTGGCCGAGCCAGGACCCCTGACCGAGTCAGGGCTCGACCCTGGTCCAGCCAGGGTCCGGGCCCGGGCCCTTTGGGCCTTTATGGGCTGGGCCCATTTTATATTTTGTTAAAAATTGTTTTTAATATCTGTTTACCCCCTTTAAACCCAATTTTAGCCCGTTTTAGCCTGTTTTAAAATTGTTTTAAAACATAAAATTATAAGAATAATTAATAAGTGTTATTAATTAATTTTTATGATTATTAACAGTTTATTAAAGTGTTTAATAACTGTTAGTCTATTAAAGGGCTTTATAATTAATGAGTGTTAGTTAATTATTTAAAATTGTTTTAGATAATTAATTTCCCTGTTAATTTAATTAGTTTAAAATTGTTTTAAACTAATTTCATGTATAACTTGATTACTCTTAATGTTCAAATTGTTTGAATTTGTATTTAGATTAACTGAATGGTTTAGTTAGTTTATTTGTCAATAATGTTTTGAATATTTTTGATTATGCTGAAATAAATGTTATTTCGAAAACTAATTGGTATTATAATTTTATATTTATAAAATTTAATACCAAACAGCAATTATGTGATGATTGTGATGCATGTGATGTGTTTTATGGTGGGATGATCATGGACTTAGAATTTTCATGTGATGAATGATGTGAATGGATGCGATGCTTATTTCATTTGGTATTTTAAATAGGACCTGCGTGTCTTCCTCTCTCTTAATCCAAGTGTACTTTCTACCTTCCTATAAGATTGTACTCCCCTTGATAAGATCAAGGTTTCTAAGTGTTTAAATGTACATTTGTGGACCTGCGAGTCCTGAATTTTGTATTTAAATGTATCGGATTGAGTTTAGAGGACGGGATCTTCTGAAGACACCTCTGGAGGGAGGACTCGCATCAAATGGAACCAGTGTTGCTGTTTTCACATTAGGATCCTATTATGGATCATCGTTTGGCTCCGATGATTCCATAGTAGTTTAAGCAGTCCATGATCATCCCCATTTAATTTTTCTACACATATGTGATATTTGTGGACTATGCTATCATATATATATTTCTATTTAGTATATTGATACTTCAAATTGAAATACTATTGATAGCACGATTTTTTTTACAAATCAAAATCAAAACCCTCTTTTAAAACTTAAGTTGTAAACGTGAGATATTAAGAATAATCCACGTAACCCACCATCATTATAGATCTTAGGATAATTCTTATCTCAAACGGATTTGTTGTGCTACCACAAGGTCTGTTTGATTTAGAAATTAAACTAGGTCTACGACATGTGATGTCATTAAGATGAGTGGACAAATAGTGTAGTTTTGCTGTGCTACCACAAGGATTGCACTATGAATTCATGTCATCTAAGTAATGATGGATAAACTTAACTGAATCAAATTGATTTGTTGTGCTACCACAAGGTCATTCTGATTCAGGGGTTAAATCAATCGGATATTGCAATCGTTGCAACTGTCAAGAGTTGACTGCCTAAGGGACTTGATGTGATTTGTTGTGCTACCACAAGGTCACATGCATGTTGCCCGAAGGATTCTGATCCCCACTAGGAGATCACCGGAATCTCCCGTTCTGCATCTTAGAGGGTCATACAGATCGCCGAAAAATAGTGGGAGCATAAATCTAGATTAAAAGTCCTAAATCTGATTTTAAGAACTATCTGCTCATTTTATATATTTCCATGTAGGTCGCTATGTCGTCACCTAACCCCCTCCGTTGCATACTTGATGCAAATAAACTCACGGGACCAAATTACATTGACTGGTTACACAACCTGAAGATTGTCCTCAGGTGCGAAAAGCTAGCCTATGTCCTGAATCAACCAGATCCAGTGCAACCCGGTGATAATGCTAACGAAGATGAATTAATGATGTATGAAAATTAGAACGAGGACTCTGTCAAGGTCCAGTGTTATATGCTCGGTTCAATGAAGAATGAACTGCAGCGACAGCATGATAAGATGGAACCAAAGATCATTATGAATCACCTACAAGAGTTGTTTGGTGAACAATCCAGAACAGAAAGATATGAGATATCTAAGAAATTATTCAGGACCAGAATGAGCGAGGGCACATCTGTGCAAACTCATGTGCTCAAGATGATAGAGTGGATTGAGAGGCTTGCTGTGCTGGGCTTTGTTATGAACAATGACCTGAGCATTGACTTAATCCTACAGTCCCTTCCAGATTCATTTTCACAATTCATTATCAACTTCAATATGAACAAAATTGAAGTTTCACTAGCTGAGCTGCTCAACATGTTGAAGACAACAGAAGGCACTATCCAGAAAGATAAGCCAAATTTAATGCTTGTTGGTAAGACCAACAAGAAAAGAAAAGCTGGACAGACCTTTAAGAAAGGTAAGCCTAAGAAGCTAGTGAAAAGCAAACCGGCAGCACAAAAGGACAAAGCTAAAGTCAATGATAAAGGTCAGTGTTTCCCCTGCCATAAAGAAGGTCATTGGAAGAGAAACTGCAAGATTTATCTTGCAGAAAAAGCAAAGGAGAAGCTTGGTGAAGCTTCAGGTATTCTCATGATCGATCTTAACTTGTCCTATAGAGAATCAACATCCTGGGTATTAGATACTAGATGTGTTTCTCATATCCGCAATAACTTGCAGGTGTTAACAAGTAAAAGAAGATTGAACTGCGGAGACGTGGATTTGAGGCTCGGGAATGGAGCAAAAGTTGCTGCGTTAGCTGTGGGGACAGCAAGACTTCAGATGCCGTCAAGAGACTCTTTGGAACTGATAGATTGTTATTATGTTCCAACCATTATTAGAAATATCATATCTATTTCATGTTTGGATAGACAAGGATATTCTATGAAGCTAGAGAATAAAGGTTGTTCAATTTATCAATGAGACAAATTGTTTGCTTCCGGGTATTTATTGAATGGATTATATTTACTTGATATTTCATATGATGTTTGTCTGGTAAATAATTCTCTTGAACGCTTAGATAAAGATGTGAATAAATCGTACCTATGGCATTGTAGACTAGGTCATATAAATGAGGACAGGATCATAAGGTTGCAAAAGAATGGATATCTTGATCCATTTGATTATGAATCATTTGCAACCTGTGAAGCTTGTCTCATGGGAAAGATGACCAAAGCTCCATTCTCAGGACATGGAGAAAGAGCTAAGGACTTATTGGAACTAATACATAGTGATGTATGTGGTCCAATGTCCACTCATGCTATGGGTGGTTACTCATACTTTGTTTCATTTACAGATGATTTCTCAAGATATGGCTACATATATTTAATGAAATATAAGTCAGAAGTCTTTGAGAAATTTAAAGAGTTTAAAAACGAAGTTGAGAACCAGACTGGAAAGAGTATTAAAACTCTTCGATCAGATCGAGGGGGTGAATACTTAAGTACATAATTCACAGAATATCTTAAGGATAATGGTATTTTGTCTCAGTGGACTCCTCCCTATACACCTCAGTTAAATGGTGTATCGGAAAGGAGAAGTCGTACTCTATTAGATATGGTACGATCCATGATGAGTTATGCCAAACTTCCAATCTCGTTATGGGGATATGCACTGTTGACTGCTGCATATCTGTTGAACAAAGTTCCTAGTAAGCCAGTACCTTCCACTCCATATGAGATATGGAAAGGAAATAAACCAGACTTTAAGCATGTTAGAGTCTGGGGTTGTCCTGCACATGTCAAAAGACATGATCCAGACAAACTGGATTCCAGGACAGAGAAATGTAGATTTGTGGGATATCCAAAAGAGAGTTTTGGATATTACTTCTATCAGCCTAGCGATCAAAGGGTGTTTGTCGCAAAAAGAGCTGTCTTCCTAGAGAAAGAATATCTTTCAAAAGAAGACAGTGGGAGCAAGATAGAACTGGAAGAAATTCTAGACTCACAAATCAACACTGGTTCATCTACTGAACCATTGACTCAAGAACTTGTTCAAGTTGATACACAAAAGGTTCGCAGATCAGGTAGAGTGCCTAAGCAGCCTGAAAGATATGTTGGACATATCGATGAAGGCAAACCAAAGGTGCACTTAAATGAGGATGATGATCCTCAAACCTACCTTGAAGCCATAAATAGTCATGAATAAGAAAAATGGCAAGAGGCAATGGATTCTGAAATTCAGTCCATGTATGCCAACCAAGTTTGGAACTTGGTTGATCTGCCAGAAGGTATGGTACCTATCGGCAGTAAATGGATCTTGAAAAGAAAGATCGGGGCAGATGGACAAATTGACACATACAAGGCAAGGCTTGTAGCAAAAGGATATCGTCAAAGGCAAGGTGTTGACTATGACGAAACCTTTTCTCCAGTTTCCATGATTAAGTCAATCAGAATACTTCTTGCTATCGCTGCATTCTATGATTATGAAATATGGCAAATAGATGTGAAAACAACATTCCTTAACAGGAACCTTCAAGAAGAGGTGTATATGATACAACCTGAAGGATTCACTTCCAAAGAGCATTCAAGCAAGGTATGCAAGCTGCAAAGATCCATCTATGGATTAAAGCAGGCATCCCGAACTTGGAACTTAAGATTTGATGAAGCAATCAAATCTTATGACTTCATTAAGAATGAAGATGAACCTTGTGTATACAAAAAGGTTAGTGGGAGCGCAGTTACCTTTCTGGTGCTTTATGTTGATGACATTCTACTCATTGGGAATGATGTAGGAATGTTGTAATCGGTAAAGGCTTGGTTATCCAAAAACTTCTCCATGAAAGATTTGGGAGAAGCATCCTATATTCTGGGAATAAGGATCTATAGAGATAGGTCCAAAAGGATGCTTGGCTTGTCCCAATCTATGTACATAGATACCATAGTCAAAAGGTTTGGCATGGAAAATTCCAATAGAGGCCTCGTTCCTATGAGGCATGGAATTTATCTCTCTAAAGAAATGTCTCCCAAGACACCTGAAGAGAGAGCATACATGGATAGAGTTCCTTATGCCTCGGCAATAGGATCTATCATGTATGCAATGTTATGTACTAGGCTTGATGTGGCACACCCACTAAGTGTCACTAGTAGATATCAGGCTGATCCAGGCGAGGAACACTGGAAGGCGGTGAAGTGTATCCTTAGATACTTGAGAAGGACTAAGGATCTATTTCTCGTTTATGGAGGAAACGACTTGGAACTTCGAGGATTTACTGACTCGAGTTTCTAGTCGGATATGGATGACAACAAATCCATGTCTGGATTTGTGTTCATGTTAAATGGAGGTGCAGTAAGTTGGAAGAGTTCCAAACAGGAAACTACTGCAGATTCGACGACCGAAGCAGAATACAATGCTGCAGCTGAAGCGGCCAAGGAGGCGGTTTGGATGAAGAAGTTCATCTCGGCGCTTGGAGTCGTTCCAAGCATTTCAGATCATGTTCCATTATTGTGTGACAACAATGGGGCAATAGCTCAAGCGACGGAGCCCAGATCACATCAGAAGTCAAAGCACATTCTGAGACGATTTCATCTGATTCGTGAGATCATCGCCCGAGGAGATATAGTAGTTGAGAAAGTCTCATCTGAAGATAATGTAGCAGATCCCTTGACTAAGCCATTGTCTCAAAACAATTTAGAACGTTACTTTAAGTCTATGGTACTTAGACACATGGGTGATTGGCTATAGTCCAAGTGGGAGAATATTAGAATTGGGTGGCCTCATAGCCAATCATTATACATTCTAGTTCAGATTATTAATAAAGACAATTATTTCTTCATTTAATAGTTCTCGCAAACGACTATCGTAATGAAGGTCCATAGACAAATGTATGGGATATTGAATCATGATGAGATCGTGATAGTGAGATCAATATCCTAAGGCAATTGTCTTAAATAGTTCTCGATCGTAGGATATTTGAGATGGACATTAAATATCCGATAAGATCGACACAAGTTATGTCTGCTCATATGATGAGGGTGAATGATCTCACATTCACTCGTGTGGTGACACTAAGACAAACAAGTGGGTGCTCATTAGAGAATGAGTTCACTGAACAGACCCAAATATGAATTTCTGGATGGTAATTATACCTATTAGTCAATCAGGGAATTCAATCGTTGCAGTAGCACAGTTGGTCCTTTGACCTGAGTCACCAATGATACCTTGTTTGTGGACCAGATCACATCAGAAGTCAAAGCACATTCTGAGACGATTTCATCTGATTCGTGAGATCATCGCCCGAGGAGATATAGTAGTTGAGAAAGTCTCATCTGAAGATAATGTAGCAGATCCCTTGACTAAGCCATTGTCTCAAAACAATTTAGAACGTTACTTTAAGTCTATGGTACTTAGACACATGGGTGATTGGCTATAGTCCAAGTGGGAGAATATTAGAATTGGGTGGCCTCATAGCCAATCATTATACATTCTAGTTCAGATTATTAATAAAGACAATTATTTCTTCATTTAATAGTTCTCGCAAACGACTATCGTAATGAAGGTCCATAGACAAATGTATGGGATATTGAATCATGATGAGATCGTGATAGTGAGATCAATATCCTAAGGCAATTGTCTTAAATAGTTCTCGATCGTAGGATATTTGAGATGGACATTAAATATCCGATAAGATCGACACAAGTTATGTCTGCTCATATGATGAGGGTGAATGATCTCACATTCACTCGTGTGGTGACACTAAGACAAACAAGTGGGTGCTCATTAGAGAATGAGTTCACTGAACAGACCCAAATATGAATTTCTGGATGGTAATTATACCTATTAGTCAATCAGGGAATTCAATCGTTGCAGTAGCACAGTTGGTCCTTTGACCTGAGTCACCAATGATACCTTGTTTGTGGACCATTGTATCTTGATTCTCTGATTCGTGGACTTTAACCATTAAGTCCACCATAATCGGTCTTTCAGATACAGTGGAAAGCTTGCGAAGGTAATTGAGTGAACAACAAGGGATCACTCACTTTTGGTATAAGACTGGAGAGAGAATGTCCCATGGATGTGTACACAGAAATCCCTGGCCAGGGTCAAATGAAAGAGATGTCTTTCTAGATATTAACTGTGTACTGGAATCCATCTGGATAATGCAATAGAGGGTTTGACTATAAAACCATACCCTTGCGTTATCGGGACATTGGATGAGTGAAGGATTATATCTGTGCGGCATCTGCAGACGGAAAGGTTCAATTGAAGGGATCTGTATCCCTTATATCTTCTGGGATCATGAGGTAGTGTTTGGTGTTGTTCATGATCAGAAGGACAAGTGAATTTATCATCGGATGATAATTTACTTGTTTATTAAATTAATCATTTAACATGCGATGTTTAAATGTTAATTAATAAATATTAAACTCAAGAAACAGTTCTAAGTTTAATGGGCCTGCAACCAGACTGATATATGGGCCTGGAGGGTCACACCCATAAGAGTTCTCGTCAGACAGTGAGAGATGTTAAATTTCATGCTTATCTGGGTTTTTGTGAAAAGCTGCAGGATAAACATGAAGATTTAATGGAGAATTATCCAAGGCCAAACTCTTGGATAATCATGAGGATTAACTGTTGTGCTTATCTTTATTCCTATATAAGGAGGGCCAAGGGGGAGTGGTAAAGAGGTTAGTTGGACGAATTTTACTCCCCAGATTCGCTCTCTCCTCTCTCTCTCTCCTTCTCGGAGTGGATCTGTCTCTCTCTGCGCATGGTGGATCTGAGATCTGGTCGCAGCACTCAAGTCGAGGAGGAAATCGCGTCTACGGCGGGAACTCGTGTGGATACCTCCAGAGATCGTGCGCGTGCGCGATTAACGAGTCGGTATCATCCATGGGAGATTCGAAACCCCGCAAAGGTGAAGAACTATTCTTCCCGCTTAGATTTAATGTCCGTTTTACAACCCCAGCAACCGATACAATGGAATCAATTTTTATTTCCGCTGCGTTCATGGCGATTCCTTACAGGGAATTCATGAGTCCCAGCCGTGACTAAAAAGACGGTTATCTCTACCCTGTACTCTTTTATGTAATTGATTTGCATTCGCATTATTATATAATAAATAGTTATTAGATACATCAAGGACCTTGTAGTTTGGATGAAACTGGAATTTGAGTTCTCCCCCAATAAAAACAGTGATAATTCCAGAGGATTCTTAATCACACGGATAGGCCGTTAGATTGTTAATTAATGGGGACGATGGTTCCACTTTTTGTGAAACGGTGCGTGGATAAACGAGCTTCAGCTTAGCACTGAGTTATAAGAACCGGTATCTTGACTCGTTAATGACAATTTAACAATATTATCCTTGGTTAATTTATATTTTATTTTATTTTATATTTTTCTTTTAGCCCAGCATGAATCATGTAGGACTTTGATATAATTGTGATAAAGATTAATTCCTGATTAAATTTCAGACTATTGATCCAATAAATCCCAACGTGATATGAAATATTCCATTCTGAGTTGAGTATCTTGATTATCTTTGAGGCTCGCTTGAAGATATCCTTGGAGTTTTACCTTTCTTGGATTTATCACCCGACATTTCTTGTTTCCTTTTAAGATCCGTCATGGTTGCAGCACTTCCACATTGGCTGGTAACCGCTCTTCATAACGAAACTTGCAAGGTTTGTGACCTAGGGTACTTCTCAATCGTGGAAGTTGATCGACCTTTTCTTTCCTTTATCTCCCTCACCCAGATAAGATTTATTCCATTGATCCCTTTGAGTTATCATCACTGATTGTTTTGATAAAGATTCCTATTATATGATGTTAAGAGCGTGTTACATCACACCTTGGCATCATATTTTCGGTACATTTCACTCCCTTGCAAAGTCAATGCCAAGGTGGGGCAGCTGTAGACACGCTAATTTTTACATCATTGAGTAAATTTCACGTCACAATGATAATGCCCCAGAATAGTATGATGTTTAATCATTAATTAATTTTTATTGATTTTCTCAAAATTTGTTGAATCACGTCGCGCCTACACGACGCCATTTAGATTCTTAGCAAAAATTAATTCGGAATTGAAAATTGTAAATTTAAGAGGATTTAGCTGAATAGCGTCGCCCTTATCCGACGCCTTTTGAGTCCTAATCCGCTTAGGTTTACTATTTCTAATTCTGGTTAATTTCCTAATTTATCTAAAGCACGTCGCGTGTACATGACGCCTTTCATGTTTCTTAATTATTTTCGCTTTTCCTTTCCGGATTTATTTATGTTTTGGTCGTATTAATGAACTAAAAGGCGTCTCCTTTGAGCGACCCATTTTAAGAGTTTCCTGATAAGCAAGATTTGGCCGAGATAATCCTGTTCCCAAGGTTGGAAGGGTTTCCAATTTTCATTATGATCGTCCAGAGCAAGTCCAAGCCACGGGAGAGTCCTTTTGAAGGCCAAATACCCTAAAATCACTTCTTATAAATATATATGGACATTGACCTTTGAAAGAGGTTGGTTTTTAGAGGATTCAGAGCTCTCTACAAGGTGTTTGAAAGTCCTCAAGGGAGAAAAACGTAGATAACAAGGAGTTCTTATTCCTTCATCCTCTTCTACCATTGAAGCTCAAGAAGATCAAGGCTTTCAAGGGGCCAAACCAACCGATTTGCTCTCTAGTTTCTTTTTTACATATAGTTTTTCATTGCATCAATTCATCTCACACACTCACTTCATGATATCCAAACCTACACTCCTTAAGGGGGTTTAAAAGAACATAAAAAGTGAGTCTTTTTAGTTTAGTTGCATGTTTAGATTCTTGATTAGGATAGATACTACACTACTTTAGTTCTAATCATAGTTTTATTGTTTATTTGATTTTTTTGTGCAAGGTACAAAAGAAGAAAAAGAGTAAAAAAAGAGAAGGCTCTTTTCTTCAGCCGGCCGAAAGAAATGAACAAAAGACCCCACATTCTCCCAGTTTGCAAGGTTGGTAAGCGATCACTTTTCCATTGAAACCCTTGGTTTCTGACGATCATAATTCTTTTCATATTGTTAATCATAGTAAACACATGATAACATGATGAACACATACTCTTTTTTAGCACTACAGGTACTGTATCATAGAGGGAAAAAAAGTGAGAGAGAAAGGGAGAGAAGGCAGGAGGGAGAAGAAAAAGTAGGAGAGAGAGAGGAAGGAAGGAGAGACCATTTAAAAAAGAAGAGAGAATTTTAAAACAAAGAAAGGAAGAAAGTGGATGGCGGCTCGCTCCTCTTGTTATCTTCTTGGGTAAAAATTAGGGCAACCATTTAAGGTAGCAAAAGACCCTTTTACCCCTACTTTAGTATTTTTGTCAAAATAAAGTCGATTTTGCTGGGATTCGAACTCCCGTCCTTCCCACAAACGACTAGAAACTTAGCCAATTGTACTGCATCTTCTTCATGTTCTGTTCACATAAAATAAATGTAAATTAAGATATTATCATGAATAAAATTACATTTATTCCTAAATAAATTATTTTATCTCGATTTTACTGAGAAAATCGCAATTGCATGAAATGCTGATGTTTTTAACTCGGAATTTAACGAAATTAGTACCGTTGGGATCGGTACAAAATTATCTATCATTCCATACTATTTTACACATAAATTGTGAGTATGATGCATCCGATTTGTTGGGATCTTTGTGTCGGGATCCGACCGAAAATGCAGCGGAATAAAATTATTTCGGGATCGGATCCGTCCCATTTCGATTAACAAAATTAAAACTGGAGTAAATCGGATTTACCTTGTACAGATTCGAATCCGCGTTCGTTTTCCGGTTCCGTCGGAGCGATGCCGCAAGTCGCGCAGATGCCCGACCTCCAGCGGTATCCACGTGGTTCTCCTCGCGATGGATCGTCCTCGCCTCCTCGCTCGATGCGGCGTTCGTAGATCCCGTCTGGCTGTGCGTAATCCGCTGCGATATGCGGATTCGGAATCTCCCGTCGGACGGAAGGTGGAGCAGTGAAGAGTTGAATCGGAGCCTCCAGATGGCCGCCTCGTGTCGCACGCCCAGAAGAGATGAGAGAGAGAGAAAGAACGACGGCTAGGTTAGGGTTGCTGGCCCCCGACGTAGTATCCGTTCTTTTATAATAAGTCTGTTTGCAATTTTTCGTAAAAACTAAGACTTATCCGAAATCCTGTCGGATTATCCATCGACTTGAAAGCCATTTGATTGTGACCCTCTAGGCCCAAATACTAGTCCAGTTAATAGCCCATTAAGCCCAGCAACCCCTTACTGACTCACTGAATTAATTAATATCCTTATATTCAATTAATCAGCCGAATTTAATGTCCCACAATAAATTCGGACGGACTTCCGATCACGTTGGATGCCAAGCAACATCGCGTGATCTTGGATGGCACTGGGGTTATCACAACCCTCTATTGGAACCTTTCTGTCATCAGTTAGCGCGCAGATATAATCCTTCATCCGTGCAATGTTCCCGAATCGACCTAGGGTATGGTTTACTGTTAAACCATATTCGGTTGATTCACTTGAATCAGATGCCGCTAATCTGAATCCGATAACTCCTTATCAAATACAGAGTCCGCCCTTGCCAGGGACTTTAAGCACATCATTCCCGGAACATTCTCTCTCAAACTATCGAGAGCGGATGATCCCGTATTGAACACACAATTACCTTCGAGGGCATTTCCCTGAACCCGATCGCTTGACTTATTGATAACCCTTGGTTAGGGATTCGTTAGTTAAGGTCAAAGTTCAGAAACCTACCAACAAGATATCTTTGGCATCTCAGGACCAAGGATCATCTATGCAACCGTGACAAAAGAATCGAGCTGGTTAACAGTAAGGTGTTTACCATCCAGCGATTCATAGTCAGATCAGTTCAGTGAACTCATTCACCAATGAGCACCTACAGGTCCAGCATAGTGTCTCCACACAAGTGACTTATAGGATCAGTCACCCTCATCATATGAGCTGAAGTAACCTATACTTGTCTATCTAGATGTTCGATGTCCTATCTCAAACATCCTATGACTAGGAACAATTAAGAACATGTGTTTATAAGTCTTCGGTTCCATAATTATGATCTCATCATAATCCGAAGATTGTTGCACATGTTCATGGACTTCATCGTGATACGATAAACATAAATCGAATTAATTACACACAATGAATTATTACCTTTTATTAATAATCTGAATCAGTACATAGTATCGGATTGGCTTTGAGACCATCTAATACTAACAATCTCCCACTTGGACTAAAGCCAGTCAGTTTTATACAGAATACCCGTATTCTATAAGTGACGCTCAAAAACATTTTGAGACAAAGGCTTTGTAAGTGGATCTGCTATGTTATCGGCTGAAGGAACTCTTTCCACCACGACATCTCCTCGAGCTATAATCTCTCTGATCAGATGAAAGTGTCGCAGATTGTGCTTCGACTTCTGATGAGACCTCGGCTCTTTTGCTTGAGCAATCGCCCCATTGTTGTCACATAGTAGTAGGACGGGACCAGATATGCTTTCTACCACACCAAGATCGCCGATGAATTTCTTCATCTATACAGCTTCCTTGGCGGCTTCAGCAGCAGCAATATACTCGGCTTCCGTTGTCGAATCAGCAGTGGTTTCCTGCTTGGAACTTTTCCAGCTCACTGCTCCCCCATTGAGTGTGAAAACAAAACCTGATGTAGACTTGCTGTCGTCAGGATCAGACTGAAAATTCGAGTCAGTGTATCCTTGCAGCTTTAAGTCTCCTCCTCCATAGACTAGAAATAGATCCTTAGTCCTTCTCAAGTACTTAAGGATGCATTTCACAGCCTTCCAGTGTTCATCACCTGGATCTGCCTGATGTCTGCTCGTAACACTTAGAGCATATGCTACATCAGGTCTTGTACATAGCATGGCATACATGATGGACCCTATGGCAGAAGAATAGGGGACTTTATCCATCACTGCCCTCTCTTCAGGTGTCTTGGGAGACTGACTTTTAGAGAGTGAAATTCCATGTCTCATCGGTATGAGACCTCTCTTGGAATTTTCCATGCCAAACCTTTTGACAATGGTTTCTATGTACATGGATTGGGTTAAAGCTAGCATCTTCTTTGATCTATCTCTATAGATCCGTATTCCCAATACGTAAGATGCTTCTCCCAAATCCTTCATGGAGAAGTTCTTTGACAGCCATATCTTTACTGATGACATCATTCCTACATCATTTCCAATGAGTAAGATGTCGTCAACGTAAATAACCAGAAATGTAATTGCGCTCCCACTGTTTTTCTTGTATACACGGGGCTCATCTTCATTCTTAATGAAGCCATAAGATTTGATCGCCTCATCAAATCTTATGTTCCAGCTTCGAGAAGCTTGCTTCAGTCCATAAATGGACCTCTGCAACTTGTATACCATGTCTGTAGATTCTTTGGATTTGAATCCTTCTGGTTCTATCATATACACTTCCTCCTCAAGGTTTCCATTGAGGAAAGTAGTCTTCACATCCATATGTCAGATTTCATAATTATGGTAGGCAGCAATGGCAAGAAGAATTCTGATAGACTTAATCATAGCAACGGGTGAAAATGTTTCGTCATAGTCAACACCTTATCTTTGACGATAGCCTTTCGCCACTAATCTTACTTTATAAGTCTCAATACGTCCATCTGCACCGATCTTTCTTTTAAAGATCCATTTGCAGCCGATAGGTACTATACCATCAGGTAAATCTTCCAAGTTCCAAACTTGGTTGATGTAAATAGACTATATTTCAGAATTCATGGCTTCCCGCCATTTCCCGGCCTCTGGACTTTCAATGGCCTCCTGGTAAGTCTTAGGATCATCATCCTCATTATAAGGTATCCTTGAACCATCCAAATTAATATGTCCCACATATCTTTCTGGTGGTTTAGATACTCTTTCAGACCTATGAGGTTCCTATGTATCATTTTGAATAGGTTCAGAAACTGACGGTTCATCTGATGAACCATTACTTGTTTGTGGGTTTGAAATTTCTTCCAGAATTACTTTACTCCCACTGTCCTTCTGCATAATATAATCTTCTTCCAGAAAGACAACTCTCCTGGCTACAAACACCCTTTATTCGCCAGGATGATAAAAGTAATATCCATTTGTTTCCTTTGGATATCCCACAAATTTACATTTGTGAGTTCTGGACTTCAGCTTATCTGCGTCATATATTTTAACATGAGCAAGACATCCCGAGACTTTAACATGTTTAAGGTCTGGTTTTCTTCCATTCCATATCTCATATGGAGTGGTTTCAACAGACTTGTTGGGTACCTTGTTCAGGATATATATAGCCGAGCTAAGTGCATATCCCAATAAGGACACTGGTAATTTGGACATGCTCACCATGGATCGCACCATTTCCATTAATGTGTGATTTCTCTTTTTTGATACACCATTCATTTGAGGTGTAAGTTGAGAAAGGATACCATTATCTTTTAAGTATTTAATGAACTATGTACTCAAGTATTCACTACCCCGATTGGATCGTATGGTTTTTATACTTTTTCCAGTTTGTTTCTCTACTTCATTCTTAAATTCTCTGAATTTCTCAAAGGCTTCAGATTTATACTTCATTAAGTATATGTATCAAAACCTTGAGTAATCATCAGTGAATGTAATGAAGTATGAGAAACCACCAATGGCTTGGGTTGACATAGTGCCACATACATCTGAATGTATGAGTTCTAATATGTCTTTGGCTCGTTCTCTAGTTCTACTAAATGGAGACTTAGCCATTTTACCCATTAAACATGACTCACAGGTTGCATATGATTCATAATCAAATGGATCCAAGTATCCATCTTTATGCAACCTTTGGAGTTTGTTTTCACCAATGTGTCCAAGCCTACAATGCCACAAGTAGGCTTTGTTCATTTCATACTTCTTTTAATTGAAGAACCGATATGTAAATTTTCATGAGACATATTTAATAGATACAAACCATTGGATAATATAGCAGAAGCTATTAATTTATTTCCAAAATAAATTGAACAACTATTGTTCCCAAAATTTAAATTGTATCCCAATTCTATCTAAACATGAAATAGAAATGATGTTCCTTATTATGCTAGGTACATAATAACATTCATCTAATGAAAATGTGTCTCCGGATGGTAGCTTGAGCTTCACTGTCCCCACAGCGATCGCCGCAACTCTTGCGCCGTTACCTAGCCTCAGCTCCACCTCGCCGGTCCTCAGCTTACTTCTTCTTGTCAATGCCTGCACAAAATTGCAGATATGAGATATACATCCAGTATCTAATACTCATGATGTACAATCTCTTATTGGCAAGTTTACATCTATCATATAGATACCTGAAGCGTCCTGCTACTTCACAGTTCCTTGAGCCTTGTCCTTGAGGTATTCTTTGCAATTCCTCTTCCAGTGGCCCTTTTGGTGACAGTAGAAGCAATCACCTTTCTCAGCACTTTTACCTTTGTCTTTCTTGACAACCTTTGCCTTTCTCTGAACCTTGTTCTTATTCTTTTAAAAAGCTAGGACTGCAAGTCTTTTTCTATTGGTCTTACCAACCATGAGGACTTGGGGTTTATCCTTCACAAGGTTCCCTTCAGCAGTCTTTAATATGTTCAGTAGTTCAACTTAGGTGGCTTGGATCTTGTTCATGTTAAAATTAATGATGAACTGAGCATATGAATGTGGAAGTGAAGATAACACGAGGTCTGTGCGCATCTCCTTGGGAAGTGTAATCCCAAGAGAATCCAGCCTCTCCACCCACTCAATCATCTTCAGCATGTGATTCTGTACTGAAGTTCCCTCTGCTATCTGAGCCTTGAACAGATTCTTCGATATCTCATATCGTTCGATTCTGCTCTGCTCACCAAATAGCTCCTTCAAATGGAGCATGATGGATCTAGCATCCATCTCTTCATGTTGCCTCTGCAACTCATTGCTCACAGAGGCTAACATGTAGCATTGGGCCATAGTGGAATCTTCCTTCCATTTTTCATACGCTATCATTTCCTCATCTGGGGCATCTAATGCTAGTTCAGAAGTAGGTTCATTATCCAAGACGTAGGCAATTTGCTCAGACCTGAGGACAATCTTCAAGTTCTTGAGCCAGTCTGAGTAGTTGGTGCCTGTCAAACGGTTGGCATCGAGTATGCCTCGCAACGGGTTATGGTGCGACATTCTAGTCTACAGGAGATAATCAAATGATAATTAGCAGATATTCAGATTAATTAAAACAAGATATGGTCTTTTATTATCTAGTTTTACTCCCACTAATTTTCGACGGACTGTATAACCTTCATATATACAGAACAGGAGACGCCGACTGTCTCCTAGTGGGGATCAGAATCTCTAAGCATCACAGTATGACCTCGGGTAAACACGTAGTATCATACCGATATCTCAGAGCAATCATCTCATATTAATTGCAACTCCTTGCAATATCCGATCATATTTCGGCTCCCAGGTTATTAATGGTCCTAGGTAAACACAGTAGACCATTATCCCCGATCTAAACATTACTATCAATACATGATAAAGTAGAGTAGAAATATAGTTTCCGGATAAACACGTAGATGACTACATCGTTCCTCTACTCTTATCCAAAGGCATCTAATGCCATGATCAATAGTTCTCTCATCAGTCAACGGCAAACCTCGGGTAAACACATAGTATCTGCCACCACTGAATTAAGTTCTATTAATCATATTGACGGAGAGCCACACGGTGCATTCTCAATGACTCGCGTTGTGGCTTAGAATTTGTTACGAAGGTTTTACTTATTTAGTTTGGTCTCATCCTAAGTGATAGTATTAAATATATCGAATATATTATAAATACTAATAACCTAGCAAGTTTAAAACACACGCATCGCATACATATAATTAGTGTGGTCATGGACGGCACTGCGGTTTGACTTGAGCCAGACAGTCAAACATGCACATACACACAACATAACAGTTTATATCATGAGTCTGCAAACTCATAGATTTGATGAACTCCTTCATCTTCATCTGGTTGCAGTTGTGGATCATCCTCGCTCCGCGCGCAGCCGCCTAGATCAAATTACTTCATAATTCGCAAATACAAGATAATTTATAAAAAGAGGAATCCTTATAGCGATTCCATATCCACAATAAATGCTCGTCCATGACCACCATGTGTTTTATTTAAACAATCCACATATGAATTGCACATCAAATGGCTAAATTAAAATTTTTGAAAATAAATGTTTTGGTTTCAAAAAACTAGGAACCAATCAAAATTGGATTTAGGAATTTTTTGAAAAGATTTTATAGTTGAATCATGCTAATTTAAATCAAATTTAAAACAAGCAGTCAACATACATCAACTGCATTAAGATTCCAAAACATAAACATCTAGAATATTCCATGCATATATAACAAGATTAATCTAACAATTAGATTAATAAAGTCATTAAACAACTAGATTAATCATTATCTTATTAAAATCTAACACTTAGATTATCTAGTTATAAATAATCATCAATTCAACATTTAAATTAGTAATTAATTATAACTATAAACTTCAATTAAGATAATGATGTTAATCAATTGCAATGGGTCTCAAAAAGGTTAAATTGAATAAAAATTTAATTTCAAAACAATTTTGAAAATATAAAGTTTAAAAACAATTTAATCTTATTAAAACCAGGTTTTAAAATCATCCAGGTGGCTCAGCCTACCCCTGGCCGAACCATGGCCCAGCCCAGCTGAGCTATGGGCTCGGACCAGGGCGCCTGGCTTGAGCCAGGGTGCCTGGCTCAAGCCAGGGGGTGGTCTATGGGCTCAGACCCGGTCTGAGCTCGGCCCCCCGGCCCGGTCGGACTATGCGGCTAGGGAACCCTAGCCGCACGGGCCTGAGCCCTCCCCCTTCAACCCCGGCGGCGTCTGGTTGTAGGAAACCGTGGGGGGGGAAGGGGGGGAGGCGGCGGCCGGCGACCGCCCCGGCGCCGGGAGGGTGCCGGACCGTCGCCGGTCACCTTCCGGCGCCAGACGACACCTAGGGTGCTGCCCAACCCCAAAAGGGGTGCCCGAAAACCCCCCAAAACCTGCATTTAAAACAAGGAGATGGGAAGGCCTGTACCGCCCGATCACCGCCGGCAACACCACGCCGGCGCCGGAGGTGATGTCCACGGCGGTTGGCAAGATCCTTTGGTCAAACCAAAGCCCTACCTGGAAGCATCGCATCACATGAGATTATCCGAACTTCACCCCACAAACTATGTTCTTGGTCCCACGAAGAACACGAGAGACCCAATATAATAACGATTTTTCAGAAATAAAATTAATCTAATTAATTTTATCCATCTCATGAATATTATTTCTCCAACAGAATCGTAAAATATGCATGGAATATGACTACATAATTAAATTTCGGAATTCGAAACGGCAAAGAACACAGTGATAACCTGACTCTGATACCACTGTTGGGATCGCTGTGTCGGGATCCGACCGAAAATGCAGCGGAATAAAATTATTTCGAGATCGGATCCGTCCCGTATCAATTAACAAAATTAAAACCGGAGTAAATCGGATTTACCTTGAGCGGATTCGAATCCGCGTTCGTTTTCCGGTTCCGTCGGAGCGATGCCGCAAGTCGCGCAGATGCCCGACCTCTAGTGGTATCCACATGGTTCTCCTTGCGATGGATCGTCCTTGCTTCCTCGCTCGATGCGGCGTTCGTAGATCCCGTCTGGCTACACGTAATCCGCTACGACATGCGGATTCGGAATCTCCCGTCGGACGAAAGGTGGAGCAGTCGGGAGTCGAAGCAGAGCCTCCAGACGGCCGCCTGGTTTCGCACGCCCAGAAGAGATGAGAGAGAGAGAAAGAACGACAGCTAGGTTAGGGTTGCTGGCCCCCGACGTAGTAACCGTTCTTTTACAATAAGTATGTTTGCAGTTTTTCGTAAAAACCCAGACTTATTTGAAATCCTATCGGATTATCCATCGACTTGAAAACCATTTGCGTGTAACCCTCTAGGCCCAAATACCAATCTAGTTAACATCCCATTAAGCCCAATAACCCTTTACTGATTCACTGAATTAATTAATTTTCTTATATTCAATTAATCAGCTGAATTTAATGTCCCACAATAAATTCGAACGGACTTCTGATCACGTTGGATGCCAAGCAACATCGCGTGATCCTGGATGGCACTGGGGTTATCGCAACCCTCTATTGGAACCTTTCTGTCATCGGTTAGCGTGCGGATATAATTCTTCATCCGTGCAATGTTCCCGAATTGACCTAGGGTATGGTTTACTGTTAAACCCTATTCGGTTGATTCACTTGAATCAGATGCCGCTAATCTGAATCCGATAACTCCTTATCGAATACAGAGTCCGCCCTGGCCAGGGACTTTAAGCGCATCATTCCCGGAACATTCTCTCTCAAACTACCGAGAGCGGATGATCCCGTATTGAACACACAATTACCTTCGAGGGCATTTCCCTGAACCCGATCACTTGACTTATTGATAACCCATGGTTAGGAATTCGTTAGTCAAGGTCAAAGTTCAGAAACCTACCAACAAGATATCTTTGGTGTTTCAGGTCCAAGGATCATCCACGCAACCGTGACAAAAGAATCGAGCTGGTTAACAGTGAGGTGTTTACCATCCAACAATTCATAGTTGGATCAGTTCGGTGAACTCATTCACCAATGAGCACCTACAGGTCCAGCATAGTGTCTCCACATAAGTGACTTATGGGATCAGTCACCCTCATCATATGAGCTGAAGTAACCTATATTAGTCTATCCGGATGTTCGATGTTCTATCTCAAACATCCTATGACTAGGAACAATTAAGAACATGTGTTTATAAGTCTTTGGTCCCGTAATTCTGATCTCATCATAATCCGAAGACTGTTGCACATATTCATAGACTTCATCGTGGAACGATAAACATAAATCGAATTAATTACACAATGAATTCTTGCCATTTATTAATAATCTGAATCAGTACATAGTATCGGATTGGCTTTGAGACCATCTAATACTAACACGATTACCCTTTTAAATGATCAAAATTATCAACTTATCAGTGCCTAAGAGCTTAGTTTCTGTATTCTATTTCTGGCTCATAGTGGTAGTTAGATGTGTGTTCAAGCACTTCTATAATAAGTGGGAATCTATGGTTTGAAAAACAAATTTTATATCCTGCCATCTATATGTCATTTCAGTAAATCAACTTAATAATCTTAAGTTCTGTATTCTGGCCCTGTTCATATATTTACAAGCTTGTGTGGTATTGTTCAGAGTTGGCATGATATTATGAATCATGTATCTCAATTTCCTTATTGGCATACAATTCTGATGCACATATGTATTATGTGATAGTTTTGTTTTATGTTATGTTTAATGTTCTTATGCAATGTACATATTCTGCTTCAATTATTTGGTTGGCAAATTCTTATGAAGGCAGCCTCATCTGCCTACTGAGTTATCATTTCTTTGGTACTCACGCCTATTTTTCAAGTGACCGGACAGAAGAAGAAGCAAACTCAATTTGAAGTGGGGTCATTCAGGGTTCGCATAAGACTGTAGTGCTTAAAAAGGGTGTGTGTTCATTATGCTATCATGTGTTTACTATGATTAATAATATGAAAGAAATTGTGATCGCCATAAACCGAGGGCTTCAATGGAAAAGTGATCGCTTACTAACCTTGCAAATCAGGAGAGTGGGGTTCTTTTGTTCCTCTCTTTCGGCTGGTCGAAAGAAAAGAGCCTTCTTTCTTTTTTTATTCTTGTTCTTTGGGGGTGTTTCTCCTTCCGTCCAAACTCCAAGCTTTCTTCTAAATCTCCTTCAAACCTTACAAGAAAGATTGAAAACAAAAGAAAACAAATAGATTAGAACTAAAGAGAGGTAGTATCTATTCTATCAAACAAAATTATCATGCAACTGAACAAAAGAACTCACTTGCTTTGTGTTCTTTTAAACCCCTAAAGGATGTATAGGTATGGAAAAGATGAAGTGAATGTGTGTAATGAAGTGATACAATGAAGAACTATATGAAAATAGAAATTTAAACTATATGAATCTTATCAAAATTCAATGGAAAAGATCAAGAAGAGAGGAAAAGGATGGCCCCTCCATAGCCTTGGTCTTCAATGGGATTCAAAGGGTGAAAATGATGAAGAAGATCAAGCTTCCCCTGCTGTCTATGTTCATCTTCTTGAGGGCCCGCTAAAACCTTGTAGGAAGCTCCAAATTCTCTAATAGCCCACCTTTTTTAAAGGCCAATGTCTATATGTATTTACAAGAAGTGATTCAAGGGTATTCTGGCCTTCAAAAGGACTCTCTTGTGGCTCGGACTTGCCCTAGATGATCATGAAGGGAATTGGAAACCCTTCCAACCTCTAGAACCAGATTACATCGGCCAAATCATGTTTACCAGGAAACTCTTAAAGCATGTCATTCAAGGGGGGACGCCTTTTAGTTAATTAATGCGGCCAGAATAGAAATAAATCCGGAAAAAGAAATTGAAATAGATTTGGAAAGCTAAAAGGCGTCGTCCATGCGCGACGTTCTTTAGACAATTTAGGAAATTAACTAGAATTAGGAATCATAAACCTAAGCGGATTAGGACCTAAATGGCGTTGTCCACAGGCGACGCTATTCAGTTAAATCCTCCTAAATTTACTAATTTTAATTCCGAATTGATTTCTGCTATGAATCCAAAAGGCACTGATCGCTTCGAATTGTGCGTCGTTAGACACTCATGAAAATGTTCAATCTAAATTTATCCGGCTCACTCAAATCAAGTTTTGAAAATTTAATAGTGGTGAGTCCGAGTCGATCCACAGGGAGATAGAATTTTAATTTTGAAAACTTTGGACTTTAGTTAATCTAAAAATAAGTGAAAATTTAAGTAAACTAATTACTTAATTAAACTCGAATTAAATTAAATAATGTTACCTAAAATTATAATTATCTAAATTAAACAAATCTTTTTTTTTCTTTTCTTTTTCAGAAATTAAACACAAACACATATAAAAATAATAATAAGCACAACTAAAAATTATAACAACAAAAACAAACTATTGTTTAATTGTGTAAACTATTAATCATCATGAATCAAATAACTTAATTAAACAACTAATAACCAATTAAACAACAACCAATCAAGAATTAACCCTAATTAAATAACCAAAAACTAATTAAACAATACCAACAACTACCCCTAATTAAATAACCAAGAACAACACAACAGCAAGATGCGGGTTGCCAGCTGCTTGCTTGCAGGTGCTTGATTGAACAGGCTACGTGGACAGGTTGCTGGATGCTTGCAGTGAATGGAGATTAGGAGGGAGCTGCTGCTGCATGGAGGGATTGCTGGCGCGGTGGAGGAGGAAGCTAGTGTGCTGGCTTCAACAGGGGCATGCAGGTGCTTGGCAGCCAGCTGGGTTGCTTGCATGCATGCGCCGCTATGAGGTGGTTGGTGCGTAGAGGACTTCAAGCTGCTGTCGCTGGTGTGCGTGGACAGATGCTGGAGCAAGATTGGGACGTGGCTGCATGCAGGTTGGCGCGTGGAGAGAAGGAAGCTGCTGCAGGTTGCTGGATGCGCTGGCAGCGTATGCACGGGCTTCAGCCGCCTGGTGGGTGCTGCTGTCGGCGCGTGGAGGATGAACCGGGAGGAGGCCCGCTACTGGTGGTGCTGGGAAGTACGTGGCTGCATGCATGCAGCGTGGAGAGGAGGCGTGAATGGCGCGGCTGTGAAGCTTGCATGCAGGGGCTGCTGTGAACGCTGGCAGTGTTGGAGAAGGCCAGCTGCTGGTGTTGGTGTTTTCCGGGTAGGAGGGGAGATAGAGAGAGAGACAACAAGGGAGAGGTTAAGAAGAGGAGGAGAAAACGGGGAGAGAAGAGTTGTGGAGCCGACGGCTGGTGGAAGGAGACGGAGAGGAGAGAGGACCGTGGGAGAGAAGAGAAAAAACTGAGGGAGAGAAAGAGGGAAACCGAGAGAGAACAGAGACGGAGGAGGAGAGAAACCGAGAGAGAAAGAGAGGTGCTGCCGGGTTGAGTTGGAAAAGGAGGGTTGAAGGCTAGAGAAAGAGGAGGAGAGAAGCTGTGGGTAGAGGTTGAACCGGAGGGAGGAGTTGGAAGGAATTTATAGAGAAGAAGAGAGAAAATTGTGCGGTGGGAGAGAGGGAAAGAAAGAGAGGAAAAAAGGAAACTGGAGAAGGAAGAGGATTCGGAATAGGAGAGAGAAGCTTTTAAAAAGAGAGAGAGAGGATTTTAAAATAAAGAAATGAAGGGATGTGGTTGAGAAATTAGAGAGAAAGAAGGAAATAGAGGATTTTGGGAAACTCCAGAGAAAGAAGGAATCAGAGCAACATTAGGACATCAAATTGCATTTTTACCCCTGCTTTAGTTGAAATCCGAACACTAGACCTCCCCCAAATTTTCAGAAACTCCACCAGCTGCACTACGTCATCGACATGTCCTGTTCACATAAAATAAATATAAATTAGCGCATTATCATAAAAATATCATCATATTTATTTATTTCGTCTCGGTTTTGTCGAAAAACCATAAATGCGCTATACTCCTTTAATCACATGTGATGAGGCAGAATCCGATTCGGCCTATTGAAGCAGGCCCAAACCCCGTTCAGCCCAACAACAGCAGTACCAGGCCCTCCGGCGGCCTTCGGCCCGTCAGCGGCCCAGCAGCCTACGGCCCATAAGCGGCACCGTCGCTCCCGGCCCAACAGGCTTCAGCCCGTCAGCGGCCCACCAGCCTACGGCCCGGGAGCAGCGCGGCAGCCCAGGGCCCAACAGGCTTCGGCCCGTCAGCGGCCCAACCCCCTTCGGCTCGGTAGCCGAGTCCGGCCCACTCCGGTGGCGGATCAGGCGCTATGGCGGTTTATCAGTAAACCTTCGATTAGTCCTATATCGGCTGCCACCGTTAACCATCCGCTATCCTCTGCTATAAATATCCCGCTGTTTGTGGCCAAGAAGGTGGTGGAAAAAACGGATGCCTCCCAAAGCTTCCGAAACCCCTTAAAGTACTTCTGTCCGAATAGCCTTATAGCTACTCTTTCTTGCTTTCTGAATCGAATCTTCTTCAGGAGCTAACTTGACCGTCGGAGGGGGTTCCCCAGGGCTGACGCCCGGGACTCCTGCTGACTGGTTCTTCTTCTTCTATCCTTCCTGCAGGGGCTCGGTTCGAATCGTCGCCGACCTCCCCGAGTCGCTCTCGGCCGCCGACCTCGGATTCCCCTCCCTGGTCTCGACGCCGAACGCCGGCTGCCCCAAGCCAGGAGACTCGGTCTCGCGCTGAAGGAGCCTTCGGGCTCGCTGTCCGAGGGCAAGCCCGCCGGCTGCCCTACGCCAGGAGGCTCGGCCTCGCGCTGAAGGTGCCTTCGGGCTCCACCGTCGGAGAGCGAGCCGTCCCCCCGTCCGATCTCGGACTTTCCGGCTTCTGCTCCGACGCTCGCCGACCGCTCGGCCGAGAGAAGCTCCTGCTCGCGCCGCGCCTCCGTCCGCCAAAGGAGCAGCGGCTCACTATCCAAGAGCAGCTCCGGCGGCAGATCGCCCCCCCCGCGGGCGGATCCAGGCCATCCCGAGAAGCCCCGTCTTCGCCCCGTTGCGGATCCTCGTCGGGTCCCCTTCCATCGTTCGGTCCGGACCGGCTCCGGATCCTCTTTTTCGGATTCCGTCCGCGGGATCCGGTCGTGATAGATCCAGTCTACATCACGTGGCGCCGTCTGTGGGAAACTAACAAAACAAGTCATGTTTCAGCGACCTGTGACCCGACGATCCGAACAAAGCGAAGCAGAAGCGCGGGAGGCCTCGGCACAGATGCCGCCTTCCGAAGGCGCACCGTCTGCCCCGCCGAACCCGCCTCTGCCGACCATACCGGAGTCCTTCGGCTCGGAAGACCGAGTGGGGGTACTCCAGCAGCAAGTGGCCACGCTGGCCGCTGCCGTCACGTCCCTAGCGCCTCTTCAGGAGATGGTGTCCGCCATCGCCCAGCGCATGGGACTGACGGGGCAGCATCCCCAGCAGGCGCCGCTCCCCCCACTCTACCCTGTACAAGACGCCCGGTTCCGGCCGGTGCCTGCGCCAGTCTCTCTCGACGAGACCGCGGCGGCGCGCAGCGAGCCCTTGGCGTTGCCTGCCCGAGCTCCCCGCGCCGATCGTCTGACGGAGCAGGATTACGCTTCGTCGGAGTACCGTCCGGCCCGGACCGGAGGACAATCCGTCGCCACCTCGGCCGCCCCGGACCTGGACCGGCGGCTGACGGCGATGCGCAAGGAGATGCAGCAGATGGTGTCCCGGCCTCACGGGGCGCTCCTCGCCAGCAGCATCCTGGAGCAGACCCCGTTCACGGCGGAGCTCCTAGCCACCGAGGTGCCCCCCGACTTCAAGCTACCGAAGGGCCCTCTTTATGACGGGATGACAGATCCGGTCTGTCATTTCCAGAGGTGCAACACCTACCTCCGGGTCCGGGGGATCTCCGAGGCAGTCCGCTGCCGTCTCTTCCCCCTCACCCTTGAAAAAATCGCCCTCACCTGGTTCGAGACGCTGGCCCCCGACTCCATCCACTCCCTAGTCCAGTTGGGCCAATTGTTCATCGACCAGTTCTATGATGCCACCCGGCAGAGCAAGACCTCCGCCAGCTTGCTAACTATCCGGCAAGGTCCTACCGAGACTCTCCAGGATTACTTCACCAGGTTCCGGACCGAGGCCGCCCAGATCCCGAACCTCGACAGCTCGATCGCGGTTTCGGCCGTGATCAGCGGGTGCCGGGACGAGGGGCTCCTCGGTTCCATTGGGAAGCGCCATCCCCCGACCTTCCAGGACCTCGTGGCCCGGGCCCACAAGTACATCAACCGGGAGGCCCTGATGCTGTCCAGAGGAAGGGGTGCGGCCGAAGCCGTCTCGGCACCTGCTCCCCAGGTGGTCCGACCTCGGCCGGAGAACCAAGAGCTCCCCCGAAAGCGCTATCGCGGGGAGGATTGGGACAAGGAGAGGTGACGGGACCCGCAGCCACGGTACCTACCCTTACCTGCTCCCCCTTCCCGAATGCTCATGGAGGTGAAGGGCATGCTCCGGCGGCCTGATCGCATCAAGACCGATCCTCGCCGAAGGGATCCCGGCAGGTACTGTGAATACCACCGGGAGATCGGCCACACGACGGATGAGTGTCGGCAGCTCCGGGAAGAGATCGACCGCATCATCCGGGAGGGAAGACTGCCGCAGTACCGCCGGGAGCAGCCGCCGCAACAGAACCGGGACGTCCCTGCAGCGCCCAGGCAACATCAGCCCCAGGCCATAGAAGCCGCTCCTCCGCCAAAAGCCACCTCGGCCCCGGTGGAATCGTCCCATCAAAGACCCAGTTCTGGGTCTATTATGATGATATCCGGAGGGCCGGGGGAAGGGTCCAGGCCGCGGCAGCGCAACACAGTGGCAGCGGTTGAAGGCGAACCGTAGAAGCCTCGTCTGGAAGACATCACCTTCGGCGCCGAGGACCTGACTGATGTTCAGGTCCCTCATGACGACGCTCTCGTCGTTAATGCTGTAATAAACAACTATGATGTACATAGGATCTTTGTGGATAATGGAAGTGCCCCAAACATCTTGTTTTATGACTGTTTTGAAAAATTGGGATTGAGTGAGGCTAATATGAAGCCTCACCGGGGCCCCCTCTACGGCTTTAACGACTCGCCTTGCCGAGTAGAGGGCATTGTCCGGCTTCCTGTAACCTTAGGCTCCGCTCCCCGTCAATTAACCGTCGAGACGGACTTTGCCGTTGTAAAGATCGAGTCAGCCTACAACGCCATATTCGGCCGAAAGCTCATCGGCGGGATCGGAGCTGTGCCTTCATCCTTCCATCAGAAACTGAAATTTTATACCAGCCATGGAATAGGCGAAGCCAAAGGGAACCAGGAAGCAGCCCGGCAGTGCTACATGATTTCGGTCAAAGGGAAGAACGCAGCTGAAACCCTAACGATCGAGTCCTCGGCCGAGGCATCTCCGGGAGAAGCACTTCTCTCCGTCCCTGTTCCAGGAGGCGAAGGACGAGTCCTGATGATAGGCTCCGGCCTGGAGAAAGGTGAAGCAGAAAAGCTTACCGAGTTCTTGAAAAAGAATCTCGACGTCTTCGCCTGGTCTCCGGCAGACATGCCCGGGGTTGACCCGGAGGTAGCGGAGCACCGACTCCACACCGATCCCGACCAACCTCCGGTAAAGCAGAAGCGGCGCACCTTCAACCAGGAAAGGAGGGCCGCCATCCAAGCTGAAGTACAGAAGGGACTGGACGCCGGACACCTCCGAGAGGTGCACCATCCAGACTGGATCGCCAACGTGGTCATGGTGCCAAAGAAAGATGGCAAATGGCGTATGTGCGTGGACTTCACCAACCTCAACAAGGCCTGTCCAATGGACAGCTTTCCGCTGCCTCGGATAGACCAGGTGGTGGACGCGACTTCCGGCCATGAGCTTTTAAGCTTCCTCGACGCCTATTCAGACTACCACCAGATCCGGATGCATCCGGACGATGAAAGCAAGACCAGCTTCACCACCGATTTGGGCCTGTACTGCTACACCCGAATGCCCTTCGGTCTGAAGAACGCCGGCGCGACATATCAGCGGCTGGTCAACAAAGTATTCGCCACACAGCTCGGCCGAAATATGGAGGTCTATATAGACGACATGTTGGTCAAGAGCCGCGTTGCTGCGGAGCACCTGGCCGACCTGGCCGAGACTTTCTCCGCCCTTAGGCGGTACAAGATGAAGCTGAACCCGGCCAAGTGCGCCTTCGGGGTAGCCTCCGGCAAGTTCCTCGGCTACATGGTCACACACCGAGGGGTGGAGGCTAATCCCGAGAAGGTTTCGGCCATCATGAAGATGCGCCCCCCGGCAAACCTCCGAGAGGTACAGAAGCTGAACGGGAGGATCGCAGCTCTCAGCCGCTTCATGTCGAGGGCGGCCGACTACTGTTTCCCCTTCTTCAAGCTGCTGAAGAAGGCCAACAACTTCGACTGGACGGAAGAGTGCCAAACAGCCTTCAATCAGCTGAAGGCCTACCTCTCCAAAGTCCCCATCCTGTCCAAACCGATTCCCGGGGAGCCTCTGAGCTTATACCTTGCAGTCTCTGAGACGGCCCTCAGCACCGTCCTCGTCCGAGAGCAGGAAGGCGTTTAGAAGCCCGTTTATTACACCAGCCGAGCCCTTCAGGGAGCGGAACTCCGGTACCTTGCCCTGGAAAAGTTGGCTCTGGCCCTCGTCTCGTCTGCAAGGAGACTTCGGCCGTATTTTCTGGCCCATTCCGTAAAAGTCCTCACCAACCAGCCTTTGAGGCAGATTCTTTCCCGGCCGGAGGTGTCCGGCAGGCTGGCGAAGTGGGCGATTGAGCTAGGGGAGTTCGACATCTCCTACACCCCTCGGGTAGCGATAAAAGCCCAGGCGTTGGCGGACTTCATCGCCGAACTTACCCCCGGCGCCTCCGCGACACCACAGCCAGAACCCGAAGTGGTCGAAGCTGAGGCTACTTCGGCACCCGCACCACCAGACGAATGGCGACTCTTCGTGGACGGCTCCGCATGCTCCACGGGCAGTGGCGCCGGATGGATCCTGGCGTCACCCGAAGGGGTCGTCACAGAGTACGCCCTGCGTTTCTCCTTTCCAGCGACTAACAACCCCGCCGAGTACGAAGCCCTCATCTCCGGCCTCCGGGCCGCGAAGAAGCTCGGCGCCCGGAACCTGAAAGCATTCAGCGATGCCCAGTTGATCGCCGGCCACATCTCCGGGGAGTATGAGGCTCGGGACGCAGTGATGGCGTCTTATCTCCAGGTAACTCGCAAGGTCCTCGCTCAATTCGATTCTTGTGAGATCGTGAGGATCCCGAGAGCTGAGAATACCCGGGCCGATGCTCTTTCCCGGCTGGCGTCAACCCAAGACGGGGGCGGAGGCCGAATGATCCTCGTCGAACCCAGCCTTGGCGAAACCGAAGCCATGCAAGTTGCTGAAGCCGAGGCCGAGACGTGGATGACCCCCCTCGTCGCTTTCCTTCTCCAAGGAGAAGTCCCGCCATATCCGAAGGAGGCGAAGCGCATTCGGCAGCGCTCATCCCACTTTCTCCTTTTGGACGGGGTGTTGTACAAGAAATCCTTCGGCCAACCACTGCTACGGTGCCTCGGCCCGGCAGAAGCCGACTATGCCACAAGAGAGGTCTATGAAGGGGTGTGCGGGGCGCATGCGGGAGGAAGAGCCCTGGCTCACAAGCTCCTGAGGCAAGGCTACTGGTGGCCAACACTCCGAGAGGACGCTCTAGCCCTCGTACGGCCCTGCGACCAGTGCCAGAGGTTCAGCTCCCTCATTCACCAGGCAGCCACCCTTCTGACCCCCTTATCTGATCCCTGGCCTTTCGCCCAATGGGGGATCGACCTCCTGGGACCTTTTCCCGTCGCCACCGGCCAAAGAAAATTCCTCATCGTGGCGGTCGATTACTTCACCAAATGGGTCGAAGCCGAACCCCTCGCGTCAATAACCGACAACAATGCTTGGAACTTCGTGTGGAAGTCCATCATTTGCCGGTTCGGCATCCCTCGGGCCATCATCTCTGACAATGGAAAGCAGTTCGATAGCAGGCGATTCGGTGACAACTGCGCCAGTTTCGGCATACTCCACAAATTCACTTCGGTAGCGCATCCTCAAGCAAACGGTCAAGCCGAAGTCACTAACCGAAGCCTCCTGCAGGGATTGAAAACCCGCCTTGGCGAAGCTAAGGGCCGATGGGTGGAAGAGCTGCCGAGTGTCCTGTGGGCCTATCGGACGACAAGCCGAACCCCCACCGGCGAAACTCCCTTCCGCATGGCCTATGGGATAGAGGCCGTTATTCCGGTAGAAATCGGCCTCCCTTCTCCCAGGGTCGTTGCTTACAGTCCGGAAGTCAACGAAGAAGGTTTGAAAGACCACTTGGACCTCATTGAAGAGGTCCGAGATAAAGCTCGTATCCGGCTGGCGACTTATCAACAGCGCATGGCCAAGTACCACAACACTCGAGTAAAGCCCCGGAGCTTCGAAGTGGGGAGCCTCGTCCTGAGGAATGCTCATGCTTCCAAGCCGGCCGAAGCCTCAGGAAAGCTTGCCCCCAACTGGGAGGGGCCCTACCGGATCAGGGAGATAATCAGACGAGGAGCTTACCGGTTGGAAACCCTTTCGGGCCAACCCCTTCCTAGCACATGGAATGTAGAGCGCCTTCGGCGTTATTATATGTAAGTCACCTCTCCCCAGGCTTTCAGCCGGAGGCTATAAATAGAGAACTCTTTTGTTCAGAAAAACATGTTGTGGTTTTCTCTAAGTCCGTGTAAACCGTATCGGGAGTGGCCTCGGCCATGCAAACCGTACCGGGAGCGGCATGGTTCTCTTAAAGTCCGTAAGTCCTTCGATCCGACGAATGGCTTCGGCCATGTAATCCGGATCAGGACACGGCGTGGTTTTCTCTAAGTCCGTGTAAACCGTATCGGGAGTGGCTTCGGCCATGCAAACCGTACCGGGAGCGGCATGGTTCTCTTAAAGTCCGTAAGTCCTTCGATCCGACGAATGGCTTCGGCCATGTAATCCGGATCAGGACATGGCGTGGTTTTCTCTAAGTCCGTGTAAACCGTATCGGGAGTGGCTTCGGCCATGCAAACCGTACCGGGAGCTGCATGGTTCTCTTAAAGTCCGTAAGTCCTTCGATCCGACGAATGGCTTCGGCCATGTAATCCGGATCAGGACACGGCGTGGTTTTCTCTAAGTCCGTGTAAACCGTATCGGGAGTGGCCTCGGCCATGCAAACCGTACCGGGAGCGGCATGGTTCTCTTAAAGTCCGTAAGTCCTTCGATCCAACGAATGGCTTCGGCCATGTAATCCGGATCAGGACACGGCGTGGTTTTCTCTCACTCCGTGTAAACCGTATCGGGAGTGGCTTCGGCCATGCAAACCGTACCGGGAGCGGCATGGTTCTCTTAAAGTCCGTAAGTCCTTCGATCCGACGAATGGCTTCGGCCATGTAATCCGGATCAAGACACGGCGTGGTTTTCTCTAAGTCCGTGTAAACCGTATCGGGAGTGGCTTCGGCCATGCAAACCGTACCGGGAGCTGCATGGTTCTCTTAAAGTCCGTAAGTCCTTTGATCCGACGAATGGCTTCGGCCATGTAATCCGGATCAGGACACGGCGTGGTTTTCTCTACGTCCGTGTAAATCGTATCGGGAGTGGCCTCGGCCATGCAAACCGTACCGGGAGCGGCATGGTTCTCTTAAAGTCCGTAAGTCCTTCGATCCGACGAATGGCTTCGGCCATGTAATCCGGATCAGGACACGGCGTGGTTTTCTCTAAGTCCGTGTAAACTGTATCGGGAGTGGCTTCGGCCATGCAAACCGTACCGGGAGCGGCATGGTTCTCTTAAAGTCCGTAAGTCCTTCGATCCGACGAATGGCTTCGGTCATGTAATCCGGATCAGGACACGGCGTGGTTTTCTCTAAGTCCGTGTAAACCGTATCGGGAGTGGCTTCGGCCATGCAAACGTACCGGGAGCGGCATGGTTCTCTTAAAGTCCGTAAGTCCTTCGATCCGACGAATGGCTTCGGCCATGTAATCCGGATCAGGACACGGCGTGGTTTTCTCTAAGTCCGTGTAAACCGTATCGGGAGTGGCTTCGGCCATGCAAACCGTACCGGGAGCGGCATGGTTCTCTTAAAGTCCGTAAGTCCTTCGATGCGACGAATGGCTTCGGCCATGTAATCCGGATCAGGACACGGCGTGGTTTTCTCTAAGTCCGTGTAAACCGTATCGGGAGTGGCTTCGGCCATGCAAACCGTACCGGGAGCGGCATGGTTCTCTTAAAGTCCGTAAGTCCTTCGATCCGACGAATGGCTTCGGCCATGTAATCCGGATCAGGACACGGCGTGGTTTTCTCTAAGTCCGTGTAAACCGTATCGGGAGTGGCTTCGGCCATGCAAACCGTACCGGGAGCGGCATGGTTCTCTTAAAGTCCGTAAGTCCTTCGATCCGACGAATGGCTTCGGCCATGTAATCCGGATCAAGACACGGCGTGGTTTTCTCTAAGTCCGTGTAAACCGTATCGGGAGTGGCTTCGGCCATGCAAACCGTACCGGGAGCTGCATGGTTCTCTTAAAGTCCGTAAGTCCTTTGATCCGACGAATGGCTTCGGCCATGTAATCCGGATCAGGACACGGCGTGGTTTTCTCTACGTCCGTGTAAATCGTATCGGGAGTGGCCTCGGCCATGCAAACCGTACCGGGAGCGGCATGGTTCTCTTAAAGTCCGTAAGTCCTTCGATCCGACGAATGGCTTCGGCCATGTAATCCGGATCAGGACACGGCGTGGTTTTCTCTAAGTCCGTGTAAACTGTATCGGGAGTGGCTTCGGCCATGCAAACCGTACCGGGAGCGGCATGGTTCTCTTAAAGTCCGTAAGTCCTTCGATCCGACGAATGGCTTCGGTCATGTAATCCGGATCAGGACACGGCGTGGTTTTCTCTAAGTCCGTGTAAACCGTATCGGGAGTGGCTTCGGCCATGCAAACCGTACCGGGAGCGGCATGGTTCTCTTAAAGTCCGTAAGTCCTTCGATCCGACGAATGGCTTCGGCCATGTAATCCGGATCAGGACACGGCGTGGTTTTCTCTAAGTCCGTGTAAACCGTATCGGGAGTGGCTTCGGCCATGCAAACCGTACCGGGAGCGGCATGGTTCTCTTAAAGTCCGTAAGTCCTTCGATGCGACGAATGGCTTCGGCCATGTAATCCGGATCAGGACACGGCGTGGTTTTCTCTAAGTCCGTGTAAACCGTATCGGGAGTGGCTTCGGCCATGCAAACCGTACCGGGAGCGGCATGGTTCTCTTAAAGTCCGTAAGTCCTTCGATCCGACGAATGGCTTCGGCCATGTAATCCGGATCAGGACACGGCGTGGTTTTCTCTAAGTCCGTGTAAACCGTATCGGGAGTGGCTTCGGCCATGCAAACCGTACCGGGAGCGGCATGGTCCTCTTAAAGTCCGTAAGTCCTTCGATCCGACGAATGGCTTCGGCCATGTAATCCGGATCAGGACACGGCGTGGTTTCCTCTAAGTCCATAAGTCCTTCGATCCGACGAATGGCTTCGGCCATGTAATCCGGATCGGGACGCGGCCGGCTATTTTCTAAGTCTGCATGGGACAAAGCGAGAGCGGCTCCGGCTACAGAAGCCGAATCTGAAACAGCCTGATCTGCTGACGAGATACTATCGACGACCTATCCGAACCTACGTGAGGCCTCGGCTTCGCAGGCTATAGCGGACGACGAAAGGATCTCAGATTTCGGAGAGACTAGGTCCACTCGTCATAAAGAAACGATAAGGTAAAGCCCAAAAACGTTCCTTGTATTCTTGAACAGAAGGAAGTACAAGCTCGGCCATATACCTGGCCGAAGGCTTACAAAAGCAAAAAGGCAAAAACCGAGGGGAACCCTCGTATCAGTCCTCGACGGCCCTCTCCTCCTCCGCCTCGATGACATTTCGGCCAGGAGAGGGAGAGGGGGAGTCAACAATCTGCACCGATTCAGAAGCAGCAGCCTCGGCGGGAGCCTCCTCTGCGGGAGCTTCCTCTGCGAGAGCCTCCTCGGCGGTCTCGACCTCACCCTCAGCATCTGGAGGCAAGGCCCTCTCAGCCATGAGGCCCTTCCACCAGGCTAGGAGCTCCCTGGCTTCCTCGCCCCTCGGCAGAGCTTCCCCGGTCAGATCGACGTCCGGGCAGGCCCTCTGGGCGACAGCCAGTCCGAGGTCGAAGACCGAAGAAGACGCCACCAGCTGGGCTCGGAGGATCTCTTGGGCGTGTTCACGCCCGGCTTTGAAATCGGCTATGGCCGATTCCGCCGCCTCCTCCAGTTCCCGCTTCAGGGCCGAGATCTCCTCGGCAAGGCGGCGCTTCTCCGAAGCCCACCGGGACTCCTTATCCTTTATCTGGGTCTTGAGCACCCGGTTCTCATCCTGAGCCGCAGCGAGCGCGCCCTCGGCTTTTTTTTTGGCCTCAGCAGCAGCGCGAGCTTCTGCTGCCCTCTCCTCTAGCTTCGCCCGCACCCGACCGCTCGCAGTAGAGAGCCTGTCAACCAAGGGCTCGATGCGGGACGCCGCCAAAGTACCTTCACCGGAACCAGCCGAACCCACCTCGGCCTCCAGAAGTTTGCGGCGGAGCTGTAACGACCCGCCATCCTATGACCGGAGACCCGGTCACTAAATGGATGTCGGCCCATTAACTGTAGGTTCTTACCAGGATCTTATTCGCACATCTGGAGGAGTAAGCGTTAAACAAGATTAAATATAACATTCACACGGACTACAAGGGGTACAGTGCGCAGGAAGTAAAGTAACAATGTCCGTACACAGTCCAACAATAATTACATGTCCAACAAATTAATTAAGTACAGGCATAAATAAAGTACAACAACATCGGGGCATACCCCGGAAACTGAGATAGCTGCTGGTCCGTACACCAAGGAGGACGCCACGCACCGCCACACGCCACAAGGTCTACACCTGAAAACGCAGGGAGTGAGCCACACCAAAATTGGGCTCAGTAGGGATCATCCGATCCCCTGCCTCCCACACACACACCCACAAGTGCAGTAACAAAGATACAGGTAATAGGGCAAGTAAAGCTGTAACACACTACTCCTAAAATCTCAATATGAACCATGTGCCTTCGGAATGTAAAATGCATATTTCTAAAATCATACTATCAGGGAGCCTACAACTCCCGTCTCGGCAAAACACGTCAACTATTCCTCCGAAAGTGGGAAACACCAACCACACAGTCGTAAGTGGGAAACACCGTCCACACAAGCACAAGTAGGAAACACCGACCCGCTGAGACCAAACAGTAACCCCTCGGATAGCACGCTAGCTACTCCGGCCCAACTGGCTCAGGTGGTTACTCCTTCCCTCAGCATGAGTGACTCTCCGAATGTACCACTCCGACACCGGTACTAGCTGACCCCGGGGTTCACCAGTTGACCCTCTCTCACTAGGCGTCACCCCGCCCACGCCCCCACCGGCGCTGTGCTCACGCCCCCACCAGCACAGGGTGATAAAGCGCTACAATGTCACTCCAGGTCCACAGTAACACAAAACCACCAAAACCCGGCACAGTACGATCCGGTCACGTGAAAAGCCCGCGATCGCATGGCACACAACGCAGTGCCATCCGGTCATGAAGAATCCGAGTACACTAAGGCATGCACTAACTAACTATCTAGCAGTATGAACACGTTTTACTGGCATGAATTAGTGTTGTTCTGCCCTGAATCGCGTCGCCCAAGGCCGACGCCATTCAGTCTCCCTAAACTGGTTCATAAAACAGAGGCCACGGAAATCTTGCCTAAAAGGCGTCGACCCAAGTGGTCGCCTTTTGAAACGCGTCGACATCCTACGACGCCATTCAGCTGATAAATCCAAAATTTCAGGAAAACAGTACCCAGGGGATTTCTGCCTTAAAAGGCGTCATGGTCTCCCGACGCCATTTGAATCGCGTCGCCCGCCCATGACGTCTTTTAGTCCCAGAATCTCGAGCTGACGGACCCTCAGTCGGGGTGATTTCCTGCCTAAATGGCATCATGGTGGCTCGACGTCCTTCTGAAAGGCGTCGACCACCCATGACGTCATTTAGCGCCAGAACCCCTAGCCTGTTAAACCTCGAACAGGGGAGGTTTCTGCCCTAAAACGCGTCGTACTGCCCCGACGTCCTTCTAAAAGGCGTCGACCAGGCACGACGCCGTTTAGCGCCAGAAACCTGGTTCTCTGGTTCGAACCGAGGGTTTCTCCCTTAACCCTAAATGCCCCGAAAAGCCCCAAAACGGAAAGGGGGAGGAAGAGCAGTTGATCCACCACAAATATACTACGAAACCCCATTCACAAACGCGGCCATACCCACAAGAACACCCCCTAAACATGCTCAATCTAGCCCAAAACACATCAAAATGCGCCTATGAAAGCACGAGCAACACATACAAGGTTCGTCCCCCTACCGGATACTTGAACTCCTCCTGGCTCCGTGTCGCCCAACCGTCGCGCCGCAGACCGCCGCCGGTACCCCCGAGAACGTCGCCACTCCGCCGGGACGTCGGCCGCCGTCCGGAGAATGGAACGCCGCGAAGGAAGTGGTGGTGGCAGAGGCGAGAGGTAGGGAGGCGTTGGAGTGGTGGAAGAGGAAGAAGAGAAAGGGAATGGCGGAGAGTGGGATCGGAGGAGGCGGAGAGGAGAGAGAGTGAGAGGTGAGAAATGAGGGAAAGAAAGGAGGGCTCGCGGGGGTCATCAGAAACTACCTAAAATGCGTCGAGCGAGAAGGACGCCTATCAGATGACAGGACGGGCCGTACTGACAGCTGTCTGAAACGCGTCGACCACCATGGACGCCATTCAGCTGACATGACAGGAACCGTACACTGACATCGCAGGGTGGCAGTCTGAATCGCGTCGTCCATCATGGACGCCGTTCAGACGACAAGACAGGGGCCGTACTCTCGCGGCCCGAAACCCGCCCACGTGGCACCCACGTGGCACAACAGCAATTCGCCTAAATGGCGTCCACCTATCAAGACGCCGTTTGAAAGGCGTCGTGATCCTCCGACGCCATTCAGAGGAAATTCTCCAGACCCCGCAAGGTCCGACCCAGGGGATCCGGCCCGAAACCGACCCGAAAACCGAACCCAAAACCTCAGTCCTTACGGATCAGCTCCTGTTGATGCATCAGGACGCTGCCCGTCATCGCAGCCTGCGAGCCGAAGAGCAGATAAGGGTTAGAAAATCCGGAGCCAATGGAGGATAGGTTGAAAAGTTTTTCGGACTTCTTACCTGGACCGACAACCGGGCGCTCATCGCCGCCAGGTCAGCAATCGAATGCTCCCTCAGCTCTTCGAAAGCTGACGGGAGAGTGAAGCTGCTGAGCAGACGAAGGCACGTCTGCGGGTCCTGCATACTTTCATTTCTGACACCGGCCCCCGCCGGTACGGCCGGAGGAGAGTCGCCCCTCGGCGCCTCGGGGGACGCCAGCCTTGCGGCCCTTCGGGTCCCGGTGCTCCTCCTGACCAGCGGAGCCTTCTCCACCTCTTCGGCCTCCTCTTCCCGGGGGCGCTTCGACGCTCGGCCGCCCCTTCGAGCGGCGAATTTTGTCTTCTGCTCCCTCTCGAGAGCAGCGGCGGCAGCGCGACCCTCGGCGGAGGCCGCAGTCCTTGGGACCCCGCCTCGGGTCCTCGGAGCCCCAGAGCCTCGGCCGGACCTGCCTGCTGCTTGCGGGACCGGCGCCCGGCCTGAACCGCGTTGGTCGGCTATCAGGTCGAGGAGGTCATCAAGACCGGCCATCGCTTCAAGCAAAAGCGGCGCGTTAGTAACGAGACAGTGGTCAAATACTAACACAAAGCCGACTTACCCTCGGCCGAAACTTCATCAGCCTCGTTAGCCAGAGGAGCTTCGGCCGGAGGAGCGGCAGTCCTTCCCCCGCGGCCCCGCTGAGTCTCCCCGGGAGGAAGGTAAGGGAAGGTCCGCTCCGGATCAAACTTACGGTCCGGCCAAACCCCGGCGTTTATCAACCGCTCCACGTCGGTGAGAAGCTCCGAGACGCAGTATGGGGCCTTGACCTGGACGTGGCCCACAATAGTGCTCTGAACAGGGGTCAGAGCAGGAGGGCCCGAGAGGCCTGCAGCCAGCGGCACCCATTCGGTGGGAAAGGGCCACACGCCCTTCTCGTTCTCCGGCAGAGAGACGAAGATGAACTTCCTCTTCCAGCCGTGGATAGACGAGGGCTTCCCGAAGAAGATGCTTCGGCCGACCCGAGGGACGAAGCAGTACCACTCGGACTTCCCCTGCATTTGGATTTTGAAGAGATAGCAGAAGACATTGATGGAGGGGCGGATTTTTATATGAGCAAAGACGCTCAGAAATCCGTACACAGTACGCCAAGAATTGGGGAAGAACTGAGACGGGGCCAGCCCGTAGAAGCTAAGGAGATTAATGACGAAGGTGGGGAGAGGGAGACGGAAGCCCGCCTCGAAGCTATCAACATAGATGGAAAAGGAGCCCGGGCGAACAGTATTTGCCCTGGTGGCAGAATCGGGCCGATGGGGGGTCGTCCAAGAAGGAAGCTGGAAGTAAGAAACTAGGTTCTTCACCTCTACGTCCGAGAGGGCGCAGGATGCTCCCGAAACAGTGTCCGGAGGACGGCGCCCCGAGGTGGAAGCCTGGCCTGGGTCCCGGACTTCCTGGGTAGCCTCGGCTTCGGGAGCCTCGGCACCGGAAGCTTCGGCCTTAGAAGCCTCGGCGCCCGAAGCCTCGGCCCCAAAAGTCTTGGCCTCGGAGACCTCCGCTCCAGAGGTCTCGGACCCCTCGGTCCCGGAGTTTTCAGACTCCCCAGACATTGCGGAAGCTAGGGATCCCGAGGCAAGAGGATCTGACAGGGAAGACTTAGGAGAATGGGGGGGAGTATACTCCTCGTCCGAAGGAGTAATGTCGCTGGAAGAGCTCCGGACCATAAGGTCGCGAAGGGAAAAAAGGAGGTCAAAGCTTTCTCGCGGAGAGGGGGAGGAAGTCTCTCTTGAGCCAAATGCAACCTCAAGCCTCCAAGCTCCACCGGCGATGCACTCTGAGGGACGAAGAACCTCCCACGGTAACCGACGAGCTCGGACGAAGCCTTCAGGAAGCTGGCCTTTCGCTGGAGAAGGAAGGAGAACTCGGATGGTTGCAAGGGAAACGCGAGCGCAGCAGCAAGAAGAAGAACAGTGCCCTGCGGAGGGCCTGTATTTATAAGCCCGTTCGAAACGCCTCCCGCCGAAGCCAGCGGCCGAGATCATCCCGCTCGTCCCCTCGCTCCTCCCGGATGACCGCCACATGCACCGTCCTTCGGCAATGATGACGGGCCGGCTCCGGGACTTGAAGCAGAGCGATCAACGGCCGGGAGCGCTCCGACCCTTCGGCTGATCGCTCGGATGCCGGCCACGTGTCCCGATCCGCGTAGGACGAAGGGAACGGCGGCGATCCGAGTGGAGCCTCGGGCAGAGAGCCGAGGCGATCCGCGACCAGCAGGCGGTCTGGATCCGTTTGTGTTTTTGACAGAGCGGCTGGATGCGCGACGCGTGTCCCGTGCTTCCTCGCGAGGCGACGCGCCATCCCGTCCATTTAATGAAGCCTGACACGAGTCAGATGGCTCAGCCCTTCGGCTTCTGGGCTCTGAGCCTTCGTCGCCACTCCGAGCAAAGACGGAGCAACCGCGTATCCCTCGGCCGACCGAGGGCACCCCCTTCCCAGCGACGAAGAAAGAGAAACGGACCTTCGGGTAAAGCGTCTGTCACAAAAATTCTTCTGACAAGCTTCGGACTATACTCTCGCCATCTCAGAACTGAGGAAGACAAGAGTGGGGGGCTGTGTGATGAGGTAGAATCCGATTCGGCCCATTGAAGCAGGCCCAAACCCCGTTCAGCCCAACAGCAGCAGTACCAGGCCCTCCGGCGGCCTTCGGCCCGTCAGCGGCCCAGCAGCCTACGGCCCATAAGCGGCACCGTCCCTCCCGGCCCAACAGGCTTCAGCCCGTCAGCGGCCCACCAGCCTACGGCCCGGGAGCAGCGCGGCAGCCCAGGGACCAACAGGCTTCGGCCCGTCAGCGGCCCAACCCCCTTCGGCTCGGTAGCCGAGTCCGGCCCACTCCGGTGGCGGATCAGGCGCTATGGCGGTTTATCAGTAAACCTTCGATTAGTCCTATATCGGCTGCCACCGTTAACCATCCGCTATCCTCTGCTATAAATATCCCGCTGTTTGTGGCCAAGAAGGTGGTGGAAAAAACGGATGCCTCCCAAAGCTTCCGAAACCCCTTAAAGGACTTCTGTCCGAATAGCCTTATAGCTACTCTTTCTTGGTTTCTGAATCGAATCTTCTTCAGGAGCTAACTTGACCGTCGGAGGGGGTTCCCCAGGGCTGACGCCCGGGACTCTTGCTGACTGGTTCTTCTTCTTCTATCCTTCCTGCAGGGGCTCGGTTCGAATCGTCGCCGACCTCCCCGAGTCGCTCTCGGCCGCCGACCTCGGATTCCCCTCCCTGGTCTCGACGCCGAACGCCGGCTGCCCCAAGCCAGGAGACTCGGTCTCGCGCTGAAGGAGCCTTCGGGCTCGCTGTCCGAGGGCAAGCCCGCCGGCTGCCCTACGCCAGGAGGCTCGGCCTCGCGCTGAAGGTGCCTTCGGGCTCCACCGTCGGAGAGCGAGCCGTCCCCCCGTCCGATCTCGGACTTTCCGGCTTCTGCTCCGACGCTCGCCGACCGCTCGGCCGAGAGAAGCTCCTGCTCGCGCCGCGCCTCCGTCCGCCGAAGGAGCAGCGGCTCACTATCCAAGAGCAGCTCCGGCGGCAGATCGCGCCCCCCGCGGGCGGATCTAGGCCATCCCGAGAAGCCCCGTCTTCGCCCCGTTGCGGATCCTCGTCGGGTCCCCTTCCATCGTTCGGTCCGGACCGGCTCCGGATCCTCTTTTCCGGATTCCGTCCGCGGGATCCGGTCGTGATAGATCCAGTCTACATCAACATGAAATGACGATGTTTTTAAGTAAGAATTTGACGAAATTGGTACCGTTGGACTTGGTACACAATTATCTATCATTCCACGCTATTTTGTAGATAAAAACATTAGTGTGATGCATATGATTGCCCTTAGATGATCAATTTAACACTTTATCACACCCCCCAACTTACTCATTGCTAGTCCCTTAGCAATGCAAATAAAGAAAAGTTAGGACAAACAATGAATTATCATGCTTCATTTGTAGTATCTTTCACAATCAATTTAAGTGGTAGCCGATTGGTTAAGCTAAAAGTTTTCATATCCCACAATATTTTGATTCACGACAGGTAATCGTGCATGAAAATTGGCACGCTTAGAACTCGTTTCCGACCTTTCTGGTATATTCTTGCCTTTACTACCCTTTAGATAAGACTACCTAGGGAGGAGAAGAGAATAAAAGATTTCCCGATCAGTCAGTGAGGACCGTTTTTAAGTTCCCGTCCCAATTCAGCACTTTTCACGACTTGGTCATGTTTTTGGTACGATGGACTTTTTAGCGTGGCTTTTTCATTTCATTGTACTTTTTCTTTTGAGAGTGCGTACTTTTTGCCACTCTCTTTGAATTGCCTGAGGGGAGATGCGTACTTTTTGCCACCTACCTTCCTTTAGCTCTTTTAATGCCTTTTATTGCATTTAGTCTTTAAGCTGTCCTTTTAAATGACCGCCTCTTTTAGAGTGCTGAGTGGGACAGTCCCATATTACGGATCCTACACATTCCTTTCGTTCAACCCAAAAGAAAAATTAGAATAAGTAGTCTTATCCTTAAGGTTAATTCCAGCAAGTCTATACTTTTAAGATCTTTCATTTATTCTAAGTTGCCGTGTGTGTGTGAAAATCATCCTGCCGTGAATTTTTGTGAAGTGAGATATTTAAACTTTGAAGGTTCTTTAACCAATGTGACCACCAAAAACTGATTTGTTTAAGATTTACTTAATGAAACATGATTTTCATGCAATTTTCATAGGATGTGAAAAGAAGTTTTAAAAATTTGACCATTTTTTAGTGAAAAAAAATATCAGTTTTCTTCAAAAGATTTTCCAATAAATGCATGTCAAATTGATTGTCCCACCCCCCAACTTGATTGACATTGTCCTTAATGGCATAAGAGATATGAAAAACATTTAGCCAGAAGAGAATTTGTGAAGGAGCGAAACAACCTGTAATGAAGAGGCTGCGACATACCCACGACGATTGCTGCTCAGGGACCTAAAAGGAAAAGAAATACCAAAAACTGAAGTAAAATATTGGGTTGCCTCCTAACAAGCGCTAAGTTTATCGTCTTCAGCCAGACAGAAGTTCAGTTAATGTGGATCACTCAGTTCTATGGACTCAGGTGGTGTATTTTGAAGATTTTCAATGAATGGTTTCAACCGTTGACCATTAACAGTGAAAGTGTTCCCGCTCTTAGGATTCAGAATTTTAACAGCTCCATGATCGAAGACTTTAACGACCACGAATGGTCCATCCCATCTGGATTTCAGTTTTCCAGGAAATAGGCGAAGCCTAGAATTAAATAGCCAAACTTTTTGATTTGGAAGAAAGGATTTTCTCACAATATGTTTGTCATGGAAAGCTTTAGTTTTGGCTTTATAAATCTTTGAGTTTTCATAGGCCTCGTTGCGCAACTCTTCAAGCTCACTCAGTTGTAAGGTTCGGTGGGAACCAGCTTGGGCTAGGTCTAGATTGAGTTGCTTGATGGCCCAATAAGCCCTATGTTCCAATTCCACCGAAAGGTGGCACGCTTTTCCAAAAACTAGACGATAAGGAGACATGCCAATAGGAGTTTTGTAAGCGGTCCGATAGGCCCATAAAGCATCATCCAATCTTTCAGACCAATCTTTTCTATCGGGCCTAACGGACTTTTGCAGAATATTCTTAATCTCTCTATTGGAAACTTCCACCTAGCCACTGGTTTGGGGATGATAAGGGGTAGCTACTTTGTGATTAATCCCATATTTCTTAAGCAAAGCCCGAAACTAGTAATTCGTGAAGTGAGTTCCCCCATCACTTATGATAGCTTTAGGCCACCCGAACAGAGAAAAGATATTCTTCTGAACGAATTTAATGACCACTTTATGATCATTGGTTCGGGTGGCTACTGCTTCAATCTATTTTGAGACATAATCCACCGCTACCAGAATATATGTATGTCCAAAAGAGGATGGAAAAGGTCCCATAAAGTCAATTCCCCAAACATCAAAGACTTCAACCACCAAGATTGGGTTGAGTGGCATCATATCCCTTTTCGCCATATTTCCTACAGACTGACATCGGAGGCAAGTTTTGTTAAATTCATAGGCATCTTTGAAAAGTGTGGGCCAGTAAAAACCACTTTGCAGGACCTTGGCTGCGGTTTTCTTTCCTGAGAAATGGCCCCCACAAGCTAGATTATGGCAGAAGTTGAGAACACTCTGTTGTTCTTCTTCAGGAACACATCGCTTAATGATTTGATCAGGACAGAATTTGAATAATTCAGGATCCTCCCAGAAATAATATTTTTCCTGAGAAAAGAATTTGTCCTTTTCACTTTTAGTCCATCTTTCCGGAAGCTGATTAGTCACCTTGTAATTGACAATATGAGCATACCAAGGTGCAACAGTGTGAGAAATGGTCAGTAGATGCTCATCAGGAAAGGAATCAGTGATTGGTGTACTTTCAGAGATCGGAATTCGGGATAGGTGGTCAGCTACCACATTCTCAGAACCCTTCTTATCCCGAATTTCCAAATCAAATTCCTGAAGGAGTAAGATCCATCTAATAAGTCTAGGCTTTGCATCCTTCTTGGTCAACAGGTATTTTAGAGCTGAGTTGTAACGACCCGCCACCCTATAATCGGGGATCCGATTACTAAATGGGTACCGAATCATTAATTTGGAACCAAACAGGATCTAAGTAAGTCTGGAAAATAAATAATAAACTAAGTTAAACATTCACATCGCATTGAATTGAAAGGAAAATGCAGGAATTAAAAGTTATTACAATGCGACTCGATACAGCAAATAATTACATACTCCAACAGGAAAGAAATAATTAAGCATACTGGCCAGAAATAAAGATAACAACTATGTCGGGGCATACCCTGGAACAACAACTGACGGCGCGCGACTCACAGCAGCGCACCCCTCGCTAAGTCTGCCTGGAGTCCTCACCTGAAAACCGCAGGGGTGAGTCTCAACGAAAAGACTTAGTAGGGATCCTTCGATCCCCACTCACACACCCACAAGTGCAAAGTACAGCTGGAGATACAGTAACCAAGTAAAGCAGTAATTACTACACCTAAATCTCGATATGAATCACATGCATTCGAAGTATATTTAACATGCATAATTCCAATATACCAGGGAACCCGTAACCAGTGTATCCTCAAAACACGTCAACCACACAACGAAAGTAGGAAACACCGACCCGCTGAGACCAAACAGTAACCCCTCGGATAGCACGCTAGCTACTCTGGTCCAACCGGCTTAAGTGGTTACTCCTTCCCCCAGTACGAGTGACACTCCACAGGTACCACTTCGACACCGGTACTAGCTAACCCCGGGGTTCACCAGGTGACCCTCTCTCACTAGGCGTCACCCCGCCACTGCTCCCACCGGCGCTGTGCTCCACCCACACTAGCATAGGGTGATAAAGCGCTACAACTGTCACTCTAGGTCCACAGTAACACAAAACACGGTACAGTGTGATCCGGTCACGAATAATCCATCAATATCGAGTAGATTTAAGGTATGCATTTAACCGACTATCTAATAGTGTAAACACATTTTACTGGCATGGATTCGTGTGGTTCTGTCTTGAATTGCGTCGCCCAAGGCCGACGCTATTCAAGCATCCTAAACTGGTTCATGAAATCTCGGCCTTAGAACCTGGCGTAAGACGCGTCGTCCTAAGAAGCTGCCTTTTCAAAAGGCGTCACTGTCCTCAGACGCCATTCACACCAAAATCTGAAACTTGCAGAATCCTTAATCAGGGTGATTTCTGCTTAAATGGCGTCGTACTGGCCCGTCGCCATTCTAAATGGCGTCGTCCAGGTACGACGTCATTTAACGCCAGAAACCGAGACGGACAGAACCTCAAACAGGAAGATTTCTGCCTAAAAGGCATCGTACTGGCCCGTCGCCATTCTAAATGGCGTCGTACTGGCCCGTCGCCATTCTAAATGGCGTCGTCCTGGTACGACGTCTTTTAGCGCCAGAAACCTGGTTCTGCAGTTCAACCCGAGGCTCCCCTTTTTCACCCCCAAATGCCCCAAAATCAAACCAAACGGAGGAGGAAGAGGGGCAAGCTAAACCATCACAAATCCACATTCACAGAAACTCCCATTCCCATCAAGAAAAAGCCCCTAACATGCTCATTCTACCCAAAAACCATAGATCCGTAGCATGCTTCAAGCGGGAGAACATGGTTTTAAAATAAAACACTACGGGAATCATCACCCTACCGATTCTTGAACTCCTACTGGCTCCGCCGCCAAACCGTCGCACCGCAAACCACCGTCGGTACTCCGAGGACGCCGCCACTCCGACGGGACGTCGGCCGCCGTCTGGAGAATGGAATGCCGCGAAGAAAGTGGTGGTGGCAGTGGTGAGAGGTGGAGAGGTGGAAGAGGAAGAAGGGGAAAGGGAAGGGGAAGAGTGGGGAGAGTCGGAGGGTGGAGAGGGTGAGGTGAGAGAGTGTGAGGGTGAGAATGAGGGAAAGGAGGGAAGGTTCGCGGGGTAACAAGAAACTGGCTAAAACGCGTCGAGATGTACGGACGCTTATCAGTCGACATGACGGGCCGCTCTGACAGAACTATGAAACGCGTCGTCCCTCCAAGACGCCGTTCAGACGACAAGACTGGCGCCGTACACTGACATCGCAGGGTCGCAGTCTGAAAGGCGTCGTCCCTCGCTGACACCGTTCAGACGACACGACAAGGCCGTACTCTCGCGGCCCAAAGCCAGCCCACGTGGCACCCACGTGGCACAATCTAAAATGCGTCTGCAATGCTGGACGCCGTTTAAACCGTGTCGAGCCCGCGAGACGCGAAACAGAACAGAGTCTCAGCCCCATCAGGGCCTAGACTACAAGGTCCGACCCCGAAAATCGGATCCGAAAACCTCAGTCCTTACATGAGTGATCAGAATAGATTATGACTTTCGCCCCTAAAAGATAAAATCTGAATTTTGCTAGGGCAAAAACCACAGCCAATAATTCCTTTTCTGTGGTGGTATAATTCATTTGAGCATCGGCAAGGGTGCGACTTGCATAATATATCACCACGGGACATTTGTTGATTCTTTGTCCCAAAACCGCACCGATAGCATAATCAGAGGCATCGCACATGATTTCGAAGGGTAAAGACCAATCTGGAGATTGAAGAATCGGGGCTTTGGTCAAAGATTCCTTCAGAGAATTAAATGCCTCGATGCAAGATTCATCCATTTGGAAAGGAACGTCCTTAGCTAGGAGAAGAGTTAGAGGCCGGGCAATTTGAGAGAAATTGTGGATAAACCGGCGATAGAAACCGGCATGGCCAAGGAATGAACGTATCTATCTGACCGAGGCGGGCGGAGGAAGATTGGATATGAGATCGATCTTAGCTTTATCTACATCTATCCCCCTTTCAGACACAATATGGCCTAGAACAATGCCCTCTCGAACCATAAAGTGGCTCTTTTCCCAGCTAAGTATCAGGTTGGTGTCTATGCATCGTGCGAGCACCTGTTTAAGATTTTCCAGGCAATTTTCAAAAGAATCCCCGAAGATTGAGAAATCATCCATGAAAACTTCGAGGAATTCTCCCACCATATCGGAGAAGATAGCCATCATGCACCGTTGAAATGTGGCTGGTGCGTTGCATAATCCAAATGGCATCCTCCTAAAAGCAAACGTGTCATAAGGGCACGTAAAGGTGGTCTTTTCTTGATCTTCCGGGTAAATAGCCACTTGATTGTATCCAGAGTACCCATCTAAGAAGCAAAAGTACTTCTGGCCCGATAACTTTTCCAGAATCTGATCCATGAATGGGAGTGGAAAGTGATCCTTCTTAGTCATGAGATTCAGCTTTCGGTAATCAATGCACACTCTCCATCCCGTGGTGAGCCTAGTGGGCACCTCTTCTCCATGATCATTCTTGATAACCGTTAATCCAGATTTCTTGGGTACCACTTGAGTTGGGCTGATCCACTTACTATCCGATATTGGGTAAATGATACCCGCATCCAGCCATTTCACAACTTCCTTCTTCACCACTTCTTTCATATTGGGGTTAAGCCGCCTTTGCATCTCCCGACTGGGCTTAGAATTCTCTTCCATATAGATGTGATGCATGCAAATGGACGGGTTAATTCCCTTTAAATCTGCCACCGACCATCCAATGGCACCCTTGTGGTCTTTGAGAACCTAAGTTAATTGGGCCTCTTGCGGTGATGTGAGATTTACCGCAATGATGACCGAGAGAGTTTGGTCCGGGCCCAAAAAGTTATACTTGAGAGACTCAGGTAATGGTTTGAGTTCAAGCTCAGGAGGGTCCTCTAAGGAGGGCAAAGCGAGCTCAGATTGTAAGGCTGGTAAAGGTTCAACCTTGGGCCAAGATGTTAATGGGCCGGGCAAATCCTTTAGAGTGTTGGCTTCCTCCAAAAGGTCATATGTGGACATCTCATTTTCTTCAACCAGATTATCCAAGACATCAATAGTATGGCATTCTTTTTCATGATCTGGGTATTGAGATACTTTGAAGACATTAATCTGGACCTTTTGACCCCTAAATGAAATGTCCATTATGCTAGTTTTACAATTTATATTAGCTTTGGCAGTGGCTAAGAATGGACGACCTAGGATGATCGGAGTGTGAATGAGTTCCTCAGGTAATGCCATATCCAAAATAAGAAAATCCACGGGAAAATAACAATCATGAACCTTCACAATAACATCCTCAATTAATCCCCGTGGAGTTTTCACAGACCTATCAGCCAACTGCAAGATGATGGGTGTGGGGTTTAATTCTCCAATATCAAATTTCTCATAAATGGCTGTTGGCAATAGATTCACACTAGCACCTAGATCCAATAAAGCTCTATCAAACGTAACTCCAGCTAAGTCACATGAAATTAGAGGTGTTCTAGGATCCTTTAACTTCTTGGGTAAATGATTCATCACAATTGCACTAACATCCTCGGAAAGCCGAACCTTTTCGGGTGCCATTCTAGATTCTCTTCGTGGAGTATATAATTCATTGAGAAACTTAGTATAAGCTGGCACATGCTTGATGGCATCGAGGAGTGGAATATTAATTTGGACTTGTTTGAACAAATCCAACAACTCCTCATTATAGGCCAGTTTCTTCTTGGTATTAGGCTTAGCTAACAAGGCATTAGGAAATGGCACCCTAGGTTGATAAGAACTTGGGCCTTCATTTATCTTCCCTTTTCCTTTCAGATCCTCCTCCAGCTTCTCCATGTTGGGTTCATCTTCACTCTCACTTTCAATTTCCTGAGGCCCATCAGTGCAACCTTTGGCTAACTCTTCATCTGCATGTGGTTTTTCTAAACTTCTCCCACTCCTAAGGGCTGAAATGGCTTTAGCATTTTCCAATTGTGGCCCTTTAGGTTGTGGTAACGGGCCAGGCTGAGGTAAAAGGCCCGATTGCTGTGGAAAACCCGGAGGTTGATTCCTTGGATTGGCAATGGGTTGACTAGGAAGTTGACCTACTTCTCTTCTCATCGTAGCCTCAGCTAGTTGGCCCATTTGACTTTCCAACTTAGCAATGGATTGTTGCTGGGTCAAAATCAGTTGTTGGAGTTGAGTGAATTTGTCATCAAAGTTGGGCTGAGGAGGTTGTTGGTAAGTGGGTGGAGGATGGTATTGGGTTGGCTGTCCGGATTGGAATGAGTGGTAGTGGGCCGGTTGACTTGATTGGAATGATTGATAAGGGACCGGTTGGCCTGATGGATACTGGGCCGGTTGAGAAAACTAGGCTTGAGATCCCCTAGCCTGAACATTTTCATAGAAATTAGATTGTTGTTGAAATGAATTCTGTGGATTTTGGGCTTGATGCATGGGAGGATTGGACATTGGTAGTGGGGCCTGCTGATTCTTCCAAGAGAAATTAGGGTGATTTCTCCAGCCAGGATTGTAAGTATTTGAGAATGGGTTATTATTGGGCCTGGAGAATCCCTGGGCCGCCTGAACCTGTTCTTGAATGAATGGTGGAAGTTGGGCTGCAGTTGGACATTCATTCACTTTATGGGTTGGACTTGCGCATAAGGCACAAATATCATGATTGGCAGAAGATGGGCCTTCGTATGGACTAGATTGTGTTGGGTAAGTAGGCTCTTGCTTGTTTAAGGCCAAGAGTTGGTCTAGTTTCTGGGCCAAGATGTCTACCTTATCCAATTTCTGATTAATCAAATTTATGTCCATTCTAGATTCAGGCTCTCCACGGGCCTTAAGTTCATACATTCCAGTCCGTTTAGATGGCCCAACAGACCTTTCATAAGATGATAATGAGGCATGATTGATAGAATTTTCACTTAACATCTCAAACAGATCATAGGCCTCATCTTCATTTTTCATCATAAATGCCCCTCCACATGAAGCATCTACCATCTGTCTTAACTGTTCAGACAATCCTTCATAGAATGCTTGGACAATTTGCCATTTTGAAAGCCCATGATGAGGGCATTTTCTAAGCAATTCTTTCAGTCTTTCCCAAGATTCATGGATCAATTCCCTAGGAGTTTGGGTAAAACTCGTGATGGCCCTTCTCATGGTATTGGTCCGCCCGATGGGATAGAACTTTTTGAGAAATTCTTTCTGCATTTCTTCCCATGTCCTAATGGGCCTTCCTATAGTTCCCAACTAATATTTAGCCTTGTCCTTTAATGAAAAGGGAAATAAGGTCAATTTAAGGCCATCATCGGTAAAATTCTGGATCTTCACCATGGAACAGATTTCTAGAAATTCATCCAGATGCTTATAAGGATCTTCATTAGTATTCCCATAAAAGGATATGAGCATCTGAATGGTACTAGATTTGATTTCATATTGATTGGCTGGATTCTGAGGAAGATGAATACAAGATGAAGGTTGATATCGATTTGGAATGAAATAGTCCTTCATTTTCTTTGGTGGGTCTTGATTATCAGCCATTGGATTTTGTGGTGGATTTCTTTGATGTAGGATTCTTTCTATTTCAGCAAGTGGCCCTAGAAGGTTAGGATTTTGAGATCTCCTACCTTGCATTCACTAGGACTGATGAAGAGAGGATTTTGTTTCATATTTCTTGTTTTTTTTCTTTTTTTTTTTTAAATGCAAATAATTTTGGCAAACAAATTATCCTAATGATCTAATGTTAACCTAGACTCTCTATGTGAATTTTCTTACAAGGTGAATGGAGTCCACCTCGAGTCACAACTACAATCAATCAACGGCCAGGTAAGAGGTGGGGTAGTGGGAGGCTCCCCCTACTTTCGTAGGGACCTAATTAGAGAACCACTTTCCCGTTTAGGCGTTTGCCTTTTCAACCTCTAGCCTAGACACCGTTGCCAAAAATGGAGGCAACCCGAGATTTAAACCACTCACGGTGTAAACCCTAGATTCTCTTTCGACTTGCTTTTAGTTGGATTAGGAAATGCCAATGCAAGGAAGGTGATTTGTGGGCTAAGGAAGGGTGATCAAATCCCTACCTTATGTGGTTAAAGTTGCTGCCCTTAAAGTCTTTTTTGAATGCAATAAAAGGCAACAAATCAATATAAGGTATGTTGATGCAATTATGAATGACTTGCTAAAATTGAAACACGTACCTTTCCCCTGCACTCTTCAACAATTTATGGAAATAACTGTGCAAGGAAACTAGCTCATGCTTTCCTAGAATGATGAATGCCTAGCATGGAAGGTTTCTAATCTTGGAGATGAAAATTTTTAACTTTGGATGTTCCTCTTTTTGTTTCTTTTTTTTTAGTTAATGGAAACCTATCTAAACTAGAAACTACAAAATTGGAAACTAACTAAAGTAAGGAAATTGAAACATAGAAAGTTGGAACACACTGACCATGATTTCGCTTTCCTTTTTTTTTTTTTTTTTTCAATATACCTGCAAAAATAAGAAAAATAAGGTTAGCTAAAGAATAATTACACTAAATCCAAGATAATCAAAATTAAAAATCTAACTCCCCGGCAACGGCGCCAAAAATTGATCGTTTCGAATTGTGCGTCGTTAGACACTCATGAAAACGTTCAATCTAAATTTATCCGGCTCAATCAAATCAAATTTTGAAAATTTAATAGTGGTGAGTCCGAGTCGATCCACAGGGAGATAGAATTTTAATTTTGAAAACTTTGGACTTTAGTTAATCTAAAAATAAGTGAAAATTTAAGTAAACTAATTACTTAATTAAACTCGAATTAAATTAACTAATGTTACCTAAAATTATAATTATCTAAATTAAACAAATCTTTTTCTTTTCTTTTCTTTTTCAGAAATTAAACACAAATACATATAAAAAAAATAATAAGCACAACTAAAAATTATAACAACAAAAACAAACTATTGTTTAATTGTGTAAACTATTAATCATCATGAATCAAATAACTTAATTAAACAACTAATAACCAATTAAACAACAACCAATCAAGAATTAACCCTAATTAAATAACCAAAAAATAATTAAACAATACCAACAACTACCCCTAATTAAATAACCAAGAACAACACAACAGCAAGATGCGGGTTGCCAGCTGCTTGCTTGCAGGTGCTTGATTGAACAAGCTACGTGGACAGGTTGTTGGATGCTTGCAGTGAATGGAGATTAGGAGGGAGCTGCTGCTGCATGGAGGGATTGCTGGCGCGGTGGAGGAGGAAGCTGCTGTGCTGGCTTCAACAGGTGCATGCAGGTGCTTGGCAGCCGGCTGGGTTGCTTGCATGCATGCGCCGCTATGAGGTGGTTGGTGCGTGGAGGACTTCAAGCTGCTGTCGCTGGTGTGCGTGGACAGATGCTGGAGCAAGCTTGAGACGTGGCTGCATGCAGGTTGGCGCGTGGAGAGAAGGAAGCTGCTGCAGGTTGCTGGATGCGCTGGCAGCGTATGCACGGGCTTCAGCCGCCTGGTGGGTGCTGCTGTCGGCGCGTGGAGGATGAACCGGGAGGAGGCCGGCTACTGGTGGCGCTGGGAAGTACGTGGCTGCATGCATGCAGCGTGGAGAGGAGGCGTGAATGGCGCGGCTGTGAAGCTTGCATGCAGGGGCTGCTGTGAACGCTGGCAGTGTTGGAGAAGGCCAGCTGCTGGTGTTGGTGTTGGTTGGGTAGGAGGGGAGATAGAGAGAGAGACAGCAAGGGAGAGGTTAAGAAGAGGAGGAGAAAACGGGGAGAGAAGAGTTGTGGAGCCGGCGGCTGGTGGAAGGAGACGGAGAGGAGAGAGGACCGTGGGAGAGAAGAGAAAAAATTGAGGGAGAGGAAGAGGGAAACTGAGAGAGAACAGAGACGGAGGAGGAGAGAAACCGAGAGAGAAAGAGAGGTGCTACCGGGTTGAGTTGGAAAAGGAGGGTTGAAGGCTAGAGAAAGAGGAGGAGAGAAGCTGTGGGTAGAGGTTGAACCAAAGGGAGGAGTTGGAAGGAATTTATAGAGAAGAAGAGAGAAAACTGTGCGGTGGGAGAGACGGAAAGAAAGAGAGGGAAAAAGGAAACTGGAGAAGGAAGAGGATTTGGAATAGGAGAGAGAAGCTTTTAAAAAGAGAGAGAGAGGATTTTAAAATAAAGAAAGGAAGGGATGTGGTTAGGAAATTAGAGAGAAGGAAGGAAATAGAGGATTTTGGGAAACTCCAGAGAAAGAAGGAATCAGAGCAACATTAGGACATCAAATTGCATTTTTACCCCTACTTTAGTTGAAATCCGAACACTAGACCTCTCCCAAATTTTCAGAAATTCCACCAGTTGCACTGCGTCATTGGCATGTCCTGTTCACATAAAATAAATATAAATTAGCGCATTATCATAAAAATATCATCATATTTATTTATTTCGTCTCGGTTTTGTCGAAAAACCGCAAATGCGCTATACTCCTTTAATCACATGAAATGACGATGTTTTTAAGTCAGAATTTGACAAAATTGGTACCGTTGGACTTGGTACACAATTATCTATCATTCCATGCTATTTTGCAGATAAAAATATGAGTGTGATGCATATGATTACCCTTAGATGATCAATTTAACACTTTATCAGGCACGCACATGAACGACGTGATTTAACGAATCTCAAGAGAAAATCAATAAAAATTAATTAATGATTAAACATCAGACTATTCTGGGGCATTATCATTGTGACATGAAATTTACTCAATATGATGTCATAATTAGCGTGTCTATAAAGACGATATCTCTTTTTGGGCGAGTCTAAAGGATTGAACCATGTATATACTTATGCTTTTATTTTTGTTGGAATGTACAATGAAGATCCTGACATGTAAAAATGACAATCTACTATGCAGCGCCTTGGTATAATGTTGTGAATGGTGGAACTTCCTGAGTATTTAGATTTCTCTTACAAATTTTTATACTACGCTTCCATTTGAAACATAGTATCCTCTAAATTATATGTTCTGAGGAGTCTTTTCCCCTGTTGCACTTTGGCCATCTCTATAATTATCTTGTATATTATGGATTACCGGGCCGAGGCGTGACAGCACACATTCCAAATTAATAATTTCATAATATTTCATACAAGTTAGAACATTTCTAAAAATTAAACAATCTAACATTTAGATTAATTAATATATATTAGTCCATTAAAATTAATTACTAATTTAACACTTAAATTAATAATATAATCTAATTAATTATTAACTACTAATCTAACTCTTAGATTAGTTAATTAATGTTAATTACTAATATTTAAATTAATAATTAACACTAGTTAATTAATAACCTTTTTATCTAACCCTTAGATTAGTTAATTAAAATTAATTATTAATTTGACACTTAAATTAACAATTAACTCTAATTAACTAATAACTATTAATTTAACACTTAAATTAGTCAACTAAATTAATAACTAACTTTAATTAATTAACAACAATTTGTTAATTATAATGATTCCAAAATCATGAATGCTCAATTAAATTAAAATAGAATAATTTAAATTTTCAAAACAATTTTAAATTAAAATTAAAATTCAATTTAATTATTAAATGGGCTATCGTGTTTTAATTTGCAAGGGAGGTAAATGGGCTCAGCTATTTGGCTGAGCCAGGGCTCGGGCCAGGCCCGAACCGCCCAGCCATGGGCTTGGGCCCTGGCACCCCTATAGCTCGAGTCTAGTTCGGGCTTGGGCGAGACGGTCCAACTAGGCCAGTCCGGTCAAGACCCGGGTTTGCAGCCCGCCTGGTTCGTGGCCCCCAAACGCCCGAAACCCTAAAGCTTCAACAGATGGATGGCGGTGGCGATTTGCAGAAGGGCACCGATCGGCGGCCGGCCACCAATGCTGCCTGGCTCCACCGACGACGGCCCCGGCGCCGGCGGACTGCCGATGGTGAACCCTTGCACCCTTTGTCGAGCCAATCTTTCTTCCCCTTTTGTTTTTGGTTTCACCAAACTGAGAGGATGAAGAAGATGGAGGTGGCTGGCCGCCGCCAGTCCGCCCTTTCCATCGCCGGCTACGGGCCCAGTGGTGACCAGTGACATACCCCGGATGATCTAGGGTGTCGGCCCACCTCCCCAATGAATGGGGGTGTCCGAACAAAGTCGCAAAAACCCTCCGTTCTTCGTCCCACGAAGAACACGAGAACCCCAAATAAAAATCCGATTTTTGTAGAAACACAACCTAATTATTTGTGTTCATCTTATGAACACATTTCTATCATTATAATCGGATTAAACGCATGAAATATTGCATGGAAAAATTAATCTAGAGAATGAAACGGACGAGAAATAGTGGAACCTAGCTCTGATACCACTGTTAGGTTCTCGTGTTTCTTGGAATCGCAAATGTAGCGGAAATTAAATTTTAACATGTACGATCCGTTTCCGTTTCGATGAACGAAATCTGAATAAAGGTTAACCTGATATTACCTTGCGTGGAATCGAATCCATGTTAGAATGGTTCTGTTAGTGTGACATTGCCAACCGCGCAAACGCCCGGCCTCTACTGAAGTCCACATGATCCTCCTCATAGTGGATTTTGATAGAATTGGGTGGCCTCAAAGTCAATCATTGTACATTCTAGTTCATATTATTAATAAAGGCAATTATTTCTTCATTTATAGTTCTCGCAAATTAACTATCGTAATGAAGGTCCATAGACAAATGTATGGGATATTGAATCATAATGAGATCATGATAGTGAGATCAATATTCTTAGTCACTTGTCTTAAAAAGTTCTCGATCATAGGATATTTGAGATGGACATTAAATATCCGATAAGATCGACACAAGTTATGTCTGCTCATGTGATGAAGGTGAATAATCTCACATTCACTCGTGTGGTGACACTAAGAGAAACTTGTGGGTGCTCATTAGAGAATAAGTTCACTGAACAGACCCAAATAAGAATTCCTGGATGGTAATTATACCGATTAGTCAACCAGGGAATTCGATCGGTGCAGTAGCACAGTTGGTCCTTTGACCTGAGTCACCAATGATACCTTGTTTGTAGACCATTGTGTCTTGATTCTCTGACTTGTGGACTTTAACCATTAAGTCCACGATAATCAGTCTCTCAGATACAGTGGAAAGCTTTCTAAGGTAATTGAGTGAACAACAGGGGATCACTCACTCTTGGTATAAGACTGGAGAGAGAATATCCTATGGATGTGTACACAGAAATCCCTGGCCTGGGTCAAATGAAAGAGTTGTCTTTCTAGAAATTAACTGAGTACTGGAATCCATCTAAATAATGCGATAGAGGGTTTGACTATAAAACCATACCCTTGCATTATTGGGACATTGGATGAGTGAATGATTTTATTTGTGCGGTATCTGCAGATGGAAAGGTTCAAATAAAGGGAACAATATTCCTTATATCTTCTGGGATCATGAGGTAGTGTTTGGTGCCGTTCATAGTCAGAAGGTCCAGTAGATTAATCATCAGATGATAAACCACTTATTTATTGAATTAATTATTTAACACATGATGTTTAAATAATAATTAATAAATATTAAACTTTAGAATTGGTTTTAAGTTTAATGGGCCTGAAACCGAACTGATATATGGGCCTAGAGGGTCACACACATAAGAGTTCTCGTAAGACGCTGAGAGATGTTAAATATCATGCTTATCTTGGTTTTTATGAAAAGTCGCAGGATAAACATGAATATTTAATGGAGAGTTATCTAAGGCCAAACTCTTGGATAATCATGAGAATTAATCCTTGTGCTTATCCTTATTTCTTATATAAGGAGGCCAAGGGGAGGCGTGAAAGAGGTTGGACGAAAAACACACCCTCGGATTTTCTCTCTCCTCTCTCTCTCTCCTTCACTCTCTCTTGGAGTAGATCTTTCTCTCTCCACGCATGGTGGATTTGAGATTGGGTCGAAGTACTCAAGTCGAGGAGCAAATTGCGTTTGCATTGGGAGCTCGTGTGGATACCTCTGGAGATCGTGCGCGTGCGCAATTACCGAGTCGGAATCATCCACGGGAGATTCGAAACCCCGCAAAGGTGAAGAACCATTCTTCCCGCGTTTATTTAATTATCCGTTTTTTGATCCCAGCAACCGATACATAGGAATCGATTTATTCCTTATAGTGGTATCAGAGCCAGGTTGTTGGTTCGATCGTAAAATGGCATCGTTTTGGGTGATTATTTCTCGTTATGCGTGAAGAACCTGTATTGTACATGTTCTTGGGCTAAAATTTATTTAAATATTTGGAAATCGTTCCCGCATTTTTAGAATGTCCAAAATTATTGGGATGTGATCCTGGATTTAAATAGGGTCGTTTTAGGGCATCTTTGGGATCGTCTGTTAGAAAGGGCTCCTGCTGGGTTATGCTTCTTTATCGTATGCATGTTCCGGAAGAGAAGGAAATAATTTTGATGAGGAAAGCTATGGGAGTTGTCCCTGGCTTCTTGCTGCTGCGTAGGACGCCCATCAACCACATGCACCCTCGCCATGGTCGCCCTTCATGGCCTCGACCGGCCAGAAACATGTTTGACATGCATGCAGTACGGTGGCCTCACGGCTAAATTATTTTTCATTCTCTCGGAAGCATGCAGTTTTAAGCGGAGAATAGCATGGATTTTTGCGACTTGAGTAGGCTTTCAACCTTCCATCTGGTATGACCAGAGGGATCACAAGTCTTGAACGAAACCCCACCTTCTCCATTAATAGTTGACGGGTGCCTTCTTTTTCCCCACTGACATGCGTATAGATTGTTGGCCACGCGACCATGCAAACGGGATAAAGCCTATGTTAGTATTAGATGGTCTCAAAGCCAATCTGATACTATGTACTTATTCAAATTATTAATAAATGGCAATAATTCATTGTATATAATTAATTCGATCTGTGTTTATCGTATCACGATGAAGTCCATGAACATGTGCAACAGTCTTCGGATTATGATGAGATCATAATTACGGGACCGAAGACTTATAAACACATGTTCTTAATTGTTCCAAGTCATAGGATGTTTGAGATAGGACATCGAACATCCGGACATAGTAGTATAGGTTACTTCAGCTCATATGATGAGGGTGACTGATCCCATAAGTCACTTGTATGGAGACACTATGCTGGACCTATAGGTGCTCATTGGTGAATGAGTTCACTGAACTGATCCGACTATGAATCGCTGGATGGTAATCACCTCACTGTTAACCAGCTCGATTCATTTGTCACGGTTGCGTGGATGATCCTTAGACCTGAGACGCCAAAGATATCTTGTTGGTAGGTTTTTGAACTTTGACCTTGACTAACGAATCCCTAACCATGGGTTATCAATAAGTCAAGCTATCGGGGGTTCAGGGAATTGCCCTTGAAGGTAATTGTGTGTTCAATACGGGATCATCCGCTCTCGGTAGTTTGAGGGAGAATGTTCCGGGAATGATGCGCTTAAAGTCCCTGGCCAGGGCTGACTGTGTAATCGATAGGGAGTTATCGGATTCAGATTAGCGGCATCTAATTCAAGTGAATCGACCAAATAGGGTTTAACAGTAAACCATGCCCTAGGTCGATTCGGGAACATTGCACAGATGAAGGATTATATCCGCGCGCTAACCGATGACAGAAAGGTTCCAATAGAGGGTTGCGATAACCCCAGTGCCATCCAGGATCACGCGATATTGCTTGGCATCCAACGTGATCGGTTGTCCGTCCGAATTTATTGTGGGACATTAAATTTGGCTGATTAATTGAATATAAGGATATTAATTAATTCAGTGGGTCAGTAAAGGATTACTGGACTTAATGGGCTATTAACTGGACTGGTATTTGGGCCTAGAGGGTCACACGCAAATGATTTTCAAGTCGATGGATAATCCGACAGGATTTCGGATAAGTCTGGGTTTTTATGAAAAACCGCAAACTGACTTATTATAAAAGAACAGATTCTACGTCCAGGGCCAGCAACCCTGACCTAGCCGTCATTCGTTCTTTCTCTTTTTCTCTCTCTTCTGGGCGTGCGGTTCCCGACTGCTCCGCCTTCCGTCCGACGGGAGAATCAGATACCGCATGTCGCGGCGGATTACGCGCAGCCAGACGGGATCTACGAATGCCGCAGTAAGTGAGGAAACGAGGACGATCCATCGCGAGGAGAACCGCGTGGATACCGCTGGGGGTCGGGCATCTGCGCGACTTGCAGCATCGCTCCGACGGAACCGGAAAACGAACAAGGATTCGAATCCGCGCAAGGTGAACTCGATTTTCTCCAGTTTTATTTTAACGAACGAAACGGGATGGATCCGATCTCGAACATATTATTCCGCTGCGTTTTTCGGTCGGATCCCGACACATCGATCCCAACAGTGGTATCAGAGCCAGGTTCCACTGTGTTTTTGCCGTTTCGATCTTCATATTTGATAATTTTATAATTTGATTCCATGCCCAGTTTTAGTTTTAATTACATGCAAAGCGTTCATGTGATGAACTCTGTGAAGTAAAATTATTTTTTTGCATCAAAAATCGTTTTTTTGTGTACCCTTTTTCATGTTCTTCGTCCAACGAAGAACGGACGTGGACCGGCAGGTTTAGGGGCACCCCAAAGGTTGGGGATGCCTCACCGGAGCATGGGAACACCACCCATGGGGTTTTCGGTCGCCGGAGTACCAGGGCCGACCTTCCTCCTCTCCTTTTTCTCCCCGGAATATGCAGGAAAAGGGGGAGGCAAATTTCGGATTTTCATTGAAAAAGGGGGGGTTTTTGGGGTGACCGCCGGCTGCCAAGGCCACCGGCGCCGTCGCCGGGACCCCTGGCCACCGGGGGGGACCACCCCAGTGCCGGCCCCCGCCGGCCGCCACCTGCGGGGCAGGCCGGTGGCGGCTGGGGGCCGCCCCCTTTCTTCCCTGCAACACAGCTAGGGTTTCCCTAGCTGCGTCGGGCAGGGAAGGAAAGGGGGTGGGCCGGGCTGGGCCGAGCCCTGGGCCCGGGCCAACCCGCGCCCGACCGGGCCAGCCCGCCCCTTGGGGCGGGTCGGGGCTCGGTCTGAGCGCCGGTTGGGCCTGGTCCAATGACCGGACCGGCCCGGTTCGCCAGGCCCTTTTATTTTTATTTTTTTTAAAGGAAAAAACCCCATTTTATCCCATTTAAATGCCATTTTAAATTATAGAATTCGGTTTAAATTTAAAATGAGATTTTTCATTTAATCATATTCTATTTTTTTAGATGATTATGGCATATAAATATGATTATGGGATTATATTGACAATTGTTGCTAATATTTTCTTTTTATTCTAAATGTTAGTGACATTAAATGAAGTTGAATTAATTGTTAAACTCAAATTTAATGTCATTAATAATTCAAGGGCATGGAATATTATAAAATTTTCAATTTGTAGTCATTGTACATTTATTTTATTGATGTGCATTTATTTGCTTGTTTAAATTGGATTTAAATTAGCATGCTTGAACTAAATACTAAATTTTTCGAAAATTCCAAATTATCCAAATTTTGTTTGGTCCCTGGTTTTATGAAACCTGAAATTATTATTATTTTCGAAAATTTTATTTAGTCATTTGATGTGCAATTCATATATGGTTTGTTTAACTAAAACACATAGTGGTCATTGACGAGCATTAATTGTGGATGTGGAATGTGATTGTGTGGTTTATTGTTTATTAATAAATAGAGGTCGGCAAACCTCTCCCTCTCATATTCCATTGTACTTCTACCTTCCTCCTTGATGTAATCGCCATAAGGCTTCCTCATTTAAATTATCATGTAATTGAGAATTACGATGTAATTTGATCGAGGCGGCTGCGCACGGAGCAAGGATGATCTACAACTGCCGACCAGATGAAAATGAAGGAGTTCATTGAATCCATGGGTTTGCAGACTCATGATATAAGTTGTTATATTGTGTATGTGTGTGCGTTTGACTGTCTGGCTCAAGTCAAACCACAGTGCCGTCCGTGACCACACTAATGACATGTATGTGATGCGTGTGCTTTATATTTGCTAGGTTATTAGTATTTATAATATATTCGATATATTTAATACTATCACCTAGGATGAGACCAAACTAAATAAGTAAAACCTTCGTAACAAACTCTAAGCTGCAGCACGAGTCATTGAGAATGCACTGCGTGGCTCTCCATCAATATGATCAATAGAACTTAATTCAGTCATGGCAGATACTATGTGTTTACCCGAGGTCTGCCATTGTCTGTTGAGAGGACTGTTGATCATGGCATTAGATGCCTTTGGATAAGAGTAGAGGAACGATATAGTTATCCACGTGTTTACCCGGGAACTATATTTCTACTTTACTCTGTCACGTATTGATGGTAAAGCTTAGACCGGAGATAATGGTCTACTGTGTTTACCCGGGACCATTAAACTTGGGAGCCGAAATATGATCGGATATTGCAAGGAGTTGCAATTATCATGAGATGATTGCTCTGAGATAGCGGTATGATGCTACGTGTTTACCCAAGGTCATACTGTGATGCTTGGAGATTCTGATCCCCACAAGGAGACAGTCGGCGTCTCCCGTTCTGTATATCTGAGGGTTATATAGTCCGTCGAAAATTAGTGGGAGTAAAACTGGATAATAAAAGACCACATCTTGTTTTAGTTAATCTAAATATCTGCTAATTATCAATTGATTATCTCCTGTAGGCAAGAATGTCGCACCATAACCCGTTGCGAGGCATACTTGATGCCAACCATTTGACAGGCACCAATTACTCAGACTGGCTCAGAAACCTGAAGATAGTCCTCAGGTCTGAGCAGATTGCCTACGTCTTGGATAATGAACCTCCTGCTGAACCAGTATTGGATGCTCCAGAGGAGGAAATGATAGTGTATGAAAAATGGAAGGAAGATTCCACCATGGCCCAATGCTACATGTTAGCCTCTATGAGCAATGAGTTGCAGAGGCAACATGAAGAGATGGATGCTAGATCCATCATGCTCCATTTGAAGGAGCTATTTGGTGAGCAGAGCAGGAACGAACGATATGAGATATCGAAGAATCTATTCAAGGCTCAGATGGCAGAGGGAACTTCAGTACAAAATCACGTGCTGAAGATGATTGAGTGGGTGGAGAGGCTGGATGCTCTTGGGATTACACTTCCCAAGGAGATGCACACAGACCTCGTGTTGTCTTCACTTCCACCGTCATATGCTCAATTCATCGTTAATTTTAACATGAACAAGATCCAGGCCACCTTAGCTGAACTGCTGAACATGTTAAAAACTGCTGAGGGGAACCTTGTGAAGGATAAACCCCCAAGTCCTCATGGTTGGTAAGACCAACAAGAAAAGACTTTCAGTTCAAGCTTTTCGAAAGAATAAGAACAAGGTTCAGAGAAAGGCAAAGGTTGCCAAGAAAGACAAAGGTAAAAGTGCTGAGAAAGGTGATTGCTTCTACTGTCACCAGAAAGGGCATTGGAAGAGGAATTGCAAAGAATACCTCAAGGACAAGGCTCAAGGAACTGTGAAGCAGCAGGACGCTTCAGGTATCTATATGATAGATGTAAACTTGTCAATAAGAGATTGTACATCATGAGTATTAGATACTGGATGTGCATCTCATATCTGCAATTCTGTGCAGGCACTGACAAGAAGGCGTAAGCTGAGGACCGGCGAGGTGGAGCTGAGACTAGGAAACGGCGCAAGAGTTGCGGCGATCACTGTGGGGACAGTGAAGCTCAAGCTACCATCCGGAGACACATTTTTATTAGATGAATGTTATTATGTACCTAGCATAATAAGGAACATCATTTCTATTTCATGCTTAGATAGAATTGGATACAACTTAAATTTTGGGAACAATAGTTGTTCAATTTATTTCGGAAATAAATTAATAGCTTTTGCTATTTTGTCCAATGGTTTGTATTTATTGAATGTGTCTCAAGATAATTTACACATCGGTTCTTCAATTAAAAGGAGTAAGTATGAAATGAACAAAGCCTACATGTGGCATTGTAGGCTTGGACACATTGGTGAAAACAGACTCCAAAGGATGCATAAAGATGGATACTTGGATCCATTTGATTATCAATCATATGCAACCTGTGAGTCATGTTTAATGGGTAAAATGGCTAAGTCTCCATTTAGTGGAACTGGAGAATGAGCCAAAGACATATTAGAACTCATACATTCAGATGTATGTGGTCCTATGTCAACCCAAGCCATTGGTGGTTTCTCATACTTCATTACATTCACTGATGATTACTCAAGGTTTGGATATGTATACTTATTGAAGTATAAATTTGAAGCCTTTGAGAAATTCAGAGAATTTAAAAATGAAGTAGAAAAACAAATAGGAAAAATGATAAAAACCATCCGATCTGATCGGGGTGGTGAATACTTGAGTACTGAGTTCATTAAATACTTAAAAGATAATGGTATCCTTTCTCAGCTTACACCTCCGTATACACCTCGGATGAATGGTGTATCAGAAAGGAGAAATCGCACATTAATGGAAATAGTGCGATCCATGATGAGCATGTCCAAATTACCAGTGTCCTTATGGGGATATGCACTTAGCTCGGCTATGTATATCCTGAACAAGGTACCCAGCAAATCTGTTGAGACCACTCTATATGAGATATGGAATGGAAGGAAACCAGACCTTAAACATGTTAAAGTCTGGGGATGTCCTGCTCATGTTAAAAGACATGACGCAGATAAGCTGGAATCCAGAACTGACAAATGTATATTTGTGGGATATCCAAAGGAAACTTATGGATATTACTTTTATCTTCCTGGCGAACAAAAGGTGTTTGTGGCCAGGAGAGCTGTCTTTCTGGAAGAAGATTATATTCTCCAGAAGGACAGTTGGAGTAAAGTAACACTGGAAGAAATTCCAGACCCACAAACTGGCAATGGTTCATCAGATGAACCGTCAGTTTCTGAACCTGTTCAAAATGATACAGAGGAACCTCGTAGGTCTGAAAGAGTACCTAAACCACCAGAAAGATATGTGGGACATATTAATTTGGATGGTTCAAGGATACTCTATAATGAGGATGATGATCCTAAGACTTACCAGGAGGCCATTGAAAGTCCAGAGGCCGGGAAATGGCGGGAAGCCATGAATTCTGAAATACAGTCCATATACATCAACTAAGTTTGGAACTTGGTAGATTTACCCGATGGTATAGTACCTATCGGCTGCAAATGGATCTTTAAAAGAAAGATCGGTGCAGATGGACGTATTGAGACTTATGAAGCAAGATTAGTGGCGAAAGGCTATCGTCAAAGACAAGGTGTTGACTATGACGAAACCTTTTCACCCGTTGCTATGATTAAGTCCCTCAGAATTCTTCTCGCCATTGCTACCTATCATGATTATGAAATCTGGCAGATGGATGTGAAGACTGCCTTCCTCAATGGAAACCTTGAGGAGGAGGTGTATATGATACAACCAGAAGGATTCACATCCAAAGAATCTCCAGACATGGTATGCAAGTTGCAAAGGTCTATTTATGGACTGAAGCAAGCTTCCCGAAGCTGGAACATAAGATTTGATGAGGCGATCAAATCTTATGGCTTCATTAAGAATGAAGATGAGCCCCGTGTATACAAGAAAAATAGTGGGAGCGCAATCACATTTCTGGTTCTTTACGTTGACGACATCTTACTCATTGGAAATGATGTAGGAATGATGTCATCAGTAAAGATATGGCTGTCAAAGAACTTCTCCATAAAAGATTTGGGAGAAGCATCTTACGTATTGGGAATACGGATCTATAGAGATAGATCAAAGAAGATGCTAGCTTTAACCCAATCCATGTACATAGAAACCATTGTCAAAAGGTTTGGCATGGAAAATTCCAAGAGAGATCTCATACCGATGAGACATGGAATTTAACTCTCTAAAAGTCAGTCTCCCAAGACACCTAAAGAGAGGGAAGTGATGGATAAAGTCCCCTATTCTTATGCTATAGGGTCCATCATGTATGCCATGCTATGTACCAGACCTGATGCAACATATGCTCTAAGTGTTACGAGCAGACATCAGGCAGATCCAGGTGATGAACACTGGAAGGCTATGAAATGCATCCTTAAGTACTTGAGAAGGACTAAGGATCTATTTCTAGTCTATGGAGGAGGGGACTTAAAGCTGCAAGGATACACTGACTCAAGTTTTCAGTCTGATCTTGACGACAGCAAGTCAACATCAGGTTTTGTTTTCACACTCAACGGGGAGGCAGTGAGCTGGAAAAGTTTCAAGCAGGAAACCACTGCTGATTCGACAACGGAAGCCGAGTATATTGCTGCTGCTGAAGCCGCCAAGGAAGCTGTATGGATGAAGAAATTCATTGGCGATCTTGGTGTGGTGGAAAGCATATCTGGTCCCGTCCCACTGCTGTGTGACAACAATGGGGCGATTGCTCAAGCGAAAGAGCCAAGGTCTCATCAGAAGTCGAAGCACATTCTGCAACGCTTTCATCTGATCAGAGAGATTATAGCTCGAGGAGATGTCGTGGTGGAAAGAGTTCCCTCAGCCGACAACATAGCAGATCCACTTACAAAGTCTTTGTCTCAAAATGTTTTTGAGCGTCACTTAGATAATATGGGTATTCTGTATAAAAGTGATTGGCTTTAGTCCAAGTAGGAGATTGTTAGTATTAGATGGTCTCAAAGCCAATACGATACTATGTACTTATTCAGATTATTAATAAATGGCAATAATTCATTGTGTGTAATTAATTCGATCTGTGTTTATCGTATCACGATGAAGTCCATGAACATGTGCAACAGTCTTCGGATTATGATGAGATCATAATTACGGGACCAAAGACTTATAAACACATGTTATTAATTGTTCCTAGTCATAGGATGTTTGAGATAGGACATCGAACATCCGGACATAGTAGTATAGGTTACTTCAGCTCATATGATGAGGGTGACTGATCCCATAAGTCACTTGTGTGGAGACACTATGCTGGACCTATAGGTGCTCATTGGTGAATGAGTTCACTGAACTGATCTGACTATGAATCGCTGGATGGTAATCACCTCACTGTTAACCAGCTCGATTCATTTGTCAAGGTTGCGTGGATGATCCTTGGACCTGAGACGCTAAAGATATCTTGTTGGTAGGTTTCTGAACTTTGACCTTGACTAATGAATCCCTAACCATGGGTTATCAATAATTCAAGCGATCGGGTTCAGGAAATTGCCCTCGCAGGTAATTGTGTGTTCAATACGGGATCATCCGCTCTCGGTAGTTTGAGGGAGAATGTTCCGGGAATGATGCGTTTAAAGTCCCTGGCCAGGGCGGACTCTGTAATTGATAAGGAGTTATCATATTCAGATTAGCGGCATCTAATTGAAGTGAATCGACTAAATAGGGTTTAACAGTAAACCATGCCCTAGGTCGATTCGGGAACATTGCACATGTGAAGGATTATATCCGCGCGCTAACCGATGACAGAAAGGTTCTAATAGAGGGTTACGATAACCCCAGTGCCATCCAGGATCACGCGATGTTGCTTGGCATCCAACGTGATCGGCAGTCCGTCCGAATTTATTGTGGGACATTAAATTTGGCTGATTAATTGAATATAAGGATATTAATTAATTCAGTGGGTCAGTAAAGGATTACTGGACTTAATGGGCTATTAACTGGACTGGTATTTGGGCCTAGAGGGTCACACACAAATGATTTTCAAGTCGATGGATAATCCGACAGGATTTCGGATAAGTCTGGGTTTTTATGAAAAACCGCAAACTGACTTATTATAAAAGAACAGATTCTACGTCCAGGGCCAGCAACCCTGACCTAGCCGTCATTCGTTCTTTCTCTTTTTCTCTCTCTTCTGGGCGTGCGGTTCCCGACTGCTCCGCCTTCCGTCCGACGGGAGATTCGAATCCGCGCAAGGTGAACTCGATTTTCTCCGGTTTTATTTTAACGATCGAAACGGGATGGATCCGATCCCGAACATATTATTCCGCTGCGTTTTTCGGTCGGATCCCGACACAGCGATCCCAACAGCCTACATGTAGGATGATAGGCAATGTCCGACGACGTTTGGGCACCGCCGGCGACGACCGCCGGCCTCACCGGGTCGTCCGGCACTGCCCCGGTCACCCCTCGGCCGGCGGTGCCCTCCTCCCCAGACGAGAGGACCGCGAACCAGTCGCCCCGTGCCAGAAACCCTAATCGGGCGGCGGGGGCGACTGGCGCGTGGGCCAGCGGGCCAGCCCGCCCGGGCCCGCGCCTACCCGAACCCCGCCAGGACCCGAGCAGACCCGCGCCACATCCGGACCCGATCCGAACCCGACCGAACCCTACAGACACATTAAGCCCTATTTTACCCCTTTTAGCCCATTAAAATTATTTTTAAACATATTTTTTGTAGTTTTAAAAAATTGTTTAAACTGTAAATATTTAACAGATTATTAAATTGTTTAATTGACTGTTAGTTAAAATTGTAAAGGTTAAAAGTTAATGGGATATTTTTTAATTATTTAAAATAGTTTTAAATCATTAACTTAATTCCCTATTTAACTATTAAGTTGAGAATTAGATTCTTAGAATTAATTCTTTTTGCATAACCTGAAATCCCTTTTAATATGTTCAAATTGTTTGAATTTAGTGATTACTTAACTAAATAAGTTAGATCTTTTGTCAATAATATTGTGAATATTTATTGATTTAAACTTGAAATAATTGTTATTTCAAAACCTATTGGTATTATAATTTTATATTTATAAAAGTTAATACCAACAGTAATTATGAGATAATTATCTTGATGCATATGATGTGTTTCATGGTGGGATGATCATGGACTTAGTTTAATCATGTGATGGTTATTTTGTGAATGAATGCGATGTATGTTTTATTTGGTATTTTAAATAGGACCTGCGTGCCCTCCTCTCTCTTAATCCAAGTGTACATTCTATCTTCCTCTAAGTTTGTACTCCCCTTGATAAGATCAAGGTTTCTTATTATTATTTAAATGTACATTTATGGACCTACGAGTCCTAAATTTCATATTTAAATGTTATGGATTAAGCTTAGAGAACGTGATCTTCTGAAGACACCTCTGGAGGAAGGACTCGCATCAAATGGAACCGGTGTTGTTGTTTTCACATTACGATTTTATTATGGATCATCGTTTGGCTCCGATGATTACATAGTAGCTTAAGTAGTCCATGATCATCCCTATTTATTTTTTTGCATATATGTGATATCTGTGGAATATGCTATTATATATATGTATTTCTATTAAGTATTATGATACTTCAAATCAAAATATTATTAATAGTACGATTTTTATTAATCAACTCAAAAACCCTCTTTCAAAATTTAAGTTGTAAACGTGAGATATTCAGAATAATCCACGTAACCCACCATCATTATAGATCTAAGGATAATTTTTATTTCAAATGGATTTGTTGTGCTACCACAAGGTCTATTTGATTTAGAAATTAATCTAGGTCTACGACATGTGATGTCATTAAGATAAATGGACAAATAGTGTAGTTTTATTGTGCTACCACAAGGATTGCACTATGAATTCATGTTATCTAACTAATGATAGATAAACTTAACTGAATCTTTTGATTTGTTGTGCTACCACAAGGTCATTCTGATTTAGGGGTTAAATCTGATCGGATATTGCAAAGGTTGCAATTGTCAAGAGTTGACTGCTTAAAGGACTTGATGTGATTTGTTGTGCTACCACAAGATCACATGCATGATGCCCGAAGGATTCTGAATATCACCGGAATCTCCCGTTCTGTATATTAGAGGGTCATACAAATCGCCGAAAAATAGTGGGAGTAGAAAATCTAGATTAAAAGTCCTAAATCTGATTATAAGAACTATCTGCTTATTTTTTATTATATTTCTTTATAGGTCGCTATGTCGTCACCTAACCCCCTTCGTTGCATACTTGATGCAAACAAACTCACGGGACCAAATTACATTGACTGTTTACAGAACTTGAAGATTGTCCTCAGGTGTGAAAAACTAGCCTATGTCCTGGATCAACCTGATCCAGAACAACCTGGTGAAAATACTAACGAGGATGAATTAATGATGTTTGAAAACTGGAAGGAGGACTCTATTAAAGTCCAGTGTTATATGCTTGGTTTAATGAATAATGAACTACAACGACAGCATGATAACATGGAACCTAAGTCCATTCTGAATCACTTACAAGAGTTGTTTGGTGAACAATCTAGAATAGAGAGATATGAGATATCTAAGAAATTGTTCAGGACCAGAATGAGCGAGGGCACATCTGTGCATACTCATGTGCTCAAGATGATTGAATGGATTAAGAGGCTTGCAGTGCTTGACTTTGTTATGAACAATGACCTAAGCATCGACATAATCCTACAGTCCCTACCATATTCATTTTCACAATTCATTATTAACTTCAATATGAACAAGATTGAAGTTACACTGGCTGAGCTGCTCAACATGTTGAAGACAGCGGTAGGCACTATCCACAAAGATAAGCCACATGTAATGCTTGTTAGTAAGACCAATAAGAAAAGAAAAGCTGGACAGACCTTTAAAAAAGGTAAGCCAAAGCAGCCAGTGAAAAGCAAACCAGCGGTTCAAAAGGACAGAGCTAAAGCCAATGATAAAGGTCGGTGTTTCCACTGCCATAAAGAAGGTCACTGGAAGAGAAACTGCAAGATTTATCTACCAGAAAAAGCAAAGGAGAAGCTTGGTGAAGCTTTAGGTATACTCATGATTGATCTTAACTTGTCTTATAGAGAATCAACATCTTGGGTATTAGATACTGGATGTGTTTCTCATATCTGCAATAACTTGTAGGTGCTAACAAGTAAAAGAAGATTGAACCGCGGAGACGTGGATCTAAGACTTGGGAATGGAGCAAAAGTTGTTGCGTTAGCTGTGGGGACAACAAGACTTCAGATGCCGTCAGGAGACTCATTGGAACTAATAGATTGTTATTATGTTCCAACCATTATTAGGAATATCATATCTATTTCATGTTCAGATAAACAAGGATATTCTATGAAACTTGAGAATAAAGGTTATTCTATTTATCGAGGAGACAAATTATTTGCTTCTGGATATTTATTTAATGGATTATATTTACTTGATATTTCATATGAAGTAAATAAGTCTCTTGAACGAATAGATAAGGATGTGAATAAATCATACCTATGGCATTGTAGGCTCGGTCATATAAATGAGAAGAGGATCATTAAGTTGTAAAAGAATGGATATCTTGATCCATTTGATTATGAATCATTTGCAACCTGTGAAACTTGTCTCATGGGAAAAATGACCAAAACTCCATTTTCAGGACATGGAGAAAGAGTCAAAGAATTATTGGAACTAATTCATAATGTATGTGGTCCAATGTCCACTCATGCTGTAACGACACGCCATCCTATGACCGGAGACCCGGTCACTAAATGGATGTCGGCCCATTAACTACGGGTTCACACCCGGATCTCACACAACACGTCTGGAGGAGTAAGTGCTAAACAAGATTAAATATAACAAACACACGGACCACAAGGTAAGCAAGTGCGCAGGAAGGAGAATAACAATGTCCGTATACAGTCCAACAATAATTACATGTCCAACAATTAAATAAGTACAGGCAGAAGGAAGTACAACAACATCGGGGCATACCCCGGAACTAAGACAGCTGCTGGTCCGCACCCCAAGAAGACACCACGCTTCCGCTCGCCTCGAGGTCCACACCTGAAACCGCAGGGAGTGAGCCACACCAGGAATGGGCTCAGTAGGGATCATCCGATCCCTTGCCTCCCACTCACACACCCACAAGTGTAACAACAGGAATATATGGCAATTTAAGTAAAGCAGTAAACACAGCACCCAACTCTGACATGAAACGCACGGTAAGCAGTGTACAAAGAACCATTCTAAGCAACCCGAAGAACCCAACACAGAGTCACGACTCACAGTCAAAGTCCACGAAGCGACTAAACCAAACTGTCGACCGAAGTCGAACGTCGCCTCCCAACACTACCACCACTACTCACGCCTGTCCACCCCTACAGTGTTCCGGGGCACTGTAGGGTTAGGCAGTGAGTCAAACTAGGACTAGCTGGACTCAGTGTACCGCCACTGCCAGCTACGTGTGCACACAAGCAGTCTAGACTACTGTCCTACCACCGGATTGCCTCCACGCTAGGCCTCAGCGCTTCAGGAGGGCCCTGGGGACCGGCGAACCCCCGTCAAGCCGAAGCTACAGGAACTACCCACAAACCCAACTCTCCCGGGCTGCGTCAGGCCAAAGGCTACAGGTACCACTCGTAACCTTGATCAAAGGTCACATCAGGCCCAATGGCTAAAGGGTAAACCAACTCCCACCAGAAACACCACCAGCTCCACAGCAAGAAACACGCCAGAAGCTGTCACGACAACCAAAGGAAACCCCGACCCGCGGAGACCAAACAGCAACCCCTCGGATAGCACACAGCTACTCCGGCCCGACGGGCTCAAGGTGGTTCTGCTTGTCTCAGCCAAGGGTGAAACACAACAAGCACCCCTCCTCACAGACACCATGGCCCTTCTCCCATCAGCCCATGGTGAAAAACTGAGACCACGATCATTCCGAATCCATATTCGTACAGGCACACACACACACATACATATTTAACATGCTGTAATTCCACTTACACACAAGTCCTCGATCACAGTGTACAACATAAAACATGCCTCAGAACTTTCACAGTGAAACACATGCTAAAAACCAGCAATATAACACTTCTGGCTTGAATCGCGTCGACCGAGGTCGACGCCATTCAAGTCCCTCAGACAGGTTCAGTTAAACGTCAGATTATTGCTTAAAACGCGTCCACCGTTGAAGTCGCCTTTTAAAACGCGTCTGGGTGTCCCGACGCCATTCAACCCAGAAATCCAGATTTGCAGAACCCTTAAACGGGGGCATTTCCTGCCTAAATGGCGTCATGATGGCCCGACGTCCTTCAGAAAGGCGTCGTCCATCCATGACGTCATTTAGCGCAGAACCCCTAACTCAGGAAACCTCGAATAGGGAGGTTTCTGCGCTAAAACGCGTCGTGCTGACCGGACGTCTTTCGGAAAAGCGTCGACCCAGCCTGACGCCATTTAGCGCCAGAAACCAGGTTTCCTGGTTCGACCCGAGGGCTTCACCCTTGAACCCCGGGCACCCCGAAAATCCCAAAATCAAAGGGGGAAGGAGAGAAACTCAACCACACAATCATGCTTACGAAAACACGATCACAAACACCGTCGTTCCCACATGGAATCCCCCCCTAAGCATACTCAATCTATCCCCCAAACACCACGTCACGCCGAGAATCACACGAACATCACATGCAAGGTTCGTCCCCCTACCGGTTCTTGAACTCCTCCAAGCTCCTCGCCGCCGACCCGTCTCGCCCCACGCCGCCGCCGGTATCCTCGAGGACGCCGCCACTCCGCCGGGACGTCGGCCGCCGTCCGGAGAAGGGAACGCCGCGAGGAAGGTGGTGGAGGTAGAGGTGAGAGGTAGGGAAGCTATGGAGTAGTTGGAAGAGGAAGAAGAGGAAGGGAAGGGAGGAAGGAGGGCGGAGGGAGCGGAGAGGGCGAAGAGAGAGAGTGGAGAGGCGAAAGTGAGGGAAAGAAGGGGAGGCTTGCGGGGTCAATCTGGAACGAGGTAAAACGCGTCGATCGAGGCAGACGCCATTCAGTCTGACAGGACGGCCGTACCGTCACCGGTCTGAAACGCGTCGCCCACCGCGGACGCCGTTCAGACGACAAGACAGGCCGTACTGACAACGCTCTGGCGTCGCACCCTGACACCGCAGGTGTCGCAGTCTGAAACGCGTCGACCGAGGTGGACGCCGTTCAGACAAATCTGACAGGGGCCGTACTCTCGCGGCCCGAAACCCCCCACGTGGCGCACACGTGGGCCAACAATCAGCAGACCTAAATGGCGTCCACACACCCTGACGCCTTTTGAAAGGCGTCGAGCACTGTTGACGCCATTCAGCCAGAAATCTCAAGACCCCTCCAGGGTCCAAACCAGGGGATCCGGCTCGAACCCGACCCAAATACAGAACCCGAAATCTCAGTCATTACAATCTCCCCCCCTTAAAAGAATTTCGTCCTCGAAATTTGCAACCGCTCAATGCTCAACTCGGCTAACCCACACATGCCGACAAACACCAATAACAACAGTCAATCTCATAAATCACCCACACAGGGTTCCAACACATCATGCCAAGCTAACCAAGATTCTCAATTCTGACAAGAGTTGATAGATTAAAACAACCATACATTAACAAGGCACGAATCACAAAACCGATTTCTCCACCATCCCGAATACATGCAAGTGCCATACGAGACCACAACCATTTCAAAACAAGGCAAGATAAAAGTGCTCATCTAGCCCAACCTCTCGAATTTCCACAAAGGGACGCGACTCCAATCATGCCTCGAACACCTACTCACCGCTCGGTCCCTGACCTGCCTGGTTCTTCTGGGGACAGTTTCTCAGAAAATGCCCCTTCTTACCACAGCCAAAACAGCCACTAGTGACCAATGGACACGTTCGACTGCCATGATAACCACCACAAAGGGAACAATGACCTACCGCATCCTGCCTTGCTCCCTGCCGCCTGCTAGCCACAGACTGCATCGGATGAATCGAACCTTTGCTGCCCTCACCACAAGGCATCTCTTGGGACCTGAACTCGAAGGAACTCGGACCGTCTGACGAAAAGATCGTTGATCTGCTCCTGCCTTGCTGCTTCCCTTGTGCCGAACGCTCCAATTCTCTCGCCATCTGCTGGAATTGAGTCTCCACCGCTGCCGCGCATCGTGTTGCTGACGCCAGATCCCTACAATGCTGAGGTGCCACCATTGACCTCAGATCATAACGAAGTCCGTCCACAAATCTCTCTGTTCTAATTTCCTCATGCTCAGTTATATGTGGTGCGAATCTTCCAAGAGCCACAAACTTCGCTTGGTATTCTAAAACCGACATGTCGTCCTGTACCAATTCCAAAAACTCCATTGCGTTCGTTTTCCGAACATGCCTCGAAAAATACTGTCCACCAAATTCTTCCACAAATATCTCCCAAGGGATCTCTCTCAAGGGCCTATCTGCAAACATCATTTCTCTGGTAGCGACCCACCACTCATATGCATTGTCCTTCAATAAGTAAGTTGCCAACAAAGTCTTGTCATTCTCAGCACACTCAAGAACATCAAATGCCTTCTCCGATTCCTTAATCCAAAGGGCTGCCTCGTCCGAGACTGGCCGTCCGGTAAACGAAGGGGTCTTCAACTTCAAGAACCGCTCCAAAATCGTAGACTGACCGTCTCGGGAATTGGATCCCTGACTCCCATCTCCTTGCCGGTGCCTAGACGTAGCCCCAATCATAGCTTTCCTGAAACGATCCACATCATGCCCCTCTGCTCCTGAACCACCACCATCCGCTCTCGCACCCCGAGCCACCGGAGCTCTCCGCTTCGGCGCCATCGCTGCCCCACAACGCATAAATCGAACCAAAACACGTCAAAACCTATCATTCTACACCAGCAGCCATCGCCTGTACCGACTTGTTCTTATTGTTGGACTATAATATCTAACCCAGTTTATCACATACTCGACCAGACTGAGCTCTGATACCATCTGTAACGACCCGCCATCCTATGACCGGAGACCCGGTCACTAAATGGATGTCGGCCCATTAACTACGGGTTCACACCCGGATCTCACACAACACGTCTGGAGGAGTAAGTGCTAAACAAGATTAAATATAACAAACACACGGACCACAAGGTAAGCAAGTGCGCAGGAAGGAGAATAACAATGTCCGTATACAGTCCAACAATAATTACATGTCCAACAATTAAATAAGTACAGGCAGAAGGAAGTACAACAACATCGGGGCATACCCCGGAACTAAGACAGCTGCTGGTCCGCACCCCAAGAAGACACCACGCTTCCGCTCGCCTCGAGGTCCACACCTGAAACCGCAGGGAGTGAGCCACACCAGGAATGGGCTCAGTAGGGATCATCCGATCCCTTGCCTCCCACTCACACACCCACAAGTGTAACAACAGGAATATATGGCAATTTAAGTAAAGCAGTAAACACAGCACCCAACTCTGACATGAAACGCACGGTAAGCAGTGTACAAAGAACCATTCTAAGCAACCCGAAGAACCCAACACAGAGTCACGACTCACAGTCAAAGTCCACGAAGCGACTAAACCACACTGTCGACCGAAGTCGAACGTCGCCTCCCAACACTACCACCACTACTCACGCCTGTCCACCCCTACAGTGTTCCGGGGCACTGTAGGGTTAGGCAGTGAGTCAAACTAGGACTAGCTGGACTCAATGTACCGCCATTGCCAGCTACGTGTGCACACAAGCAGTCTAGACTACTGTCCTACCACCGGATTGCCTCCACGCTAGGCCTGAGCGCTTCAGGAGGGCCCTGGGGACCGGCGAACCCCCGTCAAGCCGAAGCTACAGGAACTACCCACAAACCCAACTCTCCCGGGCTGCGTCAGGCCAAGGGCTACAGGTACCACTCGTAACCTTGATCAAAGGTCACATCAGGCCCAATGGCTAAAGGGTAAACCAACTCCCACCAGAAACACCACCAGCTCCACAGCAAGAAACACGCCAGAAGCTGTCAGGACAACCGAAGGAAACCCCGACCCGCTGAGACCAAACAGCAACCCCTCGGATAGCACACAGCTACTCCGGCCCGACGGGCTCAAGGTGGTTCTGCTTGTCTCAGCCAAGGGTGAAACACAATAAGCACCCCTCCTCACAGACACCATGGCCCTTCTCCCATCAGCCCATGGTGACAAACTGAGACCACGGTCATTCCGAATCCATATTCGTACAGGCACACACACACACATACATATTTAACATGCTGTAATTCCACTTACACACAAGTCCTCGATCACAGTATACAACATAAAACATGCCTCAGAACTTTCACAGTGAAACACATGCTAAAAACCAGCAATATAACACTTCTGGCTTGAATCGCGTCGACCGAGGTCGACGCCATTCAAGTCCCTCAGACAGGTTCAGTTAAACGTCAGATTATTGCTTAAAACGCGTCCACCGTTGAAGTCGCCTTTTAAAACGCGTCTGGGTGTCCCGACGCCATTCAACCCAGAAATCCAGATTTGCAGAACCCTTAAACGGGGGCATTTCCTGCCTAAATGGCGTCATGATGGCCCGACGTCCTTCAGAAAGGCGTCGTCCATCCATGACGTCATTTAGCGCAGAACCCCTAACTCAGGAAACCTCGAACAGGGAGGTTTCTGCGCTAAAACGCGTCGTGCTGACCGGACGTCTTTCGGAAAAGCGTCGACCCAGCCCGACGCCATTTAGCGCCAGAAACCAGGTTTCCTGGTTCGACCCGAGGGCTTCACCCTTGAACCTCGGGCACCCCGAAAATCCCAAAATCAAAGGGGGAAGGAGAGAAACTCAACCACACAATCATGCTTACGAAAACACGATCACAAACACCGTCGTTCCCACATGGAATCCCCCCCTAAGCATGCTCAATCTATCCCCCAAACACCACGTCACGCCGAGAATCACACGAACATCACATGCAAGGTTCGTCCCCCTACCGGTTCTTGAACTCCTCCAAGCTCCTCGCCGCCGACCCGTCTCGCCCCACGCCGCCGCCGGTATCCTCGAGGACGCCGCCACTCCGCCGGGACGTCGGCCGCCGTCCGGAGAAGGGAACGCCGCGAGGAAGGTGGTGGAGGTAGAGGTGAGAGGTAGGGAAGCTATGGAGTAGTTGGAAGAGGAAGAAGAGGAAGGGAAGGGAGGAAGGAGGGCGGAGGGAGCGGAGAGGGCGAAGAGAGAGAGTGGAGAGGCGAAAGTGAGGGAAAGAAGGGGAGGCTTGCGGGGTCAATCTGGAACGAGGTAAAACGCGTCGATCGAGGCAGACGCCATTCAGTCTGACAGGACGGCCGTACCGACACCGGTCTGAAACGCGTCGCCCACCGCGGACGCCGTTCAGACGACAAGACAGGCCGTACTGACAACACTCTGGCGTCGCACCCTGACACCGCAGGTGTCGCAGTCTGAAACGCGTCGACCGAGGTGGACGCCGTTCAAACAAATCTGACAGGGGCCGTACTCTCGCGGCCCGAAACCCGCCCACGTGGCGCACACGTGGCCCAACAATCAGCAGACCTAAATGGCGTCCACACACCCTGACGCCTTTTGAAAGGCGTCGAGCACTGTTGACGCCATTCAGCCAGAAATCTCAAGACCCCTCCAGGGTCCAAACCAGGGGATCCGGCCCGAACCCGACCCAAATACAGAACCCGAAATCTCAGTCATTACACATGCTATGGGTGGTTACTTATACTTCGTTTCATTCACAAATGATTTCTCAGGATATGGCTGCATATATTTAATGAAATATAAGTCAGAAGTCTTTGAGAAATTTAAAGAGTTTAAAAATGAAGTTGACAACCAGACTGGAAAGAGTATCAAAACTCTTCGATCAGATCGAGGGGGTGAATACTTAAGTATAGAATTCACACAATATCTTAAAAATAATGATATTATGTCTCAGTGGACTCCTCCCTATACACCACAATTAAATGGTGTATCAGAAAGGAGAAATCGTACTCTATTAGATATGGTACGATCAATGATGACTTATGCTAAACTTCCAATTTCTTTATGGGGATATACACTGTTAACTATTGCATATATGTTGAACAAAGTTCCTAGTAAGTCAGTATCTTCCACTCCATATGAGATATGGAAAGGGAAGAAACCAAACTTTAAGCATGTTGGAGTCTGGGGTTGTCATGCACATGTCAAAAGACATGATCCAGATAAACTGGATTCTAGGACAGAAAAGTGTAGGTTTGTAGGATATCCAAAAGAGACTTTTGGGTATTATTTCTATCAGTCCAGCGATCAAAGGGTGTTTGTCGCAAAAAGAGAATATCTTTCAAAAGAAGACAGTGAAAGCAAGATAGAACTAGAAGAAATTCCAGACTCACAAATCAATGCTGGCTCATCTACTGAGCAATTGACTCAAGAACTTATTCAAGATAATACACAAAAGGTTTGCAGATCAGGTAGAGTACCTAAGCAGCCTGAAAGATATGTTGGACATATTGATGACGGCAAACTAAAAGTGCACTTAAATGAGGATGATGATCCTCCAACCTACTAAGAAGCCATGAATAGTCAAGAATCAGATAAATGGCAAGAGGCAATGAATTCAGAAATTCAGTCCATGTATGCCAACCAAGTTTGGAACTTGGTTAATCTGTCAGAAGGTATAGTACCTATTGGCTGTAAATGGATCTTTAAAAGAAAGATCGGGGCAGATAGACAGATTGACACATACAAGACAAGGCTAGTAGCAAAAGGATGTCGTCAAAGGCAAGGCATTGACTATGACGAAAATTTTTCTCTAGTTGCCATGATTAAATTAATCAGAATATTTCTTGCTATTGCTGCATTCTATGATTATGAAATATGGCAAATGGATGTGAAAACAACATTCCTTAACGGGAACCTTCAAGAAGAGGTGTATATGATACAACCTGAAGGATTCACTTCTAAAGAGCATTCAAGTAAGGTATGCAAGCTGCAAAGATCTATTTATGGATTAAAGCAGGCATCCCGAATTTGGAACTTAAGATTTAATGAAGCGATCAAATCTTATGACTTCATTAAGAATGAAGATGAACCTTGTGTATACAAAAAGACTAGTGGGAGCACAATTACCTTTTTGGTACTTTATGTTGATGACATTCTACTCATTGGGAATGATGTAAGAATGTTATCATCAGTAAAGATTTGGTTATCCAAAAACTTCTACATGAAAGATTTAGGAGAGGCATCCTACATTCTGGGAATTAGGATCTATAGAGATAGATTCAAAAGGATGCTTGGTTTATCCCAATCCATGTACATAGACACCATAGTCAAAAGGTTTAGTATGGAAAATTCAAAGAGTGGTCTCGCTCCGATGAGACATGGAATTTATCTCTCTAAAGGAATGTCTCCTAAGACACCTGAAGAGAAAGCATACATGGATAGAGTTCCTTATGCTTCGGCAATAGGATTGATCGTTCCAAATTGTGCGTCGTTAAACACTCATGAAAACGTTCAATCTAAATTTATCCGGCTCACTCAAATCAGATTTTGGAAATTAACAGTGGTGAGTCCGAGTCGATCCACAGGGAGATAGAATTTTAATTTTGAAAACTTTAGAATTTAGTTAATCTAAAAATAAGTGAAAATTTAAATAAACTAATTACTTAATTAAACTAAAATGCAATTAACTAATGTTACCTAAAAATATAATTGCTTGAATTAAACAACTCTTTTTTTCTTCTTTTTCAAAAATTAAACACAAACACATATATAAAAAAAAATAAAAAAAAAACACAACTAAAAATTATAACGAAGACATTGAAATTTAACAATGCGTAACATATTAATTATCTAAAAATTACGAAACAAATCACAACATTTAATGGTTTAATAAACTTAAACTAAATAAACAAAGTATGAAATAACAACTAACTAACCCTAAATAATTAAACTAATCCTAAACTAATGGAGGAAGGAAAAGAATCATAATAACAGCATTATGTTGGAACTTTGTGGGTGGCTGCCGGCTGGTTTCACCGCGTGGAGGCTTGCAGCTGGCTGCTGGATGTGCGTGGGATGCCGCTGGAAGCTCTGCCGCTTGGTGGGTGCTGCGTGTAGAGAAGCTGGACTACGTGGAGGAGAGGAGGAAGTTGCAGCTACATGCACTGGAGCTGGCGCGTGGACAGGTTGCTGGAAGTTGCAAGGTACATGGAGGAGAGACCCAGCTGGGACAGCATGTGCATGGGAAGTTGCTGGTTCGCGGCTGCTGCATGCGAGAGGAGGAACTGGCACGTGGAGAAGCTGGTGGTGCTGCAGGTCGTGGAGGTTCAGGAATAGAAGATTCCTGGCTGCTGGAGGTCGTGGAGGTGTTGGCTTGCATGTGGAACTGCTGGATGATGCGTGAACGTAGCTGCTGAAGGTGAAGGTCCAGCGGGAACGCCTACTGGTTCAGCTGGCATGCGACGCGTGGACAGGTGCTGAGGACCTTAAACGCCGACACGCAGGCGTGGAGGAGCTGGTGCTTCAGATCGTGGAGGAGCTGCTGCGTAGAGAGCTTGCTGGTTTCACCTTGCAGACGCATGCATGCATGCTCAGGCGGGTGCAGCACGTGGAGGATCAGCTGGTTGGGCTTCACCGCAGGCTGGCGCTGGTGTGCGTGGAGGAAGGAGCTGCGTGGAGAAACTGCTGGTACTCGGGTACTTGCAGGCGTTGGAGTGCAGCTGGGTGGTGCGTGGAGGAAGAATAGAAGAGAGAGGAAGAGAGGGCTGCGGGCTGGAGGAAAAATTGAAAAGAGGAAGAGACCGAGGGAGAAAGAGCAGAGGGACGGAGAGCTGCGGGAGATCCGGCTGGGTTGAAGGCGACGGAGAGGAGAGAGGACCGTGAAAGAGAGAGCGAACCGGAGAGAAGGGAAAGAACAGAGGCTGCTGGGAAAATAAAAAAAACGAGAGAGAACAGAGGCTGCTGGGAATTGGAGTTGAATAGGAATTAGAAGGAAAATTGGAGAGGAAGAAGAGAGGGTCGTGGGAGAATTTATTGAGAGGAAGAGAGAGTCGGAATTGGGGAAGGAAAGAGAGGGTTGCGGGGAGAGAGACGAATCCGAGAGAGAGGAGGAGGGCTGCGGGTTTGAAAAGGTTTCCTTTAAAAAGAGAGAGAGGGTTTTAAAATAAAGAAAGGAAGGGATGTGGTTGGGAAATTGGAGAGAAGGAAGGAAATAGAGGTTTTTGGGAAACTCCAGAGAAAGAAGGAATCAGAGTAATATTAGGACATCCAATTGCATTTTTACCTCTGCTTTAGTTAAAATCCGAACATTAGACCTCTCCCAAATTTTCAGAAACTCCACCAGCTGCACTGCATCATCGGCATGTCCTGTTCACATAAAATAAATATAAATTAGTGCATTATTATAAAAATATCATCATATTTATTCATTTCGTCTCGGTTTTGTCGAAAAACCGCAAATGCGCTATACTCCTTTAATCACATGAAATGACGATGTTTTTAAGTCAGAATTTGACGAAATTGGTATCGTTGGACTTGGTACACAATTATCTATCATTTCATGCTATTTTGCAGATAAAAACATGAGTATAATGTGTATGATTGCATTTAAAAGATCAATTTAACACTTTATCACACCACCCAACTTACTCATTGCTAGTCCCTTAGCAATGCAAATAAGGAAAAGTTAGGACAAACAATGAATTATCGTGCTTCATTTGTAGTATCTTTCACAATCAATTTAAGTGGTAGCCAGTTGGTTAAGCTAAAGTTTTTCATATCCCACAATATTTTGATTCACGACAGGTGATTGTGCATGAAAATTGGCACGCTTAGAACTCGTTTCCGACCTTTCTGGTATATTCTTGCCTTTACTACCCTTTAGATAAGACTACCTGGGGAGGAGAAGATAATAAAAGATTTTCCGATCAGTCAGCGAGGACCGTTTTTCAGTTACCGTCCCAACTCAGCACTTTTCGTGACTTGGTCATGTTTTTGGTACGATGGACTTTTTAGCGTGGCTTTTTCATTTCATTGTACTTTTTCTTTTGAGAGTGCGTACTTTTTGCCACTCTCTTTGAATTGTCTGAGGGGAGGTGCGTACTTTTTGCCAGCTACCTTCCTTTAGCTCTTTTAATGCCTTTAGTCTTTAAGTTGTCCATTTTAAATGACCGCCTCGTTTAGAGTGCTAAGTGGGACAGTCCCCTATTACGGATCCTACACATTCCTTTCGTTCAACTCAAAAGAAAAATTAGAATAAGTAGTCTTATCCTTAAGGTTAATTCCAGCAATTCTATACTTTTAAGATCTTTCATTTATTCTAAGTTGCCGTGTGTGCATGAAAATCATCATGCCGAGGATTTTTGTGAAGTGGGATATTTAAACTTTGAAGGTTCTTTAACCAATGTGACCACCAAAAACTGATTTGTTTAAGATTTACTTAATGAAACATGCTTTTCATGCAATTTTCATAGGATGTGAAAATAAGTTTTAAAAATTTGACCATTTTTTAGTGAAAAAAAATCAGTTTTCTTCAAAAGATTTTCCAATAAATGCATGTCAAATTGATTGTCCCACCCCCCAACTTGATTGACATTGTCCTCAATGGCATAAAAAGTATGAAAAACATGCAGCCAGAAGAGAATTTGTGAAGGATTGAAACAACCTGTAATGAAGAGGCTGCGACATACCTACGGCGACTGCTGCTTAGGGACCTAAAAGGAAAGAAATACAAAAGTTGAAAATATTGGGTTGCCTCCCAACAAGCGCTAAGTTTATCGTCTTCAGCCAGACGGAAGTTCAGTTAATGTGGATCACTCAGTTCTATGGACTCAGGTGGTGCATTTTGAAGATTTTCAATGAATGGTTTCAACCGTTGACCATTAACAGTGAAAGTGTTCCCGCTCTTAGGATTCAAAATTTTAACGGCTCCATGATCGAAGGCTTTAACGACCACGAATGGTCCATCCCATCTGGATTTCAGTTTTCCAGGAAATTGGCGAAGCCTAGTATTAAATAGTCAAACTTTCTGATTTGGAAGAAAGGATTATCTCACAATATGTTTATCATGAAAAGCTTTAGTTTTGGCTTTATAGATCTTTGAATTTTCATAGGCCTCGTTGCGCAACTCTTCCAGCTCACTCAGTTGTAAGGTTCGGTGGGAACCAGCTTGGGCTAGGTCCAAATTGACTTGTTTGATGGCCTAATAAGCCCTATGTTCCAATTCCACCGGAAGGTGGCACGCTTTTCCAAAAACCAGGTGATAAGGAGACATACCAATTGGAGTTTTGTAAGCTATCCGATAGGCCCATAAAGCAACATCCAATCTTTCAGACCAATCTTTTCTATCGGGCCTAACGGACTTTTGCAGAATATTCTTAATATCTCTATTGGAAACTTCCACTTGGCCACTTTTGCAGAATATTCTTAATGACCACTTTATGATCATTGGTTCGGGTGGCTACTGCTTCAATCCATTTTGAGTCATAATCCACCGCTACCATAATATATGTATGTCCAAAAGAGGGTGGAAAAGGTCCCATAAAGTCAATTCCCCAAACATCAAAGACTTCAACCACCAAGATTGGGTTGAGTGGCATCATATCCCTTTTCGCCATATTTCCTACAGCCTAACATCGGAGGCAAGTTTTGCTAAATTCATGGGCATCTTTGAAAAGTGTGGGCCAGTAAAAACCACTTTGCAGGACCTTGGCTGCAGTTTTCTTTCCTGAGAAATGGCCCCCACAAGCTAGATTCTGGAAGAAGTTGAGAACACTGTGTTGTTCTTCTTCAGGAACACATCGCCTAATGATTTGATCAGGACAGAATTTGAATAATTCAGGATCCTCCTAGAAATAATATTTTTCCTGAGAAAAGAATTTGTCCTTTTCATTTTTAGTCCATCCTTCCGGAAGCTGATTAGTCACCTTGTAATTGACAATATGAGCATACCAAGGTGCAACAGTGTGAGAAATGGTCAGTAGATGCTCATCAAGAAAGGAATCAATGATTGGTGTACTTTCAGAGATCGAAATTCGGGATAGGTGGTCAGCTACCACATTCTCAGAACCCTTCTTATCCCGAATTTCCAAATCAAATTTCTGAAGGAGTAAAATCCATCTAATAAGTCTAGGCTTTGCATCCTTCTTGGTCAACAGGTATTTTAGAGCTGAGTGATCAGAATAGATTATGACTTTTGCCCCTAAAAGATAAGATTTGAATTTTTCTAGGGCAAAAACCACGGCTAATAGTTCCTTTTCTGTGGTGGTATAATTCATTTGAGCATCGGCAAGGGTGCGACTTGCATAATATATCACCACGGGACATTTGTTGATTCTTTGTCCCAAAACCGCACTGATAGCATAATCAGAGGCATCGCACATGATTTCGAATGATAAAGACCAATCTGGAGATTGAAGAATCGGAGCTTTGGTCAAAGATTCCTTCAGAGAATTAAATGCCTTGATGCAAGATTCATACATTTGGAAAGGGACATCCTTAGCTAAGAGAAGAGTTAGAGGCCGGACTATTTGAGAGAAATTGTGGATAAACCGGCGATAGAAACCGGCATGGCCAAGGAATGAACGGATCTGTCTGACCGAAGTAGGAGGAGGAAGATTACATATGAGATCGATCTTAGCTTTATCTACCTCTATCCCCCTTTCAGACATAATATGGCCTAGAATAATGCCCTCTCGAACCATGAAATGACTCTTTTCCTAACATCAGATTGGTGTCAATGCATCTTGCTAGCACTTGTTTAAGATTTTCTAAGCAATTTTCAAAAGAATCCCCGAAGATTGAGAAATCATCCATGAAAACTTCGAGGAATTCTCCCACCATATCGGAGAATATAGCCATCATGCACTATTGAAATGTGGCTGGTGCGTTACATAATCAAAATGGCATTCTCCTAAAAGCAAACGTGCCATAAGGGCACGTAAAGGTGGTCTTTTCTTGATCTTCCGGGTAAATAGCCACTTGATTGTACCCGGAGTACCCATCTAAGAAGTAAAAGTACTTATGGCCCGATAACTTTTCCAGAATCTGATCCATGAATGGGAGTGGAAAGTGATCCTTCTTAGTCATTAGATTCAGCTTTCGGTAATCAATGCACACTCTCCATCCCGTGGTGAGCCTAGTGGGTACCTCTTCTCCAAGATCATTCTTGATAACCGTTAATCCAGATTTCTTGGGTACCACTTTGGTTGGGCTGACCTATTTACTGTCGGATATGGGGTAAATGATATCCGCATCCAGCCATTTCGCAACTTCCTTCTTCACCACTTCTTTCATATTGGGGTTAAGCCGCCTTTGCATCTCCCGACTGGGCTTAGAATTCTCTTCCATATAGATGTGATGCATGCAAATGGACGAGCTAATTCCCTTTAAATCTGCCACCGACCATCCAATGGCACCCTTGTGGTCTGTGAGAACCTCAGTTAATTGGGCCTCTTGCGGTGATGTGAGATTTGCCGCAATGATGACCGGGAGAGTTTGGTCCGGGCCCAAAAAGATATACTTGAGAGACTCAGGTAATGGTTTGAGTTCAAGCTCAGGAGGGTCCTCTAAGGATGGCAAAGCGGGCTCAGATTGTAAGGCTGGTAAAGGTTCAACCTTGGGTCAAGATGTTAATGGTCCGGGCGAATCCTTTAGAGTGTTGGCTTCCTCAAAAAGGTCATATGTGGACATCTCATTTTCTTCAACCAGATTATCCAAGACATCAATAGTATGGCATTCTTTTTCATGATCTGGGTATTGAGATGCTTTGAAGACATTAATCTGGACCTTTTGACCCCCAAATGAAATGTTCATTATGCCAGTTTCACAATTTATATTAGCTTTGGCAGTGGCTAAGAATGGACGACCTAGGATGATCGGAGTGTGAATGAGTTCCTCAGGTAATGCCATATCCAGAATAAGAAAATCTACGGGAAAATAACAATCATGAACCTTCACAATAACATCCTCAATTAATCCCCGTGGAGTTTTCACAGACCTATCAGCCAACTGCAAGATGATGGGTGTGGGCTTTAATTCTCCAATATCAAATTTCTCATAAATGGCTGTTGGCAATAGATTTACACTAGCACCTATATCCAATAAAGCTCTATCAAATGTAACTCCAGCTAAGTCACATGAAATTAGAAGTGCTCCAGGATCCTTTAACTTCTTGGGTAAATGATCCATCACAATTGCACTAACATCCTCAGAAAGCCGAACCTTTTCGGGTGCCATTCTAGATTCTCTTCGTGGAGTACATAATTCCTTGAGAAACTTAGCATAAGCTAGCACATGCTTGATGGCATCGAGGAGTGGAATATTAATTTGGACTTGTTTAAACAAATCCAACAACTCCTCATTCTGGGCCAGTTTCTTCCTGATATTGGGCTTAGCTAACAAGGCATTAGGAAATGGCACCTTAGGTTTATAAGAACTTGGGCCTTCATCAATCTTCCCTTTTCCTTTCAGATCCTCCTCCAACTTCTCCATGATGGGTTCATCTTCACTCTCACTTTCAATTTCCTGAGGCCCATCAGTGGAACCTTTGGCTAACTCTCCATCTGCATGTGGTTTTTCTAAACTTCTCCCACTCCTAAGGGCTGAAATGGCTTTAGCATTCTCCAATTGTGGCCCTTTAGGTTGTGGTAACGGGCCAGGCTGAGGTAAAAGGCCCGATTGCTACAGAAAACCTGGAGGTTGATTCATTGGATTGACAATGGGTTGACTAGGAAGTTGGCCTACTTCTCTTCTCATCGTAGCCTCAGCTAGTTGGCCCATTTGACTTTCCAACTTAGCAATGGATTGTTGCTGGGTCAAAATCAGTTGTTGGAGTTGAGTGAATTTGTCATCAAAGTTGGGCTGAGGAGGTTGTTGGTAAGTGGGTGGAGGATGGTATTGGGTTGGCTGTCCTGATTGGAATGAGTGGTAGTGGGCCGGTTGACCTGATTGGGATGATTGATAATGGGCCGATTGACCTGATTGATACTGGGCCGGTTGACCTGATTGATACGGGGCCGGTTGACCTGATTGATACGGGGCCGGTTGACCTGATTGATACTGGGCCGGTTGAGAAAATTGGGCTTGATATACCCTAGCCTGAACATTTCCATAGAAATTAGATTGCTGTTGAAATGAATTCTGTGGCTTTTGGACTTGATGCATGGGAGGATTGGACATTGGTAATGGGGCCTGCTGATTCTTCCAAGAGAAATTAGGGTGGTTTCTCCAGCCAGGATTGTAAGTATTTGAGAATGGATCATTATTGGGCCTGGAGAATCCCTGGGCAGCCTGAACTTGTTCTTGAATGAATGGTGGAAGTTGGGCCGTAGTTGGGCATTCATTCACTTGATGGGTTGGACTTGCGCATAAGGCACAAATGTCATGATTAGTAGAGGATGGGCCTTCATATGGACTAGATTGTGTTGGGTAAGTAGGCTCTTGCTTGTTTAAGGCCAGGAGTTGGTCTAGTTTCTAGGCCAAGATGTCTACCTTATCCAATTTCTGATTAATCAGATTTATGTCAATTCTTGATTCGGGCTCTCCACGGGCCTTAAGTTCATACGTTCCAGTCCGTTTAGAGGGCCCAACAGACCTCTCATAAGATGATAATGAGGCATGATTGATGGAATTTTCACTTAACATCTCAAAAAGATCATAGGCCTCATCTTTATTTTTCATCATAAATGCCCCTCCACATGAGGCATCCACCATCTGTCTGAACTGTTCAGACAATCCTTCATAGAATGCTTGGACAATTTGCCATTTTGAAAGCCCATGATGAGGGCATTTGCGAAGCAATTCTTTCAGTCTTTCCCAAGATTCATGGATCAATTCCCCGGGAGTTTGGGTAAAACTCGTGATGGCCCTTCTCATGGTATTGGTTCGCCCGATGGGATAGAACTTTTTGAGAAATTCTTTCTGCATTTCTTCCCATGTCCTAATGGGCCTTCCTATAGTTCCCAACCAATATTTAGCATTGTCCTTTAATGAAAAGGGAAATAAGGTCAATTTAAGGACATCATCGGTGAAATTCTGGATCTTCACCGTAGAACAGATTTCTAGAAATTCATCCAGATGCTTATAAGGATCTTCATTAGTATTCCCATAAAAGGATGGGAGCATCTGAATGGTGCTAGATTTGATTTCTTATTGATTGACTGGATTTTGAGGAAGATGAATACATGATGAAGGTTGATATCGATTTGGAATGAAATAGTCCTTCATTTGCTTTGGTGGGTCCTGATTATCAGACATTGGATCTTGTGGAGGATTTCTTTGATGTAGGATTCTTTCTATTTCAGCAAGTGGTCCTAGAAGGTTAGGATTTTGAGATCTCCTGCCTTGCATACACTAGGACTGATGGAGAGAGGATGGATTTGAATTTTGTTTTCTATTTATGGTTTTTTTTTTTAAATGCAGACAATTTTGGCAAACAAATTATCCTAATGATCTAATGTTAACCTAGACTCTCTATATGAATTTTCTTACAAGGTGAATGGAGTCCACCTCGAGTCACAACCACAATCAATCAACGGCCAGGTAACATTAGAGAACCACCTACTTTTGTAGGGACCTAATTAGAGAACCACTTACCCGCTTAGACGTTTGCCTTTTTAACCTCTAGCCTAGACATCGTTGCCAAAAATGGAGGCAACCCGAGATTTAAACCACTTACGGTGTAAACCCTAGATTCTCTTTCGACTTGCTTTTAGTTGGATTAGGAAATGCCGATGCAAGGAAGGTGATTTGTGGGCTAAGGAAGGGTGATCAAATCCCTACCTTATGTGGTTAAAGTTGTTGCCCTTAAAGTCTTTTTGAATGCAATACAAGGCAACAAATCAATGCAAGGTGTGTTGATGCAATCATGAATGACTTGTTAAAATTGAAACACGTACCTTTCCCCCGCAATCTTCAACAATTTATAGAAATAACTGTGAAAGAAAACTAACTCATACTTTCCTAGGATGATGAATGCCTAGCATGGAAGGTTTCTAATCTTGGAAATGAAGGTTTTAAAATTTGGATGTTCTTCTTTTTATTTATTTTTTTAGTTAATAGAAACCTATCTAAGCTAGAAACTACAAAAATGGAAACTAACTAGAATAAGGAAATTGAAACATAGAAAGTTGGAACACACTTACCATGATTTTGCTTTCCTTTTTTTTTTTTTTTTTTTCCAATTTACCTGCAAAAATAAGAAAAATAAGGTTAGTTAAAGACTAATTACACTAAATCCAAGATAATCAAAATTAAAAATCTAACTCCCCGGCAAATGCGCCAAAAATTGATCGTTCCAAATTGTGCGTCGTTAAACACTCATGAAAACGTTCAATCTAAATTTATCCGGCTCACTCGAATCAGATTTTGAAAATTAACAGTGGTGAGTCCGAGTCGATCCACAGGGAGATAGAATTTTAATTTTGAAAACTTTGGAATTTAGTTAATCTAAAAATAAGTGAAAATTTAAATAAACTAATTACTTAATTAAACTAAAACGCAATTAACTAATGTTACCTAAAAATATAATTGCTTGAATTAAACAACTCTTTTTTTCTTCTTTTTCAAAAATTAAACACAAACACATATATAAAAAAAAAAAAAAACACAACTAAAAATTATAATGAAGACATTGAAATTTAACTATGTGTAACTTATTAATTATCTAAAAATTACGAAACAAATCACAACATTTAATGGTTTAATAAACTTAAACTAAATAAACAAAGTATGAAATAACAACTAACTAACCCTAAATAATTAAACTAATCCTAAACTAATGGAGAAAGGAAAAGAATCATAATAACAGCATTATGTTGGAACTTTGTGGGTGGCTGTCGGCTGGTTTCACAGCGTGGAGGCTTGCAGCTGGCTGTTGGATGTGCGTGGGATGCCGCTGGAAGCTCTGCCGCTTGGTGGGTGCTGCGTGTAGAGAAGCTGGACTACGTGGAGGAGAGGAGGGAGTTGCAGCCACATGCACTGGAGCTGGCGCGTGGACAGGTTGCTGGAAGTTGCAAGGTACTTGGAGGAGAGACCCAGCTGGGACAGCACATGCATGGGAAGTTGCTGTTTCGCGGCTGCTGCATGCGAGAGGACCTTAAACGCCGACGCGCAGGCGTGGAGGAGCTGGTGCTTCAGATCGTGGAGGAGCTGCTGCGTGATCTTTCTGGTTTCACCTTGAAGACGCGTGCATGCATGCTCAAGCGGGTGCAGCACGTGGAGGATCAGCTGGTTGGGCTTCACCGCAGGCTGGCGCTGGTGTGCGTGCAGGAAGGAGCTGTGTGGAGAAACTGCTGGTACTCGGGTACTTGCAGGCGTTGGAGTGCAGCTGGGTGGTGCATGGAGGAAGAATAGAAGAGAGAGAGGAAGAGAGGGCTGCCGGCTGGAGGAAAAATTGAAAAGAGGAAGAGACCGAGGGAGAAAGAGCAGAGGGACGGAGAGCTGCGGGAGATCCGGCTGGGTTGAAGGCGACGGAGAGGAGAGAGGACCGTGAAAGAGAGAGCGAACCGGAGAGAAGGGAAAGAACAGAGGCTGCTGGGAAAATAAAAAAAACGAGAGAGAACAAAGGCTGCTGGGAATTGGAGTTGAATAGGAATTGGAAGGAAAATTGGAGAGGAAGAAGAGAGGGTCGTGGGAGAATTTATTGAGAGGAAGAGAGAGTCGGAATTGGGGAAGGAAAGAGAGGGTTGCGGGGAGAGAGACGAATCCGAGAGAGAGGAGGAGGGCGGCGGGTTTGAAAAAGTTTCCTTTAAAAAGAGAGAGAGGGTTTTAAAATAAAGAAAGGAAGGGATGTGGTTGGGAAATTGGAGAGAAGGAAGGAAATAGAGGGTTTTGGGAAACTCCAGAGAAAGAAGGAATCAGAGCAATATTAGGACATCCAATTGTATTTTTACCCCTGCTTTAGTTAAAATCCGAACATTAGACCTCTCCCAAATTTCTAGAAACTCCACCAGCTACACTGCATCATCGACATGTCCTATTCACATAAAATAAATATAAATTAGCACATTATCATAAAAATATCATCATATTTATTCATTTCGTCTCGGTTTTGTCGAAAAACCGCAAATGCGCTATACTTCTTTAATCACATAAAATGACGATGTTTTTAAGTCAGAATTTGACGAAATTGGTACCGTTGGACTTGGTACACAATTATCTATCATTCATGCTATTTTGCAGATAAAAACATGAGTATGATGCGTATGATTGCATTTAAATGATCAATTTAACACTTTATCAAGGATCCATCATGTATGCAATGCTATGTACTAGGCCTGATATGGCACACCCACTAAGTGTCACTAGTAGATACCAGGCTGATCCAGATGAAGAATATTGGAAGGCGGTGAAATGTATCCTTAGATACTTAAGAAGGACTAAGGATCTATTTCTCGTCTATGGAGGAGACGACTTGGAACTTCGAGGGTTTACTGACTCGAGCTTCCAATCGGATATGGATGATAGCAAATCCATATCTGGATTTGTGTTCATGTTAAATGGAGGTTCAGTAAGTTGGAAAAGTTCCAAACAAGAAACAATTGCAGATTCGACGACCGAAGCAGAATACATTGTTGCAGCTGAAGCGGCCAAGGAGGCGGTTTGGATGAAGAAGTTCATCTATGCACTTGGAGTAGTTCCAAGCATTTCAGATCCTGTTCCATTATTGTGTGACAACAAGGGGCAATAGCTCAAGCGAAGGAGCCAAGATCACATCAGAAGTCAAAGCACATTCTAAGACGATTTCATCTGATTCGTGAGATTATCGCCCGAGGAGATATAGTAGTTGAGAAAGTCTCATCTGAAGATAATGTAGCAGATCCCTTGACTAAGCCATTGTCTCAAAACAATTTAGAACGTCACCTTAAGTCTATGGGACTTAGACACATGGGTGATTGGCTATAGTCCAAGTGGGAGAATGATAGAATTGGGTGGCCTCAAAGTCAATCATTGTACATTCTAGTTCATATTATGAATAAAGGCAATCATTTCTTCATTTAGAGTTCTTGGAAATTGACTATCGTAATGAAGGTCCGTAGACAAATGTATGGGACATTGAATCATGATGAGATCATGATAGTGAGATCAATATCCTCAGTCACTTGTCTTAAACAGTTCTCGATCATAGGATATTTAAGATGGACATTAAATATCCGATAAGATCGACACAAGTTATGTCTGCTCATGTGATGAGGGTGAATGATCTCACATTCACTCGTGTGGTGACACTAAGACAAACTTGTGGGTGCTCATTAGAGAATGAGTTCACTGAACAGACCCAAATAAGAATTCCTGGATGGTAATTATACCTATTAGTCAACCAGGGAATTCAATCGTTGCAGTAGCACAGTTGGTCCTTTGACCTGAGTCACCAATGATATCTTGTTTGTAGACCATTGTGTCTTGATTCTCTGACTTGTGGACTTTAACCATTAAGTCCACGATAGTCAGTCTCTCAGATACTGTGGAAAGCTTTCGAAGGTAATTGAGTGAACAACAGGGGATCACTCACTCTTGGTATAAGACTGGAGAGAGAATATCCTATGGATGTGTACACAGAAATCCCTGGCTAGGGTCAAATGAAAGAGATGTCTTTCTAGAAATTAATTGAGTACTTGAATCCACTTAAATAATGCGATAGAGGGTTTGACTATAAAACCATACTCTTGTATTATTGGGACATTGGATGAGTGAAGGATTTTATCTGTGCGGTATCTGCAGACGGAAAGGTTCAAATAAAGGGAACAATATTCCTTATATCTTATGGGATCATGAGGTAGTGTTTGGTGCCGTTCATAGTCAGAAGGTCCAGTGGATTAATCATCAGATGATAAACCACTTATTTATTGAATTAATTATTTAACACATGATGTTTAAATAATAATTAATAAATATTAAACTTTAGAATTGGTTTTAAGTTTAATGTGCCTAAAACCGGACTGATATATGGGCCTAGAGGGTCACACACATAAGAGTTCTGTAAGATGGTGAGAGATGTTAAATAACATGCTTATCTGGGTTTTTATGAAAAGTTTCAAGATGAACATGAATATTTAATGGAGAGTTATCCAAGGCCAAACTCTTGGATAATCATGAGAATTAATTCTTGTGTTTATCCTTATTTCTTATATAAGGAGGCCAAGGGGAGGGGTGAAAGAGGTTAGACAAAAAACACACCTTCATATTTTCTCTCTCCTCTCTCTCTCTCCTTCTCTCTCTTGGAGTAGATCTTTCTCTCTCTGCGCATGGTGGATTTGAGATCGGGTCGGAGTACTCAGGTCGAGGAGGAAATCGCGTCTGCATCGGGAGCTTGTGTGGATACCTCTGGAGATCGTGCGCGTGCGCAATTACCGAGTCGAAATCATCCACGGGAGATTCGAAACCCCACAAAGGTGAAGAACCGTTCTTCCTGCATTTATTTAATTGTCCGTTTTACGATCCCAACAACCGATACATAGGAATCGATTTATTTTTCCGCTGCGTTCTAGACGATTCCTTACAGATTTCCTCACGTTCCTTGCTCTTCGCAACTCACGAACCATTCGCCGATCACCGCAACGTGTGATCGATTTCCCATCAAACCGGAGTCGGGAAGAGGGCAGAGCTATCTCTAGAGAGGAGAGAGAGCTGGGGCGCCAGAGAGAGAGAGGGACTGAGGAGGGGGGCAACTCGGGCTAAGCAGTAGTTTGTCCTGCTCAACCCATTCGCTACATTTTATATAAGCGATGAGGTTTTCTATAAATCCCCCCAATTTAATATAAAACTCACTTTTAATCCATCGCCTTACGAATCTTTTGCGTATGACCCTCTACGTCCGATTATCCGTCCAGTTACTGGCCCAATAAGCCCAGTGACTCCTCACTGACTTAATTAATCAATTAATGACTAAAATTAATTAATTAATTAATTGAATCAATGTCACACATTAAATTCGATCAGGCCTCCAATCACGTTGGGTGCCAAGCAACACCACGTGAACTGTGAAGGTATTGGAGTTAAGCAACCCACTCTTCGAACCTTTCCGCCGACAATTACCGCATGGATATAATCCTTCAGTTGTACAATGCTCTTGAGTCAACTTAGGGTATGGTGTACCGTCAAACCCTAACCGGTCGACTCACTTGGATTGGATGCTACCGTATAATATCGGAAAACTCTTTTCCCGATATTATAGTCCGCCTTGGCCAAGGACTCCCGCGCATCCTTCCTAGAGCATTCTCTCTTTAAGTACCAAGAGCGAATGATTCTTCCTTATTGACACTCAATTCCCTTCGACGGTATTCCGCTGCTCTCGATCCTTGACTATTTAGAATCTCGTGAATAGAGATCCGTAAATTAAGATCAAAGTATAGAAGTCCACCGACAATGTGTCCTTGGTGTCTCAGGTCCGAGGACCATCAATGCAACTGCGACAATAGAATCAAGCTAGTTGACAGTGAGATACTATACCATCCAGCGATTTAGTCGGATCAGTTCAGTGAACTCATTCTCTAATGAGCACCTACATATTCGTTTTAGTATCTCCACACAAGTGACTATGAGATCAGTCACCCTCATCGTATGAGCAGGAGTAATCTGTACTAGTCTAACCGGATATCCGATGTCCTTCTCGGATATCCTCCGACTATGAACTATTAAGAATATGCGTGTTTAAGTGATCAGTCTCATTAGTATGATCTCATTACAATCTAATCACTATCACACATATTCACATACTTCATTATGAGATGGTAAAAGAACGAATTACACATAATGAATTAATGTCATTTTATTAATAAATGAATGAGATTTACATAGTCAGATTGGCTTATAGGCCACCTGTGACTAACAAGGTCCTCATTGGTGAAGGTGATCGGTTGCTCGGCAAGCAATGATTGATCGTTAAGAGGAGTTTTTCGATCGGTATCTTGAGATTTTGAGGTAGAAGCATGTTTTCTTTTTCGGTCATCCTCTTGAACTGTGTAAGCGATATGTAATGGCTACTCCAGCTAGTATTCTGGCGCCTCGATGCTAGGGTACTATGTCTTTTGGTCATGATTTTCTCAGATCAGTTTTCCATAGACGACACTAAAACATGATGAGTCGAAATCTCATCCACTATGATCAGGGCCCTCTGTCGGTAATCGGAGGGTTGAAATTTAGCCGCTCCTACAAAAGCGAACAACGTTAAGGGTCCCAATGGTAAGCCATGGGTCCCCCTCCAATGCTTAAGTCAGAGAGTTGGGGGGTGTTAGAAAGCAGTAGAGAGGGATTGGGTTGGTTGCGTACCTTCACCTATTCAATAGGAGGGTCCTTATATAGTAGTGCATAACATAGCTCGAGTCCAACTCCATCTTAGAGAATGGGGTACCGAGAACGATTCGAGATAGGAAAGGATCGTCTTTAGAAGTCGGCCCTAAGTCAGATTGTCATGTCTATCTTGACCCACTGTAGGTCGTGGTCGAATTGGGGCTAGGAGGGATGAGGCCTTCTAGTTCGAGTTGCTTTTCAATTGTAGTGAGACTTTTGATCAGATCGGGTAGGCCTGGATATACAGATAGTGGGTGCATTCAGACTCTGTGGCCCCCATATTATCTATTAAGACTGCTAAGAGATCTGGCCACCTAGGTCTCCCCTGGATTAGGTTTGGGCCAAGCCCTAGATGAAGTGGCTTTAACATCCCTCAATGGGGTATGGACCTTCTTCTAGAGGTGTACTAGATAATTCATGAACAGGGATATTAAAGCAGCCCACTGGTCTTTTGGGCCAAACAAAGTTCTTCTCCTTCGTACTTTTTATCAGGGAGAATGTGTCAAATGTGAATGGTCTCTCTTCTCATGTCCAAAAAAAAAAGAGTCATACTTGTTGTACTACCTGAACCGCATGCAATGCGGCTCAAAAATAAAATTTCTTTTTAATTTTTTTTTTATGTTGACTCCATCATACGGCATGTCTATACAATCGACATTTGATGGGAGAATCCGAAAAAAATAAGAAGAAGAGCTCCCAGATTATTAGGGCTCGGCCCATTAATGATGTTTCTTTATTGTCCATTGGAGTTTGATTTTTAATTTTTAAATTTCTTTTAAGTCATCCAATCACAAATCAGGTTGTATGAGCACGTTGAACACCATAGGAACAATCTTAAAAATTAAAATAATTATTTTTTTGAGTCAAGTATTACTCAAAAAAGAACTCTCTCTCCTTGTCCTGCTGCTGACGAAAGACCCGAGAAAAGATGCACAATGGAGTAGAAATCTTTTTTTTTTGGTCAGTAAAATATATATTCATTCAACCACAGAAACGTACATAGCAAAGACCTCTACAGCTCCCCATCTACTAAACCATACCCCCAAATACGGACCGTACATAGCCATGTCCCCATGATGTCCCCACTGACTCTGATTCACATGAAACAAACAAAAGAACTGATACTGTAGCAATTTAAACCTCCAAAGAAGTTTAACTAGGGCTTGCCGGACAAGGCAACAAACAAAGGGCTTCATCTTCGCATGGAAGTGATTGACTCCTTCACATAGTGATGGGCTTCAATTAGCATCTGATTGCTTAAATGGTTGGACATGGACCTTGAAGAACACATTCCCTTTCCAAAATATGGTGATTGCACGCAAATAACCGAGGTCTTGAAATGCCGAAGAAGAACTCGAACAAGCTGCACTGTAGGGTAAGAACAAGCAATCGATGCCATCCACGGGATACGACATAACAGTCATGGTAAGCAACCGACAGTTGTGCAAACTGAACAGGGGGTAGATAACGAAAGCAAAGAAGTTTGACCTAAGTTCTAAAGGGGAAAGAACAGAACAATATAAGTGGAGCAAATCTAAAGAAGGCTTTGAGATTGAAAGCTAGGTTGAACAAGAAAAGGAGTAGATATAAATCAAATCAAGAGGAACTAAGCTCTATCTAGAGAAGTAGGAAGAAGTCCAAGACTTACCTGACAAAACCTCTCAATATGGATGAACCTCTAAGCTTAGAGAAACGTTTCCTCCCGCACAAGGGAGCAGTGAGGGACAGCAGCACAAGGAAAAAATGGATGGGGCGATTGGTGATGGAGGAGGAGGAGAAAGAGGAAGGAGAGGGATATGGGGGTGGGGGGGAGCCCTACGTTGAGAAACTCCCCCCACCTGTGGGAAGTCCCATAAATTTGTTTTCGGTGCTTATGACTATATTTTGCGGTCTGCAATGGAGTAGAAATCAATCATAGAAACTAGAAAGTGTTAGAATTTGTTCAAGGCATGGGCATCACACCTCAATTATGTGGACCGGGGGCTGTTTGCTTGTGCGCTCTGGGTACAAGGAATTGCGTCTTGCTTTGCTTTACTTGGTTAGGGAGCAGGTCATCTACAGAGGTTAAATTCGTTGTACCGCTAAGATAAACATCGTTGTCTTGGAGTGACATATTTTGATTGGGAGTTTTAATAATTTTTAATATTTCTTAGATAATTTCAAAAGATATTTTACATTTTTATCATAGTTTTAATTTATATTGATTGAATGATGAAAACATATTAAATATAAGATGTTAAAAGATTTATTAAAATTAGGACAAAAAAATAACGTTTCACTCTAAAGGAGAACTTGACTTAGCCCAAAAGTGCAAATGGGCCAGCCCACCGACCTCTATCTCTTCCTGTCATGAACTTGCTAAATGTTGCGGTCCACAAATGCGAGAACCAGAAAGTTAAGGGGAAACTTGAAGTGAGATAGGATTCCAGACGGGACTTTCCTGACTGCGTCCAAATCAGGACCCTCGTTACGACTGAAAAGAGGGGTTCGAGGCCCGTGGCCATTCGGACTCGTAAGGAAAATTGAGTTTCGATACCTACCTTGGATATGATCTTTCTAATCAGAATTAGCCCTCCACACGGGTCTGGTTTCTACATAAAGACTCCTCGTCCAATTGGTACATGTACGTTTGTGAGAACCCAAACTATTCGACCTTTCCTCCAATATCCTCAGCCTTCTAATTTAGGCATTGGAGGGAGTTATCTGACAGTGTTCTCTTTTTATAGGGAGCAGCTGGCGACGAATCTCTGATCAGAGACGTAGGACATTAACCATGGTAAATGAGATTTCGGCCCATACACTTAAATTACTATCTTAAAACTCGGTGATCTAACCAAGAAATTATCCAACGCCGATAGGATTGGTATGGTCTGACTGGATCACTTAATCTGATCCAGTCCACATATATTGATGGGGCAGAATCCGATTCTGCCCAATAGCAGCCCAATCAGTGGCCTTCGGCCCACCAGCGGCCTTCAGCCCACAAGCGGCCCTCGGCCCAACAACAGCGGCCCATCAAGCAGCCTTCGGCCCACCAGCGGCCCTCCGCCCAACAACTTCGGCCCACTAGCGGCATTCGGCCCAACAGTGGCCCTCGGCCCAGTAGCCGTACCCGGCCCAGTCCGATGGATTACTAGGCACTATGGCGGTTTATCAGTAAACTAAAACATAGTCCTATATCAGCTGCAACAACCAGGTAACCCCCAATCCTCCGTTATAAATAGAAGGCTATTTATTACAAAAGGTAGGTCGAATGACCAAGGACGATAGTCCAAAGCATTTAAGCTTCTTCTTTCCTCCCTTCTGAATCGAATTTTCTTCAGAAGCTAACTTAGCCGTCGGAGGGGGTTCTCTTAGGCTGATGCCCGGGACCCGCACTGACTAGTTCTTCTTCATGCAGGGGCCTCGGTTCGAATCTTCGCCGACCTCTTCGTCCGGGTCGGCTTCGGCCACCGGTCTCGATCTTCTTCTTCCAGAGGTCCCGGCCTTGCTCTTCGCCGGCCGGGTCCCCTTCGGCCAACAAAGTCTCAACTTCGCCACCTGGCAGGTCTTCATCAGGGTACCTCCCGGCCTCGGAGCTTCGGTCCTGTACTTCGCCCACATCTCGGTCCGGATCCCTGTCGGCCTTTTTTCGATCTGATTATTATCTCGGATTCTAATCTCGGAATCCGACAGTGATAGCTTCAGCTACATCACTTGGCGCCGTCTGTGGGAAACCGACCAAAGGTCATGTCTCATCGTCTGGTGACCAGACGATCCGGCCAAGACGAGGCGGAGACGTGGGCGACTCCATCGTAGGCACTCCACTCCGAAGGTGCTCCATCCTTTCTTCCGTAAGGTTCCGTCCTTCCAGTTATACCAGAGTCCCTCGCTCCCAGAGACGACGGGGTGGAAGAACTCCAGCAGCAAGTGGACACACTGGCCGCTACTGCCACCTCCTTGGCGCCTTTGCGAGATATGGTGTCTGCTATCGCCCAGCATATGGGGTTGCTGAATCAGCCCCCACAGCAGGTACCGCCTCCTCCTCAATTTTGTCCTGCTCAAGCTACGAGGGTACAACCAACACCCTCGCAGGCATTCCACGATGAAGCGGTTTCGGCACGCAGCGAGCCATTCGGGCCGCAAGGCCGAGTTCCTCGCACTAGTCATATCCTGACAGAACCGGACTATGCTTCGTCCGGATTTCATCCGACCAAGGCCGAAGGACGTTCGGCCACCACTTCAACCACCCCGGATCTAGATCGGCGATTGACAGCGATGAGGAAGGAAATGCAGCAGATGGTATCCCGGCCGTATGGAGCACCTCTTGCCAGCACTATCCTGGAGCATACTCCTTTCTCTCCAGAGCTTTTGGCCATCGAGGTACCTTCCAACTTTAAACTGCCGAAAGGGCCTCTGTATGATGGAATGACAAATCTAGTATGCCACTTCCAAAGATTCAATTCCTACCTCTCCGTCCGAGGGGTTTCCGAGGCAATCTGCTGCCGTATCTTCCCCCTCACCCTAGAAAAAACAACCTTGACTTGGTTCGAAACGTTGGCTCCCAATTCCATTCACTCTCTAGTGCAGTTGGGCCAACTATTTATCGACCAATTTTATGATGCCACTCGGCAATGTAAAACTTCGGCCAGTTTGCTTGCCATTCGGCAAGGACCGACCGAGACCCTTCAAGAGTAGTTTACCAAGTTCCGGGCCGAAGCAGCCCAGATTCCAAACCTGGACAGTTTGATTGCAGTCTCGGCCGTAATCAGTGGATGCATGGACGAAGGGCTTCTTAGCTCCATCGGAAAGCGCCATCCTCCCACCTTTCAGGACATGGTGGCTCGGGCCCATAAATATATCAATCGGGAGGCCCTGATGATGTCCAAGGGAAAGATTACTGCCGAGGCAATATCAGCGGTTACCCCTCCAGCGGTTCGTCCTCGCCCAGAAGATCAGGAACCCTCTCGCAAGCGATATCAGAGAGAAGAATGGGATCGAGACAACCGCCGGGATCCGCAGCAGCGGTATCTGCCACTACCTGCTCCACCCTCCCGGATGCTCATGGAGGTGAAAGGTATGCTTCGGCAGCTTGAGCGCATCGAGACTGATCCTCGCCGAAGGGATTCCCGGAAATATTGCAAGCACCATCGGGAAACCGGCCATTCAACTGACAAATGCCGGCACCTTCGGGAGGAGATTGATCGCCTCATCCCAGAAGGCCGTCTGCCGTAGTACCGACGAGTGCAGCCTTAACAGCGGCAGAACCGGGACGCCCCCGAAGCAGCAAGGCAACGGCAACTCCTGGATAAAGAAGCCCCACCTCAACCAAAAGTGACTTCGGCCCCGACAGAAGCATCACACCAACGACCCAGTGCCGGGTCGATTATGATGATATCCGAAGGACCGAGAGAGGGAGCAAGGCGTCGTCGAGCCGATGCTGCGGCAGAGATAGCAGCAATCGATGCCGGGCTGAAGCGGTTTCGTCTAGAAGACATCGTCTTTGACCAGGAGGATCTGATCGACGTTCAGGTCCCTCACGACGATGCCCTTGTTGTAAATGTTGTAATGAAAAGTTACGATGTTCATCATATCTTTGTTGATAATGGAAGTGCTCCCAATGTACTTTTTTACGATTGTTTCCTAAAGATGGGTTTGAATGAGGCTGATATGAAGCCTCACCGGGGGTCTCTATTCGGCTTTAATAGTGCTCCTTGCCGAGTAGAAGGCATCGTCCGGCAACCTGTAACCCTAGGTACAGCCCCTCGGCAATTAACCATTGAAACGGATTTTTCCGTCATAAAGGTTGATTCGGCCTACAACGCCATTTTTGGCCGAAGGCTTATCAGAGGAATTGGAGTTGTACCTTCTGTTAGTTTAGGTGGCCTACAAGCCAATCTAACTATATAAATCTCGTTCATTTATTAATATAATGGCATAATATTCATTATGTGTAATCGCATTAATTATTGTTTCATAATGAAGTCCGTGAACATGTGCTATAGTGATCAGATTATGATGAGATCATACTAATGAGACTGATCACTTAAACACACATATTCTTAATCGTTCATAGTCGGAGGATATCCGAGAAGGACATCGGATATCTGGTTAGACTAGTACAGATTACTCTTGCTCATATGATGAGGGTGACTGATCTCACAAGTCACTTGCATGGAGACACTAAGGCGAATCTGTAGGTGCTCATTGGAGAATGAGTTCACTGAACTGATCCAACTGAATCGCTGGATGGTATTGTAATTCACTGTCAACCAGCTTGATTCTATTGTCGCAGTTGCGTGGATGGTCCTCGGACCTGAGACACCAAGGACACCTTGTCGATGGACTTTTGTGCTTTGACCTTGGTTTACGAATCTCTAGCCACGGAATTCTAATACGCCAAGGATTGGGTACAGCGGAATTGTAGGGATCCTGGCGGAATGTGAAGAACGCAGCGGAAACGAAGAACAAAAATTAATCCCGCCCGATGCCCGCTGATCCGATTCGGAACGAAAAACTAAAACCGAAAACTAACGGGAGTAATCCGATTACCGTACGCGGATTCGAATCCGCTTCCGTCTCGGTTCCGTCGAGGCGATGCCGCGAGCCGCACAAGCGTTCGACCTCCAGCGGTATCCACGCGATCCTCTGTGGTGGTTCGTCCTCGATCCCTCGTCCGTATCAGCTCACTTGCTGAAGATCCGTCGCCGCAACGATTGCGGAAATCCCGCCGACGGGAATTCCCGACTTTCGGGAATCACACGCGGCGGGGACGGAAACTGTCTCGGCGCCTCGAACGGGACGCCCCGAGGAGGAGAGAGAAAAGGGGGGGTGACGGCTAGTAAGGGAAATCCTGGAGCTTGGCCCAGGGTTTCTCAACAACGCATATTTATTTTAAGTCGGCGTGACTTTTCACAAAAGTCCCCGAGTTAATATAAATCCCACTTATGTACCACCGACTGAGAATCTTATTGCGTGTGACCCTGTAGGCCCATTTACCAGTCCAGTTTTCAGCCCGTTAAGTCCAATAACTAGTTATTGACTTATTGTAATTAATTAATACCTAGATATTAACTAATTACTCAACCGAATTATCATCGCATGTAAATTCGGTCGGACTTCTGATCAAGTTGGGTGCCAAGCAACACTGCATGATCCCGGAAGGTAATGGGGTTCAGCAACCCACTCATGGAACCTTTCCGTCCACAGTTACCACGTGTCTATAATCCTTCGTTCGCACAATGCTCTCGAGTTAACCTAGGGTATGGTCAACTGTCAAACCCTAGATGGTCAACTCACTTGAATAAGACTCCGCTGTACAATATCCGAAAACCACTTTTCTGATATTGTTTCTGCTCTGGCCAGAGACTCCTGCGGATCTACTCTAGAGCATTCTCTCTCCAGTTACCTGAGAGCGAACGATCCTTTATTGAACACACAATCACCTTCGAAGGTCTTCCGCTGGACCCGATCCTTGACTATTTGAGATCCCGTGGATAGGGATTCGTAGGTCAAGGTCAAAGTCTAGAAGTCCACCGACAAGGTGTCTTTGGTGTCTCAAGTCCAAGGATCAACCACGCCACTGTGACGAAGAATCAAGCCGATTGACAGTCAGGTAAATTACCATTCGGCGATTCATGTCGGATTAGTTCAGTGAACTCATTCTCCAATGAGCACCTACAGGTTTACCACTGTGTTTCCACACTAGTAACTAACGAGATCAGTCACCCTCATCATATGAGCTGGAATAACCTGTACTAGTCTAACCGGATGTTTGATGTCCTTCTCAAATATCCTACGACTAGGAACAATTGAGAATTTGTGTTTATAAGTCATCAGTCTCATTATTATGATCTCATCATAATCTGATGACTATTACACATATTCATGGACTTCATTATGCGCAATTATAAATATGCCAATCTACATAATGAATTTAATGCCATTTATTAATGAACCAGATTGAAATAGGTGCCTTATGATTGGCTTAGAGGACACCTATATCCATCAATCTCTCACTTGGACTCAAGCCAATCACCTTTGCATTTGATCTCCATCAAATCTAGATGATGCTCACAAAAAATCTGTGACTAAGACTTGGTCAGGGATCTACTAAATTATTTATAGATAGAATATTTTCCATTACGTTATTTCCTCTTAATCCTTTGTCTCTGAACCTGTAGAAGAGCCTCAGAATGTTCTGCAACTTCTGAAGAGACCGTGACTCGATCACATAATCTATTGCTCCCACTGTTGTCCTACAACGATAGGATGGCATCAAAGACCTTTTAGAACTACATCTAGTTCAGCGATGAACCTTTTCATCCATACTGTTCTAATGACAGTGTTACTTGTCTATGTCGTCATCTTAATATCGAGTTTTGGATTGGAACCATTCCAATCCATTCCTTTCTACTAGAAGGTTGAATCCATTATTTGACTTGAAATTTGAGTCAGTGTGACCTCATAGTTTCAAATCATCCTCTCCATATACGTGAATGCATCTTTAACACTTCTCAAGTACTTAATGATGCAACTCACTCATGTATCCTTTAAGGAACCTTTTCTTTAAAGGAATAAATTCCATATCTCAACAATTAGGACTTGCTATGAATTTTATGCCAAACATTTTGACATACAGGTCAATATAATATCCCCACCAATCTATCTTAATAGATTCGTATTTCCAATACGTAGGATATTATAACTAAATCCATTATGGAGGAAAACATGGTTAACAATGCTTTTACTAATAGTAATATCCTGAAGTCATTCTCAATGACTTTGATGTTATTATCATAAAGCATTACTAAAGCGACCGTACTCCCACTGTCCTTTCTGAACACACACAGTCCGTGATCATTCTTAATGATCACGTAATATTTGACCATTAAGTCAAAACTTTTATTACAACTTAGGAAGCTTCAGTTTGATTCAAAATAATTTTTGAAATCATAACTTGCTTCCTGGATATTCTAAAAGCTTTAAAGGTGTATCATATACATCTTTACCTCAATCACATTGAATGGACGCTTTTAATATCCAACTGTCATCAGTCTCATGATCGGCAGTATAGATAAGTAAAATTCTAATAAACTTATCAATCTCAAAGTTGTAATGACAGAGAGCATCATTATCATAGATTTTAGATCATAATCTATTTTGAGCTCCTCTCATCTAGCTAAATTAGATATGTCAAACATATCCTTCTAGTCACTGAGAGAATCTCAAAAAATCTATGTAGTTCTCTGATGTGTGTCATGAGTGGTTCCAAACAACTAAAGATTATCTAATAATCTTATGTTAACTTGTGAATCTAGAACATCTTCTAGTTTTATCAGCTCCCACTGTCTTCTTTGAGGACCTATTCCTCTTCACAGAAGACAGCTTTCAGAACGATAATTATTTCATTATCGTCTGGCCAATAAATGTAATGTTCAAACTCTTCAGACATTTACAAATTCACATCACGGTAATACCTGACTTTTAAATCAGGTTTGTTCATAATTCACATCTCATATGAATTATTTGGTTTCCATATCTTTTATGGACACACACTGACTTATTTGGAACCATCTTTAAAGTATGGACATCTAATGTTCATACTCATGTTCAAAAGGATAAGAATTAGGCAAATCTTATTCTGTGTTGCATTATATCTTAATAAGGTGCAATTCCTCATTCTATCATATTGCTATGATGCACAATGAAGATCAATCGAGCGAGGATACAATTATCCTCTTAATGATTTATGTGAATCATATACCTAAGTATTAGTTTCTTTGATCAAATCAAAAATTCTAATACTTCATATTGATCTTATACCTTAATCTCTCAGATATATTCGTCTTATACTTCAGTAAGTACATGCAGTCGAATCATTCCAAGAGTGAATTATAAGGTAAGTCAATAGTAGTGATTATCTTTGGCCTTTGAGCTGTTTACATCAATATGCATCAGCATCAAAAATTTCTTATTAGACAACTCTGTGTACAATACCATAGATAATCAGGACTCACACAGTTCATTTCTATAGGAGACTTGTGAACATTCATCACATGAAATGTCACTTCAAGAATCTATAGTGCATTGACTGATTTGAACAACTATTATTCTTTTCAATCAATGTTATTCTTGATTTCTTATGCAACTAAATAACAATTATTTAGTTTCATATTTGACTCCTATAGATATACAAAGATTTACTATCTAACAGTAATCTATGAATATCATGAACAATAGTTGAGTCTAACTCAACACTTACATTTTCTCGATTTCCTTTTACTTGTCTAAGTCTGCACACTATCGCAGCTCTGAGAATCATTTTCAATATCTCATATTGGATACACTAATTCTCCATTAGACATGCAAAAGACGATAATAAGAATATATAAAACTTCTTTCAAGTTCCATATTCGTTTTGCCTTTACCAGTATCCTTATATTGGTTGCAGTGGGAGAACTGCTACTTCTCTATCTCAGCTGACTTTTCTTTATCCTTTTTCAGGTGTGGATTTGATCATTTAAAATCTTACTACTTGCCTTTCTCAAAGACACATCATAAATATCTCTTTATCCTGGTCTATCCAAATAAGAGATTTCATGATAATCATTGCCTTTCAATAAGGCATACTATGAGTACCTCTTCACCTTGGTCTATCCAAATAAGAGGATTCATGATATCTGATTAGGATAGTGACTTTCACTTGGCCATGGAGACATTCTTCAGAGTTTTCTAGTCAGTCTGAATATGAGAAGTATTCGCATCCAATATGCCAAAATCTCGAATAGACGACATTTTAGTGATCGAAGGAAATAACGTGATTTAAGCAGATTGTTCTGATAATTCAATTATGGTCTTTTATCTTGAATTATTTCCCACTATTTTTCGATGGACTGCATAACCTTCAGGTATACAGAACGGAAGACTCCGACGGTCTTCTAGTGAGGATCAGAATCTCCAAGAATCACGGTATGACCTCGGGTAAACACATAGTATCATACCATTATCTTAGAGCAACTCTCTCATGGTAATTGCAACTCTTTGCAATATCCGATCTTATTTCAGCTCCCAGGTCTTTAATGGTCCCGGGTAAACACAGTAGACCATTATACCTGGTCTAAGCTTTATCATCAATACGTGACAGAGTAGAGTAAGAATGCAGCTCTCGGGTAAACGCGAGGATAGCTGCACCGTTCCTCTATTCCAATCTCAAGGCATCAAGATGCCATAGTTAATAGTCCTTTCATCAAATGGTGGCAGATCTCGGGTAAACACGTAGAAACTGTCATCACTGAATCAAGTTCTAAGAACTATATTGATGGAGAGCCACGCGCTACATTCTCAATGACTCGCGCTCCGGCTTAGACTTTATGTTGAAGGTTTTGTTTATATTAAGTTGGTCTCATCCAAGGTGATAGTTTATGAATATATCGTATATATTTAACTATACCTAGATATTAGCAATCGATTCATAATCAAAAACTAAAAAGGCATGCATCATCCATACATGTTCATTATGTGGTCAAGGACAGCACGGTGATTAACTGGAGCCAAACAATTAATCACCAAAACTATATAACATTTACATAATTTAAACATGTAAACACATAGCCACAGGTGATCTCATCTCCTGTCGCCTTCCTGGTTGCATTTGTGGATCATCCTCGCCTCTCCTCGGCCGGCTTGATCAATTACAAATATAAAACATAATTTGAAACATTTTCAAATACAGATTAATTGCAAGAGAGAGCCTTATGGCCGAGTACAATAACAGAGGGAGATATAATTACAATGGAATGGAGAGAGGGAGGCACGCAAACCTCACTAATTAATATTTAATTAATGCACATCACATTCCATAACAATCCACATAATCACACACCATCACATGATATGAAATTTAACTAAGTGCAGGTCCATGACCACCACAGATTTTAACCATCCACACATGATAAAACACATTACATGAAGGCTAAAATTTTGAAATTATAATAATTTTGGCTTTCTCAAAACCTCGGTTCCAATCAAAATTGGATAATTTGAATTTTTCAAAAATCTTATTTTCTAACATGCAATAAATCTAATTTAAAGCATCAAACACATCAACATGCGCACATAAAGCTAAAATTAAAATTCTAAAATATTCCATGCATAATTTAGAACATTTCTAAATTAATTAATCTAACACTTAGATTAATTTTAAGTCACATTAATAACAATTATTAATGCGAAACAATCTAACATTTAGATAGAATTAAAAATTCCTAAATAACACTTATAAAAGAATTTCTAATTCAAATTTTCAACCCCTTAACAACTCCTTGTTAAAACCCCTTAATAAAATCATATTTCTCAATAACAATTATTAAGAAATAATAATTAGAACATTTCTAATTAAAAATAGTCTAACATCTTAGACAAAATTAATCTCTTAATAACATTTATTAAAAGATTAATTTTCAAGTAGATTAGATCTTTAAAACCAATAATTAAGAAATACTTGAGTAAACTAATTAATCATCTTAATAACTATTATTAAGATTTAATTAGTCCTTAATAACATTTATTAAGATTTATTACTCAAGAACTAATTAACTTAATTATAACAATTATAAAGAAGTTAATTAATCACTTAACAACCATTATTAAATGTCTCTAAATTATTAAAATAATTTCCTAACAACAATTGCTAAGAAATTATTAATATTAATCTAATCACTTAACTAAGAGCAAATAACAACATTTGTTATTTAATATTAAGGTCATAATTTAACATTTAATTAACAACACATGTTAATATTAACTTAAGATCACATCTTAAATATAAATTAACAATAGTTGTTAATGATGAATTAAGATCATATCTTAATTATGACCATTAATCTCTTAGTTAAAAAAGAATTAACATTAAGATCATATCTTAAATTTTAAATCCCCTTTAAATGAATAACAACATTTGTTAATTATATTTAAGATCATATCTTAAATATAAACCCCTTTAATCAACTAATTAAAAGTTATTTATAATTAAGATCATATCTTAATGATAACTCATTTAATTAATTAATTAAAATAATTAAGATCCTATCTTATTTAGTTAAAGCAATTAACTATTAAGATCAAATCTTAATAAACCCCATAAAACGTTTGATTAAAATAATAATCCATAATTAAGATCATATCTTAATTATAATCCTCTTTTAACTCAAAATAATTAATTTAATGTTTAAAACAATTTTAAACATTATTAATTTCAATTTCAAGTTAAATAGGATGGGGTTTTTAATTAAATAAGGGGTTTTTGGGGTTACTTGGGCCAAAATAGGTTTAAATGGGCCTAATCAGGGTTTAATGGGCCCCCTTGGCTCGAGCTAGTGCAGCCAGGGCCGAACCTGGCTCATCTGGCTCGAGCCAGGGGGAACCTGGCTCGGGCCCGGGCACCTGGGCGACCCAGGACGGGCCCCAGGCGCGCCCGGGCCGGGCCAGGGCCGGACCTAGGCGCGACCTGGCTCAGCCAGGTCGAGCGCCTGGGCCGGCCGGGCCGGCTCCCGCCCGGCCAGGGACTAGGCGCGGGACCGGCCGGTCCAGTCCCTTTGGCAGCAGCTCGACTAGCTTGATTTTTAGGGTTTTTGGCCCTGTTTCTTGCCAGTTTTAGGCGTCGGCGGCGGCGAGGGTGGCCGGAAATTGCAGAGGGGAGTTACCCCTTCCATTTCCCCCGCAGGTGGTGGCCGGCCGGCGACTCCTTCGCCGCCGGTGAACCTCCAAAGATGGAGATTTGTGCAGTTTCGCAGATTTCAGCTTTTCCACAATTCTTTTCAACTCTTGGAAATTATGGGAAGAAAAGCTCCACATGCCGCCATAGAAATTTTCCGGAGATGGTGAGGGGTAGCTGGTCATACCAGCAAACCCACAGAGATGGTCCAACCATCATTAATCCCCTTTTGAAGCCCACAAATCCGATTCTTCATCACCATGAAGAACGCAATGAAACCCTCAAAATTTTTTGTTTTTCGCACAGAAAAATTAAATTCAATATTCTAAGTTCATTCCATGAACAATATCTATGAGGAAAAACGAATTTATGCATGAAATAATTTAGAATAATAATTTCGTCGTCCCGAAGCGGATCAGAGCGAAACCTGGCTCTAATACCACTGTAGGGATCCTGGCGGGACGCGAAGAACGCAGCGGAAACAAAGAACAAAAATTAATCCCTCCCGATGCCCGTTGATCCGATTCGGAACGAAAAACTAAAACCGAAAACTAACGGGAGTAATCTGATTACCGTGCGCGGATTCGAATCCGCTTCCGTCTCGGTTCAGTCGAAGCGATGCCGCGAGCTGCACAAGCGTCCGGCCTCCAGCGGTATCCACGCGATCCTCTGTGGTGGTTTGTTCTCGATCCCTCGTCCGTATCAGCTTGCTCGCTGAAGATCCGTCGCCGCAACGATTGCGGAAATCCCGCCGACGGGAATTCCCGACTTTCGGGAATCACACGCGGCGGAGACAGAAACTGTCTCGGCGCCTCGAACGGGACACCCCGAGGAGCAGAGAGAAAAGCGGGGGTGATGGCCAGCAAGAGAAATCCTGAAGCTTGGCCCAGGGTTTCTCAACAGCACGTATATATATTAAGTCGGCGCGACTTTTCACAAAAGGCCCCGAGTTAATATAAATCCCACTTATGTACCACCGACTGAGAATCTTATTGCGTGTGACCCTCTAGGCCCATTTACCAGTCCGATTTTCAGCCCATTAAGTCCAATAACTAGTTATTGACTTATTGTAATTAATTAATATCTAGATATTAACTAATTACTCAACCGAATTATCATCGCATGTAAATTCGGTCGGACTTCTGATCAAGTTGGGTGCCAAGCAACACCACATGATCCCGGAAGATAATAGGGTTCAGCAACCCACTCATGGAACCTGTCCGTCCACAGTTACCACGTGGCTATAATCCTTCGTTCGCACAATGCTCTCGAGTTAACCTAGGGTATGGTCAACTGTCAAACCCTAGATGGTCAACTCACTTGAATCAGACTCCGCTGTACAATATCCGAAAATCACTTTTCTGATATTGTTTCTGCTCTGGCTAGAGACTCATGCGGATCTACTCTAGAGCATTCTCTCTCCAGTTACCTGAGAGCGAACGATCCTTTATTGAACACACAATCACCATCGAAGGTCTTCCGCTGGACCCGATCCTTGACTATTTGAGATCCCGTGGATAGGGATTCGTAGGTCAAGGTCAAAGTCTAGAAGTCCACCGACAAGGTGTCTTTGGTGTCTCAAGTCCAAGGATCAACCACGCCACTGTGACGATGAATCAAGCCGATTGACAGTCAGGTAAATTGCCATTCGGCGATTCATGTCGAATTAGTTCAGTGAACTCATTCTCCAATGAGCACCTACAGGTTTACCATTGTGTCTCCACACTAGTAACTAACGAGATTAGTCACCCTCATCATATGAGCTGGAATAACCTGTACTAGTCTAATCGGATGTTTGATGTCCTTCTCAAACATCCTACGACTAGGAACAATTGAGAATGTGTTTATAAGTCATCAGTCTCATTATTATGATCTCATCATAATCTGATGACTATTGCACATATTCATGGACTTCATTATGCGCAATTATAAATATGTCAATCTACGTAATGAATTTAATGCCATTTATTAGTGAACCAACCAAGTTTGGAACTTGAAGGACTTGCCCGAGGGTATTGTACCCATCGGTTGCAAGTGGACCTTTAAGAGAAAGATCGGTGCTGATGGACAGATCGACACTTATAAGGCAAGGTTGGTGGCAAAAGGATATCGTCAAAGGCAAGGAATTGACTATGACGAGACTTTCTCACCAGTTGCCATGATAAAGTCGATCAGAGTTCTACTCGGCATTGCTGCACATTTTGATTATGAAATTTGGCAGATGGATGTGAAGACTGCCTTCCTTAATGGTAAGCTTGAGGAAGAGGTGTATATGATACAACCAGAAGGTTTCACATCCAAAGAATCTCCAGATAAAGTGTGCAAGCTTCAGAGGTCCATTTATGGACTGAAGCAGGCTTCCCGGAGCTGGAACATAAGATTTGACGAGACTGTCAAGTCTTATAACTTCATTAAGAATAAAGATGAGCCTTGAGTGTACAAGAAGACCAGTGCGAGTGCAGTCACTTTTCTAGTTCTTTACGTAGATGACATACTACTCATTGGGAATGATGTAACTATGATGTCATCAGTAAAGATCTGGCTATCAAAAAACTTCTCCATGAAGGATTTGGGAGAAGCATCATATGTATTGGGAATACGGATCTATAGAATAGATCAAAGAGGATGCTTGGAATGACCCAATCATTGTACATAGATACCATAATCAAAATGTTTGGCATGGAAAATTCCTAAAGCGGTCTCATACCGATGAGACATGGAATTAGTCTCTCAAAGGAGCAGTCTCCTAAGACTCCTGATGAGAGGGCATTCATGGATAGAATACCCTATGCCTCTGCCATAAGATCTATCATGTATGCCATGCTATGTACACGGCCTGATGTTGCATTTGCTCTAAGTGTTACGAGTAGATTTCAGGCTGATCCAGGCGAAGAGCATTGGAAGGCAGTGAAATGTATCCTTAAGTACTTGAGAAGAACTCAGGATATGTTTCTTGTCTATGGAGGATGTGACTTGAAACTGCGAGGCTTTACTGACTCGAGTTTCCAGTCGGATCCGGATGATAGTAAGTCTACATCTGGATTCGTGTTTACTTTGAACGGAGGCGCAGTGTGCTGGAAGAGTTCCAAGCAAGTAACCACTGCAGATTCGACGACTGAAACTGAGTACATCGCTGCAGCTGAAGCCGCCAAGGAAGCAGTGTGGTTGAAGAAATTCATCACCAACCTCGGCGTAGTTCCCAGCATCTCTGAGCCTGTTCCACTGTTGTGCGACAACAATGGAGCCATTGCGCAAGCGAAAGAGCCGCGGTTTCATCAGAAATTGAAGCATATTCTGAGGCGCTTTCATCTTATCAAAGAGATCATATCCAAAGGAGATGTAATAGTGGAAAGAGTTCCATCCGTCGACAATGTAGTAGATCCACTGACAAAGCCGTTGGCTCAAATTGTTTTTGAGCGTCACCTAGAGTCTATGGGCTTATTGTATAAAGGTGATTGGCTTTAGTCCAAGTGGGAGATTGTTAGTTTTAGGTGGCCTACAAGCCAATCTGACTATGTAAATCTCGTTCATTTATTAATAAAATGGCATAATATTCATTATGTGTAAATCGCATTAATTATTATTTCATAATGAAGTCCGTGAACATGTGCTATAGTGATCAGATTATGATGAGATCATACTGATGAGACTGATCACTTAAACACACATATTCTTAATCTTCCTAGTCGGAGGATATCCGAGAAGGACATCGGATATCTGGCTAGACTAGTACAGATTACTCCTGCTCATATGATGAGGGTGACTGACCTCATAAGTCACTTGCATGGAGACACTAAGGCGAATTTGTAGGTGCTCATTGGAGAATGAGTTCACTGAACTGATCCGACTGAATCGCTAGATGGTATTGTACCTCACTGTCAACCAGCTTGATTCTATTGTCGCAGTTGCGTGGATGGTCCTCGGACCTGAGACACCAAGGACACCTTGTCGGTGGACTTCTATGCTTTGACCATGGTTTACGAATCTCTAGTCACGGAATTCTAATACGCCAAGGATTGGGTACAGCGGAATACCGTCGAAGGGAATTGTGTGTCAATAAGGAATCATTCGCTCTCGGTACTTAGAGAGAGAATGCTCTAGGAAGGATGTGCGGAAGTCCCTGGCCAGGGCGGACCATAATATCAGGAAAGGAGTTTTCCGATATTCATCAGCGGTATCCAATCCAAGTGAGTCGACCGGTTAGGGTTTGACAGCTCGCCATGCCCTGAGTTGACTCGAGAGCATTGTACGAATGAAGGATTATATCCACGCGGTAACTGTCGGCGGAAAGGTTCCAAGAGTGGGTTACTTAAGCTCAATACCTTCCGGGTTCACGCGGTGTTGCTTGGCACCCAACGTGATCGGAGGCCCGGTCGAATTCGATGTGCGACATCAATTCGATTGATTAATTAATTAATAAAGGGTTATTAATTGATTAATGAAGCCAGTGAGGAGTCACTGGGCTTGTTGGGCCATTAACTGGACTGGTACTTGGGCCTAGAGGGTCACACACAAATGATTCTCAAGGCGTTGGATAAATAAGTGGGTTTTATATAAACCGGGGGTTTTTGTGAAAAACCGCGCGGTTAGTATAAAACATAGCGAACGGGCTGAGCAGGCCAAGCTGCTGCTAATCCTACCTGCCCCTCCTCAGTTTCTCTCTCTCTCTGGCGTCTAGACAGATTTAGATCTGCTCCGCCGCTTCTCCAAATCCCGTTCGACGGGAAATCGTCCGCGCGTTGCGGCGTTCGTTGCGGCGACTGGCGGAGGTTTCGTGGGCTGCGAAGAATGAGGAACATGAGGATATCCGTCGCGAGGAGGGTCGCATGGACTTCGCTAGAAGCCGGGCGCTTGCGCGGCTTGCGGTGTCGCACCGACGGAACCGAACGGTTGCGGATTCGAATCCGTACACGGTGAGAACTTCGATTATCCGATAATCGATTTTAGTTTTTGAAACGGGAAAACGGATCGTTGTTTTATTTTATTTTTCCGCTGCGTGAGCGATCCGGAGAAACCCGAGAATCCCAACAGTGGTATCAGAGCCAGGTTCCACTGTTTCTCGTCCCGTTTCGATCTCCGAATTAATTTTTACATGATATTATTCCATGCACTAGTTCGATTTTCTTGCTGGATCTATGTTCATGTGATGAACACTGATTATTAAAATAATTAGATTTTTTTTTTTATGCAAAATCGGATTTATATTTGGGGATTTTTGGGGTTTCTTCATGTGATGAAGATCGTGGTTTTGCGGCTTCAATCGGGCCTTCCCATGCGATGGGTAGATGGCCGGAGGTCTGGGTGTGACCAGGGACCATCCCGGTCATCACTGGAATTCTTTGGCGGTGCCGGAGTGGCCGGTGTAAGGGGCTTATTCTTCATCTTCTTTACAGTTTTAAACCAAGAAAACAAGAAAAGATGGGAGCAGCAAGGAGCTCGGGCCTGCCTTTGGTGGGCTTTGGGCTGACCGCCGGTGACGGGAACGTCGCCGGCGGGACTGGCGACGCCGGCGGCACCGGGGCACCGGCCGCCGGGTGGCTCTGCCCTGGCCCCTACCGCCGCCTCATGCCATGAATGGGGCGTTAGGGTTTCCTGCAACAAGGGGCTCGTCGGGTTGGAGGGGGTGCCGACCTGGGCCGGTTCGACCGGCTGGACCGGCTGGCCAGGGGGCCCCCTGACCGGGCTTAAGCCCATGAGCCAGGGTGCCGGGACCTAGCTCGCACCAGGGACCCTGGCTTGGGCCCTGGCTAAGCCCAGGCTCCACTGTGGCTTGAGCCAGTACTTGAATGGGCTGGGTCTATTCTATAAATCCCTGATTAACCCCTTTAAACCCCTAAATCCTCAGCGCATTTAAAATTAAATTGGATACTTAATTTATACTTTCCAAACTCTTTTGAAACTTTAAATTATTATTCAATTTATATTTAATTGGGAGTTAATGATTATGGAATCATTTGTATTAACATGGTGTTGTTAATTGATTAAGATTAGTTATTAATTTAAATGTTAAATTAATAATTAATTTTAATTGACTAATTTAATTGTTAAATTAGTATTTGTTAGTTAATTAGAATTAATTGTTAGTTTAATTGTTAAATTGATGATTAATTTTAATTAACTAATATAATGGTTTAATTAGATGCTATTAATTATTGATTTAAAAGTTAAATTAATAATTAATATTTTTCTACTAATCTAAGAGTTAGATTAGTGGTTAACTGTTCATTTGTGTTAATAATTAGTTTAATAGTTAAATTAGTGATTAACATTTATTAATTATCCAGTCCAATTGTTAGATTGATAATTAATAAAGAATTAGAGTTAATTATTAATTTATGTGATAAATTAATGATTAATTTTGTTGGACTGGTCTAAGAGTTAGATTAGTCTTTAATAGTCTAATTGTTAGATTATTAATGGGGTTTAATCTAAATGTTAGATTATTAGAATTGTTCTAATTTGCATGCAATAATCTGGAATTATTAATTTGGAGTGTGTGCACATGTGATGTGTGTTTAATGCTTTTAAATTTTGATTTAATGGCATGTTAAGTTAATAAAATGAGTTTTCGAAATTCAAATACCAATTTTGATTGGATCCCAGTTTTTTGAAAGCCAAAGTTATCTATTTTTGAAAACTCTTTTATTTTAACCATGTGATGCGCTGAATCATGTGTGGGATATTTAAAATACACCGTGGTCATGGATATGCACTTATTTAATTGTTCATGAGATAAATGATGTGTTTGCGTGGATTGTGGATGAATGATGGATGTTTATTAATTGTTAATAAATAGAGATATGCGTATCTCTCCCTCTCTCATTCTCCGATGTACTTCTACCTCCCTCTCTCTTGTACTCGCCATAAGGCTCTCTTCTAATTACATATGATTCTAGAATTAATGTAATCTGATCGTGGCAACCGAGGAAGGAGCGAGGACGATCCACATCTGCAACCAGGAAGGCGAAAAGATGGAGATCTCTTGCCTATGTGTTTGCAGGTTATTTAATATAATTGTTGTGTTAGATTGTGTGTGTGTTTGACTGTTGGCTCCAGTCAAACCCACTGTGCTATCCATGAGCACACTAATGAGATGTATGAGATGCATTGTTTTCTTTTGATTATGAATCAAAGCAGGTATAGTATTTAGTAAATATATACGGTATATTTATATACTATTACCTAGGAGAGACCAAGATAAAAGTTATCTAAATACCCTTAGATAAACTCTAAACCATAACGCGAGTAGTTAAGAACCTACCGCGTGGTCCATCATCGTTATAGTCATAGGATTCGAATCACTTTAGGTAGGTTTGTTGTACTATCCACAAGGCCTGCTTAATTGGGAGGAGAAACTATGGCTATGGCATTAGATGCCTATATGATCGGGATAGAGGAACCACGTAGCTTTGTTGTGCTATCTACAAGGGCTGCATGCAAATCTATGCTCGTCGCGTAACGATGGGTAGCTTAGACGAGAATTAATGGTTTGTTATGCTATCCACAAGGCTATTAAATCTCTGGGGACCGAAGCCATGATCAGATATTGCAAGGAGTTGCAAGTCCCATGAGTTGGGTGCTCTCTGATTGTATTACAGTTTGTTGTGCTATCTACAAGGCTGTAGTGCAAGTCATTGAAATTCTGATCCCCACTAAGAAACTGGGGGTTATACAGTCCGTCGAAAATTAGTGGGAGTTAAACTTGAACAAAAAACCATGTCTTGTTTTAAATTTTAATAATTGAACATCTGCTAAATAGATTTTACTTATCTCCTGTAGGGAATTATCTCGTCGAATAACCCACTCCGTGGCATACTTGATGCCCTTTTGACTTACCTGATCTATTCGGATTGGTTCAGAAACCTGAAGAATGTCTTCAGATCTGAGCACAATAACTTTGTCCCTGGAGCTAATCCTCCTGCTGAATCGGCATTGGATGCCCCTGAAGAAAAGATGATAGCTAACGATAAAAGATCGAAGGACAAAGGCAAAAGAGTAGTGAAGGGTGACTGCTTCTACTATAAGCAGTATGGTCACTGGAAGAGGAATTGCAAGGAATTCCTTCATGATAAAGCTCATGGAAGAGTGAAGCTGTCTGAAGCTTCAGATATCTATATGATAGATATCAACTTGTCAGTTAGAGATTCCACATCTTGGGTATTGGATACCGGATGTGCTTCTCATATCTGTCATGATGCACATATGCTGACAAGTAAGCGCAAGCTGAGACAAGGCGATGTGGAATTGAGGCTAGGGAACGACGCAAAAGTTGCGGCGATTGCTGTTGGGACAGCAAACCTCAGGCTTCTATCGGGAGACACCTTACTATGAGAAGATTGTTATTTTGTTCCTAGCATAATAAAGAACATCATACCAATATCTTGTTTGGACAAGATAGGATATAGGTTGACTATTGAGAATAGAAGTTGTTCGATTTATTATGGCAATAAATCAATAGCTTCGGCATCTTTAGTCAACGGTCTATATCTCTTAGATATTTCTTATTACAATCTTCAAATTGATAATGCTCTTAAGAAGAGCAAGAATTGTGTGAACCAGGCCTACATGTGGCATTGTAGACTTGGGCACATTGGCGAAAGCAGGTTGCAAAAGTTGCACAAGCATGGTTACTTAACTGCATTCGATTACAAATCGTTTACAACATGTGAATCCTACCTTATGGGAAAGATGGCAAAATCTCCATTTACTGGACATGGAGAACGTGCCAAGGACATTTTGGAACTAATATATTCAGATGTATGTGGTCCAATATCCACCCAAGACAAAGGTGGCTTTTCTTACTTCATCACGTTCACCGATGACTTCTTAAAATTCGGCTATGTGTACTTAATGAAGTACAAGTCTGCAGCATTTGAAAAGTTCAAGGAGTTCAAGAATGAGGTAGAGAAGCAGTTAGGAAAGAGTATTAAAGCTCTTCGATCAGATCGAGGAGGAAAATACTTGAGTATTAATTTCACAAAATTCTTAAAGGATAATGATATCCTTTCTCAGCTGACCCCTCCATATACACCACAGATGAATGGTGTATCAGAAAGGAGGAATCGCGCCTTGTTGGACATGGTGCGATCCATGATGAGCTTTTTGGGATTACGAGTGTCCCTCTGGGGGTATGCTCTAGAGTCAGCAGCATACCTACTAAACAGAGTACCCAGCAAGTCTGTGGCCTCTACTCCATATGAGATATGGAAAGGCAGGAAACCAGAATTTAAACATGTTAAAGTCTGGGGTTGTCCTGCTCATGTAAAGAGGCATGATCCAGACAAGTTGGAATCACGAACTGATAAATGCAGGTTTGTAGGATATCCAAAAGAAACTTTTGGATACTATTTTTTCCATCCTGGTGAACAAAAAGTATTTGTCGCCAGGAAAGCTGTCTACCTGGAAGAGGAATACCTTCTCCAGGAGGATAGTGGGAGTAAAATAGTTGGAAGAGGTTCCAGATCCCCAAACAGCTACATTATCATCAGATGAGATATCAGTTCCTGAATTTGTTCAGGTACACACATATGAGCCTCGTAGATCTGGTAGAGTACCTAGACTACCCGAACGATATGTGGGACATATTGCTGAAGGTAAGTCTAAGGTACAATATAATGAGGATGATGATCCTAAAACCTACTAGGAGGCCATAGAAGGCCCAGAAGCAGGGAAATGGCGAGAAGCCATGAACTCAGAAATCCAGTCCATGTACACCAACCAAGTTTGGAACTTGGAGGACTTGCCCGAGGATATTGTACCCATCTGTTGCAAGTGGATCTTTCAGAGAAAGATCGGTGCTGATGGACGGATCGACACTTATAAGGCAAGGTTGGTGGCAAAGGGATATCGTCAAAGGCAAGGAATTGACTATGACGAAACTTTCTCACCGGTTGCCATAATAAAGTCGATCAGAGTTCGACTCGCCATTGCTGCACATTTTGATTATGAAATCTGGCAGATGGATGTGAAGACTGCCTTCCTCAATGGTAAGCTTGAGGAAGAGGTGTATATGATACAACCAGAAGGTTTCACATCCAAAGAATCTCCAGATAAAGTGTGCAAGCTACAGAGGTCCATTTATGGACTGAAGTAGGCCTCCCGGAGCTGGAACATAAGATTTGACGAGGCTGTCAAGTCTTATGACTTCATTAAGAATGAAGATGAGCCTTGTGTGTACAAGAAGACCAGTGGGAGTGCAGTCACTTTTCTAGTTCTTTACGTAGATGACATACTGCTCATTGGGAATGATGTAGCTATGATGTCATCAGTAAAGATCTGGCTGTCGAAAAATTTCTCCATGAAGGATTTGGGAGAAGCATCCTACGTATTGGGAATACGGATCTATAGAGATAGATCAAAGAGGATGCTTGGAATGACCCAATCCTTGTACATAGATACCATAGTCAAAAGGTTTGGCATGGAAAATTCCAAGAGAGGTCTCATACCGATAAGACATGGAATTAGTCTCTCAAAGGAGCAGTCTCCTAAGACTCCTGATGAGAGGGCATTCATGGATAAAATACCCTATGCCTCTGCCATAGGATCTATTATGTATGCCATGCTATGTACACGGCCTGATGTTGCATTTGCTCTAAGTGTTATGTGCATATTTCAGGTTGATTCAGGCGAAGAGCACTGGAAGGCAGTGAAATGTATCCTTAAGTGCTTGAGAAGAACTAAGGATGTGTTTCTTGTCTATGGAGGAGGTGACTTGAAACTACGAGGCTTTACTGACTCGAGTTTCCAGTCGGATCCAGATTATAGCACGTCTAAATCTGGATTTGTGTTTACATTAAAGGGAGGTGCAGTGTGCTGGAAGAGTTCCAAGCAAGTAACCACTGCAGATTCGACGACTGAAGCTGAGCACATCTCTGCAACTGAAGCTTTCAAGGAAATAGTGTGGTTGAAGAAGTTCATCACCGACCTTGACATAGTTCCCAGTATCCTTGATCATGTTCCGCTATTGTGCGACAACAATAGGACTATTGCACAAGTGAAAGAGCCGTGGTCTCATCAGAAATCGAAAGATGTTCTGAGGCGCTTTCATTTTATCCAGAGGAGATGTAGTAATGGAAAGAGTTCCATCCGTCGACAATGTAGCAGATCCACTGACAAAGCCGTTGGCTCAAATTATATTTGAGCGTCACCTAGAGTCTATAGGCTTTTTGTATAAAGGTGATTGGCTTTAGTCCAAGTGGGAGATTGTTAGTTTAGGTGGCCTACAAGCCAATCTGACTATGTAAATCTCGTTCATTGATTAATATAATGGTATAATATTCATTATGTGTCAATCGCATTAATTATCATTTCATAATGAAGTCCATGAACATGTGCTATAGTGATCAGATTATGATGAGATCATACTAATGAGACTGATCACTTAAACACACATATTCTTAATCGTTCATAGTCGGAGGATATCCGAGAAAGACATCGGATATCTGGTTAAACTAGTACAGATTACTCCTGCTCATATGATGAGGGTGACTGATCTCATAAGTCAATTGTGTGGAGACACTAAGGCGAATATGTAGGTGCTCATTGGAGAATGTGTGCACTGAACTGATCCGACTGAATCGCTGGATGGTATTGTACCTCACTGTCAACCAACTTGATTCTATTGTCGCAGTTGCGTGGATGGTCCTCGGACCTGAGACACCAAGGACACCTTGTCGGTGGACTTCTGTGTTTTGACCTTGGTTTACGAATCTCTAGCCACAGAATTCTAATACACCAAGGATTGGGTACAGCGGAATACAGTCGAAGGGAATTGTATGTCAATAAGGAATCATTCGCTCTCGGTACTTAAAGAGAGAATGCTCTAGGAAGGATGCATGGAAGTCCCTGACCAGGGCGGACGATAATATCGGGAAAGGAGTTTTCCGATATTCATCAGCGGCATCCAATCCAAGTGAGTCGACCGGTTAGGGTTTCACAACTCGCCATACCCTGAGTTGACTCAAGAGCATTGTACGAACGAAGGATTATATCAACGCGGTAACTGTCGGCGGAAAGGTTCCATGAGTGGGTTACTTAACCCCAATACCTTCCGGGTTCACGAGGTGTTGCTTGGCACCCAACGTGATCGGAGGCCCGGTCGAATTCGATGTACGACATCAATTCGATTGATTAATTAATTAATAAAGGGTTATTAATTGATTAATGAAGCCAGTGAGGAGTCACTGGGCTTGTTGGGGCATTAACTGGACTGGTACTTGGGCCTAGAGGGTCACACACAAATGATTCTCAAGGCGATGGATAAATAAGTGGGTTTTATATAAACCGGGGGTTTTTGTGAAAAATCGCGCGGTTAGTATAAAACATAGCGAACGGGCTGAGCAGGCCAAGCTACTGCTAACCCTAGCCGCCCCTCCTCAGTTTCTCTCTCTCTCTGGCGTCTAGACAGATCTAGATCTACTCCGCCGCTTCTCCGAATCCCGTTCGATGGGAAATCGTCCGCGCGTTGCGGCGATCGTTGCGGCGACCGGCAGAGGTTTCGTAGGCTGCGAAGAACGAGGAACGTGAGGATATCCGTTGCGAGGAGGATCGCGTGGACTTCGCTAGAGGCCGGGCACTTGCGCGGCTTGCGGTGTCGCACCGACGGAACCGAACGGTTGCGAATTCGAATCCGTACACGGTGAGAACTTCGATTATCCGATAATCGATTTTAGTTTTTCAAAATCGGAAAACGGATCGCTGTTTTATTTTATTTTTCCGCTGCGTGAGCAATTCGGAGAAACCCAAGAATCCCAACACCTTCATCCTTCCATCAGAAGCTGAAGTTTCGCACCGATCATGGAGTCGGCGAAGCCAAAGTAAATCAGGAAGCTGCGCGGCAATGCTATATGATTTCGGTCAAAGGGAAGGCTACGGCCGAATCTCTTTCGATCGAATCTTTAGCCGAAGCGTCCTCAAGAGAGGAACTTACAACCGTTCCAGTTCCGGGAGGAGAAGGCCGAACACTAATGATTGGTTCCGGCCTTGAGAAGACTGAAGCCGAGAGACTTACCAACTTCCTGAAGGAAAATCTCGACGTCTTCGCCTGGTCTCCTTCGGATATACTCGGAGTCGACCCGGAGGTGGCAGAGCATCGGCTGCACGTCGACCCGAATCTACCTCCAGTCAAGTAGAAGCGGCGCACCTTCAATCAAGAAAGGAAGATGGCCATCCAGGTTGAACTACAAAAGGGGTTAAACGCAGGACATCTCCGAGAGGTGCATCACCCCGAATGGATTGTTAATGTAGTGATGGTGCTAAAAAAGGACGGCAAGTGGCGAATGTGTGTAGACTTCACTAACCTCAACAAGGCTTGTCCGATTGACAGTTTTCCGCTGCCTCGGATAGACCAGATAGTGGACCCCACTTCTGGCCATGAATTGCTCAGTTTCCTCGACACCGATTCAGGCTATCATCAAATCCGAATGCATCCAGACGATGAAGGGAAAACAAGATTTACAACTGATTTCAGCTTATATTGCTACACCCGGATGCCTTTCGGCCTGAAGAATGCTGGAGCAACTTATCAGCGTCTCGTCAACAAAATGTTTGGTCCACAGCTTGGTCGCAACATAGAGGTCTACATCGACGACATGCTGGTGAAAAGCCGCATTGCTATGGATCATCTGGCAGATTTGGCCGAGACATTCTCCACCTTGCGCAGGTATAAAATGAAGTTGAACCCTACCAAGTGCGCCTTCGGCGTAGCCTCCAGGAAGTTCCTCGGCTACATGTTCACCCGCCGAGGGGTGGAGGCAAATCCTGCAAAGGTTGCGGCCATTATCTAGATGCGCCCTCCGGCGAACGTCCGAGAGGTTCAAAAGCTAAGTGGAAGGATTGCCGCATTAAGCCGCTTCATGTCAAGGGCGGCGGATTACTGTTTCCCCTTCTTCAATCTGCTGAAGAAGACTAGCAATTTCTCCTGGACGGACGAGTGTCAGTCGTCCTTCGATCAGCTGAAAGCTTATCTCTCCACTATTCCTGTTTTATCTAAGTCGGTCCGAGGAGTGTAGTTGTTCATTTATCTTGCAGCTTCTGGAGCAGCTATCAGTACCGTCCTCGTCCGGGAAGAAAATGGCGTCCAAAGGCCAGTTTATTATATAAGTCGAGCCCTCCACGGAGCAGAGCTTCAGTATCTGGCTCTTGAAAAGCTGGCCTTGGCCCTCGTCGCTTTCGCGAGGAGGCTCCGGCCCTATTTCCTCGCGCATTCTATGAAGGTCTTCACATATCAACCTTTGAAGCAAGTCCTCTCTCGGCCGGAAGTGTCCAGGAGGCTAGCAAAATGGGCGATCGAACTAGGAGAGTTCGATGTCTCTTATGGGCCTCGGACCGCAATAAAAGCTCAAGCTTTGGCCGACTTCATTGCCGAGCTCACTCCCGAATCATCTTCGGCCCCTCAGCCAGAAGTAGTCATAGCAAATCCTGAAGCCGAAGTCGCTTCGGCTCCTATGTCCTCGGCGGATGAATGGCAACTATGCGTTGACAGATCCACATGCTCTTCGGGCAATGGCATCGGGTGGATCTTGGCATCTCCAGAAGGGGTCGTCATAGAGTATGCGCTACACTTCACCTTCCCGGCTACCAAGAATACCGCCGAGTATGAAGCCCTTATATTAGGCCTTCGGGCCGCTAGAAGGCTCGGCGCACAAAGGATAAGGGCGTTCAGCGACTCTCAGCTTATCGCCAACCAAGTCACCGGGGAGTACGAGGCCCGGGACGCATTGATGGCGTCCTATCTCCAAGTAACCCGCAAGATCCTAGTTGAATTTATTTCTTTTGAGATTGTGCGGATCCCTCGGGCCGAAAACGCTCCAGCCGATGCCCTTTCCCGGCTAGCATCAACTCAAGATGGGGGAGGAGGCCGAATGGTCTTAGTAGAAGCACTGTCTGAGCCAAGTCTTGGCAAATCCAAGGTCATGCAAGCGAATGAATCCGAAGCGGAGACCTGGATGACTCCCTTAATCGCTTTTCTCCTCCGAGAGGAGGTCCCGTCCGATCCAAAGGAAGCAAGGCGCATCCAGCAACGCTCTCCTCATTTTCTAATTTTGGAGGGTATGCTGTATAAAAAGTCCTTCGGCCGGCCACTCCTTCGATGTCTCGGTCCAACCGAAGCCGATTATGCCCTTCGAGAAGTACATGAAAGAATCTGCAGAGCACACGCAGGAGGAAGGGCCTTAACCCATAAACTCTTAAGGCAAGGGTACTGGTGACCGACACTCCGAGGGGACGCAGCTGCTCTCGTCCGTTGCTGTGACCAGTGCCAGAGATATAGCTCCCTCATTCACCAGTCGGCAACCCTCCTGACACCTCTGTCGGACCCTTGGCCTTTCCCATTGCCACCGGCCAGAGAAAGTTCCTTATTGTGGCGATGGATTATTTCACTAAGTGGGTTGAAGCCGAGTCCCTCGCGTCTATAACAGATAGTAATGCATGGAGCTTCGTATGGAAGTCCATCATTTGCCGCTACGGCATCCCTTAGGCAATCATCTCAGATAATGGCAAGCAGTTTGACAGCCATCGGTTCAAAGACAACTGTGCAAGCTTCGGTATTCTACATAAATTCGCTTCGGTAGCACACCCTCGGACGAATGGCCAAGTCGAAGTCACTAACCAAAGCCTATTGCGAGGACTGAAGACTCGTCTCGGCAAGGCTAAAGGCCGATAGGTCGAAGAGCTGCCAAGCGTTCTATGGGCTTATCAAACAACAAGCCGAACCCCTACCGGAGAAACCCCATTCCGAATGGCCTACGGGGTGGAAGCGGTTATTCCTGTCGAAGTCGGCTTGCCATCGCCGAGGATTCTTACTTACGATCCGAAGGACAATGATGAAGCCCTAAGGGATCACCTTGATCTTATAGAAGAAACAAGGGATCAAGCTCGCATTCGGCCGGCGGCATATCAGCAACGCATTGCGAGATATCACAACACTCGAGTGAAGCCCCGAAGCTTTGAAACCGGGAACCTCGTGTTGCGGAACGCCCATGCGTCCAAGCCAGCCGAAGCCGCAGGGAAGCTTTCTTCGAACTGGGAGGGCCCTTATCGGGTGAGAGAAGTAATCTGACGAGGGGCCTATCGGCTGGAGACCCTTTCGGGCCAGCCTCTCCCTCGCGCCTAGAATGTGGAGTGCCTTCGGCCCTATTTCGTGTAAGGTATTTTCCCGGGATTCAGCCGAACACTTTGAATGAGTATTTTGTTCTGAAATATTGTGTCCGACATTATTCTAAGTCCGTATAAACCGTGCCGGGAGTAGCTTTAGCCATGTAAACGGTATCGGGAGCGGCACTACTAAGTCCGTGTAAACCGTACCGGGAGTGGCTTCGGCCATGTAAACCGTATCGGGAGCGGCACTACTAAGTCCGTCTAAACCGTACCGGGAGTAGCTTCAGCCATGTAAACGGTATCGGGAGCGGCACTACTAAGTCCGTGTAAACCGTACCAGGAGTGGCTTCGGCCATGCAAATCGTATCGGGAGCGGCACTATTCTAAGTCCGTGCAAACCATACCGGGAGTGGCTTGGCCATGCAAACTGTATCGGGAGCGGCATTATTCTAAGTCCGTGCAAACCATATCGGGAGTGGCTTCGGCCACGCAAACTGTATTGGGAGCGGCACTATTCAAAGTCTGTGTAAATCGTACCGGGAGTGGCTTCAGCCATGCAAACCGTATCGAGAACGGCATTATTCTAAGTCCGTGTAAATCGTACTGGGAGTGACTTCGGCCATTCAAACCGTATTGGGAGCGGCATGGCTTCGGCCACATACAGGACCAGACTCGGCTATCTGCTCGGAAAGACACGCCATGAAACAAGCAAGTGTGAACTGCTTCTATATATATATGAGTACAAAAATAAGCCATGTGCCTGGCCTCGGCATCTTGAAAACCAAAAACAACCAGGACAAGCCCTCGGACTAGCTACCAGCGTCGTCACCATCCACGTCAACAGGAGTATGGCCAGGGGACACCGGAGGGGAAGCACGGTCCGAACCTGCCGCGGCGCCTTTCGGAGAAGCCGGGATTCTCTCAGCCATGACCTCTCGCCACCAGGCTAAGATCTCTTCGCCTTCTTCCTCGGTAGGGAAGCCAAAGCCGGTCAGATCTGCGTCTAGATAAGCTTTTTGGGCAATGGCCATCCCCAGATCGAACATGGTCGAAGCCGCCCTAGCCCCGGCGTCGAGCATCTCATCGGCGTACTCCGGGCCCTCCTTATAGCTCGCCACGGCCGTGCAAGCGACGTCGTCGGCTTCCTTGGTCTTGGCCTCCAAGTCCGCCTTCAGGGCCGATACCTCCTCAGCGTGGCGGCGGCGCTCCTCGTCCCGCTCTTTGCCCTTGTGCTGGATCTCGGCCTTCAAGGACGTGATCTCGGCCCGGGCCCGGTCTAGCTCCTTCTCGGCCTTCTTCTTGGCCTCTGAGGTGGTGTAGATCACCTCCTTCTGCCCGTCCAACTCGAACCGCAGCCGCGAGTTGGCCCCGATTAGGGCATCAATGTTGGCCTCGAAGTCTCGCTGCACCGAGGCCAGGTCGACGTCCTGAAGCTTTCGCTGGATAAGGGCCTGGCGGCGGGCGAGAGCCCCTCACATGACTGCGGCCTGCAGCCGAAAGAAAAAGAAAAACGTGAGCCGAAGCAACTAAAGGAAATGGCAAGAAGTGAGGACGAAGATATCTCACCTGGATGGCATGACAAATGCATTGCAGGGACAGGCCCTCCGAAGAGAGCTCATTGATCTCGTCCCCGGCCATCGGGATGGTTAGCCCTGAGCCAGGCGCAGGCATGTCCGGGAATCATCCAGACTATCGTCTGTGAAGACCCCCGTATCCGGGCGCCATGGCTCGTGCCCGTACTCCCAGGACATGTGGGTCCTGGTCGCCCCGAAGGGGTAGGACAACACCGTCTCCGCTGCGGCGCCAGTAGCCGAAGGGGAATCGCCGCTCTACGGCTGGGGAGGTGACGAAAGCGGAGCGTCCCTTCCCGACACCGGCCTCTTGGTCGCCGGGGCGGATTCCCTCTCGTCGAGGTCATCTGGGCGCCTCCATTTCTCGGGCCGCTCGCTCCCCCCGGCGACCGCTTTCCCCTTCCGTCGCTCCCTCTCGAGAGCAGCGGCAGCAGCACGGCCTTCGGCGGAAGCCGCTGTCTGCCACGTGGGCCAAGTGCCCGAGGCCGGAACTCCTCAGGCCGCCCACCCTTCCGCAGGCCGCGGCTGGGACGGTCGAGACGGTGCGGACTACCGGGAGATCTAGCTCATAAGGCCCCGGAGACCAGACATTTCTGAAAGTAGAAAAGAAAAAGAGTTAGCAAAAGTTCAACAGTAATTTTTTACCCAAAGCCGACTTACCCCCGGCCATAGCTTTGGCGCCCTCTTCGGACGGACGGGCTTCGGCCGGAGCCCTGGTCGCGGTAGCCCTTGCCTCGGCCTCTCCCGGGGCATCATCAGGAGGAAGGTAGGGAAAGGCCCGGGCAGGAGAGTGCGACGGGTCCAGCCAGGCTCCCATCGCTATGAGCCTGTCCTCGTCCTCGTCCTCGAGAAGCTCCGTAATGTTGTATAGAGCGTCGTCCTCGAAGAGGTGGGCGTCCGCAAGCTGTTCGGAGCTGAGGGTTGGGCAATCGGAAATACCTTCGACCAAGGGCCCTCATTCGGTAGGAAAGGGCCAAACACCCTTATCCCCCTCTGGCAGAGAAACGAAAAAGAAGTCCTCCTTCCAATGATGAATGGACGAGGGCTTCTCGGAGAAGATCCCCCGGCCGAAGCGGGGGACGAAGCAAAACCAAGAGGACCTCCCCTGAGGTTTGATCTTGAAGAGATAGCGGAAGCTATTTTTAGAGGGGTTGAAGTCAAGAATGGAGTTAAGAGCCAAATAAGCGTAGACCGTCCACCAGGAATTCAGAAAGAATTGGGACGGGGCCAGTCCGTAAAAGCTCAAAAGGTTTACAACAAAAGGATGAAGGGGAAGGCGAAAGCCCACCCGAAAGCGGTGCTCGTAAATCGAAAAACAGCCCGGCCGAACGTAGTTGGCTCTTGCACGCCTCCCGGGCCAGATAGGAATCATCCAAGAACAAATCAGATAGTAGTTAATTATGCTCTTGAGTTCATCGACATCAAGAGCACAAGCTACGTCCGAGACCGTCTTGGCCTGACGACGGCCTGTAGTGGTAGGCTCGGCAGCAGCCGGGACTGGTTCTGCCTCGTCCGCCATACCAGAAAGGAAAGAGTTCGAAGAAAAAGGGGATGATAGAGAAGACTGGGGAGTGGGTTTGGACGAGGAGCACGACGAGCTGCTTTTGGTCGAAAAGTTGCTCTCGGCCGAAGAAGAACTACCGAACATGAATCGAAAGAAGAAAAGGCTGGAGCTGAGGCTTACCTTCAGACTAAGAACTCCCCGGCGATTGATAAGACGTCCCCGGACGACCTCTATGGAACACTCGCGGCCGGAGAAGAAAAGACGTTCGCGGCACTGCTCGCAGGAACGCTCTGGCGCGGAGAGGAAGAGAGAGAATGCGAAGGAACAATAATAAAGTGAAGGGAGCCGGTATTTATAGAAGGGCCTAGGGGGGTCGGATGGCGAACCGACGGCCGAGATCCTCCAACCCCTCGGCTCCGCCTTGCTCGAATGTTTGACGCGTGCCCGATCAATGGCCGGATGCGGCCTAACCCTTCGGCTATTCATCCGGATGTTCGCCACGTGTCCCGATCCTCGTGTTGGGGGCTGGAGAGGCGGTGATCCAGGTGAACTTTCGGGTAGAGAGTCGAAACGGCCGCAATCCAAGTGACCACTGTTAACGGCTGAGATCTTTTTGTGCTTTTGGCTACCCGCCGGATCTCAAGCACGTGTCCTGTGTTTTCTGTGATGCGACTGTGAAGGCGGGAGATTCCAAGTCTTTCCCGCCCTCGCTTGGCGATTCCAAAGTGTTCTGGAAGCCTTGCCCTTTCACAACTAGGGACGAAGGTATTCGTCACCAAGTCTCAGCCTGAGACGAAAGCATCTACGACAGGGTCTCGGCCTGAGACGAGGCTATTTGTCACCAACTATCGGCCGACTTGGGACGAAGCCGAGTCTCCCGGTTTTCAAAGAAGGAACGAGACCAACGGTTTCAAGACGAGAATCTTGTTAGATTTTATTTTTCCGTAAGGGCTTCGGACTTTACTCCCGCCGCTTCATGAAATTGAGAACGACGAGAGTAGGGGGCCATGTGATGGGGCAGAATCTGATTCGGCCCAATAGCAACCCAATCAGCGGCCTTCGGCCCACCAGCGGCCTTCACCTCACAAGCGGCCCTCGACCCAACAACAGCGGCTCAGCAAGCGACCTTCGGCCCACCAGCGGCCTTCAGCTTACAAGCGGCTCTCGGCCCAACAACTTCGGCCCACCAACAACTTCAGCCCACTAGCAGCATTCGGCCCAACAGCGGCCCTCGGCCCAGTAGTCGTATCCGGCCCACTCCGGTGGATTACTAGGCATTATGGCGGTTTATCAGTAAACTAAAACATAGTCCTATATCGGCTGCAACAACCAGGTAACCCCCAATCCTCCGTTATAAATAGAAGGCTATTTATTACAAAAGGTATGTCGAATGACCAAGGACCATAGTCCAAAGCATTTAAGCTTCTTCTTTCCTCCCTTCTGAATCGAATCTTCTTCAGAAGCTAACTTAGCCGTCGGAGGGGGTTCTTTTGGGACGAAGCCCGGAACCCTCATTGACTAGTTCTTCTTCTTGCAGGGGCCTTGGTTCGAATCTTCGCCGACCTCTTCGTCCGGGTCGGCTTCGGCCACCGGTCTCGGTTTTCTTCTTCCAGAGGTCCCGGCCTCACTCTTCGCCGGCCGGGTCCCCATCGGCCAACAAAGTCTCAACTTCGCCACCCGGCAGGTCTTCGTCCGGGTACCTACCGGCCTCGGAGCTTCGGTCCTGTACTTCGCGCACGTCTCGGTCCGGATCCCTGTCGGCCTTTTTTCAATTTGATTACTATCTCGGATTCTAATCTCGGAATCCGACAGCGATAACTTCGACTACATCATATATATTAAAAATAGATAGTTAAATTGACTTATACACATGATATTTCATTCCTAAAAGTATGTATTAATTAAATATATTCATATTAACTCGCGAACTGAATCACTTGAGTCACTAAAAAATCTATGGTCGGCAGAAATTCAATACGATCTCCAGTTCCTTATTTTTAAGCAATGATTCAAATACACCTTTGTTATAACAATTAATTAAACTGATTTCAGCTGATCGATAACATGGAAAGATAAAGAAGTCCTGGGGATATGATGAGAAAAAAGAGATGTCAAGCTCCCACTTATACGGTGGGGATTTGCTCCACCGCAGGGAGGGACAACTCCCCCTACGCGCGACTTATTTCCTCCATGAAGGCCAGGATATTCCTGTCGGACGAGCCCCCTTCTGCTACGGCCCTCCTGGATGCTTCCTTCCACCTGGAGGCGTTCGCCCTCATCGACTCCGCCCGCGGGCCCCGCGTAACCTCCACGATGCACCTCTTCACGTCTCTTCTGGTGAAGGACGGCCCTTCCTCATCTGCCTCTGCCCGCGCGGGCTGGAGCCTTAAGTGGACTCCCACCTCGTACACCTCGACCAGGAACTTGGCGTCGGTGACCTGGTCGCCCCACTGCGGAAAGGCGATGGCGGGTACGCCGGAGGTCAGGCACTCGAGCGTGGAGTTCCAGCCGCAGTGTGTTAGGAAGCACGCCGTGGAGGGGTGGGCGAGCACCCTGTCCTGGGGGCTCCACCCCACTACGAGCCCTCTTCCCGCCGTCTCCTCCTCGAAACCCTCCGGCAGCATCGCTCGGGCATCGTCTCTCACCACCCACAGGAACGGTTGCTCACTACCCTTCAGCCCTTCTGCCATTTCTACTATCTCCTCACGCCGCAGCACAACAATGCTGCCCACCGAGGCATACACGACTGAGCAGGGCTTCTGCGCGTCAAGCCAGCCGACGCAGTCGGCCGCCTTCCAGAGGTCGCCACGCAGGTCCTTCCCCTCCTTCGAGGACGGCAGGTCGACGAGGGGGCCCACGGGGATGAGGGGCGTCAACTTAGAGATGCCCGTGATGGTGTCGTGCTCGAGCTCCTCGAAGGTGTTGACGAAGACCCAGGAGGCCTTGTGTAGGTTCTCGAACTGAGCAAGTATGGCGACAGTGAGCGAAGGGTAGGGGCTGCTGGGGAGGAGGAAGGAGGGCAGTTCGTGCGGCCTAAGTGCTGGCACGCCTGGCAGGGTCACCGTGACCTCTGGTCTGGTGGCGTCGGGGAAGTCGGCAAGGGCGTGGTGGTAGTGGTAGTAGGTTGAGAAGACGGCGCAGGACTGCACCCAGAGCATGCCGCAGGGAATGCCCATGTCGGTGGCCACGTCCAGCACCCAGGCAATGAAGGGGTTGTTGATTACGGTGGAGACTGGTCGGCCTTCCTCTGCCTGGCGGCAGATGAGGGCGGCGACCTTCGTCGACCCAACCTCCCTGAGCTGCGGCATGTAGAGTTTGAGATCATACCGCCGGGGGTCACCCACACCCCACCCGTCTGAGAAGAACTCGAAGCGTAGGCGGCCGCGTCCCATGGTGGTGAATTCCCCGTCAGCGGCGACAGACTTTGCGGACTCTCGGATGCGGTGCCCGGCGTCCTCGGTGGTGGAGAAGGTGACGTCGGCGCCCTTGGACGCGACGCGCTTGGCAAAGCGGAGGAACGGGTTGAGGTGCCCCTGCCCGGTGAAAGACACGAAAAGGACGTGGGCCGTGAGGGGGACGGCGGCGACCATAGCCGGTTGGCGATGAAGTCGAACAGAAGAGATGGGAGGGATGGCGGTGTAAGTGGCGAGTTGGACGAGCTTTATAGGAGCTGGTGATGGGAAGGGGAAGGTGGCGAGGGTGGCGACGTAGCATAGGTTTGGGCCGTATACTCAACTAAAATTCAGATGCTCCGTGTGCCACGAAAAGTCTTGTTCGCACAAACAAATTTTGATAAGATGATTACACACTTCAATGGAATAGTCAATGGAGTATCTCAGAGGTGTTCAAATATATGTGGGCTTGTCTCCATTGAAGTCTTCACTCTCCAAAATACTGTGTAATTCACCTTATCAAATTTGCACATTAAGATGTGCAACAAATATCACTCTTTCCATTACTACTATTCACTTTTATTTGTCCATTATCTTACGCCCTCTTTGCCTATATTAATAGAATATATTAGTACCACTTTTAATACTGATATTAATAGAGGTAATTTAAGGTGTGTTTGGTTATCGTGTATCAAATTTAAAACTGCTTCACAAAAAGACCCTGAGTACTATCAGGTTTAATACAGTCATGACCCTATATTAAATCTGATACAAAATGCACCGGAGTTTCACGATTCCACCATGTTTGTAAGGACTGAGGTTTCGGGTTCAGTATTCGGGTCGGGTTCGGGTCGGATCCCCTGGTTTTGACCCTGTGGGGTCTTGAGATTTCTGACTGAATGACGTCTGCACTGCTCGACGTCTTTCAAAAGACGTCTGTCTATGTAGACGCCATTTAGGTCCGCTTTCTGTTGTGCCACATGTGCGCCACGTGGGCGGGTTTCGGGCCGCGAGAGTACGGCCCCTGTCACATCGTCTGAATGGCGTCCATGTTGGTCGACGCGATTCAGACTGCGACCTCTGCGATGTCAGGGTACGGCGCCAGAGCGCTGTCAGTACGACCCGTCCTGTCAGACTGATTGGCGTCTGCCTCGATCGACGCGTTTTAGCTAGATTCAGATTGACCCCGCGAGCCTCCCCTTCCTTCCCTCATTTTCGCCTCCACCCTCTCTCTCTCTTCGCCCTCGCCGCTCCCTCCGCCCTCCTTCTTCCCTTCCCTTCCTCTTCTTCCTCTTCCATCACTCCAATACCTCCCTACCTCTCACCTCTACCTCCACCACTTCCTTCGCGGCGTTCCATTCTCCGGACGGTGGCCGACGTCCCGGCGGAGTGGCGGCGTCCTCGAGGGTACCGGCGGCGGTCTGCGATGCGGCGGGTTGGCGGCACGGAGCTTGGAGGAGTTCAAGAACCGGTAGGGGGACGAACCTTGCATGGATTGTGAATGTATTGCTTGTGTTTTCCATGGCGGAGCATGTTGTATTTGGGATAGATTGAGCATGTTTAGGGGGCTTGATGGGGTTTCTATTCATGAAGAATTATGGGCTTCAAATGGTAATTCGTTTTCCTACTTCGTTTTCCCGCTTCTTGGGCGATTTTCGGGGTGTTTGAGGTTAAGGAAGAAACCCTCGGATCGAACCAGGGAACCAGGTTTCTGGCGCTTAACGGCGTCGTGCCTGGTCGACGCCTTTTAGAAGGACGTCAGGGCAGTACGACGCCTTTTAGGGAAGAAACCTCCATGTTCGAGGTTTCACGAGTTCGGGGTTCTGGCGCTAAATGACGTCATGAATAGACGACGCCTTTCAGAAGGACATCGGGCCATCATAACGCCATTTAGGCAAGAAATTCCCCGACTGAAGGTCTGCAAATCTGGAATTTCGGTGTGAACGGCGTCTGTGGACTCTGACGCGTTTTAAACGGCGGCTTCCCAGGTGGACGCGTTGCAAGGAATAATCTGGCTTTAAATGAACTTGTTTGAGGGGCTTGAACGGCGTCGACCTAGGTCGACGCGATTCAAGACAGAACTGCATAAACCCTGGTTTTTAACATATGTTTCTCGATTAGATGATTCGAATGCATGCCTTGGGTTGTACACTGAGACTGAGGACTTCGGCGTGAATGGAATTACATCATGTTGTGTATGTGCGTGCTTATGCGAATATGGAATCGGAAAAACTGTGGTTTACGTTTGTCACCATGGACCGATGGGGACAGGGTCATGGTGTCTGTGAGGCATTGTGCCGTACCGGTGGAGGACGGGTACATGTTGTGTTTTACCTTTGGCTGAGGGAAGCAAAACCACCTTGAGCCCGTCGGGCCGGAGTAGCCGATGCGCTATCCGAGGGGTTGCTTTTTGGTCTCAGCGGGTCGGGGTTTCCCTGTTTGTCATGGCAGCTTCCGACGCGTTTCTTGCTGTGGAGCTGGTTGTGGTACTGTTGGAGTTGTTTTACCCCTGTAGCCACTGGGCCTGATGTGACCTTTGATCAAGGTTACGAGTGGTACCCTTAGCCCTTTGGCCTGACGCAGCCCGGGAGGTTAGGGTTGTGGGTAGTTCCTGTATCTTCGGCTTGACGGAGGTTCGCCGGTCCCCAGGGCCCTCCTGAAGCGCTGAGGCCTAGCGTGGAGGCAATCCGGTCGGTAGGACAGTAGTCTAGACTGCTTGTGTGCACATGTAGCTGGGCAGTGGTGGTACACTGGTCCTAGCTAGTCCTAGTTTGGCTCACTGCCTCACCCTACAGTGCCCCGGAACACTGTAGGGGCGGACAGGCGTGAGCAGTGGTGGTAGTGTTGGGAGGCGACGTTTGACTTCGGTCGACAGTGTGGTTCAGTCGCTTTGTGGACTTTGGCTGTGAGACGTGACTTTGTGTTGGGTTCTTCGGGTTGCTTAGAACTGTTCCTGCTACACTGCATATCGTACGTTTCATATCAGATTTGGGTGCTATGTTTACTGCTTTACTTAATTGCCATATATCCGTGTTGTTGCACTTGTGGGTGTGTGAGTGGGAGGCAGGGGATCGGATGATCCCTACTGAGCCCAATTCTGGTGTGGCTCACTCCCTGCGGTTTCAGGTGTGGACCTCGCGGCGTGTGGTGGCGTATGGTGTCTTCTTGGTATGCGGACCAGCAGCTGTCTCAGTTCCGGGGTATGCCCCGATGTTGTTGTACTTTTCTCCTGCCTGTACTTATTTAATTTGTTGGACCATGTAATTATTGTTGGACTGTATACGGACATTGTTATCTTCCTTTCTGCGCACTTGTTATACCTTTGTAGTCCGTGTGATTGTTATATTTAGCCTTGTTTAGCGCTTACTCCTCCAGATGTGTTGTGTGAGATCCGGGTGTGAACCCGCAGTTAATGGGCGGGTCATTACAATGTTAGTCTTAGGTGACCTATAAGTCAATATGACTTTATAATCTTGTTCATTTATTAATAAAATGACATAATATTTATTATATATAATTTGCTTTAATTATCCTCTCATAATAAAATTCGTGAATATGTGTGATAGTGATCAGATTATGATGAGATCATACTAATGAGACTGATCATTTAAACATACATATTCTTAATGGTTCTTAATCTGAAGATATCCGAGAAGGACATCGGATATCCAGTTAGACTAGTATAGATTACTCCTGCTCATATGATGAGGATGACTGATCTTATAGTCATTTGTGTGGAGACACTAAGGTAAATCTGTAGGTGCTCATTAAAGAATTAGTTCATTGAATTGATCCGACTGAATCGCTGGATGGTATAGTACCTCACTGTCAACCAGTTTAATTCAATTGTCACAGTTGCGTAGATGGTCTTCAGACCTAAGATACCAAGGGCACATTGTCTCTGGACTTCTGTACTTTGACCTTAGTTTATGGATCTTTATTCACGGAATTGTAAATAGTCAAGGATCGGGTACGGCATAATACAGTCTAAAGGAATTGAGTGTCAATAAGGAATCATTCGCTCTCGGTACTTAGAGAGAGAATGCTCTAGGAAAGATGTACGGAAATCCGTGACCAGGGCAGATGATAATATCGAGAAAAGAGTTTTTCGATATTGTTCAGTAGCATTCGATCTAAGTGAGTCGACCGGTTAAGATTTGACGGTATACTATATACTGAGTTGACTCGAGAGCATTGTACGAATGAAGGATTATATATACGTGGTAACTGTTGGCAGAAAGGTTCCAAAAGTGGGTTACTTAACCCCCGATACCTTCTGAGTTCACGCGGTGTTGCTTGGCACCCAATGTGATTGGAGGCCTGATCAAATTTAATATACGATATTAATTCGATTGATTAATTAATTAATAACGAGTTATTAATTAATTAATCAGGCCAGTGAGGAGTCACTGGGCTTAATGGGCCATTAACCGAACTGGTAATTAGGCCTAGAAGGTCACACGCAAATAGTTCTCAAGGCGATGGATAATAAGTGGGTTTTATATTAAACTAAGGGTTTTTATGAAAAACCGTACGGTTAATATAAATGATAGCGAACGGACTAAGTAGGCTAAGTTGCTGCTCAACCTTGGTCGCCCCCTCCTCTCTTCCTCTCTCTCTCTAGTGCCCCAGGCTGGACCTGTTCTCCGGATCTGCTCCGCCGCTTTTCTGACTCCCGTCCGACAGAAAATCGACTGCGTTTCGCGGCGGTCGTTGCGGCGAACGGCGAAAGGTTCGTGGGCTACGACGAGCGAGGAACGACGAAAGAACTGTGTGCTTACAAATACCCTTTAATATTAGGCAACTTAGAGTTGGTTTAAGGAAAGCTAAATTATGAGGACATTTTCATGGTCGTCACACCCACGATTGTGTTGGAGTTAGCAAACTTGAATTTGGAAGTTTATTTCGTTTAGTTCTTTTAATAAACGTTGTGGGAGTATATAGGTTATATAAAGTGGGAGATATGTTACAAGGAATGTTCCATCCGTTGTAGATTTAAAGCGGTTTCAAGAGGAGCTTGTAACCTTGAGTGTGTTAAATAAGAAACTCTACAAGAGTTACTCTTGTACAAGGCCTATATAAAGGGTCCACTCTTACCATTTGTATCGAAATCCATGACAAGTCAAGCCAACAAGAAAAGAATTTATTTAAGTGTTCCCACTTCTTATCTTGTGCGAGTTGTTAAGTGTGTTGGAGAGTTTCCCTTTTTTCTAACGACCCGCCATCCTATGACCGGAGACCCGGTCACTAAATGGATGTCGGCCCATTAACTGCAGGTTCACACCCGGATCTCACACAACACATCTGGAGGAGTAAGTGCTAAACAATGCTAAATATAACAATCACACGGACTACAAAGGTAAGCAAGTGCGCAGGAAGGAAAATAACAATGTTCGTATACAGTCCAACAATAATTACATGTCCAACAAATTAAATAAGTACAGGGAGAAGGAAAGTACAACAACATCGGGGCATACCCCGGAACAGAGACAGCTGCTGGTCCGTACACCAAGAAGGCACCACACGCCTCCACACGCCGCGAGGTCCACACCTGAAACCGCAGGGAGTGAGCCACACCATAAATGGGCTCAGTAGGGATCATCCGATCCCCTGCCTCCCACTCACACACCCACAAGTGTAACAACAAGAATATATGGCAATTTAAGTAAAGCAGTAAACATAGCACCCAACTCTGATATGAAACGTACGATAAGCAGTGTAGCAAGAACCATTCTAGCAACCCGAAGAACCCAACACAGAGTCACGTCTCACAGTCAAAGTCCACGAAGCGACTGAACCACACTGATGTCCCGACGCCCTTCTGAAAGGCGTCGTCCATCCATGACGTCATTTAGCGCCAGAACCCCTATCTTGCGAAATCTCGAACAGGGAGGTTTCTGCCCTAAAAGGCGTCGTACTGCCCTGACGCCCTTCTGAAAGGCGTCGACCAGGCACGACGCCGTTTAGCGCCAGAAACCTGGTTCCCTGGTTCAAACCGAGGGTTTCTCCCTTAACCCCAAACACCCCTAAAAGCCTCAAAACAAGAAGGGGAGGAAGAGGAATTCAACTACCACAAGCATGCTACGAATCCACGATCACAAGCACAGCCATTCCCACAAGGAAACCCCTTAAACATGCTCAATCTAGCCCAAACACGTCATGTCACGCCAAGGAAAACACGAGCAACACATGCAAGGTTCGTCCCCCTACCGGTTCTTGAACTCCACCAAGCTCCGTGCCGCCGACCCGCCGCACCGTAGACCACCGCCGGTACCCTCGAGCACGCCGCCACTCCGCCGGGACGTCGGCCGCCGTCCGGAGAATGGAACGCCGCGAAGGAAGTGGTGGAGGTAGAGGTGAGAGGTAAGGAGGCTATGGAGTGATTGGAAGAGGAAGAAGAGGAAGGGAAGGGGAAGAAGAGAGTCGGAGGGGGCGGAGAGGGCGAAGAGAGAGAGAGTGAAGGCGAGAATGAGGGAAGGAAGGGGAGGCTCGCGGAGTCAATCTGAATCCCGCTAAAACGCGTCGATCGAGGTAGACGCCTATCAGTCTGACAGGACGGCCGTACTGACAGCGGTCTGAAACGCGTCGCCCACCGTGGACGCCGTTCAGACGACAGGACAGGCCGTACTGACAACGCTCTGGCACCGCACCCTGACATCGCAGAGGTCACAGTCTGAATCGCGTCGGCCAACCTGGACGCCGTTCAGACGATGTGACCGCACGTGGCGCAACAACCAGCAGACCTAAATGGCGTCTACACAACCTGACGCCTTTTGAAAGGCGTCGAGAAGTGCTGACGCCATTCAGTTAGAAATCTCAAGACCCTACAGGGTCCAAACCAGGGGATCCGGCCCGAACCCGACCCGAAAACAGAACCCGAAACCTCAGTCCTTACATTTTTAATCATCTTTATATTCTTTAGTATATCCTTTAGCTTTGCATAACAATAGGATACCTAGAGCCCAATTCCAAGTTGCGAATCCCAACAAAGTGGTTTCAGACCCAAAAAGGTCCTCTAGGTTATCCTTTTGTTATCCTTTAGTTGTCAAGATTGATGGATATAAGTGTCCTCTAAGCCAATCATAAGGCACCTATTTCAATTTGGTTCACTAATCAATGGCATTAAATTCATTATGTAGATTGACATATTTGTAATTGCGCATAATGAAGTCTATGAATATGTGCAACAGTCATCAGATTATGATGAGATCATAATAATGAGACTGATGACTTATAAACACATATTCTTAATTGTTCCTAGTCATAGGATGTTTGAGAAGGACATCAAACATCCGGTAAGACTAGTACAGGTTATTTCAGCTCATATGATGAGGGTGACTGATCTTGTTAGTTACTCGTGTGGAGACACAATGGTAAACATGTAGGTGCTCATTGGGGAATGAGTTCACTGAACTGATCCGACATGAATCGCCGAATGGTAATTACCTGACTGTCCATCGGCTTGATTCATCGTCACAGTGGCGTGGTTGATCCTTGGACTTGAGATACCAAAGATACCTTGTCGGTGGACTTCTAGACTTTGACCTTTACCTACGAATCCCTATCCACGGGATCTCTAATAGTCAAGGATCGGGTCCAGCGGAAGACCTTCGAAGGTGATTGTGTGTTCAACAAAGGATCGTTCACTCTCAGATAACTGGAGAGAGAATGCTCTAGAATAGATCCGCAGGAGTCTCTGGCCAGAGCAGAAACAATATTAGAAAAAGAGGCTTTCGGATATTGTACAGTTGAGTCTGATTCAAGAGAGTTGACCATCTAGGGTTTGACAGTTGACCATAGCCTAGGTTAACTCGAGAGCATTGTGCGAACGAAGGATTATAGCAACGCGGTAACTGTGAACGGATAGGTTCCATGAGTGGGTTGTTGAACCCCATTACCTTCCGGGATCATGCGGTGTTGCTTGGCACCCAACTTGATCAGAAGTCCGACCGAATTTACATGCTATGTTAATTTAGTTAAGTAATTAGTTAATATCTAGATATTAATTAATTACAATAAGACAATAAGTAGTTATTGGACTTCACGGGCTAAAAACCGAACTGGTAAATGGGCCTAGAGGGTCACACGCAATAAGATTCTCAGTCGGTGGTATATAAGTGGGATTTATATTAATTTGGCGACTTTTGTGAAAAGTCACGCCCACTTAATATATATACGCGCTGTTAAGAAACCCTAGGCCAAGCTCCAGAGTTTCCCCATGCTGGCCGTCATCCCTCTTTCTCTCTCCTTCTCTGGGCACCCCGTTCGAGGCGCTGGAACAGTCTCCGACTCCGCCGCGTATGATTCCCGAAAGTCGGGAATTCCCGTCGGCGGGTTTTCGGCAATCATTGCAGTGACGGATCTTCAGCGAACGAGCTGATACGGACGAGGAAACGAGGATGAACCACTACGGAGGATCGTGTGGATACTGCTGGAGGCCGGACGCTTGTGCAGCTCGCGGCATCGCTTCGACGGAACCGAGACGGAAGCGGATTCGAATCCGCACACGGTAATTAGATTACAATCCAGTACTCGGTTTTAATTTTTCATTCCGAATCGGATCAGCGGGCACTGAGCGGAATAATATTTTATTTGTCGTTTCTACTGCCTTCTTCGTGTCCCGTCCGGATCCCAACAGTGGTATCAGAGCCAGGTTCCGCTCTGATCCGCTCCAGAACGATAAAATTAATGTTATGAAATTATTTCCATGCTCAGATTATGTTTCTCTCATAGAAATTACTTATCGGATGAGTACACAATAATCGGATTATTTTTTTGTGGAGAAAATCAAAATTTTTGAGGGTTTCATCGTGTTCTTCATGGAGATGAAGAACCGGTTTTGTGGGCTTCAAAGAGGGATTAATGGCGGTTAGACCATCTCTGTGGGTTTGCTGGTATGACCAGCTACCCCTCACTATCCCCGGAAATTTTCTATAGCGGCCGGTGGAGCTTTTCTTCCCATAATTTTCAAGAGTTGAAAAAAGATTGAGGAAAGGCTATGGTTGAAGAACTGCACAAATCTCCATCTTTGGAGGTTCACCGGCGGCGAAGGAGTCGCCGACCGGCCATCACCGGCGGTGGAAATGAAAGGGGTGACTCCCCCCTGCAACTTCCGGCCACCATCGTTGCCGGCGGCGGCGCCGCCGCGGCCCAAAAGTGGCTATAAAAGGGGGTAAAAAACCCTAAAAGGGCCAGTCAAACATCACAGGGCGGGCCTGGACCGGCCGGTCCCATGCCGGGCGGGAGCCAGCCTGGGCGGCCCAGGTGCACGACCTGGTTGAGCCAGGTCGCGCCTGGGTCCAGCCCCTGGCCCGGCCCGGGCGCGCCTAGGGACCGACCTGGCTCGGCCAGGTTCCCTGGCTCGAGCCAGGCCGGACCAGGGGCTGGGCCTGGCTGCCCCAGCCCGAGCCAGACGGCCCATTAAACCCTCATTAGGCCCATTAAACATGTTTTAATCCCTATTAACCCCAAAAACCCTTTATTTAAAGATAAAGCCCACCCCTTTTAACAGGAAATTAAAATTAATAAGTTTAAAATTGTTTTAAGCTTAATTTTTCCTATTAATAAAGGGTTAAATTTTAAGATTTCATCTTAATTGATAATTGTTGTTAATTTATTAAGATATGATCTTCATTTGTTAACTAACAAATGTTGTTACTAATGTTTTAAGATATGATCTTAAAAGTGGGTTATTGTGAAGATGTGATCTTTTAATGAGGTTATTTACTAAAATGTGATCTTAGTTTATTAACCATTGTTGTTAAATCCTTTTAATTATGTAATTAGAAGGATAATTTAAGATATGATCTTGAATTAATTAACTAGTGTTGTTAATTATTTTTTATTTAAGTTGTTAGAAGGGTTTAATATTTAAGATATGATCTTAAATTATTTTTTAACAAATGTTGTTAATTACATTTAGTTAAGTGATTAGATTATTCAATTTCTTAACAATTATTGTTATGAAATTAATTATTTAATTAAGAGACTCTAATAATAGGTTTTTAAGTGTTTAATTAACTTTTTATAATTGTTATAATGAGGTTAATTATTTCTTGAGAATAAACTTTAATAAAAGTTATTGAAGGTTAATTAAGTCTTAATAATGGTTATTAAGATGATTAATTAATTTTCTCAAGTATCTCTTAATTAATGTTTACGAAGATCTAATCTATTTAATAATCATCTTTTAATAAAAGTTATTAAAAGATTGGATTTAGTCTAAACTGTTAGACTATTTTGATTAGAATTGTTCTAATTAATTTTTCTTAATAATTGTTATTGAGAAATTTTATTTAATAAAAGGGGTTAATTAACAAGGAGTTGTTAATGAATTATAATTGGAATTATAAATTCTTTTATAAGTGTTATTTAGGAATTTTTAACTCTATCTAAATGTTAGATTGTTTCGCATTAATAATTGTTATTAATATAATTTGAAATTAATCTAAGTGTTAGCTTAATTAATTTAGAATTGTTCTAAATTATGCATGGAATATTTTAGAATTTTAATTTTAGCTTTGTTTGCACATTCTGATGTGTTTGATACTTTAAATTAGATTTATTGCATGTTAGAAAATATGATTTTAGAAATTCAAATTATCCAATTTTGATTGGTACCTAGGTTTTAAGAAAACCAAAATTATTATATTTTTAAAATTTTAGGCTTCATGTGATGTGTTTTATCATGTGTGGATGGTTAAAATTTGTGGTGGTCATAGACATGCACTTAGTTAAATTTCATATTATGTGATGATGTGTGATTATGTAGATTGTTATGGAATGTGATGTACATTAATTAAGTGTTAATTAATGAGGCATGCGTGCCTCCCCCTCTCTCTCATTCCATTGTAATTCTATCTCCCTATGTTATTGTACTCGGCCATAAGGCTTTCTCTTACAATTAATTTGTATTTGAAAACATTTCAAATTCTATTTTATATTTGAAATTGATCGCGCCGGCCGAGGAGAGGCGAGGATGATCCACAAATGCAACCAGGAAGGCGACAGGAGATGAGATCACCAGTGGCTATGAGTTTGCATGTTTAGATTATATAAATATTATATAGTTTTTGTGATCAATTGTTTGGCTCCAGTTAATCACCGTGTTGTCCATGACCACATAATGAACATGTATGGATGATGCATGCCTTTTAGTTTTTTATTATGAATCGATTGCTAATATCTAGGTATAGTTAAATATATACGATATATTTATAAACTATCACCTAGGATGATACCAACTCAACGTAAATAAAATCTTCAACATAAAGTCTAAGCCGGAACGCGAGTCATTAAGAATGCACCACGTGGCTCTCCATCAATATAGTTCTTAGAACTTGATTTAGTAATGGCAGTTTCTATGTGTTTACTCGAGATCTGTCACCATCTAATGAAAGGACTATTAACTATGGCATTATAATGACTTGAGATTGGAATAGAGGAACGGTGTACCTATCCTCGCGTTTATCCAGGAGTAGCATTCTTACTCTACTCTGTCACGTATTGATGGTAAAGCTTAGACCAGGTATAATGGTCTACTGTGTTTACCCGGGACCATTAAAGACCTGGAAGCCGAAATAAGATCGGATATTGCAAGGAGTTGCAATTACCATGAGATGGTTGCTCTAAAATAATGGTATGATACTATGTGTTTACCCGAGGTCATACTGTAATTCTTGGAGATTCTGATCCTCACTAGGAGACCGTCGGAGTCTTCCGTGTTTACCCGGGACCATTAAAGACCTGGAAGCCGAAATAAGATCGGATATTGCAAGGAGTTGCAATTACCATGAGATGGTTGCTCTAAGATAATGGTATGATACTATGTGTTTACCCGAGGTCATACTGTGATTCTTGGAGATTCTGATCCTCACTAGGACACCGTCGGAGTCTTCCGTTCTGTATACCTGAAGGTTACACAGTCCGCCGAAAAATAGTGGAAAATAATTCAATATAAAAGACCATAATTGAATTATTAGAACTATCTGCTTAAATCACGTTATTTCATTCGATTCACTAATATGTCGTCTATTCAAGATGATGGCATGTTGGATGCCAATACTTCTCATACTCAGACTGACTAGAAAACTCTAAAGAATGTTTTTAGGGGTGAGTGAAAGTCACTATCCTAATCAGATATCATGAATCCTCTTAGTTGGATAGACCAAGGTGAAGAGGTACTCATGGTATACCTTTCTGAAAGGTAATAATTGTTATGAATTCTCTTATTTGGATAGACCAAGATGAAGAGACATTTATGATGTGCCTCTGAGAAAGGCAAGTGGTAAGATTTTAAACGATCGAATCTACACCTGAAAAAGATAAAGGAAAGTCAGCTGAGATAGAGAAGTAGCAGTTCTCCCACAGCAACCAATGTAAGGATACTGGTAAAGGCAAAATGAATATGAAACTTGAAAGAAGTCTCATATATTCCTATTATCAACTTTTGCATGTCTATTGGAGAATTAGCGTATCCAATATGAGATATTGGAAAATGATTCTCAGAGCTGCGATAATGTACAGACTTAGACAAGTAAAAGAAAATCGAAAGAATGCAAGTGTTGAGTTAGACTCAACAATTGTTCATGATAATCATAAGTTACTGACAGACAGTAAATCTTTGTATGTCTATAGGAGTCTAATATGAAACTGAATAATTGTTATTTAGTTGCATGAGATATCAAGAATTATAAAAGTGAATAACGTTGACTGAGAAGGAACAATAGTTGTTCAAATCAGTCACTGCACTATAGATTCTTGAAGTGACATTTCATGTGATGAATGTTCACAAGTCTCCTATAGAAATGAACTGTGTGAATCCTGATTATCTATGGTATTGTACACAAGGTTGTGTTGGAATCGCTGTGTCGGGATCCGACCGAAAAACGCAGCGGAAATAAAATTAATTTCGGGATCGGATCTATCCCGTTTCGATGAACAAAACAATACCGGTGTAAATCGGATTTACCTTACGCGGATTCGAATCCGCGTTCGTTTTACGGTTCCGTCGGAGCGATGCCGCAAGTCGCGCAGATGCCCGACCTCTAGCGGTATCCACGCGGTTCTCCTCGCGATGGATCGTCCTCGCTTCCTCGCTCGCTGCGGCGTTCGTAGATCCCGTCTGGCTGCACGTAATCCGCCGCGACATGCGGATTCTGAATCTCCAGTCGGACGAAAGGCGGAGCTGTCGGGAACCACACGCCCAGAAGAGAAAGAGAGAAAAAGGAACGACGGCTAGGTCAGGGTTGCTGGCCCCCGACGTAGAATCCGTTCTTTTATAATAAGTTTGTTTGCGGTTTTTCATAAAAATCCAGACTTATCCGGAATCCTGTCGGATTATCTATCGACTTGAAAACCATTTGCGTGTGACCCTCTAGGTCCAAATACCAGTCCAGTTAATAGCCCATTAAGTCCAGTAACTCTTTACTGACCCACTGAATTAATTAATATCCTTATATTCAATTAATCAGCAGAATTTAATGTCCCACAATAAATTCGGACGGACTGCCGATCACGTTGGATGCCGAGAAACATCGCGTGATCCTGGATGGCACTGGGGTTATCGCAACTCTCTATTGGAACCTTTCTGTCATCGGTTAGCGCGTGGATATAATCCTTCATCCGTGCAATGTTCCCGAATCGACCTATGGCATGGTTTACTGTTAAACCCTATTTGGTCGATTCACTTGAATCTGATGCCGCTAATCTAAATCCGATAACTCCTTATCGATTACAGAGTCCACCCTAGCTAGGGACTTTAAGCGCATCATTCCTGGAACATTCTCTCTCAAACTACCGAGAGCGGATGATCCCGTATTGAACACACAATTATCTTCGAGGGCATTTCCCTGAACCCGATCGCTTGACTTATTAATAACCCATGTTTAGGGATTCGTTAGTCAAGGTCAAAGCTCAGAAACCTACCAACAAGGTATCTTTGGAGTCTCAGGTCCAAGGATCATCCACGCAACCGTGACAAATGAATCGAGCTGGTTAACAGTGAGGTGATTACCATCCAGCGATTACCATGAAGATTTAATGCAGATTTATCCAAGGCCAAACTCTTGGATAATCATGAGGATTAATCCTTGTGCTTATCCTTATTTCTATATAAGGAGGCCAAAGGGGAGGGGTAAAAAGTTGGTTGGACAAATTACCCACCTCAAGATTCTCTATCTCCTCTCTCTCTCTCCTTCTCTCTCTCTTGGAGTAGATCTGTCTCTCTCCGCGCATGGTAGATTTGAGATCTGGTCGAAGCACTCAGGTCGAGGAGGAAATCGCGTCTGCAGTGGGAACTCGTGTGGATACCTCTAGAGATCGTGCGCGTACGCGATTACCGAGTCGGAATCATCCACGGGAGATTCGAAACCCCGCAAAGGTGAAGAACCGTTCTTCCCGCGTTTAATTTTATTGTCCGTTTTACGATCCCAGCAAGCGATACATAGGAATCGATTTTATTCTCCGCTGCGTTCTTGTCGATTCATTACAGTAGTATCAGAGCCAGGTTGCTGGTTCGATCGTAAAACGGCATCGTTTTGCGTGATTTTTCTCGTTATGCGTGAAGAACTCGTATTGTACGTGTTCTTGGGCTAAAAATTATTTTAATAATCTGGGAATAGTTCCCACGTTCTTAGAATGTCTAAAACTTATTGGGAATTGATCGCGGATTTAAAAAGGAGGTATTTCGTTCGTGATGTTGGATGAACATGCGTTTAATCCGATTAAAATGACGGAATTGTGTTCATAAGATGAACACAAATAATTTGATTATTTTTTTTGTGATTTTTCGGATTTTATTTGGGATTTTCGAAGTTCTTCGTGGGACGATGAACGGGGTGTTTTCGGCGGCTTCGTACGCGATTCCCAAGCGTTGGGATGGCGGCCCGGATGTCCAGATCTCTTGGTGATAGTTGTAGGTGCTGAAAATGCTCGTGTGATTAACATGAAAAAAGCTATGTTGTTTAGTGTAAACTAACCTATTAAAAACAGCAACTAAAGTGCAGTGATCGCCAGAAACTTTTAACTTAAAAGTTTCAAAAGAAATGTGATCGCCTACCTGTTTGAACGCGGAAGATTGAGTCCTTGATTCCCCTCCTTCAGCCGGCTGAAGAAAGAGAGCCCTTTCTTTGTTCTTTTGTTCTTACTGTTGAGTTTGAGGTTGAGGATCGTCCAGAAGTCCTTCTGGCTTTGATTATTCTCCCCTTTTTGATTCTCTTGTTGTTGTTGAGTGCAGCAGAAATAGAAAACAGAATAAAGAAACAATGATGATGAGAACTTAAGTGGAAGCAATATCTAAACTGATCATGATTTTAAACATGCTTAAACAGCAAACTCACTTGTTTAATTGGCTTTGAAAACCCCTTAAATCAAATAGGTTTTGGAAGATTGATGCTGTGGTGTGTGTTGCATGAAGTGAATATGAAGAATGAAATTAATGAAGATGTAGAATGAATGCAGAATTGAAACACTTATGCCCAATTGGTTGAAGCCTTGAAAGGATGAAGATCTTGAAAGGACGCCGACTTCTGGAAATGGCAGCGCTCCGGCGTTCCGACGTGGTTGCTCCAATCTTCAATTCGCTATAATAACGCTATGGCTCAACTCAACTCAATTCAACTCTTTTTTTGCTCCCTTCAATATGTAAGGTATTTATAGGCTTTTTCTGCGTTCGCGATTAACATAGAAAAATCTAGGATTTATCCATCTTAACCGACAGATAAATACTAATTAATTCATCTTTATCTGTAATTATCTAAAACGCGTCCACCATAGATGACGCCTTTCAGATTAAATTAAGATAAGGATAAATATCCGGGAAAACTTATCTTTATCTTTATTAGCTAAAACGCGTCTACCTGTGTAGACGTCTTTTACACTAATTAAGATAAGGATAAACATCCGGAAGAGAAGTTAAAATAGCTTAGGAAACATAAAACGCGTCGACTCTCACATACGCCTTTTAGCTAATTAATCAATTGATTAAAATTCAAATTTAAACGTTAAAACAGGAATAAACTCTAAATAGCGTCCACATGGGTCGACGTCTTTTAGACTTCTTCATATTTTAACTGAAATTTGAGCTAAAATCAATTTAATTGATTAACTTAAACATGTCTATTAAACCCGACACTCAAAAATATCGATAAAAATTAATTAATGATTAAATATCAAACCATTCTGAGGCATTATTATATGATATGAAATTTACTCGAAATGACGTCAAAATTAGCGTGTCTACAGCTGCCTCACCTTGGCATCGTCTTTGCAAGGGAGTGAAATGGAATGGAATGTACTTAAAAGATGATACCAAGGTGTGATGAGACACGCTCTTAACATCACATGATGGGAATTTTTCTCAAAATTATCAATGAAGATAGTTCAAAGAGATCAAAGGAATCAATCCTGTCTGGATGAGGTAAACAAGGAAATAAAATAAGGTTGATTAACCTCCTCGAAGTAGGAAGTACCCCAGGTCATAGACACTGTAAGTTTCATCATGGGGAGCGTTTGCCAGCCAATGTGGACGTGCTGCAACCATGATGGATCTTAAAAGAAAAACAATAAATATTGGATAGAGAATCCAAGAAAGGATAGAATTCCAAGGATATCTTCAAGCGAATCTAAAAAATAATCAAGATACTCGATTCAGAATGGAATATTTCATATCATGTTTTGATTACTAGATTTAATGGTCTGAAGCTTAATCAATAATTAATCCTTATCACAACGATTTCAAAGTCCTACATGATGCATGCTGGGCTAAAAGAAAAATATAAAGTTAAATAAAATATAAATTAATAAAGGATAATATTGTTAAATTGTCATTAATGAGTCAAGATACCAATTCTTGTAATTCAGTGCTAAGCCGAAGCTCGTTTATCCACGCACCGTTTCACAAAAGTGGAACCATCGTCCTTACTAATTAACAATCCAACGGCCTATCCGTGCGATTAAGAATCATATGGAATTATCACTGTTTTTGTTGTAGGGGAACTCAAATTCCAGTTTCATCAAAATTACAAGGTCCTTGATATGATCTAAATAAATATTTATCATATAGTAATGCAAATGCAAAATAGTTACATGGAATAATACAAGGGTAGAAATAACCGTCTTTTTAGCCACGGTTGAGACTTCTTGACTCCCACAGTGAGATCTTCTAGACATTTTCTAGCTTCCTTGAATTTCCTTGAATTTCTGCAATCAAAATTATTAGTAATTCCAAACAAATATTCAATTAAAACATCCAAAATATGGAATTTCGGGTAAATCATATAAAGATAAAACGCGTCGTGTCGTGCAGACGCCATTTAAAGTTGAAACGCGTCAGTTCTCCTCGACGCCTTTCACTCACAGAAACAGGTTTCTGGCTGTTCTCTACTCGAATTCCAACTCTATCAATGCACATCCCTTTTCCAATCCGGAAAAGTCTTCCTAGGATCGCAATTCCTTCTATATAAACACCCTTAGGTCGTTCCCAAGCAATCCTATCACAATCCAAAGATCAAAAGTTGAGTTTTCTTCAAGGTTTCTTCAAAGTTCCAAGGTTTCCAAGGTTTCCAAGCTTCAAGAAGGAGGAACTCCGAAAAAAGGAGGATGAATTCTTCAAGCAAGAAGATGAAGATGTCTTTGGAGTAATTTTCTTATGTGGAGAATCACCTCAATGGAAGGAATCCCAATCTCCAAGTAAGTTCAATCAACTTCCTTTTTCAATTCTCTTCATGTTCTTCATCATGTTCTTCACGTTCCTCATCATGTTCTTCGTCTTTTCTTTTGGTTTTCAGAACTATCCCATGTTTCCTGGCCCAAGGAAGTTTACCTCCTTACCTTGGATCCGTAAACTTGCAAAAAGTATCAAGCTTTCCATCCAAGTGTTCATATCCAAGTGGAATCTTCAAGGTCTTGTAGTGCTTGCCAAACATTACAAGAGCGCGAACGTAGATTGGGCGGCTATGGGTGCCTTGATCGCGTGGTGGCATCCCCAAACTCATACGTTCTTCTTCCAAGACTTTGAGTGCACAATCCTTTTGGAGGAGGCGGAGCTTCTTTTAGGTCTCCCAAAGACCAAAGAGAACAAAGAGAAGATAGCTTTGATGAAAGAGAGAATCACCGGTCAACAATTGTTGACATCGATCATGAAAGATCCTTCAGAAGCTAAAGGATGCCTCACTAAAAAGGGGATCAATCTTACCAAGCTAGCCGAGTGGACGCTGTACGAAATTGATGATTTAAGGGAGGATGAAGCGGAGGATGTAACAAAAGCCTTAGTTACATGCCTTGCCGGTGCCTTGTTCTTCACTGCGCAGGATAACATCTTAGAAGATGACCAAGTTAGTGTCATATGCGCAATCTTCGAAGGTAAATCCATTAGCACTGCACTCTTAGCATATCTTTATAGTGGGCTTTCTGCAGCGTCTGTGGGCCGTCCTCCTTATGGATGCATGCTACTCTTCGCCTTGTGGGTTGAACTTCACTTCAAGTTTGAGCACAGCAAGAAAAGGCCTTTGAATCCATCTCAAATTTACTTGAATAGCCCAATTCATTGCATAGCTAATATTGTAAAGTTCAATGAGCATATGGTTAACAAGGTTCCAAAACTCAAGACCCGAGCCGACTGGAGAGAGTATTTAAAACTCATGACGTCCGACATATTCGACTCGTCTCCACTTGCGCTGGTTGGAAAACCTGTGTGGGTGCGCCGTGCAGCAGAAGCAGATCTTAAGTTGATTGGAGCCACCGAATTCGTGCTATACAATCCTCATCGGTGCCTTACTCAACTTAGCTTGGGCCGTCGTGAATTTCCTGAGTTCTCTCCCACACTTCCGATCAAGAAGCGCAACTTGGAATCCGACGAAGATTATGAAGCCGTACAAATCATCACCACTCTATGGAACCTTGGCTTCAGTTATCGTGTAAAATCCTCTAAAGATAGAGATAGAGGATTGAAAGCTCCTTACCTTAAAAGTCTTCATGAAATTCTTCCTTAAATGTCCTCTTTCTCTTTGTTCATGATGTAATAAAGAAATTTTATTGAATAAAGAAGTTTTTTATGCCTCAAAACCTTTCTTCAACTTTCTGTGATGTGCACATGATTTTTCTTTTTAGAAAAAACTTGATTTTTCCTGAAAATTCAACAGTTCGGATTCTGTAAAAATGTAAAACGCGTCCATTCAGAAAGACGCCTTTCAACTATAATTCTTTTCTAGAAATTCAATTTAATCCTCAAAAACCCGATTAAAAGCTTAAAACGCGTCTTCCTAAAATGACGCTTTTCAACCGTAATTCTTTTCCAGAAATTCAATTTAATCCTCAAAAACCCGATTTAAAGATTAACACGCGTCTGCCTAAGCTGACGCCTTTCAACCGTAATTCTTTTCCAGAAATTCAATTTAATCCTCAAAAACCCGATTTAAACATTAAAACGCGTCTTCACAAATGGACGCCTTTCAACTCTCTCTCCTACTTTTTCCAGGATTCTGTCATTAATTCCATGATTAATTCTCTGAAACGCGTCAACACACTATGACGCCTTTCATTATTTTCCTCTGTACGGCTCTGACCAAAATATTGAAAAGCGTCCACCTATGTAGATGTCTTTCATTCAAATTCAAACTGCTGTCCTTGCCGCCTCAACTTTTGTTCCCTTAAAACGCGTCATCCTTAGTCGACGCCTTTCAGCCTTTCGTTAACAAACCCGCGAAGGCCCCTTTCTTCCTCACTTTTCACCTTACCTTTCTCTCTCTTCACCGGCGGCGATCTCGGTTTCTCTCCGTCAAAGCTCCTCCTTTCCGAGCTATGGAACACGGTGAGGGCTCAAGGAAGACGAAGACCCTGTAGACACGCTAATTTTGACGTCATTTCGAGTAAATTTCATATCATATAATAATGCCTCAGAATGGTCTGATAATTAATCATTAATTAATTTTTATTGATCTTTTTAAGTGTCGGGTTTAACAGACATGTTTAAGTTAATCAATTGAATTGATTTTAGCTCAAATTTCAGTTAAAATATGAAGAATCCTAAAAGGCGTCGACCCATGTAAACGCGTTTTAGAGTTTATTCGTATTTTAACGTTTAAATTTGAATTTTAATTAATTGATTTATTGACTAAAAGGCGTCTGTTAAGGTAGACGCGTTTTAGGTTTCCTAGGCTGTTTTAACTTCTCTTCCGGATGTTTATCCTTATCTTAATTAGAGTAAAAGACGTCTACACAAGTGGACGCGTTTTAGCTAATAAAGATAAAGATAACTTTTCCCGGATATTTATCCTTATCTTAATTAAATCTGAAAGGCGTCAGCCAAGGTGGACGCGTTTTAGATAATTACAGATAAAGATGAATTAATCAGTAATTATCTGTCGATTAAAGTAGATAAATCCGAGATTTTTCTATGTTAATCGCGAACGCAGAAAATGCCTATAAATACATTGCATCTCAAAGAGTTAAAAAAAAAAAAAAGAAGAGAGAGAATTATTGAGCCACAGCGTTATAGCGATTTGAAGATCGGAGCAACCACGTCGGAACGCCGGAGCGCTGCCATTTCCAGAAGTCGGCATCCTTCTTCAAGATCTTCAATCCTTCAAGGCTTCTCCAACTGGACTGGGCATAAGTTTTTTTTTCATATTTGAATTTCATTTTCATTCTTTAGTTTCATTCTCTCATACTCACTGCATGCAACACACCACATCATTAATTTTCCAAAACCCATCTGTTCTTAAGGGGTTTCAAAGTCATTTAAAACAAGTGAGTTGCTGTTTATATATGTTTATAATCATGGTTAGCTTTGATATTATTTCTATTTAGATTCTCATCACTATTTCTTCTTTATTTTTCTGTTTCTGTCTCTGCTGCATCCAACAACTGAACAACAAGAAATCAAAAAAGAGGGAAATCAAGCACAAGCCAGGAGAACTTCTGGACGATCCTCAACATTCAACAGCAAGAACAAAAGGATAAAGAGGCTCTCTTTCTTCAGCCGGCTGAAGGAGGGGAACCAAGGATTCATTCTTCCGCGTTTAAACAGGTAGGCGATCAAACTCTTTTGAAGCTTTTTAGTTAAAAGTTTCTGGCGATCACTGCACCTTAGTTGCATTTTTTTTAATAGGTTAATTTACCCTAAACAACATAATTTTTTTCACATTAATCACACGAGCAAATTTTCAGCACCTACAGCTCTTTTGGCGATCACGGTGGGACTTGGTCTCGCCGTCTTTTAATTTCTTTTGTTCTTGCCATTATCATACCGGGCACCCACGGTGCACCACTTGTGTCTTTCGACACGTCCTCACCAATTGGTGAGTGTTTAGTTTGTTTAATTTCTCTCGTGCACCACGTGCACACCCCAGTGGCAAGATCTTGCCTCCCCTTGATTAGTTTAAAAAGCTGTTTTTGGTGATAAAATGTTGTGTGATTGTGTGATTTCTTAGTTGTTTAGATAGTAAACCATCCTTTTTAAAATCTGAAACTAAAAATCTTTGCATGAGTCGATTGTTTACTGTATTTTTTTTCTGTTTAAGGAGGATTCGACCCAGAAAATCCTTCTGGAAATCTGTTTCTGCGAACTAAAAAGCGTCCAGTAACAGCGACGCTTTTCAAAACCGCGTCAGTGCTCCTAGACGCCTTTTAGCTTCCAGATTCTCTCTGTCGTTTACATCTGTTTCTGTGAAATAATTAACTTCTGTGTTGAATAGCGTCGACCATCATCGACGCGATTCAGACAGTTTTTAGTTATTTTCCAGGTTCTCTCTGCTGTTTGCATCTGTTCTCTGCGAAAGAATTAAGTTCTGTTCTGAATAGCGTCGACTATCATCGACGCGATTCAGACAGTTTCTTAATTATTTTTCAGTTTCCAGATTTCTGTGTTGAGTGCTAGCTACACATTACTCTATTAAGCATTAGAGGCCATCCAGGTCGCAGGGCATATGCATTGAGGCTAAAACCCTCCTTTTCTTAGGAATACATTACTCGACGTTAGCAACTCTCTCTGATTGGGTTGGTCCCTTGATCAGACTAGAGAAGTTGACGTTGAGACCTCCATAAGTCCCCAAAATCAAGGTATTCCTCCTTGATCATCGGGCTGGTTGTACCAATTGAAGTCCCGGCTAGATTCCGAAAGCGTTGTGAGAGAAAAACCTTAGAGAATAACGGTGGAAATCAAACTGAAACTAGGATCCTTCCCTGAGCGAAATTGTGGTTTAATCCAATTCAAATAACTCAATAAGGAATCCTGAAATCACGTTAAGCATCCACTTGTTTGATTAACCTCTGCACAACTTGTTTGATTAATTTTTTTTTTTTTGAAAAGAGAATCTAATATAATGTTGCTGCGATCAGGCAGAGATTTGAGTATGGCCCAAGACGCCATTATCAACTACGAGGGAGATGCTAATGCCCCTCGCAATTCTAATTTCAACTACGAGAACGGGAGAGATGCTGATGCCTCTCGTAATTCTGTACCCATTCCAGTTCGACATGACGGGAATGTACGAACTCCTCTTTTTAATCCGCACGATCAATATCATGATCTTCCTCCGCATGAATATGCGATTCCCAATCCTGACTTTGAGGGGGACATGAATCAGCATGATCCCTCATCCTCCGATCCTACGGATCTTGTCAATGCTCTGGGAGTTCTTGCCTCCCGACTGGACCCTCAGCAGTTCGAGGCGATCCAGTCCATCTTGAAGGGGAAGGCACCCATGCAGCCTGCCGAGCCGAATCCTGTGGCACCCCCCGTTGTTCCTCAACAACCTCTTCCTCCTCCCCCTTTTATCCATCAGGCCATGGAAGGCCTTCATCTTACCTCTCGGCCAACTGGGCCACAATTTTCGTCATCCAGGCAACCGGCTAGACCGCAGACGCCCGTTTATCAAAATGCCCTCGGGCATGGCGGAAGCTCTGCCGGACCTCCTCCTTATTATCCTCCTTGTCCGACGTACTCTAGGCAGCAGGCCTATCAAGTACTTCCTCCTCCTCCTCCTCCCCAGGCAGATCTAACCACGCAGACGTTACTGGCCAAGATGGAGCGCATGGACGAGCAGTTTAACAATCTTCAGAAGATGATGGGGGTTAAAGCTGTGCCAGAAATTAATTTACCGAGCCTGCCAGTGTTTCATCTGCCACCCTCTGAAATGCCAGTGTATCGAAAGTATAATGGTACTGGTAACCCCTTCACGCACCTGAAGGAGTTCATGTACGAATCCTCTTTCTGGCAGAATGATAAGAGGTCATTGGCTTTCCTGTTCAGGAGATCCCTAGAGGGACCAGCCCTCGAGTGGTTCTTTTCTCTGGAACCCTCAGAAGTAGAGGATTATGGTATCGTTTCACGTAAATTTATCCAACGATACCAGGACAGAGTTGCACCCTCCTTGTCTATCACGGATCTTATTGCAGAAAAGATGAAACCGGACGAGGAGTTTGTCAGTTTTGCTGACAGGTGGCGGGGCCTGGCTGAAAAAGTGAAAGATCACTTGTCCGAATCCGAACAAGTGAAAATGTTGATTTCCAACGCCACGCCCCAGTTCAAGCTAGTCCTCTCCTTGAACAACTTGACGAACATGGCAGAGCTCTATGAAAGGGCACGGTACTGCCAGAATGCTTTCAAGGACGCTACGTTCTCTAGCGTCTTTGATCCTCACAGACCTAACAGGCCTCCACCTCGGAAGCCTGCAGTGCCAAATTCTCCTAGCTCAGGTCCAACTACTGAGGACACGCTCTCTCACGAGCAGGTCAGTACTATGAACAATAACTCGCCCCAGTTTGTGAGGAATCAGCAGTACCAGAGGCCACCACAGCCGAGCCAGCAGGGGTACAGGCAACAGCAGAACTCCCATTACCAACAGCAGTACCAGCGGCCCCAGCAGCCGAATCATAACCAGCAACAGCAACAGCTGCAACGGCAACAGCAGTATCAGCAGCCACATCAGCAGCAACAGCAACAGCCACAGTACCAGCCGCGCGCACCACCGGCGTACCACAATGTCCCTCCTCCTGGTGACTACAACCAACAAAGGAGACCTCCAGGCCCGAAAAGGGCAGAGTACCCGGCCCTCCCAGAATCCTTGGCGGATATCTTCAGCGCTTTAATGGCAGCCAATGCCTTAGCTTTGCCGAGAGAGAAGGCCGTCTGGCCTCAAAATGCCGATACGTCTAGGTATTGCTACTTCCACAGGCAACCTGGGCATACCATTGACACCTGCTTCCAATTCAGAGATTATATCCATGATCTCAACGAGCAGGGCGGCATAGACTGGGAGGAAATGAAGAAATACATAACAGCCCTGAAGGCGAGGAGACCGCAGCAGCAGCAGCAGCAAGCAAGACCACCGGCACAAGCAGTAGCACCACCCAACATGGGCATAGTGCAGAATCCACTCCCGGACCACCAGAACCAAAACCAGGTTGCTCCCATTCTCACGAACAGCCAGTCTGAGGCTGGTCGTGGGCAGCAGTGGAGAGTAGAGGACTCTTCCTCTCTTTGTTCAACGGGTCACGTTCAAAGTACCGCAGAGCGACCACCACGCCGCACCATCCACATACCAAGGCCACAACCCGTTACCATTACCCCCATACCCACACCTACATATCACTCGCCCACACCCAATAACCCATTACCACTACCCGCCTTCCTTAGACCCATTACACCCCGCACCACTACGCCTCCATCATATAACCCCCCGCAAACCAATAACGCACCCCTCCTACCGTCCAGGCCACTACTACGCATACCATTTCCTACTTCACCCACTACCACTACCGCCTATCCAGATATGCCTTTACCATCTAGACCGCTATTACGCGTACCATTCCCCACTTCATCAACCACTTACCCATCCACTATCCAACCCTCTAGGCCTTTAATCCGCACCGCGCCATCACCACCTAACCCTACGCCATCACCTACCTACCAACCCTCTACGCCATCCGCACCATCCAACTCTGCGGTACTTAAAGTGTCACCCGGATCCTCCACGGTCGAGGAACACGCGCTCCGGAGTGGAAGGATTTTCAACAAGGTCTTTCCTCAGTCCACAGTCAGAGACGGCCCATCACAGCCGACTGAGGAAGCCCATAATGAAGAGAGTGCACCAGGCACTCAATATGACCTGTTGAAACACCTGGATCGGACACCGGCACGGATCACTATACTAGAATTAATCAAAAGATCCAAGAGTCACCAAGAAGCTTTGATGGAATATCTGCAGAAGGTGATGGTCAATGAAGACGTGCCGGTAGAGAAGATTGCAGCACTACTAGTTCCTCAGGGGGATCAGCCCTCCATAACATTTCATACATCGGAACTAGCACCGCCAGCAGCCAGAAGCATGGCTCTGAGTATCACGGTTAACATCTGTAAGAAAGCCGTGGATGCATGCCTGGTCGACACAGGGGCTTCGATCAATGTTCTACCTCCGAAGACCCTGGAGCTGTGTGGTGTGCCCAAAGAAAAATGGCTGCCCAGCCCCATATCAGTGACAGCATATGACAATTCTACCCGTTCCCCTCTGGGAATGGTTTATTTAAAGGTGGAGCTGGGCCCCGTAAGTCATGCGGAGGTTGAATTTCACATCTTGGAAATCGACCCTTCCATAAACGCCATTTTAGGTCGTCCTTATATTAAAACTCTCGAGGCGATTCCTTCTACGAATCATCAATGCCTCAAATTTCCTTACAAAGGACGAATAATTAAAGTGACGAGCATGCCGATCCTTGCTGCTGCTCATTCCTTGAACATTAAATCTGCTGTTCTACCTGGCCGACAACCTTTTCTGTCGGTATTACAGGTCTACCGTCCAGTGGCTGATCCTCTGAAAGCCGCTACTATTTCTCCATATCCGTTAGATGCTATCAAAAGGGGGAAGTGCATGAGTACCCCAGGATGGAGGATCATGATGAAGAACGGCTATGAGCCTGGGAAAGGTCTGGGCACGCAGTTACAAGGCAGGACCACTCCTGTCAGAAATCATCGAGCAGCACCTGGAAGTGGTCTGGGCTATAGGCCAATAAAACTGAAGCAAGATCTGGTTCAGAAAGCAGAGATCGAACAAGGCCCGAAGATCTGGAAGGCAATGTCTACGCCACTCAAAGAAGGCCGAGATCCCCTAACATGGACCCTGTGTACGCACTTTGTGAAAGAGCCCATACTCAGCTATTACAATACGGTGGTCATTACTTCCTGTTTTGACTTCCATGATATATATGGGAGGGATTTGGCCAGACATTGCTCTGAACTACTTACGTACCAATCCTTGGAGGCTCTGCGGCCTATGAAAAGGAGGAAATTTGATGATCCTAAATGTGAATGGTACAGGTGGTTCGATCTGAGGGACCTGTATATTGCACTGAACAGACTATTCTTGGATCCTGCAGAACCTAAATGGCCGCCACAGATTGATGAACTAATTGAAAGCCCTGGTGCTATATTTGACAAGCGGATACTGCTGTCCGAAGAGACTGATGAAGGGGAACCAGATGACCCCTATGAAGCTGGTTATACAACAGATCTGCTCTGGAGAGGGACATATCCTTCACATGTCTTCATGCTCCATACTCTTTTTCGCACATTGCTTTTGACCCCGACTTGGTCGCGGGTCATAATTGAAGATATTCCACGGGCTCCGCCCGTCATGATTACTCTGTCCCCTCGGGACATTATACCACAACCTCCTCTCGATCTAGAGAGGTTGTATGATCTGATCTGGGACATATTACTATATGATCCCCCTAACCCTCTGGCCTTGGTGCCACTTCCTCCGTCTGATCCTCCTCCCATTTGTATTCATTCTTGCTTTATGTTTAATTCTTTCATTTTCCAAAAAAAAAACGCCAATTTGGCAACAAACTCTTCCCAAATCCTCATCGAGGAAACATCTTACTTGTCCGATTGCACCCCGCCGCGCGGGTCCTTCGGTCAAGACTCTCTTCTAGATTTACTCTGTCCCTCCCCTCGGGAGGATTCTCTTGTATTTCCACTTGTATCACAGGATTGTCATCATACTTCGTCTTCGTTAGGTTATGATAGTGAAGTTAGGCAGTCTAGTCAGGTTAGTCAGTTTAGGAAGTCTAGGAAGCCTAAGGGTAGGCAAATTCCAGATAGATACCTCCAGGACTTAGCTGATAAGTGCTCTTCTTGCTCTTTGATCCCTCAGCTTTTAGAAAATCCAATTCAGATGCCAGAAGATTGCATGGACGATGAGTTAGTTAATGATGGGTACGGGGTATATGAATTAGTACATGAAAAGGATCCCATTGAGGAAGATGACGAGGACGCGGCTGAGGCATACGCCAGTGGAGTGAAGAGATTTGATGAACCCTCAGCTGCCGTAGAAGAGCCCACCAAAGAAATTAATTTAGGGACTGAAGATGAACCTAAGGTTGTCCTCGTCAGTAAAAATCTTTCTACAGAGGATGAAAAGGCAGTGGTACAAGTACTCAAGGACTATAAGGACACTTTCGCCTGGAGTTATGAGGATATGCCAGGGTTAGACTCGTCTTTAGTTGAACACAGATTGACATTAAAGGAAGGAGCTAGCCCGGTCAAGCAGAAGTTAAGGCGATTCCACCCACAGATGGCTCTAAAGATGAAGGAAGAGGTCGATAAGTTGCATAAAGCCAAATTTATTAGAGTTGTCCTTTATCCACAATGGGTGGCCAACATAGTCCCGGTTATGAAGAAGGACGGGAAGGTCAGAATTTGCATTGACTTCCGTGATTTGAATCGGGCGTGTCCTAAAGGTGATTTTCCATTGCCTCATATTGATGTACTCATCGATAACACTGCTGGCTATGAGACGTTATCATTCATGGACGGATTTTCAGGATATAATCAGATTAAGCTGGCAGAAGAGGATCAAGAGAAAACATCATTCACTACACCTTGGGGAACATACTGTTATGTTGTCATGCCATTTGGATTAAAGAATGCTGGAGCCACTTATCAAAGGGCCATGATGGCAATATTTCATGACATGATGCATATAGACTTGGAAGTGTATGTGGATGATTTATTGGTTAAATCGAAAACAAAGGCTGAGCATGCTAAAGTTTTGGCAAGGGTATTAGAAAGATCGAGAGAATATCAGTTAAAGATGAACCCCAAGAAATGTGTATTCGGGGTATCTTCAGGAAAATTGCTGGGATTCATCGTCAGTAAACGGGGAATTGAGATCGATCCTAATAAGGCGAAGGCTATTAGAGAAATGCCACCTCCTAAAAACTTGAAAGAGTTGAGAGGATTAATCGGAAGGTTGCAATTTATTCGCCGCTTTGTTTCCCAGCACTCACAAAGGTGTAAGCTGTTTTACGAGCTTACCAAGCCGGGAGTCAAATTCGATTGGGACGATAAGTGTCAGGAGGCGTTTGATGGATTGAAGGACTACTTGGCAAGTCCTCCTGTTTTGAGACCACCATCTCCAGGCAAACCATTGATACTTTACATTTCAGTCCTGGATGATGCAGTGGGGGCTGTCTTAGCACAAGAAGATGAAGAAGGAAAAGAGAGGGCAGCCTACTATCTCTCTAAACTTCTCAACCCCGCTGAACAGAGATATACAGCGATGGAGAAAACATGTGCAGCATTGGTTTGGGTTGTGCAGAAATTGAAACATTATTTTCTGGCCCATGAAGTCCATCTCATCGCTAGGATGAATCCGATCAAATTTCTTCTGGAAAAATCTGTTCTTACTGATAGGTTAGCGCGATGGCAAAGCTTTCTATCTCAATTCGACATCATTTATATTCAACAGAAAGCGATCAAGGGCTATGCCATAGCAGAACATCTTGCTCATCATCCCCTTCCTCGATTTGATCCAGTCCGATCAGAGTTTCCGGATGAGGAACTGATGTCCGTAAATCAAATCAGAGATGATATGTGGACTCTGCATTTTGACGGAGCTCTGAATTCTCATGGAAAAGGGATCGGTATCATTCTGTTATCACCTGAAGGTATCACCATTCCACAAGCCTTTCAGCTTGATTTTCCAGTCACGAACAATATAGCTGAATACGAGGCACTTCTTGCTGGTCTCGAGGCTGCTCATTTCCATGGTGCTACCAAACTCAGGATTGTAGGTGATAGCCAACTGATTCTTCGCCAAGTGTTGACCAAGTATCGAACTCTCGATCCCAAACTCAAGCCTTATCAGGAGCTTACTTCTGCTTACTCAAAGCTTTTCACAAAATTGATCTTTGTCCATGTCCCTAGGAATCAAAACATCTTAGCTGACGCTCTAGCTTCACTTGCATCTTCTCTTGATTTTCCAATCAGCAAACAATCCGAATCAATCATAGTTCATAGGCGTCTTTCACCTGCCGTGAAAGATCCTTCATTCCTTAGAACTAAGGAGAAGTTGCTGAAGAAAGTCAGAGACGGAGATATCATTGAGAGAAGAGAAATCATGCTGATAGAGCTGTTAGAAGAGATGGATGATGAACAGAAGCCATGGTATTATGAAATTGCAAAATATTGTGAAGATCAATCGTATCCTGAGGAAGCTACCACTGAAGAGAAAAGAGCTATCAGGAGAGTTGCTCAAAGATACACCCTAGTTGGGGGAGCATTATATAAGAGAGGTTTTGATGGAGTTCTTCTGAGATGTCTAGACGAAGATGAGCTTTGGAAGGTTATGGAAGGAGCTCATAGTGGAGTTTGTGGTGGTCATGTCAATGGACAGATGTTAGCAAAGAAAATCCTTAGACAAGGATTTTATTGGCCAACCATGGAAGAAGACTGTGTAGGATATGTCCGTAGGTGTGCTAAGTGTCAACTTCACGCCGACAAAATTCATTCTCCTGCATCTTCACTCCATCCTGTTTCTTCCCCATGGCCTTTCTCCATGTGGGCTTTCGACATTATTGGACCTCTTGGTAATCCAGATTCCGGCATCAAGCAAAAATCTTTCATTCTCACGGCAACGGAATACTTCACCAAGTGGGCAGAAGCTGAAGCGTACGTGGAGATCAAAGCATCAACCGTCTGCAAGTTCATCATGAAGAACATCATCACCCGATTCGGAATTCCAAGCACCATCGTCACCGACAACGGACCGCAGTTCGTGTCACAGGAATTGAAGGACCTCTGTAACAGGTATAAAATTGCATTGCATCATTCATCTCCTTATTATCCGCAAGGCAATGGCCAAGCAGAGGCAACTAATAAGACTTTGATAAAAATCATCAAAAAGACGTGTAAATCTAATAAATTTGCAGATTGGCCAGAAAAATTGGTTGAGGCTTTATGGGCCTACCGAACTTCAATCCGCACACCTACTGGGCAAACTCCTTATTCCTTAACATTTGGAATGGAGGCGGTAGTTCCATATGAGATCCTCATACCGTCATTAAGAGTACAATTGAATAAGGAATTTTCTATTGATGAACATCGTTCAGCACTCCTTGCTCAATTGGAACTTTTAGACGAGAAAAGATGGTCAGCTGCTAATCATGCAAAAGTTTATCAAAATAGACTAGCACGTTTTTATCAAAAGAAAGTCATTGAACGTAAGTTCAAAGTCGGTGAAATGGTTGTTAAAAGGATTTTTATAAAACCTGGTGGTCCGCGTTCTAAGCTCCAACCCAACTGGGAAGGACCTTATGTTGTATCTCACACTTTTCCTGGTAATGCTTATCGTCTTGTTAATGCAGAAGGAGAAGAGTAAAAACATCCCTGGAATGGTTTACATCTTAAGAAATACTACCCTTAGGTTAAAGAGTCGATCAGTATGGTACAAAGACCAGTGGAATCAGAAAGTTTATAAACTCAAATTTCCTTATCAGTCTAGATAACTTAATTTTAAGCCCATTACTGCACACACTGACACGTTTGATTCGTGAGTAACAAGAGATGGCAAGTCCTAAAGGATATCAAAAGCTTGACCGAAAGTGTAAAGTACAAATCGTTCTTTTTTTAAAAAAAATTCTGTTTTAAATTCGGCCCATGATGTCGGAACGAGACTTAGAATAGATTACCAAGAATACCCGCCATCTTAGTAGGAGGCCGTCATAAAAAAAAGGGGGAGATCCGTCCCGAAACAGAAAGAGAAGAGTAGAAAAGCAAAAGGAAAAGGCAAAAGCCAAATGTCAAATCAAAAAGGCCATTACACTACAAACGTTACATCAAGGCCATGAAATGAAATGAAAGGGAACGCAAGGTCGATAAATACCCCGGAAAGAAATGACCGAACCCCAACGGATATTAGGGTAGGAAAGGAACATCTTTTTAAGTCTCTGGAACCTTCTTATGGGCTTTCTAAACTTATTCATCTTTTCTTTCTAAAGAGATGTACTCCAAACTTAAGGAATGGTTTAGATTGACTAAGGGTCAAATCATCAAATGGGATCACGAATGGAAACACAAATTCAAACACGATGGGTTTAACTTAAGTTGTTGAAGAACAATTTGGAAATGAAGTTAATAAATGAATATGATCTTTTGATCTAAGTACCATGCTGATCTTTTAGTCAAAAGTCCAAAAAAAAAAAAATACATACATTTCAAAAATTTCAAAAAAAAATACATATGTTTCAAAAATTCAAAAAAAATACATAAGTCAAAAATAAAAAAAAATACATATGTCAAAATTCAAAAAAAAGGCATATATTTCAAAACCCCAAACAAAGATGAATATTTCAAAACAACAAAAATATTTCAATTAGCATTTGCTTGTTGCACTTGGTGTGTCTCATTTCTTTTATTTTCAGTGAGCATCTGTCTGCTTGCATGTTGCATTTTGCTTAAGTTTGCTTATAGTTCATTACCTTTGTTAATAAAGGCTATGCCCCTTGACCCTTCTATCAAGGATAGGATCAAGTAGTCGGTTACTTAACCAGGCAAGGGGATAAGCCTAAACAGATACTTAACATGTTTGTTCAAGTTGTATACAGGACACAAGGCATTGATAGAGTTGGAATTCGAATAGAGAACAGCCAGAAACCTGTTTCTGTGAGTAAAAGGCGTCGAGGAGCACCGCCGCGTTTCAATGTTAAATGGCGTCTGCTCGACACGACGCGTTTCAGCCTTTTGAATATTTGTTTGAAGTTACTAAGGAATTTTGATTGCAGGAAATTCAAGAAAACCTGAGAAATTCAAGGAAATATTAAGAAGATCCAACTGTGGGAGTTAAGAAGTCCTGACCGTGGCTAAAAAGACGGTTATTTCTACCCTTGTATTATTCCATGTAATTCATTCGCATTATTATATGTTAAATATTTATTAGAGTATATCAAGGACCTTGTGGTTTTGATGAAACTGGAATTTGAGTTCCCCTTCAACAAAAACAGTGATAATTCCAGAGGATTCTTAATCGCACGGATAGGCCGTTGGATTGTTAATTAGTAAGGACGATGGTTCCACTTTTGTGAAACGGTGCGTGAATAAACGAGCTTCGGCTTAGCACTGGATTACAAGAATTGGTGTCTTGACTCATTAATGACAATTTAACAATATTATCCTTGATTAATTTATATTTTATTTGACTTTATATTTTTCTTTTAGCCCAGCATGCATCATGTAGGACTTTGAAATCATTGTGATAAGGATTAATTACTGATTAAGTTTCAGACCATTAATTAAACAATCTCAAACATGATATGAAATATTCCATTCTGAGTTGAGTATCTTGATTATCTTTGAGGTTCGCTTGAAGATATCTTTGGAATTCTATCCTTTCTTGGGTTCTTTATCCAATATTTCTTGTTTTCTTTTAAGATCCATCATGGCTGCAGCACGTCCACATTGGCTGGCAAACGCTCCCCATGATGAAACCTACAGTGTCTACGACCTGGGGTACTTCCCACTCCGAGGAGGTTGATCGACCTTATTTTATTTCCTTGTCTACCTCATCCAGACAGGATTGATTCCATTGATTTCATTGAACTATCTTCATTGATAATTTTGAGAAAAATTCCAATCATGTGATATTAAGAGCGTGTCTCATCACACCTTGGCATCACCTTTTCAGTACATTCCATTTCATTTCACTCCCTTGCAAAGACGATGCCAAGGTGAGGCAGCTGTAGACACGCTAATTTTGACGTCATTTCGAGTAAATTTCATATCATATAATAATGCCTCAGAATGGTCTGATAATTAATCACTGATTAATTTTTATTAATATTTTTGAGTGTCGGGTCGAACAGACATGTTTAAGTTAATCAATTGAATTGATTTTAGCTCAAATTTCAGTTAAAATATGAAGAATCCTAAACGGCGTCAACCCATGTGGACGCGTTTTAGAGTTTATTCCTGTTTTAACGTTTAAATTTGAATTTTAATTAATTGATTAATTGACTAAAAGGCGTCTGTAAGGTTCGACGCGTTTTAGGTTTCCTAAGCTGTCTTAACTTCTCTTCCGGATGTTTATCCTTATCTTAATTAGATTAAAAGACGTCTACACAGGTAGACGCGTTTTAGTTAATAAAGATAAAGATAACTTTTCCCGGATATTTATCCTTATCTTAATTAAATCTGAAAGGCGTCAGCCAAGGTAGACGCATTTTAGATAATTACAGATAAAGATGAATTAATCAGTAATTATCTGTCGATTAAAGTAGATAAATCCGAGATTTTTCTATGTTAATCGCGAACGCAGAAAATGCCTATAAATACATTGCATCTCAAAGAGTTAAAAAAAAAGAAGAGAGAGAATTATTGAGCCACAGCGTTATAGCGATTTGAAGATCGGAGCAACCACGTCGGAACGCCGGAGCGCTGCCATTTCCAGAAGTCGGCATCCTTCTTCAAGATCTTCAATCCTTCAAGGCTTCTCCAACTGGACTGGGCATAAGTTTTTTTTTCATATTTGAATTTCATTTTCATTCTTTAGTTTCATTCTCTCATACTCACTGCATGCAACACACCACATCATTAATTTTCCAAAACCCATCTGTTCTTAAGGGGTTTCAAAGTCATTTAAAACAAGTGAGTTGCTGTTTATATATGTTTATAATCATGGTTAGCTTTGATATTATTTCTATTTAGATTCTCATCACTATTTCGTCTTTATTTTTCTGTTTCTGTCTCTGCTGCATCCAACAACTGAACAACAAGAAATCAAAAAAGAGGGAAATCAAGCACAAGCCAGGAGAACTTCTGGACGATCCTCAACATTCAACAGCAAGAACAAAAGGATAAAGAGGCTCTCTTTCTTCAGCCGGCTGAAGGAGGGGAACCAAGGATTCATTCTTCCGCGTTTAAACAGGTAGGCGATCAAACTCTTTTGAAGCTTTTTAGTTAAAAGTTTCTGGCGATCACTGCACCTTAGTTGCATTTTTTTTAATAGGTTAATTTACCCTAAACAACATAATTTTTTTCACATTAATCACACGAGCATCTGTTTGCTTGTATGTTGCATCTTTGCTTGAGTTTGATTATTCTTATTACCTTTGTTAATAAAGGCCATGCCCCTTGACCATTTATTGAAGAAAAGATTGATTGACCATTTATTTGGTCAGGCAAGGGGCTAAGCCTAAATAGATACTTAACCTGTTTGTTAAGTGTGTACAGGATGCAAGATAAATACAGGAACACAAGATTGGAGCCAAAAGTTTCATATATATTATCAAAAGGTGTTTTTGTACATGATACATGAAGAAAAAAGAAAAGATACATAAGCCCTCAAGGCTGGCTCTCCCCTCCGCCCTCGTCCAACTGACTCTGGGCCTCGTCAGGCGCATCCGGTGCTGGCCCTCGGCTAGGAGGTGGAGGTGGCCCCATCGCGCTCGGACCCGCCTGACCGGAAGACGCGGCAGCACTGGCGGTGAAGGCACTGGTCAGACCGCGCTCTTGTGCACGCTGTCGACCACGCCTGTACCTCTCTTCCACACTCCGGCGCTCATGCTCCGCGATGCCAAGCTGGACCCGAAGAGCGGATATCTCAGCATCCATCTTCTGCCGCTCCTGCCTTTCCCGCTCTCGCTCCTCGTTGATGACTTCCAGGCGAGTCTGGAGGCGCCCAAGATCTCCAGCCGAAAGTCGGGCCACCTGCTCCTCTAGAGCCCGGATCCGTTCTGCATCAGCCTCTGCCCGAGTTGCTGCAGCACGGGCATGCTCTGTCTCCGCTTCAGCCCTCTGAAGGGCTTCCTGAAGCTCAGCAACCTGCAAAGGAAGATTTCGTTAGTCCAAGGCAATCAAGCAAGTAATCAATTCCAGAATTCAAAAAAATTGAAGAACTTACCTGAGCAGCACGGTCCTCTTCCGCGAGAGAAGCCCGGTGGATAGCGGAAGCGAGCTGACTCTGGAGGTCAGCCATAGCAGCGTCACGAGTGGATGAGGAAGATGAAGCTCCATGGGTAGAGGGCGCCGTCTGGGTGTAGACGGCTCGCTGCACCAGAAAGACAACTATCAGTGGTTAATTACCAAAACAATTAATTATTTAAAACATGCATTCATATTCATTCATACATACCAGGTCATACAGTTCTTTCTGAACTTGTTCGAGCTGGGCCTCCGCATCATGTAGGCGGGCCCGGAGGTCGACGATGACCGCATCACGCGCATCCTGCATGTCATACATACATTCATTCACAAATATAAATCAAGATAATAATAAAATTAAAGAAGCATGAATGCATACTTACATCGAGTGGTCGGAGGAGCCGAAGCTGATCGGCGTAGTGGGCCCGGTACTGCTGGAGGTAGGCCTCGCTACTCACCGCCCGTGACTCCACCCGTACGCCCCGACGGTGCCAATCCTCCTTCCGACGCCCTCCGGGACCTCCTCGTCAATCCATTCCTGGTGGAGGCCCAGGGTCCTCATCACGAGCCGGAGGCGGAGGAGCTCGATCTCGTTGAGGCAATGCACCCACATCTGCCTCCCAAACCGCCTCCTGCCAGCCGTCACCCACGGCTGACCCTCCTCATTCATGCCCAAGTATGGGCGCCATATCACCTGCATATAGGTTAGATGCATTCATAAATAACTTGCATTTAATAAAAGATTGCATTTAACAAAATTAAACAAGTTAAAAGCTTACCAGGAGTTCTGGATAATCCAGAAACTGACGGCGGAGGGCCGTCAGCTGGTGATGCTGTGGAGCCGTGTCCACAATCGGCTGCCAACGGCAGGCGAAAGGGACGGCGTTCGGACGAATAATCCTCGCTCTGCCGAGCGGAAAGTAGTAGTAGCTCCACACCTGCATTTATGAACATATAGGTTAGAAGAAGCATCATATCATATTGCACTGCATATAACAAATAATTAAACACTTTAATACCTGAAGAAATGGTGAGAAGCCACTGATAGTAGTCTCGCGGTCCGGCGTGACCGCGGATAGATCGGCAAAGAGGTGAGCCAGAAGGGCTGCACCCCAGGCATACTCTCCTAGGCTAGCTAGGTCATCTAACAAGTAAAGAAATCTACAGTGAATATGGTCGCCCTTCGTACCGAAGAGCAACCTACCGAAAAAGAAAACTAAAAAGACTCTAAGCTGTCTATCTGTCTCCTCTACCTGATCAGGGTCGCTGCAGTAGACTAAGGAGGACGACTCTGCTAGTCTATCCCTGAACTCCTCCCGGGTCTCGTCAGACCGACGCCGGGGCTCATCTAATCCTAGGGCTGCCTCTACCTCTACCCTAGGAACCATCCTAGACTCCCTACCTATGCTGGATACCTCTATTCCTAGTAATGCTTCAGCCAATCCCTGATAGTTGGGGTAGGTCACCCCGCTCACAGGTCGGCCCTCTACCCTGAGGCCAGTAATCCTGGCCACATCCTCTAGGGTGGGGATCATATGCCCCCACGGCATCAGGAAAGCACGGCTTTCCGCATGCCATCTCTCTCTCAAGGCCTGCAGCAGGACCAGATCAAGCCAAAATGGCTCGATGTCCAGCACCTCGCCGAATCCCATCTGACGCAGGCGCGCCTTCTGGAAATCCGGGAGCCCCCTATAGGCCCCTATCACTAAGTCCCATGAAATCCTAGCCCTCATCACTCCCTGCAAATAAAAACATAAAAATAAGGGTCAGTAATTAATAAAAAACAGGGAAATTCACTTTCTGTTTTGAAACGCGTCAACACACGCAGACGTATTTTAAAACACGTCCACGTGTCTTGACGCAATTCAAGATTTTTACTCCTATTTAAAAAATCCGGAATTTATCTTGAAAGACGTCGACCCATGGCGACGCCTTTTGAATGGCGTCACCTGGTCTGAACGCCTTTCAAGCCCAGATTCCGGGTTCTTTCAAGAACCCCGTTCTCTCTCTTTTCTTCATACAACCACACCCACAGGGAGCTTACCGTGTGGAGGTCGCCCTCTTCTTCTTCTTCCACCGCCATGGGTGCCGGTGGAGGGAGTTCTTCCTCCAAAAACGCCGCCGCCTCCGCAAGAGCCGCCGGGACCTCCTCGGGAGCTTCTTCTTGCCTCCGCCTCCTCTTGGCTAGGGTCTTAGTCTTCCCGGAACCTTCACCGCGTTCCATGGCTTGAGAAGAGGGAGATTCGAGGGAGAGATCGCCGGAGTTCGGGAATCGTCGCCGGTGAGGGAAGAAAGGTTTTTTGGAAAAGTGAGGAAGAAAGGGGCCTTCGCGGGTCTGTTAACGAAGGGATGAAAGGCGTCTACTCAGGATGACGCATTTTAGGGCGCAAAAGTTGAGCGGCACTGACAGAGGTTTGAATTTGACTGAAAGGCGTCCACCTAAATAGACGCATTTCAATATTTTTGTCAATACCGTACAGAGGAAAATCATTAAAGGCGTCTTACTGTGTTGACGCGTTTCAGACAATTAATCATGGAAGTAATGACAGAATCCTGGAAAAAGTAGGAGAGAGAGTTGAAAGGCGTCGTTATGTGAAGACGCGGTTTAATGTTTAAATCGGGTTTTTGAGGATTAAATTGAATTTCTGGAAAAGGATTATGGTTGAAAGGCGTCAGGTTTGGAAGACGCGTTTTAACTTTTTCATTGAATTTATTATTGAAAGACGTCTTTCTGACTGGACGCGTTTTACATTAAACAGAACCCGAACTGTTAAATTTTCAGGAAAAATCAAGTTTTCTCTAAAGGAAAAATCATGTGCACTTCATAGAAAGTTGAGGAAAGGTTTTGAGGCATAAAAAAAAATTTCTTTAGTCAATAAAATTCTTTATTACATCATGAATGAAAGAGAAAAGGGACCTTCAAGGAAGGATTTCATGAAGACCTTTAAGATATGGAAATTTCAATCCTTTGTCTCTATCTTTAGAGGATCTTACACGGTAACTGAAGCCAAGGTTCCATAAGGTGGTAATGATTTGTACGGCTTCATAGTCTTCGTCAGATTCCAAGTCACGTTTCTTGATCGGAAGTGTGGGAGAAAACTCGGGGAATTCACGACGGCCCAAGCTAAGTTGAGTAAGGCATCGATGTGGATTGTACAGCACGAATTCGGTGGCTCCGATCAACTTAAGGTCTGCTCCTGCTGCACGACGCACCCACACAGGTTTTCCAACTAGAGCAAGTGGAGACGAGTCGAATATGTCGGACGTCATGAGCTTTAAATATTCTCTCCAATCGGCTCGGGTCTTGAGTTTTGGAACTTTGTTAACCATGTACTCATTGAACTTTACAACATTAGCTATGCAATGAATTGGGCTATTCAAGTAGATTTGAGATGGATTCAGAGGCCTTTTCTTGCTGTGCTCAAACTTAAAGTGAAGTTCAACCCATAAGGCGAAGAGAAGCATGCATCCATAAGGAGGACGGCCCACAGACGCTGCAGAAAGCCCACTATAAAGATATGCTAAGAGTGCAGTGCTAATGGATTTACCTTCGAAGATTGCGCATATAGCACTAACTTGGTCATCTTCTAAGATATTATCCTGCGCAGAAAAGAATAAGGCACCGGCTAGGCATGTAACTAAAGCTTTTGTTACATCCTCCGCTTCATCCTCTCTTAGATCATCAATTTCGTACAGCGTCCACTCGGCTAGCTTGGTGAGATTGATCCCTTTCTTAGTGAGACATCCTTTAGCTTCTGAAGGATCTTTCATGATAGATGTCAACAATTGTTGACCGGTGATTCTCTCCTTCATCAAAGCTATCTTCTCTTTGTTTTCTTTAGTCTTTGGGAGACCTAAAAGAAGCTCCGCCTCCTCTAAAAGAATTGTGCACTCGAAATCTTGGAAGAAGAACGTGTGAGTTTGGGGATGCCACCACTCGATCAAGGCGCCCATAGCCGCCCAATCCACGTTCGTGCTCTTGTAATGCTTGGCAAGCACTACGAGACCTTGAAGATTCCACTTGGATATGAATACTTGCATAGAAAGCTTGATGCTTTTTGCAAGTTTACGGATCCAAGGTAAGGAGGTGAACTTCCTTGGGGCAGGAAACATGGGATAGTTCTGAAAATCAAAAGAAAAGGCGAAGAACATGATGAGGAACATGAAGAACGTGATGAAGAACATGAACATAATTGAAGAAGAAGTTGATTGAGCTTACTTGGAGATTGGGATTTCTTCCATTAAGATGATTCTCCACATCAGAAAAGCTCTCCAAGGACATCTTCATCTTCTTGCTTGAAGAATTCATACTCCCTTTTTCGGAGTTCCTCCTCCTTGAAGCTAGAAAACCTTGGAAACCTTGGAACTTTGAAGAAACCTTGAAGAAAACTCTACTTTTGATCTTTGGATTGTAGTGGGATTGCTTAGGAGCGACCTAAGGCTGTTTATATAGACAACATTGCGATCCTAGGAAGACTTTTCCGGATTAGAAAAGGGGTGTGCATTGATAGAGTTGGAATTCGAATAGAGAACAGCCAGAAACCTGTTTCTGTGAGTAAAAGGCGTCTAGGAGCACTGACGCGTTTCAAAGTTGAATGGCGTCTTCACGACACGACACGTTTCAGCTCTTTCTGTGATTTATCCGAAATTCTATGTTTTGATGTTTAAATTGAATATTTGGAATTATTAACAATTTTGATTGCAGAAAATTCAAGAAAGCTGAGTAAAGAGAATCCCACTGTGGGAGTCATGAAGTCCCAACCGTGGCTAAAAAGACGGTTATTTCTACCCTTGTACTCTATTTTATGTAATTGATGTGCATTTGCATTACTATATGATAAATATTTATTAGACCATATCAAGGACCTTGTGTTTTGATGAAACTGGAATTTGAGTTCCCCTACAACAAAAACAGTGATAATTCCAGAGGATTCTTAATCGCACGGATAGGCCGTTTGATTGTTAATTAGTGGGGACGATGGTTCCACTTTTGTGAAACGGTGCGTGGATAAACGAGTTTCGGCTTAGCACTGGATTACAAGAATTGGTATCTTGACTCATTAATGACAATTTGACAATATTATCCTTGATTAATTTATATTTTATTTAACTTTATATTTTTCTTTTAGCCCAGCATGCATCATGTAGGACTTTGAAATCATTGTGATAAGAATTAATTATTGATTAAGTTTCAGACCATTAATCAAATAATTCAAACATGATATGAAATATTCCATTCTGAATTGAGTATCTTGATTATCTTTGAGGTTCGCTTGAAGATATCCTTGGAATTCTATCCTTGATTGGATTCTTTATCCAATATTTCTTGTTTTCTTTTAAGATCCATCATGGCTGCAGCACGTCCACATTGGCTGGCAAACGCTCCCCATGATGAAACCTACAGTGTCTACGACCTGGGGTACTTCCCACTCCGAGGAGGTTGATCGACCTTATTTTATTTCCTTGTCTACCTCATCCAGACAGGATTAATTCCATTGATCTCATTGAGCTATCTTAATTGATGATTTCGAGAAAAATTCCAATCATGTGATGTTAAGAGCATGTCTCATCACACCTTGGCATCACCTTTGCAGTACATTCCATTCCATTTCACTCCCTTGCAAAGACGATGCCAAGGTGAGGCAGCTGTAGACACGCTAATTTTGACGTCATTTCGAGTAAATTTCATATCATATAATAATGCCTGAGAATGGTCTGATAATTAATCATTGATTAATTTTTATTAATATTTTTGAGTGTCGGGTCGAACAGACATGTTTAAGTTAATCAATTGAATTGATTTTAGCTCAAATTTCAGTTAAAATATGAAGAATCCTAAACGGCGTCAACCCATGTGGACGCGTTTTAGAGTTTATTCCTGTTTTAACGTTTAAATTTGAATTTTAATTAATTGATTAATTGACTAAAAGGCGTCTGTAAGGTTCGACGCGTTTTAGGTTTCCTAAGCTGTCTTAACTTCTCTTCCGGATGTTTATCCTTATCTTAATTAGATTAAAAGACGTCTACACAGGTAGACGCGTTTTAGTTAATAAAGATAAAGATAACTTTTCTCGGATATTTATCCTTATCTTAATTAAATCTGAAAGGCGTCAGCCAAGGTAGACGCGTTTTAGATAATTACAGATAAAGATGAATTAATCAGTAATTATCTGTCGATTAAAGTAGATAAATCCGAGATTTTTCTATGTTAATCGCGAACGCAGAAAATGCCTATAAATACATTGCATCTCAAAGAGTTAAAAAAAAAGAAGAGAGAGAATTATTGAGCCACAGCGTTATAGCGATTTGAAGATCGGAGCAACCACGTCGGAACGCCGGAGCGCTGCCATTTCCAGAAGTCGGCATCCTTCTTCAAGATCTTCAATCCTTCAAGGCTTCTCCAACTGGACTGGGCATAAGTTTTTTTTTCATATTTGAATTTCATTTTCATTCTTTAGTTTCATTCTCTCATACTCACTGCATGCAACACACCACATCATTAATTTTCCAAAACCCATCTGTTCTTAAGGGGTTTCAAAGTCATTTAAAACAAGTGAGTTGCTGTTTATATATGTTTATAATCATGGTTAGCTTTGATATTATTTCTATTTAGATTCTCATCACTATTTCGTCTTTATTTTTCTGTTTCTGTCTCTGCTGCATCCAACAACTGAACAACAAGAAATCAAAAAAGAGGGAAATCAAGCACAAGCCAGGAGAACTTCTGGACGATCCTCAACATTCAACAGCAAGAACAAAAGGATAAAGAGGCTCTCTTTCTTCAGCCGGCTGAAGGAGGGGAACCAAGGATTCATTCTTCCGCGTTTAAACAGGTAGGCGATCAAACTCTTTTGAAGCTTTTTAGTTAAAAGTTTCTGGCGATCACTGCACCTTAGTTGCATTTTTTTTAATAGGTTAATTTACCCTAAACAACATAATTTTTTTCACATTAATCACACGAGCAAATTTTCAGTACCTACAGACCCTAGCCAAGAGGCGGCGAAGGCAAGAAGAAGAGGCCCCCGAGGAGATTCCGGCTATGCTAGCCGAGGCGGCGGCCTTCTTGGAGGAAGAACTCCCTCCACCGGCACCTATGGCGGTGGAAGAAGAAGAGGAGGGCGACCTCCATACGGTAAGCTTCCTGTGGGTGCGATTGGATGAAGAAAAGAGGGAGAACGGGGTTCTTGAAAGAACCCGAAATCTGGACTTGAAAGGCGTCCAGACCAGGTGACGCCATTCAAAAGGCGTCATCATAGGTCGACGTCTTTCAGGATAAATTCTGGATTTTTTAATTAGGAATAAACATTTTGAATCGCGTCAAGGCATGTTGACGTGTTTTAAAAGACGTCCATGTGGGCTGACGCCTTTCAAGACAGAACTGATTTTTCCTGTTTTTATCAACTACTGACTCTTTTTTTTATGTTTTTATTTGCAGGGAGTGATGAGGGCTAGGATTAGCTGGGACTTAGTAATAGGGGCTTATAGAGGGCTCCCGGATTTCCAAAAGGCGCGCCTGCGTCGGATGGGATTCGGTGAAGTATTGGACATCGAGCCATTCTGGCTCGACTTAGTCCTCCTGCAGGTGTTGAGGGAGAGGTGGCATGCGGAAAGCCGTGCTTTCCTAATGCCGTGGGGGCATATGATCCCCACCCTAGAGGATGTGGCCATGATCACTGGCCTCAGGGTAGAGGGTCGTCCAGTGAGTGGGGTTACTTACCCCAACTATCAGGGATTAGCTGAGGCTCTATTAGGGATAGAGGTGTCTAGCCTAGGCAGAGAGTCTAGGATGGTCCCTAGGGTAGAGGTAGAGGCTGCATTAGGATTGGATGAGCCCCGGCGTCGGTCTGACGAGACCCGGGAGGAGTTTAGGGATAGACTGGCCGAGTCATCTTCCTCAGTCTACTGTAGTGACCCTAGTCAGGTAGAGGAGGTAGATAGACAGCTTAGGGTCTTTTTAGTTTTCTTTTTTGGTCGGTTGCTCTTCGGTAAGAAGGGCGACCACATCCACTGTAGGTTTCTTTATTTGCTAGATGATTTAGATAGCTTAGGAGATTATGCTTGGGGTGCGGCCCTTCTGGCCCATCTCTTTGCCGATCTATCCGCGGTCACGCCGGACCGTAAGACTACCATCAGCGGCTTCTCGCCGTTTCTTCAGGTATTAACTTGTTTAATTATTTGTTATATGCAGTGCAATATGATATGATGCTTTTTCTAACCTATATGTTCATGAATGCAGGTGTGGAGTTACTACTACTTCCCGCTCGGCAGAGCGCGGATTGTTCGTCCGGATGCTGTCCCTTTTGCCTGCCGTTGGCAGCCGATTGTGGACACGACTCCACAGCATCATCAGCTGACGGCCCTCCGCCGTCAGTTCCTGGACTATCTAGAACTCTTGGTAAACTTTAACTTGTTTAATTTCATTGAATGCAATCTTGCAATTTATTTTATGAATGCATGTAACCTATATGCAGGTGATCTGGCGCCCGTACTTGGGCATGAAAGAGGAGGGTCAGCCGTGGGTGACGGCTGGCAGGAGGCGGTTCGGGAGGCAGATGTGGGTACATTGCCTCAACGAGATCGAGCCCCTCTGCCTCCGGCTCGTGATGAGGACGTTGGGTCTCCACTAGGAGTGGATAGATGAGGAGGTCCCGGAGGGTGTGGGCAGGAGCATGAGGGGGAAGCAAGCCCTCACCGACTGGCGTGCCAAATTCCCGGAGCAGTGCGAGGATTGGCACCGTCGGGGCGTAAGGGTGGAGTCCCGTGCGGTGAGTAGCGAGGGCTACCTCCAGCAGTACCGGGCCCACTACGCCGATCAGCTTCGGCTCCTTCGACCACTCGATGTAAGTATGAATTCATGCATCTTTAATTTTATTATTATCTTGATTTATATTTGTGAATGAATGTATGTATGACATGCAGGGCGCGCGTGATGCGGTCATCGTCGACCTCCGGGCCCGCCTACATGATGCGGAGGCCCAGCTAGAACAAGTCCATAAGGAACTATATGACCTGGTATGTATGAATGCTTATGAATGCTTGTTTTAATTAATTGTTTTGGCGATTAACCACTGACAGTTGTCTTTCGGTGCAGCGAGCCGTCTACACCCAGGCGGCTCCCCTTACCTACGGAGCTTCGTCTTCATCATCCTCTGCTGCTGCGTACGATGCTGCTCTGGCTGACCTCCAGAGTCAGCTTGCCTCCGCCATCTACCGGGCTTCTCTCGCGGAGGAGGACCGTGCTGCTCGGGTAAGCTCTTCAGCTTTTGACTTCTGAAATTGATTACTTGATTATTTGATTGCCTTGGACTAACAAAATCTTCCTTTGCAGGTTGCTGAGCTTCAGGAAGCCCTTCAGAGGGCTGAAGCGGAGATAGAGCATGCCCGTGCCGCAGCGGCTCGTGCCGAGGCTGATGCAGAGCGGATCCGGGCTCTGGAGGAGCAGGTGGCCCGTCTCTCGACTGGAGATCTTGCACGCCTCCAGATTCGCCTGGAGGTTGTGACTGAGGAGAGAGACCGCGACCGCCTTCGACTGGAGAGCATGCAGGGTCGCTTGTCGGTCGCGGAACATGAGCGCAAGATGGTGGAGGAACGGTATCAGCGAGCTCGGCAACGTGCTCATGAGCGTGGTCTGACCAGTGCCTTCACCGCCAGCGCTGCTGTATCTTCTGGCCAGGCGGGTCCGAGCGCGATGGGAACACCTCCACCTCCTAGTCGAGGACCAGCACCGGATGCGCCTGACGAGGCCCAGAGTCAGCTGGACGAGGGCAGAGGGGAGAGCCAGCCTTGAGGGCTCATGTATCTTATCTTTTTTTTTTTATGTATCCTGTACAAAAACTCATTTTGATAATATACATGAAACTTTTGGCTCCAATCTTGTGTTCCTGTGCTTATCTTGCATCCTGTACACACTTAACAAACAGGTTAAGTATCTATTTAGGCTTAGCCCCTTGCCTGACCAAATAAATGGTCAATCAATCTTTTTCTACAATAAATGGTCAAGGGGCATAGCCTTTATTAACAAAGGTAATGAGAATAATCAAACTGAAGCAAAATGCAACACACAAGCAGACAGATGCTCGCTGAAAATAAAAGGAATGAAACACACTAAATGCAACAAGCAGATGCTAACTGAAATATTTTTGTTGTTTTGAAATA